>CM047000.1:86733847-91733847 GCA_025698465.1 Gossypium longicalyx | reverse complement strand
CATTAAAAAGAAAATTAAGAGTAAATTAGAATTTTAACATTTATTTTTAGTTTTAATTTAGTGCAATTAAGATAAAATTTGAATTTTTTTAAAGAAAATAAATTTGTATTTAAGAATTACATGTGGGGAGTTATGTTACAATTAAAATTATAAAACATTTAGGTGTTATATATAAATTGATATTTTTTTTACTAGATAATTGGTTTAATAATTTTTACTATTACGGAATTGAGCCTTTTATAAAAATTATATTTTTCTTAGATTTTATAATTGATGTAGTTATTTCAACATTTTTTTTTAACTTTGTTATTTTTACAGTTGACTGAATACTTTTCTTTTAAAATTAAAATTATTTCAATTATTTTTCAAGTTATGAACATTTTCAGATTGGATTTTTTTTTTTAATGATTTTTTTTTTACTTCTTCAGTGTTGAAAAAAAATTATAGTATTTGTCCATTTAATTTTTCATTTTTTTAACTCTTCAATTGATGTTTGTCAAAGTGCCTTAAAATGGACGAAAAAATTAACCTCTTATTAACTTACTGATATGGCACACCAAGTGTTTTATTCCACGTGTAAATAAAAAAAAAGAAAAATAAATAAACAACTTCCCGAAAATAAAAACCTAATATCCCAATTTTCCCAAATTATTTAGTGTTAAGTATTTGAAATCCCTATCCCCTAAATTGAAAAATCCAAAATTCAAACAATATCTTTAGTGTTTAAAAACCCTAGCCTCGAACTAGAGTTCTTTCTCTTTTAGTTTTTGAATTCTCTAACCTCTTTAGTTGTATGGATACTTGTTGAAAGGAAATTCTTGTGACAAAATTGCGAAGGGATGCATATTTGATGGGAAAGAAATAAGATATCATTACAAGAAATTAGCACCACAAGACATTTCCTGGAGTGATTTAAACTCAAGTAGAAGGTTTTATGGTTGTAAAGATTTTTGGGTATGATGTTTTAAAAATATTTTCTTTAGTTAATATATGCGTTGTAAATATGTTAGGTCACAAATTATTTGGAATTTAAGCGAGAAATTTGTTAGTATATATGATTAGACAAGTAACAAATATTTTGGGTTTAGGAAATATTATTGTTTTTGTTGAGGCAAGTTGTGTTGAACAAGTTGAGTGGCACTCGGTAGTGTTCAGTGCAAACTACTATTGAGGTAATGAAGTTACTTGCCATATTTGAGTTGAAAATTTAATAAAGAAAAATTTTGGACCAGTGAATGTGCTGATATTTTAGAGATATTATAATCCATTTATGGAATCCAATCTGTGTTTATTGAAGATAGGATTAGACTCGAGTGAATCAAGACAACCCTTTTTATGTGAATATTTGATCGGGATTGTGCATGATCATATCTTCAACATATTGTGCTTTAAATGTTTATATTGTAATAGTTATTTTCAATGAGTTGCATTGTATTCAATTAGATTCTTTGTTAGCAAGCCAAATTTGATATATGCTATGAGGTTTGTCTAGGTTATGTAATAGAGCATATTGAGAGCACTTGTTTTCGTTCATTGTGGAAATATTTTGTGTGAGAGTGCAATCTGATTTGTAAACATTGAGTGTTTACTACCCAAGTTCTTAATGGAAGGATTTGGAGGTGAGTGTTCTAATGTTTAGGTACAAAAGTGAGATCTCTATACTTGAGAAGTGGTAGAGTGTGATTCACTTGTTTTATTGTGGATTAAATATAGTAGAATTACTCATCGAGCTAAGCTCCGTAAATATAGGAAAACCAAACCATGTAAACAAATATTGGTGTTCTTTGTGTTTTTGTTTGCACAATTTTTGTAGTGCTAAGTCATAATGGCCACTACAGTCAAGCACTTCCATTAAATGTTTTGTTATTCAATAAACATCAACTATAGGTAGCAATAATTGGTAACATAATTTCACACTTAATGTATCTAGTGTGATTCATGGCGTTGTTGTTTGCTAACAATGGAAGTGATATGAGCAGCGCAACCCAATTCAATGTCCATGATGGAAGTGGTCTTAGTTTCCCTCAAGACCCAATCACAATGTAACAACCCCATTTTCAATTGTATCGAAAAATACGGTTTTGGAACCTCATTTTCATAAATGGATTCAGTAAATATTAAATGTGAATATTTACGAGATTAGTATAAAATTTTATTAATGATTGGCTCATCAATTTTGTCTATTAATTACTTAATTAAGGTACATGGACTAAATTATAGAAGTCCCTATAGGTTTTTAATTGGCCAAACACTTAGGGATTTAAATTGCAATTAGCCAAAGGTCCAAAATGGTAATTAAACCATTTTATAATATGTGATAGTGGATGAGGATGGGTTATGCACTAAAATGTGATAGTAATTAATTAAGTTAACAAACTAAGGTTAATTAAATACTAACTAAACTATATATACTAAGTTAGTGGGAAAGCTTGAACAACCATTATTTCATCTTCTTCATCTTATCGAAATTGAAAAGAAGAAAACCCTTGGAAGCTTGTTAGCATTTGATCACAATTTAGTTGGTAAATCTTAGTCCTTTCCTTGTTTTTTTTTTTTTTTTTATGTTTTTGAGATAATGAGAGCTTGGTTTAGCTAGCTCATGTACCAATTTGTAACACTGTTAAAGTTTCTGAAAGTTGTCACTGTTGATTTCTTGAAGAAGTTGGTGTGAAATTGATAGATTTTAAGCTTAGATTATAAAAAGGACTAAATTGTAATGTTTAATTGTTTGTTGTACACTTAGGGACTAAAGTGAATAAAATGTAACTTTTTGTGAAATTTCAGTATAAATAGAAAGCTTGGTCCTTTAAAATCATGTTTCTATACTTAGGAGAGCATTTGAGAGCAAAATGAGAGAAAAATGAGTGAAAATTAGAGCAAGTTTTAGGATCCGCACAACTGGACCCTTCCACACGGGCTAGACACATGGCCGTGTGAGCCATATGGGCTACCACACGGCCATGTGCCAGACTGTGTGGATTTTGCGAACCGCACTCTAAACACATATAAAAAAGTAAATTTTAGGTTTTTCGGGCATTCTAAGACCTGTATATACCAAATATAATAAGAGGAAAGTAAACCGTCAGAGAATATTTAAGAAATCAACTCGTAAAACAGCATTGAAGTTGACTCTAAAGCATATTTCCATCAATATTGAAGACTTCCTTTTGATTTCTTTGCAGTTTATTATGAGTTCTTTATATCTTATGATTTGAGATATCTTTATTTGAGATTATGAACTAATTTTCTAAATACCTAGGGAAGATGAACCCTATGGTGTGAATTTTGTCTTTTGATTTTTATTTTACGCAATAAATATTTGGATCTTATTCTCAATTATGTATGCTTAATTTTCGGTTTGGTATTTCTAGATTATTAATTCATGTTTGATGTGCTTGAATCAGAGGAATAAACCTTGTTTATGAGTATATCTAACAAAATTGAGTGGAGTTGCATGCAATCCTAGAAGTAGGACGGCATAAATCTACCGAATTAGAGTCAAATCTAATAAGGGGATCCATAGATCGAGTTAATGCGTAATAGAGATTTTAATTAGAAAGAAATTTCAATTAGAGTTAGTTGCTCTTAGTCTTGAAGAGAGATATTAGCATAATTTAGGGATTTCTACGGATCAAGATACTAAGTGGAGAAATTGTGTAATATAGATTGATAATGACAGATGAAGACTAGGTGAATTATTTCCTGGGTATTGTTTTGTTTCTTGGTTGTTTACTCGATTATTTTCCAATTTGTTCTTTGTTGTGTTCTTTAGTTAATTAATTTAATTAATTTTAGTTTTAACCAATTACTTCATTTTATCGTTAAATAATAGAAAGACGATAATTACTAATACTTTTAGTCTTTATAGGAATGATATCTTTGCTCACTGTAGCTATACTATTATTTGACAAGTGCACCTGCTTTTGTTGATTTTTTAGTTGGTTTACGACTGCAATCAAGTTTTTAGTGCCGTTGTCAGGGACTAAAATATGAGGAAAAATTTATTTCTATTAATTTAGCCATTTTTTATTTTAATATTTTTGTTTTTAATTTCATTTTTATGTTCTAATTTTTCATGAGTTTTCTTCTGGCAGGTTCTTTTGGTTTATAACTAGAAGAAAACTCGTTGAATCAATTAATTGTTAATAGCGAGATTGAAAAGATTGTTCGCAGAAATCGAAGAAAGGTTAGAGAACCAATGCAAAGTCAACAGGATATAGTAGACGATTAAGAGGAAAAGGATATTATTGTAGAGATAGGCGATAATCAAAATAATTAGCTACCTCCTGCACGTCTTGCCCTTCAAACTATGTATGATTATGCTAAGCCCACACTGATTGTGGCTGAATCGATTATTGTAAGACCAACTATTAATGCAAACAAGTTTGAGATCAAGCCGAATACAATTCAGATGGTGCAACAATATTTTCAGATTGATGGTTTACAAGATGAAGATTTGAAGGCTCATTTGGCCAACTTTCTAGAGATTTGTGACACTTTTAAGATCAATGGCGTTACTAAAGATGCCATACGCTTATAGTTGTTACCATTCTCATTAAGGAGCAAGGCAAAACAGTGGTTAAATTCATTCCCACGAGGTTCTATCACTACATGGGCGCAAATGACTGAAATTTTTTTTGTTAAAATATTTTCCACCGACAAAAACAGCTAAGTTGAGGAATGACATCTCTTCTTTTGATCAATTTGATATTAAAACTCTTTATGATACATGAGAGAGATTTAAAGATTTGTTGAGAAGGTGTCCTCACCATGGACTACCTTTGTGGCTCCAAGTTCAAACTTTTTACAATGGTTTGAATCCCTCGACTAGACAGATGATTGATGCAGCAGATGGAGGACCATTGAACAATAAAACACCTGAGGCAACTCAGAATTCATTAAGGAGATTGCACTGAATAATTATCAGTGGCAAGTTATGAGAGTAAAACCTATCAAGGCAGCCAGAGTTTTTGAAATTGATGCAGTTTCTATGTTGGCAAATCAGGTTAAAGCTCTTGGTAAGAAAATTGATGGTTTAAAATTTTCTAAGCAGGTGAATCCAGTGATGCAATGCGAAGCGAATGTATCGATTTCACTATTTTGGCGATTTCATCCAAATTTATGGCAGTTTCAGTTCTCTCCCTCTCTTTTGATATTGTGTTTATTCTATGATTTTATCTGTTTGTACATTGGGGACAATGTACATCTTAAGTGTGGGGAATTTGTTTGTATATTTTTCATAAAATCTCTAAATTATTTGTTGTGTTTAAGTAATTTTCTCATAGCCTCCATTAGAGTTAATTTATTTTTTAATTTGGAGTTTTTGTTGATGTTGTTTTGGATTTATTTGTGGATATTTGTGCATTAGTTGATTTATACTTTAAGACATAAGAAAGTCAAGCATGATAAGTTGTTTTTCAGAAATAAATATGTTATGTCGTCTCCCTAGATTGAATTATTATCTTGAAATTTTGAAATTGCAAGTTTGACATCAAAACCATAATTTTTTGTGAGCTTTTGAGCCTATAGAGCATATATTTTATTCCGTGCTCATTTTATTTTTGGTTATGAGTATGTCAATTTGATTTGTTATTCTAGAACTTGCTTCGATTTTGCATGTCGAGACCATATTATTGATTTGATATACTGATATGATAAAGACACTTAGGATTTAACCCGTTTAACCTGTAAAAAGTTTATCTATTGAATTAACCCCTAATAAACTCCTTTGATCCTAACACATTTTTTTGTCTACCCCATTTTTATTAATCCGTAACCCATATGTATGCTGTAAAATCATCCTTTTTATTGACTCTTTTTTTGTCGATATTTGATTTGGTTCGTTGCCCAACTATGTTTCATTATTTGAATTGCTAACTTTTATTTTTGTTCTGTAAAAAAATGATAAAAAATGAAATGGGAAAAATGAAAAATAAAAAAAAATATTTGATTGAGCTTGAATAGTTAGTTTGATATTTCTTTTAATTTAGCAACTGATTATTTTTCTAGTTTGGTAACTTATTAATTCGATCTCGATTATAACTGAATTTTTTGGACCTTTCCATACCCTTAACCTAAGCCCCGTTACAACCCTTTAAAAATCTTTTGATTAGTGTGTTATCTCATTTTATAGTGGTAGGGATTTGATTTTCAAGCAAGCTTATAGTATTAGCGTTTCTCATTCGACTATTGAGTGCATATTATTTGAAAATTAAACACTTTGAGTGCTTTGAGTGAATCTTTAGTGAGGATATCAATTCTTGTTGATTTTGAATTTAAGGTAATTATTTAGATAAGGGGAGACACATATGCTTTTGTGCTTTAAAAATTTTTGCTTGGACTGCTTGAGTCTTTAGTGCCCTTTTAGTTGAATTTCTAATGCATGATTATTTACAAATTATCTTGAAGCATTGTTGATGAAAATGAAAACTTGAGAAAGTTAACGTGAATGTGGGTTGAGAATTTTTCTTAAGAACAAGCAATTGCTTAAGTGTGGGGATATTTGATAAATGTCAAAAGTAACATGTGTTAGCCTTATTCTTAAAGCATTTTTGGATGTTTATTCAATGCAGAATGGTGAATTTATGCTCCTAATCCTTCAAATTCATGTTTTTATACTAAGGAGAGCATTTTGGAGCAAAGAGAGTGAAAATAAAAAAAATCAAAGCAAGTTTCAAGAGCCACATAGGCTGGGCACACGGCCATGTGCCAGATCGTGTGGATTTCACGAATCACACTCCAAAAACGCAAAAAAAAAAACACAATTTTTAGGTTTTTCAAGCATTCTAAGACCTATATATACCAAATATAAGAAGAAGGGAGTAATCTGTCAGCGAATATTCAAGAAATTAACTCGGAAAACACCATTAAAGCTGACTCTAAAGTAGATTTCCATCAATGTTGAAGACCTCCTTTTGATTTCTTTGAAGTTTATTATGAGTTCTTTATTTCTTGTGGTTATATTGTCTTTAAGATGTCTTTATTTGCAATTATGAACTAATTTTCTAAATACATATGGGATATGAACCCTATGATAAATTCTGGCTTTTGATTTCTATTTTATGCAATAAAAACTTGGATCTTGTTCTCAATTGTGTGCTTAATTTTTGGTTTGGTATTTCTAGATTATTAATCTATGTTTGATGTGCTTAAATCAGAGGAATAGACCCTGTTTAAGAGTAGATCTAACATAATTGAGTGGAGTTGCATGCAATCCTAGAAATGTGACAACATAAATCTACCAGATTAGAATCAAATCTGATAGGGGGATCCATTGATCGAGTTAATGTGATAATACAGATTTTAATTATAAAGAAATTTCAATTAATCAACCTAGAGTCAGTTGATCTTAGTGTTGGAAAGAGATATTAGCATAATTTAGGGATTTCTACGGATCAAGATACTAAGTGGAGAAATTGCGTAATATAGATTGATAATGCCAGATGAAGACTAGGTGAATAATTGCATAATTTAGGGATTTCTTTTCTGGGTATTGTTTTGGTTCTTGGTTGTTTACTCGATTATTTTTCGATTTGTTCTTTGTTGTGTTGTTTAGTTAATTACCTTAATTAATTTTAGTTTTAATCAATCACTCCAACTTATCAGTTGAATAATAGAAAGACAATAATTACTAGTACTTCTAGCCTTCATGGGGACGATATAGTTGCTCACCGTAGCTATACTATTAATTGATAGGTGCATTTGCCTTTGTTAAATTTTTAGTTGGTTACGATTGCAATCAAGTAGTTTGTTTAAGAGATTGACCAATCAATCCTCATTGAGCTCCACAATTGACAAGTCATCTAACTTCCTTTTATTTGTTAACAGTTCCTTTAAAAATTTTGCATACTTTGGCATCTGCCAAAGTGCTTTAACAAAAGGTAAGTTCATATGCAATTTTTTCAAATGTTCAAGAAATTTACCATATTGTTCGATTATGTGATCTTTCTTCAATGCTGTTAGATATTAAATTTGTGGTTTGTATTCTCTAACCACCAGATTATGCTTTTTCTTACTTTCCTCAACCCTATCATTTTTCTTAACAGCTTCTAAATTCAGCTTCTTTCTGACTTGACTAACCCTTTCACACTTCAAATAGTGATTATGTGGATTTTCTCCTTTGGGTTGGTTTAAGTGTTGCTAGGTAAGCTACCTTGATGTCTTTCCGAAACTAGTTTAGCAAGCTGTCCCATCTAATTTTCAAGCCCTTGAATTGATGCTTGTTGATTTTTTAGAGCTATCTTAGTGTTTTGGAATCTTGTTTCAGACACCGAAATAAATTTAGCTAACATCTCCTTAAGGCTTGGCTTCTTTTCTTGCTAATAAGGTTGTTGAAAACCTGAAGGGGGTTGTAACCTTTAATTACCTTGACCACCCCAAGATAAATTTGGATGATTCCTTCATCCTGGATTATAGTTTTTGCTATAAGTGTTATTTTGAGGTCTAGATTTATTACCTATAAAGTTGACTTGCTCATGCTCCATGTTAGAACCGAAGGGTAAACATTCCGGATTGATTATCCCCGCTTCAATTGTATCATATTGCATTATTGGATTCCTCATGTTATTGCAACTTAAACCATCAATCTATTTACTCAGTGCTTCCACCTGACTTGCCAACATAGCAACTGCATCTATATTAAAAACACCAACTACTTTAATCATTTTTGTTCTCATGACTTTCCATTGATAGTTATTTAGTGACATCTCCTCAATAAACTCTTAAGCTACCTCTGGTGTTTTATTATTTAATGTTTCTCCTGTTGTTGCATCAACTAGTTACCTAGTCGAGGGATTCAAACCCTTGTAAAAGGTTTAAACTTGTAACCACAAAGGTAACTCATGATTAAGACATATTCTCAAAAGATCTTTATATCTCTATCATGCATCATATAATGTCTTCAACTTAATTTGAGAAAAAGAAGAGATATCGTTCCTCAACTTAGTTTTTTTATCCAGTGGGAAGTACTTCAACAGAAACTTCTCAGTCATATGATCCCAAGTCGTGATAGAACCCTGTGGAAGTGAATTCAACCACTGTTTTTCCTTGCTCCTCAAAAAGAATAGGAACAACCATAAGCATATGACATCATCAGTAATGCCATTAATCTTGAATGTGTCGTAAATCTCTAAAAAGCCAAATGAGCATTCAGATCTTCATCTTACAACCCATCAAACTGAACATACTACTGTACCATCTAAATTATGTTCGGCTTCAACTCAAAATTGTTTGCAGTAATAGTCAGTCTGACAATACTCGATTCAGCCCCAATCAAAGTAGGCTTAGCATAATCATACATAGTTCGATGAGTAGGAACTGTAGGAGGTTCCTTATTATTTTGATTATCTTCCATCTCCATAGTAATATCATTTTCCTCTTGATTGTCTATTAAAATCTGTTGACCTGGCCTTGCTTCTCTAACCACTCTACTATTTCTGCAAATAGTTCTTTCAATCTCACTGTAAAAAATTATTAGTTCTAACGGGTTGCTTCTAGTCATAAACTAAAAGAATCTGTAAGAATAAAACAAAAAAAATTTAAAATGTAACGATTAAATTAAAATAAAAATATTAAAATAAAAATAAAAATGACTAAATTAATAGAAATAAAGTTTTTCTAATATTTTAATCCCCAGCAACGGCGCCAAAAACTTGATGTCTACGAAACTAACTAAAAATTTGACTAAGACAAGTACACTTATCAATTAATAGTACAGCTACAGTGAGCAAGGATATCGTTCCCACGAAAACTAAAAGTACTAATAATTATTATCTTTCGATCATTTAACCGATAAATTTGAATGATTGATTGCAAACTAAAATTAACTAAATTGATTTCTAACGAACACGACAAAGAACGATTCAGGAAAATGATCATATAATAACCAAGAAGCGAAATAATACCTAAGAAAGAATTCACCTAGACTTCATTTGTAACTATCAATCTAAGTTACCAATTTATTCACTTAGTATCTTGATTTGTAGAAATCTCTAATTTATGCTAATATCTCTTTCGAGAGTAAGAGCAACTGACTTTAGGTTGATTAATTGAAATTTCTTTCTAATTTAAACTCCTATTATCGCAATAACTCAATCTATGGATTCCCCTATTAGATTTGACTCTAATCCAATAGATTTATGTCGTCCTATTTCCAGGATTGCATGCAACTCCACTCAATTACACTAGATCTACTCTTAAACAAGGTCTATTCCTCCTCTGATTTAAGCTATAACACACTAAACCTGGCCTAGATAGGAAGGCTAAGCTTAGAATGTCACGTTATCTTACCAGAACACAATCGTAATTAAAACGAGTCTTACATTATTGTTAAGTTATAAAAGTATCCAATATCTGAAACATAGTTAAATCCTAGAAGTTTAAAAATACTAAATTAAACCATATGTTCACACACATATTTAATTCCGATAGATGACCGAGTCCCACATCAGCCGGCTACTTAATCCTAAGAGTTCCTTGAAATTCATTCAAGTAGTAACAATTCAGATATCATTGATTATTCAGATAACAATTCAATTTCCTCAATCAGATCTACAACCTCAAATGGATCCATACACTCAGTACTGATATGTAACATATAAGTATAGATACATGTATAACATATATATGATTAGGTGCACATGTCATACAATACAGATTCAGATGCAATTTCCTATTTCATCCGCTACACAACATCTCCACCCACCCTACACACCAATAGGTATTAATACCCATCCATCCCTACAAACCTCATAGTGTCGATGTGACATGTCGCAATGTTTACAATCTCACTGCCAAATTAGACAATATCGTTGGCGGTTTGACCACCAGTTCATTACAGAATACTTACTTCGATTCATAACTCCCATCCCATGCAAATGCAAAACATATAACATATATTAGTGTATAATTCAGATGCAGACACTATCCCACATTACAGTATAACAAAGTATAATTGAAACCAGTTTATAGTCACAATACAACAGATCATACAGTTCAAGACAATGATACATATCTTATACGTAATCTACACTCGCCCCAAACAATGATTACGGCATTACCGAAGATGGCGATTTGGGTTCACATGCTCAAACGGTAGCACGTCTCACTCCACACGACCTGGCACATGGCTGTGTGGTCAATCGTGTGCCCTATTTAACAAATTAGTGAGTCACATGGCCTGGGCACACACCCGTGTACTGCACACAGCTCGACACACGCCTATGTCCCCTGCCCGTGTGACTCTAAATTTGAATTCAAGGAGTTACTCGGCCTGGACACACGTTTGTAGGGCTTGCCCATGTGACTCCAATCCTAACTCAGTGAGTCACATAGCCTGGACGCATGCCCATGTGACACCAAATCTTAATGCAAGGAGTTACACAACCTGGATACGCACCCGTGTGTCTGGCCCATGTGGCCCCTAAACCTCATTTCTCACATACGGTCGAACACATGCCTGTATGATCCCAAATTCAAATTTAGGGAGTTACACGATCCACCACACGATCTCTTACATGGCCGTGTGACCCACACAACCTGCACACACGCCCATGTACCGTCGATAGCCCTATTTTTTATAGCTATTACTCGACGTTATAAAAGCACTCAATTGAAATTCCAAACCTAAAATAAGTTCCAAACACTCACTTCAACATTACATTCACAAAACATACAAGCATTAACAATCAAATTTCGCCGAAACCTTCGACTCTCTACACAAAATGAGCAAGAGTCTACTTACCGCAAAATTCCAACGCATGGTCAATTCTTAAGTAAAACGGGAGATGTCAGACGTCTCTTAAGTCTCCCCTAGCACTCCAGAACAAAATGCACAAAAATATTAACAATTTTCGAGATTTTGGAAAAATCCAAAATCACACAATAACACAGTACAATAAAAACTAACAATGCAACTTACCTCAAAGCCTACCAGAACAAGCAAGACACAATTTGATGCAGCAGTTGTACAAGACAGATAAAACCAAAAAAAAAATTTACTAAAAACGTAGTCATAAAAAGAAAAACAAGTCTTTGGAAAGGAATAAGAAATAAAAAAAGGAAAAGGAAAAACTTCTAAGTTAATAGTAAAGGGAAGTGGCATATAAATTTCAGATTTTTACAGTAAAGTGCAAAAATATAATCCATGTCAAATACACCGTGACTTGAACACAAAATTAAAGAATAGACAGATGCTTAACCAGTGAACCAGCGGATCATTCTTGTCACAATAAGTCACCAAATTAAATTTAAACAAAGAATTCTAAACTAAGGGTTCAAGTAAATAACTTAACAGAACTACAAATTTTAAGCAACCCGAAGCTCAGATTTCAAGTGAGCATACAAAACACACAACCAAAGAACTTGGCACAGATTCAATGAAAAGATTGAGAAATAAAACTCAAATTTTGGGACGTTACAACTTTCTCCCCATAAGAGAAAATTTTGGCCTCAAAATTTTTACTTGATTCAAATAGATGCAGATATTGTTGGCATATTGAATCTTCAGGTTCTTAGGTGGCTTAATTGGTACCATTATTCCTCTAAAAAGCTTTTACCAAAGGTATAGTCTTCCTTCACATGACTTTAACATCTCGCTCCAGAATCTGAACTGGTTCCTCCTCGAATGTCAAATTAGGTCTCACCTCTATTTCCTGTACAAGAACTATGCGAGAAGGGTTGGATCGATATTTCTATAACATTGAGACATGAAACATGTCTTAGATCCGATCAAGTTCAGGTGGTAGCTCAAGTTGATAAGTAACCAGTCCCACCCGTTTCAGAATACGATAAGGTCCGATGAATCTCGGACTTAACTTGCCTTTATGTCCGAATTAGAGGACCTTTCTCCACAATGACACCTTTAAAAACACTTGTTTTGTAACACCCCCTACTCGTATTCATCGCCGGAATAAGGTACGAGGCATTACCAGAGTTTACCGAATTAATTTTTCTGTTATTATGAGTTAAATACTATTCGTTTACCGAAACACATTATGACGTCCCTTAGATGTGTCTCCGAAGCCCAAAACATACATCGGGACCAAACCGAGATTAAATCGAAACCATAAGGAACTTTTTGTAAAAATTTAATTTTTTTTATGAACTCAGTATAACCCCTTTATAGATACCTAACCTTCCTTACAATTTTAAACCTAGACTGTAACATCCCAAATTAGGGCCTGGTCAGAACAATAGTTTTGAGACCACAAATCTGACGTAAAAAATTTATTTTTATTATATTTTTATGGTCTAAAATTTCACGGGATGATTTCGTGAAATTTTCGTCCAAAAATTTTGACGTTTGGGCACTCAATTTGGTCAAAAGGACCAAATTGTAAAAAGTGCAAAAGTTGAGTTCTAAATGTTAAAGGTGTCCAATTGTTATGAGTTTTTAAATTGAAGGTCCTTAAATGGTAATTATACCATTGGTTAATTTTTGGATAAAAATAGACATAAAATGGATGAAATAGAATTTTTTTAAGTTAGGGGCATTTTGGTCTTTTGATAATTAAAATAATAAAAGGGAAAATAAGTCAAATTAATGCCCATCTTCTTCATCCAGCCAAAAATACCAAGGAAGCCATGGCTAGGGTTTGGTTCAAGCTTTCAAGCTCATTTGTAAGTGATCCCGAGCCCCGTTTTTAATGTTTTTTACATTTTTGAAGTCTCGGTTACTTGATTTACCTATTACTACCATTATTTTGAACTACGGTTCATGTTTAAAAATTGAACCATGAGTGACATGCTGGTATTTTGAGGTTTAATGGTAGATTATGCATGTTTATGGTTAGAGGAACGACTTTTACTAAGTGATTTTCGATGAAAACGTCCGAAAGGACCGTTTTGTAAAAGTTATAAAATTGGTCATAAAAGGGTGATTTAGTGGAAATTGGGGGCTGATATAGTTATGAAATTAATTCGGCTTAAAATGCAAGGAAATTGAATAAAAATCATTTTAAGAGCCTAGAGGCAAAACTGTAAATATGGCAAAGTTTAGGGGCAAAAATGTAATTTTACTATGATATGATTTTTGAGTCACAATGAATAATGTGACTAATAATTAAGCTAAATATGATATTTTAGATCAAGGAAAATGAGATTCGGGCTTAAAACGGGAAGGTACGAGATTATGGACTAAAATGGAATAATTAGTCGTGCTTGGACTCGAGGTAAGTTCGTATGGTAATAATAATGCAATATCATGCTTGAACTGTAATTATCTATTATTATGACATAAAATGTATGATTTAATATATTAGAAGAATTTATGGATAATGAATATGATGTGGAAAATGTGATGAATGTTAAATTACTATTACATGAGTTGTGTGAATTGCTACACAGTTATACCCGATGAGATTTTGACAAGTAAGTTATGTGTGAGTAATTCAAAAATACCGTGATCATTATATGTTTAATGTTTGACATTGTATGATACATGTATGTATGCCCTAATGAAATTGGTTGTGATGATTCAATGGAAGCTTGGCGTTAACCTTGTATCTTGGAAGCCCGGGTGACCGAAGGAATACTTAGGACTTGGATATCATGACACTGTGATTAATGATATGTGTGCCTATGTAAGACCATGTCTGGGACATGGCATCAGAAATGATATGTGTGCTAGTGTAAGACCATGTCTGGGACATGGCATCGGCACTGATATGAAACCTTGTATAAGACCATATCCGGGATATGGCAACGATATATGAATCCATGTAAGACCATGTATGGGACATGGCTTTGGTATTCAAATTGGTGTATGATAATCCCGAGCGCCCTTTAGTATTCCGGGTGGTTCAACGGGCAATTCAAGATTTTTGGTTTAAGAGGTGGAATGATATGATTAAGAATGTAAGGTACAAGTATGTACACTAAGCTTATGCTTATTGAGACCTCGAAATGTCGAAACCTAAGTGAGCTAAGATGTATAAATTATGATTATACATTTTGTTGCAATATCATGCTAGCTTACATTTTGAAATTGAACATGGAATCATGAATGGTGAGTTCATGATTAGTTGAAAAGGAACTTATGGTAGTTATCATTATATTGCATTAAAACAGTTTTGGACAGCAGTCTTTATGGGACTTTGAAAAATCACCAAAAATGGTGTAAGTCGAATTAGAGGCTGAATAATACATGAAATTAAATTTTATTGAGTCTATTTTCATATAAAGAAAACGTGTAAGAAAAATAATTCCATACTATGAGATATTTGAAATTTTGTGAGATAGAGTCAAAATGAATTTGGATTCCCCTATTCTGAATTGGGAAAATCACTAGAAATTTTACAAAAATAATTATGGTCTGGAATTCATATGATTAAGTCCTTAATGAGTGTAATTTCAAAATAAATAGACAGGAACAATATTTGAATCCCTTACTAAGAGATAAATAAATTTTAGTGAAGAAAGGTCGAAGCTGTCAAACAACAAAATAGGAGAGAATTTAATGAATAAACTGTACTTATTGGCTAGACCAAAAATTCTAAAAATTTTATGGTAAGAAGATATGTGATTTTAGTTTCAGGGAAAATTAGCGGATCTAAATTTGTAGCTCCATAGCTCCATATATAAATAATTTAGTAACTATAACTCGAGAAGACAACATGACCAGAATATAAATATAAGTGCAATTATGGTTGTATTATCTTAATAAGCATGTTAGTATGTTGCCTATTATTTTCATATGGACTTACTAAACGTAAAATTTACTCCCTCGTTTTCATTTCTTTAGTGTTGAAAGGTTAGCTCGGGGTTGGAGATTGTCGGAGGCAGCATCACACTATCAAGTCATCATCTTTGGAGTATCGTTATTTATATATACTAGAAATTACAAGTAAGTGGCATGTATAGGAACTTAGTTTTTACGATAGATGTTGTCATGATTAGCCTAATGTATTGGCTTATCTTGACTCTTTGTATATAGCCATGAGGTGTGGCTTATAATGATTATGGCTTGTAAGCCTATTTATCCATGATATGTGTGAATGTCTTATGATATGTTTATATGATTTTTCTTGTTCATTGTGAATGAGAAGTGTATGGCATATGGGCTTGATGAATGCCTTAGGACCATTCGGGATGGTCATGACCATGGAATAAGTGTGCAACCTGGTAACAAATTGATAATGATTGAACATGGACTACGTTGCATGGATAGAGAATGACAGTCGTGGTTAATTGATAAAAGAGGTCATTAATGTAACATGGCTATTGAATGTGAATTTGAAGGTTTAACTTGGTGTAGCATGAATAATTGAAAAGCACATGTATTACAACATGCAAATGATTTAATTTGGTCTTATTAAAGAATAATTGACCTTTGAATTGACATTATAATATGTGTTTATGATATGCTTAAGTATGAAAGAGATTAAGGGCAACCATAGGCTTGGAAAATAGCCTAAGTGTTGACCACACGGGCAGAGACATGGCTGTGTCTACCCGTGTGTCTCAGCCGTGTAGAGGACACGGCCTGGGGACATAGGCATGTGTTCAGGGCGTGTGAAGTTGTAGCATTTTCGCAAGAACTTAATTCGTCACATGGCCTAGCACACGGGCATGTGGCTTGGCCGTGTGGTTCAATTTGTTTGATGACGTCATATTTAAAGAGTTACACGGCCGGAGGACATGGGCATGTAAAAGGCACACGGGCGTGTCCCTGTATCCACACGGGCATGTGACTCTATGGCATGGAATATTTTCTAAGTTTTTCCCTGAAACTTTCCAAAGTTTTTGGTTTAGCCCCTAATTGTTCTCAATGTATGTTTAGGGCCTCGAAAGCCCTTGAAAGGGGTGTTATGCATGTGTATGGGTGTTTATAGAGTAAATGAAATTTTATGGCTCGATTTTTCATGTATGTGCATGTTTATGTCCGGTAACGCCTCAAACCCTGTCCCAGCCTCAGATACGGGTGAGGGGTGTTACATAAACCAATCCAAATCAACCAATCCAATTCAAAATATTTTCAAGATAGATTTATCCATATCCATAAGATAACCTCATCACATACCAAAACCAGGATTTGTTAGCAGTGGCTAACTTTACATTCATTTCAGATTAACATTTACTTTATTAACTTATACATGCCATTGATTTCCAAAATAAAATTTATTGATATACCAAAATGTTGAGGTTGATAGCGTGATGTGTCTCTAACCCAATCTGATCTTTGAGCTCTTAATACTACAAAACAGGGAAAAAGGAAATAGGGTAAGCACGTTGTGCTTAGTAAGCCCATGTAACAAGAATTATACTTACCTAATATTTTCAATACAAGACAATAAATATTCATACATCCATTCAATTTACTATTTACTTATCACATACAAACTCAACCAAAACATTAATCAAATAGCATCATATGAGTTCAATACAAAGAATAATGATTGATGAGCTCATCAATTTCATGTTTTCTATTACCCCTATTATTTCCCATATTTATCCCATTGAATTTCTCAGAATTTCGATGGATTTTTAGAGGTACACTTTTAGTGTACAATTTTGGGTCCGTCAATTCATATTCATGTGCGCATATTTCTATTTCAGAGAGCACACTCCCGCGAACCTCATTCTTACAGCGGGATTACCAGTCTAGGCTAAATCCCCTAAATATAAACTCATAGAGCATTATCAGGATTACCAGTCTAAGCTAAATCCCTTGCAACGGTAATTACTCTAATGAGCTTGGATCTGAATTACCAGTCCAGACTAAATTCAGACCCTAATTTCGATTACCCGTCCGGGCTAAATCCATTTTACACATATTCTTCGGGAGGGCTATATCAGGATAGGATCACCCATCCGGGCTAGATCCTTTTTACCATCAATTCCTTTTCAGAGATCCATCTAATTTTCCTTTCATTCAACCGAGATTTCTTCCCCTTTTTATCAAATATATCAATGTTTCATCAATTTTCATACAATGAACATTCAAATTATTTTCACATCAATAACATATATTTCAAGCATTTAAGAATATAATTCAAGTTACACGAACTTACCTCGATACTTGTTCGTAAACAAAAAATCTACTAATCCCGAACTCTTTCCTTTGCTCGATCTAACTTTGTATTTGAATTTTCTGGATCTAAATCAATAAATTTAATCATCAATTTAATACATTTCATGTTCATATGTAACATTCTCTATAATTCAAAGTTGTCTACTTGAATCATAGTCACTAAATTATTTATATCTTAAGCTAAAGAATTTCAAATTAAAAACCACTTCATGTTTTTGAAACTAGGCTCAAATACTTTTATACCATAAAATTTTCATAATTTTTGGTTCATCCAATAAGTACAGTAAAATCTTCAAACTTACCCCTGTTCTGTTGTCTGACAGCTTCGACCTTTCTTTGCTAAAAATTAATTATCTCTTAGTAAAAAATTTGGATGATGTTTCCGTTTGTTTTTATTGAAAATAGACTTATTAATAATTTAAACATGTAAATTTTAACCCATAATTATTTTTCTCCAACTTTTTATGATTTTCCAAATTCAGAACAGGGGAACCCGAATTCATTCTGACCTTGTCTCACAAAATTTATTATATCTCATGATTTACAATTCCATTTCTTACACCGTTTCTTCTATGAGAAACTAGACTCAATAAGCTTTAATTTCATATTTTTTTCATCCTCTAAATAAATTTCCACAATTTATGGTGATTTTCCAAAATTAGCCTGCTGTTGCTGTCCAAAACTATTTTAGTGTAAGATGTTTATTACCATTTTCCCCCAAGCTTTTAATAAATGATAATTTCGTCCCTACTCAATTAACCTCTAAATTGAGCTGATTTTTTTCAATTAACACTTTATTCTATCACTTTAAATTACTTTATAACCTTTGGGAATCAGAATTTCAACACTAGACTTTAATTCCAAACTTTATCATAATTAGGTCCTAAAAATCAATTTCTATTGAAATTACCTAATAAAATCATCTCATAAACAAATTAAAGCTTTAATTACATGTTATTTCATCATAAACGTACATCAATCAACCATAATGACTTTCAATTTCATCTATGAAATCAAAAACTAATGAATTTGATAGTAGGACTTAGTTGTAAAAGTCTTAAAAACACAAAAATTACAAGAAAAAGGCAAGGATTAACTCACTTGGTGCAAAAATATGAAATACTAGCTTAAAGAACCCCCCTTATGGTGTTTCAGCTAATGATAATGAAGAGAAATCACAAGGAATCTAGATATTTCCATATTGGTTCTAATTTTATTTAGTTAATTATGTAATATTCCAATTTTGCCCTTAAAGCATCCATTTTCTTGCTGATTTCATATCCTTGCCGTCCAGCCCAAATAAATTTTAGGTCTAATTACCTTTTAAATCCTTTCTCATTAGATACTTAAGCTATTTAATCATCCTAGCCACTTTTACACCTTTTCCAATTTAGTCCTTTTCATTTAATTGACTACCCAAACATTAAAATTTCCTAAGGAAATTTTAATACCACATTACTAACATTTCATAAATATTTATAAAAATATTTCTGACTCAGTTTTACTAGATCGAGGTCTCGATACCTTGTTTTTACCTAATTTTTTCAATAATTTCTTTTTCTAACTAACCACAAAATCGGTAAAATTTTTCTATAGATATTTTCATACGATTTTCCTATCATATTAATATTCATGCAAAAATATTAAAATAAATTTCTCTTTAAATCAGATTTGTGGTTACGACACCACTGTTCCGATAACCTTGAATTTAAGCCATTACATATTTGCCCACAAAGTACTCAATATCCCTCATTTTTAAGTAAGCATGTAACTTCCGTCGATCTGAAGTAGTTTTCAAACGATCCTGGATTAGTTTAACCGTATTCTCAATTTTAGACACCAACTCAGGACTCAAAACCCATTGCTCACCTGGCTTGGTCCAACACAAGGGAGTACGACACTTACGGCCATACAGGGCCTAGTAAGGTGCCATCTGAATGTTAGACGGGTAACTGTTGTTGCACGCAAATTTAGCTAGAGGCAGGTGATCCTCCCAACTGCTGTTAAAGTCAATCACTCAACTCCGAGACATATCCTCTAATATTTGAATAACTCGCTCAAATTGTCCATCGGACTGAGGATGATACGTAGTACTCAAGTCCAGTCTAGTACCCAAAACCTCATGTAATTTCTTCCAGAACAGGGAGGTAAAACGTGGATCCCTATCTAATATAATCAAAACAGAAACTTCGTGTAACCTCACAATCTCGGAACATAAAGTTTGGCTAGCTTCTGTAGTGAATAATCGGTTCTAACTAGAAGGAAGTGGGCAGACTTGATCAGCCTATGAACGATGACCCAAACAGAATCTTTTTTGGTGGGTGTCGGAGGCAACTCTCTAACAAAATCCATTGTCACACGCTCCCACTTCCATAGGGGAATCTTAACCTCTGCATTTCATCAAGTGGTCATGCTAAAGACATAAACAGTCATAGATAATTATGAGATACAATCCTTCCGAATGGGATAAGAGAATTCCTACTATTATTTAGTATTCTACTAATTTTTTTATCTTAATTGAAGAATTAATTGGCAAAAAAAATAGCAAGTACAAAAATAAGTAATAACCCCTAGTAGAGACTAGTCTGATTCAATTCAACATTTTGTTCGTTCGGGTTTGATTGTGTCATAGCTCTATAATTAATTCGAATTAGGTTTATCATCGAATGAAATGCATTGCTGATATTGACCTTCAATTTTTGGAAACTTATAAAGTTCTTCTATTAAGCCCCGATCCATGAACCTACAAAATCCTTGAAATTGTATCTGATTTAACCCAGGTATTGTAGATATTTCCCTATTTTTATCCCCGAGCATTTTATCCATCCGGTGTTTTTTGGTTTTGGGCGCAACATATATCTGTCAAGTGGTTCAAATTCAAGATCTTTCAATGCAATAGTTATATGACAAGTGGGTCTTTTTATTAGATAACTTCGTCCTCGAGCTCGAGGTTGTAGTCTTTTCAGAATAGTTCCCTGAAGGTAACTAATGTTCAGGCTTAATTTTCTGACATGTCAGACAATGTGAAACGAAAGTAGTCACTTCCCATTTCAACCCAAGCCACTGGTACAGTTCTCAAAGATCACGGTACATTTTGTTCCCACTAGGATGCATAGCATAATAGCTATTATATGTTTCTTGCAGAATCAACTATTGTAACCAACAGTCCTTAGGCACACAAACCCGACCTTTGAAGCACAGAACCCTGTCACTGTTCAAACCAAATTCAGACGCTTCCCCAGACTCAACCTAATGTAAACACTGAGTTAGAAACTCGTCATCCAACTGGTTAACTCGAATATGCTCAATCCAAGTTGGTTTAACTTGTAACTTAGCTAGTAGACTTCCATTGTCAAACAAGCTCTCGGGCAAACAACACTCACAATTCAGACATCGTTCACTGGCTAAGGGTGTCGGCCACCACATCAGCCTTACCAGGATGTTACTTTATAGTACAGTCGTAGTCCTTAAGCAACTTAACCCATCTACACTGTCTAAGATTCAACTCCTTTTGAGTTAACAGATATTTGAGGCTTTTGTGACCGGTGTATATGACACACCATTCACCCTACAGATAATGTCTCCAGATCTTTAAAACAAACACGACTGTGGCCAACTCGAGATCATGAGTAGGGTAATTTCCACCATGCTTCTTAAGTTGTCGAGAGGCATAAGCCACTAGCTTACCATCTTACATTAGTACACATTCTAAACCGACGTCTGACGTATCACTGTAAACCACAAAATCTTTACCAGGCTCGGGCTAATCTAAAACAAGAGCTTTGGTCAGAATAGACTTGAGCTTCTCAAAGCTCGACTGCTGCTCCTCAAACCACTTAAATAGTGTATTCTTAGGTAGCACCTTAATCAGGGGAGATACTATTAGGGACAGCCTCTCGACAAACCTTCAATAATAACCTACTAAACCGAGGAAATTCTGAAGTTCAGATACATTCTTTGGTTGTTTCCACTCAACTACAGCTTCAAATTTCTTAGGATTGACTCAAATTCCACCGGCTGTAACACCCCTAACCCGTATCTATCGCTGGAACAAGGTTACGAATCATTACTGGAGTTTACAGAACAAATGGACAGAAATTTCAAACATTTCACATCACATAATATTCATGTCAAAAACCAATCGAAATTAAACATTTTGTCCCTTATATGAGCCCTCGAGGCCTAAAATACGCATTAAAAACAAGTCGGGACTAAATAAGGTACTCAAAGAATTTTTCAGAAAACATTAAAATTTTTCAAAGCTATAGGGGTCACATAGCTGTGTGACTCACACGGTTAGGAGACACGCCCCTGTCTCAGGCCGTGTAGGCATTCGAAATAGGGACACAAGGCCGTGTGGCTCACACGGTCAGGAGACACGCCCCTATCTCAGGCCGTGTAGGCATTCGAAATAGGGACACAAGGCCGTGTGGCTCACACGGTCAGGAGACACGCCCCTATCTCAGGCTGTGTAGGCATTCGAAATAGGGACACAAGGCTGTGTCCCAGCCTGTGTAACTCTTTGACTTGGGCCATATGACAAAGACACACACCCGTGTGCTAGGCCGTGTGAGCATACTGACTTGTGCAATTTAAAATATACAGGGGACACACGGCCGTGCCACCTGGCTGTGTGACCTGGCCATGTGTCATACACGACTGAGACATACGCCTGTTTCTCTGCCTGTGTGGACAAAAATAGGCCATTTTTCAAGCCACATTTCTCACCCAATTTGGTACCAACCTAAACACAACAAATTTCACATCAACAAGCCATAACAAGGTATTCAAAACAAGCCATAATCAAGTCTTAAACAAGAAATATCATCACATACAACCAAATATCCAAACTTACCTAAATAACCAAATACATATATGCATATTCAAATCACATTTTACTTTTCATCATTCTACCATATTAAACACACATCAAATATGGTAAGGCCACACATATATATACATCAAAGTATACCAAACACAAGCCATATAAGTGGCTAATCTCAACAAAACAATTATATGCCAACATTGGCCAAATTAACCTATACATGTCATTATAACTGGAATTAATTTATTGAAAGCACCAAAAAGAACCGATGGATAGTGCGAAATAGCTCCAACCAGCTTTATCCCATACAAGCTTTCAAATTACTATAAAACGTGAAAAATAACATAAAGTAAGCATTTAAGCTTAGTAAGTTCGTATAACACATAATTTAACTTACTGTATATCCATAAAATAGGTAAGTAAGCAAAGCATATCTAAACCAATTTGGCCAAAAGCCTAAATATATGATCACCAACATATTAGCCATGAAAATCACATATAAAATCCAACACACATGGTTGAATTCATCAAATAATCATATTCCATATATTTCATGTAAATACCAATAATAGTTCATATCGAACTCATATAATCTCGTAACAGAACTGTGCCAATTGAACCATTTAGAATATCGTTGGATACACGGGTAGTACACACGAAGTGTACTTAACTGTAATCCGTCAATTCATGTATTGTATGCTCATACGAGCTATAAACGGGAAGCTCATGCGAGCTGAATAACGGGAAGCTCATGTGAGCTGAATAACGAGAAGCTCATGTAAGCTGTGGTGTGTCCGCAACACATGCAAGACCCAAACCAAATCCATAACCCTAATGATATGTCATTTGTATCCTATTTCTAAGGTTCAAACGGGACTCGGTAATCGCCGGATATGCGATCGGTATTTATACATGGCAATTATACAAATCGCAAATAATTAATTCAATTTAAAACATATAAATACTCAATTTAATTACACAAACTTACCTCGACAAGTGTACATAGATACGAAGGGGAATAATCAGATATTTTCTCTTTGCCTCGATCTAACTCTGTACTAGGGCTGATAGGATCTATACGAATGAATTTAACTCATTTCAATATAATTCTGATAGGCGTCAAAACTACCAAAAATAATTCCTACAAAATAACTCTAAATAGTAGTAAAGAATGGTAGTAGGATCGAGTCCACAGAGATTGGATGTTATAATCAACTTCTGCATTTATCTATTGAACAGTATGTTTTTCGGGTCAAAGGTCGTGCCCACGACTCCAAACGAACTTACTGAAAAAATAAACGAATAGATTAAGGGAGTTTTGAAATGTTTAGAAACCAAATAATTGAAACAACATAAATAATTAATTAAATAAATTAGAAATTAAATTGGAAATTAAAATTTGGATTTTGTAATACCCCGAAAATTTTTACAGTAAAATATTATCCGTGATATAGTAAAATAAGGAAATAAAGTGACAAAAAGGGAATTTTTGAGTTATGTCAATATTTAGAAGTATATTATGATATATTAATTCAAGAAAGGACTAAATTGCAAAGATGAGAAAAGTCTTGTTGCACAAGAGTAAATACTCAAAATTTAAGGGGCTGAAGTGTAAATATAAAAAAGTTGAAGGACTAATAGTGCAAATATTTTAAGGGTGGAATGATCTAGAAACCAAGAAAAATTGATGAATTAGGACCAAATTGAATAGGTAAAAAAATTATGAGGGACTAAATCGTAATTTTACCAAATTAAGTGATGACTCAAGGATGGAATTCTAAAAGATCATGAAGGGTAAAATGGTCAATTAGTAAGAGAGAGAATTCTAGAATGTAATGATTATGTTGATGATATTTTCAATTAATTAATTAGATAAATATTATTTTATTAATATTTTTATGAGATGTTTTTTATTATTATATTATTATTTATTTAGTATAAAAGGAAGGAAGATGAAGAATTAACAACACATTTCCTTTCCCATGCAACCAACGTTAGAAGAGAAGGAAAAGAAAGAAATTTTGTTTTCTTTACAATTTGGTCCTTCCACCAAAAATTCACCATTTTCACCTAGAAATCAAAAGAATTTCCATAGCTACTAAGAGAGAAAGATAACAAGGAGATGATGGGGAGCAAGAATATCAAGTTGGATTCAAGAAATCGAAGCTGGAGGAGAGAGAAAAATCAAGTTAAAGATTGAAGTCAATAAGAAAAGGTAAGTACATCAAGATTTCAATATGTTTTTAAGTTTGTTATTATTAACAAAGCATGGAAATAATGTTATAGTAGAGCTTTCTTACATAAGGTCCTATGTTCTTGATATGTTAGTGAAGAGAAAATAAGAGAAAGTGATGAGAAATGATATAGAAAAAGAAAATAAGGGTGTTACAACATGGTAATTAATATCTTGCACTAAAACAGTTCTAGACAGCAGCAGTATTCTAACTTTGAAAAATCACCAAAAATTTTAGAAATTGAATTATAGGATGAATAAAAGATGAGATTAAAGCTTATTGAGTCTAGTTTCTTATAGAAGAAACGGTGTAAGTAATGGATTTGTAAATCATGAGATATAATGAATTTTGTGAGACAAGGTCAGAATGAATTCGGGTTCCCCTGTTCTGACTTTGGAAAATCATCAAAAATTGGATAGAAATAATTAGAGACTTATATTTATATTTTTAGAATCTTGAATGAGTCTATTTTCAATATAAACAAACGGGAACATCATTCGAATTCTGTATGAGGAGGTAATTAATTTTTAGTGAAGAAGGGCCAGAACTGTCAGATGGCAGAACAGGGGTAACTTTAAAGAATAAACTGTACTTATTGGCTAAACCAAAAATTCTTAAAATTTTATGGTAATAAGATATATGAGTCTAGTTTCAGGGAAAATTATCGGATCTTAATTTGGAGTTCTATAGCTCCAGATATAAATAATTTAGTGACTATGATGCAGATAGACATCTTGAATATTCATAAAAGTAAATAATAAAAATTATGGATAATGTTACTTACAAGTGTGTTATCTACATTAAGGATGTGGAATGGAGAGGAGGAGAAGGAAAAACATGTATGAATATTCATCTAGCATGGCTAATTTGCATATTTTAGGCTCAGGGACTAAATTGAATAAAAGTAAAACTTTATGGGAAATTTTGTAAAAAGTCAGAAATGACCAAATTGCATGAAATGGATTAATTTTATTATTTAAATTACAAAATTGAATGAAATTATTAATTTAGTTCAAGATAGGGAAAACATGTTTTAGGGATTAAATTGAAATGTGTTGAAATTATGGAAAATTTGATATTTTATAGAATTCATGGATTGTTATCAATATGTATGAGAATAATAGCAGGAAATAAGGATTAAATTGCAAGAATTTTATTTTCCTAACCCTAAGGATGAAATCGTCATTAATTAAAAATTTAGGGGCAAAATGGTAATTTTTCCTAGAGCATTAATTAAATGCATTAGAATATGAAATGAATGAAAATGATGATGAAATTTATTTATAAAGATCCGGATGACTCAAATATGAGACTTGATCGTGGAAAAGAAAAGATATCGGATTAATGAAATTATACACACAAATAAGCAATGAGGTAAGTTCGTGTAACTTGAATTATATTCTTAAATGCTTTAAATGTATGTTATTGATGTGAATATGATTCGAATGTTCATTGTATGGAAATTTATGAAACATTGATGTATTTGATAAAATGGGAAGAAATCCCGATTGAATGAAAGGAAAATTCGATGGATCTCTCGAAAAGGAATTGACGGTAAAAAGGATCTAGCACGGACGGGTGATCCTATCCTCGATATAGCCCTCCGAAGAATATGTGGAAAATGGATTTAGCCCCGACGGGTAATCCGAATTAGGTCTGAATTTAGCCTGGACTGGTAATTGGATCCAAGCTCATTAGAGTAATTGTCGTTGGGGATTTAGCTTTGGACCGTAATCCCGACAATACTCTATGAGTTTATATTACTGAGTGATTTAGCTGGGTGGTAATCCCACTATAAGGATGAGGTTAGCGGGAGTGTGCTCTCTCGATATGAAATGTGTAAGACCATGGTTGAAAGATACCATGGCAACGTGATAGAAAATGAATAAGACCATGGTTGAAAGATACCATGGCAGCGTGACATGAAATGAATAAGACCATGGTTGAAAGATACCATGGCAACATGACAGAAAATGAGTAAGACCATAGTTGAAAGACACTATGGCATCATGTCAAAGATAAATAAGATCGTGGATGGGAGACGCGATGACATCTATTGAACAATTGATATTCAGGTAATATGTATTAGATGACAAATGGTTATATGAAATAGTCGTGTGTAATGTTTACAAGAACTGGTCATATGGAAAAATATGTACAAAATAGTTGTATGAAATAATTATGAAGATAGATAAACGAAATAAGTATAAGTACATGGAATATAATTTATGTTAAGTTTGATATAAGCTATTTCTGGAATAAATATACATAAAATATATGGAAATGATGGAGCATGAAATATTGATATAATGAAATGAATAATATATGCTTATGAAGAAACGGTAAGAGCATGATATGTTTCATGACATGTACATATATGATTATCTTTGATATATTGATACAAGGAAATTATGTAAGTTGAGACTATTATTAAACTCAAGTGCGATACGTCGAGAAAATAGATATATCAATGTTAAATTTATATGAAATATGTGCAAGTATACTAACAATGTTGCTGTTTGATGCTTATACAAGTGTCAAACTGTTGATTGAATGGTAATATATTTATTTATATGATGCATTGAATCGGTAAGTATTTAAATTTTTTTTAGTGATCTGTAAATGGTAGTAATGCTCCGAAACCCTGTTCTGGCAGCGGATATGTAACACTCCAAACCCGGCCCAGACGTTATGGCCGAATCTGACATGCCACATAAGAGTTTGAAAATTCATGTTTCATTTTAGTGTTTAAAAAAAATTGACTTTTAATAAATTAACAAGTGAATGGAAGCTGGGCACCAGGTAGGTATCCGAAACAGAGGAGGTGAGCCATGAAGGCTGCTTAAGTACCAAGCTCTTCGATTGGATCCAATCCTAGACATGCCCACTGCCATTGCCACACTTAGTTATAACGAATTGAAGTTTATTTAAGTGAATATTCTTTAAAGTTGGATAATCGTGTCATTGTGTTATCTTAAAAACGAGTTCCATTTTGAAAACGCGTCCTAAGCCTAGCCCATTAATTATCAATCGGTTTAAAGTTAAAAAAATAATCCCGAAAATAAAATAAAAGGAAAGTTAAAATGGCCTTATTACAACCCAAAAATAAATAATAAGTAAATAAATAAAGAAATCTTAAAGGAAACCAAATGCTTAATTTTAAAAAAAAACCCAAGGGCAATCACCGTGGCCACTCTGAATCCCCAGGCCCAAGTCCCTCATCATGGCTCTCCTGCGGGGTTAAGGAAAAAGGGGTGAGTTTGGAAACTCAGTGTACAATAAGCCCCTTCGTGAGCCCAAAACAATATCACTGTTGGGCCTTAGCCCAAGTCCAAGCTCAACATATCTTTGGGCGTAGCCTTTTCATATTTCATATTCTTGGGCAGAAGCCTTCACATATTTCATATTATCGTCGAAGCCTTTATCAGAAACGATATGGCCCATAGGCCCATTTCAATATCACATGTAATGTCAATGAAAGAATGAATGCAAGCCCATTTGGGGAGACTACTCAACCCACCATCCGCTACTCTCACCCGTACCAACCAAGCTCTCCATGTGGGGAATAACTCAACCCACCCACCAAAAACTCTCTCCGGCAAAAGATAGCCTTTATTATCATATAGCTGGAGGCCTTGCCTCTTTTTAATAATGGGGCATAAGCCCTTTTCGAAAATGGGGCATAAGCCCATTATCAAAGCGGGGCATAAGCCCTTTATTAATCGGGGCATAAGCCCTTTTGCACTTCCTCCATCCATATAAAAACCCAACCCCATGTATTTATGAATTCATCATGTGCAAATCATATATATATCATGTGCATATCATACATATCATGTGCATATCATACATCTCATGTGCATATCATACATATCATGTACATCAAAATCCTATGTAACAAATTCATAATTAAACCCTAGGGTATAATGGTCATTTTTACCTAGGGCAAAGCAGATCATTTTCATATTATAAGGGTAATTTCGTAATCTTACCAAATTTTAGGAATTTTCCATATTCATTATCGATTACTAACTATTTGTTTGTTTTAACCGCTGAATCGCCCATTTTTAACGAAACCGAAAGTTATTGGGCTAAAAACCCCTAATGGGCCCCACATAGCCGATTTGTCCTCTAGGCCCATTTAGCCTGTTTTCCATATTGGTATTACCAGTCTTAACGTGCAATTTAACAGGTTTTCAATTTCTACCAATTTTTTTCCAAATGGGCCCGAAAGCCCATTGGGCCCGATTTTAGCCCCTCGAGGCCCAACTTACCAAGAATGCCAGAAATCTCATTCTTACCGTTTCCATTGTTCTCAATCATCATCTCATGGATTTTAACTAACTAGTGAGCGTTCGCTTGCTCATAAGTTCTCGAAATGCCAGAATTTCGGCATTTCGGCTTTTCGGCATTTATCGCTTTAAGCTATGAAAAAGGGTTCGTTACACACCTGTTTGGCGATATTCCTTGACGAGATCTCCTACACGATTTCTCCTATAATCCATCATTAATAATCAGCTTCCCATAATTGAACTAAACCAGTAATCATCTAATATTAATACTTACACATTCGGCCACCATCCATAATGGCCTTAGGAATTTTACCTTGCCGCGATTGATGACTAGGCCTAGCCACTCCAGTGATCCAAGCTATTTCAAGTCGACACTACTCCTTGCTGCTCCTTCACTAAATAAAGCACAAAAATATTAAAAGAAGACCCCATAAGGCCTATACACATATTCGGCCATCTCCCTAAATTATGGGGTTTCGGCTTTTGGCCAAAAGTTACTCTAGGAATTATTTAGAGTTTGAACGCTTACCACCGTCTTTCTTCTCTAGAATCTGTACGCCTAAAAGGTAAAAGAATTGAACGCCAAAAATTGAAAAGGAAAGAAAAGGTTGCTGGTCACAAGAATCGGCACCACCCTATCCTCACTGATTTTGGCTTTTTTGGGTGATTTTTACAGAAGTAGAGATTAAGGAAAGAAATAATGGTGAATAAAGGGAAATAGTGGGCTGGTTTGAATGAAGGAGAAGGAATAAAAGATGGAAGAAGAGATGGTAGATCGATTTGCAAAAGAAAAAGAGAGAAAAGACTAATCCTCTAGGAGAAAACGGCACAAAAATACCTATGTGCCGAAAATCCCTTACTAAACCTCTGCAGAAAATTCCCCTCCAATCTCCTTTATTCAGCCAACTCTATCTTCATATCAATTCCTAAAATCTCTCCCTTATCCCTCCTTAATCCATGCATTTAACTGATTCAAACTCTCCCCAAAGAGTTCCATTCAGCTACAACTCTTACATGCTCAAAACATAAAAATTAGCATCCTTTTTGCCAACATAGGGAATCGATCCTGTGTCTTCCCCTCTATGCTCCACACGCCCCATTTTTAGGAGCTTAGTGGCGTCACCCTTGCCACTTTTACCAAAGCTCTTTTTGTGATACATTTTACCCACAACTTTATATAAGGGCACCTCGCTAGAGCCCCTAACTCCTAAGTCCAAAATTTAAAAATTCTACTGGGTTTTGGCCAACTCATGGGCCTTCCATAAGCCCATTTACATACTTAAATTATGAATTCCATAATCACATACCAAATTTTAGAAACTTTACTAAAATATCAAGAATCGCGAAAAACCCGAAAATCAGGATATTACAGGATATGGGTTAGGGGTGTTACATTTAGTGGTATCAGAGCTATGGTTTAGTCGGTTCTCGGACCAAACGTAGTATATGTGAAGTCTAAAAACACATGTCATTATAATATGTGATAGTGTGATATCTCTTGACTCTGATGAGATTTGTTTTATTTATAGAAAGAGATGTTTTTCAGCCAAGCTAATTCCGATAATGTTAAAAGCGATACTCAAGTATATGAGTAGAAAGTTGATTATGATGAATCGGTATAAAAAAAATGGTATGAATAAATGTTTTATAATACATGTCGATGATGAATATGATGCTATATGTATTATTAAAAGCAAATTATATTACTACATGAAATATTGTGTTGATGACTAAATTACAAAATATATAAAAGTAATATATGAAGTACATGATAAGGATTATTAGAGAATTATGAATGAATAGTGAATTTTGAAATATATTACATGTATTGAAGATCTGAGAAGATATAAGTATATGAATTATTGGTACAAGGATTAAATTGTAAAGCATGTAAAAGTATTATGAAAGGTGTAAAAGTGATATGCATGCATGAAATAATTTGCCCAAGTAGACAAGATTAGAACTACTAGTATATTAAGGGACCTCTCAAGATGCTCTCGATTATTAGTACATTCAAACACATTTGTACTTTCTCAGTATAGCACTTTAATGTTCTCTGTTTAATAGTGCATAATAATGCACCTCTATATAAGTCTCATATATCCAAGTGTTCTATCTAGTCTCATGGGCCTCTGCTAAGTAAAAAGTAAACAATTTCAAGATTGAGGTAAAGGATTATCTCTCCGAGTAAAAATGTTAGTTATGATGAAGTAGAACTCGTAAAAGTACGAATAAATGTTTTATAGTACTTGAGAATGATAAAGGTTATATGAGTAAATATATGACAATTAAATTATGAGACTTTACGATCTATACCCCTTTGCTAGTACAATTATATGCAATGAAATTCATGAGATTTATATTGATTAAATTCAGAAGCGGAAAGTGAAAAGCTCAATGGTTGAACAATTGATAATGCAATCGGGCGAGAATGAGTTAATAAGTAAAGATGGGTTCTGAATAAAGATATCAGATTTTTCTTAAACTAGTACTAGTTGAGATATACAGTATCACTGTTAAAGAAAGAAGTTATTTATGGGAAAATCGATTTATTTAAATATGGTATTTCTGTAATAGTTAATTGAAAATTTCTTCCGAATTAGTTTTTTTGAGTGAAGTAAATGATGTGAAATTATTGATGACTATACTAGTCAATAGATTGGTGAATAAATTGCAAAAATATTTGAATATAGCCGTTATAACTGGGTATATTATAGTAAATTTTTGGGATTTTATATGGGTATCTTATATATACTGATATTTTCAGAGGCATATGGAACTGTTCATGTTTGGATGCTATAATCAATATATGAAAAAGTTGGATAAATATGCTAATAGACAGAAATTATCGCAAGTCTGATTGATTCACAAGTGGTACTACTCTATCTTTCTTTGGTTTTTCAAGTCAATATATGTGATAGAACACTTGATAATAAGATTCATATGATATTATTTTCTATTTCTGTTGGTAGAAGCTCCGAAAGGTAAATGTGAAATATTGTATTGAAAATAAATTATGAAATGAAAAGATAGAGAATGGATATAAATGATAAACTGGGTAAATATGTACAAAAAGAAACTATAGAACTAAAGAAATAATGAAATTCATGATCAAAAGAAAATAAGGAAATTTCGAGGACGAAATTTATTTTAAGGAGGAGAGAAATGTAATACCAGAAAAATTTTTGAAGAAAATATTATCCGTGATATAGTAAAATAAGGAAATAAAGTGACAAAAAGGGAATTTTTGAGTTATGTCAATATTTAGAAGTATATTATGATATATTAATTTAAGAAAGGACTAAATTGCAAAGATGAGAAAAGTCTTGTTGCACAAGAGTAAATACTCAAAATTTAAGGGGCTGAAGTGTAAATATAAAAAAGTTGAAGGACTAATAGTGCAAATATTTTAAGGGTGGAATGATCTAGAAACCAAGAAAAATTGATGAATTAGGACCAAATTGAATAGGTAAAAAAAATTATGAGGACTAAATCGTAATTTTACCAAATTAAGTGGTGACTCAAGGATGGAATTCTAAAAGATCATGAAGGGTAAAATGGTCAATTAGTAAGAGAGAGAATTCTAGAATGTAATGATTATGTTGATGATATTTTCAATTAATTAATTAGATAAATATTATTTTATTAATATTTTTATGAGATGTTTTTATTATTATATTATTATTTATTTAGTATAAAAGGAAGGAAGATGAAGAATTAACAACACATTTCATTTCCCATGCAACCAACGTTAGAAGAGAAGGAAAAGAAAGAAATTTTGTTTTCTTTACAATTTGGTCCTTCCACCAAAAATTCACCATTTTCACCTAGAAATCAAAAGAATTTCCATAGCTACTAAGAGAGAAAGATAACAAGGAGATGATGGGGAGCAAGAATATCAAGTTGGATTCAAGAAATCGAAGCTGGAGGAGAGAAAAATCAAGTTAAAGATTGAAGTCAATAAGAAAAGGTAAGTACATCAAGATTTCAATATGTTTTTAAGTTTGTTATTATTAACAAAGCATGGAAATAATGTTATAGTAGAGCTTTCTTACATAAGGTCCTATGTTCTTGATATGTTAGTGAAGAGAAAATAAGAGAAAGTGATGAGAAATGATGTAGAAAAAGAAAATAAGGGTGTTACAACATGGTAATTAATATCTTGCACTAAAACAGTTCTAGACAGCAGCAGTATTCTAACTTTGAAAAATCACCAAAAATTTTAGAAATTGAATTATAGGATGAATAAAACATGAGATTAAATCTTATTGAGTCTAGTTTCTTATAGAAGAAACGGTGTAAGTAATGGATTTGTAAATCATGAGATATAATGAATTTTGTGAGACAAGGTCAGAATGAATTCGGGTTCCCCTGTTCTGACTTTGGAAAATCATCAAAAATTGGATAGAAATAATTAGAGACTTATATTTATATTTTTAGAATCTTGAATGAGTATATTTTTAATATAAACAAACGGGAACATCATTCGAATTCTGTATGAGGAGGTAATTAATTTTTAGTGAAGAAGGGCCAGAACTGTCAGATGGCAGAACAGGGGTAACTTTAAAGAATAAAATGTACTTATTGGCTAAACCAAAAATTCTTAAAATTTTATGGTAATAAGATATATGAGTCTAGTTTTAGGGAAAATTATCGGATCTTAATTTGGAGTTCTATAGCTCCAGATATAAATAATTTAGTGACTATGATGCAGATAGACAGCTTGAATATTCATAAAAGTAAATAATAAAAATTATGGATAATGTTACTTACAAGTGTGTTATCTACATTAAGGATGTGGAATGGAGAGGAGGAGGAGGAAAAACATGTATGAATATTCATCTAGCATGGCTAATTTGCATATTTTAGGCTCAGGGACTAAATTGAATAAAAGTAAAACTTTATGGGAAATTTTGTAAAAAGTCAGAAATGACCAAATTGCATGAAATGGATTAATTTTATTATTTAAATTACAAAATTGAATGAAATTATTAATTTAGTTCAAGATCGGGGGAAAACATGTTTTAGGGATTAAATTGAAATGTGTTGAAATTATGGAAAATTTACGATATTTTATAGAATTCATGGATTGTTATCAATATGTATGAGAATAATAGCCGGAAATAAGGATTAAATTGCAAGAATTTTATTTTCCTAACCCTAAGGATGAAATCGTCATTAATTAAAAGTTTAGGGGCAAAATGGTAATTTTTCCTAGAGCATTAATTAAATGCATTAGAATATGAAATGAATGAAAATGATGATCAAATTTATTTATAAAGATCCGGATGACTCAAATATGAGACTTGATCGTGGAAAAGAAAAGATATCGGATTAATGAAATTATACACACAAATAAGCAATAAGGTAAGTTCGTGTAACTTGAATTATATTTTTAAATGCTTTAAATGTATGTTATTGATGTGAATATGATTCGAATGTTCATTGTATGGAAATTTATGAAACATTGATGTATTTGATAAAATGGGAAGAAATCTCGATTGAATGAAAGGAAAATTCGATGGATCTCACGAAAAGGAATTGACGGTAAAAAGGATCTAGCCTGGACGGGTGATCCTATCCTGATATAGCCCTCCCGAAGAATATGTGGAAAATGGATTTAGCCCTGACGGGTAATCCGAATTAGGGTCTGAATTTAGCCTGGACTGGTAATTCAGATTCAAGCTCATTAGAGTAATTGTCGTTGCAGGGGATTTAGCCTGGACTGGTAATCCCGACAATACTCTATGAGTTTATATTACAGGGGATTTAGCCTGGACTGGTAATCCCACTGTAAGGATGAGGTTCGCGGGAGTGTGCTCTCTGATATGAAATGTGTAAGACCATGGTTGAAAGATACCATGGCAACGTGATAGAAAATGAATAAGACCATGGTTGAAAGATACCATGGCAGCGTGACATGAAATGAATAAGACCATGGTTGAAAGATACCATGGCAACATGACAGAAAATGAGTAAGACCATAGTTGAAAGACACTATGGCATCATGTCAAAGATAAATAAGATCGTGGATGGGAGACGCGATGACATCTATTGAACAATTGATATTCAGGTAATATGTATTAGATGACGAATGGTTATATGAAATAGTCGTGTGTAATGTTTACAAGAACTGGTCATATGGAAATATATGTACAAAATAGTTGTATGAAATAATTATGAAGATAGATAAACGAAATAAGTATAAGTACATGGAATATAATTTATGTTAAGTTTGATATAAGCTATTTCTGGAATAAATATACATAAAATATATGGAAATGATGGAGCATGAAATATTGATATAATGAAATGAATGATATATGCTTATGAAGAAACGGTAAGAGCATGATATGTTTCATGACATGTACATATATGATTATCTTTGATATATTGATACAAGGAAATTATGTAAGTTGAGACTATTATTAAACTCAAGTGCGATACGTCGAGAAAATAGATATATCAATGTTAAATTTATATGAAATATGTGCAAGTATACTAACAATGTTCTTTGTTTGATGCTTATACAAGTGTCAAACTGTTGATTGAATGGTAATATATTTATTTATATGATGCATTGAATCGGTAAGTATTTAAATTTTTTTAGTGATCTCAAATGGTAGTAGTAATGCTCAGAAACCTGTTTCGCAATGGATATGGGTTAGGGGTGTTACAGATTTTGTAACTAAAGATAATAAGCCTTAGTCCTAAACTCGGTGGATTCTGGGTTTTTGAATCGATCCTCGAAAATTAATCTTCTCCTCCAAATGATAAGCTGGTTATAGCAATTAAGAATGTCCTAACCACAAATTCTTCCTCTCCTAGCTGGTCCCGGTACGACATGCAAACCAACCCTTACCGATTATCTAACCGAGATACACGTGCTCCCGATTCAAGATTCTGATAGCCTTGCACTCTAAAGAACCCAACTCAAATTAACGGCCTCAAGCGCGTGGGTCGTTTAAACCCTATCACTTCTTCCTTGATTTGTTCTCGGAGATCTGAATACAGCACAGCCGACTCATCTGTCAGCAACACGACTCCAACCCAACATGTACTTTTTGTCTTGGGATTGAGTTAACCTTAAGAGATGAGTTGTCAATCCCGATACTTAGGAAAAATATGAATACCGATTGGAAGGATTTTTAGCACGAATACGTATCTCATGATTCCCAACCGGAAAGAACACCGGCCTAAAGCTAAAATGGAATTTAGTGAAGCATGGATTTAATCATGCTTGTTAGGTTATGAAAGGTGGTTTGATGATAATGGAGGAAATTGGGGAATGAAAGGACTTGGAAGACAATTGGAAAATTTTTGAAAGAGCAAAGAAATTGAAATCAAAGTAACAGAATTCTCACGCCAAATTGAAAGACAAAGGAAAATAATTCTATTTAATTCCAAATTGAAGTCAAAATGTAGAATTAAAGGGTGCCTTTCCTAAGTGCATTAAGGCCCTATTTATATACATAGAATTTACTAATTTTAGCCTTAACTAATTTAACATAAAATAAATATATAAATAATAAAATAAGAGTTTTTTTTTCTATTTTTGGCTTTTACAAAGTCAAAATTCGGATGAGTCCTTGACTTTCTCCATATTTTTTATTCGGCCTCATTTCATTGATTGTGTTTCAATTTGGTCCTTTTCTACTTGCATTTGTTTCTTAGTGTCTCAATTGCATCCCTGACAAGATTAAAACAAAAAAGTACTAATTTAGCAAGGATCAATTCAAAATAAACTGAATTAAACACAAAATGTCATGCAAATTAACATGTTATCAAATATGCATGATTTTTGCTACATGTCTCTCTTTTACTATATAAGGACCTCCGATTTAAAATTCTATAGCTATTTAATACCTTTAGCTATTAGAACACAACATTTGCACTTTATGCAATTTTGTCCTTATTATCAAATTAAGCAAGTAAACGGTAAAATTTCTTAACGAAATTTTCATACGATATTTCTATCATACTGTAGACCATAAAATAATATTAAACTAAATTTTTCAACATCAGATTTGTGGTCCCGAAACTACTGTTTCGATTTAACTAAAAACAGGTTGTTACATTGGCAGTCACAATATGCCCTAGAAAAGCTGTAATGCCCCGTACCCGAGACCATCTCCGGAGTCGAGCACGAGGTGTTACTAAACTTAATTTCATCAATTAAACAGCTTAAACAATTTATTTTTAAAATTTTCAGACAAGCTGGCTAATTGCGTCACAGTCACTTAAAAATTCATATCTCGAGTTCCAAAACTCAAAATCTAATTTCGTAAATTTTTACTGAAACTAGACTCATATATCTATTTACTAATTTTTTTCTAGAATTTTTGGTATGGCCAATTAGTACAGTTTATTAGTTAAAATCTCCCCTATTTCAGGGTACAACTGCTCTGATCTCTGTGTATTACGAATTAGATATCTCCCTGTACAGAGTTTCAATGACTATGCCGTTTGTTTCTATTAAAACTAGACTCTATATGGAACCTGTACATATAAAGCATGACTTCTAATTATTTTTATACAATTTATGGTGAATTTCCAAAGTTAGAACAGGGGATTCAGAAATCACTCTGACCCTGTTTCACCAAATCGTAAATATCTCATAAAATAAAACTCTTTTACCTATTTTGTTTCTTACACATGAAAATAGATTCATTAGGCTTCAATTAAATATTTTATTCATCATCTAGTTCCATTTCTACTATTTTTAGTGATTTTTCAAATTTACATCACTGCTGCTGTCAGATTCTGTTTTATGGCAAATTTCACTTTACTAAGGATTTTCATGGACTAAATATCATTTTAAACATACATAACATCAAATATGACTTAGATTGGCCATTCCAAAGGCTAATAATTTACAAACCCTTTTCTTTCCAAACCATAGCCATATCATAAGATCAATTACACAAAGTGAGTATTTTGCCATACATGCCACATTCAAAATATATAAGCCATTTTACCGATTTAAGCCTTCGGATAGTGTGAACGAGTCTTCGACCTATCCCGATTCTCAAGCCGGCTTGTCAAAACTACAATGAAGGAAAAGGAAGGAGTAAGCATAAATGCTTAGTAAGTTCACATGCAAATAGTAAGTAACATAATCACACAATCCCACAATCCCACATAAAACATCATTTACATTTAATATCTTTCTACGATTTCATCTTACCAAGTTTTCAACCCGAAGATTTAAGCACATACCTGTCAAATTTTCTCATTTACCACACTTACCAACATGTCACCTTCGTTTTAGGCATTCTCCTTATTCTCTTAAGATCCACCCGTTGAACACATTGGAATATAATTCGAATACACGGAAAGTTTGTACATAAGTGTCACATATGTAGCCAAGCTACCATGTAACCCGCCCATAAGGGAACTCGGACTCAAATTAACGAGCTCGGGCATTCGCATCCATAAGTGAACTCGGAGTCAACTCAACGAGCTCGGATGCCTAGTTACATCTCACGAACTCAGACTCAACTCAACGAGCTCGGACATTTGCATCCATAAGTGAACTCGGACTCAACTCAACGAGTTCGGATGCCCAACCATCCTAGTGACAGGTCACTTGTATTCTAATCTATTCCCAAGGTTCAAACGGGCTTTTTCCTCGATTACACATCTTTGCCGTCTTCTACGAAACATCGAAACCGATACTCGGTAGCAAATCATAATTTACATATTATTCAATAATAACCATAAAGCATAATATTTTGTGATATTAATCATCATATCACATAAATAACATTAAATTACTTAAAATGACAATTATGTTACTACATTTACACATGAACTTACCTCGATACAAAATATTAGCAATCAAGCCTATTCCTCGTAAACTTTGTTTTTCCCTCGATCACGACTTGAATCTCGTTTCTCTTGATCTATAATGCCAAATTAATCTTATTTAATACATACATTCATCAAAACAGACCCAAATACAAACTTTGGCAAAATTACCATTTTGCCCCTAAACTTTTGCAAAATTACACTTTTGCCCCTAGGCTCGGGAATTAAACTTCATCCCTTATTCTTATGTTTTATGACATGCTGATCATTTTTCCCTTCTATGGAAGCATCAATTTCACACTCTAACATGTACTTATAACTATTAGGTATTTTTACCGATTAAGCCATTTTTCTCGTTTTCGCTTAAAACCGAGTAGTACAAGTTGTCTAGCATAATTTAAAACCTCATATTCTATCATAAAACACCAAAATACAAAAATTTCACCTATGGGTATTTTTCCAAATATGAACCCTAGGTTGAGTTATTGCTAGAATAAGCTAAATCAAGTTACCAGGATTCCAAAAACGTAAAGAACATTAAAAACGGGGCTTGGAATCACTTACTATGGAGCTCGGAAGCTTGAAACAAACCCTAGATATGGAGAACCCTTTAATTTTCATCCTAATGAAGAAGATGGACATATTTTGCCATCTTTTTCCTTTTTTTACTCTTTTAATTACCAAATGACCAAAATACCCTTAATACCTTTTTTTGAAAATTTTCATGTACAAGCCCATTTTTGTCCAAAATTTTAGAAATTGGTCAAATTTCTATTTAAGACCTCCTCATTAATATTCCAAAGTAATTTCATACTAAAAACGTCTAGAATGTAAGTTTTGCAAATTATTCGATTTAGTCCCTAATTTCAACTTAAGCACTTTATGCACAGAATTTCGTCACGAAATTTTCACACAATCATGCAATCATATCATAAATCGCAAAATAATTATAAAATAATTATTTCTATCTCGGATTTGTGGTCACGAAACCACTATTCCGATTAGGCCATAATTCGGGACATTACAAAAGCAACCTCAGACAACTAGAATTCACACTTATTAAACCTGGCATAAAGCTACTTATCACGGAGGATCTAAAGTACGATACAAAGATGCGTGTCATGTTCAGTTTTAGTCTTAAAGTATATCAGAATGTTGTCAATGAAGACAACTACAAATCGATCTAGATACGGCTAAAATACTCAATTCATTAAGTCCATAAATGCCACAAGAGCATTAGTTAACCCGAAAGGCATAACCAAAAACTCGTAATGTCCGTAACGAGTCCTGAAAGCAGTCTTCAACACATCTGTCTCTTTAACTTTAAGTTGATGGTAACCTATATGGCGATCGATTTTGGAAAACACAGAAGATCTACGGAACTGATTAAATAAATCATCTATTCTCGAGAGTGAATACTTATTTTTGATGGTCAACTTATTTACCTGACGATAATTAATACACATTCTCATCGTATCGTCCTTCTTTTTAACAAACAGCATCGGTGCTCCCCACGAGGACACGCTTGGTCTAATAAATCCTCGATCTAGAAGATACTGAAGTTGAGCTTTTAGGTTAGCAAGCTCATTTTGTGCCATACAATAGGGTTTAATCGACACCGAAATTATTTCAGGTATCAAATCGATACCAAACTAGACTTTTCGGTTCAATGGTACACCAAGTAACTCGTCGAGAAAAATATCCGAAAAGTCCGAGACCATCTAAAAGTCGTCAACAGATGCTTTAGCTAAATTAGAGTTGGAGATAAATGCAAGGTAAGCCTCGCACTCCTTTCGGACCGATTTTTCAGCTCCAAGAGCGGAGATTACGTTGATAAGGTAATCTCGTTGTTCCCCTATCATAACTATCTCACAATTCTCTTTTGTCTTCAAAGTTACCCTCTTAGAAGCACAATTAAGACTGACTCAATGCTCAACGAGCTGATCCATCCCCAGAACCAGGTCAAACTCCCCAAATGGTAGTTCCATTAAATTAGCCAAAAATACAACTCCCTGAATCTCTAACGGCACCCATCGGTAAACCTTGTTAACCTAGATAGACTGCCCTAGAGGATTAATAACAGAAATCTTACTAGTAGTGTACTCAACAAGGATGTTCAGTTTCACAGATACAGTACTAGCTAGGTAAGAATGAGTAGAACCTATATCAATTAAGGCAAAGTATGGTATAGCATAAATGAAGAACATGCCCACAATAACATTGGCATCACCCTTGTCCTCACGGTGTCTAGTTATGTACACAAGTGCTGGTTGTCTAACCTCAGTCTGAGTCGTACCTCTGTCCAGTGCTCGCTGACCCCTACTAGAATTACTACCACCCCTACCAATACCTCGACCTCTAGGTGGTTGTAGGGTTCCCCTCGAAGGCTAAACAATACTCGCAATCATAATTGGCACCAAAGCTGGCACTTAATCAGGTAGACGAGGACAATCTCAAACACGGTGCTCCATTGGCCCATGATAAACCATAAATATAACATGTTTTAATCCCATGCTTGGTATGTTTTTGGATGATTTATTATATAATTTAGTGAATTTGATGCTCCTAAACCTTTAATTTCATGTTTTATACTTAGGAGATCATAGGGGAACAAAAAGAGTGGAAAACGGGCAAAAAACAGACAAAATGGGTTGATTTAAAGATCCTCACGGCCAAGACTATTTCCACACGGGCTGATCACACGCCTGTGTGAGCCACATGGGCTGGCCACACGCCTATGTGGAAGCTCGTGTCGATATTGCTCCATGTTTTCCAAACACGCACAAAAAGCCAATTTTTAGGTTTTCTGAGCATTCTAAAGTCTACAAATACATACTAGAAGAGGACTTAAAGGGGACACATAGAGGAGAAAGTAGAAATTACTCGAATAACGCTAAGGGATTCAACTCGGAAGCAGGATCTTCTTCAAGACTGAAGATCTCCCTTCAATTTCTCTCGAAATTTTTGGGTTTCTTTATGTTTTGTTATTTTCCTATTTTTGAGATGTCTTTCCCCAAAATAATGAACTAAATTCCCTAGATACATAGGGAAGATGAAACCTATGACGGATCTTATTATTTAATTTTTTGAATTACATGATAAATACTTATTCTTGTTCTTAATTATGTGTTTTTAATTCTTGTTTTAATATTTTTAAGATATTAATTCAATTTGATGTGCTTATTCTGTAGAGCAAAAGTCTCTGTTTAAGAGTAGATCTAGCATAATTAAGCGAAGTTGATTACAATCCTAGAAATAGGACAACATAAATCTGCCGGATTAGAGTCAAATCTAATAAAAGAATCCATAAATCGAGTTAATGCGAAAATAAGGGTTTTAATTAGAAAGAGATTTCAATTAATCAACCTAGAGTCAATTGTTCTTAGTCTCGAAAGAGATATTAACATAATTTAGGGATTTCTACGGATCAAGACAAGTGAATAAATCATTTAATTCAGAATCAGAATAATAAGTGAAGTCTAGGTGGATTCTTCATTGGGTATTGTCTTTATCATTGGTTTATTCGATTATTTCCTTCACTCTCTGTCACGTTCATAGTTAATTAGTTTAATTTTACATTAAAATAAATCTCTTTAATTATAGGCTAAATAATAGCAAGATAGTTATTACTAGTACTTTTAGTCCTCGTGGATACGATATTCTGGACTCACCATAGCTATACTACTAATCGATAGGTGCGCTTGCCTTAGTCGAAATATTAGTTAGTTTCGTGACCCATTAAGTTTTTGGCGCCGTTGTCGGGGACTAAGATATTAGGAACGCTTGATTTTTATTACTTTAGCCATTTTTTATTTTTATTTTCTTTTATTTTTGTTTTTACTTTAATTTTCTAACTTTTTCTCTTATTTGTTTTTGGTAGGTTCTTGTAGTTTATGACTAGAAGAAACCCATCAGGACCTATATTATTTGATAGTGAAATTGAAAGCACAGCTCACAGAAATCATAGAAAAATAAGACGGAGTCTATAGTATATAGAGGAAGAGTAAGAGGATGATACCAATACTACCGAAGAGATGGCTGAAAATCAGAATAATCCGCTACCTCCTATGGTTGTCGCGAATCCTGTAAATCAGAATCATGCTCTTCATGTACGATTATGCCAAGCCTAATTTAGCGAGGGCTGAATCGAGTATTGTGAGACCTGCTATTGCTGCAAATAACTTCGAATTGAAGCCGAACACCATTCAGATGATCCAACAGTTTATTCAGTTCGATGGTTTGCAAGATGAGGATCCAAATACTCATTTGACTAACTTTCTAGAGTACTGTGATACTTTCAAAATTAATGGCGTTTCTGATGATGACATTTGCCTTCGGTTATTTCCCTTCCCATTAAGGAATAAAGCTAAACAGTGGTTGAACTCTCTACCACGAGGGTCCATCACTACATGGGAGCAAATGACTGAAAAGTTTCTGTTGAAATACTTTTCGCTGGCCAAGATGGAAAAGTTGAGAAATAATATCTCTTCCTTTGTGTAAATGGACTTAGAGACCCTATACGATGTATGTGAGAGGTATAAGGATTTATTGAGAAGGTTTCCTCACCATGGGTTACCCTTATGGTTACAGGTTCAAACTTTCTACAATGGTTTGAACCCCTCAACTAGACAACTGATCGATACAGCCGTCGGTGGTACCCCAAATAACAAAACACCTGAGGAGGCTTATAAGTTCATTGAAGAGATGTTAATGAATAATTATCAGTGGCAAGTCATGAGTATAAAACCTACAAAAGCCGCTGGTGTTTTCAACCTCGACGCGGTCACCATGTTATCAAACCAGGTAGAGCTTTTAAATAAAAAGATTGATGGTTTATGTGTTTCTACGCAGGTACATCTGGTGATGCAATGAGACACAAATGGAGAAGGGGTGAATACTTCAGATTATCTATCCTACAATCCTAGCATGGAAAATGAGCAATTGAATTATATGGGTAACAACTCTAAACCTCCAAATAATTCTTATAGTAACACGTATAATGTAGGATGGAGGAACCACCCAAATTTTTCATGGGGTAGCCAAGGAAATCAAATACCACCACCACTCCCTCCGGGTTTTCAGCAACAACATTATCGGTAAGAAAAGAAATCGAACCTTGAAGAGATTTTTGAAAATTTCATTTCAGTGTCAGAGACTCGTTTCCAGAACACCAAGACGGCTTTGAAAAATCAACAAGCATCGATTCAAGGGCCCCAAAATCAAATTGGGCAGCTAGCTAAATTAGTTTCAGAAAGGCAACAAGGTAGTTTGCCTAGTAACACTGAACCCAACCCAATAGAGCATGTAAAAGCAGTTACATTGAGAAATGGGAAAGTGGTAACTGAACCCCAAAAAAAGTTGCCACAAGAATTTGATAAGAAAAAGGACAAGGAGGTAAAACCCGAAGTGAGTGTAACACCGGTACTCAAGGAATATAAATCGTCTATTCTATATCTGAAAAAATTGAAGAAAGACTGCGTTGATGCACAATTCAGTAAATTTCTTGAACTCTTTAAACAGTTACATATTAACTTACCTTTTGTTGAATCTATTTCGCAGATGCCTACATACGCTAAATTTCTGAAGGAGCTTCTAACAAATAAAAGAAAGTTTGAAGAGCTATCTACCGTGAAACTCAACGAGAAATGTTTAGCTATTCTTCAAAACAAACTACCAACCAAGTTGAAAGACCCAGGAAGTTTCACTATTCCCTGTTTAATTGGTAGTTTGAATATTGAGGAAGCATTAGCTGATTTAGGTGCTAGTATTAATTTGATGCCTAATAAAATGTTCAAGCAGCTTGGTATTGGGGAACCAAAACCCACTAGGATGAGTATTTAATTAGCTGATAGATCTGTTAAGTATCCTAGGGGTATTATTGAAGATGTCCTTGTGAAAGTAGATAAATTTATATTACCTGTTGATTTTGTTGTGCTTGACATGGATGAGGATGTTGAGGTACCTTTAATTTTAAGTCGTTCATTCTTAGCTACTGCTAGAGCTATTATTGATGTAGGTGATGGTAAACTTGTGCTTAGGGTAGGTGACGAATAGATTATTTTTAAAATTTATGATGTCATGCGATTCTCTAGAGAACAAGATGATTCCTGTTACTTTATTGACTCTATTGATCATTCTATTCAAGATTCTCTTCAGGAAATCATTCATAAATACACGTTGGAATCGTGTCTTGTCCAAGGAGAGGAGGCTAATGACGATACCATTGAGATAGGGAAGATAAAAATTTATTTAAACTCTAACGAGTCTTTCCTAAGACAAAAGAAGTCTATAGGGTATTGAAATAAACGATGAACTAAAACAAAAACCCTCAATTGAAAAACCTCCCAAATTGGAACTGAAGCAATTACCAAATCACTTAGAGTATGCATTCCTCGGAGACAATTCAACACTACCAGTGATTATTGCTTCTAACTTGCAACCCAATGAGAAAAATGAGTTATTACAAGTACTGAGGGAGCATAAAAGAGCCATAGCTTGGAAGATTTCTGACATTAAAGGGATCTGCCTTTCATTCTGCACCCACAAAATTTTAATGGAAGATGAATATAAACCGTGTGTGTAAGCTCAAAGACAACTGAATCCCAACATGAAAGAAGTTGTTAAAGCCGAGGTAATTAAACTTCTAAATGATGGTATTATTTATCCTATTTCTGACAGTTCTTGGGTAAGCTTTGTGCAAGTTGTTCCAAAGAAGGGAGGCATAACTGTTGTAGCCAACGAGAAGAATGAATTAATTCCAACAAGAATAGTCACAGGTTGGAGAGTTTGCATTGACTACAGGAAATTAAAAGATGCCACGAGAAAAGATCACTTTCCCTTACCATTCATTGATCAAATGTTGGAAAGATTATCTGGGCATATGTTTTATTGTTTCCTAGACGGACTATCTGGCTACTTTCAAATTTCGATAGCTCTTGAAGATCAAAAGTAGACAACATTTACATGTCCATACGGTACGTTTGCTTATCATAGAATAATTTTTGGATTATGTAATGCTCCTGCCACGTTTCAGCACTGTATGTTAGCCATCTTTGATGAACTTGTAGAAGACATTATTGAGGTATTTATGGACGACTTCTTGGTATTCGATAATTCTTTCCATCTTTGCCTTAAAAATTTAAAATGAGTTCTAATAAGATGTGAGGAGACGAACCTTGTGCTTAATTGGGAAAAGTGTCACTTCATGGTTCGAGAAGGGATTGTATTAGGTCACAAAATTTCTAGTAAAGGGGTTGAGGTTGATAAAACAAAAATTGAGACCATAGAAAAATTACCTTCTCTTAGTTCAATTAAGGCTATTAGAAACTTTTTAGAACATGGTGGGTTTTACAGAAGATTTATTAAAGAGTTTTCTAAAATAGTTAAGCCTTCAACAAAACTACTAGAAAAAGACATACCTTTTAATTTTGAACAAGAATGTTTAGAAGAATTTAATACTCTCAAAGATAAATTAATAAATGCTCCAATTATAATTGCACTTGATTGGAATTCGCCCTTTGAACTAATGTATGATGCAAGTGATTTTGCAGTAGGTGCAGTTCTTGGACAGCGAAAAGACAAGCATTATCCACCGATTTATTATGCTAGCAAGACTTTAACAGCCGCACAAGAAAACTACACTACCACGGAAAAAGAATTGCTAGCTGTGGTTTTTACACTCGATAAATTTAGATCATATCTCTTATTATCTAAAGCTGTTGTTTACACTGACCATTCAGCTCTTCGTTATCTCATAACTAAGTCTGATGCAAAACCTTGACTCATAAGATAGATTCTACTTTTACAGGAATTTGATTTGGAAATTTAGGATAAAAAAAGGGGCTGAAAACCTTGCGGCAGACCACCTTTCTAGGCTTGAAAATCCACATATCAAAGAGCTCGATGAGAGTGAGATAAATGACTCGTTTCCTGAGGAACAACTCTTGGTTATATCTAACTCTGAGGTATATTGGTTCGCAGATATCTCGAATTACTTAGCTGCTAACATCCTACCAAAAGGATTGACACATCATCAAAAGAAGCAATTATTTACCGATGTGAAAAATTATTTTTGGGAGGATCTTTATCTTTTTCGTATATATGCAGATCAAGTAATTCGAAGATGTGTTACAAATTCAGAGGCAAGCAAAATCCTAGAACACTGCCATTTAGGACCAACGGAAGGACATAACAGTGGGACTAGGACAACACATAAAACACTCGAATCAGGTTTTTATTGGCCCACACTATTCACAGACGCTAACAGGTACGTCACTTCTTGTGATAGATGCCAGAGAACAGGTAATATCTCTAAACGCGATGAAATGCCTCAAACATAAATGCTATCATGTGAAATATTTGATGCATGGGGCATTGATTTTATGGGCCCGTTCCTTAGCTCATTTGGGAATAAATACATCTTAGTAGCGGTTGATTACATGTCAAAATGGGTGGAAGCTCAAGCTTTACCTACTAATGATGCTAGAGTGGTAGTGTGATTTCTTAAGAAGCTATTCTCTGGATCCGGAACACCTAGAGCGATCATTAGTGATAGAGGTACTCATTTTTGTAATGCTCAATTCGACAAAGTCCTTAAAAAATATGGAGTGCACCATAGAAAAGCTAACCTTTATCATACTCAAACTAGTGGACAAGTTGAAGTGGCAAACCGAGAGCTCAAACGTATCGTAGAGAAAATTGTAGAATCGAATAGGAAAGATTGGGTGGTAAAAGTAGACGACGCTTTATGGGCCTATAGAATCGCTTTTAAAACTCCCATAGGGACATCTCCTTATAGACTTATTTACAGGAAAAGTTGTCATTTACCATTTGAATTAGAGCACAAAGCATTTTGGGCTATAAAATTCCTAAACTATGATCCTAAACTTGTAGGTGAGAAAAGATTAATGCAGTTGAACGAGCTAGATGAGTGGCGAGCAAATGCTTATGAGAACTCACGATTATACAAAGAAGTGACAAAGCGACGCTATGATGCTCGTTTGAAGCAACCTAAGCAGTTTACAGCTGGAGATCTTGTTTTGCTATACAATTCAAAGCTCAAATTGTTCCCTAGAAAGCTAAAATCAAGATGGTCAGGTCCATTTGTATTCCAAACCGTCTTTCCCTACGGCATAATAGAGGTAACTCACCCAACGTACAACATATTCAAGGTAAACAATCATCGACTTAAACTTTATAATGGTGAGGAATTTAGAGATGATAAAGAGGAGCTTCAACTTTGTGAACCTTCGTAATTAAGAGCACAAGGTAAGTCTAGCTTAAGACTTTAAATAAGCGCTTCTCAGGAGGCAATCTGAGTACTAACATTGCTAATTTCCTCATTTTTACTTTATCTTATTTCTTTTAAACATAACTAAACAGTAAAATGTAGGTTTTTGACCCACACGGCCTGGACACACGGGCGTGTCCTAGGCCGTGTGACTAAACATGGGTGCGATAATAAATTACACGACCATGTGATATGGCCGGGTGATTCACATGGCTTGGACACACGGGCGTGTCCTTGGCCGTGTAGATCTTGGTACTTAGTTTTATTTTTAAAGGAAATCGATAGAGAGTTACACGGCCAGGCGACATGGCTGTGTAACCCACATGGCCAAGACACACGGGCGTGTCCTCGGCAGTGTGAGCCCTGAAGCTTAAATCCCCAAAAATCGATAGAGACACGGGCTTAAAGTAGTCTGCACGTAAAAACTAGAGCTAAATTTTCAATTTTTAAACAAGTCAGAGAGCTACACGGGCGAGGCACACAGTCGTGTGTTCGTACACACGAGCCTGTGGGAGGCCACATGGGTATAGGAGAAGCGAAAAACATTGTACACGGCCGTGCGACACTGCCGTGTGAACCACACGACCGTGCGAACCACACGGCCGTGCAAACCACACGACCAGGACACAGAGGTGTGTCCAATGCTGTGTGCAGACTAGGCTAAAATTTTAAATTGCACATGGGCTGAATAATAGACCACACGAGCGTGTGACACGGTCGTGTGGCCCAATACGGGCTTTACACAACCATGCCCCTTTTTAACCTCCAAACCCTAATTCTAATCCTTATTTTATCTTCTTCTTAAAAGTTTTCACCCCTATTCACCCTAGCCATTGACTGCCCCGAAACCACCCCTCTTCTCATGTCGTCGCACTGCCCCTTGATCAAGCTTTCTGTCCGAGACCACGCGCGCAACTCCTCCTTCTTCTCCCTTTCTTCCCTTTCTTCTTCCCCTTTTTCCCTTCCATCCTCTTTCTTTTCTTCTCCTTTCAATTCTTCCCCACGACGCACATCTCACCCATCTCATCTCCCCCTCTCACGGACCCTTCATCGACTCCCTTCACACCTCCGTCGGCCTTCACCCATGCCACCTCTACGACACACGGGCAACCTCTCCTCTTCTCCCATTTGCTTCACCCTTTTTGCCGACCACCCCTAAGAAAACCCCTTCACCCTCTTTCTTCCACATGAGCCAACCCTCACGCCCCTTTGCGCTCGACTACTGATCCTCGGCATCCTTTCCCCCAGCGTTAATCATCGTTAACAGCCGTCTGTCCCTCCAACCACCACCCATAATTAGTTTTCTTTTTTTCCCCCATTTTCTTTAATTTAATTTAACTTATTTTAATTACTTTATTTTATTTATATCTATTTATTTATCTAATTATTTATTTATTTTTGTTTATTCTTTTCAACTGATGATAAATTTTATGATTATGATTTTTATTTCTGTTAAGCAACTTTCTATTTAAATTCTATTTGACTTATGCATACTGCTACATTTACTTATTATTTCTATTAGTTAATTTTGGCTTTTTTGAGTCTTCTTTGGTTCTTGTTTATTCATGCTCTGTTCATTACATGCTTCGTATCATTATTATTTATTGCCTATATCTCATTTGAGTTTCAGTATTGAGTAGCCTGTTTGATCTTCTGCTTATTTGTTTCTTTATCTATATATTTCTCCTTATTGCTTTTATGTCTAATATGATTAGCCTATGTCAGTTCTTATATATTTTATTACCTCCCTTACTATTGTTACCATTCTTCTTTTAAGTATAACCTAATTTGTCTTTTAGTCCTGAGTTGTTTTTTTTTAGTGCTGATTCTTTTCTTTTATTTATTATTCTTTCTTCGGTTACTTTGATTCATACTCAGTTTCACTATATAGTTTTAGCATGCTTCAGTTTTCATTCATATTGTTTTAGGAGCAATTTCTTATTTAAGACTACTTAGATTTTTTCTTTCTAATTTGGTGATTATTTTATTTATTAATTTAAGTCTCTTACTTATAGATACATTATGACAAACATTCGCGGCAAATCTAAAGTCACCGTCCTCACTTCGAAAAAGCGGAAGGGCCCCGATGGGACCTCCTTCTCGAGCGCATCTATCGAGATTTGCCATCTTTATCCCTAATTTGTGGCGAGCCCTTAGGTTGATCTATTTCAGTTACTACGAGTACGACCACTCAGCCTAGGACGCTGCATTGAGTGGCCCGCACTTGAGCAAGTCCTCCTAGCTGACGAGGTTCACGCCTTCATTACTACAGCTCCGTGGGACAAATTCTTCACCATCATCGAGCCCACCTACATGGAGATGACATTAGAGTTCTGTTCAACATTTATGGTTCAACAAGTTATGACGGTTCATGACAAGCCTGGTACCATCAGTTTTCAACTCGGTGGGATGATACGCCACATGAGCGTTCCCGAGTTAGGTGGGGCTATGAGGCTCTACACTGAAGAATTTATGAGCACCGAAAACTTTCTTAGACTCCACCGGCACATCTACTATTCACCATCACGATGTTGGACTGAGCGTACGGGGAGTCAGATACTTTATGACGTGAGTCGTTCGAAGGCAACGTCTTTCCCACCAGCCCTACAATACCTTTACGCCCTTCTAGCTCATACGTTGATAGGACGAAGAGAGAGCACAGGAGTTGTTAGTACCTATGATGCCTAATTTCTATGGAGCATGGCTATCAGGCATGTCTTTGATTTGGTGTACTTCATCGCTCTCGCCTTTTGCCATTAGACTAAACACCACAAGAAGGGCCCCATCTATTTTGGCCCTTACGTGACTCGTCTCGCTCGACACTTTAGTTTACTCGACACACCATAGCAGTCGTTGGCACTTACCCTCGTCAGCCAGATGTCCCCTCAAGGCATCTCAAGCATGGTCCACATGAGGATGATTGAGCGGCGACGTGATATGGACCACCTCAGTATAGACTATTTCAGTCTGACGTTCGGCATGACCCAGAGGACTTCACTGATGATGTTCTTCCTTGCCACAAGGATCCACCTCTACCACCACCTTCGAGTCACCGCCCTACTCATTCTACTGCTACCCTTGCGGACCTCTTGAAGCAATTTACTCAATTTGCGCAACAATGTTTTCAGAGGTTCGACAACATCGATGCCACTTTGCAGCAGATATGTCAGCACCTTCATATTTCATCTTCAGCACCGACGGCTCACGATGCTAACTTCTCTGATGATAAGGACCATTGAGTCTATTTTATTTTATTTTCCTTTATTTCTTGTTTTTATTTTATTTTATTTTAATTTTCTGTTTATTTGTATTTCCTAGACTTCTTTACCGCTTTTATATTTTGAACTCTTTCTTATGGTTGTTCTAATCGGGTTAGTAACCCTTTAATCCTCTTCAACCTTGTGTTTATTTTCTTATTAGTTGCTCAGAATTTGCACTACACCTATACTTATCTACAAGTCCGCTTTTCACTATTCACGAAAATTCATCCAATATTCAGGGCAGTCCCAATTATCTCCCTCTCTTTTGATATTATGTTTCTATTATGATTATCTATTTTTGTACATTGAGGACAATGTACATCTTAAGTGTGGGGAGGTTATTTATATGATTATTTGAAAATCCCTAAATTATGCCTTGTGCTTAAAGTAATTTTCTCATACTACTATTAGAATGAATTATTATTCATTTGTGATTATCATTGATGTGTTTTATATTAAATTCATAAGAAATTGTACCTTGATTGTTTAAACTTTAAGACACTAGAGAATCAAGCATGCTAAGTCTATTTTCAGAATTAAAAATTCTAGGTTGTTTCCCTAAATTGAGGTATTATCTTGAAGTTTGAAATTTGCAAGATTGACATCAAAAGCCATAATTTTTGTGAGATTTTGAGCCTTTAGAGCATATATTTTTCTTGCTCACTTTATTATTGGTTATGAGTGTGTTAATACTGATTGGTTATTCTAGAACTTGCTTCGATTATACATGTCAAGACCACACCTTTGATTTGATATACTGAGATGATAAAGGCACCTAGGTTTTAACCCATTTATCCCATTAAAAGCCTACCATCATAATTAACCCTTAGTGAAACCCGTTGAGCCTAACAAATCGTTTCTTGATTCACCCATTAATATTAACCCATAATCCATTTTTGATTCATTGAGAATTTTTCCTATTTTATTAACTCTCTTTTTGTCGAGATTTGATTTGGTTAGTTAGCTAACTATGTTCTTTTATTTCAGTTATTAAATTTTCTTTTTTTTATCTCTTCTTGTTCTAAAAAAAAAAGTAAAAAAAAAATACATATATGTTGATTATTATTAGTTCTTTGTGTTGAACTTAAGTAGTTAATTTCATATTCTGAGAAGAAGCTCGTGTTTTTCTTACATAGTTTCGACTGATGTAATTACTCAGTATTAGTTGCTTTTTCTAGTTAGGGAATTTATCAAATTGATCTCGATTCTAACCTTCTTATTTAGCCTATATCCACACCTTCAACCCAAGCCCCGTTACAACCCTTTAAAGACCTTTTGATTTGTCTATCATCTTATTTTATAGTGGTGGAGATTTGATTTTCATGCAAGCCTATGGTAATGACCTTTCATATTTGACTTTTGAGTGCTTAATTTTTGAACCTTAAACATCGTGAGTGATTTGAGTGAATTTTTAGTGAGGATGTCAATTCTTGTCAGTTTTGAATTAAGGGTAATTACTTATATAAAAGGAGATACCTATATTTTCATGCTTTAAAAATGTGTGATTTGGATTGTTTGAATCTTTAGTGCTCTTTTAGTTGAATTATCAATGTGTAATTTCTTGTGAATTATGATAAAACATTATTGATGAGAACTATGAATTCAGAAAGTTTAATTTTAATTGTGAGTTGAGAATTTTGCTTGAGGACAAGAAAATGCTTAAGTGTGGGGATATTTGATAAACCATAAATATAACATTTTTTAATCCCATGCTTGGTATGTTTGTGGATGATTTATTATATAATTTAGTGAATTTGATGCTCCTAGACCTTTAATTTCATGTTTTATACTTAGAGGATTATAGGGGAACAAAAGGAGCGGAAAACGGGCCAAAAATGGACAAAACGAGTTGATTTAAAGCTCTACACGGCCAAGACTATTTCCACACAGGCTGATCACACGCTCGTGTGAGCCACACAGGCTGGCCACACGCCCATGTGGCAGCCCATGTCGATATCGCTCCCTGTTTTCCAAACACACAGAAAAAGCCAATTTTTAGGGTTTCTGAGTATTCTAAAGTCTATAAATACATACTAAAAGAGGATTTAAAGGGGACACACAGAGGAGAAAGCAGAAATTACTTGAAGAATGCCAAGGGATTCAACTCAGAAACAGGATCTCCTTCAAGACTGAAGATCTCCCTTCAATTTCTCTCGAAGTTTTTGGGTTTCTTTATGTTTTGTTATTTTCCTATTTTTAAGATGTCTTTCCACAAAATTATGAATTAAATTCCCTAGATACCTAGGAAAGATGAAACCTATGACGAATCTTATTATTTAATTTTTTGAATTACATAATAAATACTTGTTCTTGTTCTTAATTATGTATTCTTAATTCTTGTTTTAATATTTTCAGGATATTAATTCAAGTTGATGTGCTTATTCAATGGAGCAAAAGTCTCTGTTTAAGAGTAGATCTAGCATAATTAAGTAGAGTTTATTGCAATCCTAGAAATAGGACAACATAAATCTGCCGAATTAGAGTCAAATCTAATAAGGGAATCCATAAATCGAGTTAATGCGACAATATGGGTTTTAATTAGAAAGAGATTTCAATTAATCAACCTAGAGTCAGTTGTTCTTAGTCTCGAAAGAGATATTAACATAATTTAGGGATTTCTATGGATCAAGACAAGTGAATAAATTGTTTAATTAAGAATCAGAATAATAAGTGAAGTCTAGGTTCCTTGGATATTGTCTTTATTATTGGTTTATTCGATTATTTCATTCACTCTCTATCACGTTCATAGTTAATTAGTTAAATTTTATATTAAAACAAATTCTTTTAATTATAGGCTAAATAATAGAAAGATAGTTATTACTAGTACTTTTAGCCCTCGTGGATACGATATTCTGGACTCACCATAGCTATACTACTAATCAACAGGTGCACTTGCCTTAGTCGAAATATTAGTTAGTTTCATGACCCATCAGCCTACAACAAAAATAGGCCCCAAACTTTCTCCAGCAATCGCCCGGATGGTGTCTCCCGAAATCAGTACAATGTAGAATCACGTTAGAGGCAATAAACACCTCACTCTTAGAAGGTCCGTTAACTTTAGCCTATTTCTTGGGGCGCAAAAGAGAACTTGAAGGACTAGAATCTTTCTTCATCTTACTCTGAGTTCTCTCTCGATCTTTTCTCTTACGCTCAATGTGCTTGACTTCCTCTACAATTTTGGCTTTATCAACTAAGACTGCAGACACTCGCTCTCTCTGAAGAGCTATCAGAACATGTAGATCATATCGCAGTCCATCCTCAAACCGCACGCACTTTTCCTCCTCAGTTGCAACCAGTGCTCGCGCATACCTACTCAACCTTAGAAACTCAGCCTCGAATTCAACTACGAGCCTCTCCCTTTAAACTAGAATCATAAATTCGTGTTTGAGAGCCTCAATGTAACTAGCCCCGATGTACTTACCCTGAAAGACACTCTTAAAGTAATCCCACGTAATCAATTTGGACTGAGTACCCTGTTCGACTGTCAACCACCACTGGTAAGCTTCATCTCGAAGGAGTGATACTGCACCTCTCAATTTTTGTGCAGGTGAACAATCAATGCCATCTATGATGCGCTCAATAGCTTCAAGACAGTACTCAGCTACCATAGGAGCAACTCCAGTAAAACCCCTGAACAACTCAGTGCCATTCGATTGGAGCCATTTAGTAATCGACCTTCACACTCCAGGCACAGTACGAGTCCCAGCGACCCTCTCCAGAACTCACAGCATCGCCTTAGATATAGGATCATCCTCAATTGGCGCAGTCTGAGACCTTGTCTCAGTGGTAGGAGTACTAACGGTCTCGTTAGCCTCCAAAACGGGTATACTACCTATGAGGATGACTCAACTCGAGCTCCCCACGACACCCCTGTCGCCCACGTGACCTTCGTTCACAACTTCCTCGTGAACTCATACTTTTCAGTGTCTACAATGTTAGAACGTAGAGATCAATTCCATATTCACATAAAAGTTTATTTCAGATTGCAGAATTAATCAACAGAATAAATTATCACTGTACAATATACACACAACACATCAGAAAGAATAATTACAGATGGCGTTGGAAACTCAGTCATTCACTAGGCTTAGTTATTTAACTCATGCCATAAAATATTTTATTTTAAACATCTTGAATTAAATAGAGATCCAATTCCACAGTCTGAATATTGATTCACTTAGTTCTGATACCACTAAATGTAACACCCTAAACCCGACCTAGACAAGAAGGCAAAGCTTAAAATGTCACATTATCTAACCAGAATGATAAATCGTAATTTATACATATTTTTATCCCATGCTTAACACATTTTTGGATGAATTATCATTGGATTTGTGAAATTTGATGCTCCTAATCCTTTAATTTTATGTTTTATACTTAGGCGAGCATAGGAGAGTCAAAAGAGCGAGAAACAGGCCAAAAACGGCAAAAATGGGTCAATGTGGGAAATCAACACGGCCTAGACTTCCTCATATGGGTAGACCACACGCCTGTGCTTATTTAATAGACTCTAACATGGCTTGGACTTCCACACACGGATAGACCACACGCCCGTGTCTTTTTAACAGACTCGAACACGGCCTAAGTCGCCTCACAGGGCGTGGTATACGGCCGTGTCCCTGTCGAGCCCAAGACTAGTTCTATTCAAAAAAGGGCACTTTGGAGGGTTCTGAGGCATTCTAAAGCCTATATTAACACCCTAAAGGAAGATTACAGGAGACATGAGGAGTAGGAGGCAAAGGAATCACTCGAAGAAAGCCGATTGATCCATCTTAGAAGCCGGATTCTCCTTCAAGTTTCCTTTAGGGGTTTCCTGGTTTCTTTATATTTTGTTATTATTATTCTTCTAAGATGTTTTCTTTTACACATATGAACTAAATCCCCTAAATACCTAAGGGGAATAAAACCTAAGATGAATCTTGTTACTATTTTTTGAATTATATGATAAATACTTGATTTGTTCTTAATTATGTGTTCTTAATTCTTATTTTAATATTCCAGGATATTGATTCAAGTATTAATGTGCTTATTCAGAGGAGCAAAAGTCCTTGTCTAAAAGAAGATCTAGCATAATTAAGCGGAGTTGCTTGCAATCCTAGACATAGGACGACATAAATCTGCTGGAGTAGGGTCAAACCTAATAAAGGAATCCATAGATCAGTTAATGCAACACTAGGGGTTTTAATTAGAAAGAGATTTTAATTAATCAACCTAGGGTTAGATGTTGTTAGTCTCGAGAGAGATAATAATATAAATTAGGGATTTCCACAGATCAAGTCAAGTGAATAAATCAGCTAATTCAGAGTTAAATAACAAGTGAAGTCTAGGTGGATTTTTCCTTGGGTATTGTCCAAATCAATCAGTTGTCCCAAAAATATTTCCCCAATTTACTTCCTATGCATTCTTAGTTTAGTTAATTAGTTTAGGTAAATGAAATCCCCTTATTTTTAAGCTAGATAATAAAAAGAAGGTTAATACTAGTACTTTTAGCTCCTGTGGGTTCGACATTCCGGTCTTACTATAAGCTATACTACTATTCGATAGGTGCGCTTGCCTTTGTTGTGATAATAGTTAGTTTTCAAGTACGATCAATTATAAATTTAAGACTTATCACGCACATCAAGTTTTTGGCGTCGTTGCCGGGGAACTAAGATATTAGGAACGCTTAATTTTTATTACTTTAGTCATTTTTACTTTTATTGCAATTTACTTTTTATTTTTAATTTTTTCTTTTTCTTTATTTCTGGAAGATTTTTATAGTTTATGACTAGAAGAAACCCATCAGGACCTCTACTTTTTTATAGAGAGATCGAGAGCACAACTCGCAAAAATCGAAGAGAGATAAGGCGAAGCTTACAATACATAGAAGAAGGGCAAGAAGACGATATCCATAATACATTCGAGGAGATGGCTAACAATCAGAATAATCCGCTACCTCATGTAGTTGCTGCTGATCTAGTAAATTAGAACCATGCTCCACGTACTATGTATGATTATGCTAAACCTACTTTAACAGGAACTAAATCGAGTATAGTTAGGCCTGCTGTTGCTGTAAATAATTTTGAACTGAAACCTAACACTATTCAAATGATACAACAGTTTGTTCAGTTTGATGGTTTGCAGGACGAGGATCTAAACACTCATTTGATGACTTTTCTAGAATTCTGCGACACTTTTAAGATAATTGGCGTTTCTGATAATGTCATTCACCTTCGGTTATTTCCCTTTTCACTAAAGAACAAAGCAAAATAGTGGTTAAACTCGTTACCGCGAGGGTCAATCACTACTTGGGAACAAATGACCGAAAAATTTTTATTAAAATATTTCCCACCGGCTAAAACAACCAAACTAAGGAATGATATCTCTTCTTTTGTGCAAATGGATTTAGAAACATTTTATGATGCATAGGAGAGGTACAAGGATCTATTGAGAAGGTGCCCTCACCATGGGTTACCTCTGTGGCTGCAAGTTCAAACTTTTTACCACGGTGTGAACCCCTCAACAAGGCAACTTATCGATGCAGCCGCTGGTGGAACCATTAACAATAAGACACCTAAAGAGGCCTATAAATTTATAGAAGAGATGTCACTGGATAATTATCAATGACAAGTCATGAGGACAAAGCCGACAAAAGCAGCCGGCGTTTTTAACGTTGATTCAGTTATTATACTCTCTAATCATGTAAAACTTTTGAATAGGAAAATTGATGGTTTACTTGGTTCTTCACAGGTTCATCTAGTAATGCAGTGCGATACAAGTGGAGGTGGAACGAGTAATTTAGATTATCCAACCTACGGCACCAATATGAAGAATGAGCAAATGAACTATATGGGTAATAATCCTCGACCTCAAAATAATCCTTATATTAACACTTACAATGTAGGTTGGAGGAATCACCCAAATTTTTTATGGGGAGACCAAAAAATTCAAAGACCACTACCCCCTCCAAGCTTCCAACAACATCACTACCAGTAGGAAAAAAAGCCGAACCTTGAGGAGATGCTAACTAAATTTATCTCGGTATCAGAAACTCGTTTTCAGAATACCAAAATAGCACTTAAGAATCAGCAAGCGTCAATCTAAGAACTCGAGACTCAGATAGGCTAGCTCGCTAATTTGATTTCTGAAAGACTATCAGTAAGCCTTCCTAGCAACACTAAACCCAATCTAAAAGAACATTTGAAAGTAGTTACATTAAGGAGTGGGAAGGAGTTGACTGAACCCGAGAAGAAGCCACCACCAGAAGCCGACAGAAAAGAGGATGATGAGGAAAAACCCAAAAGCAATGAAAAACCGGTGATGAGGGAATATAAACCACCAATCCCATACCCAGCAAAGTTGAAGAAAGACCGCATAGATGCACAATTCGGTAAATTTCTTGAACTTTTTAAACAATTACATATTAACTTACCTTTTGTTGAAGCTATCTCGCAGATGCCTACATACGCAAAATTTTTAAAAGAGCTTCTAACAAATAAAAGGAAGTTTGAAGAATTGTCTATAGTGGAACTCAACGAGGAATGCTCGACTATACTCCAAAATAAACTGCCAACCAAACTGAAAGATCCAGGAAGTTTTACTATTCCCTGCTTAATTGGTAGTTTGAATGTTGAGAAGGCACTAGCTGATTTAGGCGCTAGCATTAACTTGATGCCTTATAAAATGTTTAAGCAACTTGGTCTTGGGGAACCAAATCCCACTAGGATGAGTATTCAACTAGCTGATAGATCTATTAAATATCCTAGGGGTATTATAGTGGACGTACTTGTAAAAGTAGATAAATTTATATTTCCGGTCGACTTTGTTGTACTTAACATGGATGAGGATGTTGAAGTGCCTCTAATATTAGGTCGTCCATTTTTAGCCACTGCTAGAGCGGTTATTGATGTGGGTGATGGTAAACTTGTGCTTAGAGTAGGTGACGAAGAGATTATCTTTAAAATTTATGATGCCATGAGATTCTCTAGGGAACAGGATGACTCATGTTATTTTATTGACTCTATCGATCATGCTACTCAAGATTCTTTTCAGGAAATTGTGCATAATGACACATTGGAATTGTAACACCCCCTACCCGTATCCGTCGCCGGAATAGAGTACGAGGCATTATCGAGAAGCACGAAAACTTACAGATAATTTAAATACATTTTCATAACAATTTGTTTCGATTTCATACTATTTCATATTTAAGCTTTTTGCACCAAAGTATTTAAGATATCATCTTTATGCAAATAGCACACATAAGATACATAAATTCCATAATTATGAATGAACACATTTATCAAACATATTCCATGTTTTTATATATATCATAGTTTCATATTTCCATGTATCAATTACCATCACTTCCTCGTATTTGGATAAATACGTGTAACAATTCATAAATATACAATTCATTAACTCTTCCTACCAATCACGATTTTAAATTGCCAAATCACTTATTGAGCGCAATTTCAATGTTCACTAAAATCTATCATATAAATTTGGATGTACGTGTTCATCAATAAATTCCATATACAGATATCATCATCTCATATTTCCACATACATTTACTTTCCACATTTATGAATTCAAATAGCATATACAAGACATACCAATGTATTTCAAGTACGTTTTCATGATATTTTGTTTCGAACTCAGATTATTTCATACTAGAAGTTTTCTCATTAACTCATTTGGAATATCAATTCATACGGATAATACACTCAAGGCGTAGAAATATATAATCACAAATGAACTCATTCATCAACCAAGTTTTATGCTCATGTCTCATCAACTCAGATTTCTTATATCACATAATTCCATGTAATACTTACCAAACTTCTTCAAATTAGTGAACATCTTACGGAATTGAGTACTTCGTTTTCTCGATGCCATAGTTCAACTATGGTCTTACACATCTTCACATAATGATGCCATAGCCTAGCTATGGTCTTACACATATTCATATATCGATGCCATAGCCCAACTATGGTCTTACACGAATCACATATCTCACTGATGCCATATCCCAGATATGGTCTTATATAGTAGCATATATCACACCGATGCCATATCCCAGATATGGTCTTATACGAAAATCACTTGTCACTTGTCACTTGTAGCCGAAGCTACCACTATTCATCGATCGGCAGCCGTGAGCTACCATTTTTCATCGATCGTAGCCGAGCTACCACTTTTCACTAATCAGGTAGCCGAAACTACCACTTTTCATTTTTCATTTGTCATTGATCGATAAGTGTAGCGAAGCTATCACTTATCACTTTCACTTGTCTCTGATCAGATAAGTGTAGCCGAAGCTATCACTTATCACTTGTTGCCATGGTCCAACCATGGTCTTTTCCTTCAATTCATCTTGTCATTGAATTGAAATGCTCAATTTGATCATTTATTCAATTTTCATGCTTTTACATTATTCACGGTTTTATCATCAATACATATGAAATAACACATCATGAAATTCATAAAATTAACAAATAATCACTAAAATTTAGCCATATAAACTCACAAGTTCAATTTTTCTATTATAACGATAATCATAATTTCATAATAAATGTTCCAAATAAAACATTATATCATTTCTAATCCAACACTTATCGATTATAATCGGGCATGTGATCAATTTATACACGAGTCATTCATATATTTTTTTCTCCTCCTCCTCTTCATCCACATCCTTGGTATAAATAACACACTTGTAAGTAACCTTATCCATAATTTTCATTAATTACTTATGTGAATATTCAAGCTATCCACCCGTGTCATAGTCACTAAATTATTTATATCTAAAGCTACGGAACTCCAAATTAAGGTCCGCTAATTTTCTATGAAACTAGACTCACATATCTTCTTACCATAAAAATTTCATAATTTTTGGTTGGGCTAATTAATACAGTTTATTCATTGAAGTCTCCCCTGTTCTGCTGTCTGACAGTTCCAACCCTTCTTCACTAAAAATTAATTATCTCCTCGTACAGGATTCGAATGATGTTCTCGTTTGTTTCTCTTGAAAATAGACTCATTACAGATTTTAAAAATAAAAATTTAATCTCATAATTATTTTTATCCAATTTTTAATTATTTTACAAAGTTAGAACAGAGGAACCCGAAATCATTATGACCTTGTCTCACAAAATTTATCATATCTCATGATTTAAAATTCCATTGCTTACATCATTTCTTCTATAAGAAACTACACTCAATAAGCTTTAATTTCATATTTTATTCATTCTCTAATTCCATTTCTACAATTTTTTTTGTGATTTTTCAAAGTTAGACTATGCTGTTGTCCAAAACAGTTGTAGTGCAAAATGTTGATTTCTATTTTTCCCCAAATTTCACAATTCATACAATTCAGTCATTGCTCAATTAACCCCTAAATTAAGATAATTTTATTAATTAATACTTTTACTAGACATTATAAGTTATTTCATAACTATTGAAATTCAAAATTTTCACATAAAACTCTAACTTCAAACTCTTTTACACTTAGGTCTCAAACATTCACTTTCTATTCAATTCTTTCAATAAAATCGACATATAAACAATTTAAAGCTCTAATTCCATGCCAAATCATCATATACTTCCAGCACATATTCATAACAACTTTCAATTTCTTTCATAGAATCAAAAACTAATGAATTCAACAAGTGGACCTAGTTGTAAAAGTCACAAAAACACAAAAAATTTAAGAAATAATCAAGAATTGAACTTACTTGAAGTAAAAATATGAAAAACCAGCTTATGGGAACTCTTCCATGGCGTTTTTGCTGATGAGAATGCAGAAAAATAAAGAGAAATCTAGATAATTCCACTTTAGTCCTAACTTTATCAAGTAAATTTTGCAATTTTCCAATTTTGCCCTTAATTCTCCTTATTTTCTTGCTGATTTCATGCCCTTGCTGTCCAGCCCAAATAGACCTTGGGTCTATTTTCCTTTTAAACCCTCTTTTTTTTTATCATTTAAGCTATTTAATCATTTCCCAAAATTTTACCTTTTGATACAATTTAGTCCTTTTTGTTCAATTAACTATCAGAACTTTAAAATTTCTTGACGAAACTTTAATACTAACTTATTAACACTCCATAAATATTTATAAAAATATTTATGGCTCGATTTAAAATTCTCGAGGTCTCGATACCTCGTTTTCGATTCTAATTATTTTAGTATTTATTTTTAGTACACTATTCACTATTTCAAAAATTTTCTTAACTTCACATTTAACTTATAATTACTAAATTAATAATATTTCCTACTCATTTGTCGGATTTAGTGATCTCAAATCACTGTTCCGGCACCACTAAAAATTAGGCTGTTACAGGAATTGTGTCTTGCCCAAAGAGAGGAGGTGGATGATGATGATTTTGAGATAAGTAAGGTAAAAACTAAACTAAACTCCAATGAACCCTCCTCAAGACAAGCAGAATATGAGGGTATTAAGGCGAACGATGAACTAAAGCAAAAACCCTTTATTGAAGAACCTCCCAAACTGGAACTTAAACAGTTGCCAAATCACTTGGAGTACGCATTCCTTGGAAATAATTCAACATTACCAGTGATTATTGCTTCTAACCTGCAACCCAAGGAGAAAGAGGAATTACTCCAAGTATTGAGAGAGCATAAAAGAGCCATAACTTGGAAATTTTCTGACATTAAAGAGATCAGCCCTTCTTTCTGTACCCACAAAATTTTAATAGAAGATGAATATAAGCCATGTGTGCAAGCTTAAAGATGACTAAACCCCAATATGAAAGAAGTTGTTAAAGTGAGGTAATTAAACTCCTAGATGCTGGAATTATTTATCCTATTTCTGATAGTTCTTGGGTAAGTCTAGTGCAGGTTGTTCCTAAGAAAGGAGGCATGACTGTGGTAACCAATGATAAGAATGAGTTAATCCCAACAAGGACAGTCACAGGTTGGAGGGTTTGCATTGACTATAGGAAGCTGAATGATGCCACAAGAAAAGATCACTTCCCCTTGTCATTCATTGACCAAATGTTGGAAAGATTATCAGGGCATATGTACTACTATTTTTTAGACGGACTCTCTGGTTATTTTCAAATCCCAATAGCTCTTGAAGATCAGGAAAAGACGACATTTACATGTCCATACGGTACGTTTGCTTATCGTAGAATGCCTTTTGGATTATGTAACACTCCTGTTACTTTTCAGCGCTGCATGATGGCCATTTTTGACGAACTCGTAGAAGACATCATGGAGGTATTTATGGATGATTTCTCGGTATTTGGTAACTCTTTCCATCTTTTCCTTAAAAATTTAAAACGAGTTTTAATAATATGTGAGGAAACGAACCTTGTGCTTAATTGGGAAAAATGTCACTTTATGGTGCAAGAAGGTATTGTGTTAGGACATAAAATTTCTAGTAAAGGGATCTAGGTTGATAAATCTAAAATTAAAACCATTGAAAAACTACTTCTCCGTAGTTCAGTCAAGGCTATTAGAAGCTTTTTAGGACATGCTGAGTTTTATAGAAGATTTATTAAAGACTTTTCTAAAATAGCTAAGCCTTTGACTAAATTACTAGAAAAAGATGTGCCCTTTAATTTCGATCATGAATGCTTAGAAGCGTTTAATACTTTAAAAGATAAATTTATTAATTCTCCAATTATAATAGCACCTGATTAGAATTTACCGTTTGAACTAATGTGCAATGCGAGTGATTTTGCAGTAGGTGCAGTTTTGGGACAGCAAAGAGACAAGCATTTTCAACCTATCTATTATGCTACCAAAACTTTGACAGCCGCACAAGTAAACTACACCACCACAGAGAAAGAGCTGCTAGTTATGGTTTTTGCATTCGATAAATTTAGGTCATATCTAATATTGTCTAGAGTTGATGTTTATACTGACCATTTTGCTCTTCGCTACCTGTTAGCTAAGACTGATGCAAAACCTCGATTCATTCGACGGATTCTGTTATTGCAGAAATTTGACTTGGAGATTCAGGATAAGAAATGAGCTAAAAATCTCGCGGCTAATCATCTCTCTAGGCTCGAAAATTCAAGTACCAAAGAGCTAGATGAAGTTGAAATAAATGATTCGTTCCTTGAAGAACATTTTTTTGCTATATCTGATTTTGAGGTACTTTGGTTTACGGACATTGCAAATTTTTTAACTGCTAACGTTATCCCAAAAGGGTTGACACATCACCAAAAGAAGCGATTCTTTACTGATGTGAAAAACTACTTTTGGGAAGATCCTTTTCTTTTTCGTAAATGTGCAGATCAAGTCATTAGAAGATGCGTTACAAGGTTAGAAGCATTGAAGATCTTGGAACATTACCACTCAGGACTGACTGGAGGACATTACAGTGGAACTAAGACCACCCATAAAATGTTTGAATCAGGTTTTTATTGGCCCAGTCTATTCAAAGACACCAACAGGTATGTTACTACTTGTGACAAATGCCAACAGACAGGTAATGTCTCCAAACGTGATGAAATACCTCAAACATATATGCTTTCATGTGAAATATTTGACGTTTGGGGTATCGACTTCATGGGTCAATTCCTTAGTTTATTTGGGAATAAATATATCTTAGTAGCCGTTGATTATATGTCCAAATGGGTTGAATCCCAAGCTTTACCTACTAATGATGCAAGAGTAGTAGTATGATTCCTTAAGAAACTTTTCTCTCGATTTGGAACACCTAGAGCAATTATCAGTGATAGGGGTACTCATTTTTGTAACGCCCAATTTGATAAGACCCTTAAGAAATACGGAGTTCATCATAGAATAGCTACCCCTTACCATCCTCAGACTAGTCGACAAGTCGAAGGAGCAAACTGAGAACTTAAACATATCTTAGAAAAGACAGTAGAATCAAATAGGAAGGATTGGGCGATGAAAGTAGATGATGCTTTATGGGCTTATAGAACTGCTTTTAAGACCCCTATAGGAACATCCCCTTACAGACTTGTCTATGGAAAAGTTGTCATCTACTATTTAAGTTAGAACAGAAGGCATTCTGGGCTATAAAGTTTCTAAACCTTGATCTCAAACTTGCAGGTGAAAATAGGTTGATACAGTTAAACGAGTTAGATGAGTGGCGAACCAATGCATATGAAAATTCATGCCTATACAAGGAAGCAACAAAGCACTGCCACGATGCTCGTTTAAGGCAATGTAAGCAATTTGAAGTTGGAGATCTTGTCCTATTATATAACTCGAGGCTCAAATTATTTTCTGGGAAGCTTAAATCGTGACGGTCAGGTCCTTTCGTAGTCCAAACTGTCTTTTCATATGGCACAATAGAGGTAAGTCACCCATCACAATGCACTTTTAAGGTAAATGGACATCGTCTCAAACTTTATAATGGTGAGAATTTTAAAGACGATAGCGAGGAACTACGGCTCCACAAACTTCCCAGAACATACCCACAAGGTAGAGGCAACCCGAGCATTAACAATGTTGCTTTCTTTAAATTTTAGTTTTTAACATCTAAATTACTAACTGAGTCCTTGACCATAGGTTTTCCAAATCCACACGACCAGGGACACAGGCATGCCCTAGGCCGTGCTCACACCATGGGAGGCAACACGGCCGTGTGAAAATAGAGAAATTTTTTTTCCAAAACACAGGATTCGATAAGTTGCCACGGCCGTGCGACATGGCCGTGGGCAATCCTGCCAAATTAACACGGGCGTGCGACACGCCCGTGGCTACAAGCCGTGGTAGAAACTGAGAAATTAACACGGGCGTACGACGCACTTATGCCCACCACCCGTGGTTGAAACTGTTAAAATAACACGGGCGTGCGCATATGTACATGGGAGTGGAAGAAACGAACGAAGCAGGACACGACCGTGAACACGACCGTGTGCACTAATGTGCTCAAATTCAAAAACACGAAAACCATGGGCTAGGAGACTACCACACGGGCGTAGGCCACGGCCGTGTGGCCCAAAATAGGGCTCACACAACCGTAGCCCCCTTTTAAATTACCCCTAACCTTAATTCCCTCAATTTATCATTTTTATTTTATTTTTATTATTTTTTATTTACTTTTATCTCTATTTATCTTTTTAAATTACTTTTTATTTTATTTCTCTTTGATACTATTTTTACTTTATGTTTAGGTTTTATAATTTATATTAAGTAATTTATGTTTTCGGTCATTTCTTTACGAGTAATCATGCTACTTTATATTTCCTAAAGAGTTATTGATTCTATCGCAGTTAAGAAGAGCTCCAAAGCTCACTATTACTTAGGAAATTGCAACTCCACTTGGAAAGGTTCTCCACGACTGCCATGCCCTGCTTGACCACGACCATAGCTACCACCAGTTATAATATTTTTTGGCGCAGCACTTGTGGACTAACAACCTCTACCACCACCGGAGTATCCTCCTCCAATCTCACCCTTGCCTTAGCCGATTACTTTCCATAACTCCAATTCAAGGATTCCATTTAACATTCAGAAAGTTTCACTTCTCTCCCTATCTTATGATCTTATATCTATATTTTTCAGTAAATCTATCTTTGTTCATTGAGGGCAATGTACATCTTAAGTGTGGGGGGGTTATTTATATCATTATCAGAAAAACCCCTAAATTTTGTCTTATTCTCACGTGACTCGCTCATATCACTATTATAATGAATTTTAATTAATTTATGATTCTTATTGATATATCTTGAATTAAAACATAGGCATTTATGCATTGATTATTTAAACTTTAAGTAATTAGAGAATCAAAGCATGATAAGTTGATTTTTGAGAATTAAAATTTTTTAGGTTATTTCTCCAAGTTTAGGTATTATCTTGAAGTTGAAATTCACAGAGTTAACATCAAAAAGCCATAATTTTTGTGAGATCTTGAGCCTTTAGAGCATATATTATTTCTTTCATGCTCACTTTTATTGTTGTTATGAGTGCGTCAATATTGATTTGTTATTCTAGAACTTGCTTCGATTATGCATGTCAAGACCACACCATTGAGTTGATATGTCGAGATGATAAAGGCACTTAGGTTTAACCCACTCACTCCATAAAAATCTACCTTCATAATTAACCCTTAGTGAACCCCTTTGAGCCTAACAAGCCATTCATTGATTTACCCTCAATATTAACCCAAAACCCATTATTGTTGAAATCCCCTCAATTAATTTGATCCCTATTTTTGTCGAGATTTGATTTGAATAAATTGCTTAGCTATGTTTTATTTTTGATAGTTAGCAAATTCTTGTGTTACTTGATTTGTTCTTAAAAAAAAGTTATTGTAATTGAGATTTTTCGTCTAGCATATTATGAAATTAGGAATATAATTTGTCAGTTTTAGTGATTTTTCTAGCTAAGTGACTTTTCAATTCAATCTCGATTAACCTTCTCTTTCAGCTTGTGACCACACCCCCTAACCAAAGCCAAGTTACAACCCTCTAAAGACCTTTTGATTGATGTATCATCTCAATATATAAGGGTGGAGATTTGATTTTCACGCAAGCCTATGGTAATAACCTTTCATATTGACTGTTGAGTGCTAAATTTGCTGTCCTTAAACACCTCGAGTGATTTGAGTGAATCTTTAGTGAGGATGTTAAACTCTGTGATATTTTGAATCAAAGGTGATTACTTAGATGAGGGGAGATACCTAGGTTTTTATGATAAAATGCTCAACTTGGAATGTTTGAAACTTTGATGTCTTCTAGTTGAATTCTAAATGTATGATTACTTATGGATTATTTTGAGATATTATTGATAGGAATTATAAGTTGAGAAAAATGAATTCTTAATTATGAATTGAGGATTTTTCTTGAGGACAAGCAAACGTTTAAGTGTGGGGGTATTTGATAAATCGTAATTTATACATATTTTTATCCCATGCTTAACACATTTTTGGATGAATTATCATCAGATTTGTGGAATTTGATGCTCCTAATACTTTAATTTCATATTTTATACTTAGGCGAGCATAGAAGAGTAAAAAGAGCGAGAAACGGGCCAAAAACAGCAAAAATAGGTCAACGTGGGAAATCAACACGGCCTGGACTTCCTTACACGGGTAGACCACACGCCCGTGCTTATTTAACAGACTCTAACATGACCTGGACTTCCACACACGGATAGACCACACGCCCTTGTCTTTTTAACAGACTCTAACACGGCCTAAGCCGCCTCACACGGGCATGGCACACAGTCATGTCCCTGTCGGGCCCAAGACTAGTTCTATTCGGAAAAAGGCACTTTGGAGGGTTCTGAGGCATTCTAAAGCCTATATTAACACCCTAGAGGAGGATTAAAGGAGACACACAGAGTAGGAGGTAATGAATTACTCAAAGAAAGCTGATTGATCCATATCAAAAGTCGGATTCTCCTTCAAGATTGAAGATCTCCCTTAAATTTCCTTCAGGGATTTTTGGGTTCTTTATGTTTTGTTATTATTATTCTTCTGAGATATTTTATTTTACACATATGAACTAAATCCCCTAAATACCTAAGGGGAATGAAACATAAGATGAATCTTGTTACTATTTTTTGAATTATATGATAAAATACTTGATTTATTTTTAATTATGTGTTCTTAATTCTTGTTTTAATATTCTAGGATATTAATTCAAGTATTGATGTGCTTATTCAAAGGAGCAAAAGTCCCTATCTAAGAGAAGATCTAGCATAATTAAGCGGAGTCGCATGCAATCCTAGACATAGGACGACATAAATCTGCTGGATTAGGGTCAAACCTAGTAAGGGAATCCATAGATCGAGTTAATGCAACACTAGGGGTTTTAATTAGAAAGATATTTCAATTAATCAACCTAGGGTTAGGCGTTTCTAGTCTCGAGAGAGATAATAATATAAATTAGGGATTTCCACGGATCAAGTCAAGTGAATAAATCGGTTAATTCAGAGTTAAATAACAAGTGAAGTCTAGGTGGATTTTTCCTTGGGTATTGTCCAAATCAATCAGTTTTCCCAAAAGTATTTCCCTAATTTACTTCTTGTGCATTCTTAGTTTAGTTAATTAGTTTAGATAAATCAAATCCCCTTATTTTTAGGCTAGATAATAAAAAGAAGGTTAATAATAGTACTTTTAGTTCCTGTGGGTTCGACATTCCGGTCTTGCTATAAGCTATACTACTATTCGATAGGTGCTCTTGCCTTTATCATGATAATAGTTAGTTTTCAGATACGATCAATTATAAATTTAAGACTTATCACGCACATCACAAAACACAGTTGTAATTAAAATGAGCCTTACATCATTGTTAAGTTATAAAAGTATCCAATATTTGAAACATAGTTAAATCCTAGAAGTTCAAAAATACTAAAGTAAACCATATGTCCACACACATATTTAATTCCGATAGATGATCGAGTCCCACTTCAGTCGGCCACTTAATCCTGAGAGTTCCCTGAAATTCATTCAAGTAGTTAGTGTGTTACATTGTATAACTTAACATAAACAAATTAGCCTATGTGTAAGAACTCAGATATCATTGATTATTCAGATAACAATTTAATTTCCTCAGTCAAATCTACAACCTCAAATGGATCCATACACTCAGTACTGATATGTAATAGATGAGTACAGATACACGTATAATACAGATACGATTAGGTGCATATGTCATACAGTACAAATTCAGATGCAATTTCCTATTCTATCCGCTATACACCATCTCCACCCACCCTACACATCAATAGGTATACAATACTCATCCATCTCTACACACCTCATAGTGTCGATGTAACACATCGCAGTGTTTATAGTCTTACTTCCAAATCAGACAATATCGTTGGTGGTTTGACCACTAGTTCATTACAGAATACTTCATTCAATTCATAACTCTCGTCCCATGCAAAAGCAGAACAGATAAAATATATCAATGTATAATTAAGATGCTGACACAATCACACGTTTCATTATAATATAGTATAAGTAAAACCAGTCTATAGTCACAATAAAGTAGATCATACAGTTCAAGGCAGTGATACCTATCTTATAGGTAATCTACACTCGCCCTGAACAATAATGAAGGCATTATCGAAGATGGTGATTTGGGCTCACAAGTCTGAACGATAGCCTGTCTCACTCCACACGGCCTGACACACGACCGTATGGTCACCCGTATGCCCTATTTAACAAATCAATAAGTCACATGACCTGCGCACACGCCCATGTACTAGCCTATATACTGCACACATCTCGACACATGCCCGTGTCCCCTGCCAATGTGACTCCAAATTTGAATTCAATGAGTTACACGGCTTGGACGTATACCCATGAGGCTTGCTCGTATGACTCAATCCTAACTTAGTGACTCATACAGCATGGATGCACGCCCGTGTGACTCTAAATCTTAACTTAGGGAGTTACACAGCCTCGACACATGCCCGTGTATCTGACCCATGTGACCCCTGCACCTTACTTCTCATACACGGTCTAACACACACCTGTGTGATGTACCCGTGTAACCTTAAATTCGAATTTAGGGAGTTACACAGTTCACCACACGGGCTCTTACATGGTCGTGTGACCTACACAGCCTACACACAAGCCCATGTATTAGCCCGTGTGCCATCGACAGCCCCATTTCTAATAGAGGAAAACACAAAAAAAAAGGAATAGGTTTCGATACTTACCTATTACCTAACATTGTAGAAGCACTCAATTGCAATTCCAAACCTAAAATAAGTTCCAATCACTCATACATTACATTTGCAAAACATACAAGCATTGATGATCAAATTTCATCAAAACCTTCGACTCTCTACACGAAACGAGTGAGAGTCTACTTACCACTGAATCCCAATGCACACTTAATTCCTAAGTAAAACGGGAGGTGTCAGATGTCTCTTGAGTCTCCTCTAACATACCAGAACACAACCCACAACAAGATTAACAATCTTCAAGATTTTTGAAAAATCCCACATCGCACAATAACACAATACGATAAAGACTAACAATGCAACTTACCTTAAAGCCTACCAGAACAAGCAAGACACAATCCAATACAACAATTGTACAAGACGAACATAACCAAAAAGAAAATTTACTAAGAACGTAATCATAAAAAGAAAAACAAGTCTTTGGAAAGGAATAAGAAGTAAAAAGAAAAAGGAAAAGGAAAAACTTTTAAGTTAACAGTGAAGGGAAGGAGCATTTAAATTCCTTTTTTTTTTTGTAGAAGAGTGCAAAAATATAATCCTTGTCGCATATACCATGACTTGAACATGGAATCAAAGAATAGACAGATGCTTAACCAATGAACCAGCAGGCTCATTGTTTTCACAAAAAGTCACCGAATTAAATTTAAACAAAGAATTCTAAACTAAGGGTTCAAGTAAGGAACTTAACAAAACTCCAAAATTTAAGCGACTCGAACCTTAGATCTCGAGTGAGCATATAGAACACACAACCACAGAAGCAGGCATAGATTCAATGACACGACTTAGAAATAAAACTCAAATTTTGGGATGTCGCAACAGCACATCAAACATAGATCAATAATCTAGAAATATCAAACCAAGAATTAAGAACACATAATTGATAACAATATCCAAGTATTTATTACGTAAAATACAAATCAAATAATAGAATCCATCATAGGGTTTATCTCCCTTAGGTATTTAGAAAATTAGTTCATGCTTGAAAGTAAAAAATCCAAGATACGTTATATTCGAAAGAAATAAAGAAACTCATTATAATCTCTTGAAAAATCAACTGGGAATCTTCAATCTCGACGGAAATCTACTTTAGAATCAGCTTTAATGGTGTTTTTTGAGTTGTTTTCTTGACCATTCTATGACAACTCTCTCATATATTCTTATTTTTGTCATATATACGTCTTAAAATTACCAAAAAAAAATAATCTAAAAATCACATTTTCTCACAGTTTAGGGTCCAAATTTTTGAAATTGACATGACTTGTCACATGGTAGTGTGGTAGCCCGTGTGGCTTACTCGACCGTGTGGCCAGGCCATGTGGAAGGGGTCAACCCGTGTGGCTCCTATATCTTGCTTTGATTTTTCGGTTTTCGCTCGTTTTTTACTCCTTTTGCTCCCGAATGCTCTCCTAAGTATAAAAACATGAATTTAAAGGATTATGAACATAAAATTCACCATTAATATCGAATAATCACCCAATAATGCATTAAGCATGATATTAAAACATGTTACTTTTAGCACCTATCATTTTCCCACGAGTCTTTATCTATATATGTATATTTGTCTCATTTGTGTATAAATGATAAAATAAAAGCCCAACCCATATTTTATTTATGAGATAAATCTCAAAACTTCACATGAACTTTGATCTAAAATGCAATATCATACATGCACTTTGGTTTGTTCAATTTTATACATAAAACTTTAATTTGATTCAACTTTTCACAAATTAGTGACAAAATTATTGATATAATGTCATTTTAAGTTTACATGTTGCATATGCAAATAATTATATTTATCTAATATAAAAATAAATTGATGTACTTATTTCTTTAAATTTGTAAAATAAAATCAAAATCAAAGTTTCATGTATACATTTAAACTGCAACCAAAATTTAATATGTTAAATTGCACCAAATCAAAGTTTAAATATCGAATAACACATTGAATCAAAGTTTACTTCTAATTTTAAAATTTATCCCCTTATTTATTTATACCATACGAAGGTGGATTAATGGCAAATTGCCATTGCAATATTTTCAAATAGGTGTGGTGTTTGTTCTCCTTAATGTTTTCAAAATCAGTTCGATAGTTAAATTCGATCAAATCATCAATTTTTATTTAATCGGTTCACTTAGTTCAACTAAATAAATCATTAAAAAATCATAAATATAAAATAAAAATAAAAAGAGAATCAATTCAATTGTCTATTCAATTGATTTTTATGACTTGATTCAATTGGTGGTTTGTACCGATTCACGGGTCAATCGGTCTAATTCCTCTAATTGAACTGATATCCCAATCAATTTTTAATTCAATTAATCGATTCGATTCGATTCAAACAATTAATTTCATCTCCACCTCCAAGGGATTGATTTCTTTCGATAGCTCTACCTTTCGTTTTTTTGTTTTTTGTTCAATGACAACCCTACTTCCATTTCATACAAAAAGATAGCCCACACTTGGTCTTAAGCTGAACGGTCTAAATATGTTTGACTGTTTGTAACCTGCAAGGCTCCATCTGATACAGCTGCACAACTTCGAAGCCGAGGAAGAAATCTGGGCCTGTACTGTTTTCGGCTAGAATGTAAAGCATGTGGTTTATTGGCAGCGTATCCAATGTAACGTAAATTTTCCTTGTGTTTCTTATGTAGTATACAGTTTCGAGTTTTCGTCTATAGCATGCGATAGAAGATCATTTCCATTGCTGTATAAAGTTATATTTCTATTTGAAATCAGTGAGCTAATTTTTTTTAGGATGATTACACTTTTTGTGTGTCTTTTGTTGAAGGGCAAGCTTGAAATGTCAACAAGTGCTTTCTTAGACTTCGGGAGCAGTAATGCTAATGCCAAAGATGATTTTTTTTTTAACTTTTATAGAACAATTATCAGATAATTATTTGACATGACTTAAAATTATATTACTCTCATTTTCCACTCCAATATTATATAAAAAAAAAAGTAAATCGATTTTAGCATCAAATTTATACCTGTCCCTATTGGACTATATCAGCCCGTTAAGGGCCTAAAACATCATATTTATATAGATTAATCAAGGTATTGTTGTGGCGAGTATTCGTGTTGGAAGGCCAACAAAATCAACATAATCAAAGAAAGCAATTATACAATCAACAATCCACAAACAGCCTAAAATTTTAAAGAGTATAATATATAGCATATAGTTTAACTCTGAGAGCAACCTATGACCCGATAGAGTCACATGATGAATCCAGGATAAGGATAATGTTATTTAGGTAAATGCTTATACATAGAAAACATAGATATCAAGTAGATTAATTAGATAAATCGCCAAATATCTTCTAGGACTTTGATTGAGTTGGGACCTTCAGAGGCTGAAATCCATGCTTGAGACATGCTTCCCAAACATTGTCAATGTTAGACATGGTGTAACCACATTCGTGCTCTTCCCGTCCTTCCAGAGCATGCAGTATCCCAGCTATGCGCCATACGCTCATCACTCTCCTTGGCAACCAGTTCTATTACATGCATTCATATGGTCACTCTTTAGTACATATATTTTAACAAAGTAGAACAAAAAAATTTGAAACTTTTAAATAATTTCAGAGATAATGGGGCATGTAAGTAAGTTTCAAGGCCAACCTCGCAAGAATCCACATTCTCGAGGGCCGTCGGAGTCTGCATCGCTGGTGTTGTGTGATAGAAGCAGTCCTTGCGCAATTTTTTTGGTGGAAGTTGCGAGAAGGGAATAAATAGTGTTCCTTTATTTGCCTTTCTTTGCTCTTCTTCGGTCAAGTCATCTCCCACTAACCATACCTGCAACATATCAATAATTCATCATCACTTGTTAGCCATTTCAACTATTTTTATTTGCAAATGACTAGGCTAGAGGCATGAGACTTTATTACCTTGCAGGAGCTATAACTCTTAGAGGTAACCAATTTACCCTCAGATTTGGTGCCAAGTGACTTATCAAGCTTCTCATGTTCATCCTCACGCAATACAGTGACCTACAATGAATTAAAATTAAAAATTATGATACCGTAAAAGAGGAAATGATTCTGAAAACAATCCAATGGAGTTAGAGCTTCAAATTTCCTTAGAGGAAAGTTAGACATAGTTGACAATTTGGAGAGCTAAGCACTGCCTGTTTATGTGGCTAGCTAATTAATAAGCAATAGAATGGGATAGTACCTGAATGCCCTTTTGGCATAGGGCAAAGGCAACTGCAAAAGCAACTTTAGTCAAGTTGCCTCTAAGGAGTACTTGGGTTGTTCCCTTTGGTATGCTATTTAGAAGAACTGCTACTGCCAAGCTACTCCCATCCACTAACCTCACTTTCAACTGAGGATGCTTCTTCACATACACCTCACCGTACCTGTTTAGCTCTTCACCCTGCATTGTGTTCATTTTAGCATCATACTTCTATCTTTTCCGTTAAAAATTATTTTTAATGTAATTTTCCCTCAAGCATGGTGATTGATTTGTGGGATGAGGGGGAAAAACTTGCCTGATTCATGAGACCTAGACTCAACACACTAGCACCTTTTTCCTCAGCCTCTAATACAGCTTCCTCAATCATGTTATTGACGGATTCCTTTTGCCATTTCAAGCGGTACTGAAAATTAATTACAGCAATGTTAACAATTAACACTATACATGTCTACATGTTTTGTATTTGGTTGCACCAACTAGCAGTTGCGTTAATAAATCTTCCTTACCTGTATTCCGTACTTGGGTATGGCCCATGTTTGTAATCTAAGCTGATGGAAACGGTTCCTTTCAACAACAAAAGTTCGACGATAAATCCTGGTAAGCACCATGGACCACAATGTAACGGGCCAGAGCAACCACAAGTACCAAGCTGACGAGTAAGGTTTAGAGGCCAAGGAGGCAAATCCAAAGCGGAGATGATAGATGGATTCTGGTGTGGTTAAGTGCGTTAGATGCACCACGTTGGGCGTTTCCTCTTTTTTTTTGAGTGAATTTTCGTATAAGATATCCGAAGATTTATCTATTGTATTATAAATATAATCGTAAAATGGCATGAATAATGAGTAGTTGGTTCTGAACTGTGTGTGATGCAGCGAGTGAAACCTGTCCAAATTATCATTATTTATTTGAAAGTCAAATTATAAGTACTAAGTAAACATTTAAAAACTATTATACTATATATGCTTCGCTTTAAGACATGCTATGGCTCTAATGAAATGATGTGACTGCGTCTATGGCAACTAGTACTATTATCAGGGAAAATCGGAGTTGAATTCCTCAGGATTTTCAAAAGTTTAGGGCAAATACAAAATTGATTACAGAACATTAATTAATGGCTGGCCAAAGATGAATTGTGTGTGATGCAGAGTGAAACCTGTCTAAATTTTCATTTTTTATTAATGGCAAGTAGACATTTAAAAACTATTGTGTGATATATGCTTAGCTTTTAAGACATTCTGTGGGCCTAATGATGTAACTGCGTCAATGGCAATTAGTACTATTATCGGGAAGACGGAGGTGAATTCCTCAAAGATTTGCTTTTTTACTCAAATAACCCAAAAAAAATAATTAATTATGTAAATGACCTAGTTAAAAAATTAGCATCCAAATAACTTAAAATGAACACTAAAATTGAGTTGTGGGTAATAAATAATCAACATCAGCTAATTTTTGACACAATCATTACCTAATAATTGTATCAGTTGGTAAAAAAATATTGTTTTGAATACTGGGGACTAGATGGCCGGTAACCTTGTATTTTTTTCACCTCGTATCATATTAGTATACGCAGAGGCGAAGTCAGAAAAATTTTTTTAGAGGGGTCGGATAAAATTTTAAATTTTTATAGTTTATATCTATATAATATGTAAAAGGATTAAATTAAATTTTTATAATTTTAGGGAGGTCAAAGTGAAATTTTACCTTTACTAATTTAAAATTTTTAAAAAAATTTAAGAGCCTAAAATGTAATTTTACATTTTAGGGGGGGCCCGGGGCCAATGCAAACCCCCTGGCTACGCCCCTGGATATACGTTTATACCAGTATTTAAATAAAAAATTTGGGTGCCAGCACACTGATGGCTAGCACCCATTGATCAGATTAAAAAAATATTTTTTTGAGAGTGTTGGCACACCAATAGTCGGCACCTCTTTTAAAATTTTTAAAAAAATAATAATACTAAGATATTGATAGTCAACAACCTTATACCAAAAAATTGAATGATGAGACATTGATGGTCGATAATCGAATTTTAATTAAAAAATTAATTTAAATGAATAAATTTAAGTTTAAAAGAATAGAATTTAATTAAAAAATAATTAAAGAAATAAACTAAGTAAAGAAATATTTAAAGAAATAAAAAAAATTAAAAATAAGCAATAGAATTTAAACAAAAAAATTAAAATCTTGATTGGACCTACAGGCCTTAGGATGCGAGCCTAATCTTTAAATGGCCAGCATCAAGCCTTGAGATGCGAGCCTAGCTTTTAAATGGTCGGCTCAGCTTTTGAAAAGCACCTAAATTTTGTTTTTTTATTTAATATTAGGTGTCAATCAGGGCGAAGCTGGGGCTGGCGTGGGTACCGACTTTTTTAAAATGTAAAATTATTTTTTAAATTTTTAAATTTTTTTAAAATTTTTAAATTAATAAAGGTAAAATTATGTTTTAGTTTCTTTAAATTTATAAAATTTCGATTTAATCCTTTATAAATTATAAAGATATAAATTATTAAAAATTAAAATTTCATCCGGCTATCTTAAAAAAATTTTCTCACTTCATCCTTGGTGTCAATCATTAGTATCAGTAGCATCTAAAAGAATATTTTAATCTGATATTAGAGTGCCAACTTTCAATGTTTTAATACTTAAAAAATTTTAATTTGGTATAAAAATACCGGCCATCAATGTATTAATATTTTAAAAAATTTAAAATTTTAAAACAATGTCGATTATTATTATGTTAGCACCAAAAAAATATTTTTAATTTAATAAAAAAGTGTTAACTATTAATGTGTAAACACTCCAAAAAAAAAACCTTTAAAATATTGATATAAGTGTATATCAATATAATACAAGGTGAAAAAAATATAATAACACCAATCAACACCTTAAAAATTATTCTTTTAACATTTAACACAATCATTAGACATAATTGTGTCAGAAAAATAGATAATTTCGCTGATGTAAGTTTTCTTCTCATATTTCAAAAGTTGAGGGCGGAACATTAATTAAAGGCAGGTCAAGGATGTAAAACAGATGAGATATCTGTAGAGAACTGGGACCCTCTGTTGGAAAAAGCAGACAAGCTTTCAATACGAGAACAGAGACTCTTACAGCGAAAGCCATCTTCATCATTTTTGAAACAATTAATTTGTCGAGGTGCAAGTTGCACAAAGTGCAAAATGGTTGGAAAGATGGCTGACACGTATGCAGGTAGTAGTAAAATTTCCTAATTACGGGCTTAATTAGACAATATAAAATATCTACTTTCTACGCATTGTCATATCATGTGATGTGAGTCAAACTTTGTTAGTTGAGACACAAGAACAACAGCTCTGAGAGAATGAATGAGGAAAGTTAAATTATAGCAGCAAGGCCCACGTGCCACAACCATGTCATACCTTTCTTTTCGGGTCATAAATTTTTGCTCCTTATTTTAGTTGGTTTGCAACTAGTGCATTTGTCCCTTTTTTTTACTAGTAATGTCATGTGCTTGCAGTTCTCATAATCCCAAAGAAGGGAATTGATTTTTAAGAGAGAGAGAGGGGACGTACGATGGAGTGTACATTAGGTACTTGAGAGGAGGGAAAATGGAGAAGACCCAGTTGGGGATGAGCTCGAAGTTGCAATGCCCCATGTTGTTCATCAAGTCGATGTAAGTGATGTAGCCAGCAATGGCGATGATGGATCCAGTTCCAGTAAGCGTAACTGTCAATGTTGGTATTGCGAACAGTGCAAAGTATACTATGTGTTCTGCAAATGGATGTATCACAGCTGCAACACGCACACTTATCACTCATTATTATTCTTAACAAAAACTATACATTATATAATCAACTTACTAATTTTGTGGCCCAAGCAGTATAAAATTTGGTGATGATTCTATGTATTATTGTTTAAACTGTTTGTGAGCCCCAAAACTGAACAAAATGCCGTTTTAAATTTCAGTTCTAATTCAATAAATTAATTAACTAATGCTTCGCTTTTGTGTTGTCGGTCCCCACTGCCATTAAATAATGCATTTCTATTTGATATAAGTAACATGATATAGCAAAGGCCAATGGGACAACAAGACAGTGCCCTCCTTTCTAATCGGATTATTTTGTAATCCTGTTCTTCCTACGTAGAAATTAATTAAATAAAAAATAACAACACGACACAGACAGTCCATTACTATTTATGCCTTTCAGTATCATGTTAAACTAATAATAAAGAAGTGGATGGAGCAGAGAAGAGTCAAAGGTGCTTACAAGTAATAGGCTCAGTGACAATGGAGGAATGGTGATGAGAATGGTAACGAGAGTAGAGATAATGATGGTGCAGAGCTCTATGAAACCAGTAGTAAAGGAACTCCACAGGACCGACATGGAGCAACATGGTTATAATCACACCATCCGTTCTCCATAGGGGTAAGTGTGAAGCACCGGGAACGTATTTGTTAGCCAAGAAAAACAGGATTCCATTGAACAATATTTGATCATCCCTGCAATGTCATGGTTAATAGTTAATAACCACTTTTTAAAATTAATTAATTTTCAGAAACAAATTTTATTCATATTACCAGTTCCTTTCCCTATCGACTTGGTCAAATTCGATACCCTTGTCCACAATCCTGTTAGTGCCTTTGGCAGTTCGATAACGAGAAAAGCTAATCCATAGCTGGTTGTGCAACATTCTCCATAACATGAATGGGATTACCGTAAAGTTGGTCAGGTCCCATTCCTTTGGATCCTTAACCATAATCGAGTATATGGTCTCCGTAACCCAAGGACCCAGGATTATGTACTATAAAAATCCATCCAACAGCAATACATATATAAGTGCATGGAAATGCATGAGAGAATTAATATACAAAATAATCAAAAGCAGGAGGAAGGAGATCATCTTACCTTAAAGCTGCCAAGAGGTGTCCATGGCCAGTCAGTGAGAATTCCTGGTTTAGAAGCCATGGTTTGGTGAACTAGCAGCAAATGGCTTTGGAAGGGAATTTTATTACTATTACGAGGTTGAGTTGCTTTGTATGTGGAGGGAGGAGTGGTATATATGGTGCATTCAAGCTGTACTGTAAACCTACAACCTTTACATTCGTCCACGTGGTCGTCCTATTTCTTCATCCCAACCGATTAAGTCCGGTAAGAGTAGCCATAAGACCAGATAAACATAAATATGTAAAAGATGCCTGCCACTTTGCAATTTTTGGACGACTACTTTAATTCACGAATTTATTGTTCTCAACTGTTTCGGCCGGTTATGGTCCAATCCGTTGTATGAAAACCAAAACTATGTCTTTATTCACCCTTTATCTTCCTCCCTTTTAATACATTTTGAATTGAATAGTACCTCACTAACTGTGCCAGAAAATGTGCTGCCATGCAAATTCAGTGTTTAAGATTTAGGTTCCTCCAGTCACACGCTATCTCTACGTTTCACGTTTTTGAGATGCTTAGAAGTTAAACTGGTTAAGCTGCCCACTGACTTTAACGTGCTTTTTTGCCTAGCTTATTTACTCCACTAGGCTTCGTGTATCCCTATCGCACCAAACAAATTTAGCCCAAGCTATGTATGCAATATGCTTAGTATTCGGCAGGCGGATAGCATATATCTATGATTGTTGAACAAAAAACAAGAGTAATATGCATATATATTGAATATATATAGGTAGTTTGGACTTAGCAAATCATTAAACTTCAGAGTTAACCGTTGATCTGATAGGATTACAGTTTATCACTAATTCAGCCTTAGATTAGACAACTAAATTTGAAAATCTTACATATATATACATATAAAATCTATATTTATAATTTATTACAAATAAAAATTGGGAGAAATTTTAACGGAAATATCCTTTGTTATTTATTATAATATTACAGGCATTAGAATAAATTTTTACTTTTACCTGTGAAAATTTGAATATTAAAAAATATTTTATTAAGGTTAAAAATTATACTTGTTATAACCTATTAAACTCAGGACCTCGCAAACGAGGCTTGAAAACTTAAAAACTAGAGTCGTCACTAACCATGTGAGTTAAGTTGGTCAGCAAACTATTGCCTAAAGTATCAAGATTAAACCTAAAATAAATTTAAAGAATAAATCATAAAACTATATGACGTGAACCCGATTACGAGTTTAGAATTTGATTGATTAGTCCAATTGCCTAAATAAGTACTTTCTCTAGAAAATGGGAAGTTAAGCTTAGAACTTGAAATGTATTTAAGGTATTGGAATGGAAGAACGGAATGGATAAAAATTAATAAAACGAAACTTGACCCACAAATGAACCAACACTATAAAACAGTGTGACTTGATTTTTACAAAGCAAAGTTAAGTCTTAACAAGTTGGTTGTTTTAAGAAAGATCGCAACCCACTATCTATAATGAGTTAAGAACCAACAATATAGGATGATCGCCACACTTCGGAAAGAGTTGAGAAAGGAAGTGATAAGATCGATTGATGAACGCCACAAAAAGATAAGTTCTTGATAAATTCGATTTTAGTTCTAAAAAGAACAAATAGTATAAACTCGGTTTAAATTTCAAAGTTGATTGATTGAAAATTCATTTGATTAACCCTTACAAAGTGACATGACAGAACTATATATAAGCCTAGGTAAATGAGTAGTCTAACCGACCATTAAATGAAGTTTCTAGATTGTACATGAACTCATGTAATGCATATATCTTTAAAGTTCAAAGAATTCTGCTGAATGTTCAGGTGCTTTCCCTCTTGATGTGAATGTATGTTGAAGATTCATTGCACATGTCTGAATAGTCATAAACCTTTGATGTAAATCCATGCACCGTTTGAATGCCATCCATGCATTTCTTTCAATTCAATGTATGCTTGAAGAATCACATTCCTTCCATTTTGTCAACATCATCTCTGTGAAAAAAAAATAGAATAAAAAAATGAATAAAGAACACACAAATTTTACGTGGAAACCCTATCGGGAAAAAAAGCACGGGCAGAGGAGAAGAAAATGCACTATGTCGAAAATTTGAATCAATACAAGAGGAATAGACTATGTCTAATTTATAGGCTTGTAAAGCCATATTCTAGTAGGATTGAAACACCCTATCCTAATCAATATAAAATAGATGAAGTTTAATAAGGTTTAAAAAACCTTATTCTAAAATAAAATAAAAGAAGTCTAGTTCTATATGGATTTTACTTTTATTTTATTTTCCATCGTATTTTATTTAAATAAGAATTTGGGTCACTTAATTCTAACAATCTCCACCTTGACACAAATTCTCAATGAACAAGTTCTTCATCGCGAACTTTCAATAAACAAGTTCTCCACCTCTTCCATAAAACCCCTTAAGGGTTTAACTTTAACAATGAACACCAACCAAGTCTAAGCAATGCTCAAACTTGGTTATAGGAAGTGACTTAGTCATCATATCTACAGGATTTTCATGAGTACTAATTTTGCTCACAACAATATCACCACGAGCAATAATATCACGAACAAAATGATACCGAACATCAATGTGTTTTGTTCTCTCATGAAACATTTGATCTTTTGTAAGAAATATAGCTCACTTTGTCACAAAAAATGTGCTTGATTTGAAGGTCTTCATTGAGTTCACTAAATAGTCCCTTCAACCAAATAGCTTCTTTACAAGCCTCGATGAATCGCCATGTACTCGGCTTCGAGTGGTAGACAAAGCGATGTAGTTTGCAAAGTGGCTTTCCAACTAATTGCACAACCTCCAATTGTAAAGACGTAACTGTGAGAGATCTTCTTCTATCAAGGTCTCCAGCAAAATCAGCATCAACATACCCTATGACTCCATCTTTAGTTCTTCCAAACTGTAAGCAAACATCGGTAGTGCCTCGTAAGTATCTTAAAATCCATCGAATCGCTTTCCAATGTTCTTTTACGGGATTTGCCATGTATCGCTAATCGCACCGATCGCATATAATAAATCTGGACGTGAACAAACCATAGCATACATGAGAGATCCCATCGCACTAGAGTATGGAACATATGACATGTACTCAATCTCATCATCGATTGTGGAGACAAAACCGATGAAAGTCTGAAATGGTGCTAAAAGAGTACTAATAGGCTTAGCACTCTGCATATTGAACTCGCAAAGAACTTTCTCAATGTACCCTTCCGATTTAGGTACAATTTACTTAATTTTCTATCTCTCGAGAATCTCCATACCAAGTATCTTCTTTATGGTCCTAAATCTTTCATCTCAAATTCTTTACTTAGTTGGGCTTTGACCTTTCTTATCTCTTCTTTATCTTTTCTTTTGCTATCAACATGTCATCAACATAAAGAAGTAGATACACAAAAACCATCATCGCTTTTTCTTAAAGTAAACACAATGTCAAAACTACTTCTTTTGAAATCATAAGAAGTCATAAAGGAATCAAACCTCTTGTACCACTTTGTCTTGGTGATTGCTTTCAAACCGTAAAGAGACTTTTAAAGCAAGCAAACATAGTCCTCTTTTTCTCAAGCTCAGAAACCTCTCAGTTGTTGCATGTAAATATCCTCATCAAGTTCTCCATGCAAAAATGCAGTTTTTACATCTAACTGCTCAAGCTCCAAATCATGCATGGCCACAATACCAAGCAAAGCTCGAATCGAACTATGCTTAACAATTGGGGAGAACACATCTGTGAAGTCCACTCCTGGAATTTGACTGTAACCCTTTGCAACAAGCCTTGCTTTATATCTAGGTTCTTCAACTCCTGGAGTCCCTTCTTTCTTTTTAAACACCTATTTACAACAAACAGCCTTTTTACCTTTAGGAAGTTTCACAAGGTCCCATGTTCTGTTTTTGTGGAGTGATTCCATCTCTTCTTGCATAGCAAACATCCACTTTTCTGAGCCTTCACAGCTAACCGCCTCAGAATAATTAGATGGCTCTTGATTTGCATCTATATCTTTAGCCACATTTAAAGCATAAGCAACTAGATCAGCCTCGACATACTTTTTTAGAGGTTTAATTTCTCTTCTAGTTCTGTTTTTGGCAATAGAGTATTGTGGTAAAGAAGCAACTCTATTCTTAATTTTTGTACTAGCTTGAGGAGTTGACTCTGTATTAATCTGATGCTCTACCTATTTTTGATTTTCTTTATTGGAAGAGTCTTTAAGAGATAAGTTAGGTAGCATAGCAGTTTCATCAAAAACAACATCTCTACTAATCACAACTTTTCTATTTTCAGGACACCATAACTTATACCCTTTTACACCAGCTTTATAACCAAGAAAAACACATTTAATGGATCTCGGTTCCAATTTTCCATTATCAACATGAGCATATGCAGGACACCCAAAGATCTTTAAATCGAATAATTAGCAGGATTACGGACCATACTTCTTGTGGAGTCTTTTTCTCAATGGCAGCGGATGGAGATTGTTGATCAAAAACATGCGATGAGACGCCGCTTACGCCCAAAATGACTTGGTAAGTTGGTATTTGACAACATACATCGAACCTTCTCCATGATCGTTCGTTCATTCGTTGCTCGCAACGCCGTTTTGTTGTGGAGTATGACGAACTGTCAAGTGTCTCATGATTCCTTCTGACTTGCACAATCTATTAAACTCATCAGAACAGAACTCTAAGCCATTGTCTGTGCGGAGGTATTTTATCTGATTTTCCCGTCTATTTTTCAATCATAATTTTCCAAGACTTAAATGCGAAAAACACATCACTTTTCTCGCTGGGAAGAACGCCCAAACTTTTTTGGAAAAATCATCAATAAAGGTTAGCATATAATTAGCTCCACCTCTGGAAGGCACTCTAGATGGCCCCCACAGATCAGAATGAATATACTCCAATGTTCCCTTCGTGTTATGGATTCCTCTAGTGAATCGAACTCTCTTTTGCCTCCAAAAACACACGAGTGCTTACGTAAATTCGGTTTGCAAATTTCTTGCCCATGAAGAAGTCCTCTTTTGCTCAATTCGCCATGCCATTCTCACTCATATGCCCTAGGCGCATATGCCAAAGTTTAGTAACATCATCATCGACAAGGAAGAGGAAGCGGCAATTTGCATCACCGAGAAATGATAGAACCCCGCAAAACATATAACTTGGCAATCTTTCTCTGTCCTTTCATCACAACAAGGGACCCTTTGGAAATCTTTAAAACCCCACTTTCGGTTGTGTATCGTGCACTTTTGAGTCAAGAGTACTCAACGAAATTAAATTTCTTTTCAATTCGGAACATGCCGCACGTCACTAAGTGTTCGACAACTCCATCAAACATCTTAACTTTAATTGTTCCAACACCTGCGATTTTACACGAAGCATTATTTCTCATCAAAACAACACCTTCAGACACTGTTTCGTAAGTTGTAAACCAATCCCGATTGGGACTCATGTGGAAGGTGCAGCCTAAATCAAGTATCCACTCCTCGCTTACTTTAGAATCATTGACAGAAGCGACTAGAAGTTCACCATTGCTGTAGTCTTCTACAACATCAGCTTCACCGGAATTTTCTGGTTGTTTTCCCTTTTGATTCGTAACCTCCCTTTTAATCTTATTTTGTAGCTTATAGCACTCAGATTTAATGTGCCCTTTCTTCTTGCAGAAGTTACATGTTTTACCTCTGTTTGAAGACTTCGATCTACCCTTAGATTTACCACGAGGATTCCGTTCCTGTGTCCTACCACGATCATCATCAGCATTCCGATCTTGTCTCCCACGAACAATGAGACCCTCTCTCTGAAAGTCGGGTTTAACCACAAGATGCTTCATCTCATCATACGAGGTTAAAGAATCATAAACCTCATCAACTGTGAGAGACTCGCGGCTATATAAATCGTGTCTCTAAAGGTTGAATAAGACGGGGGCAACGAACAAAGTAGAATCAACCCTAGATCTTCCTTATATCATCTTTGAACCTCCATGGCCTCCAAGTTTGAGAGAATTTCTTTAAACACACTTTGTTAAGTGTTCGGTGTCTGACGCACCTTCCTCCAAACGATGAGCATAAAGACGCTGCTTCATATGCGACTTGCTTGTTAGAGTTTTCGACATACATATTTGTTCTAGCCTCTTCCATAATGCAGCAGCAGTTTTCTCTTTCATCACATCCTGCAAAATTTCATTGGACAAATGCAGATGTAATTGTGTTAATGTCTTTCGATCCTTACACTTCTTCTCTTCATCTGTTAATGTCGAAGGCATCTTATCTATCCCTAGCAGGGCATCCTCCAGATCCATCTGTGCAAGAACTGCTTGCATCTTAATTTGCCACAACGTAAATCTAGTGTTGCGATGCAACAGCGGAATTTCATACTTCAAAGGCGCCATTACCGTGATCGAGATGAATAACCCAGAAGCTCGGATACCAATTTGTGAAAAAAATAGAATAAAAAAATAAATAAAGAACACACAAATTTTACGTGGAAACCCTATCGGGAAAAAAAGCACGGGTAGAGGAGAAGAAAATGCACTATGTCGAAAATTTGAATCAATACAAGAGGAATAGACTATGTCTATTTATAGGCTTGTAAAGCCATATTCTAGTAGGATTGAAACACCCTATCCTAATCAATATAAAATAGATGAAGTTTAATAAGGTTTAAAAAACCTTATTCTAAAATAAAATAAAAGAAGTCTAGTTCTATAGGGATTTTACTTTTATTTTATTTTCCATCGTATTTTATTTAAATAAGAATTTGGGTCACTTAATTCTAACAATCTCCCTTTGTTGTCTATGTATATATGACTTCATTGAATCAACCAAATGGTTTTTAATACATCCCTCCACGTCATCCATGCATTTAATAGATACAATTTTTGCTTCATGTAAACTCATTGTAACACCCCTAAACCGTATCCGTCGCCGGATTAGGGTTACAAGGCATTGCCGAACAAATCACAACTTAAGGAAGTCATTCATTACTATACATTTTTTAAAAAAAAATTTAAGTTCAACTAAAAAAATCATATATGCACCCCCTTTATATTGTTCAAATAATCAAATATTAAAACATTCAAACTCATATATCGAATTCATGCTATTAAACTAGTCCAACTTGGCAATTATCAAACATATCATTATGAAACATTAATTGAATAAAACATAGAAGATAAATTACATCTCATTCACATACCAAAAACATTATTTATAAATTGATCTCACGCAACCAAGTACACATTATCAAACCATTCCTTCACATAAGTATGCCATTGGCATTTATAAAATAATTTAATTCTATAGCCGATTACACATTATAATTAACTTTTCTCATTTTAACAATTTATATAACAAACATGACCCACATATATTCCTTGAATTAATTTAATAACTTAAACTAATTTATAAAATTAATCATGCATACCAATTAAAACAAAGTTTAAAATACATACAAAATACATACATATATATATAACATTAGCTGAATATGCATACATGCCATTTACTAATTTCAAGCAAATTTTACAAGTCAGAATATATATATATATATATAAGTTTGTATCAGTACTACAACACATCAAATAACTAATTTCACTATATAGCAAAGTTATCACATAAATTAACCAAAACATGTACTGAATATCGCATATTAGTCCATTTTCAATCTTAGTTACCGAATTCATCTATTCATGATATCATACATTTCATACACGTTTATTATGTCAATAAATTACACATTACCATTAAACATGTTCAACTAAAGTCATTTATTAAACATATAACTTAACTGTTAACAAATATATCAAACACCTCAAACATACTGTATATATATGCCTAGACACACACACATATATATATATATGCAAGTGCCGAATCATCAATGAAACATGTTCATTATCCAAATCCAGCATTTATCCAAATTCACTCATCAACCCAAAATAGCTATTAATATCTAATGCAAAACATACGCACATTTTTTTTTTTTACCATGAGTAACCTAACAAACATATTTCATAATCATGTATATACCAAAACCGATTCAACCAAATCACATCGAAAATCATCAACCATATTCCATGCAAATAACATATATATGATCATGACTAAGTTCATATAATCACTTATCATATTAGCCATTTTCGCATGGCTTAATATATACACCACTTTATACTTATCCAAATATAACCTAGCTTATACATGTCATAGATCCAAGTTTAAACTTATAATATACCCAAAACAGTCGATAGTGTGATAAACTTTGCTGACGATCCCCGAGCTCGTAACTTGAATCCAAAATCTATAAAACAGAACAAACATACACACATAGAGTAAGCTTTTATAGCTTAGTAAGTCATAACCAAATTAACAGATCAATTTAAACTAAACCAAATTATAATATCATTATCATTTTTAGTCTCAAACTTACATTTTCATATGTCATATATACTTTCATACATAATTATCTTTAACTTGGCCGAATGCTTATCTAGTTATATTAACAAAATATCATCCAACTTCCAAAACCAAAATGTCATTATATAATCAAATGAATTATACTCACATTCACAAGCTCATGAATCAAAATACAACATCACATACATACACTAATTATATGGCCGAATATACATGATCACATATACACATATTTAAGAATCATTTCAATAATTTTCCTATTATTTATTCACTGGGCCGAATACACTTTTCACATTCACATACATTCTTCCTTTACCACATACATAATTTGCAACTAATATTAAGTAACTTACTTACCTTATTTCAAGTAGGTAATTAACCAATTCGTACCTGACCATTTTAGCTCATTTTGCACATTCGATCACAACTTATCGATGCCCGATGAACCATTCAGAATTGGATAGGACACTAGGATAACCACACATATCGTGCAATGCCAACATCCCAAACGTGGTCTTACATGTAATTACATATCAATGCCACTGTCCCAGACAGGGTCTTACTCGCACACATGTCAGAGTCACATATCGATGCCAACGTATAAAACGTGGTCTTACTCGCACACATATATCAATGCCATGGTCTTACTCGCATATCACATATCGAAATCCTATGTCATGACATATGTATCCTAGCTATTCCTAAGGTTCATACAAGACTTTCGGACGTTGTAACTCGGTCGAAACAAATTCACAAACATAGTTGCCAAGCTTGTATACATTCAGCATAAAACGAAAGTTTTCCCTGATCCAAATCTGATTTCTTTGGTTCTTGATCTAAACATATTCAAATTCAACTTGTTCAAACATATTTTCATTCAATTTAGTCCAAAAACACATAAATGGGAAAATTACCATTTTACCCCTAACATTTACAGTTTTTACAATTTAGTCCCTATTGTACAAAACACAAAATATGCAAAATTTCACTTCACCCATGTTAGGCCGAATGTTCCTAGTATTCATACAAGTCCATATATTTCATTTATTTCACATTTTAGTCCCCTAAATTATTATTTTTGCAATTTAGTCCTAATTACTCAAAATCATCAAAAATTTCAATACAAAACATGTTAACCCAAAACATATCTTTCATATTTCATCATCAAACAACAAAAATCACAAGCTCTCATCAATGGCATTACTCAAAATATTCATCAAAATCAAAAATTCAAGCATGGGTCTTGAAGATAACTTAGCAACGATCTCAAAAACGTAAAAATTATCAAAAATCGAGCTAGTTACATACCTTGATTGAGTTTGAGAATGGCCGAAACCTAACTCTCTTTTCTTTTCTTTTTTTTATGTTATTCGGTCATGAGAAATAAGAATAAAACTTTGGCTTTCTAATTATGTTATAATATAACATATATTAACATTATTATTTATTTTACTTAATTAACCTTTATCATAAAATATAAAACCATTATATGCTAAGGTCATGACCGTCCATACATAAAATCAATGGTATAATTGCAACATAAATGTTTCATATTATAAAGACAACAACAATTAGGCACTTTCATATTTAACCATCAAATTTTCATTTTACGCTATTAAGTCCTTTTATTTAATCAAGCACTCAAACAACAAAATTAAGTCACAAAAATTTCACACACACAAATTCACACATAATAAACACAGAAAATAATTTTATATATTTTTCTGACTCGGACTCGTGGTCCCAAAACCACCATTCTGAATAAGGTCTAAATCGGGTTGTTTACACTCATGCATTCCCCTTGAACCGTACATGCATCCACCAAATTCAATGTTGAGCATTTAATTCATACAAGCCCCCTTGGACGTACATGCATGATATGTGATCCAATGTATCTTGTCCATTCATGAATCTCAAAATTTATGAATTCTTGTAGGCTAAGGAATGGACGTGCATGAATTTGCATAGGAATTACAAACAATCATATATCTCCCTTGGTGGTTGGTCATATACCTACAAAGCAATATAAATAAAAGTCATCAGCTCATTTGACAATTCACTAATAACAATCACTACTCAACGATAATATTGTTAAAATTCAAACATAATATAAATGAAAATATGCATGCTGTGAATTTTAACATAATAAACATGACACATGACACGTTAAAAACATGTAAATATTAAGTGAAGAACTTGAATGATGGATGTTTCATTTTGCACTTAGGTCATCACGTTTGGGCCAGTCGCGATTCTTTCAAATTGAGCGAACACATGATGTGATCGAGATCACATCATACCCTCCCTCTTTTAAGCAATTTGTCCTCAAATCAGGTCATTTGCTCGAGAATAATCTTTAAAGATAACGGTCCTTGAAAGGGTACTCCTTGTGATTTAATTGGAAATAATTCCTCCTGAAACCCTAAAAATCAAACAAAGCTTTAAAAATTGAAGAGTTAAAAGCTCGTTTATTCACTCCTTCTTCGAAAGGATATTCCTCAACATTGTGACCTCCATCGACATAAAATAAATCAGACATGTAACAAATGAACACATAGAATTTTTTTCAAGATCCTTTTCAAAAACTGAACATACAAACCAACTCCTAGATCAAAGACATAATTTTTCCTTACCATCTCAACATGAATCAAAAGCTTTCTTTCTAGAATTGACGAACAAATATTGAACCATAATAAGCTATTCACACAATTGCTTAAAACAAAATTCTTACACTCAGACCCTTGCAAAAATTGTGTATGGACATTCATTCTGGGTTGAAACACACGATTTTGATTCGCCACATCTTCACGAAGCAAATTGTGTTTCTTTCGAGATCAAATTACACATGCTAAACAAAGAAAAATTAGGTATATGCATGCTCAAACAAAGTAAACATTTGATCTTTTGTCGAATAGGCATGTTCTTCTATAAAAATTTCCTACATGGATTTAAAGAACTCACATAACAATTAGAATCAACCAAATTAAATGTTTTATGTGAAAATTCTTTCACTCACAACAATCGAGTTTTGTAGGTATCTAGTCAAACCAAAGACATCAATGGATATATCAATTTGCGATTTAATGTCACATAAACCAATACAAGACATGTCATGAGGAAAATGTTTTAAGACACTATTAGAGACAAACTCATCAACAACATTCAAAGAATATTGTATTGGTTTAATTTCAAAAAGTTTCTTACCTTGCTTACCTTCTGACACTTGCACTTATGGAATAATGTTATTTTCCAACTTACTTTTCTTCCAAATACGGAACTCCTTTTGGTTGAAAAGTAATGCAATTGGAACTCCACCAATGGATCTTTAGAAACCTGAGATGAAGAGATATCACAAAGCAAACCCAAATGGGGATTAATTAAAACAGCCCTCACTTTTGTATGATCATGTTATTTCTATTCACTATTTTCTTTTTCAATCTCAATTTTTTTTCTCACACTCTCTTTTTATTTCAATTTTCTTTCTTGCACTTTCTTTTTCTTGTATGATTTTTTTTTCTTTTCTAAAGCTCTTTTATTTTTCTTTCATCGAAATTTTTTTCTTTTCTCTCAATTTTTTTTGTCTCTCTTTTTCACTTTCAAGTTCTTCTATTCTTACTTGGTATTTACAAATGGATTTTGAATTCAAAAGACCCCAAATGGTGGACTTCTCTTGGGATCGGATTGGAGGATCGTCATAGAAAACATGTTCATCTTTCCTCGTTGATGTGACTGAATACTTCAACACACTTGTTGCCTTGGGAGGCTTCAAACTTGTGATCCTCTTTACTCCGTCTTGAATTTCATGATGAATAAAAATCAAACATCGATCCCTTCTAAAGGAACCGTTAGATGATTGCCTTATTGGTGATCTTCCTTCCACTCGGTCTAATATTTTATGTACTTGTTCAAATTTAGACTGCATAAATCTCAGCATCTCTTTCATCATATTTTGAAGTTCTAAATTTGAAAACTCTTCTTCGAACATAATTTTACAAAAGATTAGTAATTAAAGAATAAAAGGAATAGTAAGATGTGTACCTTACCAAAACAAACCTCATGGATTTCACTCAGAAAGAAAAAAAAATCACTCTTTTCTTGTTTGCACACAATTCAAGCTTTTTCCACTCGAATAATCTCACATGCTCGTGCCTTTTTCCACTCAAGTGTTTTCTCTCGGTTCTAATCGAACTATATAGAACAAGATCAAGAACTCAAAATGTTGTGACAAATAATGGCAGAAATATGTTCAAAAGGCATAAAATGGTGATTAGGATGTATTTTGGATATATGGGAAAAACAAAAAATTTGGGCTCGAGAAAATTTTTCTATTGTCAAATTTCACCAAAAGATGTAAAATAGGCTCAAAAACATGAATCGGATTAAAATAATTTTGTAAGGCTCCTAGACTTCTTTTTTTGAATTTTAAATCATCTTTTCCTTTTTCTTTATTTTCATGATTTTTTTTAAATTCTAGGATAACAAAAACGTACCTGATTTAAATTTTCGTAGCTCTGATACCAATTTATGTGTACCCGATTATGAATTTAGAATTTGATTCACGATTTGATTTGTCTGATCATCTAAATCGGTACTTTCTCTAAAAAATGAGAAGTTAAGCTTGGAACTTGAAATATATTTAGGGTATTGGAATGGAGGAACATAATGGATAAATATTGATAAAACAAAACTTGACCCACAAATGAACCAACATTATAAAATAGTGTCACTCGATTTTTATAAAGCAAAGTTAAGTCTTAACAAGTTGGTTGTTTTAAGAAAGATCGCGACCCACTATTTATAATGAGATAAGAATCAACAATATAAGATGATTGCCACACTTCGGAAAGAGTTAAGAAGGGAAGTGATAAGATCGATTGATGAACACCACAAGAAGGTAAGTTCTTGATAAGTTCAGTTTTAATTCTGAAAAGAACAAATAGTATAAACTCAGTTTAAATTTTAAAGTTGATTGATTGAAAATTCATTTGATTAACCCTTACAAAGTGACATGACTGAACTATATATAGGCCTAGGTAGATGAGTAGTCTAACCGACCATTAAATGAAGTTTCTAGATTGTACATGAACTCATGTAATACATGTAACAACCCGAAAGTCAGTGTTGTTGGAAAGTGCAGTTTTGGGACCCCATTTCTGTAAACCAAACTCGTAAATATTTTATTAAATTTTAATAGAGTTATCTTAGAAGTGAATTGAATTTCAATTAGAAATTCTCATTGAATTAGCTTTTAATTAAGGTACAGGGACTAAACTGCTTGTGGTAAAATGTGATTACTATTAATTTATAAGCTAAAATGTAACTAAGAGACTTGAAAGGCAAATATATCTTTGCTTTAAATTTGTAGTGGACAATCATGATGAATATATTATATATAAGTTATATATGTTATATTAACATTAATAGGTATTATAATAAAATTATAATAAAATAATAAAAACAAAATGAAAGAAAAGATTATAGAAAGTGGAATGAAAGAGAAGTTTTCATTCTCTTTTTATACAACTTTCGAATGCTTAAGGGGGGAGAAGAACCCACGAATGACCATAAGAGTTTTGAGGTTTTAAGCTTAAATTGGTTAGTTAATTTATGTTATTTTCTTGTAATTTTTATATTTTTGGAACCAAGATACTATAAGCTAGCTGACCCACAATTTTTTGGTACTGCTTAAGATTTTATATGTTACCACTATTGAGTAGTTAAAGCTTTAGGGACTAATTTGATACATTTTTAGGTTGGAAGTGAAAAAGGACTAAATTGTAAAGTTAATTGTTGATTTTGAGAAATAGGGACCAAATTATGAATTTTTTTAAATTTAAGGGTAGAAATGAGACTTAAAGGATTAAATTTGACTTAGAGTGGATTTGATATTAAAATTTAGAGTTAAGTGTGGAAGTTAAGCTAGTCCTGGTTTTAGGGACTAAATTGAGTAAAGTGCAAAAGTTGTTTAAATTAGCAATTAAATGAGAAATTGTTTGTGTATTGACTATATATATGGTTTATTTATTTCCGTAACTAACATCAACTCGATTCCTCAAAAAAGAAGGGAAAAGACAAAATCATTGATGAATAGCTCGGAGTTTACGGTTTGTGTTTCTATAATTTGAACTAATTTATAATTTACTACATTTTGATTTTTTTGCGCATCATAAGTAATTGAGGTGAGAATTATTGTTCAATTCGGAGGATTAAATCATTTGATAATAAGGATAATTTAATTATGTATATTTGAGAAATATATATATCTTTGTGAATGTATGAACTGATTATATATTATGAGAAAATTTTGGTTGTGATTAAATGGAATAAATGCATACAAGATGAAAATATATATGAAATTGAGACATTGGTTGTATTGAAATATGAAATATGAAACGAAAACCCTATTAATTGTTTTGGCCGAGTCAGATATAGATGGCATGCCATAGGATAGGAAATGTTCAGGGTTACTTTGACTATGAGTCAATGAGGCACTGGGTGTCAACTTATTTTAGCAATGGGCACAATTATTTGCTTCGTTTTTATCCAATAAGGCACTGGGTGCCAAACTAGTGTGTTGGTTAGATCCGTGTATCCGTTTGAGTCCGATTCGTGTTAATATGGAAAAATAAATAATGAAATTGAGTATCAATTTGAAACGGCAAGAATATGAAATGAAATTGAAATGGAGAATGTTATATATAAATATGAAATGGATATGTATGAATTGAAAATTACCATGTAATAACATTAGTAAAGTGCTTATAATAGATAGTATTTTTATGAATTTACACGTTTGAGATGATATTTATATAGAAACTTATAGTTTTAAAGTGAATATTTATATGCATAATATTTTGCTAAAAATATTTGTATTATAGAAATGCAACTGAGTTATACTCAGTATGTTCTTTTAAATTTCGTGTGCAGGCTAGGAAATTTTGGTTCGTATGTTGACTTAACATCCAAAGATAATCCCAGACTCAACTTCTTGGTGATGTTTCATTTTGGTTCTTGGCATGTACCTAAGAAGTCTTTTATATTATAAGCCTATTTTGTATTTTAATGGATATTTTGTGTTTTGGTTGAAAATATATATAATTAATGTGTTTATATATGTTAGTATGAATTTAATAATTATGTTACGTGCATAAATTGAGTAATGGTTTCATGTGGTATAACTTAATTAGTACAAAGTAGATAAGTAACTGAATATATATTTGTGATTCTAGTTTTGGTATGTCTATGCCTATGTGAACTTGATTTTGGTGTGAAATGTGGTCTTATTATGGCATTAGAAATATGGTAATTTTATATGTATGCTTTATGTATGAATATATGAATTTGGATGTTGTTAGTTGGTGTAAAACGTGATAATATTTCAAATATTGAATTGTTGTTTCAATGAGGGCATATTGATTAAATTTTAAGTGTTTGAATAAATGATATTATTATCTTTTGATAGCTAGGTAAATTTGGCATGGTACAAACTCTTAAAAGATGAAATTTTACCATTTTGATGTTAGGTATCGATATTTTGGCATTGGTATCGATACTTGATCATATGAACAGTTTTAAAACAAACAAAATGTCAAAATGGTATCGATTTTTATTTAAGTATCGATACTTTTTCATAAAATATTGATATCATAAGATAAATATCGATACCATTGATTTTCAAGTAAACAAAATTGAATTTTGGTATCGATTGTCAGAAGGTATCGATTTGGTATCGATACCATATGTAAATCTCCAATATTGACTTTTAACTTCAAAATTTTACAATCCAATCTTACTATATGTTTGTATTTTGTAATTAAGTCCTTGTAGAATTCTAATTATTTAATATATTTAATTATATCCATAATTTTTTTATAGATAATTGAATTTTCATTAAGTAAGGTATTTATTGTATTATTGAATTTTGTCGTAACATCTTATTGCTTGAGTCCGACGATCTGGATAGCTAAGGGGTGTTACAATACATGTATCTTCAAAGTTCAAAGAATTCAGCCAAATGGTCAGATGCTTTCCCTCTTGACGTGAATGTATGTTGAAGATTCATAGCACCCGTTTGAATGGTCATAAACCTTTGATGTAAGTCTATGCACCTCTTGAATGCCATCCATGCATTTCTTTCAATTCAATGCATGTTTGAAGAATCACATTCCTTCCCTTGTAACAGCCCCATTTTCAGTGAAATCGGAACAATGGTTTCAGGACCACAAATCTGACCCAAAAGTATAATTTATTTTTATTTTATTATATGGTCCGTATTTTGAGATACATGTCGTGTGAAAAATTTGATACGAAAATTTTATTAATTAAGTGTTTAATTACGAGAAAGACTAAATCGCATAAAATGCGAAAGTTAAATTCTAGTAGCTATAAGGATTGAATAGCTATGGAATTCAAATCTAAAGGTCTTTATATGGAAACCATTAAAGAAAAGTATGTAGATTTTTGATGACTCATCCATGGAAATAAAGAAAAAGGGTAAGGACTAATTTGGAAATTGTAAAATACTTAATTAATTAAAAGATGAAAAGAAAATATCATCTTATTTTCTCATCATCTTCAACCTAAAAACACATAGAAACCCTAGGAGAGAGAGAGAAGAAACTTTCAAGGCCTAATTGGGTAAGTTTTCTTGTCTTTTTTTTAGTAATTTTGATATTTTTGAAACTGGAATAGTCTAATCTATCTATTTGGAGGATTAATTTGAAAAGTTATCAAAGTATGGAAAATAGGTCATGGATGTATATGCTAAAAATTAGAAATTTATGGTAGAAAATGAAAGGTTGTTGATAGATGTAACACCCCTTACCCTTATCCATCACCGGGACGGGTACAGAACATTACCAGGCTAAAACGTAAACATACATACAGAACCAAGCGATAAAATTTCTTTTGAACACAAAACTGTACATACACATGCAAATCATCCCTAATACGGGCCTACAAGGCCCAAAGCATACATCGAGGGTGGTTCGAGACTAAACCGTGAAATTTAGGAATTTTTTTGTAAAATAGGGTCACACACCCGTGTCCCGAGGCTATGTAACTCTCTGTTTATAACGTCAGCATCAACTAAGGGTCACATAGCCAAGTCACACCCCCGTGTGCCAGGCCATGTTGCGAATTTAATTTTTGAAATTAAGGTGCAAACTTCACACGGCCTGGGCACACGCCCATGTTTTGAGGTCGTGTCCTCCACACAGCTGAGACACATGGCTGTGTCTCTGCCTGTGTGTTTACTACCATGCATACTAACTTGTAAAACTAGGGTGCAGGGGACACACAGCCAGACTGCACGCCCATGGGGCTGACCGTGTGTCACACACGGCCTAGACACATGCCCGTGTGTCTACCCGTGTGGACAACTTTGAGGCTATTTTCCAAGCCCTCTTATCACCCTTAATAACCCCTACACACACTCATATGCCAATGGCGATTGTCATTTCATAAAAGGGTTCCTTAGACATCCATAGCTTTAACTCATGCATGATAAATTCATATCAAATATACCTAATTAGAACTCCTTAACTTGTTAAGTTCATTCAATTCATTTCTTTACCTTTATAATATAGTGACCATGCCAATTGACATCATTTATCCATCAAGCATAAATTTCACATTTTATCAACCATTTGGCACACACCACAAAAGTAATAACACATCTCATGCATGTAACAATATTTATGGATTTCAACCCATTAATCAATATGAGCAATATTTCATGGCCATATAAAAAATGGAATAATATACCAAAAGGAGCCATCACTTTGGCTAACAAATATGACACATATAACAAAATACTAAGTCCCCTATACATGCCATACTTAAATGTAGTAAACTAATTATACCCCAAAAGATCAGTTGATAGTGTGACTCGAACTCCGACGTCCACAATCCCCAAGCTAGATTGGCGATGCTATAAGAAAGAGGAAAAGAGAGAGGGGTAAGCATATAGCTTAGTAAGTCGTGTACAACTAATAAACAACTTAGGTTATGAAACTCATGGTTTACACATATTATTAATTACCACCACATTATCATATTATACATAATGGACATGTTGAGAATTGATAATAAATGTATTTGAACATCATGCTTATCTTACTCTTTCATACCCGTATCAAAATTCCCAACATGAATCGAGTCTAAAACTCATGAGGTTTACGTACATACCTGTACCATGCATTATTACTCAATCTACCCCACTTCTTAACCATAATCTTGAACGGCCCATTGAATCACCCAGAATACTAAAGGACATTCGGAATCATCATGCACCACATAAAATCCCAAAGCCATGTCCCAGACATGGTCTTACATAGGTCTACATATCGATGATATATCCTAGATATGGTCTTATACGAAATCTCACGTCGATGTCGATGCCATGTTCAAAACATGGTCTTACACAAGACTTCACATCGATGCTATGTTCCAGACATAATCTTACACGAAATCTCATATGAACGCCATATCCCAGATATAGTCTTATATGAAATCGCATACCAAGGCCGATGTCATATCCTAGATATGGTCTTACACTTGTACATATATCAATGCCGATGTCATGTCTCAAACATGGTCTTACACTGGCTATCATATCAACACCGATATCATATCCCAGACATGGTCTTACACTAGCTCTCATAAATTGTGGTGTCAATGTTATCTGAATCCTAAGCATTCCTCAGGGTCACTCGGGACTTCTGAGATATAAGGCTATCACCAAACTTTCAATTAATCGTCACAAGCCAATTTCATTAAGGCATACATACATATATCATAGAATATCAAATATTAAATGCATAATATGGAATTTTTAAATTACTTACACCCAACTTACCTCAGTGCAAAATATGACAATTTGCGATTTAATCCACAACCTTGCCTTTTCCTCGGTCAAGGTTTATCCCTCGTCCCTCTTGATCTATAATAGCATATTTAGCTCATTTAATACATGCACTATTCAATTTAGTCCAAAAATCACGATATGGCAAAATTATAATTTTACCCCTAAAATTTCATAAAATTACAAAATTGCCCCTAAGCTCGTAAAATGAGAAGTACCCATTTTTCTCATTATTCAAGCCTAGCCGAATCATTTTCCCTCCTATACCAATCCATAATTTTCATTTATTTACACATTTACACCTAATTTCTACAACTTTTACAATTAGGTCCTTTTTTATCAATTTCACCAAAAACTACCTAGTAAAAGTTGTTCATCACTGAATATGAACCCTAGCTCAAATTAAGGGTAGAAATAGCTAAATCGAGTTACAAGGATTTCAAAAATATAAAGAACATTAAAAACGGGGCTAGGATGCACTTACTTTGAGCTTGAAAGATGAAAGAAACCCTAGCTATGGCTTCTTGTGAAATTTAGCCAAGGAGGTTGAAAATGGACATAACTTTTTACTATTTTCCCCTTTTTATTATTTTAATAACCAATGGACCAAAATGCTCTTCCATTAAAACTTTGATATTTTATCCCTCCTATGTCCATTTTTGTCCATAATAAACATATAATGGTCTAATTGCCAAATAAGGACTTCAAATTTCAAATCTCATCACAATCAAGCCCTTAATTCAACTAGAACACATGTTTTTCACTTATTACAATTTAGTCCTAATAACTCAATTGGACACTTTATCGGTAAAATTTCTCATCAATATTTTCACACAAGCATGCATATATATATCATGGACCTCATAACATCCAAAAATAATTATTTCTATCGTATATTTGTAGTCTTGAAACCACTATCTGACTAGGCCCTAGTTCGGGATGTTACAATAGATAAATAACTTTTACAAAGTGATTTTAGATGGAAACATGATTTAGGGGCTAAAATGTAAACTTGTGAAATTGAAGAAAAATTCTAAATTTTTATGAATACATGTGCTGTAAAATTTGTAATGGGATTTTGGTTAGGCTTGGAATAGGGAGTAAATTGCACAAGTTTCATTTTTCAAGCCTAGGGACGAAATTGAAATTTATGGAAAATTTAGGGGCAAAATGGTAATTTTGCATCGGACATAAATTGAGTCTAAATAAATATGAAATATGTGAAATTGATGATTAAAGCTATTTATATAGATCCAGACAACATAAATTCGAGGTTAGACTGAAGAAAAGAAAAGGTTTCAGATTAGTAGATTTTATACGCAAACAAGTGTCGAGGTAAGTTCATGTAACTTAATCGAGCATGTAAATATGTTTAATTAAATGTTGTGTTTGTATGGAATGTGACTTATATTAATGTACATTACTTGAATGTTATAATAAGAAACTTAATACATGCTTGAAATGGTGATAAAGGGTTAAGTCCCGATTGAATGTTGAATTCTGATGATTATATGCACTTTCCTGAAACTAATAAGTCCTGCATTTGTTGCTGATGGGATTTAGCTCAAACGAGTAACCTCATTGACCTTGTTATAGAAAGGATTTAACCCGGAAGGATAATCCTGATATAATACCTCTCGAGCATACGTTATGGTTAGGGTTTAGCCTGGACTGGTAATCCTAATCGAGCTCCTCTAAGCATACGTTATATAAAGGATTTAGTCTGGACTGGTAATCCTACTATACGATATGTGGCCCGAGAGAGTGTTTCTTGGTTAAGTGCGTTAATGGGTACCCTTGAATAAGAAATTGATGGATTATTGAATCGTACACTTCGAGTGTACTACTTGAGCATCCATCAGAATTCAATGGTTCAATGGACATATAACTCTTAATATGGCATGAGAATTTTGAGATGAAATGATAATGTCTTGAAAGAGTATTGCATGATGAGCTCATCTATGTTACTTGATTGATATAAATATTTTGGTGACTAACATGTTTGATTGAATGTATGTGTTTAGGAAATTTAGCCAAATGGATGGAAAACATGATATTGTATGCTTAGATTTAATAAACAGAATTGGTAAGTTTAGTTTCCATTATACGAACTTACTAAGCATGTAATGCTTACTTCGTTTATTTTTCCCTGTTTTATAGTGCTCGAAAGCTTGTGAAGGTTGGAAGATCATTGGAGCATTATCATAATATCAACTAGCTATTTTGGGTATATATAGTAAAATCATTTTGATATAATGGCATGTATAGGACAACTTGGCCAATAGTGGCTTGAAAATGATATTTTGTAACCTAGCCATTGGAATGGCTAGTAATGGTTCATTTTGGTATTACTAAGTAGGTTATTATGATATATATATACACATGTGTTATGTTAAGTATATGTGATCAAATGTTGTTATTGCCTAAGTTAAACCAAGGTAAGTTTATTAACATTTATGCTTGCAATGATATACCATGTTGAATGATGGAATTGCTTATTTTGAATGCTTGAAATAGTTGGTATTGGATGTATGGTTCAAGTGCAGGTCATGGGTGTGATTTTGGGTGAGAAATGAAGCTAGAATTGGCTTTATTTTGTCCACACGGACGTGTGTCTAGACCATGTGTAACACACGGCCTATTAACATGTGCATGTGGTTAGGCTGTGTGTCCCTTGTACCTTAATTTTGAGAAATAGAATGCTCAGAATTAAGCACACGGGTAGAGACACGGGCGTGTGTCTCAGCCGTGTGAAACCTGCACCTAATTTCGAATTGAATTAATTAACCACACGGCCTAGCACACGGCCATGTGTACAAGTCAGAGAGTTACACAGGTAGAACACAGCCTCTAGCACGGGCGTGTGAGCCCTGTACCTTGGAAAATTTTTATAATTTCGCGAAAATAGGTCTCGATTAAGTCCCAACTCGACTCTAAGGCTTGTATTGGGCCTCGAGGGTCCAATTGAGGGACGTTTTGAGTGATCTCGATCGATAAATAGTAATTTACATAAATTATTTGTAAAATGTTCTAAAAGTTTTGGTAATGCTCCGAAACCCTGTTCTGACGACGAATACAGGTTTGGGGTGTTACATCCCTCTTGTCAATTTCATTTCCCTTTACTGTCAATGTATATAAGAATTCATTGAATCAACCAAATGATTTCTAATACATCCTTCCATGCTGTCCATGCATTTAATAGATACAATGTTTGCTTAATGTAAACTCGTGCATTCCCTTTGAACCGTACATGCACCCACCAGATTCAATATTGAGCATTTAATTCGTACAAGTCCCCTTGAACATACATGCATGATATGTGATCCAATGTATCTAGTCCATTCATGAATTTCAAAATTCATGAATTCTTATAGGCTAAAGAATGGACGTCAATGAATTTGCATGAGAATTATGAAAAATCATAGATCTCCCTTGGTGGTTAGTCATATACCTACATAGCAATATAAATAGAAGTCATCAGCTCATTTGACAATTCACAAACAATAATCACTTCTCAACGATACTATAGTTAAAATTCAAACATAATATAAATAAAAATATACATGTTGTGAATCAAAACATAATAAACATGACACATTAAAAACAACAACATGTAAATATTAAGTGAAGAACTTGAATGATGGATGTTTCATTTTGTACTTAGGCCCTTCACGATTCTTTCAAATTGAGCCAACACATGATGTGATTGAGATCACATCACTATAGCTCGATCTCATTACCATATATGGGCTAAAAGGATTAATAGCTGGTCAAAAAGGTTATTGTCTAACGGTGGCAAGAAAATTTTTATCAAGTCTATCCTTCAGTCTATTCCTACTTATGCGTTCTCGGTGTTTTATGCTTTTGATGGTGTCCTTGAGGAGATCCAAACTTTGATCAGGAGCGTTTGATGGGGGAAAAAAAAACAACAGGGGTTGGAACATGATGGCGTGTGACTGGTTGTGCTATCTAAAAGGGATGGGGGGACTTGGCTTTAGGGACCTTCGGCGGTTCAATGTGGCTCTTCTGGGTCGGCAAGTCTAGCGTCTTATCAATTGTAAAGAGACGCTATGTTTCAAAGTGCTGAGTGCGAAGTACTTCCCCGACGGTGATGTCTTTAACCCTAAGAGCATGGACAAGCCCTCCTATACGTGGCAAAGCATTGCTAAGGCAGCTAGCATTTTGCATGCAGGCTTTGGTTGGAATGTTGGTACTAGCAGGAATATAAAAATTTGGCATGACAACTGGGGTTTTGAGGGGCTGGCAGGTGACTCCATTTGTCTTGATAAGTGGTGGGTCCAGGAGAATATGGTGAGTGAGCTGTTAAATGAGAGTAGGGATGGCTGACAGGAGACAAGGGTCAAGGAGCTTTATGGCGATTACTTGGGGGACCAAATTTGTAAAATTCTCGTTATTCATAATGGCCCGGATGATATACTTATTTGGTTTTATAACCCTAACGGCTCTTTTATGACGAAGTCTGCCTATTCATGGTTAACCCTCAAGCACGTCGAGTATGATCCTCATCGGGTTTTCATGCGGTTTACGTGGAAGCTTCAAACTCTCCCTAAGATCGGGATCTTCTGCTGGCGCTTGGGTCACGAGATCATCCCTACGAATGAGAAAATAGCTAGCATTCGGAGTGGCTTTGATAGCACTTGCCGGAGGTGCAGAATGGAGAAGGAGACTTTGTTTCATGCTTTAAGAAACTGTCTGATGGCTCGTGCGGTGTTAGAGTACGGTGGCCTTAACAATAACCTATTGGAGGGAGATTATATGCGATGCAGTGACTGGATTGAAGGCGTGGCGCGACTGTTGGATAAAAAGGCTCTATCTGATATTATTACCGTTCTGTGGAATATTTGGAATAGTAGGAATAATCGTGTTTTTCGTGGTGTGGAGGAGGTGACCAAGATGATTTGGGAGAGAGCTGTTTCGTTAAGCCACAATTTTCGAATTTTCAATTTGCTGAACGAGCCTGTGTTGCCGCGAAAGTCTGAGGAGAAAGTTTGGAGTAAACCTGCACAGGACTGGGTTAAAATTAATTTCGATGCCTCTGTTACTGGTAAAAGGATGTCTTTTGGTTTGGTGGCTAGGGACTCTAATGGTTTTGTTCTTGGTGGGCGGATGGGCGTGGTGGATAAGGAGGTGCAAAGTGAATGGGCGGAAATGCTGGCGCTGGATGAGAGTATCTATTTTGCTCGGTCAAAGGCATGGAACAAGGTGGAATTGGAGACCGATTTTGTCAGCCTTGTTAATCAGTATAATAATAGGGACTCTAATTTGACTACGTTTGGCCACCACATGCGTGAGATCAACATGAAGCTGAATTCTTTTACTTATTTTACTTTTAAGTGGGCTCCACGTTGTTGTAATAAACTAGCGGATAAGCTTAGTAATTTGGCTTCGGCTAATATTTGTACGGTGGATTTTAACATGGATTATCTGGCGGATATTCATGATTTAGTTTTAAATGATGCAATAAAATGAGTTTTGACCCTTGGTCGTTTCATATCAATAAAAAAAAAAAAAAGAATATAGCCCTTCATGCTTCGATATTAAAGATTTCTAAAAAAAAAAAAAAAAAACTTCTAACTTCACTCTAATCTAATTTAAAGGATGACTCTAAAATAAATCTAAAATCTAATTAAAAACTAAATTTAAACTTAAATCTAATCTAAATCTATCCTTAAAATTAAAATTTAACTTCAAATCTCAATTTAAAACCTAAATTAACTAAAAATCTAATTTTAAAAAAAACTTAAAACCTAAAATTCAAATTTAAAATCTAAGTATTAAAGTCCAACTAAAATATAAATAAACTAAAGTACACAAATATCTAATTAAAACTTGAATTTTACACTTAAAATCTAATTGATAAAAAATCTAAGAAAAAAACTAATTAAAACTTAAAATTTAAATTAAAGTCTAAAGTTTTAAACCTAAAAATTTGAATTAAAGATCTAAATCTAATTTAAGTCTTAAAGCCTAAAAGTATGAAACCTAATTCTAGAAAACATCCAATTAATTGAAGCTAAATATCTAATAAACATAAAATTTAATTATACTATGAATCCTAACTTAAAATATAGGCCTAAGCTCTAGGTGGAAATAAACTAAAAACAATCTAATAACTAGATTTAAACTTAAAATTTAAATCTAAAATCTAACTAACAATCCAAAATCTAACCTAAACAAACTAATTTCAAAACTTAAAATTTAAATCTAAAATTTAATTGATATTCCTAGATCTAATTTAAACCTAAAATAATCATCTAAATAAATTTAAAAATATAATAACTAAAAAAACTAATTTTAAACTTAAAATTTAAATCTAAAATCATATTAAAAAATATCTATAATCTAAGTTAAATCTAAAAATCTAGCTAAACTTATAATCTAAAATCAACTTTAAATCCACAATCTATTTAACACTTAAAAATTTAAACTCCAGAATAAATCTAAAGTGAAACTAAAGTTTATTAAATTTAATTTAAATCTAAATTCCTAAAATTAAAATGTAATTAGACAAAGAACTTAAATTTTAGATCTAAATTTACTAATAACAGAATTCAATAATTTTAACAACAAATAAACGAAGATAACAATAGACAAAAATACAAATCAAGTCAAAACAATGATAATGATGATGATGATGATGAAATTGATGTTGGTTGAGAGAAACTCCTATCTCTTTTTTTGTGTCTACACATGCGATGCAAGAAATTGTTAGGGTTTTCAAATCTAACTGCTATGGTGACACCACCCCCTCTCTATTTTTAGACTTTGCCCATCCATAATTAATTTTTTGTTACTAAAATATTAATTAATTTAATTAAATTATTTTTTTAAATCAATTATAATTTTATTAAAGTAATGATAATTTTACTTTACTAGATTTTATAAGTAAATAATTGTAATTGTTTTGTTCAACAAAACTATGATAATTACTGAATTTAATTTTCACTTTAGGCTACAATTATTTAATTTTTGAAGAAATTAATTTAATATCTAAATCATCTTTTGTTTATAGCGAGAAAATGCATTCATTGCGGATAGTAATATATACATACAGTGTGTTTCTGTAATTTGTTATTTTCATTCATTCAATGTATCAATTCAAATGCAATTCATAAATGCTTGTGTTAAACTAATAGAGGAATAATTTAGAATTAAGTTTCGACTCTTCGTCTTTTAATTACAATATTTTTTAGTTATGGAATCAATCCACTAAAAGTACTATAATCGGGCTCTCCTTGTTATATATTAGTACAAAAGCAACATATTTATGAGTTTATCCGAAAACTTAATCATAAGTGTGTTATTCTCATAAAAATTCATTCAATATAATTTTATTTTATCTCGCAATAATTATAAAATATTTATAATAATTATGATATTATCATAACATATAATAATTAAATTATTCGTAATAAATAAATGACGTGTGATTTCATTACTTCTCTATTGGCCATGCGAAGAATTAGAAAGTAAAATGTGAAATAAATCAAATATATAAATTTGGCGTGAAACGGTACAGGACAGGTGGGCAGATATGTAGTTGCCAACAGTATCTGCACTCTTAATTAAAATTGGTGCAGAAGAACCTCCCCTTTTTTTGATAATTCCTTTTCTCGAATAATTAAATAGTCAATCCCCATGCCTCCATCATTAAATTTTGTTTATATTTATGTTTTTATTAAATAATTACCTGTATTTCACGTGAATATGTCTACCATATTACGTACATAATAGAAGAAGGGTAAACTATAACAGAGTTGCTTCAATTATGTTCAGTTTTGAGTCATCTATGAAAAATTATAAAAATCATCAAATTATTTAATTTTTTTTCTTTTTCTCATCAGTTCATTCACATAAAAAAAAATTTGAAAAAGTAAACATTCAAATATTTAAGATAATTAAGTGTATAAAAAATATAAATATAATTTTTTTATTTTTCATGATTAAAAAAATTCATAATTAAGTGACTATTAATATAATTTGTCCAAGAATTAATTACATGTTATTTTTTTTAATGTTTAGGTTGGCTTTGATTTATACGGTTTTTTTTATAGAAATGACCCTAAAATTTTAATTAATTATGAAAATGACTCACTTTTCTATTTCTGAAAATAAAAAAAATCATTTTTTGTTGCTATTTCTAAAAATTTGGACACTTTAAAAAATATTTTTTTTTGTAGAGTCAAATAATTTGTCGCCACCAGTTACCAATGTTTACCATCATGTTAACATTTTCTAAAGGAAAAAAATCATTTTAGTTAAAGATTGTTATACAATACATCACTAAAACAATCAATCATCTTAGGGACTTGCTAACATAACTTTGCTAATACTTCGCTAGAGGAACTCGATCTCGCGCCTTTGCATAATCATCATGATTATTAGGCTTATACAATTTATAAAACAAATATATTGAAAAAGATTTTTGATAATATTTATCAATCTATCACATCCGATAAAATTTTTGTTTAGTCCATTCATTTGACTCTAACGATGTCCTAAATTAAACTTTACTATCTTATCATGACATTTATACTCAATAATTAGACCTATTCTTATGAGGTGTTTAGAAGGGCATAATGATAAAAAAAAAAGAGCAGGTCATATACAAAGGCGAATCCAGGGGAGCCCTTGCCAGCCCCAACCTCCTCTAAAATGAAAAATTGTTGTTTTAACACTTTAAAAAAATTTAAATTTTAAAATAGTAAAGATAAAATTAAACTTTGACCCCCTAAAATTATAAAAATTTAATTTAATCTTTTAAAAATTATAAAAATAAAACTATTTAAAATTAAATTTCATTTCGGCCCTTTAAAAGAAAATTTTAACTTCAACTCTAGTGATATAACTTTTAAGTGTTTCAAGCAATGATAGTTGCAATGCCTAACCATGGTTTTATCTTTCCTCCACTGGATGAAACGTTGGTTACAGTGCTGCACTACACTGAGGTTATATTGTTCCTTAGATCACTTGGGTTTTTTTTTTTTTACCGAAACAAGTAATAACGCTGAATATCCACATAATTAGAAATTTTTTTTAATAACATGTATATTTGTTTTGTAATAACATGTTAGTAAAAAGGTTCTTTTTCAAATTTTTTAATAACATGTATATTTGTTTTGTAAATTTTTTTACCGAAAAAGTATTTTTAATAACATGGATGAATCCACATAATCGTAGAGAATACAAATTTTAAACTGAATATCCGGTGACGAAATTAGAAAAAAAAATTTAAAGTCAAAATCAAATTGTATATTTTTACAATAATAAAAATATAATTTTATCAATTTAATAGATTAAATCTTTATAATTTTTAAAGAATTAAATTAATTTTTTATTATTTTTAAAGGATTAAAATACAATTTTATTATTATTAATTTAAAATTTTATAAATTATAAAAAATTTAAATAAAAAATATTTCATTTTAGAGGCTGGGGAGTACCTGACTCTGGCTCCGCCACTGCTAATATCTAACATGAAATTAAAATCTATAAAACCTTTCAACCTGTTAATGGGTCCCTTGAATTCAAAGAAAATCATTGAATTGCGAAAGGCTTTCATCACATGTAAAAACCCTTTTTACTTCTTTCTCCTCTGAAAAGGTATTCTTTAATTGGTGCTTTTTTCATTTATGAATTTGTTTTTTTCCATAAATGTTAGCCATGAATTTCAATCCCTCTGGCTTCCCATTCAATTTTCATCCTTTCTTAAATATATATATATATATATATATTTAACCTTACAACTTTAAAAAAAAAAAATTTTTTAACTCTTAAATTTATCTTATTTATTAAATGAATGAATGAAAAAATTAGTATCATTAACTTTACTTATATAACATACAGGTAAATACTATATTAACTGCCACGTAATATAATTAGAAACAAACGCCAGCCCAGCAGTCAAATCTCAAAATGAAAACAAACTGCAACTGGTTGATAATAATATTTTGAAGAAAAGTAAGGTCGAAGGAGGAAAAAATAACTCTGTTTTTTTAGGTGAAAAGAAATGGATTTCTAAATTTGGTGAAAATGGGGGTTGCAAGTTTGTTTTTTGGTCCAAGTGATCAAAGCCACTGTTTGGAATAATGGAGTTTCAAAATTTTGTGATTTTTTTTTATTGTTTTATTCCATGCTAGATATTAGGTTTTAAGTTTTTTATTCTTCAAAATTACGTCATTTCATCCACATAAATTAAAATCATAACACATAAGCACCATTACTCTTGACTTGAAACTGAAACACTTAGACCAAAATTATTCCAAAAAGAATACATCCCTTAAATTGTCAAAAGAGGTAAATATTTAGGGATGAAATCAGAAATTTTATTAGGATTAGAATTAAATTATATATTTTTGCGATAGTAAAAATGTAATTTTATCATTTTAATAATTCATATATATAATTTTTTTATCAATTGAAAAGTAAAAGTATAATTCTACTATTACTAATTTAAAATTTTACAAATTATAAAAATACTTAAATGAAATTTCTTCATTTTAAGGGGCAGGCCTGTACCAACCCTTGTAAACATTAAAGGTCATTTTAATGATTATACCTATATAAAATAAAAATATGTATGATAAGTCAATTGATATATTTAAAAGGTAAACTCTACTAGTAATCATTGAATTATTAATATATTTTTATTTGGTCACTCAATTTCAAATATTTTTTTATTTAAGTTACAAAAGTTAGCAACATTTGATATTTTAATTACTCATTCATTAAATCATTAACTGTAACACTCCTAACTCGTATCCATCGCCGGACTAGAGTTAAAGGCGTTACCAGACAAATCGAAACATTTAACATTTAATTCATAAACATCATAACATCATCATTCAAACATCAATATTAAGTCCCTTACATAGGTCATCGAGACCTTAAACATGCATCAAAAAGGGGTCGGGACTAAACCGAGCTCATACAATTTCTTTTTTCAAAACTTAAACATTTATCAAAGTATTACAGGTCACACTCTCGTGTGTCTAGGTCGTGGTCGAGCCTGACTTGGGCCACACGGTTAGCCACACATCCGTGTGCCTTAACCGTGCTCGAGCTTGACTTAAAATCGTAGGGTACCCTAAGGGACACACAGCCGTGCAACATGACTGTGTGTCGCACACGGCTGAGACACACGCCCGTGTCCCTACCCGTGTGAACAAAAATAGGCCATTTGAAAAGCCATTTTGCCACCTAATTTGGGTTAAACCTACAAGCATCAAACCAAGCATATTTGCACTATAATTTCAGCCAATTTCAATACCAAAACATATATCATTCATGTCATACTATTAACAACAACTTCATGCTTATAACTCATACCAATTCATATATTTCATACACTCCAAACATACAATCACATCTCATGCCAAAACTTTACCAAATTTACCATTTCCTTTGGCAATCTAAGAACACATCACAATAACACATTTGCATCACATATAATATATCATTACCAACCATAAGTTCAAACACAAGTTAGCCATATCACATGGCATGATATATACATTACAAAACATGTCCAAATTCTCCTAGCCTATACATGCCATATACCATATATACAACTCCCAAATAGTACCAAAATAGATGTTCGATAGTGTGAGTAAGTCGCTGATGATCCCAGAATCTGAGCTAGCTTTATTACACTGTAAAACAGAGGACATTTCGCACAATAAGCTTTTAAAGCTTAGCAAGTTCGTACTACAAATAAACAACAGTTTATATTATACAAAACATCAATTAATAAATCTATCGCATATAACATATTCATTCGAATTCATCAAGCTTTATACACATAGTATCATCTACCACATAGATACTGAACATACCTGAACTGTCCCATATAAATTTATTTCATTCTTACCTCTCGTTCAAATACATTAGTTCATTCAGAAGTCTTTCCATGGTTTAAGAATTCGCACACTTAATGTAGCTTTATTTGGACAAAACCATAACAATCTAGCACACTTAGTGCCATTTCAATAAACTGAAGCTATCTCAGTATCGCACACTTAGTGCCTTTCATAGCCCAAGCTATTCCAACTTGCACACTTAGTGCCATTTGTAGCTGAAGCTATTTCGAACTGCACACTTAGTGCAGAACATAGTTGATTCTCATCATGCTTAAACCAAAATCAAATATCTATACAATTTAAGTATTATCAAAGCATTAAAGCATAACTATAATATTATCCATCACGTACGAACTTACCTCGTACTCGGAATTGTCGATTTAGATTGTCTACTCTATAACCTTTGATTTCCCTCGGTCAAAGTCTGAATTCCTCTTTTCTTGATCTATATATATTCAAAATTAACCCTTTTATTCAATAATTCATTCAATTCAATCCATATACACATATTTAGGGTATTTTACAATTTAACCCTCATATTTTCACATTTCGACACTTTAGTCCCTATTTCACAAAAACACAAAGTACACTTAATTTCAATAAACCCATGCATAGTCGAATATTGTAAGGACCTTTAGGAGCCCAAAACTTTCATTTATTTCATAGTCCAACCCCTCAATTTCTCATTTTCACAAATGAGTCCATAATAAGAAATTTCATCAAAAATCACAATATAAAACATATTTATTTATCACCAAGTTTTCATATTTCACCATTTAACATAAAAAAATTCATGAATTCATCAATGGCATCTCATCAAATTATCAAAAATTTCATAAATTTTAGCATGGGCTAGCTAGAGCAATTAACAAGGATCTCAAAAACGTAAAAATCATCAAAAACTGAACTCAAAACATACCTTAATCACCAATTACAAGTGCTGAAACCTAGCTCAATCTTTTTCTTCTTATTTTCTTTTCTGAATTTTCGGCAAGAAAAAAGATGACAATGGCCATTTTTTATGTTTATTTTTATTTAATTCATAATAATACAACAATTACCATTATAACCTTAGTCATATAACATTAAAATCCCACAATTAATGTCCATACTTGTCCATGCATTAACTAAATGGTCCAATTGCATCATAAGGACTTCATACTTAAAAAGCCTTGTCAAATCGGCACCTTAACAAATAGTATGCAGTTTTTACATTTTACGTGATTAAGTCCTTTTTATCAAATCGGCACACAAACGATTAAATTTTCACACAAAACTTTCACACATGCTTAAACACATACTGTAAACACGAAAAAATATTTAAATATTTTTTTGAGTCAGATTTGTGGTCCCAAAACCACTATTCCGACTAGGGTCTAAATCGGGTTGTTACAACTCTCCCCCCTTAGAGATTTTTGTCCCCGAAAATCTTACCGGTGAATAGGTTTGGATAATGTTCTTTCATTGCATTTTCTGGCTCCCACATTGCCTCTTCAACTCTATGTTTATGCCATAATACTTTCACTAACAGAATTTTCTTATTTCGTAATTCTTGAACCTCGTGAGCCAGAATACGAATCGGTTCCTCTTCATAGGTCATATCAGACTTAATATCAATCTCTGACGGATTAATCACATGTAAAGGATCAGATCGATATCAACGAAGCATCGAAACATGGAATACATTATGGATCTTTTCTAACTCAGGTGGCATCAACAGTCTGTACGCAACTGGCCCAATACGCTCAATTATTTCATACGGTCCAATAAATCTCGGACTCAATTTGCCATTACGACCAAATCTAAGTATTTTCTTTCACGGTGAGACTTTCAAAAATACTTTGTCCCTGATCTGGAACTCTATATCTTTTCATTTCAAGTCAGCATATTTGTCCCTGATCTGGAACTCTATATCTTTTCGTTTCAAGTCAGCATATGATTTCTGATGATCTGACGCTATTTTTAAACTTTCACGGATCACTTTTACTTTCTGATCAGTTTCTTTGATCAAATCGAACCCATGTATCTTATTTTCACTTAGCTCAGTCCAATACAACGGTGTACGACATTTACGACCATACAAAGCCTCGTAAGATGCCATTTTAATACTCGATTGAAAGCTATTATTGTACGCAAATTCAATCAGAGAAAAATATCATTCCCACGTACCCTTAAACTCAAGAATACAACATCTCAATATATCCTCGAGAATCTGAATAATTCGCTCGGACTGACCATCCGTTTGTGGGTGAAATGCAGTACTAAAGTGTAGTTTCGTACCTAACGCATCTTGCAGTTTCTTCCAAAAGCGTGATGTAAACCTCGGACCTCTATCCGAAATAATAAAAATAGGTACTCCATTTAATCTTACAATCTGAGAAATATACAATTCAGCTAGCTTATCAAGCGAGTAATCTGTGCGAACTGGAACAAAATGAGTCAATTTAGTCAATCTATCCACAATAACCCAGATTGCATCTTTCTTTCTCTGTGTCAACGGCAAACCGTATACAAAATCCATCGCGACTCTGTCCCATTTTCACTCAGGTATCATAATTGGTTCAAGCAATCCAAAAGGTACCTGATACTCGGATTTTACTTGCTGACAGACTAAACATTTCGAAACAAATTCAGAAATGTCTCATTTCATACCATGCCACCAATAAAGCTGTTTCAGATCGTTATACATTTTCGTACTACCCGGGTGAATAGATAACCGACTGTTGTGAGCTTTATTCAAAATCATCTGAATTAACTCTGGATTTCGCGGAACACAAATTCGATCTCGGAATCTCAAACCATCATCTTTATGAACTCTGAATTCTGAATCAGAATCCAAATCACATTGAGTTCGTTTTGCTAAAATCTCATTATCAATCCTCTGAGCTTCGATAATTTACTGTAAAAACAAAGGTCTCACTTTTAACTCTGCCAAAATCGAACCATCATTAGATAAAGCTAAATGAGCATTCATCGCACGCAGAGCAAATAATGGTTTTCAACTCAAAGCATCAGCAACAACATTTGCCTTACCCGAATGATAATCTATCACAAGTTCATAGTCTTTTAGCAATTCAAGCCATCTCCTTTGTCGCAAATTTAAATCTTTCTGAGTTTTTAGATATTTCAAACTTTTATGATCAGAATATACATGAAATTTCTCACTGAACAGATAGTGACGCCAAATTTTCAAAGCAAACACAATCGCGGCTAACTCAAGGTCGTGTGTCGGATAGTTCTTTTCATGTGGCTTTAATTGTCTCGAAGCATAGGCAATGACTTTACCTTCTTGCATCAAAACACATCCCAAACCGATCAATGAAGCATCACTGTAGATCATAAATTCTTTACCCTATTTGGGTTACACTAATATTGGAGCTTCAGTCAACAAAGTTTTCAACTGAACAAAGCTGTTCTGACATTTTTCAGACCATTCAAACTTCACATCTTTCTGAAGTAGCTTTGTCAGCGGAGTCGCAATCATAGAGAATCCTTTTATGAATCATCTATAATAACCAGCAAGTCCCAAAAAACTGCGGACTTTAGAGACAATTCTCGAAGGTTTCCAATCCAAAATAGCTGAAATTTTACTCGGATCAACTCGAATACTAGATGCTGACACTATATGACCCATAAAACCAACCTCTCGCAACCAGAATTCACATTTGCTAAACTTTGCATACAATTGCTTATCACGTAAAGTTTGTAACACTATTCTCAAATGCTCGGCATGTTCGAATTCATCTCGTGAATAAATCAATATGTCATCAATGAATACTATAACAAATTAATCTAAATACGGTCTGAAAATTCTATTCATCAAATCCATAAAGATAACAGGTGCATTAGTCAATCCGAAATGCATAACTAAAAATTCATAGTGGTCCTACCTCGTTCTGAAAGCAGTTTTTGGAATGTCTAAGTCTTTCACTCACAATTGATAATAGCCTGATCTCAAATCTATCTTCGAAAATATAGCAGCTCATTTCAACTGATCAAACAAATCATCAATTTGGGGTAGAGGATACTTATTCTTGGTAGTCACTTTGTTCAACTGATGATAATTTATACACATTCTCATCATACCGTCTTTCTTTTTTCACAAACAGAACAGGTGCACCCCAAGGTGAGAATCTTGGTCTTGCAAATCCTCTATTTGTTAACTCTTGCAACTGAGACTTTAATTCTTTTAATTCAGTCAGAATCATTCTATACGGAGCTATCGAAATCGGAGCAGTTCTTGGTAATAATTCAATGCCAAATTCAACTTTTCATATTGGAGGTAATCCAAGAAGTTCTTCAGGAAATACATTAGAAAATTCACAGACAACAGGCACTAATTCAATTTTCCTTTTTGATACTTTCGAATCAATCACATAGGCAAAGTAAGCTTCACACCCTTTTCTCACAATACTCAGAGCTTTCATCGAAGATATCACAACAGATAATCCATTCAAATCACTAGATTCAATTCGAACTATTTCATCATTCTTGCATCTCAAATAAATAGTTTTTCGTTTGTAGTTTACAACAACATCATGTAACGTTAACCAATCCATACCTAGAATTATATCAAACTCATCAAAGGGCAACAACATCAGATCAACCAGAAAAAAACGTTTCAAAACATTAATGGACAATTCTTGCAGACTTTATCAACCAAAACACATCTGCCTAAGGGGTTCGAAACGCTAACTACAAATTCAGTAGACTCTACAGGCAAAGTCTTACTGTTCATTAAGTTCATGCATATATATGAATGTGTTGATCCAGGATCTATCAAAGCAATCACAGAAGTATCATAAAGTATAAATGTACCCATAATCACATCTGGCGATGAAGCTTCCTCACGAGCTCGAATAGCATAGGCTCTGGCAGGTGTTCTAGCATCAGATCTCGCTGCAGTGTCTCTCGTCACACCTCTACCACCACTCGCATTTACTATGTTTCTCGGTGCTCTACCTCTAGCTGTAGTGTTACTCGACCTCGTATTCTGAACATTATCTTTTTCAGCTAGCTTTAGGCAATATTTTATAAAGTGATCTCGTGAACCACAACTGTAACAAGCTCGGTTATTACTTTTTCCCCAGTATTCTCCAAAATGACGTTTTCCACATTAATTACACACAGGCTTTTCATTCTTTGTATTTCCAACACTCGATACTGAAGTAGTTTGAGCTTTATGGTTGGTATATTGCTTTCCACTATCTCTATTCTGATGTCCCATTGAAGCTGTCATTTGATCATTAACATTTCTAAATTTCTTTGACGAGGAATGATAAGATTTATTCATCGATCGCTTCCTCAAATCTCTAGCCTCTGAATCAGCTTTTCTCTTTTCTTTACTGAGAACTTTGGCTTTACAGGCCATCTCAACCAGTACTACGAATTCTTTCAACTCAAGTATCCCGACTAACAGCTTTATATCTTCATTTAATCCATCAACAAATCTTTTGCACATGATCTCTTTAGTAGATGCATATTCTCGAGCATACTTGCTCAAACGTACAAATTCTCTTTTGTATTCTGTTACAGTCATCCGGCCTTGTTTTAATTTCAGAAACTCTTTATTTTTCTGATCGAGGAATCTTTGGCTTATATACTTCTTTTGGAACTCGGTCTGAAAGAATTTCCAGGTAACCCGTTCCTTAGGAACCACCGATGTCAACGTTTTCCACCAATGATCTGCATTGTCTCTAAGTAAAGATACTATGTAACAGCCTAATTTTCAGTGATGTCGGAACAGTGATTCGAGATCACTAAATCCGACAAATGAGTAGGAAATATTATTAATTTAGTGAGTATAAATTAAATGTGAAGTTAGGAAAAATTTTGAAATAGTGAATAGTGTACTAAAAATAAATATTAAAATAATTAGAATCGAAAATGAGGTATCGAGGCCTCGGGAATTTTAAATCGAGCCATAAATATTTTTATAAATATTTATGGAGTGTTAATATATTAGTATTAAAGTTTCGTCAAGAAATTTTAAAGTTCTGATAATTAATTGAACAAAAAGGACTAAATTGTATCAAATGCAAAATTGTAGGAAATGATTAAATAGCTTAATTGATAAAAGAAAGAGGGTTTAAAAGGAAAATAGACCCAAGGTCTATTTGGGCTGGACGGTAAGGGCATGAAATCAGCAAGAAAACAAGGAGAATTAAGGGCAAAATTGGAAAATTACAAAATTTACTTAATAAAGTTAGGACTAAAGTGGAATTATCTAGATTTCTCTTTATTTTTCTGCATTCTCATCAGCAAAAACACCAGGAAAGAGTTCCCTCAAGCTGGTTTTTCATATTTTTACTGCAAGTAAGTTCAATTCTTGATTATTTCTTGAAATTTTTGTGTTTTTGTGACTTTTACAACTAGGTCCACTTGTTGAATTCATTAGTTTTTGATTCCATGAAAGAAATTGAAAGTTGCTATGAATATGTGCTGGAAGTATATGATGATTTGACATGGATTTAGAGCTTTAAATTGTTTATATGTTGATTTTATTGAAAGAATTGAATAGAAAGTGAATGTTTGGGACCTAAGTGTAAAAGAGTTTGAAGTTAGAGTGTTATGTGGAAATTCTGAATTTTAATAGTTATGAAATAACTTATAATGTTTAGTAAAAGTATTAATTGAGAAAATTATCTTAATTTAGGGGTTAATTGAGTAAGGACTGAATTGTATGAATTGTGAAATTTGGGGCAAAATGGAAATCAACATTTTGCACTAAAACTGTTTTGGACAGCAGCAGTAGTCTAACTTTGAAAAATCACCAAAAATTGTAGAAATGGAATTAGAGAATTAATAAAATATGAAATTAAAGTTTATTGAGTCTAGTTTCTTATAAAAGAAATAATGTAAGCAATGGAATTGTAAATCATGAGATATGATAAATTTTGTGAGACAAGGTCAGAATGAATTCGAGATCCCCTGTCCTGACTTTAGAAATTCACCATAAATTGTAAAAAAATTATTTAAAGTAATACTTTACATGCATGGATTCCTTATTGAGTCTATTTTTAAGGGAAACAAACGACATGGTCGTTGGAATTCTTTACAGGGAGAAATTTGGTTCGTAGTGCACAGAGGTCAGAGTAGTCATACTCTGAAACAGGGGAGACTTCAATGAATAAACTGTATTAATTGGCCTAACCAAAAATTATGAAAATTTTATAGTAAGAAGATATATGAGTCTAGTTTCATAAAAAATTAGCGGAACTTAATTTGGAGTTCTATAGCTCCAGATATAAATAATTTAGTGACTATGACACAGATGGACAGCTTGAATATTCACATAAGTAGATAGTGAAAATTATGGATAATGTTACCTACAAGTGTGTTGTTTATACTAAGGATGTGAATGGAGAGGAGGAGGAGGAAAATATACAAAAATATATGAATGACTCGTGTATAAATTAATCACATGCCTGATTATAATCGATAAGTGTTGAATTAGAAACGATATAATGTTTTATTTGGAATATTTATTATGAAATTATGATTATCGCTATAATATAAAAATCGAACTTGTGAGTTTATATAACTACATTTAGTGACCATTTGTTAATATTATTAAATTTCAATATTATTTTATGAATGGTGATTAATATTTATGTATGTTAATTGTTGAAAATAAGTAAATTATGTACAAAGTTATGAAATTGAATTGAGAATTTTGGAGGAACGGAACGCAGGAAATAAGTACAATCTTTCGGTGAAAAAGATGAATTGTGGTAAATTACCCAAGTAAACCGAGATTCAGCATTTGTTGCGAATTCTCGTGTTTGCTTTCCGTTTAGCTCTTACGAGCTTTCGTTAACTCATATGAGTTTCAGTTAACCCTTTTGGGGTTTCAGTTCAGCTCTGGTGAGCTTCAGTTAGCCTTCGGGCTTCCGTTTAGCACTTATGTGCTTGATTGTAGCCGGGCTTCCGTTTAGCACTTATGTGCTTTGATTAGCCTTTGGGCTTCCGTCTAGTACTTATGTGCTTGAGTTAGCCTTGGGCTTCCGTCTAGCACTTATGTGCTTCACTAGACCGGGCTTGATTATGATGTACTCAAATCCGTAAAGTCGTTGTTCCTTGAATGGACAAGTTGGTAAGTCATAAATGTAGCATGTGGAAAAAGAAATGTAAGTAATGTTATCATTATTATTATTGAGCTCAATTATGTGATTTTGTCATTCAGAGATTGTGTTTGACAGGATATGTTAGTAAATTATGAGTATGTGAATCAAAATGACAGAATTTAAATACCAAATGAGGTTGAGCTCATTCACACGAATTTGTCATTTGAAATTGTGATTGACAAGAAGAAACAGTGAGTTGCATGCTTATCAATAGTTATACATAATTATCTGAAAAACAAGAAAAATGACGGTTATTGATATATGAAAATGTGAGACATTGATAATGAATGTGGAATATGTTTGATAAATGTGTTCATTCTTAATTATGGAATTATGTACCTGATGTGCGCTATTTGCATAAAGATGATATTTCTAATACTTTGGTGAGTAAAGCTTAAATATGAAATAGTATGAAATCAAGACAAGTTGTTATGAAAATATATTTAAATTATCTGTAAGTGTTTTTGTAGTCCTCGTTAATGCCTCGTACTCTATTTCGGCGACGGATACGGGTAGGGGGTGTTAAATACTACACATTTGATACATTCATCTTGAGAACAAGACAACTCATCAAATACTCAGATAGTGTTCTGAAGCTAAAACTCAGCCCTTTCGGCATCATCATCAATCGTAGCTCAAAATTTTTCAACCCCGTGTTTACGAATCTTGTCAACGGGTGGCTTATTCAGTCGAATCGGATCTACTACTGGTGGCATAACTGGGATTAATTGAGGAACAGATGGGGGTGAAGGTTATTGAGCAGCCGGATTTGTTTGTACGAATTTTGTAAACCACTCAGTCATCATTTGGAAGAAGGCTTGCTTAGCCTCTGCTCCTTGACTACTAGACATCGGCCTAGACTCGACCGGCGCTGTCCCTTGAGCGGGAGCAGACATATTGCTCTCAACATCATCAGCTATTACTAGTTCAGGATCTATTGCTATATGAAAAACACATTTCAATGATCAAGAATCATCACACTATCGAAATTTATATATATATGGCATGTATAGCTAGACTCAAATATGTTATGGTAGTCCTAGAACTGACTAAATTATAGCTCTGATACCAACCAAATATAATACCCCTAACCTATATCTGTCGCCGGACTAGAGTTAAAGGCGTTACCAGACAAATTAGAACATTTAACATTCAATTCATAAACATCATAACATCATCATTCAAACATCAATATTAAGTCCCTTACATAGGTCATCGAGACCTTAAACATGCATCAGAAAGGGGTCGGGACTAAACTGAGCTCATACAAATTTTTTTTCAAAACTTAAACATTTATCAAAATATTACAGGTCACATGCCCGTGTGTCTAGGTTGTGTCAAAACAGGGCATATGTACTGACTTACTCACACGGCCACAAGACACGCCTGTGTGTCTAGGCCGTGGTCGAGCCTGACTTGGGCCACACGGTTAGCCACACGCCTGTGTGCCTTAACTGTGCTCGAGCCTGACTTAAAATAGTAAGGTACCCTAAGGGACACACGGCCGTGCAACATGACTGTGTGTCGTACACGGCTGAGACGCACGCCCGTGTCCCTGCCCGTGTGGACAAAAATAGTCCATTTGAAAAGCCATTTTTCCACCTAATTTGGGTCAAACCTACAAGCATTAAACCAAGCATATTTGCACTATAATTTCAGCCAATTTCAATACCAAAACATATATCATTCATGTCATACTATTAACAACAACTTCATGCTTATAACTCATACCAATTCATATATTTCATACACTCCAAACATACAATCACATCTCATGCCAAAACTTTACCAAATTTACCATTTCCTTTGGCCATTTAAGAACACATCACAATAACACATTTGCATCACATATAATATGTCATTACCAACCATAAGTTCAAACACAAGTTAGCCATATCACATGGCATGATATATACATTACAAAACATGTCCAAATTCTCCTAGCCTATACATGCCATATACCATATATACAACTCCCAAATAGTACCAAAATAGATGTCCGATAGTGTGAGTAAGTCGCTGATGATCCGAGAATCCGAGCTAGCTTTATTACACTGTAAAACAGATGACATTTCACACATTAAGCTTTTAAAGCTTAGCAAGTTCATACTACAAATAAACAACAGTTTATATTATACAAAACATCAATTAATAAATCTATCTCATATAACATATTCATTCGAATTCATCAAGTTTCAAACACATAGTATCATCTACCACGTAAATACTGAACATACTTAAACTTTCCCGTTTAAATTTATTTCATTCATACCTCTCGTTCAAATATATTAGTTCATTCAGAAGTCTTTCTATGCTTTAAGAATTCGCACACTAAGTGCATCTTTGTTTGGCTGAAACCATAACAATCTAGCACACTTAATGCCATTTCAATAAACCAAAACTATCTCGGTATCACACACTTAGTGCCTTTCATAGCTAAAGCTATTCCAACTCGCACACTTAGTGCCATTTGTAGCTGAAGCTATTTCGAACCGCACACAATAACACCCCTCACCACTACCCGATGCCGGGACAGGGTTCGAGGAGTTACTGGTAATTCACCTTTACAAACTTACTAAATCAGGTCACTAAATTTTGCCCAAATTTATAACCTTTCAAGCATGTTCACTTTGTCCCTTACACAGGCCTTCGACGCCTAAAACACACCTAGGAGCAGTACGGGACACAACCGAAAACATTCGATAAGCTTTGGGCACTTTAGAAAATTTTTCCTTACTTTGAAGTGTGACACGCCCGTGTGATGGGCCGTGTAGTTATAAACGCCCATGTGGCATGGCACACCTCTGTGCCCTCAACCCGTGTGCAATACTGACTTCAACCTTATCATTCTGTTAAAAGCACACGACCAAGACACACGGCCAAGACACACACTCGTGTACTTAGCCCGTGTTCTATACTGACATGAAAATTTCAAGTGCAGGAGACACACGGCCATACCACACACCTATGGGGGTGAGCCATGTGTCACACACGACCCAGACACACGCCGGTATGTCTACCCATGTGGACCTTATAAGGCTATTTTCCAAGCCTTTGATCACCCTCTAAACTTATGGGTTACTTTTACACATCATAAGGCCGAATTATACACTTATATATATTAAACTTTGATTAACCTCATTGCATGTAAACCTCATGTCATTTGTTTCATACATGCTAAGTTAATTCTCATCTTGCATTTAAGGATTTCTATGTCTACTTGACGTATTTAAGATTGACTCACTTTTATAACTCATTGCCAATTATAACAAAGCCATCACATGTGAACACAAACATGTATAGATTTGTAGGTCATAGCCTACTTCAAAACAAGCCAATTTCCGTGGCCATATACAAAAAGATAAGTATAACTTTACATTCCTTCATCTTGGCAAATCAAATGACACATATAACCAAATATTCAAAGTTCTATACATGCCATTGAACAAAATATAAGTGTCTATATACCAAAGCTGAATTAGTTGATAGTGTGTAGACTCTCCAACCGTCTTCCTATCTTTACAAGTCCTCGAGCTCTGAAAATAGGGAAAAAGAGAGGGGTAAACATTTACATGCTTAGTAAGCTCGAATAACTGGAAAGTAAACTTACCGATTATTTAGAATACATCCTTATTAGATAATGAAACTAACAGATATGTAAATGGTTTCCCTATCACATGCACTCAATCAATTAGTTAGTCACATAACAAAACACCATGTAACTTATCTTAGATAAGCTCATCATTCAACATGTCATTTATACATATAATTCATTTTAGTCCCATTAAGTTTCTAGGAAATCTCGATGGATTATCCAATCACCATCGATTCATACGAATGATCATTTCAGTAGGCACTCCCACGAACCTCACATCTTACAGCGGGATTACCAGTCCAGGATAAATCTCTCGTAATATAAACCCATAATATTATGTCAGGATTACCAGTCCAGGCTAAATCCCTTATAGAGACAAATACCCTTACTGAGCTCGGATTTGAATTACCAGTCCAAGCTAAATTTAAACCCTAATCGGATTACCCGTCCAAGCTAAATCCATAATGCACACATATTCTTCGGGAGGCTCGATCATTCAAGGAACACCCGTCCGGGCTAGATCCTTTTCATACTTGAGATCATCAGATTACCCGTTCGGGCTAAATCCTTTCTGCAACACATGCAGGATCTCAAGTCACATGTCAATCATGGTTTATCCATCGAATTCCCTTTCTAACCTCAACCGAGACATTTCCCAACAAATCATTATCAAGGATGCATTCCATGCATTTTCATGCCATTCAACAATGCAATCATCATGCATTTATAAATCATACAATTATGCATATTATGAGTTTACTTTAAGTTATCCGAACTTACCTGGTACTCGTTTCGGTGATGTGTTTCGATTATTTTGAAACCTTTCGTTTTCCTCGATCGACCACTGAAATTTGTTACTCGGGGTCTAAAACAATAAAATTAAACCATTACCACCTCCCATTATACTATATGAGCTTAAATTTCACCTCCAGACCAAATGACCATTTTGCCCCTAACTTTTCACATTTTTACAATTTAGTCCCTAGACTCGTATAATAAAACACATGCAATTTCTACCTTACCCAAGCCTAGCCGATAACTTTTCCCTCTTATGGCAGCCCGTATTTTCCATTATTTTCAAATTTCTACCACATATTTAACAACTTTTGCACAAAGGTCCCTTTAGGGTTTTTTTTCATGAAAATCAAATAGGAAAATATGTTTAACACACCTTTAACTTTCATATTCCTCCATAAACAATCAAAATACAAGTAACTCATGCATGGGTGAATTTTTAAACATGAACCCTAGCATGAAATATGGGTAGAAATGTAGAGAGTAAGCTACCGGGATTTCAAAAATACAAAGAACATTAAAAACGAGGCTTGGGAGCATCACTATTGAGCTTGAAAAGCTTGGAAACCCTTGCTATGGAGACTCCTCAATTTTCGGCTGAATTCGGGAGATGAATGGCTGATTTTTTCCATCTTTTTCCCATTTTATTTCATTAAAATGCTAAATGACCAAAATACCCTTAATCCCTTTCTTTAAAATTTCAACCACGCAAGCCCATTTTTGTCCAAAAACTTAGAAATTAGGAAAATTGCTCTCTAAGGCCTTCTAATTTATAATCTAAAGCAATTTCATACAAATTTCTTCTAGAATCCAAGTTTTGTAGTTTATTCAATTTAGTCCCTAATTTCTAATTGGACATCTTACTCAAAGAATTTCTTCATGAAATCTTAAAACATGCTTATTGTCATATTCTAGACCTCATAATAATCATAAAATAAATATTTTGATGTCAGATTTGGGGTCTCAAAACCACTATTCTGACTAGGCCCTATTTCGGGATGTTATATTTCTCCCCCCTAAGGGCCATTCGTCCTCGAAAGTCTTACCAGTAAATAGGTTCGAATATTGGTTTCTTATGGTTTCTTCTGGTTCCCATGTAGCCTCTTCTACACCATGTCGATGCCATAAAACCTTTACTAAAGCTACATTTTTATTTCTCAACTGTTTAACCCTCGAGCCAAAATCTTGATCGATTCCTTTCCGTAGGTCATGTCTAGTCTAATCTCAATCTCTGCTGGAGAAATCACATGAGAGGAGTCTGATCGATATCACCTTAACATAGATACGTGAAACACATTATGAATCTTTTCAAATTCGGGTGGTAATGCCAAACGATAGGCTAATGGTCCAACTCTTTCAGTGATCTCGTACGGTCCGATAAATCGCGGACTCAATTTGTCCTTTGGACCAAATCTCAACACCTTTTTTCATGGAGACACTTTTAAGAATACTCTATCTCCAACTTAAAATTTAATCTCTTTTCTTTTCAGATCAGCATATGACTTTTGCCTATCCGATGCCGCTTTTAAACAGTCTCGTATCACTTTAACCTTTTCTTCAGTTTCCTTAATCAGATCAATTCCATGAATTTGACTTTTCTTGAGTTCTGTCCAGTACAATGGAGTTCGACACTTTCTACCGTACAAGGCTTCATAAGGTGCCATCTTCAAACTCGTTTGAAAACTGTTGTTGTAGGCAAATTCTACCAATGAAAAATATTTTTCCCAACTATCCTGAAATTCGAGGATGCAACGTCGCAACATATCCTCAAGAATCTGAATCATCCACTCGGACTGACCATCGGTTTGAGGGTGAAAAGCCGTACTAAAACTCAACTTTGTACCCAGGGCTTCTTGTAACTTCTTCCAGAATCTCGAAGTGAACCTCGAGTCTTTGTCTGAAATAATCAATAGTGGTACCCCATGTAATCACACAATCTCAGATATGTACAAGTCGGCCAATCTATCAAGAGAGTAATCTGTTCGTACCGAAATGAAATGAGCTGACTTCGTCAATTTATCCACCACAACCTATATAGCATCTTTCCTTTTCGGAGTCAATGGTAATCCTATAACAAAATCCATAGTAACTTTGTCCTACTTCCATTCGGGGACCATTATAGGCTGTAACAAACCTGAAGGCACTTGATGTTCAGCCTTAACTTGGTGACATATCAGACATTTCGATACAAATTCAGAAATGTCTCTTTTCATGCTGTTCCACCAGTACGTTTTCTTCAAATTGTTATACATCTTGGTACATCCCGAATGAATAGACAAATAGCTATTATGCGCTTCTTGCAAGATTTTCTGAATAAGTTCATCATCTTTGGGTACACAAACTCTATCCCTGAAAATCATACATCCATCAGGACCAATCCAAAAATCTGATTCAATACCTGACTCACATTGAGTCCTTTTAGGCTGCAGGTCTCTATCATTAGCTTGAGCATCATAGATTTCCTAAAGAAATGTCGGCCTAGCCTCCAGCTCTACCAAGACTGAACCATCATCAAGCATGCTAATCGAGCGTCCATAGCTCTCAGTGCAAACAAATTTTTCTGCTTAACGCGTCTGCAACCATATTCGCCTTTCCCGGGTGATAGTCAGTGATCAGCTCATAATCTTTTATTAGTTCTAACCATCTCCGCTGTTTTAGATTCAATTATTTTTGAGTCATCAAATACTTCAAACTCTTGTGGTCTGTAAATATACAACAAGTCTCACCATATAAATAATGCCTCCAGATTTTCAAGGCAAAAACAATGGCGATGAGCTCTAAATCGTGTGTCGAATAGTTCTTCTCGTGTGGTTTCAACTGCTGTGAAGTGTAGGCTATCACCTTGCCATCTTGCATAAGTACAGAACCCAGTCCATTCAAGGATGCATCACTGTAGACCATAAACTCTTTTCCCGACTCAGGTAATACTAAAACAGGAGCTTCACTCAGCAATGTCTTTAACTTCTCGAAACTCCGCTGACACCTTTTTGTCCATTCAAACTTAACGTCTTTCTGTAGTAACCTCGTCATTGGAGTTGCTATCATGGAGAATCCTTTTACAAATCTTCGGTAGTAACCGGCTAAGCCCAAAAAGCTTCTAACCTCGGTCACATTTTTAGGCAGTTTCCATTCAACAATAGCAGAGATTTTACTTGGATCAACTCGGATGCCTTCACCCGAAACAATATGACCCAAAAATCCAACTTCTTGGAGCAAAAAGTCACTCTAGCTAAACTTAGAATACAATTGTTTTTCCCGTAAAGTTTGCAACACAGTTCTCAGGTGCTTCACATGCTCTGCCTCATCTTTAGAATAAATTAAGATGTCTTCAATGAACACAACGACAAACTTATCCAAGTATGGTCGAAGGATCCTATTCATTAGGTCCATGAATACGGCTGATGCATTCGTCAATCCAAATGGCATAACCAGAAATTCATAATGACCGTATCTTGTTCTAAAAGCTGTCTTAGGTGCATCATATTCCTTAACACGTAACTGATAGTAGCCAGACCTCAAGTCTATCTTAGAGAACACAGTGACTCCTCTTAACTGGTCGAATAGATCATCGATCCTTGGCAAAGGATACTTATTCTTGATAGTTACCTTGTTTAGTTGTCGGTAATCTATACATAGTCTCATTGAACCATCTTTCTTCTTGACAAACAATACGGGGGCACCCTAAGGTAAGAAACTCAGCCTAGCAAAACCTTTATCCGTCAACTCTTGCAACTGTGCTTTTAATTCTTTCAGCTCGGTTGGCGCCATACTGTACAGAGTAATAGAAATAGGAGTTGTTCTTGACACCAATTCAATACCAAACTCACTCTCTCTTTCAAAAGGTAATCCGGGTAATTTTTCGGGAATACGTCTGGATATTCACATACTATAGGCACAGTCTCAATCTTCAACTCCGTTTCCCTCGTGTTCAACACAAAAGCAAGGTAGGCTTTGTACCCTTTTCTCATATATTTCTGAGCAACCATTGCCGTGATTATAGCTGGCGACGTGCCCAAATCTCTTAAATCAATCCGTAGAATCTTGCCATCTGGGCATTTCTATTTAATATACTTGCTACCGCAATTTACAATTACATCATGCAGGGCTAGCCAATCCATACCGAGTATTACATCAAACTCATCAAAAGGTAACAACATAAGGTTAGCCAGAAAACATTGACTATGAATCGTTAAAGGACAATTCTTACAGACTTTATCAACCAAAACTGATTTGCCTAGTGGGTTCGACACTCTAATAACAAATTTTGTAGGTTCAACGGGTATGTTCATACTAGACACCAATCTCATGCAAATGTATGAATGCGTCGACCCCGGGTCAATTAAGGCAATAACACATGTATTGAAAAGAGAAAAAGTACCTGTAATAACGTCGGAAGTAGAGGCTTCCTCTCGAGCGCGTATTGCATACGTTCTTGTCGGGGCTCGAGCATCTGATTTTGCAGCGTCTTTGGCTACCACGCGACTGCCACTAGCACTTCCACTATATCTCGGAGGTCTACCTTGTGCCATGGGAGCACTCGACTTCGAAGTTACTTCCACTTCTTTTTCAATTCGCTCTAGGCAGTCTCTGAGAAAATGGTCAAGAGAACCACATCTGAAACATGCACCGATTTTTATTCGGCACTCCCTGAAGTGAAATTTGTTGCAACTCTTACACTTTGGCTTTTGGTCATCTACACTTCCTACATTAGTCACCATCGGGGAGGAAGACTTCTGATTTTGTCGCTTAGAGCTTCTCGCTCTACCCGAATATCCTACAGATGAAGTGGAGCGTTTATGTTGGCTCCTTGATTTCTTTGTAGAAAATGAAAGCGTCCTACCACCGGATCTCTTGCTCGCAACTCAAGCCTCCCTCTTTGCTTGTTTTCTTTCATTATTGAGTTCCTCGGCCTTCTTAGCCTGATCAGCTAATGTGGCGAACTCTCGTATTTCAAGAATCCTAATCAATAACTTGATGTCCTCATTTAAACCTTCCTCGAAGCGTTTACACATTTCAGACTCGGTTTGAACCCACTCAATTGGATACTGACTTAACCTTACAAACTCCCTTTCGTATTCAGCCACAGTCGTATTCCCTTATTTGAGTTCCAGGAACTCCTTTTGCTTCGAATTTAAGAACCTTTGACTTATATACTTATTCCTAAACTCTGCTTGGAAGAATTCTCAAGTGATATTTTCCTTTGGCACCACCGAAGATACGGTCTTCCACTAGTGGTACGCAGTGTCCTTCAAGAGAGACACGGCATACTTCAAACACTCCTCAGGTGTGCACGATAAGTCATCTAAAACCTGCGCGGTTTTATCGAGCCAGAACTCGACTTTCTCAGCATCATCCTCAATTTTAGCTCTAAATTCCTCTGCCCCATACTTTTTAAGCTTATCTACGGAGGCTTTACCGATTCTTACTGGTTCCATACCTCGTGGCTATTCCTCATCGGGTTGGTTAGGAAGCGGGGGAGGTCGTGGTATGTTGGGGCGATTCCTCAAATAATCCCCAAACCACTCATCCATCATGTTAAAGTAGGCGGCTCGAGCCTCTTCCTAGCCTTCAGACATAACCCTTCTACTACTATTAGATACAGCTCATTGTACGAAAGCTGAAGCATGGCTCTCGACTCCCTCGGACTCATCTTGTACATGATTGGAAGACATTTACTATATTAAAAAATAATTCAAATAGTTAGGAGATATTACACTATCAACGTTCGTATAATGGCATGTATAGCGAACCTCAATACTCTCTACGATAGTCCTAGAATCGACTAAATCGTAGCTCTGATACCACTAAATGTAACACCCCTCACCCGTACCCGATGTCGAGATAGGGTTCGAGGCGTTACCGGTAATTCACTTTTACAAACTTACTAAATCGGGTCACCAAATTTCGCCCAAATTTAAAACCTTTCAAGCATGTACACTTTGCCCCTTACACAGGCCTTCGAGGCCTAAAACACACCTAGGGGCAGTACGGGACACAACCGAAAACATTCGATAAACTTTAGGCACTTTAGAAAATTTTTCCTTACTTTGAAGTGTGACATGCCCGTGTGATGGGGCCGTGTAGTTATTCACGCCCGTGTGGCTTAAGACACGCCCGTGCCCTCAGCCCGTGTGCAATACTGACTTCAACCTCATCATTCTGTTAAAAGCACACGACCAAGACACACACTCGTGTAGTTAGCCCATGTTCTATACTGACTTAAAAATTTCAAGTGCAGGGGGCACACGGCCATACCACACACCTATGGGGGTGAGCTGTGTGTCACACACGGCCTAGACACACACCTGTATATCTACCTATATGGATCTTATTAGGATATTTTCCAAGCCTTTGATCACCCTCTATACTTATGGGTTACTTTTACACATTATAAAGCCGAATTATACACTTATATATATAAAACTTTGATTAACCTCATTGCATGTAAACCTCATGTCATTGGTTTCATACATGCTAAGTTAATTCTCATCTTGCATTTAAGGATTTCCACGTCTACTTGACGTATTTAAGATTGGCTCGTTTTTATAACTCATTGCCAATTATAACCAAGCCATCACATGTGAACACAAACATGCATAGATTTGTAGGTCATAGCCTACTTCAAAACAAGCCAATTTCCATGGCCATATACAAAAAGATAAGTATAACTTTACATTCCTTCATCTTGGCAAATCAAATGACACATATAACCAAATATTCAAAGTTTTATACATGCCATTGAACAAAACATTAGTGTCTATATACCAAAGTTGAATTAGTTGATAGTGTGTAGACTCTCCAACCGTCTTCCAATCTTTACAAGTCCTCGAGCTCTAAAAACAAGGAAAAAGAGAGGGATAAGCATTTACATGCTTAGTAAGCTCGAATAACTGGAAAGTAAACTTACCGATTATTTAGCATACATCCTTATTAGATAATGAAACCAACGAATATGTAAATGGTTTCCCTATCATATGCACTCAATCAATGAGTTAGTCACATAACAAAACACCATGTAACATGTCATTTATACATATACTTCGTTTTAGTCCCATTAAGTTTCTAGGAAATCTCGATGGATTATCCAATCACCGTCTATTTATACGAATGATCATTTCAGTATGCACTCCCGTGACCTTCACATCTTACAGCGGGATTACCAGTCCAGGATAAATCTCCCGTAATATAAACCCATAAGATGATGTCAGGATTACCAGTCCAGGCTAAATCCCTTATAACGACAAACACCCTTACTGAGCTCGGATTTGAATTACCAGTCCAGGCTAAATTTAGACCCTAATCGGATTACCCGTCCGGGCTAAATCCATAATGCACATATATTCTTCGGGAGGCTCGATCATTCAAGGAACACCCGTCCTGGCTAGATCCTTTTGATACTTGAGATCATCAGATTACCCGTTCAGGCTAAATCCTTTCTGCAACACATGCAGGATCTCAAGTCACATGACAATCATGGTTTATCCATCAAATTCCCTTTCTAACCTCAACCGAGATATTTCCCAACAAATCATTATCAAGGATGCATTCCATGCATTTTCATGCCATTCAACAATGCAATCATCATGCATTTATAAATCATACAATTATGCATATTATGAGTTTACTTTAAGTTATCCGAACTTACCTGGTACTCGTTTCAGTGATGTGTTTCGGTTATTCCAAAACCTTTCGTTTTCGTCGATCAACCTCCGGAATTTGTTCCTCAGGGTCTAAAACAATAAAATTAAACCATAACACCTCACATTGTACTATGTGAGCTTAAATTTCACCCCCAGTCCAAATGACCATTTTACCCCTAACCTTTCACATTTTTACGATTTAGTCCCTAGGCTCGTATAATGAAACACATGCAATTTCTACCTTACCCAAGCCTAGCCGAACGCTTTTCCCTCTTATGGAAGCCCACATTTTTCATTATTTTCAAATTTCTACCACATATTTAACAACTTTTGCACAAAGGTCCCTTTAGGGGTTTTTCTTTTCATGAAAATCACCTAGGAAAAGATATTTAACACACCTTTAACTTTCATATTCCTCTATAAACCATCAAAATACAAGTAACTCATGCATGAGTAAATTTTTAAATATGAACCCTAGCATGAAATATGGGTAGAAATGGAGAGAGTAAGCTACCGGAATTTCAAAAATACAAAGAACATTAAAAACGGGGCTTAGGATCACTTACTATTGAACTTGAAAAGCTTGGAAACCTTAGCTATGGAGACTCTTAAATTTTTGGCTGAATGAGGGAGATGAATGGCTGATTTTTGCCTTCTTTTTCCCGTTTTATTTCATTAAAATGCTAAATGACCAAAATGCCCTTAAACCCTTTCTTTAAAATTCCATCCATACAAGCCCATTTTTGTCCAAAAACTTAGAAATTGGGAAAATTTCTCTCTAAGACCTTCTAATTTATAATCTAAAGCAATTTCATACAAATTTTTTCTAGAATCCAAGTTTTGCAGTTTATTCAATTTATTCCCTAATTTCCAATTGGACACCTTACTTAAAGAATTTCTTAATGAAATCTTAACACATGCTTATTCTCATATTCTAGACCTCATAATAATCATAAAATTAATATTTTGGTGTCGAATTTGTGGTCCCGAAACCACTATTCGGACTAGGCCCTATTTTAGGATGTTACACACACTTAGTGCAAAACATAGTCGATTCTCATCATGCTTAAACCAAAATCAAATATCTATAGAATTTAAGTATTATCAAAGAATTGAAGCATAACTATAATATTATTCATCACGTACGAACTTACCTCGTACTCGAAATTGTCGATTTAGATTGTCTACTCTATAACCTTCGACTTCCCTCGGTCTAAGTTCGAATTCCTCTTTTCTTGATCTATATGTATTCAAAATTAACCCTTTTATTCAATAATTCATTCAATTCAACCATATACACATATTTAGGGCATTTTACAATTTAGCCCTCACATTTTCACATTTCGACACTTTAGTCTCTATTTCAGAAAAACACAAAATACACTTAATTTCAATAAACCCATGCATAGCCGAATATTGTAAGGACCTCTAGGAGCCCAAAACTTTCATTTATTTCATAATTCAACCCTTCAATTTCTCATTTTCACAAATTAGTCCATAATAAGCAATTTCATCAAAAATCACAATATAAAACATATTTATTTATCACCAAGCTTTCATATTTCACCATTTAACATCACAGAATTTATGAATTCATCAATGGCATCTCATCAAATTATCAACAATTTCATAAATTTAAGCATGGGCTAGCTAGAGCACTTAACAACGATCTCAAAAACTTAAAATAATAAAAAATAGTTTTTAAATGTTTTGTAAAACTCAGTAAAAATATTTTTTTCATTAAATTTTCAAATATCAATTATACTACATTGATTTGAATTCATATAAATGTTTTTATTATTGAAAACAAATTCTTATTCTTATTCATAAAATTAGAGGTGTCCATGAGCCGGGTCCTGATAAAATTTTAGGCTCATTTGATATGTTCGGGCCCGACTCAAAAAATGGGCCTAAAATTTTGTCCAAGCTCGGATCAAATCAAAATGCTAAAACACAGACCCAGCCCGGCTCACCCGTATTAAATTTTTATATAAAAAATAAGAAAAATAATACATAAAAAACACTAAAAACGTTAAAATAAATTTTCCCAACAAATTGAAAATAAATAAATAAAAATTTATACTTAAATAATACTAAGATAGGTGCAACTTAACAAGCAAATACATCTAAAATAGTAGCAAAATTAACAATAAAACAAGAATTAGATAATATCCAAATAATAACAAAATAGTAGTAACATAATTGTGAAATGACAACAAAATAATGAGAAAATAGCAACAAAACAATAGCAAAAAAAAAATAAAATTCTTCTTGCAAATTCGGGCCAGGCCCAAGGCTAAAAAAACCTTACTCAAGTCCCAACCTATTTTCTAAACAGGCCTTTTTTTTTGCCTAAGCCCTTTTTCGGACCAATATTTTTGCTAAAACACTTCCACTTTTTAAGCGGGTCATTCGACCCGACTCATGAATAGATCTACATCAAACTTGTTTTTTTAATTTTCAAAAAATAAAAAATAAAAAATAATTCTGAAATTAAAAATGTACATATTTCAAAAACTAAAGGGAGTCTAAATTGTTGAGAATCATAATTATCAGCCAACATTTCTTTTCCGTAATTTTCCATTTCCCTCTTTTTATCTATTTCTCCAGAGAAAAGGAAAACAAAAAGTCAAAATCTTAACTTTAACTGCTACATGAATATTAAAGGGTTTCTCTTAGTAGAAAAAAAGAAAAAGATCTTTTCTTTAGCAATTTTTTTTTTCATTTTTTATTGTGTTTGAATAAAAAGGGAAAAAAGAACATGGGAAGAGGGAAAGTCCCAAATTCCAGCCATAATGAGAGCAATAACAATGAAACCATATCTTTTTAAATGTCTATGATCTCACTCATTTGAGCAATTACTCTGACTGGATTGATTTAAGGATCTTTCAATTTTTTACATTAATGGTTTCTTCCCATGTCTATTTTCTTTGGCGGGGGGTTCCGCTTAGGAACATTTGGTGTATCATATGTTTATAGAATGTTGGCATTGATTATAATTGGAATAAGTTCCTCTTTTGCTTGGTATTTGCCCAAATTTGGATCTATATTTGGTAATTTTGATGGGTGAAGATGGTGGTGGTAGTTTTATGTTTCAATTATGGTGTTGAACGGGGTCAGCCAAGGGGCTTTGAGATTCATCTTTTTGCAGAAGCAATGGAAGATAATGATGAAAATTACTTATTTCCCCACAGTTATTTCTTAAAATAATTATAAAAATTTACTATTTGATGCATCTTGGAGGTATTGATCTTATACGCTATCAATTAATAATAGGATGACATCTTTTTTTTTCAATCTCATTATAAATTTTGATCATATTTACTTTTTTTACACAATGCTTAGACTACCCATAAATAGAAGAATAATACGTTTCAACGCACTTGAACCCATATCTTCCTGCATCGACAATAATGCCCATGCCAATCGAGCTATAAAATGATATATTATTAGTGTAAAATAAAAAATATTGAAGGACTTCAAAACAAATATAAATAAATTTATTAAAATATAATTATATATTAATTAAATTTATTTTGTTTCTCTTTAAAGTTTTGGGTTTTGGATTTTGGATTTTGAGATTAATGTTTTTTCTATTTATTTATGTTTAATAATTATAAATAATATTTATTTTTAAAGATAAGTTAATTATATTTATTTTTAAATCCGTCAATATTTTTTGTTTTACCCTAGTGACTAGGGTGAGAATTCGATCTAATCGAGTGAAAAAATTTGGGTTAATTGAGTTCACGAGCCCTACTTTATCATCCTAACTCAATTTGAAATTTTTTCGAATCGGTTCGAGTCAAATTGAGTGACATTGTTTGAGTTAAATTAAAAAAATTAAATATGTTAAATAAAAATATTATTACAGTATAACTAATTCCATGTTAGAGCACATAAAATTGAAACCATATATATTTGAACATTTTTCAAATCAAAATAATAATAAAAAATAGAATACTTGAGTATGATAAATTTGAATCATTAATTAGGTCCCAAAATTATTATTTTAGAAAATTTTTAAAATTTTTAGAATTTTTAGAATTTTTTAAAAATATAAATTTTAAAATTTTTATAAATATTTTAAATTAAAAAAATATTTTTATTTTTATTTGTAATTTTTGTTGAGAGAGAGACCAATTTGCTTATTTTCAAAGTTGACAGGGATCAAAAGGGTATTTGCACCAATCTATTATTCAAATTTTTAGAGTTATTGGAATAGTAAAATTTAACTCGACTCGAACTAGAAACTCAAATCGAGTTATTTGAGTTGACTCGAATAATTCGAATAACTTGATTCGATTAACTCAAAATTTGAATTTTTTCGATTGTTTTGAATCAAATCGAGTTTTGTTCACTCCTACTAATGACAATGTGTCATCTTATTATTTACTGATTGTGCATCAAATATTCTCCCATAAAAAAGGATGATTATGTAAATTAATAAAATTTTTTTAGAATTTAATTTTGTAAAATTTTTAAATTTTTATGTATATTTATCAAAAGCATGAATTTTTAAATCATTTTTTTATTTTTTGGAATTTTTCTTTTTCTTTTAAACTTTTAGAAACAATATTAAATTGATAAAATGCATAAAGTTGAGAGCTAGATTTGTTGATTTTTTTAGAATTAGAATCAAATTGATAAAATATATAAATATTGGAGGGTTAAAGTTATTATTATCTTAATAAAAAAAAGCTACGCAAGCATTCCATTAATGATTTAATTGAAGAGTGAACAAAATATCAAATGTCGATAACATTAGTGATTAAATTGAAAACTTTGAAGTTGAGTGGCTAAAATAAAAATACACTAGTAATTAGATAACTACTTATATAGTTTACCCTATTTAAATAGAGCCCTGCTATATTTTAGGGAGGCTCTAAAAAGATTAACTTTTACCAAAATTTTTAACTTATATTAATATTAATTTTTTATAAAAAGCATTAAAAGTTTTGGTAAAAGCTAAAAAAATTGATGTGCACTATTTGGTGTGCACTCTAAGTGTACCATATGACGCCTTCGAAGTAGGGTTGGGTCAAATTAAATTTAGATGGGTCTGTTTCAGATAACACTAATGGTGTGTCGGTAAGAGTAGTTTCCAAAGACTCGGCTGCAAACTAGTTACATGGCTTCACAACGAGAACTGGGAAGGAGAGAATTTTTAAAGTTGAAGCTAGAGCTATTTTGGAAGGACTCCAAATTGCATGGGAAGCTGGCTATAGAAATTTGGATCTGGAATGTGACAATGCGATGGTAGTTGAATCGATTCTGGCTGGAGGGATTGTTGTTAATAGAATGACAAAGCTGAGACTAATTGATCAGATCCTAAAACGCAAATAGAGTGTGTGAATTCGATATATTACTAGAAACCACAACAAAGTTGTTGAACATGTGACTAAACTAGCTGATCATAACCTTAATAATTTACAAAGATTTGAAGAATCCCCAGACTCAGCTCTGGCGCTGCTACATGGAGACTTGGATGCATTATCCCTTTCTGCTACTTGGGAATTTCTCTGAATTGTAATCACCATTGATTGGTTGTTATTTGTACCGAAAATAAATTTTATTTTTGATATTGAGTCATGATTTTGGTGTCACTTTTATGGTTTAGAAGGCATGTATCGTATGTCTTTCCTTTGACCTAATTAGCATAGCTTTAAATCTTTGTTTGCTAGAGTGAAAAAAAGTTAGAAAAATGAAAGATTAAAATGATAGAAAAATAAAAAAAAGATGAAAAATATAATTTTTTTATAGGTGTGTTTGGTAGAAAAGATGAAAAAATGAAAAGAAAAAGTAATTTTCTTTCCATCAATTGCTTGGTAGAGTTGAACAATGAAAGAAAAGAAAAGAAAAGAATTTAAAATTGCATAATTTTAATCTAGCATACATATCTCTCACATATTCTCTCTTTTCATCATTCCAATTTGGGAATATTAGTTTTTATGCATTATGATGGAAAATAATCAACTCTCCTATTTATTTCCTTTCACTTTTTTTTTCATACCAAGCATACTCAAAATTTATTTTCTTTTCACTTTTCCACTCTCTCCTCTCATCTCTTCACTTTTCTACCCAATCAAATACACCCTAAACAAGGATCGCCTGCCTAAAATTAGAAACGAGAATGCAAGTTAGAATAAATGGAAAATTGCAATAAGTTTTGATAAGCTATTATAGTAACATATTTTAATCCCATTCTTAATGCGTTTTTGGATCATTAATTGTACAAATTAGTGAATTTGATGCTCCTAATCCTTTAAATTCATGTTTCTATACTTAAGAGTGCATTTAGAAGCGAAAAGGGAAAAAAAGAGCCAAAATTGGACAAATAGAGCTATTTTCAGTATCCATACGGCCCGGCCACTTCCACACAGGCTGGCCACATGCCCGTGTGCCAGCCCGTGTCAATATTGCACCTTGCTTCCCAATTATGCGGAAAAACCCAATTTTTAGGCTTTTTGAGTATTTTAAAGTTTATAAATACCAATTAGAAGAAGACATAAGGGGGGAATTAGAGAAGATTGAAGAAAACACTCGAAGAACGCCATTGGAATCAACTCAGAAGTAGATCTCCCTCAAGATCAAAGATCTCTATTTAATTTCTTTCGAATTTTTATTGAGTTTATGTCTTGTGGTTATCCTAACTTTAAGATGTTTCTATTCAAGATTATGAACTAAATTCCTTATATACCTAAGGAGGATGAAATCTATGATGAATCTTATTATTTAATTTATGTTTTTACTCGATAAATACTTGATTCTTATTCTCAATTATGTATGCTTATTTCGTGTTTAATATTTTTGGGATATTAATTCATGTTTAATGTGCTTATTCCAGTAGAGCAAGTAGATCTAACATAATTGAGTGGAGTTTCATACAATCCTAGAAATAGGATGGCATAAATCTACCATATTAGAGTCAAATCTAATAGGGGAATCCATACATTGAGTTAATGCGACGATAGGAGTTTTAATTAGAAAAATATTTCAATTAATCAACCTAGAGCCAATTGTTCTTACTCTCGAAAAAGATATTAATATAATTTAGGGATTTCTACGGATCAAGACACAAGTGAATAAATCGTTTAATTCAGATTTATAATAATAGGTGAAGTTTAGGTGGATTCTTTCCTGGGTATTATTGTCTATCTCATTGGTTATCTTTGATTATTTTCCTATTTCATTCTCTGTTACGTTACTAGATAAATTAGATTAGTAAATTTAGATTAAAAACTTTCACTCCAATTTGTTGGCTAAATAATAGAAAAACAATAATTAATAGTATTTTTAGTCCTCGTGGATACGATATTCCCTACTCACCATAACTGTACTATTGTTCGATAGGTGCGCTTGCCTTAGTCATATTTATAGTTAGTTTAGTGACCATCAAGTTTTTGGCGCCATTGTCAAGGACTAAAATATTATGAATACTTTATTTTTATTAATTTAGCCATTTTTATTTTTATTTTTGTTTTTGTTTTTGTTTTTAGCTTAATTTTTACATTCTAATTTTTTCTTTTATTTGCTTCTGGCAAGTTCTTTTAGTTTATGACAAGAAGAAATCCGTCGGGAGCATTATTATTTGATAGTGAAATTGAAAGTAGAGTTCGCAGAAACCGTAGAGAAGCAAAGCAAAGTCGACAGAATATAATAGACGAATAAGAGGAAATTATTATTACTGAGGAGATGGGTGATAATCAAAATAATCAGCTACCTCCTGCAGTTGATGCAAATCCTGCAAATCGAAATTTTGTTCCTCGTATTACGTACGATTATGCCAAGACCACTCCAACTGGGGCTGAATCGAGTATTGTGAGACCCGCCATTGCTGCAAATAATTTCGAACTGAAGCTGAACACTATTCAGATGGTACAACAATTTGTTTAGTTTGATGGTTTGCAAGACGAAGATCCAAATATTCATTTGGCTAATTTTCTAGAAGTTTGTGCTACTTTCAAGATAAATGACATTTCTGACGGTGCTATTCGCCTACGGTTATTCCCTTTCTTGTTAAGGAACAAAGCTAAATAGTGGTTGAATTCTTTACCACGAGGTTCCATCAATACATGGGATCAAATGACCAAGAAATTCCTACTGAAGTACGTCCCACCGGCTAAGACAACCAAGTTGAGGAATGATATCTCTTCCTTCGTTCAGATCGATTTAGAGACTTTATATGATGCATGAGAGAGGTATAAATACTTCTTGAGATGGTGCTCTCACTATGGGTTACCTCTATGGCTACAGGTTCAAACCTTCTACAACGGCTTGAATCCCTCAACTAGACAATTGATCGATACAGCAGCTGGTGGAACTCTGAATAATAAAACTCCTAAAGCGGCTTGTGAGTTTATAGAAGAAATTACACTAAATAATTATCAGTGGCAAGTCATGAGGACGAAGCCGATGAACGCAGCTAGTGTTTTTAACTTAGATGCGGTTACCATGTTATCAAATTAGGTAGAACTTTTAAATAAGAAAATTGATGGTTTATATGTTTCTACGCAGGTACATCCGGTGATGCACTGCGATACGAATGGAGGAGGAATGAACAATCCAAAATGTCTACCCTACGGTCCTAGCATAGAGAACGAACAAATAAATTATATGGATAATAATTCTAGGCCTCAAAATAACCATTATAGTAATACCAATAATGCAAGTTAGAGGAACCATCCCAATTTCTCTTGGGTTGGTCAAGAAAATCAAATAGCACAACCCCTTCCAAGCTTCTAACAACAACCTTACCAGCAAGAGAAGAACCCGAACCTTGAGAAGATGTTAATGAAGTTTATCTCAGTGTCAGAAACCCATTTTCAAAACACTGAAGCAGCGCTTAAAAATCAACAAGCATCGATTCAAGGGCTCGAGAACCAAATAGGTCAGTTTGCTAAGCTAATTTCAAAAAGACCATAAGTTACTTTGCCTAGCAATACCGAAACTAACCCAATAGAGTAGCTTCATAAAATTACTGTTCGAGATGAAGAATGGTTAGTTGAATCTGAATCTGAATCAATGCAAGAAAGTTTGGTAAGTAACGATAAAGTTGAGGTAAGCTAGAATGAGCAAAAACCGCTTAGTAAAGAATATAAACCTCAAGTGCCATATCCTAATGCGATGAAGAGAGACCATGCGAACGAACAATTTAGTAAATTTCTTAAACTTTTCAAAAAAATTAAATATTAACTTACAGTTTATTAAAGCTCTTTCACAGATACCCAATTCCCTTAAATTTTTAAATGAGCTTTTGGCAAACAAAAGGAAGTTAAATGATTCGTCTACTGTGTAGCTAAATACAGTTTGCTTAGCCATACTACAAAATCGACTACCCAACAAATTGAAAGATCCAGGGAGTTTTACTATTCCTTATTTAATTGGTAGTTTTAATATTAATAATGCTTTGGCTAATTTAGGGGCTAGTATTAATCTCATACCTTATAAAATATTTAAGCAATTAGGTATTAGGAAACCCAAACAAACTAGGATGAGTATTTAATTAGCAGATAGAACCATTAGATTTCCTAGGGGTATTATTGAAGACATACTTGAAAAAATTAATAAATTCATATTCCCAGTTGATTTTGTTGTTTTAGACATGGATGAGGATAGTGATGTATCTCTGATTCTAGGTTGGCCTTTTTTAGCAATTGCTAGAACTATTATTGATGTTGGTACAAGTGAATTAATACTTAGTGTAGGTGATGAAACGGTTACTCTCCAAGCTCGTGATTCTGTTAAGACATCTAGTGATCAAGATGATTATACAAGTTCTCTTAATATGATTAATGTTGTGACTCAACCTTCTTTGCAGGAAATCCCTTGAAAAAACTTAATGGAGCCACGTGTCAGTCCATACGACAAAAACAGAATGACTCATGAAGAATGAATGTTACAGATCGATGAACTAGATGAATGACAAACACTTGTCAAGGAGAAACCGATAATACACGATGCAAAGCAAAAACGACGCCATGATGAGCATGTGGATGTAACTAACCAATTTAAGGTTAGGGATAAGGTACTACTAGATAAAACGGATCCACGTATTGCCACTTCAGAGCTGGCATATTTAAGGTAAATAGTACTCGACTTAAACCTTATTTTGATCATAGAATTGATAACAAGAAAGAGAAACATTGGCTCCTTTAACCACCGTGACCGTGTGAATACGAGGTAAGTTAAGCTTAGGCTGTAAATAAACGCTTCTCAGGAGGCAACCCGACTGTTAACACTGCTAACTTTCTTAATTTGATTTCATGATATTTTTTAAAATTAATTAATTTAAAAAAAATGTTTTTGACCCACACGGCTTACACACACGGGCGTGTCCCAGGCCGTGTGCTCTATAAGGGGTTCGATAATGAGTTACACGGCCTAGCGACATGGCCATGTGGATCCTAGAACTTATTTTTTCCAAAATTCTACTGTTACACGGCCTAAAGTGGTCCATATAGTCATGTGGCACACTCGGCCTGGATATACGGGCGTGTCCTAGGCCATGTGAAACCTGGAGCTATTTTTTTTAATTTTAAATGAAGTCAGAAAGTTACACGGGCAAGACATACGGCCATGTGTGAGACACGGCTGAGCCACACAGGCGTGTGTGCACTTACACGGGTGTGAGAAAGATAAGAAGATTGCACACGACTATGCGACATGGCTGTGTGTTCCACATGGCCTGGACACACGGGCATGTCCGCGGCCGTCTAAAGACTGAACCTGTATTTTTAAAACGCACATGGGTTGGAAACGCCTTACACAGGCCTGTGACATAGCCGTGTGGCCCAACACGGGCCTCACACGATCGTGTCACCCATTCTAAACCCCTAATCCCCTTTTTGTTTTTTACTTTATCTTCTTCCTCCAGCCTTAACCCTAGCCATCGCTCCTACTTTCTTCCCCCATTCCGGCTGCCGTTATTCTCCTGCCAACAACCCTTTCACTCCATCACCCATTCCTTTCTCCTTTTCTTCCCTTCGCCGCCATCCATCTCCCCTTCCCATGCTCGCGTCGAACTACCCTCCCCTTCACCCTTATTACCGCACCACCATCCATGCCTTCTCTCCCTTTTTCCTTTTCTTCCCCCACATACACCCTGACCCCCATAGCTGTCTCATTCACGTCCCTCTCCAACCCGTGTCCAGCCCTTTTTGATCGCCCACCCACGCCAATCGACTGTCGTACGTACCACCACCATCACCGTCAGTTTCTCTTTTTTCCCTCATTTTCTTTATTTTTTATTTTATTTTATTTATTTATATTTTATTTTAGTTACTTCTTTTCTTGTTATTCTCTTTGCTTATTATTTTATTTTAGTTTTTTATTTTATTTTAGTATCTTTATTATTTTTCTTATTATTATTTTTCATTGTCATTGTCATTTTCCTGCTTCTGATTTTATTTTATTCTATTAGTATAGTATTATTCTTCTTATTAGTTTTCTTTCTATTTGTCTTCTTATTAGTAGTAACTTTAATTTATATTGTCCCTTTTATTTTCGTTTTGCTTATTCTGTTTTGTACCCCTGTTTTTGTTCTTATTCATGTTCTTATTCCTTTTATTATTATTTTAGTAGTGTTTTTATTACAATTCTTATTTTATTCTTGGTTGTTTTGATTTTCTTAGCTTTATTATAATTATCTTATTATTCTTATTTGTTACTATTGTTCTTATGATTATTATTTGTCTTTTAGGTTTTCATTCTTTAACTGCATGGATTTTGATTTGTTGGCCCTCTTTTTTGCGTATTTGAAGATTCTTTATTTATCATTTTTCTAATATTGCATTCTTTTATTTTTAAGTACATTATGACAAACACACGAAGCAAGCCCAAGGTCGCCGTCCTCGCTTTGGAAAAGCAAAAGACCTCTGGCATGACCTCTTCCTCGAGCACCACCGTCGAGGCCCGCCATCCCTATATCTGGTTTCCAGCGGGTCCCAAGGAGGACTTATTTCACCTACTTCGATTGCGACCACTCGGCTTAGGCCGATGCATTTATTGGGCTGCTTTGGAGCAGGTTCAGTTAGCTTATCATGTTCGAGCCTTTATTGCCACAGCCCCGTGGGACTAGTTCTTCTCTATCATTGGACCCACATACACGGAGCTGAATTTGGAGTTTTGCTCTACATTTACTCTCCAGCATGTGATGACGACTCATGAAGAACCAGGCACCATCACTTTCCTAATCGGTGGCCTGGTGCGCCATTTGAATGTCCCTGAGTTCGGTGCTACCTTGGGACTATATACTAAGGAATTTATGAGTGTTGAGAACTTCTTCCGCCTAGACCAACACATCCAATGTAACACCCCTCACCCGTATCCTACGTCGGGATAGGGTTCGAGGCGTTACTGATAATTTCACCTTTACAAACTTACTAAATCGGGTCACTGAACTTTGCCCAAATTTAAAACCATTCAAAATACAAGTAACTCATGCATGGGTAAATTTTTAAACATGAACCCTAGCATGAAATATGGGTAGAAATGGAGAGAGTAAGCTACCGGGATTCCAAAAATACAAAGAACATTAAAAACGGGGCTTGGGTCCACTTACTATTGAGCTTGAAAATATTGAAAACCCTAGCTATGGAGTCCCTTAAAGTTTCGGCAGCATGGAGAAGAGAAATGAGTTGATTTTGGTTCATTTTTCCCATTTTATTTCTTTAAAATTTCATCCATGCAAACTCATTTTTGTCCAAAAACTTAGAAATTGGGCAAATTACTCTATAAGACCTTCTAATTTATAATCTAAAGCAATTTCATACAAATTGCTTCTAGAATCCAAGTTTTGCAAGTTATTCAATTTAGTCCCTAATTTCCAATTGGACACTTTACTCAAAGAATTTCTTCATGAAATCTTAACACATGCATATTCTCATATTCTAGACCTCATAATAATCATAAAATAAATATTTTAATGTCGGATCTGTGGTCCCGAAACCACTATTCTGACTAGGCCCTATTTTGGGATGTTACATTTCTCCCCCTTAGGGACTTTCGTCCTCGGAAGTCTTACAAGTAAACAGGTTCGGATATTGGTTTCTCATGGTTTCTTATGGTTCCTATGTAGCCTTTTATACACCATGTCGATGCCATAAAACCTTTACTAAAGCTACATTTTTATTTCTCAACTGTTTAACCTTACGAGCCAAAATCTTGACCGGTTCCTCTCCGTAGGTCATGTCTAGTTTAATCTCAATCTCTGTTGGTGAAATCACATGAGAGGTGTCTGATCGATATCGCCTTAACATAGATACGTGAAACACATCATGAATCTTTTCTAATTTGGGTGGCAATGCCAAACGATAGGCTATTGGTCTAACTCTTTAAGTGATCTCGTACGGTCCAATAAATCGAGGACTCAATTTGCCTTTCCGACCAAATCTCAACACCTTTTTCCATGGGGATACTTTCAAGAATACTTTATCTCTGACTTGAAATTCAATCTCTTTCTTTTCAGATCAGTATATGACTTTTGCCTATCCGATGCCGCTTTTAAATAGTCTCGTATTACTTGAACTTTTTCTTCAGTTTCTTTAATCAGATCAACCCCATGAATTTGACTTTCCTTGAGTTCTGTCCAGTATAACGAAGTTCGGCACTTTTTGCCACACAAGGCCCCATAAGGCGCCATCTTCAAACTTGTTTGAAAACTGTTGTTGTAGGCTAATTCTACCAATGGCAAATACTTTTCCCAGCTACCCTGAAATTCGAGGATGCAACATCGCAACATATTCTCAAGAATCTGAATCATCCGCTCAGACTGACCATCGGTCTGAGGGTGAAAAGCCGTACTAAAACTCAAATTTGTACCCAGGGCTTCTTGTAACTTCTTCCAGAATCTCGAAGTGAACCTCGGGTCTCTGTTTGAAATAATCGATAGCGGTGCCCCATGTAATCTCACAATCTCAGATATGTACAAGTCGGCCAATCTATCAAGAGAGTAATCTGTTCGTACCGGAATAAAATGAGCCGACTTCGTCAATTTATCCACCACAACCCATATAGCATCTTTCTTTTTTGGAGTCAATGGCAATCCTGTCACAAAATCTATAGTTACTTTGTCCCACTTCCATTTGAGGACCATTACAGGCTATAACAAACCTGAAGGCACTTGATGTTCAGCCTTAACTTGCTGACATATCAGAAATTTAGATGCAAATTCAGAAATGTCTCTTTTTATGCCGTTCCACCAGTAGATTTTCTCCAAATCGTTGTACATCTTGGTACTTCCCGGGTGAATAGACAAATAGCTGTTATGTGCTTCTTACAAGATTTTCCGAATAAGTTTATTATCTTTGGGTACACAAAATCTATCCCTAAAAATCATACATCCATCAGGACCAATCCCAAAATCTAATTCAACGCCTTACTCACATTGAGTTCTTTTAGCCTGCAGGTCTCTATCATTAATCTGAGCATCATAGATTTCTTAAAGAAATGTCGGCCTAGCCCCTAGCTCTGCCAAGATCGAACCATCTTCAAGTAATGCTAACCGAGCATCCGTGGCTCTCAGTGCAAACAAATATTTTCTGCTTAACGCGTCTGTGACCACATTCGCCTTTCCCGTGTGATAGTCAGTGATCAGCGCATAATCTTTTATTAATTCCAACCACCTCCGTTGTCTCAAGTTCAACTCTTTTTGAGTCATCAAATATTTCAAACTCTTGTGATCAGTAAATACATAACAAGTCTCACCATATAAGTAATGCCTCCAGATTTTTAAGGCAAAGACAATGGCAGCGAGCTCTAAGTCATGTGTCGGATAGTTCTTCTCGTGTGGCTTCAACTGCCCTGAAGCGTATGCTATCACCTTCCCATCTTACATAATTACACAACCCAATCCGTTCAAGGATGCATCACTGTAGACTATAAACTCTTTTCCCAGCTTAGGTAATACTAAAACATGAGCTTCAGTCAGCAATGTCTTTAACTTCTCGAAAGTCTGCTGACACTTTTCTGTCCATTAAAACATAACATCTTTCTGTAGCAACCTCATCATTGAAGTTGCTATCATAGAGAATCCTTTCACAAATCTTTGGTAGTAACCGGCTAAGCTCAAAAAGCTTCTAACCTCGGTTACATTTTTAGGCAGTTTCCATTCAACAATAGTAGAGATTTTACTTGGATCAACTCGGATGCCTTCACCCGAAACAATTTGACCTAAAAATCCAACTTCTTGGAGCCAAAATTCACTTTTGCTAAACTTAGCATACAGTTGTTTTTCCCATAAGCTCTGCAACACAGTTCTCAGGTGCTTCGCTTACTCTGACTCATCTTTAAAATAATTTAAGATGTCGTCAATGAACACAACGACAAACTTATCCAAGTATGGCCGAAAGATCCTATTCATTAGGTCCATGAATACTGCCAGTGCGTTCGTCAATCCAAACGGCATAACCAGAAATTCATAATGACCGTATCTAGTTCCAAAAGCTGTCTTTGGCACATCCGATTCCTTAACACGTAACTGATAGTAGCCAGACCTCAAGTCTATCTTAGAGAACATAGTGGCTCCTCTTAACTGGTCGAATAGACCATCAATCCTTGGCAAAGGATACTTATTCTTGATAGTTACCTTGTTCAGTTGTCGATAATCTATACATAATCTCATTGAACCATCTTTCTTCTTTACAAACAATACGGGGACACCCCAAGGTGAAAAGCTTGGCCTAGCAAAACCTTTATCCGTCAGCTCTTGCAACTGTGCTTTTAATTCTTTTAGCTTGGTTGGCGCCATTCTGTACGGAGCAATAGAAATAGGAGTTGTTCCTGGCACCAATTCAATACCAAACTCAATCTCTCTTTCAAGAGGTAATCCGGGTAATTCTTTCGGGAATACATCTGGATATTCACATACTATTGGCACGGTCTCAATCTTCAACTCTGTTTCCTTTGTGTTCAACACAAAAGGAAGTTAAGCTTCGTACCCTTTTCTCATATATCTTTGAGCAACCATTGCCGTGATTACAGCTGGCGACATGCCCAACTCTCTTGAATCAACCTGAAGAATCTAATCATCTGGGCATTTCAATTTAGTATGCTTTACCACAATTTACAATTACATCATGCAAGGCTAACCAATTCATACCAAGTATTACATCAAACTCGTCAAAAAGTAACAACATAAGGTTAGCTGGAAAACATTGACCCTGAATCGTCAAAGGACAATTCCTACAGACTTTATCGACCAGAACTGATTTGCCGAGTGGGTTCGACACTTTAACAAAAAATTTCGTAGGTTCAATGGGTATGTTCATACTAGACACCAATCTCATGCAAATGTATGAATGCTTCGATCCTGGTTCAATTAAGGCAATAACACATGTATTGAAAAGAGAAAAAAGTACCCGTAATAACGTTGAGAGCAGAGGTTTCCTCTCGAGTGCGAATTGCATACGTTCTTCCTGGGGCTCGAGCCTCTAATTTTGCAGCGTCTTTGGCCGTAACTCGACTACCACTAGCTCTACTAGGGTATCTCGGAGGTCTACCTCGTGTCATGGGAGCACTCGACTTCGGAGTTACTTCCACTTCTCTTTCAATTTGCTTTAGGCAGTCCCTGAGAAAGTGGTCGAGAGAACCACATCTGAAACATGCACCACTCTTTACTTGGCACTCTCCGAAGTGAAATTTGTTGCAACTCTTACACTTCGGCTTTTGGTCATCTACTCTCCCCACACTAGACACCATCGGGGAGGAAGACTTTTGATCTCGTCATTCAGAGATTCTCATCCTACCCGAATATCCTACAGATGAAGTGAAGCGTTCATGTTGGCTCCTTGATTTCTTTGTGGAAAAGGGGAGCATCTTACCGTTGGATCTCTTGCTCGCAACTTGAGCCTCTCTATTCACTTGCTTCCTTTTATTATTGAGTTCCTTGGGCTTCTTGGCCCGATCAGCTAATGCGGCGAACTCCTGTATTTCAAGAATCCCAATCAATAACTTGATGTCCTCATTTAAACCTTTCTCGAAGCGTTTACACATTTTAGACTCGGTTTGAACCCACTCAGTTGCGTACTGACTAAATCTTACAAACTCCCTTTCGTATTCAGCCACAGTCTTATTCCCTTGTTTGAGTTCCAAGAACTTCTTTCGCTTCGAGTCTAAGAACCTTTGACTGATATACTTCTTCCTAAACTCTGATTGGAAGAATTCCCAAGTGATATTTTCCTTTGGCACCACTAAAGATACGGTCTTCCACCAGTGGTATGCAGTGTCCTTTAAGAGAGACACGACACACTTCAAGCACTCCTCAGGTGTGCACGATAAGTCATCTAAAACCCGTGTGGTATTCTCGAGCCAGAACTCGGCTCTCTCAACATCATCCTCAATTTTAGCTCTAAATTCCTCGACCCCATGCTTTTTAAGCTTATCTACGGGGGCTTTACTAGTTCTTACTGATGCCATACCTCGTGGCAATTCCTCATCGGGTTGGTTAAGAGGCGGCGGCGGTCGTGGTATGTTAGAGCGATTCCTCAAATAATCTCTAAACTATTCATCCATCATGTTAAAGAAGGCGGCTCGAGCCTCTTCTCAACCTTCAGACATAACTCGTCTACTACTACTACTAGATACAGCTCGTTGTACGAAAGCTGGAGTATGGCTCTCGGCTCTCTTGGACTCATTTTGTGCTTGATTGGAAGACATTTTTTATATTCAAAACAATTTTAAATAGTTAAGAGATATCACACTATCAACGTTCATATAATGGCATGTATAGAGAACTTCAATACCCTCTACAGTAGTCCTAAAATCGACTAAACTGTAGCTATGATACCACTAAATGTAACACCCCTCACCCGTATCCTACGCCGAGATAGGGTTCGAAGCGTTATCGATAATTTCACCTTTACAAACTTTCTAAATCGGATCACTGAACTTCGCCCAAATTTAAAACCATTCAAAATACAAGCAACTCGTGCATGAGTAAATTTTTAAACATGAACCCTAGTATGAAATATGGGTAGAAATGGAGAGAGTAAGCTATCGTGATTTTAAAAATACAAAAAACATTAAAAACGGGGCTTGGGTGCACTTACTATTGAGCTTGAAAATGTTAAAAACCCTAGCTATGGAGTCCCTTGAAGTTTCGGCAGCATGGAGAAGAGAAATGAGCTAATTTTGGTTCATTTTTCCTATTTTATTTTATTAAAATGCCAAATGACCAAAATGCCCTTAAGTCCTTTCTTTAAAATTTCATCCATGCAAGCCCATTTTTGTCCAAAAACTTAGAAATTGGGCAAATTGCTCTCTAAGACCTTCTAATTTATAATCTAAGGCAATTTCATACAAATTACTTCTAGAATCCAAGTTTTGAAAGTTATTTAATTTAGTCTCTAATTTCCAATTGGACACCTTACTCAAAAAATTTCTTCATGAAATCTTAACACATGCATATTCTCATATTTTAAACTTCATAATAATCATAAAATAAATATTTTAATGTCAGATTTGTAGTCCCGAAACCACTATTCTGACTAGGCCCTATTTCTAGATGTTACATCCAATACTCGTCATCTAGTGTTGGGTAGATCTTATGGCGAGTACGACACCTTATGACGAGAGTCACTCGAAGGAGACTTCTCTTCGTCCAGCCTTACGATATATTCATGCTCTCTTAGCTCACACATTGATAGGTCGGAGGGATAGCACCAGAGTCGTCAATACCACCGATGCATTTTTTTATGGAGCATGGCCACAATGCATATTTTTTATTTAGCCTATTTCATCGCCCTTGCCTTCCGCCATCAGACAGACCGCAACAGGAAGTATCCTATCTGTTTAGGCCCTTATGTGACTCAACTAGCTCCACATTTCAATCTCCTTGACACACTAGAACAGTCCTCTATGCTTATACTAGCGGTTAGATGTCCTCACAAAAAATATCGAGAATGACCTATATGAGGATGATGGAGTGAATTCGAGGAGTAGACCGTCTTCAGTACTGACTATATCATTTTGACTCTCAGAATGAACCCGAAAACTTCACTGATGATGTCCCTTTCCATCACGAGGACCCACCTCATCCTCCACTTCGAGTCACCGTTCTGTTTCTTTTGATACTACATTAGAGGACCTCTCCGAGCGGTTCACTCACTTCGAGCAGCACTGCTTTCAAAGGTTCGATAGTATTGACGCGACACTACAGCAGATCTGTCACCACCTCCATATCTCTTCTTTGGCATCGGTGAGTCACCCTATTGATGCCTCCGACGATGAGAATCATTGATTTTATTTTTTTGTTTTTAATTTTATTTTATGTTTATGTTTTTTTTAGTTGTTTTGTTTTATTTTTATTTTCTTGTACTTCTTTTAATTATTATCTTTTGAATTATATTTTTATGGTTGTTTCTACTCGAGTTATGACCCTTTAATCTTCTTCACTATTTGTGTTTATTTTCTTATTAGTTTGCTCAAAATCATGCACTACATCTAGCTTTGTCTACAATTTTGCTTTTCACCATTCTGGTACTTTCATCCAATATTCAGGGTAGTTTCAGTTTTCTCCTTCTCTTATGATATTCTGTTTATACTGTGATATTAAGTGTGGGGAGGTTATTTATATAATTATTAGAAAATTTCTAAATTGTGTCTTGTATTTCAGTAATTTTCTCATACTTCCATTAGAATGAATTTTGTCGATTTGGATCTTGAAATTCAAACTTTGCAAGTTTAACATAAAAAACCATCATTTTTTGTGAGACCTTGAGCCTTTAGAGCATACATTTTTCTTGCTCATTTTACTATTGGTTATGAGTGTGTCAATTTGATATGTTATTCTAAAACTTGCGTTGATTATACATGTCGAGTCCACACTTTTTGATTTGATATATTGAGATGATGAAGACACTTAGGTTTTAACCCACTTATCCCATAAAAAGCCCACCTTGTTAATTAACCCTTAGTGAACCCCGTTAAGCCTAACACACCGTTTCTTGATTTACCTATTAATGTTAACCCATAACTCATCTTTTTGTTGAAACTTTTTCCCATTTTATTGACTCCCTTTTTGTCGAAATTTGATTTTATTAGTTGCCTATCTATGCTCTTTTTTTTATTTACTAAATTGTTTCTTCTTGTTCTCACAAAAAAAAAAGAGAGAGAAAAAAATATCGAAAAAAATGCTTGAACAATTAAATTCATATTTTAAGAAGAAGCTCATTTTTATTCTTGAATAGTTCTCTATTGATGTAATTATTTTTAATTCAACACTTATTTATTTTTTTTTAATTTGATAATTTATCAATTCGATCTCGATTATAACTAACTTTTTCGATCTTTCTCCACACCCTTAACCTAAGCCCCATTACAACCTCTTAAAGACCTTTTGATTTGTGTATCATATCATTTTATAGTGGTGGATATTTGATTTTCATGCAAGCCTATGGTAATGACTTTTTTTGTTTGACTATTGAGTGCTGATTCTTGAACCTTAAATACTTTGAGTGATTTGAGTAAATCTTTAGTAAGCATGTTGATTCTTGTTAATTTTGAATTAAAGGTAATTACTTAGATAAAGGAAAATACCTATGTTTTCGTGCTTTAAAAATATTAGCTTGGATTGTTTGAGACTTTAGTGCTCTTTTAGTTGAATTGCCAATGCATGATTATTTATGGATTATTTTGAGACAATATTGATGGGAATTACAAGTTGAGAAATATTAATTTTAATGTGAGTTGAGGATTTTGCTATAATACTAGCATATTTTAATCTCATTCTTAATGCGTTTTTGGATGATTAATTGTACAAATTAGTGAATTCGATGCTCTTAATCCTTTAAATTCATGTTTCTATACATAGGAGAGCATTTGGGAGTGAAAGGAGCGAAAAACGAGCCAAAATCAAACAAACAAAGTTGTTTTCAGTACCCACACGGTCTGGGCACTTCCACATGGGCTGGCCACATGGCCATGTGCCAGCACGTGTCGATATCGCACCCTGCTTCCCAAATATGCGAAAAAACTCAATTTTTAGGCTTTCTGAACATTCTGAAGTTTATAAATACCAATTAGAAGAAGACATAAGGGGGGATCAGAGAAGATTGAAGAAAACACTCGAAGAACGCCATTGGAATTAACTTGGAAGCGGATCTCCCTCAAGATCAAAGATCTCCATTTAATTTCTTTCAAAGTTTTATTGAGTTTCTTTATGTCTTGTGGCTATCCTCACTTTGAGATGTTTTTATTTAGGATTATGAACTAAATTCCCTAGATACATAGGGAGGATGAAACCTATAATGAATCTTATTATTTAATTTTTATTTATAAGCGATAAATACTTGATTCTTGTTCTCAATTATGTATGTTTATTTCGTGTTTTAATATTTTTGGGATATTAATTGATGTTTAATGTGCTTGTTTCAATGGAGCAAAAGTCCTTATTTAAGAGTAGGTCTAGCATAATTGAGTAGAGTTGCATGCAATCCTAGAAATAGGATGACATAAATCTACCAGATTAGAGTCAAATCTAATAGGGGAATCCATACATCGAGTTAATGCGATGATAAGGGTTTCAATTAGAAAGAGATTTCAATTAATCAACTTAGAGTCAGTTGTTCTTACTCTCGAAAGAGATATTAACATAATTTAGGGATTTCTACGGATTAAGAAAAATGTGAATAAATCGTTTAATTCAGATTCATAATAATAGGTGAAGGCTAGGTGGATTCTTTCCTCGGTATTATTGCCTATCTCATTGGTTAACTTTGATTATTTTCCTATTTCATTCTCTGTTACGTTACTAGATAAATTAGATTAGTAAATTTAGATTAAAAACAATCACTCCAATTTGTTGGCTAAATAATAGAAAAACGATAATTACTAGTAATTTTAGTCCTCGTGGATATGATATTCCCTACTCACCATAACTATACTCTTGTTCGATAGGTGCGCTTGCCTTAGTCGTATTTATAGTTAGTTTAGTGACCATTAAGTTTATTGTAATTTTAAAAAAAAGGAATAAATACTAAAATTATACATGAACTTTAATACAATTTGCAATTGTTACAAACTGAAGAAAAAGAAAAAGGAATGAATTTCTGTGTGAAAGATAAATATTACTTATTAATGATTTAACGAAAGAGTGAACAAAATATCAAATGTCGATAACATTAATGATTAAATTGAAAACTTTAAAGTTGGGTGACTAAAATAGAAATACACTAAGAATTAGATAACTACTTTTATAGTTTACTCTATATTTAAGTTCAATAGTAGTCATAAATGAGATAATACAAAATTTCTTTTTTAGAGGGTAAACTACACCATTAGCCGTCACTGAATTATGGGTAAGTTTTTGTTTTGGTCATTTAACTAAAAAAGTTACACTTTGGTTACTAAATTATTCCAAAATTTTCATTTAAGTCACTGAGCTGTTAAAACTGATGCTAAATGGCTTTCTCTATTTGCACTGCCTACACCAATTGAAAGCTGTCTTTCATTTTCTCTTCTATAGTTCATTTTTCTTTTCATGAAATAACTTCGGATGTTACAAATCTGTGAACCAAAATTCAAACAACTTTTTCTACAATCCCGACATTGATCGTCAGGCCGACTTGAATCTAAGGTATGTTCTTGTTAAATATGACACCTATTTTCAGTCAAATTTGAAAAATAATCTTTCAGTTAAACTCCATTTACTTGTTTCAATCAAACACTGATTAGTTTAGATTATTTTATTATTATTTGACCTATGAATTTAGCCTATAAATAGGCTCTTTTACAACCTTAGAAATAAACACCCATTAGAGATTAGAACTCATAACACATTTAGAGAATTTTGTGTTTACGTTTTGTGGATTCTTTGTTTTCAGGTTTTTGGGGTTTAGTTTTTATCTCCATCTTTTGTACTCTTTATTCTTTTGCCACTATAGTAAAATTATCTTTGCCCGTGATTTTCCTCTTTGGAGGGTTTTTCCACGTTAAATTTGTGTGTTCAATTTATCAATTTATTCCGCTATTTTTTCTTGTTTGTTGCTTAATCGGGTCGATCCTAACAAGTGGTATCAGAGCTAGTTCAATTTTCATAAATCAGCTCATTCAGAGATGGCAACAATAAGGTTTGAAATTGAGAAGTTTGATGGTGAGACAAATTTCAATCTGTGGCAAATTTGGATGATGGCAATTCTAGTTCAATCCGGTTTGAAAAATGTTGTTACCGGGAAAAAGTATGAGAATCTAATTAAAACAGAATAGGAAGAGCTTGATGAAAAGGCTTTGTCTGCAATCTAGCTGTGCCTCGCGAATACGGTATTACAGGAGGTATTGATGGAGAAGACCTCATCTGCCTTGTGGAAAATGTTAGAAACTCTTTATGCGACTAAGTCTCTGGCTAACCGTTTAGTGTTGAAACAACGTCTATTTACGTTTCGCATGAACGAATGTTAGCTTCTTAGAGATCACATCAGTCAATTCATTACTCTTTTAAATGATTTAAAGAACGTTGAGGTTCATATTGATGATGAAGATCAAGCTATGCTATTATTATGCTCTTTACCTCATTCATACAAGTCTTTTAGGGAGACCCTGATTTATGACAGAGACAAACTCTCGTTTGAATATGTGAAGGGTCATTTGTTGAGTAGAGACAAACTCGACAATGAGCTTCATTTGGATAGCAAGACAGATAGGCAAGCTTCCATTTTGGTAGCATCAAAGAAATGAGACAAAAGGTGTTGCTATTGTAAAATGTTAGGTCACGTCAAAGCAGATTGTTATAAACTGCGAAATAAAAGAGCTGCTGAGAGTAACGAGGAAGATGTAGCTGGTGCTAATTTGGCCGATGAAAATGGTGATGATTTCTTGTTAGTGTCAACAAGTGATAACTCCAAGTTCACGTCTGAGTGGATCCTAGATTCAGGATGTTCTTTCCACATATGTCCCAATAGAGCATGGTTCTCTACATACAGTTCGATTGAAGGTGGAGTTGTGCGCATGGGAAACGATTCATCTAGTAAGGTAATTGGTATTGGTACTGTTAAAATTAGGATACATGATGGGACGATTATGACACTCTCAGATGTCAGGTATGCACCTGATTTACGAAAGAATCTCATCTCATTGAGTATTTTAGACTTGAAAGGATGCAGAATCAATATCAAGTCGAGCGACATTAAAGTATCTCATGGAGTTCTCGTTTTGTTAAAAGGTAAGAGAACCGACAGTCTTTATATTCTGGAAGGTTCTACAGTGACCAGTGAAATCGGACGTCCCTTGTCTGTTTCGGAGTCGAATTCAACTCGTTTAGAGCGGAGGCAACTTGGTCATAGGAGGGAAAAATGTATGACTGTTTCGTTGAAGAGAGGTTCTCTTTTGGATGCAGGTTTTGAAAAGTTAGGGCACTGTCTTCGTGAAAATCAGACTCGGGTTAGTTTTGATTTGACAGTGTACAAGTCGAACGCTAGAAGTCTTCCAGTTTCTAAGCACAAACTCGACTCTGTTAATTCCCTGCATAGTTCAAGATAGGCTCGTGGCGGGCTTTGGCAAAGATGGCGTTGTGGAAATATGAGTCAAGGTGGAGATTTGTTAAATATGACTCCTATTTTCCGTCAAATTTAAAAAATAATCTTTCAATTAAACTCTATTTACTTGTTTCAATCAAACACTGATTAGTTTAGATTATTTTATTATTATTTGACCTATGAATTTAGCCTATAAATAGGCTCTTTTACAACCTTAGAAATAAACACCCATTAGAGATTAGAACTCATAATACATTTAAAGAATTTTGTGTTTACGTTTTGTGGGTTCTTTGTTTTCGGGTTTAGTTTTTATCTCCATCTTTTGTACTCTTTGTTCTTTTGCCACTATAGTAAAATTATCTTTGCCCGTGATTTTTTATCCTCTTTGGAGGGATTTTTTCACGTTAAATTTTTGTGTTCAATTTATCAATTTATTCCGCTATTTTTTCTTATTCGTTGCTTAATCGGGTCGATCCTAACAGTTCTTCTACTCGTCAATGAGCACTAATCTACCGTATCAATCACCGAATTGTTGCTTGGAGCTCACTGTCAGACTTTATTTAAGAAAAAACTTAATAGAAAATAACTTACATAAAAACTTTTGATAGTTCAGTAACTTAAATGAAAACTTTCAAATGATTCAACGATCAAATTGTAATTTTTTTTAGTTAAATTATTAAAATAAAAATTTACTCATAATTCAATAACTAATGGTGTAATTTACTATTTTTTTTAACGTAGCTTTACCTTTGCTATGGTCCAACGCCAAATAAACAAATAATAGGACAATTTTGTTTTGAAAGAAAGTTTGTGATTAGCGTTATTCATAAACGAGTAGTGCGGATTATCTAATGTAATGTCGAACTCACCTCAACATTTTTTATTTCTTTTATACAACAAAATTATTGACATTTACATCAACTAAAGTGGAGGCCCGCTATATTTTGGGAGGCTCTTAAAAGATACCAAAATCTTTAAGATATATTAAAATTTAACTTTTACCAAAATTTTTAATTTATATTAACATAATTTTTTTATAAAAAGCATTAAAAGTTTAGCTAAAAGTTGAAAATTTTGGTTTGTACTCTTAAGTGTACCATACAATTTTACTTTTGATATTGACTCATGATTTTGGAGTCACTTTTGTGGTTTAAAGGGCATATATCATATGCCTATCCTTTTGACCTAATTATCGTAGCATTAAATCTTTGTTTGTTAGAGTGAAAAAATAGTTAGAAAGATGAAAGATAATATGCTCCCAACTTATAAATAGAAAAATAATACGTTTTAACGCACTCGAACACACATTCTCTGGCATTGACAATAATGCCTATGCCAATTGAGCTATAAAATGATATATTATTAGTGTAAAATAAAAAAAATATTGAAGTACTCGAAAATAAATACAAATAAATTTATTTAAATATAATTAAATATTAATTAAAATTATTTTGTTTTTCTTTCAAGTTTTGGGTTTTGGGTTTTAAAATTTGACGTTGATGTTTTTGTAATTATTTATGTTTAATAATTATAATTAATATTTATTTTTAAAAATAAGTTAATTATAATTATTTTTAAATTCGTTAATTTTTTTGTTTTACACTAGTGACTAGGGGTGAGCATTCGATCGAATCGAGTGAAAAATTTTGAGTAATCGAGTTCACGAGTCCTACCTTATCATTCTAACTCAATTTGAAAATTTTTCGAATCGATTCGAGTGAAATCGAGTGGCATTGTTTGCTTTAAATTAAAAAAATTAAATATGTTAAATAAAAATATTGTTATAGTATAACTAATTCCATATTAGTGCACATAAATTTGAAACCATATATATTTGAAAAATTTTCAAATCAAAATAATAAAAAAATAAAATACTTGAGTATGATAAATTTAAATAATTAATTAGCTCCCAAAATTATTATTTTAGAAAAATTTTAAATTTTTTATATATTTTTTAGAATTTTATAATTTTTTTAAAATATAAATTTTGAAATTTTTATAAATGTATTGAATTTTTCAAATTATTTTGTAATTTTTGTTGAGAGAGAGACCAATTTGCTTATTTTCGAAGTTGATAGGGATCAAAAGGGTATTTACACCAATCTGTTATTCGAATTGTTCGAGTTATTCGAATTGTGAAATTCAAATCGACTCAAACTAGAAACTCGAATCGAGTTATTCGAGTTGACTCAAATAATTCGAATAACTCTATCCGATTAACTCAAAATTTGAATTTTTTTCTAATCGAATCGACTTTTGCTCACCCCTACTAGTAACAATGTGTCATCTTATTATTTATCGATGGCACATCAAATATTCTCCCATAAAAAAAGGATGATTATGTAGATTAATAAATTTTTTTAAGAATTTAATTTTGTAAATTTTTATGTATATTTATCAAAAACATGAATTTTTAAATCATTTTTTTTATTTTTTCAATTTTATTTCTTTTAAACTTTTAGAAACAATATTAAATTGATAAAATGCATAAAGTTGAAAGCTAAATTTGTTGATTTTTTTTAGAATTAGAATCAAATTAATAGAATATATAAATATTGGAGGGTTAAATTTATTATTATGCTAATAAAAAAAAAGCTATGCAAGCATTTCATTAATGATTTAATGGAAGAGTGAATAAAATATCAAATGTCGGTAACATTAGTGATTAAATTTGAAAACTTTGAAGTTGAGTGACTAAAATAGAAACACACTAATGATTAGATAACTGCTTATATAGTTTACCCTATTTAAGTTCAATAGTAGTCATAAATGATATAATACAAAAAAAAAAAAAAATTTAAGGGTAAACTACACCATTAGTCACTAAACTATGGGTAAGTTTTCGTTTTGATCATTTAACTAAAAAAAGTTACAATTTGGTTACTTAATTATTCCAAAATTTTTATTTTAATTCACTGGGCTATTAAAACTGATGTTATATGGCTTTCTCTATTTGTATTGCCTACACCAATCGAAAGCTCATTTCCCTTTCTCTTCTATAGTTCATTTTTTTCTTCATGAAATAACTTTGGACGTTACGAATCTGTAAACTAAAATTCAAACAAAATTTTCTCCAATCTCTAATATTGATCGTCAGACCGACTTGAATCTAAGATATGTTCTTCTACTCATCAATGAGTATTGATCCACCGTATCGATCATCGAATTGTTGCTTGGAGCTCACTGTCAGAACTTTATTTAAAAAAAAAAAACTCAATAGCCAATGACTTAAATAAAATTTTTTGAATAGTTCAATAACTTAAATGAACACTTTCAAATAATTCAATAATCAAATTGTAATTTTTTTAGTTAAATTATCAAAATAAAAATTTACTCTTAATTTAGTGACTAAAGTTGTAATATACCACTTTTTAAAATGTAGCTCGACCTTTGCTGTGTTCCTACGCCGAATAAACAAGTAATAGGACAATTTTGTTTTGAAAGAAAGTTTGTTATTAGCCTTACTCATGAATGAGTAGTGGGGATTATCCAACGTAATGTCGGACTCACGTCAACATTTTTTATTTCTTTTATACAACAAAATTATTAACATTTTCATCAACTAAAGTGGAGCCCCGCTATACTTTTGGGAGGCTCTAAAAAGATACCAAAATCTTCAAGATTTATTAAAATTTAATTTTTGTTAGAGGTGATTATGTGTCAGGTCGGGTGTGGGTCAGACTCAAACAAAAATTAAGGTCTATTTACTAGACTCGGTTCAAAAAATGGGCTTAAAAATTTACCCAAGTCTGACCCGGCCCGCCCATATTAAAATTTTTTATTTTATATTATTATTTTACATAACTTTTAAATATATATAATACATCAAAAATACTAAAAATATTAAAACAAATATTTTTAAACAAATTGAAAATAAATTTTAAAAAATATGTATACTTAAATAATACTAAGATAGATACAACTTAACAAGAAAATGTCTCTAAAATAATAACCAAATTAACAATAAAACAAGTGTTATATAATATCCAAATAATGACAACAAAATAGTAGCAATATAATAGTGAAATGGTAGTAAAATAGAGAGAAAACAACAAGAAAATATCATTAAAATAACAAAAAAATTGCATTTTTTTTTTTTGGCATTTAGTGAATTTTGGCCAGGCTGGGCTAGGCTTGGGCCAAAAATATATTACCTGAGGCCTGGCCCATTTTTAAAATCGGTCTTATTTTTTTGCCCAATACCATTTTTCGAATCTATATTTTTGCCAAAACCCTCCCACTTTTCGGGCAGACTTTCGGGTCAGGCCGGGTGACCTAGCCCATGAAGAGGTCTAACTTTTACCAAAAATTTTAATTTATATTAATATTATTTTTTTATAAAAAGCATTAAAAGTTTTGGTAAAAGTTAAAAAATTTGGTGTGCACTCTAAGTGTACCATATGATGCCTTCGGAGTACGGTTGGGTCAAATTAAATGTAGATGGGGCTGTTTCGAATAATACTAATGGTGTGTCGATAGGAGAAGTTTTCAGAGACTCGGCTATAAACTAGTTACATGGCTTCACAATGAGAATTGGGAAGGAGTGAATTTTTAAAGTTGAACCTAGAGCTATTTTGGAATGACTCCAAATTGCATAGGAAGCTGGCTATAGAAATTTGGATCTGGAATGTAACAATGAGATGGTAGTTGAATCGATTATGGCTGGAGGGATTGTTGTTAATAGAATGACAAAGCTGCGACTAATTGATCAAATCCAAAAACATAACTGGAGTGTGGGAATTCGATATATTCCTAGAGACCAGAACAAAGTTGCTGACCATATGGCTAAACTAGCTTATCATAACCTTATAGTTTACAGAGATTTGGAGAACCCCCAGATTCAGCTCTAACACTGCTACATGGTACATGGAGACTTGGATGCATTATCTCTTTCTGCTACTTGGGAATTTCTCTGAATTGTAATAACCATTTATTGGTTGTCATTTGTACTGAAAAGAAATTTTATTTTTGATATTGAGTCATGATTTTGGTGTCACTTTAGTGGTTTAGAAAGCATGTATCATATGCCTTTCCTTTGACCTAATTAGCATAGCATTAAATCTTTGTTTGCTACAGTGAATAAAAGTTAAGAAAAATGAAAGATTGGATAGAAAAATAAAAAGATGAAAAATATAATTTTTTTTATAAGTGTATTTGGTAGGAAAGATAGAAAAATGAAAGAAAAAGTAATTTTTTTTTCCATCAATTGCTGGGTAGAGTTGAACAATGAAAGAAAAGAAAAAAAAATTGAAAAATGCATAATTTTGAGCTAGCATACATATCTCTCACATCTTCTCTCTTTTCATCATTCCAATTTGGAAATATTATTTTTTATGCATTAGGATGGAAAGTAACCAACTCTCCTATTTATTTCCTTTCACTTTTTTTCATACCAAGTATATTCAAAATTTATTTTCTCTTCACTTTTCCACCCAATCAAATACACCCTAAATAAGGATCGCCTACCTAAAATTAGAAACGAGAATGCAAGTTAGAATAAATGGAAAATTGTAATAAGTTTATTGTTATTTTTTAAAAAAGGAATAAATTCTAAAATTATACATGAACTTTAATACAATTTGCAAATATTACAAACTGAAAAAAAAAAGAAAGAAAGAAAGAGGAATAAATTTCTACGTGAAAGATAAATATTACTTATTAATGATTTAACGGAAGAGTGAACAAAATATCAAATGTCAATAACATTAATGATTAAATTGAAAACTTTAAAGTTAAGTGACTAAAATAGAAATACACTAATAATTAGATAATTACTTTTATAGTTTACTCTATATTTAAGTTCAATAGTAGTCATAAATGATATAATACGAAATTCCTTTTTTTAAAGGGTAAACTACACCATTAGTCGTCACTGAGCTATTGGTAAGTTTTTGTTTTGGTCATTTAATTAAGAAAGTTACAATTTGGTTATTGAATTATTCCAAAATTTTCATTTGAGTCACTGAACTGTTAAAACTGATGCTAAATGGCTTTCTCTATTTGTAGTGTCTACACTAATTGAAAGCTCTATTTCCTTTTCTCTTCTATAATTCATTTTTCTTTTCATGAAATAACTTTGGATGTTACGAATCTGTGAATCAAAATTTAAACAACTTTTTCTCCAATCCCTGACATTGACCATCAGGCCGACTTGAATCTAATGTATGTTCATCTACTCGTCAGTGAGCACTAATTCACCATATCAATCATCGAATTATTGCTTGGAGCTCACTGGCATAACTTTATTTAAGAAAAAACTTAATAGACAATAACTTAAATAAAAACTTTTGAATAGTTCAATAACTTAAATGAAAACTTTCGAATAATTCAACGATCAAATTGTAACTTTTTTTAGTTAAATTATTAAAATAAAAATTTACTCATAATTTAATAACTAATGGTGTAATTTACTATTTTTTTAACGTAGCTTTACCTGTGCTATGATCCTACGCCAAATAAACAAATAATAGGACAATTTTGTTTTGAAAGAAAGTTTGTGATTAGCGTTATTCATAAACGAGTAGTGGGGATTATCTAATGTAATGTCGAACTCACCTCAACATTTTTTATTTCTTTTATACAACAAAATTATTGACATTTACATCAACTAAAGTGAAGCCCCGCTATATTTTGGGAGGCTCTAAAAAGATACCAAAATCTTTAAGATTTATTAAAATTTAACTTTTATCAAAATTTTTAATTTATATTAATATTAATTTTTTATAAAAAGCATTAAAAGTTTTGCTAAAAGTTAAAAAATTTGGTGTGCACTCTAAGTGCACCATACAATGTTATTTTTTATATTGACTCATGATTTTGGTGTCACTTCTCTGGTTTAGAGAATATGCCTTTCCTTTGACCTAATTAGCATAGCATTAAATATTTGTTTGCTAGAGTGAAAAAAAGTTAGAAAGATGAAAGATTATATGGATAAAAAAATTAAAAGATGAAAAATATAATTTTTTTATAGGTGTGTTCGATAAAAAAATGGACAAATGAAAAGAAAAAAAATAATTTTCTTTCTATCAATTGCTTAGTAGAGTTGAGCAATGAAATATAATCTTTACATTTTACTAACTCAATTATTTATGTGGCACAATTTTCTGTTATGTCATGTGTACATTGTTAATATGACATTCTATCATGTTAAAAAACAAACAAACAAATTTAAATTATTTTCACCTAATTTTTAAAAAAGGGAAAAATGTTTCTTATTTCTCTTAGGAAATTTATTTATTTGTCTAAATGTTGGTGGAAATAAGTTAAATTTATTTGTTTACTTTTTAACCTAATAAAATGCTATGCCAATATTTTACACATGACTTGATGATCGTTTTATGATTCACTAAACTAGACTACGATCATGATAAAGGCAAGCACACCTATCGAATGGTAATATAGTTACGGTGAGTCGGGAATATCGTATCCACGAGGACTAAAAGTACTAGTACTAACTATCTTTCTATTATTTAGCCTATAATTAAAGGGATTTTTTTAATCTAAAATTAACTAAACTAATTAACTAGGAACACGACAAAAATCAAATTGGGAAAATACTTAGGAAAACCAATGAGAGAGATAATACCCAGGAAAGAATCCACCTAGACTTCACTTATTATTCTGACTCTGAATCAAACAATTCATTCACTTGTCTTGATCCGTAGAAATCCCTAAATTATGTTAATATCTCTTTCGAGGCTACGAACAACTGACTCTAGGTTGATTAATTGAAATCTCTTTCTAATTAAAACCCCTATCGTAGCATTAACTTGATCTATGGATTCCCTTATTAGATTTGACTCTAATCCGACAGATTTATGTCGTCCTATTTCTAGGATTGCAATCAACTCCGCTCAATTATGCTAGATATACTCTTAAACAGGGACTTTTGCTCCACTGAATAAGCATATCAAACTTGGATTAATATCCTGAAAATATTAAGGCAAGGATTAAGAACACATAATTAAGAACAAGAACAAGTATTTATCATGTAATTTAGATAATTAAGTAATAAGATCCATTGTAGGTTTCATCCTCCTAGGTATTTAGGGGGTTTAGTTCATAATATAAAAGGAAAACATCTGAAATTTAGAAAAACAACAAGACATAAAAAACCCAAATAAACTTCGAGAGAAATTTGAATGGAGATCTTCAATCTTGAAGTGGATCTATTTCCGAGATGATTCCAATGGCTTTCTTGGAGTAATTTCTGCTTTCTACTCCATGTGTCCCCTTAGGTCTTCTTTTAGTGTGTTTATATAGACTTTAGAATGCTCAGAAACCCTAAAAATTGGCTTTTTTCTGCGTGTTTAAGAAACAGGGAGCGATATCGACACGGGCTGCCACATGGGCGTGTGGCCAACCCCTGTGGCTCACACGGGCATGTGGCCAGCTCGTGTGGCTCACATGGGCGTGTGCTCAGCCCGTGTGGAAATGGTCTTGGCCATGTGATCTTTGAATCAGCCCGTTTTGTCCGTTTTTGGCCCGTTTTCTACTCCTTTTGTTCCCCTATGCTCACCTAAGTACAGAAACATAAAATTAAAGGATTTGGAGCATCAAATTCACTAAATTATATAATAAATCATCTAAAAACATGCTAAGTATGAGATTAAAATGTGTTACTTTTATGGTTTATCAAATATTCCCAAACTTAAGCGTTTGCTTGTCCTCAAACAAAGTCCTCAACTCACAATTAAAATTAAACTTTCTTAATTCATAATTCTCATCAATAATGTTTTATCATAATTCACAAGTAATTACACATTAATAATTCAACTAAAAGAGCATTAAAGATTCAAAACAATCCAAGTCAAACATTTTTAAAGCATGAAAATATAGGTATCTCTCCTTATCTAAGTAATTACCTTTAATTCAAAACCGACAAGAATTGACATCCTCACTAAAAATTCTCTCAAATCACTCAAGGTTTTTAAGGTTCAAAAATTAAGCACTTAAAGGTCGAATATGAAAGGTCATTACCATAGGCTTGCATGAAAATCAAATCTCCATCACTATAAAATGAGATGATACACAAATCAAAAGGTCTTTAAAGGGTTGTAACGAGGCTTAGGTTAAAGGTGTAGATAAAGGCTGAAAAGGAAGGTTAGATTCGAGATTGAATTGAAAAATTACCTAACTAGAAAAACTAAATAATACTGAATAATTACATCAATGGAAATAATTCAATAATAAAACAAGCTTCTTCTCAGAATATGAAATTAACTACTTAAGCTCAAACTTCTCAGAATATGAAATTAACTACTTAAGCTCAAACCAAATAACAAGTAATAATCAACATAAATGTATGTTTTTTTTTGAATGAATAATAAGAAAAAATTAAATGACTGAAATAAAAGAACATAGTTAGGCAACTAACCAAATCAAATCTCGACAAAAAAGGAGTTAATAAAATAGGAAAAATTCTCAATGAATCAAAAATAGATTATGGTTTAACATTAATGGGTAAATCAAGAAACGGTTTGTTAGGCTCAAAGGGGTTCACTAAGGGTTAATTATAAAGGTAGGTTTTTCATGAGGTAAGTGGGTTAAAACCTAGGTGCCTTTATCATGTCAATATATCAAATCAAAGGTGTGGTCTCGACATGTATAATCGAAGCAAGTTCTAGAATAACAAATCAATATTGACACACTCATAACCAATAATAAATTGGGCAAGAAAATTGTATGCTCTAAAGGCTCAAAATCTCACAAAAAGTATGGTTTTTGATGTCAATCTTGTAAATTTCAAACTTCAAGTTAATACCTCAATTTAGGGAAATAACCTAAAAAATTTAATTCTGAAAATAGACTTATCATGCTTGATTCTCTAGAGTCTTAAAGTTTGAGCATTAATGCACAATTACCTATAGATTTAATCTGAAACATATCAATAAGAATCATAAATCAATAAGAATTCATCCTAACAGTGATATGAGAAAAATAATTGAACATAAGGCATAATTTAGAGATTTTCAAATAATTATATAAATAACATCCCCACACTTAAGATGTACATTGTCCTCAATGTATAGACAAATGTAATCATAATATAAACAGAATATCATAAGAGAGGGAGAAAACTGAAACTGCCCTGATTAATGGATGAAATTCCCAAAATAGTAAAAAGTGAAATTGTAGATAAATGTAGAAGGAGTGCATGATTCTGAGCAACTGATAAGAAAATAAACACAAATACTAAAGAGGATTAAAGGATTGAAACTCAATTAGACCCAATTATTAGAAAGAAAAATATAGTTCAAAATATAAAGACAAAATAAACATAAACATAAAAATAAAAATAAAAATAAACATAAAGATAAATGGACCCAATGGTCCTCATCATCAGGCTGATCAATGTCGTGAGCCAGTGGCATTGGAGAGGAGATGTGAAGATGCTGGCATATCTGCTATAGAGTTGCATCAATGCTATCGAACCTTTGAAAACACTGGTGCTCAAAGCGAGTAAATCGCTCGAAGAGGTTCGCGAAGGTCGCAGCAAAATGAGCAGGACGGTGACTCGAAGGTGGTCGTGGAGGTGGATCCTCGTGGTAGGGAAGAACATCATCAGTGAAGTCGTCCGGGTCATGCTGAATGTCAGACTGGAATTGTTTGTACTGAGAGGGGTCCACTTTGCATCATCGCTCGATCGTCCTCATGTGAATCATGCTCGAGATACCCTGAGGGGACATCTGGCCAATAAGGGTAAGTGCCGATGACTACTCCAGTGTGTCGAGTAAATCGAAGTGTCAAACGAGACGAGTAACGTAAGGGCCGAGACAGATAGGACCCTTCTTGTGGCATTCGGTCTGATGGCGAAAGGTGAGAGCGATGAAGTACGCCAAATCAAAGACATGCCCGGTAGCCATGCTCTATAGAAATAGGAATCATAAGTACTAATAACTCCTGTACTCTCTCTCCGTCCTATCAACGTATGAACTAGAAGAGCGTGAAGGTACCGTAGGATCGGTGGAAAAGAAGTCGCCTTCAAGCGACTCACGTTGTCGAAACCATTTTTTAAAGGATTGTTCGAAAAACGGGGATCGACTTTTGAAAAACGAAAACGGGAGTCGCCACCAACCTTTTTTAGGTGTGATTGGATCACCTTATAAAATGTTTTGGTCTACGAAAATTAAGAAAACAGGTTCGAGAGTCGGTTACGTACGAGGAAAGATTAGCACCCTCGCAACGCCCCAAATTGCTACCAAATTGAATAGTTTTCTGTCTTAATGTCAAAAAGTTGAAAGGATTTAAAAATAGGATCCCTTTTTTAAAACCGAAATTATTTAAGTTGAAAAATCGAGATTCCTTAGCTTCGAAAGAATACAAACATCACATCCAGCATGATAGGACATGATATCCTTAAACTCTCATAATTGAAATCATCTCATGATTTACAAAATCTATTTAGAAGGATACTTTAGACATTTAGACAAACGGGAAATCGCAACCCAGCATGTTAGGGCACTATTTTTCGAATTCCTAAATACGAAAAGCATTGCCTCATTTTAGAAAAAATAATTCCTTTTGAATTAAAAGAGATATGATTTTTTTTTAAATAATGATGGGTTTAATATATTACTAAGAATCAATATAAATTAACCTACATAATACTTACTTTAACATTCTATGCATATATAATATAAAGGATGATAAATAATAGTATAAATTACACAATATACATTATCATTTTATGTATGGTCATAGATAACGTATATATACATGCATTGTCATTACATGCAAAATACAACATGAACTTAATGGTGTAAATTGTATAACATATATAGAACAACATTTCATGCAAATGTACCTTAAATTAACATAAATGATTAATTTTCATGCAAATATGTAAAAATCAATAACAAATATTATATGAAAATTTAACCTACTAAATAATATCAAAATAAAAAAAACCATTTAAAATGTATAAAATATAAATCACGTAAAAATATAGAAATATATTGAATAATATAAGAATAATAAAAGAGAATCTTTTTAAAAAAAAAAGATATATATACATATATAGGTTATACTATAGGGTATAATAACTATAAAAAAATGTACTAAATATTGATATTACATTTATTTATAAAAAAATTTAAGAATGTATATAATTAATAAGTGATAAAATAATATATATTTTATAATAAAATAAGGGTAACATAAGGAAATATGGTAAAATATATAGCGTATAACATAATTTACAAATAAAATATATAATAATATAAATCATATAATAAATAATATAAAAATATATATAATAAAATGTATAGAATATAATATATATATATAAGAAAGAAAGATATTATAATGAATAATATATAAAAATATAATATGTAATAAAAATATATAGATAAAATATAATGAAATATAATATAATAATGAATATAGAAAATAATAATAATAATATAACAAGTATTTTACATATAAAAATATAGTAAAATAAATAATATATGATAAAAATATAACATATAATAAAAACAGAATAAATAATATATATAATAAAAATATATGATAAAAATTTTAAAAAAGTGTAATAATAAAATGATATGTACTATTTTATAACTAATATTTAAAAAAAGTATTTAAAATAAAAAATGATTAAAATTGAATTTAATTGAAGAATTTGGGGTTAATTGCAAAATAATAAAAAATTTTGGACCTGATTAAAATGCGCACTGAAAATCGAGGGACTCATTGGGTAATTCGACCTTAATCCCAAAACGACGTCATTCTCTAGAACTGATTTTAATGACCTTCAGGACTAAATTAAGTTAAATATGAGAGGTTAGGGCTAATTTAAAAATAAAATAAAATGAATTTGAAAACATAAAAAAAGAAGGATCAATTGGAAAATTATTCCAATTTACAAAAACACGCGGATCCTCTCGGGGTAATCGGGTCAACACGTGGATCTAAGCCCTGAAACAACGCCTTTTAGAGTTTATTGCTTTAAGCTAAACGACGTCATTCTAATAAGGCTATATAAGCTAATTTTAACTTTAAAAAAATCATTTTAAAACGTTTCAAAAAAAAATTTCAGAAATGCTCTGAAGTCCTCAGAGCTTTGGCCATCGGCCATCATGGCTCCGGTCATCGAACCTCCACACGCGCCCACGCGCCGTCGCCGACCCCACCTCGTATGGCGGTCAGAAATCAAAAAGTCTCGATTTTTCGACACTATTTCAACGGTAAATTTGTTTTTGATTTATTTTAATGGTATTTGCATGTATTTAGAGAAGAAAAAAATGAAAAGGTAAAGGTATATCACCTCTGTTTCTTCAATCGACTGAGATTTTCTTTTTATTGTCTCTGTGTATCAAAAAACGTACTTTACATCGTTTAATATCCAGCCTTTATAGGCATTATTTCAATACAAATCTTTGGTATGTCTTTATTTGCTTGATTTCTTGCCATATACTGTTCGTACTGTCTCTGTTTATTTCCTTTTTTGCGGTATCTGGAGAATCGTGGTTAATTAGTCGTATGCTGATTGCGGCGCAATATGGGGCCGAAGTCACATCGTCGATGGAGGATGATGAAAAGTCACTAGAACGGTGCCCAAACGAAAGGTTGTGACCTTTGGTGTTCCTGCGACGCCTAGGGTTTTAGAAACCCTAGGTCTTTCTGTGTTCTGTTAACCATTTGGGCCATCCGGGCCCTGTATATTTTGGGCTAAAGGTGTATCGGGTTACAAAGGGGTATAGGGTTTAGGTATTTTGGCTTATCAGGCCTTGAGGCCTGTTTTATTGTAAATGGACTGTTTAAAATAAATAAACATTCATTTTTTTTTGGTTTTATTTATTTAATTATGGGCCCGGGCAGAAATGGGTTACTACAGCTGCCCCTCTTTGCTCATTGCTATGTAACAGGAATAAAGCAAAGACTATAAAAGGACTAATTTTGCCCGGGCTCGCCAAGTCTTGAGTTCTTGATCCTTGATCTTCTTTAAATGACCTCTTGACGGCTTCAATCTGCTTCACTGCAACTCAGGAAGGCGATATCTGCTATCTTTGATATGCTCCCCGTCTAATATAGAGACGCCAAATCTGTTATCTTCGATTTGCTCCCCGTCTAATACAGAGATGCCAAATCTGCTTCTTCAATCTGCTCTCCGTCTAATACAGAGATGCCAAATTTGTTATCTCTGATTTGCTCCCCGTCTAATACAAAAATGCCAAATCTACTATCTCTGATCTGCTCTCTGACCATACAGAGATGCCAAATCTGCTATTTTCGATCTGCTCTCTAACAATACAGAGACGCCAAATCTGCTTCTTTGATTTGCTCCTCGTTGAATACGAAGATGTCAAATCTACTATCTCTGATCTGCTCTCTGACCATACAGAGATGCCAAATCTGCTGTCTTCGATTTGCTCTCTGACAATACAGAGACGCCAAATCATCTTAGATTCGCTTCAGTGTAAACACGTGAAAGCCAAATCTGCTATGTCTTCGATCTGCTCCTTGTAAACGCAAGGATGCCAAATCATCTTGGATCTACTTCGATACGAAAACATCCGAAGGTTGGATCTGCTATGTCTTCGATTTGCTCTCCGTCAAACATGGAGATGCCAAATCTATTTCTTTGATTTGTTCTCTGACAATACAGAGACACCAAATCATCTTAGATCTGCTTCAGCGTAAACACGTGAAAGTCAAATTTGCTATGCTTTAGCCTGTTACCCTACTGCTTAGGGGGTTAAAGCGCATCAATCTTCATTGTCCCTTGAAGGACATAACCTGTATAATGTGTATGAGTTCATGCTTAATGATTAGGATGCTATGATCTAAGTGAGCCGAATGATCCTAATTAAACTTGTTACAGTGCAAAAATGTTTATGAACATGACCCCTATTCCCAACGTCACCAATCATTCCTTTGTCGAAGTTTATCCTTATTCCTACTCAGCCTGAGAGTTTGTACCATTCTTCAAATGCTATGACCCACCAAAAATATTTGTAATGTGATCCTCTCATAGGATTGAATCGTTTGTTTTGTCTAATCATCATTTTGGAATAAAAAAAGAATTTCCTCGAGTTCTTTCAAACCTCACTTACGTGAATTCCTCAAACAATTGTTCTATTTTAGTTTCTTGTATTATCTAGAAATTTCCAAAATAATGAGCAAAACTTCATTTGTTAAAATTATTTGGTTCATCTATCATTATTTTAATACAACATACTTTAAGAATAATGGAAGATGAATTTAATCTTGAGAATAATTAGATTTGAATGAATTTTTCAGAAATACAAATGAAAATAATTTGATAGCCTATCTTCAAGAAGAAAGAGAATCTAAAGATAGCAAACAGGACAAAAGTTAGATGCCCTAGATATTGCCGCTTGAGCATTTATATGCCAGCTCCATGAAGACTTTCTTGAGTTCAACATGTGTTTAAAAGATCCAAAGTACTTTGTTGATGCCCCGATATGCAACGCGCTTCACTCTTCGTTGAATAGCAAGATTACCGTGTGCTCTTCAAAATTTGAGCTGCCCTTTCGAGTTTTCAACTCAAAACCCCTTTGGTCACAACGCGCCCTTTGCGGGTTTTCACCTTGGCCTCTCTATTTTTTCTTTTTTCTTTCTTTTTTTCCCTTTTTTTTCGAAAACTCAGGGCGCCCTTTGCGGGTTTTCACCCTGAATTCTTCTCTCTTTTAGACAAAGTACATTTTGACTGAGTCTGAATTCACTGGATTGGGTAAACTCTTCCCATCCATTTCCGCTAAGATCAATGCACCTCGAGAGAAGTCCTTCTTCACGACATACGGCCCTTCCTAATTTGGCATCCATTTTCCTCTAAAGTCCTTCTAAATGGGAATGATCTTTTTCAGCACAAGATCCCCCTCGTGGAATTCTCTTGGTTGCACTTTCTTGTCGTAAGCTCGCATCATTCGCTTCTGATACATCTGGCCATGACGAATAGCCCTTAGCCTCTTTTCCTCAATCAAGTTCAATTGATCATATCGCGATTATATTCATTCAGCTTCATCCAACTTTATCTCTGACAAGACTCGAAGAGACGGTATTTCCACTTCAATGGGTAACACTACTTCCATCCCATAAACCAATGAGAAAGGATTTTCCCCAGTAGAGGTTCTGACGGACGTTCGATAAGCTAAGAGTGCAAATGGTAACTTCTCATGCCAATCTCTATAGGTTTCAGTCATTTTCCTCACTATCTTCTTGATATTTTTGTTAGCAGCTTCCACTGCCCCATTCATCTTTGGACGATACGGAGAAGAGTTATGATGCTTAATCTTGAACTGATTGCAAACTTCTACTATCGTTCTGTTATTCAAGTTCAATGTATTATCTGATATGTTCCTTTCAGGCATCCCATACCGACAAATGATCACTTTCTTCAAGAATCGACTCACAGCTGACTTAGTAACATTCGCATAAGAAGTAGCCTCTACCCACTTCGTGAAGTAATCAATGACCACAAAGATAAAGCGATGCCCATTTGAAGATTTTGGTGATACTGGCCCAATGACATCCATGCCCTACATGGAAAAAGGCCATGGAGAAGTCATAACATGTAGAGGTGAAGGTGGTACATGGATCTTGTCTCCATAAATCTGACATTTATGGCATTTTTTGGCGTAGTTGATACAATCCCCTTCCATAGTAAACCAATAATATCCAAACCTCATGATTTGTCTAGCCATCGTGCAACCATTAGCGTGCGTCCCACAAACACCCTCACGAACTTCTTCCAAGATTAACTTAGCTTCCACGGCGTCAACACATCTCAACAGTACTTGGTCCTTTCTTCTTTTGTACAATATGTCCCCATCCAAAACGTAGTCACAAGCTAATCTCCTTAAAGTTCGCTTATCATTTTCAGTTGCCTGTTCTGGGTATTTACGATCTCTCACATATCGCAATATATCCTGATACCAAGGGTTCTCATCCTCTTCTTCTTCCTCAATGTTACAACAGTGAGCTGGAGCCTTAAAGATACTCATCTGAATGGGTCTCATCTCCTCCTCTTTATTCGCTTTAATCATTGAAGCCAAAGTTGCTAGAGCATCTGCCATCTAGTTTTCGTCTCGTGGGATATAATTGAAAGTGATGTCATCGAACTCCTCAAGTAACCCCAAAATTACCTTTCGATAATTGATCAATTTGGGATCCCTTGTCTCCTATTCACCTCTAAGCTGGTAAATTACCAACGCAAAGTCTCCATATACTTCCAAGGTTCTTATTTCTCGTTCTATAGCTGCTCGAAGTCCCATGATGCACGCTTCATACTCGGCCATATTATTTGTGCAAACAAAATCTAACTTGCACGTGAGTGGATAGTAACCGCCATTTGGGGATACACTGCCCCAATTCCATTTCCCACCGCATTGGATGCCCCATCAAAGCTTAACTTCCAAGGACAATCCTCTGTAGTTGCTACACACATCAACTCCTCATTTGGGAAATCAAAATTCAATAGCTCATAGTCCTCTAGAGCCCTACTAGCCAGAAATTTCGCTATCGCTCTTCCTTTTATAGCTTTCTGGCTCACATAGACTATGTCAAACTCTGAAAGTAGAATTTGCCACCTCGCCATTCTCCCATTCAAAGCTGATGACTCCATCATATACTTCAGAGGATCAAATTTTGAAATAAGCCAAGTAGTATGATATAGCATGTACTGTCTTAACCTTCAAGTCGTCTAGATTAAAGGACAACACAATTTCTCAACTGACGAATATTTCATCTCACCTTCTGTGAATTTCTTGCTGAGGTAGTATATTGTCTTCTCTTTTCTTCCTAACTCGTCATGTTGGCCAAGCACACATCCCATAGAATTACTAAACACTGATAAGTACAGAATTAATGGTCTATCTGGACTAGGCGGAGATAACACTGGAGTATTTAACAAGTATTGCTTAACCTTATCAAAAGCATTCTGACATTCCTCATCCCAAGTACTTTGGTTGTGTTTTCTAAGGAGGCGAAAGATAGGATCACACTTCTCAGTTAGTTGTGAAATAAACCGAGCGATGTATTTCAATCTTCCAAGAAAACCCCGAACTTCCTTCTGAGTACGTGGTGGAGGCAATTCTCGTATGGCTCTAACTTTTTCTAAGTCAACTTCTATTCCCTTTTCGCTAACCACAAAGCCTAATAACTTCCCCGACCTAGCTTCGAAGATGCACTTTGCTGGATTAAGCTTCAACTAAAATTTCCTTAATCTCAGGAACAGCTTCCTTAAAACTTCAATATGTTCCTCCTCCGTTTGAGATTTGGCAATCATATCATCAACATATACCTCAATTTCCTTGTGCACCATATCATGAAATAAGGTCAACCCAAAGGGCATTATTTTGTAACAGAAGGTACCCCATAATGTTATGAAGGTGGTTTTATCCATGTCTTCAGGATGTATCTTTATCTGATTGTACCCTGAGAAACCATCCATGAAGGAGAACAACGAATATCCCGCTGTGTTGTCTACCAAAGTGTCTATGTGAAGCAGAGGGAAATTATCTTTTGGGCTAACTTTGTTCAGATCCCTGTAATCAACACACATTCGTACCTTCCCATCCTTCTTAGGAACTGGTACAATGTTAGCTACACATTTAGAATACTTCGCCTCTTGTAAGAATCGTGCATCGAATTGTTTCTTGACTTCATCCTTTATTTTTAATACGATATCCGGTCTCATTCTTCGCAACTTATGTTGGATTGGTTTACAATCTTGTCTTATTGTAAGAAGATGCACCACAATATCAATATTTAACCCTGGCATATCTTGATAGGACCATGCGAAGATATCATTGAACTCACGTAGCAACTTAATCAGTCTTTGTCTTATGTCATCAGTAATATGCGTGCCAATTTTCACCTATTTCCCTTCCTCTAGGGCTACATTCTCTACTGCCTCTTTCTCATGTGGCATGATTTGTTTCTTCTCCTATTTCACCATCCTCAAAATATCTAGAGACACATCACAATCCTGGTCATCTTCAAAATCCTGTGATCCCTCTAAACACATGTTTTGCTCCCGAGAGAAATCAGGATTTGTAATATCAGTGCTCATGTCGTTGATATCTAGGGATCTGCGAAGTATAAAGAATATACAAAGAATGAATGAACTTAAGAATGATTGTTTATGTGCTATGAATGAAAGAATAAGAATTGCCAAATTTAACGGAATATTGGTTGATAAGAATGAAACAATACTCGTTCAAATTGATAAAAGTTATACTTTATTAAAAAATAATAGATGATTGTAAGCCCATTTCACAAATGAAATCCTATTACTCCTAGGCTCTAGAGTAGCAAGAATGTTTCGAGAATTACTCTGAAAAATTCCTAAAGACTACAGGAAGTTCCTCCACAGTCCAATTGTTCAGAGAGCTTCCCGGTTCGTAAGGGAGAATGCCCTCAAGGTTTCCTTGCTCCAATTCTTCGTCGTGTATAGCATTAACCTGATGACTTTCTTGTATAAGTAACCCTCCCGATATGAAGGTTTGGGATAGTGGAGGGAATATTATCGGCTCCCATTCCACTTCTCTTCCATTAAGGCGCGCTCTTCTTCCCTCTTGGGGGTTTTCAGCTTCCTTCCTCCTTTGCTTATAGTCTGGCTTAAAGCCCAGACCAAAGCGATCTTTCTTCTCTTTCAGTTCTGGGTTTTGAATCCCTCCTTGCAGGTATTTTCCTAACCCTCTTCCTGGTAAGGCTCCCTTCCCCACTATTATTTGTAGAGCTATTTAAATAAATAAACCATTTAAAATGTATAAAATATAATCACGTAAAAATAACATATTTAGAAATATATTGAATAATATAAGAATAATAAAAAAGAATCTTTTTTAAAAAAATTGATATATATACATATATAGGTTATACTATATGGTATAATAACTATAAAAAAAATGTACTAAATATTTATATTACATTTATTTATAAAAAATTTTAAGAATGTATATAATTAATAAGTGATAAAATATATTTTATAATAAAATAAGGGTAACATAAGGAAATATGGTAAAATATATAGCGTATAACATAATTTACAAAAATATATATAATAATATAAATCATATAATAAATAATATAAAAATATATATAATAAAATGTATAGAATATAATATATATATATATATAAGAAAGAAAGATATTATAATGAATAATATATAAAAATATAATATGTAATAAAAATATATAGATAAAATATAATGAAATATAATATAATAATGAATATAGAAAATAATAATAATAATATAACAAGTATTTTACATATAAAAATATAGTAAAATAAATAATATATGATAAAAATATATAACATATAATAAAAACAGAATAAATAATATATATAATAAAAATATATGATAAAAATTTTAAAAAAGTGTAATAATAAAATGATATGTACTATTTTATAACTAATATTTAAAAAAAAGTATTTAAAATAAAAAAAGGATTAAAATTGAATTTAATTGAAGAATTTGGGGTTAATTGCAAAATAATAAAAAATTTTGGACCTGATTAAAATGCGCACTGAAAATCGAGGAACTCATTGGGTAATTCGACCCTAATCCCAAAACGACGTCGTTCTCTAGAACTGATTTTAATGACCTTCAGGACTAAATTGAGTTAAATATGAGAGGTTAGGGCTAATTTAAAAATAAAATAAAAATGAATTTGAAAACATAAAAAAAGAAGGATCAATTGGGAAATTATTCCAATTTACAAAAACATGCGGATCCTCCCCGGGTAATCGGGTCGACACGCGGATCTAAGCTCTGAAACAACGCCGTTTTAGAGCTTATTGTTTTAAGCTAAACGACGTCATTCTAATAAGGCTATATAAGCTAATTTTAACTTTAAAAAATCATTTTAAAACGTTTCAAAAAAAAAATCAGAAATGCTCTTAAGTCCTCAGAGCTCTGGCCATCGGCCATCATGGCTCCAGTCATCAGACCTCCACACGCGCCCATGCGTCGTCACTGACCCCGCCTCGTATGGCGGTCAGAAGTCAAAAAGTCTCGATTTTTCGACACTATTTCAACGGTAAATTCGTTTTTGATTTATTTTAATGGTATTTGCATGTATTTAGAGAAGAAAAAAATGAAAAGGTAAAGGTATATCACCTCTGTTTCTTCAATCGACTGAGATTTTCTTTTTATTGTCTCTGTGTATCAAAAAAGCGTACTTTACATCGTTTAATATCCGGCCTTTATAGGCATTATTTCAATACAAATCTTTGGTATGTCTTTATTTGCTTGATTTCTTGGCATATACTGTTCGTACTGTCTCTGTTTATTTCCTTTTGCAGGTAATGTCGGAGAATCTGGCGGTTAACTCGTGCACTAATTGCGGTGCAATATGGGGCCGAAGTCATGTCGTCGATGGAGGATGATGAAAAGTCACTGGAACGGCGCCCAAACGAAAGGTTGTGACCTTTGGTGTTCCTGCGGCGCCTAAGGTTTCAGAAACCCTAGGTCTTTCCGTGTTCTGCTAACCATTTGGGCCGTCCGGGCCTTGTATATTTTGGGCTAAGGGTGTATCAGGTTACAAAGGGGTATAGGGTTTAGGTATTTGGGCTTATCAGGCCTTGAGGCCTGTTTTGTTGTAAATGGACTGTTTAAAATAGATAAACATTCATTTTTTTTTTGTTTTATTTATTTAATTATGGGCCCGGGCAGAAATGGGTTACTACACATGTCATAAAGTATCTGACTCCCTATAAGTTCGATTTAACATCGTGACGGTGAATAGTAGATATACCAATAGAGTCTAAGAAAATTCTCGGCTCTCATAAATTCTTCAGTGTAAAGCCCCATAGTCGCGCCGAACTCGGGAATGCTCTTGTGGCATAGCAATCCACCAAGTTAAAAATTGATGGTACCAGGCTCGTCGTGAACCATCATAACTTGCTGAACCATAAACATCGAACAAAACTCTAATGGAAACTCCATGTAGGTGGGCTCAATGATGGAAAAGAATCTGTCCCACGGAGTTGTAGTAATGAAGGCGCGAACCTGGTCAGCGAGGCGGACCTACTCCAGTGCGGCCCAATCAATGCAGCAGCTTAAAACGAGTGGTTGTTGTCAAAATAACTGAAATAGATCCTCCTAGGGCCCCACCAAGAATCGTAGATAAGGGTGGCGGACCTCGACAGAGGCACTCGAGGAGGATGTCCCACCGGGACCTTTCCACTTTGTTTAAGCGGGGATAGCGACTTTGGATTTACCTTGTGTGTTCGTCATAATTTACTTGACAAAGAGCGATCAAATAGACGAATCAACATAAAGGGATTCCACTAAGAGGATACCAATACCTAAGTTAAGCTGAACAATTAAAATAATAAAGGAGTGTTCTTTTAACATTATAAAACAAAATGTTAATACTAAACCAAAAACCTAATAATAATTAACAGGAAAAACCAGAATAGCAAGGATAAAATCAAAACCTAAATCAAGTTACTAAAACAAAAGTCATGAACAATACTGCTAAATGAAAGAAAGTAAAGTCAGATCAACACAAGAATGAGAAATGTCCAAAACTTCAATAATTATCAAAGAATCAGTAGTAAAGAACCAATATAAGTAAGGTACTGACTCAAATTAGTAAAACCAATAAAACTAAAATAATAGTAAATAAATAAATAAATAAATAAAAAGATAAAAAAATAATAACAAGAATAATAAAGAAATAAAGAAATAATAATAATAATAATAATAATAATAATAATAATAATAATAATAATAATAATAATAATAATAATGGAAATTGGAACCGACAGTAGTAGTACGGTGATTGGTGGTTGTCGAAGGGTGTAGAAGTCAGTTGTGCGAGGGCGAGGGTGAAAGGAAAGTGTTTCCGAGGCTAGGGGATGAGGGTTGGATGGTGTTGGTCTGTGGGAGGTTTAGGTGCTTGGGTCGCAATGAGGCTTGAGGGGGTCAGAGGATTCGGGATAGGGAAAGGGGAAAAGAAAAGGGTTGTGCCACGAGGTAGAGGGTTGCGGACGGTGGCCAGAAAATAGGGATAAAGGTGGAAACGACGACGGCTAGGGTTTGGGGAGTTTGAAAAGAAGACAAAGAAGAAGAAAAATAAAAGGGTTAGGGCTTTTAAGAGAGACACTGTCATGTGAGGCCCGTGTGGCGTGTCTCCTAGGCCGTGTACGATTAATGAAATAAGCCCAATCTTCAGCTGGCCTGAGACACGCCCGTGTATCCAGGCCATGTTAGGCACACGGCCGAGTCGTACGACCGTGTCTGATCTCCTTCATTTCTTCCACGCCCGTGTGGCCTCACACACGCCTGTGTGACTGAACACACGGCCGTGTGCCTTACCCGTGTACCTCTCTGACTTGTTTTAAATTTGAATAATTAAGCTCCAGTTTTCACATGGCCTATGACACGTCCGTATGTCCAGGCCATGTGGTCCACACGGTCGTGTCGCACACCCATGTGGCCTCTTTTAGCCTATGTCTCTATCGATTTTTTTTTGGATTTTTAAGCTTCAGGGTTCATACGACTGAGGACACACCCGTGTGTCCTAGCCATGTGGGTTACATGGTCGTGTCGCCTAACCGTGTAACTCTCTGTCGATTTCCTTTAAAAATAAAAACTAAGTCCAAAGCTCCACACAGCCAAGGACACGCCCGTGTGTCTAGGCCGTGTGGGTCAAAAACCTGCATTTTAATGTTTAGTTAATTTTAAAGAAATAAATGAAATAAAAATGAGAAAATTAGTTGTATTAGTACTCGGGTTGCCTCCCGAGAAGCGCTTATTTAAAGTCTTAAGCTAGACTTACCTTCTGCTATCAATTACGAAGGTTCACGAAGCTGAAGCTCCTCTCTATCATCTCTAAAGTCCTCACCATTATAAAGTTTAAGTCGATGACCATTTACCTTGAATGTGCTGTATGTTAGGTGAGTTACATCTATTGTGCCGTAGGGAAAGACAGTTTAGACTACAAATGGACCTGACCATCTTGATTTTAGCATTCTAGGAAACAATTTAAGCTTTGAATTGTATAGAAAAACTAGACCTCCGGCTGCAAACTGCCTAGGTTGCTTCAAATGAGCATCATGGCGTCACTTTTTTGCTTTTTTATATAACCGTGAGTTCTCATAAGCATTTGCTCGCCACTCATCTAACTCGTTCAACTACATTAATCTTTTTTCACCAGCAAGTTTAGGATCATAGTTTAGGAATTTTATAGCCCAAAATGCTTTGTGCTCTAATTCAAATGGTAAATGATAACTTTTCCCGTAAACAAGACTGTAGGGAGATGTTCCTATAGAAGTTTTAAAAATGGTTCTATAGGCCCATAAAGCGTGGTCTACTTTTACCGCCCAAGCTTTCCTATTTGATTCTACGGTTTTCTCTAAGATACGTTTGAGCTCATGGTTTGCCACTTCAACTTATCCACTACTTTGAGGATGATAAGGGTTAGCTGTTCTGTGGTGCACTCCATATTTTTAAAGGACTTTGTCGAATTGAGCATTACAAAAATGAGTACCTCTATCACTAATGATCGCTCTAGGTGTTCTGAATCGAGCTCTTCTTAAGAAATCACACTACCACTCTGGCATCATTAGTAGGTAAAGCTTAAGCTTCCATCCATTTTGACATATAATCAGCCACTACTAAGATGTATTTATTCCCAAATAAGCTAGGGAACGGACCCATAAAATCAATGCCCCATACATCAATTATTTCACATGATAGCATATATGTTTGAGGCATTTCATCGCGTTTAGAGATATTACCTGTTCTCTAGCATCTATCATAAGTGACATACCTGTTAGTGTCTTTGAATAGTGTGGGCCAATAAAAACCTGATTCGAGCATGCTATGTGCTGTCCTAGTCCCACTGTAATGTCCTCCTATTAGTCCTTAATGGCAGTGTTCTAGGATTTTGCTTGCCTCTAACTTTGTAATACATCTTTGAATTACTTGATCTGTACATATACGAAAAAGAAAAGGATCCTCCCAAAAATAATTTTTCACATCGGAAAAGAGTCGCTTCTTTTGATGATGTGACAATCCTTTTGGTAGGATGTTAGCAGCTAAGTAATTCGCGATATCTACAAACCAAGGTATCTCAGAGTCAGATATAACCAAGATTTGTTACTCAAAAAATTAGTCATTTATCTCACTCTCATCGAGCTCTTTGATATATAGATTCTTAAGCCTAGAAAGGTGGTCTGCCGCAAGGTTTTCAGCCCCTTTCTTATCTTAAATTACTAAGTCAAATTCCTGTAAAAGTAGAATCCATCTTATGAGTCGAGGTTTTGCATCAGACTTAGTTATGAGATAACGAAGAGCTTAATGGTCAGTGTAAACAACAACTTTAGATAATAAGAGATATGATCTAAATTTATCGAATGCAAAAACTATAGCTAGCATTTATTTTCCCGTGGTAGTGTAGTTTTCTTGTGCGGCTATTAAAGTCTTGCTAGCATAATAAATTTGTTGAAAATGCTTGTCGCTTTGCTGTCCAAGAACTGCACCTACTACAAAATCACTTGTATTACACATTAGTTCAAAGGGAAAATTCCAATCAAGTGCAATTATAATTGGAGCATTGATTAATTTATCTTTGAGAGTATTAAATGCTTCTAAACATTCCTGATCAAAATTGAAAGGTACATCTTTTTCTAGTAGTTTTGTTAAAGACTTAGCTATTTTAGAAAAATATTTAATAACTCTTCTGTAAAACCCAGCATGTCCTAAAAAGCTTCTAATAGCCTTAACTGAACTATGAGGAGGTAATTTTTCTATTGTCTCAATTTTTCTAATAGCCTAACACAATCCCTTCTCAAACCATGAAGTGACACTTTTCCCAATTAAGCACAAGGTTCGTCTTCTCACATCTCATTAGAACTCATTTTAAATTTTTAAGGAAAAGATGGAAAAAATTACCGAATACCTAGAAGTCATCCATAAATACCTCCATAATGTCTTCTACATGTTCATCAAAGATGGCTAACATGCAGTGCTAAAACGTGGCAGGAGCATTATATAATCCAAAAGGCATTATACGATAAGCAAACATATCGTATGGACATGTAAATGTCATCTTCTCTTGATCCTCAAGAGCTATCGAAATTTGAAAGTAGCCAAAGAGTCCGTCTAAGAAATAATAATACATATGCCCAGATAATCTTTCCAACATTTGATCAATGAATGGTAAAGGAAAGTGATCTTTTCTCGTGTCATTGTTCAATTTCCTGTAGTCAATGCAAACTCTCCAACCTGTGACTATTCTTGTTGGAATTAATTCATTCTTCTCATTGGCTACAACAGTCATGCCTCCCTTCTTTGGAATAACCTGCACAGGACTTACCCAAGTACTGTAAAAAATAGGATAAATAATTCCAGCATCTAGAAGTTTAATTACCTCGGCCTTAACAACTTTTTTCATGTTTGGATTCAATCATCTTTGAGCTTGCACACACAGTTTATATTTATCTTCTATTAAAATTTTGTGGGTGCAGAACGAAGGACTGATCCCTTTAATGTCAAAAATATTCCAAGCTATGGCTCTTTTATGCTCCTTCAGTATTTGTAATAACTCATTTTTCTCATTGGACTGCAGGTTGGAAGTAATAATCACTGGTAGTGTCGAATTATCTCCGAGGAACACATAATCCAAGTGATCTGGTAATTGCTTTAGTTCCAATTTGGGAGGTTCTTTAATAGAGGGTTTTTGTTTTAGTTCGTCGTTCATTTCAATACCCTCTTGAGGAAGACTCTTTAGAGTTTAATTCAATTTTTATCTTCCCTATTTCAGTGGTATCGTCATCAGCCTCCTCTCCTTGGACACGACACAGTTCCAACGTGTCTTTATGAATGATTTTCTAAAAAGAATCTTGAATAGAATGATCAATAGAGTCAATAAAGTAACAGGAATCATCTTGTTCTCTAGAGAATCGTGTGGCATCATAAATTTTAAAAATAATCTCTTCATCGCTTACCCTAAGCACAAGTTTACCGTCACCCACATCAATGATAGCTCTAGCAGTAGCTAAGAATGGACGACCTAAAATTAAGGGTACTTCAACATCCTCATCCATGTCAAGCACAACAAAATCAATAGAGAATATGAATTTATCTACTTTCACAAAGATATCTTAATAATACCCTTAGGATACTTAACAGATCTATCGGCTAATTGAATACTCATCCTAGTGGGTTTTGGTTCCCTAAGACCAAGCTACTTGAACATTTTATAAGGCATCAAATTAATACTGGCAACTAAATCAGCTAATGCTTTCTCAATATTCAAACTACCAATTACACAGGGAATAGTGAAACTTTCTAAGTCTTTCAACTTGGTTGGTAGCTTGTTTTGAAGAATAGCTAAACATTCCTTATTGAATTCCAAAGTAGATAGCTCTTCAAACGTTCTTTTATTTGTTAGAAGCTCTTTAAAAAATTTAGCGTATATAGGCATCTACGAAATAGCTTCAACAAAAGGTAAGTTAATATGTAGATGTTTAAAAAGTTAAAGAAATTTACCAAATTATGCATCCATACGGTCTTTCTTCAACTCTGCTAGATATGGGATCGATGGTTTATATTCTTTAAGTACCGGTGTTACACTCATATAAGAATTTACTCCGTCACCCTTCGCCTTATCAGCTTCCTGTGGCATCTTCTTTTCAGCTTCAACCAATACCTTCCCATTCCTTAATGTAACTACCTTCACATGCTCTTTTGGGTTAGGTTCAGTGTTACTAGGTAAACTACCTTGTTGCCTTTCAGAAACTAATTTAGCCAACTGCCCAATTTGATTTTTATGCCCTTGAATCGATGCTTGCTGGTTTTTTAACGTTGTCTCGGTATTTTGAAAATGCGTCTCGGACACTGAAATAAATTTTGCTAGCATATCTTCAAGATTCAGCTTTTTCTCTTGCTAGTTAGGTGGTTGGAAGCTTGGAGGGTGGTGTGGTCTTTGATTCCCTTGGCTACCCTATGAAAATTTGGGTGGTTCCTCCATCCTGCATTATTCGTGTTACTATAAGGATTATTTGGAGGTTTAGAGTTTTTACCTATATAATTAATTGCTTATTTTCCATGCTAGGACTGTAGGGTAGATAATCTAAAGTATTCATCCCTCATCCATTTGTCGCATTGCATCACTGGATGTATCTGCGTAGAAACACATAAACCATCAATCTTTTTATTTAAGAGCTCTACCTAGTTTGATAACATGGTGACCGCGTCGAGGTTGAAAACACCAACGGCTTTTGTTGGCTTTGTCCTCATGACTTGCCAGTGATAATTATTCAGTGACATCTCTTCAATGAACTCATAAGCCTCCTCAAGTGTTTTGTTATTTAGGGTACCGCCGGCGGCTGCATTGATCAGTTGTCTAACTGAGGATTTCAAACCATTGTAGAAAGTCTGAACCTGTAACCATAAGGGTAACCCATGGTGAGGGCAAGTTCTCAATAAATCCTTATATATCTCTCATGCATCGTATAGGGTCTCTAAGTCCATTTGCACAAAGGAAGAGATATCATTCCTCAACTTTGTCGTCTTGGCCAACAGAAAATATTTCAACAGAAACTTTTCGATCATTTGCTCCTATGTAGTGATGGACCCTCGTAGTAGAGAGTTCAACCACTACTTAGCTTTATTTCTCAATAAGAAGGGAAATAACCGAAGGCGAATGGCATCATCAGAAACACCATTAATTTTGAAAGTATCACAGTACTCTAGAAAGTTAGCCAAATGAGTATTTGGATCCTCATCTTGCAAACCATCGAACTGAATAAACTGTTGGATCATCTGAATGGTGTTCGGCTTTAGTTTGAAATTATTTGCGGCAATAACAGGTCTCACAATACTCGATTCATCCCCCGCTAAATTAGGCTTGGCATATTCGTACATAGTACGAGGAGCAAGATTCTTATTTACAGGATTCGCGACAACCACATGAGGTAGCGGATTATTCTAATTTTCAGCCATCTCATTGGTAATATTGGTATCGTCCTCTTGCTCTTCCTCTATATACTGTAGACTCCGCCTTATTTCTCTACAATTTATGCGGGATGTGCTTTCGATTTCACTATCAAATAATAGAGGTTCTGATAGGTTTCTTCTAGTCATAAACTAAAGAAACCTGCCAGAAGCAAATAAACGAAAAGTTAGTAAATTAAAGTAAAAAAAATAAAATGTAATAAAAATAAAAAATGGTTAAAGTAATAAAAATTAAGTGTTCCTAATATTTTAGTCCCCGACAATGGCGCCAAAAACTTGATGATCGTTTTGTGATTCACTAAACTAGATTACGATCACGATAAAGGCAAGTGCACCTATCGAATGGTAATATAGTTACGGTGAGTCGGGAATATCGTATCCACGAGGACTAAAAGTACTAGTAATAACTATCTTTCTACTATTTAGCCTATAATTAAAGGGATTTGTTTTAATCTAAAATTAACTAAACTAATTAACTATGAACACGACAGAGATCAAATTGGGAAAATACTTAAGAAAACCAATGAGAGAGACAATACCCAGGAAAGAATCCACCTAGACTTCACTTATTATTCTGAATCTGAATCAAACAATTTATTCACTTGTCTTGATCCGTAGAAATCCCTAAATTATGTTAATATCTCTTTCGAGACTACGAACAACTAACTCTAAGTTTATTAATTGAAATCTCTTTCTAATTAAAACCCCTATCGTCGTATTAACTCGATCTATGGATTCCCCTATTAGATTTGACTCTAATCCGACAGATTTATGTCGTACTATTTCTAGGATTGCAATCAACTCCGCTCAATTATGCTAAATCTACTCTTAAACAGGGACTTTTGCTCCACTGAATAAGCACATCAAACTTGGATTAATATCTTGGAAATATTAAGGCAAGGATTAAGAACACATAATTAAGAACAAGAACAAGTATTTATCGTGTAATTCAGATAATTAAGTAATAAGATCCATCGTAAGTTTCATCCTCCCTAGGTATTTAGGGGGTTTAGTTCATAATGAAAAAGGAAAACATCTCAAATTTAGAAAAACAACAAGACATAAAAACCCAAATAAACTTCGAGAGAAATTTAAATAGAGATCTTCAATCTTGAAGTGGATCTACTTCCAAGATGATTCCAATGGCTTTCTTCGAGTAATTTCTACTTTCTACTCTGTGTGTCCCCTTAGGTTTTCTTTTAGTGTGCTTATATAGACTTTAGAATTCTTAGAAACCCTAAAAATTGGCTTTTTCTGTGTGTTTGAGAAACAGGGAGCGATATCGACTCGGGCTGCCACATAGGCGTGTGGCCAGCCCGTGTGGCTCACACTGGCGTGTGCTCAGCCCGTGTAGAAATGGTCTTGGCCATGTGAATCTTTAAATCAGCCCGTTTTGTCAGTTTTTGGCCTGTTTTCTGCTCCTTTTGTTCCTTTATGCTTACCTAATTATAGAAACATAAAATTAAAGGATTAAGAGCATCAAATTCACTAAATTATATAATAAATCATCCAAAAACATGCTAAGTATGAGATTAAAATGTGTTACTTTTATGGTTTATCATGACTTAACAAAAAATTGTGCCATTTAGATAACAAGGTTAGTGAAAAGTGAAAATTGAATCAAAATTAAAGTTGATGTATAAAAATGCACTAAATTAAAATTTATGTATAACATAAAAGTGAAAATTGAGAGATTGTGTTGTTGTTAAGGACATCTGGAATCAAGTCATCCCAGGTAATTGTTTATTGAATTTTTTCTCTAATAATTCACAAGATTGACTTCTTTCTAACTTGCTGGATAATAGCATAGTTCACAAGGGAGGATCCAGTTGGGCTTGTCCTTTTGGACTTCTTATTTGACGCTTATGGAAGAACAATAACTTATTCATCTTTCAAGGAAGAACTTGGAGCTCGAGAGAGATTGTTCAAGTTTCTTTTAATTGAGCGAATAATCTCTTTTTAGCTCTTAGAGCAGATTTTAAGGGTAACTTTAAAGCTCTCGTTGAAGAGGAGTCATTTGAAGATTCGATTTTTCTTAACATTAATGGATTAGTGCAATTAGAATCTGGAAATGGGGCTGCCGGAGGAGTTGTTCGTGAAGCTAATGGAGATTGGACTTTTGGGTACAATCGTTGTCTAGGAAAATGTTCTATTTTTAATGCTGAACTTCGGAGCATTTTGGGGAGTCTCAGGCTTATTCAACATAGGGGTCACGACAAAGTCATCATAGAATCTGACAGTTTCGAAGTTGTTAAAGCTATTCTTGAAAGTACCTCTATCGAGTTGAATTCAGCGCTGATTAGGCGAACCCAAAGTATTTTATTTCAAGAAAAACAGTGGCTTTTGTGGTACGTTCCGAGAGATCAAAATCAAGTTACAGATTGTCTAGTTAAACAAGCCTTGATCGGAAAAGATAATTTGCAAGTTTTCGATGCTCCTCATCCGATGACACGTACTTTAATAGAATTGGACAAGAATAAGAATGTTTTTCCTTTTCAAAATACTATTATGTAATTAGTTTGGTATTTTCTTATTTTCACCAAAAAAAAAGTTAATGTATAACATTATAAATTGTATCAAATTTCATGTATAATTTTGATATTTATCATTTCTTTAAAATTATAAAAACTTCAATACATTCAACCATTATATGTATCGGATGGAATAATTAATTCAACAACTAAATTAAATAATTAATTAGAGGATCCATACATTTAAAAATAGTAGATCTTAAACCTAAAAACTTTACACATATCACGAATTTATTATCATTAAGTCACATCTGATTCGCAGTATATTATTATTATTATTATTATTATTATTATTATTATTATTATTTTGTTTTCGTATTTGTATTTGTATTTGATTGGAAAGTAAGATTATATATAGAAACAAATTTAAAATAATAACAAAAATAAAATAAATCGTGCCCATCCATAAAAGTAAACTAAAATAAAATTAAAATATTTCACGTTTTAAATTAAAGAGGGCGAAATGACGGAAGCAGTGGATAGATTTCATTGTCAAAGCAGTTAGCACTTTAAATTAAAGAAATGAAGCTGGGACTCGTGACTTTATATTTGTATGCGCTGTACTCTTGACGAATGACGACGATCTATGATGCATGGCTTAGTTGGATAGGAGATAGGATACTCGACACCGACCTAATTAACTAGAGGAGGCGTTCGGTTGGCCGGGTTTCAATTATTTTATTTTTCAATTTCATAATTTTTCTTGAATACTGATAGAGACATATCCTGACGGATTGTATCAGTAAAAGTGGTTATACTGACGGAAAAATTTAACTGTCAGTATATATTGAGATTATACCGTTGTTTTAACAGTTGATATACTAACGGTTATTTTAAATCCGTCTGTAAAAAGGAGGGAGCAATTGTTGGCGATAGAATGAAAAAAAGTATTTTTAAAGGAATCATATACCTTCAGGTTTTTTTGCTAATACATATAGCTAATTTTCCCCCTAGTCTCTAACCTTTTTTTTTTTTTTTTCTCTCTTTTTCGAATTTCTTTCTTATTTGCAATCCATTTTTTTTGTAACCACTCAATGTTTTGTCAATTTTTCTTAGTTCTCCATCTAAACTCTAATCAATCATCGCATGCTTAATTTCTTCTCTTACAGTCATCTCTAATGAAAAATTCTTCGAAACCCATGGATCCAATGACTATCTATTAACAACGTAATTTTTTTTTATTTTGAAAAAAAAAGAAAAAAGCATTCTTCTCTTGATATGTTGAGTCAAACCCCAAATTGATTGGAAAAAGCAGTCAATTTTTAAGTAAATTTTAAGAGAAGCATCCTCTTGAAACTTCAAGGCTTCAACCCGATTTTAATTGAACTCTACATTAACCTTATAGTAGGGGCGATGCCAGAACAATTTTTTAGGAGGCCGAATGAAATATTAATTTTTTATAGTTTATATCTTTATAATTTTTAAAGGAACAAATTAAATTTTTATAGTTTTAAGGGGCTAAAGTGCAATTTTACCTTTACTAATTTTAAATTTTAAATTTTTTAAGGGCCTAAATAATAATTTTTTATTTTGGGGGGTTGGGGCCATTGCCAGCCTTCTTAGATTTGCCTCTGCCTTATAAAACCTCATCGTCATGTTTTTGCTTTCTTGTCGATTTCTATTTGAAAATTCTTGTAAGTTTTTTTATATATATATATATTCATGATGTTGGAAAAACCTAGTTTAAAAAAATGGTTTTCAATTATAGCGGAAAATTAAAAATTTTAAAACTGAGCCGATTTATGATATTTATAGCAATAATTTTTTTTCAAAAAGTACTTGTGCTTTGAATGAGACGGAACCTAAACGTTCCCGACCTTCAACCAAACAACATTATCTGCTATTCTCGTACCACAAATCACTTCAAGTGTGGGCTCGAATAATCATTAATCAAACACAGAACCATAAACAATTTATTACTTCCAATAGGAAAGCAATTCTTTTTCAATAAAAACCGGTAGAATTGTGATTCTCAGAAAATAAAATTTACATATATTTACTTTTTTGGCAGCATAAAAATATCTCAAAATTAAGTGTAAATTCTGTTATGTTAATAGCCTTACCAGTGTCATCTATTTATAATGAGAGATAGGAGAATTCGGGTTAGATCAATAAAACACAAATAAAATTTATTTAATAGAACAACCAGTCTTCTAGTTAAATTAGAAGAGGGGGGCGACAAACCCTAGTAAAATATATTAGGGTTACTGCCCCTCATATGTAATATGAGGGGATTTGGATCTCTCCTGTATTGGTGCTTTCTAACTTTTAACCCAACACTTTATAACTTAATTTAATCCAATACATATTTTTCTATTTCCTAAAATAAATATTATTTATTTAATTTAATTAGATAAATTATTTTTTCGTAATGACCCGAAATTCTCGGGCACCGGAAAAGTGAGTTATAGGGCCTCCGTCTTAGTGAAATAAGTTCGAAAATAATTATTAAAAATATTTATGAGCCTAGTGGTGTGTCTAATTAGGATCTAATTAGGTGAATTTAGCTTAATTTAGAGTAAGTAATAAAAAGGATTAAATTGAATAAGGGGTAAAAGTTTAATTTTAAAGTAATAGAAAATAAAAAGGATCAAAATGGCAATTAAGCCATTTACATAAATTGAGACGGCAAATGGAAGAAAAATCAAGATTTTTTTTAATGTATGTATTATATATATTAAAATTATTATTATGGTTTTATATTAAATTATTATAATTATTTAATTGATAATATATTATAAATAAATTAAATAGAAGACAATTGTATGATAATAAAATATACATGTGTAAGAATTGTATTGGTACAATTGTAATTTAAATATTTAATTACTTATAATTTAAGTATAAAGATAATTGTTAAATAAATAATTAAATTATTAAAATTATGAGATTTTTTGTTTGAGAAACAAATTAAATAATGACAATGGTAATAAAATTATTGGTACAAATGTAAAAATAAATATGTATCCAATTGTAATATTAGTATTTGTTATGAAAATAGATATTTATTAATTTAATTAAATATAAAATATAACCTAAAAGAAATAAAACAAATGAAAAGCAAAAGAAAAAAAGAAAGAAAGAAAGTTACAGAGAGCATTCGAAACAGGGGAAAAAAGAGAAGAAAAAAAAAAGAAAAAGGGAAAATAGGGTTTTTAAAGCTTCAAGTTTAATTGCCAACAAAGAACCTGAAACGTCAGCATCGAAAGGAAAGGAGAAAGTCATCGAGGACTAAAACGGGAGAATTACGGTGTGTATTACTATAATTCTAATTTTAATTATTATTGATTGCTGAAATTTTAATTGTTATGTATGGTAAGTAAGACTTGAGGTAAGTATGTGAAATTGATATGAATATTGAGTAAAAATGAAAGTGATGCAAATTGAGTCAAATGGAATTGAATAAGTGAATTATGGAATATGTGATTATTTGAAAAGTGTATTGATTGAAAAATGAATGGTGATTTGAATTGTGAATTGAATACCCTATTAACTAGTCGAAATTTGAGTCGGATATAGTTGGCATGCCATAGGATTGGAAGTGTTGAGGATACTTGACCTCAGTCGATGAGACACTTTGGGTGTCACTATATTTCTTCGGATAGATTCGATGAGGTATTGGGTACCAACTTTACTTGGCTAGGCCGATGAGACACTGGTGTCAACTATTACTTGAACTATCCGATGAGGCCTTTGGGTGCCATATTGATGTGTTTGGTTGGATCCGTGTATCCGCCAAAGTCCGAGTTACGTTAATAGGGTGAAAAATTGAAATGTGAATTTAAGGTATTGAAATAAAAAGAAAAAAAAATTGAATTATGAATAGAAATTGGAATTGTGATAGAAAGAGAAAAGTATGAGCTAAATGTTCATAAGTCGTTTAAATTCAAGTTTGTAAAAAAAAATTACATTGATTGTCGAATAATTAAATTGAATTATATTATGAAATGATGAAAATTAAAAAAAAATATATATATATATAAAGCATGAATTAGTATTTAAGAAATTAATTGTTATGAATTTTAATATTTATATTTTTTATTATTGATGATATATTTTGAATTATGGTAATACCACTGAGTATATTCATACTCGTGCACGATTGTTTCCGTCTTGCGAGTTAGTAGAAGTCAATTGTCTTGGCTCAGCATCAGAACATTCCGACTCAATACAAATTTGGTGATGTATATTTTCTTTTGGGTAAAAGTGGCATGTACATAAGTGTTGTTTAGTCACTTAAATATGTATATTACTTTGGGTAGTGAAGGGCGAATTATAAAATTTAGATGGTTAAATGAAATGGTAAGGAAAGTACATGATATTTTGATACATGAACATTAAGTTGTTAAATGAATGAAGTTTTTAACCAATTTTGAATGATGCTATGATAGTTATTAAGTTAAAATTATGTTAATAATATAAATATTAGTTATATGAATGTGAAACATTGGTGTTGGTTGTTTTGGTTTGAATTTGCAGGAGGTTTAGGTAAAAATAAGCAGAAATGTTGTAGAAATTTTTATTAAAAAAAATTGGAACACTCGAACAAGTCTCGTTCTACTTTTAATACGTGTTTGAACTTGAGAGTCCAAGATAGGGACTTAATTATTATATTATACTATGGAAGTTATATTAATTGTAAATTATTCGTAAGTTATGCGATATGTCGGTAATGCCTCATAACCGTTTCGCAACGGTTTGGGGTTAGGGGTTATTCTGATTCTTGGTATCGAGCTATCGAGTTTAGCCGATTCTCGGGCTAAATTGGGCTCGGAAGTGAGTTTAGAAGTACATGCCTTTGTCGAGTCAAAATTGAGTCGGGATTTTTGGATGCTAATATATTTATTTGATTTTATTTTATAGATAAAATGTCGGATGAAAGAATGGATAATGTTGAGCAGAAATGTATCTTTGGAAGTCGAGAATTAGAAGAAAGCTGAAAGCTGCTACACTGGTGTGAATCAGTTAGATAATCAACCTCCTAACGTAGGGAGAGAAAGAAATGCTTCACAAGCTGTTAAGAGATATAGCTGATGCATTCTGACATATAGTGAGAACTATACCTGCTACTACAACTGTACCTCTTGTCGAGATGTGCCCCGATTAAAGAGTTACGAAAATATGGTGCCACAGAATTTTAGGGATTAAAAGGAGATGATCTGTCCGCTGCTGAAAATTGGATGGAAACAACAAAAAGAGTTTTGCAACAATTAGATTGCACCCAGAGAGAGTTTGATATGTCTTTGTATCTTCATTACAAGGAGAAGCGTATCTCTGGTGGGAATCTGTGGTTAGACATTTGCGGATGATCGGGTAACTTGGGACTTGTTTCAAAAGAATTTGAGAAGAAGTATATTGGGAATTGTACATCGAAGAGAAAAAGCAAGAGTTTTTAGTGTTGAAGCAGGGAATATGTCGATCTTTGGACTATGAGCGAGAGTTCTCTAGATTGAGCAGGTATGCTTTAGAATATGTTCCAACCGAGGCTGATAGTTGTAAACAATTTCTACGGGGACTGCGAGATGAAATCAAGATTCAATTGGTAAGTCTCGAATTCATCGAACTTGTTGATCCGGTTGAGCGAGCAAAAATGATAGAACAAATCTTTGGGCTGGATAAAAATCGAGAAATTGGTAAATCAGCTGGGAAACGTATGGGAACTACTAGTTCTAATCCAATACCGAAGAGATTCAAAGAATCAAGAAGTGACTGGAGATCTAGTTTTAGTCCAGACAAAGGTGGTAGAAGCAGAGGTAAACAGATGACAGTATCTACTAGTAGTGTGAGAGGTCCACCTCGAAGTGTAAAAATTCCAGACTGTGAGCACTGCGGGAAGAAACACAGAGGAGAATGTTGGAAAGTAACTAGAGGTTGCTTTAGATGTGGTTCTACAAACCATTTTATCAGAGATTGTCCGAACACCGATAGTGTTGCACCTGTATCGTCACAAAGATCAGTATCTACTGCTAGAGGAAGAGGGTCAGGTAGAGGTAGTTCGGCTTCTAGAGGAGGTGCCGGTAGAAGGAGCAGTGATATTATTACTCGTGATGCGAAGCGCAGTACCAGCGAGCTTATGTGGTCGAAAGCGAGAAGAAGGTGATGCTCACGATGTGGTGGCGGTATATTTTTTGTATTACGAGCTGTTTATGCTTTCATTGATCCCGGATCTTCACATTCTTATATTAATTCAAAATTAGTCACATCGGGAAAACTGAAATCTGAAATGTCTAAAGTGTCTATAGAGGTGTCAAGTCCGCTAGGCCAAACAGTGTTAGTGAATCAGGTTTGTCCGAGATGCCCGTTAATTATAAAGAATAAAACTTTTCCTGTTGACTTGTTGATTATGCCATTTGAGGATTTTGATATAATATTGGGAATGGATTGGCTATCCGAATATGGAGTAATTTTGGATTTATTATAAAAGAAATTTAGTATTCAAGCAGACGGTGGGGATCGAATTGAAGTAGGCGGTATTCGTACTAGTGGGCGGCACGTATCATTTCAGCAATAAAGGCTAGTAAATTACTTCAACGAGGTTGTTCAAAGCATATTTGGCATATGTTATTAACTCAGATTCGGTTGGAAGTCAATGTAGCAAGATCCGAACAGTTTGCGAATTTCTTGATGTATTTCCTGAGGAATTACCGAGTTTACCGCTAGATAGAGAAGTTGAATTTGCTATAGAAGTTTATCAAGATCTTGCACCAATCTCTATATCTCCGTATCGGATGTCACCTCTGAGTTGAAAGAATTGAAGATCTGATTGCAAGATTTGTTAGATCGTGGCTTTATTCGACCGAGTATATCACCGTAGGGAGCTCCGGTATTATTTGTTAAAAAGAAAGATGGCTCTATGCGACTTTGTATTGATTACCGACAGTTGAACAAGATGGCAATTAAAAATAAGTACCCGTTGCCTCGCATTGATGATTTATTCGATCAGTTGAGAGGAGCTTCTGTGTTTTTGAAGATTTACTTAAGGTCGGGTTACTATCAGTTGAAGGTAAAAGAAAGTGATGTACCGAAAACAGCTTTACATACGAGGTATGGTCATTATGAGTTCTTGGTAATTCCATTTGGGTTAACAAATACCCCAGCTGCTTTTATGGATCTCATGAATCGTATCTTTCAGCCGTATTTAGATCAATTTGTGGTGGTTTTTATTGATGATATATTGGTTTATTCAAAGTCAGAGTCAGAACATGATCGGCATCTGAGGATTGTGCTACAGACTTTACGAGAGAAAGCGGCTATATGGAAAGCTCGATAATGCGAGTTAGTTATCGAAGTGGTATTTACGGGACATGTAGTATCTGCAGATGGAATCGAGTTGATCCAGAAAAGATTGAAGCAATTATTCAATGGAATGCACCGAGGAATGTATCTAAGGTGCGTAGTTTTCTTGGTTTTATTTGGGTATTTCTGAAGATTTGTAAATGGATTTTCGAAGATAGCTTTGTCGATGACCAAGTTGCTACAGAAGAATGTTCCTTTTATTTGGGATGATCAGTGTCAGAAAAGTTTTGAAACATTGAAGCGAATGTTAACCGAGGCACCAGTTTTGACATTACCAGAATCGGGTAAAGATTTTGTAGTGTATAGTGATGCTTCTTTGAGTGGTTTGGGTTGTGTATTGATGCAGGATAGGAAGGTAATAGCCTATGCATCTCGTCAATTGAAACCACATGAAAGGAATTATCCGACTCATGATCTTGAGTTAGCAGCTGTGGTTTTCGCATTGAAGATTTGGAGACATTATCTTTATGGTGAAAAATGCTACATCTATACTGATCATAAGAGTTTGAAGTATCTTCTTTCTTAGAAAGAATTGAATTTGAGACAAAGGCGTTGGATCGAACTTCTGAAAGATTATGATTGTGTTATAGACTATCATCCGGGAAGAGCTAATGTTGTAGCTGATGCATTAAGTAGAAAAGTTGAAATTGAATTAAGAGCAACGTTTGCACGGCTTAGTATCAGTGATGATGGGAGTCTTTTGGCCGAATTGAGAGTAGAACCGGTAATGTTTGATCAGATTAGATCAGCTCAGTTGGAAGATGACAAATTATTGAAGAAAAGAGAGATGGTACAGAATGGCACAGCAGAAAATTTTAGTATTGATGATTGTGGATGCTTGAGGTTTCAAAACCGGATTTGTATTCCAAATACTTCTGAGCTTAAAAAGTTAATTCTACGGGAAGCTCATGATAGTTCATTTGCTATGCAACCCGGAAGCACGAAAATGTATCGAGATTTAAGAGAATTATCTTTGGTGGCGAGGATGAAAAGAGACATAGTAGAATTTGTAAGTAAATGTTTGACTTGCCAACGGGTAAAGGCAGAACATCAGGTTCCTACTGGATTGCTTCAGCCTATTAATATTCCTGAATGGAAATGGGATCGCATCACGATAGATTTTATTACGGGATTACCGTTGTTAGCAAGCAAAAAGAATGCTATTTGGGTGATAGTTGATAGACTTACCAAGTCAGCACATTTTATAGCAGTCAGGACTGATTGGTCATTGCAGAAGCTTGCAGACGTGTATATTCGAGAAATTGTTAGACTACATGGCATTCCGATATCAATAATTTTAGATCGAGATCCTCGGTTCACATCGAGATTTTGGAGACAGTTACATGAGTCGTTGGGTACTAGACTTAGTTTCGAGATGACTTTTCATCCCCAAAGCGACGGACAATCGAGCGGGTAATTCGGTACTAGAAGATATGCTTCAAGCTTGTATTATTAATTTTGAAGCGAGGATGGGAGCGATATTTGCCACTATTTGAGTTTGTCTATAATAATAGTTTCCAATCTAGTATTCGGATGGCTCGTATGAAGCGTCATATGGTCGAAAATGTAGATCACCGGTATGTTGGATGGAGTTGAATGAAAGAAAAGTAATTGGGCGGAATTAATTCAAGAAAGCAGAAGAAGCGATCAAGAAGATTCAACAGAGATTAAAAGCGACTTTTGTGGACAAAAATTTTATCTTGATCGAAGCGTCGGGACATTGAGTATTGATTGGAGACAAAGTATTTCTTAAGGTTTCTCCTTGGAAAAAGTTTTGAGATTTGGCCGGAAAGGTAAATTGACCCCACGTTTTATTGGGCGTATGAAATAGTGGAAAGAATTGGACCGATTGCATATCGATTGGCTTTACCTTACGAATTACAAAGGATTCATGATGTTTTTCATGTTTCGATGCTACGAAAATATAGATCAGATCCTTCTCATATAATTTCTGAGAAGATATTAAAGTTCGATTTGATCTATCATATGAAGAAAGAGCGGTTCAAATTTTAGCATGGGAAGTGAAAAAATTAAGAAATAAAAAGGTTCCTTTAGTGAAAGTCCTATGGAGAAATCATAATGTTGAAGAAGCGACTTGGGAACCAGAGGAAACTATGAGAGTACAATATCCTCATCTCTTTCTCGAGTAAATTTCGAGGGACGAAATTTATTAAGGGGAAGAAATGTAATGACCGAAATTCAGAGCACCGGAAAAGTGAGTTATAGGGACTCCGTCTTAGTGAAATAAGTTCAAAAATAATTATTAAAAATATTTATGAGCCTAGTGGTGTGTCTAATTAGGATCTAATTAGGTGAATTTAGCTTAATTTAGAGTAAGTAATAAAAAGGATTAAATTGAATAAGGGGTAAAAGTTTAATTTTAAAGTAATAGAAAATAAAAAGGATCAAAATGGCAATTAAGCATTTACATAAATTGAGGCGGCAAATGGAAGAAAAATCAAGATTTTTTTTAATGTATGTATTATATATATTAAAATTATTATTATGGTTTTATATTAAATTATTATAATTATTTAATTGATAATATATTATAAATAAATTAAATAGAAGACAATTGTATGATAATAAAATATACATGTGTAAGAATTGTATTGGTACAATTGTAATTTAAATATTTAATTACTTATAATTTAAGTATAAAGATAATTGTTAAACAAATAATTAAATTATTAAAATTATGAGATTTTTTGTTTGAGAAACAAATTAAATAATGACAATGGTAATAAAATTATTGGTACAAATGTAAAAATAAATATGTATCCAATTGTAATATTAGTATTTGTTATGAAAATAGATATTTATTAAATTAATTAAATATAAAATATAACATAAAAGAAATAAAACAAATGAAAAGCAAAAGAAAAAAAGAAAGAAAGAAAGAAAGAAAGTTACAAAGAGCATTCGAAACAGGGGAAAGAAGAGAAGAAAAAAAAAAGAAAAAGGGAAAATAGGGTTTTTAAAGCTTCAAGTTTAATTGCCAACAAAGAACCTGAAACGTCAGCATCGAAAGGAAAGGAGAAAGTCATCGAGGACTAAAACGGGAGAATTACGGTGTGTATTACTATAATTCTAATTTTAATTATTATTGATTGCTGAAATTTTAATTGTTATGTATGGTAAGTAAGACTTGAGGTAAGTATGTGAAATTGCTATGAATATTGAGTAAAAATGAAAGTGATGCAAATTGAGTCAAATGGAATTGAATAAGTGAATTATGGAATATGTGATTATTTGAAAAGTGTATTGATTGAAAAATGAATGGTGATTTGAATTGTGAATTGAATACCCTATTAACTAGTGGGTGAGTCGGATATAGTTGGCATGCCATAGGATTGGAAGTGTTGGGGATACTTGACCTCGAGTCGATGAGACAACAGGTGTCACTATATTTCTTGGATAGATTCGATGAGGTATTGGGTACCAACTTTACTTGGCTAGGCCGATGAGACACTGGTGTCAACTATTACTTGAACTATCCGATGAGGCTTTGGGTGCCATATTGATGTGTTTGGTTGGATCCGTGTATCCGCCAAAGTCCGAGTTACGTTAATAGGGTAAAAAATTGAAATGTGAATTTAATGTATTGAAATAAAAAGAAAAAAAATTGAATTATGAATAGAAATTGGAATTGTGATAGAAAGAGAAAAGTATGAGCTAAATGTTCATAAGTGGTTTAAATTCAAGTTTGTAAAAAAAAAATTACATTGATTGTCGAATAATTAAATTGAATTATTATTATGAAATGATGAAAATAAAAAAATATATATATAAAGCATGAATTAGTATTTAAGAAATTAATTGTTATGAATTTTAATATTTATATTTTTTATTATTGATGATATATTTTGAATTATGGTAATACCATCGAGTATATTCATACTCAGTGCACGATTGTTTCCGTATGTGAGTTAGTAGAAGTCAATTGTCTTGGCTCAAACATCGAACATTCCGACTCCAATACAAATTTGGTGATGTATATTTTCTTTTGGGTAAAAGTGGCATGTACATAAGTGTTGTTTAGTCACTTAAATATGTATATTACTTTGGGTAGTGAAGGACGAATTATAAAATTTAGATGGTTAAATGAAATGGTAAGGAAAGTACATGATATTTTGATACATGAACATTAAGTTGTTAAATGAATGAAGTTTTTAAACAATTTTGAATGATGCTATGATAGTTATTAAGTTAAAATTATGTTAATGATATAAATATTAGTTATATGAATGTGAAACATTGGTGTTGGTTGTTTTGGTTTGAATTTGCAGGAAGTTTAGGTAAAAATAAGCAGAAATGCTACCGAAATTTTTATTAAAAAAAAAAATTTCGGAACACTCGAACAAGTCTCGTTCTACTTTTAATACGTGTTTGAACTTCGAGAGTCCAAGATAGGGACTTAATTATTATATTATACTATGAAAGTTATATTAATTGTAAATTATTCGTAAGTTGTCTGATATGTCCGGTAATGCCTCATAACTTCGTTCCGGCAACGGTTTGGGGTTAGGGGGTGTTACATTTTCAATTAAATAATTTTCTCAACCCAATTCTAATTCCGTTAAAGTCACAACAACTTTACCATAAAAGAATCTATGAGGAAATATATTTAATTTCCATATTCAATGGATTCACAATGACTATTTAATTTAATTCCATTTTTTTAACTTCAATTATTTAATTAAATAATAATTAAAAATCTTAAATTAATTCTTAATTCATTTCTATAATTAATGAGGAAAAACATTCATTTGTGAATATGATTCCTTTATCTAACTTTATCATTCTCATCTATTTCTATTCATTTGGTTCTACAAACAATTCATTTCTGGTTTCAATGAGCTAGCCGAGGGACCGATTGGACATATATAATTAGGGCTCAAATGATTTATAATTAAGTTTAAACTTTTTACCTATTAATTATAAACTCATTTAGTCATGAAATCATTCTACTATAATACCGTAGCTGAGCTCTCACTAATTACATGCCATTACAAAAACTACTCAATTAGTGCTCATCCAATGATCTTATCATAAGTGTGTTACCCTCATAGGATATCCTTAATCTTTTTGGGATAAATTCGTACTCCCAATATTATCTTATTTTATCCCATGGTGACCATTAGATCTTTCTTCATAAAAAGCCAATTACTATCAAATAGTAATTAAGTCATTTATCACAAAGACAAACGACCCGCGATCATGTTTACTTTTCATCTATCATGTAATGTCAATAAGAGGAATTACACTATGAATTTCACTATTGTAAATGATGCTATATACTATAGAAGTCGTATACTCAATGCACCAACTTTCAGTTCCTTATCTATTTGAATTCAAACTTGTACTTACATCAAAATATATGAGTTGCGCATACAAAATCCATCATCCACTCAGGATTAAGATATGCCACACTATGAATGTTAATTAGATCTTATTTGATGTATTGTCAGTCCAGTCAGTCACATCTATATCTCTATCTTCTAGAAGTCATTTGCTCCAATGCTTAAGATAAAACACCTCCTCAATTGGACTTGATAGATGACATATTAGTCTTTCAATCAATTTGCTCAATTTCGATTAGAGTAATAATATGTTTAGGTTTATCTACTAATACAAGTTATCTTTCCGTATTACGATTTGACCATGTAGTACCACTTAATATTAGTTAAAAAGTTTGATAACCATAAAGCCAATATTTGCTTCTATTTTACTTTGTGTGCAAAAACAATTGAAGACAATATATAGATTATTAATGTAATTAATGAATATTATTATTAAACCAATTTATTCAAAACATACAAGTATACATAGACGAAAATATTACACTTAAGACACCAAATCTAACATATGAATCTCAAGTTCATAGTTACTTTTTTAGAGGCTGATTTTCAATGGATTTTACTTATAAGATTTATCAAGAATGAAAGTCATCAATATAATCACACATATTTATATTAGGAATGGATTTTGAATTTGAACAAGAAAATTTTCTAAATTAGATGGTAGTTAGTTCTTGATTGGCCAATAAACAAAATGGTAAGTTAATTTTTAACTATGTTCTAGAATTTTTGTGTAACACCCCAAACCCGGCCTAGACGTCATGGTCGAATCCGGAGGTGACACAAGATAGGGTTTTGAAAATAGAGTCGTCTCGTCAAATCATTCACGTTTTATAATTCATATTCATTTATGTCAATTTTTAAAAGTGTTACTTAATCCATTTATTTGCCAAAATGTAATTTGCAGCAGAAGTCTTAAAACCGTTATATTTAAAAAAAATGCAGTTCGTATTTTTAGAAAACTTTTGTTTTAGTAAAAACCATGTTTTTTAGATATCAGTCGCAAATAAAGTACTAAAACGAAAATCCAAATCTAGAAATCAACCAAAAAGTCCTGAAAGTCCAATTATTATAAAACTCCAGAAATAATCCTTAAATTAAAATAAAAACTATAAATTTAATCAGTTTACGAACTCGTGATCATCGAGAGGCTCCATCGCACCGATCTGCCTAAGTCTGTGGATTACCTAAATAGAACAGACAAACAGATGTGAGTTTTCATAAACTCAGTGTGTAACCCAACAAAATTAAGCATGCAAACATACAGAGATCTCATATAGAATCAGATACAGATTCGGGCTCTTACCCATTTCAGACACAGTCAACAGAATCAGATATATAGAATCCTACCCCCATCCTCTACACACCATCTCTGACCATCCCAACATATCATTTGGGTTAAAAACACCCACCCATCCCTACTGATCGTGTTATTTTGTGACAGGTTTTAAATATTTATAATTAATCGTTCTTGAAACTAACTATTATCACGATGTAGGCAAGTGTACCTATCGAACAGTAGTAAAGCTTTAGCAAGACTAGATTGTCGAACCCAAAGGAACTAAAAGTACTAGTAATGACTGTCTTTTTATTATCTAGCCTAAGAATAAGGGGGTTTGCTTTAACTAACTAATTAACTAAACTAAGAATTCACAGAAAATAGAATTGGAGGATTACTTTTGGAAAACGATTTATTCATTTAGGGGATTTATTCATTTGACTTGATCCATCTTGTTATTCATAGAAACTAAGACGTTTTCCAAAATACTTAAGACAATACCTAAAGAAGAATCCACCTAGACCTTACTTGTTATTCTGACTCCGAATCGGACGACTTATTCATTTGACTTGATCCGTAGAAATCCTTAAGTTATATTATTATCTCTCTCGAGACTAACAACGTCTAACCCTAGGTTGAATAATTGAAATCTCTTTCTAATTAACTTCCTAGGATTGCATTAACTCGATCTATGGATTCCCTTATTAGGTTTCACCCTAATCCGGTAAAATCTTGTCACCCTATCTCTAGGCGCGCAATCAACTCTGCTTAATTATGACAAATATACTCTTAAACAGGGTCTATTCCTCCTCTGAATAAGAGCGTGACTTGAATCAATATCTTAGAATATCAAAACAAGAATTAAGAACACATAAGTAAGAACAAGTCAAATATTTATCATACAATTCATAAAATAATAACAAGATTCATCTTAGGTTTCATCCCCCTTAGGTATTTAGAGGATTTAGTTCATAACTAAAAAGGGAAATATCTCAGAAGAATAATGAATACAAAACATAAAGAAAACCCAAAACTCCTGAAGGGAAATTGAGGGGAGATCTTCAATCTTGATGGTGAATCCGGCTTTTGAGATGGTTCAATCGGCTTTCCTTAAGCAATTCCTTACTCCCTTCTCTGTGTGTCTTTTATTCTTCTCTTCTAGGGTGTATTTACAGGCTTTGGAATGCCTAAAAGCCCTCAAAATTAGCCTTTTCCGAATTGGACTCAACTTGGGTTCAGCAGGGACACGCCCGTGTGACATGCTCGTGTACGATTACTTCAGGCCGTGGTCAAGTCTGTTAAAATAGCACGGGAGTGTGGTCCACCCGTGTGAGTCGTGCTTCGATTCTACCAATTTGACACGGCCGTGTGGTCTGCCCATGTGACGAAGTCTAGGCCGTGTTCGAGCCTATTAGAATGGCATAGCCGTGTGGTCTTCCCGTGTGGTGAAGTCCACGCCATGTTGATTTCGTACGTTGGCCCATTTTCTCCATTTTTGGCCCGTTTCTCGTTCCTTTCGCTCTCCTATGCTCACCTAAGTATTAAACATGAAATTAAGGCATTAGGAGCATCGAATTCACCAATTCTAAGGAAAAATTATCCATAAAATGCACTAAGCATGGGGTAAAAATATGTATAAATAACGGTTTATCACCTACACACCATATTGTGTCATTACGACACATATCAGATAATATGCAGCCAAGCTGCCAGAATATAAATGAGGGTCGCCTCTTAGAACATTTCCTCTATGTATAACCAATCTCACCCCAAAACAGTTACAGAAAATAGATACAGAAATAACAGATTAAACATGTTTAACATGCTTAAATACAATTAACAGATATACGTCTAATAGAATAATCAGACAAGCATAACAGTATCATACTCAAAACAGAATATCAGACTATCAGATTTCATAATTTTAGGGTTTGGTTAGCCCTTACCAACCCTACGGTAGGCCCACAGTCGATCGGAACGACCCGTACGACCCTAAATAGAATTTCAGAAAAATAGGCCCACACGCCCAGATTGGCCTTGACCGTGTGCCCCACATGGCCTGACCCAAAATCCACACACTCGTATGACATGCCCATATAGGCCCACACGCCCAACCTAGCCTAGCCCGTGTGGCCCAGACGGCCACACCCCCAACACCACACGGCTGTGTCATTCGCACGACCATGCCTTCGTTGACCACACGGCTGTATGACATGGACAGTGGCAATTTTGGCTTTAGTCGAAACCTCATTTTTCGCGATTTGGGAACACACCTGGTACGATTCTGGTGCGAAAACACTCCCGAGACACACAACACCTAAAATTGACAAACCAAACTCACATAATCAGTCTTAATCCACAATTAAACCGAACCAAAAAAATCAATACCGATGAATAATCAAGCATTTGACACATACCCAACCTTTCAAGCGATTTCAACTACGATTCCACGAGAGGAGAATCCCATTCTACTCGATTCACTACTTTTAAAATAGAAATTAAGTTCCAAACAGTAATTTGGAAATCAAAAACTACAAAGCACTAGAATCCCACTTACCTACAACCGAGGGAAAACAAAAAAGTAGATTACAGATATTTGACAACTGATTGAAACAAATGAGAGGGAAACAACAAAGAAAAGAAAAACGGAGGAGCAATGGGAAGCAAAACCAAATCGACGTCAGTTTTCTTTTCTGGAAAGAGAGAAAAATTTTGAAAACCAAAATATTAAAAATAAAAGATAAATCCTCAAATCCCTCATATTACTCCCCACCAACCCACTAACAACCAACTTCTCAGAATCCAACTCCACCAAGACTCTATTAGATAACCGAGCAAAAATATAACCGCTAGACTCGTGCAAGGATTCGAACAGAGGACCTCTATCACACTAACCCCCTTACCACTCGAACCAGCAGGCTCATTCTGATATGGATTAATAGATAATTTTCTATAAGGTCACTCAACAAGGGTGAGTCTTGGATCAAAAATGACAAAAATAGCCAAAGGTGAGACTTGAATCCAAGACCTCACACACACACCCAGACCACTTAACCACTAAAGTAGATACACAATTGTGTTAAATATTTACAGAATCAAAAATAAATTATTTAAGGTGTTACAACTCTACCCCTAAAAGAAATTTCATCCTCAAAATTTACTTGATCAGAATAGATGAGGATACTACTGACGCATTGAGTCATCAGGTTCCCATGTGGCTTCCTTAGTGTCATGATCCCGCCACAGAACCTTCACTAATAGTATGAACTTCTTCATCAAAACCTTAACATCATGATCCAAAATCTGAACTAGCTCCTTCTCAAAAGTCAAGGCCGATCTTGTAATGACCCAAAATTCACGGGCACCGAAAAAGTACATTATCGGGCCTCCGTCTTAGTAAATCGAGTTCGTAAATAATTATTAAGATTAATTATGAGTCTAGTAGTGTGTCTAATTAAGTTTTAATTAGGTGAAATTAGCTTAATTAAGAGTAATTAAGAAAAAAGACTAAATTGAATAAAGGGCAAAGCTTCAATTATAGATCAATAGAAAATAAAAAGGACCAAACTGGCAATTCTACCAATTAGCATAGGTGAGGTGGCATAAGGTGTTAAAGATGTAAGGCTTTTCTTAGATAATTGTATATTGATTAATTAATTAGTTATTATTACTATTATTTTATTTAAGCTATAATTTATATTAAATAATATTATATTTAGAATTAAATTAAGTAAAAAAATGTTTGAAAAAGAAAATAGACATGTGTAATAATACATGAATATACACTTGTAACATCATTACATGTTTTCTTATTAATTAAGTAGAAGATATTTATATATTATATAATTAAATTATTATAATATATTATTAGTAACTAAAATAAATAAAAGAAATAGAATAAAGAAAAGAAACAAAAGAACAAAGAAAAGAAAATAGAAAGCATTCGAACAGGGGAAGGAAAGAAGAAGAAAAAAAAAAGAGGGGGGAAATAGGGTTTTTGAAGCTTGGAGCTTAATTGGTAAGCTCAATTAAGTCCTTTTCTCTTAATTTTGATGTTTTAAAAGTATTAAAACAAGGTTTTGATGGATTTAAGTTGGTAGTTTAAAATTTCGTAGGTTTTTAAACAAAGTTCATGTTGTATAAAATGATGAAATAGGGGTTTAATTGAATGAAATTTAAGTTAGAATAGATAATGGGATTGAAATGTAAAGTAAGCTATAAGTTTTGTGTTTTAGGGACTAAATTGAGGAAAATTTGAAATTAGGAAAATATTTTGAAAATTTAATAGTTAAATTTGAGTTTGAATGAAATTTGGATAGAAATAAAGTGTGAATTGGTGTTGTAAATTTGGTTATTAACATTTTACAACAATACAGTTTTGGGCAGTAGTAGTGTTCTGACTTTGAAAATTCACCAAAAATTATAGAAATCGAACTAGAGAATTAAAAAAATGGAATTAAAGCTTATTGAGTCTAATATTTCATAGAAGAAACAGTGTAAGCAACAAAATTGTAGATCATGAGATATTATAAGTTTTGTGAGACAAGGTCAGAATAAATTTGGGTTCCCCTATTCTGATTTTGAAAAATTATTAAAAATGGTATAAAAATAATTATGGGTTGGAATTTATATGCATAGAATCTTTAATGAACCTATTTTTGAGATAATCAAACAGGAACATTGTCTGAATCTTGTACAACGAGATAATTAATTTTTAGTGAAAAATGGTCGGAACTATTTGACAGAAGAACATAGGAAAATTTAAAGAATAAACTGTACTTATTGGCTAAACCAAAAATTCTAAAAATTTTATGGTAATAAGATATGTGAGTCTAGTTTCAGGAAAAATTAGCAGATCTTAATTTGGAGTTTTTTAGCTCAAGATATAAATGATTTAGTAACAATGACTCAAGTAGACAACTTTGAATGAACATATAAGTAAAAGACATAACTAGGAACTTGTAATGCCCATAACGAGTCTAAAATGCAGTCTTATGAACATCAACTTCCTTAACACTAAGTTGATGGTACCAAAATCGGAGATTAACTTTTGAGAACACAGAGGCCCCTCGGAACAGATCAAACAAATCATCGATCATCGAAAGTGGATACTTATTTTTCAGTCATTTTATTCAACTGCCGATAATCGATGCACATCCTCAGGGTGCCATCATTTTTCTTTACAAATAGAACCGGTGCCCCTATGGAGACACACTACAACGGATGAAACCACAATCTAAAAGCTCTTGAAGTTACGCCTTAAGCTCTATAAGTTCTTTTGGTGCCATACAATAGGGAGTGATGGACACCGGAACTGTACCCTGTAAAAGCTCAATGCCGAACTCAACTTCTCGATTCAGAGATAAACTCGATAACTCCTCAGGAAAGACATCTGAAAAGTGTCTTACTATTTTAATATCCTCGATAGAAGAGTTCCCAAAGATAGAAACACTGAAATATGTCTCACATCCTTTCCGAACCAGTTTCTCAGCTACAAGAGCGGAGATCATTTTGGATAGATAATCTCGACACTCACCGATCACAACCATGTCCTTATCATTCTTAGTCTTTAGAATGACCCTCTTAGTCGTAAAATCCAAACTGACTCGGTGCTCAACCAACCAATCCATACTTAGAATCAAATCAAACTCCCCAAACGTTAACTCCATCAGATTTGCTAGAAATACAACCCCTTTTTCCTCTAATGGAATGTCCCTATAGAGTTTACTAACCCAAACAGACTGCCCCAACGGACTCAGTACAGTGATCTCACTAGAAGTGCTCTCAACTATCATCCCCAAGTTTCCAGAAACAGAACTAGCTACATAGGAGTGTGTAAAACCTAACTCTATCAAAGTAGTATAAGGTATATCAAAACTAATGAACGTACCCGTGATAACATCAGGAACATCTCTATCCTTTCGGCGTCGAACAGCATTAACTAACGCATGCTACCTCACCTCAGTCTGACTAGCACCACTGTACAGTGTTCTCTGTCCACGGCCCATACCATTACCACCCCTAGTCGGTCCACGGCCTTTAGGTGGCTGCTGAACTACCCTCTAAAGCTGTATAGAATCCAATCCTGAAGCTTGTATCTGATCTGCCCGCTATGGACACTCTCTAATATGGTGCTCCAAAGACCCACACCTCAAACAAGCCCCTAACCTCCCCCAACACTCGCCCGGATGGTGCCCACCACAATCCCCACAAGGTTGAATCCCATTAGGAGAAACAGGAACCCCCACTCTAACCAGCTCATCAGATTTGGACTTTTTCTTAAGCCTCTGAACAGAACTAGAGGGCTTCGAATCCCTCTTATTATTTTCTCTCTCATAGTCCCTATTCTAACGCTCTACGCACTTAACCCCTTCGACAACCTTTGCCTTATCAACCAGAATTGTAAACTCACGCTCCCTCTGTGGAGCAATTAAAACCCTCAGACTATCTCTTAGTCTGTCCTCAAAACGAACACACTTCTCATACTTAGATGCCACCATGCTTCGAGCGTAACGGCTCAACCTCAGAAATTTAGCCTCATACTCTACCATAAATCTATCACCTTGCATGAGATTCATGAACTTACGCCTACAAGCATCTCTATAGCTCGGCCCCACATATTTTCCTTAGAAGTTAGTCTTAAAGAAATCCCTATTCAGACGATCAGGCTGAGTACCATCCTCAACTATTAACCACTACTGATATGCCTCATCGCAAAGTAAAAAGACTGCACTTTTCAATTTCTACTCGAGAGTACTGTGTAAATCAATCATGATCCTCTCAGTGGCCTCCAACTAATATTCGGCCACAATAGGGGCGACTCTAGTGACACCCCTAAACAGCTCACCACCACTGGACCAGAGTCGTTCAGTTACCAACCCACGGCCCCCAGATCCAGAATGGGGTTTAGCGACCCTTTCTAATATCCTTAACATGGCTTGGGACAGTAAGTCGTCCCCAGCCGAACGGCTTTGAGGCCTAGTCTTAGTAGCAGGTGAAACTGGTGTCTCGCTCGTATCTAGGTGTGGCATATTACCCAGAGATGAAGACTCAACTTGAGGCCCCTACGACCTCTACTGCAGTCAGAAATACCACGTCTGCGAGTTCTACGAGCGCTCATCGTAAATTTTTAAATTATATTTACATTATAAAATTTAATGCATCAATTCTAGTTTTTATTAGCAGATATTTTATGCATAAATTATTAGAAGTTCAGAAATATTTTCAGAGGTTTTAGTCTCTAATTATTTTACAATAGTTTTAGAAAATACTATCTATAATGTTTTTAGAATATACTATCTAAGTTTCTGAAATACTTACAAGATCGGCGCCGGAGACTCGGTGTACCACATACCTTTTCAAATTATTTCAATTGTTTGAAAACCAATTCTTTTGAAACAAAATTTTGGAACCCAAAATTCACAGCCCGAGTTTTGTAATCTGACTCTGATACCATTAAATGTAATACCCTAAATCCGGCCTAGACGTTATAGTCAAAGCCGGATGTGTCACAAGGTAGGGTTTTGAAAATAGAGTCAACTCATCAAATCATTCACGTTTCATAATTCATATGCATTTATGTCAATTTTCGAAAGTTTTACTTAATCCATCTATTTGCCAAAACGTAATTTGCAGCGGAAGTCTTAAAACTGTTATATTTTTAAAAAATGTAGTTCGCATTTTTAGAAAACCTTTATTTTATTAAAAACCATAGTTTTTAGATATCAGTCGCAAATAAAGTACTAAAACGAAAATCCAAATCCAGAAATAAACCAAAAAGTCTGGAAAATCCAATTATTACAAAACTCCAGAAATTATCCTTAAATTAAAATAAAAATTATAAACTTAATCAGTTTACGAACTCGTGATCACCAAGAGGCTCCATCGCACCGATCCGCCTAAGTCTGTGGATTACCTGAACAGAACAGACAAACAGATGTGAGTTTTTGTAAACTTAGTGTGTAACCCAACAGAATTAAGCATGCAAACATACAGAGATCTCATATAAAATCAGATATAGATTCGGGCTCTTGCTCATTTCAAACACAATCAATAGATTAGATATACAAAATCCTACCCCCATCCTCTACACACCATCTCTGACCATCCCAACACACCATGTGGGTTTAAAAACACTCACCCATCCCTACACACCATATTGTGCCATTACAACACGTATCAAATAATATGCAGCCAAGCTGCTAGAATATAAGCGAGGGTCGCCTCTCAGAACACTTCTTCCACATATAACTAATCCCACCCCAAAACAGTTATAGAAAACACATATAGAAATAACATATTAAACATGCTCTACATGCTTAAATACAGTTAATAGATATACGTCTAACAGAATAATCAGACATGCATAATAGTATCATACTCAGAACAGAATACCAGACTATCAAATTCCATAGGTTTAGGGTTTGGTTAGCCCTTACTGACCCTAGGTAGGCCACAGTCGATCAGAACAACCCGTGCAACCTTAGGGAGAATTTTAGAAAAATGGGCCCACATGCTTGTGTGGCCTCACACGCTAGTGTAGCCCACACACCCAGATTAGCCTTACCCGTGTGGCCCACACAGGCTGGCCCAAAATCCACACGCTAGTGTGGCCCATACGCCCAACTTGGCCTAGCCCGTGTGGCCCACACGGCCACATTCACAACATCATACGGTAGTTTTATGCGCACAGCCATGCTTTCGTCAACCACACGGCCGTGTTTTCGCATACGGCCAACCACAATGGCGACCACACGCCCTTGTGGCATCGACAATGACAATTTTGACTTTTGTCGAAATCTCATTTTTCGCGATTTGGGAACACACCTGGTACAATTCTGGTGCGGAAACACTTCTGAGACACACAACACCTAAAGTCGACAAACCAAACTCACAGAATCAGTCTTAATCCATAATTAAACCGAACCAAAGAAATTGATAGCGATGAATAATCAAGCATTCGTCACATACCCAACCTCTCGAGCGATTTCTTCCACGAGAGGAGATCTCTGTCCTACTCGAATCACTACTGCCAAAATTGAAATTAATGTTCCAAACAGTAATTTGGAAATCGAAAACTACAAAGCACTAGAATCCCACTTACCAACAACCAAGGGAAAACGAAAAAGTAGATTACAAATATTTGACAATCGATCGAAACAAAGGAGAGGGAAATAGCAAAAGAAAAGAAAAATGGAGGAGCAAAGGGAAGCAAAACCAAACCGACGTCAGTTTTCTTTTCTGGAAAGAGAGAAAAATTTTGAAAACCAAAAGAATAAAAATAAAAGATAACTCTCCAAATCCCTCAGATTACTCCCCACTAACCCACTAACTACCAACTTCTTAGAATCCAACTCCACCAAGACTTAATCAGACAATCAAGCAAAAATATAACCTCTACGCTCGTGCATGGATTCAAACATATATTCTAATATAAATTGGTTTAAGACCTCTCACACGCACCTAGAACATTTAACCACTAAAGTAGATACAAAATTGTGTCAAATATTTACAAAATCAAAAATAAATTATTCAGAGTGTTACATTTTAGCACTATAATGTGTTTTTGAGTGTTGTATTTAACTAAAATATTTTCTTTAAATTGGTATACCGTCAAAAGAGATAATTTGTCTGTTTCATTTCTATAATAAAGAGTTAGACTTTGCAATTGTTATTTTCTTTTTTGTTTGGGTTTTATAGAATTATTTGATCATACAAGTTTATATAGGCCTTGGGTTCTTTTATCCATGTCAACCTACAAAAGGACCCAAAGGAAAGGAAGTCAAAACCTGACTTGCTGGTATTTGGACATTGGATTTCTTTATGGCACCATTGGGCTTATTTGGTCAGTATTTCATTCAATTATTGGATGTTCTACTAGGGACACAAGTAAATACTAATGTATTTACATTGTCGATTAAATTTTATATCCACGCACCCTTATAGAAACTGTTCATATTTCGTTTGGGTATCCCATTTGACCATCAATATTAGTCTTTGGGCTTTTATATTGATGGTTTTGATGCTTATATCAACGGATTCTTTCTGTCAGTAAATGGCAGTTTGTTCTAGTGTATTCATAGAAAATAAGGGATTTTTTTTCTCTTCATTCACTTTTGCGTTTAAAATAAGGTATTAATAATGATACATACTAGTATCACGTGTTTGAGTATATTATTTCAAGTATCAACTAAAATAGCTGATGCACATTGATGCAAGCCGATATTGAGTGAAACAAGTTGAAATACATTAAAAAGATTAAAATAGATCGAAATCTTAACCATCACAAAACCTAAACTCTTTGGTTTAAGTTGCGGATTGGAACTATATGCATCGAACGGTACGAATAATATCATTACAATACTAACTACCATAATTCAAAAACATAAACCTTTACCATCCATTCTCATTTGCTTCACCCAACACCACCCTTCCGCTGCATCTATCGCCCTTCATTGCTGCTACTTATCAAATGCCCCTCCCAAGGTAAGAAATCTACATTGGATTAATATTAACTACTTTGAATTCTTGTGTGATGCATGGATGGATTGTTTGTGTGTATTAATATTATAATATTTTTATAGATTTGATTTTTGTTTAAATTAATTAATTATTTGAAAAAATAATGATATTTGAATAATATAAATTACTTTAACAAATGTTATTAAAATGTGTCTACAATTTTCTATAAAATAATTTTAATGTTGTCCACATTAAAAGTTAATTTTTAAAAATATAATTGAAGTTTAAAAATTTACTTATATATTTGTGTCAATTTAGTTTATAGTTTGTATTTCTTATAATTTATTTAACTTAATTATAGATAGAATTATAGTTAATTTTAATTTTATATTTTTAGTGTATATTTAATATATCCATCTATATTTCAATACATCACACAAAAACATTGATGTAAATAAACTCAAAAAAATTACAGTTATATATGCATAATCTTGTATTCATATAAAAATTGTTGATTTTATTCAACAAAAATATAATGTACAATAATATATTGAAAATAAAATAAGTCTAAATGAGTCGATAATATAAGCAATAAATATAATTTTTTTTTTAAATTTATTTAATGAATTGAATAAAGCAACATGTATTGTTAATATTGTGTTATCTCGTATTATTATAATTATTAAAAACTTTATAGTTTCCATTTCAGATTTTATATCAAACAAAATTAAATTGTAATTTAGAAATTTTTATTCCCATAGCTAATTTTTATACCAAATATAGTTTAATACTTTTTTATTATATGATGAGGATGCTAGAGATATTAACAAAATATATGGAATTTCTTATTCCAAAATTTTAGCTATATTTTAATAAAATTTTTTATCATAAAATAAAATTTTAAATATAGTCTATAACTATACATCACAAATTATTATCGTAACAAATGTTAGTTTATAAGCTATGTGGCATAGGAATTGTTTATTTTTTGTAACTTTATATTACTAAAAAAATTAGTTAACTAATAATAATCTTGTTACAAGTGTTACTACTTTTTTTTTTTTAACTAATAATAATCTTATGCTTTGAAATAACAAGATATAAGTGTTATACAATGGCTTTTAGAGTTGTAACTCAAATAAATTTTCTTATTTTTTAGAAATTTTTATATTTTTAAATATAATTAATTTATTGTTTTATTTATTTTTTAGGAATTTAAATTCAAATCTAAAAATGTTGTATATTTGATTTAAGTAAAATAATTTTATATGCAAGTATAATATTTCTAAAAAAAAAATGTTTTTGAAGCTTGAAGGTAGTATATATAAATTTGAATTATTCAAAAATAAAATTTGAATTAATTCAAAATCTTGAATTTCAATTACATTAATTCTCGAACAAAGAATTTGGAAATAATGAATTTGTAAATCATAATTTTCAAATTTAAAATTTTGAAATCCAAATCTAAATTTCAGATCCCAAATGAGAACTTGGATTTTTTATTGGATTTGGATTTCAAAAATACTGTAAATTGTATAGTCTTATAAAATAAAGAGAGATGAAGAGAATAAAGAACAAAGAAAATATGAAAACAATAAATAATGTACTTTATTGATAAAAGAGATGACTATAATGCTTCATCAAAATCTCTATTTATAGCCATAAGAAGTATAAAAGAAATAGAGATCTAATTCTAATTTAAAGGAAATCAAAACTTTATCTTGATCATGATGAACATCCACTTAATAATATATTCATAACACATAGTAAATTATTTAGAAATGTAATATTTTTCATAATTTTTCAAATCCATTGATTTATTAGATATTTATTCAGTAATGAATTTGAAGTTCTTAAAATATTTTTAGATTTGAAATATATATTTTTATACATTTAAAAAATATATTTTTTTGACAAAAAAATGTAAATTATATTGAGTTTTAATTAATTTACTCATAATATATGCATTTCTTTCTCACCATCTACATAATAATGAAATTCAAATCCAAGTTTCAAATTCATGTTTCAAATCAGAACATTACATAATTTTAAATTTATAAGTACAAAGTACAACTAAAATATATTTGAAATTAGTGTAAAAATTTTAATATCTTGATATTATGCAAACTAAAACATAATATTGCATAATCAATAATCATAGAATGTTTAGAATAATATAATTTTCATGAATATAAAGAATTACCACTACAGCAAAACAAGTTTTTAGCGCGTTTTTAGTGGCGTTTGAACCAAAAACGCCGCAAAAAGGTATACATTAGTGGTGCTAACCGGAAAATGCTGCAAAAGGTTAGAGCTATAGCGGCGTTTATGAGGAAAACACAGCAAAAGGTCCAGCATTAGCGGTGTTTCCCACAAACGCTACAAATTTGCAATAATAAATTTGACTCCAATGGCGTCGTTTCATTACAAAGCATTAAACTTTTAGTGGCGTTTTTAAAAAACGCCGCAAAATTGCAATAACCATTTGCCTTAAACAACGTTATTTCACAACAGGGAACTAAAGTTTTAGTGGCGTTTTTCACGAACGCCCGCAAATTTGTAATACCAATTCGACTCCAATGGCGTTGTTTCATTACAAAGCATTAAACTTTTAGTGGTGTTTTTAAGAAATGCCACAAAGTTGCAATACCATTTGCCTTAAACGACATTGTTTCACAACAGGGAATTAAATTTTTAGTGGCATTTTTCACAAACGCCGCAAATTTGCAATACCAATTTGTCTCCAACGGTGTCGTTTCATTACAAAGCATTAAACTTTTAGTGGCGTTTTTAAAAAACGCCGCAAAATTGCATTACCATTTGCCTCAAACGACTACGTTTCAGAACAGGGAATAATTTTTTTCTGGCGTTTTTCACAATCGCCGCGAATTTACAATACCAATTCGAATCCAACGGCATCGTTTTGTTACAAAGAATTAAACTTTTAGTGGCATTTTTAGAAAACGCCACAAAATCGCAATACCCATTTGCCTCAAACGAAAACATTTTCGAACAAGGAATAAAATTTTTAGTGCCGTTTTTAAAAAACGTCGCAAAATTGCAATACCCATTTGCCCTAGACAATGTCGTTTCACTTCAGGAATTAATTTTTAGTGGCGTTTTTGCTGAAAACGCTGCAAATGTTATGCATTAGTGCCGTTTTCCATAAACGCCACAAATAATGTTATTCCAATTTGACTAAAACGACTTCGTTTTGTTAGGCCCGAAAATCCTTTAATTTTTTTTCCAAATCAGATTTCCCTAAAATTTTTCACAAAACCCTTTAATTCCTCCCTAAATTCTTTTCCCCAATTTCCCAAATCCTTTAGTTTTTGATAAAAAAAATGTCGCAACAAATATGTTATTTTAGGGTTCAAGATTTAAGGTTAAGAGGCTATGGTTTAGGGTTTTAAATTTATTAATTATAGTTTTAGGGTTTAGTGTTTATGGTTTATGGTTTAAAGTTTAGGGTTTCGTGTTTAGTGATTGTAAGGTTTGGGATTTAAGGTTTCATGTTTAGTGGCTATATAGTTTAGGATTTAGGATTTAGGATTTAGGGTTTATGATTTAGGGTTTTATGGTCAGTGTATATAGTTTAAGGTTTAGAGTTTAGGATTTCAGGTTTAATGTTTAGTGATTATAAGGTTTCATGTTTAGTGGCTATATAGTTTAGGGTTTGTGGTTTATGATTTAGGGTTCTAGGGTTAGGTTTATATAGTTTAGGGGTTATGGTTTAAGGTCTAGAGTTTTAAGGTGTTACTAAAATTGACAAGAAAATCATTTTATTTTAGGGTTTAGGGTTATTTGAATATTATCCTTTTGTTTATGAGTTAGGGAGGTATTATGAGTAGTTTTAGACATAATATCAAAAAAGAATTTGAGAAGTTAAATTTTATCAAAATCGATCAATTTGGATAAATTCTATCAGGTGCATAAAAAATTAAACTCGTGGATACAAATTCTTCGTAAGGAAGTTTAGTTTCATTTTTTAAAATTATTTTCGTACCCAATTATAAAATTTTAAAAATTAAATATATTGTTTGAAACAAAACAAACGTAATTTAAAGGAATTTATGAAATAATTAAACTATAAATATTTATTAGTATCAAAGGCATTAGCTGGGTTTTTCATCAAAAGTGTCGCAAATAATCATTTTACTAAACCAAAACAGCGCCGTGCTGGTTCGCGTTTTTAGTGCCATTAGCGACACTAAGTTAAAAACACCGTAAAAGATCGACCTATAACGATGCTTTGTGAAAACGCCGTAAACTATCACTTTTGAGTTAATCAAGACTTCGTCGTTTTGCTCTACTCTGTTGTATCCCAGCAATATACCCGAAATTCACCATTTTTTCCCCTAAAAAATTTCCCCAAATCCCTCAAATTTCCTCAAAACCCTAAATTTTCCCCAAACAAAAATCGCACCCCATCTCCTTCATCTGCTGCATCTGCTTCATAGCCGTGCATCTCCTTCGCCCCGTGCATCTACTGTATAGCCGTCGAGTGTCCCTTCTGCTGCGTCGCTATCCTCTGCCGCAACCAATTGGTAAGTTTTTTCCTTTGTACACTCCGCCGCTGCATATTTTTTAGCCTTAATTCGATAATAGTTAGAGGGCATTAAGGGTAATTCCATTTCTTGCTTGAAGAATAGACTACTAGAGGAGAAAGATAATTTGGTAATATTTGTAAGAAGATACAAATATATATCAGATTAATTTGCCTAGCTAGTTGATGAAAGAGAGCATCATCCCACATTATATTCCTATTTCTCATCCACTTTGATTTTTCATTTTGTTTTTTTTTCTTGATTATGGTTTACTACCCTTTTTAACTATTTTAATAGTTCGATATATAATGTGGAGAAAAATAGCTTTTTTTTAATTGTTACTAAATGTAGAGAAATATGTTTTAGTTATTTTTGTTTTTGTATTAAAATGTAGAACAGTATATTAAATTGGTCAACTAGGTTCTATTTGCCAGGGATTTTGGTTTTCAGCAAATATAAATCCTTTGTCTTTTTACATTTATTTTCTGAAGGTTTTTGTCACTTACCTAAATTTGTTTTATGTTTTTTTATTTTTGAATTCTATGTTTCCCTCTGTTGTATTTTTGTTGTCTCGTGTCACGATTCTTTGATTATCGTGTATGGATCTTTACTTCAGCATTGTGATTATTAACATAGTGATTATTTGAATTGGACGTGGATATATATAGGATTGAGTAATTTGACAAATTTGAAGAAATTCGATTGAAGTGAGAATCAAATTGAAAGGTTTCAATCTTTTAAAGGTTATATTTAATCAAATACCTAAATTCTTACATATAATTATATAAATTATTCTTCTTCTTACGAACTTGGAGGAACTTGATTTAAGTAATAATCTCTCTCGGAACAACACAATTTTCTCTCTTGAAGGGCTTTCAAGCCTAAAGTCTTTGACTTTGCGCAACAACCATTTGCAAGGCTCATTAGATATTGAAGGTATTAAAGCTATAACCTTTTTTTCCTTTATTATTTACTTTTAAGCTTATATCACAAGATGTATGATCATCCTTGTTTTTTTTCTTGTTTTTAGCCCTAAGATTTAGTTAGTTAACACCGATTCAACCACTGTTTTTTTAAATAATATATATGAAGGTTCTGAAGAAAGTATATAATATAATAAAATTTATAAGCCATAGAATAATATATATATATATATGCATAAAAAACATGGATTGTTATGCATAAATGACACAAATTTTTTGCCTGGAGTTGTCCATAATTTTTTTTTTGTGTATGTATATATTGAACGAAACATTTTTACATATTAACTATTCAAATGATTTTCTTCCGATGATAGATGGAACATGATTGAGGTTAACAAACTTGGAGGAACTTGATTTGAGTTATAATCTCTGTCCGAACAACATAATTTTCTTCCTTGAAGGGCTTTTAAGCCTAAAGTCTTTGACTTTGTACTGCAACCATTTGCAAGGCTCATTAGATATTAAAGGTACTAAAGCTATCTTCAATTTTTTTTTCTTTATAATTCTATCTAGAATTTTTTAAAATCATTCACATTTCATGTTTGAGGATTTTCATCTTCACTTCAAGTTTTAGATTTACTTTTTTTCATTTTTATTTCTTTAAAATATTTAATAATTCAGTTGTTACATTTTAATATAATCAAGTAAAACAAATCAAGAAAATGTAACTACTGAATTATTAAATATACTTCTATAAACACATTTGAATACGAAAGCATAATTAATTCTTATAAGGGCATTTCAATGAGGCTAAATTGTGCTGCTCCAGTAATTTTACTTTTCTTCTTCACTTCTTGCACTTTCCATTTCTTCTCTTCTTCCTTTTAAGAAATGGATTGCAAATATTTTTAATTTTGTACAATTCTAATCAGTTTAGCATTCTCCCTTTAAATTTTTTTAATTTATGAATATTCGAATAAATACCACACAATACTAAACGTAATTAAAATAAAGATGCTAATCATAACTTACATAACTTACATAATACATAAATAAATATCATATCATAACTTACATAATTTACATAACTTACATAAATAAATATCATATCATAACTTACATAACTTACATAATTTATTGTCAACTTTAGACTTCAAGAACTACGAAATGGATAAGAGTTGGATGAATTTGTCAAGGGCAAGCAACAACTATTGAAATGGAGTACAAACTTTTCTAAATTTTGCATTTCAAAATGCAAGCCAAGAAAATATGATTCTTTGCCCGTGTAAGAACTGTGGCAACATCAATTGGCATTTTCGTGAAATTGTTTATGAACATCTAATTGTTGATGGCTTTATTCAGGGGTATAAAAAATAGATTTTCCATGGAGAGTGTACACCTAGTAGAACCTCTTCAACGATTAATCCGACTTATCCTCATAGAGAGTCTGTTAGAGAAGATGACATGGAAGGTATGTTAAGGCATGCATTTAATATGCACAGTCATGGTTTGCAACCATTTCCACCTGACTTTATTGCATCCGATGATTGTAATATTGGTGGAAATGTTTTTACCGAAACGGGAAGAAATGTACCTTATGAAGAGCTAAATGGAGAAGCGGCGAAGTTCTACAAGTTACTTAATGAAATGAACGAAGAACTTTACGAGGGATCAAAATATTCGAAATTGTCCTTCTGCATTCGTCTATTTCACTTAAAATGTTTGGGAGGGTGGACCGAAAACTCTTTTACAATACTGTTAGAGTTTTTGAGAGATATGTTTCCGTTTACAAAAATCCCTTAGTCTTGTCAAGATATGAAGAAACTAATAAAAGATTTAGGCCTTGGGTATAACAAAATTCATAGTTGCCCAAATGACTGCATATTGTACTGGGGTGATCGGAAAAACCAACAGTCTTCTCATGTTTACGGTAATTCTCGTTGGATGAATAGGAATACAGAAGATGTGAATGCGGGTGAAGGTGAGGCACAATTAAGAAAGAAGCCAGTCAAGATTTTGTGATATTTTCCACTAATACCGAGGCTTCAAAGGCTTTTCATGTCGTCAAAGACAACCGAGTCTATGAGGTGGGATCATGATCAATGAATCGATGATGGATTATTAAGGCATCCTGCGAATTCTTTAGCTTGGAAATCATTTGACAGTAAATTTCCAAGCTTTGCAAGTGATCCTCAAAATGTGAGGCTTGAGCTAGTAGCTGACGGATTTAATCCTTTTTAAAATCATGAGTACTTCGTACAGTACTTGGTTTGTAGTGCTTGTTCCTTACAATTTGCCTTTGTGGATTTGCATGAAGTAATCTTCTTTTAACTTATCTATGATTATCCCTGGAGAGAAAGGTCTCAGAAATGATATTGACATTTATATGTAGCCACTTATTGAAGAGTTGAAACAGTTATGGGCGGGTGTTGAAACATATGATGTCTTCAGAAAGGAGAATTTTTATTTACGTGTAGCCTTGTTGTGGACTATTAATTATTTCCTAGCTTATGTCAATTTATCTGGTTGGAATAACAAAGGACGTTATGCTTGTCCTTGTTGTGCGGCGCAAACATGTTCGAAGTGGTTATATAATGGGCAGAAGTTTTCTCATATGGGGCATCGTTGGTGGTTAGATGAAAATTATAGATTTAGATTTCAGAGGACACTATTTGATAGTACTGAAGAGTTCAGAGAAGCTCCTGAGCAAACCATTGGATCTAAAATCTTATTCATGTTAAAAGATATCAATTTTAATTATGAGAAGATGAGTCAACCACACAATACGTAAACAAAGAGAAGACCGAGGGAGGTGTATGTCGGTGATGTTGATGGGGAGATTGATGATGAATCTGATGAAGAGGATGATCCTAATGAGGCAAACTTATGGAAGAAAAGAAGTATTTTTTTTAGTTGCATTATTGGGAGCATCACATTTTGCGACACAATCTTGAAGTCATGCATATTGAAAAGAATGTTTGCGAGAACATCATTGGGACAATTCTGAATGTTGATAAAAAATCAAAAGACAATATTCAGAGTTGACTTAATCTATTTGACATGGGAATTCAACGTGAACTTCATCCCCAAGTACTTCTGAATGGGAAATATAGGTTGTCGTCTTCTATTTTTGCAATGTCAAAGAAAGAAAAAAAAATGTCGCATGGTGTCAAAGGACATAAAGGTCTCAGATGCATATGCATCAAATATATCTCGATGTGTGAGTCTTAAAGATCAAAGACTATATTCCCTAAAATCACACGATTATCATATCTTAATGCAAGATTTACTGTCAGTTGTTTTACGGTGTTGTATGTCAAAAAAGGTGACGTCTTGTATAATTGAACTATCCAATATAATGAAAGCTATTTGTGGAAAAGTTCTGAATGTTGAAGAACTTGAGAAAGTACAAGATCGAGCTGTCTTGACTTTATACAATTTGAAGAAGATTTTTCCACCTTCCTTCTTCACTATTATGGTGCACTTGGTAATTCATCTCCCTCATGAAGCAAAACTTGGTGGATCGATTTTTTATCGGTGGATGTATCCTATAGAGAGGTGCTAATTTATTTGTAAAGTTTTTCATTTATTCATGAACATACCTTTAGTTACAACTTTCGATAATGTTGTATATCGTGTTTAGGTTCCTATTCAAATTGAAGTCTTATTGTCGTCATAAACGTTATGCAAAAGGATCAATAGCTGAAGGATACTTGGCAGAAGAGTGTATGACTTTCTGTTCTAGATATTTAGAAGATGTTGAAACAAGACTGAATAGACCAAGTAGAAATATTGGGCTCACTGATCATAACGTAGCCAAAACTTATTTATTTCGAAGTTATGGAGAACCCATCGGTAAAGTTGAAATTGCACACTTAGATGATAGATCTTGGGTACAAGCACATCGATATGTTCTTTTTTACCACGATTCAATTGAACCATTACGCAAGCAAGTTTTAGAATTTGATTAGTATTCATCTTTTTAATTTGTTTATCTTCTAACGAAGTAATCCACTTTTTAACATAGCGAGTACAAATAACTCTTGAGATCTCGTTCACGCTCTCGAAGATTACAACATCGAGAGATTCATAAATTATTCACAGAATCTTTTCATGAATGGTTAGGGAAAACGGTATGTGACTGAAGCTTTCATCGACAAATAATAATGTTTTCTCATAACATTTATAATTAATCAATTTACTTTTGATTCAATACGTTTGGAGTGGAAAGGACGTCAATGAAGAAGTTAAATGGCTTTAAGGTCTGAATAGAGTAGTAAAAAGATATAGTGCCTTCCTCATCAATGGATTCAGGTTTCATACAAAATCTCGCAAAAGTTTGAGGAGGACTCAAAATTGTGGAATAGTTGTTAATTCTTCAATTACAAGTTATGCTAGTGCTAGGGACAGTAATCTTGTTGAAGGAAATGTGGAGTATTATGGACTTCTTACTGACATTATTGAGTTGGATTACTATGGCAAACGGAAGGCTGTCTTATTTCGATGTGATTGGGCTGATGTTAATATTGCTCACGGAATTAAAAAAGATCAATTTGGTTTTACAATAGTGAACTTCTCTTGATTAATTCACACTGGACAACAATTGATAGACAAGCTGTATGTATTTTCTTCTCAAATGAAACAAGTTTTTCACTCGAAAGATCCAACTGATGAAGGTTGGTACGTTGTACTCCGTAACACCCCTAGAGACTTGTTTGACATGGGCAATGGAAGTAGAGATGACATCGACGAAAGATTAGAAACTTTACATTTTGCAGAACAAAACTTAAATGAAAATATTCCTAGAACTAGTACACAATTTCAATGGGTTTGCCAGGATGTGGATGAAGATATTTACGAATTATGATGTAGTAAGATTTTACAATTTTTTAATTATATGTAATATTATATTTTAAATCTTGATCTTGTTAAATATTTCATCTATTTTATATGTACTATTATTATTGTAATTAGTTACTAAAATTTCAACTATTTTATGTGTATTGTAGATAAAATGCCCAAAAGAAAATTACCAGATCTAAGTATTGTTCAAAATCCTCAAAATTTGGAAGAAACAAATAGTGAGCAACAAACCGGTATTGGATCTTCGAATGTTCCGAATACACCTGACGAACCTGTAGAAATTCAAAGTAATGTTAAACTTTAATTACATCCGTGTTGACTTTTATTACTGATTTGTGTTTCAAATTCTTATATTATAATACACCATTTTTCAACTGAAAGCGGTGGGATGCGTAGAACTCGAGGATGTACGCTACTAGAAGATTTATATGAGTTAAATTCCATCGAGCGTGTCAAAATAGCTAGAAACAGTCTTTGGCAACCTGTTGGATCAGAAGCTCGACTTTTAGCAGGATACTTGGGCATTATAGCATGAAATGCCAATCTGTTGCCCATCAACTACGAGTCATTGCATCATATGCCTGATAGTAACAAAAATCAAGCTCTCGATAATATTAAGGTAATAACATAAATGTAATTTATAATACTTTGTTTAAGTTTCATTTATATTTACTATCTAAACTTGTGTTTTTTTTGCAGGAGATATTTGTTTTAGAGGTCTCAGATAATTATGTCAAGAAGGCATTAGGAAAGAAATGGAGAGACCATAAAAGTACTTTAAAGAAATAATATTTTAAGAAAAATATAAGTCTCGAAGAGAAACTACGAAATGTCCCGCCGGGAATGCAGAGGTACCAATGAGAAGATGCAGTAAGATTTTGGAATTCAAAGAAAGGAGAGGTATTATGTACTTCCAAACTCGTATAATTATAGTATTTACTATATAAGTAATAATGATTTCATAATGTAGAATCGTGAGCACGTTGGAACTACAAGTAGGCAAAAGCAAAAATTTACGCACACAGCTGGGTCAAAAAATTTTGCTTGTGTAGCTGAGGATGAGGTATTTTGAATTTATTAATTTATTAATTGTGTCAAATATTAATTAATCTCTATTAAATAATATTTTTACTACTATATTATAGGAACAATCGTCTGGTCAAAAAGTTGGACGCCTTCAACTTTTTGACATTACACATAGAAAGAAAGATGAATCTCCTATGACTACTGAAGTTGCAGAAATTATGATATATTTACTTAATAAAATTTGAATTATTTTAAATATTTATAATGTTTAATTATAATGGTTTAATTCGTCGTTTGTATTGCAAATAATGTTGTATTGCATTTGTTTATTTTATATATTTCGTTTCTAACTTTTTGATTGATTTATTAGGAGAAACTAAAGGATAAAAAGGTGGAGTATGAAGTGACTGCTTCGAGTGATAGCTTTGTTAATCTTGACGATATTGATAATCGAATAATTACTGAAGTTTTGGGTCCTGAAAGGTATGGTCGAGTTTGATTTCAAAGATCATTTGTTAATCCAACGCAATATTTTGGATTCAGCTCGCAGCAATATATGCCTTCTGGGAGTCAGGCTCAAGCTGAAGTTCAGAGATTAAAAGACCAAATGGCTCAGATGCAAGCGAGCATAGTTGAGCAAATTGCTCAACTTAAAGCGGAGGCAGCATCGAGAGAAGCAGAGGTTCAAAAAATATGAAGAACTCCAACTACAACTTAGAGCGAAAGCAGCAGCGAGGAAAGCAAAGGCAGCAACAAGAGAAGCAGAGCAGAATAGAAAATATGACGAACTTTAGCTACAGCTTCAGAATATGATGAAGATGTATCAGCAATCGCAGAATCCGCCATTTTAGACATTTGTTTTCTTATTGTAAGCATATTTTTAACATTTTAACTTTTAACATTATTGTAAGAATATTTTGTTATTTCATATATTAATTTTATATCATATATCTTTCATTGGATTTGATCATTTAGATTTGTTATTTCTGGTTGGCTTTGTATTTGCTGGATGGCTTTGTATTTGTTATTTTTGGTTGTTACAGGAAGGGTTATATATAAATTAAAATGTGTAGTTAGGAATCTGTAAAGTTAGCGGCATTTTAGCGGTGCTTCTATGAAAAACGCCGCTAAAGAACAAGACTTTTAGCGGCGCTTCCATGAAAGACGCCGCTATAGAACGTAACCTTTAGCGGCGTTTTGTTTGGAAACGCCACTAAAGGTAACGTTCTATAACGGCGTTTGTAGTAAAAGCGCCGCTAAAGGTCATGTTCTATAGTTGCGTTTCTGGTAAAAGCGCCGCTAAAGGTAACGTTCTATAATGGCGTTTGTTGTAAAAGTGCTGCTAAAGGTCATGTTCTATAGTGGCATTTATTGTAAAAGCGCCGCTAAAGGTCATGTTCTATAGCGGCGTTTGTTGTAAAAATGCCGCTAAAGGTCATGTTTTATAGCAGCGTTTTTGTGAGAAGCGTTGCTAAAGGTCATGATCTATAGCGGCATTTTTTCAAATAAACGCCTCGAAATTTAACGGCGTTGTCCATAGCAGCGTTTTTACGGTGTTAATAAAAACACCGCAAATAGTTTTAGCGGCAATTATAAGTGCCGCTATAGGCCCAAAAAACGCCGTTAAAAACCAGTTCTGTTGTAGTGTACTTGATTCAAAATTGGAATAGATCATTAAATTTGACGAAAAAGAAAACTACGATAAATTAATTTCTCCCTCTTGAACTTCTCCCTTTTGTTACACAAATCCTAAGTAATGGAGGTTATAATTTTACTATTAGTTTTTTTTTTTTTTTTTTGCAACCTTAATATGTAAAGAGAGGATCAATTTATAATAATCAACTTTTAATTTGATACGTCCATAAGTAACTAAATGAATGAATAAAAATTAATTTGCTACTAAAGTAAATAACTTATTTACCTTAGATTAGACTATCAATCACCTTAAATTTGGCCACTTAACTTTAGCTTTAATTGGTCTATAAGTTTGGCTAAAATTTTATATTCTCTTGCTTGGTCCGATGCAATAAAGTATAACTTTTAATAGCACAAACATTGAGAGTGCATAACAAAAATAGTATTCATTATTAATTGCAAATTTGAGTTATGACGATTGTATATAGCTTAAGTCACATGCTTCATTTCATATACTATAACAACTCAATATAATAGGTCTTTAAGTAACATACATATCACATCATAGTTACAGTAATATTACCATAACATGTCAGAGAATTCTAATAAGCTAAACATGAAAACACCTAACTAGGAGTCACCACAAATTAATTTGGGTTAGGTGTGATCACTCACCTACGAGTCTACTAGTTTTATGATTAACCTAGGTGAAGCCCGAGGAAAACCTAAAAGAATTAACTCAGTCTACTTTGTTAGATCTAGGCTTAGGAGTACGGTTACTGAAGGGAAAGTTTTAACATCCCTACGACTTATGTCTTACAACAATACCATATTAACTCTTGACATTTTTATTAGGTTTTTAGTTTTTTTTAATCTAATCATCCTAATTTAGTGACTCCATTACAAGTTAATAAATTTTACAATTTATTCAATTTATTTATAATATTTACAAATTAATTAATTAATCTCTGGTAAATGGTAAATTATCTAAACTAATACTAACTAAGTATTTATCTAACCTATCATATTAAAATTAATAAAATTTACAAAAAAAAAACTTTTAGAAAATTTCAATCGTTACTTAATTTAATAAATTTGTAATACGCTTTACTCGAGCCCAGACTTAGACCCAAGCAAGAAATGGTACATTTAAAAACCAAACACATCACTTTAGTTCCACTCATCCTTTAGACTCATTGAGTTCATTAAGACTTCTTCAACCATCGTTAAGCTTACTCTATGTTTTGGTTGCATTCGGGGGTTGTTTGGTGCCTTTTTGAAGTAAAAATAACTAAAATTGAGCAAACTAAGGCAGAGATATCGATATCTTTGCACCAGTATTGTTCTTTTTTGCATTTTGCCAAAATTATACTGATACAAATCCTCTACGAATCGGAACTTAGATGCAAGAAAGCCAAAATCAAGCTTGAATACACCCTAAAACATACCATAACATACTCCAAACATTTCCAATAATTCTCAACCATTATCAAACATCAAATTACCTCAAAATATCATTCAAAACATCATATATTCATCTTTATCTAATTACTAACAAAAATCTACAAAAGGCTTCAAAACATTTCCATTTAATCTTAACTAACCTTTGTGCCAATGCACTAACTATCTATCATTTTCACAGTTACTGGATACCTGTTTACATGCCACACTAATTCTCACTTCACAACTCTTACCCTGTTGGTGATATGTGATTTGGCAAGCCATATTTGATTTTTTTTTTCACACGAACACTTTTCTACATTCTACGCGTTTGAAAATGTGTTAAGTTTCATGGCTTAGTAAAAATACTCACATGAATTCTATTACCTATCCAAGTATTTATTGTTAGTTTCGTTTAAATACAGCACTTATAAATTTTATGTCTTATCATAATCACTTTATTATAGACGTACCAAATGTTTATTGTTAGTATTTATTGTTAGTTTCATAATCACTTTAGCATAATCACTTTATTTTATACACGAAGTGATTGAGAATACAAGCTCACCAAGATTGCGAGCTCCTTACTCTGCAACTTATCAAATTGCACTGAAATGATAATAATTTTTTGATAAGATGTTTTGGCTGCTGATTAGAATAAAATCAACCAATAGAGAAATAAGTTGAATTAATCAAGTTGCAAGATTAAAAAGGCTGTAATTATTTTATTATTATTGTTAACTTATCTAAGCTCTCATGTAAATAGAGGAATCAATTTTTTAATGAAAAAGTTTATCAAAAGCTGATCTTTCTCCATTTTCTTGATTCTTTTTACTTCTATTTCAATCCTTTCCACATTTAAAATCCAACGGACAGAAGTGCTTCGTTTATGATGTAGCTATTCTAATTGTATGACTGAACTGTTTTTATTTCTAATGAATTTGATTGAGAAAAAAAATAGCATAATAAGAAATGATGATAAAATAAATTCATCTTTAATTTAGAATATATGATAAATTTTAATGAATGCAGTGCTAGCTCCACAGAGAAATGAAAATGTCCATTGTCATCCCATGGAGTTAATTAATTTCTCCCAATTTCATCGCACAGCCAGCTAAATTCCTTCTTAGTTGTCTTCACACTCCACTACTCTATTGCAATATTTTCCCTTCTTTTGCGCTTTTATTTAGATCAAATGATGAGAGAATCATAAGGCCGACAATATCGTTATAAAAGCATGCCATATTGCCACTATGTGTGACCTTTAAACTCCATGCTCCGCTGCTGCTGCTGCTTCTGCCTGCCCTTCATCGCTATTATCATCTGCTCCCTTTCTTCCTTCAAATTTAATATATTTATACCACTTAGCGCATATTATGTAGACCACAAGATCAGCCGTTGTCAAAGCAGCTAGCATGAAAAAGAATCGGTCCAGATGACCTTTGTTAAGGTTTCCTGGGATCCATCCAGGCATATCATCTCTTGTAGATATTCTCATAACAATTGACACCAGCAAGCTACTCACGTAATTCCCAAGTGATATAGATGTCATGCAAAGCGCACTTCCGAAGCTCTTTAACCCATCTGGTGCCTGCCCGTTAAAGAACTCTAATTGACCAACATACATGAATACCTCCGATGCTCCTATAAGCATATATTGTGGAACTTGCCAGAATATGCTCAAAGAGCTTGCGTTTACACAGTTGGGGCAATCTTTTTTGGCGTCCTTCAATCTCAACACTTCCACCACTCCTGCTGCCACCATTGCCAGTATGGCTATAACAAGCCCAACTCCCATTCTTTGAAGCTCGGTGAGGCCCTTCGATTTTGACTTTATTCTTGCAACAACAGGGTCAAGAACTAGCCTGTAAAGGAAAATGAATGCTGCCACACTGAGTATGTCGAAGCTAGACATGCCCGCCGCCGGAATGTTGAAGTTGGAAATCTTGGTTTTCATGGCGGCTCCTTGTTCAACAAAGAGTGATGCCATTTGAGTAAAAACCACGGAGAAAAGAATGGTGCATAGCCAAATTGGGAGGAGTCTCAATATGCATTTTACTTCTTCAACTTGTGTTACTGTGCAGAGACGCCATGGATTGCGACCATAAATTTTTTTACCTTGCTTAGCGTAATCCTTGGGTGTAATAATTGCTGCTTTATCCAAAAATCTGAAAATTAAAATGAATACTACCACAGTTAATAAAGTTAACCAGTAGCAGATCACTGGTTCGGAAATGAATAAGACACATGAACCTACCTGAAACCATCTGTATGGAGTATCTTTCTGTCCCCATTCATGGCGGATTCCTTGTTGTCCACTTCAAACAAATTCTCTTCCCCTTGCGTCCTCTCAACCTTCCATTTTCTTGTTGAAGCAACCAATACTTGGCAAAACCTTGAGAGAGGGTTGCCCTTGGGTTCAAAGTGCCTATACCTGGGTGTCCCGATCAGAAAGAGGACTAATGCCCCAACAGCAGATGCAGTGGATGCCCAAAATCCAAGTGCCCACATGCCTTGATCCTCAAAGTAGCCCAAAATGGTATTTGAAAAGAGTGATCCAAGGTTCAAAGCCAAATAGAAGTAGCTGAAGAAGGCTATTTTTGAGTTCCCCTCTTTAGGGTCTTCCTCATCAAACTGATCAGCCCCGAAGGTGGCTATGTTAGGCTGGTAACCTCCGTTACCTAGGGCTACAAGGTATATGGCTAAGTAGAAAAAGACAATGTGGAAAGTGGAGTGAGATCCACATGGAGTTTCTTCATCACCGCAGCCGCTAGGCTTGAGTAAGAATAGAGTGGTTGAAATTGATAACAGCACCAAACCCTGTAGTGTTCAAACAAACTTGCATCAACATTTTACTGTATATATAGCAGTGTTATGATATATGTTAATAATGAAGAAGTCAAGCAGTGTTAGTTAAGGTTTAGTTAGTCTGTTGTTAACAGTTAGTAGTTGTAAAGGTAGGTACCCTACTGTATTAAATACTCAGTTTGTTCTCTTGAATGAATATGTGAAGTCATACTTTCTTCATTCTGAGTATCTTAACAAGCAAGGATAACAGATTACTATGTAGATAGATAGATAGATAGATAGATAGATAGATAGATAGATAAATAGAGAGGCATGCATATATGTTTGTAGATGAGAAAAATTAGATGTAACTCACAACAACAAAGACAGCCTGGAATATGGCACAAGTCTTGTACCTTCCCCAGTAAGAGTCACTAAGGAAGGCACCAAGCAGAGAGAAAATGTAGACAGTTCCAGTCCATTTGCTGACGTTGTTTGCAGCAGCTGCACTGTCTTGGCCGAGCACCCTCGTTAAGAATAACACCAGGTTGACCCCCACTCCAAAGAATGCCAATGTTGCCAGCCCTTGGTTAACTGAACATCATCATGTATACATAAATAGTTCATTTCAATTAAGGATTGTTGGTTGGAAATTAGCCTCTTTGCTGTGAGCAGAGGATTACATAAGAAGGAATATTGGATAATAATAATGTAAAAAGATGATGACTAATTAGAGTATAGATGGGAGGCATCTACCTAGGGTGAACAGTCAATATTTGTTACTTTGGTAATGAGAAGTAAAGAAAACGAAACAAGTGACAACACCCTGTTGAAGTTAAATATTAAAGTTCAAATGCAACCAATCATATATATTTAATATAACAAGTTAATACAAGATTTTATATTGCGATATATGACGCAATATTACTTTTTTCTAATATTTCTATAAGTTAATTTATTTAAATTAATTTTTTCAAATTTAAATTAAATAAATTCAATGAATAGAATATTTATATTAAAAAATTAGATAAATATAAATTTTAAAAATTTCATTTGTCCATTCAATTTGAATTAACCTTTTCAAATTTAAAATAACTTTTTTAAATTTATTTAAGTTTGTCAAATATTTTTATAAGTTAATTTATTTACCATAACTTTTTAAATACTAGATAAAATATTTATATATTTTATTTTATTTTAATTAAATTAAAATTTTCAAATTTATATTAAATAAACTCAATGTGTAAAATATTTTTAATTATAAAATATAATTACATAATATAAAATTTTAAAAAATTCATTTATCCATTCAATTTAAATTTAAATAAAGCTTTAATTTTCAAATTTAAACTAACTTTTTCAAATTTAAATGAAATAAATTCAATGGATAAAATATTTTATATTAAATAATTGATTAGTTAAATATAAAATAAAAAGTTAATTTATTCATTCATTTTAAATTAACTTTTTCAAAGCTGATTGAGTTTTAACTCAGTTGGTATAAGCATTATTACCAACGCAAGAAGACATGAATTCAAGTGTGTTAAAACGTATTACCCTCATATTTAAAGATTGAGGAGGGACTATGTCTAATAAACAAAGAACAAAATTAGGAAAATTTCTCTTTTCCTCCTTATCACATATATGAATAACTTACTCCTAATCCTATATTTTCAATTATTTCAACATTATACTAAGATTTGTTGCCTTTTTTGAATGAAAAAATTACAATATTTAAACGGTTTTTTAAACAAGTCAATACTGTTATTTTATATATAATATTCAGGTAGGGAATGGGGATAACACGTTATTTAAGGATATTTTTTTCTTTCTATATAAAATGATAGTGATCAGATTTGAACTCAAGGTACCAAACATAAACTCTCTCAATCTTACCATTTCAACCAAAATAATATTTAGTTTTTATGTCAATTTTTTACTAAATATATTATTTAATTTTTTTCACTTGCATCGTGGACGTGTCACAAATTAGATTGATACCAACTAAAAAAAATGAAAATACCATGATAAACAATTTGTGTGTATTTTACCTATTTAAATTCCACTTTACTTACAATATAAACTATTTTATTTTAATTTCGTATATATTACATATTGTTATTATTATTTTCTTTTCTTTTTTGTACAATTATTATTATCATTTTCAAGCCTTACATATATTTATTTATTGTATATTATTTTTAAATGCACACTTATATTCTAAATACATAGTTTTTACATGTATATATTTGTGGTAGAATTTTTAGTACACATAAACTCATTACAAATTGTAATAAAAATATCCGAATATATAAATCTACATTAGCTTTTCTCTTAAACAACTTAGATTCAAACCTAAATTATTTCTAGAGAAGATGAACAGTCGAAAATCCACACTAGCTATTGCTTGTTAATTTATATTATTATATATTTTGAAAATTAATATTATCATAATATATTGTGTTTGTACTTTTCTTTTCTTTTTTTTCCTTTTTGCGATATGTTATATTTTATATTATGTTAGCTGCATGCATGCAACTGCAATGCAAGAAACCTTTATGCAATTTTTTTCCCCTTAGCTATGTACGCGTAGGTGGAAAATATGTTAATTAATATAGGTATAGCTTGCCACCTTTATGGATGCGAAACGAGTCTATTCTCAAAACTAAAAAAACTCTCCCAAGTTCACGTATATATAATTTAAATGAGTTGATATAAAATAAATTCACTAAATCGGTTCACAGTTAATACATTAAATATAAATTTATTTATTTAAAGATACTGCTGAAAATAAATTTTAACAAATTTTATCTTATATCCTTAAATCATATTTAATAATAATAAATGTGACAAAATCTCAAATCTATATGTGTGTAAAGTTAAAAATTTTCACCCCTATACCAAATATTTATTCTTTATTTAATGTTGGTGCATGGTAATACAGTTTTGAAGAATTAAGTTCTCTTTCTTTTTGGCTAAGTTTAGGAGGGAGAAAAGTATATTAAGACCAACTTTAGACTTTGTCACACTAATGACTTGTTAGTTGAATTAAATGACAACGAACTTTCATCCGTATACATATAGATGTATCTGTCGTTGCTTTAATTGCAGTTTGCAAGTAGTATGTATTTATAGATTTACCTAGCAGTAGAATTCCAGAAACCCAAGTTCCAGTTCTGCCTCTAATAGCAGGTTGACCATGTCGATCCACAGTTCCATCTAAGGTGTAGACCTCTTTATTCATTTTCATCTTCTCAATACTCACCTGATATATAGTTTCAATCAGTTCACAACTTAATTTAAGATGCAGATTTTTCGGTCCAATCCAAAAGAAAACACACACATATATATACATGCAAGGAGTATAAGTATACAATTGCCATACCAAAAGAAAAAAAAAAATTGTCTTGAGGTGGAATATTAATTATGTCCATGGGATAGTTTCTATTGAACCAAGGACTAGTTCATGAAATTAGGTTATGTTAGTCTGTAATGAAAAATAGAGGACTTTTCTCTATTCTTTGCAACGTATACTGGACCTTATTATTTGCTCTTCCAAGATAAAAACGAACGTTTAGATGACAAAAGAACTAACCTCCCACATATATACACATAGGATATCTAATATTATGGAGATTTATCCAGTATCACCATGCATATATGTATGTATGTGTGTATGTATGTAGCCGTTCTGTAAAGGTTCGTATCTCAGGATCTAACAAAGCTTGTTCATATATGATAAAAACTTAAAAGGCAAAAAGAAATATATAGATACATACAAAACAACCAACCAACCTCTTTGCAAATGTTATTTAGACAAGACGTATAATCTATAAAAATAATGGTTTTGGAGAAGAGAGTAGAAATGAAGACAAGAAACTGAAGAAAAGCCTAGGAAGAGAACTGGTTGAAGGCAAGGAGAATTGCAAAGATGGGTTAATTAAGGTAACCTTATATATAGAAGATGGCAGCATTTAATGGATGGTTGAAATTTCATGGGGGCGAACAACAGGATGGTCCATGTACAAGTTGTGAAGGTAGAAATTAGAACATGAAAAAGAATGCCAAAAAAAAAAAAAGGAAGAAGCTTTGAGAAGCAAAGGGCAATAGGGTTTGAGATTAGTTTTGGGGGGGGGGGGTACAAAAGTAAAGATTAAAGAAGCGTCCTATTGTTTGATAGAGTGAGAAGATGGCCATCATGCATCATTACATTCAACAATGACTGAAATAATGCATATTTCTCTTCTTAACGTGACTAAGCAACTATTTCGATTCTGACTTTGATACTTCACTGGTCTCGCTTTAAGAGCTTCTTCTTGTAATATAGTTTCATTTATCAAAATTCTCTTAGAAAAAAAAAGCAAGCAATTTTCTTCCTACATGTTGAAACATAACATTATTGAATTAACTGAAAAAATTTGAGTTTTTTTTCAATTAATGTGTATACATTATACTAGAATGACATTAGAAAAACTAATCTCTTTCAAAGTCAAAAATTATAATACACCCAAATAAATAAGCAATAAGACATCCGATATCAAACCGAACTCTGAATGTTTAAATAAAAATATATCACCACCAAACTTTAAATAAATCTAATCTTCTCACCTAGCAATAGCTAATCTGCAGCCATACCATTACCAATAAGCAAATCCTGCAACAACTTCGGTCTAACTTCCCTATTTAACAACCACTTCAAGACCATATTGAACTAAATTCAATAATAAGAGGAGTCTTCACATGATGTCCAAGACAATTTTAATAACCCATACCTTAGCTGTTTGAGTTAGTTAAGTTTATGAGTCATATTTTATCATCTTAACTCAGATTTAATTTTTCTTGAATCAAATCGAGTGAACTAAAATTTAAATCATATCAATTAAAATAAATTTGTTTGGGTTAAACTAAAAAATTAAACTAGCCATATTGAAATCTTGACAATATGACTAAATTCCGAGTTAAAAAACATATATATATATGTGAATTTTTTTTCTTTTAAGTCCAAATAAAAAAAAAAACAAGAGTATTAGTATGATAAATTTATTGATAATTTGCTTATTTAATGCCTTAAAATGTATCATCTTCGAAATTTAAAAACAAAACATATAAAATTTTGTTATGAAATAAATAATAAAGAGAATAAAAGAATATGAAATTAGAGAGTAAATAAGAACTGTATGAATTTTATTCATAAATAGGAATAATTATAAAACTTCTCCAAAATTTATATTTATAGATATAAGAAATATACATAATATAAAACTCTAATTTTAATGACTATTAGAGTCCTAAAATACATCAAACTTGATCTTGATGGATATCTACTTAATAATAAAAATATTCATAACAAAATTAATATTTTTATATATTTTTAGATTTTTCATAATTTTTTGAATTTATATATTTTTATAAAATTTTGAAATTTGTTTTGATTTTTTTAATTTTATTATAGGGACCAATTCACACATTTTCAAAACTATCATAGATCCTAAATGTAGTTACATGAATTTGCTATTCGAGTTATTTGATTTAGTAGAGTTGTAAAATTTAACTAAACTCGAATTCGAAAAAATCGAACTACTTATTCAAGTTAATTATAAAAAATTGAATAACTCAACTTAATTTACTCAAAATTGAAAATAATATATATTAATTTTTTCAATTAAACCGAATTTTCCTCACATTTATTCAAGAACAAGCTATATTTTGCACCTTGTGATTTGGTTTTGGAACGAGACATTTGACCATTAATTAGCTGCCTGCCTTTTTCAAGCTGATTTTTGGCCACGTAAACTGGGAAATGGAGTACGGACCTTATTTATTTATTTAGCGTGGCTTAATTTATTTTACAACGACATATAAATTAAGAGTTTTGTATTTGATATATAGTTTTATATATTATCAAAGAAAAGGTTAGGATAAATTAAAGAATAGTTTTAAAAATTATTAAAAATAAATATATGACAGCTGGTTCACTAAAGGATGAAATATAAATCCATAAATTAAATGTGTGAAATGTAAATTTAATATATTTATATGCGTCATCACCTATCTAGCAAAGGGTGTTTGTTTAGAGAAGTATTTATCACATTTCTTGGACGTTATATCGGAGTTTTCTCTTTAGAATAGTCCATATCCTCCTAGCCTAGCACTAGCAGAGTAAGAGTTTTGCACCACAAGTTAAGCATGACTTTTGCTAGGAAGGTTGAAGACAACATTAACCACTGTTTCTACAAATTAATGAAAGCTTGCTTCGAGAAAACCCAAGGATACATTTATTAAATGAATGCATCCAAACGCATACGGACTCTGTGTGTGTATATATACACTTTGCCGATGCAGCTTGAGATTTCAGATCCGTTTCGACGGGGTAGCAGCCAAGCCCCAATATAATAATGTCTATTTCTCATTCTCATCATACGTCATCACTACAATAGAATTTATATATATATATATATATATTTAGTGGCGAGCAAAATTAAATTCGATTCGATTCAAAAAAATTGATAAATTTTTAAATTTTGAATTAAATAATTCTTTGTTATTTAAGTTAATCAAGTTATTCGGATCAACTCGAATAAAATATTAAGTTTTTCGATTTAACTCGAATATAAATTACACAATTCGAGTTATCCAAATATCTAAATAAGAAAAGGTAAAACTACGTCATTTTGATAAAAGTTTACCTCTTCTAAAATTAAAAGTCAAAACTACGTCGTTTTGATAAATGTTTACTCATTAAATTAAAAGGTAAAACCATTATATTTGTTTATGTAGTTAAATAATCTTATACTTTGTCTACCAGTTAAATAATCAGTCCATATAAACGCAACATTGAGTATAAATAATAAAATTTGTTAACTCAACTCGACTTGACTCAAAAATTTTTGACTCGATTCGGTTCGATTTGAAAAAAATTCAAATTAAGTTTGATTGTTAAAATAGGATTCATCAACTCAACTAACTCGAAATTTTTTAACTCGATTCGACTCGACTCAACTCAATCAAATACTCACCCCTATATATATTAATCATAAGTTGAATTAAAAATAAAGGCTCAAAACAAATTGGGCTGCCCAATACATCAAAACAAAAGAAACAATAAAAATAAACCCAACTATTTACTCTAGATTGCTTCAATAAGCAGAAAAATAAGAAAATCTAGAACTTGCGAAATTAATACTAGTACTTAAAAAACAACAAAACCAGGGGGAGAAAACCCTTCGATTTCTATGAAAACACCCAACAGACAAACCATCCTTCTATTTCCCCTTCTCTCGGCATTAGTAAAGTTCAGTCCAGTGCCTCGATCTAGTAGCGATCTTGTTCAACCAACTCTTTTGCGAAATTCGGAACACCGTTCGACCAGAAAAACTCCAGCTTCAGTTTAAGCCCTTCACTCGCCAACTGGTGCGCCACTCCATTTGTGGATCGCCGAACATGCATGAAGGTACAAACCTGAAAATCCTTAGTCATCTTTTTCATATCTTCAATATATGTTGAAATTTCCGATCTATCATCCTCATTGCTTTTCACTTTTTTAATCACGGTGAGGGAATCCCCTTCAACTTTCAATCTCCTTAAACCCAGATCTAAGCACAACTTCATGGCCATTGTGCAAGCCACTGCTTCCGTTGCAAAAGGCGATGAGATGCTCTCATGACAGGTAATTTCGAAACAATTACATTCCATCTTTGATCTCTAAGCAATATACCCGAACATGAAATCGCTTCTCTTTGACAATATGCAACGTCAAAATTTACTTTTATACAATCATCTTTCAGGCCCTTCCACTATTCCACTGCTTCTTTTCGCAAAGGTGAGACTCTTTCCTAGTCATCCAGTTTCTTAATATAGTTATTAACAAATCTGACAGTAGATAAACCATCTTGAAAGCATCGTTCATGAACCCATTTATTCTGATTCATCCATATTGCCCACAGAACACACACAAACAATTGACACTGATTTTGTGAATACTGAGAAAATATGTATGAAATCCATTCAATATGGCATTTGTTATTCAAGTCTTGTGGCCATTTAAACTCTAAATTTTCCCATACCTTTTTTGTTTTTTTGTAGTCGCGCAACACATGTAGGAGTGTTTCTGCATCATCATCACATCGCGGGCATCTAGCAGTGTTCATTAGTCTCCTATAGTGTAAATTACTAAAAGTAGGGATAAAATTTTGTATAATACGCCACATTGTAATTTTAATTTTTGGTGGCACTTTGAGCAACCAAATTTCTTGTAAAGGCTGCATTTTGTATTATGTACCTGTCTAAGAGTAGGATTTCGAAAACCCTGTATTAGAAGCTTGTAACCACTGCGCACAGAGTACTTTCCAGAAGCTTCACCACTCCATGCCAAGTGGTCATCTTTTGGGCACCTTGAAAAAGGAATTTTTAGGACTCTCTCAACATCCCTCTCACTAAGGGTATTGAAAATCACATTCCTCTTCCATCTTCTAATTTTAGGATCGATCAAGTCGACCATTGTCTGTACATTCTGATTTCTAACACTATCTTGAATTTTGTAGCTAACACTTTCTGGGACCCAAGAATCACTCAAAATAGAAATGGAAGTCTCTGTACCCACTCTCCAACCAAGGCCTTCATGAAGGAGCCTTTTCACAACCCACACGCTTTGCCAGGTATAGGAACGTAAATTACCTGAACCTACATGGATGAAATTTGTTAACGGGTAGTATTTCGCTTTTAATGTTCTAGCTAACAACGAATTCGGATAAAGAATTAAGCACCACCTTTGCTTAGTTAATAACACTAAATTGAACTTGGATAAACAATGAAATTCAACTTGGATAAAGAATTAAGCACCACATTTGCTTAGCTAATATCTTGGCATTAGCCTAACAACCGTAACCCTACCTTTATAACATATTACAACAATTAATAAGTCATTTCAAACCTCAGAATAAACATGCACATGAATTATGAGTATTCTCATTTCAAGCATATATTTTAACATCTTTCAATTGTTCCAAGTTCATATCTTCTCATACTTCCATAATCATTTTAATAAGCAATTATACCAATCTTTCCTTTTTCTCACATCCGATAGATCACAATTTGTGTGAATAAAACATGCTATATCATAACTCAATTTGGCCCAAAAACCAATTACACAATCGCCAACCGAATTTACCATGTATTTCATACATCACAAATATAGACTAATAATCACAAGGCTTTCACAAAAACATTCTCATGGAAACCATGAATTCACAATATCATGAAGTCAATGCTTATAAACTTTATATACATACCTGTACTAATTCGTAATACTTACATGCTCTTTCTCTTCTTTGACATACCCATTAAATTACCCGTTGAACCACTTGGAATACTAAAGGATACTCGAGAATCTCATATTCATAGTACCGTACCAATGCCATATCCCAGATATGGTCTTACATGTAATCTCGTACCTATGCCAATAGCCCAGCTATGGTCTTACACGAAGTCTCATATCGATGTCATATCCCAGATATGGTCTTACACGAAGTCTCATATCGATGCCATAACCCAGATATGGCCTTACACGAAGTCTTATATCGATGCTATATCCCAGATATGGTCTTACACGAAGTCTCATATCGATGTCATATCCCAGATATGGTCTTACACAAAATCTCAGTAACCCTAATGTCATGACATTTGTATCCTATCTATTCCTAAAGTTCAACCGGAACTTTCTCTGTATCGAATCTTTGTCGGTCATTTCCGTAGTATCGTACTTAATAGCATTCACATTTCATTTCAATAATATAGCATTTACCACAATTATATCAATTAAGCATTTATACATATATAATTTAATAATTATTAAACATGCAAACTTACCTCGGGATAAAAATGGCGAAAAAGACCTAATCGTCAAATACTTATTTTTTCCTCGTTCTAGTTTCGAACCTCGTTTTTTTATCTATAATATCACATTTAACTTATTTAATCATTATAATATTTAAATCAACCCAAAATCACATTATGGAAAAATTTACATTTTTACCCCTAAAATTTTAGATTTTTACATTTTAATCTCTAGGCTCGTAAAATGATTTTTATCAAATTTATTTATTATCCAAGCCTAGCCGAATATTATACATGCTTATAGAAGCCCACATTTTTCTTTTATTCTCATTTTAACATCCATTTTATAACTTTTTACAAATAGGTCCTTTTAAGCATTTTCATCGAAAATTATTTAGCCAAAGTCGTTTATCAAACAACTAACATGTATTTTCTACCATTAAATATCAAAATACACAAATATCCATAATAGGTAAAATTTTAGACTTTGATTATGTCTTAAATTAGTGGTAGAAATAGATAGATCATGCTACAAGGATTTCAAAAACATAAAAATCATTAAAAATAAGGCTAGAACGGACTTACAATCAAGCTTGAAAGTTTGAAAACCCTAACCATGGTTTCTTCTTGTAAAATTCGGCCATGGGAGGAAGATGGACAAAAATTGGCTTTTAATTTGGCTTTTTAATTTATTTAATTACCAAATTACTAAAATACCCTTAATGAAAAACTTTAGAAACATATCTAACCATGTCCATTTTTGTCCAACAACTTAACCAATAGTCTAATTACCATTTAAGGATCTCCAATTTAAAATTTCATAGCAATTAGACACCTCTAGCATGTAGAACTCAACTTTTGCACTTTTTACAATTTAGTCCTTTTGACCAAATTGAGTGCCCAAACGTCAAAATTTTCGAACGAAATTTTCACGAAATCATTCCATAAAATCGTAAGCCATAAAATATAATAAAAATAAATTTTTCTACGTTGGATTTGTGGTCTCGAAACTACTATTCTGACTAAACCCAAAATCGAGCTGTTACAACTCTCCCCCCTTAGGGATTTTCGTCCCCGAAATCTTACCAAAAAAAATATTAGGGTAATGTTCTCATGGTTTCCTATACCTCGTCAAGAGTCCTCTTCGAAGGCAATGATTTTCTGTCGTCGATCTGGAATCCAATATTTTAAATTTTCAAATCTGTATACTACTTATATCAGTCTGAAGTTGCTTTCAACTTTCATGAATCACTTTCTCCTTTTTCCCTCAGAATCACAAATCAATGTCACCTCGTATATCTCTCTCCAATCATCTTTGAACTCTGAAACACAGTGTCAAAGTATATCATCAAAGATTTGAATTACTCTCTGATTGAACAAACGAGCTACTACTGAGTCTCATACAACATTCTCTGCATAAGTTCTGGATAATTCATTGCGCGAATTCTATCTCGGAGTAATAACAGCAGAAATCAGAATCAAAGGTCGTCTCACACTGTACTCGTTTAGTTTACCACTTACTATCACAATCCTGGGGTTCTCAATCTTGCAAAGAAAACATCGCTTTAGCTTTTTAATTTAGCTAGATTCAGGCTTCCATCAAATACGATTAATCATGTAACCAACATTCACAAAATGAACAAAGACTTTCCATTCAAGCATCTGTAACTATATTTACTTCCTAAAGGTTAATCGTTAACTATTCACAATCTTTTAATAGTTCAAGCCGTAAACATTGTCTTAATTTCAGATTTTTCTGTAACATTAGATACTTTATACTCTTGGAATCAAGAAGCATATGACATTTTTCTTCGAACAAACAATGTCATCAATTTCTGAACACAGACATACTAGCGGTCGACTTTAATTCACTCTTCGAACAATTCTTTTAATGAGACTTTAACCGTCTGAAAGCATAAACTTTCATTTTACATTCTTGTATTAAACACATTCCAATCCGTTCGATAGTGCACTGCTGAAATATCATGAATTCTTTACTCAATTCAAACAGAACCCAGAACTAATGTTTCGGTTAATAATACCTTCAACTGTTTTCAACTTTGCTAACATGCAATAGACCGTTCAAACTTTCACAAATGTGATAATTTTATCAATTGAAATAGCTTTTAACTCATAACTACATCATTTGATTAGAACAAATCTAATAGGTATATCTCCGTATCATACTTTCTAAAATATGAATTCTTCCTTCATACTGTCCGTCTATTCACCCATGAATGTACAAGATTTTATTTTCTTACCTGAGGATAAACTTAAATGCATATAACTCAAATTACCTTTCAATTAACCAGCTCGCTCAAATAAAAACAACAGAGTCGATCTCAACTATCAAATAATAACATATCAAAATACTCCTTTCTTCATCCTGTTAAACAACTCAAACATACAATCTTTTATAATTCCCTTAACATGCTAATCAAATATCTTTACAATTGCATTAGCTCAAGAAAACAAAATATCTTGATTGAACTCATTGACCTTAACCAAACTTACCTGAGAAAAGAAAACCATCATACAATTTGAGCTTGATCAAATACCTTTGCCGATGTCAATTCCTTTCACGAAAATTAGAAAAATCCTGATACCAGAATCACCACGTTCCTATGATTGAACCAGAAATACACACATAATAGACATAGTTATCACAAGCCGAAGAACACACTTTAAAAATGAGCCATGATTGATAATTTACGAAATAAGGATGATAAGAAAATCGAGATAAAGAAATCCAAGACGCGATACCATACTAGAAGTCCGAGAACATAACTCATATGAAAATAATAAAGATCTTGATGATTCCTCAGAGAAAACCAGAAGAAAAAACAATGCTTACACACTTTGGAATCAATTGTAACAGAGATAATATATTTTCCAAATATATATATAAAACAAAACAACATCCACTAGAAACAGAAGAATAGCCTCACATAAATTTTCACCATCAACTTTTATTCCAAACATAATAGAATAGAACCCCCAAAGAGAGAGATAGGATATGCTGATCATCAACCAACCAGACCAACAGTGCTTTCATCTAACATTATAATCAGCTAGCATTCTCATACGTTAAGAATTTTATTAGAAAACGAGTAATCACATATATCTCTGAGGATGAATGAATATATAAAATACCAAGAGAGATCATCATAATCTATTCAATTACAACTGTTACACTCAGACATCTTTACGATTCAAATATCATTTCTCTGACTAATTCTGTCATCACTAATCCCATATTATTCCATTCACTAATGAAAATCAATCCAGAAGAAATCCTAGCAAATACATATTTTAGACATCATACCTGAATAAGTCGATTAGCCGAGATTAACTTTTTCTTTAACTGTGACATTGCGAAATCCGAATGATCTTTAAAATAACCTGACATCTTTTTCCAAACTGTATTCACTTGCCAAACTATTCTCAACTCTGACCATATTATTTGTTATACCTCCACTAAACTCTTTAGTATCTCACTTGTGAGCCCATTCAACATAAATCTCATGAAATTTCGTTATAAAATACCATATTAGTAAGGGAGTGAGGTCGTAAAGCCTCAAACTCGACTCTCATATATACACACATGTGACTTAACATTCATCATCATCATAATATCATCACAGTTATACAATTTACTTCAGGAAAATTAACATGCATATTTATATCACACGAACTTTCCAATTATCTTATTAAAACAAGTGCACTTATACATACATTCTATAAATTTCGAGTAAGTTTAGATATCGCATTCACTTAATCAAACAAGTCAGGCATATAACATCATATGAATGCCAAACAAACATGGATGTTTATCACAATATAAACTTTCATTCCGTTTCATAAAATCACCAAAATCCATCGGAATACAATGTTCAACCAGAACAATGACATTTTATCCATATTTCTCAACTTATGGTTATTTCATTTTATACATCATCACATACATATCATGAACTCTTATTCATACCTTTCCAAGTTTCGATTCATCACAAACACATTTTCAAATATCTTAGTATCACTTTTAGCGTTTTCGAAAGTAGATCAATTGGAAAGCATCTCTATCTCAATAAAACAATTTCATCAAAGTCAGGAGATATCACACTATCACAAATTATATATGGCATGTATAGCTAGACTTTCACACATGCTAGGTTAGTCCGAGAATCGATTAAACCATAACTCTAATACCACTAAATGTAATACCCCTTACTTGTATTCGACGTCAGAACAGGGTACGAGGCATTACTGGACTTAAACACAAGGAAACATACAAAACTGAGACGTAATTTTTTATCCAAATTTAAAACTTTTCACATACATTCATATCATCCCTAAAACGAGCCCATAGGGCCCAAAACGTGCTTTGGAAGTGGTTCGGGACTAAACTGAGAACCTTAGAAAATTTTATGACACTTAGAGAATTTTTGCTAAAATAGGGGTCACATGCCTGTGTGGCTTGGGACACGCCCGTTGGGCAGGCCGTGTGGTCACACACGCCCGTGCCCCTAACCCGTGTAAGTCTCTATTTGTCATCCAAGAACAAATTGAAGTCACACGGTCAAGACACACCGGTGTTCCGAGGCCGTATCCTTCACACGGCTGAGACACACGGCCGTGTCCAATGCCCTTGTGCTCGATACTGAGCATTCTATTTTGCAACAATTTAGGTGCAGGGGACACACGGCCGGATCACACACTCGTAGGGCTGACCGTGTGTCACACGCGGCCTCGACACATTCCCGTGTGTCTACCTGTGTGGACAATAATAAGTCTATTTACGAAGCCATTTGCCATCCTTATTCACACATACACTTACCCCAATTTAAAGGCACAAAACAATACATACTTAGGCAACCAAAACATCCACATTCATGGTTAAAACATATCAACTTTATGTCTTTATCTAACATATTCACTACATTTATTAAGCCCTAAACCAAACATACAAATCTTACATTCATTAGGCTTCATTCAATTATTGTCTAGTTACCAAATTATACTCAAATTATTCATCTCATCAATAAGTCACAACTCCAAGCATTACACAATCATGCCATAAATCATATTTCCAAATATTTCACAGTCACCAAGTATACCATGATCATATCACCATAGACACTGACACATATATGAATATACTTAGGCTTAATACCATGGTGCCACTATAAGCTAACTTACATGGCCAAATAGCAAAACAAGCCTTTGACGATTACAAGCCATTACATTGGCTAAAATAATATGACGCATATAACAAAATGACCAAGTCCTATACATGCCATAACTCAAAATACTTGAATTTATCAATACCCAAAATGATAGCTTGACAGTATGATAGGATCTCCGGCGATCTCCAACCCGAGCTAGCTTGACAACACTATAAAACATGGGAAAGGAAGGGGGTAAGCTATATAGCTTAGTAAGTCCGTATGAAAATAATAAGCAACTCTTATTAATCTTTTATCAAGTCCAACAATTTAAACACAAGATAGTACTAATAGCCATGAGTTTCACAGTTATAATTTTAGTCAGTCACAATGTTTACTCTATTAACTCATAAGCATAATTTAACATATCTTGGCATTAGCCTAACAACCGTAACCTCTCCTTTGTAACATATTACTATAATTAACAAGTCATTTCAAACCTCAAAGTAAACATGTACATGAATTATGAGTATTCTCATTTCAAGCATATATTTTAACATCTTTCAATTGTTCCAAGTTCATATCTTCTTATACTTCCATAATCATTTTAATAGGCAATTATACCAATCTTTCCTTTTTTCTCATATCTGATAGATCACAATTTTTGTGAATAAAACATGTTATATCATAACTCAATTTGGCTCAAAAACCAATTACACAATTGCCAACCGAATTTACCATGTATTTCATACATCACAAATATAGACCAATAATCACAAGGCTTTCACAAAAACATTTTCATGGAAACCATGAATTCACAATATCATAAAGTCAATGCTTATAAACTTTATGTACATACCTGTACTAATTCGTAATACTTACATGCTCTTTCTCTTCTTTGACATACCCATTAAATTACCCGTTAAACCACTTGGAATACTAAAGGATACTCAAGAATCTCGCACTCACAGTATTGTACCAATGCCTTATTCCAGATACGGTCTTACATGGAATCTCGTACAGATGCCAATAGCTCAGCTATGGTCTTACACAAAGTCTCATATTGATGTCATATCCCAGATATGGTCTTATACGAAGTCTCATATCGATGCCATATCTCAAATATGGTCTTGCACGAAGTCTTATATCGATGCCATATCCCAAATATGGTCTTGCACGAAGTCTCATATCGATGCCATATCCCAGATATGGTCTTACACAAAATCTCAGTAACCCTAATGTCATGACATTTGTATCCTATCTATTCCTAAGGTTCAACCGGGACTTTCTCTCTGTTGAATCTCTGTCGGTCAGTTCAATAGTATCATACTTAATAGCATTCACATTTCATTTCAATAATATAGCATTTACCACAATTATATCAGTTAAGCATTTATGCATATATAATTTAATGCTTATTAAACATACAAACTTACCTCGGCATAAAAATGGCGAAAATGACCTAACCGTCAAATACTTCTTTTCCCCCGTTCTAGTTCTGAACCTCATTTTTCTTGATCTATAATATCACATTTAACTTATTTAATCATTATACTATTCAAATCAGCCCAAAATCACTTTATGAAAAAATTTACATTTTTGCCCCTAAAGTTTTACATTTTACATTTTAGTCCCTAGGCTCGTAAAATGATTTTTATCAAATTTATTCATTACCCAAGCCTAGTTGAGTCTTATACATGCTTATAGCAGCCCAAAATTTTCTTTTATTTGCATTTTAACACCCATTTTACAACTTTTTCAAATAAGTCCTTTTAGGCATTTTCATCGAAAATCACTTAGCAAAATCGTTTATCAAACAACTAATATGCATACTCTACCATTAAACAACAAAATACACAAATATCTATTATGATTAAAATTTTAAGCTTTGATTATGTCTTAAATTAGTGGTAGAAATAGATAGATCATGTTATAAAGATTTCAAAAACATAAAAATCATTAAAAACAGGGCAAGAACGAACTTACAATCGAGCTTGGAAGCTTGAAAACCCCTAGCCATGGTTTCTTCTTGTAAAATTCGACCATGGGAGGAAGATGGACAAAAATTGGGTTTTAATTTGGCTTTTTAATTTATTTAATTACCAAATTACTAAAATGCCCTTAAAGAAAAACTTTAGAAACATACCTAACCATATCCATTTTTGTCCAACAACTTAACCAATGGTCTAATTACCATTTAAGGACCTTCAATTTAAAGTTTCATAGTAACTAGACACCTCTAGCATGTAGAACTCAACTTTTGCACTTTTTGCAATTTAGTCTTTTTGACCAAATTGAATGCCCAAACGTCAAAATTTTCAAATGAAATTTTCACGAAATCATTCCATAAAATTGTAGACCATAAAAATATAATAAAAATAATTTTTTCTACGTCAAATTTGTGGTCCCGAAACCACTGTTCCGATTAGACCCAAAATTGAGCTGTTACAACTTTCATACTCCCTCAGAATATTTTTAAGAACATTTTCTCCCAAAGCACTTGCCTCACCAAATAAAATGCAGTCATCTGCAAACATGAGGTGAGTAATTTGAAGGCTTCTGTGATAAACCTTTGCACCCTTTAATAAACCTTCATCCCGAACTAATTGCATGAGGTCTGACAAACTTTCGCTACAAAATTGAAACAAATACGAACTCAACGGGTCTCCCTGACACAACCCCCTTGAAGGGTAAAAAATATCTCCCTCTTCCCTATTCATACAGACTTTGTAAAATGTAGTTGAAATGCATCACATTATTAGTTCTACCAACCGAATATTAAATCCTATCTTTAACATTATGCTCTTCAAAAAACCCCATTCCACTCAGTCATATGTCTTACTCATATCCACCTTCAATGCCAAATAACCCTTTTTTTTTCTCAATATCTTATTCTTAAAAGTGTGCAAAAGTCCATTGGCAAACATTACATTGTCAGTAACTAACCTCCCCGGTACAAACGCTTTTTGTGTCTCATCAATGTAGAGCTCTAAAACTTTTTGAAACCTATTAGCAGTAGGCTTAAATATAATTTTATACAAGACAGTACAAAGGCTTATAGGTCAAAAACTTTTAAGGTTTGTCGGGTGGGATGTCTTTGGAATCAAAACAATATTTGTGACATTAATAGGTTCCAATGACATACCTCGATTAAGAATTTCCAAGTAGTAGGCACTGAAATTTCGTCCCACAATATGCCAGAATTTCTGAATAAATAAAGTAGAGAATCTATCAATCCTCGACGCCTTTGTGGGATCCATACCCTTTAACGTTGAATAAAGCTCCTCAACCTTGTAATCCTCAATCAACCTTCTATTCAAATCTTTCTATATGCAATTTCCCACACCTCTTAAAATTTGATCCAGATTTTCAACCCCACTAGTAGTGAATAAATTTTCAAAATAATTTTGGATAATCGTTTCATTAATTTCAAATCCCTTTTTTTTTTCTGTCCATACTCATCATCCAGGCAATGAAATCATATTCCTCCTTCTCCTTTGGGTAGAAAATTTATGGAAGAAAGCGGTATACCTACCGCCATGATTCAACCAATTGGTTCTCGCTCTTTACTCCCAAAAAGCTTCATCTTTTTCAATCTCCATATTGAGATGTAATTTTACCTTCATCAACTTCATCAAATTGTCCTCATCCCTTTCCTGCTTATTTAGAGCCTCCAATTCCTTTTTAAGACCATCAACAAGTCCTCTACGTTTTCTTCTAATTTTTCGCTCCCAACTAATCATACCCTCTAGCAACAAGAATAATCATTCCAATATATTTCAAAAAGTAGCCTCCCAAAGTTTTCTAACTTCACCCTCACACGATTCCTCCAGTATCCACCATGGTTCAAGTTGAAACCTTTTCTACGATCCTCTGCTATCATCACTATTTGTTTGGATAAATAAAGGACAATGGTCTGAGAACGAGTGACATAAATGTTTAACCGAAGAGCCCGAGAACAAATTTAACCATTCTATATTCGCCACTCCCCTGTCGAGCCTTTCTCTTATATTCGTATCAGGAAGATTTTCTCTTTCCCATGTAAACTAGACTCCCGTAAAACCCATATCGACAAGAGAACAATCCTTAAGAGTGCTGCAAAAATCCTCCATTCTTTTTCCCTCCCTCGAGATCCCTCTTTTTTTTCATGCATATACAGGATCTCATTGAAATCCTCACAGACCATCCACGGATGATTTTGATCTCTCCCCAAACGTCTAAACAAATCACACTTGCTCTTCCTTCTCACTGTTAGAATTAAGTGACCCAAATTCTTATAGAATATGATGGAAAATAAAATAAAAGTAAAATCCATATAGAACTAGACTTCTTTTATTTTATTTTAGAATAAGGTTTTTTAAACCTTATTAAACTTCATCTATTTTATATTGATTAGGATAGGGTGTTTCAATCCTACTAGAATATGGCTTTACAAGCCTATAAATAGACATAGTCTATTCCTCTTGTATTGATACAAATTTTTTCGACATAGTGAATTTTCTTCTCTCTCTCGCCGTGGTTTTTTCCGAAAGGGTTTCACGTAAAATTTGTGTGTTCTTTATTTTATTTATTTTATTCTATTTTTTTCACACATTGGTATCAGAGCTTAGGGTTATTCATCTCGATCACGGTAATGGCGTCTTTGAAATATGAAATTCATTGTTGGATCGCAATACTAGATTTGCGTTGTGGCAAATTAAGATGCAAGCGGTTCTTGCATGAGATGGATGCGGAGGATGCCACGCTAGGGATAGATAAGATGCCTTCGACATTAATGGATGAAGAGAAAAGCGTAAGGATCGAAAGGCATTAACACAATTACATCCGCATTTGTCCAACGAAATTTTGCAAGATGTGATGAAAAGAAAAGCCGCCATTGCATTATGGAAGAGGCTAGAACAAATATGTATGTCGAAAACTCTAACAAGCAAGTTGCATATGAAGCGCGTCTTTATGCTCATCGTTTGGAGGAAGGTGCGTGTCAGACACGAACACTTAACAGTGTTTAAAGAAATTCTCTCAAACTTGGAAGCCATGGAGGTTCGGTATGATAAGGAAGATCTAGGGTTGATTCTACTTTGTTCGTTGCCCCGTCTTATTCAACCTTTAGAGACATTATTTTATATAGCCGTGAGTCTCTAACAGATTGATGAGGTTTATGATTCTTTAACCTCGTATGATAAGATGAAGCATCTTGTGGTTAAACCCGACTCGGGGAGAGGGTCTCATTGTTCGTGGGAGACAAGATCGGAATGTCGATGATGATCGTGGTAGGACACAGAACGGAATCCTCGTGGTAAATCTAAGGGTAGATCAAGTCTTCAAACAGAGGTAAAACTTGTAACTTCGCAAGAAGAAAGGGCACATTAAATCTGAGTGCTATAAGCTACAAAATAAGATTAAAAGGAGGCTGCGAATCAAAAGGAAAACAACGAGAAAAATTCGGTGAAGGCGATGTTGTAGAAGACTACGGCGATGGTGAACTTCTAGTCGCCTCATCAATGATTCTAAAGTAAGCGAGGAGTGGATACTTGATTCAGCTGCACATTCCATATGAGTCCCAATCGGGATTGGTTTACAACTTACTAAAGCGATTGTCGAAGGTGTTGTTTTGATGGGAAATAATACTTACGTGTAAAATCGCAGTGTTGGAACAATTAAAGTTAAGATGTTTGATGGAGTTGTCGAACACTTAGTGACGCACGGCATGTTCCAGAATTGAAAAGAAATTTAATTTCGTTGAGTACTCTTGATTCAAAAGTGCGGATATACAATTTGAAAGTGGGGTTTTAAAGATTTCCAAAGGGTCCCTTGTTGTGATGAAAGGACAGGAGAAAGATTGCCAAGTTATATGTTTCTGAGGGTTCTATCATATCGTGATGATGACTATCGCTTCCTCGTCCTTGTCGGATGATGATATTACTAAACTTTGGCATATGCGCCTAGGGCATATGAGTGAGAATGGCATGGAGAATTGAGCAAAAGAGGACTTCTTAATGGGCAAGGAATTTGCAAAACCGAATTTCTGTGAGCCTTTGTATTTTTGGAAAACAAAAGAGAGTTCGATTCACTAGAGGAATCCATAACACGAAGGAACATTGGAGTATATTCATTTCGACTGTGGGGTCATCTAGAGTGCCTTCCAGAGGTGGAGCTAATTATATGCTAACATTTATTGATGATTTTTCCGAGAAAAGTTTGGGCGTTCTTCCGAAGCGAGAAAAGTGATATGTTTTCCGCATTTAAGTCTTGGAAAATTATGATTGAAAAGCAGACGGAAAAAGCAGATAAAATACCTCTGCGCATGGACAATGGCTTAGAGTTACGTTACGATGAGTTTAATAGATTGTGCAAGTCGAAGGAATCATAAGACACTGACGATTCGTCATACTCCACAACAAAAGCGGCGTTGCGAGCGAATGAACGAGCGATCATGGAGAAGGTTCGATGTATGTTGTCAAATGCCAACTTACCGAAGTCATTTTGGGCGAGCGGCTTCATCTTGCATGTTTTTTGATCAACCGATCTCCATCCGTTGCCATTGAGAAAAAGACTCCACAAGAGGTATGGTGCAGTAATCCCGCTAATTATTACGATTTAAAGATCTTTGGGTGTCCTGCATATGCTCATGTTGATAATGGAAAATTGGAACCGAGATCCATTAAATGTGTTTTTCTTGGTTATAAAGTGGTGTAAAAAGGTATAAGTTATGGTGTCCTGAAAATAGAAAAGTTGTGATTAGTAGAGATGTTGTTTTGATGAAAGCGCTATGCTACCTAACTTATCTCTTAAAGACTCTTCCAATAAAGAAAATCAAAAACAAGTAGAGCATCAGTTAATACAGAGTCAACTCCTCAAGCCAGTACAAAAATTGAGAATAGAGTTGCTTCTTCACCACAATACTCTATCGCCAAAAAGCAGAACTAGAAGAGAAATTAAACCTCCAAAGAAATATCTTTGAGGTGATCTAGTTGCTTATGCTTTGAATGTGGTGAAGATATAGATGCGAATCAAGAGCCATCTAATTATTCTCGAGGCAGGCGATTACTGTGAAGGCTCGAGAAAAGTGGATGTTTGCTATGCAAGAAGAGATGGAATCACTCCACAAAAAGCAGAACATGGGACCTTGTGAAACTTCCTAAAGGTAAAAAGGTACATTCGTTGTAAATGGGTATTTAAAAAGAAAGAAGGGACTCAGGAGTTGAAGAACCGGATATAAAGCAAGGCTTGTTGCAAAGGGTTCTGATCAAAATTCGAGTGGACTTCACAGATGTGTTCTCCCAATTGTTAAGCATAGTTCGATTCGAGCTTTGCTTGGTATTGTGGCCATGCATGATTTGGAGCTTGAGCGAGTTAGATGTAAAAGCGCATTTTTGCATGGAGAGCTTGATGAGGATATTTACATGCAACAACGAAAGGTTTCTGATTTGAAAAAGAGAACTATGTTTGCTTCTTTGAAAAAGTCCCTTTACGGTTTGAAAGCTTGATCACCAAGACAAAGTGGTACAAGAGGTTTGATTCCTTTATGACTTCTCATGATTTCAAAAGAAGTAGTTTTTGATTGTGTTTACTTTAAGAAAAATAGTGATGGTTCTTTTGTGTATCTACTTCTTTATGTTGATGACATGTTGATAGCAAAACAAAAGATAAAGAAGAGATAAGAAAGGTCAAAGCCCAACTAAGTAAAGAATTTGAGATGAAAGATTTAGGACCAACAAAGAAGATACTTGGTATGGAGATTCTCAGAGATAGAAAATCAAGTAAATTGTACCTAAGTCGAATGGGTACATTGAGAAAGTTCTTTGCGGAGTTCAATATGCAGAGTGCTAAGCCTCGTTAGTACTCCTTTAGTGACCCATTTCAGACTTTCATCGATTTTGTCTCCACAATCGGATGATGAGATTGAGTACATGTCACATGTTCCATACTCTAGTGCGAGTGGGATCTCTCATGTATGCTATGGTTTGTTCACGCCCGATTTATCATATGCGATCGGTGTAGTTAGCGGATACATGGCAAATCCGGTAAAGAACATTGGAAAGCGATTCGATGGATTTTAAGATACTTACGAGGCACTACCGATGTTTGCTTACGATTTGGAAGAACTAAAGATGGAGTCATAGGGTATGTTGATGCTGATTTTGCTTTGGAGACCTTGATAGAAGAAGATCTCTCACAAGTTACGTCTTTACAATCGGAGGTTGTGCAATTAGTTGGAAAGCCATTTTGCAAACTACGATCGCTTTGTCTACCAGAAAGCCGAGTACATGGCGATTCTCGATGCTTGCAAAGAAGCTATTTGGTTGAAGGGACTATTTAGTGAACTCAATGAAGGCCTTCAAATCAAGCCTGATATTTTGTGATGATCAGAGTGCTATATTTCTTACAAAAGATCAAATGTTTCATGAGAGAACAAAACACATTGATGTTGGTATCATTTTGTTCGTGATATTATTGCTCGTGGTGATATTGTTGTGAGCAAAATTAGTACTCATAAAAATCCTGCAGATATGATGACTAAGTCACTTCCTAAAACCAAGTTTGAGCATTGCTTAGACTTGGTTGGTGTTCATTGTTGAGTTAAACCCTTAAGGGGTTTTATGGAAGAGGTGGAGAACTTGTTTATTGAAAGTTCGCAATGAAGAACTTGTTCATTGAGAATTTGTGTCAAGGTGGAGATTGTTAGAATTAAGTGACCCAAATTCTTATAGAATATGATGGAAAATAAAATAAAAGTAAAATCCATATAGAACTAGACTTCTTTTATTTTATTTTAGAATAAGGTTTTTTAAACCTTATTAAACTTCATCTATTTTATATTGATTAGGATAGGGTGTTTCAATCCTACTAGAATATGGCTTTACAAGCCTATAAATAGACATAGTCTATTCCTCTTGTATTGATACAAATTTTTCGACATAGTGAATTTTCTTCTCCTCTGCCCGTGGTTTTTTTCCCGAAAGGGTTTCCACGTAAAATTTGTGTGTTCTTTATTTTATTTATTTTATTCTATTTTTTTTTTCACACTCACAAATTTCAAGGGCCCCATAAAATCCTGTTATCCTCTATTCCAAACTATCAACTTCATCCTTAACAATCACATTCACATGGTTTTTTAAATAGCTTTTCAACACAACTAAAATTTCATCCTTCCATGCTAAGCATAAACCCCCTCGAGTTTCTTCAGTTGGGAAAAGAATACAATTTTGGAAGTCGTACTTACAATAACATCTTTCCATTCTTTGACAATTTAATTTGGTCTCTAGAAAGAAGACTATTTGGGGACAATATTTCTTCAACAAATGTTGAAGTCTTCAAATCGCGGACATTCCAACTTAACAGTTTCATTGCTCCCGATCGACTTACCTATTAGCAGCTGCCAATATTTGTTAAAGTAGAGCATTTGTTTGCTTCAAATTGGGGCTCTTTGAATTTAGCAAAATAGAAACATATAAGTCCTTCATATAAACTCTATGTCTTTTATTTTCATTCTTATCATAGTTAGGCTTGTAAAAAATCTCTATGTTGTCCATATAATTTTTACATTTACCGATTACCTTTCATTCATACACAAATCAAAAGTCTTAGCTCTACTTAATATGCACCAACTATTCTTCTTACAATCATGGAAGTTGTCAAGTAGTGGTCAACCCAACGCATTTAAATATATTCCTCTATCCAACTTATCCACCACAGCATATTGGCTTTGTCTTTCTTAACCTGTCAACTTTAAATTCAAGAATATGTGCCATATTTTTTTTATCTTTTTTTATTTATGGCAACACCATTATCATGGGGAACCTGATCGGGAAATAAATCCCTAATCGGATTAATCAATTCCTTAATTGGCAGAGAAAAAGAATCAACATGATCCTCAAAATTTTGCTGCACTTCAGCAGTTGCCAAATCTATCACCTTCGATTCGATCTATTCCTCTTTTTGATGATCAGATTTTGGTGGTTTTTTGGACAAAACATCTTCCCTTTCAAACTCATTAGCACTTGTATAGAAACATTGCTTCATTATTCTTTTTGTAAAAAACCCAAACTGTAAACTTTTTTTTTTCGATCAAATTGGATTCAACCTTTAATGCCATCGAATAGGGATATTCATCATCCCATTTCTCTCGTTCTACAATCAAAATCCAAGAACATTCCTTAACCCCATGTCCTATTCGACCACACGCAAAGCAAAAAAAAATCAGTAGATTTTCATACTTAAAAGAAAGCCACACTTTTTCTCGATTTTTCTAAGATATAAAGATTCCTCTCTGTAATGGTTTCTAAGCATCCAAATGAACCATTAATCGACAAAACTCCCCTTTAACTTCTGATTTGATCAAGCCACCAAAAGTAGAACCAACTACATGCATAAAATCCTTCTTATCACACTCCGGCAGACACAAACCTATCTTTAGCCAAAACAGTGAAGAGACAAGTTGGATTTTACTCTTCTGAACTAGACAGAGAAGTCGAACAAAAATAATCAAATGCTGAAAAAAAAAACCATGGTTGCCCTTTCATAATCATCTCCAGGTATTCCTCAACCTCAAAAGAGGTCAACAATAAGTTCTATTCTACCATTTGAATCTCAAACTTCTTTTTTAACTTTCATTTACTCTTGATTCGGGCACGAAAATTGTCAGGATTATAAGATTTCCTAGTCCAGACAGAACATATTAGCTTCGAATTCTCATTCAGAACAACTACCAAACTTTTCACTGACAATTGAACAAGTTCTTCTTCAATGAGGGAGATCTCATCCCTCGCCATTCTCTAAAAAGTCACCACTCACCTCCAACCCAACCGTAGTAGTCATTGTCTCTCTAGGAAACTTTAAGAGAGCACTTTTGGCTTTTATAGTTAATTTCCCCAAACTATTGTTTAGATTTTAAATTGATCTCTAAACTTTAAAACATTCTAATTGAGTTCTTAAAGTATCATCAGTGTATCAATCTAATCCTTTCTTCAGCCTAATCGTTAATTTATCATTAAATGGAAGTTCAAATTTGACCTAGAATATATTTAAAAGACATTTATCAAATTATAAATATGCATGTATCTACCTCATGGATAATTTGGATCTAAAATGTTAAAATAACAAACAATATCAACAAAATTTAAGTAAGCTATTTCTTTTATCACACCAGATCCAAGCTACTCATGCACTAGGTACAAACATGTCTACAATTTAACTCACATTTCAAATATGCTCTATGTTAAATTTTAGCCAAAATTTTAACACTCAAGTTAATGGCTAGGTTAACGGAAGGACCTAATTGATCTAGTACTAATACTTTGAAGACTTAAATAGAACATGTTAAAAATTTAAAGAATAATTTAGAATATATACCATAATTTGATATGGTTTGATAGAATTAACCCTATTTTAATTAAAGTATATTTTTTAGAGTAATTAAAGTAAATTTTTATGTTTTATCAATGTAAAACCATATAGACAAATACTAAACTATCATAAAATATATATTTATATATTAAACTAATCCATAAAATAAATCTTATAGTTTTATTTATAATTTAATTTACTTTTAATAAAATATAACTCACAAACTTGTAATCTTGAGATTGACCAAAAAAATTGTAATCTTGAGAGATTGATTAAATTAAATTTTTATCTAGGATTAAAAATTAAATATTTATTACTTATTTTTATCTTAAATCAATTAATTTACGGATATAGTTATAAAATTTATTTTAAATAACTAGTTTAATTTGATTTAATATAAAACAATATAGATAATTTGTTGAGACATCGCAAACTTGAAAACCTTGGCTACAACCTTCCACCTCTACTTCTATATATAATTTTACTAAATTAACTTGAGAGACATCACAAGCTCAAGGCCTATCAAATTTGTTGAGGCAATTTCTAAGTAGTGGTAAGGACCAATGCTAACTAGTCTTGGCACTTCCTACTCAGAAACTTGCCATACTTTAGACGACAACCAGCCCATTTTTGATATCCAAACTACAAATGGCTACATATATTGGATATTGTTTTGGATTTGGGTCAAGGCAATCGACTTCCCAAGTCTGTTGGGCAAAATCGAATCGGGTGAAACTTGAAAGTATATCCTAGATATTCAAGACTTATCCTGAACTAATTAAAGATATTCTTTATGCTTATTATCTTTCTTGTTTCATGGGAAGACTAATTGTAATTGATATAGTATGTTAGCATGTCTCAATTCCTTATAAATTGAGGAGACTTGTATAGATGATGTATTCAATTGAGAGCACTTAATATTGTTCATTGAGAAATGTTTCTTTTGAGTGCATTGAGTGAAAAATCAAGTGACTTACTTGGTTAATGTCCAAAGTTTTTAGGAGAAAACTTAGAGGAAAGTTGTTTAGATCTTAGGTACAAAAGTGAGGAGTCCAACGTAGCGAGTGTTAGATGTTGTAACCACTTGTTGTATGAGTTGCTAAGATAGTGGACTATCACTCTGGGCAAGGTCATGCCAATGTAGAAAATCGAAGTGTGGGAACATATTGAGTGTTCATTGTTCTTTTTCCTTGTCCATACCTAGTGTCTGAAGCAATTGGCACCAGTCTTTAGGACTGCTTCTGGCACTACTCTAGTTTTGCTTGCAAATTCCGGTTTGGAACTTTCAATTGGTATTTGAGCCTCCCACTAAACACATCTAGTGGATCTCCTAGTGTTGATATTTACTTGAAATAGAATATTCTTCACTAACTCATCCTCTTATACTCGATAAGTTAATTATGCCTACTTTGTTAGTACAAATCTCCGGTGAGGAAAATCTCGAACACACGAACGGAACTCGAATAGAAGAAGAAATAAGACAAGGCTCCAAGGCGTGTATAAAGCCACTATCTTTAAGGTTATATTCTCCCCCACCTATCTTCGGTGTGCAAACCAGTTTCAAGCAAATTAACCTCGAGGGTGCAATGAAGCCAATGGCTATTTGCGTTTTGCACTGACGAGAATAGCCCACTACACACTAAGCAATGTATGACAAGGAACTCAATTTCTATAAAGGATTTCTGCAGTAATACTTTATAGAATAATCTAATATATTAGAAAATGAAGGAAAGAAAGAAAGAATATTAGAATTTGTTGGTATGATTTCTAAATGAAATCTCATTCCTATTTATAGGAATTTTCATGTCTCTTCATAGAGACATCTTTCATCAATAGGTGTCTTTCTGAATAATAATGTCTTTAAAATAAACACATAATTATTCATTTAATTATAACTATTCAAATAAAATTATTTAAATAGTTATAATTCTTTTTCAAAAAATCAAACAATATAATCTTTGGATTAATTACACCCATTCATTTATAGTTATTGGAACACTATAAATATTTGAAAATGTTCCAACATACTTAAAGGCAATGATGATGGCCTTTATCAAGTCATTCAATGAAAAAGCTTGGATATCTATTATTACTAGATGGGAGCGTCCATTCACTTAAGTTTATGAAGTCAAAACACCAAAGTCAGAGTTGACTTAGACCATTGAAGGGGCAAAGTTTTTCCAACCAACTCTAAATCTCTCCATGTATTTTTATAAATAAAATGGATCCTCAAGAGTTCAACAGAATCTTCAAATGCATAATTGCTAAGAAAGCATGTGATATTCTTGAAACGACTCATAAAGGTACAAATATAGTGAAAAAAAATTCAAACTATGGATGCTTACAACCAAATTTGAAACTTTAAGAATGTAAAAGAATTAGACAATTGGCAAATTCTATGCCAAACTAAGTGATTTATCTAATCAAGACTTTGCCCTTGGAGATAAGTATTCAAATTCGAAGCTAGTTAGTTGGGTTATTGGTTTGGTTGGTTGAATTAGTTGAGGTTCCATTTCCAAAATATGAGGTTATGTTGTCCATGCTCACAGCATCAATTTTTTATACTGTGTACAATAAAAGAAGAGTATAAAGGTGAGGGTAGTGGTTGCTATGGAGGCTAGTTTGCCCTGTCAGGATGGAGAATCGAAGGTTAAAAAGAGTGGTGGTGAAGATGATGTTAAGGTCAAGGGCTAAAAGAGTGTTGACAGAGTGTAGGATTAGTATTCTTGAAGGGTTGATCCCCTTCTTCATCATTCTGAAAAGTATTTATAGGTAAATTTCCCATGTAAGACAATGTTAACGTGTTGGACTTACCATCTAGCCATGATTACAGAGTGTGTGGGAGGGATGTCTTCAATAGTAGGAGGATATTTGTGACAAGACAGATCTTGTCATTCATTCTGACTTTGATGGGATAAAGCAATTGAGCCCTCATGGCATTTGGTGACCAACAAATTCATGTTCCCAATAAAGATTAGGCCATCCATTGCACAGGTAGACATGTCGAACAGGTGAGCTCACAAGTGACATTTTGGCTCTTTGATGGTGGACTTCCTGTTTTAGGCATTTTCTTAGCTTACGACGTATCCTAACACAGATGGGGTGTAACATATTTTATTTTTTTTCAAATCGATCATTATATTTGTCATTATAAATAAATTTGACATTTGATATTCTTATTATATCACACAAAAATATTGTTTTTATATTTTTTTTTTTATAATTGGGGTCTCTCTTCATCTCAAGCCCTCATTTTATTTTGTAGTTAGCAATTCAAGACATGTTAACAAAAATTAGAATTCTTGCTTGGGGGTGTTAAGTTGATCTGTAATCTTGTCAATAGATATTGGAATGGGTTTAGAGTTATGGTGGGGAAAACACTTCTCTCTATTATTATTAGATTGGCTTGGAATTCTTCTACTTGTTTGCTATGGTTGGAAAGGAATAAGAGGATCCATGAATTTTCACTAAGATAATATTGCATTCTCTTTATTCTTGTTAATCGATTGGATTAACAAAGAAAATAAGAAGACTAATTTGACAGTGGTTCACCTTTGGTTGGGGTGGAGAGTCATTGGGTACTCAACTACATAAGGATATTTCTATTTGTAGGCTCAGGTAAAAGAAGAATAAGGATGGAAGGAGAATGGTTTTTTTTTCTCTTGGTCTCTCTCAAGTGTTATGGTGAGTTTATATATTAGGGGACCATGATGCCCACGTGCCCTGAGCTCACTGATAGTGGAGTTATACATTTTTCCCTTATAATGACAGTGATGTGACGTTCTAGGATATGACCCATTAAGACAATTGGGTAATTAATAAGTCTGAATTCCTATATGCGTCCCCTGCAGACCTAGCGAGGATAATCTTATGAAGGTTTGCCATTCTACTGTAGCCTAAGGTTCACTAGGCTCACCTAGCTAAAAGTTTGCTCAACGCAGACATGTTAGCGCTTTACTTGTCTACTGAAGACACGTAGAAGGACACGTAAAGGAGGTATAACAACAAAAAAACTGAGCAATGCTAGAAGCAGAGCTACGAGTAGAACCAACTGCTTCAAGCACTGATGAAGGACATTGGAGAACACAACTATATGTTTATACAATTTGGTTTTCCAATGTCTATGAAAAACTGCCCAAAGAGATAATCAAGTATCTTAACACCTCGAACAACAAGTGATTACAAGCTCTAATACTCACTAGATTAGAATATAACTTTTGCACCTAAGATCAAGGTCACTTTCCTTTAAGTTTTACCACTAAAAACTAAGGATAAAAATCGAGTAACACTTTATTTTACATTCAATGAAATCCAAAAAAATGTTCCTCAATGAATAAAATAAGTATTTGAAGATCAGTGCATCAACTATTCAAGTGTCCTCAATTATAAGCACAATGCACTCCAAAGAAATGCTCTTCAATGAACAAAATAAGTGCTCACAAATCAGTGCATCAACTATACAAGTCTCCTAAATTATAATCAACTAAGACTTGTTAATATATAAGATCAACTACAATCAATCTTCCCATCAAACCAGCAGGATTGTAAGTTTTGATAATATCTACAATAAGTCTTCAATCTTCAGAATATGCTTCAAAGTTTAACATATTTGATCCAATCTTTTCAAAGCAAGAAAGTCGATTTTCTTGATGTAATCCAAACTGATCTTAAAAATATGTTGCTATAAACGATTTGAATATCATAAATGGACATACACACATTCAGAGTATTAGCAAAGATCATAACTCAAAAGATTTTGTTATCAAAATTTGTCAACTCCCTTAACAATCTTCATAACTACCTTAAAAATATATGTTTCAATTATCAATTTGATTATATTTTTTAATGATTAATTATTTTTATAAATATTTAAATTTATAATTTCCTTTATATCTTAACAAAATATATATAATTAAACATTTCTTCAAATCACCTTGTAAGATTTACCAAATAGGGGATCCCTTTCCTCGGTAAAACTTGAGGAAAACGTTAATCGTCGTGTCTCTTCCACCTTTTTTTTTCTTCGCCAACCAAGATGCTAAGCAATCCATCTTAATTAATTAATTAATTAGGTAGCCTAAAGAAGCCTAAGTAGGCAATGTCGGATGATGGGACGTGAAAGATGAATAAAGAGTTTTGTTTGTGGACTGGACGGACACCCATTCAAAGTTCAAACTATACCAAACCTAAATGGGCATGGCCAAGAAAGATTCATGTATCCAGCTCTTAATTAAACCTCACTTTACATTAATCAAAGACAAAACCACTTGTACGTAATTAATTACTTCTAATTTGCGATGGCGCAAAAAGTAATCAAAGATAAAGCGAAATAGCTAGCTAGAAGACGAATTAGGTTACATCAGCAATGGACAATTGGTGTTCGCAGGAATCAGCTGTCGACGTGAGTGCCTAAAATGATGGCCTGGGCTGGCCTCTCTTGGGCAAACAAACAAAACTACCAAAATTTCTAGCGCTTTGACTTCACGGTAGAATCCCAAAAACTCAATCTAGCCGATAAATTATATAAATTAAAATTTTATTAGTGGACCGTAAAATTGATATAAACGTCTACAAAGGAGTGCATGTCGGTCCCTTTTTCTTTTCAGTGTCGTCAAATCGAATCTCTCAACCATGTTTTATTTGAATGCCTTCTTGCAGTCCAAGTTTGGTAGTGAAGTAATATTGATTTATCAAATATTAATGAGACTGAGTTGATGATTTATCTACTGAATATTGCGGATTATGACAAAGTTCGAAAAGGGCAACCTTCTAGTGTGGAGTTTATGGTTCTTTAGAAACTTATTTGTATGGCAGAAAGAGATTTTTCTACTACTCACATGGTCCAATTTGTGTTGTCTTACTTGCAGGACTAGAAGGTTTTGAAATGGTGTTTGGGTAGAGTTTAAGCACATGTTATAGCATACTAGAATGTAATTAAATGATAGATGCCATCAGTTGCTTCTTGGTTAAAATGCAACATTGATACTGTAGCTAGTTGTGCAAGGCTCGAGTAGGGATATGGCATTAGTATTCGAAACGAGAAAGGTGACTTCATCAAAGGACTCACTGGCCACGTTCATGGAACTGATGTTGTTGTTATGGTAGAAGCCTTGGCTATTCGAGAAATGCTTTCTTGGTTGAAAGTTTGCATCTTGACATAGTGATTATTGAGATGGATTGCCTTGAAGTTTACCGTGCTATTTTCACATCAAACTGAGTTTGAAAATATTATTAGATATTGTGTTTCGATTATAAATTAACTCAACAATGTGTCGTTGTTTTGAGTACTCAGGAAAGCTAATAAAGCGACTCATGCTTTAGCAAGGGTAGCTTTATCTTATACTCGTCTGCATAGTTGGGAACTTTACTCAGCCTTCTTATCTGATGTTCTTTCTGTTGATGCGTTGATAAAAAATGTAGGATTATACAAGAGTGTATAGGAAGAACCTGTTGGCTCGGGTTAGTTTGTCCTTAACCCTCATTTCTTTGTTGATTTGTTTTGTTTAATAAAGGTATTTTACCTTTGAAAAAACAAATGTGGGTCAAATACCTAAGATAAAATTTGAAAGATTGAATTAGATGAAATTAAAGAAAAAAAGTTTGATTAATTGTTTTCATTGTTGTTGAATCATATTTTATCGTATATAAATATATGTATATATATTATATTGAGAGAAAAGATTGTATGAAATAAGGATTTTTTTATTTTTCAATACTTTAATGTTACATCAGCATTTTCATATTGAATTTTAAAATTTTCATTTAGAATTAATTTTTTTTCATGATAAAAATACTGATTTGACATTCAACTATTGAAAAAAAGATACAGATTATACGTAATATCACTGTTTCATATAAATGACGTGGCATTATATTGTAATGTTGTTAAGTTTCTTTATAAAAAATTGACTTAAAAGAAAGAAAATATTTGGGGAGGGGAAAATTGCTACGTAAACCCTTTCACCTTTTATCAATAACAAAAATTGTTATTTAAGTATAAAACTAAAACCAAATTTTAAATAATAAAAATTAAAATCAAATCTTAATTAACACATATTATTATCATTACACGATTACTTTTTTAATTAATGGTTATATATAAATTATTTATTTTAATCACTAAGTATTGTATTCACTTGTTTAAATGAAAGTACTTAGAGAGGGAAAATTGCAACATAAACCCATGCACCTTTTTATACAAATTTTAATTGTGTTATGCAACTTATAATTTCATAAAGTTTTATATTCAATAATTCAACTTACAATTTTGCATAATAATATATTGTAAATTTCAAAACCGTTTTTAAAAAAAAAGTATTTTCAATCTTGTCACTATTTTTACAAATTAAATATAATATTAAGATCGAAACATATATTTAGAAATATAAATAATGTTACAATAAATTATTCAAAATCGTAATATTTAAATTTAATGAACAATCTACATTCTCTAATTAATAATTAAAATTAAGTTTGTAATTATATATAAAAATAAAATTTCACACAATCTATTATCATAATATTTATATTTTAAAAATAATTTCAAAATATTATTTATTTAAACTCAATATCATATTTTTAAAATTAAATTATTAAATTATTAAATTATTAATGAAATGTTAAAGATTTTATTAAAAAATTGAAGAAATAATTAAATTAAATTTAAATAATAAATAGTAAAACACTTAAAACTTGAGTTGTTGCAAAACGCAACGTTTTTGCATTAAGGAGGACCCTCACAGGTTACCATATCAGACCCAACTAGGTTTTGACTCGAACCAAAGAATGAGAAAGGAAAGGGAAAAGAAGGAAAAGAGACGTATAAAAGAAGAAAGAAAATGAAAATAAAATAAAAGATAAAAAAGGAAAGAATTTTAAAGACGATTTTTTCGCATCGTCTTCTTAAAGTTTTGGCCATTTTACCCAAAAAGCCCGTTTTTAAACATTAATAACAGAATTGGATCGTTTATTAGGTTATTTATCGGATTAGGCTGTTTTCCTAAAAAACGCTCTGACGTCAGCGCGCTTTAGTGTCCACATCAGCAAAACGCTTTCCTGGGGGAGCGTTTTGTCCACGTCAGCAAAAAGCGCGCCCTTGGAGCGCGCTTTGTTGATGTGGACAAAACGCGCCCCAGAAAGCGCTTTTGCCAGCAGTAATGGTAAAAATTTGATCGTTGGCTTTCAACGGTCCAAAAAAAAACTATAAAAAGGCCCCCCCAAATCATTTTTTCACACAAATCTCTCACAATTTCTATAATTCTCTCAAAATTCCTTTCCTTTCATTTATTTTTCACACAATTCTCTCATAATTCTCAACATTCTTTCAATATTCCCTTAAAAAATCTATCAAATTTCATTGAAATTTTCTCAAAATTCTATCAAAATTCTATCAAATTTCTTTGTTTAAAACTTTTTTGAATTTAATTTTTTTAAATTAAAAAAAATTGATCGTGTTAGCAATGGCCGGAGAATTAATCCGTCTCTATAATAAGCACATCTCCATTGATCAAATGACAATGGTAAGTGATAATTTTAAATTTTCAATACTATTCGATATTTTTTTAATTTATGCAAATTTAATTAAATTTGCAATACTATTTGATATTTTATTCTTATGCAATTATAATTAAAATTTCAATACTGCTTGATTTTTTTTTCATTTATGATGTTTGCAATAATTAATTTATGCAATTTTGATTAATTTTTGTTTTATAAATTTTTATAATAGTCTATAGATCGGGTGTTGCAATGCTACATCCATAATATGTTTGGTCCTCCATCGTCATTGATCGAGAATTACTTGCGGGAAGCGGGATTTTGGCACGTGGCCACGATAGGCCGGAGGTGCAAGTTGGACCCGAAACTACTTAGTGCGTTGATAGAGAGGTGGAGACCCGAGACATACACTTTTCATCTTCTATGTGAAGAGTGTACTATCACTCTGGAAGACGTGCATTTGCAATTGAGATTGCCAGTGGATGGGTACGCAGTCACCGGGTCCGCATCATCTACTGATTAGGGAGCTATATGCTACGAGCTTTTGGGTGCTATATCGGATAATATTAACGGAGGTTGATCGAGATGGGCTGGTTACGAGACACATTCCCAAAGCCAGATAATGATTCGACTGAACTCGAAAGAATACGATATGCTCGGGCATACATTCTTAAGATGATTGGAGGTTATCTGATGCCAGACTTGTCACGAAACCTTGTACATCTAAGATGGCTACTGAAAATCGTAGATTGTAGAGCAGCCGGTGAATTGAGTTGGGGTCTGCCGTGTTGGCAACATTGTACAAGGAAATGTGCGGGGCGACGCGACCGAACAAAGCCAAAATAGGAGGTTGCCTATCACTATTGCAATCATGGGCACGGTTTCGCTTTCCATTTTTACGTCTTCAAGTGGACCACCCATATACATTTTCACTCATAACAAGGTAAATTTTATATTAGATTTTATAATTATTACATAGATTTAGAATATAATTGTATTCTAAAAATTTATTAAATTAGGTGGAACCATTCGGCGAGTTATGTCAGAATACCTACCTCTTTCGAAGATATACGGCTTCTATTAGACCAACGATCGGAAACACAAGTAGGTATTAAATAATATATATATACATAATAAAATAGTCGTTTCGTATTTAGTATTTAGTATTTAGTATTATATATTATGTATATAAGTAATATTTTTATCATGTTCATATAGTTTCAATGGACACCATATGAAGATTCGGGCAATAATTCCAGATGAATTCCTTCAAAATCCAAATGTTTGGCATGTGAAAGTCCCATTGGTGAACTATGCTACCGTGGAGATACATCAGTCAGATAGAGTATTGCGACAATTTGGATTTGATAACCGATTCCTGTAGCACTCAAGGTGTTTGATGATGAGCACAAAGTCGACTTACGGCAACTGCATAGGGATTGGTCGGTATTCTGGTCACACTATATCGAAATGTGAGAAAATCGGTATGATTATATACCTGCTCAGGAACCGATCATCGTTTCAAAGTTAGCGTGCGTACCGGAATACATGCCATAGTTTAGGATCCATGGCAAGCCATATTTATTATCGGAAGAGGAGAGGCGACGACAAATTCGTGCCCAAAGGAAATGACGGGGCCCTTTAAATCCAAGAAGAAGGGACGATGACACAGGCCCATCAACAGCGCCCATACAATCACCAGGCCCAACAGTTCAACCGACGACAGCCACATCACAGCCTTTTCAGATTATGCTAGGTGCGTATCCTAGCCCTTATATGTATCCTAACCCTTATATGTTTCCTTTACCTAGTCCTATGGCAGGTTGGAATCTATGGCCCAGTTCATCTTCGTTCCCGACTACTCCGAGTCAACCACTGATCTATAGGCCGCCGTCGCATGAGGGATCGTACGAGGCATCATCGGGGAGCTCTTCTTTCTACCAATCTCCATCACTTTATGGGGTTCAAACACCTTCGCCATGGGTGATGCAAACATCGCCGTAGTCATTATTCTATCAAGGTGGGTCATCCTTCCAACACCCACAACCAGATCCCCTGCCAGAGGAACCACAACCCCCACCGGAAGCTGATCTAAGGAGGAATCCAGCACGGACCCATCGACGGCCCCAATGTGACACTGATTCCAACCGCTACGGACACTGATATTTTTTTAATATATTTGTACAAATTTTTTTATATTGTTTCATTTAATAAAATAAAAGTTCTTTTGAATAAGACAATTGTAATACAACATAGTTTCATTTAATAAAATATAAATAATACAACATAGTTTTTTACAACAACTATCAACTATTTTAATTTGGACATAATCTACTTGTATGGCCTGAGTTCCTACACCATCTGCACAATTTCTGTTGATTGGTTGTTTCTCGGATATCCATATCCTAGTCGAGAAAGGTCGACCATTTGGTTTGCGACGTAATTCTCTATCTGGTAACAGCTTAAACGGAGCAAGCGATACGGGCAGCCACTTATGTTTATCTGAGACAGGTGGGAATATGTGTCTCCATACGTTGTACATTGTTTCTAGTTTGTACACTTCGTCGACGTAGCTCATTGGATCTAGACGGAGATTCTGACAAGTTGCAATTACATGAGCGCATGGATAACGAAGTGCGTCAAACCTCCCACAGTCGCAAGTCATATTTCTCAAGTGTACACGATATTGCCCGCCAATAATACCTTCGTGCGGTTTGTCAAACTCCGTCACACGAAACCATAGGTTGTCTCGATCGTGACAGACTATGTGCATGGTGTTCGCTCGCGCCTTCGCCTTGTTAATTTCTTGTAATACCTTTGCGCACCATACATGGCCTCCTTGCATTTGGCCTGTATAACTCGCTGCTCGCTTCGGAAATAGTGCCGCTAAATGAAAATATATCTCTTGAACAACCAATGTTATCAGCAATGACGTGTTCCTTTTAGAATAAAATTTATGCATTCAGCCAGGTTTGAGGTCATATGACCATATCGTAGGCCGTCGTCGTATGCTTGTATCCACTGTTCGAAAGGTATGTTACAGATGTAGTCTGCACTTTCTTCATTAACTGAACGGCAAACCGCCAACATCTCATGAAAACGGCCTTACTTATTTCATACCCTACCAATATAAGTTGATAGCGAAAATTACATACCACTTTTCCATTTAAAATAAATTCAATATTACAAACAAAATTATATTAATAAATATTAAATACCCATATTGGCCACTTGTCGTTTTTTACTTGTAAATCGAAATTGCCCTTAGTAGTTGGACGCAACGTGCCTTAGGTAATACCGATGGTGTGTGCGATGCCACAGGCTTCCCTGTCGCTCAATTGCGACTAGTATTCCGGTGCCTCGATCCAATATGACGCAAATATTATGTTGGGAGCAGACATGCCTCCTTAACCTGGAAAGAAAGAAATCTCAATTACCAGCTGGCTCCCTCAATATTATTGCAAACGCAATTGGAAGGATTCTCTCACTGCCATCCTGTGTCACAGCTAGCAATAGCCGATGGGTATATCTACCGTACATAAAGGTACCGTCAATTTGTACCAATGGCATGCATCTTGGCATTGCTTAAAGCTCCAAAATAGACGCTTAAATACTTGGTATCCACGGAGCAATCAGTCATTATATTACGTAAGTTCTGTTTCAATGTCTGTTATGCAACCTGGGACATATCTCAACTGGCTACGAATATACATCAACTGGCTACGAATATTGGTAATTATGATTGGCACTGAAGTTCTGGGATTCGCCTTCACCGTCGGTAGTATTAAGGTAGCTAACATATCTGAATCCATCTTGGGATGATCTTCCGAAACACCTGTCAATATGTTAAAAAATGCAACAGTACATAATAACAATACTATTAAAAAACTCTAAACAGTTAGTGATACTGTACTGGCAACACATATATGTGTACCTTTGTACTTTTTTTATCTCCCACAAGCCTATCTTTTTCCTCAACAAGGTCATGATTTTCCATGAACATGTACCGTCTTGTACTGCACACTTGGCCTCAAACTTATCGGATTTGGATTTAACCACTTTGTAGTTAACCCAGTTTATGATGCTATGTTGTTTTAATGCACCAAGAAAACTATCTTTATTGGAAAACTCCTTACCAACTTCCAATTCACCTGAATCAAATGAGGAACTTGTACGGTCACGCCTTCTGTTTGGTAGATCTGGAAACTCCAACGCATCATCCTGAGATAGATTGACATTATGCATGTGGGCTGGAGGTGAGTACGCCCTGAATTGTAGAATTTCTTCTTCATCATCTGAAGTCCCTTCAACATCTTCAGGTATGGTTAGAACAGGCTCTGGTTCAGAAAATAATGCAACTTCTACACCATCAGAGCCAGCCTCTCGAGGTGGATCCGCATCGGACTCATCATCTGACCCATCATTATGTGTAACGTACAAGGTCCCCTCGCCGGTGGAAGTCGTAGGGAGTACATCATCCCTCCTTATAGACGTTTCACAATGTCTCCAATCAGATGTGGATTGTCAACCACTAGAAGTTGATGACATTCCCCAGTACGTATTTCCAGCATCAAATAACGGCCCACTGAGGTGCATGTCCCATCCACTAATGGAGTGTCGTGTAAGGGTTGGGTATTCCATACTGCTACTAAACACGGGCGCTTCCGTGTTTTGCCACCTACTAACGGAGTTTCGGGCAGGGGTCGTGTATTCCTTTCGACCAGTAATAAATGTTGAAGCTGCAAATGCATCATTTAGCGATAAAAAATATACATATAACTCAAGATAGGGTGATCCACTAGCGAAATGAGTCTGCACCATTTCCTCCAAGCTACGAGCGCTTTTGATGTCGAATGAGTCATATGTCACAGGATCAACTGAAGCACAAAATCGATACTTAATAGACAAAACTTTCATTGGCTTCGTTCTGAAGATTTTACGCCTAATTCTTTTACGAAGTTCTGTCAAATCTATGTTCTAGTTAAAACCAGTCTCGCTGTGTTCTCCGATAAAAAAACAACACCATTATCGATGTTACAGACCTCACCATCATAGTAAATAATAGCACTAATACGTTCACTCATCTTCAATTTCTTTTCTTCTTAGCCTCTCTAATTTTTTTTGTTGTAAGTTATGCAACCTGAGAATAAAATTTGTCTCATTTATAGCCTCATTTTTCTACGAACTACTGTAGCAAAAGAGCATCCACATGGGAGTTTTTTTCAGAAATTTTGCTGACAGTGCATCCTGCTTGAAGCGTTTTCGACACTATTTGTTCAGAAATGTCTACTCATAATTATTTTTCTATGAACTACTGTAGCAAAAGAGCGTCTACGTGGGAGCTTTTTTCAGAAATTTTATTAATAGAGCATCCTGCTTGAAGCGTTTTCGACACTATTTGTTCAGAAACGTCTACTCAAAATTATTTTTCTACGAACTACTGTAGCAAAAGAGTGTCCACGTGGGAGCTTCTTTCAGAAATTTTGCTAACAGTGCATCCTACTTAAAGCGTTTTCGACAAAAGAGCATCCAGGTGGGAGCTTCTTTCAGAAATTTTACTGACAGTGCATCCTGCTTGAAGTGTTTTCGACACTATTTGTTCAGAAACGTCTATTCAGAATTATTTTTCTACGAACTACTGTAGCAAAAGAGCGCCCACGTGAGAGCTTTTTTCAGAAATTTTACTGACAGTGCATCCTGCTTGAAGCATTTTCAACACTATTTATTTAGAAACGTTTACTCAGAATTATTTTTCTACGAACTACTGTAGCAAAAGAGTGTCCACATGGGAGCTTTTTTCAGAAATTTTACTGACAGTACATCCTGCTTGAAGTGTTTTTGATACTATTTGTTCAGAAACGTCTACTCAGAATTATTTTTGTACGAACTACTGTAGCAAAAGAGCGCCCACGTGGGAGCTTTTTTCAGAAATTTTGCTGACAGTGCATCCTGCTTGAAGCGCTTTCGACACTTTTTGTTCAGAAACGTCTACTCAAAATTATTCTTGCAGAAACCCTAAACCCTAAGACAAAAAAATTTATATTGCTTATATGTTTTTTCTAATACCCTAAACACAAATTTATTTAAAAAAATTAAACCCTAATTTAATCAATTAACCCTAATACCCTAAACTCTAATTTAGTATTTAGTATTTAAAATTAATAGTTAATTTAATAAATTAACCCTAAAACCCTAAACCCTAATTTAATTAATTTTTTTCGAAACCCTAAACTTAGCATAGTGCCAGTATGTATATCTGCTACAATCATGTTATCTTTGAGGGTTTCTTTTTCTTGTATGTATATTGGAAATTAATAATTAAGAAAATTCAGAAATGAGCTTGTAACAAGGTAAAAGAAACTTAGCCGTAGGATCAAAAATAAAATGATCTAAGCCATTGATAAGGGAAAAAAACCTAAATGTTGAAGTAATCGAATTACCAAGTTGTTGTTTACACGTTAAGAGTTATTTAAGGATTTTTTACTAAAATATTATAAGAAATAAGTTATTAAAATAGTATGTTTAAACGATTATGTATCAATTAACCCTAAATTAATCAATTAACCCTAAATTTAATCAATTAATCCTAATTTAATCAATCCCTAATTTAATCAATTAACCCTAATACCCTAAACTCTAATTTAATATTTAGTATTTAAAATTAATAGTTAATTTAAACCCCAATTAAATTAATTTTTTTCCTAAAACTCTTAAATTTTATACTCTAAAAAACCCTAACCCTAAATTAATTAAACCCTAAAAAACCTTAATCCTAAAAAAAAAGTCAACGCTTATTTGGGGGAGTGTTTTGTCCACGTCAGCAAAGCACGCCCTTAAGGAAGCGTTTTCTGCTGATGTGGACAAAACACTCCCCCAAGAAAGCGTTTTGCTGACACGTACTCTGAAAATACACTGACGTAGACGCGTTTTCGTGAAAAATGGCCTAATCCAGTAAATAACCCAAAAAACAGCCTATTTTCATAATTAAATTTAGAAAAGGGCCTTTTTAGGTAAAATGGCCTAAAGTTTTCTTCCTTTTTAGGTATGATTTCTTATTACTCATTTTATATCTAATGCTTTGTATAATTCTTTAAAATTACTATTCTTTTAATTAATATATCTTATTACTTTTATTGCAGTTGTAATCATAAGTCAATTTAATCAAAAAATTATTAAAATAATTACACACATTATATTATTATGATAATATTTTTATTTTTTCTTTATTTAAAAAATAAAAATATTAAAATTTTTACTCATCTTATCAATATTTATAAAATGTTTTTTTTACCCTATTTTATATCGGTGTATTTAAACATTTCAATTTTATTACACGAATTATTTCATTTATATTAAATTGGTGTAAATCTTTTTAATTTAATTTCGTATATATGCTTTTATTATTCATCATTTACTGCACATTATGTTTAAATATGTAATTTTCGTATGTTGACGCCCATAATAATTTTTTTAGTTTATGAAAAATATTTTAACGTATTTTTTATAAAAAAAAAAAAAAAGGGATCACATTACATATATATATATTATATGCTTAGCGTGCAACCCTTTAAAGCTTAAAGAGGAAAAAAGATTAGGGATGATTACAAAATATAAGCAGGATATAGAGAGTGGGAGTGGAGAGAGAGAATCCAAACTGGGAAACGACAAGAGCAAGGTAGAAAGCGGATGCATAGAGATAGAGGTGGGTAAGCAAGGCAAGCTCACTTCCCCAGTATTCCCTGTCTTTTTCCTTTATCTTTATCCTATATAATTAACATTTCTAGTACTACCATATATACTTTCCCTATTTGCCTGTGCGCTGTCACTACCATGTTTGTGCCACTCTCCATAAATGCCTCCTTCCTGTACTAGCACATATATAAATGTTGACAACTTAGGTTGCACCGTAACAGAGTGATAGTTGCTGTTGTAATGGAAATCACGGGCTCCATGTGGACGGTCGCCTTCTTAGCAATTCTGGCTGCTTTCGCCTTTCTAAAATGGGTGTTGGAGAGAGTGAATCCGTGGGTGCATGAAACCCGATTGGGCGACGAGCGGTACTCTCTGCCGCCAGGGGATTTGGGGTGGCCTTTCATCGGCAACATGTGGTCCTTTCTCCGAGCCTTTAGGTCCGACGATCCTGATTCCTTCATCGCTTCTTTTGTTTCCAGGTACTTTGCTTTGCCACCCATCACCGCTCTTTTTTCCTATATGCTTTAAAGGGCACCACCACCAGCAGATAAAAAAAAAGAAATGGTGGAAAAAGAAGGAAAAGCTAAATAGAAATGGAGTATGGAGTGGAAAGGGAAGTGAGAGACGTCATTGTATTCCACTTCATTCCATACCCTGATTTGATTGAAGAGGGTGGCCTCTTACTGCTGTCTCTCTCTTAGGTAGAAATGGCTTGGGGTCTCAAGTTAGTAGCGGTAGACCTATTATTTTTTCTATTCATATTTATACGTATAGTTATAGTTTCCAATTTTATCTTTCATTTTATATAAAAATATTTATAAATATTAGAAAATACTCTTGGATATAAGATTACTACGAGAAGGAGAGTTACAAGTCCTAAATATATTAAATGGTATACCATATTTCGGATGGTCGGAAAAATTTTATCAAAATAGATGGATACTAATTAAATTTACGCTGAAACAAAAAAAGTACAATTGAATGTTTTGGTTTATTAATAGAATGAGATGTTCTGGTGAGTACCATCGGTATCGATAGAAAATTAACTTCTTTGATTGGGGCAACATTAGATTGCTTCTTGTCACCCTGATTTTGACTCAAAACTAATTTCATCTATCCTATCACATTTCCTCAAAAATTTTACATAATGTTTTGTATTATATTAACTATTTTTAAAAATTATAGTTAAAATATATAAAAGTAACTATAAAATAAAAGGGAGCAATTTTGTTAAGTATATTGGGACTAATGGAATTTATCTGAAGAGTTCTTTTTATGAACCCTAGTTGTAAGTTTTTAGAGTATGTAACGTTATAGCTTGTTTAGGTTGCAGCATTATTGTCAATGCAAAAAGATTTGAATTCAAACGTGTTTAAGCGGATCTTATTTTTTTATTTAAGGGTTAAAAGAGTGATGTGATTATGTATAGTTTCAGACAAGGTGTAAAAAATATTAGCAGAAATAAGTATGGTGGTGTCATTGTTTAAAAAAAAAGAATGGTGGTGTGATGACACAAGAGGAGCATAGCAGCTAGAGCCGTAGCCTGTCAGGGGAAGAGTGGCCCTTAGACAGAGACCTATGCCAACTTTTTCATTCAAAAAAAACAGAATTACATGTTTTTGACCCAGACCCACCATCTTATGTCTAGAGAATGGAGCAGTTGCTTCTCTTGTCGCCTTCTATAATGTCTTTTAGTGTTGTATTACTTGCTAAGATATTCCATTTCACTACAATCTACAATTTTGATACCATTTGTTTTTCTTTGAATACTTGTTTTTATTGCCAATCTGATAATAGTCGACATGTTACTTAGATAACAAGTTTAGAAATGATCAAACATCATCAAATCCTTGACCATCATTCATGACCAATGTATTTTAATGCAGATTTGGACGTACTGGAATCTACAAGGCTTTCATGTTTGGGAACCCAAGTGTAATCGTAACAATGCCTGAAACATGTAAAAGGGTATTAAATGATGATGATGCATTTAAGCCTGGATGGCCTACGTCCACGGTGGAGCTCATTGGAAAAAAATCATTCATTGGTATCCCTTATGAAGAACATAAGCGTCTCCGCCGTTTAACTTCAGCTCCTGTCAATGGCCATGAAGCACTGTCCATTTACATCCCATATATCGAGGACATTGTCATATCTACCCTGGACAAATGGTCCAAGATGGGAAAAATCGAGTTCTTGACACAGCTCCGGAAGCTCACTTTTCGGATAATAATGTATATTTTTCTAAGCTCGGAAAGCGAAGAAGTAATGGAAGCTTTGGAGAGGGAATACACAACTCTCAACTATGGAGTTAGAGCCATGGCAATCAATGTCCCAGGATTTGCCTACTATAGAGCCCTGAAGGTGAGTTTTTCTTACATCTTTCTTGCGACTCAAGTTACTTATCTTACGCTAAGAAGGGATAATTCATAATAGCGAAATGCATTTTCTTTTTCTCAGGCTAGGAAAAACCTGGTGGCAGCTTTTCAATCAGTGGTGAATGAGCGGAGAAATCAGAGGAAGACGAACAAATCCACGAAGAAGAAAGACATGTTGGATGCCCTGATGGATGTTAAAGATGAGAAAGGTGAAACACTAGATGATGAGGAAATCATTGATATCATGTTGATGTACCTGAATGCAGGCCATGAATCTTCTGGCCATACTACGATGTGGGCGACTATTTTCCTGCAACAACATCCTGAATTTCTAGAAAAAGCAAAGGTTTTTAAGCAGTCTCAAAGCATTAATGTGCTTCTTTTTCATTACTTGACGGTATTATTTTATTGTATACAGGCAGAGCAAGAGAGGATTGTGAAGAAAAGACCACCCACCCAAAAAGGTTTAACCCTTAAGGATATTCGAGAAATGGAATACCTTTCCAAGGTACATCACATCTGTTATATCAGTTAATTGTAAGGCTTCAACATACCCTTCATTTCACTGCTTATATTTTGATTTATATGTATATGAAGGTGATTGATGAAACGCTTCGGTTGATAACATTCTCACTGATGGTCTTCCGTGAGGCAAAAACAGACGTCAAAATAAGCGGTCAGTTTTAATGATATGATTATATTAAGATATATAGTGATATTGTTACATCATTCACACACAAAGCTGTTGGTTTTTCAGGTTATACTATTCCAAAGGGATGGAAAGTGTTAGCTTGGTTCAGAAGCATTCACTTGGATCCTGAGATTTATCCAAATCCAAAAGAATTTGATCCTTCTCGATGGGATGTAAGTTTCACAACGCTTTTCACCTTTCCTTCAATCTTTTTCTTTATGCGTATGTATACAAGAACCATAAAGCGTAACCTATTAGTTAAATTATAATGGTCTCTTAACTATATGCAGGACTATAACGCCAAAGCAGGAACTTTCCTTCCCTTCGGAGCAGGAAGCAGGTTGTGCCCTGGAAATGATCTTGCCAAGCTTGAAATTTCTATTTTTCTTCACCATTTCCTCCTCAACTATCAGTAAGTTATTTTGCAATGTTGGGTTTCTTTTCATGATCAATTCAAGCTTGAAATTGTTGATGTTGATGTTGATGTTGAGTGAGGTTTCAATGCAGGTTGGAACGGCTTAATCCTGAGAGTAAAATTAGGTATCTGCCTCATACAAGGCCACATGATAATTGCTTGGCAGTGATCAAGAAAAACCTGCCTTCACCGCCCTAGAAAGGATATTGGAATTTTTAGATGGGGTTCAACAGCAATCCCATTTCATCAATTAAAATAAACAATATTGATAATATAATAATATTAGCATCTCCTGTCAGGGACTCTTAAATGTAGAATTTTAATGAAACCAATGTGTTGCTACTGGCTCCTCTTTCAGTAAACTCCTCCGCTTCTATTTATTATGTTATGCATAAAAAGTAATACGCTACAAAGAATATAACTTAGCTGCATGCATAGGAATACAAAGATTACGGATGATATACAAACAAATACGGCTGCACTTCTGCTTAAATAGCTAAAAAATAGTCGCATCAACGTCAATTCCACACATTGCGGTAAGAACCAAAAAATCAAAAACAAAATTGACAATGTATACAAGGCATGATGAATTTCAACCCGCTACCTCTTACGAAATAACTACAAATTGACGTCAAAATGCACGGGTAAACCATGGCTCACCACCACACTTTAATATCCCATCATGGCTTTCTACGGATTGATGTTGCACTCTCTCAAATACACTGTCTCATAATCTACATACTTGGCCCAATAGATTTTATACTTGGGTATACCTATCTCCAGCCATGGTTTCAAGTTGCCATTATAGTGTATAACAGCAGCCCGGTCGATCTCCCTCTGGTTTACATTAGGATTGTAGCCAAGCCCCAGCACATGCCAAGATTTGTCAAGGGAATATGTGCGTTTCCAAAATGTTATGAGACCAGGAGGCAGGGTTCCCAACTTCCACAATTGCCTGTCACGATTCTGCATATAAAATTGACTTTGAAATTAGAAACAAGGTAATACACCGTTATGACACCATGTACAAAGTATGGGATATGCCCACAATGAAGAAATACTGAATTGAACCTTCCAAGCTACCCTTTTTAGCATTTACAATGGCACGCAAAATAGAGCGTAAAGGTCAACAACCAAACTCTAAATCTTTATGGGAAAGTATCACTGAAATAAAATGTAGCTTTTTTTCTCCATTCTAGAAGTGGGGTATGATCCAATCACTTAACCGTACATCTCTCTACGTGTACAGGTGTGATCAGGAGGCTTAAGCACCTAAGGGGTGTAGCAAGCCATGCTAAACAGCCATTTGAGGAGGGATAGTTATTATATGTTACAGAATAGTAAAGAGTTGTTCGGCAGCAGTTCCCGTTACCCCACTTGAAGGAAAAGAGAAAACCTGGGTTTAAAAATCTAGTAAGTATTTCTTTCTTTAAGTAGCTACTTCCAATAAATAGCTGTTATCCCAACAAGCACCTCCTTTAAAATTAAGAACCTCTAGGTTTCAAAGATTTTCAATACCCATGTTTTCTGAAGCGAGACTTGGTTTTACCCCTTTCATTTGTACTTTAAGTGCAATTGGCATACTTGTACCGGGTAAGACAGATCAAACAAACTTCCACTTAGTAAGTCAGGTGACACTAATTAAGACATGGTTTGCAACGAACTTCCGTCACTTACCAGCCTCTGCCATCTGTGGTATACCTCCGTGATGTTTTGCCGCCTCCATTCCGCCAGATCAAAAATATTCATTCCATATGCCCATCCACAAGCATGTGGGTCAAAGTTCTTTGAGATCAGGGGATTTGAGAAGTTGAGATACCGATCAAACCGATGGAAGCTTTCCCCACAAGTTTCAACAGCACCATTGACATTGCCCTTCAAATCAAGGGACCAAAGGCCAGTAAGGTCCTTCTGTACTACTATATCATCATCTAGGAACAACACTTTATTTAGTTTTGGGAAGATCTCTGGTAGATAAAACCGAAGATGGTTCAGTATGGACAAATACTTTGGGTTCCGGAACTTCAGATTTGAATCGGAACTAGCCCGATGTGCCCTGAAGTAATAATCAATCATGGAAGGAGAACCTAACTGCTTAAGAACTGGACTGTAGCTTGAGTTTAACCATGTAAATTCTTCAATGTTCTGGACCTGTATAGTGGCTTTCCCTGGTGGATTACTTAGGAACCACATTCTCATTGCCGCATAATTAAGCCTATCAGTAACAATGTGGAAAACATGATCCGAAGGGTGCTGCAAAGAATCAAGTAAATTTTACGAGTTCAACAAGTCAACAAAAGCAAGGAGCTCAATTGTAATTATGTACCTATCAAGTTGTTTTATGCAAAAACACACACATACACACACACATGCATTCACACGCAAATACCCCAACCTTTACTTCTCTCAAAAGTGTAAAAGATTAAAATGAAATGGAAACGGCAAACTTAAGATTAAAGGTGATGAACTTAAGATTAAAGGTGATGAACGGTTTCTTTTTCCACCAGCAACCAAAGGAAGTACGAGTTAAGTCTCCATAGAAGAGTATTACCTTAGCATGTGAGATAGTTGAATTTACGACAACAGCTGCTGCTAATATGTTATCTGAGAAAAGAGCATAATGATACAGGCGGGGGTCTTCTAATTTCTGCTGATTTAGAAAGTTTTGTTGAGAAGAATTCAAGGTATAATACTCAGTAGTAAGACGCAAAGGCAGGCAATGAAGACCCTTGGGAAGCGTTTTTGCAGTTAATTGTGTCAAAAACATGGTCTGCTTTTTGTGCACTCGTAGTTGCTCTTCAGATGAGTGAAGCATGGCCCGTAGCTTCTTTACCACAGCAGCGCAGTCATCTTGAATCTGCTTCCCTTTTTCTAACGATTGATCCATTGCTTTCAACTTATCAACAGCACTGAACAAAAAACACACACAAATTAGAGTGATGTAGAAACTGTGGTGGCTGACCCTGAAGAAATAAGGAACAGATGTGGGAATTTAACAAACTGAAAGCAAAGAAAGCTTAAAAAAGAGATCAGCAGCCCTATGTTCAGAAATAAGATACTTTTTTGGCAGATCTGAATCCTTGGTTGCATCACCAAGAGCACGTGTAACTTCCTTAACCCGCAGTCGAAGCTCCCTTGTAACATGTGGGTTGTTTTTTATAGCAGGAAGGGACAGGTATACTTTTGCACGGATGAGCTGATCTTTGAGGTGACGGACCTGAGCATCTGCTGGTTCAGTCAATCTGTCATGTTTGTTATCTGAATGCTCCTGAACAATTTTGCCAGAGGGCTGAGTTGGTTGCTGCTCAAGCTCAATAGCCTATTGGTAAAGCAAACAAGGTAAAATAACTGTTAACTAAGCTCACAATTAGGTTTAACGTTTACTCTTATTGTGAATCCTGGAAATGTGGCAGCATCAAGAAACTATTTTTAGCCGTAGAGAAACAATTATGGGTAGACAAAAATAGCAAAAAGTGCCAACAAGCTCAAAAGGGTCACAGAATAAAATCACTTCAAGGTTAAAGTTTACATTGAACCTTATTAAAGAGAATTTTTCGTTTAGATATGCAATTCAAAGTTGAAGGAAACAGCTCAACACAAAGACATGGAAAAAGAAATGATAAGGTAAAAATAAGAGGATTAGGGGTATAGTCACATTTCCGTTTTGGTGACAACTGAAGCATAACATAAAGCAAATGTTTAGTATATACAGAAAGGGGACGATTCAAGTTTCCAAAGTAGTACAACAGTCTCAAATAAAAGGCAAGTAATAAAACCAACGAGAAAATCGGGAATTACTAGTAAAACGCTGCTATGGCAATATGAGAAGATAAAATAGGCCTATTTATAGCAAGTGAAAGGTAATAGGCATACACAGAATGGGGGAAGATTTAGAAAATGAAATGAAATACTAAAACAAGATAGGGGAAGCAATTACCGAGATGTCAGAGGCATTAGGATGGGAATCCAGGGTAGTGGTGAGACCGGGGGGTGCTCGATCGATGACCTGCCTAATGGGGTTAGATAATTGCTGTTGTTGACGTTCTTCATCGGTAGCAGAAAGCACTCGTGTTGATTTATGCTCCCTCGTCACTGTCATTGGTAAATCAAACACCCATCAATTCACATTTGCATTGCCTAATTCTTGAATAAACACAACAATAAATAAATAACCGTTGGGAAAGGAACCTGTAGAGTGGTCAGAATATACGACTCCAATGGGTTCTTTCAAGGCGGTGGAAGTTTCCTACGGCAAAGAATTGGACATTGAAGGTTTAGATCTGAAATCAATGAATAGAAATGCATAGTCTGAACACGAAATGGAACTCATTCTACTATGTTACTACCTGGTGAAGAACATTGAGATGTCTGGTATCGCCAGACACCGTCTGCACAAGAAATAATAAAAATTAATTTTTTTTTTGTTTATCATTATAATTGTTTAAACCCCAGGAAAGAAAGAAGAAAGAAACTTACAAAAGCTGAAACATCATCAAGAAAATCGCGTCTTGCTGCAGAAATTACCGTGAGGAAGAAGAGATCAGCATGAAAGAATGGAAACAGGAAAATAAGAAGAAAAAAAAAAAAGGAGAAATAGACGTACAAGAAGAGGGATTGACGAAGGAGCCGACCCTATCAGTGTAAAGAAAGATGGGAGCAATGACGGAAATCGAGAGTAAACCCAATACTATATGCCTCACCTTCATTATTCTTTTTCCTTCTAATTTTAGAAAAATTTGCTCATATTTCTTTACCACCACAACCAAGAATAGGAAAAAAAAACACACAAACACTCTTTTCTGTAAAACTTGTTTGCAGGGGAGAACAACAGAGAGGTGAGTATGAGAATGAGAATGGATGCTGTTTCTAGTTTTCAGTTGTAGCCTTCTAGATCTAGATGATATGATGCTCTCTTTTTTTTTTTTCTTTTTCTTTTTCTTTTTTAATTTATTTCCTTTAATTATTTTAATTTGTCAATGGCCAATCATTACTATGTCCCGTTGCCCGTTGCTTTTCATGATGGTAAACCAAATTAAATTTCCATTTATTTATAAAAAAAAAAAAGAGATACAAATTGGGTTTAACTCGTCTTGGATTTATTTATTATTTTTAGTTGTAGTAAATAATATTATAGAAAACAAGCAACATTTAAGATGATGTAATTAAAACACAAAACGAATAATTGGTTAAACCACCGGTCAACGTATTAAGTAGAGAAACATGTTATTATTAGATTCATACATTAATATTAATATTGGAAATCATAATGGAAGAAGTGTCGGCAGGGTGTGATATTTATGAGTCTTCCATCCCTTCGATTTCCAAGTTTGCTCTTGCGCTAGAGTTTATGGACCGAATCTAATGAGTTACGCTCAATATTTTCAGAGCTACATCATAGTGAAACCGGTATGTCAGTCCCATCACTTGAACTCATCCAACTAATTTAGTCGAATTAAAGAAAATTTATCAATTTAATTAATTTTTAATTTATTTATATTATTTCACAAATTAATCGAAGCTCAAACAATCAACGCAATTAACACAAATCAAACTAAGTGATGAACACCATGTCATCACATAAATCCCTTATCTACATTTATTTTGCTTTACAATTGTAAAATATATATATTAGAAAGTTGAATTCAAACCGAGCCGGATAAGTTAAAAGGGTATATTTAGAAAACTCAATTAATTGTTGGATTTGACAATTAATTGTATTTAGACATGTGACATTTTAATAATTATAATTAATGAATCCCATTAGATTAAGTATAATTAAAAAACCATGCTTGAATCACCATCACTAAATTATATATTTTTAATTCTTATAAGAGTTGGAATTTGGGAAAAGAATGCTGCAGATAACTAGTCTTTATCCTTACGACTTCTTTTATATTTTTAATGTCCATTTTATGGCCTATAAAAATTACCTGAGAAATTAGAATATAACTATACCAAACATCTCTTAAAAATTAGAACCACAATGTCTAAGAAATTAGAACCATTACGCTATGGTGTCCAAATACAAATAATCCTGACCGACCACGTCTATCTTACAATTGTGGAGGGACCATCTATCTAGCAGTAACAGTATCTATCTCTAAATTTTCCTTCTTTCTTTTTTGGTCCTTGATACATTAATGATGGAACTTTTATTACTATTTTCTTCCATAAACATAAATCACTATCTCAAAACATCTCTATCTAACAGGCATACACCATAAGCATATTACCATTTTCCATCTTGCAAGCTGCAACACAAACAAACTCCACCAATTTCTCCGCTACATCACAACCATATTCCTATACCGGCACATCTTCAACATTCACCTGTTCGTAAGGATGTTATTATCAACTTTCTATGTTCTTTTATGCCACTTATTTTTACATATCAATACAACACAAAACTAAATCATCTCTCCATGTTCTTCTTAACCAAACTATTTCAATTAAGCACATCAAAGAGCAAGCTTCTTAAGCCTCCCTATGATTACCACCTAAGCCTAAGCAATGGTGGGATGAACATAGAGAGACGCCCAAGATGAGTTCATCAAGTATTTAGATCCTACTTACACAACTAGCAAGCAAAACAACTCATCCAACCGTATTTTTCCATATCGAAAGAGATTGCTGAGAGATTCAGTTCTTAATAGTAGCATACCAGTCATGCAACAATAATCACCATCAAACAATGCTGCTCCAAATACAATACCAATATTCAGCCACGAATTCACATAATAAGATATAGTATTCCAAAAATTATAAAATCCTGCAGTCCCATCAAACAATGCTGCTACAGATACAATATCTATATTTGACAACAAATTCACATCATAAGATAATAATGTTCCAACAGTTAATAAATCCTGCTGCACAAGGTCTAGTTAATCTCTGGTTATTAAAATGGAAAGGGTGAAACCACCAACTAAGAGAGGAGGAAATTTCTTTCAAACCAGTTCCAACAAGGCTTCCCCACAAAAAAAAAAAAAAAAAAGCACATCTCCTGCCTCTTAACAGTCAAGTAACCTGCACACACCTGGTTTATCGAATCCAAACAATAATCACAACCTAGAAGGCTAGAACCTACAGCAGTAACATCCTAGTAAAAGCCATCTTACCAAAGCATCCCCACATGCCATTAGGTTGATGTTTTAAGTTTAGCTAGTTCATCCAATACATCTTTAAGTGGTCCAGTGAGTTTGCTTCTCTTAGCCTAAATCACACAAGAAAAATGTCAAACTAGTATCTTTGCTTCATTTTACAATAAAGCTCCTACTCTCCTATTCTTTATATATCAGATTTAAGAAAATACCCATATGGGTCATACCTCCAAGGATCGGACAAGAGCAAAAACTTCATCAACAGTTTCTGGACAAGTATTGGCAATCACACAAATCTGCAACAACATTTTGGAACTGAGACAGTAGCTTGATTGTTTCAAATTAAGCACTCAGGTTAAGTCATGATACCTCACTGTTAGAGACACCATATTTTGTAAGAGATCTGAGATTTGAGTTAATGGTTCAACAGGAGATGAAGCACAAAAAGATTGGATGTCGCATAAAGCAAAGAATGACAAGAAAATTATCTATTATATAAGTGCCATGGAAAACAGAAAATCAAGGATACTGAAGAACTTTTCTAACAGACTGGGGATTGGTATAATAGCTACCAGTCTTGGCATACTGCAGTCCTGAACCAAATGATCTGAAAAGGATGATGGGTTAGAGCTATTTGATGAACCCTTCCACACAAGATCAAAGGTTCTAAGCAAGTTCTTACTCAGGGAGCTTAATAGTTGGATCGCTGGAGAGAATAACCATTTGATCCTGAATGCCTTCTAAGATAGTGGCAGCCTCACAGTCCATAAGGCATTTAACATTTTCTGGAAGTTCTGCAAATAATGGCAAGGACCTTTCCAGCTTAAGCAAAGTTTCAGACACAGATCTTAAAACCAATACTAATTTAAGAAAAGATGAATCTTAAAACCAAGAGTATTTGAAAAAAGAGAGAAGAATCTAAAAACCCAAGACACTCTATCCATAAAGTACATGATAAAAGAAAATAAAAGAAGTAACGAGGCCAACAGAAGAGGAACGACAACAAAGTTAAACAACCAATCAGAAAATAAATAAAAGTAAAATCCAGGTGCCAAATGAAAACCAGTATGTAACATACATTAATGCCATATTAGAACAAGGAAAGTAATTGATCTAATAAGAATATCAAAAATTGGGAAAAGGAGAACCCCATGTGATGGCCTGATGGTTAAGGGTGTTCACCGCCCCAGGTGTGGCCTAGGTTCGAGTCGTGCTAGTCGCGTTGGTTGTTTGGGCTTTGCCCTGTTATTGTAATTCACCAAAAAAAAAATTGGGAAACAGAAGTGCACAATAAGATACCTAGAAAGGAAATTTATGTTCCTTTGGCAGTTTAACAGCATAAATGCTTACGATAAAAGTGATACTCCCTTGAAAACAAATTATTTCCACTTCTTTGAAAGAAAAATATTACTATTTATAAATTGATGCCAGGGTGTGCACACTCATTACAATAAGCAATCTAATTAAAATTCTTAGCAAAGATGCCATCTTTTATTGTTTTCACGTCCTACAAGGGAAATACTGTTAATCATTCAAATAAAGAAAAAAAGTAAAAATACAACCTAAATGCAGGCTTGACAAAGAACTAACTTGGTAAACAAAGAGTAACAAATCATTGAAACAAACATGTATGGTAGTTAAGGCAAGTAAAAACCCTGTTCAACTCTGAGCTCCAATGACTGTGATTCTTTGGCCACATGAGTCTTTCCACCATTCGCTGCCTTTTCTCCTTTTCCACCTTGTACATTATATTTACGCAGTATCAATGAAAACAGGCAATACCTTAGGGGAAAAAAAGTAAAGATAATCCCTTTACTGAAAGCACCAAGAAGTGAGGAGGGGATAGTACCTTTACCAAAAGGGGTTGCAAACTTGCCATCAGATTTTGGCGATGAGAAATTAACATCAGGTGAACCTAAAAGAAGGAAAAATACAGACAGAGTAGGATCTGTAAGGATGATATTCACAGAAATATAAAAATCAAAAGGCAAAGAACAAAAGGAAAAGGAAGAAAAACAATTGACCTTCAGTTCCAAACTGAACTTTCCTTCCCCTCTTTGATTTTGCTGAATTATCATCTTTTCCTTTCAATGTTAATGAAGCCACGGAAAAGGGTGTTAAAGAATAAAAAAATATTTACAGAGCAAAGAGTGCATGCATGTTTAATGCGTTAAGTGATATCGAATTTGTTCTAATGTATGTTGAATGAACTGAATGATGATATGGATAAATAAATAACTAAAAGGAAGAAGGGGTATTTAGCAAATTTTGTCTTTGTTATGGCCATGGCTAATTATTATTAAGTAGCTATACAAGTAGAGGGTTTTACACCATGACAGCAATTAACAACTAAATAAAAAGAAAATGAAGATAGAAGAGGCAAGGGGATTGAACACAGTATAGTGAGAAGCGCAAAAAAATAACGAATCATTAATCAAAGGGAAGAGAGTCAAACCAGCGGTGGATTTGAGAGAAGATTTGGGTGTTGTTTTGGTGGGCAAGGAAAACATTCTGCCACCCTTCTCCGACATTTTCACCACCAACGTTTAAAATCTATGAATTGTTCATTCAAAACACACCAATTTTTAGGGCGTAAATCATCAATAAAATTCAATAAATAATAAAAAGCATGCACTTGCAAAGCCAATGCAAATACAGTAAAAGAAATACCAAACGGAGCAGAACGGGTAGAGCTGGAGAGGGAGAAACGAGAGAAAAAAAAATTGTGGACTTGAGAATCTTTAAGATTATAATGCTGCCAGCCTGCCTTCTTAAAAACCTTAAGAACTGTTTTGACTGGCGGGGGTTATGAATGAATTGTGTTAGTGATGTCTTGGGTGCATTCTTTTTTCTGTTTTGAGGCTTCACTAGAACTAGAGGATGGGTTGGGTTAGGCAAAGTATTTATATCAACTTTTCAAGTTTAGTCCAGACAGAGTTTATTTTTTTACTCAAAGATCAATCCAAGCCCAATCTGGTTTTACCATATTTGATATTTTAAAATTAATTTTTTTATTTAAAAATATGATACTAAAATAAAAAATTTCTAACACATTAAAAATTATTTATATTAAAAAACATCATCATAAATATAATAAATGTTTCATTATATTCAAAAACACAAATAAATATAATAAATATTTTATTGTATTAAATATAATTTTTAAAATTCTATATTTTGGGTTGGATTATTTAATTGAGTAATGGGTTTAATTTTTACTGTGGTAGTGGTTTAATATAAATATATATATAATTATTTTTTACAACATAATATATTTAGACAGGGCCTTGGGCAAGATTTTTTGGCCTGATCTTAGCCCATATAGAATACAAGCATTAAATTTTATCCAAGCTCATTTTTTAAGCCTCGTATTTTGGTCCAAACCCTTCCATTTTTTGGGCAAGCTTTTGGGCCTGGACGGTAGCCAAACTCATGAGTAGGTCTAGGCTCGACAACGAAATTTAGAAATTTAAAAGTCATAATGATTTATTTGGCCCTCCATTTAATTTTTCGTCTATTTTAACCCTTCAATTTGAATTGTTTGTTAAATCACCCAAAATTGATAGAAAAATTAACATTTGTTAACTTTGCTAACACAACATCCACGTGGCAATCTAGGTGTATGTTAACGTTAGTTTAAATTTTTTAAAATATATATTTAAATTATTTTTGTAATTTTTATAATAATTTTTAAAATAAATTTATATTTTTTAAAAAAAAATTTAAAATTTTTTTAAATTTTAAAAAATTAATTAATTGCTTATGTGGCATCCATGTGTATGCCACATCAGCAAAGTTAACAGTGGTTAATTTTTTATCCATTTTGGGGTGATTTAATAAACAATGCAAGTTTAAGGGATAAAAGAGACAAAATTAAATGGAGGGCTAAAATGACTTTTTCGTAAGGTTGGAAGGCTAAATAAGTTATTACGCCAATTTAAAACATAATAAAAATAAAGATAAATTATACCCGATTTTACTGAACTGTTAGTAAGTTTACAATTTTAGACTTTGGTCACTCAATTTTTGCATCATTTCTCCCTAGTCCATTAATCCAAAAAATATCAACAACTCAAGCTGATCTAATTTTTAAAATATCGTTTTTTCCGTATGTCTCACCTCTAACCTAACCAACTCAAAACCCTTCATCTTTAACCTACTCACCATTTCCTTCTCAGCCAAAATCATAATCCAAGAAAATTCACAATCAAACTATTCACATAACCTTACCTAGAATCAACAATCAAATATCTCCACAACCACAATCAAATCAAACAAAAATATAAACAAAAACAAATAAAAATAGGATGAAAGTTTCCTGCTTCAAAAAGCCCTATGCAAGACTAATAGAAGCAAAAAGACAAAATAAATCAAAGAAAAGAGAATAAAATATCAAAAAATTGAAATTAGAACGTACTAAATTTAGTTAAGAGTTAATCAAAGGTGACGAATGTTCAATCCAAAAGGTTAAGATGAAAGTCTCACTAAGAAGAGAAACATATCGAATTCAAGTAACCATCCGACGACAGTGGACGGAGATCGAGAGCGTCTACGTTAAGGCTTTAAGTTTAAATCGACAAAGTTTCATGCTATTTCAAGGAAAATAAACCATAAAGTTGAAAGATGAGGGGAAAAGCTCTAGTTTGGTCTGTTACTTTTCTAGAGGAGCGTGATAATTCGATTTTCGTCTATATCGAAAAAATTTATTTAGGGACTAAAGTTGTTAAAGCGAGTAGTCTAAAAATTTTAATCGAGCATTTACAAACTGAGTACAGAATTAAAAAATAGATATATTAATAATTAAATTAGAAATAAGATTATTTAGTAATTAATTGAATTAAATAGTAAAATTAATATAGGGATTGAATTACATAGTCACCAAAACAAATGGAAATTAATGTAGAATTTTGTAAAGCCTTAATTAGCAATTTAACCAATTAATTGAGGAGTTTATGAGGTGAATACAAAACTAGAAAATAAAAATATTAAGTAATTAATTAGGTAGGTTATTAATTATAGAAAAAAAGATTAAATTGGAAGGTAATTAAACTAGAGATTAGATGAGAATTAATCAAATCCCTTTATAGTAATTAAATCGTATCATTATTGAAATTAGTGTATATAAGGGATTTTAGTCATGAAGACCCACTATAGAAGATAATGGTGGTTGTAATAATAATAATAATCCTACAATAAATTAAAAAAAAAAAAAGTCAAGAGTGCTCTCTCTCAAAGTTTCCCCGGAGCTACTGTGGTTGGGTGGAGATGAGTGATGTCTTTTTAGAATGGAGAGGGATGAGATTTTCCTTCTTAAAGAAGAATTGGTTCAATTGTCAGCGAAAAGCTCTTTAGTTGTTTTGAAGGAGAATTCGTCGTTACTATGTTCTATTTGGATAAGAAAATCTTATAATCTGGATAGTTTTCGCGCTCAAATGAAGAGTATCTGGAAATTGAAAAAAGAAGTTTGAAATTCAACCAGTAGGACAAAACTTATTTTTGATTTCTTTTGAGGGTGAGGAAGATCTCGAGATGATTATGGAAGGGCCCCCATGGTTTTTCCATCAATAACTAATTATTTTTGATCGTCTTGTTTGTCCTGTTGAAAGGAGTAAAATCAAACTGTTGTTTCTCCCTTTTGGCTAAAGGTAGCTCCTTGTCCACCAGAATGTGATAAGAAAAATCTTATGTATGCCATTGGAACTACATTTAGGGGGCTGATCAAATCTGAAATTAAAGGGGAATTCTATCGAGTGAGTGTTCACTTAGGTGCTCATAAATCGCTTCGGAGAGGGATTTTTATTTTGACGAAAAATTTTGAAAAAATATGGTTTCCTTTTAAGTATGAAAATTTGCCAAATTTTTTCTTTGGTTGTGGTTGTATGGGACATGGAGTCAAGGAATGTACTAGTATCTCGATTGCAAAACATGAGAAAACAGACAATGAATACTCTTATTCACTGTCATTAAATGTTGAATCCAATCTGATTGGTAAAGAAATTTTTCAATTTGGGTTTTCTGCAAAAAGAATAATAAAGCAGTGTTTCTATACAAGAGTTGTGAAAATTGATAGGGAAGAAGTTGTGCCCAACAATTTACTAGAATCTGAGCATCAAAAAGAAGAGCATATCAGTTCGGAGAAGGGAGTTGAAGTTTTGGTAACTGCTGATGAACAACAAAAATTTGGGAATCAGGTGAACTCTTTTTCCATGCAAATTAAAGATCCTTGTCAGTCAATTAGTGATTTTTTCCCTAATCGAAGCTATCTTGATAATGATGTTGCCATAAATAAAACTTTTGACAGTATGGCACATAATTTTAAATTAAAATCTACGATTCAAGAGGAACTAAACCCATTTGTTGATGTGGATAATTTGAATAGGGGAGGTCATTCAAATGGGCTAGGTCGGTCACCAGCTGTCAACTCTCATGATTGCAAATAATAATAATAATAACTTGTGCAGACTTGAGAAAACTAAGATGTTTGATTTGTGTATGATTGATAAGGTTCTTGGGAAGTGAAACAATTGTCTGGAGCATATGGAGGATATTGATAAGTCCAATATTAATGAGAATGATAATAAAAAACCCAAAGTTGACGTAAGTGACTCAAATGTTTCTAAACTGTTAGATTTGACAAATCTTTTTTTGGAACAAGAAAATGATCCAATTTAACAAAAATCGACGGCTGCCAATAGGCAAGCCGGCCGGAAGCAATGAACCTATTAAGTTGGAATGTTCGATGCTTGGGAATCCGCAAGCTATTCGAATACTTCAACATGTGTTGAAGAAATACTACCCCCATATTGTCTTCTTTATGGAAACTAAATTGACTTGTCAAATAATGGAAAGATGTTATCATCGGTGTGGTTTTCAACATGGTATTGTGTTTTCAATTGAAGGAACTCGAGGTGATTTATGTTTATCATGGAAGTAAGAAATTTCGATTGTGTTGAGGAGTTACTCAAAAAACCATGTGGATGTGATTGTCAAAGAGGAAGCTTATAGTTCGGAATGGAGGCTAACAAGTTTTTATGGTGCCCTTGACATTCAAGAGAAGGAAGTGACTTGGAATTTATTGAAACATTTGGGGAGAGATCAAAGTTTCCTGTGGATGGCCTGTGGGGATTTCAATGAAATCATGTACATGCATGAAAAAAATGAGGGATTCTGTGAGATGAAAGAAGAATGGAAGATTTCCGTAATACCTTTGCGGATTGCTCTCTTATCAATTTGGGCTTTTTGAGAGCATGGTTTACTTGGGAAAGAGGGAAGTTTCCTGACACAAATATTAGAGAAAGACTTGATAGGTGTGTGGCAAATACAGAATGGCTGAACTTATTTTCGGATTCTTTGGTAAGACATCTACCTCGTTTGTTTTTTTTACCACTATCATTTATTTATCAAAATAAGTAGTGATAATTGTAGTCAATCAAAGAACTAGTTCTGTTTTGAATCATGGTGGATAATGGAAGATTCATGTGAGGGCGAGGTAGAAAACTTTGGGAGGTGAGTTCTAGAAATGTATGGGAACGGTTGATCATGCTGGCATTTTCTTCTGTAACACTGCAGGTACATTCTCACCAACACTTACATTTTCATTAGCTGTTAATTTTCGTTTGTTGGTGCAAAGTTCTTTAAGGAACTTGGCATACCGCGGAATTTGTCTGATGACATACAACAGTGGTAAATTGATCTCGACATTTTTGAATGTTTCGAGGATCCCTTTGTCTTCTTTGCCTTTCCGACATTGATTTAATAGTCCTGAAAACGGAGGTTGGATTTTTGGCAATGGAGGTTTCGCTCGGACCTGTTCATCGTTTTCGGGATTTTTCTGGGTGTTTTCTTGGCCAAGATTTCTGCCAAGAATTGGTTCCAGTACCTTTCCACTTCGCAACGTCACTATATTCGCGTTTTTCTCAGGTTCGGTTCTGTTTGTATCGGTAGCTTACCTTGAGAACTCATTTTATCAATTGATGTGGTCAATTCTCTTATAGATGCATTCGTTTCTTTTTGGAAATTAAGAGTTTGCTGTTGGAAATCAAGGACATTAGCTGCTAATTTATTGACCAAAGTTTCTAGAGAATTACCTGAATTTTGTGGCTGTTGTGGAACCCGATTTTGGTATTGCTGGTTATATCGTGGATTGGCCCCATAACTCAAGTTAGGGTGGTCCCTCCATCCTGGGTTGTAGGTATTAGCGTAAGGGTCGTATCGCCTTTGTGGTGGCACAGGAAAATTTCCCACGGCATCTAAATGAGCCATAGTATCATTATACAAACTGGGATATGCATCAGTTGTATGTTCAGGTGTAGCACATATCCCACATACTCAGGCTGGTTTTGCTTTTTCTGTAACAAGAAAATTCACAATATTAGTAAGTCTATCAAGTCTATCCTCAACGGTAAAATTACTTAGTTGGTGAACCATTCTATGGGGTTCAAGATTGGCTCAAAATTGCTGAGAATTTGCAGCAATTGTGAAGATCAAGTCTCTTACTTGCTAAAGAGTCATGTTGACCAACGCTCCTCTACTAGCAGCGTCTACCATATTCATCTCCATGGGTTTCAAGCCTTTGTAAAAGTATTGGAGGAAAGATTGTTCTGTTATACCATGTTGTGGGCAACTCGCACACAACTTCTTAAATCACTCCCAATAATCGTAAAGAGACTCTGTTTCTTTTTGTCTTATTCCAACGATCTCTCTTCTTAACTCGGTTGCACGCGATGCTGGAAAAACCCTGTTGAGAAATAAACGAGAAAGATCAGTCCAAGTTGTAATAGATCCATGAGGTAAGTAAAATAACCATTCCCTAGCTACATCTGCTAGGGAAAAAGGGAAAGCACGCAGTTTAATTTGATCCTCAGTTACCCTTTGAGGATTCATACTAAGGCAAACCATATGGAACTCTTTCAAATGCTTGTAGGGATTTTCGTTTTGAAACCCACAAAAAGTTGGCAGTAGCTGGATTAAGCCTTAATTCAAAATCAGTATCCATAGTAGGATACGCAATGCATAGTGACGGTTGTTCTGCCGGAGCCTCGGCCAGTTGCCGAATCGTTTGAGCCATTTGTTGATATGCTAGATTAGGGTTTTCGTTAACCCTAGCGTTAAACACTTCTTCTGGGGAATCGACTTTTACTTTTTTGATTTCCAACATTTGAGTAGGGTTTTCGTTAACCCTAGACTCTACTTCATCGTCGATTCTGATTTCTGGCGGTGGATTACTTTGAGTCTCAACCACTGCTGACTGCTTTTTCTTTAGCTTTGTTTCCTTGCGATTAACTCTCGCAATCTTTTCAATCTCTGAATCAAACGCAAGAGTCCTTGGAGCAGATCTGATCATAAGAAACAAAAAACAAGATTAACACATTACCAGTCCCCGGCAATGGCACCAAAATTTGATGCGGTCGTTGAGAGCACCAAATATATCCTATTTTCTAAAAAATAATGAAAAAAATGTAAAGGGGAAGTAGGGTCGAATCTTCAGGGACCAGATTGCACAAATGCTTGTTTCTCGAAATCCTGAGCAGAATCGTGCCCAAGAAAACCTGTGTTCATGAAAAGAATAAAAAATTAGAATTAAAAATTTTGATCTGGAAAAATAAAATAAAAACAGAATTGAAAGCCGAATTGAAATTGCGAAATTAAATAAATTGTGAAAATTAAAATGGAGAATATAAAAATAAACAGAGTTTGGGAAAACAGTGAGTTTCTTATGTGGCGAGATTCTAGCCTCCGGTTGTCTCGATTCGCATTGGGTCTAATCCTTAGCTTTTAAGTGATCCTTCTCAAGCAGAGAAAGTCAGTTATAGTGGAAGATGACGCCTACAACCACCAGCTCCAAGAATTTAGACTTAAGATTTGGCGGAACCTGACTCTAGCCAATAATCATTTTTGTGGGACTATCTTCTGCTAGATCATCACTTCCCAACGGCGAATACCACGCTATTTTGTCTCTTGGACTCGTCAACCTCTAACGCAGAAAGCTAACGAACCGACTGTGCAACCTTCCCAAAACTTACAAAGAGGTTGTTCCTTACACCAGTTGAAAAGATCACATATTAAGGGACATGGACGGAAGCGTCAGCCCCGTAATACGGAGAAGTGATGAATACCCTGTTGAGAAGGCTAAGCGCGGATTCTAAGCCTCATGAATCTGTAGCGACGTAAAAATTTAGCTTGGCCGCTAATTGTGGCGATTTAGTGAAAACTTGAAAACTGAAGTTTGATTTTATTTAAAAAGGGAGTCGCCACCGATCTTTTTTCTAGGTGTGATCAGACACCTAATAAAACCTTATTTAATAGACAAAATTTATTTTTTAAACAAAAAGAAGGCCGAGTTTAGGTCTACGACAAAAAGCCAGAGAAAAGTAGGGTTCGGGAGTCGGTTACGCACGAGGAAGGTATTAGCACCCTCGCGACGCCCAAAATTGGTATCTCATTAAACATGCGTTGTCCTAGTTTTCAAAAATACGAGTTCAACGTAAGATTTAATCGTGATCCGATTGAAAAGACAAGAAATTTTAGTTTTCGGTTTCTGAGAAGGATATACTGTTTTAACACGTGCCGACAAATTCCATCCAACATAGCGATGAAACTTACGGCCTAATGTTAAATCGATACATTGCCTCACTTATTAAAAAACAAGAATAAGATTTTCGAAATAACGCAAAGCAAATAAATAAAGATAAAAATAAGAGACGGATCTAGAAGTATATTGAAGCAAATATAAATGCGACAAATATATTAAGACCATAAAGATATATGCGATATTAAACGTAATACGAGAATTAAACATGAAATGGAAACGGTGAATGTATATACGTAATAATGATATTAAGAATATGTACGTAGTATATATATAAATAGCAATAGTATTAGAAGTACACTATATATAATATATAATATTCGCAATATATACATGACATATATATAAAAATACATCATTAAAAAGCTATATACATATATATAATATATATAAAAAATACGTCTATAATACGATGTTAAAATATTTACATAATATATACATACATAATAATAATGTTGAAAACATCTATTAATAATAAAAGATACATATACATAAATAATAAAACATATACTAATATTCATAATAGTAAGGATAAAATACATACATGATATGTACATATATATAAAATAAATATTAAAACGTATGTAAGTGACATTTATGAAAAAATATATGCATAATATTAAAATAAAATAATAAGTGATAATAGTGAAAATAATAGGTATAAATATAATGATATATGAAAATAATACTATATATAAAATATGTATACAAGAACAACGAAATATATGTACTAATATTAGTTATAAATATAGTAGGAATAAAATAAATATGATAATATATACTCAATATGGTATTAAAAATATATATATAATAGTATTTCAGAGTATGTACATGGGTATAAATGATAAAGAGATTAGAAATACTTAATATATAATAATTTAAGATATATATATAATATAAAAATACATATAGAAGGTAGTATTAAAATATAAACGCAATGTATACATGGAATAGTGAAGAAATATGTAACTAATAACATTAAACATCTATACACATAATGTATATAAATAATATATAATATATATGTCATATATACATATCTAATATAATAATAAATATATATAGAAAAACTATTAATAACGCTTCACAAATACATATATTAAAATATACATAATAATATATATAATATAGTATTAAAAGTATATATATAACGTATAAAATATATAAATACATAAAATAATACATAATATAGACACATTTGAAATAATAATAACTATTAATAATATAGTTATATAGGTATTTAAAGTATATACATGACAACACGTAGTAATAATAATAATAATAATAATAATAATAATAATAATAATAATAATAATAATAATAATAATAATAATAATAATAATAATAAAGTAGAATAACGAACAAAAGGTAAAAAAAAAGGACTAAATTGAATTGGAAACTAAATTTTGGGGCTAATTTAAAAGAAAATAAGGAAGAGAGGTCTTATTAGAACACGCGCGAAACAACGAGGGGCCAAAAGGGCAATTTTCTCAAGCCTCTAAAACGCTGCGTTTGGCCAAGGACTAAATTGAAAAGCGTGACAAAGTCCAGGGCCGAATTAAGAAACATGAAAGATTAAATTGCAAAACCTTTAAAAAGTGGAGGGGTTAAGCGCGCAAATAACCCCTCCCTTAAAAAACACGCGGACCCTAGCTGGAGCGGGTCGGGTCGACCTGACCCGGGGCCAAAACAACGTCGTTTTATTGTTTAAACTGGGGGGACCAAAACGCACCGTTTTGGTCCCTATATAAGACAAAAAAAATTTTAATTCATTTGAAACGGGGAAAGGAAAAAAAAAAGAAAGAAGAGGGAGAGAAGAGGGAGAGAAGGGGGGAAGGATCCGGCCAGGGGGGCCGGTCACCGGCCGATCGTCGCCGGCGCCGGCCAAAAAGGTAAAATTTTAAAAAAAATTATTTTTTTTGAATGTATATATATGTTATATTTGATTATGAGGAGGAAAAGAAAACATAAAAAAAAAAGAAAATAATCGATTCGAAAAAAAGAAAAAAAATCATCTTCGTTTCTTTGTTTTCGACTTTTTTCTCTGTTTCTCTGTTTTTGGGTTTGATTTGGTGATGTGCTCTTACTTGGTTCTTGATGGAATCGCTATTTTTGCTAAAAATCGAATGCCTTTTTTTTGTATTATTTTCTCTTAAGGAAATTGCCGAACCGACTACAATACTTTGTTTGGCTTTTTTATAGCCATTTTACACTATCTGTTTTTCTAGATTTTACTGTTTGCGTGTTCTCTTTGTTTTGCAGGGTATGGCTGGTGCTGGTGGCGGTTGGCAGACGTCGGTGGTGGATGGGACAAGGGCAGGTGCGACGCTGAGGAGTTGGTGGCCATCGATGGGACGTTGGCGGCGCTTAGGGTTTCAGTTTTTCTGAAACCCTAAGTCAGGCTAGTCGGGCCAAGAAATTGGGCCTGTGAGGGTTTGGGTTGTTAGGCTTAATTGGGCTGGGGTATTTGTTGTTTGGGTTTTGGGTTGTGATGGGTTTTGGGTTGTTAGGTTAGTAGTATTTGTAAATGGGTTTGGGGTATATTTTGGGCCATCCGGGTTTGCTGTGTTGGGTCTTGGGCTAATGTAAATGGGCTTATATAATGGGTTGGTGGCAAATTTGGGTTTCTACAGAATCTTTTTGGGGAATTTCGACAACCTTCGGCTAGATTAGATTTAGTGGCTCATGATTTTTGGAGAAAAACAAATAAAAATAATGGAAAGGGAATTTTTATTGAAAGAAAATATGAAAAGAACAAAAACTAGATTTATAGTGGAGAGAGTGTTTACAGCAAAAGATGGACAAAATTTGTGTCACTTCATCCCCTATTTATAGTACTAAGAAGCCTAGCCCATTCCTAGTTAAATTCTAAAAGATAAATACAAATAAATAAAGATAATTAAAGATAAATAAAAATAAATCCTAAAATTTAAATCTAAATAATTATCCTTAATAATTATCCTAATATAATTAAACATTAAATAGAGTCTTGTGCTATAAAATATCTTCTTTTGCATTTTGGCCCCAAAAGTCTTCCACACTTTGCATTTTTGGCACCATTTCTCTCCTACTTCGCATGTTGGCCCACTTTATCTCCAAATTCATGCTTTTTGCCTTTAAATTTACTTTTGCCTTCAATTTAGTCCCTAAAAGATAAAAGACCATAAAATAACCTAAATTAGTAGGATCATACTCAAAATAAACATGCAATTAGCACATAAAATATGTCGTTCTAAAGTATTATCAAGTTCAATGGAAGATTTATGATTTATATCGAGATAAGAAAAGTTGTGACCATGTGGTGAGTGGTACAGGCACCTACTTGAAATGTATGAGATGTGGACATCAATATATGCTATATGAATTGTATTGGATGGTGATGAGTAAGTTGTGCTTATGTTTATTTATTGTATTCGAGAACAAGCTATGAAATTGTTATGAGCATATTGTGGTATGATAATTAGTTGATGTTTATTTACATGCAACTTACTAAGCTTTACGCTTACTCCTTTTCCTTTCCATTTTCTTATAGTACCGCCAAAGTAGCTTGTGGATCATCACCTACGTCGGAGAAGCCAATCACACTATCATTTGAAGCAATTGGTATAGTTAGTTCTTTTATTTTGATTATGGCATGTATAGGATCTTTGGATTTGGTTTCAGTGTCACATTGTTTTGGGCCAAACGTGTTGGCTTCCTTTAGTTTTTGACTCCTTTTGTATAAGGCCATGAAAAATAGCTAATATTGAAAGTTGTTATATGAATACAAGAAGGTCTTTCATGAATGAGAAATTGTTGGTATGGTTGAACAAGTGAATTTCAATGTTTGGATAGCAAAGTGCATGAATTGGTTGCTTAAGCATATGTGAAATGTGTAGAGACCTTAGTTGTGATTACTTGATCAAAAAATCATGTCATGTTAGACTTTGGTATGGTGGATGGTGTTATTTTGTGTTTCAGGGTGGCAAAGGGCTTGGTAGATAGCCTTACATCGTCCACATGAGTGTGTGTCTAAACCGTGTGTGACACACGGTCAGCCCCATGGGCGTGTTGTTCGACCGTGTGTCCCCTGCACCTCGAATTTGCAAGTCAATATGCATGGTAGTAAACACACAGGTAGAGATACGGTCGTGTGTCTCGGCCGTGTGGAGGACACGGCCTCTGGCCGCGGGCGTGTACCTTGGCCGTGTGCATCTAATTTGTTGCTGAGTCAGAAATAGAATGTCAAGGTTTTTAGACACGGGTGTGTCATGGCCCGTGTAGTGTCACGACCGTGTGAGGGACACGGGCCATGGACACGGGCGTGCGTCAGGCCGTGTGAAAACTCCTGTAGGTTCAAATTTGGAATTTAATTCCCACGGGCTCGGGGCATGAGCGTGTCCCCTTTATGCTTAGGCCGTGTGAACCACACGGGCCTTCAGCACGGCCAGGTAAAAAGGGCCACACGGGCGTGTGCTCCTGTTTCAAGTAACATTTTCTGAAGTTTTCATAGGTGATCGGATTAATCCCAGATTGTTTCCAAAGTATGATTTGAACCTCGTAGGCCCATATTAAGAATAAATAGATTAAGAAAGAAGAGTTTTGAATTTGATCTAGTTATTTTTACAGTCCAGAAATGATTGAATGTATGCGTTTAAGTCAGGTAATGCCTTGTGCCCAGTCCCGGTCTCAGACTCGGGTAAAGGGTGTTACAAATAAAATAAAATGAATAGATATTGATTCATTAACATCCTAATGATCTAAGTGGTGAGGTTTAGCGTATTTATGTTAAAATTTTCATCTTCTCAAACAAAAGTTTTTGGATAAATTTTTGGTTTGAGAAAAACACGTTTTCTCTCAAAAAATAGTTTGTTTAAGAATGCTTTTGTCTCAAAAGTACTTTTTGTCTTAAAATTACTTCTTAGAAACAATACTAAACACATGTTTAGTATCTTTCCTGGTTAACCCATGCTGCCATGCATTGCCTTACAACAGTGACTCTTCACATCGACAACAAAGCAATCAATCCACAGCGCTTACAAGAGGCTATGCTATATGGCATCGATGCATGTCGAGTTGTATGGGTAGGTATAAAATTTTAATATTTTTTATCTTAAATTTTTTTATTTTTTAGTAGTTAAAATATAATTATTTTATTACGTTATTAAATTTTATTAACAATTTTATATTTATGTATAAATATATATTTTATATATATATTTGAGGTATATTTGTATGTAAATATTATATATATATATAAATATTTAAAAATATCAATAAACCTAAAATAATACTATCAATATTTATCAATAAAAAAAAACTTGATAAATCCACTTATATAATGCTAACTTCTTTAAATGTAAGTGTTCACACTACTTTTACCTTTTGAGATGCCTTTTGTGGACAAGAACGTAAAGATGAATGAGTTAAAACCCATTGGATTATGACATTTACTATGAGAACCAACTTTGGGGTAGCCATTGAGGAACCTGGAATATCACATCAGTTGTAAATTAGAGTTAGTAGTAGCATATTTGTTCAACTCATTGGACCAAAGCGTGCAAGTTACTACGGATGGATTCAGATAATAAAAATATCATCTGTTATACATTTTTAACTCTTCAATATTTCCATTATCCGACTTTGAATCCAAATAAATGTTATGAAATATTTTTATTATTTTGCTTTTAGCATAGTTTGAACTCTAATTTTGATTATAATATACACAAACTACTAAATAATGTATAAAGATAATTTAAATATTTTTTAAAATTAAATTAATAATTAATAATTAATAATTAATATAATAATTTTAAATATGTTTAATTTTTTCATCAGAAAAAACATATCCCTAAACCTTATTTAAAAATATATCTTCTTTAATATTTTATTCAATTATTCATTTAATTCTTTTTTTTATTCCTAAACTTAACTAAACAATTATATATAATAAAAAAAAACATAAATTTGTGATTTGTGATTATTCTTTTTATTACCTAATCAACCCAATTATTTGAATAAATCTATTTCGACGGTTCTATGGAATGCAAATTTAAAAACTATGGTTACTCGAAACTAAATCGAATTCTATTTTTTGTTTCATAAATAAATAATTTTAATTTTTATATTTAAAACCATGAAAATAATTTAAAAGTTCTTGAAAAAAGTTAAAAAATTCAAAACCAAAAATTAACATGGAAAAATCAAGAAGCAAATAGAGCTAAATTGAATTATGATGGACGCTTCAAAAAGCCCTAAAAACCCAATCAAAACAAATTGATATCACCCAACCAAAATAGACTTCTAGACAATAAATTCTTCCTAACTTTTGATATATAATATACATCATTCAAGGTTAAAACCTTTCCAGAAGTGAATTTTAGTTCAATAGACCCTTTGCCTTTGATTGCTACGGTAGAAGAATTTCCCATGTGCAAGACATTCTCATTTTCACATTGTGTGAACTTTGTGAACATGCTTTTGTCTTTGCACACATGTTTGGTTGTTCCAGTATCAATCCATTATGCATTATCATCTTACGCTATATTAGTTTCAGATATCATTGCAACGAACTTTTCGTTATTATCAACCTTAGAAGATGATTTTTTCTTTAAAAATCGACATTCAATCTTGAAATGTCCCAGCTTACCACAATAATAGCATGAGCCATTTTGTTTCTTTTTAAACTTAGATACTCTATCAGTCTGTTTGAACTTTCTCTTAGATGGTTTATTAGTTTATAACATGCACTTTGGCATTTCCAGAATCTAGGTTCTAATCTTGTTTTCGATATTCTTCTTCAATACAAAGATGATTTTCCAAAGCCTCAAGTGGTGTTTCCTCTTTCTTGTGTTTTAGACTTCTTTTAAAGTCTTTCCAAGATGGAGGAAGTTTGTCATGATACAATAATCATTTCATCCATTTTCATTTCAGATCGCTTAAATTGATTCAACATTTTTTCAAAATCACGAAATTGTTTCATAACAGAACAACCATCAACCATTTGATAATTATTGAAATGACTGACAAGAAATTTCCTACTTGTAGCATCTTCAGTCATGTATCTTGTCTTCAATTTGTCCCATAATTCCTTAGCAGTGACCTCATTTTGATAGGTGTCAAACAAACCATCGAAAAACTATTCATTATGTGACCTATGCACATGTAATCTACATTCTCCCATTTTCGCCTTTCTCGGGTTGCAACAATAGGTTCGTTCTCATTCTCTTCCGGTCTTGGAGTATCCAAACCATAGGCAATATTTAAAGCTGATAATAAGAAGTACATCCTCGTCAAAAATTGCCACCATCAAACCGATCAAGTTTGATAAAGTTGGAAGTCAACTCCCTTAGTGTTCCATTTTCATGTGTTGTAGTAGTCATCATGAAATATAACCTTAAAATTATTAATACAAATCTCCGACGAGGAAAATCTCAAACACACAAATGGAACTCAAACAGAAAATGAAGAAATAGGATAAAGCTCCAAGATGTGTATGAAGCCACTATTTTAAGGTTATATTCGCCCACACTTATATTCAGTGTGCAAAAGAGTTTCAAGCAAATTACCCTTGAGGATACAATGAAGTCGATGACTATTTGTATTTTACACTGACGATAATAGTCCACTAAGCACTAAGCAATGTATAAAAAGAAACTCAATTTCTACAAAGAACTTCTGCAGGAACTCTTTGTAATACCCTGAAAATATTTACAGTAAGATATTATCCTTGATATAGTAAAATAAGGAAATAAAGTGAAAAAAAAAAAAAAGAAAAAAAAAAGAAAAGGAAATTTTGAGATATGTCAATATTGAGAAGTATATTATGATATATTAATTCAAGAAAGGACTAAATTGTAAAAGTGAGAAAAGTTTTGTTGCACAAGAGTAAATACTCAAAATTTGAGGGGTTAAAGTGTAAATATGAAAAATTTGAAGGACCAATAGTGTAAATATTTTAAGAGTGGAATAATCTAGAAACTAAGGAAAATGGATGAATTAGGACCAAATTGAATAGATGAAGAAACTATGAGGGACTAAATTGTAATTTTACCAAATTAAATGATGACTTAAGGATGGAATTTTAAAAGATAATGAAGGGCAAAATGGTCAATTGGAAGAGAGAGAAATCTAGAAAGTAATAATGATGCTAGAGATATTTTGATATTTTATAATTATTTAATTAGATAAATATTATTTTATTAATATTTTAATAAGATATTTTATTATTATTTTATTAGTATAAAAGAAAGAAAGATGAGAAATTCTCATCCATATTTCCCATGCACTAACGTGAGAGAAAGAGAGGAAGAAAGAAAGTTTTGCTTTCTTTACAATTTAGTCCTTTTACCAAAAATTCACCATTTTCACCCAAAAATCAAATGAATTTCCATAGCTACCAAGAGAGAAAAATGTTAAGGAGACCATGGGGAGTTAGAATATCAAGTTGGATTCAAGAAATAGATGCTGGAGGAGAGAGAAAATTAAGTTAAAGATTAGTATCAATAGAACAAGGTAAGTATATCAAGATTTCAATATGTTTTTAAGTTTGTTATTATTGACAAAGCATGGAAATAATGTTATAGTAAAGTTTTCTTACATAAGGTCCTATGTTCATGATATGTTAGTGAAGAGAAAATAAGAGAAAGTGATGAGAAATGGTGTAGAAAAAGAAAATAAGGGTGTTATAACATGGTAATAAATATTTTGTACTAAAACAGTTTTGGACAGCAGCAGTAGTCTAACTTTGAAAAATCATCAAAAATTGTAGAAATCTAATTATAGGATGAATAAAATATGAAATTAAATCTTATTAAGTCTAGTTTCTTATAGAAGAAATTATGTAAGCAATGGAATTGTAAATCATGAGATATGATGAATTTTGTGAGACAAGGTCAGAATGATTTCGGGTTCCCCTGTTCTGACTTTGTAAAATCATAAAAAATTGGATAAAAATAATTAGGGGTTTAAATTTATATTTTTAGAATCCTGAATGAGTCTATTTTCAATATAAACAAACGGGAACATTATTTGAATTCTGTACAAGGAGATAATTAATTTTTAGTGAAGAAGGGTCAGAACTGTTAGACAGCAGAACAGGGGTAATTTTAAAGAATAAACTGTACTTATTGGATAAACTAAAAATTCTGAAAATTTTATGGTAAGAAGATATATGAGTCTAGTTTCAGGGAAAATTAGCGGATCTTAATTTTGAGTTCTATAACTCCAAATATAAATAATTTAGTGACCATGATGCAGATAGACAGCTTGAATATTCATAAAAGTAAATAATAAAAATTATGGATAATGTTACTTACAAGTGTATTATCTACATTAAGGATGTGGAATGGAGAGGAGGAGGAGGAAAAATATGTATGAATATTCATCTAGCATGGCTAATTTGCATATTCTAGGCTCAAGGACTAAATTGAATAAAAGTAAAATTTTATGGGCAATTTTGTAAAAATGTCAAAAATGATCAAATTACATGAAATGGATTATTTTATTATTTAAATTACAAAATTGAATGAAATTATTAATTTAGTTCAAGATCGGGGGAAAACATGTTTTAGGGATTAAATTGAAAAGTGTTGAAAGAATAAATTGAAAAGTGTTGAAATTATGGAAAATTCTGATATTTTATAGAATTCATGGACTGTTATCAATATATATGAGAATAATAGCTGGAAATAAGGATTAAATTGCGAGAATTTTATTTTCCTGACCCTAAAGATGAAATCGTCATTAATTAAGAGTTTAGGGGCAAAATGGTAAATTTTGCCTAAAGCATTAATTAAATGCATTAGTATATGAAATGAATGAAAATGATGATCAAATTTATTAAGATCCGAACGACTCAAATATGAGACTCGATCGTGAAAAAAGAAAAGATATCGGATTAATGAAATTATAAACACAAACAAGCAATGAGGTAAGTTTGTGTAACTTGAATTGTATTTTAAATACTTGAAATATGTGGTTATGTGATGAAAATATGATTTGAATATTCAATTCATGATATTTGATGAAATATTGATAATACTCGAAATAAATTGAAAATAAATCTCGGTTGAATGAAAAGGAAAAATTCAATGGATCTCTCGAAAAGGAATTGGTTGTAAAAAGGATCTAGCCCGGACGGTTGATCCTATCTCGATATAGCCCTCAAGAAGAATATGTGTAAAATGGATTTAGCCGGACGGGTAATCGAATCGTGGTGCAATTTAGCTCGACTGTAATTCAGATCCAAGCTCATTAGAGTAATTATCGTTATTAGGATTTAGCTGGATGGTAATCCCGACAATACTCTATGAGTTTATATTACGAGGATTTAGCCTGGACTGTAATCCCATTGTAAGGGATGAGGTTCGCGGAGTGTGCTCTCGATATGAAATGTGTAAGACCATGGTTGAAAGATACCATAGCAACAACTGATATGAAATGTGTAAGACCATGGTTGAAAGATACCCATGGCAACCTGATATGAAACGTGTAAGACCATGGTTGAAAGATACCATGGCAACCTGATATGAAACGTGTAAGACCATGGTTGAAAGATACCATGGCAACTTGATATGAAATGTGTAAGACCATGGTTGAAAGATACCATGGCAACGTGATATGAAATGAACAAGACCATGGTTGAAAGATATCATGGCAACATGATGAGAAAATGAGTAAGACCATAGTTGAAAGATACTATGGCATCATGTCAAAGATAAATAAGACCGTGGATGGGAGATACTATGACATCTGTTGAACAATTGATATCCAGGTAATATGTATCAGATGACGAATGGTTATATGAAATGGTTGTGTGTAATGTTTACAAGAATTGGTCATATGGAAATATATATGTACAAAATAGTTGTATGAAATAATTATGAAGATAGATAAACGAAATAAGTATGAGTACGTGGAATATAATTTATGTTAGGTTTGATATAAGCTATTATCGGAATAAATATACATAAAATATATGGAAATGATGGAGCATGAAATATTAATATAATGAAATGAATCATATATGCTTATGAAGAAACGGTAAGAGCATGATATGTTTCATGACATGTACATATATGATTATATTTGATATGTTGATACAAGAAAATTATGTAAGTTGAGACTATTATTGAACTCAAGTACGATATGTCGAGAAAATAGTTATATCAATGTTGAATTTATATGAGATATGTGCAAGTACACTAACAATGTTACTGTTTGATGCTTATACAAGTACTAATCTGTTGATTGAATGGTAATATATTTATTTACATGATGCATTGAATCGGTAAGCATTTAAATTTTTTTAAGTAATCTGCAAATGGTAGTAATGCTCCGAAACCCTGTTCTGGCAATGGATACGGGTTAGGGGTGTTACACTCTTTATAGAACAATTTAATAATATTAGAAGACTGATGAAGGATAAAAAAAATTATAACTTGTTAGTGTGATTTCCAAATGAAATCTCATTCATATTTATAGAAATTTTCATGTCTCTTCATAAAGGCATCTTTTAATAGGTGCCTTTTCTGAATGATAACATCTTTACAAAGACATATAATTATTCATTTAATATTATAACTATTCAAGTAATATAGTTTGAATAGTTATAATTCTTTTTCAAAAATCAATTGATATAACTCTTGACGAATGACCAAAAGATTTAACTTTTGATTAATCACACCCATTTATTTATAATTATTGGAACATTATAAATATTTGAAAATGTTCCAACATAGTACATACAATTAACATTATATAATTAAGGTAGATTAGTAATGATGTGTAACCTTATATAGTATATACAACTATGTTATTATAAAGTACATTTTTATATTAATGGTACATAATCTTAAACCCTAAACGTGTATATCGAAACCATTTTTAAGTTTTGAAAAAACGTGGATCGACTTTAAAAATGTAAATGGAGTCACCACCAATCTTTTCCAAGCTGAGATTGGGCCACCTTAAAATTAATTGTTTTAATAAAACATTTGGGACTATTAAAACAATAATTCTTTGTGGTCTGCTAGGTTTGAGAAAATGGGCTCGGGAGTTGGTTACGTACGAGGAAGGATTAGCACCCTCGTAACGCCCAAAAATTGGTACCTATTTGATTAGTTGATGTCTTGATGTCGAAATTTGAAAAGATTTTATAATGCGATCCTTTTATTTGAAAGAAAATCAAAATTATTCGAATAAAATGTAAAGACCTACCCATTTCGAAGGAGAGAATGCCATACCCAGTAAGTTAGGGTCCAACATTTCAGACCTTCGGGACTAAGTTGGTATTCGATTTTTAAAATTCAAGTATGAAGGTTCGAGAGAAAGATATTCGGTCCTCCGGGACTCATGAAAGATTAGAACTCAGTAAGTTAGAGCTCAATCTCTCAGAACTCCCAAATACCAAAGGTTGCCCTGATTTTGGAAATCACTACCCTCAATATAACGCGATGCCACACCCAGTAAGTTAGAGTGCAACGTCCTGAATTTCAAGAATAGGTTTTTATTTGAACCTCATACAATTATATTTAAGAATGGTACTCAATTATTTAAGTTCAACGAGGAAAATTGGTACTCAGTAAGTTAGGGCACAATCCTCCCGGGGATCCTAGATATCAAATATTGCCTTTATTTTGAAAACAATCGAGGATAAATCTTTGAATAAAATGAATTTGGGGCGGTTGAAACTCAACACAAAAAAATGATGACATGCAATATGAAAATAGCAGTATAATAATAAACTTGACAGTGTATATATTAACACCTAAAATATAGCAAACATAAAGATTAATAATAATTATAACAATAGTAATAAATATAACAACATATAAACATAGCAAGAATGACGTTAACGATATAAAAATACATAATGGAAATGAAAATAATATGTCAATGATGGTATCAAAATAGTAATAAAAGTAAAACTAAAATAATAACTATGGTGAATTAATAATGGTAAGAAATAATAAATAATAATAATTTGGGATAAAAATAGTAACCGATATGAAATAAAAATAATAATAAAACAGCGTAGTAAGTCTATTAAGAATTTAACGAAAAAAATATATACATGTAAAAATTATAAGTAATAATAAAATAATAGTAATAAATGGTAAAAGGAATAATGTATAAAGTATAATAAATAAAATATAATAAGTATAATAAATTATATTTAAAATAATTAACTCCTCAAAAAATAGAAGAAAAATAATAATAATAATAATAATAATATGATAGTTTAAAATAAGTATAAAGAATGAATTTTATAGGAACAAACATAATATACAAGTAATATAATAAACACAATAGATAATAGTATAATAAAATTATAATAAATAGTAGGATAAAAAAACAAGAATTAATAGTAGGATATAATAAAATTTAAAAAACAATTTTAAAAAATTAATTAAGATAAATGTGGCCAAATAGTCGAAATAGGATTTAATTGGAATCGAAACGGGAGTTTTGGGGTAAAAGCATAAATAAAAGGGGAAGGGAGGACCACATTGGAGCGCGCGTGAAACAAGGGGGTTTAAAAATACAATTTACCCAAATTCCTGAACCCAGCATTTAATATGGACCAAACTAAAAGCTGCACAAAATTGTTGGGCGAAATTCAAAAACAGAAGTGAAGCAGATTTGGGCAGCATTAAATGCACAGGGATTTAGTGTGCAAATTGACCCTTTAAGGGCAAAACACGCGGGCCCCACCCCTTTACAATCAAATAAACCCTTTACCCACTCCTCAAACAATTTGCTACTGTACGTTTCAAGCAAAACCAGGGAAAAGAGCAGGTCTTCTCTTCCATTTTCCTTTAGCTGGGGTTTTGAATCCCCAAATGTCACTGACACTAAACCGGAGCCCGACCGACGAAAGTCAATCCACGAAGGTAAGTATTCTTTTCTTTATTCCCTTATTTCCGTATATGTACAAAGAAAACAAAACGAAAATGAAATTAAAAGCTAGAAATATAAAAATAGGAATTTAGCCAAAAGAAATCTCTAATCTAATTTCCTTCTGATATTGTATTCGAAATTTTTGCTATTTCTTGCTTGGATTGTGCCTTTATACCAAAAAAAACTCTCTGCTCCTTCCCCCCCTTTTTTATATATGATTTTCGGCTTTATATAGCCTTTGTTTACAATGTTTTTTGTTACTTGTTTTGCAAATCTGTGCGAGAATCTCAGAGCCGTGATGGAGTGGGACGTCGACGTGGCATGGTGGAGCGATGTGCGGTGTGTGGTGGCTACCGGTGAGAGACATGCGGCGTGGAAACTATTTGGGGCTGCTGTTCTTATTTTTGTTGTTAGGGGTTTTTGGGTAGTTTAGTTTAAGTTGGGCTGAGTAAAATTGGGCTGGGTTTTGTTTTAGTGGTTAATTTGTTTAGGCCTAGGTTTGGATTTGTTTAAAAATTTGGTCCTACAGCTGCCCCTCTTTGCTCATTGTCGTGTAATGAGAATAGAGCAAAGATTTTAAGAGGACCAAATTTGCTTGGGCTGGCTGAGTCTTGTCTTTTTTGCCACAGCCCACCGCACTTTATTGCTTCAAAAATGCTCCTTTCTTTGCTTCATGTAAATGAGATTTGCCGAAATTTAATCTCGATCCGCTCTGCTTTCGTGAAGATAAGATCCATTGATCTCGACGCTTCTACTCTTGTTCAAGTGGAGATAAGATCGATATATTTAGCCCGCTTCACTCCCGCCGGTGAAGATAAGGTGATGATTTGAATCGCTCCATTGCCGATCTGAGGAGATAAGATTCATCAAAATTCGATCGCTCTCGCCCGCTCGTGAAGATAAGATCTGCTATATTTAGCCTGCTTCACTCCTGCTCAGTGAAGATAAGGCTGATGATTGGAATCTACTCCATCGCCAGTACGTGGAGATAAGATTCACCAAAATTCGATCTGCTTCGCTCCTGCTCAACGAAGATAAGATCTACTATATTTAGCCTGCTTCACTCCTTCTCAGTGAAGATAAGGCTGATGATTGGAATCTGCTCCATCGCCAGTACGTGGAGATAAGATTCACTAAAATTCGATCTGCTCCGCTCGTGCTCAGCGAAGATAAGATCTGTCATATTTAACCTGCTTCACTCTTACTCAGTGAAGATAAGGCTAATGATATCTGTAATCTTGATCAATCTTGCTACATTGTCCACTGGAGAATCCATCTGTCGAAGAGTGATATGCTTATGCCAAATGATTAGGATGCCATGACCAAATGCTCCTAACTAGATGTCTTATGGATGTTAAATGCATAAATACAAAATGAGAATGATCTATTTTAATCGCTCGCTGGTAATATTCTTGACGTGTGTCTTCTTGTTCAGCTTGATAACAGAGGACCTGAAGATGCAGTTAATTCCTTATCCCTCACACGTTTCTAGCCCTTTTAAGCTCGGTGCATTCTAAATAATTGTCCTGTTTTAGGTTCTTGTATTATTTAGAAACCTTTTAGAGTAATATGTAAAACTTCTTTTGTGAGTACGATGTTAGCTCATTAATCATTATTTCAATATAAAGTGCTTGAAAAAGATTGTAAGGGTAGGTAAAACTGAAATTTATTCGAGTCAGAATTCGTGAAAGATGTACTAAACAAAGAAAGCATTCATTATTTAAAGTACGAAAATGGATGAAAGGAACAAATAGGTGCCCTAGATTTCGCAGTTTGAGCTTCTCTGCACGATCTCTTCGAGGACCATTTTAAGCTTGGCATGTGCTTAAGGGATCTATAACATTTTGTTGATGCCCCAAGACGTAGCTCATCTTCTTTTTGTCGATTCAAATGTAGCGAGATTGTTACTTTCCCCAGTCTGGATCAAAATTTGAATTGCCCTTTGCGGGTTTTCAATTCAAAACCCTTTTGATCTCAAGATGCCCTTTACGGGTTTTCACCTTGGCCTCTCCCTTCTTCTTCTTCTTTTTTTTTTTGCGCTCTTTACGGGTTTTCACCTCAACCGCTTCAAGCAAAATATCTTTTAACAGAATCTGAATTTATCGGGTTAGGCAAGGTCTTGCCATCCATCTCTGCTAGTATCAATGCCCCTCCAGAGAAAGCCTTTTTTACCACATAGGGTTCTTTCCAATTTGGCATCCATTTCCCCCTGAAATCTTTTTGCATAGGGAGAATCTTTTTCAATACTAAGTCCCCATCATGGAACACCTTGAGGCTAACTTTTTTGTCGTAGGCTCGCATCATTCTCCTCTGGTACATTTGACCATGACGAATAGCCCTCAGCCTCTTCTCTTCAATCAAGTTTAGTTAATCGTAACGAGATTGGATCCATTCTGCTTCGTCTAACTTCAGCTCTGATAAAACTCGGAGAGAAGGGATTTCGACCTCAATAGGTAAAACTGCCTCCATCCCATAAACCAATGAGAAAGGTGTTGCCCCGATAGAAGTTCTGACAGATGTCGGATAAGCATAAAGGGCAAATGGGAGCTTTTTATGCCAATCTTTGTAGGTCTCTGCCATCTTCCCCACAATCTTCTTGATATTCTTATTAGCTGTCTCAACCGCCCCATTCATTTTCGGGCGATATAGTGACGAGTTGTGATGCTTAATGTTGAACCGACTGCAGACTTCTGCTATTGTGCTATTGTTCAGATTCAACGTGTTGTCAGATACGATTCTTTTTGGCATACCATAACGACATATGATCTCTTTCTTCAGGAACTTACTGACTGCTGACTTTGTGACATTGGCGTACGAAGCAACCTCTACCCATTTGGTAAAATAGTCAATGATCACAAAGATGAATCGATGCCCATTAGAAGCCTTCGGTGAAATCGGCCCAATAACGTCCATGCCCCACATTGAGAAAGGCCACGGAGAAGTCATAACATGAAGGGGTGAAGAAGACACATGGATCTTATCTCCATAAATTTGACACTTATGGCACTTTTTAGCATAATTGATGCAATCTCCTTCCATTGTAGACTAGTAATATCCGAATCTTATGATTTGTCGAGCCATTGTGAAACCATTGGCATGTGTCCCACAGACACCATCATGGACTTCCTCTAGAATTTTCTTTGTCTCAACAACGTCAACACATCTTAACAACACCTGATCCTTTCTCTTCTTATATAGGACCTCACCATCTAGGACATAGTCACTGGCTAACCTCCTCAATATTCTTTTATCATTTTCAGTTGCTTGATCTGGGTACGCACGGCTTTTCACATATTGTAAAATATCATGATACGAAGGATGATCATCTCTCTCTTCCTCTTCATCGATATTACAGCAGTGAGCTGGAGCCTCATAAATACTCATCTGAATTGGCTTCATATCCTCCTGTTCATTTACTTTGATCATGGAAGCTAGTGTAGCCAATGAGTTGGCTATCTGATTCTCGTCTCGCGGGAGGTAATGAAAGGTAATATCATCAAACTCTTCAATTAACTCCAGGATTAGCTTTCGGTAATTGATCAATTTGGGATCTCTCGTTTCCCACTCGCCTTTAAGCTGACAAATTACCAATGCAGAATCTCCATACACTTCTAATACTTTGATTTCGCGGTCCATAGCTGCCCGAATTCCCATGATACATGCCTCGTATTCTGCCATATTATTCGTGCAGTCAAAATCTAGTTTGCAAGTGAATGGATAATGATCTCCATTTGGGGATATCAGTACTGCCCCAACTCCATTTCCAATAGCATTTGATGCTCCGTCAAAATTTAATTTCCAAGAATGATCTTCAGGCATGTCTCCTTCAGCGATTGCTACATACATTAGATCTTCATTGGGGAAGCTGAAATTCAAAGGTTCATAGTCCTCCAAAACTCTACTGGCTAGGAAGTCTGCTATTGCACTCCCCTTCACAGCTTTTTGGTTTACATAGACTATGTCAAATTCAGATAGCAGAATCTGCCATCGGGCCATCCTTCCATTTAAAGCGGTTGACTCCATCATGTATTTGAGAGGGTCTAGCTTTGAGATTAGCCAAGTTGTATGGTACCACATGTATTTCCTCAATCTTCGTGTTGTCCAAACCAAAGCACAACATAGCTTCTCAATTGGCAGATACCTCATTTCACACTCAGTGAACTTTTTACTAAGGTAATATATCGCTCTTTCTTTTCTCCCAGTCTCATCGTGTTGGCCAAGCACACACCCCATCGAATTATCAAATACTGTTAAGTATAGTATCAATGGTCTACCAAGGCTTGGTGGTGTTAGCACTGGGGGACTGGACAAATATTGTTTAACATTTTCAAAGGTTTTTTGGCATTCATCATCCCATACCCCAGGATTGTGCTTTTTAAGAAGACAGAATATGGGGTCACACTTCTCAGTCAGTTGCGAAATAAATCATGCGATATAGTTTAGTCTCCCTAGAAAACCTCTGACTTCTTTCTAAGTTCGTGGCGGATGCAACTCCTATATAGCCTTGACTTTATCAGGGTCGACTTCTATTCCCTTCTCACTGACTACAAAACCGAGTAACTTTCCGGACCTAGCTTCGAAAGTGTATTTTGATGGATTGAGCTTTAATTGGAATTTCCTCAACCTCAGGAATAATTTTCTCAACACTCGCCCATGCTCCTCTTCAGTTCGAGATTTTGCAATCATGTCGTCAACATAGACCTCAATTTCCTTGTGCATCATGTCATGGAACAAGATTACCATGACTCTTTGGTATGTGGCTCCTGCATTTTTCAACCCGAAGGGCATCACCTTGTAGCAAAACGTTCCCCATAAAGTTATGAATGTGGTTTTTTCCATGTCCTCAGGATGCATCTTGATTTGATTGTACCCAGAGAACCCATCCATGAAGGAGAACAGCGAATAGCCTGCCGTATTATCCACTAAAGTGTCTATGTAAGGCAATGAGAAGTTATCCTTTGGGCTGGCCTTATTTAAATCTCTGTAATCTACACACATCTGCACTTTCCCATCTTTCTTAGGGACAGGGACGACGTTGGCCACCCACTCCGAGTAATTAACCACCTGTAAGAAGCCAGCATCAAACTGTTTCTTGACTTCTTCTTTTATTTTCATTGCTACATCGGGTCTCATCCTTCGGAGCTTCTGCTGAACCGGCTTGTGCTCCTTTTTTGTAGAGACATGGTGCACTGCGATATCGGTACTTAGACCAGGCATATCCTGGTATGACCATGCAAAGACGTCTTTGAATTCTTGCAACAGCTCAATGAGGTTTTGTCTTATTTTCTCGTTAACGCAAGTGCCAATTTTAACTTCCTTCCCCTCTACCAGGGCCACAATCTCAATAGTCTCTTTGTGTGGCAAGATCTGTTCCTCTTCTCGCTCCACCTTCCTTAACAAATCTGGAGATAAACCATAATCCTCGTCCTCTTCAAAATCCTGAAATCCCTCAAAGCATATGTCTCGCTCAAAAGGAGATTCTGGGCTCGCATCAGTATTACTCATCACGTTGACATCCGGGGGCCTATTATGAGTATAAGAGAATACCCAAAGAAAACGAAATGAATAATTCCTTTGTATGGTATGATTGTGTATGAAATGAAAAAGAAGAAAGAATAATTACTCGAACCGATATATGAAAATGCATTTTTTATTGAAAATAATAATGTTTGAACATGAGCCTATTTCATAAAAGATTCTTATTGTCCCTAGGCTAGAAGACAACAAGTGGGTTTTGAATATTACTCTGTGTTAGCTCTAAAGATTACAAGAATTTCTTCCTCAGTCCAGTTATCCAAAACACTCCCAGGCTCATACGGGCAAATGCCTGATAAATTTCTTTCCATTGCTTCCTCTTCAAACGTGGCGTTGATGTTTCAAATTCCTATCACATCCTCGACCATTCCTTCTTTTATCCTCTCCTGTGCAGAATGAATAAACCCTTCAGATACAAATGTTTGGGAAATGTGGGAGAAGCTCATCGGTTCCCACCTGACTTCTGTCCCACTCAATCTCGCTCTCCGCTGTTCTTGTTTCCTTTCAAACTCCTTCTTCACTTGGCTTACATCTGGCCTGAATCCCAAACCGAAGCGATCCCACTTGCCAAGCAAGACTGGTACTCTAACTTGTCCACGGAGGTGCCTCCCAAGTCCTCTGCCAAGTAATGCCCCTTTCCCAACTGTCAGCTGCAGGCTCATTTTTGTAGCCCCCAATATCTTAGGTATCAAAATCCTGCTTTCTTCAGCTATAAACGTTGTATTTACAAACTCTAACGATCGAAATGAACATTCAACCGCTTCGTTGTCATTCTCTACGTAAGGTGCATCGCTGGTAACTGGCGCAATAATGTTCTCCTCCGCATTTATTGTTATTAGCCGACCTTCAGTAACCATCTTTAGCTTCTAGTGTAGCGAGGATGGCACTGCCCCAGCTGAGTAAATCCAAGGTCTTCCTAATAGACAGTTATAGGAAGGCTTAATATCCATCACGAGGAAATCTACCTCGTACGCGTTTGGGCCAATCTGGAGAGGTATCTCTATCCTTCCTATCACTTTCCTTTCTATGCCGTCAAACGCTCTCACTATGTTCTGACATGTCTTCATGTGAGAGCTGTCTATAGGTAAACGGTTTAACGTAGACCAGGGCAATACGTTTAATGCGGACCCATTATCGACCAGTACTCCAGGTAGTGTATACCCCTTGCAACGTGTCGTGATATGCAGAGCCTTAGTAGACCCCCTACCCCTTGGCGGTATCTCATCATCGCTGAAGGAGATGAAATTGTCAGCACTTATGTTGCCGACAAGATGATCCAATTTGTTTATCGAAATGTCATCCGCAACATAGGTTTCGTTCAACACTTTCATCAATGCATTGCGGTGGACCGTAGAATTTAACAGCAGAGCCAATACCGATATGCGATCCGGTTGTTGGTGTAGTTGTTCCACAACACTATACTCGCTGTGTCTTAGGAACTTCAAGAACTCCTTGGCTTTATTTTCCATTACTGGCTCATTAACCAGTAGTTCTGATCTCTCGACTTCTTGCTTGAGCATGACGGGTTTACCTTTTGCTGGTTCGGCTTCTGTGTTTAGCATGTCAATCGAACCCTCCTTCTCTGAAACTGCTATATTATAGTTATAATTCCAAGGCACCCTACGGCTATCTTTATAAGAGGGAGCCGTTGGCTTCTGGATTACAACTCTTGGTGTGACTCTTATTTCTACTTCACTAACTCTGGGCTTCGAAATAATTATCACTGGACGGCCGGCTCTGTAGCCTTCTTTACTTGACTCTCCTCCTAGAGAGCATACATCTTTCTCTTCGACAGACTCGAGGAACTCCAATTTCTTATTATCCATTAGACCCTGTACTAGGGCCCTGAACTTAATACAATTCTGGATTTCGTGGTCTTTCTCATAATGGAACTCACAGTAGTTCCGTGTATCTTGGATTTTATTCCCTAACCCCTGCAGGACTAAACTTCTCTTATGCATTTCTTTCCAAACTAGCTTCAATGGGGTTATCACATCCACGATATTCAGCTTGGCTTTCTTCCTCACATCCTCAATTATCATGTTTACTCCTTTATCAGTATAACTGGGCAATAGATTTCTCGTATTAGGTGTATCATCAAATTTTACAACACCTGCTTTGATAAGCCTTTCCACGCACCTTTTGAACGAGGTACAGTTTTCTATCGAGTGCCCCGTAATCCCTGCGTGGTATTTGCACTGAGCATTTGCATCATACCATTTAGGGTATGGGGGTTGTAACGGTTCTAAGTGGAAAGGGGCCACTACGTGTGCATCGAACAACTTTTTGTACAGCTCCCTATACGTCACTGGTATAGGAGTGAACTGGAACCTCTCTGTATTCTGCCTTGTGTTAGACTCTCGCCTTGGTGTAGCCTACTGGCCTGTAACTATCGTTCTCGATTGATTAACGGTGATAGGTTTTGAATAGCCTGAGCTCACGTTGCTTACCGCGTTTTTCTTTTTCTTCGGGGCTGACCTTCTCGTGTTTTCCCCTATTTCTATCTTCTCGCATCTTATTGCATTTTCTATCATTTCGCCAGTCATCACTATGTCTGCGAAACTCTTAGTTGCACTTCCCAACATATGATTAATGAAAGGTGCCTTCAAGGTATTAATAAACAGCATAGTCGTTTCTTTTTCCAGTAGTGGTGGTTGGACTTGCGTAGCGACTTCCCTCCACCTCTGGGCATATTTCCTGAAGCTTTCACCTGACCTTTTCTCCATGTTCTGTAATATAATCCTGTCAGGTGCTATATCAGTCACATGGCCGTACTGTTTCATAAAGGCCTGCACCAAATCCTTCCATGATTTGACCTGAGCACGGCTCAACTGATTGTACCATTTCGCCGCAGCCCCACTCAAACTGTCCTGAAAACAATGGATTAACAGTTGATTATTGTTGACATACCCCATCATCCTTCGACAAAACATCGTAACGTGAGCCTCAGGGCAGCTGGTTCCGTTATATCTTTCAAACTCCGGCATTTTAAACTTCGGGGGAAGTACTAAGTCTGGGACCAGACTCAGTTCCTTTGTATCGAATCCGCCGTAATGATCGGTATTCTCTAACTCCTTGAACTTTTCCTCCAACCATTTGCATCGATCCTCAAATCATTTTGGGACCTCAGCCTTTTTCTTTTCCACCTCTACTGCGTCGTCGAAGTCAGGGACCTGAGGGTTTGCCAGATTATCTCTAGGGTTGGTGCTCGATCCTGTTGGGAAGTTTACTGGTGCCGAGGTACCTGTTTGATAAAGAGGTTGGACATTAACAGACACCCTTGGTGGTTGTGTTTGCATGTTTACTAGCGCAAAAATTGTAGGATAAGCAGAATCCTCATTGTCCTTTCTCGTGTCCCCCATAGGGCTTTTTCTTTTGTCAGACCCTCCTTTCAACAGTTGTGTCAGCTGGCTCATCATGTTGTTCTGTGACTCCAGCATGTTTTTTTGGGACTCCAGCATTTGATCCCTCACCTCCTACTGGATCCTAGCCAGCTGTTCTTGCATCTGAGCTTGTAGTTGCTCCTACATCTCCTTTTGCATTTGTTCTAATTTCTCTAACCTCTGATCCATATCCCTTGTTTTCCTCCGCGTATAGTAGCGATAGTCTAGGGTAACTAGATAAATTATCACTAATTAATAGGGTTCTTTTGTGCAACTTAAGGTTTATGATGCTATGCAATGCAAATGCATGACATGAATGCAAAAAGGTGTCAATCTGATTCAATTTTATTTAGAATAACTTTACTAAAAGACAAAATCCTTTACATAAAAATAGACTACATATACGACTTAGCCCTCATGCCCAGAGCTGTAACTTTTTTAAGAAATTCAGCCAGTTCTTGGCCTCGGTTCGATACTGACTCATATTTTACACTTAATACATCAGCTTGGACGGCCAGGATTTGTAAATGTTCTGCCACTTCTCGAATCTGGGCTATAGCTTCTTCCATGAGGTGATCTCTATCTCGAACCTTATTCTGAGATCGGTGAAGTTGCTCCTCCAATTGCTCACCGTTTGCTTCCAGTGATTCAATTCGGTGTTCACAATCCTGTAGCGCAGCCCCAAGTTCTTCTATCTTCCCCTTCAAATTCTCGATCTCACTTAAGCTAGCCTTTAATTCCATTACAGAGTTGCGACTACGATGCTGATGCAATGTCTTTTCTATCTCTGTTATTCGAGCTCTTAACATCTCATTTTCACTTTGGTTCTCTGATGTAGTTCTTTTTAAGAATTCCTCTCGTGCTCGAGCATCACAAAATCTCCTCTTCCATTGATCGGCCTTAGACTTTTCATCTTGGATTTCTTGTTGCCATTGCTTCGATGTTTTTCCCAATCCGGCAGCTCTTATCGACGTATGCAGCTCATTACAATCATTCTTCAGACTGTCCAAGTCTTCTTCAGCTTTCTTTTTCCCCTTTCTCAGTTTTTCGGCCTCTAATTTCTGGACGTCAATGTCTAATTTTAGATATACCTTCTCCTCTTCGAGTTGCTCTATCTTTTTCCCCAACTCTAAACTTCTTTTCTCAAAATCCTATTTTATAATTTCTAATTCGGAGGGAACTACTCGCAGATACTCCTCTATCAGTTGAGCACCCTCTAAACTCAACCCAGGGATATTGTCATTAACTCGTCTACTCAACCATCCATCATACTCAGGGGTCATCATCGGATCTGCAGCCAACCCTTCTATTCGACGAATCTGATTCCAAGCATTAGAAATCTCTTTAACCTTTTTCTTGTAGTCTCTCTTATACGAAAATTTGCATTGAGTAAGCTCATGGATTACCGGTATGAACTGTCTTGCTGCATATTTCCTAAGCACGAGCAAGGGAGCATATCCAATGGCTCCCTAGATCCTAAGCAAAGGGACCCAATCAAAACTCTCACATCAAAAAAGAATTTTGTTTGGCATCCACCAAGGTGCTTTCCACTCAATGTCCTCTCCCTGGAGATTCCATAGGAGCGCGATCCAGTTTTCTTCCGATATGTCATCTCTTCTGGGTGTAGCTGCTATCTCCTTTAATAGGGAATAATTCCCAAAGAAAGCTCGATAATGACCTTTGTCTATCTTTCAAAAATGACTGTGAAACCATACTAACAATATTTGTGCACCCCCTATAAATCTGCCCTCGCCAGTCCTTCTACACACGTTCAAGGACCTGAATGTCTCAGCTAAGATTGCAGGAACTGGTGTGACTCCCTTGTCTAGTCGGTCGAATAGATCTGTGACCACCTCATCAACATATCCCAATGCCCTAGGGAAGAGCATCAACCCGTAGATACTCAAGGCAAAGACGTCAACTTTCTTCTTCATATCAGGATGTGTTAGGATCAAATCTCGCAAATTCTTCCATGGGATACACTTACACTCCCCTTTCTACTTGATCCTTGCCATAACCCACTATTCGCTCATTCTAGTAATATTCATTAGCTTTTTCGAAAACGCCAGAACATAGCAGCTCTCGAATAGGCCTTATCAACTTGTACCTTCGAACAATTTAATAAAGCTGTATACTCCTCCACCGTGGGTACTAAATCCACCCTACCAAACGTGAAGCATCTATATGCAGGGTTCCAATACTGAGCAAGGGCCCGGAACAAGTGTTCGTCTATTTCGATACCAAGTAGGTACGGTAAATCTCCATAGTTGCAGTAGAATAATTGTTTAGCCTCATCATCCTACTGATCCCATATCTCCTTCAATTCCTGATGATTATTTTGAGTCACGCTAACGCGAGTATAATCCCATAACTCAGATTTGTATCCCTTGGCTAGGCTGTCTCCCTTCTCTAATTGTGTTATCTCTGACCATTTACGGACAGTCGCATTATTTTCTACCTTATCAAGGAATTTGTCCCCCATGACGAGCTTTCTTATTCAGAAAATTGAACACGAATTGACACCTTTCAAATTTGGAATGACATGCAAATATGGCGAAACAACACAACAAGTTAGTATCATATATCAGAAACATAACTCAAAGTAAAGAAAATAGAAACAAGCACTTATTGGGGGTAATCACTAGGGTTTAGCGTAGTTCTCCAAAGGTGGGCCCTTAGGGTTCCTCTATATGTGGTTTGGTTTTAGAGTTGAGGTACCTGAACCAGCAGATTCCTCGATCCTCATCCATTATAGGCTCATATAGACCGAGCTCAGTTCAGGGGGATACATTTCTCTATGGCTGCACAGAGGTAAAAATCTCACGAAGACATAGGTACGGATGTATCCCGAAAGCGATCCACTATCCTGCACGGAGGTGAAAACCTCACGAAGAAAATAGCTTCTCACTCCCACTTAAGAGGTGTGACCACAACAGTCATGCAATGCAATGACAGAAGATATAAAAGAACTTTGGGAAAAAAAACGGGAAAAAATATAACACCAAACAGATGAAATGCAATAAGAGGATCGTAGACTCAAAAACCAACTTCAACTTTCGACAAAAGACAAAGAGTGATCAAATCGCGGCTTGACTCTCTTATGAGTCCCCAGTAAAGTCGCCAAGCTGTCGAAACCATTTTTAAGTTTTGAAAAAATGTGGATCGACTTTATAAATGTAAATGGAGTCACCACCAATCTTTTCCAAGCTGAGATTGGGCCACCTTAAAATTAATTGTTTTAATAAAACATTTGGGCCTATTAAAACAATAATTCTTTGTGGTCTGCTAGGTTTGAGAAAATGGACTCGGGAGTCGGTTACGTACGAGGAAGGATTAGCACCCTCGTAACGCCCAAAAATTGGTACCTATTTGATTAGTTGATGTCTTGATGTCGAAATATGAAAAGATTTTAGAATACGATCCTTTTATTTGAAAGAAAATCAAAATTATTCGAACAAAATGTAAAGACCTACCCATTTCGAAGGAGAGAATGCCATACCCAGTAAGTTAGGGTCCAACATTTCAGACCTTCGGGACTAAGTTGGTCTTCGATTTTTAAAATTCATGTATGAAGGTTCGAGAGAAGGATATTCGGTCCTCCGGGACTCATGAAAGATTAGAACTCAGTAAGTTAGAGCTCAATCTCTCAGAACTCCCAAATACCGAAGGTTGCCCTGATTTTGGAAATCACTACCCTCAATATAACGTGATGCCACACCAAGTAAGTTAGGGTGCAACGTCCCGAATTTCAAGAATAGGTTTTTATTTGAACCTCATACAATTAGATTTAAGAAGAGTACTCAATTATTTAGGTTCAACGAGGAAAATTGGTACTCAGTAAGTTAGGGCACAATCCTCCCGGGGATCCTAGATATCGAATATTGCCTTTATTTTGAAAACAATCGAGGATAAATCTTTGAATAAAATGAATTTGGGGCAGTTGAAACTCAACACAAAAAAATGATGACATGCAATATGAAAATAGCAGTATAATAATAAACTTGACAGTGTATATATTAACACTTAAAATATAGCAAACATAAAGATTAATAATAATTATAACAATAGTAATAAATATAACAACATATAAACATAGCAAGAATGACGTTAACGATATAAAAATACATAATGGAAATGAAAATAATATGTCAATGATGGTATCAAAATAGTAATAAAAGTAAAACTAAAATAATAACTATGGTGAATTAATATTGGTAAGAAATAATAAATAATAATAATTTGGCATAAAAATAGTAACCGATATGAAATAAAAATAATAATAAAAATGACATAGTAAGTCTATTAAGAATTTAACGAAAAAATATATATACATGTAAAAATTATAAGTAATAATAAAATAATAGTAATAAATGGTAAAAAGGAATAATGTATAAAGTATAATAAATAAAATATAATAAGTATAATAAATTATATTTAAAATAATTAACTCCTAAAAAAAATAGAAGAAAAATAATAATAATAATAATATGATAGTTTAAAATAAGTATAAAGAATGAATTTTATAGGAACAAACATAATATACAAGTAATATAATAAATACAATAGATAATAGTATAATAAAATTATAATAAATAGTAGGATAAAAAAACTAAGAATTAATAGTAGGATATAATAAAATATAAAAAAAAAATTTAAAAATTAATTACGATAAATGTGGCCAAATAGTCGAAATAGGATTTAATTGGAATCGAAACGGGAGTTCTGGGGTAAAAGCATAAATAAAAGGGGAAGGGAGGACCACATTGGAGCGCACGTGAAACAAGGAGGTTTGAAAATGCAATTTACCCAAATTCCTGAACCCAGCATTTAATATGGACCAAACTAAAAGCTGCACAAAATTGCTGGGCGAAATTCAAAAATAGAAGTGAAGCAGATTTGGGCAGCATTAAATGCACAGGGATTTAGTGTGCAAATTGACCCTTTAAGGGCAAAACACGCGGGTCCCACCCCTTTACAATCAAATAAACCCTTTACCCCCTCCCCAAACAATTTGCTACTGTACGTTTCAAGCAAAACCAGGGAAAAGAGCAGGCCTTCTCTTCCCTTTTCCTTTGGCTGGGGTTTTGAATCCCTAAATGCCACTGACACTAAATCGGAGCCCGACCGACGAAAGTCAATCCACGAAGGTAAGTATTCCTTTCTTTATTCCCTTATTTCCGTATATATACAAAGAAAACAAAACGAAAATGAAATTAAAAGCTAGAAATATAAAAATAGGAATTTAACCAAAAGAAATCTCTAATCTAATTTCCTTATTCGAAATTTTTGCTATTTCTTGCTTGGATTGTGCCTTTATACCAAAAAAAAACTCTCTGCTCCTTCCCCCCTTTTTTACATATGATTTTCGGCTTTATATAGCCTTTGTTTACAATGCTTTTTGTTACTTGTTTTGCAAATCTGTGCGAGAATCTCGGAGCCATGATGGAGTGGGACGTCGACGTGGCATGGTGGAGCGATGTGCGGCGCGCGTGGTGGCTACGGGTGAGAGACATGCGGCGTGGAAACTATTTGGGGCTGCTGTTCTTATTTTTGTTGTTAGGGGTTTTTGAGTAGTTTAGTTTAAGTTGGGCTGAGTAAAATTGGGCTGGGTTTTATTTTAGTGGTTAATTTGTTTAGGTCTAGGTTTGGGATTGTTTAAAAATTTGGTCTAAAGTGTAGCTAACCTTATAATATATTATTGTTATACTTATTTCTCTACCTCAATTTGGACCTGATTGGACCCTTCATTGGGCTTACCCAGGACCCATTAAGTGACATAATTAGGTAAGAACCCTCACTTACCTATAAATACCCTAAGGATCAACATAGTAGGGGAGGTCCTCTTTGACTCTAGGTCCTGGAACGGGTCAATCGACCTTCTTTAACACTGCCCCCTGTCTTTCACTTCCATTGATATTGTGTATCAATAATTATAATATAATAATGATATGTAACCCTATACAATTAAGTTATTATAATGCACATTGTTATATTAATGATCTTAAACCCTAAGTTCAAATCTTCTTATAGTATTTTTTTACTAAAAAAACATGAAAAGACAAAAACATCCTAACATTAATATTTGTTAATATGTAAAGTAATGGTGTTTTAATAATTTTCCCACTAAGTTGATGCTCAGTTGATTTATAGAATAGATAGTACATAATAGACCCATTAACAATAATATAAAAAATAAAACTTATTTTAAAATTTAAAATTTGAAATCCTATTCCAAATAATATTAAAAAAATATTATAATTTTATACAATTTTTAATGAAAATAATTTTTTATTTAATTTTCTTTAAATAAATTAATTTTTATTTAATTTTATATTACTTTATAAATGTTAATTTTTGCAGATTCAAATTCAGATTTTTACAAATTCAAATATCTGACATAAAGTTAAAATGTTAAATTTCGAATTTTTACAAATTTAGACATCCAACTGATATTGCTATTTAATTCGGATTCGTAAAAATTGAACATTTTGAGGATTCGGATTTTAAGACAATTTTGCATATTCGAATTTGGATAATCCAAAATTTGTAGATATCTACAAGTTACACTTGAACTGGGAGCAAGTGATGTGCAATCCAGAAACCCTTTTAAGAAACAAGTATCCATATCATCTTTTAACAGACTAAAACAAATAATACCCAAGTATTGTAATCTGTTCTATTACTATGACTGCTACTATATGTGTTGAGTTGGTTTAACTCAACACAAGTTTCTTTTGACCAATTTACAGTGTAAAAATTTCATTTATTCTTCCTTTTTTTTCTTTTTGCATTTAAATTATGATCGCAGCAGTTAGTCAAGAAACAACAGTTGCACTTCGCAACTCCACTCTAATTTTCAAGAATACAACAATAGTAAATAATCAAACGAACAACAAAGATCATATCTTCGGCCCAACATGGTTAAAGCAGCCACAAAACGCCTATATTTCCCAACGACTGTAACTTTGGCAGCCTGCTTCAATGAGGGGATTCGGTCCCTACAAGCATCAAATTCAGCTACATTTGAGAAATAAGTTAAAGCCGAGTAATCTGCTTGCCAGCCAACAATTTTCAGATTCGGTTTCAAGCAAAAGTTTGGAATTTTACTTTTGAGTGAGATACTCGTGTGCAGCTCACAGCTATATGGAAATGTGGATAGATCTCAATTCCATAAACATAAAAAGCACTAAAGAATGCCAACCAAAGAATGTGATAACTTTCCGAAGATGATTTAAGTTCATCTGCCAATCTGGTTCATATATCAGCAATGCCAGTCGTGCACTATCTTCTACTAAATTCCTTCTCAACGACACCAAAAATCACCTTCAAGCGTTGTTGTAGATTTGAAATGATGTTTTTGGTAATCCTTTTTTGATGCCATGTGCTTTTCAACCATGCAATTCCAAAAAATACTCGCACCTGACATCCCTCTGCTTTTGAGTGCAAGTCCTCGATTTGGTATCTAAGGTGAATCTGCAAAATATTGAAAGTTTAAACTCAGTGGTCAATAATGAGGAAGATGTGGTATCCAAGAAGATGCAATGAATAAAATGTTCTTTGTCATACATTGAAATAGTCCCCGAGTGGAACACCTTGGAGAGTCATAACTTCTTCAATATGCCAACCATTCTTATTGGGAAGTTGGGATTTCTGCTGAGTACTAGTCATCTCTCCTCTATAGCGGGATACACGCTTATCGAATTTGTAACATATTTGCCTCTCGTATGCATCATCCTTTTCTGATTCCCATGGAGTGCAAGAATAGTCAAGACCGCCAGCTTTCTTCATAGCTTTATACTCCAATTCACCACCACTAAATAACTCCATGCAGAAACCAGCCTGAATCACCAATAAAACAATTACCACCATCTGATACAAAGAAAATATATCTACAATACACCCATAAGAATAGTCATACTACATTTACGTGTGAAGACTCCATTAATACACTTTAACATAAGGACCGGCAATACCTCAACACAACATGGAAAGTATAAATGTTCATAACAGGATGCATGCTTCAGCATACTCATTCCATAGGCTCACAGAGAGAGAGAGAGATGACTTACGGGAACAGGAAGAGCACAGGAATAAACCTCAGACATACTGACATCCTCAAGGCCTAAGAAAGATCCACTCTCGTCACTTTGGAGGCTTTTTGCCTCGGACTCTTCTTCAACTATTTGCACTTTCTGTTCTGGGCTCAAGGCTCTGGCTTTCCACAGAGCCATGATTGTTCTAGTTAAAAAAAAAAATGAAGATCAAGATATGACATTTTACCATTATTGCTCCTTTCAGGACATTCTTACTTTCAGAAACAAACACACCAAGGATTTATCTACCCTCATTTTTATCATCACAGATTCTGAATACATAGGACTAGTTTCATCATTTGATTGCCAAAGGGCACATACAAACAAGCATGAAGCTTAAACGATAGAGTTTAGATAGCAGAAAAAAAATTGAACAAAAGTAAAAAGAGTCGTGATACCACTAATCGTAAAATCTATGATTTTCAGGTATATCTCAAAATTAAAGTATAACTAATTAGAAAAACAATAGTATGTCAGATTACAGGTGCAAATGCAAAAGTGATCTAAGCATATAATTTGTTTAATGTATTTTAAAAGCAAGTGCATTTGCCACTTAAAGAACATCATCACACTTTTAATGGTCATATGGAAAAACATAACGAAAGTCATGATGCTAGCATTCATTTTTAGATATTCCAAAAAAGAGCTGGGTTAGACATGCTTTCAACATTAAACAAAAGTAATGAACATATCAAAAGATACAAAAAAGTATAAATAAAATAAAAAACAGAAGTCACAGAAGATAGATTGCTCTTTTACCGATAAGCTACATTGAAAGATACAAAAGACTGATAATGGAACTTCAGCCTGCCTTCCTCATCTCGAGTCTTTGCACCATGTCTAGCATCCATCCCTCTTCCTGGACGGAGAGTCACAACAATAACTGGACTGCCCATTGATGCCAAAGTAGGTGGAAGAACTTGAATATCTTCAATGTCTTCCCAAAGGAAGAAGAATTTTGTCTTGTGGCCAAATAAATTGGCATGAAACCCAATTATTCTTGGTGATAAAAACAGGCGACCCTGCATAGATGCAACATCAAATTAACAAAAAGGGGAAAATAGTGCATATTAATTACTCAGAGTAAAACATCACAAAAGTGAGCTTTACATAATATTATATAACCAGACAATCAGAACCTGTAGAGGCATTTTCCGTTTCAAGTGACAGGTAAAGTCATTTATGAGAAATTCCTCTGGTGGAAGCCCAAAAAGTTTTTGAAAGGCTGAATTCGTTTGAGGGGACCTCACATTTATCTGCAAATAGATCATTAGGTCATAAGTAAATAACAAGAATGGGCAACAATATTTTATTCCTGGCCAATTGGAACTAAAATAAAATTAACTATATATTTACCTTCTTCCCCACTTCTTTCTCCATCTTTCTTAAGTACTCTGTAACCACATTTCCACCTCTTGTATTTTCCACAAAAATTCTCAAGTGCAGCTTAGACTGGCATGCCTGAGCCAACTTACCGTGCAGAGGAACCCACACATCAGCTAGATCTGATATATTAGATCTTACAAAATTAACCTCAGCATGTCCCAAAGATGTAGCTTCATCAAAAGGCCCATCAAAATCAAAAACTTCTAAATCCAGTACGGAAGGAGGCTCTTTCATTGCATCAAATTCAAATATTTCTGCAAAAAGAATACAGTTTTTGGAAGAATTTATTAAAGTTTAGAATTTTTTTTCAAAAAAGTTGAAAAATCATAGGATTCCTTTTCTGAACTAGAAAAACTATACGATTCTAAGTAAGACTCATTATTCAAGACGATGCTAGTGCAACATCAAACATGTACACTGAATCCAAACATAGACAAAGCATAATGTTGGATTCACCATTCCACTGGGGAGCAGATTTCTGGTACTTGATTGAGCTGGTTCTAGTTTTCCCGTTGCAAGTGAACACAACATATGGATCACAGTAACCACTTGAATCTACAGCAGCTAAATTACTTCCCTCAATCAAGGCAACTGTTAGTAACCATCCATCCCCTTGTGCTTTCACTCCATGATCACTCCCTATTGTTAGAGAGACATAAGAAAAGGAAATCAAAGGCTGAGACACAAGAAACAAGACGTGGCAACTCTTCTCACTAGCCGAGCAGAATTGTTATTAAATATAAATATTACCTTTCTGCACTCTGGCATGCATGAAGCGGGAGATTAACTGCAACACCCTTTCACCTTGAAGAACCAAAATACCACACACAATAAATTCACCAATTGAATCAGGCAAATCAAGCCCTAAAAACTCTAGTCCTTGAATTGAACTGGGTGCAGCTAAGCAGATATGGACTATTACATATAAGCTCATAAAAACTGTAGAAACCATAGTAAAATTAGCAAAGTACTGGACTGCCAACTTCCAATCTGACTGGGGTTCAGCCTGCAATGATCCCAAAATCTGTTCTTTGTTCAACCCAATATCCTTTGAATCAACTGGCTTAATAGTCTGCTCTAGTAGAGTAGTAAATTGCTCAAAGCTTTCCTTTAGACCCTGCCGGGCTCCATTTTCTATCATACTTTTCATCATTGTGCTCTGCAAAAAGTTCATCCGCCATGAAATCACCAAATGGGAAGATTCTTCTCCAGATGGAAGCTCAGGTCCAGGACTAATGCAGTACAGCACTTCGACTTTGAAAGTGCTCCCATACATAACATCCGGAGTGCTCACAGATGCTAAAACGGCAAAAGTCTTCCCATCAGCTTTTATATATGTCTGCTCCTCAGTGGCTTTCACAGCCTTAATTAATTTGGTTGGAGCCCTGATGTAAGAATAAATTCTTTTCAAACTGTCACCACCATTCTCAAATTTCCAAGGCCCAATTTGTAGGTCTGTAGATCCCTGCACCTCTGCTAATGACCTAGGAAAATTTGAATCAGGTGAAAAAAGTAGAGAGTTTAGTTCTTTTGGCGCAATCACATATAATTGGTCTAGAAGCACTCCTCCAGGTAAATTACTCGGAATTTCAATTCCCTGATCTCGGGAACACAATGCTTCCATCGCTTCCTCAAAAGAAGATGACTGATCATCAGACTTGTTATCAAAAACATCAGCTCTTGAAATTTCAGGTATCTCCATCAAATCAGTGCCCCTAGTGGAGGTAGTAGGACCAATGTCAAAATTTCTATTAAACATTTGAGTGATTCGACCTGCTAGGGATTTTTGTGCACTTGATTTCTCTTCTTTGGAAGACACATTATCATCTTGTCTCGGCGGAGAAGAGGAGTTTGATGAACCACTAAAAGACCTAGAAATATCCTTAACATCCATGTCTTCATGCTTCCTCAATGCTGATGCATGATCACCATTATAAGCCGAGTCCAAGTATGAATTGTTTTGGGAAAAATAGATATTTAGAAGTATTTCACCTGTAGCCAAGGTTGAAAGAAAAGTAGATAGAAATTTAGAAGCATGTACTCAAAGGCTGGAATCTTTGAATCCTAGATCCAAACTACTTAGATAAGCTCCTTTTTGACGCCTAAAAGGCACAAAAATCCTAGTTGAATATTCCAAGTAAAAAGGAGATGCAAACAGCACATGAGTAATGATCAGGCAACTCCAAATATGCAGAGATTGAGAAATGAAAGATGCAAATAATAGAAAGCTAAAAACAGAACATACCACACTCCTTGTTCTTCAACTTCTTATTCCTAGGGTGGAGGGAATACCAAACAGTGCCAAGAGATTTATTATGAGCATCGAAAACCTGGGAAACGGAGACTTTAAGCTGACCCACAAAGTCATCATTGAAATACTTATCCTCATCCAAGACGGTGATAAGAAGCTCCTCATTCAAATCCTCGACCTTGAAACTAAATTCCTCTCCCCAACTTGGGTTCAACGTCTTCTTCACCACTTTGGTTTTGTGCCTCTGTTTCCCAAGTTGAAGCTTGACGTAGGGATCACTGAAGCCGTTTACATCCATGGCTGGTATGTTCCTTGCTTCAATTACGCCCACAATGAGCTTCATTTTCTTTTTCTCTAGATTCCCTCAATCCAATCTTAACCTAATAAAAGGGGTTCAAATTTTGGCCTTGATTGATAATGTTCAATTTTATGCAGAACCCACCCACCGACAGGCAGTCAATATTGTCTTTTTCAATGCTATAATCAAGAAGACCTCGAGGGAAAAAAAATGTTCAGTAGTATTTTTTTCCTTCCATTCCAAGTATATATACCTATTTCTTAAATTTCTAGGAGAAACAAAGAAATATAAACACAAACCTCCCAAGCAAAAATCCTTCTTTTTTTCTAAAAAACAAGAAGCAAAAATCAATCAAACTCAACTATTTACCAAAGATAAACAACAAATACTGCAGCCTATTCTTTAGTTGAGTATAATTGTATAAATACAAATACAATACAATACACCTCTCGAACTCACCCAGAAAAATAATTTTACAAGAAAAACAAATTACTCAGTTCGTTTTATATATATATATATATATATATATATATATTATATAATATGTAAAGTAGACAAAATTTGGGAAAAGTTATCCAAAATTTGGGGAAAAAATTAATTTCGCAGGATTTGCAGCTAACAAAGTTGAAAAGGGGGAAGAAGAGAGAGGTGATGTTTGATTTTAAGAAGGTAGAAGGGGAATTGAGTAAATAGAACGAAAGCCTACTTTTGTTTCAACGTTGGCAACTATTGTTTGTTTGTTAGAGTCCGCGTTTCTGTTTCCACTGTTTTTCCTTGACCAATTTTGTTTAAGGACAAACTGCAATTATCATCCATCCCAACAAAATTATTTTTCTATGTACGATCCACTCGTTGCGATCGCAAATAAATAAAAAGGGCAAGTTACTCTCAAGTTGCTAAACTAGCAGGAAGTTTATATTTTACTCACTTAACTTTAAAAAGTTATAAATTGGTCATGAACTATTTCAAAGTTTTCATTTAAGTCATTGAATTATTTGGCTTTTGGTTTGCAGATTCGTGATTTTCAAAACTATTTCATGAAAAAATCGAATTGTAGAAGAGGATGAGAAAGCAAGATTTTGATTGGTGTAGATAGTGTGAATAGAGAAGGCTATACAACAACGATTTTAATAGCCTAGCAACTTAAATGAAAACTTTAGAATAGTTGAGTGATTCTTTTTCAACTTTTTAAAATTGAGTGAATAAAATATAAATTTATTAATAGTTTAGTGACATTAGTCTAATTTACCCATAAAAAAAAGTAAACTGTCACCTAATAAATATTAATTAAATATGAATTTAATTGAATAGACTGTTTTTACTATTATGGTTTAGGCGGCCCTTGTTGCATTTTTTTTTTTTTTGTGCGTGCAGACCACAACCTTAATCAATATTGGTCTATTTCTTTTTGGGTAAACTTCAAAAATAGCCATTTTTATTTACCTTAAATTATATTTTAGTCATTTATGTTTGAAATGTTACGTTTTAGTTACTTATGTTATTATATTGTAACATTTTAACCATTGAACTGTTAATTGTCGTCAACAGTGTAAAGGTAAGATGACGTGACACGTTAAATTATTATTTTAATCAAAAATTTTAGGTTAAATTATTCAATTAGTCCTTATATATATATATTTTTTTTTGTTTTGAGCAATTTTTTTATGTTTTTTTAACATTTCTTTTGTTTATTTTCTATTCCCTTCTATTTCTCCCTCTATTTTCCTCCATTCTTTATTTCTTTTAACATGGTTTTTTTTAATGTTTTCTATTTGTTAAAATTAGTCCTTATGCTTTTATTTTTTTTGAACAATTTAATTTTTTATTTTTTTCTTTATTTGTTAACGCTAAATGTAGGAACTAGTTTTAACAAATGAAAAATATAGAAAAATTACGTTAAAAGAAACGGAAAAGGGAGGAAAACAAAGGGAGAAGTAGAAGAAAATGAAAAAAGAAAGAAAGTTAAACGAACATAAAAGAAAAGAATTAAATTGCTCAAAACAAAAAAATATAGGGACCAATTGTATAATTTAACCTAAATTTTTAATTTGAAATGATAATTTAATGGGTCACATTAGCTTACCGTTACACTGTTGATGGTAATTAATAGCTCAATGACTAAAATGTTACAACACGATAACTTAAGTGACTAAAATATAATTTGAGACAAATAAAAGTGACTATTTTCATAATTTACCCTTTCTTTTTTAGAATAAAGCTTCATTTATTAAAATAAAAATAGATAAGGAGAAAAGTGGGCTTTTTTATTAAACTAACCCAAAAAAATAAATAAATTATCAAAATAACCCACCTTTTTAATAAAATATAAAAATAACCCGTTTTCTACAGTAAAAAGTGGTGGAGCCATATGATATGGCGCCACCACAGTGCCACGTCAGCAACGGCTATTAAAAAATTATTTTTTGGTGGAGCCATGTTGAATGGCGCCACCAGTATAAAATACCAGGGAAATACTTAAAGTTTTGAAAAAACGGAAGACTTAAAAAAATATACCATTTTCGGGTGGAGCCATTCTAAATGGCGCCACCACTTTCCTGACACCTTTTTTTTTTCATATTTCTTTTGTTTTTTTTCCTTTTATTTTCATATTTCTTTTTTTTTACTTTTTTATTTTATTTCTTAATAAATTGTCTTTTTATTTTTTTACCTTTTTGATTTTTTTTCTTATTTTATTTTGTTTATTTTTTATTATTAATTTTAAAAAATTTGTAATGTATATTTTTAAAATTTTAATTATTATTTTTAAAAATATTTTTTTAACTTTAGATATATATTTATGAAATTAATTTTTTATATATTTTAAAAATGTATTTTTCAAATTAATTTTTTAAATTTTAAATATTAATTTTTAAATATTAACCATATTTTTAATAATATAAAATCATTTAAACTTTTAAAATTTGTAAATACAATTTCTTTAATTTCTTTTTACATTTTTTAACTTTTTTATAATTTTTGAAACATATGGGGGACCTGAATAATAATTTTTCAATTTTCTGGTGGAGCCATTTCAAATGGCGCCACCAGTTTCTGCCACCCTTTTTTTATTTTTTATTTTACTTTTTTATTAAATTTTGTCTTTTTCTTAATTTTTTTCTTTTTTAAGTTTTATATTATTTCCTTATTTTATTTTGTTTATTTAATTTATATTATTAATTTTAAAAAATTTGTAATGTATATTTAAAATATTTTACAATTTTTTTAAATTTTAATTATTATTTTTAAAATTATTTTTTTAACTTTAGATATATATTTGTGAAATTATTTTTTTATAAATTTTAAATATATATTTTTCAAATTAGTTTTGAAATTATTAGTTTTATAATATTTGAAATGTATGTTTAATATTTTATTAATTTTACATACAATTTTTTAAATTTTATTTTTAAATTCTTTTTTAACATTAGATATATATATTTAAGTTTTAAAGTTTAAATTAAAATGTATATATAGTTATTATAACTAGTCACATCATGTTAGTGATGTGACTATTAATAAATTTAAATATTAATATAAATATTAAATAATTAAATATTATTTTTAAATATTAAATAATTTTTTCTTTTTTGATTTTTTATTGTTTTTATGTTTAATTATTATTAACTTTAAAATTTTTGAAATATTTTATTAATATATATATATTTGTAAATTTTAGATATGTATTTTGAGATTATTTTTAAAATTTTAAATACAATTTTTAAATACATTTAAAAATCATAATTTTTAATAATATAAGAAATCATAATTTTATTTTATTTATTTATTTTATTATTAATTTTAAAAATTTTGTAATGTATATTTAAAATGTTTTATAATATATTTTTACAATTTTAAATATTATTTTTAAATTCTTTTTTTAACTTTAGATATATATTTAAATTTTAAAGTATAAATTAAAATATAGATTTTTATTATGACTAGTCATATCATGTCAGTGATGTACTATTAATAAATATAAATATAAATATAAATATAAATATTAGAAAAATATATAAAATATAATTTTTTTTCCTTTTATTGTTTTGTTTTAAAAAAAAAAGTGTTATATATATGGGTAGGGCTTGGTCCTCCCTTGTATAGATGAAGAGCTTGAACAAAAAGGTATGTATGTTAAACTTTTATTTTTTTATTTTTATATTTTATAGTTAATGTAATATAAAAAATAATTGTATTGTATTTTTGTTTTTTTATATTATACAGATTTTAAGATGTCTTTTGGAGCAAATACGGATCACACTTCATCGATGATCGACGAAACAGTAAATTTTATTATAAATTAAATAAAAAATCGGTTTAGTTTCCCATTTTTTTTTGCTAATCGCTACTGTGTTGAACATGTTTTGACTGCTTTAAAATATTTATCTCTAATTAGTTGTTATTTAGCTTCTGTTGAACATTTTAGATTATTAATTTGATTATACTTTGTAATACTTTATTTTTGTTATAATTGATTTAGATATACATTATTTGTAATTGTATTTGTATACTTAAAAAAAAAAGTTAGTATCACTCACCTCCAAACATCAAATTTAATCACACAAATATCACTCACCTCCAAACATCAAATTTAATCACACAAGTTATAATAGAATAGATATATTATAAAAATAAATTAGGATATTTTTATTTTTTAAAAATAACTACCCCTTAAAATCGACTTACTTAAAACTTTACTCTATTTTTACTAATTTCATACTTAATTTATTAGAGGTATCTAGGGATTAATACGGAAAACTATTACTTAACGAGCTCGATTTATGAAAAAAATTCTTTTAATTTTAATATATATTATTAAAACAATAATAATAAAAGTGAATATATTTGATTATTTACTAGTTAATTTATAAATAACTAGAAAACATAAGTATTTGTTTAAAAATTACTAAGTATTTGTTTAAAAATTACTTTATGTTTTTAAAATTTATCATATAAAAAAATATTAGTCTTCCTTGAAAAATATTTTTTTTGCTATTACTCACTTTAAAATTTGAATCAGATATCATAAAATTTTAAAATTAGAAATATATACGTATTGTAGCCATTGGTGTCAAATTGAACTTGCTTGAACCAATCATCTTCTCTTCGGTTGCTTTTTGGTTTGGACTTATTTTTTACGCTCGTGGAGTTTGAGTTGCAGCTCAATGAATTTCTCTTTTCTTGTAATTTTACTAGTCCCCAATTTATATTCCTGGTATAGTATAAGTGTGATGTTTTTGTTTTCTCAACCTTTCAAATTTACGATTGAATATATTTTTTTATGATTAAATTATATAGATAATGGATTTATCGTATTTTTTTAAAAAAATTACCATTCAGGATGGTTATTGGGTTTTGAGGTTGCGGTGTCATTTTCCCAAGTATGATCCGGATGAGTGGATCATGCCATACTTACGGTTGGCCAGATTTGGGGACGTCGCATTGACCGAAGGTTTGACTTGAGGCCAAACTTACTATCCGCCTTGGTTGAGCGGTGGTGTACGAAGACCCACACCTTCATTATGCCGTGCGGGGAGTGCACTATCACATTAGAAGACGTCGCTATGCAACTTGGGCTACGAGTTGACGGTGCTGTGGTCACGGGTCGAAGCAAAGTGTTGGAACCTTCTGTAGTATGCCAAAGACTGCTTGGACGGTCCCCTCGTGATGGGGAACAGAATTTCACGTGCTTGACATTAGCATGGTTGAGAGAAAATTTTAAGCAGTTATCGAGCAGTGCCACGCGGAAGGGAGAGGTGATGTATCTTTGCTCGAGCCTATATATGCTGGTGATTGGGGTACTTACGCCGAACAACACGTCTAATAGAGTCCACTTAAAGTACTTGCCTCTATTGGAGGATTTTTCTCGCTGCGGTAGTTACAATTTGGGGATCTGCAGTGTTGGTACGCATTATACTATGAGCTCTGTCGTGCAACAAAACATGGGGTTAGTAATATGGCTGGTTGTCTGGGTCTATTGCAGTCTTGGGCTCTATACAGGATGTCGTTTCTAGCGGCTGTTAGGCACCAACCATATTCGTGGCCACTTATAAATAGGTAAAAACAAAATTATACTTAACATTTAACGACTCATAAGTGTGGATAATATTTTTCAAAGTTTAACTGCCAATGTGTTTGTTTCGATTTCAGATGGGCGACGTCTCCGGGAATTGGTGCGAGCCAGACATTAATCATTTATCGTCAAATGATAGAGGCGTACGCTGGAGAGAAAGTAATATATATTAATATAGTTTAAGTAATGTTTATTTAACTTATCCACTTATAGTATGTGATGTGAATTGACTCATTATGTTATATTGTGCAGTTCTTGTGGATGTCGTATTCTGCAGTAAACATTGTAACCCTTATTCCTCAGAGGGTTCACGCTGAATCTCATATGTCATGCATTAACACGCCGGTGCTCAACTTCTCAACAGTTGAGTGGTACAACGGTGATCGAGTTATGCGACAATTTGGGTGTAAACAATTTGTGCCGGTCGAGCCACAACAGTTTGCTGATGTCCACGGTAAGACCATGCAAGGGAGACATACATTAGATTAGAGCGTGGAACATCAATGTTGTGTAGCACTATGGAATACTCGGTACGATAGGCGGCCTGAAATGCACTCCTGCATGTTTGACTTCAGTCCCTCGACTGAATATATGCAGTGGTACATGAATCGATGACGCGTTTATTTGTATGGTGGACAACTTATGATAGTACCAGATTATGGCTACAGACGTGGAAATCAACCTACGGAGGGGGTAGACGATCAACATATGGCAGAGCCCGACTCAGAGGACCAAGTTTTCAACACATCAGACCAATGGGTTGACGATTTTTGTGACGAGTCCTAGAGCAGTTCATATAACCCGGACATAGGTGGTTTGAGTTTATATAACCCGAACATGAGTGGTTCAAGTTCATATCACCCAGACATGGGTGGTTCGAGTTCATATCACCCGGATATAGGCGGTTCGAGTCCATTTCACCTAGAGCAACCACCGACATCATTTGATATGTTTGGTAATAATATGTACTCCACCCCGCTTCAGGCCACGATCGACCCAGTTGCCAATCCATCAGATGTATACAATACACCTGAACGTCTACCCCGTCAACGAAGGCCCGTAAATCGTTATACCCCGAGCGATGATACCACTCCTGGTTCTTTCCAATTTTAAGTTATGTAAATTTCAAGTATTATGTCATGTTTGTTGTATTGGTTTAAGGTTTCACAACTTATATATTAGTCTTTTTTTATTTAATTTATTATAATATCTTTTAAAGTATTAAAAGTTGTAACTATTAATTTTAAATATAATTTTAACACTAAATAATACAAACTTTATTTCTAAAAGATCATAAAATAGACAAACCTAAGGTACAACATTTAATTTCTTTCAGATCGTGAAGATTGGCCAGTGTAGACGTTTCCATTGGGACATTTGCTCCGATTGTGGCCAACTGTTCTACATATGGTGCAACGCTTTGGATCGACTTCTTCTCTTATATCCATGTCATTTCGAATCCTCATTGTTGTCGGTCTACCTTTGACTCTCCTACGTAGTGACCGATTTGGCAACATCTCGAATGCAGGCGGTTGCACTTTTCATGTCGATATATCCCTTAATACGGGGAACTCGTTACCCCAAATATGCAACGTACGTTCAAGTGTGTACACATCGTCAATATATTGTTCGACATTCAAACTATAGGTAGCACAAGCTGCAACCACATGCGCACATGGGTACCATAGTGTTTGGAACATCCCATACTCATACCGCCTGTTTCGGAGATCAACTCCATAAGACCGTGGCGGGATCCCTGACCGACGACTGATATACTATGTCACTCGAAAAGTTTCTAAATTTCGAGAATATAGTTCTACATTCATCAACCTAGCCCTTTGAGTGTTATCTTTCATGGCATCTCTGATTTTTTCGACGTACACGTGTCGTGCCTCTAACTGTTTTGCTTGTTTCAACCCCATTTTTGGCATTAAGGTTGCTAACCTGTAAAATGTGGCTGAAAAACAGCTGAAATTGGCAAGTGACGCGTACGCCTTAAGACGGAGTTAACGGCCTCAACAAGGTTAGTTGTCATATAACCATAACGGTACCCCTCGTCAAAACATTGAGCCCATTGCCACGGATCCATGCTACCCAACCACTGTCTGAGAGAAGGTTTGGACCCCGCCATATCAGTTTCTAACCTCGCCAACTTATGTCTGAATCGGTGTGCTTCCAGCTCGTATCCTATGTATGTATTTCGATAAAATGCAGTAAAGTTAGGAAATGAACTTGAAATAATTATAAATACAAATTTAAATACGATATTTTTACCCATGTTCACAATTCGTTTACGCCAGTCTCTGTTCTTATACTCATTGTGGAAATTGACAGCGATGTGACGAATACAATAGACAGACCTCCACGGAACCTCTGATTGTCGAATTGCAGCAACAAGACCCTTCGATCTGTCGGATATAATGCAAATGTTGTCTTGCTTGACAACATGTATTCGTAAGTTTCGAATGAAATATGCCCATGATTCAGAGTTCTCAGACTCTACGATGGCAAAAGCAATTGGTAGTACATTTCCATTACCGTCTTGTGCAACCGCAATCAGAAGTATCTGCGTGTATTTTCCATAAAGCCATGTTCCATCAACTTGTACTAGTGGTTTGCAGTGAGAGAAGGCCTTAACACATGGATCGAAAGTCCAGAACAGTCGATGAAAAACTCTTTTTCCAAGTTCCAATTGTCCATTAGGGCCTCTATAAGGCAACGTTTGCAAGTCCACAACAGTTCCTGGGACGTACTCCACCATTGCTGAAATCCAACTCTAAAGTTCATTGTATGACTCATCCCAGTCGCCGTACAATTGTTGCATGGCCATTTGTTTCGCCCACCACGCTTTCCTGTATGACACTCTCTACTGAAATCGAGCTTGCATGTCTGCAATCAATGTTGACACAGGAATGATTGGGCTATCTTTCACTAGTGGCATGATACAGTTGCAAATACTTTTGGCATCCAATTTTCGGTGGTCTTGAGACATACGTGCGACAGTACATGTGTGACGCCCTTCTAATTTTCGTATTTGCCACTGTTGAGTCCTCTGTATAAATGCAACACGAACTCGCCAACCACACCTATCGTCGGCTCTCCAACATTCCCCAACATATAATGTCGGTGTAGATTTGACAACCTTGTAATCAATCGACAACTTCATGCTATATTGTTTGATGGCAAACACACAATCCGCCTTGTTCTCGAACTGTTGGCCAACGAACAACTCCTCCAACTGTGAATTTGATGCCAATCTATGAGCAGGTATTATATCGAGGTATTCAGGGAACTCGGATACATGCGCTGCATCTGGATCTACGTTCAACATGTCGCCCCCAGGTTCATTTCGTAAAATGATGCCACGACTTGGATTTATGAATGAAGGGCCGTGAACATCTTCAACCTCCTCCGGGCCTTCATCATCGACATCGTTTGGAACCTCATCAACATCGGGGTCACTAAAATCTTCAACGTCTTGATCAGAATCTTCACCAGTATTGGTCATTTCTCTGACATTTGCCTCTGTGCTTATTATCACCTCGAGATGTATTTGTAGATGGGGACCGATGGTAGGGTTGTTGTATGAACTCCCACCATAATTAGGAATTTCGGGTATCTGCGATGTTCCACCGCATTCTAATTGGTCTGTCCATCTAACATTAAGATCAAAGTCAAATTCGCGATGTTGACTTATTGGACTAACATTCTCAACAGGCTCTAAGTCTGCTAACTCAGCAAATAATTCAACTGGTTAGGGATTCTCACTCCCAGTCGACCACCATATTTCCATCATAGTGCCCAAATCATCATCATCTAACAGCTGCATCTCACAAAATTTGAATGGATCTGTAGAGATTGGAAACTTGTAAAATAATTTGGACATCGCCATTCCACAACGGATAGCTATTTTCGCACTAATCTTCCTTTTCATTTCTGCTAGCTTCACATTTTTTTTGAATCGCAAACCTACTCTTTGCCGACCTTGAAATACACAGCCAATATCACCTTCTAAAATTTCACCATAAAAAACAACATACACCAAAAACACCTCATTATTCATTTTTAACAGGTTTTTTCAACTTTCATACTGAACACAACAACTACACCTAGTCTATATATAGAAGAGAACTAAGAGGTGGAGCCATAAAGAATGGCTCCACCAAAATACTGTGATTTTTGAATGTATAGGGGGCCCTATAGCAAATTTATCATTTCCTGGTGGAGCCAAATAATTTTACCATTTTTTAGAGTATGGTTAATATTTAAAAAATAATATTTAAAATAAAAAATTAATTTAAAAAATATACATTTAAAATTTATAAAAAATAATTTCAAAAATATATATCTAAAATTTTAAAAAATAATCTAAAAATAATATTTAAATTTTTAAAATATATATATTATAGAACATTTCAAATATACATTACAAATTTTTCAAAATTAATAAAAAATAAATAAAGAAAAAAATAAAATAAAATAAGACTTCAAATAAAATAAAATAAGAAAAAAATAAAAAAATCTTAATTTAAAAATTTGTATGTAAAATTAATAAAATATTAAACATACATTTCAAATATTATAAAACTAATAATTTCAAAACTAATTTGAAAAATATATATTTAAAATTTATAAAAATAATTTCACAAATATATATCTAAAGTTAAAAAATAATTTTAAAAATAATAATTAAAATTTAAAAAATTGTAAAATATTTTAAATATACATTACAAATTTTTTAAAATTAATAATATAAATTAAATAAACAAAATAAAATAAGGAAATAATATAAAACTTAAAAAAGAAAAAAATTAAGAAAAAGATAAAATTTAATAAAAAAGTAAAAAAAATAAAAAAAGGGTGGCAGAAACTGGTGGCGCCATTTGAAATGGCTCCACCAGAAAATTGAAAAATTATTATTAAGGTCTCCTAAACTTTTCAAAAATTAAAAAAAGTTAACAAATGTAGAAAGAAATTAAAGAAATTGTTTTTACAAATTTTAAAAGTTTAAATAATTTTATATTATTAAAAATATGGTTAATATTTAAAAAATAATATTTAAAATTTTAAAAATTAATTTGAAAAATACATTTTTAAAATATATAAAAAAATAATTTCACAAATATATATCTAAAGTTAAAAAAATATTTTTAAAAATAATAATTAAAATTTTAAAAATATACATTACAATTTTTTTAAAGTTAATAATAAAAAATAAACAAAATAAAATAAGAAAAAAAATCAAAAAGGTAAAAAAAATAAAAAGACAATTTATTAAGAAATAAAATAAAAAAGTAAAAAAAAAGAAATATGAAAATAAAAGGAAAAAAATAAGGTGTCAAGAAAGTGGTGGCGCCATTTAGAATGGCTCCACCCGAAAATGGTATATTTTTTTTAAGTCCTCCGTTTTTTCAAAACTTTAAGTATTTCCCTGGTATTTTATACTGGTGGCGCCATTCAACATGGCTCCACCAAAAAATAATTTTTTAATAGCCGTTGCTGACGTGGCACTGTGATGGCGTCATATCATATGGCTCCACCACTTTTTACTGTAGAAAACGGGTTATTTTTGTATTTTATTAAAAATGTGGGTTATTTTGATAATTTATTTATTTTTTGGGTTAGTTTAATAAAAAGGCCAGAAAAGTGAGAGACAATACCTAATTTCTAAGTCATCAAAGTATATCCGGTTTAGAACAATCAGCAAATACAAAATTAAAAATAGAATGAAGATAAAAAAAAAAAAAAACATGTTCTTGTCAAACATCTATGAATCCAACAATAGGACAAGGACTGATACGAAGAGCTGAGATGAAAACAGTCTTAAAGTAATCAACCCAATTCCGAGGCATCAGAAGTTCGGTACGAGAGAGCATGCCATGAGAGGAGAGGGCGTCCTGAGCTGCATAACCTTCAGCCATACAAAGCCCAAAATGCAGCATACGAAGCCACATCATTCTTAACTATAGCAATCCATCCGACAACATCACTATCCACAAAAACACCGTCAATGTTACACTTCAGCTTACCCGGTGAAGCCTTGCACCAACAATCAACCCCTCCTACAACGGGCTATCGAGGGCCACCCTGCACATCATAAACAGCAGTACGACAGCTTTTGAGAAACAAACCAGCCTGTTGAACAACATGCGCAGCAATCAAGTACCGTTGTTTCCATAAGGCCACACTTCGGTAATTCCAAATGCTCCACGTGTTACATAAAAGTCGATGCCGACGCTCGACTCGCTGCAACAAAAAGATCTAGCTGATGAAATCGACTTTATTTACTATCTGCTTTTAGTCTTATACTATTTGCTTAACTTATGAAATTAATTAATTTTCTCCATTTTGATATTTTTTGTCGCACATATTTTTTTCAATTTTAAAATTTTAATTATAACTATAATAGTTGGTACCGTCTCGTATTGTCTGGCTCGGTCAGAATATTTTGTTTTGGCAGTAAATCGAAATAACAAATTTTAAATTTCATTCTAAGATAAATTTTGGTTGGTATTGATTGTATTAGTGTGTATCAATTAATTTTATTTGTATCAAGTGAAATATGGTATATCGATCGGTACAAAAAAATTAATTTTAATTTTTTATTATTTATTTGTATCAAAATATTTAAAATATATTTTAGTTTCAAATTATTTTTTTTTTGGATTTGTTGAATTATGAGTTATTTTATGCATAGTATTGGATGATTTTATTGTTTAAGTTATGAAATAATTTTTTTGTTTGTTTATTTTAAGTTTGTTTAATGATATATTATATTTGTGAAGTTTATTAAATAATATTTTATATAACTAATGAATATTTATCTTAAAATTTACACATGGTGAGATTTAAACTCATGTCACGTCCACATCATTTTTAATTTTTTTACCACTTCAACTAAAACTTTATTTTTATGAGTATTTTATATTTCAGATTTATTTAATCTCATTGTTTGATATTTGTAAATATTTTTATATGCATATATAAAATATTTTAAAAATAGCGATAAATTTAAAACAATACATCGAAATAGATCAATATTGATACCATTACTAATAGAAAAATTGTACATCAGTCACTATGATAGCGACTACTTTGATCATAACTTAAATGGTAATCATTAAATTTCTTAACTAAAATGATATGCCATTATGCATGAAGTTATATGTTTGTCACGTAAGATTTTAGAATTAACAAAATTTAATGATTACCATTAAGTTAAGATTAAATTTCAAAAATAAAAAAATATGAATATAAAAAATGATTAAATTAGAGTATAACAAATTTGCACTTTATACAAACTACAAAGACCAATAACAAAATTTAACCTTTAATAGTTTTACTTCTTGATTTTTTTTTCTATAAATTAATTTTATATAAAAATTTAAATTATATTAAGATTTGTCAAAGCTTTCGACCTTCAGACAATTGGTAATTTTTATTTTATATGTGAGTTTAAATTATATTAAGAATTGTTGGAGCTTCAACTTTAGAAACATTTACAAAGTCATTGTAAAGGTTTTTGCAGCCAAACTAAAGAAGGTCATTAAGGAAGTTATCAGCTAAAGAGGTGAAACGATATGTTAGAAATTGTGTGATTTGAATCTATTGGTATTTGTTGAAGAAATAAATATAGTGGCAAAATAAAGGGAACTATGGGGGTGAAAGGGTGAGGATTATAGCCCACCATAGATCCCCATTAAGCATAAAACTAGACTAGGGTTACGACCGTGGGTGCGGGGGTAGAGCCCTCGCGGTACAGGCCATACCGCACAAGTTGAGTCCATAAAAAACTATACTTCTTTTATTTGCCTTTGATTAGAACAGATTATTCAACCCTTAAATAGATGTAGTCGAAACTTCTCTTGTATAATTTGTTTTTTAAAATTAATAAATTTCTCTTATTGCTTTGTAATCGTTCTACCGCCATTATCGACCTTTATTATAACACAATAATTGCAAGAACAATAGAAACAATGATATGAGTAGAACCCACTGAAAGTATAACTACGACAAAATAAAATAAAAACAAGTTGTTTATCCAATTCAGTTTCATACATCTATAGTCATATGGGGTCTTGTGCAAAGAGATAATCTACTATCTTACAAACTCGTACAATAAGTGATTTAAGTTCTAAAACACATTGGTTTAGCGACTTCACATTTGTGCCTAAAGATTTAGGTCACTTTCCTCTCAGTTTTCTATTTGAAAACTTAGGTTGTAAACAAAGTAACACATTTATTTAGACTCATAATTCACCATAATTACAAGTTCCTTAATAAGCAAATAAGTATTAAAACTCTCCGTACATAATATATACAAGTCTTAAGCATATTGTTGGACCAATTTTCTTTGCCTAGCCCACTAATCAAACCCATTAACTACTAGCCTAATCCTATAACCCAAAACAGCCCAAAACCAGAACAAAATTCACCTCAATACCCCCCATCCCCACGTGCCTCCACCATCCACTGCACCTCCGAGACGTGCGCTACCAGCAGTCCCTCTTTGTCACGCCTTGTGCTTTCGAGATATCCGCAACAACACCTGTAACAGGAAGCAAACAGATAGCAACCAATAGAAGAGTTTATTTATTTTTCTAGGCTATAAAAGCCATTCTAAACATTGTAAACAGGGGGTCTTTTTTTTGCTCATTATATAAGTACACCAGCAGAAATTATAGAGAAAAAATCGAAAGTAAATCAAAATTTGGTCTAAGGTTTGAAAGGTGATTTTTCATTCTTCTTCCTGTAACTTTTTTTATTCGTATTTTTTTCTTTTTTATTTTGTTTATAGACTGATTTTAAGTAAAAAGAAATAAATGAGGGCTTACCTAGTCTTGATCCGTGAACCGGTGGTGGGGTGGAGGTGTGTGGCACCAATGATCCTCCAGGGTAGCGCAAGCTAAGTTGAATTCCTAGCAAAAATGGAGAGGGAGCAGGGAAGAAGAAGCATTCTGCTTCTCTTTTTGTTTAAAAACAATAGAAATAAAAAAAAAAATTGGGTCCTTAAAAGAATGGCTGAATGCCATTCAATAGCTTTTAAAGTGGTGGGGCCCACGCATGTTTTGCCCTTAAAGGGTCAATTTGCACACTAAATCCCTGTGCATTTAATGCTGCCCAAATCTGCTTCACTTTTGTTTTTGAATTTCGCCCAGCAATTTTGTGCAGCTTTTAATTTGGTCCATATTAGATACTGGGTTCAGGAATTTGGGTAAATTGCATTTTTAAACCCCCTTGTTTCACGCGCGCTCCAATGTGGTCCTCCCTTCCCCTTTTATTTATGCTTTTACCCCAGAACTCCCGTTTCGATTCCAATTAAATCCTATTTCGACTATTTGGCCACATTTATCGTAATTAATTTTTTTAAATTGTTTTTTTATATTTTATTATATCCTACTATTAATTCTTGGTTTTTTATCCTACTATTTATTATAATTTTATTATACTATTATATATTGTATTTATTATATTACTTGTATATTATGCTTGTTCCTATAAAATTCATTCTTTATACTTATTTTAAACTATCATATTATTATTATTTTTCTTCTATTTTTTTTGAGGAGTTAATTATTTTAAATATAATTTATTATACTTATTATATTTTATTTATTATACTTTATACATTATTCCTTTTTACCATTTATTACTATTATTTTATTATTACTTATAATTTTTACATGTATATATATTTTTTCGTTAAATTCTTAATAGACTTACTACGTCATTTTTATTATTATTTTTATTTCATATCGGTTACTATTTTTATGCCAAATTATTATTATTTATTATTTCTTACCATTATTAATTCACCATAGTTATTATTTTAGTTTTACTTTTATTACTATTTTGATTCCATCATTGACATATTATTTTCATTTCCATTATGTATTTTTATATCGTTAACGTTATTCTTGCTATGTTTATATGTTGTTATATTTATTACTATTGTTATAATTATTATTAATCTTTATGTTTGCTATATTTTAGGTGTTAATATATACACTGTCAAGTTTATTATTATACTACTATTTTCATATTGCATGTCATCATTTTTTTTTGTGTTGAGTTTCAACCGCCCTAAATTCATTTTATTCAAAGATTTATCCTCGATTGTTTTCAAAATAAAGGCAATATTCGATATCTGGGATCCTCGGGAGGATTGTGCCCTAACTTACTGGGTTCCAATTTTTCTCGTTGAACCTAAATAATTGGGTACCCTTCTTAAATCTAATTGTATGAGGTTCAAACAAAAACCTATTCTTAAAATTCGGGACGTTGCATCCTAACTTACTAGGTGTGGCATCGCGTTATGTTGAGGATAATGATTTCCAAAATCAAGGCAACCTTCGGTATTTGGGAGTTCTAAGAGATTGAGCTCTATCTTACTGAGTTCTAATTTTTCATGAGTCCCGGAGGACCGAATATCCTTCTCTTGAACCTTCATACATGAATTTTAAAAATCGAAGATCAACTTAGTCCCGAAGGTCTGAAATGTTGGACCCTAACTTACTGGGTATGGCATTCTTTCCTTTGAAATGAGTCGGTCTTTACATTTTATTCGAATAATTTCGATTTTCTTTCAAATAAAAGGATCGTATTCTAAAATATTTTCAAACTTCGACATCAAGACATCAACTAATCAAATAGGTACCAATTTTTGGGCGTTACAAGGGTGCTAATCCTTCCTCGTACATAACCGAATCCCGAGCCCATTTTCTCAAACTTAGCAGGCCAAAAAGAATTATTGTTTTAATAGGCTCAAATGTTTTATTAAAAAGATTGATTTTAAGGTGGCCCAATCTCACCTTGGAAAAGATTGGTGGCGACTCTATTTACCTTTTTTAAAGTCGATCCACGTTTTTCAAAACTTAAGGATGATTTCGACACATATATACTAGTTTTGACTTACTAATATACTAGGTCAATCACAGTCAATCTCTCCATCAAAGTAGCAACTAAAACATTGTAAACAATATACTCATAAAGTCCAAGATCTTGTAGAGATAACATAAATAAGCCTTTAATGTAGATAGGATCCAATCTCTTTATTTTAGGGGACCCGATTACTTGATTTGATCTAATCCAGTCTTCAAAGAGGGGCTATCACAAGTCCAAAATATCAGCTACAATTATAGCCTAAAGATTTTGTTTCAAAAGATTGTCAATGTTAATTAAGGTAAATTATGTGACTTGTGCATTGCTCATATAATTGCCTCAACAATTCTCTTCCTTTGGCAACTTTTTTGAACAAAACAAAACAATAAAGGAACAATACAACAACACAACAAATGCTCCCCTAAATACCTCTCTCTTAGTCAATCAAACTTAACTAATAATATAACCAAGCAAATCAACCATTAATGTTATTGAAAGATGAACACATTAATAATCAAATACTAGTATTATATTATAGTAAGCTAAATAATAAGATTTTATACTAAACATATCCCCATAACATAAAAGTTCAAATCAAATATCCAAATTATCAAAATAAAAAGTTTATGGTCATAAACCAAATATCAAAATAATAGAAATAACAATATCATCATCCATTCAGGACCATTTCACCAACTCTTTCTCCTCTTTTTTGTTTAATAAAAATGCCAATAGGCTATTGAAATTGCTTGTCAATAAGATTATTCCTTAGAGTCACTGCACAATACCTGATCTATTGAACTACTTTAATTTGAGCCTTAAGTTGAGCAAATACCTTATTTTGAGTAGCAATATGAACATCTAAGAACTAAAGCATCTTTTCATTAAAAGCTGGTGATGTGCTTACAAAGTATAGCTCACTGGTCATTAGCAATGTCACTCCTCCTTCATCACTAGCAAGCTCTTTTTCTATTAGTGTTCCAATCTTTGTTGCAGCATGTTAGCCTTCTAGCAACCTTTGAGACAATTCAACTCGAAAAGGGCCTTCTCATAGCGTTATGTAGATATGAAAATCTTTGGATTTTGGTTGAAGATAATCTGAAAAATAAGAAAGTAAAAAGATAAACACTATCTAGGATGAGTTGTCTCAACATATTTTATTATCTCTTGGAAGATAATTTCTTCAATATCAAACTGAACCATCTTCACAATCTTCTGTAGTCTAGTTTAACTTAGAATTCAGTGTCCTTATACCAGACATTTTAGTAGCAGGGTCTCCCATCTAGCAAGAACAATACCTTGAGCCTTTTCACCTACAGATTTTATAAATGGTTTCATCCTCTCCTTCTAATACGCATAATTAGCATCATCCAACATAAAAGACAAGGCACAAATGATCAGTTCATTTTAGGCAATTATCGACACCATGAATACCACTAGATTTGTTAAGTGGAAAGCTATAATACCAATTTGAAGAGATGAAACAATAATTGCAAGAACAATAGAAGCAGTGATACAAGTAGTGTCCACTAAAAATATAATTGCAATAAAACAAAAAAGAAAAGAATAAATTGTTTACAAAATTTACTTTCCCTACGTTTGTATGGCATTGACAGAGAGATCATCTACGATCTTTCAAGCTCATACAACAAGTGATTTAAGTTCTAACACACTAGTTTAGCTATCTCACCTTTGCACCTAAAGATCTAAATCACTCTCTGTAACACCCCAAACTCGGCCCATACGTTATGGTCGAATCTGGCGTTTTTTAAGCGAAAACCGTGTTTTTATTGAAAACCCTTCTTAAAATAAAAGAAACCCTAATTAACTAAAAAAAATACTTTCAATTACGAAAGCCTTGTTTAAAACATTCGATTAAAAAAAACTTAGTTGCAGAAACGTAAAAAACATATTATAATTCAAGAAATCCATGTTCAACTTCTCTCAATTACATTGAAAATAATAATAATTCAAGTAATAATAACACAATGAAAACCTTATTACAATCCAGTCTGAAAAATACTTAAAAAGAAGTAAAAACTTAAATGCTTAAAAAAAACCCAAGTCCAAATCATCTTGCTAGTTGGCCACCCAAAGTCCCTCCAAATATCGAACCTTATACTGAGCATCACCTGAAAATAAAGTAAAAGAAGGGGTGAGTTTTCCCAAACTCACTGTGTACAACCCTCGAAGAAAACAAGCATTAAAAAAAACATCATTCATCATTCATGCAATGTAATTCCATCCAAATTATCCATCCGCTACACACCGGCTCCGTCCCCCGTCACACGATGTGGGGATATAAATATCAACCCACTCAACCCACACACCATGGTAGCCCAATTGCGGAACTACCTTCATTTACATATTGAGCTTTAAAAGCCGTCGGTGGATCCACGATTGTCAAGCAACCATGCGATCCTCATATACTTCCTCCGTTCCATAATTCCCAACCCATATGCAACCTAAGCAGAATATTATATGTATGCATGTCGCATCCACAAAACTTACATTCAACACCTAAGGGTATTTTGGTCATTTTTGCCCTTAGGGGCATTTCAGTAATTTTTCTTTAATTACGTTTTCACTTATCTTGGCCCGTTAACAAGTCTCGTGAGCTAAGATGAATGGATACTATGCACCAGGTAGGATTCCAAAAAAGAGGATGTGGGTCATTAAGACCGCTTAAGTACCAGGCTCTCCTTAGATCCAATCCTAGACATGCATGTACCCGTTACCACACATTAACCCTTTGACTTGTCCACGGTCATAATATATTAATTAAGTCTTATGTGGATATCATATACTAGGCCCAAAAACCCCTTACAAAGCCTAACAATTTCACATATCTACATCTGGCCCATTAAACCCAATCATATTCGAATGGTCCATTAGGCCCAAATTACCCGTATATGGCCCATTAGGCCCAAATCACATTTATGGCCTGTTAGGTCCAGTCACATTCATATTCATGCTCACATACAAATTTCTATCACAAAGCATCAATATTCAGTTTTTGCCTATTATGGGCCCAACAGCCCATTGGGACAATTTAGCCCATTCCGGTCCATATGGCCAAATCATAACCCAAGTTCACGGAATTGCCTGTGGGCCTCAGGCAACCTATCAGTTTCCCTATTATGAGTGTTCGCGCACTCGCAAGACTGCCGTAGCCAAACTTTTGACTTTTCGATATTTTGGCTTTTCGGCTTTTGCCGATTCATTGTGTGTGTGCAGTGTATGTACACACCTGGTAAGAAAGCGTGATGCGATCTCCTTAGCCCAAACCTACAATCGATATCACTCAAAGATTAATCATACGTACTTATCGATTACTTTACCAAAAGCCAGAATCTCACATTAACCTTACCTGAACGCCAAACCTTTACTAGCTTTTACTTTGATCATTAAACACGCGTATTCCTCATATCTGAAGAGCAAATTGGCAGGAATCCAAAACTGAGATCTGACACTAATTCCCTACCAAAGTCGATTAGACAGAAGTGAGGAACTGAATACTCGATACTTATCAAAAATCAATTGGGAGAGCGAACACTTACACTAGAATTGACTAGGTGGAAAGAGTAGTGGCAGCACCAAGGGTATTCGGCTCTTAGAGATTTGAATGGCAACAATTGATTACTCAGCACCAAAGAAGAGAGGAAGAAGAATCGGCTAAAACAAAGAAAATATTGAGTAGAGGAGGGATAAGAATTCGACACAAAGAAAGAAAAGAAAAAAAAGGGTTTTCGGCTTTTTAGAGAAAAAGGTTTCTGGCACAAAGTGAAGGGAGATTCGTCATTAGCTTTTCAACCCTCCCATTCGGCACCTATTTATAGCCCTATAGCCGAATTCTTCCAACCCAAGTTCCCAATTCGACTCTACTTACTCCTCACTTCTCATCTCATCGTTTTTCTCCCTAATAACCCCTTGATCCTTTCCTTAATTTTCTATTCTGAACACTCCCCTTGGAGTCCATCTTCACGCCACTTCCATCCTTTTAGAAGGCCAAAATTAAACTCTAAAAATACTAAGTTAGGATTCAAACCTCAGATCTCCTTGCTAGCCACTAACGCCACCTCTCTATACTCTAAATGGTGTCACTTAGCCACTCCTCCACAAGGCTTTTTTAGTGTCCAATTGTTTATTCATTTATTCAAAAGCCCACCTACTTGTCAGCCCTTATTATTTTAATAATTAAATTATAATTTCTTCTACCCCTTAATTCGAACTCAACATTAGCTAAGACCTACTAAAATTATCGCTTGGATAAGAATATTAAACACAAATTTTATCAAAATCGAAAATAAAGAAAATTCGAGATTTCGAGATTTTTGGATTTCAGGATTTTTGGGTTTCGGAATTTTTGAGTTTCGAGATTTTTGAGTTTTGAGATTTTTGGGGAGTTACAACTCTACCCCCTAAAAGAAATTCCATCCTCAAAATTTACCTGATCCAAACAGTTGAGGATATTGAAGTCACATCGCTTAAGTTACACCACTACGCTTTTGCTGCGCACTTTATTTCTAATTTCAAAATAGATAGATCGCACACTATGGATAAAGTACTTACTAGTATTTGCTTCTGGAGCATCTTCGTCTTCTCGGCGACGAGCAGCATAAACCAAAGCTGGTTGCCTCGCCTCAGCATGGCCTGTATTTCCGCCTAGTACTCCACGTCCACGTTCATTGCCGTCACCACCCTTGGCCTGCTCACGGCCCTTTGGCGGCAGCTGACCACCCCTTGGTGGCTGAGCACCAACTTAGCCTACTACTGGCTCTCGACCTAGCATTCGGGGGCAATCCTTAATCCTATGCTCCATAGACCCACCAGCTAAACAAGCTTCGATCTTCTTCTAACACTCGCCTCCATGGCTTCTCCCACAATCAGCATAATGTGGCACCCCTGGATTAACAGCAGGGGGCCCTGCTCTAACTGGCCTACTAACTCTGGCCCTAGCCCTAGGCATTTTTCCAACACTCAGAGTCTCAGCTTCCCTTTTATTCCTACCCTTTTCTTCTTCCCGATTTAAGCGCTCAGTGCGCTTAACCTCCTCCACTGTCTTTGCCTTTTCCACCAACTCTGAGAAAACTCACTCCCTTTGTGGAGCTATCAATACCCTAAGGCTATCTCTTAGTCTGTCCTCAAACCTAACGCAACGCTCATAGTCCGTTGCCACCATAACTCTTGCGTACCTATTAAGGCGTAGAAACTCCGCTTCATACTCCGCTACCGATTTGTTTCCTTGGGTCAAGTTCAGGAACTCCTTCCTTCTAGCATCCACATAACTTGCACCCACATACTTCCATTGGAATCCAGCTTTGAAAAACTCCCAAGCGACCCGCTCTGGTTGGGTGTCCTCTTTCACCGTCAGCCACCACTGGTAGGCTTCTTTCTTAAGTAGTGACACGACTTCTTTTAGCTTTTACTCCGGTGAACAATCCAGGTCCTTCATTATCCTTTTAGTGGCCTCCAACCAATACTCCGACACGTTAGGAGCCACGCCAGCTATGCCTTCAAAGATTTCAGCCCCATTCGATCGAAGTCGCTCCGGAATAGATCCCCCATTTCCAGTGCCATTGTTGGGCCCAACGACCCTTTCCAAAATTCTCAGCATTGCCTGTGACAATGCATCTTCTCCCGCGGCCTGATCATACGATCCATTCCCAGCCACAGGTGAGGCCGAAGCCTCTTCTACTCCAACATCGGGCATATGGCCAGATGCCGACGATTTAGCCCTAACGCTTCCGCGGCCTCAGCCACGGCTTCTTGCACCTCTTCTAGCACTCATCATCGATTCGCGTATTATTTGGATTAAAAATTTTATGAAGTTTTAGTTAGTTTAATAATTACGCCGATGTCTTATGAAAATATTTAAAGAGAAGATCGTTTTTGAAAATCTTCTACAGTTTCTAGATCCTACGGGCTTTAGTTCTATTCTAACTATCATCTAAAATAACCCTCTAACCATCTACTGTATAACGATTTAAACAAACTTAAAAATAAAGGTACTTGGTTCGACGTCGAAGACTCGGTGTGTCACTCAGCAAGATTTCTCTTTTTCTAAAGCATCGCGATCCAAAATATTTTTAAAATCCAAAAAGAAGCCAAATACTAATAAGGCCCACTTCATAGCCCGAGTTTTGTAACCTGGGCTCTGATACCACTAAATGTAACACCCCAAATCTGGCCCATACGTTATGGCCGAATCTGGCGTGTTACATTGAAGTGTTTTAGCGAAAATCGTGTTTTTATTGAAAACTCTTCTTAAAATAAAAGAAACCTTAATTAACTAAAAAAAACACATTCAGTGCAGAAACGTAGAAAACATACTATAATTCAAGAAATCCATGTTCAACTTCTCACAATTACATTGAAAATAATAATAATTCAAGTAATAATAACACAATGAAAACCTTATTACAATCTAGTCTGAAACATACTTAAAAAGAAGTAAAAACTTAAATGCTTAAAAAAAACTCAAGTCCAAATCATCTTGCTAGCTGGCCACCTAGAGTCCCTCCAAATATCGAACCTTCTACTGAGCATCACCTGAAAATAAAGTAAAAGAGGGGGCGATTTTTCGCAATCTCAGTGTGTACAACCCTCGAAGAAAACAAGCATTAAAAAAAAATCATTCATGCAATGCAATCCCATCCAAATTATCCATCCGCTACACACCGGCTTTGTCCCCCGTCACACCATGTGGGGATATAAATATCGACCCACCCAACCCACACACCATGGTAGCCCGATTGTGGAACTACCTTCATTTACATATTAGGCTTTAAAAGTCGTCGGTGGATCCACGATTGTCAAGCAACCATGCGATCCTCATATACTTCCTCAGTTCCATAATTCCCAACCCATATGCAACCTAAGCAGAATATCATATGTATGCATGTCGCATCCATAAAACTTACATTCAACACCTAGGGGTATTTTGGTCTTTTTGCTCTTAGGGGTACTTTAGTAATTTTCCCTTAATTACAATTTTCACTTATCTTGTCCAGTTAACAAGTCTCGTGAGCTAAGATGAACGAATACTATGCACCAGGTAGGATTCTAAAAAAGAGGAGGTAGGTCATTAAGACCGCTTAAGTACTAAGCTCTCCTTAGATCCAATCCTAGACATGCATGTACCCATTGTCACACCTTAACCCTTTGACTTGTCCACGGTCGCAATATATTAATTAAGTTTTATGTGGATATCATATACTAGGCCCAAAAACCCATTACAAAGCCTAACAATTTCACATATCTACATCTGGCCCATTAAGCCCAATCATATTCGTATGGCCCATTAGGCCCAAATCACCTGTATATGGCTCATTAGGCCTAAATCACATTTATATGGCCCGTTAAGCCCAGTCACATTCATATTTATGCTTACATACAAATTTCTATCACAAAGCATCAATATTCAGTTTTTACCTATTATGGGCCCAACAGACCATTTGGCCAATTTAGCTCATTCCGACCCATATGGCCAAATCACAACTCAAGTCCACGGAATCGCCCGTGGGCCTCAGGCAACCTATCGATTTTTCTCTTACGAGTGTTCGCGCACTTGCAAGACTACCGTAGCCAAACTTTCGGCTTTTCGGCATTTCAGCTTTTCGATATTTTGGCTTTTTGGCTTTTGCCGATTCATTGTGTGTGTGCAGTGTATGTACACACCTGGTAAGTAAGCGTGATGCGATCTCCTTAACCCAAACCTACAATCGATATCACTCAAAGATTAGTCATACGTATTTATCGATTACTTTACCAAAAGTCAAAATCTCACATTAACCTTACCTGAACGCCAAGCCTTTACTAGCTTTTACTTTGATTACTAAACACACGTATTTCTCATATTTGGAGAGCAAATTGGCAGGAATCCAAAACTGAGATCTGACACTAATTCCCTACCAAAGTCGATTAGACAGAAGTGAGGAACTGAATACTCGATACTTATCAAAAATCAATTGGGAGAGCGAACACTTACACTAGAATTGACTGGATGGAAAGAGTAGTGGCAGCACCAAGGGTATTCGGCTCTTAGAGATTTGAATGGCAACAATTGATTACTCAGCACCAAAGAAGAGAGGAAGAAGAATCGGCTAAAACAAAGAAAATATTGAGTAGAGGAGGGATAAGAATTCGACACAAAGAAAGAAAAGAAAAAAAAGGGTTTTCGGCTTTTTAGAGAAAAAGGTTTCTGGCACAAAGTGAAGGGAGATTCGTCATTAGCTTTTCAACCCTCCCATTCGGCACCTATTTATAGCCCTATAGCCGAATTCTTCCAACCCAAGTTCCCAATTCGACTCTACTTACTCCTCACTTCTCATCTCATCGTTTTTCTCCCTAATAACCCCTTGATCCTTTCCTTAATTTTCTATTCTGAACACTCCCCTTGGAGTCCATCTTCACGCCACTTCCATCCTTTTAGAAGGCCAAAATTAAACTCTAAAAATACTAAGTTAGGATTCAAACTCTCGGATCTCCTTGCTAGCCACTAACGCCACCTCTCTATACTCTAAATGGTGTCACTTAGCCACTCCTCCACAAGGCTTTTTTAGTGTCCAATTGTTTCTTCATTTATTCAAAAGCCCACCTACTTGTCAGCCCTTATTATTTTAATAATTAAATTATAATTTCTTCTACCCCTTAATTCGAACTCAACATTAGCTAAGACCTACTAAAATTATCACTTGGATAAGAATATTAAACACAAATTTTATCAAAATCGAAAATAAAGAAAATTCGAGATTTCGAGATTTTTGGATTTCAGGATTTTTGGGTTTCGGAATTTTTGAGTTTCGAGATTTTTGAGTTTTGAGATTTTTAGGGCGTTACACTCTCCTCTAAGTTTCTAGAAAAACTTAGGTTGTAAACAAAGTAACATACTTGTTTACACTCACAATGTACTCACAATTACAAGTTTCTTAATGGACAGATAAGTATTAAAACTCTTAGTATATAACCTATACAAGTCTCAAGCATATATACTAGTTTCGGCATGCTAATATACTAGGTCAATTACAATAAATCTCTCCATCAAAGTAGCAGCTAAGATAGTATAAACAACATATTCAGAAAGTACTAATTCTTGTGGAGATAACAAAAATAAGCATTCAATGCAAATACGATCCAATCACCTTATTTCAAGAGATCCAATTGCTTGATCCAATCTGACTTGATTTAATATTCACGATATATTACCTCAAATGGAACAATTTAAAAAAAATGAGCTATTTCACATTAAAAATATTAATAATGATTTAAGACAAGTGATGTGAGTTACACAATACCAAAAGCAATGAATATTGCTCACACAAACACCTCATTATGAGTGAATCTCATGATTTTTTTTATTGCATATACATTAGATTAACCTAGTCATCTGATTTTCATAATTTGACCGAACATTTACCTTCCTTAATCGGTTAATCCTTACTTAAATAATTTTTACAGTACGAATTCACTAAAAATCCTTACTTATTTTGATTGTTTTAAAAGGAGTAATATTACCCGCAATAGTCATTCGTTTACTTATTTTATAATAGGAAGTGTCAAATTATAGTAGTAGGAAAAGGAAAGAAATCTAGAGTAATAGTTGGGAGTGTGAATAGCTCTACCATCAATCACCAACAATCATCTCTGCTTCGAAATGGGGATCGTTTCTCAGGAAGCCATCCTTGAGTTGCAGGCATTGATGGATTCAGGTCTGCTTTCTCTTTTCTCTTTTTTCTTGGGAACTCGAAACTCAACCGATCCCAAAGTTTCTGATTTCTTTCTTGGTTACTTCCATGTCATGGCAGTCGAAGAGCCTCTCAACATTACATTTCAGGTACGCCCATTTCACCCTTTTCTTTTCTTTCTCTTATATTCAACGCCAGTAAAAGAATGTGTGCTATTTTAACTCTTCACTCTCAACTCCTTTTTCTTTTTTTTTAAATTTAATTTTGCTAAATTATAGTGTTCTTTTTCAATTATGTGTTGATTTTTTCCTATTACTGTCTACTGCTACTACTTCTACAACTACTAGTATTTGCAATTGCTTTGATCTGCTCTTTTGCTTAATCTAATTGCCACTCACCTACTCTTTGTCCTTTTGTTTCCTTACATTCTACTTATTTTATTACTCCTACTTCATATGTGAACTTAGCTTCCCTTTCTCTATTTATTTATTTCTATATGGGCACTTTGATCTTAACTTTTTCAGCAAAAATAAATGCTTCATCTATCCACCTCTCTTAACTAGGAAGATGGGCAGGTAGGGATATGAAGGAATTGATGATCTATCGATGAAAGCTCTTGGATGCAATTTATGGAGCTTTGTGGCATGCTTTATAAGTTTAGGCATGACTAAAGCATTTTTTGTTTTAATGCATGGCTGATTGTTCTTTCCTCGTCTGCTGTTTGATGACAGCTGACTGAATGCTCTAGGATACAAATACAATATGTTTTATTTCAGCTTCACTAGGTAATGATTGTGCACCAATTTTTCATTTCCTTTCTAGTAATTGTTTCCCAACATGCAGAATGTCCATCAAGGTTTTAGAGCTGAAACATTGATGCGGTTTCTAAAAGCAAGAGAATGGAATGTTGCCAAAGCCCATAAAATGGTTAGTTAATTGGAGTTAAACCCAAAAGACATCTATCCCAGGTTCCTTTTTCATTTTGAAAAGCAGGAAACAAGAAAACTGTCGTTTTTGTTGTGGCAGTATCTTGATCATAAATGTCATTTTTGTATGACCAAATCGTTAAGTGTGTCATGTTTCAGTTGGTGGACTGCTTGCATTGGAGGGTGCAGAATACCATTGACGATATATTAGCAGTAAGTTAATGTATTCTCAGGTGTTGCATCTAAATTGCAATTGATTGCTTTTCTAAATAGACTATTGATGATTGTCTGAGCATTTTACCTTTCAAACAAGCAAACCGAATTGGAGGATATGAACAGTTCTTTTATTTAATGATATTTCTTTGATATGGCTTAAGGATATAGTTTTTAATGATCATCATGTATGTCTAGACTGGCTATGTAATGTTTTAACTGAATTGATTTTCATTAATTCATGTCATTGGCTGCTACATTTACAACATAATTATTTTTTTTCTAAATACTAGCCTTACTGTCTCCCCTATAAGAAAGAATCCCAGCCACATCCCTAATATCCCTCTCTCACACATCACATGTAAAAATATCATGCCTTCCATGTGGTTTCTGCCATTTCGTGCTTCAGTCTTATATTGAGTTGTTTGCTGATTAATCCTAATGCATAAAATTGAGTCAAGGGGAGTCACTAAGTTCTTTTTTGTATTGAATGTAAACCTGTTCTACAGAAACCCATTGTTCCTACAGAACTTTATGGAGCAGTGCGTGATTCGCAGCTCATAGGAATGTCTGGCTACTCAAGAGAGGTGCTCATACTTGTCAAATCTAATCTTGTTTACAGTATTTATGTTTTTAATCGTACTAAGTTGTGCTCATAGGAATAGCATTTCCTTCGGCATGTATTTAAATTTAAAATTTTCCATTTCCAGGGTCTTCCTGTCTTTGCTATTGGTGTGGGGCTTAGCACGTTTGACAAAGCATCTGTAAGTTTTAGGGTAATGTGCAATAAAAGCATTTCATTGGTGAGCATAAGACACTAAAATTTTTGGTATTTATTGCTTCTTTTATTATTATAGGTTCACTACTATGTCCAATCACATATTCAAATCAATGAATATCGGGATCGTGTAATTCTGGTGAGTGATAAGCATTTGGAAGTTCTGTTCCCTGCCTTCCATAGTAATTTGCTTGGCTTTTATGCACTTTTGTAGCCTTCCGCGTCTAAAAAGCATGGGCGACCTATAACCACCTGTATAAAAGTATTAGATATGACTGGCCTGAAGCTTTCAGCACTGAGCAAAATAAAGGTATCTTCTCGAGTTTAGTTTCTGTATTTTGTTCTAGTGGACTTGGATAGCAGGATTTGCAACCTATACGCAGATGTAATATTTTATTTTGAACCTAACACTGATAATCTGATGTAGATAAATAAAAGTAAAAGCAATTTTTTCATAAAACTTGGAAGGATTCCAATAATTAAATCTTGAAATTAAGCTTCTGAAAAAGGTTTTCCAAAGAGAAAAGAAGAAAAACTCAATGTTAAACTGGCTACTTGTACCAGTCCAAACATGTAAATGGTTGATTGCATTTTAACTTCATGGATCAGTATCATGATTGAATTTTTTGTTTTAACACAGTTGTTGACAATCATCTCCACAATTGATGACTTGAACTACCCAGAGAAGACAAATACATATTACATTGTAAATGCGCCATATATTTTCTCTGCTTGTTGGAAGGTAAACCTTTGAATATTTATCTGTTATCCAGTAAATCGTTTTGACATGGATTGATTTAACCTTTGAATTCTTAGCAGGTTGTCAAGCCCCTTTTGCAAGAGAGAACAAGGAAAAAAATTCAAGTTTTGCCAGGTTGCGGTCGAGATGAACTATTGAAAGTATGGTGTTTTTCTCATTATTCCTTAAAACATTTAAAAACATGGGTTCTTACAGTATTTCTCTTCAAATGTTTAGCTACTGAAAATATCATCATTCCTGTCTCGATCTTCCCTCATCCCCCCCTCTCTGTGATATCAAAGTAGGTTGAGGCAGTACTAGTTCTAGAAGAATTTTTCCATTTTTTGTTCTTTTTCTCCATTAACTTCTCTAGCCCTGTGTTGTTCTCACTACTCTTTTCTTCAATGATGCTGCAATTTCTAATATATATTAAAATTTCTGCAGTTCTCTTCCTGATTCTTTCTGTTTGAAGTAATGGGGCTGCCAATTATTTCCCGTCATATTCTATAGTTGTCATTGTTACTAGAATACTAAGTGTAAACCCAGAAAGAGCATGATTCAAGTTTTCAGTTTTTTTCTTTTCCATCGTCTTTCATTTTGATTGCTTCACTGGTAAATCATTAGACCTTGTTTCTTTGTCAGAAGTCCAAGGAGATATATAACTAATTCACTTAGATATGATATAATGATTTTAAACACCATTTTGCAGTCACTTTGTCTGCTTCAAGAATACTGATAATGTTGGTTGTGTGTTATATTTTATTTTTATAGATAATGGATATTGCATCACTACCACATTTCTGTAGAAAAGATGGGTCAGGATCATCACGCAATTCGGAAAATGAAAACTGCTTTTCGCTGGATCATCCTTTTCATCAACAACTCTACAACTACATAAAGCAGCAGTCCTTGATCACTGAACCTGCTCAACCTATCAAACAGGGATCTTTTCATGTCGATCTACCCAAGCCAGCTGCTGAAGAAACAGAGATTGCTAAAAGTCTGGAGTCAGAGTTGCAAAAGTTTGAGAAGGGGAACATGCTGTCTAAGTCCACCGATGGCATCAAAATTGATGATGACTGATACTGATTATGGACTGTTCGACTTAACTCTTGTTTCCCAATCAGAATCAGAATTAGCATTCAGCATGCTTTGGTGTTGGTGTTGTTAGAGGAGGAATGTTGTTTGACTCGATCATTCCGGTTATATAGTAGGATATAAAGAAAAGAGTAACACAGCTGGCTCGCATTATCTTTTAGGTTAGTTTAAAGTTAATAATATAGTGTATGTGCATGTGTATGTTTGGTAAGTTCACATTTTGGGTGGATAATTAGGTTTGAAGTTCAACCTCAGCTGAGTTGTAGGAATACTATTGTATTAATATTGAGTTTAACTTTTTTAGTTAACAATAATATAATATTACTTTGAATAGAAAAAGGTGAATTCCACTTACATGTGCATAAATAAACTATCAGTCCTTGCATATTGTTGCTGTGTATGTGCAGCTGTTTCTTCTGCTTAAACAAAGAGAAAGAGGGTCTCACTTTTGCAATGAGTTTGGCAGCCCCTCTTCTTCGCCGTCAAATTTATTCACTTGTTGAGGAAAGCTTCCGGGCAGCAGATGAGAAGCTCCATGATCTTTTCTTGACGTATACTAGTAAAATTTAGTACCAAATTCCTGTAAATTAGGATGTCATGTTTTGTGTTTCTTAGAAGGAAAAGCTAAAAAGTGCTTGAGGGTTCGACTGGAGAAATAGATCAACATGGAAATTCTTTAACTTGTTTTTAGGTTTGGTTAAAAGTAATCGGCTATGAAATATATACAATTCAAAGCAAAATTTTTGTCAAAGTCCAATGAGTGAAGAACGACCATCTTCAGGTGTGTATTCTGAATAGTGATCACTGATGGAACTTTTACAAGTGTTGCCGTAGGGCAAAAGATAATCATAATCCACAATGAATAATATTAAGGTATAATTATGTCTAATATAATTTTGGAGACCAATTATCATAAGGTTAATCATTTTCTTAGGAGAGTACTCTAGAAGATTTAGGACTCTTATAATCGAATATTGTGATATAGTAGCTTTTTAAGAGAAAATATTTAAGACTATTATTAAGAGCAACTGTTTCTTTACTGCCGTATGTATCACTGAAGTAGATTAAAATTAATAATCGACCGACGGACACGGCGGCATGTTGCATGCATTATCGTCCCCTCGTCTATTCAGAATTCGGCCCTGGTAATTTTGCTTTGCTGACTAATTCAAATGCTTGCCTCTACATGCATGTTTAATGTGCATGGCATACCCATTTCACATTGAAAGTCAAAATTGAAGTCTACGTTGGGTCCATGTTGACCACGTCCAACCCTGACAAACATAATTAATATTTTACGTATTTGGTTAGGTTATACTACTTTTACTAAACAAATGCAGCTTGCCACCACCGTTATATATAATAAAGCTTCTCATCTCAAACCCTGCCCTGCAACATTAATTTATTGTTATTTTCAATCTGTTGGATTTTCGTTTTCCCTAAACAACAGTACCCCAGTTTGTTCTCCTGCTCTTAAAGCTCTGCCCCATCCATCGACTTCCATAGGTATGACCCTGAGCCTGATGTTAATTAATTACTAAATCTACATCTACATATTAAATTTGTTTGTGTTTGAGTTTTTTTCAGGCAACCAGATTCAGGAGTAGCCATGTCAGCATCAGAGACTTCAACTCCTATGAATGTCAATGAAAATGAAGAACAAGGACTTCTTGATGCAATCAACGATAGGTATGGTGGAGTAATTGTTGAAGTGACTCAACCTATGGACTCTGCCCTGTTTGCTTCTGTTCTTAGTGTTTCAATGGCACAGTGGCGACAGCAGGTTTTCTTCTTAACCTTTATTACACTATTTACAACACTGTTCTCTTTTGTTTCTGTTGGATCATGTCATGTAACATGTTTTGCAGGGTAAAAGAGGTGTGTGGATCAAATTGCCTATTCAGCACGTCAATCTTGTTGAAGCTGCTGTCAAGGTGGATTTATTGTCATTTACAAATTGAATCACATGTATGACTGAAAATGCCTCGTGTTAATACTATATGTATTGCTTCTCAGGAAGGATTTTGGTATCACCATGCTGAGCCTAATTATATGATGCTTGTTCATTGGCTGCCTCAAGGCGCACACACTCTTCCGGCAAACGCTTCGCACCGCGTGGGGATTGGCGCATTTGTGATGAACAAAAACAGAGAGGTACTTTCCCAGTTCCATGTTAGCTGGCATACCTTGTATCCTTTTACAAATCTTGATTCGGGTGTCTTGATCTTAGGTTCTAGTGGTCCAAGAGAACATCGGACGATTACGAGGGACAGGTGTGTGGAAGTTCCCTACAGGTGTTGTGAATGAGGTAAGTATGTCACTGTCAAGGGATTCTTGATACAATACCATGACATGCATTTACACTTCATGAGCTATATATAATTTCAATTTCATCTATAGGGAGAAGATCTTTGTGCAGCTGCAGTTAGAGAAGTCAAAGAAGAGACAGCAGTAAGTGTTTAAGTAGCAATTATTCGGTTTTATATACACAACACATGTAACACAAGTTATTGAACCTTGTCAATATGGGACCTTTTTTTAAATGATTTTAACCAATTATATCTTGGGTGTTTTGCTGATTCAGATTGATACAAAATTTGTTCAAGTACTAGCATTCAGGTATGAAATCTGTGCACTTTCTGCACCACAAAGTAACATCAACAGGCTACCTATATATATATATTTATATATTCTTATCCTTCTCCCATTGATTTCATTTTCAACATTTACAGACAAAGCCACAAGGTATTCTTTGAAAAGTCAGATATATTCTTCCTGTGCCTGTTGGAACCACTTTCTTTTGAAATCCAGAAGCAGGAATCTGAGATAGAGGCAGCTAAGGTAACTCTTAGTCAAAGTCAGAACAGTGAATGAAGTTAAAACTTATTATCTTTTTTTTCCCTCTTAAACTAAGGGTGTGGGGGGTCTCTATACTTTTATGCAGTGGATGCCAATTGAAGAATATGCAGCACAGCCATTTGTCCAGAAATATGAGCTCTTAAAATGCAGTGTTGACATATGCTTAGCAAAGAAAGATGGCAACTATTCTGGCTTCTCTCCTGTGCTAACCTCATCGGCATTCTCCAACGAAAAGAGCCATATGTACTTCAATATTCATGACCTCAATAAGCAGTAATTGCTGCTTGTAGAATTCATAAAATAAATTCTTTGATTCTCAACCTGTCAGCCATCATTGAATAAAGATTCTTTTGTGTTGAAGCAAATTTGCTGTAATAATCTACTGTTATTTGACAACTACATTACAAGTACCGACATTTTAAATGCAAATGAAAGCACAATTATGCAAAACTCTAGATTGGGAGGTAGCAGGATTTAATGCTAGCTTCTTATTATACATCAAGCTGGCAAGCAAGCAAAGCAACAGCCATATCAGAAAAAAAAAAAAAAACAAAAAAAAAATGCAAATTTCAGCTATATATTGGCACAAAGAAAAACATTAATTACCTCCTCTTCAAATGATGAGACCAAGAGGATGATCCGTAAAAAGCATGTGCATTACTTTACAAGATATAGATTATATTATTGTCATAAGATTCTGCAACGTAGGTACGCCTATGACTTAATTGTCTTGTCTCAAAATTAAACCATTTCTTCTTTGACTTCCAACTCTTCCATCAGTTGTGTGTGGTAGATTAGGTCTATTTAAAAACTGGACATCCTTCAACTGAGATACCTGGGGCTGTCGGACAGGTTGCGAGAGGACAGTGATCGACTTCAGTGCCCCACCATTTCAGGTTATGGCCTTCATTTTGCAAAGCAAAGAACAGTAGAACACCCATGAATGCAGTTCCAGCATCTAATGCTGCAGATAGAACATAATTATATTTCTGCCACCACCGCTTGTGGTACTTGAACACAAAATAGTTGAAGATGGTTCCGGTGATGAGCCAACTTGCAATGTTGGTGGGAGTTGCGGGTGGCATTCCGGCAAAACCATAAGATATGACCGGTATGTTAATCAAGGGGATCCATTTCTTTTCTGGGAAAATTTTGCTCAAAACCCAAACAGGAACAGGCAAGAACGCTCCAATGAGGAACAACCACACTAAGTTACGATACATCCCTCCTGGTCCGAAAAGTCTCCTTGGTCCGATTAAGCCCCAGATAACAGATGCGTCGAAGGTGACCCTGTATTTAGGGCAAGTCCATGGGCTATCAGGATGATTTCCTTCAACATCACAGATGTTGTCAATGTCATCTAACATCCACCATGCAACTCCAAGGTTGACAATACCTGCAACTACAGTTCCCACAAGCTGGGATACATAAAAACAACTATTCTTAATTAATGTTTCAAAAGTTATCTAAGATCTTTATAATTAAAAGCACACAGGCAGAAAGTACCTGAGCTGTGTACATGCAACGTGGTGGGATTTTCATGTAGTGCCCAAGTTTGAGATCAGACAAGAAAGAAAGAGCATGGATGGTGCTGATCCGCCCGTATATCTTGAAAAGCAAGTTTGCAATGGGCTTTCCGGGCAAGATATAACCAATTATGAACTGGGCAATAATGTCATATCCAGGTTGCTGCAAAGTTCCACAAGTAGAAATGTTGTTAGAAACCAGGTAATCAAGTCACCAAGGCATGCAGGTAAGTCACAGCGAACTTTACCTGGTTCGTAGTTGCCTGAATGACTCCAATAGGAAGGGTGACAATCCAGGCCAAAGCAAAGGCAAAGAGCATACCCCACCATGGCAGCTGTACCTCCTTCTTATATACAAAGGACATCATAAGTGACAGAACGATACTTCCGATTAATAAAATGTAAAACCACCATTCAGGAACTTGTTTGTATTTTTTCATCAGCTTTGCATGGATGTCCAACTTCACATTCTTCATTGCTGATCTGCTCTGCTTCAGAATATCACTGCACAAAAGTAACCCAAAATATGTTTATTTGACTTTTTTGATGTGACTTACATTACTCAAAAAAAAAAAAGTGTCTTAAAACAGTAACATAAAGTATACCTGCCATTAAACAATGCCACATGAGTGAGGGTTGCTGTGAACCTAGCGAATCCTGATCCAATAGATAAGGCAAAAAGTGGGCTAAGGTAGAGCTTGCTATAACTGTTATATGCAGAAACATTCAGATCGTACTGCGGTGTCAAGATCTTAGTTGTATCATATTTATGGCCACTGTGAGTAAAGAGCTGATTAGAGAATATTGGGAATTTTCGAGCATCGAAGGTGTTAAACTTCCAATAACAAAGAGGGATAATGATGTAGACGAACATGACAAAGCCTATCCCCACGTTGACAATGGAGGACCAAGGGGTAACCAGTGGACTGCCATGGTAAGCTGAGATCCCAGCCCAGTCAAGGGTGAATGCACCAATGCCAAGTCCATGGTATCCAGACCCGATTTGCTGTGCTGTGATGCTATGTGGCCACGCCCAACAAACCCATGAGAAGAATGTCAAGATTGGGAATAAATAGCCCGGCAGAGCATAATATGCAAAGCTTGCCACCATTACAGCTAGAAAAAATTGCATTCGAGTCAATCCTTTCTTTTTAGAGTCCTTTTCATGGAGTGCTCTGAGAATCAAAGAATACACAAAACTGTTTGTGATAATCGAATTTATATGGATGGACATCAAATAAAAATAAAACTAGGCTAAGGCATCACGTATCCATCATCTTCAGAATATAATCAAATGCAAAATCTTAAATCACAATACAAACAAATCCTGTAGCATCCAGTTGGCAATACTTGGTATTATTATACCATTCCCACACATATATGTCTCATCATTATCTTTCATTGCTCAATCAAGGTCTAGCCAAAATTTTAAGTAATCAAGTCTTCCAAGTTTAAGTCAAGTAAATTGAAACAATTGAGGTTTCTAATGTGAAAAAGGAGAGAGGTTTGTGTCTGTTATCGTGGGACCCTGTGGACGAAAAGTCTTTAAGAATCTAAAACTTAGAACTTTTTTTTCTTTGTCCCTTCCAAGAAAATTCCTATGGACCAAGCACAAATGATGATCATGAAAGGCAAAAAAAAAGGTGATGGAGAAAGACTAACCTAAATAAAGAAACCTGAGCCAAGTTTGAAGGCCACCACATTTCTGCTGGATCAACCAGGTACCTCCGAAGCATGCCAGCCCATCCATACCCCAAAATCTGCATAGATCGCCATCAACGGTGTTATTTTTAGATGAATCACATACACTAAGCTTTTAGTGGTTGAAAAAGCTTCAAACAGAAACTCAAGATCCCTGCAATTTAACTCCCCCACACAAAAAGTTATAAATGGCACCAACTTTTAAGAGTGGTATTAATACTAATTTCAGCTTTCGATGCATATTTCAGATAACCTTTTATCACCGTCAAACAGTCAAAGATTCAGTTAACAAAATTAATTTTAAATAACTAGAAAAGAAAGTGAGAAGACCCGAGGTTCAATTAAAATAAAGGGACAAGCTTTAACAATAAAATAAATAAATAAATAAATAAAAGTAGGAGCAGAAAGAAAGTGTTAAATGAAAAACCTGGGTAGTCAAGACAATAAGGACGCCGCAGAGGAAATTCAAGCTCTGTTTATAGTAAGCCTTCATGACAGTTATGGCACCAATGGAATAAGCATCACCCCCACCAAAAGACACCCCGCAATTGGCGAAGATGGTGATGATGACATGCTCCTTGATGTTGAACGGCCCAGGATTCAAGCTGAAGTGCCACCCGAGAAGGCTGTACTGGGTGGTTGGTAGAGTCCTGGCCATGAACTTGCCAATGGGCAAGACCGAGATTTGCATGAGGATAGCGGAGATGGTGAGTGGCTGCGTACGGTAAGTGAAGAAAGTGTTGAGAAAGATTAAGAGCACACATGATACCAAACCGAGGAACCAGGCACGAAAGGTCAGGACAGGGAGAGTAGGGTCGTCGGTTTCCGGCACCACCAAGGCAACCTCCTCCACAGGACTCGTGTCTTCGTTCTCGGCGGTGCCCTCGGCATTTGGTTTCTCTGGATCCGTATGGGTCTTGGTGGCCATTGAGACAGAGAGTGTAGTAAATGATTGAGTATAGTCTTATCTGTGTGGTTTAAGAAGGGAAGTGAAGTTTAAGTAAGTCCCAACTCTAAAATCTTTGGCCTTTTATGTTGAGAAAAAGTGATGGTAAACAGCGTTGTTATAATTGTATAATAAACGCAAGATGTTTTGTGGGGACACGGGAACCTAAATCAGATAATATCTGCTTTGACACAAATAACCCCCACCAAGTACCACTCCACTCCTCATTCAAATCAACTTTTTTTATTTTTTTTTATTTTTATCTTTAAACTATTTTTTTTTTCAGGAAAAAAAATCTTATACAAATATAGTAAAATATTTTAAAAAATATCTATATATATATATAGGATTTTTTAATTTTTTCCCCTAATATTGTTATTTTTAATGTTCGAACTATATTTTTTCTTGAAAATGTAATGTGCCTCACCAATAAACTTATTAATACATTCAATACTTATTGATTCAGATTATATGAATTTTTAGACTTATTTTGATAAATTAAATTTTATTTTGTGGTTTTGAATATTATTTGATAAGATTTCTGATTTTTTTTATAAATATTGCAAAAAAAAATAATTTTTGAAGAGATTTTAAATTATTTTGACTATTTTAATATAAAATATTTATTTTTATATATAAAAATTTAAATTAATTATATATTAAATATAAAATAGAATTCAATTTTGTTCCTAATAAGCTCGGCCATGACTATAAGAGAGAAATTTTAGTACTAATATCGAGAATAAATTATAAAATAAAAAAATTGAAAAAATGAAAAATTTGTTTTATATTTTCATAAGTTGGTTGGTATGAATGATTGAAGTTGGAAAATAAAAGAAAAGGAAAGGAAAATGAATTATAATTTTGTTTGGTTCTGTAGAACAAAAATGGAAAGAGAGCAAAAAAAAAAAAAAAGGGAGGACACTTTTCTTTGCCATTGCCCTACCACAACTACAAGAAAAAACATAACAAAATATAATTTAAAAGTAAAAAAATATAAAATTTTAATTTAAAGATATTAATTTTTTTAAAGACAATATCTAAAATTATCCATAGTTCTTCTCTAACCCTTAAAATAGAAAAATAATGTGTTTTAGTGCACTTAAACTCACGTTTTTCTACACTAATACTGATCGAAGTAAGACTCAATTAACAAATATGTTAAAATTTTAAATTTTCATTTCTATTGCATTTCTTTGTGTTTTCATTGTTGATTTGGTTGTTTTTGTCTCATTTTCATGCTCTCATGAGATGAGTATAAAAAGAAAACTCTTTTCATTTGAAAATCGAAATTTTGAAAGAAAATTTTTTTTTACTTCAATCAATTACTTGATGGGGAGTTAAAAATAGAGTAAAGATTATTCTAATAAATATTTATATCATTATTTTAATGTATAATTAAGTTGATGTCATGAGTCAATTCAGTTAAAAAATTTATTAAAATAACCTTACATATTTTAAATAAGTTGTATTATTATGATTGCGCGTTTGCTTTTTATTACTAAAATGATAATAAAAATTTTCAAATATTGACATTTAAACTCGTGCCACCAATATTTATAAAATATTTTCTTTACCGCTTCAATCAATGTTTTATTTTAATATTTTTATACATTTCAATGTTACTACAAAAATTTCCCCTAAATTGTTTGTATATATATTAATAACGTCATTGGTTAAATTGATATAAAAAAAAATTTACTCACAATTTAAACTAATTTTTTATTTTAATTTTGTATATATTGCATAAGCGTAGCCTTACATCCAATTATTTATTATATGTTATTTTTTAAAAATACAGTTATATAATAGAATTTTTAATATAATTTTTTCAAATTTTGAATGATTTTTTTATGCATTAAAATATAAATTAATTTACATATTTTTATTTCCTTTACTCTTAAATTTTTTTTTTACTAATAAATTAACACACTTAAAATTTATTTTTTCTATTCTCCACTTTCGTCTTTCATCTTTCACTTTTTCACCCCAAAAGAAAAGCTTTATGAATATTTTCATGTAATTAATTACAAAGTTAAATGGTAGAAAACATCTCAAAAGTGAACACCTTTATTACTCAATTTGAATTATCTACATTCACAACTATAATTTCATACTATAATTACATAATTCCACACACATAATGTGGATGAAAGTATATTCTTGAAATAAATTTCGTATTTAGGTAATAAAGTGGGCATAATAAAATTAAAATATATAAAAATATTAAATTTTGTTGAGTGATAGCTTTAAAGTTTTACTAATGTAATTATATCGATATTTTATTATTTTAAATTAAAAAAAAACTAAAATACTATCGAAGAATATAACTTATTTAAATACGAAAGGATATTTTAGCAATTTCTCTAACCGAATTGATATATGGATGACCTGTGACACCAACTTAATTAGGGATTTAAATAATAGTATAGATATAAAAAGTCATAATTATATATATATATTTAATTTTGATTGGATTTACTAAGATTTCACAAAATGAGTTTAGCTCAGGGTTGAGGGATAAAATTTATAAAGCTACCTTTTAAGTATGGTAGTGTTTATCTAAGTTGACTGAGTTGATGTTACACATCAATAAAGTCTCAACTCAATTAATAAAATATTAAATATCCATTCACTTTATAAAATAATAAATATTATTTTAAGGGTAATTATGTCTTTTACATTTTGATAAATTTAGAAAAATACATGCATAAGTAAAAAATCATAAAATTTAAACCTAAAAATTATAATTTTAATTATCTCAATTTTACAATTTCATTTAAACCCACTTTTCAAAAAAAACTAAACTCACATTTTTTTTATATAAATTTTTAATAATTTTATTTCATATTTATTTTTACCCACGTCCTAAATGTATTATTTTATAATTTTTTTCCAACATATATTTTTTCATGCAGGTTTTGTTCTATGACATTTAAATTTGGGGAAAAATATTTGACATTTAATATGAGTTAATAAATTTTTATATTAAAATGTCGAATTCAAAAATCGGATTATATAATGAAAATTTTGTTTACCATTATAGTTGAAAAGTACTTTTTTAACTCAGGCCTTGATTTTAATCAAAACTAAGTACTTTTTTTTATAATATTTTTCAAAAACACTTTTCAACAATTGAAGACACCATAATTTGTTGGTGCGTGGGGATAAGAATAAACTTAAAGGTTCTATTCGCCTCCTACCTATATTATGGTGTGCAAAAGAGTTCCTGAAAAATGAACCTCAAGGATACAATGAAGCTCAATTATTGTCTATATTTTTCACTTACGGAAACAATCCACTGAACATTGGGCAGAGCATAGCAAGGATTATGTTTTTTGGGTTGTCATGCAAATGAAACTTCACTTCTATATGTAGGAGGCCTCATGTTTCTTCATAGGGACATAACTATCTAAATAGATAGTCATATCTTAAGCAATAAACATAATTATTCAATAGATATCTATTATCTATTGAATAATTATGACTATTTGTTAATAGCCAAGTAACATAACTTTTGGCTATTTATAACTTTTCATTTGCAATTATTGGAAAACTATATATATTTTGAAAATGTTTCAACAATCCCCACATTTTCAAAATATTCTATAGTTTGATAATCTTGGAAATCAATTGCATAAATAAATGTGTTTTCCGATTGAACCTTCACTTAGTGAAAACATGTTTAAGTTAATAGAAATTGCACATTTGATTAATTGAACACATCTCACACAATGATTTCAACACCAGTTAATGTACAGTATCCAATGACATTATTATGGCCATATGTCTGTAAACTCTTTTCATGAGTGATGTTAGAGCCAAACCCTTGAGCTCTTAAAAGTGACCACAGTTCCACTCACATAAGTAGACCCCATCAAAAGTGTTCTCGTAATTTTAACACTCTAACATATTTATGTTATGAATCTATTAAGAGTATAATACTCATCCTTCCCCTTATTATTACGAGTACCTAACACTTTTTATATTGGGATGATATATTATATATTATTTTATAGTATTAGCAATCACATACTGATGATGTATTTTGTCTCATTGAACTCAATACTGGATATTATACCAAGCGTTGAGTTGAGTTTCCATTATGGGTAACTCAAATATTATAGGCTTGGACATCATCCCTAAATTTCTAAATTTTCAACATAACTATGTTAATTATCTATACCACATGGTGAAGTTTTATATTTAGTGTCTTGAAAATTCACAAGAGCAACATCATCCTCACCATGTTCAATTATCCATCATTTCATAAAAGAATGATATCAAGGATATTCTTTCTACTATTGTCAAATTATAGTGATCACTTTATTTTTCCTTATCATGACAAATCCATATTTGGTTACTTTATTTATTTCTTGATATCCAAGAAATTAATTTCACAAACACCAAATATCTGAAACCATACATCATGCCTTTTTCACCAAGTAAGTTGTTGTATAGAGACCTTGAATCACTTTGTGAAACCAGAAAATTTGCTATTTGTCATAGTTTCTTTTCTTAATACACCATATATATACAAGGGTGTAGCATATATAATCATATTAGAGGACCATCAATTGCCCAATCAAGTGACTATAAAACCACACATTTATTCACCCTTCACCATAGACATTATCAATTATTTTTTTACCATGATCAAAACAATGTTCATCACCTAAATGGGTCAAATAACATTCATATTGCTATTTTCATACTCACGAGATCTTTGATTCATGGTTTCCAAAGTAAATTTAAAATTTTAATACATCTAAAAAATTTATAGAACCATAAGATTATAGATTATATCCAAGCAATATATAAATACTAAGTGCATCATTATAAACATGCACAACATGATCTCATTTTCAAATACATGATTATCACGTTCACATTTCCACTAAAAGATTACATACCCAGATAATGATTTTGTGATATCAACTAATGTTTCTACTACCTTGACTAGAAAATTTTAATCATACATATGCATATGACTTACTCACAAATTAGATGGAACGAGTTATATTTCAATTCTCCTAACTTGTGCCTAAGTGATTCTTTAAAAAGATATCACCTTTTAAGTTTCACTTTTTAGTTTCAAGAAATCATTCATTCAACCTTTTAAAAGTATTCGTTGGACCTAATGACGCAACTTTTTGATTTGGGAAGGCTCACCCGAATGGTCATAATGCTTCTATTGAATAAAAGCATGTTCAACTAATTTTTGAACAATGTCATCACCATTCAAAATGAAAGTAACTTTTCGATTCATTAATAAACCCTTTCCCAAATGTGCATTTTCATTCCATCTTCTTTCTTTCTTTCTTGCACGATATATATTATATAAGATTTAATTTTATACAAATCATAATCACGCATCTCAAAAAGTTATGCATACAATGAACTAGCATTTGAGTTTCTTTTTGTCAAGTAATTGATGCATGAGATACGTCACATCTTTTGCATAATGCAATTCAATAAATACATAACAATTGAAATCTAATTATGCAATAAAAATAAAACAAAAAAATTGACACACCTTTTCTTGCAAGAAAGATTTTTCTAAGCCAAAATTTGGCAAGATCATTGATATTCATGCAACCACAATTGTCGATATCCATCTTCATAGTACCATGCTTGTAGTGGCATATGAATGTGTGGTGAACAGACAAGCCTTCTTTAATTTCTCATAAATTGCGAAAATAGAACCTTAAAATTGTTGGTGAGTGGGGATAAAAATAACTTATTAAAAAAATTAACGAGGGCTTCAAAGTATGTATCAATGCCACTTTCTTTAATGTTATATTCGCCCCCACCTATATTATGGTGTGCATAAAAGTTACTAGCAAATGAACCTTGAGGATCTAATGAAACCTAATGACTGTCTATGTTTTGCACTAACAAAAATAGTCCACTAAGCACTGAGCGAAAAATAGCAATGGTATCGATTTCTATAAAGAATTTATGCAGTAATTCTTTATAGAACAATCTAAGAATATAAAAGATGGTGGGAGATTAAAAAGAAATTTGTTTCTACGTGTTTTGGATTGTCATGTAAATGAAATTTCACTCCTATTTATAAGAGGCCTTATGCTTCTTTATAGGGACATAAATACCCAAATGGATAGTCATATCTTTAGCAATAAACATAATTATTCAATAGATTAAATAATTATAATTATTTGTTAATAAACAAGTAACATAACTTTTGATTACTTTATAAATTTTTATTTGTAATTATTAAAATACTATATATATTTTAAAAATATTCTAACATAATTTACAGCTCCCTAAGCATCATCGAAACCTTAAGAAACAACTAACCAATCACATTATTATTAACATTATTAGACAATCAGCAACTTCTGTTGTGCTGTGCAGTTTCAGCCTCCACCAGACGGTGAAGACACAAGTTACTCTTCTTTCTTAACTGTCTGTACGAATCTTACACATAAGCACACTTTGTTTTTGTTTATGTCGTTGTTTTGGTTTATTTATTAAAAGTGTTTAATTGTTTATTATTGTAATTATTATATGAATATTCTGACTACTTATAATTATCTAACAAAAACTAATACGAATTAGAATAGGAGGAATAGTAATAATATTAATTATTCTATTGAAATGGATATATATGAAATATGGTACTTAAATTAAAGTTATTCTATTAAATAATAAAACAGTTAGATATATAATTACGTATAATATACATGTTCTAGAAAATTAACTTTAAAAAATTGACGAATTTTAGTAGTACAAAAAGTTATGTAAATTTTTTTTTTTATTTGGTGCAGAGAAATTTAAAACCTTAATGTGTTTTGAAAAATATTTTAAAAATTGAAAATAAATTAAAATATATACATGTCATATATTAAATCTTGTCCGTGAACATAATACTAATTTTATGAAAATATATAAAAAAAACTTCTTAAGATTACTTAATTATTTGCTTTTTGTAATTTTGATTGGGTTTAATGATATTTCACAAAATTATAATATATTTTTCATTAATTGAGTCATATTATTTTCTTTGATATCAAATACGTTTAATAATTTGAATATATTATGATTGCTTAATTATTGGTAAATATCTTTTTTGGTCACTTAATTATAAAAAGTTACAAAATAGTTACTCAACTATTCGATTTGTCTTTTTTGGTTACTAGCTAAATAATGGTGGTAGCTTTTAAATTGACATATATAATACCAACTTTAACCCTTATCATTTATACATTACATCAATTTAGTATTGATTCTAAAAAATCAACCCTCAATATTTACACATTATGTAATTTGGTCTTTTTTGCATCTTTGCTTCTTTTTTTTCCTTTTTTTTTTTTGTGATTCTTTCACCTAAAAAGATAAAAATAATTAGCAGCTAAATTTGATTAAAAATATTAAAATAAATGAAAACACCCAAAAATCCAAAATAATAATTTCCATCTTTTCTCATTCTTTTAAAATTAACCCTCAATGTTATAAAAAAAAAACTTCAAAAAAGACCAAATTTACGCAATGTGTAAATGTTGAAGGTTAAATTTTTTTAAGAATCAAGACTAAATTGACATTATATATGCCAATTTTAAAAGTTGTCACCATTAGTTAGCTGGTGACCAGAAAAAACAAAATTGAATAGTTAGGTTAGGTGACCATTTTGTAACTTTTCATAGTTGGGTAACTCAAAAAAAATTTACTAATAATTGGATGGTCATTTTGTAATTTGTCATAGTTGAGTGATCAAAAAATACTTACTAGTAGTTGAGTAACTACTAGTATAATTTACCTTTATATTATTAAAAATTACTAGATTTTGACACATCTATTTTATGATTATAAAATTAATTTGAGACAAAAATTTAAAGTATTGCAAACAACGATTTAAAAAAAAAATTTTAAAAACTAAAATAACTTTATAAAAGTACTCTCATTTCTATCGATTGAGTGTTAAGTTGATTGGTATTGACATTATTACCAATGTAAAAGAATGTAAATTTAAATGTGTTTAAGTGTGCTGAAATATTTTATGTTTTTATTTAAGGGTTGTGAAAAGGTATAAATAATCTTAGATATGGTATAAAAAAAATTTTCTCGTTATTTATGTTGTGTGGCATTAGCATCTAAGTCGTGGTACATAAAAGGTTTCTTTAGATGAACAGAAGCGTCAATACAGTGAGAGAGTATTTCTTTTCAATCTCATTACGCCTCTTGTGGGAATGCCTTTAATATGTCTTCAGTGGAGGAAACTCACTTCCTAGAGTACAAATTTCTGATTGAGACATTGGGTGCAATAGCCTCCAATGAAAGGGCGTAATCCCCCTTTTACCCCCATCAACTTTTTTTAAAAAGATTTTAATTATTAATTTTATTATATTAAAAATAAATATATTTTTAAATATATAAATAAAAATAATAATATTACTCAATTTTCAATATTTCTTTTGAAGTTAATTTTTTAATGCAAGTGTAATTTTTAATAATTATTTAACATAAATATTATAAATATAATTTCAACCAATTTTAAATTTTTACTGTAATCATACACATATTTCAATTTAATATCTTTTAATTATAATTTTTTTAATTTTATGATATTTCACTATCGCGGTGATTGAATCTAAACCAATATTTTACCAATGATTTTAATGTTATGTTAATGTTAAGCTTAAGTTTAAGAATGGGGCATGATGAGACAATGCCGTATCCTAAAACCGGAATATATGCTGAAAACCTGCTATAACATAATTTGCAGCTTCGTGGAGGCATTATCAAAACCTTAGACCATGACATTTTTTTTTTAGACAAACTTTTGTTATTCTGTCCAGTTTCAACCTCCACCAAACACAAGTTACTCTTATTACACAACTGTTTTTACGAATTTTAAACATAAGCACTTTTGTTTTTGGTGTTGTCTTTCGTTTTATTATTATTATGATTATGATATATATATATATATATATATATATGCTCACCGCTAGTAATTAACTAACAAAAACTAATTGGAATTAGGATAGGAGGGATAGCAATAATATTCTCATGTTTTCAACTCTAAAAGGAAAATTAAGTGGAAATGGAGGACGGTAAGGAGGATTAATTTGTAAAAATATATTTTATTTTCTTTAAATTAATTAATGGAAGTGGAGTGGAGTGGTGGTGGTGGAGGAGAGTTTGGACATTGAACTGTGGGGGGTTTCCCTTTTTCCACGCGTGTGAATATCACGTTCTTTTCGGCATCTGACACACTTTCTTCTACTTCTGCCTAAACCCAAGCTGTCTTTACATGTGGTTTTCAGGTTCAAGACCTTCCACGTCTGATGATGCATGTCCTGATGTGCTCCTTTATGCTGACGTTACACCTAACGCCGTCATTAACATAAGGTTGGTGTACCTTACGATGCCGTTAAACATCCACGTCGGACATTGCGCCCGTGCCCTCCTCATGTATTTTAAGAAAAAGACAAGCTAAATGGAAAGCCGCCACTTGGCAATTGATTCAGTTAACATACACGTGAATAAAGAGTACTGGTGCTAGCAATATAATTAGCAATCCAAATCCATGACCCAAATTCCAAGTTCAAAAAGAGTTAACTCCAAACCAACAACCTTTAACCTCCTCCATCCATTCATCCATTCTTTGCGTGCGGATTGCGATCTGTATATATTCGCTGCACTCTTCAGTTCTAAATTGCAGTGGACGGATATGATTGTGGTGTTATAATCACGGGAGAGTTTGAATTGTGTAATGAAAAACCCTAGCATAAAATTAATTAATATATGAAGAAATTTCTATACATCCGCCTAATACTTATATAGTCATATCAACAATATTGATGAAATAATTATTATGTAACGATTACGTTTTAATATGTTATGTGGCAGTACTATTAATTGTAGAATAAATTTGTATTTTGTGTAGAAAATCATGGGTGGTAGGGTAGAGTGAAGACTTTGGCAAGGGGGGAGGTGAATCCACAAAACAACAGACGGAGGCCTCCAGACCGATCGTTTTCTGTGGTGGAGGGACCCCTGCCCCTTTATACATATGTTGCCTACTCTTCTTCCTTTGGAGTTGACTCTCTCACCTCCTAAGGAACGTCTGAGCTTGAATATTATTCCTAACGCCGCACTACATGTGCCATTTGCTCCCATCTCCAACCAATCCATCAAACAACAAGTGTATTTCTTATATTTCCTATCCATACAACCAATACCTTAATATACTATCTTCACAGTAAGCCACACTCTCATACATTGTTTAAAATTTTAATGATAGAAGTCACATCGCATAATTCATTAGCCGTATATGAACACATAAATCTTAGATTAATACTATCTTTTACACTACATAATCGTACGTACGTGCAAAGGCAAGTACCCTCTAGCTAGCTAGCTAGATTAAACACCATTTTTTGCAGGTGGTGATCATGGACCATACACATATATAAGGAGAAGGAATTGTATAATATTGTTATTCTACCTCATCCTAATCCCTTTTCAAAATAGAAAAATGATAAATTAGATTTTTTCTCCTGATTTTTAGTTTTTTCTTCCTGAAAAAACTCAACTCCAACTAAAAAAAAAGAGCTAAAAATCAGAAAGGGAAGGGATAAAGATGATGTACAACTATTTTTCCATATGACAAGTATTTACGTTTTTTAGATAGAAAGATGATTCCGGTTTGATTTTTCTACCCTAAGTGCTTGTGCACTTTTTAAGCCGAATAGCTGCTTCTTTGAATAAACGAAATAATTAGCCTAAAATAAATAAAGACGAAGAGTATAAGTAAAACAGTGAGTGCAGAAAGAGTGCAGGCCGCGCTCAACAAACTCACTTGTCAGCTCCCTATGACCATAGAAAGTGGGAGGCGGCCGTGACTCTCCACCGCTCTATCAAAGGTGATAATAAACAGCAGCATCAGCTGGTTATAGGTAAAAGTGGTCAGAAATTGATACTTTTTAAAGAAAATTGTTTTTCAAGAAAAAAAATTTTATGCAGAACGATCAAAAAATAATATTTTTAATATACAATATGTTTATTCGAATGGAAGAACCAGAGGCACAAAAAAATAATTTAATAGTGTTTGTCGTAACCCTTTTTTTAGAAAAACGGGAATTAATTTGAATTTTGAAAATGAAAACAAAAACTGAAGTCGCCATCAATCCTTAATGAAAATGAAAATGAAAATGAAATTCAATTCCCTATTTTAATTCTCATTTTTTGTTGTCTATATATAAAGTATCAAAATATATCTATGTGCCTATTTGGAAAAAAAACACATAATCTTTCCTTCTAGAAAAGTTTATGAAAAGTTATGTAAATTTACACAGACAGATCTTTTCAATTTTATATCATTTTCTTTCTTTCTTTTTTCATTATATATGTTTGTTATATATATTATAAATAATAAAAATAATAGTATATATTTTATTTGAAAATACTTTATATAATATATATAATATAATAAAATATATATATGATTATAAGTTATATACAACAATCCCCCATTTATTTAAAAAAAAAACTTGAAATTATATTTAGATCACTAAGTGATACATAGTCAAAAGTGGTTTACAATTTGAACTTTTGAAACAAAAGTAATACATGAAGTAATATCTTTGTAACACAAAGTCATTCTGGCTTCTACAAGGCAGTGCATTAAAGGGTCATGCACTACATCTTGTAAATAACAAGTACTCTCGAACTCTACCAGTCAATCTTTAAAAAGCAACCTCTAACTACTCTACTTGAATGGGGGAGCTCATCAAAAGTGTCACAGCACACTTCACTTATTAGATCATAAGCTATGAGTCTCATTAAGGACTATTAGTTCAAACTACTCGTTGTGAAACAAAGAGAATCGACCAAGTAAAAGACTTTATTAGAATAGTCTCTACCCCCACTTATTTGATCATAAAATCACATGTATTAATTTTGAATTACATTTTAGCATCTTTACTGAAAAAAATGAGTAAATTAGACTCCGTTTAGATAAGTCGGCAAAACAGCCACACAGTTAAAATTGTATCATTAAATATTTGTGTTGGTGTTTATATATAAGGCATAATAACAAATTTAGCACTTAACCCTACACATTTATTCAATTTGATCCCTACTATGATCTTTTATTTGAAGTAAATTAAAAAATTTTAAAACTAATAAGGCTAAAGGGTCAAATTTTAAAAATTATTAAAAAATCAATTAAACTCTTTTAAATTTTAAAAATTAAAAAAATCATAAAATTATAAAGAAAATATAAAAAAATTTCAAAAAAATTTAAAATTTGGGATTATAAAATTTTTTGATCTACTGTTTATAAGATTTTCGAAATCTAATCCCAATTTTTTCTTTAAAAAATCATTTTTACTGAGATAGTATTGTTATTTTTAATAAAAATTTTAAAATTTTTATAATTCTTTTATATAAATTTTATGCTTTTTTTAATAATTTTTAAATTTTAAAAGAGTTTAATTAATATTTTAAAAATTTTGTTAAGGTCATTTTAACCCTTTACTCTTATTAGTATAAAAAATTTCTAATTTATTTATAATAAAATATCATAATAAGGATTAAATTGAATAAATATATAAGATTATTAAATTTATTATTATACCTTATATACAAATATATACAAATATTTAATGATACAATTTTAACTACTCATTCATCTAACATATCTCATCTAAGTTACCCAGTTTTTTCCTTTCCCTTTAAGAGCATATTTGAAAATTGAAATGATGAAAAGAACCAAAATTAATCTTACTCATTTCTAAACATATTTAGTTCAAGGTAGTTAATATTGTACATGTCAAGTATTCTCTTTTATTAGTATTGATTTACTTTGATATATTATTTCAAATTCATTTGTATTTTTAAAAATATTTTATATATGTATATAAGAATAAGGAATGATTTATTTACATCATTGTAAAATTAAAATGGTTTTACACTCTTTTGTAACTTTTTATATAATCAATATTTTAACAATCCAACCGTTGAATTTATCAATATATTTGTACTTGTCATGCATGTAAAATTTTGAGCTGGTTCAATATCTTTATCATGTCGATCTAAAAGATTGTCTATATTAATATATATTTTACATAAAGCAAATAGTTAGAAATTCTTTATTTATACCAAACTTAACATAAATGATCAATATGAATGTAGCATGAAACGTGACAGTTCGATTGTTAAAATATTAATCGTATAAAAATTTATAGAAATGTGTAAAATCATTTTAATTTTACACCGATGTATGTGAATCCCTCCCCCATAAAATATTTAAAAATATAAAATAATAAGACTAAATAAATCTCAAATAGAAAATATTCATAAAAATTAAAGCTTTAGCTAAAGTGGTAAATAAAATATTTAATAATGTTGGTAGCATAAATTCAAATCTCACTCTAAATAAAATTTACGACACCAAAAAAAAAAACCCCTCATAAATTATATAAAATTTGTTTAACAAGCTTGACAAACTCAAAATAAACAAACAAAACCTTTACGGAATAGTATATGATACACTACCAGTGGAGGCTTTAAACTCCACGAGTAGAGTCAAAGAGTTGACACAGTGGCAGAGGTAGAAACTTTTTTTGGGGGCGGAATTAAAATGTATATTTTTACGATAATAAAAATACAATTTCATCATTTTAATAATTTATATCTTTATAATTTTTAAAAATTTTTATTTTTTGGGGACTAAAATGTAAATTTACTATTACTAATTTAAAATTTTATAAATTATAAATGGCCTAAATAGAAAAGTTTCTATTTTAAGGGAGTCGGGGCCTCTATTAGCCTCCCTTGGCTCGGCCACTGAATTAATATGTATCCTATAAGGATAAAGGTATAATAAAATACTAAAAAAAAATATTTAAAAAAGAAATATACATGATAAATTTTTAAAACTACTTATGAAATAAAAAAAATATATTATTAATATACCAAATATTAACTCAAAATTTATTCCATAAATTAAACAGTAATGCCATCTCATACCATGTACATAGTAATTAATAATTCAACAAATTTAAAATAAATAATAAAAAAGTGAATTTAAATTTAAAATATATTTTAAAATTAAATTTTGGTCACCTTGTCTTCTGATCCATGAGCCAAAAGTTAAGAAACTGAAGGGGTCCCCAGTCCCCAGTCCCCACTTCCAAATTCCACTCATCGACTATGACGTAACCACACTGCTTTTAGCTATCGTGTGCTAGACTCAATTTAGGCCTGTCCTAATGGATCCGTGGTCCACTACTCTAATACCCCATTCCTATACTGCTTCCTCGTATATTGACCACAGCCCAACTGGCGTTCTCTTTTGTTACAGCCTTTCATTGAGGAATAGTATTTTATGGGTGATTGAATACTAGACTTGTCCGTCCATATGTCTATTCGAAATTTAAAGAAATTTAAATAAAAATATTAAGTTCAAAAAATAAATTTTGGTAAAAAAATAAGTTTATTTAATATATGAATTAAGTCAATTTTTTTAATTTTTTAATATATTATATTTTGTTATTTTTATATATTTTTTAATTTATAACATTTAAATATAAAATTAGTAGTAATATAAAATAATATAATGTAAACATTAAAAAAAATTAAATTGATTATATATTAAATTTTAATAAATTAAAAATATATAATTATTAAATTAAAAATTAAAAATAATATAAATATATTTTTTAAAAATTAAAAATATAATATGAGTTGATTTAAAATGAGTTTGGGTTATCCATTTATAAATACAGAATGAGTTTAGATAAAATTTTAAACCCATATTTTGAACCGAGTAAAACCTAACTTAAATAAATATAAAATATATTAATACCATACTTAAACTCGTTCCTATCCAACCCAAGAAAACCTCTAACCCACATAATGTACAATTAATGTTTGCTCTAAACTCCAAACACCAACAACTATTGTCTTCTCCATAATCTTTATGTATGTGTGTATTTATATTCTTGGAGATATTACTAGCAAGATAGGTATCTCAGATGAGTGGCTCATATATATATATATATAAGCCTGGTCCTAGAGTTGTTTGAGAGTGCAATTGTGGTTTTTTTATAAAATTAAATTATAAAAATAATCCCTCAATTATGGTTTTTTTTTTATTTTGATCATTCAATTATTGATTTTTCGATTTAGTAATAAAATTTTTCGAAATTAAATATTTTACACTAGTTATCTTAGATGAGTGATGGAAAGTTGATGTGGGCTTCTTTTTTGTCATAATAACAAATTTAACCCTCTAATATTTACGCATTCTATCGTTTTAATTTTACATATAAAAAATTTAATAAATTTAACCTTCATCATTTACAAAGTTTGTCATTTTAGTTCGAAGTATAAATTTAAAAAATTAATAAATTTAACTCTCAACATTTACAAAATTTGTCAATTTAATTCTCTAATTCTAAAAACTTAATAAATATATAATTTTAAAAAAAAGAGGTCATTTTTAATCCTTTTACTCCCCTTTAATTTTTTTGCACTCACTTAGAACCTTCAAAGCTAACCAACAGAAACCTAATGAAGCAATTTTTTTCTTTTTTTTTTTCCTAATTCGAATGTAAATAAGCCCAAGCTAGCTGGGGAATGCAAGGTTATTTAAATTGGATTGGACTGATTGGTGGGACCGAGAATCGATTAAGGTATCAGCCTAGAGAAAAGTTTTGAATCGATTGAATAATAAATCGATATAAACCGATTGAACCAGCTAAAAAAATGGTTAAATTATTTTTTTTAATTTTTTATGATTTTTTTTATCAAATTCATTGAATTAATTCAACTAATAAATCGATGACCTGATCAATTCAATCACAAATTCAATTTTAAAAACATTGAGAGAATGAATTTAGACAGTATAACACAACCGGCGACAAATCTATGGTGGCAACATTGCCTTGACCTCAAATATGTTAAGAGAGAGATTCAAAAGCTAATCACAAAATGAAGTAAATGGTAAATGAAATTTCACTACATAAGAAAAATTAGCAGAAATAACTTGAATCTTACGGAAATTTTAAGGGGAAAAAACAAATCAGAAACGAAATTGATTATGTTCTTCAATGACATGCTTCTTGCTTTGATTTTAATTTTGATTTTGATTTTAGCTTAATCAAAAAATCAAAGCTAAAGAACTAAAAATGATTTTTTTTTAAAAAGAAAATATTTTTTTTAAAAATTTAGAATTAAACATAAATTGACAAATTTTATAAGTGTTGCAAGCTAATTTTTTTTTTTAGATTTTAATTAAAATGACAAATTTTGTAAACATTGAGGGTTAATTTTGTTAAAATTTTTTATATTTAGGATCAAATTGATAGAATGTTTAAGCATTGAGGACTAAATTTATTATTAGACCAATAAAAAAGCCTACGTCAACTTTCCGCCACTCATCTAATGCAACGGGAGAGAAAATAAAATATTTAATTTCGAAAAGTTTAGTAATTAAATCTAAAAATATAATAATTGAGTGACCAAATTAGAACCAAAGACATAATTCAACGACTATTTTTATAATTTATCCTATTAAAAATTAGAGTAATACCATTTCCTTTTATATAATAAAGTGAAATTTTATTTCCACTTAATTAGAGTATTTCAGTATTTTCATACTAAATTTCAACACATCATGTTGAATTTGATTTTTTATTTTTTGCAAAATGGAAACGCTGAAATGACATTAAATTATTAGAAAACAATACAAATGATATGATATCCCAATTTCATATAATCCTTTCTCTATAAAATTAATATGCTTGTTGAAAAAGGTGATTAAATTTCGACCATAGAATTAAAGTTATATTGTTCAACGTCAACTTGATTATGGGTCGGGTCACCTGGCCTGGCCCGAAGGTCCGTCTGAAATATAGGAGGGTTTGGGCAAAAATATAGGCTCGAAAAATGGGCTTGGACAAAAAAATAAGGTCCATTTAAAAAACGGGCTGAGCCTCGAGTAAGACATTTTTTGCCCAGGCCTCGCCCGGCTCGAATTCACTAAAGGACAAAAAAATTTACTTTTTTTTAATATTATTTTCTTGTTTTCTCCCTATTTTGCTACCATTTTACTATTATGTTGTTACTATTTTGTTGTTATTATTTGGATATTGTATAAAACTTATTTTATTGTTAATTTTGTTATTATTTTAAAGACATTTGTTAATTTTGTTATTATTTTAGAGACATTTGCTTGTTAAGTTGCATCTATCTTAGTGTTATTTAAGCATATATATATTTTTAAAATTTATTTTCAATTTGTTAGGAAATATTTATTTTGATGTTTTTAATATTTTTGATGTATTATATATATTTTAAAATTATATAAAAATTAATATGGGCGGGCTAGGGTTTTAGCATTTTTATCCAAGTCAAGCTTGGGTAAAATTTTAGGCCTATTTTTTGAGTCGGGCTGAGCGCGAGCCTAGCAAACGGGCCTAAATTTTTAGTTGAGCCCGGCTCGGCCCTACCCATGCACACCTTTAATTCAACGTCAAATCTTGAAAATCAAAATTTTCTTCTTATCTGTTTCTTTATCCAGTTTTAATCTTTTTTTTTCTCTCTCTTTTTTTTTCTTGAAATTTTGCTTAAATTTTCTTTTTTCGAAATAATTTTAAGAATAATTTTTTATCACCATTCTTTTACTTTCTGTTATGGTAAATTATCACTTAGTTTTCCAACTTTTAAGTATATTTCATTTTGCTAAAAGAAATTGCAATTTTGTCACTAAATTTTTAGGACGTTTAGATTTTAGTCACTAAACATTAAATCATTAACGACAGCTAACTAGACACGCCAAATCATGTCCATGTCATGTTTACACTTTTAATTTGGTCACCCAACTTTTAATTCACTTTCATTTTGGTTATTGAAAAAATATTTTTCTTTTAAGTCTTGCTTTGGTTAAAAAAACTAAGGAATTTAGGTGAGTTGGCAAGGGTCTCTCCTACCTTAACCGGTGGTCGAGGGTTTGATCCTTGCTTTGGATATGGAGCAGCTTTAAAACTCATGGCCAACATCTACCCCCTTAATGGCCAACAGAATGCGGAAGATTAGTTACTAGGCTCGCTCCAATAGATACCTTAAGAAATAAAAAAAAAGAGAGGCAAAAGCAGTAGAAACTAAAATAAAACATTAAAAAATTTGTCATATTGTACTTGTTTATCCTCTTGACGAAAGTTCTAAAATTGTGATTATCCTAGTTGATTTACTTGCTTGCAATTGAAGGATCTTGAGTCTTGCGCCCCCTATGCACAATTGATCAAATTTTGCTTACTGTAAAGTTATGATGAAAGCTTTCATTAAGTCAACTAATGAACGAGAATGGAGAGTTATTTTAACTAAATGGACTCATCCCTTCACTAAAGTTGAAAGAGGAAAACCTCCCAAGCTCGGGGCAACCTCCTAGATTATTGAATAAGAAAAGAATGCTAATGTAACTCCCCAGTTTTGGTAGGTTTAAAGGTTTGGCGAATAGTAGTAAAGAGTCTATCTAGCGTAGTGTTATACGTCCAGATGATTATTTGGCGTGTACATGTAGATGTTTAGTAACCACCATAAGAGTAAGTAAGAACTTGATTTCTTGGTATTATGTTGTATATTAAGAAGAAGCATGTGTTAAATGGTTAAAAGTATGTAACAACTCATCCGACGAATTCCTAGTATCCAATTACTATTTTATGAGATAACAGCCAGGTGGAGAGATTATTTTAAAGGACTACTCGCTAGATGCGTAGTATGCCATGGTGTTAGAGTGACAAGGTTAGTTGCATTGTAAAGATAGTAATTAGGGCCCCTTTGGTTAGGGTAACTAGATATTGTCCTTACTGGATTCTTATTTATATTTGCCTTTACAACTATAGACCATTAATGAATATATTTTTAAAACAGTGTAACACTTGTGAAGTTTCACTAGTGGAACATAAGTATTATCTGTAAATATATATTAGTTAAATGGGCTAGAGAGAGGGACATTTTATCTTCTTATTTCCTTTGAAAACACTTCTGTGGCTTTCTTTAGAAGCCATCTAGGGTTTGCTTCCCTTGGGCTAGAACTAAAGATCAGATCTAAAGTAGAAGATTCCTTCATATTCCTGTGAGTATCTCAGTTATGTAGGTGGAATCTTAAAGAGTAAACTTGTTAATTTTGGTTGAACAATAAGATTAAAGAGAAAATGGGCTTTGTACGAGGTTTTTAATGTTTGGGAAAATGGTTAAATGTATGTGAACGAGTTTTGATGATGTTTCTATGTTCCTTGAGCAGTGATTGCAAGTCAGATGGTTGGATCTGGTGTGCCGCTACTTTAGGTGAGGATAGAGTGAGTTTCTTCACTGACCCATGTATATATTTTGTTCATACTGAAATATATCTATATGAAATTGATGGTATGTGTGTTGGGTATGAAGCCTAATGATTCTAAATTTTTGACGGAATGAGTATTGAGTTAAGATTAAGTTAAGTAATAAGTAGTCTGGTCGAATGTGAATTCTCTTATATGGGTTATTGTAAATCTTTTGGATAAGTTATTTATAATTTAAGTTTCAGAAATAATGAATAAGTGCATGAATGATCATTGAGGATAGTAAGCACATTTGATAAAGAATCTGATGAGTCTAATATGTGATGCGTTGTGCATGTTTGTTGTGACATTTAATCATGACTATGTATGTGTTCGTTTGGAATGTATATTGTGAAATGTGAACTATGGGTATAGATGATTAACTAATGAAAAAACTTGAGTATTGATTAGATGAGTAAAACATAAGGGAATTGTGTAAGAGTAAAGTTATTATGTGCAGAAATTCATGACTGAAAAGAAGAATGATGAGTATGCAAGTAAGGTCTAATCCAAAAAGGGGTATAACTTAGACTTGTAATTTGATGAAAGGTTAGACGAGCCCAAGTGTATGGGTATTTGTGATGATGAATTACATCCATGAATGTATGAATGTTTGTTGAGTATGATGTGTGTCTCTGACAACGAATCCTGAAGTTAAAGTAGGGTTGTATGAGTATATTTAGAAATCTGCGATGAGATGTTAAACAGTTTGGGTGTTTATATGAATCGAGTGTTGAGTCTCGAATGATGTCAATGTATGATGGGTTTGTGAAGTGAGTCACTAAACCGACTCTTGCATGTATGATGTGTGTTCTTAAAACTTTTGTGAATAGTGGATGAAACATGAAACAAACGCTAGATGAGTATGATGTGACGATTCTGATGAGTAATGTATGATTTATGGACTTGTGTGTATGATTGCATAAAATCTGATGGTCTAAGCATGAGATATGAATCTTGAGTTTAAAGGATGTTTGCATCTAATGGGCTAGCATAACAATGGAGGCAAGAATAATAAACAATAACACCAAAAAAAAATATTTTTAACAAAGGAAATTAAAAAAAATTGAATAACATTAACATGGGATTAGAATCTAAATACAAAAAAGGTTGAAGGCTTAACTAAGAAAATAAACCCTAGCTACAGTTATAACTAACTTAACTACTAACTATGGAACTAAGAAAAGCAAAGAAAATCCTCACAAAATTTTGAACCTTACCACAACTAACGATTTTCCAAATTCACTTATTTGAACCTTTCAGGGACAATATTTAACCTTTACAATCTGTAACTATTCGATAGGCAATGTCACTTCCACTTAAGGTTTTCTACCTAAAACTTTAAGTAAATCCTCATAAAAATAAGAAATAAAATTGAGAATGGATTATCACCTCTAAGATGTAGATATACAACAATTAAACCTTCTCACAAATCAAGACAACACTTGAAAGAATGAATCACAACTAAAACCACAAGTGTGTACAAGTAAAATAAGATGATAATGAGAATTGATTAAATTTTAGCTTTTGATCTTTGTAAAAATGTTTCTTGTCTTCATATAAGTGACATTGAATCATCTTTATACCCTCTTATTGAATTATTGATGTTTGGAGTTGTTGGAGGGAGTTTCTAGTTGTTGACAACATTCATTTCGCGCATTTAATGTAACCTGTAGCAATGTGTCTCGAGACACAAACTCTTGTCTTGAGAGATGAAGAACAAAAATATGATCATTGGAGCCTATAGTCTCGAGACACGATAGGCTTGTCTTGAGAAAATTAGCCATATGTCTTGAGATAAATGCTTGATTATCTTGAGACACGCTTCCCTAAAGCAAACCCTAGCTTCGGTATCAGATTGTCTCAAGACATATGGGCTTTTGTCTCAACACTGGGTACCCCTAAAGCGATATTTAGCTTCGATTTGGTATTGTATTGAGACAAATGGGCTTTTGTCTCAAGATAGGGCACCCTTGAAGGAATTTTAGCTTCGATGTTGGTCTGTCTCGAGACAAACAGGCTTGTGTCTCGAGACAAGACTCAAATCGTCTCAAGATAATGTTGGAAAAGTTGAAAAATAAGGCTTAGAAACATTTTTAAGGACTTGGTGATACGAAAAAACTTTTGTAGAAAGATTTAAGTCATTTAAAAACTTTATTTGTTAGTTTGTAATATTTGAAAATATACTTGGATGTGATCAAATAATTTATGTAAATTTGATTAAGAAAATTCAAGTAATTTTTTTAATCGAGTTGGTGTCGAGTTGACTCGTAACACTAACTCAATCACACACATAAATTAATAGTATAGATAAAGGTATAATGTTTCTAATGTTAAAATTTTAATATAGATATAAATATACATTAAATAATAAAATATAATAATATTTAAAATTTATAAATAAACTAATTACTCATTTAAAAAAAATACTTAAAAAAAATATTTGAGTTGATTTTCTATACCATCCACAATATTCCTATTAACTCTTAAAAACTTGATTTATATGATATAGATATAGATATAGATATTAATATTCTAACCAGGACACACCTTAATAATTTATTTGGCCATCCTTGGTCCAAGGTCAATTTGATTCCTCAGAGTCAGAGTGATGCCAATTTGTTGGGATAGTAATTGTTCCATGCAAGCCAGCAAACTTAGACCATCTCCATTTCGTCTATCCATTGGTCACCAAAGCTTATTTTCTTCTTCCATCTCCACTAGAGATACAAAATATGTGTATTATTAATGAATCTCACCTCACCAAGAAATTTTAAAATTAAATATTTATATTTCAACAAATATTATCACATGACTCATTATTAGTAGATGACAAAACTTAATCTTACCAATTAATTTTTTGAATGTATCTGTTTCAGATTTTTTTCCTAAAAAAATGGATTTTGGGTGAGAGGAAGCAATTTTTTTTATTATAATAAGTATGGTTTGATTATTGTAATTGTTTGTTTCGTCCTACTGTATAAAATCACTATTTACTTTATATATATATATATATATATATATGATATAATGTTAAATTTAATTATTGTCGTTCATAATTTTTGTCAATTTAACTCTTATTCTTTCTTTTTTTAAACTAAATTTGGCTATTAATTTTTTTTTAAAAGTCAAAATGATTTTTTAACGTAAATCTTAACTAAAACATTAATTTTTTTAATGATGTTGGCATGATAATTCACGTATTAGTCTGTATGCACTCTATGCTGACATGGCACTATGATCTCTCATATCACAAAAAGTAATAAGAATGAGATATGAAAGGTAGCCTTATTCAAAACCCCGTGTAGCGACGTAAAATTTTAGCTTGGTCGCTAATTGGGGTGTTTGATTGAAAGTTTAAGGACCGATGTTTGATTTTAAAAATGGAGTCGCCACCGATTCTTTTTCTTAGGTGTGATCGGGCACCTAATAAATTCTCTTTTTTGAAAAAATTGATTTTTGAACGAAATTGAGGGCCGAGTTTAGGCCTACGTTAAAATCCAGAGAATAATAGGGTTCGAGAGTCGGTTACGCACGAGGAAGGTATTAGCACCCTCGCGACGCCCAAAATTGGTATCTCATTAAACACGTGTTGTCTTGATTTTCAAAAATACGAGTTCAATGTAACATTTAATCGTGATCCGATTGGAAAGACAAGAATTTTTAGTTTTCGATTTTTTTTAGAAGGGTATTCCGTCTTTAACACGAACCGACGAATTTCACCCAACATAGCGATGAAATCGATGGCTGAATGTTAAATCGGTTCATTGCCTTATTTATTGAAATTAATTAGGAAATAAGAATAAGATTTTCGAAGTAATGCAAAGCAAAACTGATATGAAATAAAAATAAATAAATGAAAGAGCTAGAAATATATTGAAGCAAATAATAAGTGTGACAATAATATTAAAAACGATAAAGATGTATGCGATATTAAACGTAATTCTAGAATTAAACATGAAAGGGAAACAATGAATGTACAGGTATACACATATGATAATGGTTAATATGATTATGAGAACGTGATATTAAAAATATTAATGATGCTATATATATGTATATAATACGATATTAAAAAAACATATATCATATAGGTATTAAAAATATATATATGTAAGACAGTACAAGAACATTAAAACGTGTATATATATGCATGACACACATAATATGATAAAAAAATCCATGTAATATAGTATTGAAAATATATACAATATGTTATTAAAAGGATAGATATATAATGTAGTATGAAAAATATATGTACATAAGATGATCAAGATACGTACATAGAATAGTATAAGAAATATATACATGAAAACCTAAAACATATACATAACATATATATAAAAATATATACAATATATGTACCTAATAGAAATGATAATAGTGTATAAAAAACTATTCACATGCTACATAAGTATGTATATATATACATAAAAAATAATGATGTTAGGAATATACAATATAGTATTAGAAATATACATAAAATAGTATAAAAGATGTATAACTAATAATGTTAAAATATATACATAATAATATATATATAATACAATATTAAAAACATATATACATAATATATATATTATGTATATAGATATATATAATATAATATTAAAATATTTATATAATATATAAATATTAGGAATAAAAACGACTAATAGTAATGCTACATAAATATATACATAAATATATTAAAAACATATACATATACAAAAAATTATATACTAATATATAGTAATCATGATAATAATAATATTAAAACATAAAAAGGAAATATAATAAATATATTAAAATAACGTAATAAAGTAACACCGTATATATAAACATGTATATACATATACGTACATAAAAAGTATACATTATTACATAATAATAATAATAATAATAATAATAATAATAATAATAATAATAATAATAATAATAATAATAATAATATTAATGACGACAATAAAAATATAAAAAAAATAAAGATAACAACACTAATGCATTAAATTACAAAAATAAAAGATAGGGAATGATAATATTTTAAAATAGTAATAGATTGATATTAACAACAATGATAATAATAGGAAATAGTAATATAAATAATAGCAAAAATAATAAAATTAACTACTTTAATAACAAAATAGCTAAAAAATTAAAAAAGAATTAAATCGAAATTGAAAAAGAAAGTTTGGGGCGAATTTAAAAGAAATGAAAGGAAAAAGTACTAAATTGCACGTGTAAACAAATAAGAGGGACCAGATCGGTCAATTAACCACTCCTCCAAAACGCGCAGCATCACGAGGGATTTGATTGGAATCCAAGCATAATCTTCGGGGCAAAATTAAAACTAAAAAAAACTTAATTGTAAAATAACGAAAAAGCGGAAGGGCCAAAAGCGCAAATAGCCTTCCGCACAAAAACACGCGGATCCTAGTGGGTCCAAGCCGGATCGGGTCAGGCAGAGTGAAACGGCGCCGTTTTGAGGCTTATGGGTGCCAACCAAAACGTCGTTTTGTAACGTCTATGTAAGTTAAAATTTTTGCTTTCAAACCATTTGTTATCTGTTTAAAAAAAAAACCAAAATTTTTCTTTGTTTTCTCTACAGTCCGAGTTCCGCGAGTCCCTCGACCGGCCAGTCGCTGCATGATCCGCCATCGGCCCATCGCCGTGACAACACAGACGCTGTGTGGCGGAATTCCAAAAGGTAAATTTTTTCCTCTTTTTTTTTTATTTTATTTCTTTTATATATTTATGATGTATATATATATATATATATAAAAAACTCAGTAGATTTGAGAAAAAATAAAAATAAAGTAACAGAGAAAACTAAATCACCTTTGTTCACTAATCTGGTTCTGTTTCGATGTTCAAATGCCTTGATTTGCTGCTTTCGTATTTAGGAAATTATTGCTTCTAATTTTGGTAGTCGAAATCTAATGTTTTCTTCCCAAAAAAAAATCCTCGTTATTTATTTCGGTTTGGGTTTTTAAAGCCAAATTACATACATTTTCTAATATTATCTGTCTCTTCTTTGCAGGTGCAAGTGGAGTGGTGGCACAGGGGCGGTGGGAGCAGGTGGAGCAGGTGACTGACATGGGCAATGGGACAAGTGCGGCGGCAGCAGCTGATTAGGCTAGGTTTTTTCTTTTTTTGATTTTTAATGTGTTGGGCCTGTTGTTGTTTGAGTTAGTTTGGGCTTAGGTTAATATTGGGTTTAGGGGATGTTAGGTTTAATTGGGTATTGGGTTAGTGTTATGTATTTGGCTGGTGGGTTGTTTTGTTTTGGGTTTTATTGGGTTTAATGTAAATGGGTCATGGGGTAAAATTGGGCTATAACACCCCGGTTATGAAATCCCCTCTCTCCCACTTCCTATGTTGGGACACACTGTTCTTATAGAGATGCACTTTCACATCTTCTTAACCTTAAATGGTTGGGAAGAGGAAAGTTCCTTTTTTTAGGGTACTCATAGGAACAAATCTAGTGGAGATGAGGTGGGGCTTATAGTTCAAAGGATTAGAGTACGTGGTTACGAACCATGGTGTTGGGGGTTGGAATCCTTCCTTGCCCACAGCAAGCCCAAAAGGGAAGGACCTTTCCCTTTGGTAGGGGTAGAAAAATCATGATTGGAATAGCAAACCCAAAGCTATGGAACTTGAGAGCTTGGGTCTTTTGCCAAAATGGAGTGGTCTTTTATTTATTATTTATCATATATTTTTACTTTTCTATTTTATATATAGTATCACGTGCCAAAACAAAACAAAATAAGCATTTTTTATGCCCTGTAACTCTTCCTCAGTCAAGCTTGGGTAGAATAGCAGAGCAAGTACAAGTATTAGTAGTATAGAAAAATGTGCTCCTCGTCATTAAATTAATGTGTTTTCTTGCGGTAACTGTGGCCTCTCGGGAGAATCGATGACTGCATCTTTAAGGCATGAGTTCTAGTTTTATAAGTGTTTCTTCGTAGGAACATTAATGAATCAGATAAATTATTCTTTGTGCTTTGTAAGCAAACATACATATATGTTGACCAAAAGTGTATACTTCGTCGTCAACAAATAATTTAAAAATATAAAAATATTCAAAAAAATACAAATTTAAAAAATTTAAAAATTAGGATGAAGTACATATTGGTTGTCATACGGGCTACCATGTTGAAAATTTTAACATTTTAGTCAATATTTTCGTTTAAAACAATTAATTAGACTCTTTTTAAAAGGTTAAAGATCAAATTTAGCTAAAATAAAAAAGAATAAAAATCGAATTGACAAAAAAATGTAAACATTAAAGGCTAAATTTTGCATTATGCCTATAACTATTAAATCTTAAAAGGGATAATATAATTTTTGCCCCGTGAACTTGGCAACTAGGTCCATTTTGATACCTGTACTTTTTTATCTACTTTGGTACCTAAACTTGACAACTAGATTCGTTTTGGTCATTGAACTTGAAAAATATAAAAGTTTGATGACATGGCCCTCTGAGATCATGCCACATCATCACTTGAAAATTAAAAAAGTATATAAAATTTCAGGTGATGGCGTGGTACAATATTAGAGTGTAACATACAGTGTTCTAATAACTGGATTAGTGATTGAACTAGTCAGACCATTGGTTCATGGTTCAATCGATTGCATCGGGTCTACAACTATACCAACAATAATTAAAAAAATAATTCATAATTCATAAAATTTTAAATATTAAAAAATTTATTAAACCAGTTTAACATGTTCAACTATTGGTTTTTGTGTTTATTTTTTTATCGGTTTCGAGCAGTTTTCAATTCAATCAGCCCAACCCCTTTGTTTGGACTAGTATATGGTCGATTATCAATCCAATCAGTCTGACCAATCAATCTAGTCATATTCTAAGAAAATTGATCATATCATCAAATCTTGACGAAATTCAAGTTCATGGACCAAAATCATTCTAGTTGCAAGTTTAGATATCAAACTGAACAAAAAAAAGAATATATCAAAATGTATCTAGTTACCAAGTTTATAGGCCAAAAATTATATTATTCAAATATAAAAGTGTAATAATGAATTATATAAAAAAAACCTAAATTCTTTTACTTTCTTCCTTACTCATATATCTCAAAACTAAAAATCAAAACGAGAATTTTAGAAATTTTTGTTTTGAAGAATTATGCTTAAATATTTGATTTTTTTTTTAAATTGAAGATATTATAAATAACTAGCAAAAATTAAATTGAGGTAAGACGAGGGTGGGAATGGATGTTTCCAACATCTATGGAATTGGTAGTAGTTTTCAAGATTACACATCCATAATGGAGCAAAACGGATGATAATATAGAGCATGCAAACGATGTAGCAATAGTGGATTTACCAACATCCATCCCAATCCGCTCCATTCTCATACCTAACTAAAAACTCGTATGGTTGCTAATGTAATAACATAGGGAAATAGTTAGACATAAAATAAAAAATAATTAGTACAAATTTAAACTTGTTATTAGAAAGATGAGTAAAAACTCTTGTAAAAAAAAAAAAAAGAGAATTTTTTTTCTCCTCTTTACCAAAAATAAGTAATGAGAATAGTTAAATATGATCAATTTAATTAATTTGTTGCTAACTTATATATTAAAACATGCGTAAAAATGATACTCCAACCAACAGTAATATTAATACAAAGATAATGTTTCAAATATAAATCCTTTTAGTTACTTGAGATACAAAGCTAAAAGAGTTCCAATGTTGATAAGCATTCTCGTTAAAGAGCCGGTCGTAACTCAACTCTAAATGTAGTTGGGATACAATGTCTTTTTCTAAGTTGACTATTGGATACCAAGCGTCTCATGCCAATATAATATAAAGCCTAGAAATGAGGATGGGTCCAAGAAAGAGAGCATAAATCCGGGACCGGAGATTAAAATCTATAATTAATACCATGGATGTGTCAGCCACAACAGCTCGAATATCAAATAACAAAATAACGTAGTTGGGGAGGATGAAAGACCTTTTTCATACCAGAACGAGGTTGTTGTATGGATGCTTCTACGTCCAATCAAAGTTACGTTCCTTGGCGGTGATAATTTAAAAAATTTGCCCATCATCAATTTATGAAAGGTACCATGTGTCAATCATTCGATAACACATATGACGACAATCTTGGTCGTGACTCGTGATAAGAAAAACATACTGTGTCGGGTGGATACGATTGGTGGTCGAGAGTGCATGGAGTCAAAGTCTTTCGCTCTCTATTTATGACGCAATTTAGCCGCTTAGGTTGATATAGAAGTGTAAGAAGGACACCCATCTCTTGATTTTTCTCTCTGTCTGTTTCACTTGGCTCTATCAGCCACTGCTATGGCAGAGGTGTGGCATTATTTCACCATTTATTTATTTTCTCTAATATTACTATGTCATATGTGCTGTCTGTTATTTACGGATTAGCTAGTCTGATATGTATATATATAATTATATATTTATGTGTTAACTTCATAAACTCTACATTTTTATGTTTCCAAAATAACGAAAGATTCATTACTTGAGTTGAGTTTGAATGGAATATGTGTTTATTTGTGATTAGTGTAAAAATAATGATAACAGTAAAATTAGATAATGTAATGTTACTATAGCATAAGACAAAAAACAAAAAATAAACTAAACGTACCGCACCACACCGTCCATCTAAACCCACTCTTAATTTTTACATTTTTCACCAATACTTAGCATCATATATATATATGATTGCAGAAAATAAATGGAAGAATGGTAATACCTAAATAGTTTAATATAAATATAATATTATATGTAAAATTTTCTATCTATCTTATCTATATTATTATCTAAGTATATGAGTGAACTAATGTCGACATTAATTTCATCAACAAAATTCTTAAAATAATTTTAGATAATTTAAATAAGTTTTATTATTACAAAAATACTTTTGTCATTTTTTTATTTAAAAAAACAATAAATTTGATTACATATGTGTTACTATTATTAATTTTAAACCTTACATTTTTATTATTTATTGTATATTATTTTTAAACACGTGTTCTAAATTCTTAGTTTCCACACGTATACATGTGGGGTAAAATTTTTAGTTTATAATTTAAGTGTGTCACAGAATTGGTGTCAACTCGACACCAACTTAGTCAATAAAATTATTAAAATAATCTTACATATTTTAAATAAGTTATATTATTATGAGCATACTTTTATCTTCTTCTTATTTAAAAATCAATAAAAATGTTGAAACAGTTGAGATTTAAACTCATGCTACCAACATCGATAAATTTTTTTACCACTTTGACCAAAGTTTTATTTTTATGTTTTTATACATTTTAATTTTATTACACAAATTGTTTTATCCACATTGTTCGTATATATTGATAATGTCGTTAATTGAGTAAGTTGATGTCATGACCAACTCAAGAAAAATGAAAATAACATAATAAATATTTGGATTACATTTAATATTCTTAGTCTGATATATTTACTTATTTGAATTTTTTTTATGTACAATTTAAACTAACTTTTTTATTTTAATTTTGTACATATTGCATATGTATTGTTATTGTTATTATTATTAATTCTAAATATTATATTTCATTACTTTTTGTATGTTATTTTAAAATATACATATATTCTAAATATGTTATTTATACACGTAATATATATATATATATATATATATGTGTGCGTGTACATACGTTCGCTTAAGCGGTAGAAATCGTGAATCATGAGCCGCAGACTTCAATCCCCCTAATATAACAGCGGAGGATATCCAAGTCCTGAACAATCCATTTCCATTGCCACGTTTAGGAGCACTATACTGGGATGAATTGAATTCAGTTATTTCTATGTTCTACAATAGAAATTCATTTTCTATGAGATGGCATTGCATTAATTCTCTCTTTCTATATATCTATTTTTTTACAACTCAAAATCCATACATGCTACTTTTGAATAAAGTGAACACTATGTCAATAAGTCACAATTTAAATTATTTAAGTTCTTAATTGAGTTGTTTTTACGAATCAATTCGGTACTAACTCGATTAGAAAATTTATGAAAATATCTTTTCATAATTAAAATAAATAATATTATTTGAGGGTATTTTATTCTTTTACTTAAAAGAACAATAAAAAATTTACATGTAATACAATTTGAACCCAAGCCATTTATCGCTCAAACAAAGTTTTAAGTTGAAATATTTTGTGTATTTTAATTTAATTTTTTATGCATACTTTATTACCTATAACAATGGTATATCTAAACTATTATTCTTTATTTATTTTAATACAATATTTACAATTGTACTCATTTAGTATTCTTAATTTGATATATTTATGTGTTTAAATTTAGTTTTACTCACAATTTAATCTTAATTTTTTATTTTAATATAAAAATATTTCATGTATTATTATTAGTTAATTGTAAATAATACATTTGATTATTTAATGTATGTTATTTTTAAATACACCTTTTTGATCTAAATATGTGATTTCTACTAGTTTGATGGAATTTCTGTAGTATGATAATATATATATATATATATATATTGCTTTTGTTCTTTTCTTACCTATCACATTGATTGATAAGAGCACTGTTGTAGGGCACAACAATGGTGTTGAAAGTTGACCTTCAGTGCTACCGCTGCTATCAGAAGGTCAAGAAAGTGCTCTGCAAATATCCGGGCAAGTTTGATCGATCTTTTCTTTTCTCATTATGATTTGTGCCTAAATTATATGCATGAACAAACATATAACATAAATGAAAACCGATTAAATGTGATGTAATGGTGTTGAACAGAAATAAGAGACCAGAAATACGATGAGAAGGCAAATACAGTGACCATCACTGTGGTCTCCATCGATCCTCAGTGTATCAAGACCAAGATAACATCAAGGCCGGCAGTTGCATCAAAAGCATTGAGATTAAACCGCCTGAAAAGAAAGCACCTACTGAAACAAAAGATAAAGATAAGCCTCCTAGGAAGGAACCTGAGACAAAAATAGTATGGATACTTTGTAAGGTATGCAACACGTGGCATCCTGAAGGCCCATGCAACCAGACCATATATATTCCACTCCCACTGGCAAAGGCATGCAATGAGAATTGCGGGAAAAAAATGTGTTGTAATGGTTGTGGGGGCAGTGGGTGCAAAAGCTGCTTAGGTCATGGGTGGATCAGCTGATATTGTGGTGCTTGTAGCAGCAGCAAGGCTTCATGTAAAGGATGCGGCAGCTCTTCTTGTAGCGGATGCAGCAACTGATCGTCCTGGTCATGCAGCGGGTGTGGAAGCTCTTCTTGTGGAGGGTGTTGCACAGGTTGCGGCAGCAGATCATGTGGTGGGGGTTGTAGTGGTAGTGGTGGATACGGATACGGATACGGATACTACAATAGCTGGAGTTGCAGAGGGTGCAACAGCACTTCTTGCGGAGGATGCAAAGGCTCTATTTCGTCTTCATGTAAGGGGTGCGGCAGCTTTTGGTGCAAGGGTTGTGGTGGTGATGGTGGATCATGTGGTTGTGGGAGTGAACATAAAACGTCAGGTTATTGTACACCCATGTGAGGTGGAGAGTGGATAACATGTATAATCTATTCCATTTGAGTGCCTGCCTTGGCTTGGTTCTTTTACGTTTTGTTTTTCTTTATTATTACGAAATTTGGGTTTGCTATTTGCAATGTTGAAGCAGGGGAGGAGATGAAGAAAATGGATGAGTGGAGTTGTGGTTGAATTTTCTTCATTTGCGGTTGGTTGAGGAGGAGTTTACGACATGATTCCTTTGGCTAATTAATAAAACCTTGACTTGTCTTTCAGCCTAATTTTCTTGATAGTGTGTCAAGAAGAGAATGGCAGAAGTTGGTTTTTCTGTAGGAATTTTGGAATCCCTACCATTGTCCAATAACTATCAATCTTATTTTATTTTATTTTTAAATCTAAAAATTTAAGAAGAATATATAAAAATAATTCATAAAGTATATATGATGTATTAAAGAGCCAATCATATTGTGCCATGTGTATTAAAAATATTTTATTTAAATTCTTTTAATTTTTATCAATTAAAAAATAAATAACTTTAATAAATTAATTAATTAACCTTTTCAATTTTATTTCTTTCCTTTTTAATCTTTCTTGCTTCTTCTCCTTCTCCTAGCTTCATCACCATTGTCGTTCACCTTCACCGCCGTCGAACTCCGCTCAAGCAACTGCTGCTGCTCAAGCTTTGACTCAACATTGCTTGCTATTTTACCATTTGGTGTTAATGGAGCTTTAGTTGGAAAATGACGATGGTAAAGTTGTGTGAACGGCGCTGGGTCAGAGCTTGAGCAGATGTGGCGGCAGGCTCAACAAAGTTTGGCATCCGTCGTGGTGATTACGGCTGAGTAAAATTTGATTTGATTTGAAAAAAATTAAAAAAAATTTAAATTTCAAGTTAATCGAATTGAGTTATTCAAATTATTCGAGTCAACTCAAATAAGAAATTTCGGATTTTGAGTTCAAGTCGAGTTGAATTTTTACAATCGAATAATAAATTAGTATAAATACCCTTTTGGTCCCTATCAATTTTGAAAATGAACAAATTGGTCTCTCTTAACAAAAATTACAAAAAATCAAAATAAATTTTAAAATTAAAAATATTTATAAAAATCCTAAAAAATATATTAAAACAATTTTGAAAATGTAAAAATTTAAAAATTTAAATTTTTTATAAAATAATAATTGTGGAATCTAAATAAATGATTAGTGATTCAAGTTTATCTTACTAAAATATATTATTATTATTATTATTATTATTATTATTATTATTATTATTATTATTATTATTATTATTATTATTATTATGCTTTCAAAAAGTTTTCAAATATATATGATTTATTTGTACTCTAACATGGAAAAAGTTATATTGTAACAAGATTTTAATTTAATATTATTAATTTTTCTAATTTAACTCGAACAATTTCACTCGATTCGACTGAACGCTCACACTTAATTCAAATTATTCAAAAATCTAAATAAGAAAAGGCAAAACTACGTCATTTTTATAAATATTTATTTTATCTAAAATTAAAAGTCAAAACTATCAAGTTAAAAGTCAAAATTACGTTGTTTTAATAAATGTTTACCCAATAGTCTTACTTTCCTTCTCGAATCGCCCCACTTTTCTTTTTTCCTTTACTCAAAATTAATCTAAAAGCTTGTACTTCGTCTACTAGTAAAATAATCAGTCCATGTAAATACAACATTAAGTATAAATAATAAGATTGGTTAACTCGACCGACTTGAAATTTTTCCACTCGATTAAAAAAAAATTCAAATTGAGTTCGGTTGATAAAATAGGATTCGTCAACTCGATTAACTCGAAATTCTTTTACTCGATTTGACTCGACTCGATCAAATACTCACCCTAATGGTGACGATGATGGTGATGAAGCTAGAAGAAAGAGGAGGAAGGAAGAAAGATTAAAAAGAAAGAAATAAAATTGAAAAGGTTAATTAATTAATTAAATTTATTTATTTTTAATTAAAAAATTAAAAGAAAATAAAAAAATTAGATTAAATATTTTTTAATACAGATGGCACAATATGATTGGCCCTTTAATACATCATATATATTTTAGGAAATTTAAATTATTTTTATATATTCCTTTTAAATTTTTTTATTTTCTAAAAAAGTATTTATTTATTTACTTTTTTATATGTTTTTCTAGAAACATGATGAATTTGATAAAATGTGTAAATATTGAAGGCTAAACTAGTTTAATTTGTTAGAATCAGGAATAAATTAACAAAATATTTAAATATTGAAGGCCAATTTTTTTATTATAGTAATCGATATTATGTAAAATGGATGGAAAATAATAACGCCACTATTAATTATCCTTAATTGCTCATTTTTAAAATTGTTAGGGTTTAAGAAAAAAATTATTTAACTAATAACACCTGTATTTAGCCAAGATAAAAATAGTTTAACTGACTAAAGCTATATTTAGTCAAATCCAAATTCTTTGAACATTCTTTTAACTATTTTTAACCAAGTCAAATTCATTTCTCTTTACTATTTTTTGTCAGTAAAACTCCTATGACTCATTTTCACTTTAAATACATCTAAAAAAATATATCATTCTCCCCTCATATTTCTCCTCCTCCTTTTGAGTTTAGTAAATATTTCCTATTTTAGTCTATATATGATTGATTCATGCTATCGTTTTATAATGAAAGAGCTTGTTGAATCCTATGAACATATCATGCAGCAAAATATTTTTAAAAACAATGTACAACACACCTCAAACTATTTAACTTTATATTCTTGATTCGTTAAATTGATGAATATATACCAACACTTCTTAAAAGTGTTTAACTTTTCTCTTTTATTTGGATAACCTAATTTGGGGTTTTATTTTTTTATGAAAAGATAATTTTTCATTGTTTATGAATTTTTGATTAATTTATAATGACTATACATTTTGATTCTAGATACTAAAAAAGTAATGACTCTTCTACAAAGATTATGGACATCAATCGACAAGGGCGAAGCTAAAAGAACCTTTTTTTTTTGGAGGGGGTCGGTATCTGCCAACCCCCTCTCTCGGGGCTCCGCTACTGTCAATGACGAATACATAAGCAAGGGTTGTAATGACACGAGACATGGCTTCATCACCAAAATCTTGGACCTCAATCTGTAATGTATTAGCCGACCTAAAATTCGACGTTGAGGCTACAAATATTTTGATTACCCAAAAAATAAAAAACCTTGAGTCGGATCAAGTCAAGAATTTCATTCATCAAAAAAGAGTCCCAATTCCATGAAGGGAGAGCAGAGGGTAAAAACTATCATATTATCTCATTTATTACTATATGTTGTTAACCAGCATAATGGATGCAATCCCAACGGGCTTCTTGTTACACGTGTGTGCATCTGGACCTGCAACCTCATCCCCCATATTTTCACCTATTTTTGTCTAAACTCGGCCCAGTCTATCAAATAATTTAATTACTTTGACAATTTGAAGCACACCAATTGTCAATGAAACTTTGGTAATGTTGGTAATAAAGAGAGTCTACAACTTTGAATGCTCAACCATGCCTCATTAGTTTTCTCTGGGTTTAAATTTGGTCAAATTTTATTATTTTTGTATTTTGTATAAGTTATGGATTTAATATTTGTATTTTAATTTAGTCATTTTCGTTTTATATTTTTCGAATTTGAATAATCCTTATTAAATGATAATTATTAAATTCAATAAGTTCAGTTTTGTTTGTTTGTTATTTTCACATATTACTTGCAAAAAATCATTTAATATATTTAACGACATTCGTTTCTATTAAGTTTAAAAATTTAAAATTTAAAAAAATACATAGCCGTTGAGAATGATTCAATTGGTGAATGTGGACTAAGAGCTAGTTTAGCAATACTTTTGAAAAGTGCTGTGGAAAAGTATTTTTAAGAAGTACTTTTGAAAGTTTGGTTTAAGATTTAAGTGTTTAGCATTATTGTCAAAAAGTAATTTTGAGAAATAATATGTCTATTTTAGACATGGTATTATTAAGTAACAAATATGTATTTAAATAATGTTTAAATTAGTTAATATTATTATATTTTAATTAGAACATTAAAATAATTTATTATAACTTTTTGTTAATATTTTAATATGTGAATTATAAATTTTAAATATTTTTAAGCAATAAATATTAATTATTTATAAAATTTAATTAAAATATATAAACTATAGGTTAAATATTTGTAATTAGATATTAACACATTTATATTATTTTAAAAAATAAGTTTAAAATTTTTTTAATACATTTTAAATTTTAATTCCATGTATTTATATTGAGTGATCTAATTTTAATTGATGAGATATATATTAAATTTATACAGAAATTATACTTACAAAATCTTTAGAAATTAATTTAATTATTTAAATCACAATTTCCCCCTACTCAAAATTAGTCCAGAAATGTTAAACTAGCTGACTGCATTAGCGCCAGCCGTCGCATCCAGAAAGAAAGAGGAAAGATTGTAGAGTCAGCAATCAAAAAGCAACCCCATCTGTTGAAGTTCTACTCAAATTCCACGTGTCCACTATTAATTGGGCTTTACTAGGGCCTAGTCTGCCCGCCTTACCTTTTAATAGAATAATTGGAAGCTTAAATTACAAGGCTCTCTTCAATCCTCGATCTCGCTTTGTTCTCTTTCGCTTTCAAATATTGGTTCTTCATTTCATCGCCCTTCCTTTGCTTCTTCTATCTTCTTTGTTCAGATCTGAGGTCTCTCAGTTCTAAGCCATGGCCGAGAAGGTTTCTTATAATCTTATCTCTTTTTGAGTTCTCAACTCCTAATACCCATTTCGTTCTTATCATTGTTTTTTTCACTGTAAATTGTTTTTTTTTTTTTTTTTGTGATCTTTTTTTATCGTTCTTGATTCTTCCATTCCAGAACCTGAATCTTGTTGTACTTTCCTATTTTTTTCCCTTGTCTGTTTTGTTTGCTAATGATGATATATGGAATTATTTACTTTCTCTGTCTCTCTGACTTCCATCATTCACAAGATACATAATAATTTATAACTTTACATGTGTGTGTGTACGGATGTAGGTGACTGTAATGGTGCTGAAGGTAGACCTTCAGTGCTGGCGGTGCTACAAGAAAGTGAAGAAAGTGCTGTGTAAATTCCCTCGTGAGTTCCTGTTTCCTGATTTTTATGCTTGTCCTTTGTGTGTTTAGCATTTTAATAATTGCAAAGTAGTTTTTTATTTTATTTTATGATTGAGCTGAAGACTGTGAAGTGTGAAATGGTTTAAGTTGATAATTTTTTGATGATGGGTTTTTGCGAACAAGAGAAATACGAGACCAGATATACGATGAGAAAGCCAACACCGTGACCATTACTGTGGTTTGCTGCAATCCTGAGAAGCTGAGGGACAAGATATGTTGCAAGGGTGCTGGATCAATCAAGAGCATTGAGATCAAACCTCCACCTCCTCCTCCCAAACCCAAGGAGCCTGAGAAGCCTAAAGAACCCGAAAAGCCCAAAGAACCTGAAAAACCCAAAGAACCAGAGAAGCCTAAAGTACCAGAAAAACCAAAAGAACCCGAAAAGCCTAAAGCACCAGAAAAACCAAAAGAACCCGAAAAACCCAAAGAACCCGAGAAACCTAAACAACCCGAAAAGCCGAAAGAACCCGAAAAACCCAAAGAACCCGAGAAACCTAAACAACCCGAAAAGCCCAAAGAACCCGAAAAGCCTAAGGAACCTGAGAAACCAAAAGAACCACCACCACCACCAAAGGTTCCAGAACCTTGTCCTCCACCACCAATGGCTTATCCCCCCATCGGATGCTGTTGCACGGAATGCTATCATGGCGTTGGTGGGGGACCTTGCTATTATGGTGGACCACCTCCACCCCTACGCCCATGTTACGGGACTTACGGTAGGCCAGTTTATGACAGCTGGGGCGGCGGCGGCGGGTATAGCTACTGTTACACGAGCCGCGGTGAATGTTTTAGCGACGAAAACCCAAATGCTTGCTCAATCATGTAAGGTAACGCGAGCGCATCGATAAATTCACGAATTCATGACATCACTGGCAATAATGTCTTTACATGTTTCTGTTGAATATCCAGTCACTTATAATTGCACGTACATTTCTTTTTCTGAATGGGGTCATATATAGGAAGATGAAATAAGGTTGGTGGTGGCCAAGCGTTAGGTTATTACAGGCTTACAAAAAGTTTCTTACAAATATTAATAAATGAAAATTAAATAAAAGTCTCTATGCTTCCTTTTTTTTTTTTTAATTACTTTATTAGTGTTGGGAATGTAGATCCGAATCCAGATCCAGGTACTTAGAAGTCGTTAAAATTAAAAAAGTTTCAATAAAAGGCACTACCCTCTACTCACCTACAACCTTTCATGCCAGGCCCCCATTATTTTTTTTTTTAAAGAGAGGAGATAATATTATGAAATTTAAAGCTAAGTCAAAATTGTTCAAAACTGTTTTTATAGAATTATCATAGTTACAAGAAATTGTATGTATATGCAAATGGTCTGATAAATGTAGAAAGAGATGGAGGGTGTGTGATCAGCTACTTTGTCCTACTTTACAACAATACATGCTGAAAGGGACTTGACATCCATCCAAGGTTGATATTATAAAATAATAATAATTGAACGGATAAAAAAAAATTTAGTTAAATATCGAATTAATTGAATGGAAAACAATTTCTTAGAATTGATATAAGAGGGAATAATAAAAAGGTGTCGGTGGTGAGCACCCACCACCCTAAGTGGCCAATTCCTTTCAAGTTGCTCCGGGGCTGAAGTTAGGTTCATGTGACTCATTTAATTAAACATTATTAACGACAAAAACTCTCAACTGAAGTTGCTCTTGTTGTTTCATCATCATTTCAGCATTTAATCAAGCGCTCCATAAAATATGTTAATAAAAATTAAAATTCCTATACCAAGTCTTCCCCCCCTTGTATAAGAGTGCATTAATCTTGCTTGGTCAAGAATTTGTTTCGTATTTCTCTTTTCTACTATGGAGTTGGACTTTCAGAATATAACAATTTAAGAAAATGAAGATAAAAGAATTACTCCAAATTGTGAGGAGTTCATTGCAGCTTCCCATCTCTGCTTTGTGGGTAAATTACTCAGCCAAAGGGTTATCAATTTTGCTACTACGCTGAACTCTTCTCTCTTTATGGAAGCCACTACAACCGGCGAGTATTAACTTAATGGGAAATGCCGAGTTTTAGGGCTAGTTTAAAAATATTTTTAAAAAATGCTGTGAAAAATATTTTTAAAAGTGTTTTTAAAAAATTTAGTTTGAGGCTTTTTTCAGCCTAAAAGTGCTTTTGAGGCTATATTACCTTTTTAGCCTTATTTGTTCCCTTCTTTTTTTTTTTCATTTTTTCTCACGTTGTTTTCTCTTTTTTTTTTTCTTTTGTTTGAACTTTAATCTAAATATATGTAATATTTTAATTTGCTAGATTTATATTTTTATGTTATGTTAATATTTAATATGAGTTATATATTCAAAGTACATTTTAAAATAAAATAATGCAAATGTTTAAAAGCATTAATTAAAAATAAAAAAAAATTATTTTTAAAATAATACAATTGTGTCAATATCTAATTACAAATATTTAATTATTATATTTAAATATTTAAATATAGTTTATATATTCTAATTAAATTTAATAAATAATTAATATTAATTACTTAGAAATATTTAAAATTAATATTATATATTAAAATATTAACAATAAGTTATAATAAATTATTTTTTATATTATTGCTAAAATATCATAATATTAACTAATTTGAACATTATTTAAATACATATTTGTTACTTTATAATATCATGTCTAAAATGGACATTTTATTTATCAAAAGTACTTTTTGACAGCAATACCAAACACTCAAATTTTTAAAAGCATTTCTCAAAAGTACTTCTCAAAAGTACTTTTCCACAGCACTTCTCAAAATCACTTTTCAAAAGCATTGCCAAACAGACCCTTTAAGTGTTTGGTATTGTTGTAAAAAAAATACTTTTGAGAAATAAAATGTCTATTTTAAACATGATATTATAAAGTAACAAATATGTATTTAAATAATGTTTAAATTAGTTAATATTATGATATTTTAGCAATAATATAAAAAATAATTTATTATAACTTATTGTTAATATTTTAATATATAATATTCATTTTAAATAATTCTAAGTAATTAATAATTATTTATTTATTAAATTTAATTAGAATATATAAACTATATTTAAATATTTAAATATGATCATTAAATATTTGTAATTAGATATTGACGCAATTGTATTATTTTAAAAATGATTTTTTTATTTTTAATTAATGATTTTAACACATTCGTATTATTTTATTTTAAAATGTAATTTGAATATATAACTCATATTAGATATTAACATAACATAGAAAACATAAACCTAACAAACTAAAATATTACATATATTTGGATTAAAGTTTCAAAAAGGGATAATATTTATATACCAAATATAAATACTAAAAATTTTAAAATAGCATTTACAATTTCGTATTCCATATGCCCTATTAATATCTTCGTATTCCATAAAATCTGTATCATTTCGACCTACATTTTTCGGATAATATTGTGTATTGTCATTGTAGCAATAACGATCATTGCTTGCTTTTCAAAACTATAACTTGGCATATCCCTTAAAATGGCCTATTTTTTTTCAAAACACCAAAAGTTCGTTCAATCACACTACTTAGTGATGAATGTGAATGATTGAATATCTCTTCTTTACCAGATACCGGTCTACCTCTATGAAAGTCAGGTAAATGATATCGCTTACCTCTATATGGTCCAAGATAACCTTTCATTTGAGGATATCCAGAATCAACAATATAATATTTTCCTACATGTCATAATATAACAAACAATTAATTCAAGATTTTTTTTATAAAAATTATCAATTAAAAAACTTATACTTTATTATTTAAAAAAGAAAGAAATAAATGAAATTTCTAACCATTTGGTGGGTGAGTAAATTTGTATTTTGGATCTCGTATTGCATTAAGAAATATTCTAGTGTCATGTGTCGATCCTTCCCATCCAGCCATGACAAAGGTGAAACACATATTAAAATCACACACTGCCACGGGATACATTTTCTTCCAATATAGGGAATTTGTTCATTTGGTGGAAGAATAGCGGCAATATGAGTACCATCAATTGCACCTATGCAATCCTGAACAAATAATCATATTAGTCTCATGCATATTTTTAGTCGACCAAAAATATTAAAATATAATAATATAAAATTAAAATTTAACCTTAAAATGCGGCATATATCTAGAATCATTACGTATTTGTTCGGGTATTGAGCTAAAAAAAGATCTTCGAGTGCAATTAGATCAATGGCCATCCTTGAAAATTTCTCAAGCACAATTGCAAAGTATCGACTTATTGTTGATCCAGACTTTTGAAATCTTTCTCGACATTGAGAAACTTTTGCACCGGTGCCGAAGATGTATAAAAAAATTCCCAACATTTCACTAGAAGATATGTTTCTTGAAGTTTGCAAGTTGTATCTTGTCTCCAGAACACTCAACAAACTTGTGAATACAATTTTAGACATCCTAAAATTAATCATTCAACGTGATTCGTGACCGTCAAGGATCTCTCAGATCCATGTCTCACCTGACTATTTTGAATCCATGCATGGTTGCTTCAATATATACTTCTTGTAATATAATGCACGAAAGAAGATGCAACAACAAATAATCGGTTAAAACATTCCATGCGTTGTAAAATCTCCTTCTTTTCCCTTTCATCATCACTTTCATCACCGCTGGAATTCTCAATTATACTCATCACCTGTGAATAAATTTTATATCCAAAATCATATATAAGCAACTATTGATAAAACTAATTTAGTATAAATAAGTAGAACATAAATTTAATATAAAAAAATCAAACATAAACAATTATTGATAAAACTAGCCCTAAGCATAAATAATTAGACCATAAATTCAATATCCAAAGACCAAACATAAACAACTATTGATAAAACTAGATTACACATAAATAAGTAGAATATAAATTCAATATCCAAAAACCAAACATAAACAGCCATTGATAAAACTAGATTACACATAAATAAGTAGAACATAAATTCAATTTCCAAAAACCAAACATAAACAACCATTGATAAAACTAGATTACACATAAATAAGTAGAACATAAATTCAATATCCAAAAACCAAACATAAATAACTATTGATAAAACTAGTTTAGCATTGTTGTTTAGTCACATAGTAGATATCTCTGAACCTTAAAAGATCGAAAAATTTTCAACTATCATCCATTTCCGTCCTAAGCCACAAAGCTCTAATATTGGGATTAATTGATAAAAACATAATTTGCTTGTCCTTATTGAGCAATAATTTAAGTGAGAAAAAGTACAGTGGACTAGCTTCTGGAACTTCTTCTGACATGCTATCAAGCACTTTGACTGCTTGTGGAATACCATATGGATCCATAACAGGAGTCAAACTAGATGTGGCTTGACTCATATTGTCAGTTGCATTGCATAATTTTTTCTATTTGACTGGACAATCTTACAGCCCCTCCAATTTTCTTTGGGGATTTCTTTCTTCCAGTTTTAAAATGTGAACTTGATATCTCAGGTGTTTTTCTTTTTTGACTGTTTCTATCAATGTGAACATCATTTGAAATGTGAACATCATTTGAAATCTAAACATCATTTAAAATGTTAATATCATTTCTCACATTTTCTTCCTCATTCTCTTTAGATATTTCATTGTTAACATCCTCAAAAAAACCACTACGAAGTGTACCAGAAGGTGCCCATGCTTTATCACCTGTTGCAACTATCCCCATGAACATTTGGTCCAATTTCCCTTCAAATTTAGGATCAATGCCCGATATTCTAAATTTTTGAGCTTCAGGCACAACCTACATATAAAATGATAGTTTAATAACAGTAATTATCAATAACCTCATAAATAAGAAAAAAAATAAAAAATATTAAGAATTATTAATGTACCTTTAGCCTTCTCTCCCACCAATTATCCGAGCATCAACGGTTTTTTTATAGGATTCCACCCTAGACCAGTATCTTCGAGTTTAAGTTTCTTCCAAGCCTTCCATTCTTTTTTTAAGGCATCTTACCTATTTTTAAGTTGTCTTTATGAATAAGCCTTGCCCGTTTCTTTCTCAAAGTTGGTCATTATTTTCAACCATCCATCTTTTGTGAAATAAGTACTAGGCCTATTGCTTTTCAATATCTCTTTAATACAAATATCACAAAATATTTATGTCAATCTCTTATCCCACATTGCTTTGACTTTTTCACCATTAACTTAAACCGCTGAAGTACTCATCTATTGTGTATATGAACATATTCGTTTCAGCCAGTAAAGCAATCAAGAAAATCAAATATCACATAAGTATATTTTTTACATGTGTATCAAAATCAAGATAAGATCCTACGATTTTTTTTCTCAATCAAAATCAACTTTCAAGACAAGAATAATAACCAAGAAAGAGAATACAACTAATAGTAGCGTCAAACACAATTAAAAAGTCAGTATGAACAATTTTTATCAATTATTATTTTAAAAATATAATAAAGGTAAAGAAATGTGAGAGATGATATGCATAATCTTTAGTATCTCAGCTTTTAGGGTATAAAATTATGCAAAAAATAAAATGCTAAGATTTTTGTAATACATAAACTTGAAGTCTGTTTTTTCTAAAGAAAAATTTAAAAAAAAAAGGAAAGAAAGTATAATACTACTGTTGATGTCTTTTGAATAGTGAAACCGATTGAGTTGTTAGGATTGTGATGCAAAAGTCGAAGGTAACATGCAAAAAAGTAGTAGGAGATGTCATAGAGGTACAAAGAATCTGATTTCTAGGTCATGCTCCAATAGTATAAATTTGAGAAAATTTCAAAGACAATGAATAACCCGATTATAAAAAGCATATGCAGAATATTAAAAAAAATATCTTGTATACATTATCTCTTGTTTCCATTACTCGCTAATTATGAACAATTCTAATGAAATTATTTCATAAATATTCACCGGTGGAAGAAGAAGAAGAAGAAGAAAAGAGAAACTAACTAATTATTTCATAAGGCCATCTTAGGATTATAATTTTAGGGATACACGTGGCCTAATTTTCTAACTAAGGGAACCAACTGTAGGATTTTACCAATAATTCCACCAAAATAACAAGTACTAATTAAAGAAGTAGCCATTTGCAAGATGCCTTTTTGAAATGAAACAAATCAATTGCTTTGTTAGGACCACTTCTGGCAAACATGTCTAGCATAAAAAATTGAAAACCCACTCAGACTTTCCAATCTATCTTTTGCGATTAGCAACAAAAGGTGTTGAAAAAAATGTTTAATAGTCCTAAACTTCTTTGCTTTAAAGAACCTATTCTTGATTCCTTCATTAAATTTCACTAAATCAATGCACTCATCTTCAATATAATCACAGCTCAGGAATAGGAGACAACAACTATGCTATGATAAACTGACCTAGAATTTATCCAATGTTGTTACTTAAGAATTTTAGGAACGTGCTAGTTGATTATTTAGCACCAAATAGGAGTAAGAAAATCCTATATTCTCACATTAAGTGGACAGTCTTGCAATAATACTTAAAGAGGAAGTCTTAATTTTAGCAATCATAGGTGTCTGGAGATTGAACTAGACTGAAGAAAAATTCAGAATCAGAAAACTAATTGATACAAACATGATAAATCAATTTATGGAAAGGATAATGTCCGACGAATCTATCAAATATGAAAGAATGAAATGAAAAAAAACGTAATAAGCTCACAAACCTGGGATTTACTTTGTCAAGTCCAAGAACCAAGGGTACAAGCAAAAGAGAAAAGCTGAAAAAAAATGTGAAAGAACTTTTTTTTATTTCATAATTATTTCATAAAATCAAACAATCAGAAAATAACTAAAAACTAAAGCACAATGAACAATTAAAGAGAAAAAGAAGAAAAGAGAAACTCACCGGTGGAGAAGAGGAACAAAGAACCAGATGAAAAGTAAGGTTCAGACAAAAGAGAAAATGAGAAAAAAATGGGTCTTCTAACGTCTATTTGGAAGAAGAAAAAGTAAGGTTAAAAAAGTCAATATCAGCCAAAAATCACTTTTGGCTGAGAAAAAGTTAAAAATTTCTGCTTTTTCATCTGTGAAAAAGTACTTATTTTAAGTTGAAAAATTTTCTGAAATGATGTTTGTTCCTTAATGCTTTTAAGGGAAAAACACTTTTTTATTGCAAAAGCCCATCTGGAAAGCAAAGAAGAACGGGGCCTTACTTGATTCATTTTTCTCACATGATTGATATGGAGAAGATGATCCTTGGAGACCGATGGTCTCCTTATTCGTTAACTTTCAAAAGGGGAAAATATGAAGGATGTGGAATTCTTGTTAATAGATTTTTGGGCTCATGTACACGACTTGCCACTGAGGATTGCTTCAGAAAGTCTAGCGAAGAATCTCGAAATGTAACGAGAAAATTCTTAGATTTTAATGTCAGTTGCTGACAGAACTTTCTAAATAATTTTTTGAGGACTCATGTTTGTCTTGAATGAAGTTAGATTAATAACAACTATCTCACGATCTACCATTCATTACATTAAGTTAGGAAGTAGAATTTTTCAAACATTTTATAAAAATCATAGAAAATAGATCAATTAAATTTTAAGACTTTAAAACCATGTTGAAATCAATTAAAATTGTTTTTAAGTGTTCAAAGGTGTTTGGGACAAAAAACGAGCCTTAATAGGTCAAAAGGGTTCCAAATAGTATAAGGACTTGATCAAACACCGTGGTATTGATACAAGTTCCCAATTATACTAATACAAGTCCTTGGCATTGTAGAACTTGACATTATGTTTGACTTGTTGCGATACCATAGGGTCTAAGTATTGATACCTCTATACCATGACCCAAAAATTACCTTAAAACTCACTTGTTTTGACACCTAATATCTTAATACCAAAACATTGACTTATAGAGCTCAAAAACCAAGTTTAAAACATAAAAAATACATACCAAAACCACCTCCAAACATGATAAACATAAACATGCTACAAAAACATACAATTTCAAACATGTACCTACATGAACCATATGCGAACTACACCACCATTCATCTCCATATATACTCATCTTATAAGCACTTATACGCTCAACCATCATTGATATCACCTTAACGTATCATTCATGTAATACCCACGTACGACACGTCCACCGGATCTGGGTATAAAGTGTCACAAATGGACCTATACTTAATTATTGCTAATTGGACTGCTATAAACAATCTAAAAATAAAACTAACAAACAATGAAATTCTTACAGGTTATAACGAGGTCTAGCATTTGTTGCATATTCTCGAGTTATATGTAATTTAGGTTTAGCTCGGACAAGTAACTTAATATAAGTCAGCTTGTGTAAGAAACTTTGATAAAATGTTAGCTTGTGTGAGCAACCCTAATATAATGCCAGCTTGTGTAAGTAACTTATTCACCCAGTATATCTGAATCCGTTTTACTATAATTCCATTGAGCGATATTCAATTGAATGGAATCAGAAAACCTAAATGTGAATTGGAAATGAGATAGTATATACATCATATATTATATGTGATAGATATGTGATTTCCTTAATATAGTGATATTACTTTTGATATAAAAACATAATTAACATACTTGATTGGCAATGTTGATATGTGTATAGTTATATCATTATGTGTTAATGATAGTCATGTTGAATGCCAAAATGATTAGTTGATATTATACTTATAATGGTCAATGTAAGTATGATAATTCCATTTGAACTTACTAAGCATTTTGTATGCTTACTCTAGTTGTTTCCTTTCCTTGTAGATTGTCACACTACAGAACTTGTCGAGCTGGATCAACGTAAAGCATACACTATCAACAAGATGGTAGTTATATGTTCAATTTAAGTATAGACTTTGTGGCATGTACATAAAGGCTTTTAGTATGCATAAGGTCATTTTGAGTTGATAGTTTAATAGTAATGCTCAAATTTGAATGTTTGGCATGGCTTGTAAGGTAATTGGTACATGATTTTACTAAGTTTGATGTTAAACAAATGATAATCTCACCTTTGAATTGTTTGGCATGTTAAAGCTATCAATTGGACTAATTAAAATAGTAGATTGATTAGTGATTTAAGAATGACAACTAAATGAATGATGATTATATAGCATTTTAACACCCATAACTTGTACCCGTCGCCTAATTAGGGTTACAGTGTATTATTGTACCCATACCCACACGTCCGTGTGTGTAGACCGTGTAACTCTCTAATTTGGATCACACGGTCGTGTCGTAAGCCGTGTGCCAACTCGTGTACCATTCGAAGTATCCTCACATGGTCGTGTCACAAGCTATGTGTAAGCCCATGTGAGAACTGTACCTATATTATTTTTCAACACGCCCGTGTGGCTTGCCTGTGTGCATCACATGGCCATGTGACAGCCCGTGTCCCAGGCTGTATATGCCTAAAAATGACTTATTTCAAGCTTATCTCTCAGCCAATTTCACAAGTAATTGTACCATTTCATAACATGCATAAACAAGCTTCCAAAAACACCATAAGCACCATTTTCATGCCATTTCACATAACTCAATCATTCTTAATTACCTCATACAAGTCAAGTAAATTTACCTATCATTCCATACATTTTCATTAGAGTACAAAAACATACAAAATAATATCACTTAACTACTTTAACATTCAATATCCATCGTCAAGCATAGTTCAAAATTATATCAACAAATTGTTTGCCTATTACGCCATATAAGCCAAGTGATCCGATCTCTCGTCTACAAAATGTGATCTACAAGGCAACAAAACAATTACAAGTAAGCTTTCCTAAGCTTAGTAAGGTTGTTGATAAACAATAAACCTTATCAAACATAATGTAATTCAACTAACACGATATAGAACAGTAATTCCTGTAAATCACGATTCACTGTAGGTGAGAATTCATTAGTAAAATGGCTATAATAAATCATATTTATTTTCACATCGTCTCACATAGATTTCAACACAATTGAAGGAACAAAAATAAAGCCAAAGATTGTTACTAATCATTTAACACACCTTAAGCTTGTATGAACCAATCCATCCAGCACACCTTATGCTTAAGCCAATCCATCCAGCACACCATATGCAATATATCGAATTAGTCTGCAACACATGTAGGACCTCGATATATCCAATAAACACTATAATCTCCTATAATTCATCTCCTCAACTTTTATCACTTCATAATTTCCATAACAATGCATTTATATGGTTCACCAATCCATTTTTATAATCAAATAAATATCAAATAAACTAATATACATCAATTAAACTGAACTAATTTACAAGACTGATTTGGAGTAACAGCCTAGAGTAGCTCAGTCAGTGATCAATGTTGTGTCAATTTATTATTTTAATTTTCAATTACACACATCAATGTAATCCAACATTATGCAATTAGGTTCATATAATACATTTAAAAATATACTAAAATTAAATCGTACGAACTTACCAGATTAAACTACAGCAACAACAAAGTATAGGGGCTATTTGGTAATTTTCTATTTTCCTCGATTTTCCACTCGTTCTTGATCTAAAATAATAATTTCATTAAATTCACTAATTCCAAAAATTAAATTAAATCATTTTATGCAATTAAGTCCTTTTTAACATTTTTACGAAATTACCCCCAATATTTTACTTTTATACAATTTAGTCCCTAAACTCAAAACACGCAATTTAACCATTTTTATTCAAATTTCAGCTTATCCGAATATCCAAGTGCCTTTCTACAGCCCATTGTTGCAATTATTTCCCATCAAGTCCTTGTAATTTTATCACTTTAACATTTTAGTCCGTAAACATTAAAATTACTAAAAATTACTTTACAAAATAGTCTTATTTATCACAATAGGATAAGAACCGACCATCCACCAAACTAGAGAGGACGACGATAAAACACATCCCTAAAATCACTTGCATAAGCAAGATTAAAAAATGTGCTATAATAGCAAACAAAACAAAAACTTGTAAAAGTAAATAGTTATTAAACAGTGGAAAACAAACAAAGAAAGACATACAAAATTTAAGACAACATAAGTACAAACTGACTCATGAAATCATTTATTATTCTTAAATATTCTCAAAACATAAATAGATTAAGAAACCGATGAAGAGGCGCCCACTTATTACGAGAAACTACAAGAGATTGGTAGAGTTTCAACGACGACATGTATTATCATCTATCAATTGCAACTTATAAAAATACACATAAAAAAGAGGAGAAAATAAAAAAAGTAAGAGAGAGAAAATGACTGGCTATACCCAACTCAAAAATTAGCACTATCACCAAACAAAACAAAAAAGAAAAAATTAACGAATTGGAGGGGAAAAAAAAAACTAGGGTTTGGGATTCACACTAGTTGATTATAAAATCGAATTAGAAACGAGATGGGGAATCCAATTGGATAATTATAAAAGTGGCCAAATCCCTATTTCTGGATTTTAGCGCAGTTAAGGAAAGAAAAGAAACCAGGGGGATAATATTTATGTCAACCTCAAGCATTAGAAAACGCAATTGGAACTACATCATCATCCTAGGCCTAGCTAGGATGTTATAATTCATCAACAAATCTCCAACCCTTTTTCTTTTACAATTACCATTACAAACCCAATTTTCATCATTCACAACCAACTTTATTTTAACTAAGCTAATTATCATCCAAAAAACAACATTACAAGTCACTATTTACACTCACAATCATATCCAACCAATCAAATGAATTCCATTGCCAATCTTCAAGACCTCCTATAGTTATTGTTTTTCACCTTTTTGGTATCCTCCATTTTGGGTGATCCATTCTTCTTTTCTTTAACAAGTTGTGCTTCTTTCTTCAATCGTTTAGACTCCATTTCCATGGCTCTTGAGAATGCTTCAACCTTCTTCATCAGCATCTGTACAATTACATCTTTCAGTAACATATACATACATACATACATACGTACATAAAGAAGGAAACAATTACAAACGCTTCACCTTTATTTCTTCATCTTTAGCATTCAAGCTACTATCCTTAGCCTCACAAAACTTCCTTAGATTAATGACCTCTTTCTGAAGCCTATCATACAAAAACCCGGAAACCATATCTTCAGCATTCCCTCTGTTTTCATTCTCTTCATTGTTTTTCTTTTCAGTCTGTTCATTGACCTTATTTTCTGCATTTTCCTTTTCACTACTATCAGCAACCTTACACCTAGACGCCCACAAATTTTTTCTCACCATATTTTCTTCTGATACAGGCCTTCTTCTCAAGCTGCTACCTTGTCTTATTCTGGTATTGGCTGTTTCAGTTTCTACGCTTGGCCGCTGCAGTAGAGTGGCACTGATGGTAGATGCCCTTGGTTGAGAGGTAGACCTCTTCCTTGGTCCACTGCTGCCTGTTAAAAGCCCTAATATATTGCTGGACTTGTCTGGTTTTGGGGACCCATAAGATGCATTAACTGACAAACTTGATACATGTTTTAAGCCATCTTCCAATATTTTGAGCCTTAGCTTGAATTTCTCCTGTATCATATTTACATTGAGCTTGAGAAAATACTGTCTGCATTAATATTCAAGTCAAATTTAATTAAACTGTCAAATTTCACCTTAAGCTGTGCTTCTGCCTTTGCTGTTCTCTCTGACACAGCTAGTTTGTCCTTCAATCTTTGCATCTCTGCCTATAAATACAGAAATTTAGTTCCAAATAAAACATAAAAAAATTATGTTTGAGGGTAGCAGTTGTCTGGTTCATAATCCTTGTATTTATGATCATGCATTGTTTTAAGTTGCAGTTAAAGTGAAGAGGAAATTTATCTCCATTCACTTGCATTTGTTAGCTTATTAAGGGTATGTTTACTGTTTAGTACTGCTTTTCACCGTTCAAAAGCACTTTTAAACCACAATAGCAATGCTAAAGTAGCCCTAAATACGCTGAGAATTTCCAAGAATTACCTGCAGCAGCCTTCTGTCTTCCAGCCATTGCTTGACAGGCATTACCTTGTCATTCTCATCCTTCCACTCATTGGCCACCACGGTCGCTACACGGTTGGCAGAGACTTTAACTCGTGCAAGCTCCCTCTCGAGCGTCCTCTTTTCTTCCTGAATTAGTTGACTCATTACAGTTAATACCTATATGAACAACATACGACCATAGTTCATGTAGAAAAGATGATGATCAGCATGTAAGCATGGAATGGAACATCACATTAAGTTGCGAAATTTGTCTCTGATAGTCCCGGATAGAGTTAGCAGCAGCCCCACCAGCCAAAATCGCCTCTTCAAGTTCTTGAATAGTTTGGCTTAGCTTTTCAACCTCTAAGACCTTTTGGCGATTGGTTTTCTCAAGGATTTTGTGCTCCTCCTGCATTAAGACACAATTTTCATTGGTTAAAAATGGTCTTGAATCCCTTAATAGTAACCGACTGCAGTAAGAGCCTCAAACTTGCCTGACAAATCTCAATCTGTCTCCTTAACTCAAAGTTCTGGTTTTGAACCTCCTCAACTATTAAAGCCCTTTCTAAAGCACTTCGCAAAATCTTCTCTGCTTCGAGCAGAGCCGATTCTTTCGACTTAGTAAGACGTTCCAACGCCCTCTTATCCTCATGTAGCATTGCAATCTGTAAGTAGAGTGTTAGCCTATTAGGAGCAACAAAGCAGAAAACAAGGCCACAACCCTGTGCCTACCTCATTCTTATACATTTTTATCTCTGCCTCAAGAGGAGCAACGACGGATTCGATAGAAACATCATCATCATCCTTTTGGTTTGCATGCACCCTTCTAAGAGTTGCTTCTGCAGCAAATTGTGCAGCCATTGCATCTTTCTTCTCATTCGTCAGTTTCTTGATTTCGAGGTTCTACGTGGCATAGGATTAATTCAGCATCATTACTTAAACATTATAAGTACAGAACTAGGGGCTGGCACCTAACCTTATGTTGAAGGATATTCTCAGTGACCCTATGTTTCTCATCCAACTTTTGAACTTTACCTTGGAGCTGAAAATAAGAAAAAGAAATGAATAGTTTCAGAACAATTACAGTACTCAAACTACAGCATATATTCTTAATTTCAGTACCTCATGTATGGCCTTATCCTTCAGTGCTTCAGTTGCTCTCAAAGCTTTGATTTCAGCCTGGGCAGCTCCTAACTCCCTGTCCCTTTCTGGAATAATGTTAAGTAACATAGCATGACAAGTAGTATTACATAAATTGTTAGTGTTGTTCATCCTTCTCTTACAGATCTAATAATCCATTAACATGTTTCAGTATTAAGTACCTTTGAGTTGGTTCTGCAATCGGGTGAGCTCTAACACAACAGGGTTAGGATGAAGGTGAGCAAAAGAGCTCTCATTGCCTCCAAATGATTCCTCAGGACACACCATTTCAGTTTTGTGTTTATGTTTCAGGCACTTGATAATGCACCCAACTATAATACCAGCACAACAACAACAGAGGACTTGGGGTTGTCTTGTTAGGGAATAATATATAGAAATAATTATATATATATATACACACACAAGAGGATTTAGTTAGAGAAAGGGAGAGAGTCCATCCCTTGAAGGAATTGACCGCAAAGAGAGGAAAGCTTCCCTTAATCTTAAGCAAATGTCGCAAGCCACTGAAAATTGTTAAAGCCGGCCAAGCCGGTTCAGTTGTTTCATTGTTTTAAACAGTAACACTCAGTTTCATTCTTCTTATAGTCATTATCATGACAATGATTCCAGCTTTTAACTTCCTTTCTCTTAATCATAGACCATCCATTTGATTTATGAATCATTATCATAAATATGACCACTTTACTTTACTTTTTTATTCTATTCATATTCATTTTCTTATAAATATAATAATACTAATTACCACTTAACCTAATCATATACTTTCCAAATATCAATTTTTATTTATATAACAAATACTGTATTAGCTGGTGCCATTTGCTGCAAACTTAGTGTATGACAGATAAATCTAAAAAGAACTGAGTCAATAATCGAAAATTTAATTTATCTTTATTCTAATCATGTTTATGATTTGCAATGCTTTGCTCGGTTGTCATTCTTTTCCACACTCTATGTTTAGCTATGTTGGATAAAAGTTGTCTAGGAATCAAATTCGAAATTGATGTCAGCTGAAAGTAAGCAGAAGTATTATTTTCTGAACCCTTTCAAAACGGGGTTTCTTTTAATATTTGCTATTGATTTATGTTGGAGAAAACAAAAAAAAAGAAGTAGAGATATAGAGAAGAGAGGAGTTGTTGAGATATATGACATGATCCTCCCTCGGTTGATGGAAATGTCCTCCCTTGGAAAAAAATGGATTCCTTAAGCGCTAAATATTGCTGAAACCAAGGTGTTGTTCTTTTGTTTGTAGTAGTGGAAGGTACTCAAACACACTGTTTGAATTGAGACCAAGTTAATGAGGTGTTGATGACCCTTCTTTCTTTCTTTTTTATGCAGATAATGACCCTTATCTGAAACTCATAAAAAAAAATATTTATTATATTATTCATCTTTTGGTTTATTAATTATATCACTAGTTAAAGATTCGATCCTTATTATAAGTATGAAGTAGTTTTAAAACTCGTAGTTAATGAATTTACCGAATACACTACTTTTGTGGATGCATTCAGAAACTAAAAGATATAAAACTCATCTTTGCTTAAAAGTGTGATTGGAGATAGGGTATTTGATATGTAAAGAAAAATAAAGGAGGAGAGGTCCAGCTGGTATAAGGGTTAACGCGGATAAGCCAATTTGGACATAGGTAGGCGACAAAGGGAAGACTTCAAACTCTACCAAGCCAATCCCCCACCAACAACCGATTAAACCTTGCTTAAGGTTAAGGGGTTTTTGATGTTAATCATAGCTTAATTGAAATCTCCACTAATCTTAATTTGAAAGCGATGTTAATTGCGATCACGTCTTTTTCTGTTTCTGTTAGGTTTAAGTTAAGAGTTGGTAAATTATTGTAGTTTGGGTTGAGAGAGGCCCATTGCTATTGATTACAATTTATAGCTTCAACATTTAGCCCGTTTCAAGTTTAGTGGCCCTTGCCAATTCCCATCATTAACAATCCATTTTTATGGGAAAACATAATGTTGGATGGAGTTTTTTGAGTTTGTCTTAAACTATAAAAATAGTCACTTTTATTTGTCTTATATTATATTTTAGTTATTTATGTTTGAAATGTTACGTTTTAGTCACTTATATTATTATTTTGGTATGAAGTGGTTACTTTACCGTTGTAACTCCATTACCTCCTTAACGGCAGTCCTACGTGGCAGTCCAAATGAGTTTAAATGTCAATTGGGATGTCTAGTTGTTAGGATGAAAATAATTTTTTAATTAAATAAATTTAATTTGGACTATCATGTAGGACATCTAAGTTGGCATTTAAAACCCATTTGGACTGTCGTTAGAGACATAACGAAGCTTAACGGTAGAGTGAGTACTTCGTAACAAAACGATAACATAAGTGACTAAAATGTAACATTTTAAATATAAATAACTAAAACGTAACTTGAAACAAACAAAAGTGATTATTTTTATATTTACCCTTTAATTTATAGGCAAACATTACATTGTAAATTGGCATGAATTGTGATACAAATTGTTCCTCACTTAGTATGACATGCTCTGAATGAGAGTTCATGTAGTGGAGTGGAATAGTTGTGAAATGCTTATTTTGTTTTGCCTGTTTATGGGTCAGGTCAGGTCAGATTCAGGTTAGCTTTTAATAAAATTTTAAGTTTGTCTAAATTTTTTTTCAAGCTTGGTCCGTCCCGTATTATTTTTTATTTTATTTTTAATATAACAAATAAAAAATAGAATACATAAAAAACACTAAAAACATTAAAATAAATGTTTTTCAACAAATTAAAAATAAATTTAAAAAATATTTATACTTAAATAACACTAAGATAGGTGTAACTTAACAAGCAAATATCTCTAAAATAATAGTAAAAGTAACAATAAAAACAAGAATTATATACAATATCCAAACAATAATAACAAAATAGTAGCAACAAAATAGTGGAAAAATAACAGTAAAACAATTCGAAAACAACAGCAAAACAACAATTTTTTTTTTTTTTTTACAAATTCAAGTTAGGCATGGGCCAAAAAACCTTATTCGAGGCCTAACCCATTTTCTAAACGAGCTTTTTTTTTGTCCAAACCTATTTTTTGAGCCTATATTTTTATTTAAACTCTCCTATTTTTTAGACGGGCTTTCAGGTCAAACCACCATCTAATTTTACCCATCTTTTAAAATTATTAATTTATGTCTTATTATGTAATTTTTTAAATGTATAAAGTAAAAAGTGAATATGTTATATATTTTATATGTGAGAACAAGGCAGTGGCAAAGTTAGGGTTAGGGTCTCAGTTTCTTTAAAATGAAAAAAATTTAATTTAGGTTTATTTATAATTTATAAAATTTAAAATTAGTACTAATAAAATTACACTTTAACTCCTTAAATATTATAAAATTTTGATTTAAATTTTTAAAAATTATAAAGATAAAAATTATTGAAATGATAAAATTATATTTTTATTGTCGTAAAAATATATAATTTAATTTCGATATTAAATTATTAATTTTTAACTTCCAAAAATAAAAGCATAACAAATGTAATTATCCTCCTCCACGACACGTCCCACAAAAGTTACCTTTGATTTGGATTGAGTAAAGAATATACCAAAACCGGGGGCTTCCAGTTTTTCCTTCTCTCAACATCTAATCTATATTCTAAATAACTCATAACTATGTTGCAGAAATGATAAGAAAAAGCAATATGTATGCCTTTCCTTTCATATTTATTAATCTAATCTCATCTAATCTTAATCTTACTTTCATTCAGAAAGCGGTGTCCACTCGATTTAGGGACAAAGCAACCGCCCAACCCTAGTAGTGGACAAAGCATATATTCCAATAGATTGCATTCCTTATTCTCTATTCTACCCTTCCTAATCATATTGGGTTTGATTTCAACTTTACGTTTAATTATAACTAGAGTCCCTGTACTCTTTAGACTTCTAAGAATTTAGACCCTTTTTTATTGTCTGATCCAAAACTTAAAAGTCTAATTGATAACTTTGTTTTCTTTCCTCTCAAGGTGTTTCATCAGAGCTTTAGTTTGTTTATTATTATTATTATTATTATTATTATCTAAAAGCAGTGGCCACTCGGTTGCATTTTAGTGTTCAAACAATAAGCAGCTGGTTTGGAACCTTTTAGCTTTTTAATGAAAGAATTGGTTTAGCAAATAAATAAATCCATGAAATTAGAAACAAAGGGACTATATTTCAAAAATTCAAAGAGTACAGACACTGGTGATAGAATTAGACCTAGGCTTTAAAGTTGGAAAGACTTTGTGAGTGAACAAAACCAGGAGAGGGCTATGGATGTAATTGGAGAAATAGAGCCAAAATGTAAGTAGAATTATTTAGGAAAAAAGAAGAATCTCTCCAAAGGAAAACAGGACATAAAGTAAGAAGAAAGCAAAAAATAAAAAATAAAAAAAACAAGTCTCCAAGTCTTAACACCCACCATCTTCTACAATCTTAATATGTTCCACATAACATCATATATACCAAAAAGAGGTAGCCTAGTAACCAATTGTTTCCACTATTATTCTCCTTCCTTTGATTTTTTTTTTTTATTGCTTAGCAATGAAGCCAATGGGTATCCAACAAAAGCTGAACCAATACAGATTTCATTTCATCTTAGTAATCTTTGTCTCATCCATCATCGCCTTCCTATCATATGTAGCCCCTAGCATGCTCACCATTCTCGCCTACTTTTGGCCTCTTTTCGCTTCTACCACCGTATTATTGGTGGCAATAATGGCTTTCGGTGGCGTTTCACAGTTGGCGAATGAAGCTCATGGTGAAAAAGCGGGTGAAGGACTGTTGGACTACGTTGCAGCAGCCCGGCTGGAGCATATAGATCAGGAGCCTCAGAAAGTTGAGTGAACTAGTTCACTGCATATATAAAAGCTGTAATCTTCTTTTAACTTCCCTTTTTCAAAATGTGAAAGCAATTTACAATTTACCTGGAAATTATTGTATGTTTCGGAATTATGCTGTACATGGAGTACTGGCTTCTCTCTATATGTGTTCTTTGGCACTGTGCTATACAGATGTAATTGTTCAAATAACAACACTTCATATAACAAGTTGCAGTTACATGACATTATTTGTAACATGTTTTGAGATCATATTTCTCATTTCTAGATGAGCCAAATTGAAATAATCAAAGCCACAACCATATATTGTTCCTTAAAATGCTATAAAATTGCCTTGGAAATTGGAACAAGTCTTTAAATGTTAAAGAATATCTATGGAATTCTTGATCAATAACGTTGATAATTACAGTGGTAAACTAGTTAAGAGTCAGTTTTATCAGAATTTGTGGTGTAGGTGTTAGGACAAAATCAAATCATCTGTAGTCAAAGTTCCCGAGTGATCAACATCAAGAGCTTTGAACCTTTCCATCAATAGCAAAACGTCATCCTGGCAAATCTTTCCCATTTCCTTCAGCTTATATAATATGAACTCTGCAGCACTGTGATAGAGATAATTCACAACAAATAAGCATCATATATATAATATATGCAATATACAGCATGCAGCATGCAAGCCCTAGCCGGTTTGTGCGTATGTGATGCGAACTTTTTACCTTACCACCTCATCGTGATCCATATCTGCTGCCTCAAGGTCTGAAGGAGTTAGCTTTCTATTAAGAACCCATTTAACCAGTGATTTTTGTCTTCTCTCAGTGTATAGCGCTGCTAGATAGAGAAAGAACTGACCTAAACAAATCGTGCTGCTCAGTATCCACAAAATAGCAAACATGCGTCCCTCTTGTGTTGAAAAGTTTTTATCCCCATACCCAAGGGTGGTCATTGTGGAACATACACAGTAAAAAGCATCAATGAATTCCATTCCTTCAACTAGAATTAAGAAGCTGATCCCAGAAATTATAAGCACCACAAGTAGCAGTGAAGTCATCAAGAATTTATATTTGTCTCTGTTGTTTTCAACATCCATAAGTACCTCAGCTGTATTGAACTTTTCATTCTTAAGCATGGCTTTAACCAAGAGAATTCCCTGCTTTTCCGCAATGTAATCAGCTGCATTACTTAGAATTAACCCAACAAGAGCCACACCAGTGAAGGCATAAATGCAGGAAAGTATCTTAGCCAATGTGCTGTGGGGTACAAGGTCCCCGTATCCCACTGAGGTCATTGTCACAACACAGAAGTAAATAGCATCTATGACCCCATTGGTTTTCTTACCATAAATCTGGTTCTTGATAAGGAAAAACCAAAGGGTGCCTATACCTAGATACAAGACCAACAACAATAACACATACTTGATCCTAAACTCTAATCCTACAAATGTTGGTTCAACGTTTATAAGAGGCTGCAACACCTTTTCTTGCTCTTGAGATTCTTTCTCTGAAGGACCGTTTGACCGGTGATGAGACTTTCTTCTTTGAATGGCCTTTGTCTCGTTGAGATTTAGTGAATCATTGGTAGACGAAAGTAAAGACTGCCTAACATCTTCATCAGCCATAGTTAGAATGTTATGCAAAGTTGCATGTATTTCGACAAGTCCTGCAGGTGATACATTAAGCAATCTATCATACAATTACAAGGTTGATGATAATGGGGGAATTAAAATTAAACAAGAAAGATGAACATAAGCTTAACCTTTGCCAATTCAAAAAAAATTATAAAAGCAAACAAAATTAAGTTTAGGAGTGTATAGTTTGATTTTAAGAGGGAAAAAAAAGGGTGATGTGAAGAGTTACAAAATGGGAAAATATTATAACAAAGATCCTCAAAGATAGGAGCACAGTCTACGCTTAGAACAATAACAGGAGATAAAATAGGTAGATAGTTCAATTCAAAGGGATTTGTTTCTGTAATTGGATTGAATCTTTTAAATTGAATAATTTATGCAATATATATATTTAAAAATAAAGATAATCAAAAATCAAAATGAATCCTAATTATAAAATATATACTTTGTTTTACATAAATAAACAAGTCATTATGCATAAAATATATAAACTTAAACCCATCATATTAATTAGAAAAGTTTTATAGATAGATTGTCTAAGTTAAATAATTATGGAAATATATATAACTTTTGAATAATTACTTTATTAAATTAAAAAAATTAAAGTAATAATATTTTGAATTAAGAGTAAGTTATGCGTGATAACTATTAAATTGAAAGAGATTTAAATGCTTGTATATATTTTAATTGGAATCAAATAAAATATTTCACCTGTTCATTGAGTCTTATTTCGATTGGTATGGATATTGTTATCAATATAGGAGGACGTGAGTTTAAGTGTGCTAAAGCATATTATTCCACCTTAAATATAATTAATTAAGACTATGTTTGAAATTGTTGAGGGAAAGAATAATTTAAATTAATTTTTACGTAATAAAGGCTAAAAAATTTATAATGCAAATTATTAAAAATGTTAAAAGTGAAATATATAGAAAGTAAATTATATAATATATATTATATATTACAAGGCTTGATATAAAAATGGAAATAAACACTATAATTATATTGTAGTTTTTTTATATTTGACCATTAAATTAAGTTAACACATGTTGTTACTCTTTTTGGTTTATTTACTTCATAATTTTTTTAAATATTAATAATTTCACAATTTAATCCCTCTTTGAAATATTATTAAAATCAATTTACTTTATAACTTTTTTTTTAAAACCATGATATCAGTCTTTATTAAATTTTAATTGTTACATTTAGTTTTGAAACAAACATTAATTAATAATAATGGCACTGAAAGCTTGCTTCTAATAGTACGTTTTGAGTTTGCTTCTAATAGCAAGTTTTGAAATAGATTAGGGCTTTTGGCGGACAGCGACGCTTGAATGAAAAAGGGTTTAACGGCATTGTCGATTATTGGAGGGGAATAGGCGGGTTGGCAAGTCAAGTTAAGGGAGGAGAAGTGAGAGGATGTGGTAGATCTGAGTGTGGTAGTGTAACACCCCTAACCCATATCCGTCGCCAGAATAGGGTTACGAGGCATTACCAGAAAAGATACATCTTCCAAAAAACAATCGTATGCGTACACTTGCTCAAACTTCTAAAACAATCAAATATTAACCTATATAACTAATTTAAATTCTTTACGAATCATATCATAACATTTTTCAAACATATATCCAGTTATATAATTCATAAGCAAATAGTGCCCAATATATCATTTTACCACATAGCATATGCGTATATCAAAGATATTAAATAATTCAATCAATTATTACAAACATGAATTATATAAAGTAAACATATTGAAGTACATATCATTTTTAGCAAAACTCTATTCGGCAAAATAAGGATATAATAAATTTAACCAAATCATTCATGGCATAAGTACATTACTATATATATAGTTTCAAATGGCTAAATCATAAACAAGTCTACTTATAAGTTCATCTAGGTAGATTGCACAAGACTAAAAGGTCTTGTATCAATTTAGACATATATTAAAAGAACACCGAATGGTCTAACCATCAAAGTACATATAACCATTTACATTCACCTATTTTATATAAAAACAATCATGATTCCTTATAACTTAAATTACTATTCATTTGGTCATTTTACAAAGCCTTAGCCGAATGTAATCATGCTTATTACTTATGTTTATTTTAATGTCCACTTTCAATTTTACTCAATCACATTATGTGCATGTAATCTCACATAGAATCAAATCTATATATTAACCATAATTTGCATTTCACATCAAACACATCACAAATATGTATATATATATATATACACATATAACATAGCAAACACTTGTTTAATACTTTAAAATACCAAAACCGAATCTAAACATGTTAATATCACTTATCTTGCAAAATAACAAAGGTCATATTCAACACCAATTCAATGATTACATTTTTAGATAAGCACATATAAATATATGTGAAAAAAATAAAATAAAATAAAATAAAATGAAATAAAATAAAATAAAGAACACACAAATTTTTACGTGGAAGCCCTTTCGGGAAAAAACCATGGGTAGAGGAGAAGAAAATTCACTATGTCGAATTCGAATTAATACAAGAGGAATAGACTATGTCTATTTATAGGCTTGTAAAGCCATATTCTGGTAAGATTGAAACACCTTATTCTAATCAATATCAAATAGATGGAATTTAATAAGGTTTAAAAAATCTTATTCTAAAAATAAAATAAAAGAAGTGTAATTCTATATGGATTCTTCTTTTATTTTATTTTACCACTGTATTTTATTTAAATAAGGATTCGGGTCACTTAACTCTAACAATCTCCACCTTGACACAAATTCTCAATGAACAAGTTCTTCTTCGCGAACTCTCAACGAACAAGTTCTCCACCTCTTCCATAAAACCCCCTTAAAGGTTTAACTTCAACAATGAACACCAACCAAGTTTAAGCAATGCTCAAACTTGGTTATAAGAAGTGACTTAGTCATAATATCTGCAGGATTTTCATGAGTACTAATTTTGCTCACAACAATATCACCACGAGCAATAATATCACGAACAAAATGATATCGAACATCAATGTGTTTTGTTCTCTCATGAAACATTTGATCTTTAGTAAAAAAGATGACACTCTGACTATCACAAAATACTGTGCTGATTTGAAGGTCTTCATTGAGTTCACTAAAGAGCCCCTTCAACCAAATAGCTTCTTTTACAAGCCTCGATGAATCGCCATGTACTCGGCTTTAGTGGTAGACAAAGCGATCGTAGTTTGCAAAGTGGCTTTCCAACCGATTGCACAACCTCCGATTGTAAAGACATAACTGTGAAAGATCTTCTTCTATCAAGGTCTCCAAGCAAAATCAGCATCAACATACCCAATGACTCCATCTCCAGTTCTTCCAAGCGTAAGCAAACATCAGTAGTACCTCGTAAGTATCTTAAAATCCATCGAATCGCTTTCGGTGTTCTTTTTCGGGATTCGCCATGTATCTGCTAACTGCACTAACTGCATATGATAAATCTGAACGTGAACAAACCATAGCATACATGAGAGATCCCACTGCACTAGAGTATGGAACATGTGACATGTACTCAATCTCAAAGCCGATGAAAGTCTGAAATGGGCTGCTAAATGAGTACTAACAGGCTTAGCACTCTGCATATTGAATCTGCAAAGAACTTTCTCAATGTACCCCTTTTGACTTAGGTACAATTTACTTGTTTTTCTATCTCTGAGAATCTCCATACCAAGTATCTTATTTACTGGTCCTAAATCTTTCAACTCAAATTCTTCACTTAGTTGGGCTTTGACCTTTCTTATATCTCTTTTATCTTTTACTGCTATCAATATGTCATCAACATAAAGAAGTAGATACACAAAAGAACTATCACTGTTTTTCTTAAAGTAAACACAGCTATCAAAACTACTTCTTTTGAAATCATGAAAAGTCATAAAGGAATCAAACCTCTTGTACTACTGTCTTGGTGACTGTTTCAAATCGTAAATGAACTTTTTCAGCAAGCAAATATAGTCATCTTTTTCTAAGACTGTAAAACCCTCTGGTTGTTGCATGTAAATGTCCTCCTCAAGTTCTCCATGTAAAAATGCAGTTTTTACATCTAACTGCTCAAGCTCCAAATCATGCATGGCCACAGTACCAAGCAAAGCTCAAATCGAACTATGCTTAACAACTAGGGAGAACACATCTGTGAAGTCCACTCCTGGAATTTAACTATAACCCTTTGCAACAAGCCTTGCTTTATATCTAGGTTCTTCAACTCCTGGAGTTCCTTCTTTCTTTTTAAACACCCATTTACAATGAACAACCTTTTTATCTTTAGAAAGTTTCACAAGATCCCATATTCTGTTTTTGTGGAGTGATTCCATCTCATTTGCATAGCAAACATCCACTTTTCTGAGTCTTCACAGCTAACCGCCTCAGAATAATTAGATGGCTCTTGATTCGCATCTATATCTTCAGCCACATTTAAAGTATAAGTAACTAGATCAGCCTCGGCATACTTCTTTGGAGGTTTAATTTCTCTTCTAGTTCTGTTTTTGGCGATAGAGTTTTGTGGTGAAGAAGCAACTCTATTCTCAATTTTTGTACTGGCTTGAGGAGTCGACTCTGTATTAATCTGATGCTCCACCTGCTTTTGATTTTCTTTATTAGAAGAGTCTTTAAGAGATAAGTTAGGTAGCATAGCAGTTTCATCAAAAACAACATCTCTACTAATCACAGCTTTTCTATTTTCAGTACACCATAACTTATACCCTTTTACACCAGCTTTATAACCAAGAAAAACACATTTAATGGATCTCGTTTCGATTTTCCATTATCAACATGAGCATACGCAGGACACCCAAAGATCTTTAAATCAGAATAATTAATAGGATTACCAGACCATACCTCTTGTGGAGTCTTTTTCTCAATGGCAACGGATGGAGATCGGTTGATCAAAAAACATGCATTAGAGGTTGCTTCTGCCCAAAACGACTTTGGTAAGTTGACATTTGACAACATACATCGAACTTTTTCCATGATCGTTCTGTTCATTCGTTCTGCAACGCCGTTTGCTGTGGAGTATGACGAACTGTCAAGTGTCTCACGATCCCTTCTAACTTGCACAATTTATTAAACTCATCAGAACAGAACTCTAAGTCATTGTCTGTGCGGAGGTATTTTATTTATTTTCCCGTCTATTTTTCAATCATAATTTTCCAAGACTTAAATGCGGAAAATACATCGCTTTTCTGCTTCAGGAGAAAACACCCAAACTTTTCTGGAAAAATCATCAATAAAGGTTAGCATATAATTAGCTTCACCTCTCGAAGGCACTCTGGATGCTCCCCACAGATTAGAATGAGTATACTCCAACGTTCCCTTCATGTTATGGATTCCTCTAGTGAATCGAACTCTCTTTTGCTTCCCAAAAACACAGTGCTTACAGAAATTTAGTTTGCAAATTCCTTGCCCATCAAGAAGTCCTCTTTTGCTCAATTTTACCATGTCATTCTCACTCATATGCTCTAGGCGCATATGCCAAAGTTTAGTAATATCATCATTTGACAAGGAAGAGGAAGCGATAGCTGCATCACCAGTAACAGTAGAATCCTGCAAAACATATAACTTGGCAGTCTTTCTTTGCCCTTTCATCACAACAAGGGAACCTTTGGAAATCTTTAAAACCTCACTTTCAGTTGTGTATCTGTACCCTTTTGAATCAAGAGTACTCAATGAAATTAAATTTCTCTTCAATTCTGGAACATGTCGTACGTCACTAAGTATTCTGACAACTCCATCAAACATCTTAACTTTAATTGTTCCAACACTTGTGATTTTACACGAAGCATTATTTCCCATCAAAGCAACACCTTCAGACACTGTTTCGTAAGTTGTAAACCAATTCCGATTGGAACTCATGTGGAAGGTGCAGCCTGAATCAAGTATCCACTCTTCGCTTACTTTAGGATCATTGACAGAAGCGACTAGAAGTTCACCATCGCTGTAGTCTTCTACAACATCAGCTTCACCTGAATTTTCTAGTTGTTTTTCCTTTTGATTTGCAGCCTTCCTTTTAATCTTGTTCTGTAGCTTATAGCACTCAGATTTAATGTGCCCTTTCTTCTTGCAGAAGTTACAAGTTTTACCTCTGTTTGAAGACTTCGATCTACTCTTAGATTTACCGCAAGGATTTCGTTCCTGTGTCCTTCCATGATCATTATCAGCATTCTAATCTTGTCTCCCACGAGCAATGAGACTCTCTCCCTGAGAGTCGAGTTTAACCACAAGATGCTTCATCTTATCATACGAGGTCAAATAATCATAAACCTCATCAACTGTGAGAGACTCGCGACTATATAAAAATGTGTCTCTAAAGGTTGAATAAGACGGGGGCAACGAAAAAAATAAAATCAACCCTAGATCTTCCTTATCATATTGAACCTCCATGGCCTCCAAGTTTGAGAGAATTTCTTTAAACATTGTTAAGTGTTCGTGTACAGACTCACCTTCCTCTAAATGATGAGCATAAATGCGCTGCTTCATATGCAACTTGTTTGTTAGAGTTTTCGACATGCATATTTGTTCTAGCCTCTTCCATAATGCAGCGGCGGTCTTTTCTTTCATCACATCCTGTAAAATTTCGTTGGAAAAATACAGATGTAATTATGTTAACGCCTTTCAATCTTTACGTTTCTTCTCTTCATCTGTTAAAGTCGAAGGCATCTTATCTATCCCTAGCAGGGCATCCTCTAGATCCATCTATGCAAGAACTGCTTGCATCTTAATCTGCCACAACGTAAATCTGGTGTTGCAATCCAACAGCGGAATTTCATACTTCAAAGACGTCATTACCGTGACCGAGATGAAAAACCCAGAAGCTCCGATACCAATTTGTGAAAAAAATAAAATAAAATAAAGAACACACAAATTTTTACGTGGAAACCCTTTCAAGAAAAAACCACGGGCAGAGGAGAAGAAAATTCACTATGTCGAATTCGAATTAATACAAGAGGAATAGATTATGTCTATTTTTAGGCTTGTAAAGCCATATTCTAGTAAGACTGAAACATCTTATTCTAATCAATATTAAATAGATGGAATTTAATAAGGTTTAAAAAACCTTATTCTAAAAATAAAATAAAAGAAGTGTAATTCTATATGGATTCTTCTTTTATTTTATTTTACCACTGTATTTTATTTAAATAAGGATTCGGGTCACTTAATTCTAACAATATATATATCAAACCAACATATCATATGCTTATATATATATATATAAGTGCCGAATCATGATTAATTTACTAGCATAATTCATATTCATTTCTTCACTTAATGAAAGCATATTGAACTCACTTTTATCACATGCCATAACCGAATCACCTTGTTACCAAAATACATGGCAAAACTAAATAAAACATGTTTCACATATATATATACATAACATTGCCGAATCATCAATTCAATAATTTTATTTCCTAAATTCAACATTTAACTGAATACACTCATCAACCAAATTAAATCATTACTATCAAATACAAGACATAGTCGAATCATTAAATAATAGGTAACATATCAAGCATAATTCATACTTATATATATATCATAGCCGATTCAACCAAACCAAATAAAATCATCATTTGAGCATAGCATACAAACCAAACTTAGCACACACAAGAACCATGATCAAGATAGCAAATAATTATATATCAAATTAGCCATTTTCGTATGGCATATTATATACAACACTTCAAACATATCTGGAAAGTAGTATAGCCTATGTAACAGCCCGATTTAGGGCCTAGTCAGAACAGTGGTCTCGGGACCACAAATCCGAAGTTAGAAAATTTATTTTATTATTATTATAGAGTTATGACATGATTATATTAGCATATGCAAAATTGGGTGAGCCAATTTTAATGTTTGTGAACCGATTGCAAAAAAAAAGGACTAAATCGCATAAAAGGCAAAAGTTGCATTTTAGTACCAAGATGTGTTGAATAGCTAAAGAAATAAAATTATGGGCTTTTAAAGAGTAATTTGACCCCTAGAAACAAGGTGGTCGGCCATAAGAAGCAAATTTAGTCAAAAAGTCAATGTTAGGTGACTTGATGTGAGCTTAGCTATCAATTTATTTCTTCTCCATGCCTTCTCCCCACTGAAAATATCAGAAAAAGAGGGGTTTTTGAAGCCTTTAAATTTCAGAAACTTATTACCTCAACAAGTAAGTGATTTCCATGTCCCTAGTTAATAATTTTTGCATTTTTGAGACCCTTGAAGCATGAGCTTTCAAATGAGGGGTCTATTTTGCAAAATGGTTAAGAGTTTAGGGTTTTTCCATGAATGAAATTGTAGTGTTTTCTGAGTTTTTATGGAAGATTATGAGTCTTAGCTATGTTATAAACAACTTTTGTGAAATGTGTTAACATGAAAACACCAAAAAGGGATATTTTGCAAAAGTTGCAAGATAAGTTTTAAGTGTGTGAAATAGTGATATTTTTGGGTTGCTATAAGAGTAAAAATAGTTCGGCTAGGCTTGAGATACAAATAAATTCGATAAAAATCGAATTTTTGATCATAGGGGCAAAATGGTCATTTTGCCAAGGTCTAGAGGCAAAATGGTCGTTTTACCCAAAAATGTGAATTTTAGATTGCCTAATTGTGTTTAACGACTAAATGAGTGCATTTTTCTATTATAGATCAAGATTTACCGAATCCGAACCTAGACTGGGGGAAAGCCAAGCAAATCGACTAAACCGACTAGTCGAGTACATTTTGTAAACCGAGGTAAATTGTATGTAAATAATATAACTACATTGTTAATACATGTATTTGAATTGCCATTGAATTTATATAGCATGAATTGCTAGATTATGAATTGAGAATGCATAGTAATAATTGAGATAGTAGAGAGATCCCATTGGAACCCAAGGAAACAAACCGGATATTTGTGCCTTAACATTCGGGTTACTTGTGTGCCAGTGTAAGACATGTCTGGGACATGCATCAGCCACATTATGAGAGCTAGTGTAAGACCATGTCTGGGACATGACATCGGCGTAGAGATGAGTGCTAGTATAAGACATGTCTAGGACATGCATCAGCCTCGATGATGATAGCCAATGTAAGACATGTCTAGGACATGCATCAGCACGTAAGAATGAGAGCTAGTGTAAGACCATGTCTGGGACATGGCATCGGCCTCGATAATGATAGCCAGTGTAAGACCATGTCTGGGACATGGCATTGGCAACTTAACCCATGTTAGAGGCTTATAGAATATCTGGTAGTGTTCCGAAAGGCTCAACTTTAAAGGTTATGAAAGCGAGTTAGTAAGGAAAGTAAAATAATGTTGTGAGTGGTACAGGTACCTATTCGATATGCATGAGTAATGAGCACAAAATAGAAAGTGTGACTAGAGTAGATGGTAATGAGTAAGTAAAGCTTATGCCTATCTTTGTGCTATGAGCAAGATGACTAGAGGAGAAATTTTTGTTTTATAATTATTTATATGCAACTTACTAAGCTTTATGCTTACTCTATTTCATTTTCCTTTTCTTTCAGTGTCGCTTAATTAGCTCAAGGATCCCTTAAAATCAGAGATATCGATCACACTATCAGCCGTAATACTCGGTATAGTTGGCTTTATATTTTTTATTATGGCATGTATAGGGCTAGAACTTATTATTTTGTGTCTTTGAGAATTGGTCAAATGTGTTGGCTTGAAATAGTTTCCGCATTTTACATTAAGCCTTGAATGAGGGTAACATTCATTTTGAGTCTATAATAGATGCATCTTCAGTTAAATGAATGTCTATCATACTTGATTTGGTATTGGTTGATGTTGACATGAAAATAGACATACTAGGGTGGCAATGAGACTTGGTAAATAGCCTCATATTGTCCACACAGGTAGACACACAGGCGTGTGTCTAGGCCGTGTGTGACACACGGACAACCCCATGGACGTGTGAGAAGGCCGTGTGTCCCCTGCACCTAGAAATTTCAAGTCAGAATGCATGATATTTATCACATGGGCAGAGACATGACCCTGTGTCTCAACCGTGTGGAGGGCACGGCCTAGTACACGGGCGTGTGCCATGGCCTTGTAATGCTGACGTCAGAAACAGAATACCCAGGTTTTTACACACGGGCTGCGCCACGGGCGTGTCGTGGCCGTGTGAAAGGACACGGGCGTGTGTCTAAGCCGTGTAAAGTCTGCACTTGTTTTATGAAAAAATTGTAAAAATTAATTGGCCACACGGGTGTAGGACATGGGCATGTCCCTAGCACACGGGCGTGTGCCATATACCTACACGGGCGTATGGAGCCTTAAAGCATGAAATTTTCTAAGTTTTCTTGAGCCCTCGGTTTGGTCCCAAACCACCTTGAATGTATGTTTTGGGCCTCGTAGGCCCAATCAAGGGACAGATTGCCTATGAAATAAAAAGTTTTAAATTGATCAAAATTTTATGGCCCGATTTTCTCATATTGGTTGAGTTTAAGTTCGGTAGCACCTCAAACCCTGTCCCGACATTGGATACGAGCGAGGGGTATTACAGCCTATACATGCCATAGGTTCAAAATTTAGCTTTTAAAAATACCGATAAACATATGATAGTGTGATAGACTTCGTTGACAATCTCCGAGCCCGTAACTAGTCTCCAAAATCTATAAAACAGAAACAAACATACACACACAGTAAGCTATCACAGCTTAGTAAGTCATAAGCAAATAAATATCTCAATGACATAATCAACTCAATTTAACCAAACCAATTCATGCTATTATAATCACATTTAATCTTAAACTTGCAAATTCATATACAACATATATATTCATGTATCAAATTTAAATTGGTTGAAATACATATATATCCATTATCAAAGTTATCATTTACTTCCAAGGTCATAATATCATCATATAGACGAATATATATACACATTCATATATGTATACACATGTTTCACACTTTAATATCACATACTCATATCATTTTGTCGAATATAGATTTGCATTCAATATACATATAACCAACTTTATAACATGATTCATATCATCACTTCAAATACCAAAACTTACCTTAATTTCAATACATTAGCTAACACATACTTGTACCTTTTAATTCGATTTCGCATTCAATCTTTACTTAATATTGCCCGTTGAATCATTCGGAATTAAATAGGATACTCGGATAGTCGGATAGTCGCACATATCGTACAATGCCAACGTCCAAGACGTGGTCTTACATGTAATTACATATCGATGTCATTGTCCCAGATAGGGTTTTACTTGTAAACACATATCGAAATCACCTATCGATGCCAACGTATTAAACGTATCGATGCCAATGTATTAAACGTAGTCTTACTCGTAATCACATATCGATGCCAACGTCCCAGACGTGGTCTTACACGTAATCACATATCAATGCCAACGTCCCAGACGTGGTCTTACATGTAATCACATATCGATGCTAATGTCCCAGATGTGGTCTTACACGTAATCATATATCGATGCCAACGTCCCAGACGTGGTCTTACACGTAATCACATATCAATGCCAACATTTCAAACGTGGTCTTACATGTAATCACATGATGCGGTCATTGAGAGCACAAAAAATATCTTATTCCCTGTAAAATAGTAAAAATAACAGTAAAGGGGAAGTAAGGTCGAATCCTCAGGGACCGGATTGTACGAATGCTCGTTTCTTGAAATCCTGGATAATTTCTTGGCTAAGAAAACTTGCGTTCCAGAAAAATAAAAACAAAAACACAGAATTAAGAATTTTGAAATAAAATAAAAACAGAATTTAAAGTCGAATTGAATTTGCGAAATTAAATAAATTGCGAAAATTAAAATGGAGAATATAAAAATAAACAAAGTTGAGAAAAGAGAGAGTTTCTTATGTGGCGAGATTCTAGCCTTTGGTTGTCTCGTTCCGCCTTGGGTTCAATCATTGGCTTTTAAGTAACCCTTCTCGAGCAGCCAATTATAGTGGAAGAGGACGCCTACGACCACCAGCTCCAAGAATTTAGACTTAAGATTTGGCAGAACCTGACTCTAGCCAATAATCGCTTTTGTGGGACAATCTTCTGCTAGATCATCACTTCCTAACGGTGAATACCATGCAATTTTGTCTCTTGGATTCGCCAACCTCTGACGCAGAAAGCCAACAAACCGACTGTGCAACCTTCCCAAAACGTACAAAGCGGTCGTTCCTTGCACAAGTTGAAAAGATCACCTATTAAGGGACATGGATGGAAGCGTCAACCCCGTAATGCGAAGAAGCGATGAATACCCTGTTGAAAAGGCTAAGCGTGGATTCTAAGCCTCATAAACCTTTTTGGGGAATTTCGACAACCTTCGGTTAGATTGGTTTAGCGGCTCATGATTTTTGGGAAAGAAATAAATATAATAGAAATGAGATTTTTTATTGAAGAAAATATGGAGAGAACAAAAGACAGAGTTTTGAGGAGATTGAGTGCTTATAGAAAAAAGAGAGATGTCAAATATGTGCCACTCCGTCCCCTATTTATAGTACTAGAAAACCTAGCCTATTCCTAATTAAATACTAAAAGATAAATATAAATAAATAAAGATAAATGAAAATAAATCCTAAAATTAAATTAAATAAAAATCTTTAATAATTATCCTAATATAATTGAAATTAAAATAGAGTCTTGTGTTATAAAATCTCTTCTTTTACATTTTAGCCCTTATGTCGTCCATGCTTGCATTTTTGGCACCACTTCTCTCTTACTTCGTATGTTGGCCCACTTTCTCTCCAAATTTACGCTTTTTGCCCTCAAATTTCTTTTTATCTTTAATTAAGTCCCTACAAGACAAAGAACCATAAAATAGCCTAAAATAGCAGGACATACTCAAAATAATCATGCAATTAGCACATAAAAATATGATGTTCTAGAGTATTATCATCACATATCAATGCCAATGTCCCAGACGTGGTCTTACATGTAATCACGTATCGATGCCAACGTCCCAGACGTGGTCTTACACGTAATCACATATGGATGCCAACGTCCCAGACGTGGTCTTACACGTAATCACATATCGAAAATCCTATGCATGACATATGTATCCTAGCTATTCCTAAGGTTCGTAAACATAGCTCCCAAGCATATACACATTCGGCTACCACATATATACTTTCAAATAATTCATTTCAACATATATAACTCGTATTTATTTAAAATTTACAACATCTATTTGTTTACAAACTTACCTCGGACAACAATAATCGAAACAGAACGATTATTCGACAACTTTGGTTTTCCCCCGATCCAAATCCGATTTCTTTAGTTCTTGATCTAAAAATATTCAAATTAAAATCATTCAAACATAATTCCATTCAATTTAGTCCAAAAACACATAAATGAGCAAATTATCATTTTACCCCTGACATTTTACATTTTTTACAATTTAGTCCAAATTGCACAAAACACAAAACATGCAAAATTTGCACACACCATGCTTAGGCCGAATGTTACCCATGCTCATACAAGTTCATACATTTCATTTATTTCACATTTTAATCCCTCAATTTATTATTTTGTAATTTAGCCCTAATTACTCAAATTCATCAAAAATTCCAATACAAAATATATTAATCCAAAACATATCTTTTATAATTCATCATCTAACATCACAAAGCTCAATTATTCATCAATGGAATAACTTAAAATATTCATCAAAATTAGAAATTCAAGCATGAGCTTTGTACACACTGCAACGATATCAAAAACATAAAAATTATAAAAAACTGAGCTAGTTACATACCTTAATCAAGCAAAACCTTGGCCAAAACTTTGAATAACTTATTTCTTTCTATTTTCTTTAACATTCGGTCATGCAAATAAAAGATGAATGCATGATATTTTATTATTTGTTTAATTATGTTAACATATTTACCATTTTACATTTTTAACCTTTATTAATTAATATGTAACCATTATAAAATAAGGTCACAACCGTCCATCACCTTTAACTATGGTATAATTACAACTTAAACACTTCAAATTATAAAAACTGCCACAATTCAGCCATTACAAATTAAACCATCAAATTTTCATTTTACGCGATTAAGCCCTTTTATTAAATCGGGCACTCAAACGATAAAATTTTCGAATGAAATTTTCACACACATAAATTCACGCATAATAAACACAGAAAATAATTTTTAAATATTTTTTTTACTCAGATTCGTGGTCTCAAAACCACCGTTCTGAATAGGGTTTAAATCGGGTTGTTATAGGTAGGCAATTTCTTAATAGCGAGTGTTCTGCAGTTTCAGGCTATGCATGCAACTTTAGCTAACTTATGGCATCCACACGGTGGCATTACGATTACAGATCTAGGGGAAAAAAATTTATTTTTCAGTTTTATTATGAGATAGATCTTGATAGGTTCTAGGAATGGGGTCCTTAGACGTTTAACAACCATTTGTTGGTTTTCCATAGATTGCGGGAAAGGGAGGATCCCATGGTAGTGCCACTGTTTTGGTTTAATTTTTGGGTCTAGGTTCATAATTTTCCAGTAGGTCTAATGTTGGAGGAAATGGCCAAGCATTTTGGCGATTTTGTGGAGCGATTATTAGAGTTTGATGCGAAATCTTTACATCAGGGATATGGGGGTTATATGTGAATCTGAGTTCGGATTGATGTGAGGAATCTTCTAATTAGGAAAAATAAACTTATTTTTGGCAGTAAAGGGTGTATCTATGCACGCTTTCACTATTAAAAACTATCGGTGTTCTACTTTATGTGTGGCAGATTGAGACATTTGGAGAGATTTTACCCTGCCAGAATCGTTTATGGAAAAAAAAGTTAAGAGTTCAAATGGGACCTATCTATTAAGAAGATCCTCAAAAGGGCGATGGTGATGTCAAGTCCATGGTTAAAGGAGAATGGAGGGGCCACAACTAGGTGAATTGAAGAAAACACTAGGTAATGGTCAGGATGGGGAGCACGGTGCAATACAAGAGTTGTTTCAAAACACAAATTTTTTAAGGCAAGTGGGGGATAATTTAGGATTGAATAAGGGGGGAAATTAAGTTTCGATTTCAGGGATTTAGAGAATATTGATCCTAATAGTGAGTTGATAAAAGAGGATTGTCTAATGAAGATTGAGGAGGGGAAGAAGATGTCTTGCAGTACTTAGTTTTCTTCAATTCTAGTAGAATGGACTCGGGGAAAACTACTAACGGACATGTCTTTGTTCATGATTCTGAGATATCGGTTGGCTCTGCAGGGCAGGGCAATCGGATGCAATGAAAATCTTACGCTAGAATGTCCAGGGAATTGAAATATATCTCCGAAACCATAAGACATTTCTCTCAACACTGGAATTGAATTACAAGCCCCATAATATTCCATGGGCTCTCCTCAATTGCTTGATTCATCCATTTCACTGATCAGAAGGAAACATGATAGATATTCTCACTCACTTCCCAAACACATAGAATCATATCACTCGGCCAAATACCCTTAAGAATCTCGATCACCCATTTTCAATTAAGGATCCTCCTCGCCTGAATGTTACCCACAATAGTAAAATTCATTAAATCCCTACTCTCTCCATCCCCTTATTCTAGAGAGATTTCCATAACCCCCTTAGATACCACGAAACCTAGATTCCTGATTGATTAAGAATTGAATTGGTGTAAAATCGATTTCTATCCTTTTGCTCGTAATGGAAAACTCCAAAGGCAAAATGATTAAAAACCAAATATTCACAATGAGACAACTCAAGAAAAAAAAATCTAGCCCTAACTCCACCTAGACTCAATGAAGGAAACCTAAATTGAGATCAGACTCAACCTAACTCATACTGAGAAAGAGACTCACAATATGAGAGAAAAACCTCTACAGAGAGATACACCTATATAATTGGGATGATTAATATGAATTTTTATGCTTTAGGTATGCAAAGGAAAATAATTCATGATGAGTTTAAAATTGTTATGGGGTCTCTTTTTTACTATGCCAACAATGGGTATTGGTCGTACGTGCTATTTTTATTTTTAATTAATGAGTTTCAATTTTTTTATTGATATAAATTTTGTTACTTTTCTTCTGGTGGTACTATGATGTATCATTTTTTTTTTATTTTTGTCAATTTTATTTTTTTTATTTTTTGTCATCTATCGTTTTGTTTAGTTACAGTTCCTAATTTAATTTCTTTTTAAATTTTGAGTGTTTTATTATTAATTTTGAGCTTTATTTTTAATTTTTAATTTTATATTATTTGAAAGTTATAGTATTTTTATTATGTATTATCTTAAGGTAAGTTGTGCTGAATAAGATGACTGGCACTCGGTAGTGCTCATTGCAAACTATCACTGAAATAGTGAACTAACTTGTCATATTTGAGTTGGGCCAGTTGACAATTTAATGAAGAAAACCTTTGGACTAATGAATGTGATGATATTTTGAAGATACTACGGTCCATCTGTGGAAACCAATCCATGATTATTGAAGATTTGATTGGATTAAAGTGAATCAATTCAACCCTTGGAATGTGGAGATTTGATCGAGATTGTGTTGTTAATTTTTGGAGATCTTATCTTTGATTGATTATACTTTGAATGTTTATGTTTTAGCTGTTATTTTCAATGAGTTACTTTGTATTAACTTAGAATCTATGTTAGCAATCTGAATTTAATATATGCATTGAGGCTTGTCTAGATTATGCAATGAAAGCTTATTGGGAGCACTTAAATTTGTTGATTGAGGAACTACTTTGTGAGTAACTGCAATCTAATTTGCAAACATTGAATATTTATTGCCAAGTTTTCAAGGGGAGAATCTAAAGGTGTGTCACATCCCAAATTCGACGGACCCAATTTGAGAGTAAAGCATGTTCGATAACCGTTTTGGCATACTATGATAGTACGATTTGCCACTTTATTGGTTCACTGGCGAGAATGAGTGTTTGTGTATTCTGGCATGAAAGTACCCGCTCGTTGCGGCATCTAAATATTTAATTACAAGGTATCTTTAAGTGAAGAAAGAATACGCCCAAGAGTTTGGCTGAGCACGAAGAGCCTACCAAGTTGATGAGTCACTAAACTAACTAAAATTATGACAAAGGCAATCGCACCTATCGAATAATAGTATAGCTATGGTGACTCAGGAATATCGTATCCACGAGGACTAAAAGTACTAGTAATGACTGTTTTTCTATTATTTAGCTGACAAATTAATGAGATTGATTTTAATCTAAAATTAACTAACTAATTACTAAGAACGCAACATAGAATGAATTAGGAAAATATTTGAAGAAAACCAATGAGATAGACAATACCCAGGAAAGAATCCACCTAGACTTCACTTGTTATTCTGAATCTGAATTAAACAATTTATTCACTTGCGTCTTGATCCGTAGAAATCCCTAAATTATGTTAATATCTCTTTTGAGAGTAAAAACAATTGACTCTAGATTGATTAATTGAAATCTCTTTCTAATTAAAACCCCTATTGTCGCATTAACTTGATCTATGGATTCCCCTATTAGATTTGAATCTAATCCGATAGATTTATGTCGTCCTATTTCTAGGATTGCATACAACTCGACTCAATTATGCTAGATCTACTCTTAAACAGGGACTTTTGCTCCACTGAAATAAGCACATGTAACATGAATCAATATCTTGAAAATACTAAAACATGAAATAAGCATGCATAATTGAGAATAAGAATTAAGTATTTATCATGTAATTCAAAAGTCAAATAATAAAATTCATCTTAGGTTTCATCTTCCCTAGGTATCTAGGGAATTTAGTTCATAATCTAGGATGGAAACATCTCAAAGTTAGGAAAACAACAAGACATAAAAAAATCCAAGAAAACTTCGAAGGAAATTTGAATGGAGATCTTCAATCTTAGAGGAGATCCGCTTCTGAGTTGATTTTAACGCTGTTTTTTGAGTAATTTCTTCTTTCTTCTTTCCGTGCCCCCTTAGGTCTTCTTCTAATATGTATTTATAAACTTTAGAATGCTTAGAAATCTTAAAAATTGGGTTTTTCTGCGTAAAAGGGAAGTAGGGTTCAAAATTGACACGGGCTGGCACGTCGGTGTGTGACCAGCCCGTGTGACTCACACGGATGTGTGCCCATCTCGTGTGGAAATGTTCGGGCTGTGTGGTTCCTGAAAACAACTCTTTTCGTCCGATTTTGGCCCCTTTTTTGCTCCTTTCACTTCCCTATGCTCACCTAAGTATAGAAACATAAATTTAAACGATTAGGAGCATCAAATTCACTAATTTACATAATAAATCATCTAAAAACGTGTCAAGAATGGGATTAAAAACATGTTACTTTTATGTTTTATCAAATATCCCCACACTTAAGCATTTGCTTGTCCTCAAGCAAAATCCTCAACTCATAATTAAAATTAATCTTTCTCAACTTATAATTCTCATCAATAATGTTTCGAAATAATTCACAAATAATCATACATTGATAATTCAACTAAAAGAGCACTAAAGATTCAAACAATCCAAGTCGAACATTTTTAAAGCATGAAAACATAGGTATTTCCCCTTATCTAAGTAATTACCTTTAATTCAAAATCGACAAGAATCGACATCCTCACTAAAGATTCACTCATATCACTCAAAGTGTTTTAAGGTTCAAGAATAAACACTCAATAGTCAAACATGAAAAGTCATTACCATAGGCTTGTATGAAAATCAAATCTCCACCACTATAATGAGATGATACACAAATCAAAAGGTCTTTAAGAGGTTGTAATAGGGCTTAGGTTAAGGGTGTGGAGAAAGGCTAAAAGAATTGGTTAAAATTGAGATCAAATTGATAAATTACCAAACTAAAAAAATAAACAAATGCTGAATTAAAAAAAACAATTACATCAATCGAAAACTATTCAAGAATAACACGAGCTTCTTCTCAAAATATCAATTTAACTGTTCAAGCTCAATTAACATAGAACTAAATAATAATGTATTTTTTTTTCATTTTTTTAGAACAATAAGAAATAACTTAGCAAATGAAAAAAAAGAGCATAGTTAGACAACTAACCAAATCAAATCTCGATAAAAAGGGAGTCAACAAAATGGGAAAAATTCTCAACGAATAAAAAAAAGAGAGTTATGGGTTAACATTAATGGGTAAATTAAGAAATGGTGAGTTAAACTCAAAGGGGTTTACTAAGGGTTAATTATAAAGATAGGCTTTTTATGGTATAATTAGGTTAAAACTTAGGTGTCTTTTTCATCTCAGTATATCAAATAAAAAATGTGATATTGAGATGCATAATCGAAGCAAGTTCTAGAATAACAAATCAATATTGACATACTCATAACCAATAATAAAATGAGCAAGAAAAGTATATGCTCTAAAGGCCCAAAATCTCACAAGAAATTATGGTTTTGATGTCAAACTTGCAAATCTCAAACTTCAAAGTAAACCTCAATTCAGGGAAACAACTTAAAAAATTTTAATTCTGAATATCAACTTATCATGCTTGATTCTATCATGTCTTAAAGTTTAAATAATCAATGCACAATACCTATGAATTTAATCCAAAACACATCAATAAAAATCATAAATTAATAAAAAATTATTCTAATAGAAGTATGAGAAAATTACCTAAACACAAGACATAATTCAGATATTTTCTAATAATTATATAAATAACCTCCTAACACTTAAGATGTACATTGTCCTCAATGTACAAACAGATATAATCACAATATAACTAGAATATCATAAGAGAGGGAAAGAATTGAAACTGCCCTGAATATTAAATGAAATCCCCATAATAGTGAAAAACGAAATTGTAGACAAAGCTAAATGTAGTGCATGATTCTGAGCAACTAATAAGGAAATAAACACAAATGGTGAAGAAGATTAAAAGGTTACTAACTCGATTAGAAACAACCATAATAAATAAAAATATAGTTCAAAAGATAAAAACAAAATAAGTCTAAGAAAATAAAAATAAAAATAAAAATAAAAATAAAAGAAAAATAAAAGGAAACAAATGGACTCAATGGCCTCATCATTAGACACATCAGTGCCTTGAGCCGTCAGCACTGAAAAGGAGATATGAAGATGCTGACATATCTGCTGCAGTGTCGAGTCAATGCTGTCGAACCTCTGAATGCAGTATTACTCGAAGCGAGTGAACCGCTCGGGGAGGTCCGCTAAAGTAGCAGCAGAAGGAATAGGGCGGTGACTTGAAGGTGGAGGCTGTGGTGGGTTGGGTGATGTGCGACAGAGTGAAAGGGCTAGGGTGTGTGGAGGAAGGGAAGAAAGGGTTGATGATGGAGAAAAAGGAAAGGGAGAAGGGCCTATTTGGGGATGGAAAGGAAAAGGGAAAAGGGATTTGGCGAGGGTGATGTTGGAACAACGACAACTGTGGTGGCTGGATTATGGAGGAAGAAGGAGTGGCGACAGCTTTGGGAAGGTAGGGGATGAAGAAGGTAAAGTAAAAATTAGAAAAGGAATTAGGGTTATAAAAGGGTGACACGGTCGTGTGAGGCCGGTGTTGGGCCACACGGGCGTGTGAGGTGTTTTTAAGCCCGTGTGCATTTTAAAAATACAAGTTTAGTCTTCACATGGCCTCTGACATGCCTGTGTGTCTAGGCCGTGTGGCGCACACGGTCGTTTCGTATGGCCGTGTGCAACCTTCTTCGCTTTTCCCACCCCGTGTGGCTCGGTCGTGTCTCTATCAATTTTTTTTGGAAAATTAGGTTTCAAGATCCACACGGCTAAGGACACGTTCGTGTGTCCATGCCGTGTGGGTCACACAGCCATGTCGCCAAGCCGTGTAACTTACTATCGATTTTTTTCAAAATTTAAAACTAAGTTATAGGATCCACACGGCCAAGGACATGCCCGTGTGTCCAGGCTATGTGGGTTTCAAAAACTTTTTTTTTTTAATTTTGAAAATTAATTAATTTTAAAAAATATCATGAAATAAAATTAAGAAAATTAGTAGTGTTAATACTCGGGTTGCCTACAGAGTCGAAACTCCTCTTTCTCGCTATTAACTCTATTATCAAAATAAGGTTTGAGTCAAGTAATATTTACCTTAAAAGTGTTGAATTCAGAATGCGTTACCTCGACTGTACTGTATGGGAAGACATTCAATATCGTAAAAAGAGTTGCTCCGTTCATATTAAGCTCTGAAGTGGCAATTCGAGGATCTATTTTATCTAACATTACCTAGTCCCTAACCTTACCATCCTTAAGCTCGTAATGGCGTCGCTTTGGTTTTGTATCATGTATTCTCGATTTCTCCTTGACATGTGTCTGCCATTCATCTATTTCATCAATCTACAGCCTTTGTTCTTCATAAGTTATTCTGCTTTCATCGCATAAGCTGGGACGTGGCTTTATCACATTTTTTCGAGGGGTTTCCTGCAAAGAAGGTTGAGCCACAATGTTATTCATATTAACAGAACTCGTATAATCATCTCGATCACTAGATGTCTTAAAAAAATCACGAGCTTGGAGTTTAATTCACCTATACCAACATCAATAATAGTTCTAGCAGTTGTTAAAAAGGGTTGTCCTAAAATTAAAGGTACATCACTATCCTCATCCATGTCTAAAACAACAAAATCAACTAGGAATATGAATTTATTGATTTTGACAAGTACGTCTTCAACAATACCCCTAGGAAATCTAATGGTTCTATCTGCTAATTGAATACTCATCCTAGTTTGTTTGGGTTTCCCAAGACCTAATTGCTTAAACATTTTATAGGGCATGACATTAATACTAGCCCCTAAATTAGCTAAAGTATTATTAACATTTAAACTACCAATTAAATAAGGAATAGTAAAACTCCCTAGATCTTTCAACTTATTGGGTAGTTTATTTTGCAGAACGGCTGAGCACACTACATTTAGCTCCACGTGCGACGAATCATCTAACTTCCGTTTGTTTGCCAAAAGCTCCTTTAAAAATTTTACTGAATTAGACATCTACAAAAGAGCTTCAATAAATGGTAAGTTAATATGCAACTTTTTCAAAAGTTTAAGAAATTTACCAAATTGTTCGTTAGTGTGGTCTTTCTTTATTGCATTCGTATATGGAACTCGAGGCTTATATTCCTTACCAGTCCGTTGTTGCTTATTTTGGCTTACCTTCACCTTACCTTTACTTACCGTACTTTCTTGCCTCGCTTCTGGTGTAGATTTAACTAACCCTTCTTCATCATGAACAGTAATAGAATGAAGCTGCTTTCTTGGGTTGGTTTCGGTGTTGCTAGGTAAGCTATCTTATGGCCTTTCTGAAATTAGCTTGGCAAGTTAACCTATTTGGTTCTCGAGCCCTTGAATCAATGCTTGTTGATTTGCTATATCGGTGTTTTGGAAGTAGGTTTCTGACACCGAAATAAACTTCGTCAGCATCTCCTCAAGGTTTGACTTTTTCTCTTATTTGTAAGGTGGTTGAAAGCCTGGAGGGGGTTGTGGTCTTTGGTTTCTTTGACCACCCAAAGAGAAATTGGGATGGTTCCTCCAACCTGCATTATAAGTGTTACTATAGGGGTTATTCTGAGGTCTAGAATTATTACCCATATAGTTGATTTGTTCGTTCTCTGTGCTAGGGTTGTAAGATAGACATTCTGGATTGTCCATCCCTCCTCCATTATTATCACATTGCATCACCTGATGTACCTGCTTAGAACCACATAAACCATCAATTTTCTTATTTAATTTTTCTACCTGGTTTGATAACATGGTGATCGGATCTAAGTTGAAAACATCGGCTACTTTTATCGGCTTCATCCTCATGACTTGCCACTAATAATTATTCAGTGACATTTCCTCTATAAACTCATAAACCACTTCAGATGTTTTATTGTTCAGAGTACCGCCGGCGGTTGCATCGATTAATTACCTAGTTGAGGGATTCAAACTGTTGTAGAAAGTTTAAACCTGTAACCACAGAGGTAACCCATGGTAAGGGCACCTTCTCAATAAATTCTTATACATCTCTCATGCATCATAAAAGGTCTCTAAATCTATTTCCACGAAGGAAGAGATATCATTCCTCAACTTAGTTGTCTTAGCCTGTGGAAAATACTTCAGTAAGAATTTTTCAGTCAGTTGATCCTATGTAGTGATAAAACCTCGTGGTAAGGAGTTCAACCACTGTTTAGCTTTATTCCTCAACGACAATAGAAACAATCGTAAGCGAATGGCATTGTTAGAAACGTCATTTATCTTGAAAGTTTTACAAAATCCTAGAAAGTTGTCCAAATGAGTATTTGGATCTTCATCTTGCAAATTATCAAACTGAACAAACTGTTGAATCATCTGAATAGTGTTCGGCTTCAATTCGAAGTTATTCGCAGCAATAGTGGGTCTCACAATACTCGATTCAGCCCTAGTTAGAGTGGGCTTGGTATAATCATACATTGTACGAGGAGAAAGATTCGAATTTACAGGATTTAAGGCAACCACAGGAGGTAGCTGATTATTCTAATTATCAACCATCTCCTCAGTAATAACAATAACGTCCTCTTGCTCTCCCACTGTACTTTGTCAACTCTGCCTTGCTTTTCTACAGTTCTGCGAGCTGTACTTTCAATTTCTCTGTCAAATACTAAATGTCTTGACGGGTTTCTTCTAGTCATAAACTAAAGAAACCTGCCATAAGCAAATAAAAGAAAAATTATAAAACAAAAATTAAACTAAAAAAAAAAATAAAATGCAATAAAAATAAAAATGGCTAAATTAATAAAAATCGAGTGTTCCTAATATTTTAGTTCTTGGCAACAGCATCAAAAACTTGACGAGTCACTAAACTAACTAAAATTACGACAAAGGCAAGTGCACCTATCAAATAATAGTATAACTATGATGAGACGGGAATATCGTATCCACGAGGACTAAAAGAACTAGTAATGACTGTTTTTCTATTATTTAGTTGACAAATTAATGGGATTGATTTTGATCTAAAATTAACTAACTAATTATTAAGAACGCAATAGAGAATGAATTAGGAAAATATTTGAAGAAAACTACTGAGATAAACAATACCTAGGAAAGAATCTGATAAACAATACCTAGGAAAGAATCTACCTAGACTTCACTTATTATTCTGAATCTGAATTAAACGATTTATTCACTTGCGCCTTAATCCGTAGAAATCCCTAAATTGTGTTAATATCTCTTTCGAGAGAAAAAACAATTGACTCTAGGTTGATTAATCGAAATCTCTTTCTAATAAAACCCCTATTGTCACATTAATTCGATCTATGGATTCCCCTATTAGATTTGACTCTAATCCGGTAGATTTATGTTGTCCTATTTCTAGGATTGCATACAACTCGACTCAATTATGCTAGATCTACTCTTAAACAGTGACTTTTGCTCCACTGAAATAAGCACATGTAACATGAATCAATATCCTAAAAATACTAAAACATGAAATAAGCATACATAATTGAGAACAAGAATCAAGTATTTATCATGTAATTCAGAAAATTAAATAATAAGATTCATCTTAGGTTTCATCTTCTCTAGGTATCTAGGGAATTTAGTTCATAATCTAGGATGGAAACATCTCAAAGTTAGGAAAATAACAAGACATAAAGAAACCCAAGAAAACTTCGAAGGAAATTTGAATGAAGATCTTCAATCTTGGAGGAGATTCACTTCTGAGTTGATTCTGACGATGTTCTTCGAGTAATTTCTTCGTTTTTCTCTGCATGCCCCCTTAGGTCTTCTTCTAATATGTATTTATAAACTTTAGAATGCTTAGAAACCCTAAAAATTGGGTTTTTCCGCATAAAAGGGAAGCAGGGTTCGAAATCGACACGGGCTGGCACATGGTTGTGTGGCTAGCCCATGTGACTCACACAAGCGTGTGGCCAACTCGTATGGAAATGCCTAGGCCATGTGGTTCTTGAAAATAACTCTTTTTGTCTGATTTTAGCCTATTTTTCGCTCCATTCACTTTCCTATGCTCACCTAAGTATAGAAACATAAATTTAAAGGATTAGGAGCATCAAATTCACTAATTTACATAATAAATCATCCAAAAACGTGTCAAGAATGGGATTAAAAGCATGCTACTTTTATGGTTTATCACAATTGTAAAAGGAAGCTGCAAGAGACTTAATTTCTATAAGACCACGCCATACACGAGTCACCCCTAATGTGTAATATACCTAGTTTGCATGAATACTATTCAAGTTGGTTCTCATAATGAGACTAGTTGAGAGTTGACTAGACTGATTTGACTTTCTTTTTGACTAGCTTATCTTTAAAAGTCAACTTCATCAGATTTTTCTTTTTTTGCTTCAGATCCTTGTAGGGAAAACAAATGATAATTTCAGTAAATATTGTCACTTGTCAAAATCCACCATAAGGGATTAGGAGTATAAATATGAGGTGAAGGACTACATTCTGATAATTTTTTCTCCTTTTGTTTACATTATGGTTTCTTCTTTCCACTTTAAATATTCTCTCATTCTTCATCAATAAGCAAAAAAGCTAGGATTTTGTAAATCAGTGGATGATTCAATCTACTGGTAAGTTTGATAGCTCTACATGTTACAACAGTTAAGAGTAGAGATATGTAAAATATGTAGGAACAATATATGTTTGGTGAAGGGCCTTGCATGGGGGTTGTGCATAGTGATATACTAGTAACTTATCTGTAAATAAGGATTTTAATAGGGGTTTTGTAATATGTGAATAGATGTTACTGCTAGGACCGAGAAGGATGTCTGAAATAGGCATTATGGGTCGAAGTAATGATGAGTCTCTTAACCTAACTCTTGGATTCCATTTTATGTTAATTATTGTATGGTTGATATTCATGTAACTAGCAAGTCTTCGTGTAGAATGATGTAATCATGTGTATATGTGCTTCTATGAAGTATCAATATGCACATAAATGAAGTATATGAAGTTTTGAGGTAGGCAGTTTTGGAAAAGTATGAGCCTAGAATGAGTATAAGCAAGGTCCTTGTAAGTGTCTCTACCGTAAATAAGTTAGCATGTTGAGCCTAGTTGTACGTAATGTAATCTAGTGTTCATTGCGAGTATGGTTGATAAGTGTTTCCCTATTATCTGAGTCCAGTATAGACGGATCTGTGAAGATGAAAAAATATATTGTGATGCCTCATGTAGGGCAATTATAATGCTAACTGGATTGACATATCATTGAAAAAAATATGTAAGACTATGTGGTAGAGACCCCATGGTATCAAATGATAGTACGCCAAGATAGTGAGAGATATGTGAAGTCCATGGTCATGGCGTTTTATGACCATGAGGATATTCATGGTGTAGTCTTCGGTGGGATATAAGTCAAATTGGTTGATGATAACATGAAGATATGTGTAAGACCATGTGGATGAGGCCCATGGCATCAATAAAGATAAAGTCTGTTTGGATAGTAAACACGTAACAAAGATAAGGTTCATCAGGACAGTAAATTGGTAAGTTTTTCGAAAAGCCTTAGTCATTAGTTTTCTGAAAAACTTTAGTGGTTAATCTTCTAAAAAGCCTTAATGGCAAATTTTCTGAAAAGCCTTAGTGGCTAATTTTCGGGATAGCTTGTGTGGTGAATTTGAACTCAAAAGCCTATCTGGCAATTTATGAATCAGTCGTGGTGGTGATATTTGGGTATGGCTTCGAGGCATTTTCTGAATAAGTTCTCGAACAATATATTAAACTAAGGAATCTATTATAGTGATCCACCATGACCGGGAATTTCATGTATTTGAAATTTTGGGTGGTTTGCTGGAATCTATAACAGAATCTGCCAAGAGTATAATCTAATGAATAACGTTCTGAGATGTGTATCAAACTATTATCTTCAAAGAGACTATAAGAAAGAATCTGAAATATAGTGTGAAGATTAGTATCCTTCATTCAGACGTATTGTGCATAAATTAGTTAAGAGTAAGTGGCGTATAAATATCCGCCAACCAAAAAAAAAAAAAGTATCTGCCAAAGCTTAAAAGAAAGTCCAGAATATTAAAGACAAGAATTTCAGTCTCAGTGCTATAAAGAAATAATGGTTTAGACTCATTAAGTTCTGCTGAATTTATAGGTGTGCATTTGTGGTGCAGGTTCTTAAGTTGAACCAATTCGCCAGTGAATGACGAAGTCAAGAATGCGCTAGAGTAGCGGTTGAAGTGCAATATTAAACATACATAGGAACTTTTGGGAATACGTTGTCAAAAGGCGAATAATATTATACGCCACAAATGAGTCTGCCTTAAATTTAAGTGTTATTGTCGTACACTATTATTTGAAAATCAACTGTAATCAATAACTTGTACTACGAAATCCTTTTACTTAAAATAATAAATAAGTGAGAGGTATATTCAGTAAGTCTTTGTCAGTTTTAAAATTCTTGTTAAGTGTTTAAATCTGGTGGCATCCTATATTCAGATCTAATAAATCGAGTTGGGTATAGAATGTTACAAGATGAGTTTTCTAGTATTTAAGTATAAAGGTGAGATTTTTATATTTGGGAATAATAGAGTATAAATTACTTTAAAAGATGGTCAAATAGCTAACTTTGTTATTTGCTACATGAATAGAAAATTTGATCGTGGGACTAATAAATTGTATTTGAAATTATTTTAATTGAAAATTAATTTAGATGTAGATTGAATTAGAGTAATAAGTTAATTATCATCTATTAGTTATATATTTTATTAGTTGATTGTACATATTAACAAAATATATTATAATTTTTAAAAAAGTTTGCTACTAATTTTTAAAGTATATTTCTGTGTAAAATTCTCATTATATTTTAAGTGAAATTAAAAATTGCCTATATTTCATTTTAATTAATAATTATATTAAATTTTGTCTCTAAAATTTGATTTTTTATTGAAATTTTCTACTTGACTTTAATTTAAAATAACTTGAAAAGAATTTAATAAACTTCTTTTTCTTTTTGTAATTACCTTAATATTTAACAACAATAAGTAAAACAATATAACGTCAAAATCAATAAATGTACATATATATATATATATATTTATTTTCTCGTATTTGTTTCATTAATTTAAAATTTCTAAGCTAATTTATTAATTTTTAATATTTTATAAATTAACTTATAATTAACTATTGAAATAAAATATTTAAAAAGGTTTTATTATTAAAATATATTTTCAAATATTCAAAATTAATATAGAATTTAATTAAAAAAAATAAAATTTGGTAGTAAAAATTAATAAGTTTAAAGTTTAGTGGTAAAATTTAATAACATAAAAATTAAGTGTCAAATTTACTCATATTATAAAAAACTAACAACGGAAAATATCAATAAAAATAAAATATAATGACAAATTTTAATATTTATTTTAGTGTGAGGATGAATTTGTACTTTAACCCTTTTTAAAAAAAAACAATTTTGGAATTTTTTAAAATGGTATGATAAAAAAATTTGTAAAAAAGAAAGTATTTTAAAACGTAATTTTCATACCGGTTGAACATAATTTTTAATATATTTTTGATAATTTAGTCAAAAAAAATAACTGTATGTTAACTATTAAATACTATGATAATTTAAAATAGTTTTAGTAAAAAATAATTTATATTTAATATAATTACTCAGAATTTATTTTAAATAAGTAACGGAAATTAATAAATTTTAAGTATAGTATTGATTAATAAATAGAAAGTCCTTCATTAACATATCAACATTATATAATATTTAAATTTATATTTTAATATTATTATACTAATTTATATAATAATTACATAACCGAATATGTTAATTAATTTAATATACATTAATTTTATTACATATACACATATTATGTGAACTTATTAAATTTATATAAATTTATAATCAGCTAATATATATATATATATATATATATATATATTTGGACTAGCTATTTATTCAAGTTGTGTAGATTTTTTTAAGTTGTATTTTTTTTTTTTGTATTTGTATCACTTGAAAGTTTATTTGTTTTATTTAAATAATTTATTTTTAGGGATCCGTCAAAAAAATATTTAAAGGGATTTGACAAATTATATAATTATTTTTTGTTTTGATTTTGATTTTTCATTTTATTGTCTTTCATTTGAATATATTTCTAATTTATTTACATAAATATTAAAATATAATAATTATTTAAAATAGTTATAAGATAAAATATAGTTATTATAAGTTTAATATTACCTTCTATTAATTTAAAAATAGATTATAATTTTAAAATATCATTTTCTATTAATTTAAAAAATAAATATATGCATGAATTATGTTGTCATGTGTTAATAGGATAAGTATGACGCATGTTAAAAAATTAAATCGCCTGGGACTTAAAATTTTGTAATATATATATATATATATGATATAGTATTACAAGTTTATAAATACTTATCTATTACATAATTAAAATCAATTAATTGCAAATTAAATTTTATTTTTACAAGGATATGATACAAAATAAATTAAAATAATTAAATTGTTTATATAGTAGATTAAAATGCATCACTTTTTGATTAGGTGACAATCTTTAATTATGATGCAGGGGCTTTAACTATTATAAATAATGAGCAAACAACATAATTATTTCATAATCGCATTTTTAGCTAAATTTTAATGTTCATAATGTAACACAAACGTTCATTATTTCCTTTTTATCCACTGATTTCAATAATGGATTATACATTGGTGTTGTAGAATTATAAACATGTTCTTTAATTTATATTATGAAATTAAAATTGATATTTTGAGGTGTTGTAATACGAATACATAATTCTATTAGAGGTGTTTATGGGATGGGTTAAGTTTGAATAATATTTAACCAAAATTTTAAGTCCAAATTCAGCAAAAAAAAATAAATTTAAAATTTTGCCCAAACTTGACCTGAATAAAAGTGTTAAAATTTAAGTCTAACTTAACCGTATTAAAAAAAATTATATGCATTTTTTATATAATTTCTTTTAAAAAATATAATGCAACGAAAAATGCTAAAAACTTCTTAACAGCTTGAAATAAATTAAAAAAAATGTATAACACTAATATAAGTGAAATTTAACAAGCAAATGTCCCTAAAATAATAATAAAATTAATAATAAAATAATAATTATACAATATCCAAATAATAACAACAAAATAGTAGTAATATAATAATGAAATTGTAATAAAATAATGAAAAAAATAAGAAAATAGCAGAAAAAAAACTATTTTCTTTTTACAAATTTGAGTCAGGCCTAGGTTAAAAAAAAGCTTTACCAAAGGTTTGACCCATCTTCTAAATAAGTCTTATTTTTTTATCCAAATTTATTTTTCAGACCTATATTTTTACCTAACCTCTCACTTTTCGAACAGGCCGTCGGCCAGGGCATGTCTATAATTTATAGATAATTTAAAAATATATTTTGATATAAAATATTGTAATCTTAAAATATTAGAACCCTTTTCTGGGTCTGAAGACATCTTTATAGCATTGACAACACGGTCGAATCATGTCGGCCCAAGAACAATGTCCATGTTGGCTTAATGGTGGATTTTTTTACCGGTAATCTGCGAGGACTTTTTCATAATACGAGGGAAAAGAAAAAGAAAAAAAGGTATACCGCGAGCTGGGGACGCAGAAGAACAAGCACAAGCACAAGCACAACAAGGCTTAAAGCACTTTACGATTGTTTTAGCGTCCGTTGATCTTCACTGCTTTAGCCATTTTGTTATGTAAGTTTCTTTTTGTTGAAGTACTGTTCTTTAACATTTTATTATTTCTAGTATCTCTTGTTTTTTTTTTTTCCCCTTACTTTCACTCTTAAAATTTTCCAGCTAGTAAGCTATATATCTTAGCTCCAATGGGTAGCTTCTTAATTTAGTTGTTTTTGTGTTCTTTTTCTTGAAAAAGGAATCCGTTTTAATTCTTGTTTATAATTATTGTTTCTTGAAGGGTTTATGCTGTCAGGTTTTGGGGGAGTCTAGGATTGCAGTGACATTGATTGTACTTGCATATATATTTCAAATTGATTATATACAATGGCATCCGTTGCATCGAAAAACATGTGGCTAAGAAGGCAGCAATGCCCATGTGGTGACTGGAAATGTTATGTAACATATGAAGGAGATGCTGCAGAGACATCCATAGTATCCCAGATTGTAAAAACTGAATCGCTTCAGTCCCAAGACATGGTTGCTCCTTATGTTGGAATGGTGTTTAAGACTGACGATGATGCTTTCGAGTATTATGGAAATTTTGCTAGGAAAAATGGGTTTTCCATTAGGAAAGAGAGGTCCAGACTGAGCCCCCAATTGGGGATTTATAAGCGTGATTTTGTTTGCTATCGTTCTGGGTTTGCACCGGCAAGGAAAAAGCTTTCTGGGGAACACCATAGAGATAGGAAGTCTGTACGGTGTGGGTGTGATGCTAAGATGTACTTGTCCAAGGAAGTAATAGATGGGGTTTCTCAATGGTTTGTTGTACAGTTTAGCAATGTTCATAATCATGAGCTTTTAGAGGATGACCAGGTCCGTCTCTTGCCTGCATATAGGAAGATTAATGAGGCAGATCAAGAGAGAATTTTACTACTTTCAAAAGCTGGGTTTCCTATACATCGTATAGTGAAGGTTTTGGAGTTGGAAAAAGGCATTCAAGGTGGGCAATTGCCTTTTTTGGAGAGAGATGTTAGGAATTTTGTTCAAAACCGGAAGAAAGTGGTTCAAGAAAATGATGCTTTGCTCAATGAGAAAAGAGAAAATGATACAATGGAACTTCTTGAGGCATGTAAAGCAACAAAAGAGGCTGATCAAGATTTTTTTTATGATTTTACAGTAGATCAGAATGATAAGGTTGAGAACATTGCTTGGTCATATGGTGTCGCTGTTAATTCATATGCCTTGTTTGGTGATGTTGTTTATTTTGACACCACTTACAGATCAATCACATATGATATGCTTTTTTGGGCATGGTTTGGAATTGACAACAATGGTCAACCAATTTTCTTTGGTTGCGTTTTATTGCAGGATGAAACACTGCGCTCCTTTGCATGGGCTATACAGGTTTACTGCTTTAATCTTTTGTGTATTTTAAGTAGGTTTTGATGTATCTTATTTGTTTACAATTTTTTCTCTGCCCTTTTGGTGTAGACGCTTATCCGCTTCATGAAAGGGAGATGTCCACAGACAATTTTAAGTGATCTTGATCCACGACTTAGAGATGCTATAACAAGTGAATTACCGAGTACCAAACATGTTACATCTATATGGAACATACTTCCAAAGGTATCTAGCTGGTTCTCTCTTCAGCTTGGATCTCAATATGCAGACTTTAAATCAGAATTTGATGCATTGTATCGTCTGGAGAGTACAGAGGATTTTGAGCTACGATGGAATCAAATGGTTTCCATATTTGGACTTGGCTCAGATAAACATATCGCTTTACTCTACTCTCTTCGTACATCTTGGGTGCTGTCATATGTGAGAGTTCATTTTCTTGCTCGAATGGCAACAACAGCCTATTCGAAGTCTGTAGATGCTTTCTTGAAAGGAATCTTCGGTATTCAATCATGTTTACGTGGATTTTTTGAGCAGGTATGTTAATTACAAACGCTGTATTGTAATCCCTCAACTTTCTTTTTTCTTTTCTGTTTTTGATATGTTGGTTATCATTATGATTGGTTTTCAGGTTGGTATTGCAGCCAATTTACAAAACGAGCGACATCAAGAGATGCAGTGCCAGTATATGCATATGAAAACATGCTTACCCATTGAAGAGCATTCACGGCAAATTCTTACACCCTTTGCATTCAATGCTCTACAACAGGAATTAATAGTAAGCATGCAGTATGCTGCATCTGAAATGGCCAATGGATCATATCTTGTGCGTCATTTCAGAAAGATTGATGGGGAAAGTCTTGTTATATGGATTCCAGAAGATGAACAGATTCACTGTTCATGTAAGGAGTTTGAGTCTTCTGGGATATTGTGCAGACATGCTCTTCGTGTATTTATAGATAAGAATTACTTTCAACTTCCTGAAAAGTACTTTCTAAGTAGATGGCGAAGAGAAAGCTCTTTGATGTTTTATGATGATCATTCTGTTCATGATAAAGATGATGAATGGTTTCAAGAGTTCCAGTCCTTAACTGAAACTTTATTTGCAGAATCATCAATTACAAAAGAGCGCTCTGATTATATTCGTAGGGAGCTGACAAAGGAACTTACAAGACTTCTCAGTGAGGTTAGAGATATGCCAGAAAACGATGGAGCACCCATGGATTTTACGCTTACACCAACTGATTAGTTGCTGAGTAGTTAAAGCTGCTCTTCAGAGTAAATAGAACCACCAGATACTACAATAACAAAAGTGATAACCAATTAAAAGTGTACCATGAAGATGATCATGTTGTAGTTGGCGCTCTTTCAATTTCTACATGCAAGTTGAATGAAAGCTTTGTGAAAATGAGTGATAATCTGAAGTAGATGCTGAAGAACATATTTTTGGATGGCTTTTGACAAGTCATTTTAATTCCCTTCAGGAAATAGACAATGGAATGTAGATCAGAATACAAGGATGTGAACTTTCATATGGTAGCCTGCAATGTGAGATTTCATTAAAGCATTCTTCAACTCTCCTATCATATTGAAAGTAATTAAATTTACTTTGCTGTTGCCTTCTCGTTTGGAGTATTTTCCTGTGAAAGTTTTTGTTTATAGTCTTTCCCTTTTCTCTCTCTCTCTTTTTTTTTTTTTTTTTTTTTTCTTACAGCTCATTTCAACAGTTGTGTTTATTTTATTCCGATGTGTAAGTTCTAAGTTGTACTTTTGTAGTTCATTGTGTCATATTGACAGTTTTCTTTTAAAACCAGACAATTCATTTGTAAAATAAATGAGGTGAAAAACTACATGGTAGCACCTTTTCTCCCATATTTTGCAGTGTGCCATACAGATCTAGTTTACTTTTTTTTGGTAGCAGGAAAGGTCATTTGAGATTCAGCAAGCATCTTGTCAAAGTTTTTGTATTCACTTAATTTTCAGTTAGACTATTTTCTTCTCTTCATCAATCTTTGAATTGCTGAGTGTTCTTTGTCTTCCCCTGATCTTTTCGTTAGCTAATTTACTCTTAACCAATTTGTAGTTTGGATTTTCTCTCAAGCATCACAATTAATTGACACTGGAATTTTACACCTGGTGTGTTTTAGCCTGTTAGAATGTAGCTGCAATTTCATTTAGTGATGTTCTGTAAATCAGTTATATTATATTGATGACATAAAAGTGATGGTTTTAAGGATGATAGTTGATTATGTATGCAGACCATTTGAGTCAATTGGATGCTTATTGTGTGGCTACTTTTAAAAGAGGCGGCAGTCTTCCATCTGCCATCGAAATCCATGTGTCATGATGCCTTTGTGGGCAATACAAGAAGCCAAAGATGGCAAGAAGACAAATAATTCTGTTTTTCTAATAATATTCCTAATTAGAAAATTTATTTAGCAAGTATTTTATGCAATTAGAACTTAATTTTACTTTCCTTAATTGTAGTTTCTTATTCTACCAGATTAAAATCCCATGTAACCTTCATTTAAGGGGACAATTAGACAGAAATTATTTCAATTTATAGAGGTTTAAGATTCTCTCTTTCTGATGACTCTAAAGTTAGGAGCTCTGTTCCATGTATTATTGATCAAAGGTTCATCATGAGAAATATCTACAACGGTAGGTTTTATTGTGAATCGTTCAGTGATTTAATCCATAACCCATGATCATAACACCATGTTACTGAAATTAGTAATTAGATTTTCTTTTCCTTTCTCCCTTTTATTGTGCCTTAACTGTGTGTTGATTTCCCTTGTTGAAAAATTGAAGATCAGTATAAAATCCTGTTTACTTTGATTTGGCTTGCCAAAATGTAATATCCTAGTAACAATTTTCACTATGTGCTCTTTGAGCATGGAACATAGTGATAGTTCTTAACCCTCAAGTATCATAATAAGTCCATACTGGATAAGTTTGATAAATCATTGGTTTTCCTTTGCATTCTGGAGCTTTTAACCTAGGTGACAGTTTATCCACTACAGAGATGGTGGTTAACATGCACGATGCATACAGATTCGTTGCTCTTAGGATGTATAACGGGTTGAAGTTCATTGAGCCTATGTTACTTGGACTTCGTGTGAGTGTCCGCTACAGGTATGTATCCGACATGTGTATGGTTAGATTTTTCTAAGTTTTTCCATATATTTGGAAGATCCTTGGAGGTCATATGCTTGTATGCATGTGTTGGACATGAGTGTCGAACACAGGTACTTCAAGAAGAATGATGAGTCTGAGTAACATAGATGGGATGGCACATTTCTGCCTTTCTAGGCTTTATCCTAGTGGGATTTAATTTTTCTGGTTGAGAAGGTTGCAGGTCAAAAGATGGAGATACTAATCTTCAGCATCCATTTTTAAGTGATAAACCATTGAAAGTTGGGTTATCATGTTCTATATGGTGCCACCAGTTTCATCCCAGGCAGCTTCAGGTGAAATTTGACAAACATACACAATGTAAGTGTTCCACGTCTTTTGCTAACTTTTATATTTTCTCCACTTCGTGAATTTGTTGTTTTGTTTGAAGTATGCAGTTAATCCTAGCAATTGTTGTTGTTATTATTATTATTATCATTATTATTTCTTTTACATGAAATTATGGTATTGCAGCTGATTGCAAGAATAATCTTTCTGAATGATGATTGAAAAGCGGATTGTCTCTGCCACCTGTATGTTTTTATATCTGTTAGTGGTTTGGTTCAGCCTGACCTGAATAGTTTTCTTGGCCCTGCACAATTGAAGAGCCGACACGTTTTCACTATCTAGACCCGCATTACATGCCTTTCATGGAAATGGCCAAGATAGGTAAGGCAAAATTGTATCGATTTTGGTACTGTAGCAAGTCATGCATATTCTTTTGCGAGAAGAATAGTTTATTGGTTTGATTGTTAGAACTGTTCCATACTGCAATTATTGATAATTATTTGGATGCTTCCTTTTTTTTTTCTTTTGTCTCCACTAGCACGACTGATGCTGCAACAAGCATGCTTTAGTTGGCAATGCTTCTCATTGATGTCTGCCACCGTGTGATACTTCTAGACAATCTCCTTTTCTCCATAACTGGTCTGCCTTTGCAGGTATGAAATTGAAATGATTCAATGTGAGTGTCATGGCATAAGGGTCCCTCGGCTGACAGCAGAGATTGTCCACTATATTTTGCTAAATAACATAAATAATAAACAAATAAATGAAAATGAAAGGTGCATAGATTTTTAGCCACATGATTATGGGAAACCCTAGTAGATGACAAGTAGATAGAACTGATCTGCTATGCTATCAACAATCAAACTAGTATATATAGTATATGATTTACTTCTGTTTTGTCCTCAAGAAAAACTTGCTGCTGCCATTGATATTTTGGGTGCTCATGGCATGGATAGGGTAGTTAGCTAGTCCTTTTATATCTATCTATCAATGCACTTAGTTAATTGTTACTTCTCTTATATTATTATCCTGAAATCCTCTGTTGGTATGGACCCACAAGCCATTGAGAGAGCTTCTCCTCTTTTTTGGCTTAGGGTTTGACTCGGTTCGACGTAAAAAATGTGTCGAACAACCAAAAATATATAATATAGGCCTCAGCTGGGGCTGGGAATTATGGGGTGATCTATCCACCTTAGCTACAGTTAATGTAAATTTGGTCTAGATGGTGAAAACGTGTCGGCTTGTGCACGGCCAAGAAAACTATTCAGGTCAGGCTGAACCAAACCACTAACAGATATAAAAACATACAGGTGGCAGAGACAAATGAAAGAAATATGAAAGTGTTTAGTTGTAACTTAAAGAAAGAATAAATGAAAGAAATAAGAATTATGTCCATGATGATGTTTACCCAGTTCAGTTTACTAATTTATGTCTACAAAGTTTTGTCCAGTGAAAATTTATCATAAATTTTTAGTGCAAGTTATGATTTAAATTTAATCAATGCTTAAATTGTCTTAGTTTCACTTCCATATATTCATAATGAATATTCTCACCAAATAAAACTTTCCTCAACAATATCTCCACTAAATCCTCAACAACCCTCCCCTAAATCCTCAACAATCAAACATGCATGATTTTATTTGCATTATCAACAAAACCAAGTGTTTTGTCTTATATATATATATGGGTGTATTAATCTATGCTTGAGATAAAGCTGAGTTTTCATCTTCTCTAAACATGGCTTTGGGATGGTTTCTGCATTCTCTGGGGTACCAACCTGATGACATGCAGTACTGCAAGAACATGGCAAGTGAACAAAGTGGAGGATTGACTCAGAGCTCCAAGGTGTCCTCCAACGGTGAGCTGACGGCGGTGAAAGCGAAAATGCATCTGGCTTCGGCGTTTCAGATGCCACTGCACTATCCTCGTTACACGAAAGTGGATTACGAGAAAATGGAGGAGTGGAAAGTGGACATGCTTCTATGAGAATATGGACTAAGTTTGTAGTATTAAACAAAACTAGATTCCAACCACCTTACTACAAAGTACCACACGCCATATATATGTACTGTATTTAATTATATGGTGCTAAAAGTTATTAACTGCATGCATATGATATTAGCTAGCAGCTTGATTAAGGCACGATGATGATTAGAAGATGGATTAATACTGATGAGGCCACAAGAATGTGCCCATTGCATATGCTCTCTTCTCATCAAGGCCGAGGTTGCCCTCCAAACTTAGTCCATATTCTCTGAGAAGCATGTCCACTTTCCACTCCTCCATTTTCTCGTAATCCGCTTTCGTGTAACGAGGATAGTGCAGCGGCATCTGAAACCCCAAACCCGGATGCATTTTCGCTTTAACCACCGTCAGGTCACCGTTGGAGAACACCTTTGAGCTCTGAGTCACTCCTCCACTTTGTTCACTTGCTATGTTCTTGCAGTACTGCATGCCATCAGGCTCATGTTGGTACCCCAGAACATGACATGCTGAACGCAGAAACCATCTCAAAGCCATGTTTAGAGAAGATTAGAGTTCAGCTTTATCTCAAGTATAGACTAATTCACCCATATATATATATAAGAACAAAACACGTGAGGGACAACACTTCGTTTTACATGCATCAATCAAGAAAAACGAAGTATCCCATACGATATATATTTCAAATTAAAAAAATTGGCACTGATTGCTTCATATATTGTATTTAGCGTTAGGTTTTTTTGTCTAATTATAATTTTATAATTATATTAGCTAGCAGCTTGATTAAGGCACGATGATGATTAGAAGATGGATCAATACTGATGTGGCCACAAGAATGTGCCCATTGCATATGCTCTCTTCTCATCGAGGCTAAGGTTTCCCTCCAAACCTAGTCCATATTCTCTGAGAAGCATGTCCCCTTTCCACTCCTTTATTTTCTCGTAATCCGCTTTCATGTAATGAAGATAGTGCAGTGGCATCTGAAACTCTGAAGCTGGATAGTGCAGTACCATTATTTATCAAAATGGTATGTTTGTTATAGTGTTGAGGGGTAAAAGGTGTGAGATAGGCGGCACCACTTTTTTTTTCCTTACAAAATAATATGTTTTTGAAAATAAAATTATATTTTAAGGGTGGAGGGTGTGAGAGTGGTGGCACCCGCATCCGGGTTTCGGTTAAACCTGGTAAAAAAGGCCATATATGGTTGTGAAAAAATAATAAATTAATTTTTTAAAATAATAATAAAAAATAATTAATGGGGACTGCCGATAGCGGCACCACTGGTGGAGGACTGGCAGCAGGCGGCACCGGTTTAACAAGACCAAACGGTCACGGGGGTTTTGGGTTTTGGCAATCAGCTGCTTTGTTTCATTTGTGCAAATATATGAGAATGCATATACATGGATGGGGTTTGAGGTTTGAAAAAAAATTGGGCTTTTGGTGGAGATTAAAAGGAAGCAGGTACTGTATTGTTTTATAGGTTCTTCTATGAACATATATATATTTTGATTTATTTATTTTACAAATGGTGGTTGTGTTGATTTAATTTTTTTGAGTTTTTGATTTTATAGAAAGAGTGTGTTTGAGAGAAAAATAGGTATGTTTCCGTTTTTTTTTTTTTTTTAAATATTTGTTATGGTTTTTACTTTAGATGCAAATAAGAGAAAGGATGTGAGTTTTTTTTTTCATAGATTGTTTTGTAATTAAGGTGTTTTGAAGAAAAAGAGTATGTATGTTTTTGGAGTGTTTTACTAAAAAAGTCTCATTTTCAACATTATTTACGAAAATGGGCAGCTTAAAACAATATTTACTGGAATGGCCAAAAAAATACAAAACGATTCCATGTAAGCGCGTTTTATGGAGAAATTGTACAAAAAAGTTCCCTCGAATGAGCTTTTTTGCTTGTGTCTTTTCTAGGTTTTTTTGGGATATTTGTATGTTAAGGTTTTTAAAAATATAAATTAAGATTTAGGGTTTTTAGGGTTTAGGGTTTATTATTTATTTTTTCAAAAACTCTAAACCATAAATCTTGAATTATAAACCTTAAACCCCTAAACATTAACATATAAATATCTCAAAAAATTCTAGAAAAAAACATGGGCAAAAATGCTCCCTCAAGGAAGTGTTTTTCTATAATTTTCCTTTAAAACATGCTTACATGGAAGCGTTTTGTGTTTTTTCACCTTTTTCGATAAATAATATTTTAAGTGGTCCATTTTCATAAATAATGTTGGAAGTAGGCTTTTTTTTTTTTTAGTAAAATACTCATGTTTCTGTTTTTTTTAATATTTGTTATTGTTTTTTACTTTAGAAGCAAATAAGAGAAAGGGTTTGAGTTTTTTTTTATGGTTTGTTTAACTAAATTATCAAAAAATCATTTTTTTTAAAAAAAATATGAAAATAGGTTAATTTTTTAAAAATTTACGGGAATGGACCAATTTTAATAAAATGCTTCTAATTGGAAGCTTTTTTTGTCACATCAGCATTAAAAGTGGTAACATCAAATTTTATTTTTAAAACTTACAAAACAAGCCTTATATAGATCAAGAGTCTCATTTTTCTTGTTTTCTTAAGCAATGTGAGATATGAGATATGTGTATATAGACTTATGAATAGGTTTGCAATTTGTTCCTAAATAATGTGAGATTACTTCCTTAAATTGTGATATATATAGACAATGTGCATATATAGACTCATGAATAAAAGTCTTCCACCACTATGATTAAATAATTATATTATTTAGATAAAACCCCCAATTATTTAATTTAAATCTTTTTTTAATCAATTTTTGAGTATTATAGTTCCAAATCCTAAAGAATTTGGAAGAGTATGGCTCCCCTACTATCTTTGTACAAAGATGAAATTTGATTTTTGTTTTCGTCCATACATATTATTATTTGTTAAAATAGATTGAAGTCCTCTATATTCTTGATAAGTGTGGAATTTAGGCCTTTTATTTTTATTTCAAATGATTTAGGTTCTCTATTTTTTGAATTTAAAAATACAAGTCTAATTGTTTAACATTGTTAAAATCATATTTAATTGAACAATTAAAAAAAGACATCGAGTTTATTATTAATCATATAAATACAGTCACAATTTATATTGAACAATTAGACATATTTTTAATCATATAAATACAGTCGCAATATATTTTAAGAAAAAATTAATTCACATATTCACAACTTAAATTTCATAATCTATATGTCTTAAAAAAATCACAATTTATATTGAACAATTATCTTAAATTTAATTTTTATAATTAAACATATTCATGAGTCTATATATACACGTTGTCTATATATCACAATTTAAGGAAGCAATCTCACATTGTCTAGGAACAAGTTACAAACCTATTCATGAGTCTATATATACAATATCTCATATCTCACATTGCTTAAGAAAAACAAGGGAAATAAGACTTTGGGTCTATATAGAGGCTTCTTTTGTATGTTTTATTTTCACATTAATAGGTGGCATCAAAAATTAAAAAAATTGGTGTTGTCACTTTTAGTGTTGATGTGGCAAAAACGTTTTTAGTTGGAAGCATTTTTTTAAGTTTTCCTTGAAAGTACTTATCAAAATCTACCCATTCCCGTAAATTTTTAAAAATTGGACTATTTCAATAATTTTAAAGAAGTTTTTTTTTTTTTTGATAATTTAGTCTAGTTTGTTTTGAAGATTGAGAGCATGTATGTTTCTATTTTCTTTTCAATAGTTGATTTTATTTTGTTACTTTAGATGCAAATAAGAGAAGGGGTATGAGTTTTTTTTTAGTTTATTTTGTAGAGGTGTTTTGAAGAAGGAGAGAAGGTTTACTTTTTTTTTTTTATGTATTTATTACAAAAATAAAAATTGAAATGGGTTTTTTTATTTCGATCCATTTTGGTATTTAATTTTTTTTATTATTGCAGTAAAAAAATTTAAATATATCATAAATTAATTCTCTTCGAATGGAGAAATTATCAAAATACCTTTAAATTATTTATAAGAAAATGAATTTATACATCTTCCATTAAATTGATTGAATACTAATTAATTGAACTAAATTGATTGAAATTATTAAAAATATTATTATTGAAATAAAAAATGAAAAAATAAATAAATGAGAATTTACATTAGTATATCCCAAATTAGGTTGTGGTTATTGATTTGTTTATTATGTGTAAAAATATTAGAAATTCTTAAAAAAAAAAAAATTTTATTTGAAACTGTAGATATTAAAATGACTCATTTGATTACGGAAATGAATCACACATAATGTCATTTTTTTATTTAAGGTGTAGAAAATATTTTACAGTATTTGTTTGCAATAAAACATTCTTCAAAACATGGGTAAATCTAATGCTTTCATTCTGGAAAAAGCTATAAATTTCTGTAAGATATTTTCCTTTCTCTTCACTCTCATCACGCTGATTAAACAATCGCTCTCCCTTTCGCTTTGTTTGTCAGCCTCCTCCTCTTCTCCTCATCTCTATCTGTTGGCCTCACCTCCTCATCTTTGCCTTGTCATTTCTGTTGGCTGACTGTCGTCCTTACTAAGTTTGCATTTCGAAGAAACCCTAAAAATTTGACTTTCCAGTCCTATCAAGGTATATCACTATCTTTTTCTTATCAATGTGCTTCATTCGAAATGGGTTTGTTTGATTTGTTTAATTTTCAAGTGAATTTACTAAATTTTAGAAAAGTTGTAAAAAACCAATCTAGTTATTTTCTTTTGGTTGAAGAGGAATTTCACAGCATTTCTCGTGATGGCTGTCAACCAATTTTTCCTTCCTTCTTTTTTTTTTTTCCCTTAATTTGCAATCTCCCTCACTCTTTCTCTCAGCCATAGTAGTAGCAAAGTTTGTAAATCTTCACTTTCAATTTTGTTATTATATTATATTAGGGCTTCAGCTTTGCCTTTTGTATTCTTTCAAGAGGATTTAGTTCTAAGTCAGCAATAGAAGGATACTGAATCCAATTGGAAAACACAGGTACCTCTTTTCTTTTTTCTCTGTAGTTAATTTTTTTGATACATTTACAATTTACTCTCACACATCCTTATAATTTACTTAATAATAATAACATAGGAAAGTAAGAATATAAATGTTTGAGACAAAAACTTGGGATTACATTCTAATCAATTTAACTGCAGCACTACAATGACAAATCATTAGTAAAAATGTAATGGCCCTATATGTATATCTATTCATCAAAGGACTGAATTTCAACATCTGAGTTGGTGTTTAAAGAAAAAGTAAAGGGGAAAAGAAAGGGGAAGAAGATATGTCTTTTCATGGTGCATGGTTGAGGCCTACTGATTGATTGTTGCATTTGATTGCGAAATTGAAGTATATTATTAAAGTTTTTGCTGGTTTAGAGTTTCATTTTGACAGTAGGATGTTTTAAAGGGTTAGGCAATGTAAGCTAAGCTATGATTATTGGTTTTTCTATTATGATGTATTGTTAGCTCAGACATCTATTTACCATTTACCCTTTGTTTTATGTGGAGAGTATTTTCTTATGTGCAATTGAAGCAGTTCTTGTTAAGTTCAAAGATTCAAATGTTGTGTATCTGGTTAAAGCATCAAATTTAGCTTCTTTAGATGTGGATGAGCCTGTCATCTTCACATTTCAAATTTTGATAAAAGAAATAGAAATTGGATTTAGCTTAGAAATAAAAATTGCATGACCATAACATTTATAAAAAAAATAAAACATTGTAATATATATATACACAAAAACATTGCAAAATGTAATTTTATAGCAGTAAAATAAACTCAATAAAAAAACAAAAGATAAAAAGTCAAGAAAATATCAAATATATGTTTGTTTTATTGAAAACAACTTCTATGAAATATTTTCAGGAAATCTATCAAATAACATAAAATATTTTACACAAATTCATCTAAACACCAGAAAATATTAATTTTTCTAAAAAAGTAAGTTATTTTTCAGAAATCATTTTCCGGAAGTCATTTTTAGTGAAACAAATGGAGTCTAATTTTAATATATTAACTATTACGGTAATTTAATATGTTAAGGGTCTGTCCCGCGTACCGAGCAGTCATGCCAACTGTGTGGGCTATCTGTTGGATCCCTGTCTTATGTCATACTTGGAGGCATCCGGATTTGGATCAATTGCAATGATCCGCACGTTTGATTTGAAGTACGACTTGATTTCGCTTTGGTCGAGTGGTGACGCCCAGAGACCTACGCATTTCATTTGCCATGTGAGGAGTGCACCATCTCTCATGAAGATGTTGCACTGCAACTCGGTTTTCGATCAACGGCATTGCAGTCAAGAGTGTTAGTACATTGTCCGATTTGGCAACCATTTGTTATGACTTACTAGGACGCTCGCCTGATGATGGTGGCGATAAATTAACAACTTTGAGATTTTCATGGATAAAGGCAAATTTCAAGTATTTATCGAGTACTCCCACTGGGCGAGAGGTGATGTATGCCATTCGGGCGTATATAATGCATATGATAGGGGGTATACTCATGTTAAATGCGAATAAAAAAAAGGCTTACTTAATGTACTTGCCCCTATTATCTGATTTATGCGCTGTCCGTTCATAAAGTTGGGGATCAATAGTACTAGCTACATTGTATCGTAAGCTTTGTCGGACGACAAAGGGCTGTGCCGTGGACATAGGTGGGTGCTTGGTATTGCTGCAAGCCTGGGTGCTTTACAGGATGTCATTCTTGGTATTAGTTACTCATCAAACATATGTCTTCCTACTCGTGAATAGGTGATAAAATTTAATCATTACAACAAGAATTATGTTATTTTTTATGAAATTTTGTTTTAACAAGTTTGCTTTTTTTGTAGATGGAGTTCTTCTCCGAGTATCGAGAGGTCATATATGCTTTCGATTTACCACTAGATGATTGAGACACTCTAGGGAGGGGATAATTCTTTACTAATATTCATTATATGTAATTACTTTATTTATGTTATTTGACTCGTGCTACTATAATGATATTATTAATTGTGCAGTTCATCTAGTTATCATATTCCTTCTTGGGCATTACAGTTATTATTCTCCGGTCTGCTTACATCCACTCACATTTTTGATTCATTAACGTACCCCCTGCTGAATTTCTCGATAGTTAAGTGGCTTAATGGGGATTGAGTACTGCAACAATTTAGGTTTGTCCAACATATTCCGGACCCCCACGGAGTTTGAAGGGTGTACATTTACTTCACAAAGTTTACCATTGATTTTCTTCCTCATGTCCATTCGATTATGGATCTAGGTGACTTGCGGGTGACCTTTCGGCTTTCTACGTAATCCCTTATCCAGGACAAGCTCGAAAGTCGGTGGAGGCACTCCCCATATAGACAGATCACACAGGACGAGGAACTCATTTCTTCAGATATGCAATGTGCGCTTGAGAGTGGGCACCTCGTTGATATATTGTTCAGCATTGATCAAGGTGTGTGCACAATTGCAACGACACGTGCACAAGAGTAACGAAAGTGACTAGAACCTCCCACAATCGTACCGTCTGTTTCAGAGATCAACTCTATAGGACCTAGGTGGGATACCGGGTCAACGACTGATGGACTCTGTAACTTGAAAAGTTTCTAACTGTAGAGATTATATTTCTATACTCATCAACCTTGATCTTCGACGGTTTGCATCCATTATCTTCCTGACATCTTCGATGTAGTACCCCTAACTCATATCTGTCACCAGAACAAGGTTACGGAGTATTACTAGCAATTTCAAAATAATTACAGATAATTCAGATTAATTACTATTCATTTTTCCAAGATTATTCATAACGTCCCTTAAATAGACCCTCGAGGCCCAATATGAGTATTAAAATCGAGTCGAGACTAAATCAGGGGTTCAAAGAAATTTTCGTAAAATTTTAATATTTTTTCAAGATATAGGGCTCACACGTCCGTGTGGTCCAAGGGATACGCCCGTGTGATAGCTCTCTGACTTGTGCCACATGCCCGTGTGCTAGGCCATATTGTTAATTAAAATTTTCAAAATTAGGTGCAGGTTTCACACGGCCAAGACACACGCTCGTGTTCTAAGCCGTGTAGCACACATAGCTGAGACACATGCCCGTGTCTCTGCCCGTGTGCTCAATTCTGAGCATTCTATTTCTCAAATTTAAGGTGCAGAGGACACACTGCTAGATTACACGTCTATGTGTATGGCCGTGCGTCACACACGGCTGTGTCTCCACCCATGTGGACGAAAATAGGTCATTTTAAGGCCACTTTTCTAACCCTTTTCACAAACAACCTGCACACAATATTTTCACATACCAATACAGTCCAACCAAGCAACCAATTCAAGCCAAAATATGTATAAAATATGTTATATCATCCCACACATCAATTTTTAATACATACAAACACATCTAAGTCTCATAATCCCAATTCAAACTACTTCATTATCAAACCAAACCTATACATGCCATATAAACCAAAAGATGTATAACAAAATCTACCGGAGTAATCTAGATAGTGTTAGTTAATATGTTGATATGATCCTCTGAACTCACGTCGATCTACACAGAACATTAAACACACAAGAGTAAGCTTTTGGAAGCTTAGTAAGTTTATAGGTTTTAAAGTAAATCTTACCGAACAAGTTATAATTGAAACAATAAACAGAGCATTTCACTAATATTCTCTGCCATTCACAATCTCAAATGATGAATTCACTTGATTGAGCTCAGTATCAAAACTGATTGAATTTTATCACTTTAATTCATATAAGACTTACAATTCCTTATCAATTTAGAGAACGTATTACGGATTTGAATACATCATTTGCTAGGGGTGAGCGTTCGATCGAATCGAATCGAATCGAATGAAAAAATTTCGAGTTAATCGAGTTGACGAATCATATTTTATCATCCTAATTTGATTTGAAAATTTCTCGAATCGAGTCGAGTGAGATGGAATTCGAATCGAATCGAATTGAATATATTTGTTCGAGTTCAATTTTAAAAAATAATTTTGGGTCTTTGTAACCACTGTCACCCATCGTAATAAAATTTGTCCATCGTAATCAAATTTTTTGTTACCTTTCATCACCTAATAATTTATTTACTAATCTTTTATATACGGATTAGCTTCTTTGCTTGCTTAGTTATTTCAATTATCTTCATATTCTTGTCACTATGTATTTTGAAATTAAAAAATATATTAAATGTAAAAAAGTGGTTTTTTAATAAAAGTTATTTTAAAGATAAAATATGAAATTAATACTAATATAAAATTTTAACACGAATATTTTATGGCATAATTAATAATTCAATTTTAATATAAATATTCAGTATGACTAAACAATTTAATAATATAAATAATATAAAATGTGAAATTTAACTTAATAATATAAATAGTAGATATAATTAAAATTATTACTATTTATGTTTAGGAATTTTTTTTAGATAATTTTGATTTTTTATTTGGGAGTAAAGAGTGAGAAGTAAAAGTTTAGGGAGAAAATAAAAAGTTTTGGAGAGTAAAAGTTTGAGGGAAAGTAAATAGGAGGAGTAAAATTTTGGAGAGAAAATATTTAAAAAAAAATAGGGGGGATGGTTTTGGGGTAGATGAGGGTGGGATGGGAGTAAAAATTTAAGGGGAAAATAAAAAGTTTTAAGGGTTTTTGGGAGTAAAATTTTGGTGGGAAATGAATTTTGGGTAGATGGGGGGTTGAGATAGGAGGAGAGTAAAAGTTTTGGGGGAAAAGTGGAGTAAAAGTTTTGAGTGAAAAATAAAAAGGTTTGGGAGTTTGGGATAAAAATGTAAAATATTATAGTTTGATATTCGAATTATTCGAATTATTCGAGTTATTTGAATTCGAAAACTCAACTCGATTCGAACTCGAAATTCGAAAAAAATTTCGAGTTGACTCGAATAACTCGATTCGTTTAACTTGAAATTCGATTTTTTTAATTTTTTCGAGTCGAATCGAATTTCGCTCACCCTTATCATTTGCTTAATGCCATAGTCCAACTATGGTTTTACACATATATTACCATGGCCTCGTCATGGTATTGCACTTTATTACGATGCCATAGCCCAGCTATGGTCTTACACGTACACACATATACTGCCATGGTCTAACCATGGTCTTGCATTCACGATGCCATAACCTAGTTATGGTCTTTTCACTAAAAGGCCATAGCCCAGCTATGGTCTTACATTCACACTATGCCATGGTCCAACCATGGTTTTACCCATCAATTCATCACTAGTCACGTAACGATCGTACTCAATTCAGCATTGTACTCAATTTGAACTTCCAATTCGATTTTCATATTTTTACAATATTCATAATTCAATAATGAAATATGAAATAACATATTATATCATTTCTAAATTAACAATTAAACATGAAAATTAAACCATATGAATTTACTTGGACCAAACGGTAGAATTTGTAGAAATTCAGGAGATAATCAATAATTTTCTTTTTTCCACGTTTATCTTCGGATTCTCGATCTATAATATAAATTTTTTCATTCACCAACACCAAGTTCAATTCTAATTCACTTCACAATTTATGCCATTCAATTTTTGAAATTATACTTTTACCTCAAATTTTACAATTTTTACAATTTAGTCCCTGATCAATTCACCCATCAATTGAGCTAATTTTTTCTCAATTAACATTTTATCTAATTATTTTAGGCTACTACACAGCCTTTGATATTTAGAATTTTAACACCAAACCCTAATTCACAGCTTTTTCATAATTAAGTCCTAAAAATCAATTTCTATTAAATTCACTTGATAAAATCATCATATAATAAAATTAAAGCTTCAAATCCATGATAATTCATCATAAACTTCCAACACTCATTCATGGTAACTTTCAAAATCACCCATCAAATCAAAAATTGATGAATTAGATAGTCAGACTTAATTGTAATAGTCACAAAAACATAAAAAATTCAAGAAAGGAGCAAGAATTGACTCATATGAAGTGAAAATATGAAAAATTAGCTTTTTTCAGACCTCCTATGGCATTTTGCTGAAGTTTTTTGAAGAAGAAATGTCTAGATTTTTCAATTACATCCTTTTTAACTATTAAATTTTATGTTATTTCCAATTTTGCCCCTTATTCACTCTAGGTTTTTGTTATTTCTTGTACACACATGTCGTCTAGCCTTATAATAGGGGTTTAATTACCTATTAGGTCCTTCCTTATTGAACACTTAAGCTATTTAATCACTTTAGCAAATTTTACACCTTTTGCAGATTACACCTTTTTAATTAATTAGCTATTAAAACGTTAAAACTTTCTAACGAAACTTCAATACTAACTCAATGACACTCCATAAATATTTCTAAAAATATTTGTGGCTCGGTTTATGAATTTGAGTTTTTGACCCAATTTACCTAATAAATTCTTTTTAAATCTCAAAATTCACTAATCCAGAAATTCTTCTGAAATCACACTTGACTCGTAAATATTAATTTATTAAATTTTCAACTTACTTGTCAGATTTAGTGATCTCGAATCACTGTTTCCGACACCACTAAAAGTTAGGTTGTTACAACTTTCCCCCTTTAGAAAATTTCGTCCTCGAAATTTGTTACCTGAAAATAAGTTCGGATAATGTGATTTCATTGACTCTTCTGTTTTTCAGGTTGCCTCCTCCGAGCCATGAAGATGCCACAACACTTTAACTAACGGTACTCGTTTATTTCGTAGTTCTTTGACTTCTTGAGCTAAAATCTTCACTGGTTCTTTTGAATAAGTCATATCCGGTTGAAGCTCAATTTCAGTGTGAGAAATCACATGTAAATGATCTGATCTATACTGTCTCAACATGAATACATGGAACACATTATAAATCTTTTCAAGTTCTGGAGGCAGAGCTAATTGATAAGCTATAGGGCCAATTCTTTCAATAATCTCATATGGTCCAATAAATCTTGGACTTAACTTTCCTTTCTTACCAAAGTGTAATACTTTTTTCCACGGTGAAACCTTTAAAAACACTCGATCACCAACTGCGAATTCTATATCTCTTCTTTTTAAGTCTACATATGATTTTTAATGGTCTGCAGCAGCTTTTAAACTGTCCCAACTGTTTCAAACTTTTTCTTCAATCTCTCAGATCAAGTCAACTCCAACTAACTTTGATTCACTCAATTCAGACCAATACAATGGAGTCTTACATTTCCTTTCATAAAGAGCTTCAAATGGTGCCATTTTAATACTAAACTGATAACTATTATTATAAGCAAGTTCAGCTAAAGGTAAATACATTTCCCAGCTATCACCAAACTTGAGTATACAACATCTCAACACGTCTTTTAAAATCTGGATCACTCGTTTTGATTGCCCGTCAGTCTGAGGATGGGAAAGCTATGCTGAAAATCAACTTATTACCCAAAGCTTCTTGCAATTTACTCTAAAATCTCGATGTGAACTTCGGATCTCGATCCAAAATAATGGATGTTGGAACCGCATATAATCTCACAATCTCAGACATATACAACTCCGCTAACTTTTCAACTGAAAAGTCTGTTCTAACCGGAATAAAATGTACTGATTTTGTTAATTTGTCCACAATCACCCAGATCAAATCTTTCTTTCTTGGAGTCACAGGTAGTTCTGATACAAAATTCATCATAACATGTTCCCATTTCCACTCAGGAATCATAACATGTTATAGCAAACTCGTTGGCACTTGGTGTTCTGCTTTTATTTGCTGGCAAATCAAACACTTTGCAACAAATTCATAGATTTCATGTTTCATTCCAGGCCACCAATACATTCTTTTCAAACCACAATACATTTTTGTACTACCCAGATGAATAGGATACATGCTATTGTAAGCTTTAGAAAGAATATCATTTTTCAGATCTGAATTATTCGGAACACGAACTCTATTGCGATAATACAACATACCTTTATCATCAATGCTATACTCTGAACTCAACTTTTCCCGAACCATCTGTTTCTTTAATACTAATCTCGGATCATCATTTTGTAATTCTCGAATCAATTGAATAAACACTGGTTTTGCTTTCAATTCTGCTAATATAGAACCATCCTCATTAAAAGCCAAATGAGTATTCATTACCCGAAGTGCAAATAAAGAAGACTTTCGACTAAGTGTGCCAGCTACCACATTAGCCTTTTCTAGGTGATAGTCAATGACTAAATCATAATCTTTCAAAAATTCTAACCACCGTCTTTGTCTCAAGTTCAACTCCTTCTGAGTTATCAAATACTTCAGACTTTTATGATTTGTATACACATAGCATTTCTCTCTATATAAGTAGTATAATTTTTCTCGTGCGGTTTTTACTGTCAAGAAGCATAAACCACTACTTTTCCAGACTGCATCAATACATAACCCAAACCATTCAGAGATGCATCACTATATACAACATATGGTATACCCGATTTTGGTTGAGTCAAAACTAGAGCTTCTGTTAACATTTTCTTCAACTGATCAAAGCTCTGATGACATTAATCAGACCACACAAACTCAATATTTTTCTGTAGTAGCCGAGTCATCGGTGACTCGATGAAGCAATCATCGAAAATTCTTAACAAAACGGCGGTAATATCCCGCTAAACCCAAAAAACTTCGCACCTCGGTTATATTTTTCAAAATTTTCCAATCCACCATTGTAGATATTTTGTTTGGATTCACACGAATCCCTTCAGCTGATACTATATGACCCAGAAATCCAACCTCGTGGAGCAAAAATTAACATTTACTAAACTTTGCATACAACAGTTTTTCTCTCAAAATCTGTAATACAATTCTCAAATGTTGTGTATGCTCAGACTCTGTCTTGGAATAGATTAGTATATCATCAATAAACACAACCACGAATCTATCCAAATAAGGTTGAAAAATAAGATTCATCAAATCTATAAATATAGCAGGTGCATTGGTTAAACCAAAAGGCATTACTAAAAACTCATAATGACCATACCGAGTTCTGAAAGCAGTCTTCGGCACGTCACACTCTTTAGCTTTCAATTGATAATACCCGGACCTGAGGTCTATCTTTGAAAATACAGCCGAGCCTTTCAGTTGATGAAACAAATCATCAATACATGGTAATGAATATTTATTCTTAATTGTAACCTTATTCAATTGTCGGTAGTCAATACATAGTCTCAAAGAGCCATCTTTCTTTTTCACAAACAAGACATATTCACCCCAAGGAGACATGCTTAATCTAATAAACCCATTGTCTAATAGTTCTTGTAACTGTGTTTTTAACTATTTTAACTCATCCGGTACTATTCTATACGGTGTTATTGATATCAAAGGTGTTCTTGGAATCACATCAATCACAAACCCAACTTTACAATTTGGTGGTAAACCCGACAATTCCTCAAGAAATACATCAACAAACTCATTTACAACTAGTAACTGTTCCAGTTTTGATTTAGAACTTTGAGTATCAAGAATGTAGGCTAAAAATGCTTTATTACCTTTTCGCATTAATTTTTAGGCTGAAAAGGCTGAAATAATTCCAACAATATCTTTTGTGTTCCTAAACTCAGCTGAAATTACTTCTCCTGTCTAACTTTTCAAATCAATCTATTTTTCTCTACAATTCACTATAGCATCATGCTTCGTCAACTAATCCATTCCCAAAATAACATCAAATTCTCGAAAAGATAATAACATCAAATCAGCAGAGAATTTACAACCTTTTATTTTCAGTGGACAGTCTCGACACACTAGATTAACTATCACACTTTAACCTAATGAATTAGTGACTTGAACATCATAATCAGTAGGTTCAACAGACAATATCTTTTCTGATACTAATGCAGTGCAAACACATGAATGTGTAGACTCGGGGTCAATCAATGCATATACAATAAAATCGAAAAGATAGAATGTACCGGCTATCACATTTGGAACTGTTGCTTTCTCTCTTGCTCGAATGGCATAAGTATGTGCAGGTGCCCGAGCTTCTGACCCAACAGCAGAATCTCTCATACCCGAACGAGCAGTCCGAATTGCATTGCTTTTACCTGATCGTCTACTTCTTTGAGAAGTGGCTATTTTCTTTTCTTTTTGTTCTCCCTCCTATTTTAACAATTGAAGACAATCTCGAATAAAATAATCAGTAGCTCCACACTTGTAACAAGCTCCTGTCTTGCCTCTACGTTTACCCAAATGATTTATCCCACAATATTTGCATCTAGGCCTAGGAACATTCTGTACACTACCAACACTAGCTGCAGGTTTAAAAGTTACCCTGAATTCTTGCTGAGTTGTTTTATTTCTATTTGATTGTTCTGGCATTGAAGTAGATAGACTAGAATCATATCTAAACTTTTTAGCTAAAAATACTGAAAATGACTTGGAAGAACTTCTCTTATGGGATTCTTTATTTCTTCTTTCTCGTTGCATTTTTCTATTGTACACTTCTTTCATATTTTGAGCACGATCTGATAAAACAACAAATTCCTGTATCTCAGTACCCCCAATCATCATTCTAATCTCATCATTTAACCCATCCTCAAATCGTATACACATTTCCTCATTAGATGGTACAATGTCTCGAGCATATTTATTGAGGTATGCAAACTCCCTCTCATATTCAGCTACTGATCGATTTTCTTGTCGTAGATCGAGGAATTTCTTTTTCTTTTTATCTAAATACCTCTTACCTACATATTTCTTTTTAAACTCACTCTGGAAAAATTCCCAAGAAAGTTTCTCTTTAGGTACTACCGCTTCTATAGTCTCCCACCAATTGTATGCTTCTTCTTTTAATAAGGAAACAACACATCTTAAATAATCATCTGGAGAACAAGTTATTTGTTTAAAAAATCTTGCTAGATTTTGAAGCCAATATTCAGCTTTAATTGGATCATCATCCAATCTTCCTCGAACTTCTTCGGCCCTAAACTTTTTGAGCTTTTCTATGGGGGTACACTTACTAGATTCAGTTGCCGGATGAGGTGGAGGAGCAACCGAGGGTACTACTGGTGGTGCATTAGGGGGAGGAGGTTGCTGAGCCTGATTCCTTTCTTGCATCATCTCATTATACCACTGATTCATAAATCCATAAATCATATTTTTAAGTTCTTGCTCTTACATCAGAGAAATTGGGATGTTACTACTTATCCCTTGTTTAGATGTTTGCATTCTACTGCTAACTTCTTCTTGTTCAGCACGTTTAGGTCTATCTGACATCTTTACAATCTATAAGAAAAACAAAGATTAGATCGAATCATACATAACACACTATCACAGATTTATATGGCATGTATTTCTAGACACTTTACATGTCACATTCATTTCGAGAATTGACTAAACTGAAGCTCTAATACCAATAAAAGTAATACCCCTAACCCTGTTTCAGTGACGGATATAGGTTAGGAGTATTACATTTGACAAACATGTGTCTCACCTCTATCTAGTTGACTTGTTTTAGCCCTATTCTTGGCATCAAGGTAGATAACATTTAGAACGTAGCTGAGAAAACAGATGAAATCGAAAGATGTCATGTTTGCCTCAACACGGAATTAACTGCCTCTGTTAGGTTGGTGGTCATATGACCATATCGAGCCCCGTCATTGAAATTTTGAGCATATTGCCACAACTCCATGGTACCCAACCACTCTTGGAAAAGCATATTCGTTTCACCTTACATGTCACCATCAAGTCTGGTCATCCTTTGCTTAAAAAGGTATGGCTCTAGCTCATACGCTATGTATGTATTAAAAAAAGACAAGTTACAGTTTCAAATTAATTTATTAAAATTTAAAACACATGTTGAAACTAAAGTTTACCTATTTTCATAACTTGTTTCTATCAATCTGCATTCTTGTAGTCTCGGTGGAAGTTAGTCGCGATGTACCGGATGTAGTAAACAGATATTTATGGAACACCAGGACACCTAATCATGGAAATTATTCCATTCCCTCTATCGGGTATGATACAAATGTTGTCGTTTCTAACAACATACGTTCACAAGTTCGTTAGGAAGAATTCCTATTATTCTATGTTCTTTTTATCCATAATGACAAATGTTATCGGGAGCAAGTTTCGCTTCCCGTCTTGAGCAACCGTAATAAGTATGGTCTGCAAATATCTTCTGTATAGCCAGGTCCCATCAACCTGCATAAGTGGCTTGTAGTGGAGAAATGCTCGCAAGCATTGATCGAACGCCCAGAACATCCGATGGAAAATTTTTCTTCCTGATTGTAGTTGGTCGTCCGAGTAATAATAAAGTCGTGACTGTAACTTAATGGCAGTCCCTGACATGTACACCCACATGGCGACTATACACCCTTATAGCTTATTGTACGACGCATCCTAATCTCCATATAACTGCTTTATGTCCATTTGTTTAACTATTTATACTTTCTAGTATAACACTCGATGCTAGAATCATTCTTGCATTTTGACAATCAATACTGAAACAAGAATGATGCAGTTGAACTCCATGTTATTCACCTAATGGAGTGAAATCTTCAGCTGGCTCCACATCAACTAATTCAGCAAACAACTGAATCGGATCAGTTTGGCGACTTCAATTCTAGCAATGAAGCCCAACCATTGTCTCCACGTCTTCATCATCTACAAGTTCCATCTTAGTGAATTTGATTGGATCTCTCGAAACTAGAAATTTGTAGAATAGTCTCAAGATCCTCCTTCCATAACATCTAACAATTTTTACACTAATTCTTTTTTTCATATCATCAACAGAGACATTTTTATTAAATCTCATTGCTATTTGTTAACGACATTCAAATATACATCCAACTGTTGTTGTCAAAATTACTCCAGCGAAATAAACGCATACAAAAATTTGATCATCCATATTCAATGATAAATCTGTAAAAAATAATTAAATTTCAAAATATTTTATTTAAAAAAATACAGAAAAACAATAACATTCATATATTAACCGTATAAAATCTTCTTTGTTTTCTCTTCTTCAACAACCAAAATTTTTACTCTTCTCTTATTATCTTTCAAAAACGTTAAGAAAAACCCTGCTTAAATAAGGGTTTAGCACTGGGTGCCGCTTGTCAGGTACCCTCCACTAGTGCCACCTCTCTCTCACCCTTCACCCATTAAAATCGTATTTTTACCCGGTATTACCTGTTTATGGGCAGAAATTACTGGTGTCGCCCCTCTCACACTCTCCACCCTTAAAATATAATTTTTTTTTCAAAAACATATCATGTGTATACATGTGTCGGACATGAGTGTCAGACACAGGTCATGAAGAATGATGAGCCTGAATACCATAGATGGGATGACACATTTCTTCCTTTCTAGGCTTTATCCTGGTGGGATTTAATTTTTCTGGTTGAAAATGTTGCAGGTCAAAAGATGGGGATACTAATTTTCAGCATCCATTTTTAAGTGATAAACCATTGAAATTTTGGTTATCATGTTTGTTGAAACCATTTTTTGAAAAAAAAAGGGGTCGACTTGGTTTTGAAAATGAAAATAAACGTGGGAGTCGCCACCAATCCTTTTTATTTAGGTGTGATCGGATCACCTGGTAATTCAGTCGTTTTAACAAAAATTTAAATTTATTAAAACGATGATTTTTGGTCTACAAAATCTAGAAAACGGTTTCGAAATCGGTTACGCACGAGGAAGGGTTAGCACCCTCGATGCGCCCAAAATTGGTAACTAGTTGATTAATTAATGTCTTGGTGTCGAAAATTTGAGAACTTTAAAGATTTTAAAAGTACGATCCTTTGTTAAAATATTATTTAATTAAAAATTTTGAGAAAAAGAGCGTATTTTACGTTAATCGAGAAAAAAATTATATCCTGTAAGTTAGGACACAATTCTTAAATTCCCGACATGCGAATAAACGTCGAAAAATTTATTCATTTTGAAAGATATTTGATTTTCTCGGTTTTTAGAAAGAAATCATATTCGGTAAGTTAGAACACGATCTTTTCTTAATACCCGAGAACATTTAAAATTCACGCTTCAAAAAAACGTTCGTTTATTTGGATTCATCGAGAAAATCGAAACCCCGTAAGTTAGGGAATGACCTTTCGAATTTCAAAATACGAAAGATTGCTTATTTAAAAAAACGAAATTTTTTGTATCAGATAAAGATTATTGTAACACGATTTGTTGTGAAAATAAATCACGATGATAATATGCGTAACAAAATAAATGCGTTAATACAAATGACAGTAAGAAAGACGAGAATAAAATAAATGAATAAAAATGAATAAGCTAATAATAATAATAATAATAATAATAATAATAATAATAATAATAATAAGCAAGCTAAAAAAATATTTAAAAATGAAAAAAACTAGCAATAAACAAATATATAAATAAGCATTATGTAAAACTATTTAAAATAATATTAATAGTAATGATAATAATACAAGTAATAAATAATTTAAAGTTTGGAATGATATAAAAGGACATAAAAAATAAATAATAATAATGAGAGTGATGATAAACATAAAATGAGTGTATTTAAAAAGTAATAGGTAAATAAATAAAAAGGGAATAATATAATAGTTATAATAATAATAATAGTAATAAAAAAAATAAAAATAATAGTAATGATAATAATAATAGTAATAAAAGTAAAAAATAATAATAATAGTAATAGTAATAGTAATAATGATAGAAAAATTAATTAATTTAAAATAATGTAGCTAAAATAATAAAAAAGGACTAAAATTGGACTTAAAACAGAAAATTGGGGCAAATCTAGAATAAAAATAATGCGAAGGACCAAACTGAAACGCGCGAATAACAAGAAGTGGTTAAAAGGGCAATTTTCCCTTCGCCTCCAAAACGCAGTACTTTACACGGGACTAAAATGAAATCAGGGCAAAATTCCAGGGCAAAATTAGAAATAAAAAAAAACTAAATTGCAAAAACATAAAAAAGCGGAAGGACTGAATGCACAAATAACCCATTCATTGAAAACACGCGGATCCTGCTGGCGGGTCGGGTCAACACATGGATCCAAAGGGGGAAAATGATGTCGTTTTGGCATTAAGGACACCGACCAAAACGACGTCGTTTCAAACGCCTATATAAGTGAAATTTTAAAAAAAAAATTCATTTGTCATTTTTTTTTAAAAAAAAAAACAACTCCCCCTTTTTTTTCTCGCTGCAAGACCTCTCCCCTCCAGCTTGGTCTTCGATAGCCATCGTCGCCCGAAAAGGTAATTTTTTATTTTATTTTTCTATATTTATATATATACCATTTTTAAAGGAAAAATAAAGAAATTATAGATATATGTATATGAGTAGATTCGGAAAGAAAAAAAAAATGAAATCACCTATTGAGTTGTTAACTGGAATTTTGTTTTTGGTTCTTTTTTTTTTAATATTCACTCTCTGTTTTGCTTTTGAAAATCTATTGTTTTTGTATTGATTCCAAAAAAACCTTTTACATTGATAGATTTTGGGGCTTTTTATAGCCATTTACATTTTGATTTTATTTCTACTGTTTCTCTGCTTTGCCTGTCCTCTTTTTCTCCATTTGCAGGTGGCAAAGTCAACAATGGCGGTGGCAAGTGGCTGACGTGATGAAGTGGCGGTAGTGGCAGACTGGAAGAGGCTAGGGTAGGTTGCGACGCCACTTGGGTAGGGGGCTAGGGTTTATTTTTTTGTTTTTTTTTTCTGAAAATGTTGTGGGCTAATTGGGCTTCGTTGTATTGGGCTAGGGCAATTTAGTTTGGGTTTAGGTTGGTTGGGTTTATTGTTTGGGTTTGGGTAGTTTAGTTTGGGCCCGGACAGAATTTGGGCTGTACAGCTGCCCCTCTTTACTTGTTGTCGTGTAACGAGAACAGAGCAAAGACTTTTAAGAAAGACCAAATTTGTCTGGTCTCATCGAGTCTTGACTTCTTCGGTGCTTCTCTTCTTTAGGTCGCATCATTCCAGTCCACCACATCTTGTTGCTTCGATTCATTCTACCGCAACTTCAGAGAAATAAGACTTGTAGTTTTGATCTACTTTGTTGGAAATTCAAAGGGGGTGAGATTTGTGGTTTTAGGTTTAATCTGACCTACTACAACTTCCGAGGTATAGGACTTGTCACCTTGATCTGCTCTACTGCAACTTCAGAGAGATAGGATTAGTTATCTTTAGTCTGTTCCGCTGCAACTTCAGGGAGATAAGACTTGTGGCTTAAATCTGCTCCACTGCAACTTCAGGGAGATAAGATTTGCTACAGTAGATTTGATCTAACCTACTGTAACTTCAGACGTATAGAACTCGTCGTTTTAATTCGCTCCACTGCAACTTTAGGGAGATAGAATTAGCTTTCTTCAGTCTACTCCGCTGTAACTTCAAGGAAATAAGACTTGTAATTTCAACCTACTCCACTGCAACTTCAGGGAGATAATGTTTGCTATAATCTACTCTACTGCAACTTTAGAGAGATAAGATCTATAATTTATAGCTTCAATCTGTTCCACTGTAACTTCAGAGAAATAAGATTTGCTATCTTCAGTCTGTTTTACTATAGCTTCAGGGAGATAAGACTTGTAACTTCAACCTGCTCCACTACAACTTCAAGGAGATAAGGTTTGTTTTGATCTGCTCTAATAAAACTTTAGAGAGATAAGATCTATAAGTTATAGCTTCAATCTGCTCTACTGCAACTTTAGGGAAATAAAATTTTCTATCTTTAGTCTACTCCACTGCAACTTCAGGGAGATAAGGTTTGTTTTGATCTGCTCTACTCCACTGTAACTTCAGAGAAATAAGATTCGCTATCTTCAGTCTGCTCCACTGCAACTTTAGGGAGATAAGACTTGTGAATTCACCGATCTTGCTACACCGTCCTCTTGGGGACATGACCTGTAGAATTGATTTCATGGGCCTATGTTTATGCCAAATGATTAAGATGTGATGATCAGAATGAATCAAATGCTCATAACTAGATGTGTATGAATGATATTTGCATGAATGCAGAATGTCATGAGAATAATCCCTTCTTAATGTTTGGGTTGTCATTGCTATTTGTTCATCAAGGTTCTATCACTGACGCATTACCCTGCCTTCTTGCTTAGATGGTATCTTTGATAGAAAACCCGAAGAAATAGTCATAATTTAGACTCTTCTTTCTCAAATATTTCCAAACTTTAGGTTTGGTGAGTTCTAAATAATAGTCTTGCTTCAAGTTCTTGTACTATTTAGAAGCTTCCAAAGTAAAATGCAAAACTCCTTTTATGAGAGTAACATTAGTCCATTAATCGTTATTTCAATGCAAAATACTTGAAAAAGATCGTAATGATGGATAGAACTGAAATTTATCGAAAAATAAACTTGAAAAGAATAGATTAATCTAAGAAAACAAACGTTGCTGAAATAAAAAATGAATAAAAGAAAAATAGGTGCCCCAAATATCGCAACATGAGCTTCTCTGCACGAACTTCTTGAAGACCGTTTTGAGATCAACATGTGTTTAGGAGATCTGGAGTATTCTGTTGATGCCACAAGATGCAACATCTTTTCTTCTTTTTAATTCAAGTATCACAAGACTACCACATGCCCCACGTTCGATCAAAATTCGAATTACCCTTTTACTGGTTCCAATTCAAAATCCCTTTGGTATTAAGACGCCCTTTACAGGTTTTTGCCTTGGCCTCTCCTCTTTTTTTTTAAGTGAAGTAATTCTTAACCGAATCTGAATTCACTAGATTGGGTAAAGTCTTGCCATCCATTTCGGTCAATATCAACTCTCCTCCAGAAAAGGCCTTTTTTACCACATAAGGTCCTTTCCAATTCGGCATCCATTTTCCTCTGAAATCTTTTTGTATAGGTAGGATCTTTTTTAATACTAGGTCTCCCTCGTGGAATTCTCTAGGGTGAACCTTTTTGTTTTAAGCTCGCATCATCTATTTTTGTACATCTGACCATGACGGATAGCTCTTAGCCTCTTTTCTTCAATCAAATTCAACTGATCATATCGGAACTGGATTCATTCTGCTTCATCCAACTTCACTTTTGACAAAACTCTGAAGGAAGGAATCTAGACTTCAATAGGTAAAACCGCCTCCATTCCATAGACCAATGAGAAAGGCATTGCCCTAGTAGAGGTCTTGACAGACGTTCAATAAGCGTAGAGGGCGAATGGTAACTTCTCATGCCAGTCTTTATAAGTCTCGGTCATTTTCCCCACAATCTTCTTAATATTTTTATTGGTTGTCTCGACTGCACCGTTCATCTTCGGGCGATATGGTGATGAGTTGTGTTGTCTGATCTTGAACTGACTACAGACCTCCACTATCGTACTGTTGTTCAAATTCAATGCATTGTTAGATATGATCATTTCTAGCATTCTATACCGACAAATGATTTCCTTTTTCAAGAACTTGCTAACTGCCAATTTTGTAACATTGGCATATAAAGCGACCTTTACCCACTTGGTGAAGTAGTCGATAACCACAAAGATGAATCGATGCCCATTGAAAGCTTTTGGCGATATTGGCCCAATCACATCCATGCCCTAAATCGAGAAAGGCCATAGAGAAATCATAACATGTAGAGGTGAAGGAGGCACATAAATCTTGTCTCCATAGATTTGGAACTTATGACATCTTTTGGCGTAGTTAATATAATCCCCTTCCATAGTCGACCAATAATAACCGAACCTCATAATTTGCCTAGCCATTGTAAAGCCATTAGCATGTGCCCCACAGACGTCCTCATGGACTTCTTCCAAGATTTTCTTAGCCTCTATAGCGCCTACACATCTTAATAGCACCTGACCCTTCCTTCTTTTGTATAGGATCTCCCCATCCAAGACATAATCACTGGCCAGTCTTCTCAACGTCCTTTTGTCATTCTCAGTATCTTGGTCGGGGTACTCACGATTTTTCACATATCGCAGTATATCGTGGTACCAAGGATGAACATCCTTTTCTTCTTCTTCTTCTTCGATGTTGTAACAATGAGCCAGAGCCTCGTAAATACTCATTTGGATCGGTTTCTTCTCGCGAGAGGTAGCAGAAGATGATATCATCAAACTCTTTAATTAATTCAAGGACTAAACTTCGATAATTGATCAACTTGGGATCTCTTGTCTCCCATTCACCTTTAAGCTGATAGGTCACTAGCGCAGAATCTCCATATACCTCTAGCACTTTGATTTTACGTTTAATGGCTGCTCGGATGCCCATGATGCATGCTTCGTATTCTGCCATATTATTAATGCAGTCAAAATCCAATTTACTAGTGAAGGGATAATGATCTCCATTTGGGGATACCAAGACTGCCCCGATTCCGTTTGCCACAGCATTTGATGCTCCGTCGAAGTTTAGCTTCCAAGGATGACCTTCTTGAGAGTCTTCTTTAGTGGTTGCCACGTACATTAGATCTTCATTTGGGAAATCAAAATTCAGAGGCTCGTAGTCTTCTAAAGCTCTACTGGCTAGAAAATCTACTATTGCACTCTTTTTTACAGCGTTTTGGTTCACATAGACTATATCAAATTTGAAAAGTAGAATTTGCCATCGGGTCATTCTCCCATTCAAAGCAGTCGACTCCATCATGTACTTCAGATGATCAAGTTTTGAGATGAGCCAAGTTGTGTGATACAACATATACTGTCTCAATGTTCGGGTTGTCCAGGTTAAGGCACAACACAACTTTTCAATCAGCGAGTATCTCGTCTCACACTCAGTGAACTTCTTACTGAGGTAATATATCACTTTTTCTTTCCATCCTGACTCATTGTGTTGGTCAAGCACACATCCCATAGAATTTTCAAATACTGCCAAATACAGTACCAGTGGCTTATCTGGACTAGGTGGTGTCAACATTGGACAAGTATTGCTTAACCTTGTCAAAAGTCTTTTGACACTCCTCATCCCAAACACTGGGGTTGTGTTTCTTAAGGAGACAGAATATGGGGTCACATTTCTCGGTTAGTTGTGAAATGAACCAAGCGATGTAATTTAGTCTTCCTAAGAATCTTCGTACTTCTTTTTTAGTACGCGGTGGAGGTAACTCTTATATGGCTTTGACTTTATCTGGGTCAATTTTAATCTCTTTTTCGCTGACCACAAATCCTAGCAGTTTTCCTGACCTGGCCCCGAATGTACATTTTGCTGGATTGAGTTTTAGCTGGAATTTCCTCAACCTCAAGAATAATTTCCTCAAGACTTGCACATGTTCCTCTTCTATTCGGGATTTGGTGATCATGTCGTCGACATAAACTTCAATTTCTTTGTGCATCATATCATGGAACAGGGTTAGCATGGCTCTTTGATATGTTGCTCCGGCGTTTTCTAGTCCAAATGGCATTACCTTATAGCAAAAGGTTCCCCACATGGTTACAAATGTGGTTTTATCCATGTCTGTAGGATGCATCTTTATTTGATTGTATCCTGAGAAACCTTCCATGAAGGAGAACAGTGAGTAACCTATCGTGTTGTCCACTAAGGTGTTGATATGGGGCAATGGGAAATTGTCCTTCGGGTTGGCTTTGTTCAAATCCCTGTAGTCTACACACATCTATACTTTTCCGTCTGTTTTAGGGACAGGGACAATATTGGCTATCTATTCTGAGTATTTAACCACTTGTAAGAAACCAACATCGAATTGTTTCTTGACCTCCTCTTTTATTTTCAACAAAACATCAGGCCTCATTCTTCGAAGCTTCTGTTGAACTGGCTTGCATTCTTCCTTTACAGGGAGTCGGTGTACCACGATATCAGTACTTAGTTCAGGCATATCTTGATACAACCATGCTAAAACATCTTTGAATTCTTGGAGTAACTCAATAAGGTCTCACTTGGTCTTTGTGGTAATGCAATCTCCGATCGTTACTTCTTTCTTTTCTTGTTCGTCTCCTAAGTTCACAATTTCTACTGACTCTTTGTGAGGTAGAATCTGTTTCTCCTCTTGTTCTACCATCCTTAACAAATCAAGAGATAAGTTATAGTCTCTGTCAACTTCAAAGTCCTGGGATCCCTCTAGACACATATCTCGCTCAAAAGGAGATTCTGAGTTAGTAGCAGCGTCGCTCATATCGTTTATATCTGGAGACATGTTGTAGGTGCGAAGGAAGAAGAAAGATACAAAGAACAAAAGAATCTAAGAATAATGATCTGTATGGTATGATTATTAATGAAAGAATAAAAAAATATTTGCTCGGAATCTCTTCCGCAGTCTAATTATTCAAAACACTTCCTGGCTCATAAGGGCAAATGCCCGACAAATTCTTTACTCCAGTTCCTTCTTCGTGTATGGCGTTGATGTCCAAATTTTCCAACATTTTTTCTACGATTTCATTTCTTGGTGTCCCCCGCTTAGGGTGAATGATTCCTCCAGACGCAAAAGTCTTCGATATTAGGGGAAAGATCATTGGTTCCCATTCGATCTCCTCCCCGCTCAATCGCACTCTCCTTCTCTCTTGCTTCTTTTCCAGTTCATTCATTCTTTGTCTCGCTTCCAGCTTAAATCCTAAGCCAAAGTGGTCTTGTTTGTTCTTCATTATTGGTGCCTCAATCCTTCTTTAGAGGTGTCTCCTGAGTCCTCTTCCCGGTAGGGGCCCTTTCTCAATAGTTAGCCGCAGGCCCATTCTTGTAGACTTAGATATCCTGGGCATTGGGATCTTATTTCCTTCGGTAATGAATGTCACATTCACAAACTCCAAAGACCAGAAAGAACATTCAGTTGATTCATCGTTTGCCTCTAGATATGGTACGTCACTGGTCACCGCTGCGATGATGTCCTATTCGGCATTTATCGTTACCAACCGACCTCCCGTTACTAATTTCAAATTTTGGTGCAGTGACAAAGGGACTGCCCCTACTGAATGCATCCATGGCCTCCCCAATAGGCAATTATACGAAGGCTTGATGTCCATAACTTGGAAATCTACCTTGTACGTGCTTGGACCGATCAGAAAGGGTATTTCAATTGTTTTCATTACCCTCTTTTCGGTGCCATCAAATGCTCTCACTATGTTTTGGCATGTTTTCATGTGAGAGGTATTCATAGGCAACCTGTTTAGTGTGGATAAGGGTAGGACATTCAGGGCTGATCCGTTATCAATCAACACCCCTAAAAGTGTATATCCCTTATAGCGGGTCGTGATGTGCAAAGTCCTAATCGATCCCCTGCCTCTTGGCGGTACTTCATCATCATTGAAGAAGATGAAGTTGTCGGCACTTATATTGTTGACTAGGCAATCCAGCTTGTTTACCGAAATATCGTTAGCGACATAAGTTTCATTCAACACCTTCATCAATGCGCTACGATGGGTTTCTGAGCTTAAGAGTAAAGCCAGTATCTATATACGAGTTGGCTGTTTGTGTAGTTGTTCCACGACACTATACTCGCTGTGTTTTAGAAATTTCAAGAATTCTTTGGCTTCTTTTTCCGTTATCGATTCATTAACAGGCAGTTCAAGTCTAATCGGCTTCTCTTTCTTTTACTCAATCACCAATGATTTTCCTTTAACAAGCTTGACTTTTGTATTTGGGGTATCATAGTGTCTTCCACTGTGCGTATAGAAACCCACGTCTTGACCTTCCTCTGATATGTTAGCCAGGATTTCCTCTCCCGGGATTGTCACATTGCAATTATAGTTCTAAGGTACCATTTTGCTATCTTTATAAGGAAAATCAACAGGCTTCTGGATTACGAATTTTGGTGCGACTTGTGCCCCGACTTCATTAATTCTCGGTCGCGAAATGATAACCACTGGGTGGTTGACTCTGTAGATATTCTCTATTGACCCCTCTTTTGAGGTACATACATCTTTTCCTTCTGGGTTTTCGGCGTACTCAAAGAACTCTAGCTCCTTATTATCCATCAATCCTTGTACTGGAGCCCTAAATTCACTACATATTTGAATCTCATGATCCTCTTGATCATGAAACTCATAATAATTCTTTGTTTCTCGGGATCTGTCCCTTGGATTCTGCGTAATCAACCCTATTTCTACCATTTTCTTCCACACTTCTTTCAGCGGGGTATTCACTTCTGCGATATTCATCTTGATTTCCTTTTCCGAACTCTTGATTATCGCATTTACCCCCTTATCCACATGGTTAGGTAACAGATTTTCTGCACTAGATGTATCATCAAATTTCACAATGACCATTTTGATGAGTTTTTCAACCAACTTCTTGAAAGCAGTGCAATTTTCTATCGAGTATCCCATGATTCCCGCATGGTATTCGCATTGGGCGTTTGCGCCGTACCATTTGGGGTATAGGGGTTGCATTAGCTTCAGATAGAAAGGGGATACAACATGTGCATCAAATAAACTTTGGTACAACTCCTTATACGTCATTAGAATAGGCGTAAATTAGAGTTTCTCCATATTTTGCTTTGTGTTGGGCTTTTGTCTGGGTAGGCCTTGATGACCAATAGTTGTTATCCTTAGTTGGCTTACGGTGATCGATTTCGAATATGTGCTCACATTATTTACCTCGTGCTCCTTCTTCCTTGGGGCTTTCTTTTTGGCATTTTCCCCAGCCTCTATTTTCTCGCACATTATCTCATTTTCTATTATTTCACCAGACATTACCATGTCTGAGAAACTCTTAGTTGCACTTCCTAGCATGTGATTAATAAAAGGTGTCTTCAAGGTATTAATGAAGAGTATGGTGGTTTCCTTTTCTAGCAGAGGTGGTTGGACTTGTGTGGCCACCTCTCTCCACCGTTGGGCGTATTGCCTAAAGCTTTCATTATGCTTCTTCTCAATGTTCTGTAAAATGATTCTATCAGGGGTTATATCTGTCACGTGACTATACTGCTTCATGAAAGCTTGTGCTAGATCCTTCCATGAATTGATTTTGGTGCGGCTCAATTGGTTGTACCATTTAGATGCTGCCCCAACCAGACTTTCTTGAAAATAGTGAATCAATAGTTGGTCATTATTGACTCAGTCTGCCATTCGTCTGCAGAATATGGTGATATGAGCTTCAGGACAACTAGTCCCGTTATACTTCTCCAACTTAGAAGTCTTGAACTTGGGGGAAAGCACTAGGTCCGGAACCAAGCTCAATTCCTTAGCATTGATTTCACCACGATAGTCGGCATTTTCTATTTCTTAAAATTTTTCTTCTAACCATCTACACTGGTATTCGAGTTGTTTCGGGAGCTCTACCCTTGTCTTTTCTGTTTCTATCACATCATCAAGATCGGGGACAACGGGGTTAGTTGGGTTATCCCTTGGATTAGAGCCTGAGCCAGCTTGGTAGTTCATCTACGCTAAAACACCAGCCTGAAACTGTTGGGGCCTGATTGTAACAGATGGTCTTCGTGGGTACGCCTTGGGCTGTATCTGAACATTCGTTGGGGTAAAACCCGGAGGGTAGAGATGATCTTCATTGTCATCTCCAGTATCGACCATAGGGTCATTTCCCTTCTCTTGTCCACCAGTCAGTAGTTGTGTTAGCTGGTTCATCTTGTTCCTTTGTGATTCTAGCATTTGGTCCTTCATATCCTGCTGGATTTTAGCCTATTGCTCTTACATTTGTGCTTGCATTTATTCTTGCATCTCCTTCTATATTTGTTCTAACCTTTCTATTCTTTTATCCATTGCTTTAGCTTTTCTTAGTGTATCATAAGGATGCGTACTTGGTTGATTTTTGTCGGTTTCCAGAATATTGAAACGATTTTTTTAATTAGGGTCTTTTTGTGAAAATTAATGCATATGATACGATGAAATGCAAATGCATGAGTGCAATGAATGTAACAAAAATGCGTTAATTCTGATTCAATTTCATTAGAGTAACTTTTCCAGAAAACAAATTTCTTTACATAAAATGAATTACATATAAGGCTTTGCCCTGATACTTAAAGCCTTGACCTGCCTAAGAAACCAAGCTAGCTCTCGGCCTCGGTCTGATTCTGACTTGTATTTTAAACTCAGTACATCGGGCTAGACTATTAAGGTTTGTAAGTGATCAGCTACTTCTCACACTTGAGTCAAAGCTTCGCCCATAACATGATCCCTGTTCTTGACCTGATCTTGAGATTGATGAAGCTGCTCCTTCCATCGCTCGTTATTTGCCTCGAGGAGTTTAATCTGAAGTTCACGGTTTTACAGCAAGGTTTCAAGTTCTTCTATCTTCCCTTTTAACTCTTCAAATTTGCTCAGACTAGCCTTCAACTCGATTGCATAGCTATGACTACGATACTGATACAAGGATCTTTCTAACTCTGACACTCGAATCTTGAATCCCTCCTTCTCGTTTTGGCTTTCTACCAAACTCATTTTTAGAGTATCTTCTCGAGCTTGAGCATCTCAGAATTTTTTTCCCATTGGCTGGTTCTACTTTTTTCCTCTTTAATTTTCAGCCGCCATTGTTCTGACGTTTTTCCCAGCCTAGCGGTTCTCATTGACCTTCGCAACTTCTTGTAGTCTGTTTTCAAACTGTCCAAATCCTCTTCAGCCTTGTTTTTTTCTTTGCTCAGTCTTTCAACTTCTAGTTTCTGGACATCGACATCTAACCCCAACTGTATTTTTCTTCCTCCAATTGCTCGATCATTTTTTCTAGTTCCAAACTCTTTCTCTCGAAATCTTGTTTGATGATCTCTAGTTTAGATAGGATCACCTTCAAGTGTTCTTTCATTGATCAGGTGTTTTCTTGATCTGACGTAGGGATGTTGTCGTTAATCCTCTAACCCCACCACCGGTCATACTCAGGGGTAGTCATCGAGTTGGCAGCAAACCTTTTCATTCTACGAGTTTGGTTCCAAGCATTCGATATCTCACGAATTTTTTTTTGTAATTATCTCCCTTGTATACGAAGTCGCCCTGAGCCAACTCGTGTGTTGCTGGCGTAAACTGCCTTGACCTGTACTGTCTTAACATGAGCAGAGAAGCATACTCGACGGCTCCCCATATCCCAAGTAGGGGAACCCAATCAAAATCTCCACATTGATATAATATCTTGTCGGGGACCATTCACGGGGCTCTCCATTCGATGTCTTCCTCTTTCAGATTCTAAAGAATTGTCATCCATTTTTTCTCTGTAATATCATCCCGTCTCGGTGTAGCCACAATCTTTTTTAGCGGTGAACAGTTCTCGAGAAGATTTGGTATGAGACCTTATCCACTTTCCAAAAATGGCTGTGGAACCATGCTAGTAAGAGTTGTGCGCATCCGATGAATCTCCTTTCGCCCACTCTTCGACAAGCATTCAATGATCTAAAAGTTTCGGCCAAAATCGCGGATACAGGTGTGACCCTTTTACTAATCCTATCAAATAGATCGAAAACCGCCTCGTCTATATGTCCCAAAGCCTTGAGGAAGATAACCAGTCCATAAATGCTCAAAGCTAAAACATCAACCCTCTTCTTCATATCGGGATGCGCTAGGATTAAATCCCTCAAATTCCTTCAAGGGATGCACTTACAATCTTCTTTGTGCTTGATCAGGGCTGTAACCCACTATTCGCTCATTCTCGTGATGTTTATTAGCTTTTTTGAGAATGTTGAGACGTTGGCAGCTCTAGAATAAGCTTTGTCAACTTGAATCTTTGGGCAACGTAGCAAGGCCATGTACTTTTCTACAGTAGGTACCAAATCTACTTTCCCGAAAGTAAAGTAACTATAAGCAAAGTTTCAATACTGGACAAGGGCTCGAAATAGGTGCTCGTCTACCTTGATATCGAGCAGATAGGGTAAATCACCATAATGGCAGTAGAATAGTTGTTTGATCTCGTCATCCTACTAACCCCAAATTTGTTTCATTTCTTGAAGATTATTTTGGGTTACGCTGATCCGAGTGGAATCCCACAACTTTGACACATACCTCTCGGTAAGACTATCACCTTTTTCTTACTGTGTTGTCTCAGCCCATATCTGGACGGCCGTATTATCCTCCACTTTATCAAGAAATCCCTTTTCCATGATAAGTTATCTTTTTAGCAATCGAATATGAATCAACATCTTTTTTGTGATAAAAATGTCATGCAAATACAATCAAAGTAAAACAAAGCAAGTCAGTATTTCATACACAGTTTAAAGCAAGCAAGGAATAATAAATATAGTACCTACTCAGGTAACTACTAGGGTTTGGTGTAGCTCTACCTAGGGCGGGTTCCTACGACTCACTATATGTGGCTCGGTTCTAAAGTAAAGGTACTTGAACTAGTAGATTCCTCGATCCTCACCCATTATAGGCTCATATAGACCTAGTTCAGTTTAGGGGAATACATTTCCCTATGGCTGCACGGAGATGAAAATCTCACGAAGACATAGGTACGGATGTATCCCGAAAGCGATCCACTATCCTACACGGAGGTGAAAACCTCACGAAGGAATAGTTTCTCACTCCCACTTAAAAGGGTAAGATCAATCGATCATGCAATACAATGTGCAAAAAGATACCAAAACTTAAACAACACAGCAATTATAAACCACAATGATGAATATCGTAACAATGACGGATGAAATGTGACGAAAGGATCGTATATTTAAACCAAGTTTGCAATTTTCGACAAAAGGACAAAAATTAATCAACTCGTGGCTTGACTCTCTTATTTTGGGTCCCTAGTGGAGTCGCCAAGCTGTCGAAACCATTTTTTGAAAAAAAAGGGGTCGACTTGGTTTTGAAAATGAAAACAAACGTGGGAGTCGCTACCAATCCTTTTTACTTAGGTGTGATTGGATCACCTGGTAATTCAGTCGTTTTAACAAAAATTTAAATTTATTAAAACGATGATTTTTGGTCTACAAAATCCAAAAAACGGGTTTGAGAGTCGGTTATGCACGAGGAAGGGTTAGCACCCTCGATGCGCCTAAAATTGGTACCTAGTTGATTAATTAATGTCTTGGTGTCGAAAATTTGAGAACTTTAAAAAATTTAAAAGTACGATCCTTTGTTAAAATATTATTTAATTAAAAAATTTTGAGAAAAAAGGGCGTATTTCACATTAATCGAGGAAAAAGATTATATCCCGTAAGTTAAGACACAATGTCTTAAATTCCTGATACGCGAATAAACGCTGAAAAATTTATTCATTTTGAAAGATATTTGATTTTCTCGATTTTTAGAAAGAAATCATATTCCGTAAGTTAGAACACGATCTTTTCTTAATACCCGAGAATATTTAAATTTCGTGCTTCAAAAAAAACATTCGTTTATTTGGATTCATCGAGAAAATCGAAACCCCGTAAGTTAGGAAACGACCTTTCAAATTCCAAAATACGAAAGATTGCTTATTAAAAAAAACGAAATTTTATGTATCAGATAAAGAATAATGTAACACGATTTGTTGTGAAAATAATCACAATGATAATATGCGTAACAAAATAAATGCGTTAATACAAATGTCAATAAGAAAGACAAGAATAAAATAAATGAATAAAATGAATAAGCTAATAATAATAATAATAATAATAATAATAATAATAATAAGCAAGCTAAAAAGAATATTTAAAAATGAAAAAAACTAGCAGTAAACAAATAGATAAATAAGCATTATGTGAAACTATTTAAAATAATATTAATAGTAATGATAATAATACAAGTAATAAATAGTTTAAAGTTTGGAATGATATAATAATAATAATAATAATAATAATAATAATAATAATAATAATAATAATAATAATAATAATAATAATAATAATAATGAGAGTGATGATAAAAATAAAATGAGTGTATTTAAAAAGTAATAGGTAAATAAATAAAAAGGGAATAATATAATAGTTATAATAATAATAATAATAGTAATAAAAATAATAATAATAATAGTAATAGTAATAATGATATTAAAATTAATTAATTTAATAATAATGTAGTTAAAATAACCAAAAAGGACTAAAATTAGACTTAAAACAGAAATTTGGGGCAAATCTGGAATAAAAAGAAGACGAAGGACCGAATTGAAACTCGCGAATAACAAGGAGGGGTTAAAAGGGCAATTTTCCCTTCCCCTCCAAAACGCAGCACTTTACACAGGACTAAAATGAAATCAAGGCAAAATTCCAGGACAAAATTAGAAATAAAAAAACTAAATTGCAAAAACATAAAAAAGCGAAAGAACTGAATGTGCAAATAACCCATTCATTGAAAACATGCGGATCCTGCTCGCAACGTCGTTTCAAACCCCTATATAAGTCAAATTTTAAAAAAAAATCATGTCATCTATTTTCTCTTGCTAAGGGGTTGAAAAAGTGGGCAAACATGATTAAGGCTAAAAGGGGATGTGATGTTAAAAGCTTAACTAGGAGGTTGGAGGTTTTGAATAGCACTAAGCGGTCGGAAGAGTCTTTGGCCGAGATTGTAGAGGCCAAATTTCATTTAAATATGGAAATGGATAAGGAAGAGCGATACTGGGAGAAAAGAGTCAGAGCAAACTGGTTAAAAATGGGGGATAAGAATACATCATTCTTTCACAAATTTGCCTCTCAAAGGCTGCGTATGAATCGAATTCATGGTTTACAAAGAGATGATGGCTCAGTGGCTACTGATAGCATTGAAATTGGGAATATTGCTCGAGATTATTTTGTAAATCTTTATGAGTCCAGTGGAACAGGCAATATGGATCACATTCTATCGGGAGTACCTTGTTGCATTTCAGAAAGTATGAATCAATGCTTACTCGCTACCTACTCTGAGGAGGAAATCATTGAGGCATTAAATAGAATGGGACCTACAAAAGCTTCAAGCCTAGATGGTTTTCTGGCAATCTTTTTCCAGAAGTATTGGAACATCATTGGAAAAGATACTTGTAATTTCTGTTTGGGGATCTTGAATGATGGTAAATCGTTGGTAGATATTAACAGAACCCAGTTGGTGTTAATTCCTAAAATTGTGAATCTTTCCAATTTGAAGAATTTTCGGCCAATCAATCTTTGTACGGTAATTTATAAAATTATTGCCAAAACAATTGCAAACCGATTACAAAAAGTTCTGGATGGTTGTATTGATGGCTCTTAAAGTGCTTTTGTTCTAGGTAGACTTATAATAAACAATGTGTTACTGGCGTACGCAGTCTTTCATTATTTTAAGAACAAAAGATCAGGAAGAAAGGGTTTTATGGCTTTGAAGCTGGACATGAGCAAGGCTTATGATCGTGTGGAATGGCCTTTTATCAAAGGTATGATGTCAAAATTGGGCTTTGCCAATTCTTTTATTAACCTTATATTTCATTGTATACGTTCAGTCCAGTACTCAATTTTGCTTAATGGAGAAGGAAGACCAAATTTTAACCCATCACGAGGGCTACGTCAGGGAGATCCTTTAAGCCCATATTTATTTTTGTTCTGTGGTGAAGGCCTGTCTGCGTTGAATGAGACTAGCCAACCAGGAAAAGAAAATGGTCGGGGTAAAAGTTTGTCGGTCGGCACCACCAATCTCGCATCTGATGTTTGTAGATGATTGCATACTTTTTGGAGAAGTTTCGGATAGAGGGATTAAGGTGATTAGGGACATTTTAAGAGAATACGAATCATGTTCAGGCCAGTGTGTTAATTTTGAAAGAATTTCGGCCTTTTTCAGTTCGAATGTTACTGATCGAGATAAAAGTCTAGTTGTTGAGGCCCTTAAGTTAGGTGCTCGACTGAGGCTGAACAATATTTGGGGCTTTCGAATATGGTGGGGAGAAGAAAGAAAGAGGCTTTTTAAGTTTTGAAAGATAGATTGAAACGGAAGATTGATAGTTGGAGCAGACGATATCTATCTCAGGGGGGAAAAGAGGTATTCATTAAGGCAGTTTTACAGGCCATTCCTACTTATACAATGTCTTGTTTCCTTTTACCAAAAACTTTGTTTGTGGAATTAGAAAATATATTAGGGGTTTTTTGGTGGCTAAAAAGTCATGGGAAGAGGGGAATACATTGGTGTAATTGGAATTCGTTATGCGTACCAAAGGCTGAAGGGGGATGGGGTTTCGTAATTTGAATTCTTTTAATATTGCATTGCTGGCCAAGTAGGGTTGGCGTTTGTTACAAAATCCTAATTCGTTACTAGCGCATACTTTGAAGGCAAAGTACTTTAAAGATTCAAATTTTTTGAATTCAAGGTTAAGGAATTTACCTTCTCTTACCTGGCAGAGTATATGGTTTGCAAAAGGCCTCCCTATGAAAGGAATGGGGTGGAGGATCTGTGATGGCAAGAATGTATCTATCTGGGGTGATGCATGGGTCCCTGGAAACAGTGATTTTGTAACAACCTAATTTTCAGTGGTATCGGGAATAGAGATTTGAGATCACTAAATCTGACGGGTGAGTTGAAAATTTAATAAATTAATACCTATGAGTTAAATATGAATATAAAAGCATTTTTGAATTAGTGAATTTGGTGATTTAAAAGAATTAATTAGCTAAAATGGGTCGAGAATGAGGTATCGAGACCTCGAATTCATAAACCGAGCCATAAATATTTTTAGAAATATTTATGGAGTGTTGGTGAGGTAATAATAAAATTTAGTCAGAAAATTTTGACGTTTGGGTGGTTAATTAAATAAAAAGAACTAAATTGAAAAAGGTGTAAAAGTTGCTAAAATGATTAAATAGCTCAATTGTCAAATGAGGAAGGATCTAAAGTGCAAATAAGCCCAAAGGAGATATTTTGAGCGGCAATAGCTGAGAAAAGTCAGGAAATGGGTGAAATAAGGGCAAAATTGGAAAATTGCCAAAATTGGCTAAATAAAAATGGGACTAAATTGGAATATCTAGAATTTCTCTTCATTTCTCTTCATATTCATCAGCTGAAAAACAGCCAAGGAGGAGGGTTCAAGTTGGTTTTCATACTCCAGCTTCATGTAAGTTTAATTCTTGCTTTCTCCTTGAAATTTTTATGTTTTGGACTTTTACAATTGGGTCCAACTTATTATTTCATTAGTTTTTGATTCCATGGCTAATTTTTGAAGTTGTTATGGATGAGTGTTGGAAATATATGATGATTTGGCATGGAATTAGAGTTTTAAATTGTTTATATGTTGATTTTACTGAAAGAATTGAATAGAAAGTGAATGTTTGGGACCTAAGTGTAAAAGAGTTTGAAGTTAGAGTTTTATGTGGAAATTCTGAATTTTAATAGTTATGAAATAACTTATAATGTCTAGTAAAAGTATTAATTGAGAAAATTATCTTAATTTAGGGGTTAATTGAGCAAGGACTGAATTGTATGAATTGTGAAATTTGGGGCAAAATGGAAATTAACATTTTGCACTACAACTGTTTTGGACAGCAGCAGTAGTCTAACTTTGAAAAATCACCAAAAATTGTAGAAATGGAATTAGAGGATGAATAAAATATGAAATTAAAGCTTATTGAGTCTAGTTTCTTATACAATAAATTATGTAAGCAATGGAATTGTAAATCATGAGATATGATAAATTTTGTGAGACAAGGTCAGAATGATTTCGGGTTCCCCTTTCTAACTTTGTAAAATCATAAAAAATTGGATAAAAATAATTATGGGATTAAATTTATATGGTTAGAATCCTGAATGGGTCTATTTTCAAGAGAAACAAACGGGAACATCATTCGAATCCTGTAGTGAAGAAGGGTCTGAATCGGGCCGTGATGAGAATAGGGAGACTTCAATGAATAAACTGTATTAATTGGCCCAGCCAAAAATTATGAAATTTTTATGGTAATAAGATATGTGAGTCTAGTTTCAGGAAAAATTATCGAATCTTAATTTGGAGTTCCGTAGCTTCAGATATAAATAATTTAGTGACTATGACACAGATGGACAGCTTGAATATTCACCTAAGTAGATAGTGAAAATTATGGATAATGTTACCTACAAATATGTTGTTTATACTAAGGATGTGGATGGAGAGGAGGAGGAGGAAAATATATAAAAATATATGAATGACTCGTGTATAAATTGATCACATGCCTGATTACAATCGATAAGTGTTGGATTAGAAATGATATAATGTTTTATTTGAAATATTTATTATGAAATTATAATTATTGTTATAATACAAAAATTGAACTTGTGAGTCTATATGACTAAATTTTAGTGATTATTTGTTAATTTTATGAATTTCATGATGTGTTATTTCATATGTATTGATGATAAAACCGTGAATAATGTAAAAGCATGAAAATTGAATAAATGATCAAATTGAGCATTTCGATTCGATGACAAGATGTATTGAAGGAAAAGACCATGGTTGGACCATGGCAACAAGTGATAAGTGATAGCTTCGGCTACACTTATCCGATCAAGGACAAGTGAAAGTGATAAGTGATAGCTTGGCTACACTTATCCGATCAATGACAAATGAAAAGTGAAAAGTGGTAGCTCGGCCACGATCGATGAAAAGTGGTAGCTTCGCACACGATCGATGAAAAGTGGTAGCTCCGGCCACGATCGATGAATAGTGGTAGCTTCAGCTACAAGTGACAAGTGACAAGTGATTTCCGTATAAGACCATATCCGGGATATGGCATCGGTGTGATATATGCTATCAGATAAGACCATATCCGGGATATGGCATCAGTGAGATATGTGATTCGTGTAAGACCATAGCTGGGCTATGACATCGATATGTGATATGTGATTACGTGTAAGACCATAGCTGGGCTATGGCATCGATATATGAATATGTGTAAGACCATAGCTGGGCTATGGCATCATTATGTGAAGATGTGTAAGACCATAGTTGAACTATGGCATCGAGAAAACGAAGTACTCAATTCCGTAAGACGTTTACTAATTTGACAACGTTTGGTAAGTGTTACATGGAATTATGTGATACAAGGAAGTACGAGTTGATAAGATACAAGTATAGAACTTGGTTGATAAATTAATTCATTTGTGATTATATAATTGCTCATCTTGAATGTCTTGTCCATGTGTATTGATAATTCAAATGTTTTAATGAATAAAGTTTGGCATGGAATAAATTGAACACGAGACAAATAATCATGAAATTGAACTCGAATTCATGAAAATGATGATTATTGATATATGGAGACATGAGACATTGATATATGAATATGGAAAATGTTTGATAAATGTGCTTATTTATAATTATGGAATTATATACCTCATGTGTACTATTTTCATAAAGATGATATTTCAAATACTTTGGTTATTTAAGTTTAAATATGAAATAGTATGAAATCAAGATAAGCTGTTATGAAAACATATTTAGACTACAGAGATATGGCTGATATATGTTGTATGATTACATAACGTGAAATTGTGTATATATATGAGAAATTTAATGAGAATTGAGCCCATACACGTTTCTTGTTATTTATATGAAGTGTAATGATCGACAAGGGTGATAAAATTATAAACAGAGAGTTACACGGGTAGAAAACACGGACGTGTGACTCTCCAAAGTGTGAAAATTTTTTAAGGGTTGCAAAAGTTTCATATGTTTACGATTTGGTCCCGAACCACCCTGAATGTATGTTTTGGGCCTCGTAGGCCCATATAAGGGACGTTAAACATATGTATGAAAGTTTTTAATTTAGAAGAAATTTTATGGCTGATTTTTACATGATTGATCATATTAAGTTCGGTAATGCCCCGTACCCTATTCTAGGCTCGGAATACGGGTAGGGGGTGTTACAGATTTTAGAGTCCAAGATTTGGGTGTTAATTTGAACTTGTTAGTAGTAGCATATTTAATTGAGACGAGTACAATGAAATAGAAATCTGACTTGATCTACAATACCTTTTTGAAAAAGGACGCGGATCAGATTTTATGTATCCCTCTGTCCATGAACCAGCAGGAAGACCACATAATCTGGTGTAGGGAGCCGACCAGAGAGTACACGGTTCGCAGCGGTCACAGACTTCTTTTACAAGAGGGACAGACTCAAACTCAATCAAATTACAGCCACTTTTACAAAAGATTATGGAACCTAGATTTACCTTCTAAAATTAAAATTACAACTTGGAGGATTTTTTACAATTTTTTGCCTACTTTCTGTAATCTACACTACATGAGACTTATGGGATCTGCAACTTGCCGAAGGTGCCATAATGGACTGGAATCCAGGGAACACATTTTCAAGGAGTGCCCTATAGTAAAAGAAACATGGGACAAATTAGGTTTTAACTGGCCTTTTCAAGAGGAAATTATTGATTTTAATGATTGGATAAACAACATCTTTGACCAAAATTCTTCAAGTCAGTACAGAGTGATTGCATGTGTTTTGTGGGGGCTATGGAGTACAAGAAATAGATTCATTCATGAAGGTGAATCAAAATCTGGTTCTCAAGTGGCATATTTTATAAGGGATTACATCAAAGAACTGGATGGATTGAGTTCGTGCTTACCAGTGAGGCGGTCTTCTACGAGTCGATGGGCTGCTTCGACGGATCCGTGGGTCAAAATCAATTTTGACGCTGCTTTTAACAAGGACAAGAAAGAGTCATGTTCGGGAATAGTCGTAAGGAACGCAAGGCAGCAGTGGTTCATGCTAAAGTCGTTTTTCATAAGAATATACCTTCGGCTTTTGCTGCTAAAGGGTTGGCGTGCATCCAGGAAATTAAACTCGAGTTACTTCAAGGTCTGAGTAAGGTAGTGGTTGAAGGTGACTCCCGAACAGTAATCTGTAAACTGCAAAAAAGAGATGAAGACAGGTCAGAAATTGAAGTTTTCATAAATGATTCAAAGCATCTGAGCATGGGTTTCGAATCCTGTGATTTTTTATTTGTGCTCAGAGAGGGAAACAACGTTGCTCATATTCTTGCAAAAGAGGTTTTACAGAGGGGTGAAACGACTTATCTACGGTCTTTGTTTACTGTTAGAGTGGAAGAAGCTCTGTCTGAGGATCGGTGTTGGAATGATTCTTGAGAAGTTGAAATGATGGGTGTGCTTCAGGAGAGTTTTGGAAAGAAACTTTGAAAAAGGAAGAGAGAAGCTTTTTTGAATTTTTGAGGGAAGTAATGAAAATGAGTTTCAATAAATGGGGGTAATTATGATACTAACGTTCCCCAGATACTTTTGCTATTGTTGATGGGATGGGTTGTAATGGTTAACAGCTGGCTATTAAGAAGCCTCTAGAGCTCCCCATCTCTCCCTTAGCTGGATCCTATTTGGTTTTTAGCTTTGTTCTCTGTTTTGGGTTGGGTTTTTCGGCCTTTTTGTTGTTTTTCTATTTTAGTCTAGGCTTAACAAGCCTGGCTCTTTATTGTTTTGCTTTTTGAATAAAGGATCCAGTTTATTTGATTCAAAAAAAAAAACTCCCCCTTTTTTTTTTCTCTCTGCCGGACCTCTTCCCTCCGACTTGATCTTCGATGGTTGCCACACACACATATTATTGCGCTGTGATAGATATCTGTGATCGAAAATGTAATTTATTTTATTTTATTTTTCTATATTTATATATATACTGTTTTTAAAGGAAAAATAAATAAATTATAGATGTATGTATATGAGTAGATTCGAAAAGAAAAAAATGAAAATAAAAAATGAAATCACCTCTTGAGTTGTTGACTGGAATTTTGTTTTTGGTTCTCTTTTTTTTTTTTTAATATTCATTCTCTGTTTTGTTTTTGAAAATCTATTGTTTTTGTATTGATTCCAAAAAAATCTCTTACATTGATAGATTTTGGGATTTTTTATAGCCATTTACATTTTGATCTTATTTATATTGTTTCTCTGCTTTGCCTGTCCTCTTTTTCTCCGTTTGTAGGTGACAAAGTCAACAACGGCGGTGGCAAGTGGCCAACGTGACGGAGTGGTGATGGTGGCAGACTAGAAGAGGCTAGGGTAGGTTGCGGCGCCACTTGGGTAGAGGGGCTAGGGTTTATTTTTTTGTTTTTTTTTCTGAAAATGTTGTGGGTTAATTGGGCTTGGTTGTATTGGGCTAGGGCAATTTAGTTTGGGTTTAAGTTAGTTAGGTTTATTTTTTGAGTTTGGATAGTTTAATTTGGGCCCAATTAAAATTTAGGCTGTAGAATGTTGTATATGGTGCCACCGGTTTCATCCCAGGCAGCTTCAGGTGAAATTTGACAAACATACACAATGTAAGTGTTCCACGTCTTTTGTTAATTTTTATATTTTCTTCACTCGGTGAATTTGTTGTTTTGTTTTAAGTATGCAGTTAATCTTAGCAATTGTTGTTGTTGTTATTATTTTTATTATTTCTTTTACATGAAATTATGGTATTGGTATTGCAGCTAATTGCAAGAATAATCTTTCTGAATGATGATTGAAAAGCGGATTGTCTCTGCCACCTGTATGTTTTTATATCTGTTAGTGGTTTGGTTCAGCCTGACCTGAATAGTTTTCTTGGCTCTGCACAATCGAAGAGCCGACACGTTTTCACTATCTAGACCCGCATTACATGCCTTTCGTGGAAATGGCCAAGATAGTTAAGGCAAAATTGTATTGATTTTGGTACTGTAGCAAGTCATGCATATTCTTTTGCGAGAAGAATAGTTTATTGGTTTGATTGTTAGAACTGCTCCATACTGGAATTATTGATAATTATTTGGATGCTTCCTTTTTTTCTTTTGTCTCCACTAGCAGGACAGATGCTGCAACAAGCATGCTCTAGTTGGCAATGCTTGTCATTGATGCCTGCCACTGTGTGATCCTTCTAGACAATCTCCCTTTCTCCATAACTGGTCTGCCTTTGCTGGTATGAAATTGAAATGATTCAATGTGAGTGTCATGGCATAAGGGTCCCTCGGCTGACTGCAGAGATTGTCCACTATATTTTGCTAAATAACATAAATAATAAACAAATAAATGGAAATGAAAGGTGTATTGATTTGTAGCCACATGATTGTGGGAAACCCTAGTAGATGACAAATAGATAGAACTGATCTGCTATGCTATCAACAATCAAACTAGTATATATGGTATATGATTTACTTCTGTTTTGTCCTCAAGAAAAAGTTGCTGCTGCCATTGATATTTTGGGTGTTGATGGCATGGATAGGGTCGTTAGCTAGTCCTTTTATATCTATCTATCAATGCACTTAGTTAATTATTACTTCTCTTATATTATTATCATGAAATCCTCTGTTTGTATGGACCCACAAGCCATTGAGAGAGCTTCTCCTTTTTTTTGGCTTAGGGTTTGACTCGGTTCGACTTAAAAAATGTGTCAAACAACCAAAAATATATAATATAGGCCTCAACTGGGGCTATATTATTAGAAGCTACAGTTAGCTACAGTTAATGTAAATTTGGTTTGTTTTGTTTGAAAGATGAAACCCATTATTAGAAGCAACTTGTGGCAGATTGCTGGGGTGCAACAAGAATGGGCATATTTGGGCACGTGGAAAGTTGTGTCAGCTTCATTTGGTAGTCTTTTTTTTCTCTTGTGTATTGATGAAGTCATGGTGGGGTAACCCATTTAAGGAAATTAGCAAAAATGTCTACAGAGCTGATCAGAGATTTTTTTTCCCCCCTCCCTTCATGTTGTTGAAAACTTGAACTTAACAAAAGGTTCTCTTTTTTTGTCAATTTCATTGAATTTGTAGTGAAATCTTTCGTGGGTCTTACAAAATCATGTGACATTTAATTAGTGTCTAATCTAATCTCATTTCTTTCTTTCTTTCTTTACTGTATAGCTCGCTGCCTTGCATGATGTTCCGTCCTTTTCGAACGGTGGTGCTTATACGACTCAGTCAAATAAGACTTTGCCGGACCGGCGACCAGGTAGGCTCAACAATTCTCATGGATGAAAAAAATTGAATCGACTGGTTCACTCGGCCAACTTGAATAAGGGTATTAATTTATGTGAGAAGTCAAAAATGTAGTTTTTTTTTATTTAATAAAGGATTAATAAGATTTTAAATTGAATTATTAATTTTTGAAAATAGTAAACAAACAAATTAGGCTGCGTTCTGTTTTAAGAAACAAATGTAGTTTTTTATTTTTTGGAAAATGAAAAATACTGAAGAAAACATGATTATTATAAATTTTGAAAATAATTTTTAGAAAATGAAAATTAAACATGTTTTCATGTTTTTAATAAAATATTTTGAAAAAAATGAAAAAGGTTGAAATAAGAGATTTTTTTTAAGTTTCATTTTATGCATTAAAATTACGAAACAACTTTTTATTTTTGAAAATTTTGAAAAAAATTATTTAATTATATTTTATTTTACTATTGTAATACATTTTAAATAAATTATACTTTAATTTAATTATTTTTTATTTTTATTTGAAAAAAGTTATTTTCATTATTTAACAAATTTCTATTTTCATTTACCAATCATAATTTCTATTTTTAAAAAATAGAAAAGAAAAAGCAGAGAACACATCCTTAGTTTTTCATTCCATCAAGGAAAAAAAATGTTGAAATTAAATTATTCATTTTACAGGAAAATCAATTATGTAAGTTAAATAAAAAAATGGGAATCGATAAAAGTTGAGCATAAAAACAAAGCGAAAAAAATATATTTTTAAAAGGTTAAATTCTGTTATTAGTCCCTTTACTTTGCAGAAGCTATAGATTTAGTCTTTATATTTTGATTTGATCAACTTTAGTCCTTGTACATTTCAAATTTTGAAATTTTAGTCTTGACCCAAACAGTAACATTTAAATCTGTTTGGTTAAGTTCGATTACTAATCATGTACTATGTGTACAATTATATATTTGGTCCATATTTTTTCAATTGAAACATTTGAAGTCCTTATATATTTCAAATTTTAAAATTTCAATTTTGACACAAATAACAATCGTTAATCCATTAACTGTATATTTAGTGTGTAATATGTGGAAATAACAAACTAACAGCGCATTACATATATGATAATATGTTTGGTGCAACTTGAAAATTATAGTAGAGCTTAACTTAATTAATTTAACAATTATCGTTTTTTGAGGACTGAAATTTAAAAATTCTAAAAATACAAAGATTAAAAATATCAAATTGAAGTACAAGGATTAGATCTATAACTTTTATAAAATATAGGGACTAATAGAAGAATTTATCCATTTTTTTTAAATATCAAAAACTAGTTCCTTAAGTGGCGAATCACAGTCAGTTCTATTAATTGATATTATGGCCTCAATCATTGGTCAGAATGTGCCCCATATCGGTTTCTTTTTTAGAACATAAAAATAAAAATAAAATAAAATACTTGTGAGGATAAAAAGTATTATTTAAAAATAAGTAAATTAGTCATTAAAAAGTAAATTGGTTTTGTTAAAAATTTGTTACTTGTATATTAACATGAGATATGTGTGGCACATCAAGTATCATAATCTGATTATTCCGTCAGTCATGTTAATTTTTGACAATACAAATGGACGAAATTTTTAACAAAAATGATCAATTTATTATTTAGTTTAATGTACAGAGACTAATTTATTTATTTTTAATAGAAGAGACAAAATAAAATATAATTCCTAATGCAGAAATCTCTATGATACTTTTATTATTGATAATGTTGAAATGTTTTAAATTTTATTTTTACTTAAATCTTACTAAATTGATTAATCTAATTTATATGTGATTTGTGTTAAAAATAATAACTATTTATGTCGTTTCTCTCTCTCTCTCGGTTAAAGAATATGACAAATTTGGAGACAATGATTGAGCTTTACCATTAATTATTTAATTACTTCTGTCACCTGTTTATTCAATTATTTAAGTAAATCATCGTTTTATTCTATTTTAATATTTTAAATTTTATTTTAATTTAATTATTCTAATTAAAATAATTATTCAAATTAGTTACGAGATGATAACTAAAGTTAAAAGACTTTTCCATAATTAACCCAATTTTTTTCTCTTTTTGACCACCGAAAACGCCAATCAGAAATGTCTATAGTTATTGAATTAATTGGTATGTTTAATTTAACTAAACAAAGGCTAGCCAAAACCAAATTTGAGACGTAATTTAATTTAATTTCAAACACTTTTTTAATTACCAACCAGCTTCACTTCATTCTCCATTTCCATGGCGGACAGAAATCCCGGCCGTTGAAACGCCGGACCACACCAAAAGAAACAAAAGCGAGAGAAGAGAAATAACAAAAAAAAAAAAAAAGTTTTGGGCAGAAAAGTCTCACCATTAGTCAAAAGTTAAAAAACAATGCATGGGTGGGTTAATATGTGATTGAAGTATTTTATATAAGTGTCATTTCATGTTATTTTTATTTTTTAATAGAAAAATAAAAATAAAAATTTTTTCTCTTGATATTTAATTTTTTAGGAGAAATAAAAGAGTTAAATATCAAGTTAAAAAATATAATTTATCGTTCTTCTATTAAAAATAAATAAGAATAATGATAACATAAAATTACAATTTTTTTACCTGATATTAATAATTTTAATAGTATTAAATAAACTCAATAGTATGACGTGTCGGATTTTAAATATGGGAAGCAAAGTACATCTCCTGGCTAGTCCATTCTAGCATTTTCCACTAAACTCCGCAATGCTTTAGTATTTATCTTTCTAACATACAGTTCTGGACCTTCTGTTTCTTCCCTTTAATGATTCTCATCTAACTTGAGAAAAGAGATATATGGATAATAATTATTTAGCTTTCTGAACTTCACAATTTGCAGTAGTGGTGCAATGCCATCAGAAGCAAAAAGAAAGAAAATATAGAGCGAGAGAAAAATGGAAACAAGCTCTAAATAGAACATTAATTTGCATGGAGAGGGACACCATAAAGTCTGGGAAACTACATATGAAACGTAATAAGAGGATTTACAATATGTATTTTTATTATATGACTTGCTTTATAAATATTTAATTAGATGCAATCATTTGTTGTTGGGATTCAATCCTGATTTCTTCTTTCATTTTCCTTATGAACTCTTCAATTTTTCTGTTCAACTCCTCCGTGCTCATGCTTATTGGCAACTCTTCCTTTGCTCCTACACCTCCTCCTCGCTCTTCTTGTTTCCCCCACCACCCTTTTTCTCTTTCTTTGTATCCCTCACCATCCGCATCTTCCACTATAACTGAACCTTCACTTTCTTCCTCTTCTTCTTCTTCAACCGAAGACTCGGTCTCATGTTCTGCTTGCTCTTCAGCTTCATTTTCATGAGCATCTTCTGTTTCTTCTGCTTCAGCTACGTCCAGAGGTACATGTTGGTCATATTCAGCAGCACCCACCTCATCGGTGACTGAAGGTTTCGTTTGTGTTGGTGGGGTGGATATCTGCAAGGCTAGGTAGCCATTATTATCAGACTCTGAGCGGCTACACACGGAGCTTTTGGCGACGAATGCTAGTATTCCGTTGCAAATGAGGAACATGTACTTCCTCTCAACTGTGTGGGTGAAGAAGGAGAAAAGGAAAGTGGAGAAATAAACATTGAAGGAATGAGGAAACAAAGAGTAGGCCATGCCTGAAGAATGGCAAAGGAAAATCGATAAAAAAGCAACCCATACAACAATCTGCAATGTGTTTCTAAGGAAGTGGTATTTGCCTACAGCTTCAACCTTCTTCTCCGCATGCTCCTCCCTTTCATCCATAATGATACTTTTGGAGAATTTAACACTTACGTTTAATTTGGGTCGATTTTTTTATATATTTTTTGGAGTGAATAATAAGGGTCTCTCCTTTTTATACTACTCCTAGATTTGGTATGGCAATGATGAAATTCCAAAAATAGGCATAGTTATTGTACCAAAGTTATAGCACCAGCATATGACATGCAAAAAGGCATCAACAGTAGTTGAAAAAAAAATGGTGTAATTATTTAAGTTATAAATGGATACGCTTTCTTTCAATGAAGCTTCTAGGCTTTACCAAATGCCCACTTATGGATACATGCATATCCACTACCAGGGTGTATCTTGATGTTTTAATTGGACATTCTTATAAGACATGTTTTCATACGTGTGTGTATGTTCGAACATTCTAAAACCAGCTGGCATGCATGATAAAAATACAAATATCATAAGGCTGGATTAACATTAATTGTCTTGTAATGATATTTAATTAGTTCATCTGTGCGATAGTGTGAGAGACCACCCGAATTAATTACGCTGAAAACTATAGAGAACTCGAGAAACCTTATTAGGGACTCCATTAAACAAAACTAGATTCCAACCATCTTACTACAAAGTACCACACACCATATATATGTACTATATTTAATTATATAGTGCTAAAAGTTATTAACTGTATGCATATGATATTAGCTAGCAGCTTGATTAAGGCACGATGATGATTAGAAGATGGATCAATACTGATGAGGCCACAAGAATGTGCCCATTGCATATGCTCTCTTCTCATCAAGGCTAAGGTTGCCCTCCAAACTTAGTCCATATTCTCTGAGAAGCATGTCCACTTTCCACTCCTCCATTTTCTCGTAATCCGCTTTCGTGTAACGAGGATAGTTCAGCGGCATCTGAAACCCTGAATCCGAATGTATTTTCGCTTTCACCATTGTAAGGTCACCGTTGGAGGACACCTTTGAGCTCCGAGTCACTCCTCCACTTTGTTCACTTGCCATGTTCTTGAAGTACTGCATGTCATCAGGCTCATGTTGGTACCCCAGAACATGACATGCTGAATGCAGAAACCATCTCAAAGCCATGTTTCGAGAAGATTAGAATTCAGCTTTATATCAAGTATAGACTAATTCACCAACATATATATATAAGAACAAAACACGTGAGGGACAACACTTCGTTTTACATGCATTAATCAAGAAAAACGAAGTATCCCATACGATATATATTTCAAATTAAAAAATTGGCACTGATTGCTTCATATATTGTATTTAGCGTTAGCTTTTTTTGTCTAATTATAATTTTATAATAATATTTGGATGGAGTGCCTGATTGGGGTATTTACTCATGTCTTTCCGTGTATACATGAACAAGCATATATAATTGATTGGTCGCGAGTTTGCTCATATTAAATTATTTCAACTGCCTTGTTGCCTAAGGTTTCACTCTCTTAACCTTAAAGCAAGGGCTGTTCAGTGTAACTTATTTGTCCAAAATACAGCGTAAGTACTAGCTAATATTTTTTAAATTTATTTTATGGTTGCTTCACCAATTCTCTGTTCAGTTACAATTGAAATTAATTCTGCTATTATTATGTTTGGTATTGATATTGTTTTCAATTTAGGAGAATATGGGATTAAATATCTTAAAACGTGTTTATCTTTTTATTTAAGAGTTGAGAAGAGATTATAAGTAATTCTAGTCATTGTATCAAAAAAGATCAGGACTGATACTTCAAAACATTATTGAGATATGTTATTAAACTTTATATAATGAAGGCTCTATGGACCTTGGAGATAGAGATGAAAGAGTGTACAAATTTGATTGATTGGGAGAAACATTTTTAGTGCAAATACAATATATAAAGATGAATCTCAAAACTAAATATGAATTGGTTTAATATGTAATGCTATACATGAATTATGATTTTGTGTAATTTTATATATGAAATATTAATTTAATTCAATTTTCGCAAATTACAAACACAATTATCGATATAGTATCATTTTAAGTATACATATTGTACTATAAATAAATATATATTTAATATAAAAATAAAATAATGTATTTATTCCTTTAAATGTATGCAATTGAATCAAAATTAAAGTCTCATGTATATATTTGAACCACAATCAAAGTTCCATGTGTATAATTGCACTAAATCAAAGTTCATGCATCAAATTGCACATCAGATCAAAGTTCATATATAAATTTGAGAATTATCTTATCAATTATATACAATACAAAAAAGTAAAGTACGGATATTGATCCAATTCATCCCATTAATATTTGTAGGACAATCCTTCAGTCGATTTCGTTTCATTTAGTTCAGTTTTAATTTCGGTGCTATTTTAACCGTTGATAATAAACTTTTAAGTGGAAAGTTTTATTTGGTGAGAATATTCATTATGAATATATGGAAGTGAAGATAAAACAATTTAAAGATTGATTAAATTTAAACCATAACTTATACTAAGAATTTGTGATAAATTTTTCACTAGACCAAACTTTGTAAACATAAATTAATAAATTGAACTGCATAAGCATCATCATGAATGTGTCACAGGGCTAGAATTTTACTCTCACAATCTGTGTGATGTTAGGCAAATTCTTCGCTTCAAAAACACCTAAGTTAGCCTAACTCCCAACAATTGAGGATTTAACTAGAATTCCTCCAAGGCACCAACGTAAACGGAAATAAATCAAAGATGAATGAACTTGAAGTATAAGAACAAAGCCACAGAAAAGCTAAGAACACAAGAGATAAAGTTTGAATGAATGCTCTCAAGAATTCTATTACTCAAAGTAGGAGTGATTTATAATGAGGGGAGAGGCATCTATTTATAGTTGATCCTCCCCAATTTTAACGGTACAGATCAAAGTACATCAACGACTAAGATTAAAAGCTATCTACAAAATCAAATCTCTAAGATTACAGAATCATATATTCTAAGATTACATATCATATCTAAGATTGCATTTCTTCGAAGATTACGTTTCATATTTACCAAGCTTTGTAGATGGGCTTTCAATCTCTCCAAACCACGGGCTAGTTCAATTGAGCCAAATGACCTCCCTTGAACATGATGGATCACTCAAATGTGCCATGGTTGCGGGCTCCTATGCACAACCCATGACATTCTCTCCCATCTGTTCTAGCGACGCCTTCGCTGCATCCTCCAAGTTGAATCGGTCTATCTTGTCTTGGAACTGCCATAAGACCTCGGCAGGTTCTATACATCTTCACTATTGGGAAGTCCCTTCCATTATACTAAGTACTCATGCCTCGGCCTATAGTACTTCTGTCTGATCACACAGTTCGCCATGATGCTTGCAACTTCATGATCATAGGAGACCTTTACCCCTATTGGTGCTCTTTTGGACTCACTTCGATTTGGATCCTCATAGAATGTTTTAAGTATACTAACATGAAACACTGGATGAACCTTGCGTTTTGCTGGCAACTCGAGTTTGTAGCCCACCTTGCCTACTCTTTTCACCACTCGAAAAGGTCCCTCATACCATTGCACAAGCCCCTTGTGCAAGCCATTGTGACACAACATCAAGTGTAATTTCACAAGGACAGAATCACCAACCTGAAATTCCATATCCCTACGACTCTGATCAACCCATTTCTTGTTGTGCTTACTCCTTTTGTGTAGGCAAGCTCTAGCTAAATCATTCTATTCATGCTACTCTTTTACAAATCTATAAGCTACTGAATTTGGTCCTCCACAACGGGTCGCAATAGCGTTGGTAGTGAGTGACTGTTGACCAGTTACTATCTCAAACGGGCTTTGATTTGTGGCCCCACTTTGCTGCAAATTATAATAAAATTGGGCCATATCCAACAACTTTGGCTAGTCCTTTTGTGCCGCACTCATAGTGCGAAGGTATGTCTCCAACAATGCATTCACTTGTTCAGTTTGCCCATCGATTTGCGGATGTATGCTAGTGGAAAAATTCAAGTCTGAGCCCATCAACTTGAACAACTCTTTCCAGAACCGGCCTGTAAATCGCCCGTCTCGATCACTAATGATAGACTGTGGCAGTCCCTAATATTTCACCACATGTCCAAGGAACAAACGAGTTGCCTCCTCAACAGGACACTATTGGGAAATGTGCCCATATTGTAGTAAACATGTAACTATTTTCTATTTATTTAAACGACGAATAAATAAATAAAGTTAATTTCACATTTCACTATTATGTCTTTTGTATTTTCTGTCTTTTATATTTTGCACGCATAGCAAAATTGTAACAAACAAATATTAGTTCATTAATTGTCTAAAGTTCAAACTGAAGATAAGTGGCATTGTAAAGAACATTTATATTACAAGAAAGATAACTTACTTCAGTAGATAATCTAAATAAGTCTATAATCTCGTAAAAGAATCAAAGTGAGCATTTGATTCAAATACTGAGAAGGATTATTATGTCGTCTACAATTCCAATTAGGGAGATGGTTAGTCTCGGCTATCAGAGCAGTTGACTCCATGAGTAGAGACATAGATGTATTCACTGGTAGAATGATACGTTGGATTGGACCCAAGATAAATTAATTCTAAATCTGTTTGTGAATTAATTCACTTGTGATGTTCATGGTGTGATTTACCTAAATCATGAGTTAGTCACTGACCATGCATATGAAACTCATGTGCTTTGATATAAGTGGAAGCTTATACTCTAAAGATGATCGAGCCCATAGCTGGTATGTTAGGTGCATGAATGATATCATCTCATTGACATTGTATGGATTGATAAATATAGAATATGGCCACGGGTTGCTCGTTCTCGAACGAGTAATTTATCACAGTCATTTATTGATAATAATCATATTAATCATTAAGAAAATACAATGGTGACAATGAGATAAAATAATATTTTAGTGAGTGAAAGAATTTAACTCAAAGGAATTAAGGATATTATATGAGGGTAACACACGCATGACGATGTTATTGGACAAAGTAGTTGGATGAATTGCTTTGGTAAAGAGTATAAAATATAGAGTTTCCAATCATGGTGCTACTTGTGGACTGACTCCATGATTAACTAATTGTGAATTATTGGGATGATGCTTCTGGACATAATTGCAACCACCAGAGCCTAATTGTATATGTCTGATTGGTCCATCCGCTAGCTCAATAAAAGCTCAATCGGACTACATTTGAAACAGAATTAAATTCTACGACTTTGGGTATAATTTAATTGAGTAGATTTATTTGATGCAGAATTAAATTAGGTGGTTGTAAGAATTGTTCAACTAGAAATTTGATTAAAGAATTTTCTTGAAAATTTAATTTAGAAAATCTAAGTGATTTTTGGAAAAATTAATCTTGATCAAGTAAAATTAAATTAATCAAATCAATTAAAATTAATATGATATTTTTCGAAATTAAATTTCAAGTTAGAAAATTGGCCCAATGGGTAATTAAACTTGAAAATTAGAGATAACTTCGTAAATTGGACCTCGGAGCCCAAAATTGAAACCAATACCTAAAAACTAGTTGAACCTGGCCCGATATGTGAAACCAGGTTGACGGTCCAACCGATGGCTAAACTAGACCGGTCGGGTCGTCATTGACTTGGATCGAACTGGTAGCAATCGAACCGACTTGGGGTGCTGTAAGGGTGTCACACCTGTATCACCGGGCACGGCGGTGTCGGTGACTGCAACGATGGTGTCACGGTGGTCGGCGACAGTTGGTCATCGGTGATTGAGCAGTGGAAGAGTTACACTTCTATTGGGACTCTACCAAAGAATTTGATTTCAGATTAACTATTCCAAAAATAATAATAGTTTAATAGTTTAATATTAAATTTAATTTAATACTTATCTTAATAGTATTTTATTAATTTAATATTAAAGCGATTATCTTAATATTAAATTTAATTTAATGTTTATCTTGTAGATAAAAAATCTATTATTTTAATAAGATTTAATATTAAATTTAATCTAATATTTATCTTGATAAATATTATATTAATTTAATATTAAAGTGATTAAGTTTAATCATAGTTGAACTCTCATATATAAAAAAAAACATTACATCATTATTTACACATACTTGAATTCAAGAGAAAGTTGTAGAGAGAAAATTCTCTGAAGATATTACTCCAAAAAATTTCTAGAGATATTTTTCTGATTTACAACTTGACCGGAAAGTTTAAAGAAATTGCAAAATTACCCCACTGGTAATTTTTGTGAAAAATTTTCTGATTCAAAGCAAGCCCACACTCGGTAGACATGAGCTTGAGGATAGCGGAGAAGACTACTCGTTGAAGCGTTCATCCTAGATAAATCGAAAAGGCACAATTTTGATTAAATATTTATTACTTTAGATATCACAACTAAGATCTTGTTTTGAAAAAAAAAATTAAAACTTTGGTTTTCTTTAAATTTATTTTTTGTTGCAATTGGGTGCCAATCTTGCATCAGTACTCCCCCAATGCCATAATTCGATGTATCCGTGTGTACCTCGTACAACTTTGAATAATTTGGCAAACCAAGTATGGGCTCCCTCATCATCATTTCCTTCATTTGATTAAAGACTTTCTCACATTGAGGATCCCAATCCCATACCTTACCCTTCTTTAACAAGTCCATCAAAGGTACGGTGATTTTAGAGTAGCCTTCGATGAAGCATCGATAATAGTGTGCCAACCCAAGGAAAGACTGCAACTCTATCACCTTGGTTGGTTCTTCCCAATCAACAACGACCCGAATCTTGCTCTCATCCATCTGGATCTTGCCACCTCCCATAATGTGGCCTATAAATGTTACCTCTCGTTGGAAAAATGAATACTTCTCCTCTTTGACATACAACTTATTTTCCTGCAAGGTTTGGAACACCACCCCAAATGTCCTACATGCTCCTTGAGCAACTTACTGTACATCACAATATCATCAAGGTAAACAACCATTAAACAATCAAGGAAAGGCTGAAGTACCTTATTCATTAGGGTGCAGAATGTAGCTGGAGCATTCGTGAGTTTGAAGGGTATCACAAGGAACTCATACGAACCATATCATATCACAAAAGCTGTTTTTGACTCGTCCCCCTCGGCTATTCAAACTTGATGGTACCCTTATATTAAATCTAACTTCGTAAACCATCGTGCACTACCACACTAATCAAACAAATCTGCAATAAGGGGAATAGGATACCTATTCTTCATAGTGATATTGTTTAGTGCCCAATAATCATTGCACAACCTTAATGATTCATCATGTTGCTTTTGAAACAACATCGGCTCTCCAAATAGGGCTTTAAATAGTCTCATAAACTCGAAATCTAAAATATCATTTAACTATTTCTGCAACTCCTCTAATTCATGTGGAGACATCTGATATGGGGCTTTAGTTGGCGGCCCAAAATTGGGTATCAACTTAATCCTGTGATCCACCTCCCTTTTAGGCAGCAACTTTTTGGGTAACTTTGCTAGCATCACGTCTCGAAAAGATTGAAGTAACTGACCCACTTTATTTGGAATCTCACCAACGAACTTAACGACTTCCTAGACCTTCAAGATGGCTAAATAGTGTAGCGACGTAAAAATTTTAGCTAGATCGCTAATTGTGGCGATTTAGTGAAAACTAGAAAATTGAAGTTTGATTTTAAAATAAGAGGGGAGTCGCCACCGATCCTTTTTATAGGTGTGATCGGACACCTAATAAGTTTATTTTTAAAACAAAAGAAGGCCGAGTTTAGGTCTACGTTAAAATCAGAGTAAAATAGTGTCAGGAGTCGGATTCTGTGCGAGGAAGGTATTAGCACCCTCGCGACGCCCAAAATTGGTATCTTGTTAAACACGTGTTGTCTTGATTTTCAAAAATACGAGTTAAAAATAATATTTAATCGTGACCCAATTGAAAAGACGAGAGATTTTAAATTTTGATTTGTTTGAAGGGCGTTCGTTTTTTCAACGCGAGCCGATATGATTCACCCAACATAGCGATGAAATCAACGACTAGTGTTAAACCGATCACGTTGCCTTATGTGTTGAAATTAATTAAAATCATGAAAACTATTTCTAAAAACAAGAAATCATTAATGGATAATCGATACAAAAAATGATATAATTAATGAAAAATATTGACATGGAATATCATAATATTAGAATAACAATAACAATGATATTGACAAAAAAGGGAAAATAAAAACAAATCATGTACCAATAATAAAATAAGAAAAAATGATATATTTGGTAATAATAATAATAACAATATGTACACGAAAATACAGGTATATATGCATATGATAAAAGTATGTATTAATAATGATAATATTTACGATAAAAGAAATATTAGGAGACGTACATAGAACACACATATATATATAATATTCACGACAATAAAGTAAAATAATGATATGTACCAAAAATATATATATTTATACAAATTAATAATGATAATAAAAATATAACTTAATTAAAAATAAAACAATATGTGAAGAGGGTAAATATATAGTAAATACAATATTGAAATAACATTATAAATATAAACAATATATATAATGAAAACACACAGTAATACTAATATTGATAATGATAGCAATACTAATACTAATATGATAAACATAATAGTGGTAATAATATAATAATGATAGTATGAATAGTATATACAAAAGAATAATAAGAGTAATAAATATTAATAATATAATAATAATTATATCTAAAATAAAGTAATAAAAAAACATTGTTATCTATGTATATGTATACGTATATAAAATATACACTAATATAATAATTATAATAACAATACTAACAATAATAATAATAATAGTTAATAATAAATACAATATATATATATATACAATAAGGTGTTAAAAACACATATATAATAACATTTAAGAATATATACATAAAATGATATAAAATATGTTCACATGAATAGCATATAAAAATATATATATTGAAGTGTTAAAATACATTATACGATATATACATATTAAAAATAATAATAAAAACTATTGATAATACTCACAAATATGAAAATATACATAGTAATATATAAAATATAACATTAAATATTTACATATAATGTATAAATATATATATAACACAAGTATATTAAATACACATACGTATGTAAAAAAAATCATATACTACTACATAATGATAATATTGGAATATGTATATAAAAAAAAATAAACATAACATTAATAAAATATTAAAATAAAGTGTAATAAAAGTATTAAATATGAAAATATATATATATATATATATATACACGTACATAACAAAAATATATACTATTACATAATAATAATTATAACAATAATAACAATCATAATAATAATAATAGTAATAATTCTAATAATACTAATAATATAAAAATAACAAGGATATTTAGTAAGAAAAATAAAAATAAACGAAAAAAAAGGACTAAAATCAAATAAAAACGGAAGTTTGGGGCCAATTTAAAATAAAAAAAACGAAAAAGGGGCTTAATCATACACGCGCGTAACTTGGAGGGGTCAAAACCGCAATAAATCCGAGCCTTCAAAACGCAGCGCATGGGGAAGGACTAGATCACAAAGCGCGACAAATTTTGGGGCCAAATTTAAAAATAAAAACTTGATTGCATAGTACCAGAAAAGCGGAAGGGCTAAAAGCGCAATTAGCCCTTCCGCTAAAAAAACACTGTGGATCCAGGAGTGGGTCGGGTCAACACGCTGGTCGGCCCCAAACGACGCCGTTTTGGGGTTAAAGCGACCCCAAAGCAGCGTCGTTTTGGGAGGCTATATAAGGGCCCAAAATCAGAAAAAAATCATTTGTAAGGGGGGGAGAGAAAAAAAGAGGGAAAGAGAGAAGAGGAGAGAAGGAGAGGGGAAAGGGGGCTGAGCGATTTCGGCTAGGGGTCCGATCGTCGGACCGTCCACCGGAGGTCGCGCGGCATGCGCTGGCGCTACACACACTGTGATGGCAAAGGTAATTTTTTTTTTTTTTTTTTTTTTAAATATTTGTCTTATTATATTTTTTGTATTTTAAAAAAAAAAAAAAAAAGCAGCAAAGAAAAAAATAAAAATAAAATTACCTTGATTTTCTTTTTGATCCTTTAACCTCGATGTTATTTTGTATCTAAGTATTGATGAAAATACTACCGTTATTTGGATTGTGAATCTTTTGTATGTTTTTCTTTTGAAAAAATTTGAACCCATTTACATTTTCATTCGGGTTTTTATACCCATTTCTTTTACAAGTTGCTCTTTATTTTTCTACTTTCTGTCTTGTCTTTGCGAGAGAGACTGTGGCGGTCTTGGCAGATCGATGGAGGTGTGATGGCGTGGGGTGCGAGAGAGTTGGTGCGTCTGGCGCTGGTCGGATGGCGAGAGAGTTGGTGGCTAGGGTTAGGTTTAGTGGGCCATTCGGGTTTGGGGTGGCGTTATGGGTTTAGGTTAGTTGGGTTAAGGGTTTGGGTTAGATATTTGGGTTAGTGGGGATGGGTTTGGGTTTGTAAGGGTTATGTTTGTAAGTGGGCCCAAATTTGGGCTTCTCTGACTGCCCTTCTTTTTGCTTATTGTCGCAACGGAATAGAGCAAAGACTTTCAAGGAAGACCAAATTTTCCGATCCTGTCAGGTCTTGACTTGCTTTGGAACTCTTCTTGTTTAGGTAGTTTTCTTCTAGTCCATCGCATCTTGTAGCTTTGGTTCAATCCACTACACCTTCTGATATGACTTGTAGCTTCAATTTGCTCGCATCTTCAGGGGTATGAGGTTCCTAGCTTCGATCCGTTTCATTGTAACTTTAGGAAGATGAGATTTACTGCTTCATTCTGCTCTTCTATCGTTTCAGTGAGATGAGGTTTATGGTCTTCTCTTCTGTAATTTTAGAAAAGCGAGATCTGATATCCTCGATCAGCTCCAATGCAACTCGACATGTGACTCGGTGCTTAGCTCACCTCTCGCAATATGAGTTGATTTTTGAAAAACAAGAATTAAAAGGCTCAACTCACCTCTCGCAACATGAATTGATTTTTTTTTATTTTTTATTTAGAACAAATGTTAAAAGGCTCAACTCACTTCTCGCAACATGAGTTGGTTTTTAAAAGTAGTATTTGTAAAGTAAAAATTGAAAATACCTCAGTGTGCCCCGAGGCTCAACTCATCTCTCGCAATATGAGTTGATTTTTTTTTTTGAAACATAAATTGAAAAACAGAAATTGAAAATACCTCAGCGTGTCTTGTGGCTCAACTCACCTCTCGCATTATGAGTTGATTTTTGAAAAACATAAATTGAAATTACCTCAGCGTGTCCTGAGGCTCAACTCATCTCTCGCAATATGAGTTAATTTTTTTTTGAAACAACGGAAATTGAAAAACAGAAATTGACAATACCTCAGCGTGCCCCGAGACTCAACTCACCTCTCGCAATATGAGTCGATTTTTTTTGAAATTACAGAAATTGAAAAATGAAAATTGAAAATACCTCAGCGTGCCCCGAGGCTCAACTCACTTCTCGCAATATGAGTTGATTTTTTTTTGATGAACAGAAATTAAAATTACCTCAACGTGTCTTGAGGCTCAACTCACTTCTCCCAATATGAGTTGATTTTTGAAAATAAAAACATCAAAATGCCAAAATCTGTCATCTGGTGGAACTCGGGTGTCCTTTTTGAATTAGTACAGCCATCATTCAAAATTTCTTGCCCTGCTAGAGTAGCTGTATATGTTATGCATGATGTTATCATGATATGCACATGTTCATCTTAAATGCATTTATGCCTACATGATTATGCTACGCGCCTTGGGCTTGTTCATCATTTGCCCCTTTTTCCGTCATGATTTTTGATGATCTGCATTCATTGTTTTGACTCTTGACTTTCTCTTCAGGCCCTGTGCCCGTCTTCAAGCTTCATGAGTAATCTACGTTTCTTGGATATCACTCTTTGCCCCCCGGTTGAACTTTTGTCATTGCTTTGAGGCTCTTGTACTTATCAAGTTCTTATCCGAGTAATGTTTAACATTTCTTTTGTTTAGAGTATGTCATTTCACTATTTATCATGTAAATGAATCATATAATGAGATGCACAAAAATGACCGGGTAGGGACAAAAGGATACTTCACATTTATTCATTTCAGGTAAATCAAACAAAGAAAGTCAATCAAAAGATAGTAAAAATGTCACAAAGAGAAAAGGGATGGCATTTCAACAAATACAAATGCTCTAGATATTCAACGCATGAACTCTTCCACGTTCCTCAGTCAAGAATCTTTTCAAGCATGGCTTCTTGTGTGGAAGATTTCGAGCTTTCAGAAATGCTTCAAGTACAGTAGTCTCACTATTTGACCCCTCATTCAAACACCTCACTTTTTTTTAAGCCAGTGTTTGCTTAATTAGAATGCCCTTTCGGGTTTTCATCCTAATTTTTGTGTTAACCAAGACGCCCTTTTCGGGTTTTCACCTTGATTCCCTTTTTTTTTCAGGCATAATATTTCTTCACCGCATCTGAATTCACTGGATTAGGTAACCCCTTCCCATCCATTTCAGTGAGAATCAAAGCTCCACCCGAAAATGCCTTCTTTACGACGTATGGACCTTCCCAATTTGGTGCCCATTTTCCTCGCAGGTCTTTTTGTATTGGGAGAATCTTTCTCAACACGAGTTCTCCTTCATGGAATTCTCTTGGCCGTACTTTCTTGTCATGGGCCGCGATCATTCTCTTCTGGTACATCTGCCCGTGACAAATTGCCTTTAGACATTTTTCTTCGATGAGGTTTAACTGGTCATATCGGGCCCGAACCCATTCTGCTTCCTCTAGTTTCGATTCCATTAAGACTCGTAAAGAAGGGATCTCAACTTCGATAGGTAGCACAGCCTCCATTCCATAAAACAGAGAGAAAGGAGTTGCACGTAGATGTCGCATTGCGGATATGCGATATGCATACAAGGCAAATGGTAGCTTCTCGTGCCAGTTCTTATATGTCTCGGTCATTTTCCCAATAATTTTCTTGATGTTTTTGTTCGCTGCTTCCACAGCTCCATTCATTTTTGGGCGATAGGGCAAGGAGTTATGATGCTTTATTTGGAATTGCTCACACACTTCTTTCATCATTTTGTTGTTCAGATTCAAGGCGTTATCTGAAATGATTCTCTCAGGCAAACCATATCGACAAATGATTTCTTTTTCAAAAACACATGATGCGATGATTCGTTACATTGGCAAACGATGCGGCCTCTATCCATTTTGTGAAGTAATCAATAACCACAAAAATGAACCGATGTCCGTTAGAAGCTTTTGGGAAAATTGGCCCTATAACATCCATGCCCCACATAGAAAAAGGCCACGGGGAAGTCATGACATGAATGGGCGAAGGGGCTGCATGAATTTTATCACCGTAAATTTGACATTTATGGCATTTCCTTGCAAAGCTAATGCAGTCGCTTTCCATCGTCAACCAGTAGTATCCGAGTCTCATAATCTTCCTGGCCATAGTTAAACCATTAGCATGTGTCCCACAGATTCCCTCATGGATATCTTCGAGTATTTTCCTGGCTTCGATGGCATCTACACATCTCAAGAGCACCTGATCTTTTCCTTTTTTGTACAAGATGTCCCCATCAAGGACAAACCCTGCTACCATTCTTCTGATTGTTCTTTTGTCGTTCTCATTCGCTTGTTCTGGATACCTTTGATTCTTGATATATTCTAAGACGTCATGGAACCACGGCCGTCCATCTGGCTCTTTTTCAATGCTGAAATAATGTACTGGGACTTCATATATGCTCATTTGAAGAGGCATTATTTCTGTTTCTTTGTTTGCTTTGAACATTGAAGCCAAAGTGGCTAGAGCATCAGCCAATTGGTTTTCTTCTCTTGGGAAGTAATTAAAAGTTATTTCTTTGAATTCTTTAATCAGTCTTGCCACTAGCTCGCTATATCTGACTAATTTCGAATATCTCACTTCCCAATCTCCACGGATTTGGTAGATCACCAATGCTGAGTCCCCATATACCTCTAGAGTTTTGATGTTTCGTTCGATTGCTGCATGAAGTCCCATGATACAGGCCTCATACTCTGCTATGTTGTTGGTACAGAAGAAATTTAGCCTGGCAGTGAACGGGTAATGATTCCCTTCTGGCGATACCAAGACTGCTCCGATCCCATGCCCCAATGCATTTGATGCACCATCAAAGCTCATCTTCCATGGCTTCTCATTTGACGACTTGGATTCCTTTTCTGTGATGCACATTAAGTCTTCATCTGGGAAATCGAATCTCAAGGGCTCATACTCCTCTGTCGTTCGAGCCGCTAAGAAATCCGCTATTGCACTTCCTTTTATCGACTTTTGACTCACATAAACGATATCGTACTCCGATAATAAAATTTGCCATCGTGCCATCGTGCCATTCTTCCGGAGAGTGCAGGCGATTCCATTATATATTTTATTGGATCCAACTTCGATATTAACCACGTCGTATGGTACAACATATATTGCCTGAGTCTCCAAGCTACCCAAACCAGAGCGCAACAGTATTTTTCAATGGACGAATACTTGGCCTCATACTCAGTGAACTTTTTGCTGAGGTAGTAAATCGCCTTTTCTTTCTTTCCTGACTCGTCGTGCTGCCCCAGTACGCAACCCATTGAATTCTCGAACACAGTCAAATACAATATCAGTGGTCTTCCCGGAATTGGCGGTACTAGCACTGGAGGGCTAGACAGATATTGTTTTATTTTATCAAAGGCCATCTGGCATTCTTCGTTCCATTCTCCTGGATTATGTTTTCGAAGAAGCCGAAAGATTGGGTCGCATTGGTTGGTAAGTTGAGCAATGAACCGAGCGATGTAGTTCAACCTCCCTAAAAATCCTCTAACTTCTTTTTGCGTACGCGGAGGTGGTAACTCTTGGATGGCTTTTATTTTGTCGGATCAACTTCAATACCTCTTTCACGACGATGAAGCCTAGCAATTTTCTGAGGTAGCCCCAAACGTGCATTTTGGCGGATTGAGCTTTAATTGGAACTTTCTCGATCGTCGAACAACTTCTTCAAGTTCACTACATGTTCTTCCTCCCCTCGAATTTAGCAATCATATCGTCGGCGTAGACCTCTATTTCTTTATGCATCATATCATGGAACAATGTCACCATAGCTCTCGATATGTTGCCCGGCATTCTTCAATCCGACGGCATTACCTTATATAGAGAATGTTCCCCACATCGTTATGAAGGTAGTTTTCTCCATATCTTCCGGAGCCATCTTTATCTGATTATAACCCGAGAATCCATCCATAAATGAAAACAATGAATGCTTGGCTGTGTTATCCACCAATGTATCGATGTGTGGCAAAGGAAAATTATCTTTTGGACTTGCTCGATTCAGGTCACGATAATCCATGCACATTCGTACTTTGACGTCTTTCTTTGGTACCGGGACTATGTTAGCCACCCACTCAGGATATTTGGAGGGTTGTAGGAAACCAGCATCAAATTGCTTCTTGACTTCCTCTTTTATTTTCAACAACATCTCAGGTCTCATCCGTCTTAGCTTTTGTTGGATGGGTTTGCATTCTGGTTTTAATGGGAGTTTATGAACCACCACATCTTCATCCAATCCCGGCATGTCCTGATATGACCATGCGAATACATCCTTGTACTCACGGAGCAAAACAATCAAATTATGCCTGGTGTCCCCTGAAATAGAGGTCCCAATCTTCACTTCTTGCAACCTTTCTTCAGTTCCCAGATTTATTGTTTCAACCGATTCTTGGTGAGGCAAGATCTGTTTATCCTCTTGTTCCACCATTCTTAACAAGTCGGGAGACGAGACATAGTCTTCAGCACTTTCTTCGACTTCGAATTCTCCTGAACAAACAGCCTTCTCAAAATCGATTTCAGGACTCGTAACGAGTTCGTTCATGCCATTGATATCTGAGCACCTGAAAGTTGAATGGAAAAGGAAACTATAGAGGGGCATCCAAGTATTGGGACCAAGATGAAATGTTATGACATGGTATGAAGCAGATGTAAGGATAGGCTATGAAATGAGAAAATGATTATGGAATTAAATATGCGAAAGATCGTGACAAAATGCATCTTCATTGATATTCATTTGAATGATAAAGAGCGAATGCAAGCTCTTACAAAAGAATTCTATTATATCTAAGGACACAATAGAGGGTTAATGTTTGAGCATTACTCTGAAGACTTATAAACTACAAGAAGGTCTTCAGCAGTCCAATTGTTCAACATAAAGTCCGGGGGACAAGGGCGTATCCCTGAGACGTCTTTACTTGCGCCATCTCCTTTGTCAATGACATTTATACTGACATTTTGGATACCCCTTTCAATGATTAACAGTGTGCTTAGTGTATTGTATTGTTCGGGGTACATCGTTCCTGCAGACGTAAATGTTTTTGACAAAGGAGGGTAAGCTATAGGCTCCCATTCTATTTCCCGTCCTAAGGTCCTTGCGACCCTTCTCTCCTGATCCTTCTTCCATTGTTTCCTTCTTTGACATATGTCCGGCTGAAAACCTAAACCGTATCTGGCCTTGTGGTGCACTGGTTTTAGAGCCCTGGCTATTCCTTGCAGGTATCTCCCTAAACCTCTTCTTGCTCGAGCCCCTCTTCCTCTGATCAACTTTGACACCCATTTTGGTATTTTTTGAGAGTTTTGGTACAGGAATTCTGTTTCCCTCGGCGATGAATGTGGCATTGACAAATTCAAGGGATCGAAAGGAACATTCCGCAGCATCTTTATTCACTTCAATATACGGTGCGTCAGTAGAAATGGATGCTACAATGTCTTCTTCCCCCTCGACGGTGACCAAACAGCCATCCAGAATAAATTTCACCTTTTGGTGGAGGGATGATGGGGTTGCTCCAGTGAGAATGGATCCGTGGTCTTCCCAAGAGGCAATTATATGGCGGTGTAATGTCCATGACTTGAAATTCCACATCGTATATATACGGGCCCACTTCCAGAGGAATTTCAATCTTTCCCATAACTTCACGCCTCGTCCCATCGAAAGCCCTTACCGTGGAATGACAAGGCCTTAAATAGGACAGATCCATCGGGATCCTGAAAAGTGTGGCCAAAGGCATAACATTAAGTGTCGACCCATTGTCGATGAGCACATTTGGTATTATATAGCCCTTGCAGCGAGTCGTAATATGCAGTGCCTTTACAGAGCCTCTACCGTTTGGCGGTATTTCATCGTCACTAAAAGAAATGAAATTATCTGCATTCAAATTATTTACCCACCGATCAAGCTTCTCAACAGATATGTTATTTGATACGTAAGCTTGATTCAGCACCTTCAACAAAGCGTTTCAGTGTGGCTCTGAGTTTAATGAGTAGAGATGGGGTGAGATTAATTTGGTCGCTTATTTAACTGTTCCACCACATTGTACTCGCTGTGCTTGATAAACTTCAAGAATTCCTGTGCTTCTTCCTCATCCACAGACTTTTTAATTTCTTGTACGGGTGGAACTTCTTGCTCGGCTTCGGCCTCGTTCATCATTGCCTTTCCTTTTGTTTTAAGTCCTTTTTTTTTCTTTCTTTGGCTCGACTTCTTTAGAATAGCACCGCCCACTTCGGGTAAAATGCCCTACCTCCCCAACATCTCCAATTATGGCTTCAGACTTTCCACCTTTTGGTGTGACGATACTAATGTCATACTTCCATGGTACGGCTTTATCGTCCTTATAGGGGAAAGGAGCTGGCACTTCAATGATCATCTTTGGTTTTACCGGCTCTTTCTTCGCATCATAATAAATTATCAACGGTCGGTCGGCGCTATACGGGAAACCTGAAGATTGATTATCGGAGGCGCATATTTCTCCTCTATCGGTCTCTTCACCTTTATAAAAAATCTCGATCTCCTTATTATCTATCATATTTTGCAGCAGTCTCCGGAACTCTTCGCAGGACTGAATGTTGTGTCCCTCAATATTATGGAATCCACAAAAATTTTGACCTTTTGCAATTTTTCCTCTGAACACGCTGTTAGGATGACAAAGCAAGCCCTTCTCAACTAGTACCTCCCAGATTTTCTGCAGAGGTGCTCTAATTTCAGAAACCCATCTTCTACTTTGTCCTTTGTTCTCTCTCCCCTTTGCACTCACATTCCTTCGGTGTGGTTTGGGAATGGGTTCCCGGCCGTATTGCCAGTACCATCAAATCGCAGAATGCTCGCGTCGATGAGTCCTTGAACTCTTCTTTTGAAGGCCAGACAGTTTTCCGTAGAGTGCCCCTGGTTTCCTGCGTGGTATGCGCAACTGGCATTCGGATCGTACCACTTCGGGTATGGGGGTTTCAGGGGTACCATGTAATGAGGAGAGATCAACTGTTTCTCCAAAAGTTTAGGATATAGCTCCCCATACGACACAGGGATGGGGGTAAATTGTGGTCTCTCGGTGTTAGGTCTTACTGGCCTTGGCTCATTTCTGGGCTGGCTTTGACTGGGTACCGTGTTTTGTGGAAACGTGGTGACAGGTCTTTGGTGATTCGCGGCGTATACGGGGTAGGCAGGAGGTGGAGCTTGGTAGTATGGGGTTTGAGGGGGGTAATAGAAATTCAGAGGTGGATAGTTTCGAGGTCGGGGTTGATTTGGATACGGATTAGGGGTATAACGGCTTCCCATTCCCACCATGTGGGTTTCTGGTTCTTTCTTCTTCATGGGTGCTGTTCTTCTTGAACTTTCTGAACCTTCCATCCTCCCACTCTTGATGGCACCCTCAATAAGCTCACCGGATATTACGATATCCGAAAAATCCTTTGTAGCGCTTCCCACTAGTTTGTCATAAAACGGAGCCTTTAAGGTGTTGATAAAGAGAACGGTTATCTCCGTTTTTGTTAGTGGGGGCTCCACTTGAGCCGAAACATCTCTCCACCTCTGCGCATACTGCCTAAAAGTCTCTGACGGCTTTTTCTCCATCATCTGTAAGGTCATCCGGTCTGGCACCATATCCGATACATGCTTGTATTGCTCACAGAATGCTGATGCCAAATCTTTCCAAGATCGGATCTTTTCCCTACTAAGCTGGTTGTACCACCGAAGAGCCGACCCTACTAGACTATCTTGAAAACAATGTATGAGCAATTTGTCTTCATTCACATAGCCGGTCATTTTTCGGCAAAACATGATGAGATGCGCTTTCGGGCATCTTGTCTCATCGTACTTTTCAAACTCCGGTACCTTAAACTTCGGAGGCAGAATTAGATCAGGTACCAAGCTGAGTTTTTTAGCACCTAGTGCCGAGAAGACTTCAGTGCCTTCAGTTGCTTTAAGTCTTTCCTCCAAACTCTTATACTTCTCTTGAGCCTCATGATCCTCCATTCTCAATCTTGCTATTTCCACTGGATCGTCCAAATCTGGAACAATTGGATTGGCAGGATTGGCCCCAGGATTTGATATGAATATTCCTTGCCCTAAATGAGCAGGTGGCACCGGCCTTTGTTCTGGATCTGTAGGTTCCCCTTGGGTGTACCCTCTTTGTGCTGCGTGGGCGTGCGGCGGAGTGAATCCGGAGGGATAGAACGGGTCTAGATTGTGATTAACTCTTGACCGAGGTTCCTCGATGTCAGGGCTCTGCATGGGTCCTTTTCCTTTAACTAAAGCTGACATCATCTCCATCATCTTGTTCATTTGATCTTTCTGTTCGAGCGATTCTTCTCGTGATCTCACCATTAAGTCTCTCGTCTCTTGCTGTGACCTAGCCAATTGCTCTTGTAATTCCTTTTGGATTCTTTCCATTCTTTCAATTCTTTCATTAAATTCAGCTTCCATTGTTCTAGTTTGTCGACACGTTCTATACGAGTGGCGTGATTCCAGATTTGAAGTATTGCAACTGCGCATTATATGATCCTATCCTTAGCGAACGATTATGAAATATGCAATGAATGAATGAATGAATGAAATGAATGCATGACAAATAAATGCTGAATAAATGACGAATGAATTGTTAGTTATGAATAAATATGCGAGAGTTTGGTGTTGATTTCAAGATAGCCCCTATCTAGGCATTTCATTCATCAAAAGAGTTCATTACAAAATATTTCGTCATTTTGATTTGGCTATTACACGAACTTTCTAGCTACTTCACTATATTTCTTTATTCGCTCTAGGAATTCCGATATGCTCGATCGTTGACTCGGCGGGAATTGGCAGCTGAGATCCTCTGCTTCATCTGATAATTGTACCATTTGTAAGGCCGCTTCACAGATTTTGTTGATCATGAAGCCTAGTTGCATCTCTCTTTCTTGAAGGTCCATTTTATAAGCGTGAACGTCTCTATCATATTGATCGTTCTTCTCTTCCAAGGCTTTTAAGAGACTATCCAATTGTTGCTGACGATTCTGCAGTATGTCTTCTAAATCCCGCATCCTTTCTTTTAGTTCTTGCAATTTGGATCGGCTAGTCATTACCTCGGCAGACGCGGCTTCATATTCTGCGTTCTTCTTCCTTAGCTCCATCATGGTCCGTGCGGCCCTTTCCTCTTCCTTTTTTGCTTTTTCCTTCCAAAACTCCATTCCCCCTTTGATATTGCTTATCTCCTCTTTCCATTCCGATGATGATTTGCCCAACCCGCTATTCTTGATGGTGACTCTCAATTTCTTGTTTTCCAGATGAAGGTCCCTTAAATCATTTCTTACAACTTCTATTTCCTTTTACACCTTCTCGGTTTTAGACCTTTTAATCTGAACATCGATTTTTAACTGGTAATTTTCCTCTTGCAGAGCACTGAGATCCCTTGACATCTTGGTCTTCTCGCGTTCAAACTCTTGCCTTGCCACTTCTAACTCGGACGGCAATTCTTTTAGGAAAGGATTCTGAGAGGTGCAACTCCTTGACGAGACTTGCTGACTATTTATCTGCTGAATCCTCCATACGTCATAATCCTGAGTTAGAGTATCTGCGTACAGGGCCAACTCCACCAGATAAATTTTCTTCCAAGATTTTGCAGTGTCTCGGATCCTCTTCATGTAACCCTCACCCGCAAAAACGAACTCGGACTGTGCTAACCCTCCTGTGGCGGGTATGAATTGTCGCGAAGAAAATTGCCTTTGAACTAATAGCGGGGCATATCCAACACCTCCCCATAAACTAAGTAGTGGCACCCAGTCTTGTTTTTCGACCTTGTACAGTAGAACTAACGGGCGTATCCACGGTGCTCTCCATGTTATATCCTCGGCGCGAAGGTTTTGAAAAACTGAGACCCAATATTGCTCGGTGACTTTCTTGGGCCATTCTTTCTTGAGATATGCTTCCAATGGTGCAAATGTTTTTGAAAACATGTGAAACGGAGTGCGCTCGACTTTCCAAAAATGGCTCATAATCCAAACATTGAGCAACCGCGCGCATCCAATAAATCGTCCTTCTCCCTTTCTTCGACAACTACTCAAGGACCTGAAGGTCTCGGCTAGAATAGTCGGGACAGGGTTGATTCCTTGTTTTAATTTTTCAAAGAAATCAACTACCGCGACTTCAAGATGTCTGAGAACTTTCAGGAAGATGATCAAACCGTAGATAGCCAAAGCGAATAGATTCACCCTTTTCATCATATCAGGATGGTTCAGAACCAACTCTCGTAAGGAAGACCATGGAATACAAATGGATTCATTCTTCTTCTTTTATATCGCTTTTCATTGCCGCGTCGTCTGTCATATCTGTCAACCTCACTAGCTTCTTCTTAAAGGTCATCGGCTTAGGCTCCTTCACATATACCTTATAGGGCTGTGCATTATCAATACGAAGCAAAGCAGTATACTCCTCTATAGTTGGGGTCATGTCCTCCCGATTGAAAGTAAAACATTGGTAGGCCGGATCCCAAAATCTGATCATGGCTTGAATCAAATGCTCATCTATGTCGATGGTGATCAAGTGGGCTATATCTCCATACTTCTCAGTGAATATACCTTTAACGTCTGAGTCCCACTGGTTCCAAGTCCGAACCAAGTCTTCAAGGTTATTTCGATTTAACGTTGACCGTTACGTGCTTTCATGATTGGCGAAACATCCCTCCATTAGACTATCCCCTTTTTCCTTTTGAGTTCTTAGAGACCAGTCCCGAACTACGGCATTCTTCTCGACTGTTTGTATAATTGGCTCTTCCATTAGAAACCCGTTTTTTGGCCACTAATATTTAATCAACACCCTCCTAATGTGATGCCTATAATGCATGATGAGAAAAAAAATAAGGCAAAGACAAATAACCTTGATTAGTAATTAAATACAGGCAAAAACATGAAAAATTCATCAATTCGAACTAATTTATTAAACAGACCTAATCTCCTTTGTGTAGAGAGTGAAAATGCAAAAGGTAAGGGGCGTTCCTCCGTGCACTTATTTGGTGACTACTAACAGATGAGAGGTTCGACATGGCTCTAATTAAGTGGCTCAAATGCGGTTCACTATATGTGGTTTTCGGTTCTAGAGGGAATTTTCGAATTGTTCGTACTATCGTCTACTAAGACTAGTACGAAGCCTCGGTCGTAGCCCATCACAGCTCACGAGTTCAATTCGAGGGATCACATTTACTTATGCCTATACGGAGGGACAGGTTAACTCACGAAAGCATAAGTCATATGTAACCCGAAAGTATTCACTAGCCTGTGCGGAGGAACGAGTTAACTCACGAAGGCGTAGCGTTTACTTTCACTTAAACGGACGGAGCCCGGGTATAGAGCTCATGTTACGCAAAATGCAAGTGCACGGTGTGTGGGGAGAAACTCACAAACCTTTACGTTTATTTAAAACTAAGCCAAAACTAAAACCATAAAAATTTAAAGCTTTAGAACAATCGGACAAAACAAGTTAGAAGAATATATACAACACAATGCAAATGCATGATTTTTCAAAAACACGTTTTTAGGATCACGACTAAACATTAATTTGAACAAGGAGTTTTGAAAGATTTGACAACACACGTTTAATTCGATTCGACTCTCAAAAATGCTCGTCCCCAGTGGAGTCGCCAGCTGTAGCGACGTAAAAATTTTAGCTAGATCGCTAATTGTGGCGATTTAGTGAAAACTAGAAAATTGAAGTTTGATTTTAAAATAAGAGGGGAGTCGCCACCGATCCTTTTTATAGGTGTGATCGGACACCTAATAAGTTTATTTTTAAAACAAAAGAAGGCCGAGTTTAGGTCTACGTTAAAATCAGAGTAAAATAGGGTCCGGGAGTCGGTTACGCGCGAGGAAGGTATTAGCACCCTCGCGACGCCCAAAATTGGTATCTTGTTAAACACGTGTTGTCTTGATTTTCAAAAATACGAGTTCAAAATAATATTTAATCGTGACCTAATTGAAAAGACGAGAGATTTTAAATTTTGATTTGTTTGAAGGGCGTTTCGTTTTCAACACGAGCCGATATGATTCACCCAACATAGCGATGAAATCAACGACTAGTGTTAAACCGATACGTTGCCTTATGTGTTGAAATTAATTAAAATCATGAAAACTATTTCTAAAAACAAAAAATCATTAATGGATAATCGATACAAAAAATGATATAATTAATGAAAAATATTGACATGGAATATCATAATATTAGAATAACAATAACAATGATATTGACAAAAAAGGGAAAATAAAAACAAATCATGTACCAATAATAAAATAAGAAAAAATGATATATTTGGTAATAATAATAATAACAATATGTACACAAAAATACAGCTATATATGCATATGATAAAAGTATGTATTAATAATGATAATATTTACGATAAAAGAAATATTAGGAGACGTACATAGAACACATATATATATATAATATTCACGACAATAAAGTAAAACAATGATACGTACCAAAAATATATATATTTATACAAATTAATAATGATAATAAAAATATAACTTAATTAAAACTAAAACAATATGTGAAGAGGGTAAATATATAGTAAATACAATATTGAAATAACATTATAAATATAAACAATATATATAATGAAAACACACTGATAATACTAATATTGATAATGATAGCAATACTAATACTAATATGATAAACATAATAGTGGTAATAATATAATAATGATAGTATGAATAGTATATACAAAAGAATAATAAGAGTAATAAATATTAATAATATAATAATAATAATATCTAAAATAAAGTAATAAAAAAATATTGTTATCTATGTATATGTATACGTATATAAAATATACACTAATATAATAATTATAAAAAAACATTGTTATCTATGTATATGTATACATTATATAAAATATACACTAATATAATAATTATAATAACAATACTAACAACAATAATAATAATAGTTAATAATAAATACAATATATATATATATACAATAAGGTGTTAAAAACACATATATAATAACATTTAAGAATATATACATAAAATGATATAAAATATGTTCACGGAATAGCATATAAAAATATATATATTGAAGTGTTAAAATACGTACACGATATATACATATTAAAAATAATAATAAAAACTATTGATAATACTCCACAAATATGAAAATATACATAGTAATATATAAAATATAACATTAAATATTTACATATAATGTATATAATATATATATATATATATATATATATATATATATATAACACAAGTATATTAAATACACATACGTATGTAAAAAAATCATATACTACTACATAATGATAATATTGGAATATGTATATAAAAAAATAAACATAACATTAATAAAATATTAAAATAAAGTGTAATAAAAGTATTAAATATGAAAAAATATATATATATATATATATATACACGTACATAACAAAAATATATACTATTACATAATAATAATTATAACAATAATAATAATAATAATAATAATAATAGTAATAATTCTAATAATACTAATAATGTAAAAATAACAAGGATATTTAGTAAGAAAAATAAAAATAAACGAAAAAAAGGACTAAAATCAAATAAAAACGGAAGTTTGGGGCCAATTTAAAATAAAAAAACGAAAAAGGGGCTTAATCATACACGCGCGTAACTTGGAGGGGTCAAAACCGCAATAAATCCGAGCCTTCAAAACGCAGTGCATGGGGGAGGACTAGATCACAAAGCGCGACAAATTTTGGGGCCAAATTTAAAAATAAAAACTTGATTGCATAGTACCAGAAAAGCGGAAGGGCTAAAAGCGCAATTAGCCCTTCCGCTAAAAAACACGCGGATCCCAGGAGTGGGTCGGGTCAACACGCGGGTCGGCCCCAAAACGACGCCGTTTTGGGGTTAAAGGGCAGCCCCCAAAACGACGTCGTTTTAGGAGGCTATATAAGGGCCCAAAATCAGAAAAAAAATCAATTGTAAGGTGGAGGAGAAAAAAAAGAGAAGGAAAGAGAGAAGAGGGAGAGAAGGAGAGGGGGAAAGGGGGCCGGAGCGATTTCCGGCCAGGGGTCCGATCGTCGGACCGTCCACCGGAGGTTCGCCGGCGCCGGCGCCGGCCACCGGGAAAAGGTAATTTTCTTTTTTTTCTTTTTTTTTAAATATTTGTCTTATTATATTTTTTTTGTATTTGTAAAAAAAACGAAAAAACAGCAAAGAAAAAAAATAAAAAATAAAATTACCTTGATTTTCTTTTTGATCCTTTAACCTTTGATGTTATTTTGTATCTAAGTATTGATGAAAATACTACCGTTGTTTGGATTGTGAATCTTTTGTATGTTTTTTTTTGAAAAAAAATCGAACCCATTTTACATTTTCATTCGGGTTTTTATACCCATTTCTTTTACAAGTTGCTCTTTATTTTTCTACTTTCTGTCTTGTCTTCTTGTCAGACTGTGTGGCGGTCTTGAAAGAGATCGATGGAGGTGTGAGAGCGTGGGGTGCGAGAGAGTTGGTGCGGCTTGGCGCTGGTCGATGGCGAGAGAGTTGGTGGCTAGGGTTAGGTTTAGTGGGCCATTCGGGTTTGGGCTGGCGTTATGGGTTTAGGTTAGTTGGGTTAAGGGTTTGGGTTAGATATTTGGGTTAGTGGGGATGGGTTTGGGTTTGTAAGGGTTATGTTTGTAAGTGGGCCCAAATTTGGGCTTCTACAAATAGGAGACTTCATCTCTACATACTCCTTTAGAAAATTAGATCACCGACAATATTTTTCCCTTCAAGCTTCCTTTCCTTTTCATTCTCACAATGCATTGATGGTTTGAATCTGAAATCACCATGTAATTTCTAGAAAGAAAAATAGACGCATAAACCTGATCAAGAAAACTTAATCCAACCATAAAACCATAGTCATCAAGTGTTATTACTTTAATGGTTTCCTTACCGGTCCAATTACCAAGTTGGAGATCCACTCCCTTTGCAATTCCCTTGATTGGATATTTAGACCAAGTTTATTGTCTTGATCCAATCCGATTCATTTTGGATCTTTAGACCAAGTTTATGAGCAGTCTCTTCGGGCATAAACAAATTAGACGCACTCTTGTCAACAAGCACATTCAATCATCTGTCAACCATCATGATGTCCACAAACATCAGCCCATGACTTATCTTGTCTTCAACACCCCTAAGTATTGAACCAAGATTCTTTCTTGCTTATTCCTACTCATCACTCCCTTTGATGATAGAAAACTAGACTCATTGTGGACAATTTCTTACCATGTACGGGCTTTGACAAGTGTAGCAACGTATCGAGCCATTCTTTTCCCATAGTCTATCTTGCTTAGCTTTTCGGGTCTCGCCATTCTTTTTCCCCTTGCCGTTGTATCCCCCATCGTTGTTGTAACATCTCGTTTACAATAATATCGGTACAGTGGTTTTGGGACCACATTTTTGACGAGTAATTTATGATATTAATATTATTTTAGTGTTTACGAAATTTTATTTAGGTCGTAATAAAATTTCATAGAGAAATTTAAATGTTTAGGTAGTTAATTGAGTAAAAAGGACTAAATAAAAAAAAGGGTGAAAGTTGAGTTCTATTAGCTAAAAGGATCAAATGGACATGAAATCTTAAACTAAGGGACTTGAATGGAAATTATTCCAAGAAATGGGTTAATGGATGTTTATGGATTTGGTTTAAGTGAAATTTAAATGACTTTTTAAGGTTAAAACGGTAAATGGATAATTAAAATGAAATTAAGTAAAAAAATTAGAAATAAGGTTGTCATCTTCCTATTTTCTTTGTTTTTGGCCGAAACCACCACTATTGAAGGGATGGGAGCTTTTTTTTTTTATTTCTTCCTTTCATGGTACAATTTTGTGTTCCGTTTTTAATGATTTTTATATTTTCAAAATCGTTTTAGCTTAGTTTAGCTAGCCCGAGGGTTAATTTGTAAAACTATTAAAAGTAGTCGGTCTTTCCATGAATTTTCTTGCATGACCCTTGAAGTTTAATAAAATATTATGGGTCCTTATTGTTAAATAAACAAGTTTTGTAAAGTAATTTTTGATGAAAATGTTATTTAGGGACTTATTTGTAAAAGTAGTAAAATTCCATAATAAATTTGTGAAAAAATGAATTGTATGGAGTGATATAGATCCCTAAAAAAATTAGCTAGTTTGAGAAAAATATGAAAATGCTTAGATTTCAATTTAAGAGTTAAATGACTAAACTGTGAAAAGTTAAAATGTTAGGGGCAGATTGGTAATTTTGAATAAAAATGATTTTTTGGATTAAATTGATGTTTAGAAGTACTCAATTGAATGGAATTATTGTTTTAGATTACGAACGAGTTGAAGATCGTGGGAAAGGAAAAATTTCAGAATAGTTCATGTACGTTTCAACTACTACGATCTAGTCTCGTAAGTTTGTTATATATTATTTTTAGTTGTATTGAACATTTCATAATATTTCATTAGTGAATAGCCTTTGAATTCCATTTAACTATGTTCAAAGAAATAGAAACATAATGTTATTCGAGCTTTGTGCCTAGCAGGCTTCGTGCCGGTGTTATTCGAGCTCTGTGCCTAGCAGGCTTTGTGCCAGTATTATTCAGGCTTTGTGCCTAGCAGGCTTTGTGCCGGTGTTATTTAGGCTTTGTACATTGCAGGATTGTGCCGGTGTTATTAGTTTGATTTATTTTTGTAGGACTTTTGGAATCGTTGCTTTGATTGGATCAACTCGGAAACTTACACACTATCATCATCATCTCGGTAGTAATTTTGGTTCTTGTTGTAGTTGGTTAAAGTGACATGTATTAGGGACGGTCTCTAGTATTATAATATTTTTGTGAAGATGTAAATATTAAAAGTTGATATGTTTATGCTTGTTGCTAGTGAAATGCATTTGAACTTGTGTGCATAACTAGGTAAACCTCTTGGACCACATATATGTAGTTGATGTACAAATCTTTTTGGGGCAAGTATTGGTGCTTGAATACTTCAAATACATGGTGTGTAGTAGTTTAGTATATAGTGAGTTATGATGCTTGATTTTGATAGGTTTTTGATATGTTTAAATAATATTTGGTTGAATGAAATTGAGGTGCCTTGAGGGCATATTGTTTGGATGAATTTATGGTATATTGAATTGATTGTTTCATGCATGAATTGGTATGTTTTGAGGTCTTGAGTGTGGGAACAAAATGCTTGTAGGTAAATATTTGAGTTGGAGATGGAAATGGCTTGAATTTGGCCAATTTCATGTCCACACGGCCTGAGACACAGGCGTGTGTCTCAGCCATTTGTGGCACATGGCCATGTGACACGGCCGTGTGTCCCCTGTAGATTTTAAAGGTTACTTTTCTAAAGTTACACGACCTAGCACATGGCCTGGCACACGGGCGTGTGAAGCCATTTCAAATGTTACACGGCCTGGCACACGGAGGTGTGGCTTGGCCATGTGACACAAGTTAGAGAGTTACACAGGCACGAAAACAGGCTGGGACACGGCCGTGTGTCCCTATTTGGAATGTTACACGGCCTGAGACATGGGCATGTGTCTCAGCCATGTGAGTCACACGATCGTGTGACCCCTGCAGCATGAATTTTTATAACTTTTTCCTCAATGTTTTAAATGTTCCTGATCTAGTCCTAAATAGTTTCTAAAGTATTTCTAAGGCCTCAAAGGCTCGAATAAGGGACGATATGCATGTGTATGAATAAATTATACTATGATTAATAAAATGTTTGGAAATGAATGTTTTAGGCTACGTTTTTACAGTAATGCTCCGTAATCCTATTTCAGCGACGAATACGGGTTAGGGGTGTTACAGTTGCCCTTGGGTTTAAATTTGATCTTGGAACACTCAAACTTTTTCAGCCCCTTAACATTTAGCTTAAGAAGTGATTCAGCAATGGTCATGACTTTGGAGAGTTCTTCGACCCCCCGACATTTCAGTTCTTGCTTAATGGCTTCAATCCATCCTTTAAGAAGAAAAATGCCTCATCGTCAGTCAGATTAGTGATTTGCAACATATTGTGCCTTATTGCGCCTTGTTGCGTGAACCAGAACAACTTTGCTTGAGCTTCATTCTCGGCATATTCTAGGTAAAACTATGCTTTGAACTCCTTTTGGAACTTCTCCCAAGTCCCAGTTTTGGTTCCGTCACGTCTCATATCTGTGTACCTACGATGCCACCATAACAATGCAACGTCAATGAGATACAAAGAAACAGTATTTACCTCAATATCATCATCCTTGATGCCCACGGCACGGAAGTATTGCTCAATCTCCCATAATAAGTTGTCCACCTCCCTTGCGGACCTTACCCCTTGAACTTTTTCGATTTGGGTTCGTTAACCTTATGGCTTGGTGTTCCACCCAACACCCCTCATCCTACAGCAACACAACACAAAGCAAACTCTCCCTCGAGCTCCTCGATCTTTGTATACAATCCTGTCACTATAGCTTCATTGTTTTCCTTCATAGTCATTATAATAGCTTCAAGAGTTTCAGTCTCTTATGTCAGCTTAACCACTATGGAGTTGAAGAGAGCTTGCAATGCATCCAAGTTGGAACTAAGGGCCTCTTTCATTTATTCCTTGAGTTGCTCATTCTCTGAGCATAGCTCCTCGATGCGTCCCCCGTCATCTTGAGTGTGTCTTTTTTGTCCCCCATGGACTCTTCAAGATTGAACACTCGGCCTTCCAGCGTCGACAGCATATCCCTCGAACGGTTAGCCTTCCTGGCCCTTCCACGAGTTTCTATTGGCTCAATATGTTTAATAATTTCTTTTGACATTTTTCAACAGTGCCTTTGAAACACTAGTTCGGATACCAATTGTCACATGGCTAGAACTTTATCTTGCAATCCGTGAGGCCTTAGGAAAATTCTTTGCTTCAAAAACGCATAAGTCAGCCTAGCTCCCAATAATTGAGGATTCAATTAGAATTCCTCTAAGGAACAAATGCAAATGGAAGTAAATAAAAAATGAACGAACTTGAAATATAAGAACAAAGCCACATAAAAGCTAAGAATACAAGAGAGAAAGTTTGAGTGAATGCTCTCAAGAATTCTATTACTCAAAATTGAAGTGATTTACAATAAGGGGAGAGGCCTCTATTTATAGTTGAGCCTCCCAAATTTCAACGATACAAATCAAAGTACATCAATGGCTAAGATTAAAAGCCATATACAAAATCAAATATTTAAGATTACAAAATCATATCTTCTAAGATTACATATCATATCTAAGATTACATAATCTTCAAAGATTACGTTCCATATTTACCAAGCTTTGCAGATAGGCCTTCAATCTCTCCAAACCATGAGCCAGTCCAGTTGAGCCAAATGACCTCCTTAAGCATGATAGATTGCTCCAATGTGCCATGATTGCGAGCTCCTATGCATAACCCATGACAAATGTAGGTGGTTCTTGTTTTTTTCATTTATTCTTTCTTTTAAGTTACAGCTAAACACTTCATATTTCTTTCATTAAAAAAAATTATTATAGAAAAAATAATACTGAAGGGAGAATTAATCAATCTTTACCAAAAACCTTTTACAGTCTTGTTTAAGGAATCAAGTTCCGTTATATAATTCCCCTATTTTGATCAAAATACTTAAGTTGCTTCTGGATATTATCATTTTTATGAATTTTTTTATGATTTTGTTTTATTCAAATAAGCTTTAAACATTTAATAATAATCTTTATTCCAAACAAAATATCTAATACTAATTGTTTTTTTTTTCTCACATGAATTTTTTTAAAAAAAATTATGACAAACAAAAATATTATATATATATATATATATGCGCAAATTAAAGGTCAAGTTTTATTTAGATATAAATTAAAGTTAATTAAGATTTATTTAGGTATATAAAGATATAAAAGAATATATTGTAAAAATAAAATTCAACTTTTTTTTTTCTTGTAAGCCCTGTTGTATAAAGTAGAATATCATTATGTGCGAAATAGGATGACAATTGTCTTTGGTTAAAATATGTTGTTAGTATCACTACTTTGAAAAAAATTGAGATTTAATCCTTATACTTAAAAGGTTAGAAATTAAGTCCTACAATTTTTTTTATTTAAAAATCCTATCCAATCATTAAATCATAAGTATTTTGGTCAATTTGGGATGTTGATTAAGCTACCATCATGTAATGTGTCATATGATTGACAGAAAAATAAATATGTTAAGTTAACAAATTTTAATAGAAACTATTATCGAAAATAATGATTACACTAAGATTGTAACATAAACTTTCAAATAATTTTTTATTAAGAATCACAAATATCATTATAATTACACAATTATATTTTTTTAATTGGATAAATAAATAATTAACTTACAACTTCATGAGTTAATAGTAAGAAAATATCATTGCGAGTATAAAAATGAATATAAAATGATCGATTGAATCTTAAGTCGATTGGCATGGGCATTGTTGCTAATGCAGGAGAACGTGGATTTGAGTACACTGAAACGTATTATTCTCCTATTTATGAGTTAAGGAGATATTATTGATAGTTTTAAACATTGTGTCAAAAAGAATAGATATAATTAAAATCTATAAAATTATTTTTAAAAAAAGAATATAAATGTTATAGAAAAATTAATAAAATAATAAATAAAAGAGGATGGAAAATACAAGAGAATTTTTATTGTTTTATTTTCACTTACAATGTGCTATTTATAAGCTCCTTTACATTCAATTAATAAAGGTATTACATTTAATGAATTAAAGTTTCTTAATTACTATATTTAATAATCTCCTGATTATAAATTAAGTAAAGAGTTTTATCTCATTTAATATGCTTAAAGGGGGTTATGACATCCATTTAATTTATAGCACTCTCCCTTGGATGCCTTTTAAATAAGAATATGCCTCATTAAAACCTTTATTAGGAAAAACCCTGTGGGATAAAAACCTAATGAAGGAAAAAGAATACACAATCTCCTATTACAAGTTGCCTCGTTAAAAACCTTTACTAGGAAAATCCAGTTGGACAAAACCTTGGTTAAAGGAAAAGAGTACAACATGTTTTAGACTCCCCCTAATGGTGACATCACATTATATCTTTGAGCCAACACATTCCAATCTTGTTTCGTAGTCTTTCAAATGTTGAAGTTGTCAATGCCTTGGTAAAAAGATCTGCTAAATTATCACTAGAACGAATTTGTTGAACTTCTATGTCACATTTCTTCTCAAGATCATGAGTGAAGAATAATCTTAGTGAAATATGTTTCGTTCTGTCACCTTTGATATAACCACCCTTTAATTGAGCTATACATGCTGCATTATCTTCGTATAAGATAGTTGGCATATTTTCCTGTAAAGGCAAATTACATATCTTCTGGATATGTTGGGTTAATAACCTTAGCCAAACACACTCTCGGCTTGCCTCATGCATTGCAATTATTTCAGCATGATTTGAAGAGGCAGCAACTAATGTTTGCTTTGTCGAACGCCATGATATGGTAGTACCTCCACATGTAAATAAATATCCCGTTTGAGATCGACTTTTATGTGGATCCGATAAATATCCAGCATCAGCATAACCAACTAATAGGGATTTTGAATCATTTGAATAAAATAACCCCATATCAATGGTCCCTCTAAGATATCTAAATACATGTTTAATTCCATTCCAATGTCTATGTGTTGGAGAGGAACTAAATCTTGCTAACAAGTTTACAGCAAAAGCTATATCAGGTCTTGTGTTATTTGCAAGATACATCAATGCTCCTATGGCACTTAGATATGGTACTCCAGGACCAAAAAACTCTTCATCATTCTCACAAGGACGAAATTGATCTTTATTCACATCTAACGATCGTACAACCATCGGGGTACTCAATGGATGTGCTTTATCCATATAAAACTTATTTAAGATCTTTTTCGTATAAGTTGACTGATGGACATGAATTCCATCTTCTAAATGCTCGATCTGCAGGCCAAGACAAAATTTTGTTTTTCCGAGATCTTTCATCTCAAATTCTTTCTTTAAATAATTTACTGCATTTTGAAGCTCTTCAAGAGTTCTAATAATATTTAGATCATCAACATAAATAGCAATTATCATAAATTTTGATTCAGAACTTTTTATAAAAACACATGGGCAGATTGGATCGTTTTTATAACCTTCTTTTAACAAATATTCACTAAGACGATTGTACCACATACGTCCAGATTGTTTTAATCCATATAAAATTTTCTTTAATCTGATTGAGCAATTTTCCTGGGAAACACTATATCCTTCAGGGATTTTAAATTCTTCTAGGATTTTCATATAAATTTCACTATCAAGTGTACCATATAAATAGGCTGTAACAACATCCATTAGACGCATGTCAAGTTTTTCACATACTGCCAGACTAATAAGGTATCTAAAAGTGATTGCATCCACCACAAGAGAATATGTCTCTTCATAACCAATGTCGAGTCTTTGCGAAAATCCTTGTGCTACAAGTCGTGATTTATATGTTACGACTTTATTTTTCTCATTTTTTCGCACAAATATCCATTTATATCCTACCGGCTTTACATATTTAGGTGTTTGGACTATAGGTCCAAAAACCTCACGTTTAGAAAGTGAATTTAATTCTGCTTGAATTGCTTCTTTCCATTTTGGCAAATCTTTTCTATTTCTACATTCTTCAATAGATTTAGGTTCAGGATCCTCATTTTCTTTTGCTATTTCAATAGCAACATTACAAGCAAAACTGTTGTTGGCAACTATATTTTTTCGATTCCATCTTTTTCCTGAAGTAACATAACTTACTTAGATTTCTTCGTTATCACTATTTTCAAGTACCTGAACCTCTTCTAGGGTTTTTTGATTAGTTATATCTTTGGCCTCTTCCGGGGTACTTGCCTCCACACTATTACCATCTTGAATAATTGATCCTTTCTTTTTACGAAGATTTTTATCTTTGGAACCGATTGGTCTTCCACGCTTCAGGCGTGGATTACTTTCTTTTGCACTAAAAATTTGCTTTATTGGGATATCAATTCGTATTGGAGCATTTTCAGCTGGTATGTGAAATTTTGTAATTCTCTTTAGGTCAGTAAATGAATATGGCAGTTGATTGGCAATGTTTTGCAAATGTATAATCCTTTGAACTTTTTGTTCACATTGACTTGTACGAGGATATAATTGAGATAATGATGATCCATTCCAAGTAATTTCTTTTACCACTTGTATTTTCTCTCCCCCTAATGTTGGGAATGTTGTTTCATCAAAATGACAATCGATAAATCGTGCAGTAAATAAATCTTCTGTTAATGGTTCAACATATTTAATTATAGAAGGAGATTCATAACCAACATATATTCTCAACCTCCTTTGAAGACCCATCTTTGTGCGTTGTGGTGGAGCAATTGGAACATATACTGCACATCCAAAAATTCTAAGATGGGAAATATTTGGCTCTTGACCAAAAGCCAATTGTAATGGGGAGTACTTATTATAACTTGTTGGCCTTAAGCGCACAAGTGCTGCTGCATGCAAAATAGTATATCCCCAAGCTGTAACAGGGAGATTTGTTCTCATAAGCAATGGCCGAGCTATTAGTTGGAGGCGTTTGATAAATGATTTAGCTAAACCATTTTGTGTATGAACATGAGCTACAAGATGTTCAACTTTTATCCCAATTGACATACAATAATCATTAAAAGCTTGGGATGTAAACTCACCAGCATTATCAAGATGAATAGTTTTGATTGCATAATCTGGAAATTATGCTCTTAATCGAATTATTTGAGCAAGTAGTCTCACAAATGCCAGGTTGCCAGTCGATAATAAGCACACATGTGACCACCTACTAGATGCATCTATTAATACCATAAAATATCTGAATGGTCCACATGGTGGATGAATGGGCCCACATATATCACCTTGAATACGTTCCAGAAATGCTGGAGATTCAATCCCAACTTTAGCTGGTGATGGTCTAATAATCAATTTTCCTTGAGAACAAGCGACACAAGATAAATACTTGAATTCAAGAATCTTTTGGTTCTTTAATGGGTGTCCAATTGAATTCTCGATGATTCTTCGCATCATAATAGATCCGAAATGGCCTAATCGGTCATGCCAAATAGTAAAAATATGTGGTTCTACAAACTTCTGGTTTGTAGTAACATATGACTCAATTGCACTAATATGTGTATAATATAAACCTGATGAAAAAGCAGGTAGCCTTTCCAAAATATATTTCTTTCCATATTCAACATTTGTAATATATAGATATTCAACATTTTTCTCATTCATAGTCTCAATATGATACCCATTAAGACGAATATCTTTAAAACTTAATAAATTTCTTTGAGACTTGGTGGAATATAAAGCACCATCAATGATAAATTTTGTACCTTTAGGTAATAATATAATAGCTCTTCCAGAGCCTTTAATAAGTTTTGAACTACCCGATATTGTATTAACATGGGCATTACTCATTGTCAAATGAGAAAAATATTTTTTATCTTTGAGTATCGTATGTGTTGTAACACTATCTGCAAGACACATGTCTTCATTGATTTTGGGTCCATCGAAATTTTGTTGAATATTTATATTCTTCATAAAAACAAACAAAATATAATATGAGAAACATTGCAATTATTTATTAAATATATAAATTATTCTTTATGCAAGAAAATAAAATATACTTAAAATAACATAAAAATGTCAAAATAACATCAATTTTTCTAATGATTCTTAAAGAAATCTACCACATCTAGGTGAGTTATATTATTAAGGTCATTAAATTTATCATCTTCGTAGGCATGGTCAGTTTTATTATTATAGTGAATATCTTCATCTTTTGCCTCCATTTCATCATTTTGGGATATAAAATTTGTCTCCATATGCTTTCCCTCCCTTTTAATGGATGCTTGATAAAGTTTCACTAAATGCTCAGACGTACAACAGGTACGTTACCAATGCCCCTTCATACCACACCAGTAGCATATATTCTCAACAATCTTTGAAGGATTATTTTGACCACTTCTTTCTTGTCTTTCATTGTTATTCTTTTTCTGGTGATTAGAAGTATCATTGTTATGACTACCATGATAACGATTACTAATACGTCCTCGACCACGTCCTACTACGTCCACGACCACGGCCACGACTTCTATATTTTCTATTTTCATAATTATTGTATACTGCTACATTCACTTCAGAGAATGGTGTAGAACCAGTGGGACGAATTTCATGGTTTTTCATCAATAGCTCATTATTTTGTTCAGCCACCAAAAGGCATGAAATCAATTCAGAATACCTTTTAAAACCTTTTTCACGGTATTACTGCTGCAGGAGCACATTAGAAGCGTGAAAGGTTGAAAATGTTTTCTCTAACAAGTCCTCATCAGTTATGTTTTCTCCACATAATTTTAGTTGAGAACTAATTTTGAAAAGTTCTGAATTGTATTCACTTACAGTCTTAAAATCTTGTAACCGTAAGTGCATCCCATCATAACGAGCTTTAGGGAGTATCACAGTTTTTTGATGGTCAAATCGTTCTTTCAAATTTTTCCACAACTCAATAGGGTCTTTCACAGTGAGATATTCCACTTTTAATCCTTCATGCAGATGATGACGGATGAAAATCATTGCTTTTGCCTTTTCTTGATTAGATACTTCTTTATCTGCTAATGTAGTATTTCCTAGACCTTTAGCATCTAGGTGAATTTCAGTATCTAACACCCATGACAAATAATTCTTACCTGAGATGTCTAAGGCCGCAAATTCAAGTTTGGCAAGATTTGACATTATAATCACTTGAATCAAAAAAAAATATTAGTAAAATAATAAGTATTCTCAATCGTGAAATAATTCAATTATATATACCAAATTTGCTAAATAATAATGTGTATGTCAAATATTGACATAAAAAGGAATAGTCATAATAATAACTTAACACAAATTAAATTAATTGAAATTTCTTTTAATAAAAAAACATGTATATATAATTACCATTATTAGATTTTAGTTGTAAAAATAAATGTGCAAATGTTACCCAAAGCAAATATTTTATCTAGAAAATAAAATAAAAGAATTATGAAAATACGTATACCGTATATAGTTTAACGGGAGTTATACGGGTAAATTATATAAAGTCAAAATGACGTGAACTTCACTATGAACTCGTAGAAGCTCGTGCTGATAACGTGTTATAGAAAAATTAATAAAACAATAAATAAAAGAGGATGGAAAATACGAGAGAATTTTTATTATTTTATTTTCATTTACAATGTACTATTTATAAGCTCCTTTACATTCAATTAATAAAGATATTATATTTAATGAATTAAAATTTTTTAATTATTTTATTTAATAATCTCCTAATTATAAATTAAATAAATAATTTTATCTCATTTAATATACTTAAAGGGATTATCACATCCATTTAATTTATAACAATAAAGTGAAACTCGCATAAATTAAAACTGGAAGCAACTTGGGTAGATAAATATAACAAAAAAACCCCCGGTTTATTGCCCACTGATAGATATGAGAGGTGTCATATGCTCATTCTAAAATTTATCATGATATCAAAATAGGGTTGAATGAAAAATAAAATAAATCTCATTATATAAGAATAATTTGGACACGTAAAAGAGGGTTTTTTTTTTTTTTTTCATTTGTTACCAATTAGTTTATATATATAAAATCAATGATTGTTCATAATGATTAAACTTTTCTACATATACAATTAATTCTGTCGAGCACTAGACGACACAAGTTGATAACTTGATTGGGAAGAGATGGAATTATGAAATTATATAAATACACTTGAAAGAAACACTGGTAAGCATAAGCAGGCGTTATTCAAGCATTTTGGTCCAAATGATTTGAGTCAAGCTTTGTTTAATAGGACCTTGATTGAATTGTTTTTAATGTGTTGACAAATAGATAATGACATACTCCATTTTCAATAAAGAAAAAAAAAGAAAAAGAAAAATAAAAGACAATGCCATACTTTATTTTCATTTTGTATGAGTTTAGTCATTCGTGTTGTAATTAAATTATTCATATGTGTAATATGTTTAGGTAATTATTATAATCAGTATCCTTTGCTCTAATTCGTTTGGAAGTGGGTTATATTTGACTACAAATGGATCAGTTAGATTTGAGAATGGTTCAGCGACTGTAGGAGAAGTTATGAGAAACATAAATGGAAAATAGATTATTGCCTTTAATAAGTTCCTAAGAAGTTGCTTAGTGTTTGAGGCTGAACTGTGGGATATATAGGACGGATTAAACATCCTATTTGATCGAGGTTTAGATAATGTGTTGATCCAAATAGATAGCTTGGAAGCAGTTACGACCATCAAGGAAAGTCTTACAGAAGGGTCTAATTCAACTATGATCAAAAGAATTCTTAAACTTTTGTATTGGCTTCGTCTTTGGAATATTTGTCACATTCCTAAAGAAGATAACCAGGCAAGTTGGCTCACTTGGAAAATTAGGGTCTTTGCATTTTTTAAATATCCCGGTTTGGGGATTTGGGTTTGCCTCTATAGGCTTTGATTTGTAATTTCTTTTTCATCACCAAAAGAAAATATAAATAAAGTTTTAGGTTGAGTCTTAATTTGCTTGATATTAATATTATTGTTAGTGCAAGAGAACATAAATTTGAGCATACTGACACGCTTTTATCCTTCTATTTAAATATTGAGGAAGAGCTATGAATAATTGAAAATTTAGTGAAATTTCGCTAGATAAATAACCAATAATTCAAATGGTAAGTTAATTTTATATTTAATCGTATTTTATATGTTGTATTTTTTTAAATTTAAAATTATATAGATGTATAATTATAATTATTAGCACCAAACATAAAATAAAAAATTAAAATATAATTACATTTCGTTAATTAAACATGCTTAAATAATTATATTTTTTATAATTATGAAAATGTCAAATAATTATTATTTCCTACAATTATTCAAATGTAAATAAAAAATTCAATAAAAAATCCACTCATATCTACAAATAAATTAACTTCAATTTTTCCCAAAACGAAAGATTTAAATATATATATATATATACATATATATAACTCGACAAAAAGCAAGATTGAATATTTAATTTTCTTTTACTTTTCATATTTTTTATTGTTTTATTTATGTTCCATTGTTCAGGATGATGGAATCTAAATATAAAATTTTTAATATTCAACATTTAGTTTTTTTTATATAATGTTTAAATTAGACAAAATTTTCGAAAAATATTATACACTTAAATGTATTTAAATTATGTTGTAACAATAATAATGTAAATAAAAAATAACTCAATTGGCCCAACATTTAATATTATTAAACAATATATTTATATTAAACACTTAAATAAATACCAAATAATTTTAAAATTTTAAACTCATTACTAGAAATTCAATATTTAATTATTCAGCACTATTTTTCAATTTATCAAAGTAATTTATTAATTTGATTGAAAAATATATGTAAAAAATTTAAAAATTTTGATAAATAATCAAATATTACTTTAGTTGAAATGATAAGTTGAGATTAAAAATTATAATATTTTATGGTCAAAGCTTATTATATGCAAGTATTTTTTAGATTTTATATAAAAAGATAAAATAACCCTCAAAATAATATTTATTGCTTTGTAAAAATACAAGAGTTTTGATGACTTTACGACTAAGTTGAAACCTAAATGACGGATAACACTAACTCAATCAAAATTTTAAATATAGTATTAAATTTTGCCACGCCAACAATGTGGGTGAAAGTAAATATTTTAAGTCCATAAATACTTTCTTTAAAAAAAAAATTCAATAATGAGTACTAGTGGAGTGGTAACAAACTGGTATTTTAAGATGAGTACTAGTGGGGTGGTAACAAACTGGTATTTTAAGTGTTTGATTCTTGGATTTGTAGCTTTTAATTGTTTTATTAAAGATTATATAAAAGTACAAAAAGATAAAAGTGTTATCATAATAGTATTAATTATAATCTTAAAAAATAGATATATCCGTAATTTCATAACTGAGTTGGTAACCGAGTTAAAGGTGACACCAATTCAATAAAGTGCTTAAATATAAGTATTAGATGTACTGTAAATTTTGCTACCAATGTAAGAGGATGTGAGATAAAGTGTGTTTATCCTCCTATTCAAAGTTGTGAGGGATTATGGGTACTTTTAGACATTATATAAAAAAACCTAATATTAAAATTGATATTATAGTTAAAATGATAAAATATTTATGATTAATTACTTTTTAGGCTTGAGTTTATGTTTAAACTTTACTATTTTATTTAAACATTTCATATAAAAATAGTAAAAGTTGAAAACACCATTATATAAATTCAGTCCTTTATTGAAAAGAGCTTCTTCTTTTTTTTTTAAGTAATTTCTCTAAGTTAGTTTCGAATTGACTCGTGACACTAACTCAATTAAATACATCTATAATATACATAAAAGAACGTGTTTAGAAAAACTTTTGATTCGATGAAAATACTTTTTATTGTTCATTATATTACTAAGTTGACATTAAAAAAAACAAGTTATTATTTTTTAAAAAAACATATTTTTTATTAATGTAGTTGAGTTGAAATTGAATTCAAAACATGTAAAATTAATTAATTATTAATTATTTTTATTTTGGATTAGTATTTGGTACATTAGCAATGTATTTTTTTTTATTACCATTATAGAACACGTGTCAACCTCTTGACTCTTGGAGTTTAAAATTTTCATTGGTAGAATATCAAATATTTATGATTATTTTATTAAACCTTAAATTTATAAAAATATTTTATTAAAAATTTAATTAGGATTAAATTTATTTTTATTTAATAAATAAATAGTAAAATTTATCTTTAGGAATTTTATTTAATAATTCCACCTTAGAATTGTGAGATCCGAAATTATATTTTGTATATCGTTTTTTTTTGGCTTATTGTTAGATATTTTGAACAATACATGATTAGTAAAAATAACTCAATTCGTAATGCACATTTTATTTAATCAAAAAACAAATTGGCATGGCATGGTATAGGACACATTTTTTGTTGTGAGAAATCATAAAATTGATTTGTTGCATAAGCCCTACTTCTTTAACTACGAATTTAAATTTTATTTGAGGTATACGACTTTCTTTTTCTTTTGATTCGACACTCATCAATATATTTTATTTTATTTTATTTTTTTCAAAGAATTTTTACTTAATTTAAAATAATAATTAATTATTAAAGAAAAAGAAAGAGGAATGAATTTCTATACAAAGTGCTAGGTATTTATATTACTACCTAAAAATTATACAATCCTAGATTATAACCTAATTTGCATGTTAGAATCAGATTTACATATTAGAACCATGCTAGAATAAGATATTAATACATATTTACACTAACACTGATAATCCTAGTATCATATATTAATACAGATTTACATTAACAATGATATAGTTATATACCAATTATTACATTCTTTTATCACACATTTTATTTAGTTTACTATACATATTTTAAACTCACTTTTTTTCATTTTTTCTATCATTCTAGTCATTTTATAACTGTACATTCTTACTCATTTTAATTTTAGTTTATGTTATTTTTCTAATTACTATTATTTATTATTATTATTATTATTTTATAATTTTTCAATAATTAATACATCAGAATTGATCAAAGATGATAGATTATCAAGATAGAAGATCATGACAAGACTGATAAATTATAATAGAAAAACAAAATAAAATATTAAATATATTTTTAATATTATTAGTATTTAATTTTAAATTACATTCTATTTTAATTTGTTAGGAAGCTGGATTTTTTATTTTTGTAAATGTACTTTTATTTTAATTTTTTTTAGGAAGTTGAAGTTTTTTTAATTTATTTGCAATTCGTTTCAGATTTTTTTATAACACAATTAGATTATTCAATAATTTTAATAATTGTTTGACTTATGAAAATAAACTATATAAAAAATATATATTATGATAATCTCATTCCAAAAAGATAACTTGATTTTGAATAAAATTTATAAACTTTAATTTCATACCATTTAAATTTTCTTTTTAATAAATAATATAATTATTTGGTTTTAAATTAGAAAAAATAAAAAAATATAAAATGTTAAAAATAGTTTCTAAAAATTTAAAATTTAGAGTTAGTTCAATAATTTTAAGATAAATTGTTAAAATAGTCATATTTTTTTTTTGTCTCAGGTTATATTTTAGTTACTTATATTTGAAATGTTACCTTTTAATCACTTATATTATCGTATTATAATATTTTAATTACTGAGCCATTAATTGTCGTTAACGGTATAACGGTAAGCTGAAATGGCATGTTAAATAATTATTTTAAACGAAAATTTTAGGTTAAATTCTACAATTAGTCCCTATATTTTTTATTTTGAGCAATTTAATTTTTTTCTTTTATATTCTTTTACCTTTCCTTTTTTTTTTTTCATTCTCTTATGCTTTTTTCTTCCCTTCTTCATTTCTTTTATATTTTTCCATTTATTTTTTTTTATGTTTTGTAAATTTAAAATTTAGAACTTAGCATTAAAATCAAAATTAATTTTTATCTATTATTACAGTACATCCAAATTCAATCAAACTTTAATCTTAACTCTCTCTCTATTTTATTTAAACTGTGAGTAATTCTATTATGAGATGATAAAAATACAAAAAGAAGTATATACAAAAGATACAATATATAAAGAGTTGTTACTATAATACAGACACATATGACACATTTATCTTATAAGTGAGAATAACATCATTATTAAATATATTACTACTACCATTAATTTATTTACATTGATTTTGTAGTGATTAAAAAAGTAAGATCCAAATATTTAAAAGTATAAATCTGCAGTTTATCCATCTTTTAAACATTTTACAAATATACTTTTTTAATGTTGTACAATTATTTAATTATGATTTAAAAGTCCTATTTTTAAATTCGTTTTAGTCACTCTTACTTTCAAAAAATGAGATTTATCGTAAAAATTCTCATAGGCATTGAAAACAAAGTGGAAGCAAACGCAAAAGGACTAAAGAACTTATGTCGAATAGAAAAACCAAAAGAGAATAATAGCACACCAAGTGTTCGAGTAAATGTTCTCAAAAGTATTTAATTACTTTGAAAGATTACAACTTACTAATTGCAAATAAGAGAGAAGGCCTCTATTTATAGTTGAGGTCTCCTGGACTCAACGATACAAATCGAATTATATCAACGACTGAGATTAGTGTCTATCTACAATATTAGAGTATTAAGGGATTTAAACTTTATCCAATCTTATCCCTAGGATTTACATTAACCATGTAACTCTAATTTTAAGTGGATTAAATGAGCCCCATTTGATCGTTGACCTCCATGGGGGGTTTTATGTGCATTCGACACGGGCTTTGATCTATGGCCCCATGACACAAGGCACATGATATTGGAAATTAATATATATAAAAGCATGAGTTTGGAAAAAAATTGAACTAACGAAAATACCCTTTCTTTTTCATCATATTATTAAATTCACGTTTAAAATAAAAAATTTGAAGTAAAATAGAAGTTGGGATAATTGTACACTTAAAATATATATAATATAATATAATAGAAGTTTTTATAATTATTACACATTTAAAAATATTATAATTTAATTTACAACTATTAGTTAAAACATGTTGAGTTAATTTTAAAATATATGAAAAAAAGTTGTGATAAATATAATTTAAAATGAAATTATTAGTTAAAATATTTTGATGTAAAAAAAGTTTTGCTAATTTTATTTTTAAAAAGTTATGTTAATTTTATTGATGTAAAATAAAGTTATTATTTGAATAAAATTCTAAACATCTTTATTATAAGTTAATTAATATATTAGAGTTAATTAAGTTAATCAACTATTGTTTTGAATAATGTTACTTTATATTAATTAAATAAAATAAAATCATAATGTATGTTGAATATGTTAAAAATATTTTAATTATTATTTTAAAAAAATTATTATAATATTTGATTTGATAAATTAATGTATTTTAATATATTCAATAATTAACATAAAAATTATTATTTTAAGTTAATTATTATAATAAAAACAAAATATTTAAAAAATTGAGTAACGTATGCTAGTTATATATATAAAAATACTGGTAGCCTATCTAATCGGTACTGAGGTTGGGCCAAAATTGTAAGTGGGTTTTGGTTGGGCTCTGCAAGGCATGCAAAACGAAAATTAATCCCTACATAATGTATAAATATTTAAGAGTAGGTGAGGGTAATGTACTTAAAATGACACTTGAAGGGCGAGGAAGCAACTTCAAAAGTCAAATGGTAATGGATTGATCCATCATTATCGCTGCCAAAATTCAACCAACTATATATATACATAAATAAAGAAGCCGATACAGTCCCCAATATGTGGCAGTAGTACTTGTATATACGTTGCGGTCCTACCTAGTTTATATATCGCAAACTGAGCTTTGTCATCAGTATGCATGCAGTGCAGTAGTCAGAATTTAGTACTAGTGCTTTGAAGCTCTTTCAGAAAACTGAGTTTAATATATAAGAAAACAAAATGCCTTGAAAGTAGTTTTTCAAGGGATTTATGTTAAGGTTGATTCATTAGAAGAAGCATTTGAGTTTAAATGCGTGGAGAGAAGACGAGTCATTAATGATAGGCGTAGCATTAGTTTGAGAGTTTCCAAATTATAAATAAGGGTGCAGGAACAGCACCGTTGTTTGAAATTCCAAGACTTTGCTGCATGCATTAATGTTAATGGAATTGGTTTTTCTTGGTGCGATGGATAGCCATGGAAGCATTGGCTTCATAAACTGCATTTATTGTCGTAGAATTAGAGACTGAAAATTTTAATTTAGTACATGCATGCATGCATTTTGTGGCAGTGTCAAGTCACCGCTTTGAGCTGCTGGGAATGTTTCCATGCACGCATGCGCTGCGAGTACTTCACCTGCACAAATTTGACATGCAGTTTGCAGACATGAGGGCTGTTTTAAAACCAGCAATAACAGCCACTTCCATAAACATTTAATTCACCAACAGCAATTCACCGAGTTGGGATATTTATTTTGAGTGGCCAACCTTAAATTAGATGTGCTTGAACATTCAATTCTCAATAATGGCATCACATCAAAACTTCACTAATTGATCAAATTAATCATTGGTAAGCTTAATCAAGCTTTCAATGTAACACTCCAAAATATTAAATTCTTGATTTGTTAAATTCTATTATTAATAAATATTTGCTTTAGTGGTTAATGGTCTTGATTGTGTGTTTGAGGTATTGGGTTTAAGTCTCTTTTTTAAGAAAATTCAATTATTTTTGGCTCCTAAGTCTATCTCTGTTTGTTCGGTTTAAGGATTAATTTTGTTTAATCTATGATAAAATGAAACTGCTGGTTCAATAGTAAGGGGTTAATTTATTTTATGCTGAATGGATATATATTTTTTGCTTCCTCTTTTTGTGCGTAAATATGGAGGTGTTGGGGTTGTAGTTGAATGGATAAGTTGTTAGTGGGGGAAGTTGGTTTTAATTTTAATTTTATTCTCAACAACAAAATCTCCCTAATATCTCTCACCAAACTTTAACGTTTCTTTTTCCCTTTTTCATTTTTTTTTTTGTTTTTTTTTCTCTCATTTTGAATTTTCTGTTGTTTTTGTTTCCCTACCGTCCCTTTGCTATCTTTCCTTTTTTTTTTTTTTAAACAAAATTCAAGTTCAACTTTGGTTCTTTTTGCTGCTATTTGGCAATTCTGCTCTACTCGTAATCTCGTTTGCTTCCAATTCCATTTTTTCTATTTGATTTAGTAAGTTTTCAGGGTTGGTGAAATTATTATTACGATAGTTGATGTGTAAGTCGGGTTTCTTTATTCCTTGTGATGGAAGTAGTTGTTAATTATATTTAATCGTTTTTAAAATCGATTAGGGAAAAATCGTGAGTCGTTTGGTGTTCTTCTAGCGAGCTAATTGTCGTGGGGTGATGTTCTTGAGGGTAAGTGTTTGTATTCGTCAGTGGTTGTGGTCGAATTCTCTACATTGAAGTTTAAGTGTTGTTGTTGGTATATGATTTAGCGCTTGGGTTTTGTTAACCTAAGTTAATTAATTCGTGTGAATGGTCATATTAGGTACTTGAGAATTCATTTTTGGATTTGCATCGTAATCAGTTAAGGTTTTTAATGAGAAACTAGAAAAACAACGAATGACGAAAGTCGAAAAACTGCACTATCGACACCACGCAGCTATGTGACAGGTCTTGTGTTGAGCCGTGTGAGACACACGGTTTAGGCCTATTAGGCCGTGTGGGCCCAATTAGGCCGTAAACATCGTTTGGATTGATCATAGGCCTTCCGTAGGGTCAATATGTTATTAATTAAGTTATAAAACACGAATTCTGACCATCTGTTAGCATAAATTTGAGATAATTACGCATGATTGAAATTATATAGGATCAATAAAATCTGAAATAGTAATATGGAAAATGTTATATATGTTATGTATCTGCAATTATAAGCATGTACATCGTTAACATATCTGATATTTGTTAGTTCTGCATTTGCATCGAGGATGAGATTTGTTATATAGAGGAAGTGTGGGCAACTTAATAACCTGGCGTATTTGGTGGCTTAACCATAAATATTACTGTAAACGGTGATAAATCGCCTAATAAACTGGCAGCTCAGTTGCAACTATTCTGAGAAGTGTCATACACACACTAAGCAGTGTGTAGGGTTGGATATAGTGTGTTGGGTTAATCGGAGATGGTGTGTAGTGGATGGGGATAGGATTATTTATCTGCATTTGTTATGTTTTGATAAGCCCTATTTATGATATTTATATATATATGTCTAATTATTTTTTAGTACGATATGTTACACACTGAGTTTTGAAAACTCACTCTCTGTTTGATTGTCACATTCAAGTAATCCTCATACTTAGGCAGGTTGGTGCGATGAAAGCTCGGTTATAATACTCTGATTTAAATGACTTATTTTAATTTGGGTTTTACATGTTCTGTAAATTTTTGGACTGTTTGGACATTTGGGGTTATTTTGGTTTTGGATTTTCTTTCTGTTTTTCCGCATGAAATTGGTTAAACATTTTTCTAACGATATTGTTTTCCTACAAAACAAAGGATTTTCAAACAACAATTGTGTTTTCAAAAATTGTATGTTTTAAAAATTTCTGCTCCAAACCTATATATTTTGGAAAGTGTAAACTAACAACATTTTAAATAAATCAGTTAAGTAATGTATGCTTTCAAATAAATCTAATTTTTGTATAATAAGAGCTTCCAACATATTTTCAAAATAAATGAATTTTGGGCTTTCGGAAGAAATTGTTGTAACATCTTTAGATTTTGCCGTAACATCTCTAGATTTTACCATAACATCTAGGCTCGGTATGAGTTGTTACATCCAAGATAAAAAAAATCTATAAAAAAAAAGAAAAATTATTAGGAACTTACTTGAAATTGAAGCTAAAAGCTTGAAAACCCTTAAAAATGGCATTAAGCCTTTCTTGTTTTCTTCAATTCAGTTGGAGAAGATGAATCCTTCTCTCTTTCCATCGAAATTTGATTTATATAGTGAGATTAATTTGTTAATTAAGTTAATTAACTTTATTTTAATTAAACAAAGCTTAATTTACGCAAGTAATGACTACACAATCACACTGTCCACTGACATACATTTTAAAATAGTCTAATTATTTTCTTAACCTTTGGTTAATTACAATTCAAGTCCCCAAGCCCTTTCCAAATTAAAAATCTATAGCGATATGAATTTACAATTTAGTCGCCCATAATTTCGGCCAATTTGGCCATCCAAAATTTAGTTCACCTAAATAATAATTCCGTAACTATCTTTATTTAATATTTACGGACTCAGTTTAGGGAAACATGGTTTCGAAACTGTAATTTTCAATATGATTGGAAACTGGGTCATTTCACCGCTACTATTGTTTTCAATCTCACCGAAACCAAGCTCATCGCCCATCCAAAAGGAGCCTTTCTGTGTGAAGCATGTTTCCAAAAAATGGTTTGACCACGTACATTAATATTAACACAATTGATTTTTCTTTTTCAATTACAAAAGCAAAGTCCATTCATAGATGTAAGGTCAGTTAAATTTTGCTATGAAGTTGAGAACTCAGTCCATCTATTTTAATTTGGTCATTTTTTATGTATTGTATTTTTTAGTTTTTCAAATTTTAATTTTGACTAAATGATAGCATATAAGTTCGTTAAGTTAAGTTTTATTATTTCTAAAATTTGATGTAGAAAACATATTAACACATGTATAATGACATGTTAGCTTACTATTTTTATACATTACTCAAAAAAATCCAATTAATTGATTTATCAATTATCATTTGTGTCAAAACTATAATTTCAAATTTCAAAAGTGTAAAAACTAAAAATGATTCAACTTGAGAACATAGACTCAATTTATAACTTTATACATAGTACAAGTCTAATAACACAGTTTAATTGTTACATTTGGATCAAGATTGAAATTTCAAAACTCAAAAAGTACATGGACTACAATTGACCTGTAACACCCCATACCTGATGTGATCATCGGATCTGAATGTGTGATGTCATATTATGTTGTCGAAGCAACTCTAGCTAACTTGATACATGTTCATAAATTTAGTTTCATAATTATCATTTATGTCAAATTAAACAACCATCATAATCACACACATACATACATAATGTCTAACAGTCTAATTTTATCAAGTTATTGAGTTATACTAAATTTGAGAGTTAAGAATCGAACCCAAAGTCAATTGTTAAGTTTTAACCTTATGTCTCGAGACAAGGATCTCCATGTCTCGAGGCATGCCACATTTTATTTTTAGGAATTTGTTTCGCTGATAGCATGTCTCAAGACATTAGAATTCATGTTTTGAGACATGGTCCATCATTAGTCTCAAGACAGATCTCTCATATTTTCTTATTTTAGCTTCAATGTTTGGATATTTCGAGATAAGGGGTTCTTGTCTTAAGACCTGGAACAATGCAAAATAAATTTAGCTTCGATGTGCCTTTATCTCGAGATAGAGACCCTTGAAACATACACCCAATTTCTAAAGACCTAAAAAGGTTGGTCTCAAGACCATGACCAAAATAACATCTCAAATGATACATTTTATGCTTAGGGTCTCGAGACATTTTCTTATTGTCTCGAGACTAAATGGTAAAATTACTTAAATTGAACATTTTAAAGACATTCAATCAGGACCAAAACCTATTTAAACATACCTAACTTTAAACCAAATAAAAAAACCCAAATGGTACATTCAAAACACAATTATATATCATCAAACTGAAGCATTCATTGCATCAAAGCATAAACACCTAATTTGTATAACAACTCGATTTTTAGTGGTGCTGGAAAATATGGTTTCAAAACCCTATTTTCGTAAACTAGATCCGTAAATATCAAATATGAATATTTAAGGAGTTGGTATAAAATAATATTAAATTTTGGTTTTTTAATTTTGTCTATTAATTGCTTAATTAAGGTATAAGGACTAAAATGTAAAAATTTTATCGCTATAGATTTTTAAATAGATAAAGGTTTTAAATGGTAAATAAATAGTGGAGAATGATTTAACATCCACTAATTTTAGTTATTTTTGATTAAGATTAATTATTTAAGGTTAATTAAATTTTAATTAAAGTATAAAATACATAAGTTAATGGAAAATTTTAAGCATCCTACTTATCTTCTTCTTCATGCAATGAGTTAAAATAAAGAAAACCCTTGGAGGCTTTCAAATTTTTGGTCCTCAATTGGTATGTTCAATTAAGTCCTTTTCTTGTAATTTTTAGGTTTTTGAGAGGTTATGAGAGCTTGATTTCCTAGCCCATGTACCAATTTGTAAAAAATTTAAAGTTTTTGAAAGTTCCCATTATTTATTTCTTGAAGAAATCAGTGTTAAATTGATATATTTTAAGCTTATATGTGAAAAAGGACTAGATTGTAATGTTTAATTGTTAATTTTGATTATAAGGACTAAAGTGAATAAATTGTGAAATTGATGTAAAATTTTAGTAAAAATAGATAATATGCAGTCCCTAAGAGATGTAATTGGATTTGGTTTTAAAATTGGTGCTCAAAATTGAAAGATATAATTATATCAGTTTTAAGGACTAAATTGTATAAAATGTAAAACTTTAGAGGTATCAAAAAATAAAGTTTCATAGGTTCATTCATATAATGAAATAGTGTATAAATGTTTGGGATTGATTAATTGAATGGAATAATTGTATAGATCAAGAATTGAATCAAACTAGTGATAATCGAGAAAAAGCCAAAATTGTCGATTAGTCCTTAAAGATTCAGTTGTTTGTTGTTTTGTCTAAGTAAGTTCATATAGAACTTACCAATTTATTTTTATGTCATGTTTATAGTTTTCTATTTCATTTATATGTAATATTTAAATGAATTAGTGAATTTGGCACTTATAGCTCAAAATTGACTGAATTGTAAAATTCTTGAGAATGTTGGTTATATGGAAATAGAACAGGATGTAAATGAGCTTGTTGACTAAATATATGTTTCATATGAGAAATGAAATTGAGTATAGGAATTGATAATGTCATTTGTATAGAAATGATGGTTGAATGAACTTAGTAAAATGTTAGGATACGTATGACATGCCATTAGGGTTATACATGTGATTAATCAAGATTTTATAAGTTATTATGAGATCTAGCATTTGTTGCAAATCCTCGAAATATATGTATCGTAGGTTTAGCCTGGACAATTAACCTCAATATAATGTTAGCTTGTGTGAGTATTAGATTCTCGTGAATCCGAGTCCATTTTATTATAGTTCCATCGGGCGATGTTCAATTGATTGAAAATGGAATTTAATTCATGAATTGAAACTGAAATGGTATTGATGATACTCGACATATATATTGCTATATGATTCTGTTTTAAATGTTAGCAATATTTATGATTTGAGAAACGTAATTAACGTATTTGATTTGTGGTGATGTTGCATGTATACATATGTGTTAAGGTGTTAAGGGAAGTTAAATTAGTATCCTAATAGAATGATTTTTTATGTTTTAATGCTCAATGTAAGCTTTAGTTTCCATATGAGCTTACTAAGCATGTTATATGCTTACCATATTTATTTTTCCCTTTCTCTTCCTTGTATATTATCACCTTGCGAAACTCGTCAAGTCAAGAATTGTGGCATGCATATAAGTGTTTGGAGCAACCTTTATTTTGTATAAGTCTTTACGAGTTGAATATGGCATTGAACTTGGTTTATGTGATTTAGATGTTAGTTTTGGTATGTGGTTTAGAAATGCATGATTTGGCATTTGTGATGCCTAGTTGAATTGGTGTATTTTGATTTATATGCTCGAGATATGTATGGCATATGAAATTGCATGTTTTAAAGTGGATTGGCATAGGTAAAGTTGGTATTGAATGACTTGGTGAATGATGTACATGTAATGAATGTTTTGATGGAAACTTAAAAATATTTGTTTGAAATATTAGGCATGTTTTGGTAGGTTTTGAGACAATTGAGAATGGTATTTTGATACATCTTTGAATAGTTGAAATGGAATCTTTGAAATAGGTACCAAATAACTCAAAATTTATCAAAAACAGAGTCCACAACTCGACGAGCAACCTACCTCGTTGTAATGTCGACCGACAATGAGTCATATTGCGACATCGAGTGGCCTAATGTCGTGACGTGACAAATTGTTTGGCAACGTCACAACATGGAAGAGATGATGTCACGATGTCAGCCCTGAATTTCTAAAACTTTGCAATTTGGTCATATTTCATGCTCGAATTGTCAAAAAAGCTTTTATAAGCTTGATTAAGACTCGAGATTGTTTGTCAAACCTAAAATGAATGTGATTAATATTTGAATGCATGTGAAAATAAGACTCGGGATTGTTTTCCAAAACTAAGCAATTAACAATTCAATAAACAAAAATGGTTTATTGATTTCCATGTTGCTAATTTGTCTTTGGATTAGGGATCTAAAAACCTAAACTTTTAATTGGCTCAATTTTACCTCTCGGTCACCACTTTACCAAATTAGGCGATTTAGTCCGATTTATCTCTCGACCTCTCCAAACTAACTCAAGACAACTAAATTGGTACTCAATATGATCTCCTCTTGGTCTCACTTATCTAAGTTTCAAAGTTTATCCGATTTAGTCCTTATACCAAAAACTAACCAAGCAACATTTTTATCAACCCACTACCATGAATTTAGTTACTCATCATCATTTCCATACAAGCAACAACCCCACATGTATTCACAACATACATTAAAATAAGCACAAAGAATAGGGTTGAAGAAAGCTTATTGATTTCTTGATGGTTGCTTGAGGAGAATGAAGGTGACAACAATGGAGGTGCAAAATAGCATGAAAGTTAAGATTTTTAACTAAGAAAAAAGAAATATAGTTGAGATATATTAAATGTTAAGGATTAAAATGAAAATAAAAATAGATTTTTTAGTACTAAATAATAATTAAGACAAAGCTACAATAAAAACTAACTAACTACCAACTAACACAACTAAAACCTAAAAAAGTTTGAAACTAAATCCTAGAAAAATGAATAAGATAATTCGAAAGCTAAAAAGATGATAGAAAAAGTAAAGGCAATAGCTCTTTTTTTTAATTCTCAACCAAAAGTGGCTTTTAACATTTTATTACAATCCAAATTTTTTGACCAAAATGTCCCTGGATGTTTTATTTTGATTGGTGTTGATGTTGGACAAAAACTACCCCTACAATAAATTTTCTCCCCATATGTAATCTTTACACTCACCACCTTATTTCTTCTTCTTTCACATTCCTTTTCTCTCTAATAATGTGGAAGATATGGCTCGATATTAGCTAGTACAAACAACTTAGTGAGTATTTTTGCACTATGACAATGAAAAGTTTGATCTCTCCTTTTGAGCATAGTTTACAATTTTTTCTCTTTTCACTCACAATGCTTTTATCTCTAATCATGTTTTTTTTTCACTCGTTTTGCCTTTGACTCTCATAATTTTTTTCTTTGTTTGCTCACATTTTTCATTCTTCACACCTTTTGTAAGAGCCTATACACGATATTTGAACCATCTCTTCACTATCTGCTTAGTTACATTTTTTAAACCTCCAAATTGTTCCTACCTACCCCTTAATGCCCGTGACTTGATGTCCATTCTATAATGCAAATTTAAGATTAAGGAACGAGAATGGTTGAGTTTTTAAGTCACTTTAAGCTCAAGTTCAAAAATGTTGGTTCATCAAGAATGGATCACGAGGCTCAAAATTAGGGTAATAAGAATGTATATAGTTGATAGGTTAGTCATTTAGGCTCTTGGCTAATAAATAATTCTCGAATGGGTGACTTACATAGAAAAACACACAAAAAAACATATGCGAATAACAAAATAAAAAACAAAAACCATCCAAAACCAAGTTCAGTTCAAAATAATTCAGTATTTAATAGTTACATTCCGCTATTGGTATGCAAAGAAATGTAACTAATTTTCACTATTAGTGTACGACTTCAATTCCACTATCTCCTTCATATTTCCCTTGACTGTAGCCCTCTTGTAAAATCGTTAGGTGGTTGGTTACGTGAATCGTCCTCCCTATGGCTACAAAAGACCACCCCCTTGGTTGAGAGACGCTTTAGAGCAAACGCTTCCTTCATTTCATCAACATAGGGATCGGGGTAATCATCTTCCATCTGATCCTCCTACTCTTCGTCTTCTCTATCATTCCTTCTGCCTTCTTCTTCTTCTTCTTCTTCTTCTTCTTCTTCTTCTTCTTCTTCTTCTTCTTCTTCTTCTTCTTCTTCTTCCTACTCCTCTTCCTCCTCAAATGCAACTCATGGCTTCACCGACCAATGTAGGTTTTCCAACCTGTGTCTATTCGTGTAATGATCAACATACAACTTCTTCACTTCCATTTTCAGAGTGTTGTACCGCACCATCTTGAATAACTCGTCGAGCTACGTTTGTTTACCTTTGGAAGACTTCTTTGAGGTGGCCTTCTTCGGAAAGGCAGGAGGCATATCTATCTTGTGTTTTTGGCACTAGTTCCACTCTCAAATTTGTTTTCTCTGCATTTCTTTGAATTGATGGAGTATAAAGTCGCCTATGATGCTGCAGGTGGGGCAATGGAATTGCTCAGTTGGTTCCACAACCACCATTGTTTTATGGTATAAATTCGTAATTAGGTGTAGGAAATAGATTCCAACTTTGCCTCCAACCACACATTCCTCATCTTCTTGTTGATACATCTTTCTAAATAGGCGTTCTTACACTAAAAAAACAATACAACAAAATAACTCGGAAGACATTAATCATATTAATGTTAAGAATAGGGCTAACACGGGTACAAATAAAATGTATCCGCATCTTTGCAATAGGGAACATAATGACTTAATTAAATGAAAGAGGGAAATCTTTGTATGGTTCTCACTTACACTCTCCCCTATTATCAGTTACATAACTTAAAATGGTGTCCATGTCAACATTTATATAAAATTGTAAATCCATAGCAGAAATGTTTTCCTTTTCGAAAAACAAAACACAATAATAGTCACAAATAATTTTAGGAGAGATATCATCCTTTTGGTGTCGAACATACACCCAGTTATTTGTAGTGAATTTTAAATTGGAGTGGAACTCAAAAACAGCAGGTGCTTTTGGCACAAGGCAGAAATTATGCCACCCACAAAATCAGACGAGATCCCATATTTCATTGCATAATGACGAGGTTGGGTCAAAACCATGTTCAAGGATTAATATTCATCCTTGAAGCATAAAGAAAAAATTTCAACTTCTTGTGATTTAAATTTACCCAGAACAAACCCTAATGACGGAGATGGTTCAGGTTGGGATTAAGTCCTTTTGGTTTTCCTAGATGGAATTGTATATAATTTCCTCTTATCCAATCAAACAATATAACAAAAATAAGTCTAACCAACTAGCCTCAACAACAGCAATTTTAAAATCAATAACAAATAAATTCCTTCACTACTCACACATGCAATGGAATAAGTGAAAATATTAAAAAAGAAATAGCAAGACCTTTAAAGAATAAGTTGAAAATTTTAACCTCAAATGGTCCTTGATGTTGAAGGTTACTCGATTTGTTCGTGTGGTGCCGTAGTTCCCAAATCAATTGAGAAAAGCTGAAAAATTGGAGGAAACACCAAAAGTGATAAAAGAACTTGCAAATATAGAGAAGAAATTGAGAGGAAAGTAAAATGGGGAAGAGTATGAGGGAGATTAAGGCTGAAAACTAAAGGACAATAGAGATTTTGGGGCTAAATACCGGTAAAACATGCGGGTTGGAATAACCAAAATGGGTTTTCTATAGAACTTGAAAGAGTATCGCGATATTGGGGTTAAGGTATCGCGGTGTCCCTGAGTGTTTTAAAACCTCATTTGAAATTATTTTGGATATCACAATATCAAAGGGTTGGTATCGCAATACTGAAAGGCGTTTTTTAAAATCAATAGCAACTAAATTCCTTCATTACTCACACATGCAATGGAATAAGTGAAAATATTTAAAAAAATAGCAAGACCTTTAAAGAATGAGTTGGAACTTTTAACCTCAAATGGTTGTTGATGTTGAAGGTTACTCGATTTGTTCGTGTGGTACCGTAGTTCCCAAATCAACCAAGAAAACCTAAAAATTTGGAGGAAACACCAAAAGTGATCAAATAAATTGTAAATAAAAAGAAGAAATTGAGAGGAAAGTGAAATGGGGAAGAGTATGAGGGAGATTAAGGCTGAAAACTAAGGGAAAATAGGGATTTTGGGGTTAAATACCGGAAAAACACGTGGGTTGAGATACCCAAAATGGGTTTTTTATAAAACTTTAAAGAGTATCGCAATATTGGGGTTAGGGTATCACAGTGTCCCTGTGTGTTTTAAAACCTCATTTGAAATTATTTTGGGTATCACAATATCAAAGGGTTGGTATCATAATACTGAAAGGTGTTTTGGCCTTCCCTTGAAATTGTTTTGGGTATCGTGACACTGACCCTTGGTTTTCGTGATACCACTGTATGATACCCAAAATTCTTAGTTTTCCAGCCTAAACTCCTAAACACACAAAAATTAAACTTAAAAATATTAAATCTAAACATGCAATGAATTTAAAACCTAAGCTAAATAAAATCATTATAAGTCTCAGCTCAAATAATTTAATTATTTACAATAATGATCAATTTCCCAATGTAAGTTTAAAGAGTGGTTCTCGGACAAGCCGTTACAACCCCAAAATGAAACTTCCACAAGGTCCGAGAGGCTTTGACCCGACGTTTGTTCATGCAAATTGATAAGGACCTCCTTCAGCGGATGAGCATATCGATCCTTCCTCATCTTGGACTATTTCGACATGTACATTATGAATCACTTCTCACCAAAACCGAATACACTCCATTGTACCTTTCGAGGGATCATCAATTTTGAAACCACAAACTCAATTTCTTCTGAGTTCTCGATTTCTATTTGAATATACCTCTGTTGGAGTACCTCTTTGGTCATTTCATTTTGTGGGATTTCATCCATAATGTCTGAAAGATGTGGCTACTCTTCCAAACATATGTTAATAGGATTGGAGATTTCCTCAGTAATACCAACACTTCACCCAATTCTCCAATCTCTATCTCTTGTTGAAAATCGACCTTTAAGTTTTCATGTTCAACACTTATATAGGGAACTTCCTTTTCAAGTTTTGAATTATCCGACTCTACACATTCTTCTACCGGAATGTGCTCCTTAGCTTGACGTCGGATGACTTCTAACAATAAGTCCAATTGATTCTTTCTGGTCTTCATAGTTTTGTGGCATGCAGACATGGCATCCTCAAGTGTACCAACCGGAGTGGTTAAGTAGTGATCTTCATTAGGTTCTTCACAATACATACCCCTATCTTGATAAGAATATGAGGAATACGGATCATATGTCGAGTTACTACCTACCAACCCTTGATTGTAACTATCTACTCCATACACGTAACCATAAGAATCATAAGGAGACTTATATCCTTGCCTCTCATAGTTGCCATCATACTCGCAGTTAGGCATTAAAATACTATCCGCATAAAACACGAATGGACCTTCTTGCCACCTAAAGTCATTATTAAACATGACTATCAATAAATTATCAACAAGAAAAAATTAAGAAAGCCATTAAAATAAAAATAAAACATTGTATTTATATACTTAGCTTTGGCCAATTATATTCCCATGATAACATGCAACGATCACATAAATCACACACAAACTCCCCGGTAATGGTGCCAATAACTTGACTGTGCCCCGACGTATGTGCACATTGTTGGAAGATCGAGTTTGAAAAATGCAGCGGAAAATAGGTTTTAGGGAAAACTAAAGTTTTAAAAAAAAACTCAAAGACAAGAACTTGGTTGTGTTAAAGTAATAAACACTTAATCAAAATTGTACCTTTGTGATTCATCTAGGATGAATACTTCAACTGAGTAGTCTTTTCTGCTATCTTCAAACTCACATCTATCGAGTGTAGGCTCGTTTCGAATTAGAAAACTTTTCACAAAATTACCAATGGGGTAATTTCGTAATTTTTCTAAACTTTTGGGTAAAATTGTAAAATAACAAAATATCTCTAGAAATTTTCTAAAATAATTTCTTCAGAGAATTTCTATCTAAAACTTTTGTTGAATTCAAGTGTGTGAGAATAATGATACATGCTCTCTTTATATAGATAGAGTTTAGAGAGAGTTTAACTAGGATTAAAATTAATCACATTAATATTAAAATAATAAAATATTATCTAGATAAATATTAAATTTAATTTAATATCTCATATTAATATCTATATAAATATTAAATTAAATTAAATATTAAATTCATTAAAATGATATTATCTTTGGAAAAGTTAATTTGAAATCAAGTTACTCTGTAGAGTCCCTTTAACACCTCTCACTCGGTCCGATCATCGGCCTCGAACTAAGAAATGCTACCACCAATATTGGAGAAAACCATATACAATGTATAGCAATTAATTCACTCCATCACTGATTCATGACATAATTCCATGCTTAATATGATATACAATCAAAATCAAGCCTCAATCGAGCTTACGAAAGCTCTTGAGTTAATCCGAGCATGAAGAAGGACCAAATTGTAAACTTTTCAAAATCTGAGTATAGATACCAAGGCCAGGTACCGATACCATTTTTAGGTTCGGTGTTTCAATAAAATCAAGTTAAATTAAAAGGTATTGATAATAGTCTTGAAGTATCGATACTTATCATTAGATATCGGTACCTTAAATTAGTATCCATACCATTTTGGCATTTTGTTTTGCAAAACTTTAAAACATAAGTTCAATAGTATCGTTACCCTTGTAAAGTATCGATACTCTAGTATTAAGTATCGATTATCGATACCAAATTGACATTTGATGTTTGAAAAATCAATTGAAAAATGCAAAGTACCGATACCTCTACCTAGGGTATTGATACCTTGTTGCCAAAATGCCAAAAACCCTAACACTTTGGTCCATTTCCATGCCTAAACCAAACCTTTACTTAAATAGTACCTTAGGCACATTCAAAACCTGTACATAAATCATTCCAAAAACATACAAAATCATTCATTTATACAATTTCGACCTCAACTAAACTAATATCTCATCTAAACACAACTAAACTTCTAAGATTCAAAACAAACCAAAACATAACATATAACCATCCTTCTAAACATCTAACTAATATGCCACATTTTGAACCAATACACATCATACTTATTTATACCATTTCATGCACTTAACCATTTATTTCTTCAATTCAATTCATGATCAATCATGCAACTATAGATATCAAACATTCATATTATAGCACATTACTCAACTTATGCATATATACCATTTGGCATTTACAATATAAGTTAAATATAAAAAATAGTTCTAAATCAAACTTAGCATTACAAGGTAAATGACAAACCCTAAGTACAAGCCACATATAATCGAGTTCAAACGATCAAAGAACTACTAAATCAGGAGATGGATAGTGTGAGCTCCTCGAGGGTTCGATCAATACGTGTACAAGTCAAAATCTACAAGAAAAGATATGTAACAGGGTAAGCATTACAAAATGCTTAGTAAGTTCATACGAAATTTCACTTAACTTACCTAAATTTTATATTAATTTAATCAATAGAAATACAAATATACGTAACATGACATTTCTTTGACATCCTTAAGCATCCTTGTACCAATTCACAAAACAACTACAAGTTATTACATTGGCATAATAAAATCAAAGTATTCAAATCACAAACATGTACCACCATACTAATTTTTTCATGTATTTCCCTCACATACATTTTATAAAAATATCAACTAAGTTCATAATCACTCTTTCCAACCGTTTGCACCTGTAGTGCATTTGTACACTTCTAAACATACATAAAACATTTTCAAACACATTCCAAACAATGTAATTTAAACATTTCAATTCAATTCAATCCAATATCAACTTTTCGATACCATATGCCTAATCAATTCAACATATAACTGCTTTAAAATATCAAATTTGTATCATGCATAATTATCCTATTACCCTAGTTATCTGACCTGAATGAATATACAAACATACGTCAAGTTACCCATTTGGGCTAAACCTTTTAAACAACATCAAATTACTCATCCGAGCTAAATCTGTGTCCTAAGTATCTTCGATATATCAATTGCTCTTCTGAGCTAAACATATAATCGTTTCATGTTACGTGTATAAGTCAAGTTACCCACCTGAGCTAAACCTTTAAATGACCTTAGGTTGCTCGTCCAAGCTGAACATATATTGGTGTTAGGTTACCAGTCCAGGCTAAACCTTTAATATGACATCAGGTTACTCGTTCGGGATAAACCTGTGTCACATGTATCTTCGAGTCAACAACAAATGCTAGATCTCGATAATCACCGGTAATAATCATTATCCATGGGTACAAAACCTTAACTAAGTCCATCAGAGTAATCCCTCATATAAGCCCATATTCATTTCTTTACATTTTAGTCTAAATATCACCTTTTGTTCTAAAACGTGAATAATTCAAATTCCATTTAAACATAAATATATTCACAACATTAAAGGCAATATAATTTGAACTCAACACAGCTTATGAACTTACTTGGAAAAAACAACAACCGATAAGGTGTCAAGGACTAATCCAATATTTCTCTTCTTTTTTTTTCGTGATTATCCTCCGACTAGTTTAAATCCTGATGTATATCATAATTCAATTAATTTATCAATTCCAAACATCAATTAACAGCCTACTATAGTTATGTAACAGTTCAATTTCATCTATCAGATATTCCCTCAAATTTTTCATTTTATTCAATTTAGTCCTTAAAATCGAAACAATTATAACTTTCACATTTAAGCTTTATTTTTTTAATGATTTCAATTTTATCCTTCCATAAACCTTTCTTAGTTATAACAGAAATTTCATATCAATTTTGAAATATTTACACTTTAGTTCCTAAGTTCAAAACTAACAATTTTTATTTTACAAACTAGTCCCTTTTTCATATCTAAGCATCAAATCTAACCAAATAACACCAATTTCATCAAGCATTCATCAATAGAAACATTTAGTGTAACGCCCCAAAATTCTTATTTCAGCTTTTGTGAAAATAGGACACAAATGTGTATCTGCTTCAATGGTTGAGTGGTTTGAGTGTGTGAGAGAGGTCTCAAGTTCAAGCCCTAGCTTTGGTAAATTTTGATATTTTTTCTGACTTAAGCCCTATCCTTACTCAGTGGGCTTATATTCAATTATTTGTAGAACCATATCAGAATGGGCCTACTGATTTGGTGGTTAAGTGGAGTGTTAGTTGGCTGGGGATTCTGTGTTTGAGACCCTGCGCGAACAAGGGAATTATTTTTGCTTGGGGCGTATGGCATGTGGTGGAGTTCAAGTTGAATTGAGATTCTGAGTAGTAGGATGTAGTGGTTAAGTGGGGGAGTAAATCAAGGGATTAGCAGATTATTGTAGTTTTAATTTTATTTTTTATTTTCTTTTTCTTTTTCAAAAAAATATTCTGACGTTGGTTCTTTGTTTTCTCTGTTGTCCCTCTTTTTGTTTTTCCTTCGATTCTATTTTTGTTGGCTGCGGTTGTACCTGGTTTCTCATCGTTTTGGTATTCGTCGCTTGGTTCTGGTAAGTAGTGCTACAATCTCCAGTAACTTGTGATTTTCTAATGTGGTTTGGAGATTTTATTTCGATTTTTGCGAAGGGGAAAAAGTAAGTAAGAGTTTGATTGTTATATTTTTATGGTACAGGATTAGGGGGTGCTTAGTGAAGTTTCGTTTGGAAGCCAAATCGTACTCGAGTCTGTTCGTATATTAGGTAAGTCTTGTACGCTAGTTTAGGTTAGTTAACAATCCGTAATCGATTGTTGATTGGACTTTTGAACGTTATATTTTAGGTTTGGAAGGCTTTAGGAGGGGTTTCACAGCATAATTGTACGTTGTGTGTACCCAAAAACGCAGAAAATAGGATTCGGCAAAAGTAAAAAAAGTAAACTGTTAACGCTACACAGGCGTGTGGCCACCCATGTGGTAGGCCATGTGCCATAACAGGGGCGTGTGATCGATGAGGCCAGGCCATGCGTGCAAGACAAGGCCGTGTGATGGCCAGGTAGGCCGTGTGTGACACACGGGCTAAACTGATTTGGGCCATATGGGCCATACAGGCGTGTCGACTTACATGAGTAGTCCATACGAGCGTATGGGACTCTTGGCTAGGCTGTGTGATCCACACGGTGAAGGCCAAATTGGGCCTTATGGGGCACACGGGCATATGTGCCCACACGGGCAAGCCATATGGGTGTATGAGCCCATTTAACTAAAATGTGTTCTAAGGTTGCATGGGTCGCCCAAGTTGACTGTAAACCTACTGTAGGGTTGGTAAGCATTACTTAGACCCTTAAATACGTGAACTGTATGTATGATGTATGTATTGAGCATGATGAATATATGAATGAACACTAAAATGTATATGTAATCGATATTCATGTACTAATATGTCATATATTGTATGTTGCATTGTATTGGGTTGGGATGTTGATATTTGGAGGAAGTGTACTAAAAGACTCTTAAGCCTATGATCTGGCAGTTCAGCTGTAATTTACTAATTACGTGCCGCATTCGATACTACTTGGAGTGTAGGGATGGGTGGGTGTTTTAAACCCCACATAGAGTGTAGGGATAGACAGAGATGGTGTGTAGAGGCTGGTTGAGTAGGACTCTATTTGTAATGCCCCAAGTTTTTAAATATGTTTCTGTGATTCATTAACACAATTGTGTATTTGCTTTAATGGTTAAGTGCTCTGGGTAAGTGTAAGAGGTCCCAAGTTCAAGCTTTAGTTTGGACAAATTTTGGTTTTTTAATACTAAAGCTCTATCCCTAGTTAATAGGCTTGTTTTTAAATACTTGTAATTTCATATCAGAATAGGCCTGTTGGTCTGGTGGTTAAATGGTGTGTTAGTATACTGGAGGTCCTATGATCAAATTCCTGTGCGAGTAAGGGAGTTTTATTTTTGCTCAGCTCTGCGTTAGAGTTCCAGGGTTGTGGGGTACTGGGTAGTGGGTGGTTAGGATGAGAATTAGTGGGATTTGGGTAATCGGTTTTCCCAAAAATCTCTCATGCAAAAACTAACGTCCACTTTCTCTTCTCCTCTTTTCTAAATTTTTTTCTCTTTTCTATTTGATATATCGTTTCTCCTTCACCCATTGTCGAAACTTTGTTCTTCCATAATTTTTTCATTCTTCTGTTTCTTTACTTTTCGATCCCATGTGCATCGTGACGGCACGCTTTCGATAAGTTGGGTTTTGTTAAATCTTAACTTTGTTATGGTTAAGTGCTAATAAGGGTTTCCTTTGGTGTCTAAGGGTTAATCGAAGGGTGGAAGATTGTTTATTGATGTTTTAAGAGTGTGGAATTCTTGTTCTTGCTCGAGGGTAAGGTTTTGTTGGAAAATGGTTGAATACCTTGTTATAAGTTTCGTTAAAGTATCGTTGGTATCACTGAATACGGGTTTAGATTATGGATTTTTAGGTTCTGTTTGTTTTAGTATCGTTTTGATACCATGTGTGTACCCAAAACCATAGAAAATGAGAATTGACGAAAGCTAAAAAATGAAACTTTCGATGCCATACGGGCGCGTGATCACCCGTGTGGTAGGCTGTGTGGCAGTACACAGTCGTGTGAACGACGAACCAAGCTGTGTGTGCGTGGCATGAGCACATGGCACAGCCGTGTAAGGATTGACGAGGCCGTGTGTGAGACACGAGCTCGACCAATTGGGCCGTATGGGCCACACGAGCGTGTGGGCCCACACGGGTGAACCATAAGGGCATGTGGGTTTTTTGGGCCAGGTCGTGTGATCCATATGGCTAAGGCTAATTTAAGTCGTGTGGGCCCAAATGGGTAGGCCACATGGACGTGTGAGCCCGCTTTTCTGAATAGTTTCTTAAGGTTGCACGAGTCGCCCAAATCGATTGTGACCTACTGCTGGGTCGGTAAGCCTTATCTGGACCCCTAGACATGTGAACTATGGTATGATATCTGTACTGAGTCTGATATTACTAAATTGATTGTTTGAGTGATTACTGCATATTCGCATGCCATTCATTGTATATTGCATTGCATCGGGGTGGGTTGATGATTTGTTGGAGGAAGTGTCTAAAAGGCTTTTGAGCCTGTTATCTGGCAGCTCAGCTGCAAATATTTGTTTAGGTTTCATGCTTCGGTACAGCCTGATGTGTAGGATGGGTGTGTCGATTTTATCCCCACATGGTAGGTAGGGTTGGATGGAGATGGTGTGTAGAGGCTAGTGGGTAAGATTCTAATATTCCGTTTTTCATCTGTATTTGATGGGATAAAGCCCTAATTAATATAAGATTCTGTGTTTGAGTGGTTTAAGGCCCACACTGATTTTGTAATGGGCTTAGGCCCAAACTGTATATACATGACTGATTTCTGATATTATGCTGTGTGCATGTATTCTGTGGGGATGATACACTGAGTTTGTGAAAACTCACCCTTTTCTGTTGATCTGTTCAGGTAATCCCCAGCATCAAAAGGATCAAAGCAGTGGAGGACTCGGCGGTGACCACCACTATTTCGTACTGCTTTAATTCAGTTTTTTTTAGTTAATTAATTTCTCATTAATAATTTGAGTATTTATTTTTGTAATTGGGACTTTTGGGACTGACTGTTTAAAATTTAGGATTATACTTTGCTTTCCAGTTTTATCACTACAAAAACACGACGATTTCTTGAAATCAAAGTTCCTAAAAATGAACAAATTCTTTTCTAAAATAAAATATTTTCTTAAGCTTCGCGTAAAAGATATATGTTTTAAAGCAAATCAATGAGAACAAATTTTTCGGACTAAGTAAAAGATAATAACTGGAATGATTTTAATGTATCGATGCATTTTTAAAAACACTGTTGTGTGACATCGCCAGGTTCGTCTATAACATCCAGACTGGGTTTGGAGTGTTACATTTAGTGGTATCAGAGCCAGGTTCAAAACTCGGCTATGAATTTTACTTTCTAAAATTTTTTTTAAGAAAATATTTTTAAATGTTTTCAAATATTCCGGTTAAGTGTATGATTCACAGAGTCTCCGGCGCCGGTCCTGTAAGTTTTCTGAAATTTATACTATTTATTTCGCGATATTGTAGATAATATATTCTGAAACTGCTATAAGTAGTAAATCGTATTGAAAACTGTAGTGAGACTGCGACTTACGAAAATAAACTCTGAACTTTTGATACTGTTTTGCATAAAATATCTGTTAATAAATACTAAAACTGTAACTGATGCATAAAACTGTTAATACAGATAAATTTTGAAATCTACAATGAGCGCACGAGGTATCCACGGACGGGGTACTAAAGGCCGAGGTAGAGGTCGTAGGGGGGCTCGAGCTGAGTCCTCATCTTTAGGCAGTATGTCGAATCTTGATACGAGCGAGACTCTGGTTTCACCTGCGACTAGACTAGGTTTCATGATCACATGGTCGGGGATGATGCATTGTCCGAGGCTATGCTTAGGATATTGGAGAGGGTCACTGGGCCCAATGCTGGATTTGGGGGCCGAAGGTTAGTCACGGAACAACTCCGATCCACTGGGGCTGAGTTATTTAAGGGTGTCGCTAGAGTCACTTTTAACATGGCTGAGTATTGGATGGAGGCCACAGAAAGAATTGTGGATGCTCTGGATTTTACTACTGAGCAGAAGCTTAAGGGAGCGGTATCTCTGCTTCGTGATGAGGCGTACCAGTAGTGGTTGACGGTTAAGGAGGGCACCCAGCTCGACCGACTGACATGAGATCTTTTTAAGACGGCCTTCCAAAGTAAGTATGTGGGGGCCAGTTATATCGATACTAGGAGGTGGGAGTTCATTAATCTCACTCAGGGGGATCGTTCAGTGGACGAGTATGAGGCCGAATTTCTGAGGTTGAGCTATTATGCGTGAGGCATGGTGGCGACCAAGTATGAGCGCTATGTCCGGTTTGAGGATGGCCCCCGAGACAGTTTGTGAGTTCTGATAGCTCTGCAGAGGGAACGTGATTTCTCTTCCCTAGTTGAGAAGACGAAGATTGCCAAAGAGGTAAAGCGCACTAAGCACCAAAATCGAGACAGAGGGAAGAGTATGAGGGATTGGGAGCCCTCGAATTTTGGGATGAGGCCTAAGAAAAAGGCCAGATCTGATGGGCCAGTAAGAGTAGGACCTACTGCTGCACCTACTGCGGTGGCGCTTTGTAGGTACTGTGGTAGACGTAATCCGGGCGAGTGTTGGAGGACTACTAGAGCATGCCTTAGATGTGGGTCGACTAAGCACCATGTTAGAGACTATCCACTAAGAACTGATCAGATGTAAGCTCTGGTTACTGGGATTGAACAGCCGCCGAGGGTAGTTCAACAGCCACCTAGGGGATGAGGTCAAGCTAGGGGTGGCAACGGCATGGGCCGAGGTTAGAGAGCATCGGGCAGAGGTGCTGGCTCGTCTGAGGCGAGGCAACCTGCTTTGGTTTTTACTGCTCGTCGTCGTAAGGACAAGGATGCTCCGGACGTCATTACTGGTATGTTTTTAATCTTTAATGTACCTTATCTTGCACTGATAGGCATAGGCTCTACACACTCACATGTAGCTAGTACTGTGTCTAAAACCTTGGGGATTCCAATCGAGAGTACTAATAGTGAGGTAACTGTGTTAAGTCTTTTGGGGCAATCTGTCTGGGTTAGTAAGTTGTATAGAGACATTCCGCTAGAGGTCTAGGGGACAGTGTCTCCAGCTGATCTAATAGAGCTTCTGTTTGGGGAGTTCGATCTAATTTTAGGAATAGACTGGCTAGTTAAACACCGAGTAAGTCTACATTGTGCAATGAAAAGGGTTTTCTTGAGACTGGGTGAGGCATTCTTGGCCTACATCAGTGTTTCTGATTCTGGAGACTCTTTGGTTAAAGACATTAGAACCGTGAGAAACTTTCTAGATGTGTTTCCTGAAGAGTTACCGGGGTTGCCTCCGAGCCATGAGGTAGAGTTTGAGATTGATTTGATTCCTAGTATAGCTCCGGTGTCTATTGCCCCTTACCGAATGGAACTAAAGGAGCTTACAGAGCTTAAGACTCAAATTCAGGAGCTGTTAGATCGTGAGTTTATTTGTCCCGGTGTGTCTCTATGGGGAGTCCCTATTCTGTTTATAAAAAAAAGATAGTAGAATGAGAATGTGCATCGATTACCGACAACTGAACAAGTTAATGATCAAGAATAAGTACCCACTTCCGAGGATAGACGACTTATTCAACCAATTCAGAGGGGCTTCAGGGTTTTCTAAGATTGATCTTTGATCAGGATATCATCAGTTGAGAGTAAAGGAGGTTGACGTGCATAAGACGACATTTAGGACTCGATATAGCCATTATGAGTTCCTAGTTATGCCCTTTGGTTTGACTAATGCATCAGCTGCATTTATGGACTTAATGAACCGAGTGTTCTAGCTCTATCTGGACCAGTTTGTGGTGGTCTTCATCGATGATATCTTAGTGTATTTTAAGTCAAAAGATGAGTATGATGAGCATCTGAGAGTGGTACTACAGGTTCTTCGTGAGAAACAACTATATGCAAAATTCAATAAGTGTGAGTTCTGGCTCCGAGAAGTGACCTTTTTAGGACATGTGGTGTATGCTGAGGGGATTCGTGTTGATCCTTGTAAGATTGAGGCTGTGTTGGATTGGAAACAACCAAAGAATGTGTCTGAAATTCGTAGCTTTCTGGGGATGGCAAGTTATTATAGACGTTTCGTAGAAGGTTTCTCTTTGATCGTGGCTTCGATGACTATGTTACTGCGTATGGGAGTTCCTTTCGTTTGGATTGATACACAGCAAGAGAGTTTGATAAGCTTAAGATCGTTTTAACTTAGGCTCCTGTTCTGATACAGCCCGAGCTTGTTAAAGACTTAGTAGTATACAAAGATGCGTCGCATGTGGGTTTGGGTTGTGTTCTGATGCAAGACAGAAAGGTGGTTGCTTATGCGTCTCGTCAGCTTAAGATTCATGAGGTTAATTATCCGAAGCATGATTTAGATTTGGCGGCGGTAGTCTTCGCTCTAAAAATCTAGAGGCACTATCTATATGGTGAGAAGACTACCACCGCCAAATCTATGTGCCGAATGATGGGGATTTAAGGCAGTCGATTCTGAGGGAAGCGCATAGTAGCCCTTATACTATGCATCCCAGCGGGAACAAGATATACCAAGATCTGTGAGAATTGTACTGGTGGCCAGGGTTGAAGCGTGAAGTTACTGACTTTGTTGCTCGCTGCTTGATTTGTCAGCAGGTTAAGGCTGAGCATCAGTTATCTTCTAGTTTGCCGCAGCCAGTTAAAATACCGATGTAGAAATAGGAGCGAGTAACGATAGACTTCGTTAGTGGGTTGCCTTTAACGGCCACTAATAAGGATTCTGCCTGGGTCATCGTGGATTGATTGACTAACTCTGCTCACTTCATCCCAGTTAGGAAAGACTTCTCTTTATAAAAATTGGCTAAACTCTACATATCTGAAATAGTAAGGCTATATGGGGTATCCGTCTCGAATATCTCACATAGGAGTCCACGCTTCACGTCTCAGTTCTAGAAGAAGCTTCATGAGGCTCTGGGTTCAAGATTAGACTTCAGTACTGCTTTTCATCCTCAGACAAATGGTTAGTCGGAAGGGTGATTCAGATACTAGAGGATATGTTAAGGAGCTGTGTTATCGATTTTCGAGGAAGTTGGGAGGAGTACTTGCCATTAGCGGAGTTTACCTACAATAACAGCTACCAGTCTAGTATACAGATGGAACCTTACGAGACCTTGTATGGTTGTAAGTGTCGCACTCCCATGTGCTGGACTGAGTTAGGTGAACGACGTATTCTTGGTCCGAAATTGGTTTCCGAGACTGATGACAAGGTTCGTTTGATTCGGGATCGATTGAAAGTGGCTTCTGATAGGTAGAAGTCATATACGGATCTGAAACGTTGAGAGATAGAGTATTTTGTGGGGGACTTCGCTTTTCTCAAGGTCTCACCATGAAAGAAGATTCTGAGGTTCAGTCGCAGGGCAAGCTGAACCCTCGATTTATTAGGCCGTATCAGATTTTGAGATGAATGGGACCAGTCGCATATCAGTTGGAGCTACCTCTAGAGTTAGATCGTATTCATGATGTTTTCCAAGTCTCGATGTTGAGGCGCTATCGCTCTGATCCCACGCATATTGTTCCTGTTGAGGAAATTGAGGTTCAGCCAGATCTGACCTTTGAGGAAAAGTCGGTTCGAATTCTAGATGGCGACGTTAAGGTTCTGAGAAGAAAGTCTATTTCCTTAGTGAAGGTGTTGTGCCAGAATCATAGCACTGAGAAAGCCACTTGAGAGCCAGTGGATTCGATGCGTCAGCAGTATCCGCACCTTTTCTGATCAGGTAAAATTTCGAGGCCGAAATTTTCTCTTTTGGGGTAGAGTTGTAACGCCCCAAGTTTTTAAATATGTTTTTATGATTCATTGACACAATTGTGTATCTACTTCAATGGTTAAGTGCTCTAGGTTAGTGTGAGAGGTCTCAAGTTCAAGCCTTAGTTTGGGCAAATTTTGGTTTTTTTAAGACTAAAGCCCTATCCCTAGTCAATAGGCTTATTTTTAAATACATGAAATTTTATATCAGAATGTGCCTACTGGTCTGGTGGTTAAGTGGTGTGTTAGTATGCTGGAGGTCCTGTGATCGAATCCCAACGCGAGCGAGGGAGTTTTATTTTTGCTCGGCTCTGCGTTAGAGTTCCAGTGGTTGTGGGATTCTGGGTAGTGGGTGGTTAGGATGAGAATTAGTGGAATTTGGGTAATTGGTTTTCCCAAAAATCTCTCTTGCAGAAACTAACGTCCACTTTCTCATCTCCTCTTTTCCATATTTTTTTCTCTTTTCTCTTTGATATTTCGTTTCTCTTTCACCCATTGTCGAAACTTTGTTCTCCCCTAATCTTTTCATTCTTCTGTTTCTTTACTTTTCGATCCTTTGTGCATCGTGATGGCACGCTTTCGGTAAGTTAGGTTTTGTTAAATCTTAACTTTGTTATGGTTATGTGCTAATAAGAGTTTCCTTTGGTGTCTAGGGGTTAATCAAAGGGTAGAAGATTGTTCATTGATGTTTTAAGAGTGTGGAATTCTCGTTCTTGCTCGAGGGTAAGGTTTTGTTGGAAAATGGTTGAATACCTCATTATAAGTTTCGTTAAAGTATCGTTGGTATCACTGAATTCGGGTTTGGATTATGGATTTTTCAAGTTCTGAAGTGCTCGTGGTTGCTTTAGCATCATTTTGGTACTAGGTGTGTACCCGAAAATACAGAAAATGAGAATCAAAAAAAGTCAAAAAATGAAACTGTCGATGCCACACGGGCGTGTGGTCGCCTGTGCTGTAGGCTGTGTGGTAGTACACGGCCATGTGAACGACGAACCAAGTCGTGCACGCGTGGCACGGACTCATGACACAGCTGTGTGAGGACTGGCGAGGCCGTGTGCGAGACACGAGCTCGACCAATTGGGGCATGTGGTCCCACATGGGTAAACCAGACGAGCGTGTGGGTTTTTTGGGCCAGGTCATATGATCCACAAGGCCAAGGCCAACGTGTGGGCCCTTTTTTTTAAAATGTTCCGTAAGGTTGTATGGGTCGCCCAAGTCGACTGTGACCTACTGTAGGGTCGGTAAGCCTTATCTGAGACCCCTAGACATGTGAGCTATTGTATGATATCTGTACTATGTCTGATATTACTAAACTGATTGTGTGAGTGATTACTGCATATTCGCATGCCATTCATTGTATATTGCATTGCATCGGGGTAGGTTGATGATTTGTTGGAGGAAGTGTCTAAAAGGCTTTTGAGCTTGTTATCTGGCAGCTCAATTGCAAATATCTGTTTATGTGTCGCGCTTCGGTACAGCATGGTGTGTGGGGATGAGTGAGTCGATTTTATCCCCACATGATGTGTAGGGTTGGATAGAGATGGTGTGTAGAGGTTGGTGGGTAGGATTCTGATATTTCGTTTTCCATCTATACCTGATTGGGCTAAAGCCCTAATTCATATCTAATTTTGTGTCGGAGTCGGCTAAGGCCCATACTGATTCAATAACGGGCTCAGGCCCAAACTGTATATACATGATTGATTTATGATATTATGTTGTGTGCATGTATTCTGTGAGGATTACACACTAAGTTCGCGAAAACTCACCCTTTTCTGTTGATCTATTCAGGTAATCCGCAGCATTAGATTAATTGGAGCAGCGGAGGACTCGATAGTGACCACCACTATTTCGTACTATTTTAATTCAATTTTTTTTAGTTAATTAATTTCTCGTTAATAATTGAGTATTTATTTTTGTAATTGGGACTTTTGGGACTGACTGTTTAAAATTTGGGATTATACTTTGCTTTCCAGTTTTATCATTACAAAAACACAACGTTTTCTTGAAATCAAAGTTCCTAAAAATAAACGATTTCTTTTCTAAAATAAAATGTTTTCTTAAGCTTCCGTGTAAAAGAGATATGTTTTAAAGCAAATCAATAAGAACACGTTTTCCGAACTAAGTAAAAGACAGTAACTAGAACGATTTGAATGTGTCGATGTGTTTTCAAAAACACTCTCGTGTGACATCGCCAGATTCGGCCATAACGTCCAGACCGGGTTTGAGGTGTTACACAGTTCACTGATTAATGTATATCTGATACTATTACTATGATGGGCTTTGGCCCTAATGCATATCTGATACTGAAACTGAAATAGGCTAAGGCCCAAACTGCTACTGAAACTGAAATGGGCTTATGCCTAGATTGTATTGGACTGTTTGTTGTGATTAACTGTATGTATGTTTTCTATAGGGATTACACACTGAGTTTACGTAAACTCACCTTTTTATGCTTTATCTATACAGGTAATCCTCTGACTTAGATGGATTCGGTGCGGCGGAGGACTCTACTGTAACCACATGTTCATTGAATGATTTTAATTTCATTTTCAATTTTTATTTCTTATTCTTTTAGAGTATTTGATGTAATTTGGGACTTTTGGATTGTTTGCCTTGATTTCAAATTTTAACTGTTTTCATTTATGAACTTTTTTAAACCGCAAACTCGGTTTAACTAGAAAACAACGTTTTCCTAAATGATAACGGTTTTCTTAAAATATCACAATTTTGAAAGCTTTCGCTACAAAATATGTTTTTAAACGGACCAAATTAAAGAGGAAATAATTTCGAAATTGACTAGAGATAAATAGAAGCTAATAGACAGAAATGCTTTTTAACCTTGATAAATTTGATCACAAATCCCATTCCATGTGACATCGCCAGATTCGGCCATAACGTCTAGGCCGGGTTTGGGGTGTTACATTTAGCAACTTTAACAGTTTCACAATTTAATCCACGGGTCAACTAAATCAAGTTTTCGAGATCTCAAAAGCATAAAAATTATAAGAAACAAACTAAATTGAACTCACCAATTGAAGGGGTTAAACTTTGGAGCTCAATGGATGATACTCTTTTCTTCAAAAATAGAGTTTCGGTGCATGAAGAAGTAATGAGAATTTTTTTCTCTTTCTTTCAATGTTTTCATTTTTAATAATTTATAAATTATAAACATATATTAATATAATTGAAACTTTAACATTATTTTAACAATTAAGCCACCCAAACCGTCCACTAAGTTAAAAAAATGGTTTATTTGCCATTTTTTTACTTTAATTTAATTACTACATAAGCCATTTAACAATGAAAAGTCTTAAGCGATTAACTTTTACCACTTAGTAATAGTACCATAATTAGTCACAAATTCAACAAAATTACCTATCCAAAATTCAAATCACCTATAAATGATTTCGTAAATATTTTATAATATCTACGGGCTCGATTTACAGAAATGAGGTCCCGATACCTCATTTTTTGACACCACAGACTTTAGGGTCACTACACTTGTACCTTAGTTAACTATCCATTTAACAAAAGTAAAGAACCAAACTCTAATTAAACTTCATACTAACCTAGTAAATATTAAATAATAATATTTACGAACTTACTTATCGGAAATGGAATTCTAAAACCACCATTTCCTATGCCATTGAAAAACGAGCTGTTACAGTCCCACCAGGAGTCTAATTTTTCCACTACCCTACCACTGAAGAATTGTCGCTACTGACTATCTGTCGATCGTAGGATCACTGCCGTCTTGCCTGACGGTGCCATTGTCGACGCCACATCTCCCCGAGACCCTGAACCATCGCCATTTTGCTCGAATGGGCCTAGCTTATTCGACTATTATCGATTCAATCTGGACCAGTGACGGCTCAAACGGTCCGGTCCAGCCACCAATTAGAATGTGGGCCCAGTAACGCAGACATGGCCTTGTTCAACCAATTTTTGGGTTTCGGTCTCAGGTTCAATTTTCGATCTTGAGTCCAATTTTGAAGTTCAAGTATCCATGTGACCAATTTTCTGACTTGAAAAATTAATTTTTAGACTTGAAAATTAATTTTCAAAAATATAATATTTAATTTTAATTGATCAAAATTAATTTTCCCAAAAATCACTAAGATTTTCTAATTTAATTTTTCAAAGGAAATTATTTAATCAAATTCTCTAGTTGAACAATTCTCACGACCACCTAATTTGATTCAACATCAAATAATTCAACTCAATTAAATTATTTCCAAAGACGTAGAATTTTCTTCTAATTCAAACGCAGTCTGATCGAGCTTTTATTGAGCTAGCAGAGGGACCAATTGGACAAATGCGATTAGGCTCAAGTAATTACAATTATATCCAGAAGCATCATTCTGATAATTCAGAATTTACTTAATCATAGAGTTTGTATACAAGAAGTACTATGATTGAAAACTCCTTATTGTATACTCTTTTTGAAAGCAATTCGTCCAACTGCTCTTTCCAATGACCTTTTCATGTGTGTGTTACCCTTATATGATATCCTTTTCATTTGAATTAAATACTTCACTCAATATAATCTTATTTTATCTCATTGTCACCATAATGTCTTCTTAATGATTAATATGACCACTGTCAACTAATAATTATGATAAATTACTCGTTCGAGAACAAGCAACTTATGGCCACGTCCTATATTTATCAATCCACACAATACCAATAAGAGGATATCTTTACTTATTTAATTAAGCTATGAATTTCATAATTGCTAGTAAAGTCATGTCACACACAAGTCATGTACCCAACATACCGGCTATCAACTCGATCATCTTTAAAGCATAAGCCTCCACTTATATCAAAACATATAAGTTATATATGCATGGTCAGTGACTAACTTAGGATTTAAGTAAGTCACACCATAAATGTCACAAGAGAATTAATTCACAAACAGATTCAAAATTAATTCTTCTTGGGTCCAGTCCAATGTATCATTCTTCCAATGATTACATTTATATCTCTACCGGTAGAGTCAACTACTCTAGTAGCCAAGACTAACCATTTCCCTAATTGGAATTACAGACGACATAATAATCCTTCTAAATATTTGAATCAAATGCTCACTTTGATTCTTTTTACGGGATTACGAAACTTGTTTAGATTATCTGCTGAAGTAAGTTGTCTTTCTCGCAATGTAAACATTCTTACAATGCCACCTATCATCAGTTTGAACTTAGACAATCAATGAGCCAACATTTTCTTGTCACAAATTTTCTATACATGTAAAACATGTCAAACAGAAACACAAAAGATATAATAGTGAAATACGAAATTAACTTTATTTATTTATTCATCGTTCAAATACATAGAATACAATTACATGTTTATTCAGGTTTAACACAATGTACCAAATATTTCATCACTTAAACTAATAACAAGCATGTTTATTCTACTCAACAAGAATTTAATCATTCAATATGCATATTCAATTTATTCACATATGATCATTTCATGTCTAATATATAATTAACATACAATCTTAGTTATTCAAGTAACATATACCATTTAACCAATTCATTACCAAACATTAGCACCACATGTTTAACATTTACAAGTTTCATATCATTATCAACCAACTAAGATAAGTGTATATGCCATATCAAATTATCAAAATACCAAACCATCATCCCATAACATAACCTTGTATAATCAAAAGACACTCTAAGGTACATGCCATTAACAAACAAAAGACATCAGCAACATCTTGAGTCTGGGATCACAATTGGATGTTCATTTCAACGAGTATACAGGATCAAAATCTAACCTGTTTACAAAAACAAAACCACATGTTGAGTATGAACTCAGTGGTATTTCCATAATCTAAACTACAAATCATAATATAATTATACTAGAGCAAGAATTAAAGATCATAAGATACATATGTCATTTAATATTATCGTATACTATTACATAATTTTTCAAACATTATTCAACATTTAATACATTTATCTTGTAGTTACTATTTCAATAATATAATGTCTCATTTCTCTTTCAGTTATGAACTTTGTATATTAAGTAAACAATACATTTTCATACCAAATCGTTTCATAATACATTTATTCCATTTTTATATTAAGCTGTGCCCAACGTTGGTTGATATAATCGACAAATAGATGTGCCTAGAATTGGTCAATGTAACCAAAAAATGGGTGTGCCCAGCATTCCCTAACACGTAGTCATGTATAACCCTGAAATCTTCCTATCCTGTAACATGCCAATTATACCCAACCCTACCCGAACAGTTAATAGGGTAATCATTTCTCAATTACATTTATAATTCAATACCAAAATATTAAGTTATACATAGAGCAGCACCATTCCCTACCATATAGGCTCAATTTCACATTTATATCAAAATACAATATTTTCACATATATTTAATTTACCCCTCATCGATATCAATCATATCAAACCAAATCAATTCAATTCATTTTTATTAATACCAACTCACATTATGATCTTACCATGCAAACAATTCATAATGCAGTGAAAATCAAAGTAGTTCGGATTATAGAAATACAAACCATAGATTTCGAGCTATTCATCGACGGCTTTGTTTTTTCCTTTCTTTTCTGAGAAATTTGGGTTGATGTTAGCTATGGATTAACATAAACACAACAATTCATCAATATACAAATGAATTCACACTCAATCGCAAATTTATACAACTTTTACGTTTTGTTCAATTTAGTCCCTAAAATCGAGACTAATATAACTTTCAATCTATAACTCATATTTTCAAACCATTTTCACTATAGTCCTTACAAGACTTCCTATTTCTCATTTCTAACACAAAATTTTGAAATTTTCATATTAGTCCTTATTGTACAAAACTATAAATTAACTTTACAATTTAGTCCTTTTTTTCACTTCTAAGCTTAAATTCTATCAATTTAGTACCTTAAACTTCAAAGATTCATCAATGGCATTGTTTTGAAACTTTAACAGTTTCAAAAATAAAGACACAAGTCAACTAGATTAAGCTCTTGGAATTCCAAAAACATAAAAATTACAAGAAAAATAACTAAATCGCTCTAACCAATTGAAGCTCCAAGTTTGAAGACCTAAGGTCGAATCTATTCTCCCAAAAAATGGAGATTTCGGGCATGAAGATGAAGAGAAAGTAATTTCTCTTTCTTTCCACTAAAACTAACATATATATTAAGTTTTACTTATTAAAATTTTAATTAATAAAATTTTATAATTTAAAACATTACCCACTAGCCATCACCGTCCATTTCCATTTGTATAGTGGTATAATTGCCACGTTAGTCCTTAGCCTAAGATTATATCATAAAACCTATAGTAATTGAACTTTTATCGATTTTACAATTTAGTCCCTAAACTTAAATTAATCACTAATTTGATAAAATTGGTTATCGAAAATTCAATTCACCTACAATATAACTTTCAAAAATCTTTAATAAAATATTCACAAGTCTAGTTTACGGAGATGGGGTCTCAAAACCACATTTTTCGACACCACTAACTTTTGAGTTATTATAATTCTCCCCTCTGTAAGAAATTTCGTCCCCGAACTTTACCTGAAAAGAGATGAGGATATTGGGACTTCATCTTCTCTTCTGGTTCCCAAGTCACTTATTCCACACTATGATTGTACCACAAGACTTTCACGAGTGGGATGTGTTTATTCCTTACCTCTTTCATTTCATGAGCTAAAATTTTGAGCAGTTCCTCATTATAAGATAAATCGGGCTAAATCTCAATTTCTTCCATCGCAATAACATGATATGGATCTAAGTGGTACCTCCTAAGCATTGAAACATAAAATACATTGTAGATTTTTTGTAATTTCGTTGGTAACGCTAATCACATCATGTGTTGAAGCTTCCTTTCAAGCACGAATCGCATAAGCCGTAGCTGGTGCCCGAGCCTCAAATCTAATAGTAGAATCTTTCATTCCACTCTGATTATTACCCGCATTGCCACTATTTCTGGATTGTCTCCCTCTCGCAGCCGTATTACTCGAATGAATGTTCTGAGCTTTCTCTTTATCTGATCTTTCAAGGCAGTCTCTAAGGAAATGATCGTAAGAACCCCATTTAAAGCACGACTCGTCTCTCAATCTGCACTCCCTGAAATATCGTCTATTGCATTATTGACATTCAGGTTTATTATTTTGGACACTACCCACACTCGCTACAGATATAGCCTAAGGTCTCAAACTCGAATGTTACTTTCTTTTATCTCTTCCCGAAAATCCCACTAAAGCTGATGTACAACTGTGAAATTCCTTTGACTTCTTTGATTGAGAAGAAACTGATTTTCCCATAGATTGTTTACTAGTGTCACAAGCCTCAGAATCTACTTTTCTTTTAGCTTTACTGAGGTCTTTGACTTTATGTGCTCGATCCACCAAAACACAAATTCTTTCAATTCTAGAATTCCAACTAACAACTTGATATCTTTGTTTAAACCATCTTCAAACCGGGTACACATAACAGCCTTTGATGGTATACATTCTCGGGCATACTTGTTAAGTCGTACAAATTCTCTTTTGTACTCGACTGCTATCATACGGTCTTGTTTCAATTCAAGAAATTCTTTTCGTTTCTTGTCGAGAAATTGTTGACTAACATATTTCTTCTTGAATGCTTTCTAAAAGAAATTCCAATTCACACGGTCTTTAGGTACTACCGCAATCAAGGTGTTCCACCATTGATACACTAAGTCTTTTAACAGAGATACTTCACACTTTAAACATTCAATAGGTGTACAAGATAATGCATCAAAAACCCTCATAGTGTTTTCTAACCAAAACTCAAATTTTTCAGGATCATCTTCAGCTGTACCGCAAAACTCTTCAGCCCCATATTTACGTATTTTATCAACTGGAGGCTTGCTCCTAAGTACTTGTTCCATACCTTGAGGAATAATAGGGACAGGTTGGGGTACGGGAGGGTTGGAGGTCGTTGAACCATCGAATTCGTTCTAACGAACTTAGAGAACTATTCTGACATCATTTGGAAGAAGGCTTTTTTTGCTTCACTGTCTCGGCCCTTAGCTATAGGCCCACTACTAGGTGCTCAGTGTATGGAGGCTTGCGCGTTACTCTCAACCTCATTTGAATCAGCTCAGTTGGATGACATCTTTATCTATATGAAAACATAATTCATTTTGAATCAAGAGTTATCACACTATCATAGATTATATAATGGCATGTATTTCTATACTCCATAATGTTACGTTCAACCCGAGAACTGACTAAATCGTAGCTCTGATACCACTAAATGTAACACCCTTAACTTGTATCCGTCGTTGGATTAAGGTTATGGAGCATTACCAAACAATCAAAAATTATTTATCATAATAACATTAAATAAATTAAACACATTATACGTCATTAAATCACATGCATTTTTTCCCCTAAATCGAGCCTTCGAGGCCCTAAAAATAGCTTAGAAGCAATTTAAGATCAATTTGAAACAAATAAGAAGTTTTAATAAAAAATGCAAAAATTAAAAAATAAGGGTCACAAGGCCATGTGGCCAAGCGGTGTAACATTCGAACAAGGGACACACGACCGTGTACCAGCCCGTGTCTTCACCCGTACAACTCACTGAGTTGCCCCACATGCCCATGTGTCAGGTCGTGTGCTAGGCTGTGTAACTCTCTCAGTTTCCACAAATGTCCTGTGCCACTCACTACCTTGAAACACTAAGAAATTTCAAATGACACACGCTCGTGTCGCCAGACTGTGTGTCGTGTCGCCAGGCCATGTGTGTCACATGACCATATGACAGCCTGTATCCCAAGCACACATTCAAGGGGTTCAAACATCATTCAAACATACATAATTATGTCATTTCAAACACCCTAAATCACCTAACCAATATGCTATTCAAAGACACCACAATTGTATCAAACATTAAGAATCATACCAAAGCAATTTGTCCATATCTCAAACACACAACAAATTAACTTAACTACCATACATGAACATTTGTAAGCCATCAAAACATGCCAAAAAAACATTATTTTCAAGCACTTAGTGACCCAAAATGAAATAACTTGGCAAGGAATTAATGTGCATCAAACCAAAATAACTTTCAAAAGCTTAAACATACCAAAACATGCATTACAAGGATCCTATAAAATTCATTATTAACCTTGGCCAAAATACTCAAAAACTACCGAAATGATTGCTAGATATTGTAATAGGTCTCCAACAAGCTTTCAACTGATCGAGCTTCCGATAATCTATAAAATAAATAAAAGTAACTACATAAGCAACGAGTGCTTAGTAAGCTCATATAAACTTAAACATAACTTACTATTTCATTTGCACAATTTATATCATAGGTTCAATATCAACTGCAACCATAAGCTTGGCATAAACCTATACAAGTATCATCAACTCACAAGTTAGTATACTTGTCCATGATATAAATAAATTCAACTATAAGTTAAGTAGATTTCCATATATATATGTATACATTTAACTCATCAATCTTTCCATAAATACATGATTCATTCCATTTGCATATTTACCATTTCACTTCCTTTTCTTACCAGCTAAACCATCTAGAATTACATCAGATACTTGGGAAAGCTCACACATAGTGTGCCTTAACAAATAACCGTAACCTTTCCTTTTACATTATTACTTACACGAGTTGTGAAATGGGTCTACTTACACGAGCTGTGGGTCAGAATATAAGCTATATGATATTGCTCACACAAGCTGTGGAGAATTCACAACAAATGCAAGACCTCAGTCATTGGTAGGACGTTCAAGATCAGCACCCGAAACATGAAATCCCTAATGATATGTCATTTGTATCCTAAGAATTTTTAAGGTTCAATGGAGACTCGTTATCCATCAATTCACCATAGCAAGGATACATTTATTTATAAATTCATTTATACTAAAACAACATAGTAAATAGTCAATTTAGCTAACATTAAAACGATCATAATTCATACGAAGTTACCTCGATAATTAGGGGCGTAGTAGTATAATCGAACTAATCCAAAGCCTTAGCTTTCTCTCGATTTAAGTCCCGATTGTTGTTTATCTTAGTCTAAATAAACAATTTCATTCAATTAATTACTTCTGGGACTCAATTTAAGTCATAATCATATTTAAGCAAAATTACAAAATTGCCCCTAATACTTTAACTTTGCACAATTTAGTCATTAAGCTCATAACTTAAAATCTAACCATTTTAACCTAGATCCAACTTAACCAAAATTACAAGGGACCTTGAAACAACTCATTATTACAAAAATTTCACACTAAAACCCATGAATTTATACTTTTAACAATTTAATCTATAAATATAATTTCACCAAAAATCACTTAACAAAACATGTTTATTTTACAATAAAGATTCATAATCTATCAACCAACACCAAAAATCATTCAAAAACATCCATTTCAAGTCCTTCAATCTTTAACAATTTTGCAAATTAACCCACGGGCTAACTAGATTAAGCTAAAACAAACTCAAAAACATAAAAATCACAAAAAAACGGGGCCTTGAAATCACTTACATGTAAGATGGAAGCCTACACGAATGCTCAAACCATATTTCAATGGTGAGTTTCAGTGGAAATATGAAATGGGGAAGAAGATGAGCTTAATTCCTTTAGTTATTTTAGCTTTATTTACCAAATTACAATTTTAACCTTTAAAAACTATCAAAATTTCATTAAAATCATGCCCACGCACACCTACTAACACCTTAAATGGTATATTTACCATTCAAGTCCATTAACTTTCATTCCATAACCATTTAGCCCTTTTAACTAATAGAACTCAACTTTTACACCTTTTATGATTTAGTCTTTTTTACCTAATTAACCATTTAAACATCAAAATTTCTTAATGAAATTTTAATACGACCTTAATATAATCTTGTAGACCTTAAATAAACATTAAAATAATAATTTACTCATCAAAATTGTGGTCCCAAAACTACTGTTTCTGACACCACAAAAAATATGCTGTTACAATGTATAATATAAGTACGACATGTTTTGATCACTTTTGGGATCATATGACTAATATTGGGATGATATGTTTGTAGGAAAATTGTTAGGGGTGGTCAAAAGGTTAACCGAACTGAACTAGTATTAATCGAATTAACCAAACTTTTTAATCCTTTAACCGTTAATCGAACCAAAAATTTTTCAAAAAAATTAACCGAACCAAAATATTTTGGTTAATTCGGCTGGTTAACCGAATTAACCAAAATTTATATTTTTTTGTATAATAAATATCAAAAAATAAATTTATAATGTTCATTTGACCGAATTATCTGAATTAATTGAATTAACCAAATTAAACTTACATATCAAATTACCCAATTTCGAACTAAATTAATTGATAATCAAACTTCTAGAAAATCATTAACCGACCTCCAACCGAATTAGATTGATTAACTGAACTAGATTTGTTCGGTTGGTTAATTCAATTTTAACCAAAATTTAAATATCCCTAAACGATGGTATGAATGGTCACGAAAATTGTATGTTTAAAGTATGATTTAGTATGTTGAATGATAGCATGCTAGGGTTAACGGTATGTTTGAGTTAATTAAGTTTATATAGGTTAAATTGAAGTGAATTGGTGTCAATTTGTGATATAATGGATTGGAAATTGGTATTATGCTATGTTTGGTATGCAATTGGAGTGTTTTGTACAGGTTTTGTGTTGTGCTTAGGGCATTATTTGAACCAAATTTGGTTTTGGCATGAACAGGGACCAAATGGTATTTTTTGACACTACGGTATCGATACCTTTACCAAAGTATCGATACTTAGCATTTTCAAATAGTTTTCTAACAAACAGAATGCCAATTTGGTACCGATACCCTATACCAAGGTACCGATACTTTATAAAGGTATCGATACATATGATTGGTGATTAAATTTACAAAAGAAACAAATTCACAATTTGATATCGATATTTATCAAAAGTATCAATACTTGTGATTTAATTTTGAATTTTCCAAACATCAAAGTTGATTTGAGCATTGATACCTTTCAAGGGTATCGATACCTTTTTCTAAGTTTTGAAAATTTCATAATTTAGCCCTATTTCATTAACGAATTAACATTTAAGTCTCGTAAACTCAATTGAGTCCTAAAAAGTTTTAATTGTTGTATTATGAATGTGATTATAAAATTATTTCATGTTTAAAAGATTATTTTCAATATTTTTCAATGGTAGTTGCTCCAGTTTTGACTATAGCATTTTGTAACTTGAACCCTGGGATCAGGTCGGGTGAGGGGGTTATATTATGCACTTGTACGAGATTTATTACAGATGTTAATGAAGTCCAACATTCATTTTGGATTTAGGTATTATGTGACGCAAGTTTATCTTGGACGAGTAACCTAATGTGTCGTTATAAAGGTTTAGCTCAAACGGGTAACCTGATATATATAGTCACCTCGGACGAGCAACTGGTGTGGTGTAATTTACCCTTGTATCTGAATTTGTTTACTAGGATTCATTGAGTGAAATGTTATAAATGAAATTGATTATTTGAAAATATGATGAAATGGACCTGATATCCAATTTAAAAAGTCATTAAGGGACTGAATTGTAATGGTATATTCTTGTGATTGTTGATGACAGAGGTGATTGAATTATATCATGTTTGTTGATTGAATATGCCATTCTATTAAGTTATATGAAAATAACATGAATTTGGTATGTTAAGGTGCATATAATACTTGGTGATCAAGTTATAGAGATTTGCTCACATTGTTGATATTTTTTAAGTGTCATGTTCTAACCAAAGTGATGACAAATTAAGGTAGCTTTAATGCTTAATGTAAAAACAAGGTAAGCATAGTATTTTCCATTTAAACTTACTAAGTATTCTAAATTCTTACTCATGTTGTTTCCTTCCCTTGCAGATCGTCGCCTTGCAGAACTTGTCGACCCGGACTAGCACGAAGCTCACACTATCAAAAGATGGTAGAATTAAGTTCATTTTGAGCCTAATGTTGCGACATGTATGTAAGGGCACTTAATTTGCATATAGTATTTTTTGAGTGGACAACTATGTAGTATATTTAAGTATGTTTGAACTTAAGTATTGAACTTGGCATGTGATCTATTGATGCATGGTTTGGACTTTTTTAATGTTAGTATATGAGTGGTTATACTCTTGCAATATATTGAGATGCTAAAGGCTACATAAATGAAGTAGTTGAATAAGGCAAGTTGATGAATGACTTGGGTTTGTATAATTGAATGTTAAGCATGATGTATAAGTTAGGTTATGCATGGTTTAGCTCAAATTGTGGACATATATGTTCCTATTTTAGAAAGGGCTTAATTAGAAATGAATTGGAATTTAAAAAAAGTGCTTTGGTATGACAAATTGAGCATATAACTTGGTTAAGTTTAGTTGATGTTCTTGTGAAATGTACCATTTTAAAGGTTGATTTCAAATGTTCATCTACTTGGTTGGCTATATTTGACATTGATGTACGTGATAAGTTTTAAATTTATAATTAGTCGTACTTGAAAACTAACTATTATCACGATAAAGGCAAGCGTACCTATCGAACAGTAGTATAGCTTATAGCAAGACCGGAATGTCGAACCCACAGGAACTAAAAGTACTAGTATTAACCTTCTTTTTATTATCTAGCCTAAAAATAAGGGTATTTTATTTATCTAAACTAATTAACTAAACTAAGAATGCACAGGAAGTAAATTGGGAAAATACTTTTGGGAAAAAATGATTGATTTGGACAATACCCAAGGAAAAATCCACTTAGACTTCACTTGTTATTTAACTCTGAATTAGCCAATTTATTCACTTAACCTGATCCGTAGGAATCCCTAATTTATATTATTATCTCTCTCGAGACTAGCAACGTCTAACCCTAGGTTGATTAATTGAAATCTCTTTCTAATTAAAGCCCCTAGTGTTGCATTAACTCGATCTATGGATTCCCTTATTAGGTTTGACCTTAATCTAGCAGATTTATGTCGTCCTATGTCTAGGATTGCATGCAAATTCGCTTAATTATGCTAGATCTTCTCTTAGATAGGGACTTTTGCTTCTCTGAATAAGCACATCAATACTTGAATCAATATCCTGGAATATTAAAACAAGAATTAAGAACACATAATTAAGAACAAATCAAGTATTTATCGTATAATTCAGAAAATAGTAACAAGATTCATCTTAGGTTTCATCCCCCTTAGGTATTTAGGGGATTTAGTTCATATGTGTAAAAGAAAACATCTCCGAAGAATAATAATAACAAAACATAAAGAAACTCGAAAACCCCTGAAGGAAATTTAAGGGAGATCTTCAGTCTTGAAGGAGAATTCGGCTTCTGAGATGGATCAATCGACTTTTTTCGAGTAATTCCTTGCCTCCTACTCCGCGTGTCCGCTTTAATCCTCCTCTAGGGTGTTAATATAGGTTTTAGAATTCCTTGGAACCCTTCAAAATGCCCTTTTTCAAATAGAACTAGTCTTGGGCCCGATAAGGACACGGCTGTGTGCCATGCCCATGTGAGGCTGCTTAAGTCGTGTGCAAGTCTGTTAAATAAGCACGGGCGTGTGGTCTACCCATGTGAGGATGTCCAGGCCATGTTAAAGTCTGTTAAATAGGCACGGGCGTGTGGTCTACCCTTGTGAGGAATTCCAGGTCGTGTTGATTTCCCACGTTGACCCATTTTCTCCGTTTTTGGCCCATTTCTCGCTCTTTTTACTCTCCTAAGATCTCCTAAGTACAAAACATGAAATTAAAGGATTAGGAGCATCAAATTCCACAAATCTAATGATAATTCATCTAAAAATGTGTTAAGCATGGGATAAAAATATGTATAAATTACGACTTATCAAATACCCCCACACTTAAGCGTTTGCTTGTCCTCAAGCAAAATCCTCGATTCACAATTGAGAATTCATTTTTCTCAATTTATAATTCCTATCAATAATATCTCAAAATAATCCATAAGTAATCATACATTGAAAATTCAACTAGAAGAGTATCTGAGTTTCAAACATTCCAAGTTGAGCATTTTATCACGAAAACATAGGTGTCTCCCCTCATCTAAGTAATCATCTTTGATTCAAAATATCACGGAGTTTAACATTCTCACAAAAGATTCACTCAAATCACTTGAAGTGTTTAAGAACAACAAATTTAGCACTCAACAGTCAATATGAAAAGTTATTACCATAGGCTTGCGTGAAAATCAAATCTCCACCACTATATATTGAGATGATACATCAATCAAAAGGTCTTTAGAGGGTTGTAACGTGGCTTTGGTTAGTAGGTGTGGTCACAAGCTGAAAAAGAAGGTTAGAATCGAGATTGAATTGAAAAATTACCTAACTAGGAAAATACTAAAACTGACAAATTACATTCCTAATTAGATGATCCTAGAGTTGAGCTTTTCACAATGGATACATTACAGTAACTTCATTTTTTTTAGAACAAATCAAGTAACATAGAACTTTTCTAACTATCAGAAATAGAACATAGATAAGCAATTTATCCAAATCAAATCTTGACAAAAATAGGGATCAACTTAATTGAGGGGATTTCAACAATAATGGATTATGGGTTAATATTGAGGGTAAATCAATGAATGGCTTGTTAGACTCAAGGGGGTTCACTAAAGGTTAATTATGAAGGTAGATTTTTATGGAGTGAGTGGTTTAAACCTAAGTGCCTTTATCATCTCGACATATCAAACCAATGGTGTGGTCTTGACATGCATAATCGAAGCAAGTTCTAGAATAACAAATGAATATCGACGCACTCATAGCAACAACAAAAGTGAGCATGAAAGAAATAATATATGCTCTAAAGGCTCAAGATCTCACAAAAATTATGGCTTTTTTATGTTAACTCTATGAATTTTAACTTCAAGATAATACCTAAACTTGGAGAAACAACCTAAAAAAAAATTTAATTCTCAAAAATAAACTTATCATGCTTGATTCTCTAATTACTTAAAGTTTAAACAATCAATGCATAAATGCCTATGTTTTAATTCAAGATATATCAATAGGAATCATAAATTAATCAAAATTCATTCTAATACTGATATGAGTGAGTCCCGTGAGAATAAGACAAAATTCAGGGATTTTTCTAATAATGATATAAATAACCCCCCACACTTAAGATGTATATTGTCCTTAATGTACAAAGATAGATTGACTAAAAAATATAGATATAAGATCATAAGATAGGGAGAGAAGTGAAACTCCCTGAATGTTAAAAGGAATCCTTGAATTGGAGTTATGGAGAGTAATCAGCTAATGTAAGGGTGAGATTGGAGAAGGATACTCCGGTGGTGGTAGAGGTTGTTAGTCCACAAGTGCTGCGCCAAAAGAATATTACAACTGGTGGTAGTTATGGTTGTGGTCGAGTAGGGCATGGCAGTCGTGAAGAGCCTTTCCCAGTGGAGTTGCAATTTCCTAAGTAGTAGTGAGTTTTGGAGCTCTTCATAATTGCGATAGAATCAAAGAGAAATAAAATTGCTTAATATAAATTATAAAACTTAAAGATAAAATAAAAATAGTATCAAAGAGAAATAAAATTAAAAGTAGTTTAAGACGATAAAAAGTAAATAAAAAATAAAAATGATAAATAAAAGTCTTCAAAAATCCTCATCGCCAGATGGTTCGCGAGGTGGGGGTGGCGATTAGATGTGAAGGTGCTGACAAATCTAATGTAGGGTAGCATTAATATGATCAAAGCGCTGAAAACATTGCTGCTCGAATCGAGTGGGGCGCTCAGAGATGTCAAAGACTAAAGCAGCCGCATGAACTGGATGATGGATAGGTGGTCGCTAGGATGGTGGATCCTCGTGAGGTGGAGGGACATCATCAGTAATGTCCTCTAGGTCCTCCTACTCGGCTGACTAGATGAGGCGATACTAAGAAAGATCAAATCTACGTCGTCACTCGATCATCCTCATATGGAGCATACTCAAGATGCCTGTGGGGACATCTGACCGATGAGGGTGAGGAAGGATGATTGCGCCACCGTGTTGAGGAGACCGAAGTACCGCGCCAGGTGAGTCGCATAAGGGCCGATGGAAATGACTCCCTTCCTATGCCACTCTGTCTGATGGCGAATGGCAAGGGCGATGAAATAAGCGAGGTCGAATACATGCCCATTCGCCATGCTCCATAAAAAATAGGCGTCGTTAGTGTTGACGACGCTGGTACTCTCTTCCCATCCTGTCAGGGTGTGGGCTAGGATGGCGTGTAGGTATCTCAGTGATAAGGAGAGAGCTAATGCCTTGGAGCGGCTAGGATCGTAAGTGGCCGAAGCAGGGACTAGGACCTTCCAGCAATTTGAAGGAGAATAGTAGATGTGGCGATTGAGACTGTCGAAGTCATCGTCGTCCATGAACTTCTCCGTATATAGTCCCAAAGCGATGCCGAACTCAGGTACGCTCAACTAGCGAACTAACCTACCGAGATGAAACTGGACCATTTCGGGATCATCGAACTCTGTCATAACAGTTTGAAGGTGGAAAGTCGAACAGAGTTCGAGTGTGAGCTTGAGATATGTTGACTCGACCATCTCGAAGAAGAGCCCCCACAGGTCAATATTCAGGAGAGCTTGGACAGCGTCAGCGAGTTAGATCTGCTCTAGAGCGGTCCAATCAATGTAATGGCCCGCACCTAAGGGTCAGGCCCGTAATATCTGGAATAGTTCCACCTGGGGTCCCAAGGGGAACTGTAAGAAGGGGTGGCGTACTTCGGCAGATGCGCTCGCTGATGTGGCTACGGGTCCATTCTATTTTTTTGAAGCGGGGACGGCGATTTTCTTACCACGTGGATTTGACATGATATACCTGCAAGAAGAACGGTTTCATGTCTTAATGACCGGAGAAGATAACGTAAGATAACAAATCTAAAAAGTAATGAACCATGAATTAAACTAATTTGTTCAACCAAAAACTAATGACACTAACAAGACTCAACCAAAAGCAATCAAACTTCATAACATAAATCAATTGACAACAGAGATTTTATGGCAAATGACATTGTAATAGCATGACTAAATTCAATACGGAATGGATGAAAGTAACTAATAATGGATGAAAGGGGTACCAAATGCATGAAATAGATCCTAAGAATGAGGATGATATGACAAGAAATTAATAAAAAAAAGGGAAAATCATGATAGGAAGCATCAAAAGAAAGTAAAAGAGAAGAGAAAACTGATACTGGAAATCCGGTAGCCGGGGGAGCGATGGCGCAGTAAGGCTGATACGATGGTGGGGCATGGGATGAGTGGAGAAAGAGAGAAAAAGAAAGTAATGTGTAGGGAAGGGAGGAGAAGAGAGAAGATTTTGATGCATATGGAGGAAAAAAGGAGGGAAAAAAGGGTAGATTTTGAGCTGAGATGGTGGCGGCTAGGTTAGGGTATTGGGGAAGAAGATGATGAATAGTGGGGGTTTATATAGATATTGGGGCACACGGGTGTGCCCTGTGTGTTTCGTGATTTTGAATTTTGGGCACGTCTGGTATTCGGCCCACGCCCGTGTTCTTTGGACGTGTTGGTGCACACGGCCGTGTCGCACGACCGTGTCCTGCTTCGTTCGCTTCTCCCACGCCAGTGTTAGTTTGTCAGTTTCGACCACGGGTGGTGGGCACTGGCGTGTCGCACGCCCGTGTTAATTTCGTAGGATTGCTCACGGCCGTATCGCACGGTCGTTTCTCCTTCCGTGGTGTGAGCACGGCCTAAAGCAGTGGATTTGGAAAACCTATGGTCAAGTACTCAATTAGTAATTTAGATGTTAAAAACTAAAATTTAAAGAAAGCAACAATGTTAGTGCTCGGGTTGCCTCCCGAGAAGTGCTTATTTAAAGTCTAAGCTCGACTTACCTCTCATTCTCATGATTACGGTGGATCATGGAGTCGATACTCCTTTTTCTCGTTATCAATTCTATTATCCACATAAAGTTTAAGTCGAGTAATATTTACCTTAAAAGTGTCGTATTGAGAATGATTTACCTCGACTATATTGTATGAGAAAACATTCAATACCGTGAAAGGAGTTGCTCTGTTTGTAATAAGCTCTGAAGTAGTGATTCGAGGGTCTTTTTCATCTAACAATACTTTATCCCCAACTTTAATTTGCCTTGTCTCATCCCTACGCTCATCATGGTGTCGGTGTGATCTATAATGTGCTTTTGGTTTCTCCTTGACATGTGTTCGCCATTCATCTAGTTCATCGATCTGAAGCCTTCGTTCTTCATAGATGGGTCATTTGTTGTTATTTGAACATGTCTTATTTGTGCTCTTCGAACATGTTTCCTGTAACGAAAGTTGCACCACATGATTAGTATTAGCAGCATGATTTATACAACGACTCTCATTATGTGATGTGTTACTCGAATTACGAGCTTAAAGAGTGATTGTTTCATCACCCACACAAAGTGTGAGTTCACCTATACCAACATCAATAATAGTTCTAGCAGTTGTTAAAAAGGGTCTTCCTAAGATCAAAGGCACGTTACTGTCATCATCCATATCTAAAACAACAAAGTCATCTGGGAATACAAATTTGTCAACTTTAACGAGTACATCCTCAATAATACCCCTAGGAAATCTAATGGTTTTATCTGCTAACTGAATGCTCATCCTAGTTTGTTTGGGTTTTCCAAGACCTAGTTGTTTAAACATTTTGTAGGGCATGACATTAATACTCACCCCTAAATCAGCCAATGCATTATTCACATCTAAACTACCAATTAAATAAGGAATTGTAAAACTCTCTGGATCTTTCAATTTGTTGGGTAGCTTATTTTGTAAAACGGTTGAGCAAACTGCGTTTAACTCTACATGCAACGCCTCATCCAACTTCCGCTTATTTGCTAAAAGCTTCTTTAAAAATTTAACTGCATTTGGCATCTGCAAAAGAGCTTCAATAAATGGTAAGTTAATATGTAATTTCTTTAATAATTTAAGGAATTTACCAAATTGTTCGTCCGTGTGGTCTTTTCTTGTTGCACTGGGGTATGGCACACGAGGTTTATATTCTCTACTTATCGACTTTTGCTCACTGTGGTCCACATCATCCTTACCTTTACTTACCACCATTTCTTGCCTCAGTTCGGGTTTATATTCAACTAACCCTTCGTTATCTCGAACAGTGATTGCATTGAGTTGCTCCTTTAGATTAGTTTCAGTGTTACTCGGCAAGCTACCTTGTAGTCGTTCAGAAATCATCTTTGCCAATAGGCCTATTTGATTCTCGAACCCTTGAATTGACGCTTGCTGATTTTTAAGAGCTGTCTTGGTGTTTTGAAAACGTGTTTCGGACACTGAGATGAATTTCGTTAGCATCTCCTCAAGGTTCGGCTTCTTTTCATATTGGTAAGGTGGTTGTTGAAACCCTGGGGGATGTTGTGGCCTTTGATTTCCTTGACCACCCCACTAGAAGTTGGGATGATTCCTCTAACCTGCATTATAAGTGTTACTGTATGGGTTATTTTGGGGTCTAGAATTATTATTACCCATATATTGAACTTGTTCCTTCTTTGTGCTAGGGTTGAAGGATTGATATTCTTTGTGTACTCCTCCTCCACTTGAATCACACATCATCATTGGATGTACCTGAGTAAAACCATATAAACCGTCAATCTTTTTGTTTAAAAGTTTTACCTGGTTAGAGAGCATAGTAACCACGTCGAGGTTGAAAACACCAGCAGCTTTTGTTGGCTTCGTTCTCATGACTTGCCACTGATATTTATTCAGTGATATTTCTTCAATAAATTCGTAAGCCTCTTCAGGTGTTTTGTTGTTTAGCATTCCATCGGTAGCTGCATCAATAAGTTGCCTCGTTGAGGGGTTTACACCGTTGTAAAAAGTTTGAACCTGTAGCCACAGAGGTAACCCATGGTGAGGGTACCTTCTCAATAGGTTCTTGTATCTCTCCCATGCATCATAAAGTGTTTCTAAATCCATCTGCACAAAAGAAGAGATATCATTCCTTAGTTTAGCTATTTTAGTCGTGTTGTAGGCCAATTTTGGCCGTTTACATCTAAACTCGGGCCCATTCTACAACCTTTAACCCAAAACAAAATAAAACCTAATACTACCCATACAAATTAACCCAAAACCCATACTCGGGGCCCAATAACCAAGCTCAATCCCGAAACCCTAACCACCTAGCTGAATCAGCCTCCCCACTTGCCTCTGACGACCCTGTAGCACCGCCCCACCGGTCATGTCCGCCACCCACTGCACCTGCAAACATTAAAACAAGAAAAGACAGAGAAAGGAAGCAAACACACAACCAAATAGCAGAAAGATAACCATTTTGGAAAGGCTTTAGAGGGGACCGATTTTAAAAGAAAAACTTTGGGGGGAGAGGATTTTTCAATACATACATATATTATTTCAAAAAAAAAAAAAAGGAGATCAAGCAAGAAAATCAATCCAAATCAGAGAACCAAAGCATTAACAGTCGAAACTAGAAACCCGAAGGTAATTTCATCATTTTTTCTCTATTTATTTTAATTTTTTTTAGTATATATCTTTATCTATAAAAAATATATATATTATTAAGCAAAATATATAAATAAAAAAATTACCTTTTAAGGCCACCAGTAAAGTGTAGTGATCCGTGACCGGACGGTGGCCGCCCTATATGTAAAAATTCCCCCAACTCCCTCTCTCCTCTCCCCCCCTTTTTTTTTCACTCTGCTGCAAATGAATTTTTTTTTGAAAAAATTTGGCCTTTTATAGCCTCCCAAAACGACGTCGTTTTGGGGGCTGCCTTTTAACCCCAAAATGACGTCGTTTTGACTTGGACCGGATCGACCCGACCCAACCCGCCTAGGATCCGCGTGTTTTTTAATGGAAGGGCTATTTGCGCATTTAGCCCTTCCGCTTTTTTATTACTTTGTAATTAAGTCATTTTTTATTTTTAATTTGGCCCCAAAATTTGTCGCGATTTTCAATTTAGTCCCCGCTGATGTGCTGCGTTTTGATGGGAAGGAATAATTTCTGTTTCGGTCCCCCTATGTTTTGCGTGCGTTCAAATAAGCCCCTTTCTTTTGTTCTATTTCGAAATTTGTCCCAAAACTCTATTTTAGTTCAATTTTAGTCCTTTTTTATTTTTTTATTTTTTTATTTTTGTTTTTTATTAAATATTATTATTATCATTTCTAATATTATTAATATTATTATTTATATTATTGTTATTATTATTAATATTCTTGTTATTAATATTGTTTTTATTCCTTTTTTTATTATTATTATTATTATTATTATTATTATTATTATTATTATTATTAATGTATTATTATTACTAGTTATTATTATTTCTAGTATTATTATTATATAAAATATTAGTGTATGTTTTATTATATGTGTATATAAATATATTTATACATAGTATTATTTTTTTAATTACTTTATTTTAATATTTTTATTATATTATATTTGCTTTTTGTTATTAATATTATTACTATATTTATTATTATTATTATTATTAGTGTATATTTTTATTATATATGTATATGTATATATTTTTGTACATAGTATTATTTTCTAATTACTTTATTTTAATATTTTTATTATATTATGTTTACGTATATATAGCGTTACTAATTTTCTTTATTATTTTTATCTTCCCCTGTACATATTGTCGTTTATACGTTCTTATTATTATATATATTCTTCATTAGTATTTTACTATTACTATTATTAGTAATTTTTTTAATCAATACTTATACATATATATTACGTTTTTTAATACTATATTTTTAATACCATATATATTGTGTATATTCTTAATACTATATATTGTATGTATTTTTTTAATAACTATATTATATGTATATATATCATGTACGTATTTTTAATATTATTATGCATTTTTTTATATATGTGTATATTTATGTTATATTATTAATAGTTGTTTTTTTAACATTATTATTACTTCTAATATGTGTATACTACGTAAATATTTTAATACTATATTATGTATATATTTTTTATATATTACGTATATGTATCTTTTTAATATTATATCTTTATATATGTCATGTATATATTTCTAATGCTATATTACATTTTTTACATATTATCTTATGAATATATATTATTTTTAGTAACTATATTATGCATGTATTTTAACGCTATATTATGTATATATTTTTAATACTATGTATACACTTTTTATTCTTATTATAACGTATATATTTTAATACATATATGTATATATTTATATATCGTTATTACTAGTTATTTTTTATATTATTATTGTTTTCAATATATATTGTATATACTTTTAATTTAGTATTATATGTTTTATATATATATATATATATGTTCACTACTATTTCATGTTTATATTATTACTATTATTATCATGTTTAATATCATATGCATTACTACTGTTGTATTATTATCATGTATACATTGTTAATTTTTTATGTATTTGCTTCGTATATTCTTAACTTTTTATTGTTATTTGTTTGTTCCGAATTTAGCATATTTGTGCACATCTTATTTCAACATCAATATTAGTTTCCTTTTACTTTCTTTATCTAGAAATATTTTCATTCCTGTTTTTAAATTAATTTCAACAAGTAAGGCAACGTACCGGTTTAACATTAAGTCGTTGATTTCATCGCTATGTTGGGTGAATATCAATCGGCTTGCGTTAAAAACGGAATGTCCTTCTCAAAAGAAACCGAAATTATAAAAATTCTCGTGTTTTGATCGGATCATGATTAAATGTTACATTAAACTCGCATTTTTGAAAATTAAGACAACACATGTTTAACAAGATACCAATTTTGGGCTTCGCGAGGGTGCTAATACCTTCCTCGTGCGTAACTGACTCCCGAACATTATTTTTCTCTGGATTTTCGCGTAGACCCAAGTTTGGCCTTCATTTTTGTTCAAAAATAAATTTTCTTTTTAAAAAAGAGAGGATTTATTAGGTGTCTGATCACACCTAGAAAAAAGATCGGTGGCGACTCCTTTTCTTTTTAAAACCAAAATTCTATTTTTAAATTTTCAAATAATCGCCTCAACTAGCGGCCAAAGCAAATTTTTTAAGTCGCTACAAGTCGGTGGAAAATATTTTAATAAAAAATTTTCGGTCATTTGTTCCCAAGTAGTAATTAACCCTCGTGGTAACGAGTTTAACCTCTGTTTAGCTTTGTTCCTCAATGAGAATGGGTATAACCGAAGGCGAATGACATCATCATAAATGTCATTAATCTTAAAAGTGGCGCAGAATTCTAGAAAATTCGCCAAATGAGTGTTTGAATCCTCGTTCTGCAAACCATCAAACTGAACAAACTGTTGTATCATTTGAATAGTATTAGGTTTCAGTTCAAAATTATTTGCAGCAACAGCAGGCCTAACTATACTCGAGTCAGTTCCTGTTAAAGTAGGTTTAGCATAATCATACATAGTACGTGGAGCAAGATTTTGATTTACTGGATCAACAGCAACCACAGGAGGTAGCGGATTATTCTGATTGTCGACCATCTCCTAGGTTGTATTATGGATATCGTCCTCTTGCTCTTCCTCTATGTATTGTAAGCTTCGCCTTATTTACTGTGCTCTTGATCTCACTATTAAAAAGTAGAGGTCCTGACGGGTTTCTAGTCATAAACTATAAAAACCTGCCAGAAATAAGGAAAAAGAAAAATTAAAAATAAAAAGTAAATTGCAATAAAAGTAAAAATGGCTAAAGTAATACAAATTAAGCGTTCCTAATATCTTAGTTCCCCGGCAACGGCTCCAAAAACTTGATGTGTGTGATAAGTTTTAAATTTATAATTGATCGTACTTGAAAACTTACTATTATCACGATAAAGGCAAGCGCACTATCGAACAGTAGTATAGCTTATAGCAAGACCGGAATGTCGAACCCACAGGAACTAAAAGTACTAGTATTAACCTTCTTTTTATTATCTAGCCTAAAAATAAGGGGATTTGATTTATCTAAACTAATTAACTAAACTAAGAATGCACAGGAAGTAAATTGGGGAAATACTTTTGGAAAAAACTGATTGATTTAGACAATACCCAAGGAAAATCCACTTAGACTTCACTTGTTATTTAACTCTGAATTAGTAAATTTATTCACTTGACTTGATCCATAAGAATCCCTAATTTATATTATTATCTCTCTCGAGACTAACAACGTCTAACCCTAGGTTGATTAATTAAAATCTCTTTCTAACTAAAACCCCTAGTGTTGCATTAACTCGATCTATGGATTCCCTTATTAGGTTTGACCTTAATCTAGCAGATTTATGTCGTCCTATGTCTAGGATTGCATGCAAATTCGCTTAATAATGCTAGATCTTCTCTTAGACAGGGACTTTTGCTCCTCTGAATAAGCACATCAATACTTGAATCAATATCCTGGAATATTAAAACAAGAATTAAGAACACATAATTAAGAACAAATCAAGTATTTATCGTATAATTCAGAAAATAGTAACAAAATTCATCTTAGGTTTCATCCTCCTTAGGTATTTAGGGGATTTAGTTCATATGTGTAAAAGAAAACATCTCCGAAGAATAATAATAACAAAACATAAAGAAACTCGAAAACCCCTGAAGGAAATTTAAGGGAGATCTTCAGTCTTGAAGGAGAATTCGGCTTCTGAAATGGATCAATCGGCTTTCTTCGAGTAATTCCTTGCCTCCTACTCCGTGTGTCCCCTTTAATCCTCCTCTAGGGTGTTAATATAGGCTTTAGAATGCCTCGGAACCCTCCAAAGTGCCCTTTTCCGAATAGAACTAGTCTTGGGCCTGACAGGGACACGATCGTATGCCACGCCCGTGTGAGGCAGCTTAAGTCATGTGCAAGTCTGTTAAATAGGCACGGGCATGTGGTCTACCCGTGTGAGGACGTCTAGGCTGTGTTAGAGTCGGTTAAATAGGCACGGGCGTGTATTTTACCCGTGTGAGGAAGTCCAGGCCGTGTTGATTTCCCACGTTGACTCATTTTCTCTGTTTTTGGCCTGTTTCTGGCTCTTTTTACTCTCATATGCTCTCCTAAGTATAAAACATGAAATTAAAGGATTAGGAGTATCAAATTCCACAAATCTAATGATAATTTATCCAAAAATGTGCTAAGTATGGGATAAAAATATGTATAAATTACGACTTATCAGACATGGATTGTGATTGATTTAAATTTAGAAGATGTCATGTAAGTATTAAGGTATTTGTTGAAGGCTTGAAATATGTACCAAATGTGCCAAAAATAGGGGTGACGTTGCGACTACGAAATCTTGATGTCGCAACATCATCATATCAGAGAGTGACGTCGTGATGAGCAAACACATGTCATCACGATGTGATATACAAAGATGACCACGCCGCAACGAGGAAACAACAAAGTTGTGATGTCGACTCGATATTTTGAAACTTTACAATTTGGTCCTGATTCATGCTCGGGTTGGCAAAAGAGCTTTCGTAAGCTCATGTAGGACCCAAAATCGTTTGTTTAGCATAGAATAAATTTGAATTACATTAATTACCATGTGTGAATGGTTCTATGGTGAATGTCTAATTATAGTTGCTCCGGCAATAGTTGTAGCATCTCGTAATTCGGACCCGGTGACAAGGTCAGGTAAGGGGTGTTACAAACTTTCTCATTCAATAATTATTTCAATATCTCTTAATTTCATATCATGGTGTACTCAATAATTCAACATGTCATTCAATATCATTTTCAATGCTTATTCATTTTGTCCCCTATTAACTGACAATGAACATTGGGGTAGATATGCGGATCTATATAATGAGTAAGTCACTACCCTCTAGGAATTTGGACTACTTAATATGAATGCCATTATATGTCCATGACCCTCTGATAATTGGGGTTGCTAATGACCCTTTAGGAATTGGACCTAATAAATCACTTATATTAGTGACCCTATGGTATGCAAACTATACCCATACTACGTCTAACACCATTTAACGAGGCATGATCATCATTATCACTATTATAACACAATTCAACATGATATCAAGATCTCAATATTATATATACACAATTATATCAAGCTTATATGTACACAACGTGCTTGTACACACATACATACATATATATATATATATCACAATTCAATCATTCATAGTTTAATTTCAACAATCATGACATCAAATTCATTATCTTATAGTTTTGGGGGAAAGATACGTTTACCTCAGCATTTATTTCATATTCAAATATAATGACTTACTAGACTACGAATGAGTTATTGAAAGAGAATTATAGAAGCACAAACCGCAATAGTTATTCGATGTTCTGACATTGTTTTTCTCTACATTCGATAATACATTATGGAGACATCGTTAATTATAAAATTTGAACATAGATTACAATAATATAAACATCAACGCATTTATTACAATTTGGTCCCTCGAATTCCTAATGTACGAAACACCTGTAACTAATGATTTACCCAACTGAATCTAAACTCTACTAAACACATATAGTACAGAGAGTTCCTACTTTTATTATTTATTAATAAACCCCAAACTTTTTACCTTTTCCAAATAGGTCCTTAATAAATCATAATTTATCAATAATCTATACTTGATTCAAACTCTATTCACTATCACCTACCACATTTCTATCATGTTCACACCTAATTTAACTAACCTCATTCTTGCATGAACTTAATCTCTTAACATCAAATTTCTCTATGTTTTTTAAAAATGGAAAATTAAACTAAAACTTTGTTAATTCATAAATCTAACATAAGGGTCTTCACCATCTACCATTTTTATCTAAAAATCCAACCTAAATTTATGAAGAAAACTTACAACTCCCTTTAACAACGTACGACAACAAAGGAAGATGAGAAAAGAATTTTTCCTTTCTTCTCTATGGTGAATCGGTATAGAAGAAGAAAGTGAGACTTTTACCATTTTCTCTCTCCCACTAATTTCATGTATATATATGGGTAATTAACATGATAATTAGCTTAAGTTATTAACGAATCTATTAGTTTATTATATTATGATTCTAGTTAATGGAAAATGTTGGCGTAATAATGCTTAAGCAATAATTATGACTTAAAATGGCTTAATTGCTAACATACTCTTAGATTAATTGCTATTTAAGGTACTTGTTAACTTAAAAAGTCAAATTCCACTCGTTTCGGTCACTATACAATTTAGTCTCTATACTATAATTACTGATTGATCTAATTTAATCACACTTAAATATTCAACCCTATAATCTCGTTTTTGACACATAAATATTCGATCCAAATTTTTAGCTAACTTGATTTAATAAATTTAGTCTTAAAATCAATTTCTTTGATGTCATTGAAACTTAAGTTATTACATGACCAATACGAAAGTATATAAATTAAAATTGATCAAATTAAAATAAAAGGAATAAATTTATAATTTATACAAAGTATAGACACTAATAACAAATTTTGATTTTTTTGCAACAAGGACACAAAGAAAACAGACAAAAACAACAAAGTAAAATCGTATGAATCGAACTAAAACCCACAACCCGTAGCCATGCAAAACGAAAATTCTTGACAAACGTCTATAGAGATCCAAACTTAAGGTTTTTCCCTAACTTGGGCTCAACCACCAATACCCTTCCAATACATTCACCTTACTTGGATATGGTACTCTAGGAGAGTAAGTCTCCAATGGTTGGAAATTGTAGATTGCAAATTAATTATTTATGAGCACTATTCAAATTAAAAAGTGATGATTTATTATCTAATGGATACATTTTCTTGGGACATGTTTCTTCTTAGTATTCATTGAGTGCATATAAATAGAGGGACTATGATGCTCATAATGTACATTACAATCAATCCAATTTTAGTAATTAAAGTAAGAGTTAAGGAATTCCTCGATTTTGCTAATCAAAGGAAATTCAAAAGCTTAGTTGTATCCCGGGAGGACCTTTGTTTTAACCTTCTAGCAACTTTATGTGAGGACAAATAATTCTCTTTGGAAAGTATCATCCGCGCATCAAAGTTTATTGTTTAATTTCATATAGTTTCCAGATCTATCGTCTCCACTCAATATCTCCAACACCAATTACATATAAACATTAAAAAGTTGTTAAGACATTAAAAGTTGGGTAAAAGTAATATAAAACTCTTGTACTAGGAGTCGGATAGTATTTTGTCCTCTGTATTTAAAAAATGAATAAATTAGTATGCTAGATTAAGAAGTAAATTAGTTTTTTTGAAGTAAATTAGTTTTTTTTGTTAAAAATTTTATCCATTTGTACTATTAAAAATTGGCGTGAGTAATAGAATAACAAGACAGTGACATTTGGCATGTCATGTATACTTTATACTAACGTATAAGGACCAATTTTTAATGATGGAAATAGATGAAATTTTTAGCAAAAAGACTAATTTACTCTTTGATCTAATATACAGAAAGTAATGTGCCTACTTTTTGAGTAAAAGGACCAAAATATAATTTAACTCTTAGTAGGATTTTTTTAAATTATAAGATAATAGTGAAATTTTAGTTTTGGACATTGTATTATGTTGAAACTTGAGATTTAATATTTTTTTTTAATTTTTGATATAATTTAATCTTTTTATTTTTATAATATCATTAATTAATCTAAGTATTTAATATTGTTAACTATTTTAAGCAAAATATTAACGTGAATTTAGTCACTCTTAGGACCTTCTTTGCATGACAACTGACTCATGCCGGTTTTTTTTTTTTTTTCTTTTACATGAGAAGATAATTGTTGAATTTCAATTGTGATATCTCTTTTGTTTTATAAGATTATATAAAAATGTTCAAAATTTAATTTTAAACCCTATATTTCACTCAAATTTAATATATGATATTTATACTTTGACATTATTTAGTATCTTAATTTTTATAATATTTTTAGTTAGTTTAAATATTTGTTTATGATCAAAATATTGATGTGAATTTTTAAAAATTGTTAATACCGTTAAAATTTTTTATTAAATTTAATTTCATTACAATGTCTGTTCTTTTTTTTTTTTGTTACATAGATATTAAGTGAGTAATTTTTTCATTTCAAATTTAACAATATTAACAAATAAATTTTAAATTTTAAATTTTAAAAATAGAAAAATAAATTCAAAGATTAAATTTTAATAAAAATTAAAAATTAACTCAACGGTGGAAGTATACTAGTAAAAAGTGAAAATGGAGTTGGCACACGTGGTAGCAGGCTAAGAAAGGGAGGGCAATCTGGTAACGGTGAACACCCTAGGCTCTAGGCTTGCTGCTCTTATAAATTCCTTTCCAGAGCTACCTCAGTCCTCAGCTCCTCCTCCTCCTTTGCTTTCCTTTGCTGCATTCTGGGTCGGCCCGCCAAGCAGAATGGAAAACACTATAACAGAGTCTGACTATTATTAAGCCTGCTTCACTTTCTACCTCAGGCTGGCAGCACCTTCCGCCTTGTTCATCTACAACTCTTTTTTTTTTTTTTTCTTAATTAGTTACTGCAACAAGTTTTTTGCCTATCAATCCAATCCAAAACTACCTATACTTATATAAAAGTGAAAGTTGGAATATTGGTTTTATCAATTAATTAAGAGGTAGGTTGGATAACAATGGCGCCTGCTCTGGGAAGCCTGCAACAGAAAAGACTTGGCAATGCCCTAACCTTTATGGCTTTGCTATTGCTACTTTTCTTCGGTAACGTGCATCTCTCTCTCTCGTTATATTTTTCCTACTTCAATTTCTTTTTTTTGTTCATGGCTTCACTTTGATTTTGTATATAAATAAATTTTAAGCTGTTAATTGTCATTATCTCTTTTTCTTTTTCTTTTTCTTTATGTTGATTTCTTTTGTAAAGAAACAGAAAAAAAATATATTATAAATAAATTTATAGCTCCTAGAAAAATATTACATATACCAACTAAAAATCAAAATATAATTTCTCGTACTTAAAATATATCACACCAACACCATCAATTTTGAAAAGTTTCAAAAACATCTTGTAGCTTTGAAATATTTTTTAAAATGTGTTTTAAGATTCTTTTTGTATATAAAAAGTGTTGTCATTTGTTCTCTTGCAACTCCCTTCACCATGCATGAATAGTAATTTAAACTAAAAATGAAATTGAAAATATTTTTTTATTCACCTGAATGCATCAAATATTACCCTTTAAATTATACCTCTAGTTTGCTTTAATTTGCATAATATTGATGCTATATATGGAAGATCAAACTGTATATATCACTAATATTTAGATTACTTTTGGAAATAAATAATGGGTATAATTAAAATAAATGAAAGCAGTGGAGGAGTCAATCCAAGGTGAAGAAACAGTGAGTCAAGGAAGCATTAAAAATATAGTCTTTTCCAAGAAGAACAATACATCTGCCGTTGCTCGGAAGCTGCTGCAGTCCACTGGTATAGTAAACCCTCCCTGTCTTAAATTAATTAACACCATCATGTTAGCTTTGACTTTTGAAGCCTGATATACATGCATGCACATATAGAGGACGGCGATGCTAATCGAATAGGCACGGCATGCACAAAGGACGACATCGTGATATTCCAAGGCTCCACGGCGCCGCTTCCCAATGGAATCCCGTCCTACACCGTTCAAATCATGAACGTGTGCTTGTCGGGTTGCAGTATCTCCAACATTCACGTCAGTTGTGGATGGTTCAGTTCGGTGAGGTTGATAAATCCCACGGTGTTTAGGCGACTCTACTATGACGATTGCCTTGTGAATGATGGGGAGCCTCTTGGACCTGGTGAATGCCTCTCCTTCGACTACGCCAATACTTTTAGCTACCCTCTCTCCGTGTCATCTGCAGCCTCCTGCTAACTCGCCCCACATTATTCTTCTCAGTCATGCATGACTCGGTTTCACATATATACAATGCATGTTGATAGTGTATAATTAATGTTTTCTACTTCGCATAACTTATAACATATATAGTATTAAATATTAATGTTAGTGCCAGTTATTTATGGTTATCTGTTTTTTTTTCTTATATAAAAAAATTTTAAAATTTAGAATTTAATCCTTATATTTTAATTTATTTGATCTCTTTATTTTTATATTATTATAATAATAGGCTAAATTAAAAACATTGTTAGTTACAGCCAATAAAGTGATGGTATGAAATTTTTTATTCTTGTCCGATCTCATAATTAGGATCTTATGAAAATAATCACATTCGTGCTTAAATTTTATTTTTCCAAAAGAAATCACATCATCACCCTAAACATAACAATTAACAATGACTAACAACGATATGAAAGTGGAGAATGTTAGAGGGATCAAATACTAAATTTTAAGATAATAGAGAAACTAAAATAATAATTAAACCTTTCATGTATTGTTAAGTGCTAAGGATTAACACATTTGTTGTTGTTCAAATTTTGTAGCTATTATTATCAGATAAGTTTTATCTAAATACCAATTTCAGTTCTAATCCAATAAGATTGATCACAAATAGTTCTATATTTAAATTTTAGATTTATATTTATCTAAATACCACCTTTAGTTCGAATCAATAAGACTAATCTCATATCATAAAACAGATGTTAACATTAATTATAAAAAGAAATTCTCCAAACCAACTTTTTTTCCTAAATTGTAATGCCATCAAAGCTGGGCCTTTTTTACACACAATATAAAGAGCAAAACGAGCTATAAAGGTACACGTTAGTGGTAGACCATACAGGCCCAGGGCTATCCTAGCTTGGACCAGGACCAGGCATACCCATCCAATTTGCAAGTAAGATGGAATTAATTCAATCTAAAAAGAAAAAAAATTCAGGCATGGAAGATAAGACGAACTCGATAAGATAAAATAAAGTTCTGCTAGTGGAACAAGCACAAAATGGAACCGGAAAAGGTTTGTAAAGTATAGAGAAGCAAATACCAAATAAGCCGAAAACTGTCAAAAACTAATATCCATAAGTGTAAGTAAAATCGGTTACTCCAAACATGGCGGAAAGTATTTGGGAAACGATATAGAGACTGCCACCCATAATCACCAATATAAGAATTGCAGAGATAGGGTTCTTCAACAACTCCAGTATAGGCTGGAAGATAGTGTATATAGCCCCAGTACTGACCGTAAGCGCATAAAGTGCGTATCTCCTCACATTCTCCCAAAACTCCTCCATTAATGGCCCTTCAGGACCCAACGCCAAAGCCTTTTGGACATCAGCTTCCATTAGGAGCAATGCCAAACCCATAGAAACAGCTCCTACGACCACAAACCGTGAAAACCCACTTGAAGAAACTTGAGTAAGCTCCCTTTCGGGGGTTACTTGACATTCTGTTTGTGGAATTAGTACTGGCTTGTCTATCGCAGTGGTTTTAGGAGGCGTCCCGGGTTTTAACTTGAGACAAGGGTTGAAAGCGTTGAATGTGATAGATGTGATGGGTGGTTGAAGGGGGTGAAAAATAGTGGAGACATTGGGGTGAGGTTGGTATGGCTTGGAGCCGGAGGCGTGGATTTGGAGTGTGAGCGTAGAGGTCTTCATTCTTTTTCCCCCGGGGACTTAATTGCAGAGCTTGGGACCTTATTGCTGAGGCTTATTTGGATGGCATCTAGGTTCCGCATTGCCAAGTGTGTGGTTACTATGAGGTGTCCACACCTTATCCTTTTAGAAGCAAACAAGAATTTGTGATTAAAGCATATTTATTAGATTTGTGATTGCTTAAAAATAAAAAATACTACAAATTAATTTTTCGGTTTAAAATTTCATTCTTCTATACTGTTAAAAATTAAGGTGGTTGATCAAATAATCAAATAGTGAGACATTGTATGTCATGTAGACCTCATACTGAGATATATAGACTAATTTTTAACAGTAAAACTGAATTAAATTTTTAATAAAATAACCAATTTATTCTTTAATCTAACGTATAAGGATTAATTTGCTCATTTTTTAAGTAGAGAGAGCAAAATATAATCTAACTCCTCGTACATGGGCCTCTATAATAATTTTACTAAATTTGTGTTAATTTAATCTTAGCACAATCACTACTGTTGTTATAGCAATAATTAAAAGAATGTGAGTTTAAACGTGTTTTTCTTTTAATTTAAATATGATGAGAGGTTATAGGTGAAGATAGACTTTGTATAAAAAAATTAAAGGTTAGTATTTTGTACGCTAAGAGCATATTTTTTTTATTTCACAAGCAACATTAAAAAATTGTCACGTGTCTTTTTTAAAATATATTTATTTTTTAATATTTTAATATACCTTTAGGACATTTGTCAACTCCCTAACTCTACTTATGAAGTCTAAAAACTCCATTGATAGTGTACTAAATATTTCCAGAAAAAAACAATTCACCTGTTTAAAAAGCAAAGAAGTGTTCGTACTATGAAAACTAGTTTAGCATTACTTTTGAAAATTATTGTAAAAAAAATGCTTTTTTAAAAAGTGATTTCGAAAATTTTGGTTTAAGATTTGTGTTTAGTATTTCTCATAAAAAGTGTTTTTAAAAATAAAATGTTTATTTTATACATGATATTGTAAAGTAAAAATATGCATTTTAATTATATTCAAATTGATTGATATTATAATATTTTAGTAAAAATATAAAATAATAATTTAGTGTAACTCATTATTAATATTTTTATGTAGGGTAAATTACACCAACTATCCCTAAACTTTCTTTATAGTTATTTTTGTCACTCATTAAAAAAGTAACATTGCACCTTAATTTAAAGGGTTAATAGCTAATTTGTCCCTGAGCTATAGTTAAAATTCTTTTTGGTATTTTTAAAATTTTCTTAACAATAATAGTAAAAAAAATATTTTTTCGCTGGGTTTTCCAAATAGGGTTTTCCAACAATTGGTATCAAAGTCAAGTTTTGTTCTATCTTAAAGTATAAAAAAAGTAATCAAAACAGATTTCTCTTCTTCAATGATTCGATTACATAGAAAGTGGCATCATTCTTTATATCTTATGCATGCTTTGAGTTATATATATGAATGGATGTAATATTATATAATTGTTATTTTTTGCCAAGGTTGTGGTTCTTAGGAAATAAACCATGGACTATTACCCCCACGTAAGACTATTTATTTTTAAAATTTACAAAATTCTTGTTAGCCAGAAACAGACATAGGACTTAAATGTAATTTTTTCAAAAGGAGTTCATGATGATGAGAAGATGGAGCGATGGCCGTTGAAGACCTAAAGAATTCCTTGTGCTGGAAAATTATGTAATTTTGTTTCTCTTTTATTTACTAAAAATAGAACCATGGAAACCTTGGTTGATAGTTTTATTTTAATTACCCATCTCTTTATATATTATTTATATTATTTATATTATTTATATTATGTTATATTATAATTGTGATATATATATGTATGAGATGTTCTACAATTGATCGATTAAAGATAAAAAGTGCGGTAATGCGAAAATATATGTGTTGTATTGTTCCATTCACTTCTTTAGGTTAGTAATTGCTCTGAGAAGTGTGGTAATGAGAAGGTGTATGTCTAGGATTGGGTCTAGTAAGGAAAGACTTGGTTTTTAAGCAGTTAAATAAGACTCAGCTTCATTTCCTATGACTCTGCCTGGTGCACTATTCACATTCACTTATTCGGTTTTTTCCTTAAACGAAAAATTGTGGAGGTTGATTGATTTTTCTTCTGAATGAATATGAATATTATAAAGTTGTCATAGCATGTCATGCATATACTGGAAGCAAGTCATATAGATTAGGTAAGAATACTACTAAGACTATTATATCATCATTCTTGAAATCTAGGATAAAAAAACCTTGAATATTTTTTAAAATATTGAGTAGGAGAAGGTCCCCGAAATGTTCACATTCATTTATTTGGTTTTTCCTTTAAATGAAAAATTATGGAAAACCAAAATTGTTTGTTTTTATGATTGATTGATTCTTCTTCTGAATGAATGTGAATATCATAAAATTGTCATAACATGTCATGCATATACTGGAAGCATGACATATAAATTAGGTAAGAATGCCACTAGGACTATTGTATCATCATTCTTGAAATCTAGGATAAAAAAATCTTGCATATTTTTTTTAAAATATTAAGTGGGAAAAGTCCCCAAAAAAGACTTAAGGCCTCCATTGATGGTTCTTAAGTGATAGCATGGTCAAGTTTTGAGTCGGTTCCTACCCTGGCTACACCCCAAAGTAAATTTTATCATGTGAGTTCACTGGATGAGGTCTCTTTTTAAGGACAACTAGTCATGCATGACTTTCAGTGGGATATTCCCAAGATGACTCACAAATGAAAGGATGTTCATGATGGGTGTTGAGCCAATGGTTAAACACTCAAGATCGTCTCTTATTAAATAGTTTCCCAATAAACGATATTTAAGTTAGAGATGATAGCCAAATGTTAAACGGTTGTTGGTTCGTGTGGAGTCTTAAGAATAAAGATTCACGTACTGATTGGATGTAATCCATGTTCTTGTTAGTTAATCATGGAACCCCAAGGCAACATTATTGATGGGTGTGAGAATGATCATAGCAATGGAAAAATATTTTTAAAGTTCTAATACAAAACGCATGTATCATATTGTATTCTTAATATGTTGCTAAATTGAACATATTTGCTTAATAAAAAGATAGTAATTAGTGAATCTTTATTGTTTTCAGTTCAAATATGTCTCCTACTCCACTTATTAGCATTCTTACTGAAAATAAATTGAATGGCGATAACTATCGAGAATGAAAATGGAACTTTGACCGCCTCCGAACGTACCATAGTCCAAAGTAAAAATCCTGCACAAAATATGTTTAAAAGGTGGAATCCGCAAGTATACGGGTCAGTTTGTAATATAGTTAAACAGAGTAGGTGAGTACCCCGAGGATCGTACCCAAGGGAGACGAGCACTAAATTGATCCTAACCTAAACAAAAATAGAAATAATTAGTACTTTAAATAAATTATATTACGACTAAACATAAAAATAGAGTTTTTAATAACTAAAGAAATAAAATAATATAAATAGAAAAACTAGGAAGATTTGCTATGGAAACTTAGTCATTACTGAGCATGGGTGATTAGTTCACTTCGGTAAACCTAATTAATTGAATCTTCGTGTTTCTTATTCTATCAACTAGTTGATACCCTAATAGGAACTTCTGTTCTTCCACCAGAATAACGAGTTGGAAAGAACTACTTATCTCTCGACCTCACAATCTAGAGCGATTCGGGGCTAAGGTGTTCACTAATACGCCATACCAATTTTGGGTTAATTCCCACCTGAATGACTTTCTAGGGTATAATAGTTCGTTTTCAGTGGTATCGAAAACAGTAGTTTCAGGATCACAATTTCGACGAATGAGTAAATGTTTTAATGTTTATTTATATTTTATAGGGTTAAATTAGAGTAGTATTAATTTTTTGTTAAGAAATTTTAAATTTTAAATGATTAATTAGGTAAAAAGGACTAAAATTGAAAAAGGTGCAAAAGTTAAATTCTACTAATTAAATGGATTGAATGGCCTTGGAAATGTAAGTTGGTAGATCTATAAGGTAATTATGCCATTTATATTGGTGGTGGACAATGATGGACCTAGGTTGATTATTTTATAAGTGTTAATTAAAGGGTAAAGTAGTAAAACAATAACTAGAAGCATGAACAAGTAAAATAATGTTATCATCTTTTTCCATTTTCTTGTGTTTGCTGAAAGTCACCATTGTTGAGCTTGACAAAATTCAGCCAAGTTTCCTTTGGTGCATGGTGAGGTTTTTGAACCCTGTTTTTAATTATTTTTATGTTTTTGAACTCGTTTTAGCTTAATCTACTTAGCTCGAGGGTTGAATTGTAAAGTTATAAAAAAATTTAGGGTTTTTCATGAATGAATTAATAATATTTTTGAATTTTTTTGATATATTATTAAGTTTAATTGTTAGATAAACATGTTTTGTTAAGTAATTTTTCATAAATTTAAAGTTTAAGGACTTAATGGTGAAAATAGCAAAATTCATGGTTAATGTTGTGAATTAGAGAAAGTTAGGGGTTCTTTGGAACCTTAAGAATATTTGGGTATTATGATATTTTATTTTATTTGTAACACCCCACACCTGGCCTAGACGTTATGGCCAGATCTGACGTGTCACATGGACTTACGACTTAGTATGCATTCGTTGGTTTAAGTGATTAGGGTGGTCTTTGTAAAAACAACAATTGAATGAAAAGCTGGTTTATCAATCTTTAGGCTATCCATTTGTCGTGCTTGTTGAGTCTTGAAAACGTTCATTAATTTTTTGAAACCCCGTGACCTAACTACTTGATTTCGACATAGTATAAATATAATCAGAATAAAAACCATAGCGGAAAGAGAAATTTATATAACGATCTTATTACAACTTAAAACCCAAAATTAAATCAGAATATAAAAATAATAAAAAATAGACTAACTTAGAAAAACCAACTTTGCAGATGATGTGGCCACTCCGAATCCCTCACAGCTCCAAGCCCACTATGGTTGGGGATTTCCTGCAGAGATGAAAATAAAGGGTGAGTTTGGTAAACTCAGTGTGTAACATAACTCAATCATAGCCTAAAACAGATCAAACCTCAGAGTCAGACTTATCTAGGCATTGGCCAAATACAGAAATCAGAATGAAACTCATAGGCCCATATGAGATCTGAGAACAAATATATCATGAATGCAGAAATCCCAACCCGAGCCATCCATAACACCCCGTACCGGCCTTACACCATGTGGGAGACTACTCGACCCACCCAACCGCTACACACACTACGAAATTACAGCGAGGTTGCGGATATTGTGACGAAGTCACCAGATATGAATCATTGTGGCGAGGCCACCAGAACAGATATATATGTTTATATATGTGGCGAAGCCACCAGATTGCAGCGAGGCTGCTAGATATTGTGACGAAGTCACCAGAACATATATATATATATATATATATATATATATATATATATGTGGCGAGGCCACCAGATTGTAGCGAGGCTGCCAGAACGCTTCCTCCATCAATATAAACCCATGTCCCATACAACAGAATAATATGTCATGGCATAGAAACAGAACATCATACTTTTCAGATACAATAAAATATAATATCCCTAGGGGTAAAATCATAATTTTTCATGTATAAGGGTATTTCAGTAATTATTACCTATTGCTAGGGTTTCATGCTCATTCTAACGTTTACCAAGTAATCAGAAGTACTTACCTCGTCTTTTTACCAAAGTGGGCCTGTTGGCCCATTGGCCCGTTTTCGGCCCATTAAGCCTAAATATACCGTTGTGCACGAAAATGCACACTCTGCACTCTAATCATCCAAATGCATCATATTCATTAACAACTGTCTCACGAGCGCTCGCACGCTCGCGAGTTTACAAAATACCAACGTTTCGGTATTTCAGCTTTTATCGATTCAATCTAAGGGAGGGTGTCGTTTACACACCTGGTTGATGACGATTGATGACGATATCTCCCACGCGATAATCCTACGATCGATCACTAACACATTAGACTTACGAATTAACAGTAACTACCATAAATCCACGTCAACTAACCCAATCATCACACAAGTTAGTCATTTCATTGACGAGGCAAAATAGTCATTTTACCGTCCAGGGGTAAATCGGTAGTCCTACCCTACAGGGGTATTTTAGTAATTTTAAAACTTATCCACTTGGGCCTACGGATCCATTGGGACTACATGGCCTATTTTAGCCCATCGCGACCCGAAATAGTCGTCCTACTGCTAGAGTAATGAGAAATACACACATGTTAGGAGACTGCAGTTAATCCGCGCTCCCACACTCTTAGCTGACGCCCAACCCAAACGAGTACGCAACCAAGTGAAAGGGATCAGCCCAGAAGGGTATGCCAACTCTCCTCATGGTTGCTCTATTTAAAGCCAGCTCTCCATCTACTCTTATGTTAGTTTCCCGATGTGGGATCCCTCCATCATCAGAGTTTAAAACCAACACCAACTCTTGCCGTCCCAACATAGCAAAATAATCAACCTTTGCGTGCTAAGGGATTCGAACCAAAGTCCTCTCACATGCCAAATCACGCCACCACCACTAGGCTATCAACTCATTTGTGTCATAAGTCCAACACATTAAACTTTAAAGCGCACCTACTTGCTTCTAGATTTATTGAAAAGAAAAATCAAAATAAATTGCAAGAGCCAAGACTTGAACCTTGGACCCCTTGCTTCCTCTATGGCGTCACTTCCTTGTCCCCTAAGTGGCGCTACCTTGCCACTACACCACACTTCTTTTTGTGTCATCTTTTACCCTTTTACTCTTAAAAGCCCAAACGCTAATTGCATCACTTGTTCTTAAAATCAAAATTCCGAAGACTACCATGGATTTAACTTAAGTTTATGCCTTCCAAAGGCCCACTAACCTACTAAAATATATATTTTAACCAACCAGAACACACCCAAATTTTAAAAAAAAACAAAAACACAGAAAACCCAAAAATTAGGCGTTACATTATTGGTTAAATTATATGATTTAGATTTAAGGGACAAATGATAAAAAGTTAAAATGTTAGGGGTAATTTTATAATTTCACGTTAATATAGATTACAGGTTTGAATTGGATAATTGTAGTCAATTGAAATATTTAATTGAGTTAAATTATTATTTAGATCAAGAAAAGAATCAATCGGACTTGAATCAAGGAAAAGCGAAAGTCTCAAATTAATTCTCGACTTTTGATGATACAACTATTGTGGTCGACGTAAGTTCGTATGAATTTAATATTTATTAAATGTTATTTTGGTTGATTATTTGTTAATGTTGTATTATTTACAATTGATTCGGTAGTAATTCGATAATTGAATACTTGACGAAAAAAGTCCCGTTTGAACTTAGAGAATGTTTAGGATACAAATGACATGTCATTAGGCATTATATGTTTGGGTGCTGGTCTTGGATGTCCTACCGATAGCTGAGGTCCTGCATTTGTTGTGGATTCTCCATACCTTGTGTGAGCAGCATTATGTAGCTAACATTCCAACCCACAGCTTGTGCTAGTAGGCCCATTTCACAGCTCGTGTGAGCATTATTGAAAAGGTTATGGTTAAATGGAAAGGTGTTCCCAAGTATCCGATGTTATTCTATACGGTTCAATGGATAAATAAAGTAATGGAAAGATTTAGATATGAAATTATGGATATTGATGATTTTATGAAATGGAAAGATGAGCTATGAAAATGAATGAATAAAGGCATTAATCACATATGTGAAGTAATGAAAGTAAATGTAACTAATTTCATGTTGTATCTTATGTTTCATAGATGATGAACTATTAAGTTATTTACTAATGATGTGAATTGTGGTGTTTAGGAAAGTCAAGTACTATATGATTTAATGAGCATGATTGAATGATTAAATATTAAGGAATGGTAAGTTTAAGTTTCTCTTATACGAACTTACTAAGTATTAAATGCTTACGTAGTTGTTTTCCTCTGTTTTGTAGATCATCAGAAAGCTCAATCAGTTGGAATCTTGTCAGAGCCTATCACACTATCTGCTGATCATTTTGGTAGTTTTTGAATGTTTTGGTTAAGGTTATAAATGGCATGTATAAGGCTCATGTGTAATAGGTGTATTTGTATATGCTTGGATACTTATTACAAATGTTATATATTAAGTTGGGTATAAGCTTACTTGTGTATGTGCCTTTAATCTTGGTGTGAATATGTTTATATAAAGTTGTTTTGGTCTTTTGATATAAACCTTATTTAAGTGTTTGAATCATGGTAGGAATGAATGTGAATGAATAAGAAGAAATGATAAGTTTTGTATGAGTTTTTTATATGAACTTATAAATTTGAATGCGAACTAGTTGATGTGTCATGTAAATTGAAGTTGATAATTGAATTGTGGTGTCAATGAGGACATATTGATTAGGCACTTAGGTTGATTATTTTGGCATGTTTTAGGCTTATTTAAATGTGTTTTTAAAATATGGAAATGATTTATTTTGATTTGGCTTGGTACCTAAGTTTTGGATGAAAGTATGCCTTGATTTTGAAGCTTTTTAATGTGCACATGACCTGGGATTATCCACACGGCTGTGTGTGACACACGATCATGTGCCTTATTAATTATAAATGCAAGATTTTTCACACGGTCTGAGCACACAAGCGTGTGGGGTAGCCACACGGTTGTGTTTGAAGCCACATAGGCTGGCCTCTTTCACACGATCTTAGCCACACAGCCGTGTGACCCCTATTTCTAAAATTTTTAAAATTTTGCATATTTTTCTGTTTTGATTCAAATTTGTCCTTGATTGTTCCCAAACTATTTTTAGGGCCCCGTAAGCTCATTTTAAGGCCCGTAAATGTTATTTTGCTATGAATGGAATGCATATTCAAATGTTGTTATTTAAATTAATAAATGAATAGATTAATTATGTAAATTGTTTTGATATGTGTCGTAATATTTTATAACCCTAATCTGGCGACGGAGATGAGTTAAGGGTATTACATAGGGTCACCAAGCCTAAAGTTTATGTTCTTCCTCTCCCAAACAACTGACCTGTTAAGAGAACCCTACAAAACAATTAATTAATCATACCTCTACTTGTTAATCCCCCATAAAAGGATAAGTTCCTCATGAATCTCATAAACATGATAAACTTGATATATAAAATAAACATGAATAACAAGTGAAGAGAATAAGGTTTAGGAGAAGCCTGAATTGTATTAAATATAATGTCGAATCCACACAAAGTTTTATTGAGTTCCACATATCAGATCTCCCAATGAAATCTAATAACAAAACTAGAAATAAACTTAAAGCCTGAGAAAAGAGAAAACTAAAGACTAAAACTATGAAGAAAATTATACATTGTAAAAATTGTCCATAACATGTGTTAAATGAGCCTATTTATAGAATTAGGGTGGCTATTGTCCTTGACCCTAGGTCAGTTGTCGTCCTTGTGCTTTATGTTTGATTGTGCGGACCAAAACACCCATGGCTTGTAATTATTTTCTGTACATAGTCGATGTCGCGGCACACCAGGTCATGTGCTAAAGGTTTATTGGCAATAAAATCTTTGTTATTAACAATAAATCATAACATAATGCATTATTGATATATAAATTAATACATTAAAAATGTATCAATCATAAACTCCTATGGTCAATTAGTCACTAGTATAATGGTAAATGATTTACATTACTTGAGTGCTTATTATTAAACAATATTGGAACCAAAGGAAATTTTACGTGTATTTAACACTTGTTTTAATCACTTTTAAAATTGAAATGAGTTAAAAGATTTTGAGCGAAGAACGATTTAGGACTTACAAGACAAAATGTAAGCTATAGGGGCATCCAAGCTTATAATTCGAGATGCTCTCCCATATTTAAGTTTAAAAGAGGGTGATGGTTAGCTTAAAGGAATATTTAGGTTGAATATATTGAGTATATGAACTCACACCTCAAAATGAATGTACATGACACTTTTACACTAAAAGTGTTATAGGAGGTTAGGTTACAATAAGAGTATGTGAATGCCTTGAGGCTTAACCATTCTTTACTTGTGATTGTGGAGGCAAATTTCCTTATTTGGTAGGCTTACTGCTACAATTTGCTTATTACTCTTGCTTATTCTTTTAAGCTTAATACCTATTTCCCCCTTAATTGTAACGCCCCGTACCCGAGACCGTTGTCGGAGTCGAACACGAGGTGTTAACAGACTTAATTCATTGCTTAAACAGCTCAAACAATTTAATTTTAGAAATTCCAGACAAGCTGGCTAACTACGTCACAGTCTCTTAAAAATTCATATCTCGAGTTCTGAAACTCAAAATCCAATTCTGTAAATTTTTCCTGAAACTAGACTCATATATCTATTTACTAATTTTTTTCTAGAATTTTTGGCTAGGCCAATTAGTACAGTTTATTAGTTAAAGTCTCCCCTGTTTCAGGGTTCGACTGCTCTGACCTCTGTGTATTACGAAACAGATATCTCTCTGTACAAAATTTCAATGACTATGAAGTTTGTTTCTATTAAAACTAGACTTAATAAGAAATCTATACATATAAATTATGACTTCTAGTTATTTTTATACAATTTATGGTGAATTTACAAGTCAGAACAGGGGATCCAGAAATCGCTCTAGCCCTGTTTCACAAAAATTTAAACATCTCATAAAATATAACTCATACCTATTTCGTTTCTTCCATATGAAAATAGACTCATAATCTTTCAATTCCATATTTTATTAATCATCTAATTATATCTTTACTATTTTTAATGATTTTTCAAATTCACGTCACTACTGCTGTCTGAATCTATTTTATGGTAAATTTTACCTATTTCATGGTTTCCATGGATTAACTAGCAATTTGACATACATAACACCAAATATGATCATAATTAGCCATTCCAATGGCTAATCATTACCAAGCATTTTTATACTACTCAATAACCATATCATAAGACCATATATACAAAATGATTATAATGCTATACATGTCATACTCAAAATATACAAGCCATTATGCCAAGATAGTATACGGATAGTGTGAGCGTGCCTCCGACCGTTCCCGATTTCCGAGCTGGCTTGTCAACACTACAAGGAATGAAAAGGAGGGAGTAAGCATAAATGCTTAGTAAGTTCACATGCAAATAGCAAGTAACATAACCATATAAGCAAACATAAAACATCATTTGCATAATCATCACCAAGACATTCATATCATATTTTTATTTATCATCTTACCATATTGTTGTTATATCGATTTTTCAACCCGAGGGTTAAGTACATACCTGTTCAAAGTATCCATTTCACAACACTTACCAATACGTCCCTTTCATCTTTTGTATTTCTCCATTTGAGTAGAACTTTACCCGTTGAACACATCGGAATATAATTCGGATACATGGAAAGTTTGCACATAAGTGCCACATATGTAGCCAAGCTACTATGTAACCCGCCCATAAGCGAACTCGGACTCAACTCAACGAGCTCGGGCGTTCGCATCCATAAGTGAACTCGGACTCAACTCAACGAGCTCGGATGCCTAGTTACATCTCACGAACTCGGACTCAACTCAACGAGCTCGGACATTCGCATCCATAAGTGAACTCGGACTCAACTCAACGAGTTCGGATGCCCAAATATCCCAGTGACATGTCACTTGTATCCTAATCCATTCCTAAGGTTCAACGGGACCTTTTTCCCAATCAAGTGTCTCAACCATCTTCTACGGAATACCGATACCGATACTCGATAGTATTTCACGTTTTCCAAGTATATCACATAATTTGACATATTATCAAACAATTATCACGAGTATAATATTTCATAATAATTATCATATCATTTAAATAACATAAAAACATTTAAAATAATAACTATGTTACCAACATTTACATATGAACTTACCTAGTATGCGAAAATGGCTACTTTTACCATTTCGTCCACAACTTGGTATTTTCCCCATTTTAGCCCGAATTTCAGTTTTTCTTGCTCTATCATTTAAAATATAGTCTAATTAGGACTCAAATTATTCAAATTGACCCAAAATCATATTTTGGAAAATTACAATTTTGCCCCTAAACTTTTGCATATTGACACTTTTGCCCCGAAGCTCGTAAATTAAAATTCAGCCTATTTTCTTATGTTTTATGACATGCTGATCATTTTTCCCTTCTATGGCAACATCAATTTCACACTCTAACATGTACTTATGACTATTAGGTATTTTTACCGATTAAGTCATTTTACTCGTTTTCGCTTAAAACCGAGTAGCACAAGTTGTCTAGCATAATTTAAAACCTCATATTCTATCATAAAACACCAAAATACACAAATTTCACCTATGAGTATTTTTCCAAATATGAACCCTGGGTTAAATTATTGCTAGCATAAGCTAAATCGAGCTATCGGGATTTTAAAAATGTAAAGAACATTAAAAACGGGGCTTGGAATCACTTACTATGGAGCTTGGAAGCTTGAAACAAACCCTAGCTATGGAGAACCCTTTAACTTTCGTCCTAATGAAGAAGATGAACATATTTTGCCACCTTTTTCCTTTTTTTACTCTTTTAATTACCAAATGACCAAAATACCCTTAATACCTTTCTTTGAAAATTTTCATGTACAAGCCCATTTTTGTCCAAAATTTTAGAAATTGGTCAAACTGCTATTTAAGGTCTCCTCATTAATATTCCAAAGTAATTTCATACTAAAAACTTCTAGAATGCAAATTTTGCAACTTATTCGATTTAGTCCCTAATTTCAAATTAAGCACTTTATGCATAGAATTTCATCACGAAATTTTCACACAATCATGCAATCATATCATAAACATCAAAATAATTATAAAATAATTATTTCTATCTCGGATTTTGTGGTCACAAAACCAGTATTCCGACTAGGCCCAAAATCAAGATATTACATTAATGGCTTAGTACCTTTGTTATATCAATGCTACAATTAATACTAGATTATTACATATGGATGAAAAAGAATTATATACAAAATTTATAAAAATATATATAAAAACAAAATGAAATTTTGATTGAAACAGTAAAGTTATAATATTAAAGACTATGATGTTGTAGGTTTAAATTGCATCATTTGTATGTATCTTTCTAGATTATATATAAAAATACAAAGGACCTTAAAAATATTTGTTACCTTGTAAAAATAATAGGTTTTTTTAGTTAAATTCACAACTACATTAGGCCCAATTGGTGGGTGACACAAACTCAATTAAACACTTAAAATATAACTAGATTATGACGTACCAATGGTATAAGTGAAAATAATTATATAATAAAATCATTTAAAAAATTGACATAAAAATTCAAATATGATTTTGGTTGAAATGGTAAAGTTGAAGGACTGAATCTTATAGTGTTTTGGATTTAAATTCCAATATGTATATATATTTTTTAGAATTTATATAAAAAACAAAAAGACAAAAATAACCTAAAAATAATATTAATTGCTTTGTAAAAATAATAGGTTTTTGATAATTTTACAACTAAATTAAGACTCACGTGATGGGTGACACAAACTCAATTAAACACTTAATTTATAAAAGGCTTAAGGGTGTAAAAAGCTCTCTAACTTAAAAAAAGAAGAAGCAATTAAACCCTTATTTTTTCTACTCAATTGGGTACTTGAACTTTCAAAATACATTAAAAAGGCCTTAAAACTTTTTCAAAAAAAAACAATTAAGCACCTGCTTTTTTTTTTACTCAATTGGGTACTTGAACTGTCAATGCATCAAAAAAACCATTTAACCGTTAACTTTAACAATTGACAGTTAAAGTTAATCGCCTTTAATTTTTTTTAGTTAAATCCACCACATGTCACAACCACAGCGTGACATGTGGCAAAAAAAAATCAATAAAGTTATAAAAATTATTAAATTTTAATAAAAGAATATAAAAATATTAAAAAATTATAAAAAAGTTGTAAAAATTTATAAAATTTGTAAAAAATTTATAAAATTTATAGAAATATAGAAAAAAATTATAATTTTATAAAATTTTAAGAAAATTATAAAAAAATATAAAGAATAAAATTCGTAAAAACTATAAAAATTATTGTACCAAAAAAATTATCGTACCAAAAGAAGCATTTTATAATTTTTCTATAACTTTTATTGATTTTTATTTTTTTATCATTTTTTACCACATGTCATGTTGTGTTGTGACACATGATGACTTTAACTGGAAAAAATTGGGATCGTTAACTTTAACGATCAATGGTTAAAATTAATGGTTAAATGGCCCTTTTGATGCATTATATATATTTTTATGATTTTTATAAAATTTTATAATTTTTTTATATTTTTATGATTTTTATAATTTTTATAAATTTTTTGTTAAAATTTAATAATTTTTATAACTTTTATAATTTTTTGCCACATGTAACATCGTAGTTGTGACACGTGGTAGCTTTAATTGAAAAAATTAGGGGATGTTAACTTTAATAATCAACTATTAAAGTTAACGATCAAAAGGCTTTTTTGATGCATTTTGACAATTTAAATACCCAAATGAGTGCAAAAAAAAAAAAGCAATGGCTTAATTGCTTTTTTTTTAAAAAGTTTGAGGTCTTTTTTAATGTATTTTAAGAGTTTAAATATCAAACTGAGTGCAAAAAAAAAAAAAAGAGCTTAATTATTTTTTTTTTAAAAAATTGACGGCTTTTTACTGCATTTATAAAATATAGATATAGATATAGATATTAAACATCTTTCAAATAATGCAATGCAACTAATTTAAAATAAATTGGTTAAAATGTACTTTTAAGTCTTTGACTCTTCATACATTTGAGATATAAATTTTTTTTTTATTTTCAGAAATTTAGTCTATGTATTTTTCTGATTTACAAATGTAAATTTAATTGTTAATAATATTGAATGTCCTAAAAAAAATTAAATTCTTAAAAATAAAAATATGGAAATGGGTGTAAAAACTAAAAAGTAGAAAGACTAGAAGACAAATTAACCAAAGAAAATATAAAATAAGGTTCATTGATTCAGAAATAATGATGAGTTGAATATAAAAAAATATTTCCGCGCCTTTCACGTAAAATACACATTTAAATTCAAAACCCAAATGTGTGTAGTTAAGAAAAATTTTCAAATTTGGATTAAGACGAGTGAAGGACCAAAATTCAAAAACCAAAACCTCTTTTACTTTTGCAACCCAACATAACAGAAACAGAACCATAAATAAAACACACATCATCTCCGAAGTGGTGTTGTCTCCCTGTAAATGGCGAGCCGCTACAAGTCGTACGATTCACGCTCTTCCACTTCCTCCATTTTCTCCGATCCCTCCTCATCCATAGACCTCAACACTTCCTCTTCTGGGAAACCTAAATCCTCTTTCTCTCGTGCCCTTGTGAAATCGAACCCCTTGGATGTAAACCATGGTTGCCGGAGTAAGAGCAAGGCCACCACCACTCACCACAACTTCACCAGCATGGTTAAGCGATTTGTGGACAATAAATCCAAAACCAAGGCAGTGGGTCATGCTCAGCTTCTCATTCCGTCTGATGTCCTAGCCGAGGACCTCAAGAAGACGGCAAGAAAGGGAGCTGCTTTAACCGTCTTGCAGAGGAAGCTGTTCGGGAATGGCTCTGCCGGTAAGGACAGGGGCAAAAAGGAGGTGAAAGCCTTGACTGAGGTTAAAGGGAACACTAGGACCTTGGCTATGGTTTTGAGAAGTGAGAGGGAGCTGTTGAGTGCAAATAAAGAGCTCGAGATGGAGATTGCCGAGCTCAAGCTTCAGCTTCAAGACAAGAACACAGAGGTCAGCCCCTCAGCTGCCCCCTTTGCCCCTTCCAATATAATTTATGTACGAGTTTTTTTTTTTTGTGTGTGTGTGTGTGTGTGTCAATATAAGTGTTTTGCAGGTTGAGAAGCTGAAAGATTTGTGTTTGAAACAAAGAGAAGAAATTAAATCATTGAAAAACGCGATACTGTTTCCAGACGCCATGAATTCCCAGCTTCAAGAACTTGTACAAAAGCAAGGTTCGGAGCTGACCCAAGCCAAACAACTAATCCCAACTCTCCAAAGACAGGTTACTTCTCTTACAGAACAACTCCAATGCCTTGCCCTGGATCTTGATCAGGTAAGAAAAGGTCTAAAGATATCATTTCAATTAAGTAACTAAAACCCATTACAAGGATTCTTGTTAACATATGCTTGTAACAGGTGAAAGCAGATAAGTATTGTGGTAATGCATGTCACCAGCAGTATGGCAGCTCTTCCATGACACCCAAATCTGATCCAGATGGACCTTTTGATTCTTTGGTAAGAATTTAGACTTTATTAGCAACTATAATGTTTATAACTTGGAACATTGGAAATCATGTGAGCCCCAAGTTGATAATTTTTCAGGAATTCAGTTCTGGTGATCCAACAGCTCCTGGTAGTCCAAGTGACTTGGTCCTTGAAGATTTAAATCCCTGTTTAACACCTTACTATGTTAAGGCAAAATCCAAGGTAGAAAACAGCCTTAAAAATTCCTACTAATGTTCATATGTATTTGGGGATAATACTTGTATGGGATAGTTAAGCCTGAATGAACTTCCTGCAGGAATTTGATGAGATTGGCTATGACTCACCCCATCATGAAACCTTCTATGAGAACAATAAACAGTCATTCAATGGGCTCGGATTCAGTTCTCGTGCCAAGAACTTGTCCCACAGTTACAGAATGCTGCTACCAGGATGCAATAAAGGAAGCTCCATGCATCATAAACCTTCCTTAATTGCTTAGTATCACCCAGTTGAGCATTTCTGTTCGAATTTCTTTTCACTTCATCTTTTCATCCATTGCCCCTGCTTTCTGGCAGATTATAATTTATACTTTTTGAATAAAAACTTTATGTTGTTAGCAGCCAAATTACAAGCATTCTTCATTACCAACAAGATGCCATAATGATTTATTGAAACCAAACCAAGATGTAAAACAAACATCAGTTGTACAACATTGTTATTTATTGAACGAACACGACTCTGTAACAACAGCTGTCTTATTCATCCGATCAACTCCTCTGCTCAGGCCATGCTTTTGCTGGTAGCAGTCCTAATGATCTGAAAAAGAGCTGTCAAAGGAAAAAAGAGCAGAAGGCTGAGTTGAAGCAATCAAAATGTTTATTTAAAACCATTAGTACTAGGATATCCAAAGACAGAAAGTGAGCATACATGACCCAACGACCACAAACACAAAGAAGCCTAGAAGAATTGGGCCAACAGGGTATTCATTTCCTTTCTTTGCTGAGCTTTCCACAGATCCCCTCTTTGAGATGTTCCTTTGAAACCTTGCAACCTTCCTTCCCGCAAGGCGTTTTGAGGTAGTCTTTTATCATCAAATACCAATTACAACAACAAAGACATAGATTAGAAACACCAATCTCGACATGCAATTGTACCAATTACTTTGACATGCAATTGTACCAATTACTTTGACATGCAATTGAACTTACCATTGTTGTAAGTGTGGTTTGCGTTTGTTGAAAGCAGAAAGGTTTGTAAAATGGAGAAGAAGAAGAAATGAAGAAGATATAGGGGCTGTCATGTGACAACACCTATCGTTTTATAAGCAAAACGTGGGACTACTGCTCTGCTCTTTTCTGTACGTTACGTCAATACAACCAAATTTGCTTTTATGAGGAAAATGTCAACATTAAAAAGACAATCAAATATAGAAATTTTAATGTTTTTACAACATATTATTAGTTAATTATGTTTCAAACATTTCACCTTTTATATTATTAAATGTTACAAAAAATGGCAGGAAAATCACAATCAATCTGCAAAATCCAAAATTCATTTATTGTCAAACGGGATTTCCAAAAACTGATAAAACCCCACTTTTTGTTATATAAGCATTAACACTATATTATATGAAACAAACATAAAAAATTACAGAAAAACTAGGGAACCAGGCTTTTGAAAGTAAAACAAAGCAGTACATTTTGAGCACCCAAATTTCTACCACCCCGAGTTGTTCTTGGCCTTATTGCTACCATATAAGCGGAAGAGACTAAATGCTGAGATACAAGATAGGCCCACCATGCAGATGCTAACTAGTAGTGACACTGCTATTCCTTCCCCAATTTGGTTACAAAATTTCCCGTACATGTTGCATATCACCATCCATTGAAGCTTTGTTTGCCCCAACTTAGCAAACGCCGCTGACTGTGCTGCAGCTCCCACTGCAGCCACATTCAAGTATGCCAGTGCCTGCAGTGCACAAACACTTCATGTGTTACTCATTTGGTTTAGATATATGCATGTAACAAAGGGCTACTTCAAGGTAAATATAAACAGTGGCGGTTCTTAGCGACCCGAAACCAAACCTTTAGTGACACACCTAACGTGACTAGTCCTACAAGTGTGAACTGCAATAGAAATCTCCTCTCTTCATTAAATATTAACTTTATCTTTTATGTGCATTATTTGGCAACATACATATCACCCCAGAATTCCCTTCTCCACCCACCCGCATTAGTTAGGTTTTCGAAACCGCGTGAAGATTCTGTGCAGCAACATTAAACTGGTTGGACAAAATTCAGCAAGTGGAAAAAACCAGTAAAGCTTGCCATGAAAGAACAATAATTCCATTTCAACAGCACCAACGACCAACTTTTCTTTTGGCATAGAAAATTTGCTTATAGGTCCACCTACTTATATACTCGTACATATTTATTACAAGCTTTATAAATTAGGTATTAGTTGTTTCTTTGTATTAATGATGTTCATCTTCCCCTCATTATTACATGATGCTGCTTGACTCGTCGTACTGTTGTTGTTGCTGTCGAAATCTAGGGTTTTCATTTTTCTACACAACAGTGTAATATTAAAGGCTAAACAGCAAATTACCTGCCACCCTGACCACTACATTAACTTTGAGCATTAAAAGCTAGTCTACTAAATGTACGACCAACATTGACTCAGCTTTCCTCCCCTCTTTCTCTTTCCTTTTCTCTAGCAGTTGAAGCAGTTGAAGGAAGAAAAAAATTGTTCTCTTTCAATGCATCTTAAAATTGCCATTTTACAACGTTTTATTACTTTTTTTTTCAACTACTAAGCATACAATTCATAATCTTTTTCTTTGCGAAGCCAGCATGAAAACAGCAAAAAAAAAAAAAAAAAAACAATTTCTTTTTTGGTTAAATGAACCCATTAGCCAAATCAGGATATGTGGATAGTTCTGCAACTGAAACATACATGCATGCATGCATACATATATATATACTATAAACGAAACAAGACCAAGGCATGCAATAGCTTCTATGATGGGAAACACAAGTACCTGATCTCCAGAAAAAATGGCCAAAGCCTGAGGCTTACTAAAAAGGACACTTCCTCTCACCATACCCACAACGCAACGCACTCCTTGTATCAATGAGTAAGCTGCAGTTATGCCGTTGGCCGCCACCAAAAACCTGCGTTATGTACATCAAACTTGATCAACAAAAGCAACTCACAAGAGGGAGTAGAGAGGGTATATATATTTCTTACACAAGAGCTTTCATGTCTGTAAATCTAGCTTTCTTTTGAATAGTGAAGATTTCTTTGATCTGGGTATCTGTTCCAACAAGAACAGCTGCAAGAACACTTAAGCCACATATGAGACACCTCAAAACCAGCTCTGCAACTCTCACTCTTCTATCAATGACCTTCAAATTAGTGCCATGGTAGACGGGAACATTCCCAGGGCTAACTCCCACACCCAGATAACTCATGTTTTTGCTAAATTCCAACACTCAAGCAGAGAAGGAAGAAATAGAGCAGCACAGCAAAAACAAATCTTGGAGCACAGTGAAGGTACACGGTACACCTAACTAACCAGGGCCGCTAGCCTACATCCACCCCACTTCTTAAATAGGTTTGAGCTCAGTAAATACGTTGGATGGTAGAATAATGAGAAGATAAAACATTAAAATAAATAATAAATAATATTATTGTACTATTACAAAATGAAAATTCAACGTATGATTGGAATTTTTTTTTTTGTTCAAGTATGTCAGAAGTAGCTGTATTTTTCGTAACATTTTAGATTTTAAAATTAAAATTTAATGGTTAATCAGCTTTCATTAAAATGTCATTTTTTTAATTATATTTTTATTAAGTGAATATTTTTTTTATTTCAAAATATCATATCAATAAATTTAATAAAAAATATTAATACTTGAATATGAATTTTGAAATATAAAAAAAAAAAACTAAATTGTCAAATAATTTTCTTTCAAATTCGTACAAAATTAAAATTCATAATTGATGAGTTTTGGAATCATTTATTATTTGTTAATAAATGTATAAAACTATAATCTTTTGTTTTCTTTCTCCCACTTTTGATTTATCCATCATTGAACGAAAATAAAATATAGAAAAAGGGAGTAAAATTGAGAAAAAGTTTTGAAAAATATACCTTTAGGGGGAATAATTATAGTAGGATTATTTAGGCTGTTGAGTTTTTGTACATCGTATGAGTTTCTTTTAATTGTTATATCACTCATTAACACAGCATAATTAGCCACACTTTCGCTATACATCACTTTTGTCCAAGGTGCCACCTTACTACCAATGAAATTTTGAAATGTAATATTTTTATTGCCTCTTATATATATGCCTTTACATTTCAACAATAAAGAGAATTATCTAATCTCATTTCTCTTACTTACCCTTTGTATCTTCTTCCCTGTCTCGACATCTTTAAACCACGGCTCTCCATCTTTTAAAAGTAAACCTAGAGATATGTAAATGGTATTGCTTAGGTATAAACCACGTAAAGTATTCTATTATTGGAAAATGCCTCATGGAAATGAGATAACTCACACAATGATGTTGAGATTATAGGTGATTTATTCGATGGTGTCAAGAGTAAAACAAGTTTATTATTATTATTTTGATATATAAAGCTATTAATATATGCTAAATAAGGTTTATAAGTCGATTTTTTTAATTAGGGTTTTATGTCAATTTTAAATTTAATTAAGGATATAGGTTGATATTTTTAGAAAGTAGATGCGCTTTTCAATTCTCCTTTAAGGTTAAAGTTTTTATTTTATTAGGATTAGAGTTTTTATTAGGATTTTTGTTTTAAGGGTTTTGGGTATTTTAAAAGTGTTTAGGGTTTTCGACGAAAATTCTTAACTATAAATATCAAATTTTACTATATTTATTATTTCCACATATTAAAATAGTTTTAATTATAATTAATTTTTTTTTTAAATTAGAAGATTTATTGTGGCATGTGCCAAGCTAAAACGAAAATGATAAAAGTTTTTTAGTGTTTGTCCAAAATTACAAAATTTTACTACCTTATTATTTCACATTAGTAATTTAACATGAAAGGTGAACTAATTTATAAAATGTATAATGATTTGTTTAATTTTTAATTTGATAAAAAAATCATTTTAATTTTACTTCTTTTAACCTTAATTTTACTGATGTGGCACACACGTAGACTGCAACGTTAACATTAATTTATTTTTTTAATATAAAAATATAAATTTTATTAAAAATTTTAAAAGTATTAAAAATATTTTTTAACTTTTAAAAAGTTAATTAATGCTAGCATGGCATACACATGGACTTCCAAGCAAATGACATGTCTGCAAAGTCAACAAGCATTAACTTTTTCAACTAATATGGGGTGATTTGATAAATAATGCAAATTTAAGAGTTGAAACACGCAAAAAATTAGATAGAAGGCTAAAATGACTTTATTTTTGTAAATTGATAAGTCAAATAAGTCATTTTACCTTTATAAAATAATTAAAAAGTTGGGTGTAATGACAAGATACTTTATACTCTCAAAGAAAAACGCAAGTTTAAACTTTGGAGAAAATATTTGTGGAGGGACAATCACGAATTTCGATAATAAATAGTAAAATTAGATCGTTTTTACTTTCATTTTTTATTGTTTAATAAGAATAATTTTTAGTTAAAATTAAGAGTTTTCACGAATAAAAATAAGTGAGTAAATTTTTACTTAATTAAAAAACGATAAATTTACTTAGTGCACTAGTTTAAGAGCTTTTAATAAGTTGCTGACGCCGGCTCGAAGGCTTAGCATTAAAGCTCAGTCGATGCCCCGACAAGCTCCGCCATGATGACGACTTTATTTCCTCCTCGCCAGCGTACCTGCTGGACGTGGGTACATCAGCCTTGCTTGAACAGACACTTCCGATAAGCTTTCTTCTCTTCTTGCTCCTGGCAACGATGGCTAAGCTGATGAGAGGTCTAGGGTTCACCCTCTTGTGTTCTGGGCTAGGCTTGGTTGGCCTTGTACTTTATGGTTTTATTTCTTTGGGCTTTGGGCCTTGTTATGTAATATTTAATGAATTGCTTGATTTCTATTTATAAAAAATCAGTTTCTTTAAAAGAAGCTTAGTAACTTATTTCATTTTTCAGTAATTTTAAAAAGTTATTTCGTCATTAATTATTTTCAATTAAAAGAGTAAAGGAAAGATTAGTTCACATTTTACAGCTACCCCTTTCAATAATATTTATCTTTAAGGTTTAAATTTGAGTCTTTTTTTTTATAAGTATTATATATTTTACCATTGTATGTAACTACATAAATAATATCACTAAAAATTTAAACAATTTAAATCATTAATCACTTCATAAATATTTTTAATTTTTAATTTCTTTCTTTCTAGATTCATCCTAATAAATGTAACAAAGCAAACAAAAAAATATATGGTGATAGAGGTTTGTTTATGAGTGATGGTAACTGAGCTGATGGAACGTAGTCAAACAAAAAAGCTCAAATAACGCACGAGGCATAGAGGAAATTAACGACCGACCACCTCATCCGTAGAGAAAACAGACTGAGACCACAGACAGGGGCATTAATGGTGGGTAACCATACCATTAAAGTCCTTTTGTGGGGAAAAGGAAAAACCTGGAAAAGATGGAAGGGAGTGAAGGCAATGGCCTTTTCCTTCATTAATTTATCTTGTATTACTAGGTGGTGGACCTTTTTGTTGTTTCAAGAAGGGGGTGAGTAGTGGTGAGATAAGGTAAGGGGATCTCAACAGTGCTTTCAGGCTGATGCTTGAATTTAATGACCACCCATTTCTCCTCCTTCTATGCCTATTGCATACACTAGTAGATCAGCCTACATCTCCATGAGAAACAATGGAACATCCCTCCCTTCCAAAGCTAGTAAGTAAAAGCACTATATTTCAACTACTGAGTAATAAAAAGTTTGATGTCTTTTAAATAAAATTTTGAATTCAAGATTTGTGAATAAAGAAATAATACCGAAAGTAAATTTTACTTTGATTTAAGAGTTTAACTAAGTTGAACTCTAAATTTAATCGAATTCTAATATAATTATTTGTTGGACGCTCAAAAATTAGGTTATAAACAAAATTTAACTTTCCTATTTCAAGTACTGTGTTAACTCTATATAGCCATAAGCAAATACAGTATGTAGCAGCTAACTCCACCTTTAATTGTAACACCATTGATTGACCTCGACTTCTCCCATAGATGTCCATTTAATTTGTATTTTTTAATAATATCAATCGTACATAACAAGTAGCAACTAGTTAGTAATATATATAATTTAAACTATTCGGATAATCACCTAAGGTTGAGAATACTCTTATAGTCTTATTTCAATTACTAAATTCTTTTTTTTTTTTTTTTTTTTTGAATTTCACAATTGCTATTAGAGTAATTGAAATTTGTAGTTACTTTATCGCTAAAATATCTTTAATCACCTAATGAGATGTTGATATGGTCATTTTCATTAGCATAATAATAAATTTAGCTCTCTATTTCTATATATTTTATCAATTTAACACTGATTTAATTTAAATATTTTAAAAAAGTAAAGGATTAAAAAAACAATTAATAAAAAATCAAGAAAGCAATTAATGCCTTACAGAAAAAGTGCACCTAATTAAGTGCTTAAAATGAATTAGACCTTTTTGTTAATCGAAGTTGTGATTGATCGGTTTAAAGAAATCATAAATTTTTTTAAAAAAAAATATAAAAAATATTAAAAATTATAAATAATTAAAATAATAATAATTAAAATTTTAAGAAATTATAGATTATTTAAAAATGATAAGAAAATCATAAAAATAAAAAAATAAAAATTATAAAAATCGTAAAAAAATTATAAAAATTTCGTGAAAGCGAAACAAGTGTAAGTCAAAACAATACATCAAAATAATGAAGAAAAGCTAAATAAACTAAAGATAAAAGATTGAGGAATAAATTTATTATTAAGTTAATAGTGACCAAATATATTCTAACAATGGAGTGGATACAATTCCAATTTATTCTAATGGTAGTAATAAAAATGACAAAATAAATTGAGTGATGAAATTAGGCAAACAAACTATTTGGAGAACGAAAATTTTGAATGATCATAATTTACCATCTTTTGATATGAATTACTTCTTTAATTCGCAACACTAATACAGTATTTATATTACACACTCTTCGGGCAAACTTTTTAATTAACTTGCTCCATGCATGCTTCACCTTAATTGCAAAGTTAGCTTGAAAACTAAATTCCCATGGAAGGTGCAATGTTGGGCTTTCGAAGAGGATAGCATCCGCCATACCTTGTGTAGCCACCATATATAGAAGTATGGGCAAAGTGAACCCCAAACACTAACATAGATTTCTGTCATATATGGCTGCGAAACGATGAAAGAGATTGTTTAAAATTGATAAGTATATATCAACATTCGCTGGGTGTAGTGGCTACTGATTTTGAGGATCTTTTGGTTTGTGAGCAACACCATACCAAATTTAATCCTCAGTATTGTCCCCAAATATATGTGAATGTATGAAAGGGATGACACTCTTCAATCTTCTATATTGAGTGCATGTGATATTAAATTTCCCCAAGTTGTAAAATTGAAATGGAATTGCTACACCAATTCATCCATCTTATCCTATTTAATATGTTGAGTGTAAATATCTATTTTGAAGTGTATCACTTTCTCAATAGAAGATATTATTTTCATGTTGGAATTTCGTCTCTCGTACTCTAAAAAAGGTTCAAAGAGATTCACAGAGTTTAGAAAGTGCTTCAGTTGATGAAGATACAACTTGCAAGCTCACAGGAAAAGTATTAATATTGTGCAAAATATTAATTATGCATATTGCACCTGCCGAGTTTGAACTCTTATAGGTACAATATTCATAATTAATATTTCATAAAATATTGACATTTGTCTTGTGAATTTGCTGATAAAATTTCAACAGGAAGACAATATTCTCCTTTGAGAGAGTAAAACACTCCAAAGCATATACTCTCTCAACCGAATCTAATCCAATAATAAGAACAATAAGAAGCATTCTTCTATGTGTGTACCTTAAAATGGATTTAGGGATGGTATATAGCGAGATAAGGAAAAGATGACAATTTTTGGGTTTTTAGAAGGGTTGAAATTGGAATTAGGGAACATTAACATTCAATAAAAACCAAAATAGGCTCATTGTCAACAAGTCTGAAAACTTTCCAAACGAAAAGTATTGCAATGATTTTGCCCTCCACCTAGGGAACGGTTTCAAATTTGCATGAATTATGGCCTGTCAACAAAAAAGATATTAACTTAGATTTGAATCATGGATAGGGATCAAGACCCGTGAAGATGGCAACAACTAGATTATAATCTTACTTGGGTCAAGATCAGTGATGATTGCAGCAGAATTGAAGTAGCAAGTAGCTCCTTTGTTCTTGAATTTCTGGTAGTAGTTGTTAAAGGCATAAGATGCATGGTCTTTTATAGTATTTGGATGGTAACAAGGCTGGTTCACTTGTATCTTACTGCAATCTGCACCTCCCTTTCCACAAGCCCAATCAAGTGCCTTCAACAAGTCTTCATCTGGTGTTTGTTCGTCAGCTATGCACCATTCTCTGAACCCTCCACCTAATACAATCACAAAAAAAAAAAAAAGAGTACACCACCATAAAACCACGGAAACATCAATGAAAATCATTAAAACATTGGGATTACCTGCAGTCATCTGCAATAGTAATGAAACCAAGCAAAGAACAAATAGAATCCTATGTAGAGCAGATGACATTGTGGCTAATCAAAGATGGAACCAGTACCACCATTATTTAGCTGTAAGGCTATAGAGAAAGTTAAATCTCATGATGGGAATTGTTTGCTTTTGTCAAAGTAGAGGTTCTTCTCTTTCTATGTTCCTTCCATCTTACGATTAACAAGATTGTATTTTTTATTTTAATAATAATCAAATCAATCAAGAGTAAATACCAGTAATAAAATGCTTATGGAGGTATGTATATTTGGTTTGTAGCTTATGTGTTAAGATTTCATTCGTAAGGAACATTGCAGATGATATTAGAATCAATTGGTCTCCTTGATGAAGGCAAACAAAAAGCAAAAGCAAAAGAAAAGCGTTAGACTTTGATCATATCTAAATGTTTTGAAAATTACATTAACCGTATTTGAACTTTGATTATTTGAGTGTTAATAACTTAATTTTTGTTCTCTTCACATATTAAAAACAAAATTTGAAGGAATTAATTAAACATTATGAATCTTGGCTTTAAGGCAAAATGATGTTAAATTAATCCATTAGAATTTAGGTAGATATCCATTGATTTTTCTTTCCATCTCTAAAGGGGAAAGGTAAATAAAGAGAACAACGATTCTGTAAGTTCATTTTCCAACATTGATTGGGCTGATAAGCAATCATCAAATCAAGTGTGTCATAAGTCCTTGTAATATTTAATTTCTCGTGTTTTATTTTTTAAACATGTCATAAGTCCTTGTAATTTTTAAAAAAAAATTAAAATTTAGTCTTTGTAATTTTAGTTTCAAGAATTCATGATACGAGTATGGGCTCAATTTTCAGCCCAAGAACATGTTGGGCTTAACCTTTTACAAAGTCTATGTAACAAGCTCAAAAGAACACAAAACGATAGGCTCAACTTTAGATGGGAATTTTAGTTTAAAATCAAAAAACCCAAATCTTAGTTTAAAATGTACAGATTTGATGGTTTTAAGTTTCAAGAAAATATAGATTTCAATTCTTGGAAATCTTAGTTCAAGATCAAATTTCTTGAAGCGGGATGTGATTGGACGATTCATTAAAATAGTTTTTAATAAGCCCAATTATGTTAATTTCATGCTGAAATTCAGTCTATGCCCTTTCCTTACTGGTTGAATTTCTCTATGTTATTTTCATACTTAAGTCTTTTTTTCATTCATTAGGTTAGTTATTTACTTGTTACTTATTATTCAGGTAATCCTAGTGTGATTAGGAGTTTATTTTTACCCTAATTTTGCCTATATAAGGCAAGTCACACTCCTTTCATGTAATTTACCACACGCATCTCTTTTTTTATAAAATATACAATTCTTTGAGTTTCTCTCATTGTAATATCTCTATTGTGATTTTTAGAAGTTTCATCTTAGTTTTCTTCAAGAATCCATGAGAAGCATTTTTCACCCTCCAATTTACTAGGTTGTCGTCCTAAGGGTTAATTAGAACCATTTGTAAAGCTTATTGAAGTTTTTTCTTTAAAGGGTTTCATAAGGCATCGTCTTTTCATTACATTCTATCCAATCTTTTTCCATTTTCCCCGTATCTTTATTAATCTTGATTAAGTTCATTTGAATCTTTTTCTCATACTCTTTCTTCTTATTTAATTTCAAGTTTCAAGATTCAAGGTTTTGGCTTCAAGAAATGTGAATTAAAGTTTAAAAAACTCTAGTGTTCTAAATCTATTTGAGTTTTCTTATCTTTTTTCTTAATCTATTTGAGTTTTATTATCTTTTTCTTTTCTTTGTTGTTCGGTTTGAGGAGATATAATATATCTTTATTGTTTGATAATTTTCTTGATCAATAACCCTTCAAACAGCCTTGCTTATTGTTGTTTTGCATTCAAGAATGCCTCTTTTGAGAAGATCTTTCAAACTGTTTGCTTCATCTTGTTTTCATTGTTTTCAAATTGATTTAATATCTCATTGTTTTCATTGTTTTCTATTTTGTTTGGTGCCTTTTGTTTCAAGGCCTGTTCGACAACTTTCTTTTCCCTCAAGAATGCATCCTTGGGCTTCAAGATAGCCTTCTTTATTCGATTTTTGAGTATTATGCATGTCACATATTATGTATAAAAGTAACAAAATATTTTTTTCCACCTAATGTAGTATTATGCATGTCACATACTATGTATAAAATTAAACATTTTTGTTTTCCTTTTAACCTTAAAGAAGGACTTTTAGTAATTTTAGTTAATGTACATTTTTGTTTTCCTAATCTATAATGCCATGAACAAAAAGATTCAATCATGTAAGCAAAAACAATATTTTTATTCTTATTAATAATTTTGAGTTTGAACATACCCTCATACATATACCCTTTCCCTACAAAAATTCTTCCCTTAGTCAGAATAAACTTATCTGCCTCAAAAACAAGTTTGAAACCAAACTTGTTCAACAGACTTCCAGACGCTAAATTATTCCTAACTTCTGGTACATATTATACATCATTCAAGGTTAAAACATTTTCAAAAGTGAATTGTAGTTCAACATACCCTTTGCCTTTGATTGCTGCAGTGGAAGAATTTTCCATGTACAAGACATTACCATATTCACATTGTATGAATTTTGTGAACATGATTTTATCTTTACACACATGTTTGGTTGCTCTAGTATCAATCTACCATGCATTACAATCTTGTACCATATTAATTTCAAAAATCATAGCAATGAAATTTTTATTATTATCAGCCTTAAAAGAAAATTTCTTCTTTAAGACTCGACGTTCATTCTTGAAATGTCCTAGCTTGCCACAATTGTAACATGAGCCTTTTTGTTTCTTTTTGAACTTAAATGCTCTGGCAGCCTATATGAACTTTCTGTTGGATGGTTTAGTAGTCTGTACTTCCTCTGTAACATGTACTGTGGCATTTTCAAAATCTAGGTTCTGATTTTGTTTTCGATATTCTTCTTTAATAACAAGATGATTTGTCAAAGCCTCAAGAGATATTTCCTCTTTCTTATGTTTTTGACTTCTTTTAAAGTCTTTCCAAAATGGAGGAAGTTTGTCTATTATAGAGGATACAACAATTATTTCATCCATTTTCATATCATATTGCTTAAATTGATTCAACATTTTTCAATATCACGAAATTGTTCCATAACAGAATGATCATCAATCATTTGATAATTATTGAAACGACTAACAAGAAATTTCTTACTTGTAGTATTTTTTATCATGTATCTTATCTCTAATTTGTCCTATAGTTTCTTAGCAATGACCTCGTTTTAGTAGGTGCCGAACAAACCATCGATAAATCGTTTGATATGTGGCCTATGCACATGTAATCAGCATTGTCTCATTTTTTCTTTTTCTTGGGTTGCAACAACAGATTTGTTTTCATTCTCTTTTGGTCTTGGAGTATCCAAAACATAGGCAATCTTCAAAATTGATAATAAGAAGTGCATCTTTTTCTGTCATTTTCAAAAATTACCACCATCAATCTGATCAAGCTTGATAAAGTTGGAAGCCAACTCCCTTATTATTCCACTTTCATGTGTTGTAGTAGCCATCATAAAAAAATGGAACCTTAAAATTGTCATTACAAAACTTAAATAAGAAAAATCTCGAACACACGAACGAAACACAAACAACTCGAATAGAAAACGAAGAAATAAGACAAGGCTCCAAGGTGTTTATCAAGCCGCTATCTTTAAGGTTCTATTCTCTCCCACCTATACTCGATGTTCAAATGAGTTTCAAGCAAATGAATCTCGAGGATATAATGAAGCCTGATGGCTATTTGCATTTTGCACTGACGAAAGTAGTCCACTAAGCACTGAGCAATGTATAACAAGAAAATCAATTTCTATAAAGAATTTCTGCAGTAATTTTTTTATAAAACAATCTAATAATATTAGAAGATGGAGGAAAGATAGAGAATTTTTAGAACTTGTTGGTATGATTTCCAAATGAAATCGCATTCCTATTTGTAGGAAGTTTTATGTCTCTTCGTATAGATATCTTTCAATAGGTGGCTTTTCTGAATAATAACATCTTCAAAAGGGAACTAATCATTCATCTAATATCATAACTATTTAAGTAATATTGTTTGAATAATTATAATTCTTTGTCAAAAATCAAGTGATATAACTCTTGACCAATAACCAAAAGATATAACTTTTAATTAATTATATCATTTCATTTATAGTTATTGAAACAATATAAATATTGTTGAAAATGTTCCAACAACATTAACCTTTAGTAAGTCAAATTATGACATATTTTTAAAAATAAAATTAGGTGAACTTATTTTTAAAATAAATATTTAATGATAAATTATTATCTAACTGTATAGAATATACATAATTAATTAAAGTAATATTTAAACTAAATTTTAGTATAGCACATATATTTTGATGTGTTTAAATTTCGTAATTTATTAAACAAAATAATTTTCTTTATGTAAACGAACATTATTCATAATAATTAATAAGTATAATTACTTAAAAACTAATAAGTGTAATTAAAATATTTATTATTTTAATAATTCAAATATTATAATAATAAAGTTTTGTATTCATTATTAAACGCACAATTTATGTACTCGTTAATTTTTTTTTTTCCTTTTTTTTTCATAATCAATAAATTAACCATAATAAAGGTATGAATAATATACATATAATATATTATATTGAATTATACAAATGTATCATTTATAAAATTTTATATGAAATATAAATTTATTATATAAAAAATAAAATGTGATATTTAAAACTAAAATAATAATTTTTTTCTGAAATATTTATATCTTAATAAATAATAAAATCATAATATAACCAACAACAAAAAAAATATGTCGGTTCATTTAAAATTTCTTTAAACTCGTACTTAAAAGAAGAAATTAAATATTCCATTAAAAATATAAATAATTACTAGCCAATATTCATACTTATCCTCCCTCCTTGTTTGGGTAATGAATATACTTAGTTATAGATGGTATCTATTCTGGAATTCATAAAATGTGAAATCACCAAATGTATATATACATGAACCAGTAGATGCAATAGTTATTAGAACCTTAATAATTTTTGTTATAGTACATAATTGGTAAAGAGTAACAGCACTATCATATATACTAGTTTTTGAATGAATGGCACTCTTCTAGGTTTGTTAGAAATTATTATTGCTTTTTAGCCTTGCAACTTAATTAAGAGATCAAATTTTGGGAATTTCAGCTTAATTATATTTATATATAAGAGAGAACATGAAGGAAAATTAATAAAATATACCCGATGGAAGATATGAATTGCTACTATATATAATCCAACTCTTTCGCTAAATATTACTGGTTAATATATATATATATATATATATCATTGGTTACAAATGAAGAGAGGTATCGATATCGTCATTGTAATCCGAATCTTGGGATTTGTTGAGAGAGACATGCAAAGTGGGCGAAGGTTTCCCTGTGACTGTTGTTGTTGGCAACAAACCAAAAAGTGGGGTCTCCATGCACCCAAAAGTAGAACTTGGAGGTGGAGGCCAATTGCCCCTCGACTGTAAACCAGACCAGAGTGATAACATGTTAGGTACTTGACGAGGTGGTAGAGATGGTGGTGACCTTGGTCTTGGTGTGGTCAACAAGTGAAAGAACAGCAACCCTGATGGCTCATAACAAGTGGGGTTGTTGCATTGTTTAGGCTCCGCCAGCTTTCTTAGCAGTTCCCTCTCTTCTCTCATCTCTTTCATCCTCTCCAACTGCCTAAACCTCTCTTGCAGCAGCGCAATCGATGATTGGGTTACGATTGGATCATTCATACTTTCCCTTCCCATTTTGCAACCAACAATGCCTAAGGAGACGTTTAAAGGGTTTACGTGTATTTATAGGATGTTGGTAGCATGTGTCCCCCGTAGCTTTTGCTTGAATTAGTTTAAGGCATGCAGTTTTAGTTGTTCGATGAAATTCTAAAATGATTTTTAGAAAAGGAATAGAATCGGTAGCTAAGGGGCAAAATTCCAAAAGGAAAAGGTTATATGGGCAATCTTAGGGGTAGTAGTACTTTGGTTAGTGCAAGTGAAGAGTGGCAAAATTAACGTTTAAAGGAGAAAAAGAGTCCAAAAGAATGTTGAAAGTGGCACATGGATATATGGATTGGAATTTGGAAGGGTATGTTTGGAGGAATTTAATAGATTGGGGATGCTCTCTGTCACCTAGCTACCTTGCCCTCAATCCAATGCTTCTTTTTAGCTTTGGAGAGACCGTGGGATGTTGGTGGCCCTTCTTAGTGGGGTTTTTCCATAAACAATTCCACTACATCAAATTCCTTCTTTTAAAAGCTTTAATTAATAGTTATGAGGTGAGAGTAATAAGAAATTTAGGGGTAGTTTAGCATTAAGAAGTACTTTTAAAAATTATTGTGGAAAAGTAATTTTGAGAATTATTTTTGAAAAGTCTGGTTTAAGATTTAAATATTTAGTATTGTTGTCAAAAAGTATTTTTTGAGAAATAAAATGTCTATTTTAGATGTGGTGTCATAAAGTAATAAATATGCATATAAATAATGTTTAAATTAATTAATATTATAATATCTTAGTAAAAATATTAAAAATAATTTATTATAATTTGTTGTTAATATTTTAATATATGATATATAAAATTTAAACATTTAAAAATAATAATTTTAATTATTAATAAAATTTAATTCGAATATATAAAATATATTTTAAATAATAAAATATAACCAATAAAAATTTAAAAATATAATATCATATATATAAAATAAATTTTAATAGGAAAATAATTACATACAAAATATAAATATTATATAAAATATATTATAAGGGTTAAAACTGTTATTTGGTCCAAAAGCACTTTTATTAATAGCAAAAGCTAAAAAAAAAAAAAAAATTTGCTTTTAGGTTCAAAAGTACTTTTTAAAAGTATTTCTAACTCAAAAAATTATTTGTTTAACATTATTTCTTACTTAAAAATTACTTTTTACCTAAAAAATATTTTTGAAAAGTAATACTAAATAAAATCTTAATATATTCTAAATAAAAGATAATTTTGGAAGAGTTTTATCTTATTGAAAAGTTTGACTCTTCTAAATTTAGAATTTAATCAAAATGTATGGCGATTATCCAATATGTAAAGATGTGATTAGGAGAAAGAGGAAGAGAGGACGGTGAGAGTAAGGGGTAAAGGACAAGGGATAGAATCATAGAATAGGGAACAATCTTAGGAGCTCCTATATAATGCTTTGATGGAACAGTAATGTGTGACAAAGACAGACAGGCAGACGGACATTCTCTCTCTCTCTCATTCAAGATATGTTTTGTCTTGAAGTTGTTGGAAGGGAATGGCATGCACAGATGAAAGCTGCAGATGCCAACAGTGTTTGGGATTTGGATGCTTCATCTATGCAGTGGAACCGGTAATGCCCCTCACCTCCACCCTCCCCCACTCTCTCTATTATATAATATTACATTTGGAACATCGATATTTGGAAGACGTTGTACTGCGCCTGCGGGGTGAGTGGATTGAAAAGGAATATGGGGTTCATAGACAAGGCGTGCAGTTGATCTATATTCCTATTCTACATAACCATATATACATACCTATATTTTGCACTAATTAATAAGGATTTGCCTTCAAAGTGGCCATGTATATTATATATATTGTAGCCTTGTCCATGTTTTGATATTTATCCCCTCCACTCGCACATATAGCGAGAAAGTAAACATATATAAGTACATTTTTTTTTTTTTTTGTGGAGTTGCAGATTTAAAAATTCATTATCACTTATAGTGACCAACGTTACCAAAAAGTAACTGCGAAGCTGCATAATCTTAAATCTTAGAAGCTGCTGCAAATCTTCAGTCCTTTGATAAACTATTCAAGTTAAAGCATTTTAATCAAATAATCACTTACATGCAGATCATCTTTTACTCAAAAAAGAAAAAAGAACATGCAGATCATTTGGACCTTGTATTTAATTAGGGTATTGTTTGTACCTGATGCACCATTAATGTTAACTAGGGGGACGGATGGATGGATCAAATACGTACATGCCGGCTAAGGCTAACTCTTTCTTTTCATCATTGGCTTTGTGTGGAATATTATGCTGCTAGTATCTGTCCTTATCCGTCTGTATCATATATATGGCTAGTTACACTTGTATATTCAGTTCACAACAAACTAGTTTCTCAGTCGCCTCAGTTTGCAAATGTTATCCCCCATTCTTTCGCGGCATAATAATTTATTTAGACTCCCCAACTTTACACACAAAAAAAAAGTCATTTTAGCCCTCCATTTATTTTTTTTAATCTTTTTTAGCCTTTAAATTTATATTGTTTGTCAAATTACCCTAAAATGGATGAAAAAGTTAACATCCGTTAACATACACGTGTATTGTTACATAGATGCAATGCCAACAATTAATTAAATTTTTAATTTTTAAAAAATTAAAAAAAGATATAAATTTTATTTAAAAATTAAATGGTATTAAAAAGTATAAAAATTATTTTTGCATATTTTTAATTTAAAAAATAATTAATTGCTTATATATTGTAGATAATATATTCTTTAAAATATTTATTAAATTAATTAATTTAATTTTGATTATATACAAAATTATTCCCTACTATAGTTGAAACAATATTAATTATAAGTCTTTTTTCTATTTTGGATTTCATTAAAACGTTAATTTAAAATTGTTAACTTTGAATTATGTGAATGTACATGGAGGTTTTTCTATTACAAGGACTTGATCAAATTAGTTTATCTATTATTAAATAAATTAATATTGTACTATTAAAAAGAATCAAATAAAGCTAAATTGGAATATAGTTAACACTTACCATTTAATAAAGTTAATATTTTTAAAGCTTTTATCATTCTGTAAATGAAATTGAATGAATAATTTTCAAGACATTTTTAATACGTTAAATGTTAACTCTATTACAATTTAAACTTTTTAAATTCTTTTTAATAGTAAAGGATTAAATTGACCCATTTAATAAAAAATGGACTAATTTAATCCAATCCCTATAATACAGAGACCTCCCAATTATATTTAACATTTTATAAACTTTATATTTAATTATTATTCATAATTTTAATATTTTGTACTTTATTCCATCCTCATTCATCTCAGTATATAAGTCACATATATGAATATTGATTTTTGAAATTTGCATGACAATATTGTACTCTGGATAGTACTTTATCAATATTTGCATGTCAATATATCTATTTATGTACTTTTTTTTTTCCTTCTATCAATTTAATAAAATAAAATAGAATAATCTTATCTTTTTATGTAATATCCAGTTTTTATATTAAATTTCACGCAATATTATCATTAATAAATTTCAACAATTTCATTAAAAATATTATCTTTGATTTTTTTAATATTATTCATAAAAATTATAAAAAAAAATAAAAAAATTAATGCATTTTAAACTATACGTACAATTAGCTTATACATCACACAGAGTAAAAAACTAGTATTATTTATATTACTAAGAGAGGAGCTTGAAGAGGTTGTAGGTTATGAAGAAATATTCTAGCAGCAAAAGCGTAGGTGCAAATTGTTAATGAATAGTGATCGTAATACTAAGTATTATTATAGTAGAACGATGGCCAGAAAAAGAGCAATCAAAACTGAGGCACTAAAATTGGAAGATGGAGAATGGTGTTTTGATGAAGAAAGATTGAAATTTGTTTTTCTTTTTTTTTTCTTTCAAATCTCTACACGTGTGAAAGGGTACTTAGTGGATGCTTTCCTATCTGAGGCAAGTTTATGAAACTATATGATGATTTCGTTAATAAGTTCTAATGATGAGATTTTTAAGGCACTTTTTTAGATGCCTCCTTTGCATCGAATAAGGATGGTTTCAGAGTCAGTGAGAGATCGTTGGAAACTTTGTTTGTAATTTGTTGAAGAAATTTATTGGGTTGAACTGATGGATCTAGCTCTTAACAGTACGTTGATTGTTTGATTTTGAAAGTTGTAGGTCCAAAGTCTATTACGAAGTTCTACCCTATTAGTTTATGCTCAGCCAGATACTAGATCCTGACAAAGACCATTGTTAAAAATATGCATTTAGGGCTATTTTACTATTAAGTCTCAAGACCATAAGAATAAAATTTACTTTATATTCTAACTTATATGTTTAGTGTCTCGAGACTTGGCAAGTTAGTCTAAATACATTTTTACTTAAGCCTCGAGACAGGTAGTTTTTCTCTCGAGACAAGTAAGCTTTGAAGCTAAATTAATTTTGTCCTGCTTCAGGTCTCAAGACAAGAACCCCTTGTCTTGTCTCGAGACATTCAAACATCGAAGATAAAGTATGAAAATCGGGGAGGCTGCTCACAAAACCCAGTCTCGAGACATAAGAGACCTTGCCTCGAGACACAATTTCTAATGTCTCAAGACAGTTTAACTTCGAAACAAAAATACCTAAAACAAATGGAAGCCTGTCTCAAGACAGGAAGTTCCCCGTCTCGAGACACAACATTGAAACTTGATAATTGAGTTTGGATTCGAGTTCCAACTCCTAAATTAACTTAGTATCACCTAGTAACTCGATGAATTAAATTACTACACACTATGAATGTAAGATTGTGATTGAATTGAATGATTGTTTTTATATGAATGATAATTATGCTCTAAATGATATGATAAAAGAAGTAAGTTAGCTTGAGTTGCTTTGGCAACATAATGTGACATCACACATTTGGATCCGATGACTGGACCAGGTGTGGGATGTTTCAAGACTTATCGGTTCATTATTGAGAAAATTCAAGTACGCCTTTATTGATGGGATGCTCGTCAATTGTCTATGGCAGGTAGAGTGACACTTGCTAAATTAGTTCTATTATTGATACCTAATTAATTATGCAATATGCTCTTATACCCAAAAGAATATGTCTAAAATTAGAAAAAGTTGTCAGAAGATTTATTTGGGGCTCTACCGTAGAGAGGCGAAACCAACTCTAATTAGTTAAGAATAGTGTTGCATGCTAATGGGCAATGGCAACCTTCGATGAGACATGTAAGAGATCAAATTTTTCATTTCTCTTTAAATTGAGTTCCAATTAATATCAAACCAATTGACTTATTTGGGTAAGGATGTTGTGATTGAAGTATAATGTTGAAGAGAGGTTCCTTAAGAATATTGAACAGTCAAATTGCTCCTACATTTGGTGTTCTATCTCAAGAACTTGGGATGATTTAAAAACAATCTTTTGTTGGTCCTTAGGAAGTGGTTACACGATACAATTTTGGTCGAATAATTAGATTCTTGATGTTGTCCCTTTGTGGCAGCCTAGACTTGATCTTGATGGGATTTTAGATGGCCATAGAGTTTGAGACATGGCCGATGAAGTAAATAATTGGAAATGTTAGTTGTTCGCTAGGTATCTTTCTTTTTAAATAGTTCTAAAGTTTGTAGTTATTTGCCCACTTATACCCAATGTAGGTTTAGACCATTGCATGTGGAGATGGTTGAAACTTAATCTAATTTCGATGTCAAATGCTTACAAACACATACACAAGAAAATTGGTTAACAAAAGATGAAGCAAGGAAAACCATTTGAGCTTTAAAGGGCTACTACGAATTTGCTCATTTCTTTGGCTTCTACTAAATGGTAGTCTTCTAACAAATAAGGAATGCTACTTGCGAGGTATGTTAGATGAAGATCTTGTCAGTTGTGTGGGATGACCTAAGAAACAAACTTAAACTCCATGCATGAGAGGTTGACAAAGAGTGTATTGTTAGAAAATCGGGTTCGGAAAATGCAACGAAAAATAAGTTTAAGGGAAAACCAGAGTTTTAAAACTTTTTTTCAAAAACAAGAATTTTGTTGTGTTATCTAAAGTAAACACTTTGTAACACCCCTAACCCTTATCCATCACTGGAACAGGGTTACAGAGCAGTACTAGACTTTTTAGATTAAATACGAACATTTCATATAATTTAACATACATATCAGGAACTAAACATAAATCATTCATATTGTCCATTGTATGAGCCATCAAGGCCTAAAATACACATTAGAAACAAATCGGGACTAAACCGAAAACTCAAAGAATTTTTTTCACGGAACATCAAAATTTTTCCTAGGTGCAGGGGACACACGCCCGTGTGGCTAGACTGTGTGGCTCACACAGTTAAGAGATACACTCGTGTCTCAGGCTGTGTGGGCACTCGAAATAGGGCACACGTGCGTGTCCCAACCCATGTCCATGCCCGTGTAACTCTCTGACTTGGGTCACACGGCCAAGCCACACGCTCGTGTGCTAGGCCATGTGCAAAAACCTGGGCATTCTGTTTCTCAATTTTATAGATACAGGGGACACATGGCCAGACCACACGCCCATGTGCTAGGTCATGTGTCACACACGGCTGAGACACATGCCTGTATCTCTACTCGTGTGGATGAAAATAGACCATTTTAATGCCACATTTCTCACCCTTTCTTAATTTCAACCTAAACACCTCAATTTTCATGCTCATAGGCCATAACAAGACCTTCAATACAACCAAATTCTTAGCTCTAAAAATATCATATTATCACATATATCCTAACATTCTAAACTACCACATTAATCAATTCACACATTCACCAACATGGCTATAACTTATCCATCAATCATTCACATCTAAACATATATCAAGCAAGATAAAACTACACATACATATATAAGTTGATTAGAAATATAAACAAAATGTAATTCATAATATTCACACACCCAACTTTACTCAAAACTATTCCAACCCTATACATGCCATATAAACCATAGTATACGCTGCAAAAACTACCGTAACAAGTTGGATAGTGTGGCTTGATGTGTTGATCCGATCTCCCAACCTCATGTTAATCTACAAGGACATTAAACAATACAAGTAAGCTTAATGAAGTTTAGTAAGTACGATAGGTTAAACATAAATCTTATCAAACCTACTATAATCAATCAATTAAATAAATCATTCAATGTACACTTCCTATCAATCACAACTTCAGTTGATGAATACACTCATTTCAGATCAATTCCAACAATAAATAACCAATCTTCCAATTTCAATTATGTAGGTCACTTACCAAATCTTACCAAATCGGATAACGGCTTACGGATAAGAGTACATTGTTTTTAGAAGCCCGAAGGCTGAACAGAAGCACATAAGTGCTAAATAGAAACCTATAAGGGTTGAACGGAAGCTCATAAGAGCTTAACGGAAACCCATAAGGGTGTTTAACTCAAAAAAGCTGAACGAAAACTCATATAAGTTGAACAGAAGCTTGTGAAAGCTAAATAGAAATTAAACACGAAAGTTCGCAAAAAATGTTGAACCTCGGTTTACTTGGGTAATTTGCCGTCAATTCCTCATTTGCTGTCTTTTGTCACACAATGATTGTACTCAATCTCGCGTTCCATTTAAACTAGATATTCACTTCAATTTTATAATTTAATAATATTCTATTTTTCAACAATATGCTAAATACATAATGTGTATGCCAAAATTCGCCTGGCCCACTAAACAACAAACCAAATGAATAAAAGCCCAAACCAACCAACCCAATTACAAAAATTGAAACCAAAACAAAATATTATCAGTCCAAAATCCAAAATACAAAGCCCAAATTTTGTAGGCCCAAAATTAAAAAAAAACCTAGCCCAATGGCCTAACAACCTAAACTCACTCTCAAAAACCCTAGCCCCTCCTACGCCGCTGCCCACGTGTCTTCGCAGCACGCCCAACGCCCGAGGCCTGGTCTACTTACACCAGAATAGCAAGATCCCCCCGTTGACCCTAGCACCTGCAAAAAGAAAGAAAAATAGAGAACAAGAACAAGGCAAAGAAACAGTAGCAGAGATAAATGCAAACAATAGCAAATATTTTTTTAATATTGTAATCAGCTATAAAGCCGAAAAGAAATCAGGTTGTAAGGGAGAGATTCTTCAATACAAAAAAAAAGACATTTGAAATAAAAAAAATCAGATACAAAAAAAAAAGAGGAGATTGATTCGAATATTAGAAGGTTATCATCTTTTTTATTTTTTTCTTTTATTTTTCTTCTTTGAAACTACATATACATATACCTATATTTTTCATATTTTATTTTTTTAAAACTATTTTATATATATAAGTAATATAAAAAAAAAAGAGAAAAATTACCTTTTGAGCTCCAGCCACCGTGCACGGCGGTTGATGGCAGCGGTGCCCACGGAGGCGATCCGCCAGAGCAAGGCCGGACTCAGAGAGGGGCCCACAGAGGCGATTCGCCAAAGCAAGGCCGGACTCGGAGAGGGGAGGAGAGAGTTGAAAGGATTTTGAAGTTTTTTTAAAAAAAAAAAAAGTGGCTGAAATGAAGATTTTAGGGATTTTTTTTGTATTTATACACCCCTTAAACGGCGTCGTTTAGGGCAGCCTTCTCAAGCCCTAAAACGGCGTCATTTTGAACTAACCCGTGCATTGACCAGACCCGCTCCCAGGGTCCGCGTGTTTTCAACAAAGGGCCTTATTGCGCTTTTGGTCCTTTTGCATTTTCTATCCTTTTAATATAGCTCATTTTTATTTTCAATTTTTACCCTATAGTTTTTCTTCCATTTTAATTCAGTCTCGCGCAAAGTAACGTGTTTTGGAGGGCGGGGATATTTACTCTTCTGGTCCCTCCATTTCATTCACGCGTTCAATGTGGTCCTTTTCCTTTTTATTTTTTTCAGATTTGCCCCGAATTTCTGTTTTAAGTTCAAATTAGTTGCTTTTTGGTTATTTCGATTATTTTATTATTAAGTTAATTAATTTTAATATTATTATTGCTATTATTATTATTTTTATTTCTGTTATCATTATTATTATTACTATTATTATTTTTTTACTATTATTATTCATTATCATTATTATTATTACTATTTTTTACTATTATTATTTATTATCATTATTATTATTACTATTACTATTTTTTTTACTATTATTATTTATTATTATTATTATTATTATTATCTTTTTAATTTGTTTTATTTAATACCTTATTATTTACTTATTCTTTTATTTTAAACTTTTTTATTTGTTTATTTATTTATTATTTTTCTTTATATTGGCTCATTTGTTTTATTCATGATATTTTATTTTCGTCTTATATATTGTCATTCTTATTAACACATTTATTATTGTCTTACGCATATTAACATTGCAATCTATTTTTACATTTTACTACCAATTCATGTTATATTTTTATCCGATACATTAAAAATTTTGTTTTAAAATAAGAAATACTCTGTGTTTTTTTAAATTCGAAAGGTCGTTCCCTAACTTATGGGGTTTTAACTTTCTCGATAAATCCGAATAAACAAACGTTTTTTAGCATAAAATTTTAAATATTCTCGGAAATTAAGAAAAAATCGTATTCTAACTTACGAAATACGATTTCTTTCTAAAATCGAGATAATCGAACATTTTTTAAAATTAATAAATTTTTGGCGTTTATTCTCATTTCGTGGATTTAAGGCATTGTGTCCTAACTTACAGGACATAATCTTTTTTCTCGATTAACGTGAAATATACCTCCTTTTTTTTGTAAAATTTCAATTAAATAATGTTTAACAAAAGGATCGTATTTTTAAAATTTCTTCAAATTTTTAACTTTCAACATTAAAGACACCAAGTAATCGACTAGGTACCAATTTTGGCCTTATCGAGGGTGCTAACCCTTTCTCGTGCGTAATTGACTCTCGAACCCATCTTTCTGAATTTTGTAGACCAAAAATCGTTGTTTTAATAAATCAAACTGCTTATTGAAAACAACCACTTTTCGAGGTAACCCAATCACACCTCATCAAAAAGGATTGGTGGCGACTCCCGTTTTTCGTTTTCATTTTCAAAATCAAAGTTGACCTCGTTTTTCAAAAAAAAATAGTTTCGACCGCTTGTCGACTTCACTGGGGAACCAAAATAATAGAGTCATGCCACAAGTTGGTTACTTTTTGTCTTTTTGTCAACTTGATTTAAATCTATGATCCTTTTGTTGTATTCAATCTGTCTTTGTTACGATTTTCATCACTGTGGTTTATGATTGTTGCGTTGGTTTGAGTTTTGGTATCTTTCTGCATGGTCGGTCGATCTTACCCTTTTAAGTGTGAGTGAGAAACTATTCCTTCGTGAGGTTTTCACCTCCACATATGATAGTAGATCGCTTTCGGGATACATCCGTACCTATGTGTTCGTGAGATTTTCATCTCTGTGTAGCCATAGGGAAATGTATTCTCCTAAACTGAACTCGGTCTGTATGAGCCTATAATGGGTAAGAATAGAGGAGTTTACTGGTTCAGGTACCCTTACTTTAGAACCGAACCGCATGTAATGGACCCCAAGAACCTACCCTAGGTAGAACCATACCGAACCTCTAGTGGTCACCTAATTAGGCGTTTTATTATTTCTTGCTTACTTTAGCTTTGTAAATTGTACTGACTTGTTTTGTTTTACTTTGACTATGATTGCAATGCATTTTCATCATAAAAAAGAGGTGTTGATTCACGTTCATTTACTAAATAGAGAGCTTGCCATGGAAAATGAATTTCTTGATAAAATGAAAGATAGTGCGGCTGTTCGAATATGGTTCAAGAAAATACGACTAGAGAAAGGTGGTAGTCTGAAGGAGAGGTATGTATCAGAATTGTGGGACTTCACTCGTATCAACGTGACCCAGTACAATCACCAAGAATTGAAAGAGATATGGGTCTGATGGAATGATGAAATCAAGCAGCTATTTTACAATAATTACAGTGAGTTGCCCTATCTATTCGACATTAAAGTGGACAAACATTTGTTTCGAGCTCTGGCTCAATTTTGGAATCCAGCCTACAGTTGCTTCACTTTTGGAAAAGTGGATTTGGTACCTACTGTGGAAGAGTATACCACCTTATTTCGATGACCGAGGATTCAACCTAACAAGGCCTACTCTAGAGCCGCCAATATCACGATTTTCCTAAAGAAACTAATGAGTATCACAGGGATGAGTGAGTAATGGGTCGTGGCCCGGATCAAGCAAAAAGGAGAAAGCATATATATCCATTAAGAAAGTTTGCGAGATCTGATTTTGGCACATCCAAACACAAAGAAAAGGTCAATATCTTCACCTTAAGTATCTATGGGTTAGTAATCTTCCATAAAGCACTGGGGCACTTAGATGATGCAGTTTCAGGCTTGTTTGATTGGCTTGATAAAAGGGTCACACCCGTCCCAGCAATCTTGGCCGGAATTTTCAAATCTTTGAATGAATGCCGGAGAAGAGGTGAAGGTAGGTTCATCGGGTGTGCGCAACTTCTGCTAGCATGGCTCCATAGCCACTTTTGGAAGGTAGAGAAGGTTTTTTATTGAGTACTATATAAGAACTAGTGGCTCAAATACAATAGGTAGCCAATCATTTGCAAACCCTAGCAGTTCAGACTGACATGCTAAGTTTGAAGTGAATCAAATTTGGATCGAGATTAGGAGTTAGCTTGGCTTCTTAAGGAGATTAAGGCTTTGAGTATTAGGGCAAAGCCGTATACATAATCCATTTTATGTAAAGAAATTTGTTTCCTAAGTAAAGTTGTTCTAACAGAATTGAATCAGAGTCAATGCCTTTTTTTGCATTCATTTCATGCATCTGCATTTCATCATATGCATTGAATTTCACAAAAGAGACCCTAATTAATCAAAATTATGGCAGTTACCCTGGGATATCGTTACGATACACGAGGAAAGGCTAAAATAATAGACCAAAGGTTGGAGAGATTAAAGCAAATGTAAATACTGATGTAGGAGCAATTGGCCGAAATTCAACAAGATATGAGGGATCAGATGCTAGAATTCCAAAGAAATATGATAAGCCAGTTAACCCAATTACTGGCTGGAGGGTTAGAAAAAGGAAAGAGCCCTATGGCCAATTCCGGGGACAATAATGAGGACCCTACCTATCCTTCAGGCTTTTCTCCAACAAACACCCAAGCACAACCAAACGCGAATCCATAAAGGGTGTCCGTTAACATTAGACCCCAATACCAGATTGGTATCTCAACACCGGTAAACTTCCCAACAGGTTCAGGTTCTAACCCGGGGGATAATCTAACCAATCTTGACTTGGATGATCTAGCAGAAAAAAATAAGCGAGAGTGGAGCCCTCAAAACAATTTGAAGATCGTTACAAATAGAAAGGGTGAGAGTGGAGCTCCCAAATCAATACTTTAAAGGCCTCAAGGAAGAGGGAAAATGAGGTAAATAATGCAGGTACGTATAAAAAGGGCTATTCAAAGCCAATTACAGTAAACCAGCCAATGACAAAAACTACTAGCCATCAAATCCCCCCAAGGCAAGAACCTAATCCAAGACCAAACTCAGAAAAACTCCAGTTCATGTCTATACCAATCACATATTGGGAGTTGTGCCAAAGTATGTTTGATGCACATATAGTATCCCCTTTTTACCTAAAACCTATGTAGCCCCCATACCCCAAATGGTACGACACGAACACCCAATGTGAGTACCATGCGGGGATCATAGGACACTCGATCGAGAACTACACCACTTTCAAAAAGATAATCGAAAGACTAATCAAAATAGGTATTGTGAAATTCGATAATCCATTTGGTGCAAAAAATCTGTTACCCGACCATTCTAACAAATGGATAAATGCGATAATCGAGAATATGGGAAAAAAAATCAAGATGAGCATTGCAGAAGTGAAAACCTCGCTAAGAGAGGTTTGGAAGAAAATGGTAAAAAGTGGATTAATCACGCAGGATTTAGGGGAGAAACCCAGAGAATCAAGAAACTATTGTGAGTTCCATGATGAAGAGGATCACGAGATTCAAAAGTGCAATGAATTCAGAACCTTGGTGGAAGGCCTGATGGATAATAAGGAACTAGAATTCTTTGAATATATTGAAGGCTCGGAAGGAATGTTTGGAAATTAGAGCATAAATGCTATATCCGAAGAAGGAATTGAAAGAGAAAATTTATCAGGCATTTGCCGTTATGAGCTTAGAAGTGTTCTGAACAATTGGACTGAGGAAGAGATTCCTATAATTTTTAGAGCTGATTTAGAGTAATGTTCAAAACACGCTTGTTGCTTTAAGCCTAGAAGCAATAAGAATCCTTTTGTGAAATTGGCTCATATCCAATATCTTTATTTCAATAAAAAATACATTTTTGTGTCTCACTTTAAGTAAATATTATCTTATTCCTTCATTTTATTCATTTTCATACCATATAAATAACTGTTCTTAGATTCATTTATTCTTTGGATATTCCTTCTTGCTTACAACAGGTCTCTCGATATCAATGACATGAGCGATGCTGCTACTGACCCAAAACCTCTTTTTGAGCAAGATATGTGTCTAGAGGGATCTCAAAACTTTAAAGATGACAGAGACTGTAACTTATCTCCAGATTTATTAAGGATGGTAGAACAAGAACAGAAACAGATTCTACCTCATAAAGAGACAATAGAGATTGTGATCTTGGAAGAAGGAAAAGAAGTGAAAGTCGGAGCTTACATTACCGTAGAGACAAAGCGTGACCTTATTGAGTTACTTCAAGAATCCAAATATGTTTTCGCATAGTCGTATCAAGATATGCTTGTGCTACTAAGATGTGTGGTCACTGTTGAGGCTAAGAAAATCTTGGAAAAATTCCATAAGAGCGTCTGAGGAATACATGCTAATGATTTTACAATGGTCAGGCAAATCGTGAGATTCGGGTACTGCTGGTCCACCATGGAAGGGGATTACATCAATTATACCAAGAAATGTCATGAGTGCCAAATTTATGGAGATAAGATTCATGTGCCTCTTTCATCTCTTCATGTTATGACTTCTTTATAGACTTTCTTTATGTGGGGCATGGACGTCAGTAGGCCGATCTCTCTAAAAGCTTCTAGCGGGCATCGATTCATCTTTGTAGTCGTCGATTACTTCACTAAATGTGTAGAAGCTACCTCATATGCCAATGTCACAAAGTCAACAGTCAGCAGATTCTAAAAGAAGAGAAGAAGAAAAAGTCATATGTCAGTATGGAATGCTAAAAAGGATCATATATGATAATGTACTAAATTTAAATTTACAGTCTATTCAAGATCAAACACCATATCACCCCAAAATGAACGGTGTAGTGGAGGCAATAAAAAAATAATAAAAAAAAATCGTGGGGTAAATGACTGAGACTTGTAAAGATTGGCATGAGAAGTTACCATTTACCCTCTATGCTTATTGAATGCTTGCTAGGACCTTCGCCGGGAAAACATCTTTCTCATTAGTTTATGGAATGGAAGCAATTTTGCCCATTAAAGTCGAGATTCCTTCTCTTCGAGTTTTGGTTAAGCCGAAGTTGGATTAAGCAGAATGGATTCAATCTCGATATAATCTTATCGGATTGAAGCTACAAATTATGGCGGATCTTATCTTCCTGAAGTTACAGTAGAGCAGATTGAAGCCACCAGCCTTATCTCTCTGAAGTTGCAGTGGAGCAGACTGAAGATAACAAATCTTATCCCCCTGACGTTGCAGTGGGTTAAAATGAGGCTACTTGAAAAAATGTGAACATTAAGAAGCCAAGATTCTGCAAGACTAAGCAAATTTAGCCATTGTTAAAGTCTTTGCTTCATTCCCGTTACACGACAATAAGCAAAGAGAGGCAGCTGTATAGGCCCAAATTCACACGGCCCACTAAACAACAAACCAAACGAATAAAAGCCCAAACCAACCAGCCCAAATACAAAAATTAAAACCAAAACAAAATATTACCAATCCAAAGTCCAAAATACAAAGCCCAAATTTTGCAGGCCCAAAACTAAAAAAAACCCTAGCATAATGGCCCAACAACCTAAACTCACTCTCAAAAACCCTAGCCCCTCTTGCGTCGCTGCCCACGTTCCTGCGCTGCTGCCCACGTGCCTTCGCAGCATGCCCAATGCCCTAGGCCTTGTCTCTTTACACCAGAATAGCAAGATTCCCCCGTTGACCCCAGCACCTACAAAAAGAAAGAAAAACAAAGCACAGGAACAAGGCAAAGAAACAGAAGCAAAGATAAATGCAAACAATAGCAAATATTTTTTTAATATTGTAATCAAGTATAAAGTCGAAAATAAATCAGGTTGTAAGGGAGAGATTCTTCGATACAAAAAAACAGACATTTGAAATAAAAAAATCAGATACAAAAAAAAGGAGGAGATTGATTCGAATATCAGAAGGTTATCATCTTTTTTATTTTTCTTCTTTAAAACTACATATACATATACCTATATTTTTTTATATTTTCTTTTTTTAAAACTATTTTATATATATATCAGTAATATAAAAAAGAGAGAAAAATTATCTTTTGAGCTTCGGCCGCGCCGGACTCGGTGAGGGGAGGAGAGAGTTGAAAGGATTTTGAAGTTTTTTTTTTTAAAAAAAAAAGTGGCTAAAATGAAGATTTTTGGGATTTTTTTTGTATTTATACACCCCCAAAATGGTGTCGTTTAGGGCAGCCTTCTCAAGTCCTAAAACGACGTCGTTTTGAGCTAACTCGTGCACCGACTCGACCCACTCCCAAGGTCCGCGTGTTTCAACAAAGGGTCTTATTGTGCTTTTGGTCCTTCCGCATTTTCTATCCTTTTAATACAGCACATTTTTATTTTCAATTTTTACCTTATAATTTTTCTTCCATTTTAATTCAGTCCTGTGCAAAGTAACGTGTTTTGGAGGGCGGGGATATTTACTCTTTTGGTCCCTCTATTTTATTCACGCGTTCAATGTGGTCCTTTTCCTTTTTATTTATTTTAGATTTGCCACGAATTTCTGTTTTAAGTTCAAATTAGTTCCTTTTTTGGTTATTTCGATTATTTTATTATTAAATTAATTAATTTTAATATTATTATTGCTATTATTATTATCATTATATTTTTAATTTGTTTTATTTAATACCTTACTTATTTACTTATTCTTTTATTTTAAACTTTTTGTTTGTTTATTTACTTTTTTTTGTTTATTTATTTATTATTTTTCTTTATATTGGCTCATTTTTTTATTCATGATATTTTATTTTCGTCTTATATATTGTCATTCATATTAACGCATTTATGATTATCTTACGCATATTAACATTGCAATTTATTTTTACATTTTACTACCAATTTGTGTTATATTTTTACCCGATACATTAAATATCTTGTTATTTTTCTAAAGTCGAGTGACTGAAATAAAACCAAAGTGATTGATTTGTCAGCTACCCCAAAGTTGAGTGACTGTTGTTGTAATTTACTCTTTAATTTATATAATGCATATCTCTATCTATAAATTCTTTTAAACTCTTAAATCAGAGAAAAAACATGTACTTAAGTGCATTCAAACTCATATCTTTTTTATTAGTACAATAACAAAGATATCAATTAACCTAAAGCTAAATCGACTGAATTCATTTCTTTTTTCAATTTTCATTACCGCTCAACTTTACTAATATCATTTCCCTTTCCAAGCTATTATCAATTTATTAGTTTTTGCTAGATGGGCCAGGTCAAGTTCGAATTGGACAGATGCAGAATTTTATGCTCAAGCAAGATCCTAAAAATAGACTTAAAATTTTACCAAGCCCAGCCCATATTAAAAATGCTAATCCGAACCCAACCTGCCCGATTGTAATAATTGTTTTTTAGATTATTTTTATATATAAATAAATTCAAAGAATATAATATAAAAAATGCATTAAAAATAGTAAAATAAATGTTTTCCAACAAATTGAAAAAAAAAAAGTCATTTGATTCGAGTTGAGCCAAACTCGAGCAAAATATTCTACCCGAAGCCAGCCCATTTAGAAAACAAACCTTATTTTTTTATCTAAATTTATTTTTTAATCTTATATTTTTACCTAAATTCACTCATTCGAGTAGATTTGGAAATATCACAATATAGTTGCGCTTTTGTTGGTTAAACTTTCGATGCTGGGCCATTTGTAATTTGAGCCTTCATTGTGTAATATAGGAAGCCCTAGCGGAGCACGCATCAAATAGAGCTGTGCCCACTGACCGTCATTACTAGCGCTATAAATACAGACCACGACCCCGCTTCCTCATCTCTTCCATTCCTTCTTACACCGTAGGCTCGTTTCTACAATATTTGATCAGTGGAAAGCAAAAAAAAAAATTCACCTTATTTTTCAGTATGCGTTTGGTTTGTATAAAATTATTTGCTTTTTTTTTCTTTTTGGGTTTTTGGTGTTTAATCTAAATGTGACGGGGGATTTCAAATCCTTATCTATGATGCGGGGCAAACTGTATTTTGTTTGTAAATCCCGAAGATAACGTCACAGAAAAACGCCCGTCGATGTTGACGGTCGTCCCTCCGGGGAGTTCCTCCGTTGATGGGCTGTCTCATATTCCATCGCCTTGTGGAGCGGCGTCGCTGCTTTTACCTCTTGGGACTGGCCATGAGACATACATTCAATTCTTTATTCCCCCTTGCTTTAGATTTTAACACCTCTTTTTTTCTTGAAAAAAGAAAAATTATAAAAACGTGAACTTTATTTTCTTCATACTGATGCTATTTGATTACAACGATGAAAACAAAGGAGGGGGGAAAGGAAGGGATAAATAAATTAGTTCAGAATTACCTTCTTTTAAAAGGAAGGGATAAATTATAAACACTTTTTTCTCCAAGTTTTCTCAACTCTAAAACCAGTAAGAGGTATGACATTAAGCACAGATCCCAAGCTCCTTGTGCGGAGCAAGAACTGGATGGATTAAACCATAAGCGTGGGTCAAGAATATAAGTAAAACCAGTAATGATTATACTTGCACCCTGAATAAATTCCTCAGTCGCCATCACAGTTTTGCCATGATGAGTTATAAAGGGTCTTCAAAGAATTGAGCTCCATCAATGGCATACGCCACCCTTAAGACTGAGGACGCTCGAGAGAATGGTAAAAAGAAAAGCCAGATAAAAACCTTAAGATGAAATGCAGTCATCATGCCTGACAAAAGGCATCAAATTTTGATGCTGGCATATGACAGACCTCATCATAGGGCATTGTGGAGCAGTTTTTTGGCTGAATGAAGAAGATAAATTTTCGAATGACCAACATGGTAGTTTCATGCCATTATGTGTCACAATTGAATCCAACCCATGTCTTGCATCTTTCTTTGATTTTACTAAAGCCACACTTCTGCATAGCCATATAAATACAGTTAGACAGGTTAACAAGACAAGAATCATTATCAAACAACAAAACAAAGTGGTAATCATGGTATCAACCAGGCTATTAAATTGTGGTATTTGGTTTTATATTAGTTTGCCTAAGACCTAAAAACCTTTCCAAATCACATTTGCATTAATATGTAGGCAGCAGGTGACTAAGCAAATAGAATACAACAGCATCTTCACGGGCTTTACCTATTGACAGGGTGACCAGATTCATTACTTCTCTCCAAACACATTACCAGTAAGATTCAAACATAAAGAACCTTTAGAACCTTGGACCAGCTCGTCTTCTCAACATAACACCAGAATAAAGGGCAAGACATAGGATTTTAGGAGCTAATTATATCAGGAACATAGTCTGGATCCTTTAAAATGGAAGGCATTAATTTGATCAACTCGTAAATCTCCGCAGAACGTCTATGAGATACATCACCGCTCAAAAAGAAGTGGACCTCCCCTTGAATCTCAATCCTGCTATAAGCAGGCTCCTTTATGACCCCAGTATTCCTCATTTTCCTCCTAAGTGCTGCCAAATTTTCCCAAAAACCAAAAGTGGCATAGGTATTAGACAAGAGGACATATGTTCCAGAATTTTCAGGCTCCAATTCAAGGTATATATCTGCCACAAGCTTTACCAGATCCATATCCCCGTGAATACGACAGGCCCCAAGCAAAGCACCCCATATGGCTGGGTGCTCCTTAAAAGGTGAGTTAAGAACAAACTCATAAGCTTCATGCAACTTTCCAGAACGACCTAATAGATCAACCATGGCAGAATAATGCTGCCCTCTTGGTTGGATTCCATAGTCTCTTTTCATCGATAAGAAATAGTGCCAACCTTCATTAACCAAGCCTCCATGGCTACATGCAGAAAGAACTGCAAGAAAGGTAACATAGTTTGGTCTAAAACCTTCATTTATCATTTTATCAAATGATTTTAGAACCTCATTAACCCTTCCATGCTGGCCATATCCAGATATCAAGCTTGTCCAAGTAACAACATTTCTATTTACAACTTCATTAAATACCTGATGAGCATCGGTAAGACTGCTGCATTTGAAATACATATCCATGAGAGCACTGCTGACCACAACATTTTCCCTAATATGGCTCTTTATCAGGACCCCATGAGCTCGCTTCCCATGCTCTAATGAGGCTAAGGAAGCAGAGGCTCTAAATACGGATGCAAAAGTGTACTGGTCAGGCGATACACCATTCTTTATCATATTGTAATAGAGGTCAAGTCCAAATTCTCCACAACCTTTTTGCACAAATCCAGCAATCATTGCATTCCAAGAAATCAAAGTTTTCTCTAGTAAATTATCAAACAGAACATAGGCAGTTCTTAAATCTCCTGATTTTGCATACAATATCAACAACTTGATCTTAAGATATTCACTGGGTACATATCCAATAACAACCATATGTGCATGGATCCTTCTCCCACTTTTATGTTCTTTCCTAAATAGGCATTCTTGCAAGAGAAGAGCATACGTTGCAGCATCTGCTTTCAATCTCGTACGCCATAAAAGCCCAACAGCTTCCCTCAGTCTCCCCGTAAAACAAAGACCCCTTAAAACCTTATTCAGTTGTGTGTACTCCTTAAGAAGCTTGGCCTGAAAGCTGGGAGTATTTATTATTGTAACAGGTCATCCAATAGCAGTACGCAAAAATATATACCAATGAACTAAAAGAATGGTGAATAATAGCATGTGGCAAGATAAGCAGAAACCCATAATTGTGAATAATACTAAGTTCAGATTTTAATACAATTCTATGAAAAAATAAAAGAAGCTCGTTCAAACCTGCAATTGTTGGTTTGAGCCTGGATTCGGCTAAGCAACGTGGCCGTCTTGCCAGCAAACATGGATCCTCCGATCACCTGGACCTCACCACACGGTCAGTTTTGGAATTGGGATTGGAAAAATTGGAGGACTAGTTCAAGGCATTGTGGGTTTTAATGTGGACAGAATTTGAATTTGGAAGAATCGAGAGGCTACAAAGATTGGAGTGTTTTGGGGGGAGAAAATGTGGGGGATATTTTTGAAACAATAGTAATTGTTAACATTGATTTCGATTTCTTTTCATTTGTAAGTCTAAGATGGAGAGGTGGGCTTGTAAAACAGTGAGATTTGGCATTTTCTGGCTTAGGCTTGGTTGCTAATTTTTAGGGTTTAAGAGCAAAAGACATAAACACAGAGAGGGGGACGAAGGTGGAAGAGTAATGGTAAGATTCGTGAATTGGGCGGGTGGAATTTGTTTTTAGGCCAAATTCTTTTATCAGTCCTTGTAATTATATGTAAATTTTAATCATTATTTTCTGATTTGTTTGTTTTTAACATGTACATTTTAATATTATAACCCTCCAGGTAAAGAATTTTACATTTGATTTTAGTTATTATAGTTTTCCTTACACTATACCAAAAGCGGATGAATTGGTATTTAAAAAACAAAGAATATAAAACTCAAAAAGATTGTACAACAATTTTATAGTGGTTCGATCTTAATTGTGTACCTTCGTTAACTTAGCTTTTCATAACTAGTGATTATTTTGAATTTATTGATGGGTACCTTTTTAAGATAATGCATAACGTTTACAAATCACTATTTTATAACTTGGTAAGATAGAACCACTATCTCCTTAATCTCTTAAATAAGAGAAATAAGAAAGTGAAAAAAAATTAAAACCTCTCAAAGGTGGATATACAATGATTAAGCTCTCCCAAATACAAGTAATATCTCAAAGATGAGATATTGCACTTTGATCTTTGAAAGCTTGTTTGTTATCTTTATTTCAGTGGTATTGGATCATATTTATATCTTTTCATTTGGGGTTGTTGGAAGGAGTTTCTAACTCTTAATAGCATTAAATTTACATATTAATAACAACTTGCAAGCCCAAATATTGACACCTATCAAGGTAGTATTGATACCTTGAAGAAAAATAATCATCACAAGTTCTCAAGTATCAATATCTCATGAGCAAGTATCGATACTTGATTAACAAGTATCAATACTAAACCCTTCTAGATGGTGTTGTGGCTACTGACTTGTCATGTATCAATACCTTTTAGATTAGGTATCAATACTTGGCTTACAGGTATCGATCAATACTATACTCCTCTAAAAAAGCATTATTAGACATTGTTTGAAGTGTATTGATACTTAGAAAACTACTTAGAAAAGCTTTAGAAACATATTTGAAAAGGTCTTGTAAATACTCAAAAACATTATTAAAAGTTCAAGGCATTTTTGAAATTTGTTTTTGAGTTTTATGACACTTAAGAATATTCCAAGGATTGTAACTGTAACACCCCAAACCCGGCCTAGACGTTATGGCCTAATCTAGTGATGTCACATGCAATGGAAGTCCAAAACGAGTTTGTCGAGTTAAAACCATTCTAGTTAATTAGCCTTTATCTTAGTTCGAAGTAAAATGCATGTTCTTCATTAACTAAAATCATATCTTTTTAGCAGAAGCTTTGAAAACGTTTATTTTTAGAAAAACCATTGGTGTTGAAAGAAACTGTTGTTTTAAGTAAAATCGAGTTTCTACCGTCTAGCCGTTCTAACACCATAAAGCAATTAAAAATCCAAAGTAAAAATCTAGAATAATCCAAAGTCCCCAAAATTTACATCAAACCTCAAAAAAGTAATAAAATCTGAAAATTTACGAGAATGGTCTAAAATTTATGTGTGGCCACCGTCGAGTTCTCCGTTGCGCTGATCCGTCAAGTCTAGGGATTACCTGTACAGATTAAACAGAAAGGGTGAGTTTTCGCAAACTCAGTGTGTAATCCCCATAGAAAACATGCACTCAGAAACACATCAGGATACAATCAAATACAGACTGGGCCTAAGCCCATTACAAATTCAATTTGGGCCCTAGCCCATTCAAATACAGTCTTAGATATAATTTAGGGCATTGGACCACCTCAGATACAATATGCAATAGTAGAAATCAGAATCCTACCCACCAGCCTCTATACACCATCTCCGTCCAAACCTACACACCATGTAGGGATTAAATCAACCCACCCATCTCTACACACCATGCTGTACTGAAAAGCAGCATAATAATCAGGAATTTGCAGTAGAGCTGGTAGGTAACAGGCTTAATAGCTTTTCAGACACTTCCTCCGAATATCATCAATAACCCACCCCGATGCAATGTAACATACAAGAGATGCCATGCTATTATACAATTACAGTACATACATTTAGATATCATAATTCATACTCGGAACAAATCAGACAGACAGATCACTCATATAGGGGTCTAAGTAGAGCTTACCGACCCTTTAGTAGGTCCACAGTTGACTTGGGTTACCCGTGTAACCTTCGACAACTTTTCTAAAACATGAACTCACACGCCCATGTGGCCTGCCCGTATGGGCCCACACGCCCGTGTGGCCCACACTACCCAAATTGGCCTTGGATCACACGGCCTGACCCAAAATTCCATACGCCCGTGTGGTTTACCCTTGTGGGCCCACACGCCCGTGTGACACACACGACCTAAATCGGTCGAGTTCGTGTGTCGCACACAGCCCTCTTAGCCATTACACGGTCGTGTAACACGGGTGACCACACGCCCATGTGACGTCGACAGTAATCATTTTTAGCTTTTCACCGAACCCTATTTTCTGCGTTTCGGGTACACACCTGATTCGATTTACTACCAAAACTCCCTCGAGCACTCCAAGACCTAATATCCAATGAACTCATTATCAATTTAGCGGATTAATAAACTGATTCGATTTAATCATGAAACAGCAGAGACTCCACTTACCGTCGACTAAAACCCTTTGCTAATATCGTCAACACTGGAGATGCAAAATTCACTGATCAAAGCCTCCTCATACGCCATTATTAGCATAAAAACCAAATTAATTAGACAAATGCTAGGGACTTCATGAAAAAAAAAGAAGGGAGAGAACTTATGAAATCCGCGCAAAAGCCAACATCGATGTAGATTCAAGAGAAAATGATGAATTGGGGAAAAAATAAAGAGAATTCCGACATAAATAGGGGAAACAAAAAGAAAAGAGGAGAAAATAGGAAAAGGGAGAAGAAACAACAACAGAGAATTTTTGGAGAAGAGAAGAAACTAAATTTTTCTAAAGAATGAATATCGGATAACTGTTCAATCCCCCAAATCACTCCACTAACCCCACTATCATCCAACTACCTCAGTATTTCAACCAAACCGAAACTTTTACCATCAATCGGGCAAAAATCAACACCCTTGCCCATGCAGGGATTCGAACACAAAATCCTTCACACACCAACACTCTACTTATCCACCAGACCAGTAGGCCCATTCTGTTATGGGATTACAAGTAATTGAACTTAAGCCTATTGACTAGAGATAGGGTTTGATTTAGAAAAACAAAATTTTGCTCAAGATAAGGCTTGAACTTAAGACCTCACACACACACACACCTAGAGCACTTAACCACCACAACAGTTACACAATTGTATGTAAAATTCACAAATGTCAAAATTAAAAATTTAGCGCATTACAGTAACACCCCTTGTCTGACTTGATCACCGAGTCCAAGTTATAATAGGATGCTATAGACAATATCGGAACATTTACAAACATTTAACAATCGATTTACACAATAATTCATGCATTTATAACCAAAACAATTCATAATTACGTTATACAAATCTTTTCTAGAACTTGGGCTTATGAAAGCTCATTTACAAACCCGAGCTTGAAAAATGATCAAATTGCAATGTTTTGAAAGTTTCCATAACACTAATACCTTTTATAGCTTCGATGTTTAAAATTTTTTTAACCAAATTACAAGCATTAATATCTGTCGTATGGTACCGACACCTCTTTTACAAAGTATCGATATCTATACCAATATCTATACCGTTTTACGGTTTAATATTTTGCAAAAATCAAACAAAAATCATATGTATTGATACCCTCGTAAAGTATCGGTACCCTTTTATAAAGTATCGATACTTTGGTCCGTTATCCATACATTTTAGGGTTCAAACATTGAAAAAAATTAAAAAAAAATTGGTAAAGTACTGATACTCGTTGATAAGGTATTGATACCTCAAGGCAATAAGGTAAAAAATATTGCATTTTAGTACCTAATTCAAACCAACTCATTAACTAATCCAAATGGTGCATAAATACACCCTAAAACCTGCATAAAAACCAATCCAATTCACACATATACATTTCAATTCATCCATTCATATCATCACAACTAATATGCCATAATTTGCCACCAAATCAAACCTAAGAAACTTAATCCAATTCAACCAGCATCATATACTTTTCATGATTTGAACCAACATCTATCCATGCCATATTAATGTTCATTCATTCTAACAAATTGCCATGCATTATATCAACAAGTTATCGAACATACATCTTTGAATTTGAACATAAACTCCATAATTCAACTAATGCCAAGTTAAACCAATTATCAATTCAAGGTTAGCACTTATATCTATTAGAAAATCAGGTTTGGAAAACGTAGCGGAAGATAAATTTAAGGAAAAACCAAAGTTATAAAAAAAAATTCAAAACAAGAACTTGGTTGTGATATATAAAGTACTAAACACTTAATACAAATTGTACCTTTTGGATTCGTCTAGGATGAATGCTTTGACGAGTAATCTTCTCCGCTATCCTTAAGCTCACGTCTACCAAGTGTGGGTTTGCTTCGAATAAAAAAAATCATAAAAATTACCAGTGGGATAATTTCGTAATTTCTCTAAACTTTTGGGTCAAGTTATAAATAAAAAAAATACTCTAGAAATTTTTTGAAATAATTTCTTTAGAAAATTTTCTCTTTACAACTTTATCTTGAATTCAAGTGTGTCAAATAATGATTCAAGGCTCTTTTTATATAGGAAGAGTTTAGAGAGCTCAACTATAATTAAACATAATCACTTTAATATTAAATTTTATTAAATTAATAGAATATTTATCTACAAGATAAATATTAAATTTAATTTAATATTAAGATAATCACTTTAATATTAAATTAATAAAATACTATTAAGATAAGTGCTAAATTAAATTTAATATTAAATCTATTAAAATAATATTATTTTTTGAATAGTTAATCTAAAATCAAATTCTCTGGTAGAGTCTCAAGAGTATAATTCTTCCACTCCTCAATCACCGAAGAACTGTCGTTGCCAACCATTTGTCGGCCACTGAAACGTCACCGTCGCAAACACCGAAACGTTGTCGTTATAGTCACTAGCACCTTGAGCTGGTTCAGTGCCTATCAGTTTGGCCCGGGCCAATAACGGCCCCACCAATCTGGTCTAGCCACCGGTTGGATCATTAACCCGGTTTCACATACCAAGCCCAATTTGACCAGTTTTTGGGTCTTGGTCTCGGTTTTGGCCTCTTAGGCCCAATTTATGGTTTTAGGTCCAATTTTCAAGTTCAATTACCCATTGGACCAATTGTCTGATTTGAAAATTAATTTCCAAAAAATATCATATTAACTTTAATTAATTTGATTAATTTATTTTTACTTGATCAAAATTAATTTTCTCGAAAATCACTTAATTATTCCAAATTAATTTTTCAAGAAAATTCTTTCATCAAATTCTCTAGTTGAACAATTCTTACAACCACTCAATTTAATTCCACATCGAGTAATCGACTCAATTAAATTATTTCCAAAATCGTAGAATTTTCTTCTAATTCAAATGCAGTTCGATCAAGCTTTTGTTGAGCTAGCGGAGGGACCAATCAAACATATATAATTAGGCTTTAGTAATTACAATTATGTCCAGAAGCATTGTTCCGATAATTCACAATTACTTAATCATGGAGTCAGTCCACAAGAAGTACTATGATTGAAAACTTTTTATTGTATACTCTTTACGAAAGCATATCATCCAACTATTTTGTCTAATGATTTTGTCATGTGTGTGTTACCCTCATGTGATATCCTTGATTCCTTTGAGTTAAATTCGTTCACTCTATACAATCATATTTTATCTCATTGTCACCATTGTGTCTTCTTAATGATTAATATGATCACTGTCACCAAATGACTATAATAAATTGCTCGTTCGAGAACAAATAACCTGTGGCTATGTTCCATATTTATCAATCCATGAAATGCCAATGATATATTATCGTTAGCTCCTTAATTAAGCTATGAATTCCATTGTTGCTAGTAAAGCCATGTCCTACACAAGCCACGTACCCAACATACAGGCTATTAGCTCAATCATCTTTAGAGCATAAGCTTTCACTTATATCAAAGCACATAAGTTACATACGCATGGTCAGTGACTAACTCAAGATTTAGGTAAATCTCACCATGAATGTCACAAATGAATTAATTCACAAACGGATTAATAATTAATTCATCTTGGGTCTAGTCCAATGTATCATTTTGCCATGAACACATATATATCTCTACTCATTGAGTCAATTGCTCCAATAATCAAGACTAGCCATCTCCTCAACTGGAATTGTAGACGACATAATAATTCTTCTTAGTATTTAAACAAATGTTCACTTTGATTCTTTTACTAGATTATGGACTCATTTAGATTATCTACTGAAGTAAGTTGTCTTTCTCGCAATGTAAACGTTCTTGTAATACTACTTATCATCAGTTTGAACTTAGACAATCAGTGAACTAATATTTGTTTGTCACAATTTCTCTATGCATTCAAAAAATGAAAGACAGAAATACAAAAGACATAATAGTGAAATGTAAAATTTATTTATTCATTGTTCAAATACATAGAAAACAATTACATGTTTACTACAATATGGGCACATTTCCCAATAATATCAACACCTATATACATGCCACATAATCAAACTAAAACGATCAAAAGTCTACCGATTAGATGACTGGATATTGTAAGATTTGAGGTGATCCAACCGACACATTCTACAAACTGACAATCTACAAAGAAAAGGGAGGTAACGGGTAAGTATTTTAAACCTTTAGTAAGTCTATAAACCGTAAATTCTGAGCTATTCAATGTTGATTTTATCCTTTCCCTTTTTACTCAAGGATTTCGGTACGACATTAGCAATTTGAGCTTGAACCCCTAAGGTCCCTAGTCATGCATGTTCTTCTTTTCTTTTCTTTATTTCTTTCTTTTTCTAATTTGCATGCATTCATCTCTTTCTTCCCACTTTCATTTCTTTATATTTTATTATGTTTCTATTATATTTATTAATAATATACATACATTAAAGTTAACTAATTATATATATAATACACATGCAAATTCATTAAGTTTAACTGGCCACCACTCACCATTTAATAAATGGTTTATTTGCTACTTTAGTACCCCTATGTTTATTTATATCTATAACTCAACTTTTGACCTTAACGTGATTTGGTCATTATACTATAATAGCTCCTAATTCATGTAAATTATCTATTAAAAAAATTTATTCGTCTCTAATATGATTTCGTAAATATTTATTACAGGTTCGATTTACGAAAATAGAGTATCAAAATTACACTTCCTAACACCCCTGGCAATCGGGTCATTACAAAATAACCCACATTTAATAAGCTGACCTCTATAGGAAGTTCTGTGCACAATGATCATAGGTTTTAATCTGTGGCCTGTGACATTCTCTCCCATCCATTCTCGCGGCGCTCTCGTTGCGTCCTCAAAATGACATTGGTTTGACTCGTTCTGGAACTACCTTAATGCCTTGGTTGATTCTCATCTAGTCTCTCTGTCAGGTAGCCCTGCCCCTCAGAACATTTGTCTCAACTTATGTCTCCGTTGTCGCTTAACTCAAATTGTTTCTCTCCTTCGTACATCTCATTCGTAAGAACCCACTACTCTTACTTTCCCCTATTGTGACTTGTCTAGATTATGATCCCATTGATCTCCACAAATAGGCTTTGACACCCTCACATTGAACACCGGGTTAACCTTGAGTATTGCCACTAACTTTGGTTTGTAAGCCCCTTGGCTTACCCACTTCAGAACTCTAAAAAAGCCATTGTGTCTTTACCAAACCAACGGTAAGTCAAAATAAAAAACACTAAATAAGATTTTAGGATGTACCTTACTCGTAGCATTTACTTGATTCGACTGCCCAATTTGTGTTGGATCTGGTGCCCTAAGTGTAGTATTTTCGTCAATATACACTTACAATTTTTCGAATAGATTGATTAATAAAAAAATTCATTAATTACAATTAATATACTTTTTATTATTGTCCTCAAATGGTTTTTGCACACAAAGCAAAATGGAAGCAAATGTTGCTCATTGGTTGTCTAATGTTTAACTAATACTAATTTGTATTTCGTGGTTGGATTGTAATATGAAAATATAGCTTGTATTACTAGACGAACCTAAATATATCCTTATTCTAATCGAAAATGAGCAAATCGATTGAAAGACTAATATGTCATCTATCAAGTCCAATTGGGGAGATGTCTTGTCTTGGGCATTGGAGCGAATGACTTCCAGAAGATAGAGACATAGATGTGACTGATTGGATTGACAATACACCGGATAGGACTCAAGCAGAATAAATCATGAATCCGTTTATGGATTTATTCACTTGTGACATTCATAGTGTGACATACCTAAATCCTGAGTGGATAGCAGACTATGTATGTGTGACTTGTACATTTTAATGTAAGTAAAAACATGAGTTTAAATAGATAAGGAATCGAAAGCGGGTGCGTCGGGTGTACAACTTCTATAGTATGTAATGTCATACACAATAGTAGAATTCATAGCCCAAAACATGGGTAAATGATATCCTTTTATTGGTATTACATGATTGATGAAAAGTAAACGTGGCCACAGGTCGTCAGTCTTTGTAATGGATGACCTTATCACTAATTGATGTGATTGAATTTTCATGAAGGAAGATGTAATGGTTACCATGAGATAAAATAGGATCATATTGAGAGAGTGGATATTATCCCAAATAAATTAAGGATATCCTATGAAGGTAACACACTTATGACAATGTCATTGGACGAGCACTGTGTAGATGCTTTTGTAATGATATGTCGTTAGGGAGCTTAGTCATGATACTATAGTAGTATAACTTCATGACTAAATGAATTTATAATTGATAGGTGAAAATCCAAAACTTAATTATAAATCATTTGAACCCTAATTGCATATGTCCAATCGGTCCCTCTGCTAGCTCGTTGAAACCAGAAATAAATTGCATGTTTGAATCAAAATTAACAAAATGAATAGAAATAGAGAAATGGAAAACATTAAAAAATGATTATGATTTTCTCCAAAATGGGCAAATGGAGTCATTTGGAAATGAATGTGGTTTTCTCAAAATGGAAATAAAAATGGAAATGAGAAATGATTCATTTTGTAACATCCCGAATTAGGGTCTAGTTAGAACAGTGGTTTTGAGACCACAAATCTAAAATAAAAATAATTATTTTATGATTATTTGATGATCCATGATATGATTGCATGTTTGTGTGAAATTTTAATGAAGAAATTCTATGCCTAAGATGTCCAATTTGACTTTAGAGACTGAATTGAATAAGTTGCAAAACTTGTGCTCTAAAAGCTTCAAGTATGAAATTGCATTAGATTATTAATTAGAGGTTCTTAAATAGCAATTTGACCAAATTCTAAAATTTTGGATAAAAATGGGCATGAATAGGAAAATTTTGAAAGAAATGCCTTAAGGGCATTTTGGTTATTTGGTTAATAAAAGAATAAAAAGGGAAAAATCAAGAAAAAATGATATTCATCTTCTCTAAAGGTTTTGAAATTTGAGGAGTCTCCATAGCTAGGTTTTTCAACATTTTAAGCTTGATTGTAAGTGCTCCCTAGCCCCGTTTTTAATGTTCTTTACATTTTTGAAGTTGCCATCAACCAATCTAGCTATTTCTACCATTATTTTGAGCTAGGGTTCATATTAAAAAACTTACCCATGTGTAACATGCATGTATTTTGGTGTTTAATAGAGGAATATAAATGTTTGATGTGTGATAGACATCTTTTATTAAGTAATTTTTAGTGAAAACACCTAAAAATGACTTAATTGTAAAATATTAAGAAATGGGTAGTAAAAATGTGGTTTAATGAGAAATATGGGCTGATATAAGTTAGAATATGAATCGGCTAGGCTTGGGTAATAAAGAAAATGCATACATTTCATTTTACGAGCATAAGGACTAAGGTGTAAATAAGCGAAAAGTTAAGGGTAAAAAGGTAATTTTACCAAAGTATGTGTTAAGGGTCGATATGAGCAATATGTGTATTGAACAAGTTAAATTTGGCCTTATAGATCAAGAAAAAATGTGATTCGGGTCTTGATCGGGGGAAAAACAAGGTTTACGAGGATTAGGCTCGTTTCTATCATTTTGTACCGAGGTAAGTTCATTTGCAAATAATGCAACTTGTACCATACTTTAAATGCTTTAATATTGCATGTATAGTAAGTACATACATAATTAATGTGATGTTGTACCATGTGTTAATGCTTAAATTTTATTATGAATTATGCTTTGATTATTCCATGAGTATGTGATTGGTGCTATGAGTATTGGAATAGACGTTGCGAGCAAGTTCGACGGAAATGTGGTATCGAAGAATCTCGTTTTAACCTTAGGAATAGTTTAGGATACAAGTGACATGTCACTATGAACTATGTGATCTAAGCTCATGAGTTGTGGTTTGAGTTCATAATATATGTGACACATGTTTTGGTGTTCCGGGTATTGGCCTTGTATGTTCTACCGATGGCTGGGTAGTCCAGCATGTGTTGCGGATACCTGACAGCTTGTGTGAGCAACCCATGTAGCTACATCTTAACCGATAGCTTGTGTGAGCAAACCCGTGAGTAGCTTGAAAGCGAGCAATATGTGATATGTGATATAAGGTAGCGTTGGCTATATATGAGGCATTTAGGTGCGAGATTTCGATTTATCCGATGGTATTCCAAGTGTTCAACGGGTAGTTCTAAGAAAAGTTAATGGGTAATCTTGATGAATAAGTCAAAGACAAGAAAGTACGTTATTATGTGCAAGTGGGCACAGGTATGTACATCGAACTCATGAAAATAACATGAGATATGATGAACTTGCGGTAAGAATATGTATATACATATACATATATGAAAAATAAGTTTAAGAGATTTGATAAAATGCAAGACTATGTTCATTATGTTAAATGTATGATTAATGCTTGTTTAAGTTGCATTTTATTTGTATGTAAACTTACTAAGTTTTAATGCTTACCCCCTTTTCTTTCCATTCTTATAGTGTCGCCAAGCTAGCTCGAAGATCGAAAGACGTCGGAGACTTGATCACACTATCAATTGAATATTTGGGTATAGTTAGTCTCATCATTTTGAGTATGGCATGTATAGGGACTTGGTCTTTTTGTTAAGTGTCATATTGATTAGCCAAATGTGTTGGCTCATGAAGGTATTATGATTATTTTGTATATGGCCATGAGAGGTGGCTCATATTGATTATTTGGGTTGTAACCTTAATTATTTGTGCATGCATACAAATGTGTTATGCTTGATATGGTTGCTTGACGGATGTGTGGTGAAGTGTGATTTACATGTTATATGTTTGTGTTTGATGAGGCTCGTGATTGTTTATATTAATGAGTGTGATGGATAGCATGTTTGATTAATGTATGAAATATGATCAATGGGTATGGCAATAATTGAGGTATAATCATGAATAGATATGAAATTGGTGTGGAATGCCATATGAAAGCCTAATGGTTTATGTGATATGTTGACACTACCAAGTCATAAATTAACCATGTATGTAAATGCTTGCTATGATGTATGCCATGAAGTGAGTCTAAGTGTGTTAGTGCTTAAGGGTGGCAAATGTCTTGGAAAATAGCCTAGAAATTATCCACACGGGCATGTGTCTTGGTCGTGTGTGACACACGGCCTGCCCCATGGGTGTGTGATCTGGTCGTGTATCCCCTGCACCCTAATTATGCAAAATAGAATGCCCAGTAGTAAACACACGGGTAGAGACATGGTTGTGTGTCTCAGCCGTGTGAAGGACACGGCCTTAGGACATGGGCGTGTGCCCAAGCCGTGTGAAGTCTGCACTTAATTTTTGGAATTTAATTTGCCACACAGCCTAAGCACACAGGCGTGTGACTTGGCCGTCTGACCTTGTTTTGTTGATGACGTCATAGTTAGAGAGTTACACAAGCTGAAGACACAGAGGTGTCTCAAGCCACACGGGCGTGTGTGACCACACGGCCTACCCACACGGGCGTGTGACTCTCCAAAATAAGGAAATTTTCTAAGTATCCCTATTATTTTTAAAGTTCTCGGTTTAGTCCTGAACCGTTTCCAAAGTATGTTTTGGGCCTCGTAGGCCCATATAAAGGACGTTATGCTTGTAAATGAAAAGTTTTAAATTTGGACGAAAATTCATGTCTCGATTTTGTGTGTTTGAGTTAGTTTACGTCTGGTAATGCCTCGAACCCTATCCCGGCGTTGGATACGAGTAAGGGGTGTTATACATTTGCAAATGTACATGGATTACTCAGAAATGACTGGAAGAACGAGTTTATGTTTTTGAGCTGTTTTAAAGCCCAAAAATGAAAATAAAACATTCGGTCGTAATGAACATGTTGAGTGGTAAAATATTAAACATATTTTTTTCGAAATTTTACCAATGGTAAAATTGTCATAATTTTTCTAGGGTAAAATTAGGATAAGAAAACTATTTAATATAAATATATTGAAGTTTATTTTGGGAAATAGAAAAACAGAATTAGGTTGGATCAAATTACAACATTAGGTCAAAAAATCCAAGAAGTACTCATAATTGGACCCGATATGAGAGAGGTCCGAAATCCCCTGATATAACATAAAGGGAATGACAACCCTAGTAGGAATACACTAGGGTGTGTCGTCCACCATACTTTCACTCTAAGTATGAAGTTGTTTTTCTATTTGAAATAAACCACTACAACTCAATAAGGGTTCTAATTTCTCTTGCGATAAATAAACGGCATCGATAGAGCTATTTACGCAACTTTGAGAGATTGTTACTCTGCCGAAAAATAGAGAGAATTTATTCTGAACTATTAAATATATTTTTCTACAATAACAATTCTACTAGTTTCTATTAAAGAATAGAGAATTTTCATTTTCACCCCGAAAGGAAAATAAAACTTTTTCAAGTTTTATGTTTTGATTCAATTGGGTCGAGCTGACACTCGAAGCAGTTTGTGGTACAAGAATAGCGGAGAAGATCGGTTGGTTGAAAATTAAAAAAAAAATCAATGATCTACTTATTTGAAAACATAAGTACGATTTCGCTCCAAGGTTTATTACTATAAATATCATAAACCAGGTTAGTTTTCAAAATTTTAATTTTTTGCTGTGTAAGAAAATCGTTTGCAAACCGAATTTTTTCCAACACCATCAATTTCCTCGAGGGTCTCCTTCACATCACCTATGGAGCCCTCAAGTTTGGCCCCCCTGTCATCTAAAGTTGATATCCCTCGATTGGTTAGCTTTCCTGGCTCCATTAGCTCAACTTGCTCATCTACTCCTTTCGACATCTCAATCAACACCTTCAAGCACTAACTCGGATGCCAACTGTCATGGAGCTAAAACTTTAGTATGGCAAGTCACGCGATTTTAGATGATTTCTTTGCTTTAAATCTACCTAAGTCAATCTAACACTCGAAAAGTGAGAATTCTCCTAGAAATTCTCTAAGGCACCCCAATAACTTTAGTTTTACTAGAGTGTTTAATTGAGTCACCAAGACTTCAAGTAGATGGGCTTCTTTATGGGTTTCACACATCTAGGCAGTTCAAGTGGGTCAAATGGGCCCCATTTAATAAGTTGAGCTCTATGGAACGTTTTGTGCGCAATGGTCATAAGCTTTAATCTGCGACTCGTGATACTAGTTTATTGTTCACATTATTTAAAGTTTGGATTCATATCATTTTGGATTTGTGTTGGACATTATTTTTAAAAAATTTAAATCATATTTAAATTTGAATAGATGAAATTAAATATTTTAAGTTTAAGTCAAAATTTACAAGTGTATAAGTCATTCTTATACTTTGATAAATTTTGAGATTTAATCTTTGTACTTAAAAAAATTAAAATTATTTCTTCTTGCTTTTATTTGATGTTATATAATTGTTGGAAAATAAATGTGTTGGATTAAAATTTTTTGACAAGAAAAATAATGTTAATAATTAACTTAAGATTTTTAAATAAAAATATTTTTTAATCAAAAACAATAAAATTCAAAATTTTACAAGTAATACATTTTGAATTTTTTTAACTTTTCAAATATGAAATAAGTAAAAGTGAAAAATAAATAAATATATAAATAAAACTCTTCCATTGTGATTTTAACTAAGTTTCTTTGTCTTGAATCTAATTAAAGGTGTCGATTGATTGGTTTAATTCTAAGTAAGATATTAATATATTTTGTGTTTAAATAAATTCAATTTAATCTAAAATATGAGTTTAAAATTTTACTTAAGTTTGTCCATATTTATAAATGACTCTAAGTCAATTTTAAGTTCATCCATATTTAGAAAAATATATATATTATTTTTAATTTAATATTTTATTAAAATTTTAAAATTAAACAACCTAACATTTTTTAATATATACATAGTATTAATTTCATGAAATAAAAATATATTACAAAAAAGTTTAACATAGACTAAACTAAATTCCAACCTTAAATATTAAAACTTAAACACCATTTATATTTTAAACAATTTTATTAACCAAAACCCAATTTTTTGAATCTCGTACTTTTATTAAAACCGTACGAATACTTTTAAATTTATTTACTCTTACCTCAACAAAAGAACAAGAATTAGAAGGGAATTTATTAATATTTTTATAACTTCCTTATTTGGGCCATGAAGGATAATGGTTACAATTTTTATTGGAACTTTAATTTTGTGGAAAGATGATGGGGATGGAGCAGACATTAGACATATAAACCTCTTTCCCTATATTAATTAATTGTTATCTTCCCATGTGAATGCATAATCACATCCCATTACTATAAAATAATATGTACATGCATGTGTTTCATTTCTCTAAACCCCCCATCCACTGGCCGCCCATGGCTTAATTATATGCTTTATATAAACCATAAAACCAAGGTAACCTTTTCTAAAATAAAAAAAAAATATAATAAAAATTGAAGAGGGTAATGTTGTTAATATTAAAATAAGAGGAATAAAATGTATGTGTATGTAGAAGATGATGGCTGGCAAAGTGGTAGCTGGCGGTTTGTCTAATAATACAACTACTGGACTACCCTAAACCTAAAGCAACCTCTTAGCTGGATGTTAGGAAGGAGGCCAGGGGATGTTTCTATTCAACTTAATTGCATCACCTTTTTTAATTATATATTTATTTACCTTTTCTTTCCTTCAACCTTCATTCTCATTTATATTCAATCCTTGTTCCCTCTATTAAAAAATAGATAAATTAATCTTTATACGTTAGGTCTAATAGTAAATTAGTCATTCCGTTAAAAATTTCATCTATTTCTATTGTTAAAAATTGATCTCTACAAACATGAGATATATGTGGCATACCACATATTGTTATCTGGCTATTCTGTTAGTTACACTAAAAAACAGTATCAATAGATGAAATTTTTAAAAGAAAAATCGATTTGCTCATTGATTTAACATACATGAATTAAATTGTCCGTTTTTAATAGATGAGATAAAATACAATTTAACTTCTAATCTCTATAGTAGTTTTATCTCATTCTAAATTTAAAATTTGACTACAAAATGATTACTTCTTCATTGTTTTATTTAATTTTAATTAATTAGAAAACTACTATACTAGAAGAAGAAGCCTATTTGTTGATAAATATGGCAAAATTTTTTTACTCTTTATACTTTTAAAAATTAGTCTTTCTGTTAACAATATTATTAATCATAAATAATTATTAAATAAGATAAGTAGAGATATTAAACTTGTAGTAAAATTCTAAGAACTAAGTTTCAAATGTTAAAAAAAAAGTTTAAGTGTGTAAAAAGTTCTCAAATTTAAAAAAAAAAAAAATTAATTAAGCTCCTACTTTTCTTTCGCACTCATTTAGTACTTAAATTTTCAAAATATATAAAAAAAGCCCTCAAACCTTTAAAAAAAAAGCAACTAAGCCTTTACTTTTTTTTTTCACTTAATTGGATACTTGAACTTTTAAAATGCATCAAAAAGACTCTCAAACTTTTTCAAAAAAAGCAATTATGTCCCTGCTTTTATTAAAAATTAAGAAAAATTATAAAAAATAAAATCTATAAATATTATTAAATTTTAATTAAAAAAATTCAAATATTTAAAATTTATTAAAAGTTAGAAAAAATAAAAAATTCGAAAAAAATATAAAAAATTGTAAAAAATTATAAAATATATAGAAATATAAAAAAATAAAATTTTATAAAATCGTAAGAAAATTATACAAAATGTAAAAAATACAATTTTTGTAAAAAAAATTATAAAAATTATCATACCAAAAGAAGCATTTTATAATTTTTCTATAACTTTTATTGTTTTTTTTGTATTATCATTTTTCACCACATGCCATGATGTGTTGCGACACGCGATGAATTTAATTGAAAAAAACTAGGGGTCATTAAATTTTTTATGATTTTTATAAAATTTTACAAATTTTTATCTTTTAAGATTTTTACAAAAAATTCTAATTTTTAATAATTTTTCTAAAATTTATTATTTTTATTATTTATAATTTTTTTTTCTAATTTTTAATAAGAGCTGGGGTTTAATTGCTCTTTTTAAAATTTTGAAGGTCTTTTTGGTGTATTTTGAAAGTTTAAGTACCCAATTAAGTGAAAAACAAGCAGGAGCTTAATTGCTTTTTTTTTTTAAAAAGTTTGAGGGCTTTTTTGATGCATTTTGAAAATTTAAGTACTCATTTGAGTGAAAAAAAAAAAGGCTTAATTGCTCTTTTTTTTTCTTTTTTTTTTTAAGTTTAAAGATTTTTTACACTCTTAAGCCTAAAAAAGAATAGAGAGATTGAGTTTGAGGAAATAATTAAACCATATAAAAAAAACTACAATTGCCTCTTCATTACGCAGCTTCAGTATTTGGGGACTTAATTGTAATTTTTAATTTTTTTGAAGAGCTTAATGAGAATTTTCAAAAATATTTGGAAGAGCCTAATTGAAAATTTCAAAAAAGTTATGGGAGTTAATAAGGAATTTCCAAAATTTTTGAGAATCCCCGATTAATGTATGTATGTATGTATGAGTGGATGATGGTGATGGAGATTTTGGTTACGGCCAATGGGAGAGTGGAAATCGAAAACATATACAACTCTGACGTTGAGAAAAATAATAAGAAAGGTCTTAGTCTACGGAGAGGGCGGTTGTTGGAAATGTGAATTAAGGGTTGGGAGCAGGAGTTGATTCATTATTTTATATTTATTACTATACTTATTTTTTTATTCTCATTTAAATTAATTTAAAAAACATATATATATATATATATATAAATTATACTACCGATGTTATGTTACGTCAAAGTTTTGGGTCTTTGAGTATTAAAAATAAATTTATAAAAAAATTTAATAAATATATTTACATTATTGTTCAATTTTTTATTTTACTGTATTTTATATTAATAATTGTTTGAATATATATTTATAATAATAAACTTAAAAAATAATAAATATGATTATAGTAATAATGTGATATTAGGAAAAAGAAAGTGATGAAATTGTGCTGCAAGACAGTAACGTCATGCATGTGAAATACTCTTACCATATGTTATCAAGTTTTTTCTTTTTAAGCAATCATACACCTACAATTTTTTATCCAACAATTTTTTTCCCAAAAATAGGTAAATTAAATTAAATTAAATAGTAAATTAATTTTTTTTATACAATACCTTCAACTAGGCATAATCCCTTCCTAATCCTTAAATAAGAAGATAGTACGTTTTAGTTCACTTGAACTCACATTTTCTTGCACTGACAGCAATACTGATATCAACTAAGCTAAGATTCAATCAATAATCAATTTAAACTTTAAAGTAACATATAATAATTAATTTATCTATTTTTTAGTGAAAAAGACAAAATACTAACTATCTAACACATGAGCTTCTACAATACTTTTATTAAGAAGAGAAAATTAAAATTGAAATAAATTTCACCTCTAATTCAACAATCTTTATAGGATAGAGACGTTAAATATATGTAATTTTTATAAAATTTAAAATTAAATTTATAAATCTATTTTAAAATCTAAACTATTATTATTATTATTATTTATATTTTAATTAAAATGTTTAAGTCTAAATATTATTCAAAATCATAAAAAATATATATATATATATATGAATCCATATTATGGATATGTTAGGTGTTTGTTAAGTATTGGATGGGACGAGTGGGGCCCACAAGCAAGCAATCAGTCTCTTCTGTCTTTGTAACACTTCTCTCCAGTCTCCCCACCTCTTTTATTTTCTTCTTTTAAATTGTTATTATTAATATTAAAACTTGGAAGCAAAGCTATCCGTGTCCAAAAACATTTATTTATTTGGTAAAAATTTCCTAAATTAATTTTATTCGTTATTGAATAATTTTTTTTAAAAATATATGTCAAAAAAATAAAAAAAATTAATTAAATTCTCGTATTAAATTCACACTTAATCGAATCTTTGTTATTAATTAAAATAATCAATCAAGCTATTCCGTTATCCATGGTTAATTATGTTGACTGTTAAAATAAATTGACGGACTAATTAGATTGTGACATGTGATAATTTTTTTTTTATTTTTATAAAAAATTAATTTTTTAATGAAATTATGAAGCATATAATTTATTTTTTAAAAAAATCTAGAAATTTAAAAAGACGTTCTAGAATAATGAAAAGAAATTATAGATTGAATCATTAGCATGCATTGTTTGCTGATATCCACGATTTTAATTAGAATTTATATTTTTCAGTTGAACTCATTTTCCAAACTCCACTATTCTCTCGTTTTTGTGACATCTCATTCTCTTTAAATGAATGTGTTTGCTGCTTTCTAACTTTCTATAAAGGGAGGGAAATTAAAGTGGTTTAGATTCAAACGTTAGAATTACCGTTAGTCAACACTTCAAATCGGGTTTTTAGATATCAACATTTCCTTCTTAATTTCATTTTCTTTTTGTCTAGTACAAAATGATATTATAATGAATCTAATTTTAATAAAATATTTTTTAACACTCTTAACAGTTGAATCTTAATTTTAAAATCTAAAAATTAAAGAGATAATTATTAAAAATAGAAACATAATGATTAAATTCTAAAATTTTAAAAATATAATAACTTATAGAATATTTTAACCTAAAATTGAGTATTGCATTTTGTTGTTAAATAACTAAACTTTGATATAAATTTTTTCTTGGTCCTATAATTTTTCATTACTACATGATATTTATTTTGAATCTAAGTTGTGATTTATTGATTAGGTGTTTACATTCTCTAAAGAAATAATCTAAGTTTAAATTACAGTTGTTCCAAAAATAAATTTTTGAAATTTTTTTACAATTTTGAAACTTTCCTTTATTATGACATGGCACTAATCATGTAGACGATAATGTGAGTTACCATATAAGGAGTTCGTGTGGTCTGTAATGGTTTTATTAAATTTATAATGGAGTTTATCCAATTTGACAACAGAAGATGAGGGTTGAATAAAACGAAAAAATAGGATTCAATTAACAAAAATTACAAAAATTAAGGATTAAATTTATAATTTTTCCTAATTTTTAAAAGGATTTAATGGAAAATTTTAACCAAAATACTAAAAAATATAAAACTAAATCCGCACAGATTGATAAATTAATAAATTATCCTTAAATTATATTTCATCACTTCAAAATTTTATCTTCAACCCTTGAAAATTTATAATATGATATAATAAATTTGATAATATTTTTGGTTAAAACCACATCAATGAATTATTATTAGTTTAATTATCCATTTATTTATTTTTTTAAAAGTATCCATTTATTTTTTAATAAATTACAATTATACATTTATTATTGAATAATTAATACAAATTATATACATTAGTGATTTAATTTTTCTAAACATATATATATATATATATTTTCTTTTGTAAAATTAAAATATTTTTCTTTAAAAGATAATTAATATTATTAAAATAATATTTTTATCTTTTAATATTTGTAAAAAATATTATTTAAAAATTGAACATAAAGCCAATAAATTTAAATAAAAATTTTTTTACTACTCTCCTAATAATTATTTGTTGATATAATATTATAAATATTTTTTAATATAAAATATTTTTATTCAAAATTTCATTATATATAATAATTAAAATTGTTTATGAATTTAAAAGCGAAACTCACATTAACAAAAAATAAAAAGAAAAAAAATGTTCCTTTCAAAGAAAAATATTTCTTGACTCATAATCGAACTTGTTAAGTCTGTAACACTTATTTTATATATTTTTTAAAAGACATTTAATAATTAAAAATAAATTAAAAAAAAAACGCATAGAGTTAAATTAATATTCCAACTCATGAATTTACCTGTTTATTTTAAAATCTAGAGGTGTCTATATATAGTTTAAAAAATCATGGCATGATTATTAACTAAATAAAAACATTTAGCAATTAAATCAATGGACCATATCCATATTAGTTAGGACCACCTAATTTGTCTATCTTAAGAAGAAATATATGATAAAAGTGTAATTGGTAAAAAAATAAAATAAAATAAAAAATTAAAATCATTACATTTAAATTCATATCGAATGGATCGGAAAATAAAAATATCTATTATTTAATTTGAATTGAATTAGATCGATCGAGATGTACGGAACATGAATAGGTTTACGTCATCTATTCTTAATTATATTAAAAGAAAAAAAAAATAGATTAATAGATGATGAAGTTACAAAATAGAAAGACAAATTTAGAAAGTCACCATGTTCATGGATGTCTAAGTAAAAGCTTTTCTTACATAGACGGATAGCCGAACCTTTCTCTTTCTCTCTCTTTTAAAAAAAGAAAATTTTTTAAAACTACAAAAAATAAAAAATTGTAATTTTTTATTTTTAATATCTATTTTCATCTAAATTGATTTTCACTCACACGTCTATGCCTCTCTCTGTTTGATGCACAGAGTCCTTTCATTTACGCATGTATATATAGTTCCAACCCATTGGTATCAAAAACATTAGCTGCAACAAAAACAAAGAAAAAAACCAAAAAAAAAAAAAGAAAGAAAGAAAGAAAGAAAGGAGGGCCTTTTAAGCCCTCTCTCTTCTTATTATGCTTCTTCTCAGATCTTAGATTCTCTTACTTTTCCCATCTGGGTTTTTTTTTTCTTTTGTAAATTTAATATCATCATCTCTTTAAAACTAAATAAAAACATAACCAGCAAAGGTTGTTGTTGTTTTTTTTTTTTTTTTCATTATTTGCTCTAATATCATTTCTGGGTATTGACGCTTTTATCTCATTTCTTATGAAGCTTGGGTCTTTCTTTGGTTTGGTTTTTAGGAATCCTGGATTGTTGGTCGATTGATAGTTGATCGGTAATTGGTCTCATGCTTTTCGATTGAATCCAACAGCACCCGATCTCTTTATATTGATATAAATAACCCAGCTTTGCTTGATTTTCTGTATTTTGATAAGGTATAGTTTCCTTTGTTTAATCTGCATTACAATGTTTTATGGTGGATTGTTCTTTAAGACATGATGTTGGATTCTGAATTGCCTTAAAAAATTATGGATACCTTGCCTCGTTCTAGATCCGATGTTTCCTATCTTCTCTAGTTGAATTTTAATTGAACTGATCTAGGAGAAGACTTGATTTTTATGTTTCGTTTAGACAAAGGTGATTGTATGTTTATGATTGCCTGGAATTCCATTGAACAATGATAAAAGATGATTGGATTTCTGTGTTCAGCATGGAAATGGAACTTGGCAAGCTTTTCATTGGCGGGATTTCTTGGGACACAAATGAGGACCGTCTTAGAGAATATTTTCAGACTTTTGGGGAAGTTGTTGAAGCTGTGATAATGAAGGATCGGGCTACCGGTCGTGCCCGTGGATTCGGGTTCGTCGTGTTTGCCGACCCGGCTGTTGCAGAAAGAGTTGTTATGGAAAAGCATATGATAGATGGTAGAACCGTAAGTTCCTACCTTTATTTTAACTCTCTTATAACATGATAAATTCGAAACCTTACTATTTTATTGGTTTCCTTTCATGTCATGAATCATATAACATAAAATTTAATGATTTAGAACGGGCAAGTTTCTTGTCCTGATTCATTTTGATGACATTCATTCATATTACTATGTTTTCTCTTAAGGTTGTATTAGCTTTATTAAACGATTTCTCCTTACGTTTTCTTTTTAAGCATATATTGTTCATTGTGATGTTTGCTTGGCAACATGTTGCTATTGAGTAAGAACTACACTGGCAATATGTATTTCTCTTTCTAAGGCAAAAGTAGGCCATTGAGTCCTCAATATCTTGAATGTCAATTGCTTTATTTTGCAGTTTAAATCATTTGTAGGATTCACTTTAAGTTGTAGAATAATTTTTTACGAGAACCGGTGCTTATTTTAGAACAGAAGGATTAATGCCAAGAAATAGTACAAACTTTCTTGTTACAATTGCATTAAGAAGGCAAATTTGCTAATTTTTAAGAAGGCAAATTTGCTAATTTTCAAAAGGACCATTGGTAATAATTTAGCATCAAAGAGATTTTGCAACTTATGACCCTAGAGCGTTGCAAAATTACAATCTATATTATGTGGAAGAGCATATTATACATTGTTTTTCAAAGTTCCTCAACTGTGAATAGTATAGGTTTCCATGATGTGGAAAATAAAATTTGGGAAAGTTAAACAACTATAGGTGATGCCTATCTACATTAAGATTCAAAGGGTTTGTCCACTTGAGAAACTTGGATTTGTGTTGTTAAACTGAATTATGTTAAACTCCACTTTCTCTGTCCTGGTTTTCTCTTTCAGGTTGAGGCAAAGAAGGCAGTTCCTAGGGATGACCGTAACATTCTAAACAAAAGCAATGTTAGCATTCATGGATCACCTGGTCCTGCTCGAACAAAAAAGATATTTGTAGGAGGGTTAGCATCTACAGTTACTGAGAGTGACTTTAAGAGGTATTTTGAGCAGTTTGGCACAATTACAGATGTTGTTGTGATGTATGATCACAATACTCAGAGGCCACGCGGTTTTGGATTCATAACTTATGATTCAGAGGAAGTTGTGGATAAAGTCTTGCAGAGAACATTTCATGAACTCAATGGAAAAATGGTTGAGGTCAAACGGGCTGTCCCCAAAGAATCATCTCCGGGGCCAAGTCAGAACCAGTTAGGTGGATATAACTTTGGTCTGAGTAGAGTCAATAGCTTCCTTAATGGTTACATGCAGAATTATAATGCTAGTTCAGTTGGAGGTTATGGTGTTAGAGCGGAAGGTAGATTTAGTCCTGTTACTGTTGGTCGGAATGGATTTCCTCCATTGAGCCCTGGTTATGGGATGGGACTGAATTTTGAACCAAATTTGAGTCCAAGCTATGGAGGAAGCTCAAACCTTAGTTCTAACCTCAGTTACGGACGGGGATTGAACGCTTCATTTAATGGAAAGCCAGACAGATTTGCTAGCCTCCTTGGGTATGGTGGGGGCAGTGGAGGAACTAGTTCTATCTTAAACTTAGCAGGTCGAAATATGTGGGGAAATGGAGGTCTTAACCATGCTACTAACTCAAACTCTAGTCCTATTTTAGGCTCTGGAAGTGGGAATTCAGGTGTGAATTCTTTCGGCAGCATTGGAGCACTTTGGGATTCCTCTCCTACTTCAGGTCAAGGTGGAGCTGCTTTTGCTTACAACAGTGGCAATCTTAGATATGGAAGTGGAGACATTGTGGTTGGGTCAGGAGGGATAGGCTATGATAGAAACAGTGCGGCCGGTGTTGCACAGGTATCATCCCAAGGTGCTTCAAATGGTGGTTATAATGGGGCTTATGCTGATATAGATGAAAATGGGTCATTTTATGGGGATTCCACTTGGCTCCCTTCACCCTTAGACCTACAGCGATCTAGTTCTTTTGGTTTTGCCCTGGGAAACTCAACTTCAGATGTTAGGACTAATAGCTCTACTGGCTACATTGGTGGTTATGGTGTTCCCAATATGCAGTCAGATAGAGGTAAGTTGATTTCTTTTCTCTTTGTCCGTTTCATTATTCTCCTTTTCTTTTTCCTCAGATAAGCTCATTGTGTTCTTATACTTATTAACGGCTCTCTGCATCTTTAGGATCTAGAACTCTGATCAACAGATGCAGGGAATGTGCACTAGTTTAGGCTGAAAGCATTTCTAACAATGTTAAACTACTTTTACAGATGTATGTATTTATTAGTTTCCATTTACAAAATAATTAAATCTGGTTTGAGAATAAATGCTTCCTTGGCAGTTTCATTTTTCTTGTTGACCATCCTAAAGATGACATTGATTTCCTTTCAGTACCTTTCTTTCGAACAGCATTAATTTCCTTCAAAAACTTGTGTTTGAAACAAGTTATTGCAAGTTAATGGTACATGCCATTTTTTAAATCTTGTCTACTTGCTACCTTGTTTTCCATGCATGCAGAGACTGCATCATTGTCTATACTTAGTATAAGATTACACTGCAAACCATGTAAAACATTAATCAGTATTTGATACCTGGAGGTCCTTCCCCTTTTAGGATAATGTTATTAGTTGAGAAACAGAATGTTAATTTGGGTGCTTTCCTTTTACTCATTTCCTCTTACTCATCTTCTTTTCCAGGAATTGCTGCATAGGAGGAGGATGAAGCTATGATGTCAAATTGTAGGAAATTTGTATGGTGGAGCTGGTTAATGACTGTGATTTCTACATTTCCTTTGTGAAAATATTTCAGTTTTATATGGCAAAAAATATGAGTAGAGCTAATTTGGTTCACCTTGTTTGATGAAAAAACTTGATATAGAGATCAGTTGCAAAGGATTCATGTAAGGTTTGAGCTTTTGAGGGTTCATTTTTATTTTTATTTTTTTTCTTTCAATACAGGTTTTCTTTACTGGGATTGATTAAGATGTAAAATCAAAATTGTGGGTATACACAGATTATGTATCATGCATCTCTTGGTGACATTGGGATACATATAAGAGAAGACCATTTTTTTTTCTTCCATTAATTTTAGAGTCGTTGGATATTGTGCTGATAAAATATTATCCAGTGAAGTTGCTGGGTTACTGTATTTTGTAGATTGAAATTGTAATGAGATATTTGGTTTGATTTTAATCTGCATTGTATAATTCTAGACTCCACAGAGATCCCTACTTTTTTGGGGATCCCCCAAGGCCTAGAATAATAAGACACAATCATACAAAATGTGATTCAATGGTACAATATATGACCCTTGAAATTGAATGTGTGGTCATTTTTATCTCATCTTATCTAAACTTCTACAACTTCATAGTCACTTTCATAGATGCATCACTTACCACTAAGTGGTCCTTTCTAATTGGACATAAAATGATCATTTCTAGAGGTTCAAATAAAAATGCTTGTCAAAGTGTAATGTTAATCAATATTGAATCAATTATGTCTAATTTTAGCGAGAGCTGTGCAAGGGAGGCTCACATGTATCACATGTACAAAATAAAAGAGACCTATTGATTTCCACCATTTGATGGCAACAGTTTCACCAATTTAATTAACCCAAAGTTTGCACCTTCAGTTACATCTTAACACTTTCATTCCTGATCGTATATAATATATGCAGAAAAGGACTAAGATTGGGTCGTGTGCTTATTATTAACCGAATTCAGAAAAAGTAAAAAAAAAAAAAAAAAGGAATAAAAAGTTTTAAGTAAAAAAGAGAGGAGCAAAATATATGAGACTTCTCTTTCTCTCTCTCATTTTCATGGCGGATAAAACGAGATCCCACTCCCATTTCTTGAACCTTCTCACATAACATTTTTCTTTGGTTTTTCCTGCTTCTTTCTCATCTCCTTATCTTCTTTTTTTCTTCATTTTCTCCTTTCTTCAGCTTCAGCTTCAGCTCTTTCTTTTTTCTATTATAATGGCTGTGGCTATGGCTTCTGCTGCTAATTGTGGTGTATACTTTTCAAGCAACACTAACAAGCTTAATTTTCCTGTTTTTGATTTCAAAAATCGTTCTTGGTCTGCTGCCTTTGTCACCACACCACCCAACATTCTCGAGAAAAGAAGGTACCTTTCTTCAATCTATTTCATTGTTAAATTTAGCTTCTTCTTTTTTTTGCGCGGGGTGGGGGGAGGGTTGGTATCTGGATACTTCCTACTCTGGGTGCTGAAATTGTTGATTTGAGTATTCTTTAAGATGACTTTTCTGTTGCTTCAAGTAAAAACATCAATGCACATGTAAATCCGACTGAATTGCATAAATCAGCTTATGGGTGTCTCCAATTAGAAGAAACGAATCATTATGTTAGGAACTGAATCATACATCGCAATTTAAGGCCCGTGGGACTCTTTCATTTATGCCAATGAAGAAACACACACACACACTGCAGCTTGTTTAGCTTTGGCTGCAATTTTACAGTACAAATTATCCCATCCAAATGTTTCATCAATTTACTACGGTTACTTTTAAACTGGATTCTTGCTTGTTAAACATTGTTCGATAGTTTTATTGTATCTTGATACCTAATCTCTTGCTAGTTTGCATCTTCACTTTTAATCATTACAGTGTTAGATTGTCATTTTCAATGATGGTGATCATTCCACGAGCAACATCATCAGCCACAGCTGTGGAGGTATGGAAGAACAATGATATATTTATGTATATATATTTCGCTGAATTTTAACTATGTATTAACTGGCTAAAGTTCCTATTCTTATGGTTGTATGCTTGAAGAGTGATGGAAGTTTCCAGGACACTGATACAGTTCCAACCCCCAAAGTTATAATTGACCAAGACTCTGATCCAGATGCCACTGTAGTGGAAATAACCTTTGGCGATCGGCTTGGAGCTCTTTTGGATACTGTATAAATCCATTTACTTAATTTGCTTTTCCTAATGAGATATTGGATCTTCACTTTTGTATGATAAGAATCTATCGTGTATAATCTAACTATTAGTGAATGAGTTGCAGATGAATGCACTAAAAAATCTGGGGTTGAATGTTTCTAAAGCAAATGTCTATCTGGATTCATCTGGGAAGCATAACAAGTTTGCCATCACTAAGGCGTAAGTCATATGCCTTTTAACTTGTCTTTATCTTGCACTTTCTTGGAAACAGAATACAAACTTGTTGATCGTATATAGCATTTTACATTTTCTGTAAGGTTTAGCTATCTGCAGTTAACGACTGTAATTTTCTTCTTGTTTGTTGTTAATCCTCCCCTAATTCAGCTTAATGATAAGTAGTTCTTATAATTATTGTCTAGGATTATTTTTAAGTGATTAAAGCTGTAAATGTACATGCTTCTAAGTAACACAAACGTGACAATGGAATGATGTGTGAGCGTGTGAAGCATTACAAATTGTTTTAGTTTTAGAATCTTCAAGAGTTTATATCACCATTTTCCTTGAATTATTGGGCAGAATTATAACTCTTCATTTTTCTCGAACTAAAATCTTGTCATTGTGGCAAAGCAAATAGAATCATGGGATATTCAACTTCAGAAATTCAATGCAGTTAATAAAACACACTCAAATGAAAAGTGAATGTTAGTATCAGTTGTATTGTTATAATATCTATTTTCAATGCAACTTTGCTAACATGGCATTGGTTCTTTTCTGTAGTAGTACCGGAAGGAAAGTTGAGGACCCAGAACTGCTTGAGGCAATACGTTTGACGATTATTAACAACTTACTTGAATATCATCCAGTAATCACCTATTCCTTTTTACTCATTCCTAATGAGAAATCTCCTAGTAAAAGCTGTCAAATGTTAATTTGTGGTCCAGGAATCAAGTTCCCAGTTAGCTATGGGTGCAACCTTCGGCGTTGAGCCACCAAAAGAAAAGGTATATTCTTCTTGCAAAGTTCATCTTTTCTGCTCACTCAGTAAGTTCAGCATTTTCCTGTGTTGAATGTTTGGTGAAACAAGTTTTACGGCAGCTAGAAGAAGACTGTTACGTTGACATTTGTTGTAATCCCAAAAGATATTTTCCATGCTTGCAACAGAGACTGATGCAACTGATCATAAATGATATGAATTGTCCATAAACTATTAAGCTGAGAATGATATCCCACAATAACCTTGGTCCTTGGTTTAAATTTTGCTTTGCTGGGATTCCTCAGGTTGATGTGGACATTGCAACCCACATAAGAGTCGATGATGATGGTCCTGATCGTAGGTAATGGATGCTGTAGTCAAATGCATTCACTACCCTTGTAATTTTGATAGCTTAATTAAGATTATAGGCCTTGGCACCATACTTGTTTATCAAAATGAAAGAGATGATATGTTCTGGCTTGCAGTAATGGTTCATTTCTGTATAACTTTGTTTTGTAAATAAATTTGGTTCAGCTTGCTCTATGTGGAGACTGCTGACCGTCCAGGGTTGCTGGTGGATCTTGTAAAAATTATTACTGACATCAACATCACCGTTGAGTCTGGGGAGTTCGACACTGAGGTGAGCCAGTCAGTTACTCATTCTCTTTCGTATGTTGTCATCTTGAATTAGCCTAATGATATTAGTTTTCTCTTGATGCTTTTACCTTTGACACATAGGGGTTGTTGGCAAAGGCAAAGTTTCACGTCAGCTACAAGGGTAAAGCTATCATCAGGCCTCTGCAGCAGGTAAAGAGCAATGAACACAAAGTTTAACCCATATTGCACATTTGTTGTGGGGTTTGTAAAGAAGGTCAAAGTAGAGTTCTACAATTGCAATCTGTATGTATGGTATTAATCATTTAGGTAAGGTAGGGCATACATCGTAATTGCTTGCTGGTATGTCATTTTAATGAATGGTTTGATTGCATGAAATCTGGCAGGTTCTTGCTAATAGTTTACGATATTTCTTGAGGCGTCCTACTACGGAGGAGGCGAGTTTTTGAGTCACCATGATGATGCTATAAGCCTTGCCTAGCTAAACCATATTTAGGAGCTTACATCATCAATTGAGTTAAGAATTATCTTATTATATCCCCTCCAATTGAATTGGCCAACAGGGTGAACATTATAGCTTGTTCTTCACAACAATCCTCTCTTCTATTCTGTAAGAATTCTTCAATTATCCTTTTAGTATTATTGTTGCAATGAACGATATTAATCCCACCATTTTTCTAGAACTTGCTTTGCATTATGGTAATTCTAAGAGGAGTCGTGAATCCCACGTCGGATGTGTACTAAAGTTGATCCTAAGATACAAGGGTTTATATCATCTTCAACTTACAACTTTTGAGGTATCTTTGGTCAACAAAACCGTGTCACTAACAACAACGAGCGCTCATTTGAGTGGTGGGCATATAAGTGTTTATACCACCTTCAGCCGATGAGGTGCTTTTCATGGATAAACCATGAGACCCAATGGACCGAAACAGATAATACCTTGCAAGAAGATATTCAGGGAAAAAGATATGGTTTATTACGTAAATCACTGTCCCATCATATTACATAACAGTAGAAAACAAAAGCCCTGCAGGAATATGGGGGTAGAAAGAACAAAGGGGAGGAGAAGTGGAAAGCAAGAAGGAAATATGTCTGACATTCGAAAATTTATAGTCATCTGAATTTGATTTTCTTTTCTTTAACCCCCTTCCAATCCCCCTCGAGTTCATTTACATATTCTAATTTCTATTCCATATGAGTCTCTTCTTCAGCCACCATATATGATAAAAGCAAAGCATGAACGGGTAAAAACAAATGTTATTCAAACAAATGAAGACATGGAGAAGAAGAAATATCAGGAACTTCAGTGGAAACTTGATGGAGAATCGTTAAAATGGATAAGCATCAGGATGAACAGCAACCACCCGATTTGGGTGCCTCAGTAGCAGGTTCTTGGTTCTCATCCCCTTGTAAAACCACGGTCTTCCCATCCAATGGTGCGTCCTGCTTCTTGAGCTCATGAGACATCATAACTTTCCGGCTCAATATGTTGTAGATCTCTTTAACGACAGTCTGAAATGCAGCCGCTACATTAGAGGAATCAAGTGCAGAAGTCTCCATGAAAAATAAACCCTGTGCCTCTGCCAAGGCCTTCCCTTCGGCTGTGGATACTTCCCTGGCATCCCGGAGGTCCGACTTGTTGCCTACTAAAATGGTGACTACGTTCATGTCTGAGTGAGCTGTTCAAAATGTCAAAGCACACAATTCAGTCCTTAGCCAGCATGGGCTAAAAACAACAAATCTATAATAGTGGCTGGGCATGAAAAGGAAACACCACCTAGTTACAAAAATTTGCCACAATATGGCCTAACAGTCAGAAAACAAAATTTAACCCATTTTGGATTGGTGAGTTTCGGTAAAAAATTATAGAAACGAGATTCACGATGAGAGGGTTTGCATATGCGTTATAAGTATAATCAACAAAAGCACAAAAGTTAATCATGGTTCTTACTTTGAAGTTCATTTAACCATCTACCAATGCTATCGAAAGTCTGTCGTCTGCTGATGTCATACACAAGAAGAGCTCCAACTGCACCTCGGTAATATGCAGATGTAACGGCCCTGAAGCGCTCCTGACCAGCCGTATCCCAGATCTGTGCCTTAACTTCCTTCCCATTTATATCCAATTTCTGAGTTTGAAACTCTACTCCTATGGTTGACTTTGAATTTGGGTAGAATTCATTCCTAGCAAATCTTGCAAGTAAATTCGATTTCCCAACAGCTGAATCACCAACTAGTACAATCTTGAAAAGGTAATCCTCAGTTTTTTCTTCCTCTGAAACAAAAGCCATTTTACAACCTTCCTAAGAGTGTCACTCTATATAACCATATCAACAATGAAAAGCACTCGGAATTAAGTTTCTTCTCTGGTACTCGAAGTTATCACCTAAGAAGCACCAACCTTGTATCCTGTTCAAGAACAGAAACGGGTTTACCGAAGAAAAGAATAAAGGCAAGCTGGAAAAGGAAGCTAAAATAGGAATAAAGAGTACAAATGTGTCATTCAGCAATTGCTTACATGAAAATACCTTTCTTGTGAAGCAAATATTAGGTCAATTGAATAAAAAAGGAATAAACTCTACTCCACTTTCACCCTCCTGCAACATAGACAAATCTATCCTGAGCGCCCTACGCGTGTAGTACTAATCACCTTCCTAGTGAATATGTACGTTACGGTTCCTGCAGTAACAAGAGGAGGGCCCTCATGTAAAACCAACCAAAGTACTAATCGTTACAGTACAGGGTAAAACAACTGTCTGTCTCCGGCTAAAATATTCAAGATAAGTAAAATATTTATCAGAATTTGAAAAGTAAACAATTAAGTGAAACAAGTAATATGCAACTCATTAAAGTCTTTCTATTATATAGTTCCTTAGAAGGCAAGGAACAGTACCTTGATCTCTCCAACTTGCTAACACTTTGCCTCGCACCTGAAATCCCACTTAAGCTCCTTCTACTGCTTAGATTTCAGAACCTAAAAACCAGGGCATATGATAAATGCCAGATCATTCATGTGAAATATCCAAATAATCGATTGGAAATAAAAACACAACTCACCCAACAACCGTGACAGATTAATGGCTCACCTAAGATTCCTAATCCTATGTTTAGTCCTTGCCCTTAACCAGTAAAACATCACATCATTTTTGTATAAACTTTAAAAGTTAACAGATATAAGTGTCATTAGACAACAAAAAACTAGAGGCCAAATTTGGAAGCAAAGAACTGATAATTGATAAGATCTTTTGAACAACAATTATATAGCTATGAAATCAATCATAAGCAATAAATCATCTGCAAGGGCAATATAAGATGCTTGATTGTATAATAATATGCATCAACTATGCACTAGACCTTATAAGATAACATGTGATAGTTCAATCTTTTGAATATTACCACTGGACCATGGTACAGAAACAATATAGAACTTCATATATAAACAGTGCTTTCACTTCTAAATGTAAGAATTCTTTTAAAAAGTTATTTTTTGTCTTATTCTTTGTTTTAATCATTAGAGATGCTGAAAAACTCAGTCTTTAAAAGGTTTCATATATTTTTCAATAGGAGTCATTTAAAGAGTTAAATTTAAGGATTGAAAACTTTTACTGCTATGCCAACAGCTCAGAAAAATTCACTGAAACACAGAAACTCTGATTGTATGAACTAGAGAACTTTGACCAGGAAATAAACTATAGATCCAAGTAAATCAATTTCAACATTCAAAGGAAAAAAATATATGCTCTTGATCATAAAGTAGAGCATCTGCATCTTGCAAAGAGAGATCAAATTATAGCATACTAGACTCAGTTTTGCATCAAAGAGACACCAGTAGAAACTAAATCACCAAGCAAACTGCCCTTTTATTTTATATTTTGCAACTGACTAAAAGGCTAGAACCAAGTTCATATATGGAACAGCCAGTTAACTCTTTCCATAAAAGAAGAAAAAAAAAAAAACTTAAAAGCACCGAACCATTATAACTAAGTCTAGAATATCCAAATGAATTAGAGCAGAAAAAATCGATTTTGATATGATCAAATCTTAAAAACCATGAATTTAAGCAAGGTATTGACAAAACAGAGATTAGCAAAAACATACAAAGTAATAGTTAGTAAGAAAAAAGAACAAAAATGTGATTTAGAAATGATCTAGAAACAAGCAAAATACAAAACCCAATTCGTAAATCTCATCAAATATTAATACAAAAAAAGGGACTTAAAAATCTAAAGAAAAAGAGATCGTGTTTGTTTACACTCACCAGCTATAAGAAGAATTTCAGGAGGCTCCCCTCACCCTTTTTTTTTTTTTTTTTTTTCTCTACCAGGAATTACGATCAAGTAAAAGAGTTAACAATGGATCTGATTATATGATAATGTCAATGGCTTAAAGATACAAATTCAAAGGATTTAAGGGTTAGGCTTTTCCAAGGAGGTGAGGGAGCCGAGTGCAGAGACAAGACAACCCCAGATTTGCATTTACTCTGGTTACTGGTTTAGCCACCCCATAATTTCCTGGGCTTATTTTTTGGGCCTTATATTCCCCTTGGACTTCATCATAGATAAAAAAAGGGTCTCTCTTTCCATATCTTGCTCAAAGAATTGGTTTTCAATGCGTATGAAAGTTGAAAACTCTAGTTGTGTAGGAACCATATGCTGAAAACTATAGTTGAAATGAAGCAGGAATGTTTGAGCACATAGGGTAAAGATTAGGGAAGGATGTCCCTCCAGTACTACTAATAGTGATGGAAAGAGGAATGTATGTTGGTTTTGCTTTGAACTTCCCACATAAAAAGCCAGATTTTGATATGGACTTATATTGCTGACTGACCATGTTCTTAAATGGTAGGGGCCATGGAAGACTAGAGCATAGCTAATATTTAGCCAACATTTATCATTTTGCAGGTGCCTTATCTACACAAAAGCTTAAGCTTTGTTTGGTTTTTTGTCATAAAATGCAGTTGACATTGCCAACCTTGTTCAGTAGATGGTTTCGGCGGCATTGCAGCTTGGTGATGCAGAAAGAAGGACCCACCTCCCATACCCCACTACCACCTTTCATTTTGCCTAGGTGCACGAACTTACAGCTACTGCTGCTGCTGTAGCAGCTAAGGTGAAAACCTTGGCCGCTTCCTTGTGGTTAAATGTAATGTTTTGGCTCTCCAAAACTAACTGGACCACCTTCCATGGTTTTGACTTTTGTACACCAAAATCTGTGCCAAAGGATTTATTTCATCTATTGCATTCATTGTTTTTCGGTACTCATGGATCAGACATCAAATGAGATTAATAACAAGACTCGAACTTTAATTCTTTAATTCTTTGCTAAAACGGTAATGAGTACTCAATCAACTGGAATAATCATATACTATCTGTATGTACTGTAGCACATTTTAACTATATGCCGACAAAACAAGAGTAGACATTGTTTGATTCGGTGACAGATATGAGGGTAAATAAAATAGATGGTCATAAATTTCTCCCTAACATTGAAAATGAAGGGGCAAGATCAAAAGTTGAGGGCGTGCTTGATCACACACAGTTGGTAAATAGGTTGCCGACAGTTTGATAAGATATTACCTAGGATACCAACACTTTAGGTGCCCTGAGCTAGCACAATTCTGTCAATCTTGGTTCTACTGGGCCTTTGTCAAATATAAAAATGTTCCAAGCAAACTCTCAACTTTACACTTCTGCCTACTGCACTGATCTTTTGATCATGTAATTCTGTGAAAAGCTTGGGCCTTTCAGTTTATGCTTACATATTAACAAAAAAAAAAATCAAATCTTGCAAGATTACTGGTTTAATTAGATATTGAGTTAAAAGCTTAATATAAGATGAATACTGGTTCTGGTTGCCATGAAATGAGGAAAGACTTCGTTCTTTCCTATTCCGAATAGCTACATTTTGTTGATCTTAAGTTACAGTTACCTCAATTTCGACCACATAATTATGTCCATTCTTGTTTCCGTGGGTAGTCATGTTTCAAACTTGATCATAGAAATATGGATTATATTCAAGAAGCCTTTCACTTATAATCTTATTTGTTGTTTGTTGATGTCTTTATGTAGCAAGTTGGGTTGTTAAATGGATAGAGTTGTATGATAGGGTGATCTACAAGACAAACGATACTAAGAGGTGTCGGAGCTTGTGGTTTGAGACACTTTCTGATATTAAGGGCTAGTAGCAATGTTTTTAAAAAGTGTCATGAAAAAGTATTTTTGAGAAGTATTTTTGAGAAATAATTTTGACAAATTTAGTTTAAGATTTGAGTGTTTAGTATTATTGTTAAAATGTCTATTTTAGATATAATATTATCAAGTAACAAATATATATTTAAAAAATATTTAAATTAGTTAATATTATTATATTTTAGTAAGAATATAAAAAATAATTTATTATAACTTATTGTTAATTTTTTAATATATAAAATATAAATTTTAAATATTCTTAAGCAATAAATATTAATTATTTATAAAATTTAATTAGAATATATAAACTATATTTTAAATATTTAAATATGACTATTAAATATTTGTAAATAGATATTAACACATTTGTATTATTTTAAAAAATATTTTTTATTTTTAATTAATGGTTTTAAAAAAGAAAAAAATACTATCTTATTAAAAGGATGAAAAAGTAATTAAGAATTAAAAGTGCTTTTGAAACAAAAAAAACTAAAAATTTTAACTTTTCCTTTTCAAAAGCTAAAAATTTTATCCAAAAATAATTTATTTAGTATAACTTTTCATTCAAAAATATTTTTTTAACCATAAGGTAATAGTAAACAAGCCCTAAATCAATGTTTTAGTAAAAGGGAAAGGTAGATAGAGAATGGTATTAACGAAATTGAGTACCAATGAGAGGTCATACCTAAGGTAAAGTCAATGTTAAATTTACTATGATTGATTGACGTGACCTCTCTTATTTGATAGGGAAGCTTAGCAGCTCAGACTTCAAGGTAAAAGCTTCTCCTTGTTATATGGAGAGAATCCCATTTTATGGATTTATGACGCTGGCAAATAAGCTCTTGGATGTTAAAGAGCGTGAGCTCATGCAAGCATTCTGCTTTCTTGGATCTTATTTAGGTCTAGGTCAATTTTTGTGTGGATATAACAATAGTTCTCCCTTTTGATGAATGAGTGCGAAAGATCTCCAATGTTTGTGGAGAGCAACATGTGAATATATATATATATATATATTTTTTATGTGTGAGACTCTGTAAAAAATTCTTTTTGCCTTAAATAAATTATGACATATTTGTGTAGCCTATTTTAATGGAGGTTATCCATCCAATGGAAAGACTTATTTTTAAGAGCAACGATGACAAAGCATGACTTTCAGAATATTATTAAATAAGCTAAATAAATGCTGAAGGCATGTTTGATATGAAAGAACGTGCCACTGAATGGTTGGATTATCATAAGTCATTGAGCCTCATCTTTAATTTTGCCGATTTGTGCAAGTTTAGTGGGCCTTTATTTTCTCAAATACAAACCTTCATTGCAACGATTTGTCAAAGCAATTTCCAAAGGAACCTCAAACATCTTCAAGGATATTTCGTGGAAAGTTGTTGCAATTGTGGAAGTTTTAATCTCAATCTCTATACGAGGTCAGTTTCTTCCATTTTTCTTCATCTCTCTTGAATTCTTTGTTCTATCATTCTTCGAAGGCTAGCAATAACAAAAGTAGGGAAATAACTAGGATTCTTTCACCATCCACGACTATTGACAATATAACCTAGGATGTAGATCAGGGGCGAAGCCAGAAAATTTTTTTAGGGGGGCTGGATAAAATTTTAATTTTTTATAGTTTATATCTTTATAATTTGTAAATGATTAAATCAAATTTTTATAATTTTAGGGGGACCAAAGTGCAATTTTACCTTTACTAATTTAAAATTTTTAAAAAATTTAAAGGGCCAAAAATATAATTTTACATTTTAGGGGGGGCCGGGGCCCATGCCAGCCCCCCCTAGCTAAGCCCCTGATGTAGATATAACTGTTGTTGCTATAATTGCTAAGGACCTGGGAGTTTCAAGGGACTTCGTTGGAGATTTTTGTGGTTGATGGTATACAATGTTGTAAGATCGCACAAATGGAGAAGAATAGCCTCTACTTTTGCCTGCACATTTAGAAGCATGTTTTCATTTTCTTTTACACCCATTCTTTGGGGACATTTTAAATTTGTATGACTTAAACCTTAACCAACTTGGGCCATATTACAAAACTTATGTTTTAAGATGTTGTGACCAAAGGTGGAAGCCATCTATTAGGGTTGTTTCCCATCTTTTTGCATGCAAAAGAAAGGTTGGATCCTTGTATTACCTCCTGCCAAAGAGAGAAGGAATGTTTACTAAATTAAAGGATTTTAACAAGATAGACAATGCAACATATTTTGCTAGACATAAGTCTATAAATGTTATCTGGGGTTTTAGCCCTCGATAGGGGACTAGAAGAGAGGATTGCAATGAAAAGTATTGTGTTGTTGGAGAAAAAAACACAAAATGTGAAATACTTTTTAAATCATTCCCATTTTTGTTGTGTTGGACCTATAAAGATTTGTTAGTATTGTTTGGGTTGGCTCGAGTAATCATGATAACGGGCCGGATATCTTCAATTTTTAGATTATATGAATCCGTAAATCTGTCTAAAAATCTGAATTCGCAAATTATCTAAGTATTACGATTCAAATCTGAATTCGAATTAATATCATTATCTGCTAAATATCCGAATATGCAAGAAATCTGAATTTAACAAATTAAACACAATCATTTTACAACAATTTAAATGTACCCAAGGACGGATCCAGGATTTCAGTCCCAGGGGGTGAAACTTCTAAATCTGAACGACTTTTTTTTAATGTAAAAAAAAGTCAATTCTTCTCGAATACTTCTTTTTCTTATCAAACAAATCAATTTAATGTTTTTTTAAAAAACATGAACAATTTAACTGTAAAAAAATTAAAATAAAAAAAATCACATTATATAAAATTAAATATTTCTTTCCAATATGCAAAAAAGAATAACTAATAATATACAAAAATTTCAAAAATATCGTTATAATTCCAAAAATTAAATTAAAAAAACTTGGCCTTAGTCATATTTCTCAATACTAGCATCCTAAGTTGCACCCTCTATTTTTTATAAGATTGAACTCATCAATGATAGAATTTGTTGAAAGTTCTTGAGCTATCTCTTTTTCGATGTATGCCACCAAGTAAGTTGAAAGAAAATCATCCTCCATTCTGTTGCGAAGTCTTGTCTTCACAATTTTCATCGTTGAAAATGATTGTTCGGTTGTTGCAGTAGACACGGGAAGAGTTAGCATAAGACGAATAATTCTATCAAGAAGAGGGTAAATACTTCACTTATTTGTCTCAGCAAACACTTGACACAACTCAGCAATTGTAGAAGCTTTCTGCTACTCTGTGCTTTGATGAGCATCAAGTTGAAAATGCTCCGGTTGAATCTTCATGTGTAACTTTTCTTGCTCTATAAAATCGTTCGGATAAGAATCATTCACAAGCTTGTAGATATCTTCCACCCGAAAAGATTTGTAATTAAAAATCATTCACAAGCTTGTAGATATCTTCCACCCGAAAAGCTTTGTAATTATCGCTTGGATCCAAAGCGGAGCTAAGAACAAGTAACTCCACTACCTCATTATTAAAGCGAGAATTCATTTCTGTTAGCGATGAATTGATACTAGTAATGAATATATCAAATCAATAGTGATGCTCAATTGTGAGGTTATCTCTCTGGATGCAAGACCAACCTCAACCAACTTTATATGGAGCACTTAAATTGGGGACTTCCATCTCATGATCTTTACAAAACAACTTCACTTTCTCAAACAAAGGATCCCACCTATGTTCTCTAAATTTCCGGAGAAGCATTTTAGTTTATGACACCAGCTGCATCACGTTTAGTATATCATGCGATTTATATTGCAATGCTTTACAAAAGATTTGATTTTTTTTGTTGACCATAATTTAATCGAAAAACCTGAAGATTGTAATAATATATTAGACGACAACATATTATGAAAAGTAAAAGAAAAATAAGTCAAATAAATAAATAACATAATTTATGCAAAAATATTTACCAAGAGGTCTTTTGTGTAAGAAGCCGAGAGGAAGATAATTTGTATTTTTTTACTCTATGCTCTCAATCTCGACATCAAACTCCTTTCTTTTTCTTTCGACAGTTTGACACCTTACTAGAGGAATATAATTCCTTAGCAAGACATATAAATAAAAATACAAAAGAATCACTAACCTAATATGTATGGGTATGAGCCAAATCAATTAATTCTGGAATTTGATTTTAAAGTCCATATTGGGCCTCTAAGTTTAGTCTTTCAAGGCCCATCATACATTATTATTTGATTATTATTATTTGGCCAAGGGGGACGAATGTCATATAATGTGGACACCAAATCTAAAATATATGATAATTTATATATAAAATTAAAATATCTGAAAAATCTAAGGGGGCAATCACCCCCTACGCCCCCTGGATCCATCCTTGAATGTACCTAACAACTTAAACATAAGAATCCAAATAAATTAAAAGTTCCATGAAAATTTGAAATAGCTTAATTACTTAACCCATGGTAATTGTATAGATTATAATATATCATAAAGTTAGTTGCATGTTTAGGGTTTAAGATTACATATCATTAATATAAAAATGCACATTATAATATCATAATTGTATATAGGGTTACATATCATTAATACTTTTTTTTGTACTTTTCATGTCGTTTTACAGTCCATGTTCGAGGTTTCTGGCTACCCCTCCCAACAATGTCATCTCCAAGGTTTGAACTCATATATAATTAATAATATTCCTTAATTTATATAATATTAATTGTATATATTATGATCTACGTAAAGTTAGTTAGACGTTTAGGGTTTAAACTTAATAATCTACCTTAATTACATAATGTTGATTATATATATTATAATCTACTAAAAAATTAGTTACAAGTTTAAGATTTAGGTTGCATATCATGATAAAATAATGCATGTTATAATATTATAATTGTATAATAATTATTATATATTTGTAGTTTACTTATATATAAAAATTGATATATTTATGTAGTTAAACATGCATGTATATTTTTTTCATAATAATATGTATTAAATGTAATTATATCCTATATTATAAAATAAATTCATATTATAATATTTATTTTAATTACATAAATATGAAATAATTTTTTACTTAAAGTAATTTAACTAATTGAGTTGATTAAATAATAAAGGGGATAAACACAAATTTAGAGATTTGAATGATCCCGTATCATTGTTCGATTAAGTTTATGAATACAAAAACATATAATTCAAAAGAGGCTAAATGGAATTTAAAAGAATAATATATTAAAGAAGATATATTTTTTTCTAATAAGAATTTATTATATTTAATTTTAGAAAATATTTTATTATATTTTTATAGATAGTTTATTAATTTGTGTAAATCATAATTTATGTTTAAGGCAAGTATTAATGGTTAAAACATAGCTTTGTATAAAAGAGGTTTTGGGTTCAAACTAAGGGTGTAAATGAGACACTAGTGTTTGCAAGCTACTTGAGTTCGACTCAAAAACAATTTGAATTTAATTAGGTAATTATCGAGTTGAGCTCAAGCTATTGATCGAGCCAAATTCGAGTTTAGTAATACTTGACTCGAATGACTTGCGAGCTTTATCAAACTTTTCATATTTTTATATTATTAAATTATGTTTTTACTCTTAATATATATTATTAACCTTAAGCTTGATTATTGAGTTACTCTCGAGTTTGAGCTTCAGTATAAAAATTGGTAAACGAGAGCTTGATTATATCTCAAGCCAAGTTTAAGATTAAAAATAGATGTTCAATTGAGCTCAAGCCGAGTATTGAGTTTTGAATTTTAAGTCAAGCTCGAGCTCAAGTTTGACAGAATTCAAGCTCGACTAGGATTGATTACACCCTTACTTTAAGTCTTACTAGAAGCATTTATTTTGTAACTAGTAGATTCAAATCGAATAAGATATTCAAATCTAGATCCACATTTGTAGAAATTAGACCCGGATAATAGATATGAAGGGGTTTATCTACATCGGCTCTGAATCCACAATAGATAGTAATCTTAACATTTGAATTTGAATTCGCAATATCCAAATCTGCAAAATTTAAGTTGGATATCTGTGAATATCCAAAACCGCAATCCGAATTGTCATCCCTACTAACAGTTTAGTGGTTTTAAAAGCCCAGTCATTGGATGTTCTTCGATAGAGCAAGTATGAGTGATTCACCTTTTTTTTTCTTCTTACCACAAAGTAATTTGATAAGTGCATAATTTCCTATTTATTTGTAATATTTCTCTTCTTGAACCATGCTATTTAAGTTCTTAATTGTATTATATTTTATTTATACTTATATTTTTTTATTATTGATTTATGAATAATTGTAGAAAAGTGAGCTTAAACGTTATTTTGGCAAGTTTTTACATATTAGACTTTCAACACAATATTGCCGCAGTATTTTAGCTATAACTTGAGGTACAAAACTCTATTTTGGGCCCATAATATACTGATTTGAAGGAGACCAAAATATCTAACTGAAGTTGTTTGTGACTCAAGCCCCAAAAACTTTAGGAAGGTTGACCAAATTGGCTTGACAGTTTGATGCAAAAATTGTCAAGAAATTTAGAAGATTTTGTTTTATTTAATTAAGGGCACTTTTGTATTTTCTCATGTTATTTTTGTCACATAAATAGACATTTTTAGGTTAATACCTAGGTATATTCACTCTTAGTATTATTTTGTTTTTGTGTTCTCTTTATTTTTTGGATTTCTAAACCATTTTCTAGTAAAAAAAAAATTCAGTGTTCGATTCTACAGAGTTTGTGAGATCTAGTTGTTCTTAATCTTTACTATTTGCATGTCTTATGGTTTAATTAAAAATATTCAGGGTTGTTGGATATTGGATCCGTATTCAATTAATGAGAATATTTGCCTTGCCAATTAGAATTATTAAATCCGTAATTATTTAATTTATTATAATATTTGTTACAAGCAGCATAGATGGGTATGACAGAGATATGCATTTTATGTTGTGTGGTCATGCGATCTAACTTAAATAAACCTTGATTGTGTGTTTATTGGTTAGAATTGCCTCTGTTTCATTCTTAATGTTATTGATAGATTAAATCTTAAGTGATCGTTATAGAGTTGTTTATTAAGAAGGAAAATAATTAATGCAGTCATTTTAATTATCGAGAAGGTCAGAATAGATTGATTGCTAGGTGGTTATCGACAATTATAATCAAATTTTATTGAACACTAAAAGTCATCTTTGTATCAATGATCAAACTCTTGAATCAAATAGAGATTTTACCTTTGGTTAGAGCTTTGTCACATTAATTTTCTTATATTTTATTTTACAATCTCTTTTTAATTTGTTTTAATTTTAATTTTTAATTTTAAATCCCCTTATTTTTATTTTTCTTGTTTATTAAAGAAACAAGATTATTATCAATTTCTGTAAATGTAACCCTACCCACTGCTATCTACAAGTTTATTTTTGAATAGGAATTTTGTAACACCCTCGAAATCCTCTTGGTCGTAACGGTATTATTTTGAGCAATTACAATTCAAAATTTTCAGAATAAATAAATTGTGATTTATAAGTTTTAGTGGAGAAGGTAGTAGGAGATTGGAGAAAATTTAAAAGACTGATATAGTGGAAGATATTAAACTGATGTATAGACTAAATTGTAAGCTTTTACAAAGTGTTGGAGTCAAAGTGAGAAACTTAAAGTAGAAAAGGGTTAAATTAAATTAGTGGTGAAATGTGTGAGGACATGAGAGTAATTTTACCAAGATCTAGTGGATAACGATGATGGATAGATTTTTTTTAGTTATAACGGTATTTTATTCTTATCATCATTACTACTATTATTATAATATTAAATTAAAATTATTTTATTTGATTAAAAAATTAGTGATAATTTAAAGAAATATGGAGAAGATTCATCATCTTTCTCCATCTCTTTCATGTCTATAATATAAGGAAGAAGAGAAATTCTTCTTTTACAATTTAATCCTCTATCTATATTAAAAGCTCTTCCAAGCTTAAAATCAACAATTTTCTTTAGAAACCTTAGCTAAATCTAGTTACCCACAACCTAGCATGTAACAACCCGTTTTTTAGTGACGACAAAAAAAGTAATTTCGGGGCCACAAATCTGATAAGTAAGTTCGTAAATATTATTATTTAATATTTACGAGTCAAATATAGTGTTATAATAAATTTTGATTTAATGATTTATGTTAAATGAAAGAATAATTAGGTTCAAGTGGTATGTCCCTTAAGTCAAGTGGTTTTAGAAAATGAGGTATCGGGACCTCGTTTCTATAAACTGAGCTATAAGTATTTTATTAAATATTTACGGGGTGTTATTAGGGTTATGTTAAAATTTGGTTAAGAAATTTTAACGTTTAAATAGTTAATTAATTAAAAAAGATTAAATTGTAAAAGTTGCAAAAGTTGATCTCTATTAGTTAAATGGGTCAAACGGCTATGAAAAGGTGAATTAATGGACTTAAATGGTAAATATACCATGCATATTGATAGTGGACAATTATGGACATGTTTTGTTAATTTTTTAAATTAAAATTATAAGGGTAAAAGGTAATTTGATAAATAAAATAAATAAACAAAAGCCATCTTTTTCTTCTCTTATTCCCAACCTAAAAAAAAAAAAAAAACATGAAGGAAAGCCATTGTTGAGTTAAGGTTCGGCCAAGCTTCAATTTATGCATGTAAGTCCGTATGAATTCTGCTTCTTATAATTTTTATGTTTTTGAGATCGTTGTAGCTTAATCTAGCTAATCTGATGGTCAATTCGTAAAAAAAATTAAATGTTTAGGGACTTACCATGAATGTTTTAAGTGTGTTTGTGAATTTAATTGATAGAATATTAAGCTAGGTTGATAGTTAAGCCTACTTTGTTAAGTGATTTTTAGTAATTTTAATATTTATGGATTAAATTGTTTAAATAGTAAAATTCATTGAAAATAGTGCGAAATGATGAGAAATATGGGCTGTAATAAACCCTTACGAAAATCGGCTAATAAGGTTTTTCATTAATTGTGGTTAATTTGTGAGTTTCGGGCTTAGGGACTAAATAGCAAAAAGGTAAAATTTGAGTCCAATTTTTTAAATTTTCATTATGAAGGGTTATAAGTTAAATTAATTATTTTAAATGCTGGAACGAGATTAATTGAATAAAAATATTTATCTAGATTAAGAAATGACTCAAACGGACACTGATCGAGGGAAAACCAAAATAGCGAATTAGTCATTGGATCATGTTAGGGCATCGTTTTGGTACAGGTATGTAATGACCCAATAGTCACGGGTGTCAAAAATGTATTTTCGAGACTTCGTTACTGTAAATTGGACTCGTAAATATTTATATAATTAGGTTTTGGTTAGGTGAATTTGCATGAATTAAAAATAATTAGGTATAAGGACTAAATTGCATAAAGGGTGAAAATTGAATCATAGATTAAAGAAAAACTAAAAGGACTAAAGAAGTAATTATGCCATTGGCATTAAAGGAGGCTGCATAAGTAAAAAAATATATGTAAAAACTTAATATATATTATAATAAAATATATTTACTTAACATTTAAGTATATATATTATAATAATATATTAATGTATGAAAAACGAATAAATAAAAAATGAATAAATAAAGAAAAAGAGAAAGAAAGGTAGAAAAGAAACAGAAAGAAAAGAAAGAAAAGAAGGAAGGAGAAAGACCAAAGCTAGGGTTTCAAAGTTTTAAGATGTATTGGTTTTTGGAATCCCGGTATTAATATTACTCGACTCATGTCAAAATTTTAGAAATTATTGAGTTTTTAAATATTATCTATGTTGGATAATATTTTAGAAATTATTGAGTTTTTAAATATTATCTATGTTGGATAATTTTTAGTATTAGGGATTAAATTGATAGATTTTTAAATTAGAAATGAAAAAAGGACTAAATTGTAGAACAAATAGAAAATTTTTTGTAATAGGGACTAATTTGTGAAAAATTTGAAATTTAGGGATTTGAGTGAAAATAAAGAGTTAAATTTAGTTTAAAGTGGAATTAGTATGAAAATATAAGATTAATTGTGAAGAATAAAAATTAATCTCGGTTTAGGGACTAAATTGAAATTTAGACAAATATGGAATAAAAATTAAAATATTAATTATGAGATTGAATTGTGTTGTATTGATGAATTTTAATTGTTTTAATTCTGTAGCTAACGTCATACCGGAATCCTCGACTAAAAAGGGGAAAGATAAAGTTGACGAGTAATAGCTCGGAATTTCTGGTTTGTATTTCTATAATCCGAAGCTAGTTATTAGTTGTTGTAAATTTTATTTAATGTATATGGTAAGTGTTGAGGTAAGTAATTGATATTTTGATAATTGATTGAATGAATTGAATTGGTAGATATATATATATATATATATATATATATATATTGGATTGATTTTTGAATTGAAATGAATATATGTGTAATTATGTGATTATATGAAAAATCAGTATTGGATATTGATTATATCTGAAATGTCAAATTAAACCCTATTAACTGTATTGCGCTGAGTCAGATATAGATGGCATGCCATAGGATTGGAAGCGTTTAGGGATTTCTTCGACTTCGAGTCGATGAGACACTGGGTGCCAATTTACTTCGGTTTAGCCGATGAGACACTTGGTGTCAAATTATTACTTTGAATTATCCGATGAGGCACTGGGTGCCAAACTAGTGTGTTTGGTTGGATCCATATACCCGTCCGCATCCGAGTCCGAGTTGTGTTAATAGGGGCAATTAATTGAAATTGCATTATGATTGATGTTAGATGATATGTGTATTATATTGTGAAAAGCTATTTATATAGCAAGTATGAGAATTGAGATATTATGAAACAAATGAAATGTGATATGGTTATTGTAATATTTAGATTGTATATTTGTGATTTCATATCTATTGATATTTGGATTATAGAAATACCACCGAGTTTTTACTCAGCGTATGGTTTTGTTTTCCGTGCACAGGTTAGGTACTTAATTTTAATTATCTATTCAACATCCAACAACGATCCCAAACTCAAATGTGGTGATGTTTATCCTTTTGTGCCGACATGTACCTAGGGTGTCTAACTATTAATCATTTTGTGGATTGATTATAAATAAGATTATAAGTTAATATTGGTTGGTTATATACATATAAATATGTATTTATGTTTGAGGTCATATTATGGCATGTTTAAGCTAATGTTTAAATGTACTTGAAATAGGCAAAATAGATTGAATTTGACATGTTTACAAATTGGATTTGAATGATATTATATTGATATGTTTTGATGATATAATTGTGGTACCAAAGAGGGTACATTGGTTAGGTACCTAGGATGGTTGTTTTGACATGCTTTGAATGTGTCCGATTGTGTTTTGAATTGATTAAATGAATGATTTTTGAGTTGCTTATTGTCCAAGCTTGCAGGGAATGGTAAAATTGTTATTTAAGGTTCATTTTGAGTCCACACAGCCAGACACACAAGTGTGTGATTGGACTGTGTGAGACACACTGCTAGTACACGGGCGTGCGAGGCCATTTCGAAAGGGTACACGGTTTGGCACACGGGCGTATGGTTTGGCCGTATGACCCAAGTTAGAGAGTTACACGGGTATAGACACGGGCTGGGATACGGTCGTGTGTCCCTATTTCGAATACCGTTACGGCCTGAAACACGGGTGTGTCTCCTAACCGTGTAAGTCACACGTTCTGAACACACGGTCGTGTGAACCTTGTACCTTTGAAATTATTTAATATTTCATAAAAAATTCTCTGAATTTCTGAATTAGTCCCGATTTGTTTCTAACACATATTTTGGGTCTCGATGGCTCAAATAAGGGACAATATGTATGAGTTTGATTGGTTTAGATTTGAATATTATATGATATGAAATGTTTGAAATTATGTCTATTTGATCGGTAATGCTTTGAAATTCAGGGATGTTAAATTTAGTGGTATTAGAGCTTTGTAAGTTTGTCCGATTCTCAGATTAAATCAAACTCGGAATTGAGTCTAGAGGTACATGCCATAATTGAGTCGAATTGAGTCGGGATTTGGATGCTGATACATATATATTTGTTTTTGTTTTATATTTGAAAATGTCAGATGATTATAATAATGATGTTGATCAAGAAATGTCTACCGGAGATGATATCTCCAATGAGTTAGATGAAACCGAATCGGCAGCACCAAGTGTTAATCCAATTAGTACTCAACAACCTAATGTTGAACGAGGTAATATTGGGGAAAGAGATAATTCACAGTTGCTTAGAGTTATTACTAATGCTCTTTAGCGAGTGGCAGGAACTACATCCGCTATGACATCTACACCTACTGTTCGTTGAGCTCCGATTAAAGAATAGCGTAAATATGGTGCGATTGAATTCTTAGGACTGAAAGGAGTTGATCCTTTTATACTTGAAATTTGGATTGAATCTACTAAGAGAATCTTGCAACAACTTGAATGCAACCCGCGTGAAAGTTTAATATGTGTTGTTTCCCTACTACAATGAGAAATGTATACCTAGTTGCGGTCAGTGACGCGTCATGTACCCGCAGATCAGGTAAATTGGGAATTTTTCCAAAAGGAATTTCAAAAAAAATATGTGGGTGAATTGTATATTGAAGACATATAACAAGAGTTTTTGATGATGAAACAAGGTGAAATGTGTGTGGTTGATTATGAATGAGAGTTTTCGCGACTTAATAGGTATGCTGCTAAATTTATGTCGACTGAAATTGACAGTTGTAAGCGATTTCTGCGTGGCTTATGCGATAAGTTGCGAGTGCAGTTGGTATCGCTTAGAATCACTGAGTTTGCAGATTTAGTTGAATGAGCAAAAATGGTAGAAAAAGTTCTGGGTTTTGATAAAAAGACTTAGAATACTCGTACTGTTGGGAAGCGTCCTAGAGCTGCTAGTTCAAATCCACCACCAAAGAGATCAAAAGAATTCCGTGGTAGTTGGAGATAAAATTTTAAGTGAGATAGAACTGATAGAAACTGTGATAGACAACTGATTGTGTTCACGGGTAATGTGCGAGGTCTATCCAGGGATACCGATATTTTGAATTGTGAGCATTTTGGGAAAAAGCACCGTGGAGAATGCTGGAAATTAACTCGAGGTTGTTTTCACTGTGGATGTACAGAACATTTTGTTAGAGATTGTTCGAAGAATGAGAATGCTACACCTGTTACTTTTCAGAGATCTATTCATGTTTTTAGAGGTCGTGGGTCAAGTCGAAGTGGTTCAATTTCGAGAGGTGGTACTAGAAAGGGAAATGATGTTGTTACTCAACAATCAGAGGCTAGAATGCCAGCTCGAACTTATGTTGTACAGACTCGTGAGGATGGTAATACTAATGACATTGTGACAGGTATATTTTTATTACATTCAGAACTTGTTTATGCTTTGATAGATCCGGGATCTTCACATTCATATGTTTATACTAAATTGGTTGAGTCAGTAAGTTTAAAATCTGAGACGTCTAGAGTATCGATAGTGGTGTCCAGTCCATTGAGACAATTTGTGTTAGTGGATCAAGTGTGTAGGAGATGTCTGCTAATGATACAGAACATGACCTTTCTTGTTGATTTGTTGATAATGCCATTCGGTGATTTTGACATGATTTTGGGAATGGATTGGCTTATAGAGCACGGGGTGATTTTAGATTGCTGTAAAAAGAAGTTTGTTGTTAAGAGTGGAAGCGGTAATATGATTAAGATCAATGGTATTCTAACAAGTGGTTCAACTCATATCATTTCCACAATTCGAGCTAATAAACTTCTTCATCAAGGTTGTAAAGATTTTCTAGCCTATGTTATCAATTCGAATTCTATTGATAGTCAGTGCAGTAAGATTCGAACTATTTGTAAATTCCCTGATGTGTTTTCTGAGGAATTACTGGGATTACCACCGGATCGGGAGGTTGAATTTGCAATTGAAGTGTTTCCTAGTATAGCTCCGGTGTCAATGCCCCCTATCGTATGTCATTTATAGAATTGGAAGAATTAAAAATACAATTGCAAGACTTATTGGATTGTGGTTTTATACTCCCTAGTGTTTCGCCTTAGGGAGCTCCAGTGCATTTTGTTAAAAAGAAAGATAGTTCGATGTAGCTTTGTATAGACTATCGGCAATTGAATAAGTTGACGATTAAGAATCGATATCCTCTACCCTATATTGATGACTTATTTGATCAACTAAAATGAGCTTCTATCTTTTCAAAGATTGATTTGAGATCAGGTTACTATTAGTTGAAAGTGAAAGAAAGTGATGTACCGAAGATAACATTTCGAACATGGTATGGTCATTATGAATTCTTAGTGATGCTTTTTGGATTGACGAATGCTCCTGTAGCATTTATGGCTCTCATGAATCATATTTTTCAACCGTATTTGGATCAATTTATGGTATTTTTTATTGATGATATTTTGGTTTATTCAAAATACGAATCCGAGCATGAACAACACCTCAGAATTATTTTGCAAGTGTTACGGGAAAAACAGTTACATGGAAAGCTTAGTAAGTGTGAATTCTGGTTATCAGAGGTTGTATTTTTGGGTTATGTTATCTCAATAGATGGAATTAGAGTTGATCTGAAAAAGATCGAAGCAATTGTTCAGTGGAAAGCACCAAAGAATGTGTCTGAGGTTCGTAGTTTTCTTGGGCTAACTGGTTATTACAGAAGATTTGTAAATGGATTTTTGAAGATAGCCTTGCCGATGACAAAGTTGTTGTGTAATAATTTTCAGTTCGTTTGGGATGATCAATGTCAATAAAGTTTTGCGAAATTGAAGTAGATGTTGACTGAAGTGTCGATTTTGACTTTACCGAAATTGAGAAATGATTTTGTTGTTTATAGTGATGCTTCCTTGAGCGGTTTTGGTTGTTTTTTGATGCAAGACGGGAAAGTGATTGCTTATGCATCTCGTCAGTTGAAAATGCATGAATGTAATTATCCGACACACGATTTAGAGCTAGTTGCTGTGGTTTTTGATTTAAAGAGCTGGAGACACTACTTGTAAGGTGAAAAGTGTTATATTTATACTGATCATAAGTGTCTCAAATATATTCTATCTTAAAAGGAGTTGAATTTAAGACAGATTCATTGGATACAACTTCTGAAAGATTTTGATTGTGTTATTGATTACCACCCTAGTAAAGCTAATGTTGTAGTTGATGCGTTGAATAGAAAAGCAGCGATTGAATTGCGAGCAATGTTTGCTCAGCTCAATATCAATGATGATGGAAGCTTATTGGCTGAATTAAAAATCAAACTGATGATGTTTGATCGGATCAAGTCAGCGCAGTTAGAAGATGACAAGTTGGCAAAGAAAAGAAAAATGGTTCAGAATGGTACATTAGAAAATTTCAGCATTGATGATTGTGGTTGCTTGAGATTTCATAATTGAATTTGTGTTTCAGATGTTTTTGAATTGAAAGAGTTCATACTTCGCGAAGCTCATAATAGTCCTTTTGCTTTGCATCCTAGAGGAACGAAAACGTATCGTGATCTGCTAGAATCTTATTGATGGCTAGGAATGAAAAGAGATGTGGTTGAATATGTGGCTAAATGTTTAACTTGTCAGCGAGTTAAGGCATAACATCAGGTTCCTACTAGATTACTTCAGCCTATTACTATTCCTGAATGGAAGTGGGATTGTATCATGATGAATTTTGTAACGGGGTTACCTTTACCGGCAGGTAAGAAAAATGCTATTTGGTGATTTTTGATCGACTTACGAAATTGACTCATTTCATTGCTGTCAGGACTGATTGGTCACTTCAAAAGTTTGCTAAAGTTTATATTCAAAAAATTGTGAGATTGCACGGTGTTCCTATGTCAATAATCTCTGATCGAGATCTACGGTTCACTTCGAGATTTTGGAAATAGTTGCATGAATCTCTTGGTACACAACTTAATTTTTGTACAAGTTTTCACCCACAGACTGACGGATAATCTGAGCGTGTTATTCAGATTTTGGAAGATATGCTTCGTGCTTGTGTTATTGATTTTGAATCAGGTTGGGAGCGTTACTTACCTTTGGCTGAATTTGTATACAGTGTAATGGGTTAATTTTAACCTGGGCTTAAAATAACTAAACCAATAATGTCCAAATTTTAAAATCCAAAATACAAAAATTAAAACCCAAACTACAACTCATATCAAAACCCAATACCTAACTTAAGCCCTAAACCCAATTACCCAATACACATCAGCCCACTATCCTAAAACATTTTCAACCAAACCCTAAGAGCTGCCCTAGCCACTGCCCCCTCCCACGTGCTTCGTCGACACATCCAACGCCCGAAGGTCAGCTCCCCTGACACCGCTGGTACCAACATGGCAAGCTTCTGCACCATCGCTTCTGTCTAGGCCTGCAAAACGAGAACAAAAAAAGAAAGCAAGACAGAGAGCAGAAAAACATGCAAAATAGAAGCAGAAACAAGCAGAGAATAGTAACAAATCAGAAGAAAACCAATTGGCTGATGCCCTGTCCACTTTGGCTTCAATGTTCAAAGCAAATAGAGAAACAGAAATAATGCCCCTCAAAATGAGCATATATGAAGCCCCTGCACATTGTTGTAACATTGAGAAAGAGGCAGGCGGACGGCCATGGTTCCATGATATCTTAGAATATGTCAAGGATAAAAAATATCCCGAACAAGCAAATGAGAACGACAAAAGAACAATCAAAAGAATGGCAGTGAGATTTGTTCTTGATGGGGATATCCTGTACAAAAGAGGAAAAGATCAAGTGCTTCTGAGATGCGTGGATACTATTGAAGCCAGAAAAATACTTGAAGATGTCCATGAAGGTATTTTTGGGACGCATGCTAATGGTTTCACTATGGCCAGGAAGATTATGAGACTCAGTTACTACTGGCTGACGATGGAAAGCGACTGCATTAGTTATGCAAGAAAGTGTCACAAATGTCAAATTTATAGCAATAAAATTCATGTAGCCCCTTCGCCTCTTCATATCATGACGTCTCTGTGGCCTTTTTCTATGTGGGGCATGGATGTTATAGGGCCAATTTCCCCAAAAGCTTCTAATGGTCACCGATTTGTTTTTGTGGTTATAGACTACTTCACAAAATGGATAGAAGCCATTTCGTTTGCTAATGTAACGAAGACTGCAGTTTGTAGGTTCTTGAAAAAGGAAATCATTTGTCGATATGGTTTGCCTGAGAGAATCATTTCAGATAATGCCTTGAATTTGAACAATAAGATGATGAAAGAAGTGTGTGAGCAATTTCAAATAAAGCATCATAACTTCTCACCCTATCGCCCGAAAATGAACAGAGCTGTTGAAGCTGCCAACAAAAATATTAAGAGGATTATTGGGAAAATGACCGAGACATATAAAGACTGGCACGAGAAGCTACCATTCGCTTTGTATGCATACTGCACATCTGTGCAAACATCTACGGGAGCAACCCCTTTCTCTCTGGTCTATGGAATGGAAGCTGTGTTGCCCATCGAAGTTGAGATCCCTTCTCTACGAGTCTTAATGGAGACAAAACTAGATGAATCAGAATGGGTTCAAACTCGATATGACCAGCTAAATCTTATCGAAGAAAAACGTTTGAAGGCAATCTGTCATGGACAGATGTACCAAAAGAGAATGATCGTAGCCCATGATAAGAAAGTACGACCAAAAGAATTCCACGAAGGAGAACTCGTGCTGAGAAAGATCCTCCCAATACAAAAAGACTTGCGAGGAAAATGGGCACCAAATTGGGAAGGACCATACGTCATAAAAAAGGCCTTCTCGGGTGGAGCTTTGATTCTCACTAAGATGGATGGGAAGGAGTTACCGAATCTAACAAACTTTGATACTGTGAAGAAATATTATGCCTAAAAAAAAGATCAAGATGAAAACCCAAAAAGGGCGTCTTGATGAACAAAAGATTAGGATGAAAACCCGAAAGGGCGTCCTAATGAAGCAGATCTGGGCCCAAGGAGTAAAACAATTCAAGCAGTGAGCAAGACTACAATATTTGAAGCATTTTCAGCAGCTCAAAATCTTCTACGCAAGAAGCCATGCTCGAAAAGATTCTTGATTAAGAAACGTGGAAGAGTTCATACGTTGAATATCCAGAACCTTTGTATCCACTAAGAGCAATTCCCTTTTTCTTGCTTTATGACTCTTTTAACCTTTTTGGTCAACTTTCTTTGTTTGTTACCTTTGAAATAAATATAAGTGTGGGACATCTCTTTTTATACCTATTTTGGCCATTTTTCATGCATATCATGTATGGTCCATTTAAATGATAAATAGTGAAATGACATACTCCAAACAAAAGAAATGTTGAGTATTACCCAGATGAGAATTTGATAAGTACAAGAGCCTCAAAGCAAGGACAAAGTTCAACAGAAGGCAAAAGAGTGATATCCGAGAAACGCAGATTACTCGTAAAGCTTGAGGACTGGTACAAAGCCTGAAGAAAAAGTTAAGAATCGAAGCAATGAATGAAGATCATCACAAAAATCGTAACAAAAAGGGATATATGACAAACAATCCCAAAGCGCATAACATAATCGTGTAGGCATACAGGCATTTGAGACAAACATGTGCACATCATGATAACATCATGCATGACATATACAGGTACTCCAACAGAGCAAAAGGTTTGGATGATAGCTGTACTGAATCAAAGAAAAATACACCCGAGTTCCACTAGATGACAGGTTTTGGTTCTGATGTTTTATTTCAGTTTTTCAATGTATGTTTCAAAAAAATCAACTCATATTGTGAGAGGTGAGTTGAGCCTCAGGTCACACGCTGAGGTATTTTCAATTTCTGTTTTTCAATTTATGTTTCAAAAAAATCAACTCATATTGCGAGAGGTGAGTTGAGCCTTAGGTAACACGCTGAAGTATTTTCAATTTCTGTTTTTTCAAAAGTCAACTCGTACTGCGAGAGGCGAGTTGAGCCTCAGGTCACACGCTGAGGTATTTTTAATTTTTGTTTTTTCAAAAGTCAACTCGTATTGCGAGAGGCGAGTTGAGCCTCAGGTCACACGCTGAGGTATTTTCAATTTTTTTTAATTTATTTTCCAAAAAAATCAACTCATATTGCGAGAGGTGAGTTGGGCCTTGAGTAACATGCTGCGGTATTTCCAAATCTTTTTTTTTTAATTTCTGTATTTTCGAGAAAATCAATTCATGTTGTGAGAGGTGAGTTGAGTATCAGGTCACACATTGAGGATAAAGATTGGAGCAGATCGAAGACAGTGAATCTCATATCTCTAAAGTTACAGTGAGGCATATTGAAGATACTTGAAGAAAAGAAGAACCAAAAGAAGTCGGGATCCTACAAGACCAGGCAAAATTGACCCTTTTAAAGTCTTTGCTCCATTCTCGTTACACGAAAATGAGCAAAGAAGGGCAGCTGTAATAGGTCAAATTTGACCTGGGCTTAAAATAAATAAACCGATAATGTCTAAATTTTAAAATCCAAATTACAAAAATTAAAACCCAAACTACATCCCACATCAAAACCCAATACCTAACTTAAGCCCTAAACCCAATTACCCAATCCACATCAGCCCACTATCCTAAAATATTTTCAGCCAAACCCTAGGAGCCGCCTTAGCCACTGCCCCCTCCCACGTGCTTCGTCGGCACGTCCAACGCCCGAAGGTCGGCTCCCCTGACACCGCTGGTACCAACATAGCAAGCTTCTGCACCATCGCTTCTGTTTAGGCCTGCAAAACGAGAACAAAAAAAGAAAGCAAGACAGAGAGCAGAGAAACATGCAAAATAGAAGCAGAAACAAGCAGAGAATAGTAACAAATCATATGTAATCAGCTATAAAGCCAAAAGAAAAATCAATGTAAGGGGGGATCGATTGTTCAAGGAAAAAATACTTGTCAATAAAAAAGAAAGAAACTTTTGAAGGTAGTTTCTTTTTTTGCTCCTTATTTCATTCTATTCTTTTCATTTTTACATATATTTTATACGGAAATCAAAAGAAGAAGAAAATGAAAATACCTGAATCGGTCTCCCTCCTCGTCGACGGACGTAGTCGGTGTCCAAGGGTCCCAAAAGGCGACGGAGTGGTTGTATATTTGTTTGCTAATCATTTTCTCCATTTTTTTTTCTAAAAAACAAAAACTGATTTAAAGTTCTTTAAAAAAAAGGGAAAAGAGGTTTTGAAACGGGGCTGAAAGGTCCTTGTCTGTACACCGTCGGCCGTCGGTGCCATGGTGGCACGGTGGGCAAAGAAAGAGCCTTCGTCGGAAGAGATGAGAGGTTTCAAAACTTTTTTTTTTTTCTAAAAATATATATATATATAAAGATGGGTTTTAAAACATTGAATGAAACAGCTGTGTGGGGTGTGAACCCGTGCATTCCCACCTTAAAAGGGTGATTTATATTTTTAATCCCTCCCTTTTGTAGCACCACTTGATTAGGCTTATTTCTTTTTTATTATTTTTTATTTGGCCCTCAAATTTCGTGTGGTTTTTCAATTCTGTACCTTGGGCTGTCTTGCTGAACATGCGTAGGGAACCAAGGGAATATTTTTCCATCTATTCCCTGCTAGTTTTAATGTGCTTTGTTCGGATCCTTGATTAACTTTCCAGTATTTATATTGAGCACCCTAAAATTTTAGCTTGTTTTCATCCCCGTCCTTAATTCATTTACTTCATTTATTTGCTAATTTTTTTTTAGAAATTGTTGTATTGCTTATTATTTTATTGTTTTGTATTATTTGTTTCAAGTTTTGTATTATTCAGCTTAAACCTTTTCATATGTATTTTTTTATTGTTTGATTATCATAAATTATTACATACTGTTTATTTTAAAATTTGTCTTACATACATTATTTTTTATATATATATTCTATTTGTTTTTAGACTGCCTTATTATATATTAATACATTATTTCATTTATCATATTCTTTAAATTTTGTGTATATATTATCTAGCTAAAACTATTATATATATATATAACTATTTTATATTCTTTATTTTAGATTTCTTTTATACATTATTTATTTTAAACTTGTTATATTATTCTCAAGTTATTTATATATTATTCTTTTTTTTCTAAATGTTATTTGAGCTAAACTATTTTTTATGTCATTCTAAAATTTGTTATACATTACTTATTTGTAAATTTTTATGTATCATTTATTTTAAGGATTAAATTGTAGAACAAATAGAAAATTTTGTGTAATAGGGACTAAATTGTGAAAAATTTAAAATTTAGGGATTTGAGTGAAAATAGGGAGTTAAATTTAGTTTAAAATGGAACTAGTATGAAAATATAAGATTAATTGTGAAGAATAAAAATTAGTCTCGATTTTGGGACTAAATTGAAATTTAGGCAAATATGAAATAAAAATTGAAATATTAATTATGAGATTGAATTGTGTTGTATTGATGAATTTTAATTGTTTTAATTCCGTAGCTAATGTCGTACCGGAATCCTCGACTAAAAAGGGAAAAGATAAAGTCGACGAGGAATAGCTCAGAATTTTTGGTTTGTATTTATATAATTTGAAGCTAGTTATTAATTGTTGTAAATTTTACTTAATGTATATGGCAAGTGTTGGGGTAAGTAATTGATATTTTGATAATTGATTGAATGAATTGAATTTGTAGATATATATATATATATCGGATATAGATGGCATGCCATAGGATTGGAAGAGTTTAGGGATTTTTTCGACTTCGAGTCGATGAGACGCTAGATGTCAATTTATCACTTCGAATATATTCGTGGAGGCAGTGGGTGTCAATTTACTTCGGTTTAGCCAATTAGACACTGTGTGTCAAATTATTACTTCGAATTATCCGATGATGCACTGGGTGCCAAACTAGTGTGTTTGGTTGGATCCGTCTATCTGTCCGAGTCCGAGTCATGTTAATAGGGGTAATTAATTGAAATTTCATTATGATTGATGTTAGATGATATGTGTATTATATTGTGAAAAGCTATTTATATAGCAAGTATGAAAATTGAGATATTGTGAAACAAATGAAATATGATATGGTTATTGTAATATTTAGATTGTATATTTGTGATTTCATATCTATTGATATTTAGATTATAGAAATACCACCGAGTTTTTGCTTAGTGTACGGTTTTGTTTTCCGTGTGCAGGTTAGGTACTTAATTTTGATCGCCGATTCAACATCCAACAACGATCCTTAGCTCAAATGTGGTGATGTTTATCCTTTTGTGTCGGCATGTACCTAGGGTGTCTAACTATTAATCATTTTGTGGATTGATTGTAAATAAGATTATAAGTTAATATTGGTTGGTTATATACATATAAATATGTGTTTATGTTTAAGGTTATATTATGGCATATTTAAGTTACTGTTGAAATGAACTTGAAATAGGCAAAATAGATTGAATTTGACATGTTTACAAATTGGATTTGAATGATATTATATTGATATGTTTTGATGATATAATTGTGGTACCAAAGAGGGTACATTGGTTTGGTACCTAGGATGATTGTTTTGACATGCTTTGGATGTGTTCGATTATGTTTTGAATTGGTCAAAAGAATAATTTTTGAGTTGCTTATTGTCCAAGCATGTAGGGAATGGTAAACTTGCTGTTTAAGGTTCATTTTGAGTCCACGCAGCCAGACACACGGGCGTGTAACTAGATCGTGTGAAACACACGGCTAGCACACGGGCGTGCGAGGCCATTTTGAAAAGGTACACGATTTGGCAGACAAGTGTGTGGCTTGGCCGTGTGACCCAAATTAAAGAGTTACACGAGTATAAACACGGGCTGGGACACGGTCGTGTGTCCCTATTTTGAATATCCATATGACCTGAGACATGGGCGTGTCACCGGACCGTGTGATTCACACGGCTTGACCATACGGCCGTGTGAGCCCTGCAGCTTTGAAAATTTTTAATATTTCGCGAAAAATTCTCTGAGTTTACGAATTAGTCTCGATTTATTTCTAACACATATTTTGGGTCTCGAAGGCTCGAATAAGGGACAATATGTATGAGTTTGATTGGTTTAGACTTGAATATTATATGATATGAAATGTGTAACACCCCCTAACCCTTATCCGTCCCCGTAACAGGATTACGAGGCATGACCAGTCAATACAGTTCAATTACGTTCATTAATTAAAATAATTGTTTACACTTATCATAAATTTAACATATCGTCTCTTTAATTGGCCCTCGAAGCCCAATATGAACATTAAAATCAATTCAGGACTAATTTAAAATCACTACAAATTTTTTTTTCAAAATTTTCCTTATGAATAGTACTTACACGCCCGTGTGGTCTAGGGGGCACGCCCGTGTGTCTCCATGTTATGCCCGTGTTGAAAAATTGTGTGGTTCACACGGCCAGGACACGCCCGTGTCCTTTACCCGTGTAAGTCTTTAACTTATTACATATGAACAAATTAATTTCACATGGCCAAGACACACGCCCGTGTGCCAGGCCGTGTGGACTTAAAATGAGTCTTACAATTCAAGTTTACCACCCTGAAAATCTTGACCACAAGCAATTCAATTTCTTAACTTTTAACATGTTATATAATCAACCATAATCATTTATAACAATATTTACAATTGATGGTCGCTAAACTAACTAAAAATTCGACTAAGGCAAGAGCACCTATCGAACAATACTATAGTTATGGTGAGACCGGAAATATCGTATCCATAAGGACTAAAAGTACTAGTAATTACTATCTTTTTATTATCTAGCCTAGGAACTAAAGGGGTGTTTTTAAACTAAGATCAACTATCTAATTAACTAAGAACGCGATAGAGATAAAAGTTGGAAAATACTTTTGGAAAATCGATGGAGAAGACAATACCCAAGGAAGAATCCACCTAGACTTCACTTATTACTTCTAAATTAGATGATTTATTCACTTGACTTAGTCCATAAAAATCCCTGATTTATGTTAATATCTCTTTCGAGACTAAAAACAACTGACTCTAGGTTGATTAATTGAAATCTCTTTCTAATTAAAACCCCTATTGTCGCATTAACTCAATCTATGGATTCCCTTATTAGATTTGACCCTAATCTGGCAGATTTACGTAGTCCTATGTCTAGGATTGCATTCAGCTTCGCTTAATTATGCTAGATCTACTCTTAAATAGGGACTTTTTCTCTACTGAATAAGCACATCGGACTTGAATTAATATCCTGAAATATTAAAGCAAGAATTAAGAACACATAATTAAGAATAAGAACAAATATTTATCATATAATTCAAATAGTAATAAGATTTGTCTTAGGTTTCATCTCCCTTAGGTATTTAGGGAGTTTAGTTCATAACGATGGGAGAAAACATCTCAAAATTGGGAAAACAACAAAACATAATGAAACCCAAAGAACTTTTAAGGAAATTGAATGGAGATCGTCATTCTTGAAGTAGATCCTGCTTCTGAGCTAATTCCGATGGCTGTCTTCGAGTATTCTCTGCCTTTTACTCTCCGTGTCCCCTTTTGATCCTCTTCTCGTGTGTTTAAATAGACTTTGGAATGCCCAAAATAGCCCAAAATTAGCCTTTTTCGAATAGAATTAGACTTGGGTTCGACAGGAACACGGCCGTGTGGCACACCCATGTGATGGTGCTCAGGCCGTGTGTAATTTTGACATGGTTTTAAGTCGACACGGCCATGACACACGGGCGTGTGGATTACCCTTGTGGACTTGTCTAGGCCGTGTGTAATACTAAAATAAACCTATTTTGTCTGTTTTTGGCCTTTTTTTGCACTTTCCGCTTTCCTATGCTTTTCTGAATATAAAACATGAAATTAAAGGATTAGGAGCATCAAATTCAATAAAACTAATGATAAATCATCCATAAATATGCCAAGCATGGGATAAAAATATGTATATATTATGGTTTATCAAATATCCCCACACTTAAGCATTTGATTGTCCTCAAGCAAAATCCTTAACTCACAATTAAAATAAATTCTTCTCAACTTATAATTCTCATCAAACATGTTTCGAAGTAATCCACAAGTGATCATACATTGAGAATTTCACCTAAAAATTGAAAGAATTTCTATAGCCATCAAGAGAGAAAGATAGCAAGGAGATGATGGGGAGCAAGAATATCAAGTTGGATTCAAGAAATAAAAGCTGGAGGAGAGAGAAAAATCAAGTTAAAGATTGAAGTCAATAAAAAAAGGTAAGTACATCAAGATTTCAATATGTTTTTAAGTTTGTTATTATTGACAAAGCATGGAAATAATGTTATAGTAGAGTTTTCTTACATAAGGTCCTCTTGATATATTAGTGAAGAGAAAATAAAAGAAAGTGATGAGAAATGGTGTAGAAAAAGAAAATAAGGGTGTTATAACATAGTAATTAATATCTTATACCAAAATAGTTTTAGACAGCAGCAATAGTCTAACTTTGAAAAATCATAAAAAATTTTATAAATTGAATTATAGGATGAATAAAGTATTAAATTAAATCTTATTGAGTCTAGTTTCTTATAGAAGAAATTATGTAAGCAATGGAATTGTAAATCATGAGATATAATCAATTTTGTGAGACAAGGTCAGAATGATTTTGGGTTCCCCTGTTCTGAATTTTGAAAATCATAAAAAATTGGATAAAAATAATTATGGACTTAAATTTATATGTTTAGAATCTTGAATTATTCTTTTTTCAATAGAAATAAACGGGAACATTATTCGAATTCTGTATGAGGAGATAATTAATTTTTAGTGAAGAAGGGTCAGGACTGTCAGACAGCAGAACATGGGGTAAATTTAAAGAATAAACTGTACTTATTGGCTAAACCAAAAATTCTAAAAATTTTATGGTAAGAAGATATATGAGTCTAGTTTCAGGAAAAATTATCAGATCTTAAGTTGGAGTTCTATAGCTCCAGATATAAATAATTTAGTGACTATGACACAGATGGACATCTTGAATATTCATAAAAGTAAATAATGAAAATTATAGATAATATTACTTACAAGTGTGTTATATACATTAAGGATGTGGAATGGAGAGGAGGAGGAGGAGGAGGAAAATATGTATGAATATTCATCTAACATGGCTAATTTGCATGTTTTAGGCTCAGGGACTAAATTGAATAAAAGTAAAATTTTATGGGTAATTTTGTAAAAATGTCAGAAACGACCAAATTGCATGAAATGAACTATTTTATTATTTAAATTAAAAAATTGAATGAAATTATTAATTTAGTTAAAGATTGGGGAAAAACATGTTTTTAGGGATTAAATTGAAAAGTGTTGAAATTATGGAAAATTCTGATATTTTATAGAATTCATGGGCTGTTATCAATATGTATGAGAATAATAGCTAGAAATAAGGATTAAATTGAAAGAATTTTATTTTCCTGACCCTAAAGATGAAATCGTCATTAAATAAAAGTTTAGGGGCAAAGTGGTAATTTTGCCTAGAGCATTAATTAAGTACATTAGAATATGAAATGAATGAAAATGATGATCAAATTTATTTATAAAGATCTGGACGACTCAAATAAGAGATTTGATCGTAGAAAAGAAAAGATATCGGATTAATAAAATTATAAACACAAACAAGTAATGAGGTAAGTTCATGTAACTTGAATTATATTCTTAAATGCTTGAAATGCATTTTTTGATATGAATATGATTTGAATGTTCATTGTATGAAAATTGATAAAACATTGATATATTTGATAAAAATGGGAAGAAATCCCGGTTGAATGAAAGGAAAATTCGATGGATCTCTGAAAAAGAATTGACGGTAAAAAGGATCTAGCCCGGACGGGTGATCCTATCTGATATAGTCCTCCAAAAATATATGGAAAATGGATTTAGCTTGGACGGGTAATGAATCGAGTCCGAATTTAGCTTTGGGTGGTAATTGAGATCCAAGCTCATTAGAGTAATTGTCGTTGCTGAGGGATTTTTAGCTGGTGGTAATCTCGACAATACTCTATGAGTTTATATTATGAGGATTTAGCCTCGGACCGTAATCCCCTTCGTAAGGATGAGGTTCGCGGGAGTGTGCTCTCTGATATGAAATGTGTAAGACCATGGTTGAAAGATACCATGACAACGTGATATGAAATGAACAAGACCATGGTTGAAAGATACCATGGCAGCGTGACATGAAATGAATAAGACCATGGTTGAAAGATACCATGGCAACGTGATATGAAATGAATAAGACCATGGTTGAAAGATACCATGGCAGCGTGACATGAAATGAATAAGACCATGGTTGAAAGATACCATGGCAACATGACAGAAAATGAGTAAGACCATAGTTGAAAGACACTATGGCATCATGTCAAAGATAAATAAGACCGTGGATGAGAGACGCGATGACATCTATTGAATAATTGATATTCAGGTAATATGTATCAGATGACGAATGGTTATATGAAATGGTTGTATGAAATGTTTACAAGAACTGGTCATATGGAAATATATGTACAAAATAGTTGTATGAAATAATTATGAAGATAGATAAATGAAATAAGAATGAGTACATGGAATATAATTTATGTTAAGTTTGATATAAACTTTACCGGAATAAATATACATAAAATATATGGAAATGATGGAGCATGAAATATTGATATAATGAAACGATTGATATATACTTATGAAGAAACGGTAAGAGAATGATATGTTTCATGACATGTACATATATGATTATCTTTGATATGTTGATACAAGAAAATTATGTAAGTAAAGACAATTATTAAACTCAAGTGTGACATGTCGAGAAAATAAGTATATCAATATTGAATTTATATGAAATATGTGCAAGTATACTAATAATGATGTTGTTTGACACTTAGACAAGTGTCAAGCTATTGATCGAATGGTAACATGTTTAATTATAAGAAGCATTGAAATGGTAAGTACTTAGATGAAAATAAAATTTAAGATTTTGCGAAATTTTTTTTTATGATTTTGATTTAATTCCAGTTGGTTTTTAATGTATGTTTGGGGCTTCGAGGTCCCAATAGAGAGGCGTTATGATTATCTTTAAAATATGAATAATAAATGACTCAGAATTATCTGAAAATGTTCAGTAAACTTCGGTAATGCCTCGTACCTATTCCGGTAATGAATACGGTAAGGGGTGTTACATGGGTGCTGGTCTTGAATGTCCTATCGATGGCTGAGGTATTGCATTTGTTACTGATACTCCACAGCTTTTGTGAGCAGCATCGTGTAGCTAACATCCTGACCCACAACTCGTGTGAGCAGGCTCATTTCATAGCTCGTGTGAGCACTAATGGAAAGGAAAGGTTATGGTTACATGAAAAGGCACACTATGTGTAAGCATTCTTATGTATCCAATGCTATTTTATATGATTCAACGGGTAAGTAAAGGTTAATGGGAAGGCATGTATAAAAAATTAATGTTATTAATTTTTATATGACAGGGAAAGATGAATATGCTTATACAATATGAAAATGGATGATAATTTATCGAGTGATGGATGGAATATGCATGCAATCTATTTCTTAATATATGTTATGTTTTATAGATGTATTATTTACTTACTATTTATTAACCATATGATTTCAATGGAAAGTATGTGTAAAGGATATATGTATAGGTGATGGATTATGGATAAAGCCTAAACGTTTTTCATGTATATGCCATGAGATACTTGGGATTTATATGTAATGATATATTTACTAACCTTATGAGGTGATATGTATAGGAAAGGAAGTTCGGCATACAACTTGATGAAAGTAGGTTTGGTTGTTTAATTTAATATGATTGGTAAGTTAAGTTTTGCTTATACGAATTTACTAAGCATTAAATGCTTACATAATCATTTCCTCTGTCTTGTAGATTATTGGGAAGCTCAGTCGGTTGGAATCTCATCAAAGTATCGCCACACTATCTATTTGACATATTTGTGTTTATGGTTATTTTGGTTAATGGTTATAAATAGCATGCAATAGGGTTGAAAGGTTATTCAAGTGAAATTGCTTGTCTTGAGTTGTGTCAAGCTTGTTGTGGTTAATATGGTAAATATTGGCATGAATAATAGTTGCAAATATGGGTGAATGAGCCCTCAGGCATACTCTATAGGTTCTAGATAGTATATGATACGATGGCATGTTTTGGAATGGGTAATTTGGCTATTTTTAGGTACTTGGAATATATGGTCGTTTTGGTATGTTTGTGATGGCGTGTAAATGGTCATATGTGATATCATTTGGTAGATAAATGAACTAGGTTCTATACTTGAAATGTAGCTATATTGCTTTGATTTGATCATTGATGTTTTGATATGAATATGGTGCCTTTGAATGGCATATTGGTTAGATGAAATAGGATGTTTGAAATGGTATGTTTATAAATGTTTGAATGATGCTTAGGTCAGTTGAATGTGTGCACAAATGAGATAGATGATTAGGTGTTTGGTCTTGAAATGGCTTGAATTAAGGTTAAATTATGGAGCACATAGCCTAACAACATGGTTGTGTGTTATTTGTAATTTGTTAATGTATCAAGTCAATGTGTTACACGGCCTAGCACACGACCTGCGGCACAGACGTGTGTCGCAAGTCTGAGAGTTACCCAGTCTAGCACACAGCCTACGACACGACTATGTTACCCAACTTAGTGAGCTACATGAGTGGAGACACGGGCAGGGATATGACTATGTGTTTATTTGTTCGATTGTTACACTTCCTGGGATATGTCACATGACCGTGTGACCCCTGTTTTCAAGTTTTGTAATTTTCCTCAAATCTTCTGATTTGTTTCAAACTAGTCCTGAATAGTATCTAAACTATTTTTAGGGCTCCAAAGGCTCGATTTAGTGACCAAATGCATATGTTTGATGGGTTTTTAATGAGATTGATTTAATTAATGTTAAATTATTTTATTAAGATGTTTTGATGTTAAACGTTGTTCCAATTGTTTGGTAATGCTTTATAATCCTAATCCGGCAAACGGAGACGGGTTAGGTGTAACACCCCTTAACCCTATACCGAATTCTTTGATGTACAGATTACGAGTATTACAGTCGATCTGACAGTTCAATAAAGGCATTAATTAAAATAAATTTTCACTCCATCGTAATTTGAAGATATTGTCCTTTTAATGGTCCCTTGAAACCCGATATGAATAGTAAAATCAATTCGGGACTAATTTAAAATCACTACGAATTTTCTCAAAATTTTATATTTTTCCTTATGCACAGTGTCCACACGCCCGTGTGGATTGCCAGTGTGTCTCACACGCCCGTGTCACACGGCCATATTGCTAGGTCACACGGTCGTGTCGTGGGCCCGTGTAACTCTCTGACTTCTTACTTAAGAACAATTAATTTCACACGACCAAGACACACGCCCGTGTCTCTTCCCATGTGGTAAAACCTAAAAATACTGAATTATAACATTTTAGGTGCAGGGGACACACGGCCTAACAACATGCCCATGTGTAAGCCGTGTGTCTCACACGGTCTGGTCACACGCCCGTGTACTAGGCCGTGTGGACTCAATAATGAGTCTTTCACACTTTACTAGCCAACCTTGCAAATTTCAAACCACAACCAATACAAATACCAATACTAAACCAATCCAAATACATTTTATATATTATTCAATACTTGACTTAAAACACTTATCATGTATCATTATCATTTATCAATTTACTTATTTCACTATTACAATCCCAATACAAAATAACACACTTAAGACATCCTAGGTACATGCCATTATCAAACAATTAACATCCTTTACCTTATTGAGTTCGGGATCGGCTTAAGATGCTGATTCAACGGTCTGACCTTAGCCTAACCTGCGCACGGAAACAAACCGTACGCTGAGTATGAACTCAGTGCTATTTCTATAATCCAAACACTTAATAATATAACATATTTTATTCATTTCATGGGTAAATTCTTTATAACTCATTCAATTCTTATCATCTATTAATCCGATTAGCTTTCCAAAATAAATTCATAAATCACTTGAACAATAATATTTCCCATTCAAATCTAATTCTGAGTTACTTAATTCATATGTCTCACTCATTCTTTAGTTCACTATTCAGAAACATCAAATAACATTCAACTATCACATTTCAATTAGTATTTTGTACTTATCCATTTCAGTAACAGTCAGTCATCAATAATAATCAGTAATTCCGTAACAGTCAAATATTCAGTACATTTATTTACCCCTATTAACATGACTCAGACTCAGACGGATTCACGGATCCAACCCGCACACTGGGATAGCATACAGTGTTTCATCGGCCGTGAGCGGAATACAATCGTAATGGTAATAAGAATAATAATAACGATAATGAGAGCGTGAGCGGTACACAGAGTACCTCATCGGAACAAATCCGGAACAGTAACAGTAAGGCGACACTTGTAGTGTCTCATCGACACAAAATTGGAATATCCCTGAACACTTCCAATCCTATGGCATGCCAACTATATCCTGCTTAACCCGATACTGTTAATAGGGTTTTCGGTTCACTTTCTTAATTCAATATCACTTTCAATTTATTTCTCATCAATTCAATAAATTTAACACATTCCAAAACAATTCATTTCAATCATAAAATACAATAATTCATACTTTAATTACTTACCATAATATTTAATCAAAATATAATAATTAACAATCAATTTCACCTTTCAATGCATTACTTTACACATTAAATAATAAATTCAACAATTAAATATTAAGTTCGAATTATAGAAGCACAAACCGTAATTTTCGAGCTAACCCTCGTTGACTTCGTCTTTTCCTTTCTTAGTTGAGTTTTTCAGCACCCCGTTAGCTACGAAATTAATACAATTCATGATCATTAATACAGTACAATTTTTACATTGAATGTTTCAAATTTTTATTCAACTTTTGTCTAGATTCCAATTTAGTTCCTAAACCGAGACTAACTTTTATTCTTGACATTTAACTCAATATTTCCATTCAATTTTCACTTTAAACTAATTTCAATTCTCTAATATCACTATAGAACCATAATTTTGAATTTTTTTCAATTTAGTCCCTACTATTCAAAACTTATAATTTACTTTACAATTCAATCCTTATTTCACTTCTAACTTGAAATTCTATCAATTTAACCCTTAATTCTTCCATTTATTCAACATGAATCATATCTAGAAATCTAATAACTTTCAAAACATCAACTTAATTACATCAAAACCTCGTTCCAAGGCTTCCAAAACATCAAATTTAAGTAAAAAGGGCTAAATTGACTTACCTATTAAAGTTTAAAGCTTTAAAACCTTAATTTTCCCTTTTCTCCGTTTCTTTCTTTCTCCCCTGTCCTTCTCTGTTTCGTTTGCTTTGTTTCTCTTTTTTATTTCTTTTGTTTCTTTTTCATTTCTTATTTATTAAACTATAATAATAATATAATATACTTATATAAAAAGTAAACATGTATGTATTTTACAAATGTATGTATAACAATTTTACACATGTAAATTATTATTACCATACATTTGTCACAATTTATTTTATTTCTCATATAAATATCTTATAATATAATTATAATAAATTAATAAATATCTTTTGTTTAATAATAAATATCTATTAATAATTAAATACATGTATTACAAATGTATGTATTTTTATTTATACACTTGTATCAAATCATTACCATACACTTGTCTTTATTTAATTTATTCATCATATAATATAAATTTAATAATAAAAATCATAATAATAAATTAATCAATTAATCTAAGAAAAATCTTAGATTTTTCATTCATTGCCACCTCAATTAATACATTGGGTATAATTGCCTATTTGGTCCTTTTTATTTTCTTTTAATCTCTAATTAAACTTTCACACTTCATTCAATTTAGTTATTTTTCCTAATCACTCTTAATTAAGTTAAATTCACTTAATTAAACTCTAATTAACTACTCATTTTACTTCGTAAATATTTTTTAATAAATATTTACAAATCCATTTTTCAGAAACAGAGACCCAAAAATTCACTTTCCGATAACAGTAAAATTTGGATCATTACATTAGGGGTGTTACATAGCAAGCTTAGATTTTTTAATTGAAGTGGTGGTTCATGTTTGAAGAGAGAGAAAATCTAGACGATGTGAGAAACTAAAGATCTAAGGTAATATTTTCATGATTTAGTACTAGTATCATGTTTATTTCAAATATTTGAGCATAAAAGGTGATGTGAATCAATTGCTAATTATTATGTTGACGCAATTTGAAGAGAAAGACAAGGAAGAAGATGGAATAGTTGTAGGCAAAGGGAAAAAAAGTAGATAAAGCTTGAAAGAAGTTTAATTTAGCTAAATTTCTCAGTACTTTAGAATTCTTTCTTACTTAATTAGGTTTGCAATTTTTATAATAATGAACTTGTAATGTCATGAACTTAAGTACTTGAGACTTAATAAGTATGTGAATAACCCATAGTAATAGCAAATGAATGTGATTAATGTTAATGTGAATATATGTGAAAAAGAAAATGACTAAATTGTAAATATTAGAAAATTATGTGTGCATATTAAGGTATGAAACTTGATTGTGCTTGTGATCAATATTGAATTTCACATAATGTTAAAGCCCTTGTACATAAATACTGATCTTGAGGGATATAGATGGCATGCCATTAGGAATATCATAGCGCTTATGAATTTAGCACTCTGGTGCTCTTGAAACTAACACTTCAGTGCACCTAAATTTATAATTTGCTTAACAAGCTTGTTTCCAAGAAATTTAGGTGTTTTTGACATGTTTTTACTTAATTTTTTTATTAGCTTTAATAAGTGAATCAATGCGCTTTTTATTACTTTTGAGACCCAAAATTGAAAAATGCACCATCAAGGACCTAATGGTTGGTTGAGTGTTATAGGGAGTTATTGGAGGCCTGAATGTGAGCGAAAGCATCACCTAAAAGAGGGGTATCACGATATCGAAGCCTAAAATGATACCCCCAACAGTGCTAAATTGAAGAAGATCAAGGCTTTTCCCAGTGGTATCGCAATACCCCGCTCCGAAAGACTTCCCCGTTTCAAGGCTGGAGCTAATATCGCGATACCTAGCCCTCGGTATCGCGATATCATTTTCGAAGGGAGACAAAAATGACTAGAAGAGTAGTCCTTATCCAACATGTCCCTCAATAAAAAATACACACTTAGAGGCAAATTGGTCAACAAAATTAGGTCTGATATCTACTAAAAAAGACCAAAATATTGGTTGGAGAGAGAGCAACTTAGACACTAAGCTTAGCTTAATTTTCTTAGTTTTTTCTTTATCTTTTAGGGTTTAGTTTTCTCTTCATCTTTTACGGTTTAGTTTTCTCTTCTCTTCTCCATAGCTTAGGTTTAATTTTCCTAAACATTTTCTTATCTTTCTTGGTTCTGTAGTTGGTAGTTTAAGTTAGTTATTACTATATCTAAGTTTTATTTACTTAGCTAATCTTTCAAACTCTCTTGTATTTACATTTTAATCCTAGTTTAATGCTAATCAATTTTTTTTTTAATTTCCTCTGTTAAAAATCACTCCTTTAATTTTCTTGTTTACTTCTCTTGCTGCCATTGTTGTTGAATCCAAGCTTTTCCAATAAAGCTTGGGTTTTTATTGATTTTCTTAGGGTTTAAGTTAATGTTATTTTCATTTGATTTCTTGCTGATTATGAGTTCCAATATGAGTATGAGTAGCTAAATATTTAGGGATTGGTTGGTGGAAATGTTGGGTAATTAATTTTTGGGTTTGAGGACTAAATTATAAAATTAAACTAAATCGAATAGACCTAAAAACTTAAGATTGACACTCCTAAGGGAAAATCAAGATAAGTAAGACCAAGAGGAGATCTTACTGGGCATGAATTCGATAAGCCCTAGGTTAGTCAGTGAGGTTGAGAGATAAACCAGACTAGTTTGTCTAATTTGGTAAAGTTGAGGTCGTGACGTAAAATGGAGTCAATTTATGAGTAATAGCAATTTAGATCCCTAATTTGGAAGTCAACCAACCACATGAAAATCAACCAATAGCTCTTTGTTATCATATTTATTCGTATTTGATGGGTAAATAATTTGTTTTCTTTACAATTTAGTCTTTTGCAACTTTTAGTTAGTTAGTTAGTATAATCCAACTCTTGAATGGTTTCCTGTACTATAGTATCTAACGAGTAATTGTTTAGACTCTTCAATTGCACATTTGTAGCTAGAATTCACTTAATCGCTAACTCATTTGCGTTCGATTCTCAGAGTACTCTTATACCCTATTGTAAAAATTTATTACAACTGACTTGTCACACTTGCAGACACTGTACATAATCATTTGGATTTTATTGTTGTCTAAGTGTTGATTTCTTACCCCATTCGTGAAGACAGGGAAAGGTGGTCAATTTAGCACATTGGTGCTCCTAATTTAGCATTTATGTGCTCTTATATTTGTGAATTCATTCTATTTATCCTTGTTCACTCGGGCCTACAATGTGTAAAATTGAATGATACATGATCAATTTGTAGATGATAAAAGTATGGTAAGTGGAAAAATAAAGATTAACCTTGTTGCTATTATGTACTTTAACTATGACTATTTACTATGATTATGTTAAATTGTTTATTTATTTATTAAAATAGTTAATTAAACTCAATCGTAATGTTTGATTTCTTTAGTGCTTACAAAGCTTTTACAAGCTTAACGTGTTGTTTTAAAACGCGTAGGTAAAGATCGTTTTGAAGGAAAAATTTTGAATGGGCCCTTATCATCCTTATCTCATCATCAAGCAAGGAGTGAGGAGTATGAAACTTAAATATTGGTAATAGGGTGGCATCTATATAGGATTAGAACTATAAGAATTTTTTTTGTAAAGTAACTAAGTGGTTCCATAACTATGTCATGCATGCTTAATATCAATTTGTACCTTGGGATAATTTTTATTAGATGGATATGTTTATGTGTTATATAAAGTTTTTGAATGATAATCCAACATATTTTGAGTCCCTAAATTGTTTAGATGTGTTAGGAAATGTTAATGATAGTTTAAACTTGGTTTTAAATGATTCAAACATGTTCTATGTTAGATAAAATCCGGTTTGAAAACGGTTTTGTTGTACAATGAAATTTTTTTTGAAAATTGAGCTGGTTTGTGATATTTCTAGTAATAAACTTTTCCCAAAATCGCACCTGTGTTTTGGGCTAGATGGATCCTTGTCATTCTTGACTTTTAACCGAATAGCCTTCTCTACTATTCTCGTACCACGAACTGCTTTGATTGTGGGTTCAAACACTTTCGAATCAAACAAAAAATCAAAAATTATTTACTAAACTTCTAGGGGGAAAGTAAATCTCTCTCTTATAGAAACTGGTAGAATTGTTATTCCTGGAAAATAGAATTTATACTTAGAAATAAATTGTCATTATTTTTGGACAGAATAACAATATCTCAAAGTTGTGTATAACTCATTTTATTTTTAGCCCTACTGATATCCTCTATTTATTGAGAGAGGAAGTGAAACCTTAGTTGAATTAGTAGAATGCATTTAATTCCTATTTAATAAAAAAGCAATCCCTTGGTTGAGGTAGAAGAGAGAGGGATGACAACCTTAGCTAAAATATTAGGGTTTGCAGTTCCCTTGTATTCAATATGAAGGGCTTTAGGCCTTTCCTATATCGAGTCCAATTACAAGTGTTTCTTGGACTTTTAATCTAGCACTTTATAATTCAATTCAAACAAATATATGTTTTTTTCCCAAAATAAACATTATAAATTAATTTAAATTAACTAATTTTTTAATTAAATAATTTTATCAACCCGATTCTGATTCTATTAAAATCATGACAACTTTACTGTAAAAGAATATATGAGAACATATATTTAATTTTTCTACATTCAACGAATTCACAATGACCAATTAATTTAATTCCATTTTTAAACTTCAATTAACTAATTAATTAATAATTTGAAAAAATGTAAATTAATTCTTAGGTAAGTTCCATGCTTAGTGAGAAACCACATTCATTTCTGAATGTAATCCATTTCTCTTTATCATTTATGTCCATTTTTGTTTCATTTGATTCAACATGTAATTCATTTCTGGTTTAAATGAGCTAGCGGAGGGATCAATTGGATATATGTGATTAGAGTTCAAATGATTTATAATTAAGTTCCAATTTTCAGTCTATTAATTATAAACTCTTAGTTACAAAGTCATTTCCCTATACTATCGTTACTGAGTTGTAACACCCTTAATTCGACCTGTCCGCCTGATCTAGGTATGGAGCATTACAATTGATCCGATTTCACCTATATTTAATTTTTTGCTACCTTAACTGCTATAAAACAGACTAAAATGAATCTAAATGAATTGGATAATACTTCTTATAGCAAAAAGCTCAAGCTTATCCTAAAACATGGTCTCTCAATGTCTTTATTTCTATACAGACTATTTGATTACAAAATAACTCTTAAAATTTTATTAAGGACTATTTGTCCTATAAATCCAACTTCTAGGGATGCTATATGGCTTTGTTGTTTGATCCTTAGGCAAAGCTTCCAATGGTTCCTCCTTCCTATGTGCATGACTTTGATCCAACAACGATCCCTGACCTCCATCCCATTTGGTTTGGTCCCTCCTTGAAGTCCTCGATCATCCACACAAGTCCTGTTAACATCATACAAACTCTTGTAAGTTTAAACAAATTTAGTGAGTTCCTTTACTACCCATAAATAACTCTATCAAACGAGGGTAATGAATGTAAAATAAATTGGACATAAATTACCTCCTGCTCACTCAAGGCACATATTTCCTATCAGGGCGACGAACTCTACCCGATCCTCTGAGCTACTCGGCTCACTATAAGACCTTTCATTGGTCAATTTCTTTATTGACCATAATCTAAACTCCTTGCCATATCAACGAGTCATATCCTTACTTCTCGTTTTCCTTCCCTTTATACGCCCATATATAGGGTATTCGTTGTCCTCTATCTTACTTGGCTATATGCCCATCTACCATTGTGTGCCTCTGTGGTAGTGCTTTCTTGTTTTTCCACTCAAGGGTCCCTAGATCATATATTTCTTGGCAAACTTCTATGGTTGAACCAGTTCTTGGCGGATTACCTTTTCATATACACTGGTCCCAAAGAGCTTATTGACATTATTGTAATACGCTGACCTTCAGCAGGCCACGCACTACTGGCGAACTCATAGATTATCATTCATGCAATCATGTGAGTCTGTAATCTTATTTGCTCATTTCTTCCCTATAGAGCTACTTTGTGGTGGTATACCCGCAATAGACTTTCTTCCAAGAAGAATAGTCTTGACAGACATTTTGTCCCCTCGACAGAATTTTTTTCTCGGAAGTGCACTTATCCACCTTCGATGGTGTCCACTTCTTGCATACCACTTCTTTGAGCTCTTTTTGGTGATTCTTCTTGACGGATCCCTTTCTTGTGATCCTTGGATAAGTTTCCCCTCTTTCATTTCCATAATGTGTCAGCTCTCGCATGACCTATCTTCCTCTAATTTTTATTGGGTCATCGTTCATACCTTGTTGAGTTTCCCATCTACCTTTCCTGCTTCCATTATTTTTTGGTGAATTCCTCATGATCTACTTACCATACTTACGCTTTTTTTTAACTCTCATTCCACCTTTATGGTTTCTCATGCTTGGTGCACTAGCAGTATATCCCACACTTATAGTCTTTGTGGACTTTATGGGTTGTCGTAGCCGAGCTATGGTCTTATACCCTTCTTACCTCATTTCACACTTCTTGACGGGCTTACCCCGTGTTTACTATCCCAACAGACTTCATCTGTGTTTACTGTCCCAGCAGACTTATCTCTGTGGATGCTATAGAGTCTTTCATCTATGATCTTACATTGATCCTCCATATTCGCGTAAAATCTTATGAAATCATGAAATCTTTCATCCATGGTCTTACTTATCATACCTGGCCATCATAGTATCTTTTATCTATGGTCTTACACCGTATACCTTCTACCTTGTACCGTGCCGCTATTGTGTCTTTCTTTCATGGTCTTACGCCATATACCTTTTACCTTGTATCACGTTGCCATAACATCTTTCATCCATGGTCTTATGCTCCATACCTCATACTAGGCTGATATAACATCTTTCATCTATGGTATTACGCCATATACTATCGACACAGTGTCTCCTTGAAGGACTAGTCGATACTGTCATCACGGTAAATACCATTCAATGATTTCATTTCCTAAATCCTACTCTCATTACCTTCTTTACACCACCTAAACTTGATGCCCAAACACCGTAGTGTTTCCTCCTCAAGGCCCGGAGCTTCACTTGAGGCAATATCTAATAGGGTCACTCCTCATTTCCCATCCTAACTTTATCTATCCCATTGAAGTTTTTCCCACAATCATGCAATACATGCTCATATCATCATATTTCATATTTATGTAGACATGGCATATGTAAACAACATAGATCATAATAGCAAGATTAGAGTTTGGAACTCACCTGAAGTTTCATCGTTTCCTCATCTTAGCTTTCTCGAACGCTAGAGCTTCTCTTATCCTAACAGCTAAGTATTACAACAAAAAGTTTACTAGTTAAACTTGTACTTTATATCATAAACTTAAACTTTCATAAACATGCAGAACTCTTAAAATGGTTCTTAAGTCCATAACTTTGTTTACCTATTATTATGTACGCAGAGAGGCTAAGAATCTTACCAGCTTGTTGGTTTCCCTACTTTTCCATCTCCATCCTCATGAAGTTTGCTCCATGCAGAACCTTCCATGGCTATTCCTTCTTCAAGTTACCGAAGAAAATGAAAAAGAGAAAACAAAACGAATTCGAGAAGAAAAACATCAATGGGAAGCCATTTCCCAGCTATTTATAGCCCCTTCAGTGCTATTAACAATCTTATGAGAACCATTCATTCATAATCATATTGTCCCCCACTAAGGAACTTGCTGGTTCCATTCTAACTGAACTAGGTTTGACTCTTAACCATATCTAATTCAGTTTTCAGCTTTCCCGTTTCTTTCAATAGAGGTTGCCAACTTGCAATTTCTTTCATTTTAGTCCTCCAATTATTTTGAATTTTTGGGTTATTAAATTCGAGTGTTACATAAGCTCTCCCTAATGACATACCATTATGAAAGTTACTTGATCAATACTCGTTCAATAACCTTATCATAAGTGTGTTACCGTCATAAGATATCCTTAATCTCTTTGGGACAATATGATTCTATTTTATTTCATGGTAACCATTACATCTTCTTTCATGAAAAGTCAACTATTATCAAATAGTAATTAAATCTTTATTACAAAGACAAATGACCTGTGACCATGTTTACTTGTCATCTATCATGTAATGTCAATGAGAGGATATCATTTCCCATATCTTGGACTATGAATTCCACTATTGTGAATGATACTACATACTGTAGAAGTCGTATACTCAATGCACCAACTTTCGGTTCCTTATTTATTCGAACTCAGAATTTTACTTACATCAAAGTATACGAGTCACGAATGCATAGTCCATCATTTATTCAGGATTAAGGTATGTCACACTATACAAGTGAATAAATCCATAAACGGATTCAAATTTTTTTTCTGCTTAAGTCCAATTCGATGTCCAGTTAGTCACACCTATGTCTCTATCTTCTAGGAGTCATCCGCTCCATTGCCCAAGACAAAGCATATTCCTAATTGGACCTGATAGAAGGCATATTAGCCTTTCAATAAGTTTGCTCATTTCTGATTAAACTAATGACATATTTAGGTTCATCTACTAATATATGTTGTCTTTCTGTATTACAATCTGACCACGTAATACCGCTTAGTATTAGTTAAACATTAGACAACCAGTGAGCTAATATTTGCTTCTATTTTGATTTACATGCAAAAACCACATGAGGAAATTATATAAAGAATATTAATGTAATTCATAAATTATTTTATTAACCAATTTTTTCGAAAAATTACAAGTGTACAAACAAATATGTTACACTTAGGGCGCCAGATCCAACATTCTAGGCAATCTGTCTTCGGTGTAGCAACACCCAACCTTCAGAGTCATTAACGCAATTTTTTTGGGTGTCGCTTCTCCGTGTCACAACATTGACCCTGTTTTGTCCTGTTTAAGCCCCAAGCGACCCCCGTTTGTAACCAAACTTTAAAGTGAGCTTAAAAATTACTTAAATAACTTCAAATGAGTATGTTTATGTTAAAGTGAAGTCTTGAAATTGATGCTTTAGTTAAGTTAGCTTTAGTTTCCAAATGTGGCATATCTTGCTTGGAATGTATCGATTCATTTCGAGTAAAAAGGTGTTACAAATGTATTTTGGAGGTCTCGACAATGTACAATAATTTTTTTAATTGAATTTTCTTTCTCTTTTTGAGGTGTCAAAAAAAGAGCTAATTTTCCAATACAATCAAAATGTTTTAAATGTTTATGCAAGTGATTGAGTAGTGGAAGTGTGAAAAAAAAATAGAATAAAATAAATAAAATAAAGAACACACAAATTTTACGTGGAAACCCTTTCGGGAAAAAAACCACGGGCAGAGGAGAAGAAAATTCACTATGTCGAAAAATTTGTATCAATACAAGAGGAATAGACTATGTCTATTTATAGGCTTGTAAAGCCATATTCTAGTAGGATTGAAACACCCTATCCTAATCAATATAAAATAGATGAAGTTTAAAAGGTTTAAAAAACCTTATTCTAAAATAAAATAAAAGAAATCTAGTTCTATATGGATTTTATTTTTATTTTATTTTCCATCATATTCTATAAGAATTTGGGTCACTTAATTCTAACAATCTCCACCTTGACACAAATTCTCAATGAACAAGTTCTTCATTGCGAACTTTCAATAAACAAGTTCTCCACCTCTTCCATAAAACCCCTTAAGGGTTTAACTCAACAATGAACACCAACCAAGTCTAAGCAATGCTCAAACTTGGTTTTAGGAAGTGACTTAGTCATCATATCTGCAGGATTTTCATGAGTACTAATTTTGCTCACAACAATATCACCACGAGCAATAATATCACGAACAAAATGATACAGAACATCAATGTGTTTTGTTCTCTCATGAAACATTTGATCTTTTGTAAGAAATATAGCACTGATTGTCACAAAATACTGTGCTGATTTGAAGGCCTTCATTGAGTTCACTAAATAGTCCCTTCAACCAAATAGCTTCTTTGCAAGCCTCGAGTAATCGCCATGTACTCAGCTTCAGTGGTAGACAAAGCGACTGTAGTTTGCAAAATGGCTTTCCAACTAATTGCACAACCTCCGATTGTAAAGACGCGTAACTTTGAGAGATCTTCTTCTATCAAGGTCTCCAGCAAAATCAGCATCAACATACCCTATGACTCCATCTTTAGTTCTTCCAAAGCGTAAGCAAACATCGGTAGTGCCTCGTAAGTATCTTAAAATCCACCGAATCGCTTTCCAATGTTCTTTACTGGGATTTGCCATGTATCGCTAACTACATCGATCGCATATGATAAATCGGACGTGAACAAACCATAGCATACATGAGAGATCCCCTTTGCACTAGAGTATGGAACATGTGACATGTACTCAATCTCATCATCCGATTGTGGAGACAAAATCGATGAAAGTCGAAAATGGTTGCTAAAGGAGTACTAACAAAGCTTAGCACTCTGCATATTGAACCGCAAAGAACTTTCTCAATGTACCCCTTCCGACTTAGGTACAATTTACTTGATTTTCTATCTCCGAGAATCTCCATACCAAGTATCTTCTTCTTTGGTCCTAAATCTTTCATCTCAAATTCTTTACTTAGTTGGGCTTTGACCTTTCTTATCTCTTCTTTATCTTTTCTTTGCTATCAACATGTCATCAACATAAAGAAGTAGATACACAAAAGAACCATCACTATTTTTCTTAAAGTAAACACAATTATCAAAACTACTTCTTTTGAAATCATGAGAAGTCATAAAGGAATCAAACCTCTTGTACCCATTGTCTTGGTGATTGCTTTCAAACCGTAAAGGGACTTTTTTCAAGCAAGCAAACATAGTTCTCTTTTCTCAAATGTAAAACCTTAAGTTGTTGCATGTAAATATCCTCATCAAGCTCTCCATGCAAAAATGCGTTTTTACATCTAAGCGCTCAAGCTCCAAATCATGCATGGCCACAATACCAAGCAAAGCTCGAATCGAACTATGCTTAACAACCTGGGAGAACACATCTGTGAAGTCCACTCTGGAATTTGATCAGTAACCCTTTGCAACAAGCCTTGCTTTATATCCGGGTTCTTCAACTCCCTGAGTCCCTTCTTTCTTTTTAAATACCCATTTACAACGAATGACCTTTTTACCTTTAGGAAGTTTCACAAGGTCCCATGTTGCTTTTTGTGGAGTGATTCCATCTCTTCTTGCATAGCAAACATCCACTTTTCTCGAGCCTTCACAGTAAGCGCCTCAGAATAATTAGATGGCTCTTGATTCGCATCTATATCTTTGACCACATTCAAAGCATAAGCAACTAGATCACCTCGGTATATTTCTTTGGAGGTTTAATTTCTCTTCTAGTTCTGTTTTTGGCGATAGAGTATTGTGGTGAAGAAGCAACTCTATTCTCAATTTTTGTCTTGGCTTGAGGAGTTGACTCTGTATTAACTCGATGCTCTACTTGTTTTTGATTTTCTTTATTGGAAGAGTCTTTAAGAGATAAGTTAGGTAGCATAGCGGTTTCATCAAAAACAACATCTCTACTAATCACAACTTTTCTATTTTCAGGACACCATAACTTATACCCTTTTACACCAGCTTTATAACCAAGAAAAACACATTTAATGGATCTCGGTTCCAATTTTCCATTATCAACATGAGCATATGCAGGACACTCAAAGATCTTTAAATCAGAATAATTAGCAGGATTACCAGACCATACCTCTTGTGGAGTCTTTTTCTCAATGGCAGCGGATGGAGATCGGTTGATCAAAAACATGCGATGAAAGACGCTACGCCAAAATGACTTGGTAAGTTGGCATTTGACAACATACATCGAACCTTCTCCATGATCGTTCGTTCATTCGTTCGCAACGCCGTTTTGTTATGGAGTATGACGAATCGTCGGTGTCTTATGATTCCTTTCGACTTGCACAATCTATTAAACTCATCGTAAGCGTAACTCTAAGCCATTGTGCATGCGGAGGTATTTTATCTGCTTTTTCCGCTCTGCTTTTTCAATCATAATTTTCCAAGACTTAAATGCGGAAAACACATCACTTTTTCTCGCTTCGTGAAGAACGCCCAAACTTTTCTCGGAAAAATCATCAATAAAGGTTAGCATATAATTAGCTCCACCTCTGGAAGGCACTCTAGATGGCCCCACAGTCGAATGAATATACTCCAGATGTTCCTTCGTGTTATGGATTCCTCTAGTGAATCGAACTCTCTTTTGTTTTCCAAAAACACGGTGCTCACAGAAATTCGGTTTGCAAATTCCTTGCCCATTAAGAAGTCCTCTTTTGCTCAATTACGCCATGCCATTCTCACTCATATGCCCCTAGGCGCATATGCCAAAGTTTAGTAATATCATCATCCGACAAGGACGAGGAAGCGATAGCTGCATCACGAGAATGATAGAAACCTGCAAAACATATAACTTGGCAATCTTTCTCTGTCCTTTCATCACAACAAAGGACCCTTTGGAAATCTTTAAAACCCCACTTTCGGTTGTATATCTGCACACTTTTGAATCAAGAGTACTCAATGAAATTAAATTTCTTTTCAATTCGGAACATGCCGTGCGTCACTAAGTGTTCGACAACTCCATCAAACATCTTAACTTTAATTGTTCCAACACTGCGATTTTACACGAAGTATTATTTCCCATCAAAACAACACCTTCGGATAATTGTTTCGTAAGTTGTAAACCAATCCTCATTGGGACTCATATGGAATGTGCAGCTGAATCAAGTATCCACTCCTCGCTTACTTTAGAATCATTGTGAGCGACTAGAAGTTCACCATCATTGTAGTCTTCTACAACATCAAACTTCACCGGAATTTTCTCGGTTGTTTTCCTTTGATTCGCAGACCTCCTTTTAATCTTATTTTGTAGCTTATAGCACTTCAGTTTAATGTGCCCTTTCTTCTGCGTGAAGTTACAAGTTTTACCTCTGTTTGAAGACTTCGATCTACCCTTAGATTTACCACGAGGATTCCGTTCTGTGTCCTACCACGATCATCATCGCATTCCGATCTTGTCTCCCACGAACAATGAGACCCTCTCCCCGAGAGTCGGGTTTAACCACAAGATGCTTCATCTTATCATACGAGGTTAAAAATCATAAACCTCATCAAGCTGTTAGAGACTCACGGCTATATAAAATCGTGTCTCTAAAGGTTGAATAAGACGGGGCAACGAACAAAGTAGAATCAACCCTAGATCTTCCTTATCATACTGAACCTCCATGGCTTCCAAGTTTGAGAGATTTCTTTAAACAACTTTGTTAAGTGTTAGGTGTACTGACGCACCTTCCTCCAAACGATGAGCATAAAGACGCCGCTTCATATGCAACTTGCTTGTTAGAGTTTTCGACATACATATTTGTTCTAGCCTCTTCCATAATAATGTGGCGGTTTTCTCTTTCATCACATCTTGCAAAATTTCGTTGGACAAATGCGGATGTAATTGTGTTAATGCCTTTCGATCCTTACGCTTTTTCTCTTCATCTGTTAATGTCGAAGGCATCTTATCTATCCTCAGCGGGGCATCCTCCAGATCTATCGTGCAAGAAGCGCTTGCATCTTAATTTTCCACAACGCAAATCTAGTGTTGCGATCCAACAATGAATTTCATATTTCAAAGACGCCATTACCGTGATCGAGATGAATAACCTAAGCTCTCGATACCAATTTGTGAAAAAAATAGAATAAAATAAATAAAATAAAGAACACACAAATTTTACGTGGAAAACCTTTCGGGAAAAAACCACGAGGCAGAGAGGAGAAGAAAATTCACTATGTCGAAAAATTTGTATCAATACAAGAGGAATAGACTATGTCTATTTATAGGCTTGTAAAGCCATATTCTAGTAGGATTGAAACACCCTATCCTAATCAATATAAAATAGATGAAGTTTAATAAGGTTTAAAAAACCTTATTCTAAAATAAAATAAAAGAAATCTAGTTCTATATGGATTTTATTTTTATTTTATTTTCCATCATATTCTATAAGAATTTGAGTCACTTAATTCTAACAGGAAGCTTCTATAGTTGTTGGGTTGTGAAAAAAAAAATAGAATAAAATAAATAAAATAAAGAACACACAAATTTTACGTGGAAACCCTTTGGGAAAAAACCACGAGGCAGAGGAGAAGAAAATTCACTATGTCGAAAAATTTGTATCAATGCAAGAGGAATAGACTATGTCTATTTATAGGCTTGTAAAGCCTATTCTAGTAGGATTGAAACACCCTATCCTAATCAATATAAAATAGATGAAGTTTAATAAGGTTTAAAAAACCTTATTCTAAAATAAAATAAAAGAAGTCTAGTTCTATATGGATTTTACTTTTATTTTATTTTCCATCATATTCTATAAGAATTTGGGTCACTTAATTCTAACAATCTCCACCTTGACACAAATTCTCAATGAACAAGTTCTTCATTGCGAACTTTCAATAAACAAGTTCTCCACCTCTTCCATAAAACCCCTTAAGGGTTTAACTCAACAATGAACACCAACCAAGTCTAAGCAATGCTCAAACTTGGTTTTAGGAAGTGACTTAGTCATCATATCTGCAGGATTTTCATGAGTACTAATTTTGCTCACAACAATATCACCACGAGCAATAATATCACGAACAAAATGATACCGAACATCAATGTGTTTTGTTCTCTCATGAAACATTTGATCTTTTGTAAGAAATATAGCACTGATCATTGTCACAAAATATCATGGCTTTGATTCGAAGGTCTTCATTGAGTTCACTAAATAGTCCCTTCAACCAAATAGCTTCTTTGCAAGCCTCGAGAATCGCCATGTACTCGGCTTTGGTGGTAGACAAAGCGATGTAGTTTGCAAAATGGCTTTCCAACTAATTGCACAACCTCCGATTGTAAAGACGTAACTCGTGAGAGATCTTCTTCTATCAAGGTCTCCAAAGCAAAATCAGCATCAACATACCCTATGACTCCATCTTTAGTTCTTCCAAATCGTAAGCAAACATCGAGTAAGCCTCGTAAGTATCTTAAAATCCACCGAATCGCTTTCCAATGTTCTTTACCGGGATTTGCCATGTATCTCGCTAATCGATTGATCGCATATGATAAATCCGACGTGAACAAACCATAGCATACATGAGAGATCCCATCGCACTAGAGTATGGAACATGTGACATGTACTCAATCTCATCATCGATTGTGGAGACAAAATCGATGAAAGTCTGAAATGGTCGCTAAAGGAGTACTAACAGCTTAGCACTCTGCATATTGAACTCGCAAAGAACTTTCTCAATGTACCCTTTCCGACTTAGGTACAATTTACTTGATTTTCTATCTCTCGAGAATCTCCATACCAAGTATCTTCTTTCTTTGGTCCTAAATCTTTCATCTCAAATTCTTTACTTAGTTGGGCTTTGACCTTTCTTATCTCTTCTTTATCTTTTCTTTCGCTATCAACATGTCATCAACATAAAGAAGTAGATACACAAAAGAACCATCACTATTTTTCTTAAAGTAAACACAACAATCAAAACTACTTCTTTTGAAATCATGAGAAGTCATAAAGGAATCAAACCTCTTGTACCTTTGTCTTGGTGATTGTTTCAAACCGTAAAGGGACTTTTTCAGCAAGCAAACATAGTTCTCTTTTTCAAGCTGTCAAAACCTTCGGTTGTTGCATGTAAATATCCTCATCAAGCTCTCCATGCAAAAATGCGGTTTTACATCTAATCGCTCAAGCTCCAAATCATGCATGGCCACAATACCAAGCAAAGCTCGAATCGAACTATGCTTAACAACTGGGAGAACACACATCATGAAGTCCACTGGAATTTGATTGTAACCCTTTGCAACAAGCCTTGCTTTATATCCGGGTTCTTCAACTCCTGAGTCCCTTCTTTCTTTTTAAATACCCATTTACAACGAACAGCCTTTTTACCTTTAGGAAGTTTCACAAGGTCCCATGTTCTGTTTTGTGGAGTGATTCCATCTCTTCTTGCATAGCAAACATCCACTTTTCTCGAGCCTTCACAGTAATCGCCTCGAGAATAATTAGATGGCTCTTGATTCGCATCTATATCTTCACCACATTCAAAGCATAAGCAACTAGATCAGCCTCAGCATATATTTCTTTGGAGGTTTAATTTCTCTTCTAGTTCTGTTTTTGGCGATAGAGTATTGTGGTGAAGAAGCAACTCTATTCTCAATTTTTGTAATCTGGCTTGAGGAGTTGACTTTGTATTAATCTGATGCTCTACTTGTTTTTGATTTTCTTTATTGGAAGAGTCTTTAAGAGATAAGTTAGGTAGCATAGCGGTTTCATCAAAAACAACATCTCTACTAATCACAACTTTTCTATTTTCAGACACCATAACTTATACCCTTTTACACCACTTTATAACCAAGAAAAACACATTTAATGGATCTCGGTTCCAATTTTCCATTATCAATATGAGCATATGCAGGACACCCAAAGATCTTTAAATCAGAATAATTAGCAGGATTACGGACCATACCTCTTGTGAGTCTTTTTCTCAATGGCAACGGATAGAGATCGGTTGATCAAAAACATGCGAGAGACGTCGCTTACCCAAAATGACTTCGTAAGTTGGCATTTGACAACATACATCGAACCTTCTCCATGATCGTTCTCGTTCATTCGTGCTCGCAACGCCGTTTTGTTGTGGAGTATGACGAATCGTCATGTGTCTTATGATTCCTTCCCGACTTGCACAATCTATTAAACTCATCGTAACAGAACTCTAAGCCATTGTCGTGTGGAGGTATTTTATCTGCTTTTCCCGTCTGCTTTTTCAATCATAATTTTCCAAGACTTAAATGCGGAAAACACATCACTTTTCTCGCTCGGAAGAACGCCCAAACTTTTCTCGGAAAAATCATCAATAAAGGTTAGCATATAATTAGCTCCACCTCTAGAAGGCACTCTAGATGGCCCCACAGTCGAATGAATATACTCCAATGTTCCTTCGTGTTATGGATTCCTCTAGTGAATCGAACTCTCTCTTTGTTTTCCAAAAACACAGTGCTCACAGTAAATTCGGTTTGCAAATTCCTTGCCCATTAAGAAGTCCACTTTTGCTCAATTTCGCCATGCCATTCTCACTCATATGCCGTGGAGGCGCATATGCCAAAGTTTAGTAATATCATCATCCGACAAGGACGAGGAAGCGACAATTTGCATCACCGAGAATGAGAGAACCCCGCAAAACATATAACTTGGCAATCTTTCTCTGTCCTTTCATCACAACAAGGGACCTTTGGAAATCTTTAAACCCCACTTTCATTTGTATATCTGCACCCTTTTGAATCAAGAGTACTCAACGAAATTAAATTTCTTTTCAATTACGGAACATGCCGTGACGTCACTAAGTGTTCGACAACTCCATCAAACATCTTAACTTTAATTGTTCCAACACTGCGATTTTACACTAAGTATTATTTCCCATCAAAACAACACCTTCGGATAATCGTTTGTAAGTTGTAAACCAATCCCGATTGGGACTCATATGGAATGTGCAGACTGAATCAAGTATCCACTCTCGCTTACTTTAGAATCATTGATGAAGCGACTAGAAGTTCACCATCGCCGTAGTCTTCTACAACATCGACTTCACCGGAATTTTTCGGTTGTTTCCCTTTGATTCGCAGCCTCTCCTTTTAATCTTATTTTGTAGCTTATAGCACTTTCAGATTTAATGTGCCCTTTCTTCTTTGCAGAAGTTACAAGTTTTACCTCTGTTTGAAGACTTGATCTACCCTTAGATTTACCACGAGGATTCCGTTCTGTGTCCTACCACGATCATCATCATCGCATTCCGATCTTGTCTCCCACGAACAATGAGACCCTCTCCCCGAGAGTCGGGTTTAACCATAAGATGCTTCATCTTATCATACGAGGTTAAAGAATCATAAACCTCATCAACTGTTAGAGACTCACGGCTATATAAAATCGTGTCTCTAAAGGTTGAATAAGACGGGGGCAACGAACAAAGTAGAATCAACCCTAGATCTTCCTTATCATTTGAACCTCCATGGCTTCCAAGTTTGAGAGAATTTCTTTAAACACTGTTAAGTGTTCGTGTACAGACGCGCCTTCCTCCAAACGATGAGCATAAAGACGCTGCTTCATATGCAACTTGCTTGTTAGAGTTTTCGACATACATATTTGTTCTAGCCTCTTCCATAATGCAGCGGCAGTTTTCTCTTTCATCACATCTTGCAAAATTTCGTTGGACAAATGCAGATGTAATTGTGTTAATGCCTTTCGATCCTTACGCTTTTTCTCTTCATCTGTTAATGTCGAAGGCATCTTATCTATCCCTAGCAGAGCATCCTCCAGATCCATCTGTGCAAGAACTGCTTGCATCTTAATTTGCCACAACGCAAATCTAGTGTTGCAATCCAACAGCGGAATTTCATATTTCAAAGACGCCATTACCGTGATCGAGATGAATAACCCGGAAGCTTTGATACCAATTTGTGAAAAAAAAAATAGAATAAAATAAATAAAATAAAGAACACACAAATTTTACGTGGAAACCCTTTCGGGAAAAAAACCACGGGCAGAGGAGAAGAAAATTCACTATGTCGAAAAATTTGTATCAATACAAGAGGAATAGACTATGTCTATTTATAGGCTTGTAAAGCCATATTCTAGTAGGATTGAAACACCCTATCCTAATCAATATAAAATAGATGAAGTTTAATAAGGTTTAAAAAACCTTATTCTAAAATAAAATAAAAGAAGTCTAGTTCTATATGGATTTTACTTTTATTTTATTTTCCATCATATTCTATAAGAATTTGGGTCACTTAATTCTAACATGGGTCTTATGAAAGATTGATAGAAATTATTCTTCTGAGGAGGATTTAGAAGAACTTTTAACGTGTGTTTGGTTGGGTGGAAAAGCAAAGGGATGGGAGGAGAGAGTGGAAAAGTGGAAAGAAAATAAGATTTGAGTGTGCTTAGTTGGAAAAAAAGTGAGAGGGAAGAAAATAGGAGAGATGATCATTTTCCATTTTAATATATAAAAATCAATTCTTCCAAATTTTAAATAAAATGAGTGAGGTGTATGTTAATTCAAAATTATCCATTTTTAACTCTACCAAGCAATGGATAGAAAGAATATTTTTCTTTTTATTTTTTTATATTTCTTACCAAACACACCCATGACAAGAAAAATTATGTTTTCAATCCTTCTAATTTTTTATCCCTTTAATTTTTCATCGTTCCAGCAAAATCTTAAACATGATAAACCTATACAAGAGTAGAGAATGAAGAAGGCCAAAAAGGCTGTTGAAAAAACCAAAGCTCCATTGTGGAAGATGGCATTTAAGTATGTTACATGCCCAAAATGAAGGACATTATTATTGGGAAGAGAAGGACCACTTCAAATTCTTCCAACATTCATTCGGACGCTATCGTTCACGGTATTGATGGTATTTTCCATATCTATGATTGAAGACACATTCATTGTTTTGGCCTTTGTTTGTTCTTGTCTATGAAAAAATGAAAGTATCAACTATTTCAGCCTTGAGAGACTACACTACAAAGAATATGGGGAAGAGATCGATCTCTCATGCTTATGACACCCTATTGGGTTATCGGAGAACAGTTGGCGCAGAAAAAGATAAAATTCTTATGTTCTCGCATCATGAATCCATATGCATGACAACGGATTGCTTCTTTCCAAGTAGAAAATTTTGAGTTTCACAAGGTTTCTCACCCGATGAAATTACAGAATCATCTCTTCAAATTTTCAAAGAATTTCCCCAAAAACTTGTGTGCTAAAAGAGAATTTTTCAGCAGAAAAAGATGGGATGATATACTTCAAATGGATTAGTATTTGGTATATGTACTTTATTTATTTCACAAGTATTTTAAAAAATTATTTTATGTTTTTTTTAATATTTTTTTATAACTTTATAAGATATTTGTTAACCTTTTAACTTTGCTTGTGTACTGACAGTATACCAAATACTTTTCCTTAAAATATATAAAACATATTTTACTTTAATTTAATTGGACTCTCTCTATATATTTGCATCTAGTACATTTGTCTAAATTTTAACTTTGTCAAATTAAATTAAATGTATTAACATTTTTCTATAATTAATTTAAATTATGCAACAAATTAAACATAATCCCAATTTTCTTTGTATAATTCCAACCATAGAATGCGACACTATAGGATCTATAATGTTAGCAAAAATAATAAAACATTTTTAATATTAAAACAACGAATCATATCTACCAATGCATCATTGCTACCCAAGTTGCAAAAGTTGTGATCCGACATAACCTCTCCTTGATAATGTTTAGGGGTGATATATTGGTTTAGTTCAATTGAGTTTTTTGAATTTTTTGAACCCTCCATCATAGTTTAGTCTAATTCGGTTTAGTTCTCGATTTTTCCATATTAACCTTTGGTTTTGAATTTTAAGACTTGTTTAACAAAATAAACTTTGTTTCAAAATTTTTGTTCATAAATGTCTAAAAAGCAATAATTTTCAAGAAAATACAAATAATTAATAAGTTTTATATGTTCTATTTAAAAAAAAATGCTTTTTTAAATAAAACTTTTTAACTTTTTTCACAACTTTAACTATAAAATATTAATGTTACAATTAATTTTAAAAAATGAAAATCAGTTCAAGTTCGAGAAATCACGATTTTTAAAATTACATTCTATAAATTATCCAAAAACCTTAGTTCGGTTTGGTTCAAGTGATTTTCGGGTTTTTTTTTATTGGTCCTAATAATGTTACCAAGTAATCTATCCTTTTACCCATGATATTTAAATTAAACACAAGTCATAAAACAATCATATTTGTATAATTCAATATTTGAGTGTAACTATAATTCTAATCATCTAGCAATTATAATTTGGATCTAGACATTTTTTATTTAGTATATTGGGGTTTGCACAATCCTCCCCTTGGAAGAGTTTTGATTCTAACCTGTTTTCACAATTGAGCCAATACTCGAGAATAATCTTTATAATGGCGTTAGCAATCAAAAGAAAAAAAGTTTCGAAGTTCAGTATTCTATGAAATACTTGAAGGATCTGAGACGAACAAGTTGAACCACCACAACAAAACCCAACACTATGTCTCATAATTACCTGAATTCATAGATTTTGATCATGGTAAGGCAATCCTTCCCACCCTAGTAGGACAAAACACGCCTCTGCTGTGCCAGCTAATGCATGATTAATAACGACAAGCGAAAGAAAAAAAATAAAATAGAAGTTGTGCTCTCAATACTAATTTACACATATCTATGGTGGGGTTGAACCGGTTGGTGGGCATTGCTAAATGTGGGCAAGTACGATAGATGGTGATGGTAGCACACAGCGATATTAACTACTTTACACCAAATACGAGCATATCCAGGGCCCTACCCCATACCACCATATGCATCCACCTAAAGCTACTGTATTCATTACCACACCAATAATGCATAATTCCCCTTGGCATCTACGAAATTTTAGAGAGAGATATACATTGCTCCCCAAGTCCTAACCCAGCAGGAATCACAAGTTGGTGCATAAATATCTTATGGGCATTTACCAAACTGCACCACATAAAGTTCAAGTTACAAGATGTGCCAAGGAAGAGAAAGCATATCAACATACTGTCCATCTTTCACTATGTAGAAAACCGGTAATTAGTAATCCGTACAACTATGCAATAGAATTTGGTCACCTAAACAAAACACATTACCCAAATCTAATCAATACAAAACCCACAAGCCAAACAAGTATTTTCCACCCTACACAACATGTAAATAAGAGAGATGGGGGAAAAGAAAACCCCCCAAAAACCTACTCAAAATCATACATCTAAAAGGTCAGTCTTTTGAGCCTCCCCTAATTTTTTTTCTTCCTTTTTTTAACTTGTACGATAATTTCTCAACCACACTGTACAAACCATCAAAACACTCCTTATATACAAAAAATAAATAGAACACCCAGGTATAACTACCTCTACATGTTATACTTTTCTTCTCTAAGGACTAGATGATGATGCATCTTGTCTTGGTTCTCTCAGATACCCAAGTAGTGTTTCAGCCTGCAAAATTAAAATTTAACATGCATGTCAATGCTAATGATAGAACATATAACTGAATGGATAAACTGCAAAACTCAGCACTGTGTCAGATACATGTATTTGATGGTGTAGATAACAAAAACAACTCTAAGAAATGCTCAGTTCTGATCATCCAAGTGCTGCTACTAAATAATTGAGAGGATGTTCAATCAAGCAATTCAATAAACTATAAACTGCATTGGTATTAGAAACACAGTTTCAAGCTTCAACTATCTAGTGATTATCAAGCATTCAACCTTATCCTATGGGAATCAATCAAAATAAAGTTACTTCTATAGACAGCTATTTCAAGTTCTTAATTCAAACATAGGGCAATCCAAATCGGCTAAAATTACCTTATGCTTAGCCCTTACACTCCCAGTCTGAGAAAGCGCCACAAGAGGAGGTATCCCACCTTCTCTAACAAGCAAACCACGGTTTCTAATGTTATCAGCACACAACTGCAACAGTGTCAACACCGCGAACTCCTTCCCCTTCAAGGACCCATCTTCAATCGCCTCCACCAGTGCTGCAATCCCACCTTCTTCCACAATAGCTTCCTTTCCTTCTTTAATTCCCGCCAAGCTACTAAGAACAACCATCGCCTTCTCTGACATGCCAGTCCCTTGATCTCCCACCATCCCCACCAAAGGCCTAACCGCGCCCGCAGTCACCGCCCTTTCTTTGTTCTGCCTGGCTGAACACAGCTTATAAAGAGTTGTCAGTGCATCTTTCTTGCCTCTGTTGGATCCGTTCATCAGAAGAGATACCAGCGGCGGGATCGCGCCGCATGCTCCGATTGAAGTCTTGTTTTCTTCAATCAAAGCTAAGCTCAGAAGTGCACACGCCGCGTTTTGCTTGGAGATTTCAGTGCCCGTCTTGAGAACATAGACCAATGATTTTATAGCTCCGGCATTTATAATTAGGGTTTTGTTCCCTTCGTAAAGAGATAAATTTAGTAACGCAGTCACCGCGTGCTCTTGAGTCCAAGGATCGCTGTTCCGTAAGAGCGGAATCAGTGCAGGGATCGCACCCGACTCTCCGATTAACGCACGGTTATCCACCCGGTTCTTCGCCAGTAGCCTGAGTTTAGCAGCAGCCGATCGCTTCACCGCAACGGATGGTGATTCGAGGCCGTCGATGCAGATCTTGACCGTCGGCTGAAGGTCCTCTGGTGAGATACTCTCAATAATTTCCGTCGAGAAGTTCTCCCTCTGCAAAAAGCCATGACACGGTTCCAGCTCCGGCTCAGACTGGACTCCGTTATTGCTCTCATTCATCAAAGCGTTTTCCGGTGAGGGCAAGCTCGCAAGGCGCTGCAACTCACCGGAGATATCGCTGCTACAAGCAGAGAAATCACTAAAGGCTTGAGAAATCTCCAAAAAGGCCTCGTTTTCGGACTCAGACGTAACAGATTTAGCGTTGCTTTTGGCAGCCAGTTCGCCGAGACGCATGTCGATAACGGACTCGGTGAGATTTTCGGAGACAAAGGCGGACCTCTCAGGGACGGAACTGGTGAAGGAGCAGCTACTATTGTCGTTTTGGTAAAGATTGGAGCGAATCGTACGCATGGAGCGGCCGACATGTCGGTGGATTTTGGTGGTGGAAGCTGAACCGGGGGTGTAAAAGTTTCGACCCAAAGGAAACCGGTTGGAATTAGAATGTGAATCTTCCAGCGAAACCATGCTTATTACAACCAAAACCAATTCAATTAAGCAACTCTTCTCTCAGAGAGATTTCATTTCAATATTGAGAGTAAGAGAGTATGAGTAAAATTCAGAAAGGAAGTGGGACTTGAAACGGAAGGCTGCGATTTTATACCGCCTGATTTCCTCTATTTTTACTCTCCTCCCCAGCTGTTGAGAGGTCAACATTTTTTTTATTACTGCTTTGGGGGAGGTAAAACTACAGTGACTGTCCGTGAATAACAATACATAGAAATGAACACGTGGTGAGTTATGGTGTTGTCAGGGTTGCTTCTTATGTGACAATGATCTTTTGGAAAATCTACGGTGGTGACAGCCATGTGTTGTTATCGCTCTTTTTTTAAATCAGTCCACTCGCCTGGCTGGCTACCAATTTCATCCAAAATGCCAAATGGAATGTGGTAAAAGTGCTGACCCAGGTGAAACCTTTTCGTTTTTACTTTTTACTATATTTATATACAACTTCATTTTTTTACTATTCAATTCAACCTTTTACTCTTCTTAATTGGAATTTGAATAATTAAACATTGTTGAACTTAGTATTCCAACACTAAAAACAAAAACTGAGTGTGCTAGCTGGGCGCCATTAATTACTGCCTACCTGCAACAGCTCACACACAGTAAATTGAATAGACAGCCATTCAACTTACAGTAATTGTGTGTCTTTTTAACCCTAAATGTTTCCCATTTTTACTTTCCCATCTAAGTAATATGTTGGCCATGTTGTTAACCAAATTAGGACTATCTCAATGCCTCACATACATATACATCGGATTAACTCTAGAGGTTAGCATCGACCGGACTGAGTTTGGGTTAGACTCAACTAATAAATTAGACTCGAAAAATAGACTTAAAATTTTATCTAACTTTGATTTGGTCTGTTTATATTAATTTTTATATTATTTTTTATATAATTTTAAAAAATATATAATACATCAAAAATATTAAATACATCAAAATAAATCTTTTCCAACAAATTAAAAATAAATTTTAAAATATATATATACTTAAAAACACTAAGATAGATGCAATTTAACAAGTAAATGCCTTTAAACTAATAACAAAATTAATAATTGTCTTTAAAATAATAACAAAATTAACAATAAAATAAGTTTTATACAATATCTAAATAATAATAACAAAATAGTAGCAACATAATAGTAAAATAGTAGTAAAATAGGGAGAAAACAATAAGAAAATAATATTTAAAAAAGCAGATTTTTTTGTCCTATATTGGATTTGGGCCGGCCCGGCCGGCCCGGGCTCGAGCCAAAATGCCTTACCCGAGGCCCAGTCCATTTTTTAAACGGGTCTTATTTTTTTGTCCAAGCCCATTTTTCATGCCTATATTTTTATCCAAACCCTCTCACATTTTGAGCGAACCTTCCCATTCCGGCCCATGTTCAGGTCTAATTAACTCACTTACAAAAATTATTTTAATCTCATTTCTATTTAAAATAAATTATATCATTGGAAAGTAGTTTAGTTTTTTTAAATGTAGTTTAATATACAGATTAATCCCTGAATTTGATAAAAAAAATTTTACATTGGTCCCTAATATTTTTGAATCATATTGGTTCCTAAAATTGGCATCTGTTGTACAGATTGGTCATTACACTAACACAATTTATATTTTAATAATTTGTTGATGTGGACAAGCATGAGACTAACATGTGGAGAAATAAGGGGACGACACGTAGATTTTTCTTTAACCATTCTTATTTTTTTTGAAAAACCTTAAAATTTTGAAAAAAAAATTGTTAAACAAAATTATAAAATTATAAAACTCCAATATATATATTGAAAATAAAAATAACAAATTTAGTTAAAATTTCAAAAAAAAGATATATGTTTAAAAAATATTGGTTAAATTTTTAGAAAATTATAATAAATTGTAAAGATATAAAATTAAAAAATATTTTAAATATTAAAGAAACAAAAAGTGACCGGTTGATGTTGGTCAACTCTCTCTCACTGTTGGTCAATGTCGGTTAAGCCTAGTTAACTTCGATCAATGCTTAATCAATTTTTCATTTTCTATAAATTTTTAAAATTTTGACCTTTTTATTTTTTTTTTGCGTATTTTTATTGCTATCTGTTATATATTTTAGATTTTTTAAAAATATTTTTATTTTTTTTTAAGTTTAATATTTAAAGAGTAAGCTTTTAAATGTTAGGTTTTAAATTATTTTTTTATTTTTTTTGAACTTTTATAATTTATAATATCTATTAAAATTTTAAAATATTTCTTTAACTTTTTAAAAAAATTTAAGATATTTTTTAAAATTTTTAAAAATGATTAAATATGAATCCACATGTCATCCCCTTATTTCTCCATGCCAGCAAATTATTCAAAAATAAACTGTGTTAGTGTAAGGACCAATCTGTGTAACGAATGCCAACATTAAGAGTCAATATGATCCAAAAAACGGTTTAGGGGCCAATCTATATATTAAGCCTTAAAAAAAACTAATGGTGTTAACCATAAGGACCAATTTGTGTAACAAATGCCAATATTAGGGACCAATGTGATACAAAAAAGTTTAAGGGCCAATTTGAGAAAAGTTTCCAAGTTTAAGGGCCAATCTATATATTAAACCTACTATTTTTTTTGTAATAAAGTCCGTTTAATAATTGGGCCTGAAAGACCAAATTAGAGAAGTCTACAACAACCCCAAAAAAACTAAAGGAAAAAAACGAAATAACAAAAAACAAAATAATAGAAAAATAAAACAAGAATCTTCTTCTCATTTCTGCAGTCTTCCATGCTCTTTGCAAATCTGAAAACCCTAAAAAAATAAACGGCTAAATCCTCCAAATTCTGGCAGAGATTCAACTAGAAGGGGAGCAAGTTAAGACAGACAACCAGATTACCAAGTTTCTCAACCCAACAACATCACAGAATAGGAATTATGGTGGTCGACTGAATCATCGATCATAATTAGTCACTTCCAAGACTTGCATTGGTGCGTCTTCAACCTAGAACGAATTATCATCCTTTTACAAACCTTCAATAGCCATTGCATGCGCTACCACATTCCCTTCTCGCACAACGAATTGAAATCGACAAGAAGAAAAGTTCCTCGCCAAATTCTTCGCATCGTAGGTGAATGGTCTGGATTCCGAGTAATCTTCACTTGTTTGTTGTATGTACTGAGTAACCAGCTTTGGATCACTTTCAAAAATGATGTTTGTGAATCCCAAATCTAGTGCAAATTAGAGCCCATGCAGCACTGCAGTCGCTTCAATAATCACCACCGACCAAACCAAGTTATGACCTTTAAACCTCGAACCCATTATAAGGCCTTCCTCATTTCTTATGGTAAAACCTGAAACTGTATGCTTGTTTGCAACAGAAAATCCCGCATCGATGTTAATTTTCACCCACCCTTGTGGAAGGGGCATCCATTTTACCATGGATCGTGGTTTAGGATGCTTTAAAGTCAATGTGCTACCCTAATATTTCATACCAAAACCCATAATAAAGGTAACTGATCATGTTGATTCGTGATAAGTTTTAATAAATTTATATTTGACTGTTCTTGAAGACTAACTATTATCACGACGAAGGCAAGTATACCTATCGAACAGTAGTATAGTTTTAGCAAGACCGGGATGTCGAACCCAAATGAGCTAAAAGTATTAGTATTAACTCTTTTCTTATTATCTAGCCTAAAAATAAAGGGGTTTGTTTTATCTAAACTAATTAACTAACTAAAAATTTACAGAAAGAAAATTGGGGAAAATACTTTTAGGAAATTCGATTGATTAAGACAATACCCAAGGAAAAATCCACCTAGACTTCACTTGATATTCGACTCTGAATTAGACGATTTATTCACTTGACTTGATCCGTAGAAATCCCTAATTTATATTATTATCTCTCTCGAGACTAACAACGTCTAACCCTAGGTTGATTAATTGAAATCTCTTTCTAATTAAAACCCCTAGTGTTGCATTAACTCGATCTATGGATTCTCTTATCAGGTTTGACCCTAATCCGACAGATTTATGTCGTCCTATGTCTAGGATTGCATGCAACTCCGCTTAATTATACTAGATCTTCTCTTAGACAGGGACTTTTGCTACTCTGAATAAGCACATCAATACTTGAGTCAATATCATGGAATATTAAAGCAAGAATTAAGAACACATAATTAAGAACAAATCAAGTATTTATCATATAATTCAGAAAATAATAACAAGATCCATCTTAGGTTTCATTCCCCTTAGGTATTTAGGGGGTTTAGTTCATAATTATAAAAGACAACATCTCAGAAGAATATTGAATACAAAACATAAAGAAAACCCAAAACTCCTGAAGGGAAATTAAAGGGAAATCTTCAGTCTTGAAGGCGAATCCGGCTTCTGAAATGGATCAATCGACTTTCTTCGAGTAATTCCTTGCCTCCTACTCCGTGTCATTTTTCATCCTCTTCTCTGGTGTTTAAATAGGCTTTAGAATGCCTTAGAACCCTCAAGAGTGCCCTTTTTCGAATAGAACTAGTCTTGGGCTCGATAGAGACCGCCCGTGTGACATGCCCGTGTTCGATTGCTCCAAACCGTATTAGAGTTTGTTGAATAGACACGGTCATGTGGTCTACCAGTTTAAGTCGTGCTCAATTCTGCTAGAAGGGCACGGGCATATGGTCTACCCGTGTGAGGAAGTCCAGGCCGTGTTGGTTTCCCACGTTGGCCCATTTTCTCCGTTTTCGGTCCGTTTCTTGCTCTTTTTACTCTCTTATGCTCACCTAAGTATAAAACATGAAATTAAAAGATTAGGAGCATCAAATTCACCAATTCTAAGGAGAATTCATCCATAAATATGCTAAACATGGGATAAAAATATGTATAAATTACGGTTTATCAGTAACAACTTCTTCTGTACTTTGTGTCTTTTTTCTCATAGAGATATTTGTTTCGAGAAAACCAAAGTGCCCAAATTGTAATAGCAATCTCATCTTTTCTATTACTGGCCGAATTCTTCAAAAGCCAGTTCAACCAGTCGATAAAGTTTGAATTTGCAATTGAACTCGGCCACTGAAAATTTAATTTGGACCAAACTTGTGCAGCAAATAAACAATCACGAACAAAGTGGGTAAATGATTCACAAAGTTGTCGGCAACACAAACATTTGTTATCAGTGATCAATCTCCTAAAATGTAAGTTCTGATAAGTAGGCAAATAATTTTTGCAAATTTCCAGATTAAAATGCAATTTTTTGAAGGACACGCTAAGCTCCATATTTGTTTAAATAACATTTGCTCATTTAAATTCAAGTTTGGGGGATCCAACAGCATCTTATAACCACTTTTCACAGAATAGATACCTGAGTTTTCACTAGACCAAACTACTTTATCAGATTGATTAATAATAGGAATAGGAAGACTCAAAATTTGATCAGCTTCTTCCACTGTAAAGGTTGAATAAATGAGGTTTTTATTCTGTCAATTAGAATTCTGCAAAATCAAATCAGACACACATTCCATTCCAGCCACCTTGCCCGTAGAAATAAGTCATTGATCTTCCCCTAGCAACTAATAATCTTGCTATATTGACACAGATATTCCAGATCCAATCCTCCATTTTAATCCAGAGCCTAAAAGTCCTTTTGCACAGCAGATACTTTTCTATATAAGAGATGGATTAGCTCCTAGAGAAGCCTCCATGAAATTTGATCTATTGAAATATTTTGCTCTAAGTAAACGCGTTGTTAGCGAACTCAGGTTTTCCGTTAGGCGCTAGCCTTGCTTCGCTAGTAGTGCAATATTAAAATTTGACAAACCTCGAAACCCTATCCCCCCTCATGCTTTGGCTCAGACAACTCTTTCCACGAACACCAATGAAGACCTTTTCTTCCAGATTTCTTTTGCCACCAGAAACAGGACATGACAACTTCCAGCTCTTTGCAAATTGACGACGGTAGCAAGAAACAAGTCATAGCATACAAAGGAATAGCCTAAAGCACAGCTTTAATAAGAACTTCCCTCTCACCCATAGAAAGTAATCTGGAACTCCAACTAGATACCCTTTTTGTTGCACCCCAAACCCGGCCTGGACGTTATGGTTGAATCTGGAGATGTTACATGGGATGGATTTTGAAATCGAACTCCTTAAGTTAAAATCATTCCAATTAAGTAACCTTAATTTAATTTGAAGGAATCACACCCTAGATGTTTTGTTTCAAAACTTGTCCTTTTTAAGCGGAAGCTGTTGTAATCAATTAATTTAGGAAAAATCATTTTTGTTTAAGAAATCCTTAGTTTTAGGAAATCGTGTTTTGTTAAGATGCAATTTAAATAACCATAAAACAATATAAAGTTTCGAAGTAATAACCAAACAGTCCAAGTCCAGGATTACATCTAAAACTCAAACAAGTAATAAATCTGAAAATTTACATAAAACAGTCTAAGATTTTACGTGTGGCCACAGTAGGGTCCTTCGCTACTCCGATCCGTCAAGTCTGAGGATTACCTAAACAGATTAAACAGAAAAAGGGTGAGTTTCACAAACTCAGTGTGTAATCCCCACAGAAAATATACACACAGCATAATATCCGAAATCAGTCATGTATTTATATATAGTTCGGGCCTGAGCCCTTTATAGAATCGATGTGGACCTTAGCCCACTCAGATACAAAATCATATACAAATTAGGGCCTTAACCCGTCTCAGATATAACATGTAGAATAGAATAGAATAATAGAGTCCTACCCATCAGCCTCTACGCACTAACTCCGTCCAACCTTACACATCATGTGGGGATAAAATCGACCCACCCATCCCTACACACCATGCTGTACCGATATGTGGCATATAATCAGAAAATTACAGCTAAGCTGCCAGATATTAGGCTTAAGAGCCTTTCAAAATACTTCTTCCAAAACATCAACCCAACCCTGATGCAATGCAACATACAAATATGACATGCTGATATGCAATTTATCAGATCATAAAATCAATTCAGATATCACAGTTCATGCTTAGTACAGAAATCAAACAGTTAATTCACACATTTAAGGGTCTAAGTAATACTTACCGACCCTACAGAAGGTTCATAGTTGACTTGGGAAACCCGTGCAACCCTAACAGACATTTCAGTAAAATGGGCCTACACGGCTCAATTTGGTCTTGGCTGTATGGATCACACGGCCTGACCCAAAATCTTACACCTCCGTGTGGGCCCACATGCCTGTGTGGCCCACACGACCCAGTTGGTCGAGCCTGTGTGTCGCACACGGCCTCACCTGGCCAATACATGGCCGTATCCTTCGAGCACAACTTGGCCTCGTCATTCACACGACCGTGTACTACCATAAGGCCTACCACACGGGTGACCACACGCCCGTGTGGCATCGACAGAATCATTTTTCGGCTTTCGCTGTTTCTCATTTTTTGTGTTTTCGGGTACACACCTATTATTGATTCGAAGCTAAAACAACCCTGATCGCTCCAGAACCTATAAATCGATATTTCAATACCCCGAACTAGTGTTAAAACAAAACTTTATTAAGATGATAAATCCAACGCCTTCAAAAATCTTACCTTCAAAAGAGTAACAGCGTTACTACACCACTTTAATGCTGATTGAAATTCCAGCCCTTTAACCTTCCCAAAATTAAAACGAGACCCATCAATTAACACCCTAAATAAAAAATAGCTTCAATTACTACACTTACCGAAACTTACCAAATCACGTGAGCACCAACCACATTACAAAACAAGGAAAAGAATGAACGGATTCAGAAAAACAAAGAGAACGAAAAGAGGGGACAGTAGAGACTTGGAGAAGGAGAGAAATCATATTTTTTCTGCTAGGGAAAAAATGAGCAGAATATTCTGATAACCCCTATCATCTCCCTAAATCTCTCCCCATTAACCCACCTATCAGGCTTTTAGTTTGACTGAAACTCTCTCAGCCAGACAAGCAAAAAAATAAACTCACTTGCTCGCGTAAGGATTCGAACACAGAACCTTCAACATATTAACACTCCACTTAACCACCAGACCAGCAGGCCTATTCTGATATAGAATTACAGATAATATAACATAAGCTTACTAAACTAGAGTGAGCCTTTATTCTTTAAAAAGCCAAAATTTTCCCAAACTAAGGCTTGAACTTGGGACCTCACACACACGCTTAGAACACTTAACCACTGAAGCAAATACATAGTTATGTCAATGAATCACAGAAACATATTTAAAAACTTGGGGTGTTACACTTTTAATTAAATTCTCTTTAAGCTCCTTAAAAGCCATCTTCTTATTACGCCCCACCATTGATGGAAGACCGAGATATTTTTCCAGATTAATGCTCAAATTAACCCTCAAAATCTGACACACCTCTTCTCTTTTATTCTGATTGACATTTGAGCTAAAAAAGATCCCAGACTTGTCGAAATTAATCTCTTGACCTGAACTTTGGGAATAAACTTCCAAATTTTCTTTAAGCACTTTAGCCCTATCAACTGTTACATCGCCAAAAATTAGGCTATCATCGGTGAAAAATAAGTGGGTAACCCGAGGAGTGTGCCTATTTATACGAAAACCTTTAAGAACACTCATTGTAGTTGCCATTTAAAGAAGAACTGATAAATCTTCTCCACAGATAATAAATAAATAGGGACTAAGAGGGTCCCCTTGATGAAGACCCCTTTACGGGAGGAACGAATTACCCACCTCCCCATTTATAACCACAGAGTAAGAAACTGAGGTCACACAACGTATGACTTTCTCAACCCATTGATCCGAGAAACCTATCCTTTGAAGCATAACTTGCACAAAAAACCATTTAACACGGTCATATACCTTACCCATATCAAGTTTTAAGGTACATGATCCTTCTCTCCCTACCCGTTTCTCTTCATTGAGTGTAAAATTTCATATGCTGCTATGATGTTATCGGTAATGAGTCTTCCCAGAACAAAAGCACTTTGTACTTCATTAATGCCAAAATGAAGGACCTTTTTAAGCCTATTCACAAGCATCTTTCAAATAATTTTGTATAAAATATTGCAAAGACTAATAGGCCTAGAATGAGTCATGAAACGAGGAGAACTAACCCTGGGGATCAAGAAAATTCTTGTAATGTTTATTTCAACCATGTTATGAAGCCCATACAACTTCTCAATGCAAAAATTTGCCACCTCTTTACCCACAATATGCGAAAACCATTGATAAAATTTCGCCCCTAAACCATCCTCCCCTAAAGCTTTTAAAGGGTTCATAGCTTTTAAAGCCAAACACACCTCTCCGTAATTAAAATCCCTCTCAAGATCCTCATTCATCATTTGAGATATATATGGCTCGACAGCTTCTAAAATAGAATTTGGGTGTCCAACACCTTTCGATATAAATAAGGTATTAAAATAATTTGTGGCTAACACTAATAAATCAGTATTGCTCTCATGAATATTACCCTCTCCATCTACCAGTTCCTCCACCCTATTTCTCCGTCGACAATCTGTTGCCAATCTATGGAAAAAAATTTGTGTTTTTATCCCCATTTTTTCGCCAATTCACTCTAGCTCACTGCTCCCAATAAAGCTCCTCCCTATCAGCCTCTATGTTAAGTACCAGTTTAGTCTCCACAATTTCTCCCAAAATCTCATCCGTGGGAATAGCTTCATTCAATTTAAGCAACAGTTGTTCCAAATCTTTCCTTGTTAGAGGCCTCTATTTTTTAATTTTGTTGAACCATTTCTCAAGGCCCACTTCTACTGCTTTTATCTTACTTGGAACATTACCCAAACTATCAGCCCAAGTCCTACTAACCTCCATTTCACACATTTCCTCCAAAAGCCACGTTGCTTCAATTCTAAAATGTAACTGCTTTGGATGTTGATTTCCAAAAATTGAATTAAGCAATAAAAGACGATGATCTGAAAATGAATGTAACAAATTAGATAAATTAAAATTCAGAAATAAATCCCGCCAAGTAGAATTTGCAATACCTCTATCTAAACGTTCCCGAATATTATTATTTCTTATACGACCTTTTTCCCAAGTGAACCACTACCCACTATAACCAAGATTAGTAAGAGAACAATCTTCTATAACATCCCGAAATCTACAACTTTGCCTTTCCCTCCTTGGAAGCCCGCCTTTCTTTTCAGTTGAAAAAGCAATTTCATTGAAATCCCCTATAACAACCTAAGGAATATGTAGGGAGTCATTCAATGTTCGTAACAAGTTCCAAGATGCTTCACGTATAGTCTCCTCTGGCTCTTCGTAAAACTCCATTCACCTCCAAGTTTTCCCCTCCCATCATCAATCATGACATCAATGTGCCTCGTGAAAAAGATCGAAGAGTAATCTTACAATCACTATTCCAACCTAAAGATAAACCACCACTTCTGCCATCCAAATCAACATCTATTCCATTAGGAAAACCATATTTATTCCTAACCTTTTCTATATTACAGCTCTGAAGCTTCGTTTCAATTAAAAACACCACCGTGGGATTTATGTCTCTCAGCATATGGTAGAGACAATTAACAGTTTGATGCCTTCTTAAACCCCGAACATTCCAATTTTGAAGTTCTATTGCTTCCGACTGGCCTACTTAGCAAGGCCTGCCGAACTATTAGTATTTTGTACCTGCAAAGAAGTACCAAAATTTTCATTCGAATAATCATTTCCAAAAACTCGTGAAACATTAACTTGTACGTGGGGTCTTTTTAGTCCATTATTATGCATTATTGGACTACTTGCTTCCTCGTAGGCTACCATTTCCTCGTTAAAATCATCATGATATTGGTCTATTTCCTCAAGTTTTAATGGGCCAAGAGCAAAAGTAGACTTTCCTTTATCTTTTACAGAAATAAAACTTTTTGGGATAGAACCCCAATTCTCGCCTTTGTCCATTGGATTTGATTTCTAGAACTTTTTGGGATAGAACCCCAATTCTCGCCTTTGTCTATTGGATTTGATTTTAGAATCCCCACATTCTTTTTTTCCTCCATTGACATCATGTTGCCAAAAATAGTAGGTTTCCCCTCATCATCTTCCACCAACCATTTGCTCTTCCATGGCAGAATCTTCCTTAGTTGAGCACGCAGAGAAATATCCCAATTAAAAACATATTCTGACTGTGTCTAAATAGCTCTAATCGAGCAAAAACTTTCACTATGTCCTAATTTGCCACATAGAAAGCAAAATAGAGTTAATTTTTCATACTCAAAATGAACATAAACTGACTCACCATTTTTCAGTGTAATCCTCTTCTTTCTCTTAAGAGGTTTTCTAACATCCACCCTCACCCTAGTTCTCATGGTGTGTTTATATCCCAGTTAAGTTACAGATGTGTCATATTCAATAAATTTCCCAATAAAATTTCCCAACTGACGAGCAACAGTATAGTATCAGCCATAAAACTAAGAGGGATATCATGTATTAGTAGACAAAAATCCACCCAATGTAATTGAACAGTTAAAGGATCATATCCCGTCTTCAGTCGATGTAGAATTAGTAAATGGGAATTAAAATTCCATGGCCCATTATTCATGACTCTCTCCACATCTACTTCATAATAAAAACAAAATAAACATCTCTCCCTTCCCATATTTGAGATGGAAATGCCCCTTATTGGATGCCAAACACTTGCCAAAGTCGATCGCATCGCTTGAAAATACACAACACTGGAAGTAAGAAATACTCCCACTAAACAGTTCACATACGAAATTTCTTGACTAGTCTCTTCCACCTCCAGTTGAATGATTTCTTCCTCTTCATTATCTAGTGAAAGATCGACAACTGTATTAGAAAAATCTTAAATTTATCACTCAACCAAAACTTTATTTTAATTTTTTTTATACATTTTAGTTTTAATTACACATTTTAAAACTTTCATAAATTGTTTATCTATACTACTATTTAAGTATTTGATGAAGTTGGTGTCACGAATCAACCAAGCACCAACTCATTTAAGAAAATTTCTTTGATGTCCTTTCGTATTTAAAATAAGTTATATTATTCAAAAATACTTTGGTCTTTTTATTTAAAAAAAGTCAATAAAAATATGTATATGGTGATATTTGAACCAATGCCAATTGCATTAGTAAAACCTTAAATTTAACACTCAATCAAAGCTTTATTTTACTATTTTTTTATACATTTTAGTTTTAATATGCACATATTATTATTTACATCAATTGTACATCTATACTATTATTTAAGTGTTTGATTGAGTTGGTCTCACAAGTCCATTAGCCACCAAACTCGATTAGGGAAATTACTTCGATGTCCTTTCGTACTTAAAATAAGTTATATTATTGCATGGTACTTTAATAAAAAAGTACATATGGTGATATTTGAACACATGCCAACTGTATTAGTAAAATATTAAATTTACCACTTAACCAAAAATTTATTTTAATGTTTTTTTTATATATTTTAATTTTAATATGCCCAATTTATTACCGCCATCAATTGTATATATTAATAATGTTGTTGATTGAGTTGGTGTCACAAATTAATCTAATTTTTTTTCATTTTATTATCATACATATTTGATGTGTTATTATTAATTAAGTTCAAACTAAACATTTTATTATTTATTATATGTTATCTTTATACACACCTTTGTTTTTTAAGTACGTGGTTTCCATATGAATACACATGTGATATAATTTCTAGTATTAAGAATGTTGTTGATTGAATTTGTGTCACAAGTTAGAGTGTGTTTGATAAATCATTGAAAATTTTCATTTCATTGAAGATGAAAGTTTTCAACATTTAAAATTTTTTTTAAATTTTATTTGATAACCATATTAACTTTTTACTTAATATAAAAATTTCACCAAAAAAGTGTTGAATATAATAATTAAGTAGATAACTAATTATCACTTAATGAGAAAGATATTAAGTTGGTTTTATTTTTCAAAAATCGTAATTTTAAAATAAATTATTTCATCATTTTATTAAAAATTAAAAAATTAAAATTTTAATCTTTAAATTTTATCCAAAAATAAATAATATCTTATTAATAAGATTGAAATTATGAAATAATAATTTTTCAAACATCAAAATTTACTATTATCAAACAAAATAATTATATTCGGTGCTTAACTTTTATTAACTTATAAAAAATTATAATATAAATTTAGTGTTTATAAAATTTAGTACTAATTAAATTTTTCGTACTTAATTTTTTAATTTGTCAAACACACCTTTAATCTATTTTTTTCATTTTAATTGTACATATTTCACGTGCTATTACTAAATAGTTTCAAACTAAACATTTCATTATTTGTTGTATTTATTTTTAAACACATCTCTGTGTTTTAATTACGTGGTTTTCATATGCATACACGTGTCATATAATTTCTAATTATTATTAATTAGCTTTAAGATAAATATTTCATTATTTATTGTATGTTATTTTAAAATACACCTCTGTGTTCTAAATATATGGTTTTCACACGTATATATGGATGATAGAATTTCTAGTATTATTTAAAAAAATTACTGAATTTGTGTTACCCATAAAATAAATATTAATTCAGTTGTAAAATTACTAAAATTCTCTTTTTCTATAAAATAATTTTGTATTTTTATATAAATTCTAGAAAAATACATTGGATTTAAATGCCAGGCATTCAAAATCTTCATTGTCTCAATTTTACTAATTCAACTAAAGTTACATTCGGTTTTCACGTCAAAATTTTTAATAAATTTGTTATATAATTATTTTTCACTCACGTTATAAGCATGCTATAATCTAGTATATATGATAAAATTAGAAAAAAATGTATAAATTTAAATTAAATACTAATACAACTGAAGTAACATAAAATTATCTTTATTAGTTAATAATATAGAACGTACTAGTTTTCTATCATGTGCGATGCACGAGTTATTCGTACGTTTTTTTTTATAAAATTGTTATCATTTAAATCACAATATATTAATTAAAATAAAATATTTAAAAATATAAACAACTTAAAAAAATATTCTTAAATTTTCGAAAGATAATATATTTAATTGTGAGGAAGAAAATTTGAAATATAAAACTATTATAATATGAATATATATAATTAATAATTTAGAATATATATATTTTTATGATATAGTTAAAAGTAATTTAATTTTAAAATAAAGTTTAAAATGATTTTTTGTTTTATAATTTTATTTTTATTTTTTTTAAAAAATTTAAATTTAGAAATAATATATATCTGATATATTTTAATTTTAGAAATAGTGTTACAAATTATTTATTTGGGTACAAAAGAAAATATTAAATTTTATTATTAAATTTGTAACTTTAAATTAAAAATAAAAAATAAAAAATAAAAAAATAATTAATGAAAATAAGAATAGTTAAAATTAAAATTAAGTTGATGCAAATATATGTGTATAGTCTTTGATTTAATAAAATATTAGCAGATATAGTAGTAGCTGCTACTTATAATTTTATTTATTTTATATTTATGTTAAATAGTTTTGAGTCAACGAGGGCAGTGATGTAAGTATAGAGAGTGATTCTGATTTTTGCATAATTTAATCTTTTAATATACTATGGTTTTGTCCCTGAATTCAGCAGCATGACATGGCTTGCTGAGTTGTGGAGCACCCTAACCACTCTTGTTAATATCATATAATTAAGATCGAAAAGATGGTCCTTGTCCTTGCCCTTGCCCTCGCCCTCTCTCCCCCTACTTTCACTAATCCCATTTTAATACATTGATTTCATCATACAAATTATAATTAACATTTCAAAATATGTCACAGGATTGGCTGCATTCCCCAACCAATAATAGTATACTTTAATTTGTTGGTGGTCCTGATTGGACAAACGTCTCGCTTTTCCACAATTTAGAGTTTATTTTAGATTGAAATTACAAATTTTTTAAAAATATGAACCAAAAAAAACAAACAAACTAATATCACTTTGTGATTAAGGTGGTTTCGATGGTTAGGGAGAGAAATAGAAAGATTCTTTTGTAAGTTAAAAAGAGTTTTTTTTTGGTGTTTGGATGTATTCTAATTTGATTGGATTGATGCCGGGTTTATATGGTTTAATGTGAAATTTTTTAGACAAAGAAAAATAAATAGTTAGGCTGGGAAGAGTTTTTAAACATATATTTGGATGTGATTAAAAGATTTATTATCTTATTATAATTTCTTAAATTCGATAAGATTTGGAGTGTTGTCATTGTGTTGAATATACACGACACATGTTGTAGAAAAACATAGCCAATATATGGCAAGAAGATTTCATCAGATAAGGTAATCCCTTGATTATTAGTGAAAATAGATTGGTTGACATGATCACAAACAAGACTAACACGTGCATTCTCATTAATTGGACTTTTTTTAACATAACTTTTAAACTAAATAGTAAATTAGTAATAAAATCTATAATACGGAGTTAATTTAGGTATCAAAACAAGATAAAAAGAGGTTTAAGTACCAATATAGAAAAATGAGCATAGTTCAAGAGCTAAATCATGACATAAACCTTATAAAGTTGATTGTTACACCTAAGTGAATCTCCCTTAAAGAGCCCGCCCCAACAACACTCCACTCCGCTTCAACTTCAACTAAATGACTCACTTGGAAAAAGGCCAAACCACCTCACCAAGGATGAGAAGGGGACTACACCCTTTACATGAGATCACTTCGCCAAGGATAAGGAAGACCTCGCTTGACATGAGATCGTCTCAATCAAGGATAGTTAACATTAGGCCCACCGAATCCTAGGAAAATTTTCCAAGAGTAAAGCACTCGTTGCCATATCACTTTTTAGCAACAATTTCTGATTACTTAGCCTAACCATTCACCATATTACCTTTGGGCATACAAGGTACGACAACATATTAAAGGACCCACTTCAAGCTCTTTCTATATAGAAGCTCATTCTATCATCAAAGAGAGACCATGCTTGGTGTTAGATCTAGTGCCCTAAGTGTAATATATTCGTTTCAAAATTTATGCTTTTTATTAACAAATTGGTTAATAAAATAATTCATGGATTTCATTAATATTCTTTGTATAATGTCCTCATGTGGTTTTGCAAGCAAAACATAATAGAAGTAAATATTAACTCAATTGTTGTCTAATGTTTAAACTAATACTAAGGTATATAACGTGGCCAGATAATAATGCGGAAAGAAAACTTATATTAATAGACGAACCTAAACATGTCCTTAGTCTAATAGAAAATGAGCAAACTGATTGAAATATTAATATGCCGTCTATCAAGTCAAATTAAGGAGATGTTTTGTATTGGGCATCGGAGCAGATGACTCCTAGAACACAGAGACATAGATGTGACTAACTGGACTGATAGTACATCTGTCACGTAATATTTATATGATGTGCGAGTCTACACAATCTTTCACAAGTAATAAAGTAGTAAGTAAAAGTGTCGTCTCCACAAGGTCTGTATAGGTAATTATTGTGAAATTTATCACTTAACAAGTTGATAATTAAAATTAATTAAGAGAAGTTTGAATTAACTAATTAACTTAACTAAAATCAACCAAGTATGCTAAAAATGAATGACAAGTGTAAACACAGAGTAATAAGTAATAATTCATAAGTTTTAATTACTATGGCAAAAAAGAGTTAGATTAATTGTCTTCTTTAACTTAGAATTATTAAAACAATGTTAATGATGTTATGGAAGAAATCCATGGCAACTCGACAATTTATTAACCCTGATTTTATGAGTGCTCGACTTCTCTCGAAGACCTAAGCTTAACCTCTTAGTCTCTTCACATATGTTTATGTCAAGTTTAAGATTACCTTTTCAGGCATCGTTCTTAAAAATTAAGTGAGGTAACAATGATATGTCTATATTGAAACAATTTAATCACATTAATCCTAGGTTATGCAAGGTAATAAAATTTCTTTCAATATTATTACTAATTTGACCTAATTTTATCATAAAAAGATCAAATATGCACCATTCAGATATTGTATCAATTAATTACAATCTAGTTCTGATTTAATAATTAATTCAATTGCATCTTTACATTTATAATGCATGAATAACATGTTCATGATTTTATTTGAATGAATAAGCAACCAAGCCAGATAACATCATTAACAAAATTTTAATAATCTAAGCTAAAAGAATACAATCAATCTAACATAAACAAAATTAAGTCATTATAATTAAATCTAAAGTATAAATATATTTAGCAATCATGTTCATAAATTTAGAATGAAACAAAAAAAATTAAGGAAAATAAGCTAGAAGACAAATCCGGTGTTTCTCCGTTGCATAGATTGTATTGCTTTTCCTCCTTCCTTCTACTTTGCTCCTTCACACAATTGCCTCAAAGATGCCAAATTTTTGTTGCTCACAAGAACTTCTGAAATTCTCCTTACAACTCTTGTGTTGCTCTCTCAAATGGGAAGTGAAAGAAAAGAGAATAAGAGAAGAGATGGTGAGTGAGGGATGAGTAAAATGAATGGATAGCTAGGAGGTATTTATACTTGTAAAGGTCGACTATTTTTAGCAAATGGGAGCCTTGAAAATCTCTCTTCCCATGGCCAACCCAAGCTTTAAGGAAAGTGGGTGAATGGCTTTGCTATTTTTGGCTTGTTTTATGCTTGATTCATGTAAGAGAAACCTTGAAATGGGGAGGGGAGTTAGACGGACACATGGGGAGTTTTTGTGGTTGATTTTAAATAATTTACCAAGTCTTGGGTGGTTGATTTGGACTCCTCTATGGACGGTTGGGCCTTCTCCTCCTTAGTGGACGATTTGGTCTCCTATCTCTTTGGTAGACTGTCCATTTTGTTGACCCAATTCTTGAGCTGGGTCAAGACAATTTCCAAGGTCCAATATTCCTTTAATTGGGCATCCAAATTTGATCATAAATTAGCCCTCTTCTACAAGGCATATGCGGTGGAAATGCAACAGCATTGGGCATCAAAGAGGTGATGTAACAACTCGTTTTTAGTCAAATCAGAACAGTGGTTTTTGGATCACAAATCTGAAGTTGAAATAATTATTTTATTATTATTTTAATTTCTACAGTATGATAGTATGTTTGTGTGAAATTTTCATTAAGAAATTTTATCGTTTGAGTGTTTAATTTGATAAAAAAGGACTAAATCGCGTAAAGTGCAAAAGTGGTGTTCTATTAGCTAAAGGTGTCTAATAACTATGGAATCTTAAAGTTAAGGCCCTTAAGTGGTAATTATACCATTTTTTATATGAGTGGACATTCTTGGACATCTTTTAAGTGTTTTTGAATGTTTATAATTAAGGGTAAATAAGTAAATTGGTTAATAAATGATAATTTAATAAAAAAAGCCATTATACTCATCATCTTCTTCATTTAACCGATTTTAACAAGTAAAAGATCCATCTTTAGGGCTTAAAATTCGACAAGCTATTCACCTTCATTTAGGTATGCATTTTTAACCCGTTTTTATTGATTTCTATGTTTTTGATATCGTTGCAACTTAATCTAGCTAGCCCAGGGACTATTTTGCAAAAATGTTAAAGGTTTAGGGTTTTTCCATTGATGAATCTATGTGTGCTTTGATATTTGATGATAGAAAATGCATGCTTGTTTTTATATAAACAATATTTGTTAAGTGATTTTTAGTAAAATGTCTAATTAGGGATTAATTTGTGAAATGTTGAAATTTGGTTGTTAAATTGTGAAATAAATGAAAAATATGGGCTGATAGGGACCTAATTGAAATTCTGCTAGCATGGGTTTTTGTTTAATTGCATGAATTTGTGATTTTATGAAATAAAGACTAAATTGTAAAAATGTAAAATATTAGGGGAAATATGTAAAGTGGGTTTAAAGTGTATTTGGATTAAATTGAATAGGGATATTATTAAATAAGCTAAAATTGATATTATATAGATCAAGAAAAGTGAAATACAGGCTTAGATCGAGGAAAGAACAAGGTTTTAGATTAATCGACTTGTTTCACCGTTTTTGCATCCGAGGTAAGTTTGTATGTAATGAGCTTTGTTTTAATTGTATTTTAAATGCTTTAATATTGCATAAATTGTGAATACGATATTGCAGACCTATTTGACAAAGATTTGACATTAGAAATCCTCGTTGAACCTTAGGAATATATTAGAATACAAATGACATGTCATTAAGGTTATTGTTTTGGGTGCTGGTATTCGTATGTCCTACCGGTGGCTGAGTTATCCAGCATGTGTTGCGGATTCTCATTAGCTTGTGTGAGCAGCACCGTGTAGCTACGTCATGACCGTCAGCTTGTGTGAGCAGCTCGTTGATAGCTCATGAGTGGGCATTATTGTGATATGATATTGAGATAGCTTTAGCTATTTATTATTGGCACTTATGGTGCGAGATTCCCGAGTATCCTGTATTATTCTAAATGGTTCAATGGGTACGTATCAGTACAGGTATGTATGGAAACTGTATATATATCGAACATATAAAAGAATTGAGCTTATGGTTATATAGGTGATTGAATACATATTAACATTGTGATTACTTAATTGTGGTATGTTGTATACATATTTTGAATGGTAAATTAAATGGTGATTTTTATTTATTATCTTCATAGGATCTTACTAAGCTATATAGCTTACTTTGTTTATTTTCCGTGTTTTATAGTGAAATCAAAGCTAGCTCGGATTCGGGATTGTCGGAGACTTCATCACACTATCTTACTATCACTTTGGTACTTTTGAACTTAAGTATTTTGAGTATATGACATGTATAGGAGTTTGGTCATTTTGGTATATATGTTTTTAATGAATTTAGTCTTTTGAAATGGCTTGTAAATATTGAGAGTTTGGTTTTGTATATAGCCATGAAAGTTGGCTTAACTTGGTTGGTTTAGTTGTGTATATAATTGTGCATATAGTACATATTATGTGTTTGAATATGGTTATATGATACTTGTTGATAATAGGTATTATGGATAGCAAATGGTTGAAATTTAAGTTTGCTATGTATGTGAAATTAGGTAAAATAATGTATGTTTAGAAAATGACCATATTGATGATTTGATAAAGTGAAATTTGGCATGAAATTGAATGATACATTGTGAGATTGTATATCTTGGATTAGTTTGTGTTGGAAATGGTATGAAATGCTTGATTAAGGTTGATTGAATGCCTATTATATGCTATGTTTTGTGCCATTTGAGTTTGGTGTAGGTACATGCAAATTGGGTGGCAAAATAGCTTGGTAAATAGCCTATTTTTGTCCACACGGGCAGAGACACGAGCGTGTGTCTCAGTCGTGTGTGACATATAGTTAGGTTACATGGCCGTGTGTCCCTTGATGTTGAAATTGAAATCAAGTTAGTATGCTCCACATGGCTTAGCACACGGACGTGTGTCTTGGCTGTGTGGCATAAGTCAGTATACCCTATAGGTTTGGCACGGCCTGGCACACGGGCGTGCGTGGCCATTTTTAGGGCACACGAGTTAGCCACACGGGCGTGTGTGTTAGCCGTGTGACCCAAGTCAGAGAGTTACACGGGGTAGGACATGGGCTGTAACACAGCTATGTGTTTCCATTTCGAATGCCCACATGGCCTATGACATGGGCGTGTCTTTGGCCGTGTGAGACACATGGCCGGGCCACATGGGCATGTGTTCCCTGTATTTTGCAAAAATTTTCTAAGTGTTCCAAAAATTTCCTAAGTTATCGGTTTAGTCCCGAACCACCCTGAATAGATGTTTTAAGCCTTTTAGGCTTATACTAGGGACGATATGTATGTTATGGATTGATGATTGCATGAAACTTAAAAATGTATGTGTAATTGTATAAAATGTTCAGTAATGCTCCGCAACCTTATTCTAGCGTCGAATACGGGTGAGGGGTGTTACAGGTGAACTTCAAGACTACCTTTTCCTCTAGTGCATCAGTTGACTCAAAAACTTTCAAAAAAAAAATGTGTTTTAGTGTATAAAATGATCAAATTAGCAAATTCATCTTAGTATCAACTAATAAGGCAAAATTATAACAAAGACTCCAAAATTCGTTATCAAGTATTCAAAATGTGCATGAATTCCTAGTCTAAAAGTGCTAAAGATAACTCTATATTTTAAAGTTATCAACATCGGACTGGACTCAAGCAGGATATGTAACACCCCTCACCTGACCTGATCGACAGGTCCAAACTACAGGATGCTACATTCATTTTTGAAGCAACTACAATAAATTAGGCAATAATTTTAATCATTTATGAATGAAATCAAGTGTCAATGTAACACCCCTAACCCATCTCTGTCACCAGATTAGGGTTACGGAGTATTACAATACAATTTGAATCGTTTAACATCAAACAAAAATAATTATTTAAATTAAATAAAAATGTTTAAATGCACATTTCATTTATAGCTAAATGCACTTATGGGCCTTAAACCGAGCTTATGAGGCCCTAAAAATGATTTGGGAACAATCAGGGACTAACTTGGAACTAGGCAGAAAATTTAAAAAAAAAATGAAAAATTTTGGAAAGAAGGGTCACACGGCCATCTGGCCAAACTGTGTCACATAGCCCAGGCCGTGTAGCACAGGGACATGGTCGCGTGGCCAACCGTGTGACAGGCCGTGTAACTTTTGAAATACCCTCACACGACCGTGTGTTAGATCTTGTTTAACTCAATGTAAGGTCGCATGGCTGTGTCACAAATTGTGTGCCAGCCTATGTTCGGTTCGATGTTGGGTCACACAGTCGTGTTATAGGCTGTGTCCCAGACTGTGTGACACACTATTTTAAAACATATAGTCGTGTGAAAAGACCGTGTGCAACACACGATCGTCTGACAGCCCCTGTCCTAGGCCGTGCATGCCAAAATTTGCTTCTAAAACAAGGCAAATTTCACACCTATCTTGAGTACCAAGCCAAGCCTAGAACCAACCTTTATATACCATAAAAAACACCTTCAAATAAGACTAAAACATGTCAAAAACATTCAACCTATGTGCCTACCAATGTGCTCTCATTGACACTACAATTCAATCATCAACTAAATTTGCATTTAATCTTATCCAAAACCATACATTCCATTCATTCAACATCAAGAGCCATGAACATTACCCTTACATTTCCATACCATATAACATCCTAATTGAACATGACTTATAACACTCACTTCCAAAAGAACCGAACTTGTAAAGCATATATTAACTATACATATACAAACATTTGCAACTTAATACAAAGCATATTCAAACATTCATACAATAATCATCCTATATACATGCCACATATAACCACCAACCAAGACTTCAAAAATATACCAGTGATAGTCGATGATATGTGTGAGCTCCGATGATCCAACTAAGCCGCTCCAAAAGTTCAAAATTTACAGAAAATAATAACGAACTAAGTATATGTATTACTTAGTAAGTTTTCACAATTAACTCATAAACTTACCAAATTCATTTAAATGTTATTTGTACTTAACAAAATAAACCTTAACCTTATTACAACACCATCCCTAAATTTCAAGTCAGTAACATTTAAATGTACGGATATTCAAAATTCATATCTCATTTATTTCATTGAAAAACTTTCGTGTCAATAGTCTTTGTTCTTCTGATGGATCTTTGTAAAACTATTCAAATACATGAATCCAAAAACAGATAATGCTTGTAAGAGCTAATCAGATACAAATTAAATATGTTAGGTTACCCGTCCGGGCTAATCCAAAGACAACACATATAAACTAGCCTGGCCACGGTTAGGTATATATGTAAAACGACAGCGGATTATCAGTCTAGGCTAAATCTGAGTCACATGTACATCCGAGCCCGCAACACATGCAAGAACTTGGTCTAGATCAGAATTTTCGTCAGAAATCTCATGTAAGAAACTTGTACTCGATCTATCGAAACTATTTCAAAAATTCAATATACTTTACATAGAACACTTTATTTCAACAATATTCGAAATATATGTACATCAATAACAATATTTATCAACTAATTATAACCAAAATAACTGTAAAAACTTACCTGTCAAGGAATTCGACTAACGAGGACTAATCGATGAGTATCCCTTTTCCTCGTACGTCCTCCGATTGTTGCACTTCTTGATCTAAAGTATAATTTAATTCGATTAAACCAATTCAAACCAAACAAATAATTAATTTGTGCATTTAGGTCCTTTTAATCACATTTTACAAATTTACCCCTAAACTTTATTATTTATGCAATTTAGCTTTTAAACCCGAAAACATCAAATTGAACACACTAAAATTAAACCAGACTAGCCGAAATTATTATCACCCTAGAACAACCCATAATCATCTCAATTTCACAAAAAATTCATGAAATTTTACAACTTTAACAAATTAATCCTTAACATCAAAGTCACTAAAAATTTCTTTACAAAATAATCTTATTTAGCTATCAAGCTTAGCAAACTATCATTAACTTTCAAAAACTTCACAAATTCAATAATGGCACGAGTCAAAACATTCAATAGTTTAATAAATTAACACCCTTGTTAGCTAGATTAAAATACAACGATCACAAAAACATCAAAATTACTAAAAACATGAATTAAAATTACTTACATGCAAGCTTAAGTATGAATTGAAAGTTTTAAACCCTCCTTTAATGGTGTTTTTGGTTGGTGAAACCTTATGGAGAAGAAGATGTCTTCTTTTTCTTTTGTTATTAGTATTTTATTATTTTCTTTTACTATTTACTAAATTAGCCTTTAAAATTTCATTAAACCATAGTCCATAACCGTCCATCAATATTTGTGATGGTCTAATTACCAAATAAAGCCCATCACTTTATAAGTCTATAATTATTTAACGTCTTTAATTATAAGAACTAATTGTTACAACTTTTACAATTTAGTTATTTTTAGTAAATTAACTAATTAAACACTAAAATTTCTTAATCATAATTCAATACGACTTAATATTAACTTTATAAATATTAAATAAATAATATAATACTAACTCACTTGTCGAAATTGTGGTCCTGAAACCACTATTTCTGACGCCACTGAAAAACGAGATGTTATAGTTAATAACATTCAAATTATGTTATACAATCATTTTCGGGTATTATACGAGCTTAAAAAAGCTCTTTTTTTAACCTAAGCATGAAACAAGACCAAATTATAAAGTTTTGAAAATTCAGGATCGACGTCACAACTTCATCATTTCGACATCGTGATGTCGCCAACACAGTAAGTCATATCAAGACTTTGTGCCATTTGATGTTGCGACGTCACTTATCATTTGCCAACGTTGCGATGAAGGACATTGGTCATCGAGACATGGTCTCTATTTTTTGGCAAAATGCACCTTTTGGTACCTATTTCATAGCTTCCAACCAAAACCTTTCAACATGTTCACCAATTACCACTTCCATTTGATTCAAAACACATCAAAACATGTCAAACAAAGTTCAAACATTCAAATTCACCTTATTATCAAGACATTTAATACTTATACATCAATTAGACTTAAACAATTCAATTAGACTTGTAAATTTATTGTATGGAATGCTTGTGTATGCCCTTTGAAAGTAGGTAGTTTATAGTTATTTGGTATGTTTGGGATATGTTTAATGTTTGAACTTGAGATGGCATATTAATTAGGTCTTATACAATGGTTGATTTTGTATGTTTTAGAGTGTGCTTGAATGTGTTTTGGCCATATGAATGCATGTGGAAATGGATTGGATTGGTGTGAAAGCAATTGGATTTGTAATGGCTTGTTTTAGGGGCAATTTATGCAACACATAGGCTGGGACACGGGTTGTCACATGGCTACCCCACACAGCTGTGTGTCATTTTAATTTTTAGGTGCAGGATGAATCACATGGTCTAAGAGAGTTACACGACATGACAACACGGCCGTGTGACCAAACTTCGAAAGCACATACAGTCTGGCACATGACATGCGACACGGCCATGTGACCCTATTTCAAATACCCACATAGGCAGACACACAGGCTGGAACACGGCTGTGTGTCTTATACTTTGAATACTCACACGGCCTGGGCTTTGTCACACGAACGTGTAACCCATGTTTTCTAATTTTTTTTCAAAATTTCCTAATTTGTTTCAAATCAGTTCTTGGATGTTCACAACCTATATTTATGACCTTGTAAGCTCGAATTAAGGTCCGTAACCATGTTTATGCTATGAATAAATATTAGTTTGAATATTATTATTTAAATTGATTACTTTTTTAAAAGGTTATTATTTGTTATGATTTAATCGGTAATACTTTGTAACTCTAATCCGACAACAGAGATAGGTTAAGTAGGGGTGAGTGTTCGATTGAATCGAATGAAAAAATTTTGAGTTAATCGAGTTGACGAATCATATTTTATCATTCTAATTTGATTTGAAATTTTCTCGAATCAAGTCGAGTGAGATGGAATTCAAATCGAATCGAATCGAATGTATTTGTTTGAGTTAGATTTTAAAAAATAATTTTGGGTTCTTGTAACCACTGTCACCCATCGTAATAAAATTTGTCAACCTTAATCAAAATTTTTATTAACTTTCATCACCTCATAATTTATTTATTAATCTTTTATATACGGGTTAGCTTCTTTGCTTGCTTAGTTGTTTCAATTATCTTCAAATTCTTGTCACTATGTATTTTGGAATTAAAAAATATATTAAATGTAAAAATGTGATTTTTTTAATAAAAGTTATTTTAAAGATAAAATGTGAAATTGATACCAATATAAAATTTTAACATGAATATTTAATGGCATAATTAATAATTCAATTTTAATATAAATATTCAATATGACTAAACAATTCAATAATATAAATAATATAAAATGTGAAATTTAATTTAATAATATAAATAGTAGATATAAATAAAATTATTACTATTTATGTTTAGTGATTTTTTTTTGGATAATTTTGATTTTTTATTTGAGAGTAAAGGGTGAGAAGTAAAAACCTAGGGGGAAAATAAAAAGTTTTGGGGGATAAAAGTTTGAAGGAAAGTAAATAGGGGAAAGTAAAATTTTGGAGGGAAAATATTTAAAAAAATTGAGGGGGGATGGATTTGGGGTAGATGGGAGGTGAGATTGGAAGGAAGTAAAAATTTTAGGAGGAAAGTGGGAGGGAGTAAAAACTATGGGGGAAAATAAAAAAGTTTTGATGGTTTTTGGGAGTAAAATTTTGAGAAAAAGTAAATGGGAGAGTAAAATTTTGGCGGGAAATGGATTTTGGGTAGATTGGGGGTTGGGATGAAAGGGGAGTAAAAGTTTTGGGGGGGAAAGTAGGAAGGAGTAAAAGTTTTGAGGGAAAAGTAAAAAGGTTTGGGAGTTTGGGATAAAAATATAAAATATTATAGTTTGATATTTGAATTATTCGAATTATTCAAGTTATTCGAATTCAAAAACTCAACTCGATTCGAACTTGAAATTCGAAAAAAAATTCGAATTGACTCGAATAACTCGATTTGTTTAACTCGAAATTTGATTTTTTTTTTATTTTTTCGAGTCGAATCGAGTTTTGCTCACCCCTAAGTTTAAGGGTGTTACAAGATACCTAAAGCTATTGGTATAAAACAATTCACACCTCTTTGAAATATAAGAACAATGCTAATAAAAAATGCCAAGGATGTCTTGCAAGTTGGTCAAGGGCAATCCTATAGTTCATTAGCACTGTTGGTTGCAAACCACTAGTGCAACAACAAATAAAATCTTGCCTTAAAGATATGCAGAGGAATATAGAAACCTCTCTCATTCCTAATAAAGTATCACTCTTTCTATGAAATCCAGACGGAACAACGAAGACATCCTTGTAATGAGGTAATTTGATTCCATAAAGCACCAAAACAGTCACTATCTTGTCTGCTATAGTCAGAGGCGAATCCATGGGGACTGGCAAGGGCCTCGGCCCCCCTAAAATGAATTTTTTTTGTTTTGGCCCTTTAAAAAATTTTAAAATTTGAAATTAATAAAGGTAAAATTGCACTTTGGCCCCCTAAAATTATGAAAATTTTAATGTTTTGATAGTTAATTAATTAAAAAGGACTAAATTGAAAAAAATAGAAAACTTGTTAATTAAAGAAATAGTGACTAAATAGCTCAAATAATAAATAAGAGGGATTTAAAGGGCAATTGGGCCTAAATTATATAGGCTGGACGGTAGAGAAATGGAAATTAGTAAAGAAGTAATGTGAACTAAGGGCAACTATTGAATTCATTAGTTTTTGATTCTATGAGTGATTTTGAAAGTTTCCATGGATATGTGCTGGAATTTTATGATGCATAAGCATGGATTTGAAGTTCTAATTTTGTTATGTGATGATTTTATTAAGTGATTTTAATAGAAATTGATTTTTAGGACCTAATTGTGAAAAAAGTTAAGAATTAGGGTTTGGTGTTGAAATTCTGAATATCAAAGGTTGTGTGGTAGCCTAAAATGATTGGATAAAGTGTTAATTGAGAAAAATTAGCTCAATTGATGGGTTAATTGATTAGGGACTAAATTGTAAAAATTATAAAATATAGGGTAAAAGTATAATTTCAAAATTTAAAGGGTATAAATTGTGAAGTGAACTAGAATTGATTTAGATGCTAATGAATGGAAATTTTATATTATAAACCAAGAGCTCAAAGAAAGTCGTGGAAAAGAGAAAATAACCGATTAGTCCCTAAATTTTCTACAACTTCTGCAAACTACCCTAGGTAAGTTCATATGGTTGAACTTTCACGATAAATTTTAATTTAGGAATTATTTAATGTATTATTTCATATCATTGTTATTGAATTATGATTATTGTAATAATATGAAAATCTAATTGAAAGTTCAAATTAAGTGGAACGCAGGATTGAGTACGATCATTCCGTGTTACAAGATGAATTGACAGATAAGACCATGGTAGGAGCATGGAAAAGTGTTAAATGTAAGACCATAGATGGGCTATGGCATTTCAGTGAAAAGACAATAACTAGGTTATGGCATCGTGAACGTAAGACCATGGTTGGACCATGGCAGTATATATACAAGTGTAAGACCATAGTTAGGCTATGGCATCCTGATGATAAGACCATAACTAGATTATGGCACTACGAGTGTAAGACCATGGCAAGGCCATGGAAATATGTGTGTAAGACCATAGTTGGACTATGACCTCAAGAAAACGATGTACTCAAATCCATAAGACGTTCACTAATTTGACAAGTATTGGTAAGTGTCATATGGATTTATAGTGGAAGAATATAAGAAAATTTTTATATTGAGCTCAACCAAGTGAATTTTATTAATTGAAGTTGTGGTTGGCAGGTAATATTAGTGAAATACTTGTTTAATGATTTATTATAGCATGTTCGTTAAGATTTACATTCAAAACCTACGAACTTACTAAGCTTCTTTAAGCTTACTCTTGTATGTTCAATATTCTTTGTAGATTGACATGAGTTCGGAGGATCGGATTAACACATCGGACCACACTATCCAGATTTATCCAGTAGATTTTGTAATATAACCTATGGTTTATATGGCATGTATAGGATTAGTATAGAAAAGAGTTAAACTTAAAATATGGTTGTGAATGATACATATATGTATGTTTGTATGCATATACTTAGTAATTGATTTTGGCATAACAATGAATAAGATTACTTTGGTAAGTTTAGGTAAATGGGTTTTGTGATGATAAATTTTGTGTAAATCATGATTTTTGACTTGAATTAGTTGCTTGGTTGGGATATATTAATATATGAAAGTGTTGTATGTAAATGGTTATCATAAAGGGTGAGAAAAGTGGCTTAAAAATGGCCTATTTTCGACCATACGGGTAGAGACACAGGCGTGTGTCTCAGCTGTGTGTGACAAACGGCTATGCACATGGACGTGTAGTCTGACCGTGTGTCCCTTGCATTTTAAAATTGAGAAATAGAATGCTCAGAATTGAGCACATGGGCAGAGACATGAACGTGTGTCTCAGCCGTGTGAGGTACACGGTCTAACACAACCGTGTACCTCAACCATGTGAAACCTGCACCTAATTTTTGAAAAAAATAAATTGACCACACGGCCTAGCACACGAGCGACGGACATGGGTTAGGGGTGTTACGTTATCCTTTAAAAATTAAAATTAAAAATTAAAATTTCATTTCTACCCCCTGAAAGAATTTTCTGGCTTCGCCCCTACAATAATAGTGCATTCCTAGACATCACTATCTTATCCGCCATAGTAGTACTTTTGAGACGTGCTTTTAAAAAATATTGTGAAAAAAGTTATTTTGATAAATATTTTTAAAAAGTTTAATTTAAGATTTAAAAGATTAGTATTACTGTCAAAAAATACTTTTAATAAATAAAATATCTATTTTAAATAAAAAATATTAATTTCTTTTGATATTATAGCTAGCATAATATTACGCGTAATAGTATAATAAATACAATTTGTTATTGTGATGTAATATGATTTTTGTGGTGGTAAGCAAGGTATGATTTTATTTGAAAGTAAACCCTGATACATACATCATTACGCGTATTTGACGAAAAAGTTGCACTTGCCAAGTTGTTTAAATTATTTTATAAATTTAAATTAATAAAAAAAATGTCGTCATTTTATTCAAGTTGCAACATTTTTTTTCTTGCAAAAACTTAATCTATAGTTAATGAATTTACCACAAATTCAAACAGATATAATCCAAGGTAAGTTTACAACAACAGTGAACGATATGGACAACAAAATATTGAAATAAGTAAAATATTATCAAATTTTAAAAATTCTAAAATTATTTAGAGTGAGTAAAACCCTTTTTTTTCCTTAAAAAAAATCTTTATTATTATAAGTAAAATGGTTAATTAGTACAAAAAGTCCACCTGGTAAATTAGTAATAACTAGAATCATTTTGAAATTTGAATTATGTTTTGTTTTTTTTTTATTTTTTAAATATATATCTTTCAAATTTTAAAAAAATTAATTATTAATTTTCAAAATTTTAAAATGATTAACATGATAATAAAAAATTGAATTGGCCCGATTAATTTTAAAATAATCTTTATATTTAAGTTTGAAATCAAAGTTGATCCACAATTAATATTAAAATCCCACAAAGTGGGAAAAAAGATTAAAGCTAAAACAACAATTAATTTATGTCTAAAACGTCAAATCTCATCTTATTACACCATAAAGTAAATAATATTACTTTGTGAGATTCATGATGGCTGCGCAGACTTGGAAATCGCTCCCTCAAGATTTCACACGATGTGTTATTCCATCATAAAATCTTTGCAAGACACTCTAAATAATTACTCTTTTTTCTTTTTCTTTCTTAAAGTTCAACTAATATATGGTCTATAATTATGAACTCTCCACTTATCAATTACTAAATCAAACCGCAAATTAACGGGTGGAAGACATTATTTCCACTCTAAACAACAATAAATTTTGATTTTTAAGGAAAAAAAAAAGTAGTTGGGGTAGTTTATGGTCAAAATTTGTAATGCTCTCAACTCGATCCGATTCGTCGAATTTAGATCTTGAGTGTTGTAATATATATACATATTTTTTCTTGATTTTCTTATACCTTTTTAACAACTCGATTGAGAATAATCTCTCAACTAAATTTCATTTGATTGCATTGGACTTTACAATACAATGACTTACAAGTGAATATCATAACATAATAACATCGTTTTATAAACTTCGCCTCTAAGTGATATTACTGACCACAATTGTTCTATCCACGTGTTCGATATACATTACAAGGACTTACAAATGAATCTTTGGACTTATTTACAATACTCCCATTATATTCGATCATGCCAACCCAAATTCAATTTGTATGCATAACAGCCTATCGCACCATTCTTTTGGCGTAACCCTGGCGTCATCCCTTCTAGCGTAGTCTCACGATAGCATACCTGTGACATGAAACACAAGGGTAAGTTCATGAGAACTTAATGAGTAAACCTTCTATTACCTGAGTCGCATTCAAGAACTCTGTTATCTATCTCCTTGTTTATATACTTGGCTTAGGTGAATACATCGTTAAGCTTTATTTTTTATGCCATAGAAGTCATACCTTACCTTGAGATCATAACTTACCTTTCCCATCTTCGTTACTTTATTCACATTCTTCACATTACTCCTTCCCTATTTCTTACCCATTCCTATTTCAGAGAACCACACAAATAGAATACTATTGATTGATTTGTTCTGTAAGTCCACTTGGCTCATACTTTTGATTCGTCGCACACTCTGGTGTGTTCTAGCTTCTCTAGTTTCCATTTCATGTTTCAGTAGTTTTTCACAGAAGTTTCTAGAACACTTAACATACATGTAAGAGTCAGTTTAGGAACTCATCTGAATGAGGTGTTTAGTAGCTTAAGCTCTAGGTCTAAGATCCTCTTAGGAATTGTAGCGACCACTACCTTGTAGAACAGAAAAACATCGTTAAGATCCATCTGAGTAACCTTAAATCTCATCTCAACCCAAAAAAACCCCAACTAGCGTCATTTTACCAAACGCTCTTACAGATTTACATTTTTTTAACTATCAGCATCATAAATCTTACCTTGATGTGGAGAAATAGTTTATCAAACTCAGGAGTTCTACCTTAGCATAAAGAAATCCCCTTCCTGTTCTTCTAACTCAAAGCAATAAGATTTAGAAGAAAGAAGAAGAGCTTTCTTATCTTATCCAAAGTATTCATCAATGTAATCTATGGCCCTATTGAAACTTAACAAGTTTTACCTTTTTACTGTATTGTCTTATCAAAGTATACAACTCCCAAGAAACTTAATTGAGTGCTTTCCCTTTCTTTTTAACTATCCTAGTTCACGTCTGGTTAGTTCCTAATTAGTTTTCCTTGTAACTTAACTTGTAAAGTATCACAGAAAAAGGTGTATTGCTTCTGACCTGGGCCTATACCGTTAGTGTTTATTCACTTGACCACATCATTCTTCCAACAAATCACTATAATTTGGCATGGAGCTCTCAACATCTTGAACACACAACTGTGTTCACCCCCATATACGCCAGAAAGAGCACTTGAGCGATTACCAATTCACCAATCGTACTTTTCAAAGACTACGCCAGACCTTGTGCCCACCAGAATCGAGGCATTATAGACTTGTTCAAACAATTCTTGTATTTAGTCAAATTTTTATACTTAGCACACATTCAAAACTGACTATTTATGCCTTACTTCCATAGACATCATTTTAACACTAGGGTTTTATCAGGCATGATGTTACAATTCTTCCCCATTTAATAAATTTCGTCCTCGAAATTTTTCATTTCCCCTATAAAAATATTAATTTCTAGAATAAACTGGGTTGCTCTCGCTAGACATAAATTAATGATTGCACAAATTCCCTTACACATGCTTCAACTTTTTCTTTCTTATTGGCATACTCCCTAAAAGTCTTAAAAAGATATCCTCAAACTACTTCTTTGATTCAAAAATCATATTTCTGGCGATTAACATTTGAGTATGGACACCTGAAGCTCACCCCCTTTTGACAAATGTGAAGCTCACATTGGAAAATTCAAACAGTTTTTTACAAAATACTTTCTTGAGCATGTTTACCTTTTTAAAACAAAATTTTAAGCTTTCATCTACACCTTTGTTAAACCTTTCAGATGTCCTTCTCAGATTTCTTAACATTTTTCTTTGCCTTTGTTTTCCCTGATTTTTAGAATCCCTGAGGTAAATCCTTTTTCCTATTTTCATACGAGACGTCCAACATGAGTATTTGTGGTAGGGGTCGCACCCAAAGTATCCAGAACGTAACTTTCCAAACCTTCTCACATTTGGACTATTAAAACAAGAAGATTCTCCTTTCCAGGCTTCCACTCTTAAGTTTAATTATAGCAAAACCTAGGAAGAAGCAAACCGATTCTTAATAGTTCAGGGCTTCCGTTGACTGGACCTCGTTTACGATATTAAAATACCATTGAGGTGTCATTTGAGCGACAACTCTCAAGGTTTCATATTCTCCTTATTCTATTAGAGGCTGGTTTTCATCTGCCTCTATACCCATTTTTCTATTCCATGTTGCCGGATTACGGCATTGCACCAGGGCAGCTATCAGCCTTGTCCTAGTGGACCCTTATTGTCTATTTCTTAGATTGCTGCAACCAAAACGAGCCTTTACTGTTGGAAGTCTTTTAAGAGTTTTACCAACTAAAAATTACCAGATAAGGCATTGGCATCGATTCTGCCCTCTTCAGTGTCTGTCTAGGTTCTCTGCCTATCATTCAAAATAGTCTCTCTAATTTGTATTGAAAAAAGGCAAAATTTATACGAGTCACTTGTAAGCTTGAAAGTGGGTTTGGCTTTCCTACATGCTGGTCACTTCCCACGGAATCTGTTTGTTCACATAGCCATCTTGTAGACTCAATGATTGCTAACAAGTAGTTCAAATGTCTAAACAGGGGACATACTCTTGAGTTAGTAGAATTGGTTACCTTTAGAAATGTTTTCTAATACTGCTTATCAAATGAAAGCCCTAACAGTCATAGGAAAATTGACTGCATCAGTTGGTTAGACAATTACAACATTCTTTCAGCCTCGGATGCTTGGCCCCATAATAGCAATACTGTTTTAGCACTGATTCTAACTAGACACATATGAGAGCCCTCAATTTTATTTTATGAGTTCTGTGATATACGTTCTCGAAATTGGCTTATCACTGCTCGTGCTTATCCTCTTACTTCTTCTTCTTTAAGAAATGCTAACTCTCAAATTAATTGTCTAGGGATTATTTCCAAGTTTCTTACTCCACTCAACCTAAAGTCAAGAATGGACATCAGAGCCATTTTGGGTACATCTCGTGATAAGAAATGAGCTTCAACTACTTCTATTAATAAGATTAATACCAAGAAATATCAAAAGAGGCCGAGGGCAGGTGAAAACGCTCTGGTTACTAAGGGGGGAAAGTCCCCACAACCTAAGTAGAATAGACTCAAGAAAGGACTTTCAAGTCTAAAGGTTCCTTTATTTCTAGCTACGCCAACTGTCCTAGAGGGAGCTGCCTGTATAGCAGACTCCCCTACTCAAGGCATAGGTCCTCTCCACATAGAAATCTCAATAGAATCCCCACCACAGAATTTACTTGTGATAATTTCCATTCATTAACCTCAACCCTTTTTTTTAGTGAAAAACGATGAATTCTTTCCTTAGCGAAATCTTTACTCCTCAGGTCCATTCTTAATTTCTTTAATTTCAATATTTGAGAACCAATACAAACTAGTCCCCCAACAATAAAAAGAGTCTTTTTGTGCCTACATTATGTCCAAGTCAAGCTCATCTCTTTTTTTCACATGTGGTCAGATCTGCCAAAGTTCTGCCTGTAGAAAATGGGTTACTGAGTGGGTCTCTCCATGAGGTCTATAATTTTCATCAAACCACAGTTTCCAGTTTAAAGGAGTCAATTAAGTCAAAATTTAGGATAATTGAAGAGTAATGTAGTAGGGAAAAGACTTTTAAGGACAAGGTTGAGGGCCTAAATTCATACATTATGGCTTCGAAACATAAGAACAATGAGACAGAAGATAAGTACAAATAATTGAAGATTAGGGTTGAGTCATTAGAAAAGGGTGAGTCATCATTAAGGGAGCAACTCTAGTCCCAAAAGCTACACTATGAGGCTAAGTTGGATATTCTTCGCAAATTCAGTGATGAAGCCTTCAAGAAATACCAAGAGAACACGACAAGAAATTTAACTGAGGTGCTTCCAAAGTGGAAGGCTAACTTGGTTCTCCATACTCAAGTGGTCGTTAGTCCTATGGACTTAAGTCGAGTGGATTTCGGCTACTTTCAAGATATTTCTATAGATTTTTTAGACTTCGATGTCTACAACCCCAAGGGTATGAAGTGGGAAGATTTCTAGTCTAAATGAAAAAAAAGTTGTTAATTTTTCCCACCTTATCTCACTCAAAATGAAAGGTGATAGAAATCTTGAAAAGCTTGATGACTCGGAGCAAATCTCAGAGGAAGTAGAACAATATAAGAAGTATTCGTCAAGTCTACTGGGCATCACTCAGAGGGAAATGACTAATTTATTTCTCCTGATCCTATCTTTTCATTTATTGTCTTTTTTTTGTGTAACATCCATTTTACCAATGAAATGATCTTTTACCTCACTACTATACTTTTTACTTTACACATAAACAAAATTGTCTACGCATACTTGAGAGACTCCGCCAAGCTCGGCATATTATGCATATAGTTTTCTTTCGTCTTCATGGTCTAAGAACCGGTAGAACCTAGACCCTGATACAAAAATTGTAACACCCTCAACTCGATCCAATTCACCGGATTCAGATATCGGGTGTTACAACACATATACAAACTTTTTCTTAACTTGCTTATACCTGTTTAACAACTTGGTTGAGAATAATCTTTAAACTAAATTTTATTTTATTGCATTGAACTTTACAATACGAGGATTTACAAGTGAATATCATAACGTAATTACATAGTTCTGTAAATTTTGCCTTTAAGTGATATTACTGACCACAATTGTTCTATCTACATGTTCGATATACATTACAAGGACTTACAACAAAATCTCTGGACTTATTTACAAAACTTCCATTAGGCTTGACCATGCCAACCCAAACTCATTTTGTATGCATAACAGCCTATCTCGCTATTCCTTTAGTAAAACCCTGGCGTCGTCCTTTTTAACACAGTCTCACGGAAGCATACTATAACATGAAATATGGAGGTGAGTTCATGAGAACTTAATGAGTAAACCTTTCATTACCTGAGTCGTATTTGAGAACTCTATTATCTATTTTCTTGTTTTTATCCTTGGCTTAGGCGAATATGTCATTATGCTCTATTCTTTATGCCATAGAAGTCATACCTTGCCCTTAGATCGTAACTTACCTTTCCCACATTCATTACTTTATTCACATTCTTCACCTTACCCCTTCCTGATTTATTACCCATTCCTACTTTAGAGAATGACACAAACAGAATACTATTGATAGATTTGTTCTATAAGAACATTTGGCTCATATTCTGGATTCGTTGCACACTCTGGCGCGTTCTAAATTCTCTTGTTCATGCCTCAATATTATCCAAGATTTGCCATAACATTTCATATTGAGTCATTTCTTACGAGTTTGCCATACATACTATTTCTTTAGGGTTTGCCATCTCGCCATTTCTTTCTTTAGAGTCCGCCACAAGGGCGTTCCCTTTAGATGATAGCTGCAAGAGCTTTTCTTTAAACTGCACCACGAAGGCATTTCTTTCCATAGGTTGCCATAAAGGCTTCCTTCATTAGAGATCGCCACAAAGGCTTCCATTTTAGAGTTCGTCACAAAGCCTTTCCTTTTAGAGGTTCGCCACAAAGATATTCTTTCCTTAGTGTTTACACTATAGGGATTTGCCTAGACTCACCTTTCGTGAGGTTTTCCACTCACCGTTTGGGTTACACAAAAACTCTGTTAGGTAATAACCTTCCTTTATACTTTTCTATATGATGCCACAACCCAACTATGGTCTTACACAATATGATCCTTTTCATTTAGATGTCATGGCCATTGACCTATCCTTTTTCATAGTACATGTTTTAAGGCCCGACGAACCGCTTTAAATTACTCCATGGAGACAAACACAAACTCATCATACATATTGACTCATTCATATCAAACACATTTCATAGCATATTTTCAAGACACATACACACATATGTTTCAATCATTCATAGACAATTATTCTTTAGCCTCAGAATTCATAATGCATACTTAGATCAACCAGATCTTATACTCTCTATACATACAAGGTTTATCAAACACTCATTTTACATTAGAACTGTCATACAATACTCATCTAGTTTTCATTTCATGTTTCAGTCACTTTTCACAGAAGTTTCTAAAACACTAAACATACATGCAAGAGTTGGCCTAGAGACTCACCTGACTGAGGTGTTTAGTAGCTTGAGCTCCAAGTCTAAGATCCTCTTAGGAAATGTAACGACCACTACATTGTCGAATAGAAAACATCGTTAAGATCCATCTGGGTAACCTTATATCTCATCTCAACCCAAAAACCCAACTAGCCTTATTTTACTAACCATTCTTATAGATTTACGTTTTCTTAACTATTAGCGTCATAAATCTTACCTTGATGTGGAGAAATAGTTTATCAAACTTAAGATTTCTATCTTAACATAAAGAAATCCCCTTCCTGTTCTTCTAACTCAAAGTAATGAGATTTAGACGAAAGAAGAAGAGCTTTTTTATTTTATCCAAAGTATCCATCAATGTAATCTATGGCCCTATTGAAACTTGATAAGTTTTACCTTTTTACTGTATTGTCTTATCAAATTATACAACTCCCGAGAAACTTAATTTAGTGCTTTCTCTTTCTTTTTAACTATCTTGGTTTACGTCTGGTTAGTTCCTAACTAGTTTTCCTTGTAACTTAACTTGTATAGTACCACAGAAAAATGTGTATTGTTTCTGACGTAGGCTCATACATTCAGTAATTATTCACTTGACCACATCATTCTTCTAACAAATCACTATAATCTGGCATAGAGCTCTCAACATCTTGAATACAAAACTGTGTTTGCCCCTATATACGCCAGAAAGAGCACTTAGGCGATTACCAAATCAGCAATCGTATTTTTCAAAGACTACACCAGACCTTGTGCCCACCAGAACCGGGGCATTATAAACTTGTTCAAACAATTCTTGTACTTAGTCAAATTTTTATACTTAACACACTCAAAATTAACTCTTTATGCCTTACTTCCATAGACATCATTTGAACATTAGGGTTTCACCAGGCGAGATGTTACACGAGCCAATCCTAAATACAAGTAAGCTCGAGCTTGACTCAAATTCGAAGCTCTATACTCTGGTCGAGCACAATAGATGTAAACAAAATATCTATTTTTAAGCTCGAGAAATAGTCAAGCTACTTGAACTATATTATGCTCCTTTATCAATTTTTGTACTCAAGCTCAATTAAACTTGTATGTATTTAAGCTCGAGTTTAGCTCGATAATTAAGCTTAAGGTTAATAATATATATTAAGGATAATAACATACTTTAGTAATATAGACATATGTAATATATATTAAAAATGAAATATTTAATAAGGCTTACAAACTGTTTAAACCGAATATTAGTAAGCTCAAATTCAATTTGATAATTATTGAATCAAATTCAACTTTTTCAAAATCAAACTTGAATAGTCACGAGCACTAATGTTTGGTTAACAAAGGTTGGTAAAAGAAGGTTTTAAGGATTAATTAGGTTTTTGTAATGGATGAATTGAAGTGCATGCGCTGTAGATTCTTCACATATAATAAGTTGGAACCGTGTACGCAATTATAAGCTTTCACAGTTGGGCTCCACCTTCCAAAAACCAGCTAAGCTAAGCTAGTAACGTAATTATCATATAAATGGTCACTATAAACGTAAATGATGAATGGATTTGGAACTTTAAAGCTAGGACGTCCACTTGCATACAACTTATACACACGCATGCTCCTTCCATCTATCGTGTTCATGCGGCCATTTCCATTTCCCCGAGGCCATCAATACCGTGTCCAACGGCGGCTTTATCTTTTTATGTTGGTTCTGCTACTTATTCATATTCATGTGTTGATGTATCTTTATAATTTTTATCAATATCATTTTAATATTTTCCACTAACTATAAATATATTTAAATGAAAGTATATATTTTAAAATTATTAATAGGATTGAATAACTTAATTTCATATTAAAAGTTATTTTAAAATGGTATTACTTAAATCTATTCCATTTTCAATTCACATGATAAAAAAGGTGCTAATATTAAGACAAGATTAATTTTTATTTTTATTTAATTTATAAATATTTTAAAAATTTTAAAATATAAAAATAAATATTTATACATAAATTAATGAAAATCATTTTATAAAAAAATTATTATCATCCCTATTGTTATTAATGTAGGAAGACGTAAATTCAAGTGCGATAAAACGTATTATCTTCCTATTTATAAATTGAAAAAAGGTTATAAATAATTTTAAATATTATGTAAAAAAATAAATACGATCAAAATCTATAATAAAATTATTTAAAAAAATAATAATATTATCTTCAGTAGAATACATAAATAAAAATGGATACATTTATTCCAATACAATACCACCGTATCTATCTCACTTTTCTTTTTTTTTCTCTAACTAATAATCTAATATACATCACCTATCATTAATGATTTGAAAGTTCAGTTTTGTTGCTTTGGTTGTTGTCAATGACTTGGTTTCTATTAGAATGGCAGGCGCCTCTTTTAGCACCAAAAGTTGTTGGAAAATTGTTTTCAAGTCTTGAAATTGATGATTCAACCCCTCAAGAGGTTCACAAAATTGAGACGAAACTATAACTAAATTTCAGAGTAAAATAATATATATTTTTTAATTTGGTGGGTAATTAAAATCAAAATAATTATTAATTTTGGATTTAAATATATTTAATTTTGTATTTTTTATTAAATCGATCCAAAATGGTTGAAAAAAATTAATGTTTGTTAAATTTACTGATGAGGTATACACGTGAATGGCACGTCAACATTTAATTAATTTTTAAAATTTAAAAATATTTATTTATACTTTTTAATAATTTTAATATTTTTAGAAATTTTTAAATTCTAAAAATTAATTAAATGTTGATGTATCATCCACATCAACAAAGTTTTAAAAAAAAAAGTTAACTTTTCTAATCATTTTTGGGTGATTTAATAAAAAAAATACAAGCTTAAAGGATAAAAAAAGTGAAAAATTAAATAGAAGGTTAAAATAATTATTTTTTTGTAAAGTTGAAGGGTCAAATAAATTATCATGCCATTAAAAATGACATTATATAGTATAAGGTTATATATATATATTCATGATCCTTTCTTATTTACAAAATGAAATTATGCAAAGTACAAGGACTACACTAGGAGCACGTAGAGGTCTGGACCCTCTTAAGATGAAAATTTTATGTTCTAGTCTTTTTAAAGGTTGAAAATTTATATAAATATATGAAAAATTTTTATTTTGGTCTATTTAAAAATGATAAAATTTTTATCTAAAATTTTTAAAAACTATAAAATTAGAAGTTAATATAATAATAAATTTATGTTTTAACTCTCACAAAAATTTAGAACACAATTTCGATCGTTTAGAAGAAGATTTTAACTTCAGCCTTGATAAAGTAAATCTTCTCAAAAAGTGAACTCTAAATTAAACTTTAAAAATAATATTATTGAAGAAAAATAAAAATGAATCAAAAAAAATAATCTTATAAACCGTAAAATAAAAATGAGCAAACCAATTGTGGATTAAGAAATGAAAAAATAGCAAAGGAAGAGAGATATGTGTGTAAAATTATAACACGTAGCCAAAAAGAAATGTGTCCCCTTAAAATGTTTTCATATTGGACGTAAGTTGGAAGGTTAAGGAAAGAAAAATGCATTTCCACTCTTATTGATTTGCCTGTCTATTTCATCTTTAAATGTAAACGATTCATAATTGTCAACCCCAAATCCAATGCCAACGATATCTACTTTACGAATTTACTGCTACTGCTCACTGCTTGACTAGGGAAAGTATTGCTGTTTCCACGTATATTAACTTTGTCATTGACTTCGAATTTCAAATTTAGGATTGATGGTCACTCTCACTATCACATCAATAAATTGCTACCCTACTCCTAGTTACTATAGTCTATCAGTAAGTTTTTAGGTCTTTGTTTTTATTTCAAGAACAATAAACCATTTGAACCACATTTCAATTTCTCTCCTACTTTCATCATGCCTTACCTCTCATAACCTATGTTCAATTAATTGCTTTTAGATTTACAAATTTAATTTGGTAATAATTAGTTTGGATTTTATCGAAATTTAGTCATTGGAGGATAATAAATAATCAAGTTTATTAATGAAGTAAATGTTATTAAAAGATAAAGAAGTGTCTGGACATTTTTAGGTGATGAAGTAATTAGTTATATCAAGAGCATTTTAGCTTTTAGTATCTAGAAGAGGTAAAATGTAATCTTTTAAAAATCTTTATAATTTTGTCCACGTAAAAGTTACAAGTAACTTGAAACATTTGTGAGAAGGGTTTGTAGCTTTAACGAGGAAAGCTTGCAACATTGTTGAGTTATAATATTTGTAAGGAAGATTTGTAACTTTATTTGCACAAAAGTTAGAAGCTGCAATGTTTTTACTAATGGAGTGATCTTTATCCTTTTCAATTGTGGATATAGGATAGTGTTTGCATCTTCTTTGGTGAGGAGTTGCACTAGTAGAAAGGTAATTGGGCTCAAAAGTTGTGTCTGTTTTGCCAAAAGTTCTGCAAATAGAAAGTGAGTAATGGGGGCATTATAGCTTGAACCCCAGGATGCTCTCTAATTATTAAGTCAATGAGAACCATTAGATAATGGTTGAAGTAAGAAGGGGTTTTGATAGAATAACAGTAAAGAGATGAAGATGAGGAAGATGTAGATAATACCTAATTTTCGCACATGACTTGAAGTCATCTTAGGTGTTAGGAAAATCAGGATGTTTCCCTCTTAACTTAAGTTCAATGCTGAACACTTAATATCAATTTGAAGCTACCTAAACATAATGAATAAACCTGACAAATAACTATTGAAATTATTGAATATAAAAATGAACCCCAAAAAACTAAATAAAGAGAATAAGGGAAACAACACACTAAATTTGTGAGGTTTGGCAATTTGCCTATGTCCTTTAACACTGCACCAAATGATGACTTCATTATCTCAAAAAAAATTAATCAAACTCTTAATTAAAAGATTTCCAAAACTACTTTAACTATTTTTAAACTACTAAGACATTTCAAAAAGGAAAGGGTAGGCCTCATTATATAATAAGCATAAGACTCCCACAACTCATACTTTCCAATTTGGGATTCCAAAACAAAGATCCTTTATATAGGGAGCCTATGACACAAACAACATATACTTTCCCAATATGGTATTACAAATAAAACAAAAACTCAACAAGTCTCCACCTTTGGCGAGTTTGATAGTCCCACTCAAACTTCTCAATTCTTTCACTTTTCAAATTTGATGAAGTTGTCTTCTATAGTGCCCCTAAATGCGCTGATAAGCGCCATACACCTAAAGGTGTTCAAGCTTACAAGATAATAATCAAGTCCAAACAATTATAGAGCTTGATTACTACCATCACCCCAAGTTATCATACTCGTAAGATTTCTACTATTGCAATTTTCTGAAGTCGAATCTTTCTTTATTCAAAGATTTCTCGCTTAAAGTGACCCTTAAGTTGATATGTTTAGTTCTTGAATGGTAAATTGAATTTCCTCTAAATGAAAAACATTATGACTGTCAATATAGACTAATATAAATTTGAAAAACTCCTAAATCTTCTAACAATCCACTAAGCAAAATTGCCTCTGCAATAAATTTTGAAACAACCATATACTCTATCTCTGTAGTAGACAAAGACATTGCAAAATGTAAAGGTAGACTTCGAAGTTACTAGAGATTTAGCAAGAGTAAATAGATCTAATAGATTATCAACAATGATCAACGCTTATCCAAACCACCAGTGTAATCTAGATCAACATTTCCAATCACTTATTGAGCAAGTGTTTTATCTTGTTCAAAGACTAAACTAATGTCAACAATTTTCAAAAGATACCATAGAATCTATTTCATAACATACTAAAGTCTTTTACTAAGAGACAGAGGAAATGGATTGAGTTAATAAAGGATTATGATTGTATCATTGATTACCATCCTGGAAAGGCAAATGTTTTAGTTAATGCCTGAGTAGAAAGTCATTGACAACTCTACAAGCAATGAATTCTCATTTGAAATTAGAGTCAAATGGATATTCATACATTAATTTGTTACGAGCAATGAAAATGCACAAAAGGAATATGTGAAGCTAAAGTTAATCAAGGAACAAGTAGAAAATGTAAAGAAAAGTGGTTTTGAAGTTGACAATAAAGGGAACCTACGATTTTAAGGTAGATTATGTATACCTAAGAGTGATGAACTGAAACAAAGCATACTTCGAGAAGCTTATTATAGCATGTTTTCTATGAATCCTAGAAGTAGTAAGATGTATCATGATCTAAAGCTTTATTATTGGTGGAAAAGAATTAAAAAGGATTTTGTTTTTCAAAGTGTTTGGTCTGTCAACAAGTAAAAGTAGACCATCAAGTTCTTTTAGGATTGTTACAACCAATAGCAATTCTTGAATGGAATGGGAAAGAATCAAAATGAATTTCGTAATTGGTTTGCCATTTACACCCAAGAAGAAAAATGTTAAATGGGTCATAATGTATAAATTAACAAAATCTGCTCATTTTTTGCTAGTTCGAATAGACTATACTTTAGAGAAGAATGCAAAATTGTACATTAATGAGATAGTGAAACTTCACGGTTTACTGGCTTTTATAATTTCAAATAGGGATCTAAGGTTCACTTTAAGGTTCTAACAAAAGTTACATGAAGCATTAGGAACATGATTGAATTTTGGTACTACTTTTCATTCCCAAATAGATGGTCAGTCGGAACGAGTGATTCATATATTGGAAGACATATTGAGAAGTTGTATTACTGAGTTCGGAGGAAGTTGGGAAAAATACTTGCCCTTAATTGAATTTACCTACAACAAAAATTATCAATCCAACATTAAGATGGCATCGTATGAAGTTTTATATGGAAGAAAATGTAGAACTCCTATATGTTGGATAGAGTTAGGTGAAAAAAATTAGTAGGACCAGATTTGATCAAATAAACAGAAGAAAAAGTGAAATTAATTAAAGATAGATTGAAAGTGACCTTATGTAGACAGAAGTCTTATGTTAATCTTAAAAGAAAGGATATTGAGTACAATGTGGGAGGGAGGGAATGTATTTCTAAAAGTGTCACCGAGGAAAAATGTTCTTCGATTTGGTAAGAAAGGAAAATTGAGTATGAGGTTCACTAAACCTTATGAGATTTTGGAACGCGTTGTTCCAGTAGCTTATCAGTTGGCTTTAAGACCAGAACTAGATAGAATTCACAATGTCTTTTATGTATCGATGTTGAAAAGGTATCAGTCTAATCCATCACATGTGATTACAACGAAAGTTATGGAGATACAACCTAATTTAACACATGAAGAATAACCCATTAAGATTCTTGCTCGAGAAGTAAAAGAATTAAGAAACAAATGAGTTCCTTTAGTAAAAATATAACAGAGACATCACGATGTTAACGAAGCAACATCGAAAAGTGAAGAAGTTATGAGACAACAATATCCTTAATTATTCGAGTTAGGTAAATTTTAAGGACAAAATTTTATTTTAATAGGGAGAAATATAACATCCTTAATACCTTGTGAGTTAGGAACCATGTTAAATCGAGAGTAAATATATTAGTAGAGGGAGAAAATAGATACTGATGATAATTGAAAAGGCTTGTATATTATGAGAAATAAATATGGGGTATTGTCTTAATTGTAAGAGAGTGAAAAGTATTGGGGAAAAAGTGAGAAAATTAAGATTTGGAATTATTAGATTGAATTGAAGGAAAAAGGAGAAGGGACTAGAGGTGAAATTTTACAATAATAGAGTATGAGTCATGAATGGTATTGTAGAAAAAGTTGAGGGACTAAATGGTCAATATATAATTTAGATAATTATGACATGTTAATTATTAAGAACTAAATTGGTGTAAAATGATACTTGCCTATACAAGTATTTCATTATAAAATTTATTACTGCAATGATTCCGTTAAACTTTCGAAGATACATTATCTTTTAGAATGATTGAATTTCAGAAGTGCACAAGACGTGCATCACTTACAACCCTAATTGCTTGTAAAATGTCTAGCCTTGTACACACCATCACATACATTAGATTCCCAATTGCACGAGCATATGTAACTTTCACCATATATTCTCATTCTTCATCACTCTTAAGAGATAGTTGAGCACTAAGTTTCAAATGAGGATCATGTCAAGTACTTAAATGTTTTGTAATTTAATTCATACAAAAACAGTGTAATACCTTATTCGGATATTGTGATACATGCACGGATGGAGTGAAATTTATTGAATTCCATTCATTGAAACTGCCAATTCTTAAGTTTAGGAAATTAACAGACTTGCAACAACTTTTTGGATGGGACACAAGCATTTCTTGGTTAATATGTCTTCATAGCATTTGAAGATCTATCTCTTAGCTTTGAAATGTACATTGAATCACTCGATTTTAAGTTCGAGAGTTCAAGTTATGACCATTTTAGTGAAGACTATACGAGTAGAATTTCTAGACAGGATTATGACGAGAATTACGAGCTTTGGGCTTTTAATTCGAGTTTAAATCATATTGCTTTCAGGTTTTAGACTTAATTTTTATTATATATGAGCTCAATATTATATTTATATGCTCTTATTATTTTATTATTTTATTATTTTATTATTCTAAATTTTTAATTATTATTAAGTATTTTAAGTTATTTAGAAGTTTTATGTCAATAAGAAAGTTTAGTTTAGAACTATTTCTTGTTTAGGTTAATTAGAGTTCTACTATATTTAAGAGTTTTATTTAGATTTATTTAGCTAGCTTGTATAAAGGCTTCTTCATTGTTCATTAAGGAGAAAATTGTTTTCATTAATAAAGTTTTCAACTTAGGGAGTTTGTTTCTTGTGGAATATTTCTTTCTTGTGATTTTTAGAAGTAGTTTTCTTCTCGATTTTCTTTAATAAGTCGTGAAAATTCATTCTTCACCCTTTAATTTGCCAAGGATTATTTCTTGAAGGGTTGATTAGAGCCATTAATTGAGTTTTTTTGGGATTTATATCTCAAAAGATTCAATTGAACATTTATCCTTTTATCAATCATATCCATCGGTTTATCGTTTCATCTTCCACTTTTCTTTAATCTATATTTTCACTATTTAGTTATTATTTTGAATATTTATCCTTTACTTTTTTTTTGTTAAGTTTTCTTATTTCCTTTGTTATTTTCTAAATTTATTTAGTTTCTTCCTTTAAGGTCATATCCAAATATTTCCTTCTTGAGTTAAACAACTTGAATTTGATTCTTCTTCCACTTCCTCTGTTCAATTTATTATCATATCGGTTCTTAATTAAACAAAGATTACCTCTCTTTCTATCTTTATTTAGATTCATCCCAAGAATTTTCTTATATTTATGTAGATTCTTCATCTCTATTTATTGATTCAATTAAGTCTTCAATTTATTTATCTCTATTTAACTTTTCGAAGCAATTAGGGTATCATCGACATACAAAAGAAGATAAATGAAAGAGCCATCATATAGCTTTCTTAAATACACAATGTTCATATTTGCTTTTGGTGTACTTATGCCCTTTGATAAAGCTATCAAATTGCTTATACTATACCTTGGAGATTGCTTCAACCCACATATAGAGTTTTGTTCAACTTACAAACTCAATTTTCTTCATTATTAACCTTGTATCTTCTAGTTGAGTCATATAGATTTCCTTTTCTCAACCACCATGCAAGAAAGCCATCTTTACATCAACTTAAGCTAGCTTTAAGTCCAAATGTGCTACCAAGGCTAACACAATTCTAATGTAGGAATGCTTTACATAAGGAAAATACCTCATTATAGTCAATTTATTCCTTCTAATTGTTGGTAATTTGGAGTTTATAGGCCACATAATCCTTAAGTCTTTAGCTTAGCTGGTATAACAACGAAAAGGACTAAACCAAGATAAATAATCTTTTTTAATTTAATTAATATTGTGTTCGTTATACTTTTGCCTAAAAATTCCTGAGAAAATTGATTATCTACTCTTAAATATGGCACAAAAAATCTCTCTTTCTCCCGTAAGATTCCCTCTCATTCTCCTGTACGCTTTCTTGTTCTTACCTTCGATTGGCTATGCAATGGTCTTACGGCTAGCAATTGGCTTCCTTCTCTCCCTTCTACCCCTTATGTGATGGCACTATTCACTTTTTTTCTTTTCTTTCAATTGTTTTCTTTCTTTTTTCTTGACAATGTTTAGCTTGGAAAAAGTTGTCGCACAAGGTAGTCGACTCCTTTTGTCGAGGCTTAGCTTTCCTTTATTGGAGTGGTGCCTCCAAATTCTTTTTTAACTCTAATTTGTCTTGTTTTTTTTTGTTTTTTTTGTTTTTTTGTTTTTTTGCTTATAGGTTGGTGATTAAAGGGTAGCATCCACACAAGTCCTAAAAGTCCCAAGAAGAGTTACAATTATTTCAAGCTTTAGAAGACTCATTTTTTCCTATTTAGGATATTGTAGACCAATCCCTAAGTTAATAACAAAGAAAATGATTAATCAAATGATAATGAATGGATGAAAGAAAAACAAGAAGTAAATAAAATGAAAAATTAAAGGTGAAAGATGGGATAGATAAACTAATGGAGATGAATAGATGCATAAGTGTCCGATTGAACCCTTTGAGAAAGACTTCCCAAAAACATTATTCAATGGCTTTAACCAACCTCCAAGAATGAGTTCTTGATAACCTGGAGTTTGAAGAACTTTCCCTAAAATTGTGAACAAGATTAAGTAAGAAGAATCTTTTAGATAAAAACAAGAATTAAATCTTGCAAAATAAAATACTTCAAATAGTACTTTTATTAATCAAATAGTTAAAGTTTCCCTACATAGTGAATAATGAAAATGTTGGAGCATGCCCAAAGACCAATCATATGATGATTGTAATAACATACTTTTACTGTAACAACTTGATTTTCAATGGTACTAGAAAATGAGTTTTCAGAACCCCAATTTTGTTAATCGTGTCCGTAAATATAAAATAAATATTTAAGGATTCAATATAAAAATATATTGAATATCTGGTCGTGAAATTTTTTCAAATTAGTCGTTAATTAAGGCTCAGGGACTAAATTATAAAATCCAATCGCTATAGAGTTTTAATTGACAAAAGGCTTAGGAATTGAAATAGCAATTACCCAAAGGTCCAAAATGGTAGATAAGCCATTTTCCATTATGAATTAGTGGAAGATGAGGTCATTCTTCATTATGTGTGATTAAAAAATAGTTTAAGTAAATTAAATCATGATTAGATTAGTTAAGTTAGATTATTAAGCCTTGATCATGGTATATATGCCAAGTTAGTGGATGGAAAGTGTCATCTTCCTCCACCATTTCTTCTTGTTGTCCATTAAAGAGAGAAAACCTAAAATTCTAGCTTGAAAATTTAACCATTCAATTAGGTATGAAAATCAAACTATTTTCTTGTAATTTCTATAGCTTTATGTTCATAGCAGCTTGATTTAGCTAGCTCATATACCAATTTGTGAAATTTTTAAAGTTTTAATAAGATGCTATTGTTGATTATTTGAAGAATTAGGCTTGAAATGGATGGAAATTAAGCTTGGATTATGACAAGGACTAAATTATAAATTTAATTTAGCTTGTTTGTTAAGTTTGTTACATGAGGGACTAAATTGAATAAATGTAAAGATTTTCATGAAATTATGTTAGGAATAGAAAGTATAAGGTCCCTAATGAGAATATATGAAATCAAATTTTAATCCGAAGCTAGGAATTGAAAGTTATGTTTATCCTGAGTTCAAGGACTAAATTGAATAAAATGTAAATATGGAGGGGAATAAAAGTGGGTTTATATAGAATCATGCATATCATGACATATTATGAAAATGTTTGGTATTGATTGGTTATATAAATTAATTGTATAGATCAATATTTGGATCAAAGTGGAGCTAATGGGGAAAAACTAAAATTGTGGATTAATCCCTAAAGTATCCACTCATTTCATATTTTGCACAAGTAAGTTCATATGGAACTTACTATCTCTCTTTGTGTTATATGTATGATTTTTTTTAATTTGATATATATATATATATATATATATATATATATATATATACGTAGTTTGAGTATAATTGAAATACTAGTGAATTTGGCATATACGGCTAGTGATGGATTGAATTGAAATATTATGTGGTAAATGACTGATACTAATAATAATAAGAATACATGGTACAAGTGTGAAAATATGATTGATTACATGATATGAAAATGAAAAATGTGACCATTGTCACATCCTAAAAACCGGGTTAGGAGAATCGAGTAAGTAAATCAGAGTTAGTGAACTGGAAACCTTAATTAGATTATATAATTAAATAATTAGGAATTAATTAAATAAAATATTAAAATAATTAGAATTAATAATTTTAAGTCAGGAAATTAAAATTAGGTGTCTGAAAATTAATTTGATGAAGAAGGATTTAAAAAAAAGACGAGGTTTGATTTGAAAATAATTTTGAAATTGATTTTAATTGAAAAGTAAGGACCTATTTGAAAAAGAGAAGAAACTGGTGATGGTTAAATGGGCTAACAACCCCCATGTCTCTTCCCCTCCCATTCTTCATCTTCAAAAATTTGCCAAACACTAAATCAAAACTTTTCTTTTAAATCTAGTTCATCCTTTTTTATTCCTAAGTTCTTTAAACACAAAATCTCTTTTCAATTTTGAAGAAAACTCATATTTTCATCCTTAAAATCCTTAAGAGATTCTAACACCCCTCACCCATATTCAACGCTGAAATAGGGTTACGGAGCATTACCAGACTTATATCATATTTAAACATACATTTCACATACAATTAATCAAATCATATACATTCCATTCACAACCAAACATTTTGTCCCTAATACGAGCCTACGAGGCCTTAAACATGCATTTGGAGTGGTTTGGGACTAAATTGATAACTTTGAAAACTCATAGAACACTTAGAAAATAAATTTCTCAAAACAAGGGACACAAGCCCGTGTGGCCCGGCCGTGTGTCTCACACGGCCAACAGACACGCCCGTGTCACAGGCCATGTGGACATTCGAAGTGGGAGCACATGGCTGTGTCCCAGCTCCTGTTTGACCCCGTGTAACTCTCTGACTTAAGTCACACGGCCAACACACACGCCTGTGTGGCTAACCCGTGTGCCCTAAAAATGTCCATACACGCCCGTGTGTTAGGCCGTGTGCTAGGCCATGCCAAACCTATAGGGTATACTAACTTATGCCACACGGCCAAGTCATACGCCCGTTGTGAGGTCGTGTAGAGCATATTGACTTGATGTTAATCTTAACATCAGAGGACACACGGCCATGCAACCTGACCGTTGTCACACACTGTTGAGACACATGCCCATGTCTCTACTCATGTGGACAAAAATAGGCTATTTACCAAGCCAATTTGCCACTCAAATTTGTACACACCTACATTAAACTCAAAGGCACCAATACATAACATATATGAGAATTTAAACCAGTCATTTCAAACATAATTCATGCATTTTCTATACCTCCATTCTCCATACTCACAAATCACAAAACATGTCATACCATTTATACCAAATTCACCTACACAATTTAACTTGCTAGGCACTTCCAAACATACATCATTAAACATCAAACTCACAAGCATATAACTACTCTAATATCAACCAATTGACCTCCACAATCTTTATAATCCACAAGCATCATATACCTATCCATGAACTCACAACCCAATATATATATATATATATATATATATGATTCAAACATACCAAAACAAGCCAACTTATATGGCAATATACAATACCAAACTTAGAACATTTACAAGCCAACTCAAATGGCTACATTCATCATTAATTCATTAACCAAAATGACCAAAGTCTCTATACATGCCATATACTCAAAACATAAGCTCAAAAGTACCAATTTGATAGTTGGATAGTGTGACGATTTCTCCAACAATCCCCGAGTCCGAGCTAGCTTTAAAGTCACTATAAAACATGGAAAAATAAACAAAGTAAGCTTTATAACTTAGTAAGCTTCTATGAAATAAACTCAATCTGAACATGAATATACAAATCATCAATTTGAATATATTAACATGTAATTCATATAACTAACAAAACTTTCACAATTTCAATCATAATCTTATATATAACTTCACAACTTCTTCGATTTAAGCTTATACAGTTCATGTACATACCTGTACCATCTTGTATCAATCCTATACACAATCACGTCTTTCATTTACCTGTTGAACCATTCGGAATACTATCGGATACATGGGAAACTCGCACCCGAAGTGCCACATATATATAGCCAAAACTATCTCAGTCTCATATCACATATACTGCTCACACTAGAGCTATCAACGGGCATGCTCACAAAAGCTGTGGGTCAAGGCGTAGCTACACGGTGCTGCTCACACAAACTGTCAAGTAACTAAAATACATGCCGGTATACTCAGTCACCGGTAGGACGTACAGGACTAGCACCTAGATCACATAATCACAATAATTCCCTAATGACATGTCATTAGTATCCAAATCTATTCCTAAAGTTCAACCGGGATTTCGAATGCCGAATCATCGTCGAATCATTGTCGAACATGTCTGTAGTCTCATATTCATAGTTTATGCAATATCAAAGCATTTGAATCATAAATATAACAATGCTTATTACATACGAACTTACCTCAGATGCTAAAACGACAAACGAGTCAACTATTTCGTAACTTTGTTCTTTCCCAATCTAAGTCTGTAATTCACCTTTATTGATCTAAATATAATAAAAATTAACTTATTTAATCATATATCTATTCAATTTAATCTAAAATTTCACTTTAAGGCATTTTACACAATTGCCCCTAGTATTTCACATCTTTTACAATTTAGTCCTTATTTCATAAAAACACAAATTAATGCAATTCAACCACAACCCATGCTATCCAAATTTCAATTAAGTCCCTAGCAACCTAAATTTTCCATTTATTTCACATTTTAACCACAAACTTTTCATATTTTTCAATTAAATCCCTAATTGGCATTTTCACTAAAAATCACTTAACAAAATTTATTTTATCTATCAACAACCATTCATAATCTATCATTAAAAATCAAAATACTCATGTATTCATCAATGGAAACATTCAAAATCTTTAAAAATTTTGCAAAATAGTCCTTGGGCTATCTAGACCTAGTTGCAACGATCTCAAAAACACAGAAATTATTAAAAACAGAGTCAAATTTACTTACCACTTGAGCAATGAAATGATCGAATGTTTAAAGCCCTAGTTATGGCTTCTTTTCTTCAAATTTTCGATCAAATATTAAAGGTTGAAGATGATACAACCATTTTACATATTTTAATTTATGTATTATATATATTTAATTACATATTTAACCTTATAAATTAACATCAAATTTACTTAAACAATGCGCATAATTGTCCACTTACTAATATAATGGAATAATTGCAACATAAATCTATCAACTATTTAATTTCATAGCTAATAAACCCTTTTAGCTTATAGAACTCCAATTGTTTTCACTTTATACGATTTAGTTCTTTTTATCAAATTAAACACTCAAATGATAAAATTTCTTAATGAAATTTTCACATAAACATATTTTCATGTTGTATACATTAAAATAATAATAAAATAATTATTTTTACTTTGGATTTGTGGTCCCGAAACCACTATTCTGATTTGACTGAAAACAGGTTGTTACAGAAATCTTCACACATTTTAGCTCAAATTAGCTCCATAACTCGTCGATTTTACAAAATTTATGTTATATTATAACTTTTTATGATTAAATTAAGTGAGTTGTTATTTCAATTCGAGATTTAAATGATTTAATCAAGATCTCAATATATCACTTGATTTTAAGTTGATTTTTGGCTTGAAAATGGTAGATCTCGTATTTCTTGGATAAGCTTTGGTTTTTAAGTGATTTCTAACTCATTTTGATCTAATTAAAAAGTATTTGATCTTAATTTAACAAACCATTAATGAATTTAAGCAAATTGAATTTTTTTCCCTTTTAAAAAGATCACATAAGCTTGATTTTTCAAGAAAAATGAAAACGGTGAAATTGGGTAAAATTGATGGTTTAGATTTGTAATTAGATGATATTTAGGATGTTTTAAGTTGATATTTAAGCTTAGATGTGAGATTTGAATGGTTAAACACCTATTTCGATAAAACTAGTTAAATTTTCTGTATAGAGGTTAATAGGCTTTGGTCTAGGATTATGGAATGATTAATGGTGTTTGTTGATGTTAGTAATGCCTTTGTAATGTGTTTAATGTGTATGAAAAGTGCCAATTCATTTGAGAGCCTCTACAACCATGGACAAAGGCAAATAGAAGCTTACTTGAGCATGGTAGTTGAAGCAATGGTTGCTAAGGTGAGTGGTTTGATATACTACATTTAAACTCTAATACACAAGCTAAGGTAACATATTTGAACCCACACTTATGGTATACAAGCCTTGACTTTTTCATTGTACAAAGTACTAGGTCAAATCCAGGAAGTTCTTGTAATTGGACCTAATGTTAGAGAGGCCTAAAATCCCCTCATAGAATATGAAGAGGCGACAACCGTAATAGGAATATTAGGGGTGTGGCGCCAACCCTAATTCTACTCTAAGTATGAAGTGTTTTTCTATTTTAAATAAACTTCTCTAATTCAACAAGGGTTCTACCGTCTCTCCCTATAAATGGATGGCACCGATAGGGCTATAGAAAAAACTTGAAGATTTTGTTACTCTGCCGAATAATAGAGAGAGTTTATTCTCAACTATTAAATATATTTTCTGGAATAACAATTCTACCTATTCCTATTTGAGAAAAGAATTTTTGCTTTCACCCCAAAAGAAAATAAAATTATTTTTAGTTTTTTTGTTTGATTCGATTTGATCGAACCCACACTCGAGAGGCAATTTGTGGTACAAGAATAGCGAAAAAGATCGTTAGGTTGAAAGCCGAGAACGATAAGGATCTGTCTATCTGAAAACACATGTACGATTTCAATCTAAGGTTTATTAGTATAAATATCACAAATTAGGTTGGTTTTTAAAATTTTTACTTTCTGCTATGCAAGAAAACCTTTTTCAAACTAGATTTTTTTTCCAACAGTACCAGCGTTCCATCAAAAAGTGTCTTTATGTAGGCTAGAAATTGAATGAAAAACAAACTTCTAATTTAATTAAACTTTTGAAAATATAAAACTTAATAAATAAAATACTTGGTTAATATATAATCAAAATTAAGCCTTAAAATCAAACCCAAATTGATTTATACACAAATCAAGGCCCAAAATGTGAAATTCCCGTAATAATCCCTTCTAGAAATTTTTGCTAGTGTAATCTTCACTCAAATGACCATAACTTGAGCTCCCGAACTCGAAATCAGGAGATTCAAATTGTGTTCAAAGCTAAGAGATATATCTTTCATTGATAAGAAGAAATCTCAACTCGAAAATGTTTGGATCACACGCCTGTGTGGGGGGCCGTATGGTCACACACACCCGTGTGGCTTGGGGCACGCCAGTGTCCTCAGCCCGTGTAACTCTCTGTTTATGACGTCAGCATGCATTTAGGGGCACATGGCCAAGACACACGCCCGTGTGTCTACCTCATGCACGATACTGACTTAAAATTTTAGATGCAGGGGACATACGGCCATACCACACGGCCATACCACACGCCCATGGGGGCGATCCATGTGTCACACACGCCCGTGTGTCTACCCGTGTGGACATTGTTAGGCTATTTTCCAAGCCTTTGGTTACCCTCTATCAATCAATCACATTTATAGGTTACCTTAATACATGATAAGGCCAAATTATACACTTACATAAAACCTTGATAAACCTCATTGCATGAAAACCTCATATCATCGGTTTTATACATGCTAGGTTAAATCCCTTTTTTGTATTAAGGGTTTACATATCTCCTTGACACATTCAAGATTGGCTCATTCTTATAACTAATTGCTAATTATAACCAAGCCATCTCATGTAAACATAAACATGCATAGATTTGTAGGACATAGCCTACTTCAAAATGAGCCAATTTCCATGGCCATATACAATGAGATAGGTATATCTTTACATGCCTTCATCTTGGAAAATCAAATGACACATATAACAAAATACACCAAAAGTCCTATACATGTCATTGAACAAAATAAGAGTGTCTATATACCAAAGCTGGACTAGTTGATAGTGTGTTGACTCTCCAACCGTCTTCCAATCTTTACGAGTCCTCGAACTCTGTAAAACAGGGAAAAGAGAGGGGTAAGCATTTACATGCTTAGTAAGCCTGAATAACTGGAAAGTAAACTTACTGATTAATTAGCATACAACCATATTAAGCAATAGAACCAACAAGAATGATATAGTTTCCCTATCACATGCACTCAATCAACAGGTTAGTCACAATAATAATGCACCAAGTAATTTGTCTTAGATGAGCTCATCATTCATCATTTCATTTATATACACCATATTAATCCCGTTAAGTTTCTAGGAAATCTCGATGGATTATCCATTTACCGTCAATTCATAAGAATGATCCTTTCAGGTATGGACTCCCGCGAACCTCACATTTTACGGCTGGATTACCAGTCCAGGCTAAATCCCTCGTATCATAAACTCATAAGGTGATGTCGGGATTACCAGTCCAGGCTAAATCCCTTATAGTGACAAACACCCTTAATGAGCTCGAATCTGAATTACCAGTCCAGGCTAAATTCAGACCTTAATCAGATTACCCGTAAATCCAGAATACACATATATTCTTCGGAAGACTCGATCAGTCAAGGAACACCCGTCCGGGCTAGATCCTTTCTATATTTGAGATCAACAGATTACCCGTCTGGGCTAAATCCTTACTGCAACACATGCAGGATCTCAAGTCACACATGAATCATGGTTTATCCATCGAATTTCCATTTTTAACATCAATCGGGACATTTATCAACATGTCATTATTAAGGATGAATTTCATGGATTTTCATGGATTTTCATGCCATCATCAATTGCAATTATCATACATTCATAAATCATGCAATTAGGTATATTATGTGTTTACTTTAAGTTATCCAAACTTACCTGGTATTCGTCTAGGTATCGTGTTTCGGTTATTCTAAAACCTTTCGTTTTCCTCGTTCGACCTCTGGAATTTATTCCTCGGGGCCTATAATAATAAAAATAAATCATTAATAACTCAAATTAAACTTTTGAGTCTAAATTTCACCCCAGTCCAAATGACCATTTTGCCCCTAACCTTTCACATTTTTATGATTTAGTCTCTAGGCTCGTATAATGAAATGCATGCAATTTCTACCTTACCCAAGCCTAGCTGAATATTTTCCCCTCTTATGGCAGCCTGAATTTTCCATTATTTCTCATTTCTACCACACATTTTACACCTTTTCCAAAAAGGTCCTTTTTGGGGTTTTTCATGAAAATCACCTAGGAAAATATGTTTAATCCACATACAACTTTCATATTCTTCCATAAACCATCAAAATACAAGTAACTCATGCATGGTAAATTTCTAAACATGAACCCTAGTATGAAATATGGGTAGAAATGGAGAGAGTAAGCTACCGGGATTTTAAAAATACGAAGAACATTAAAAACGAGGCTTGGGAGCACTTACTATTGAGCTTGAAAAGCTTGGAAACCTTAGCTATGGAGAACCCTAAAATTTTGGCAGCAACATGAAGAGAATGAGCTGATTTTTGGCTTATTTTTCCCTTTTTATTTCATTAAAATGCCAAATGACCAAAATGCCCTTAAACCCATTCTTTAAATTTTTACCCATACATGCCCATTTTTGTCCAAAAACCTAGAAATTGGGAAAATTCTCTCTAAGACCTTCTAATTTATAATCTAAAGCAATTTCATACAAATTGCTTCTAGAATCCAAGTTTTGAAATTTATTCAATTTGGTCCCTAATTTCCAATTGGACACCTTACTCAAAGAATTTCTCCATGAAACTTTAACACATGCATATTCTCATATTCTAGACCTCATAATAATCATAAAATAAATATTTTGATGTCAAATTTGTGGTCCTGAAACCACTATTCTGACTAGGCCCTATTTCGGGATGTTACAATCACTTTGTTGAGCCTCGGGATGAGCTTGTGAATGGGCGTTGGTGCTTGCTTCTGTTGTCTTCCACTGATATTGTTTGGCTTGATTAGGAGAGTTGGGGAGTTGCTATTGAAATCTTTTTGTTGATGTGAGGTTTCCTTACGCCAGTAATTGCTGCCTTTATCTTGGTTAAATTCCTCCCTTGCTTGTGCTCCTAGTACTTTAATGCTGCTTTTCGACTCTTATCTTTGGCCAAGAGTTCATGCTTTCCAAGCTAAAAATGGGTTGTGATTTGGGTATGTCTAAGCTATCGGTTTTGCCTTGATTTCTTTTCTTAGGATGTAGATGGTTTTACCTGTTTTGGTTGGCTTGCAAAGGGTCTGTATAACAGCCTAATTTTCAGTGGTGTCGGAAGCAGTGATTCGAGATCACTAAATCTGACAAATGAGTTTTAAATAAATAAATAAATAAATATACCTATGAGTCAAGTGTGATGGAAGAATAATTTTTGGATTAGTGAATTTTGAGATTTTAAAAGAAATTAAAAGTAAATTGGGTTTAAAACGAGGTATCGAGACCTCGAACTCTAAACTGAGCCATAAATATTTTTAGAAATATTTATGGAGTATCATTGAAATAGTACTAAAGTTTTTTTAGAAATTTTTAACGTTTGGATAGTCAATTGGTTAAAAAGGACTAAATTGAAAGGTGCAAAATTAGTTAATTAGTGATTAAAAAGCTTAAGTAATTAATGAGGAGGGTTTTAAAAGGCAATTAGACCCAAATTAAACCGGCAATGGGCTGGCCGATTTGGGCATAAGAATTAGCAAGAAAATAAGGAGAAACAAAGGTAAAAATTGGAAATTTTGCAAATAAAACATATAAAACAAAGACTAAATTGAAAATCTAGATATTTCTTCATAATTCATCAGAAAAAACACCATAAGAGGTTTGGAACAAGCTGGGTTTTCATATTTTCATACCATGTGAGTTTAATTCTTGCTATTTTTTTAAAATTCTTCATGATTTGTGACTTTTACAACTAGGTCCTACTATTAAATTCATTAGTTTTGATTTTATGAATGAAATTGAAATTTACCATGGTTGATTACTGGAAGTTTATGATGAATAAACATGGGTTTATTAAATGTTTTTGTGTAGAAATTGATTTTTAGGACTTAATTGTTAAAAGTTGGGAATTAAGGTTTGATTCTGAAATTTTGATTTTCAGAGGTTGTGAAGTAGTTTAAGATGATAGAACAAAGTGTTAATTGAGGAAAAAATCAGTTTAATTGGGGGGTAAGTTAAGCAGGGACTAAATTGTAAAAACTATAAAGTTTTGGGTAAATGTGTAATTTTAAAAATTGAAAGGCATAAAGCATGAATTAAATAAGAATTGAAGTAGATGCTGATGAGTAAATAATTTTATATTCTAGATCAAGAATTAGAAGATAAACGAAGAAAAGGAAAAGTTACTGAATAGTCCCTGAAATATTACAACTTTTACAAATTAGCCCAAGTAAGTTCATATGGTTGAATTGTGCGATTATTTGTTAAATTAGAAATGATGTGATGTCATCTACATGTTGCTATTGTATTTTTAATAATGTGAAACATTATAAAGATCGGATTGGAAGTTCAAATTGAGGAAAACGCAGGATTGAGTACGTTCGTGTTATGACAAGTGATGAATTGACGGATAAGACCATGGTTAATCCATGGGAAAGTTATGACACGTAGGTATGGTATTATCCATACTAAGCTATGATGCGTAGGTATGGTATTTCCATACTGAGCTATGATATGTAGGTATGGTATCCTCCATACCGAGCTATAATACGTAGGTATGGTATTTTCCATACTGAGTTGTGAAATGTAGGTATGGTATTGTCCATACTGAGTTGTGAATCGTGACACTGAGCAAACGACATGCTCAAATCCGTAAGTCGTCCCTTAATTTGACATGTGTGGGTAAGTGATAGTTGAGGCTAAGTGTTAAATTATGAATTGATATTTGGGTATTGAGCTCAATTGAGTGAACTCATCGTTTGAAATTGTATTTGGCAAGAATTGAATGTTTAATATTATTTATTGAATTAATTGTGAATGCTTGGTAAGATTGTTATTATGAACTTATGAACTTACTAAGCTACCAAAGCTTACTTTGTGTGTTAATGGTTGTTGTAGATTTACGTGATATCGGTGGATCGGATCAACACATCGAGAAGCACTATCCAGAGTTACACCTGTAGATTTTAAATACAACTTTTGATTTATATGGCATGTATAGGACATGGTTGAAAGATGTAGTTTTGAAATATTGATATTTGTATGATTGAAAATCTACGTTTTGAAGTTATTTTGGTAATGAATGAAACCGTTTTGACAAATTAGGATAAAATAGTAGTATTATAGTATGTTGGTAGATGAAAAACTTGTGTTTTGGTTGATTTGGTTGACTGGTTTGGACATATTTGTGTATTTGAAGGTTGTGTGCAGGTAGATTATAAAAAGGGTGAGAAATGTGGTCTTAAAATAGCCTATTTTCGTCCACACGGGTAGACACACGGGTGTGTGTCTAGGCCATGTGTGACACACGACTTGCCCCATGGGCATGTGTTGTAGCTGTGTGTCCCCTGCACCTTAAAATTTAGAAGCAGAATGCTCTGAATTAAGTACATAGGCAGAGACACGGGTAGAGACACGGGCGTGTGTTACAGCCGTATGGGTAACATGGTCTTAGACACGGCAATGTGATTTGGCCGTGTGAAACCTGCACTTAAATTGTAAAATTTAAAATAACTACACGGCCTAGCACACAGACGTGTGACTTGGCCGTGTGACTTCAATTTGTTCATAGGATGTAAGTCAGAGAGTTGCACGGGGTCAGGACGTGGACGTGTGTAACCACACGGCTTGCCCACACGGGCGTGTCTCTAAGCTACACGGACGTGTGAGCCATGCATGTGTGAAAAATTTTGTAGTTTTGTGAAAATTTCCCTGAGACTCCGAATAAGTCCCGACTCGATTCTAATGTTCATTTTTAGCCTCGAGAGTCCATTTAAGAGACGGTATGAATATTTTTTATTTTTGAATGATAAATTTGACTCGAATTGATTATACATACTCAGTTATCTTCAGTAATACTCTGTAACCCTGTTCCGGGGACGGATATGGGTTAGGGGTGTTACAGTCCGAGTGTTGCTTTGCTAGACATTTTGTGGTTTTTCCCCACTTGGCTATCTATGATCCTTTTTATTAAGTAAGTTGTGGCCTTTTTTCTCTTGATTGTTTGTGGGTATAAGGTCTTACTCGACTATTTGTGGTCCTATAACCGCTTATTCCTTCGAGAATAATTTTTAATGAAAAATATTTATTACTCTCATGGCTACAAAAATAGATGCTTTGAAAGTTTGAACATCAGCTCATCAATAATTAGTCAATAAATTGTGTAAATTAAGGAATCATGTGCATGAAATTGCACATTGGTTTGCATGTGTTGCATTTTTATGTCAAAGGAGTTGTTACAACACTTCATTGAACGAAACTTTGAAACAATTTGTAACAAAACAATAAAGTAAAGTTGGAAACCAAAATAATTTACATAGTTTGAATAATAATTCTACCTTTCTTAAAGAATGAATCTACTAAACAGCTTTCACAATACACCTAATGATTTAAGCCCCAACTACCCAATAACAAAATGTAAAAGCAACCTCACTGGTGTACAATTATTTGCACTCACTCTCCCAAAATATACTCACATACAAGTGAATAAACCTCTCAATAAAACTTAGGATATCTAAAATAAACTACTATATAACAATGTCCCGGAATAGACTGAATAAAGCTCTCAAAAATTAATACACAAGTATGCTTGCCAACAACCTTTATATAGGCAATGCATGTGTGGTTTAGACTTGGATAACCTCATCCAATCAACTTGAAATTTCACCTTAGTTTAAAAACATAAGCCTTTTAAGTCTCTCAGTTGATTGGTAGGATGGCTTTACCCTTGGAAAGAAGAATTATTGTGAAATTTAAACTCTTCAAAGCTTTCAAAAACAATCTCCTCCTTACCAGAAGATTTGTGCAAGCTTCTTTAGTGTTTTTATTTATTTATTTTATTTTACAAATAATCTCTCCATATTATTTGTAGCTTATTTCTAGTTACAAAAACATTTATTACAAATATGTAAGTTAAATTGCTAATCTAACAATATTGCAATTTTTATATTGAATCCCATGTTGCATCATTGAATACAACATAATTTTGCAGTAGTCATTGTTCCAACCATGGATTTTCCTTAAAATATATTATCACCTACTATTCTTGGGAGAAAAATTGCAACCCGCAAGTAAGATGAACCTTGAATTGTTGATGTAAACAGCTCGGGTTTGTTAATCAGTATTGTTAAGATAGCAACTCCCAAACCAACGAGGTCCAAACATGGTAGATATATATGGTACACAGTAGATTTAATTTTGGTAGATTACTCCCTTGTTTTTACCAAATCTACGAAAGAGATTTGTTGTCGGCAGCTGTGACTCCATTTATCATTTAATGGTCGGTTTTGGCTTTAATTTTTGAATAAAGTGAAAGTGAAAGTGAAAGTGAAAGTGAACCCAAGCTGCTGCCTTTACTAAACTTCTCATTGAAAAAGAAAAAAAAGATTCGTTTATGTCTTATTCAGCTACAATTAAGATTATTCAACATCCATAAGCAATTTGCCAAAGTGATACAATATGGTATGAAATATATATCGCATTATCCCCAGTGGTGGGAGCAGCTTTGATATATTTATATATTTGAAGAAAAGAAAAGCAGTTATCCTTAAAACAAGGAAAATAATTAATACCATAATATATGATTCGATAGATATAGGATTATATTAATGTTGATTGATTTGAGTAATAAAAAATAGGTAATTTTTAAGAAAAAAATTTAAGTTGAAATTGATAAAAAATATTATAGAGTTTTTTATATTAAGAGTTGAATTACATTTTATTTTGTCTATTCAAAATATAAGTAAATTAATTTTTGTATATTAGACTAAAAAATAAACTAATTCTTCTGTTAAAATTTTTATCTAAATCTAATGTTAATAATTGATTTATATACATCAATATAAAGTATAAATAATAAATTACGTGTCATCGTTTAATTATTTCATAAGTAATATTAATAAAGTTTTTCATTTGAAAATAAAGCTTATGATTATGGAAAATTATCAAACAAAACAAAGTTATATTAATGGGAGAAGGTGATATGGGGTAATGGACAATGACATTTGGGAGGGGAGGGCCACTTAGAGATGGACATAGGGGCCTACTTCTAGGCCTATAATGGGAGGAAAACATGGCATCCATTTCCACTCCATGCATGATGCATCTAAAGCCTCCCCTTTTATTTTATCCATATTTTTCCACTTTCAACTTTAGCAGAGGCCAATAATTGTAGATGATGTCATGGCTACACAAGGCCCACCTGGTTTCCATCAAGTCCCCTTATTTCACACCTACTTCGATTTTTAGATAATTTGATTATAATTTTTAATTTTAAATCAATTCAAATTATTTATTTAAATCAAATAATCACAATAATTAATTATAATTCAACCCAATTTTTTAATCAAATTCAATCCAATTCTTTATATAGTTTTGATCAAGTCATTTCTGATCTCCCAAGTAATTTTCAATTTTTTTTATAATTATTATATTATTTGATAAATTAAAAGATTAAATATTAAAATTTTAATTATTTATTTTAAATTATAAAATATATTTAATATATTACTCACGTATAAAACTAATTAAACTATTTAGTAAATATAATTTTTAAAGAATTTAAAAGTAAATTATTTAAACAATAATATTAAAAAAATAAATAAAATAAAAATAATTAGAAAAAAACCACCATGATAAGCAATTCCTTAACTACTAATTATTTTCCATATTTTTCATTGAAACAAATTCTATCACTTTTTTTTATTATAATTATCAATCCTGTTAAAAATTAAATCACTTAAAATAATCACTTTCAATTTATTTAACTTTTTGAAATTTGAACAATCAAATTAGTAGTTTCTAACTTATATCCTAAACAAAATTCCTATATTTGTAATGAAATTTCTATTGTTTTTTAAATTATTTGTTCATCCGTAAAAAATGGAATTGAATTTTATGTTATCATAACTATACTTTTATAGTTAAACATTTTGAGTCAATATAAATTTCATTTTAAGTTTATTCGATTTAATTTTTTCATTCAATTCCTTAAAATATTAAATTAATTTTGTTTGATAAAATAAGACTCATTAATTTTATTAATTTAAAATTTTTCATTTAAATTAATTTGATCTAATCTAATACGCATTGCCAATAAGGCTTTGTAGATGTCCTAAATTCTTAATTAACCATATATGATTTTTACTATATGCAATTACGATGTATGTGTCTTCAATCTCACAATGTGTAGATTCTGTTTGATTAATTTCATACTATAATTGATCGAATATATATATTTGTACTTTAAAATCTAATAATTATTCATGGTCGGAAGGGTTTGAGTAGATTCTGGCGGAAGCTAACGGCTAAGGAATGACCCAAAATGTTGGGTGCTGTTAAAACCACAAACTCACAAACGGAAGTGTAGCCACAAAGTAGAGTGTGGGGAAATGCCTTCATTCATTGTCTCAACCCCCCTTGTGCCTTAAGATTTCAGACATTTCCTTTTTCTTTTCTTTTTTTTTCTTTTTAATTCATCGTACTGCTTCTGATTCATTTACAGAAAACTATATTTGTTGTGGCTGATCTACCAACCAAAAAGGAGGCCAGCCCAAGCTTCAACCTTTGGATTACATAAAGAAAGGCTTATTATATATAAAGTCGATGCTAGATTGGTACAAGTAAATCACTCGCACACATTCGCAATTTCTATGATTCCATCTCATATGGTTGAGCACGCTTAACCAATGACTCAAACACTAAATTATATACCTCGATACTAAGTTTCAAAGAGGAGAAAACAAATATTAGGGTTAATTTATTTAAACAACTTAACATGTATATATAAAGACAAAGTATGTTGACGTTATTCTAACGACAAGAGTAGTATTTCTCGTTGTTTTGTTGAGTTATCAACATGACCAATAGAATTTATGACAGCCTAATTAGAAAAAAAAAAAAAAACAAAGATGCTTGAAATGATCAGAAAAGTCTTAACTAATGTGAGGCAAATGCAAAATAATGCACAAATTTATGGAACATGCAAAGAAGAAGACAAATATATAAGGGGATTTGCCGCATCGTATTAGAAGAAAACAAAACAATTAGGCAGGGAGTTTCATTTTGTCGTTTAAAAGTTGTTGGGTTTTCATTTCTAAATTCTAATATGAGAATGGAAGCCCAGCCGCAGACCAACACCAATGCTATTGCTTCCACAATCCATCTATATATCTATATAATTTTTCTATTAGGAGTTAATATTTTCTGGAAGGGTAAAATGATATGAGTTAAGGGGATAAAGCTTCTGTCCCTCTTGTGATAAGTATTCTTCACGAATAGAGATGTTCATTGGTTGACTTGGATCGATTTTGAATCGGGTTTAAATATTATATTAATATATTTTGTGTTTGTCTAAATTCAACTCAGATTGGACTTATATTTACAAAAGACTAATTCAAGTCAATTTTAGGTCCGCTCATATTAATTTTTAAAATTTTTAAAAAATATTTATAATATTTAATTTAATATATTTTATTTATTGAAATTTTTTATACAGTGATTTTACTGTTTACGTAATATTATATATTTAGTATAGATTTATTTTTTATGTGTTATAAATTATATAATATATAAAAATAATATAATATAAAGTATTATAAACTTAAAATTAGATTAAGTCAAAGTTAGGCCTTTAATGTTTAAGTTCGAGCTCGACTTATATTTAAACGGGTCTAATTTTTTACCAAACCTATTTTTTTGGACTTAATATTTTTGCCAAAACTTTCTTAAATTTTAGGCAAGCCTTCGAACCTAAATAAGTAATGCAACCCATAAATAGATCTAGTTACGAGCCTCAAAACCGATTTTATGTGCTTATTTTTTTTTATTTCATGTAATTAATTTAATATACCATTCAAATGGTTGAATATAATTATAATATATTAATTATTTTTATAATTAAAATGTTATATTAATAAATTTTAACCCGTAAAAATCTCAATAAAGGAACACTGAAATTTGATATTTTTTATTCTTTCAAAAAAATAAAGAAAATTGATTTATTTTAAATTAGATATTACTTAAATGAAAATGCTTACATGTTGGATACTAGTTGTCTTAATTTTATTGGTATTTAATTGAAATATTAATAAAGTATTTTTCTCATATGTAAAGTTTAATAATAATAATGATATCGATTGAATTTTAATTTGATTGGCATCAGCATTGTTGTTAGTACAGGAGAATATAAATTTGAGTGTATTGAAATGTATTATCATCCTATTTAAGGATTTGGAAGGGACTATGGGTAATTTTAAATAATGTATCAAGACAAGCAAATATGATAAGAAGATTAATGTTAAAAAAAACATATTCTAATATTAATTAATAATAGAAGATGTTTTTGTTAGTTCTGTTAATGTTCATACTCTTGTACATATTTGTCTTAACTTACGTGTGTTTGCACTTGAATTATTTTATAAATAATTAATAATAATAGATTTAATATTTATTAAAAAATTACTTTAATACTCACAAAATAAATTATTTTATTCAAGTTATAATAATATAAATATTCCACTATTGAAATAATTTTATATTTATTTCGAAATGTAAAATTATATTTAAAACTCTTACGTACTCAAATTATTATTGATCAACTTTTTTTTTTTACTTTTAATTGAATATCTTATATTTTTTAAAATATATATAGATTTAAATAATTGAATTAATAAAGAGGTACAATGTTATTTTCATTTTATAGTACAAATAATTAGTTGATGAAAATTAGTTTTTTGAATTGATATTATTTTTAAATCTTATTATAAATTATTAAAAGTGACGGGTAATGTAAGACCCTAAAATTATAGGGTCAAATTCTTTTAGGAATTATCATGAATTTAGTCTTAATCTTAGTCTTAATGATTAAGAGCTTAGAAGTAAGCTATGAGAATCAATGTTCAAATCCCATTTTTTTCAATTTTTCCTTTTATTTTTCTGCAGTTAAAGGAATTAAGGTTAAAGTAGCTTATGTGTTATTTGTGGTAAAATATGACTATAGAATGGATATTATTCTAATGGTTAAGCTTCATTCATTTCATCCCCTTGAGTAGATTAGAAGTTTAATTCACATTGGTTTCATTTCCCTTTTTTTTTTTTCCTTGATTCTAGCCAAAAAGGGTTAATTGTCAAACAACCCTTATTTTTTTCTAAAGTCCAATTAATAAATCACTTCCTAGCATAATTAGGATTTCCTATTTGATTCTAATCCAAATTGAAACCTCCATTCCTCCTATTTCTTCTCAATTTTCTCTACAAACCCTATTTTGCAAAATTCTCTCAAAGTTTCTTATTTGATTCTAACCCAAATTGAAACCACCATTCTCCCAATTTCTTATCAATTTTCCTTTAAAATTGTCAAACAACCTTTTTTTTTCTAAAGTCCAACTAATAAACCACTCCCTAGCACAATTAGGATTTCCTATTTGATTCTAACCCAAATTGAAACCCCTATTCTCCCTATTTCTTCTCAATTTTCTCTACAAACCCTCTTTTGCAAAATTCTCTTAAAGTTTCTTATTTGATTCTAACCCAAATTGAAACCCCTATTCTCCCTATTTCTTCTCAATTTTCTTTTAATTTTTCATTGATTCCGGCCAAAAGGGTTAATTGTCAAATAACCCTTATTTTTTTTCTAAAGTCCAACTAATAAACCACTCCCTATCACAAATAGGATTTCCTATTTGATTCTAACCCAAATTGAAACCCCCATTCTCCCTTTTTTTTTATTATCAATTTTTCCTTTAATTTTTCCTTGATTCTGACCAAAAAGGGTTAATTTTCAAACAACCCTTATTTTTTTCCCAAAGTCCAACTAATAAACCATTTCCTAGCACAATTAAGATTTCCTATTTGATTCTAACCCAAATTAAAGCCCCCATTCTCCCTATTTCTTCTCAATTTTCTCTACAAACCCTCTTTTACAAAATTTTCTCAAAGTTTTTGTTGGAAATTTAGTTCTTAAATCTTAACTTTGTAATCAAGTCCAAATTGAATTGTTTATCATCAATCATTGAATTTCATGCCATCAATTTTTAAATTTCTATCAAGATCGGTAAGTTTTTCTCATTTCTCAATAGCTAAATCTCATCAATTCTAGAAAATCATTGTTTTCGTTAGATCTTTCATCCGTTATGGATCTTTTACAATCTTATTGAAAAACCCCTTAAATCTTTTCGGATCATACTTGGATGTGAGGACCATCGTACGAGATCCCGGAAGTTAGGTGTGTGTTCTTTTATGAAAAATCGAGTCAAAATTCAAGATCGATAAGTTTGTCATTAATTCTTGCATTTTGTCAAAAGAAAGACCCATTGTAGGTAATTCAGATCATAATTGGATGTGAGGACCATCGTACGGGACCTCAAAAGTTAAGTGTGCGTTCCTTTATGAAAAATCGAGTCAAAATTCAAAATTGTCCAGTCGCACACTGCCTACCACACTAGCCTGTGGCCAACCTGTGTAGATCACACGGCCTTACACACGGCCTTGTCCCCCTTAAAGCCTCAAAACTCCGCTTCTCACACAGTTTGAGTTTCCTTACATGGTCGTGTGGCCCCTACATTTTATTTTTCCTTTGCACGATATATCGCACACAGTCTAGGGCTCTCCACACATTCTGGTCACACGACCGTGTGGCCCCTGAAACTCAAAATTATAGTTTTTACATATTCTTTATTATTTTGTTCAAATCAATCCATGATTAGGTTTTTAATGGCATTTAGACAACTAGATTATGCAATTAGATCCTGGATTAAGAATAAAACAACGAAATATATGGATAATTGAATTTATTAATTGAATTACTCTTGATTGATTGCCTAAATAGTGAATAATGTACATGTATTTTATGAATACCCGAATGAATGATCCAAATGCCTAAATTGTTGGAAAAATTGGATGCCTAATTTATTCATGATTGTCATTGATAGGTTATGAGATAAAAAGTAAATGATATATTGATTAAATGTCTTGGAATGTATTTATATTTCATTTGCATGGGTTGAGTTGGGTTGATATGATCGGAGGAAGAACCGACAGTATATCTTTATTTAATCGTTCACTGTGTACTCACAATTATAGCATATCCTAACTGTGACGTTTTCACTATGCTCTCACGGTCCCTCTAACAGCTCTTATTTGCGAGATAGTCGTGTTTTCGCAGTTACAGCAGCTTTTATTTGCAATTACCCGAATCCAAATGTGGTATTAAGTCCACAAATTGAAGTGATGGTGGAGGGAGCTCGAGGGAACTCCCAATTTTGGAGCACTAGTGGTTGGGGGTAGGACAACCGATTTTTGTATGGCATATTTGACTATTTATGCGTACATGACTGAATTTTCTTGATGAAATGATTGATCTGATTTATGTGCATATATCTTTCGTGAACAATATGGATAACTCTAAAATTAATTCAATCGATTGTCTATGTTTGAGAATATTATTATTGTTTGACTAAAGTAGCAACACTGAATTACCGTATTTGAAATTGATAGATATTTATAACCAATTGTTATTATTGGTAATGATGTACTATGTTATTTAATGTTTAAAAATATAATTGTATGATTTGGTTTATTTTTATAATTGTATAAATATCCATAACTCATTCCTCCTAATTTCCATCTTTACAGATAATCCTTCAGGCTAGGACGTAGACATGAAACTTGGAGGGTCTCGGCTTTTGTTTCATATTTATTTATGTTAATGTTATTATTTTTAATTTCTTAGGAGGTAGAGTTATTTTCTGTTTTCTTTTATTATGAATCGTGGTTTAGGAATTTAGTTTTAATTTAATTGTTAGATGCATCTCATTTAGTATAGGTTATAAAATTTAGGTTATTATTTGTTAATATGTGATTAAACTGAATTGTTTTATTAAAAAGACTTACGTTTTAATTCCGCTGCCAACTCTAATAAGTTAAACTAGAATATTAATTGTAAATTACCTGAATAAACTTGAGTTTTAAAGGAAAATTGATCTTGATAAAGACTGAACCACTTCGGTGGTTAATGTAATCTCTCAAATTCAGGTCTATCATCTAGACCAGGTTGGGGAAGTTACAGGTAAAGAGTTTTAATTTTCATTGAATCAATCAAATTTTAAAAAATTACAAATAAGTTTTAATAATCAAAACAAATTAAGATATTTCACCTAAAAAATTATTAATATATGTTTGTAGATTACATAAAATAATCAATAATATATATAAGAATGAATTTAGAAAATTTTGAATTGATTATAATTCTATAATTAAATTGAGATTTAAAAATAATTTTTATTTAATTTAAAATTATTAATAAAAAATTGACATTAAAAATTAGTTTAATGTAAAAAAAATTGTACTTTTAAAGTATATTTATTACTTGAGCAGAATTCTAAGTACAAAATATATAATAAAAAAAAGGTTTGACGTAAAAAAAAAGTTGTGCTAATTTTAAAATAAATTTATTAGTTGAATAGAACTCTAAGCATAAAATATAGGGAAATTTTGAAATAATTTTATTTTTAAAATGATAAGTTGTTTTAATTCTATTGATGTAAAGGGTTATATACCAATTAAAATTTTAGTTTTGAAAATAACATCTTGTAGTTAGGCATATTCAATTAACACCTAGGAAAAATATAGGTAAAAAATGAAGATTGTTAGCATTAATAAGTTAGAATTATAAGCAATCGTTCTTCGAAGAGGCAATATTGAATCATATTCAAAAAATAATAGTACCAAAGAGTGATCGAAGATTATTTTAATTGATGATGAGGTAATATAATAGTTTGCTATTTTTTGTAAATGTAATTTGTTTATACTATGTGAAGCAAGCATTCTAAAAACTATTTATCTTTTTATTTAGGGTAAATTACACCTGATGTCACTAAACTCTAAAAAGTTACAAAACAATTATTGAACTATTCGAAAGTTTTCATTTAATTCATTGAATTATTTGGAAAGTAACTAGGCTATTAAGATTTCTTTTTAAAAAAAATTTGGCTAGTGAGCTTCAAGTGACAATTCGATAATCTATACAATGGATCATTACTCAGTGATGAGTAGAAGAACATATTTTCAATCTAAGTCGATCTAAGGGTTAGTGTCAGAGATTGAAGAAGATATCTATTTCAATTTTGGTTTGTAAATTCATAACGTTCATTGTTTAATGAAAAAATGAACTGTAGAAGAAAAGGGAAATAAGAGCTTTCGAATGATGCAGGTGTGTGAATAGAGAATGCCACACAACAACAATTTTAATAGATCAGTGACTTAAACGAAAATTTTTGAAATAGCTCAATGACTATTTTGTAACTTTTTAAAATTGAGTGATCAAAACATAAATTTACTAATAGTTTAGTGATCAACCTTTTGAAAAAGAGTTGAAATGATATTTTTTTAATGAGAATACTAATTAAAATGTTAAATTTTTAAACACAGTAACCTGCATGACAATTCACATGTACTTTATGCTATTTTTTAAAATTTTTATGAACCTCTTATTTTTTTTAATTTAAATTTTGATTTTTTTTTATAATTCTTGAATTATTTGTTGACATGACATATAAGACAAATGATGTTATGTTAGCATGATATGCACATGGACTACCATGCAAATTGCCACACCAGCAACATTAAAAACTAACGTTTTAATCATCATTTTCATTAAAAAAAACAATTTGACCCCTTTTTTTAAAGGTTAAAGGTCAAATTTAGCTTAAAAAGGAATAAGGGTCAAATTGACAAAAATATAAACGTTGAGAGCTAAATTTATCATTATACCAAAAAATAATCTATTTTCCAGAAATCATTTTTTGAACACTATTTTTAGTGTTACAAACACAACCTTAGTTGTGATTATTTTGATAGTGAAAAAGTTGTTTTGTTTTCTTTTTTTTGGAGCTTTGTGTGTTGTTCTTTTTTATGTAAAAGAGAGATTAACTCTAATCAATATAAAGCGAGATCACACTACATCAAGAAGATCATCGTATAAAGATTGAAAGATTTCATCTAGGGGTTGCATGAATGTAACCTTGCCCAAAGGTCTTGAGAATGTCAATTTTGCCAAACCATCCACTACCTTGTTGCCTTTTTTAAAAGCACGTAGTAAGTGAATATTCCAATCTAGTTGGAAAATCTCTTTGATGAAACGGATCATAGAAGGTTCACATTAATCCATTCCAGATTATTGAATTACTTGAATAGCTTCCTTACTATTTGTCTCAAGCACCAATTTTTTCAATCCAAGACTCCACGCAATTTGAAGACCATCGAGAATACCCAAGAGCTCAACCATAAGCATTAAGCAACTCCCAATATTTCTTGTGAATCCTGCAATCCATAATCCATACTCCCGTTTTATGTGTTTTAATTGCTCTTCCTTTTCTTTTTTTTTGTTATTATGCTTTAATGAGGTAAAGAGTTTATACATTGTTGCTCTTTTTTTTTTTTTTTGGTGAAAAAGAAAGTACAAATTACATCAATTCAATTGTCTAAAATCACCACTCGCATCATCTTATTTTAAAATTTCAAAAACTTCAATCGGGGCCACATCAAGTACTTGTAAGTTCGACTTCCATATTAGGCTAAGTTTGGTTAACCGATTTGTAATAGAGTTATGTTCTTTAGGCACATGTCTAATTTGCCAATGCCTTTTAATTCTCATGATTCGATGAAGCCTTCTAAACAAAGTAATACCTGAATCTTCCAATCCAATATCATTTAAGGTCTGAACCACATCCAAATTATCGGTTTGGATCGTTGCCTGTCTATAGCCTTTACTAAGCAATATAAGAAGTCTATCCAAGATACCCCATAATTCAACTTTAAAGGACAAACATTTACCCAAGTACCGATTGAAACCCAAAATCCAGTTTCCACCTTGATATCGCAGCATATTGTTATGCGCCTTGGCTTAGGATTTAGTCACAGGTCTAAACGAGAAAGAATTCTTGTTTTGACCTATGGTTACTTAAAAGGCAAATTCGTCATTGACTGACCCCCTCCCAAAATAACGTTTCTTTTTTATATAATAATTGCTTATCTTTTTATTTCATATTGGCAGCCTCTTATAGACGGTTAATAACAAAGAAAAGAGTCCTAATATAATTCCTAACTTAAAGTTTTTGAAGGTAATAAAAACCTAATATGATAAAGAAAATAAGTAAAAATAAAACTCTTAATAAAACCTAATATAATAAATCAATAAAACTAAAATTCCTATTACAATTAAAGCGTCCATATCATTACTCCCCTTCTTAGAGTTGAGCTTGCCTTCAAGTTCAAATTCAGAGTAAACTTCAAAACTTATCCAAAATCATCTATCTCATCATCATCTTGCTTGCCTTCAACATTTGGTACTTCTATCCAAAATAACATTTTACATTTATGCCCCATGGAACAAGACTCATCATAATTATAACACAGCCCCTTAGCCCTTCTTTCCACCATTTCTGTCTGTGTCAATTTTTTAATAAATGGTGCAAAAGAACCTATTTTACCGTTGTTCCCTATTGGTTCTATTGTTTGTCCCCTTCTCTTTGCAATGCTATTAGTTGTTAGAATGATTGAATTGCTGCTAGTGTTTTGGGAAGTTAGCCAGTTCAGGATGGCTTAAGATGACAATTTGGAAGAGACATTTTGTTTACGCTCCAATGTTCAAGCCATATTCATTGCAACTCCAAGGTTTTCCAATTGTTGCATCTCAATATCAATTCTAAGTTCCTCTATCAACCCGACAGTAAAGAGATTTACTTGTTGTCGAGGTTTAAGATCAGCAGTCCTAGCCAATAGTGATTGAAATTGGCGTTGGTATTCCTCTACAGTCCTAGTTTGTCTCAAGTTGGCAAGTTCCCCCAAGGGGTTATTACTCGCCCAAACTTTACATGACAACACTCTTTGAAGCGCCCCCAATTAAGATTTGCCTCATCTTCTTCCATTTGATCAAACCACAATTGTGCCTCTCCTAAGAGATGGAATGAAGCTAAGCCTACTTTGTCTTTTTTGTTAGTTCGTTGATTGCCAAAAAAATTTGCATCTTTTCAACCACCCTAAAGGATCTCCAACACCATCAAAAGTGGAAAATTCTATCTTAGAGTATCATGGCACCATGCACCCATCGTGTTGCAAGTCTGAATTCCTTTTCCTGCCTCCGATACTGCCCTGTTCTTCATTATTTTTCTTTGAATCCCCTTTCGTTATGTTTTGGACCGAAAGAAATAATATTGCCACCTGCTCCTCTAATGCTTGTTGCCTTGTAACCATTTGTTCCATGAAAGCCTCCAGCTTAGTTGTCAAAGTATTTTCGTCGCACATGGCTGCTGGCTCGGATACCAAGTTGTTATGCGCCTTGGCGTAGGATCTAGTCACAGGTCTAGACGAGAAAGAATTCTTGCTTCGACCCATGGTTACTCAAAAGGCAATTTCGTCTTTGATTGAATCCCTTCTCAAAATGACATTTCCTTTTTATGGAATAATTGCTTAGCTCTTTATTTCATATTGGTGCCTTTTCATAGACTGTTAATAAAAAAGAAAAAATCCTAATAAAATTTTTAATTTAAAGTTAAGAAAATAAAAACTTAATATAATAGAAAAAATAAATAAAACTAAAATCTGATATAATAAATAAATAAAACTAAAAATTCCTATTACAATAAAACCATAAATATCACATACCTCCTGCAGAAGCATTCCTTGTAAAGAAGCTATATGATTGTCAATTCACTTAGTGCCTAAAATCTACAATCAATCAAGAGATAGATTGAGATAAATGATAGCTTTAAATGTGGCATATGATTTTCGCAACTTAGATTCTTATTAATTTGACTCTATTAATGGAAAAGGGTTGAGATCATGTCTACATCCTCACCTTTTTTAGCCCTCTTTTTCTTTATGTTTTCTTTTTGTTATAAGTTTGCCTGTGGTTTGAATTGTCTTTTTTTACTTGTTCTTTTGTAACTTGTTTGGGATTTTTTATTTTTATTTTATTTTTAGTCCTACTGCTAATCTATTGATCTTGAATAAATGAATATTCACTAAGTTGAAAAAAAAATTAACTTTATAAATAGAGGAATTAACTAACATTATATGTGTTAAAAAAAAATTTTACACCAAAATAATTTTACACATTTGTATAACATTTTATATAATTAATATTTTAACGATCTACTTAATATAGATAATGCATATCATTTTTTAATAAATTAAAAATGTTTAATTGTTTATTTTATATAAAAAAATTAACCATTAAATATATTAATAAAAACAATATTTTATATCAATAAGATAAAAATATTAGATGGATTTCATCATTGAAGTAAATTATAAAAGTACATAAATTAGTTGAGTTGTGCAAATCCATCCCAATTTTTTTATATATAGGAAGTTTATTTGTCAATTTTTTTTATTTTTTTTTTAGGAGTAATACTATACTAACATATGAACTAGATTTCAGAAAGTTGTAGTTGCCCAAATCCAGCATATTGTAAAAATAAATATACTCTAATTGATATTCATCAACCAACCGACCAAGAAACTGACATCACCTTCTTCCTCCTATATTTAACCCCTTCCCTATTCTAATTTCTCCGCAAATTCTCTCTCAAGGGAAAACACCCTGCAGTTGGTTGCTTAAAGAACCATGGCAAGCATGCTAGAACTTGCTTTATATCTCTGTCTTTTTATGTGTTTGATTTTAACATGCTATGCACAAACTTGTGCCAAGTATGCCTTCTCTAGCAACCGTGTCTTCAAGTCATGCACTGATCTCCCTGTCTTAAATTCCTTCCTTCATTATAACTATGACGTCTCAGGGAAGCTGGAGATTGCCTATAGGCACACTGGGATCACTTCCTCTAGATGGATTGCATGGGCCATAAATCCAACATCCAAAGCTATGGTGGGGTCGCAGGCACTTGTTGCCTATCAACTGAGTGATGGAAGCATGAGAGCCTACACATCGCCCATTACTCAATACCAAACACAGCTGCAAGAAGGTGAGCTTAGCTTTGATGTCTCGGACTTATCGGCAACGTATGCGAACAATGAGATTATCATATTTGCTACTTTGGGTTTTCCCACTAATGACACTACTCTGAATCAAGTTTGGCAAGAAGGTGCCATGTCTGGGAACACCCCACAAATGCATGCTACTTCTGGTCCTAACGTTCAGTCCATGGGGACCTTGAATCTGCTTTCTGGTCAGGCTGGAACAATTGGAGGAAGAACCTCAACACAAAGAAAGCAAAACGTAAGTAACTTAAACCGACCGTCATATTTCGTGTTTCATCCATATAAATTATTAAGGTACAAACCTTAAATATTTACATTAAGTTTTATTTACTTGTAACATTAGAAAATCTCTTTACAAGGTAAAAGTCATTGTTGAAGAAAGCAAATCGTAAATTGTTATATTTTGGAAATCAAATTTAATCGAGAGTACTAACACATTCCTTGCAATAAATTTTTGCAGATTCATGGGGTGCTAAACGCAGTGAGTTGGGGTATCTTGATGCCATTAGGTGCTATAATAGCAAGGTACTTGAAGGTATTCAAATCCGCTGATCCTGCATGGTTTTATCTGCACGCTTCATGTCAGTTCTCAGCCTACGTCGTTGGTGTCGCCGGTTGGAGTACGGGTCTAAAACTAGGCAGTGAATCTTCCGGTATCCAGTATGATGCTCATAGAACCATTGGGATCATATAGAACCATTGGGATCGTACTTTTCTGTCTTGGAACACTTCAGGTACTCAAAGCACACAAAAAGTAATACCATGTATACATATATATTATCCGATAGATGGTAAATGTAGCGTACTGATAGACTGATAGTGAGGGTTTTGATTTGGATTTAGGTGTTTGCTTTGCTTGTAAGGCCAAAACCAGACCACAAATACAGAGTCTACTGGAATATATATCACCATTTGGTGGGATATACAGTTGTAATCCTTAGTGTCATCAACATATTCAAGGGATTGGACATCCTGGAACCTGAGAAGAAGTGGAAGAATGCTTATATTGGAGTCGTCGTAGCTTTGGCATGCAGTGGTGTCGTGTTGGAAGCCCACACATGGTTTCTTGTACTAAGGAGGAAAAGATCAGAAAATGCAGGAAAGATGTCGCATGGTATCAATGGAGCACATGGAAATGGGGTTAACGCCCACACTGCAAGCTGCTAAGCCACAGCAAACATAGAATTCTGGCCTCCTTTTTCAGAAGTAGAAGCTATTTTTGCAGTCTATAAGTAGTGCTAGGAAGAAACTATGGATGAATGGACATTTGTATTCTACCAGCTACTGGTACCGTAAGATACGCGCATATGTTTCTTTAGCACTTTATAGTGTTTTTTTTCGTGGGAAAGGATAAGGATGGTATGAAACAATTTAATGTCACGTCTGAAAAAAATTAAATTTAAATAAAAATTTTAAAATATAATATAAAATTATTAATAGAATATTAAACTATTAAAAATGAATAACATATCTGTTTTATACAATTATATATATATATATATATATATATATAATACGGACACCTTTTGTCTTTATACTTTCTATGCAGCTTATCAAACAACTTGGGCTGTAATTCATGTTATTTATTTTTATAAGCTTTAATTTGGTAATATTTTGTGTAATTAGTGTTACGTAAAACCTTACAAGATTCCTAGTAATTTGTATAGTTACAAGAAGAAAATTATAAAATATTATAGATATTGTAATAATTTATGCAATTGAGTAATGTTTGTAAAATTATACATAATATTATGTGCAAAAGTTGTAATAATATGTAATTATACAATTACATAAACTATTACCAAATTTTGTACCAATTTGTATAATTAAATGATAGTGTAATTGAAACTTCTAAAAAATTCACCAGAACTCCTCGTAAGTAGTGGTTGACTTAATTTTCTTGAAGAAAAAATATTGTTGAAGCGCATCCCTTTCTTACTGCCGATGTTGCAAATAATTCACATATTAAGTCGGAAAGGTCTTTTATTATTCAGGTGGAACCTGTAAATCTAGTAAAGTTTTATGAGATGAATAATCAACAAGATAAGCAAATTTACCATTGTCTTCTCCAAGTGGTCCAATATCTAGATCTCCTTCCATCCATCTTTTGTAAAACTCATCTTGGGTAGAGTTTTTCTTTTTCTTTTTCTTTCCTGGCTTTAATGCAGACATGTCCATACTATCAATCCAGGCGACCATTCTCCAGACCACCCATTCCAAAAATGACATAATTTGAATAAAACTTAGAAAACTCATTCTCAATGGTTCGGATTTTGAGAAAGGTTTTTTTTTTACCCAAATTTCATCCGCTCCGAATATATTATACTATAAAAAATATCATATTAATTATATATTATTTAATAATATATATTTATATTTATATTAAATCATTAATTTAATAATAATTAAATTTATTATTCAAACTTAAAAAAAAATAAAATAAACTTATTCAACTAAATAACTCAATCCAAAATATAAAATTTTAAAAATTTTATTCAATACAATAAAATATTTATCATATTTATTTGTGTTTTCAAATACAATAAAATATTTATTATATCTATGACAGTATTTTTTGAATTTTTAATGTGTTAAAAAATTATTTTAATAATTTTTAGTGCATTTAGTGTATTATATTTTTTTTAAAAATATTTTTAAATAAAAACTATTCTAAAAAATAAAAAAATACCAGACTAGCTCAAGTCCGAATTTACCTTTACTAAATTGAGCTAAAACTAGAGAAAAGAAAAAGTAAAATCACTTTTCAGATCGGACCAAGCTTCTAAATATTTCAGATTGATTAAACCAGCCCATGATGTACTCAAATAACAATGGAATGAGAAAATGAAAAAAAGAGCCTACCATAAAACTTAAATCGAACCTTCATAAAAATAAAAATAAAAACCACCACGGGCCACATTATTATAACGCAGGTGCAGAGTAAAATTTACTATAACAAATAAAAGGAAAAAAATGTAGATTTGAATCAATTATCTGAATAAATTAACCTCAGAGACTTATTCTATTTTCACCTTCATAACATTGTATTATCTTCAGAACCTTTCCCATAATCCCAGACCTATACATCCACAGACGTTTATATTGGCATTCATCCCAAACATTGCAAACTACATATGACCAAAAACCAAGATTCTAAGAAAGAGGATCACAATTGATTTTTTTTTCTTTTACATATTACACGTCCTCTGAGAGGACCACGAGATCACTATATGGTGCAGTCAACTTGTGTTAGTTATTTTAAAAAAAAAAAAAACAAAAAGAGATTACAGTACACTAGAGTTCACTATGGGCGGTCTCTAAGCTCAAGGGCAGCGATTTCTCTCACAACCTGAGCCTTGTCCGCCTCAAACTGTTCATCCTCTGTAAGACATCAAACAGGGAACAACAAATAAAGTGCCAAGCCTACACATTTACAAGGAAAAACAATGCTACCATTTGTATCTTTTTGTACCTTTATTAGTCTTGAAATCTGCAAACAATCGTAGAAGCTTGCTTTTATTGGCAACGAGTATGCTAACAATGTCTGGAGGCTTATTCTGTTTTGCAGCAAACAACTGTAGAGAGATTCACAAAAGATGTAAGAAAAAGATATAGTGAGCAATTTAACGTATCAAATTATCATGTGTTCCCCAGAGGAGGAAAAATTAACATGACACCTTGAAAACATGAAAAGCTTCTATTTGAATGCTCTTGCTTGATTCCTGCAATTAAAGGGATTCATTAGTTGCTGCTTGAAGCGAACTATGTATGGTTAAACTCAATTTCGAAAATAATTGTTGGTCTTTAACCATGTTGCTCGGACTCTTCATTTTTCTTCAAGTAACTTTGTCTAATACTCATGTCCATTGCATGGATATGGAGATAAGACCTCTAAAGATCCTCCAAATATATAGAAAAAGGTTTCTAACCATAACATGTCAGATGCATACCCACATGAACATACTCCCGAGTCCGAGTAACATAGGTCTTTAATACTTGAGCATTGAAAATCTTGGTAATTGCAGCTACCGGGATGATCATATTCATAGCTACAGGCTAGTATTATACTTAAACATTAATTACACGAAGAACAAAATTTTGCTAGTTTATGCCAGACATTTTTTATATTAGTCATTAGCAACTCGTTTGAGGGTTATTTCATTTTTAAAGCTTTATGTAAGATGCGCAATAGACCAAGTCTGGTAGAGTTTATTACCCAGATAAAATAACAATAAGCAATCGAAACTCTCAAAATTTTATCATTCCAAAATGATGTGGAATAAACAAAACATGAAAGCAAGAAACAGAAGGAAGTGTGGTACCCTTAGAAGATTCATAAGAATCCGTAAGTTATCCTTTGAGCTCACATATCTGGTCATGACAGCTGCATTTGAGCGGTCCAACAAAATATCTCCCAACAACTATAACATTAAGAAGAGAAAACATTAAGAATAATAGAAAAGGCCTCCCTAGCAACTAAAACTGGAACTGCAATTTGCACCGACACATAACTCAAAAAATAACAGGGCCTTCATACTGCTATGATTTTGGCATTTAAAAGAGGAAATTCAATTGGATTGAGTTGTCAAATCTTAACCAACACTTTTGGATACTCATAACTAACTATAGATGTTTCGGATCCCCGAATGGTAAGACAATCTTTACACTCCTTACACTTCTCAAACATCCTATTTCTAGTTTGAAATCAGCAAATGAACCCTTAAAAAAACTTCTATGAATTCAAGCATGTTTAAAAGCACAAGTTTTTGTTTCAATTGAAAAAGAATCACTAAAATAGTCACTGTTTTTAGCAAGGGTCATACCTTGATAGCTTGTCGTCTCGTAATGTAGTTGCTTGATTCCAGCAACTTTGAGTTATATTCTGCAAAAAACTGAAACAACAAATACGATTTGTTTCTTTGAGCTCTAACTAATGAAAACTTTCAACGTTAACATTTATATATGAAGAACTCAATGGGATCTTAATGTAGCTACTCCTAGCACCATTACAATCAACAACCATGTGAATAAAATATCTAGTCAAAAATGAAAGAGCAAATAAAGTGATTCCAATTGAAGCAATTTTCAAGCTGATAATAATGGAGAGTGAAAAAAGTACTAAAAATAATAGTGAACTGAAAAGATTTTCCTAGTACCCTGCTCGTATTTAGCATCAAAACACCACAATTTAAAAGATGAAAGAATGGAGGAGCAACACTTACCCAGTCATAGTTCTTGGAAAGAAATTCAGCTACGGTGGACTTATGCCTCGTCAAGAGCTCCTATAAGAAAACAAGATATTACAGAACATCAGAAGTCAGATGCACAATTCAAAACCCTTAAAGAAAGAATGGAGGAAGATGAGGAAGTTCATGAGAAGATGACTCAACATCAAACAACAACCTTGTTTGAAAAACTGAAATTGAAAAGCATCTTCATTTCATCAATCAACATAAAATTGAAAAGCAAACCTTACCTACTTTAAAAAATAAAACAAACAACAGGTTGTTCTGAGACTAGATTCCAATGACAAATGCAGAATCAAAAGTGCAATAGTAAGAAGCAGACAGAAAATGGGAGGAAACAAGATCATTATAGTACTTAGATCAGCAGTACACAACCTTAAAAGTTGCAGCAGCATCAGCAGCAATGTCAAAATTTGGAAGTTGTATATAGTCAAAAAACTTCTTCATGTGCTGTGACTCCAAAACATACCTGTAAATCAAACAAAACAGGACACATAGAGCTAATAATATATCCAAAAATCTTCAATTAATTTGAAACCTTTCGATCTAAACTTTAGGAGTTGAGGCTCTCTTTCAAATGTAAAAAGAATACATATTATAAAAAGGAAACATTTCAAAGGTAAATATTGGAGAAGATTGCTGCTTAAACGCAACCATGATGGAAACACTGCTGATTAGAAAGAGGAATTAGAAAAAGAATCGGGGTATTCATTTATATTCACTTAAAAGAAGAGATGCCAAGTCATGAAGGCATAAGTCGACTAGGTTGAATTTTCTCACCTTGCAACAGTCTGATGCCGTATGCATTCTCTCAACATTGCACCATAATGTAAAGCCATGTCTGTGTTTTCATAACTGAGTAAACAGCATCTAAAAATCAGAATACTGTGATCAAATGATGGATACAAAATAAACCTCAATTTTACAGCATAACCAAAATATTGCATAAACCAGATATCATCTTAGGATTATAGCTCCAATACAAACATGGCAAATGTTTGGCACAGAAGTGAGTCCATCAATAAGAAGAACCCAGTAATGGAAGTGCCGCCATAGTCTCTTTTGCTTAATCAAAGAACCAAACAAAATGCTGAAAACTATCAGTAACTTATCATCTTAGCTCTAGCATTAAGTTGTCAAGACTTGATAACACAAAGACAAAGATCCAACGAACCATTGAAGTTACATTGAAAACCAACCTATAAAAAGTAAAGTAATAAACCTTTTAAGATTTCCACTTACCCTGCTATTAAAATATCTAAAAGATCTAAGTTCGCTTCCAAGTAATCAGAAGCAATCAACCGCGAATTCACTTGTTGCCTTTGCAAATTGGCAACAACTTGAGTGGCATCTTTCCTTGCCTGCAAAGGAAGCCACTTGTCAAATAATCATAGAAGCAACAACGGGGACAACAACAACTCTTGCCAAGGAAATTCCTCATGTAAACATTGTTGAGTAAGTTAAGTCATCTTAACTTTGTAGTCAATCAGTTACCTCTAAGTTCAATTTAGGAAGGCAAGTGATCAAGAGCCGCAGCGTATTCTCTCTGAAGAACTCTTGAGTCAGTTGTGCACAAGCTTCTGAGACTGGCTCAGATTCACTATTTCCATAAAGAATAGATTTCAACTCCCTTAAATTCTTGAACAATTCTGCCATCTGCGTCAAGATTAAGTTAAAATATAAGGATTAGACACCGAACCTATGTTAATTTTGGCAAATCCAATAACTGCTCAGGCACAACAAAATCATACATATTCGATTCCAATAGTAACTATATCACATGCTGCAGTCATCAAAATCCAAAGGGGGCGATCCAGATCAACAAACAAAAGAAATCGAATAGCAATAAAACCAAGTCGAAACAATTAAGATGCTATGAGTAAAAGGTTTTTTCAGTAACGAACTTTCTCTTCCCGCTTGGATTCACGACTTTCGGAGGAGCGGGCGGCGAAGCTGAGGAGATCACGCGTTTGGCGCACGATATCGACGGGAGTTCGCGGCTTGGATTTGAAAAGCCCCTTCATCTTGGTAGACGATGACTTATCGTAGAGGATTGATGATGTAGAAGTACTATCAGGTTGTGCTGCGGGATGCCTGAGCCTCTGTGCGACGGCTCTGCTCGTCGCACCGCCCGGCTTGCTTATACAAATTCCTATTCTTTCACCAAAAAAGAAAATCGCTTCCAAGTTTTTCAGTCACTTTTTCAGTTAATGTTTTGGAATGCTTAAACAATGGTGAGTTTTAGTTGATTTGGCTTCTTTTCCGATATTTTCTGCGATTTGATTATTTCGATCACTTACTATTTATCCAACGGCTCTGCTCAGCTTTGGGATTTCCCTTTTTAACATGAATTACTCAACTGTTGGTCGTTGGTTACTGTTCTTTACTTTAAGAGCATGTTTGGTTGGAGGAGTATGAATATATTATAGCCCAATTCAATGGGCTCACCACCGCACTATTGTTTGGTTTATAGCAATTGTCAGCCCGTGTTGAATATGGGCTTACTCAGGGAAGAGAAAGCATAGTTCCCTGCCCTCCCCACTAAATGGGTGATTCAGGACGTGTGAAATAAGAAATTAGGCTCCGTTTGTTTGTCAGTAAAATATTTTTTAGAAAATAATTTACTTTTTTGAAAATAGTTTACTTTTTTAGTGTTTGGATGAGTATATTTAAAATATTTTCTATTATTTTGTAATTTCCTAAAAATATTTTTAGGAAAAACTATTTTTACATATATTAATAAATTTATATTTTAAATTGTTTTTACATATATTGCCATGATTTATTTATAAATATATAAATAAATTAAATATATAATAATATTCAATTATTAAGCTAGAAAATTAACTGTCATAAATTGAAAACAACCAAAATAAAATAAATTATTTCTAATTGTGTTATAAAATAATAATAAAAAGAATTGAATAACTATAGAAATTAATACTAGAAACCAATATATATAAACCCTTAATTTTATTAAAATACTCATGTCATATATATATATATATATATATATATAATATTAATATGTATAGACTCGTGTATGGGATAAACTCTTCAAATACATGGTTCAACATAAGTGTTAGAACATGAATCTTGCAAGAAAAATGAATAAACTCCATAAAGCAATGTTTGATGGAAATTATGACAACTGACTATAAAAGTCCTAATTAGAATCTTAATTCATAAGAAGAATGTATAAGAAAATCCATTAAATCAATCTCTTCTTTTCTATTATCCTCTTAAACATATTTCATCTTTGTTTCGATCTTCAGTAAGTACCAAAATATTGTTCCTTTATGTTCCTAAAGCTCCTGCCATTTTCTTTTAATGGCTGAAAAAAGAGAGAGGAAAAAGAGTGCATAGAAATAGAGTTAAAACAACCAACAACAGAGAGTTGAAATTAGATAAGGAAGAGGGACATAAAAATGAAAGGAGAACCTCAATCCAGTTTCTTCATCTGTACATTTATTAACATTCAATTTGCTGACCCTAAAATCCAATTGAATTTCTCTTATGGCTCTATCAGTGAGAAGATGATGAGCAATCAACTATTTGATGCTTCCTACACTAAGAAAATAAAGAAGAAAAAGTTTCTCATCTCTACAGCCATATTCTTGATTCCAACTTTCTGGTAAAGTCTTCATCTCTTATGAAGCCACCTTTCAATATGCATGGAGTATCAATGACAGTTACATTAGGAATCTGAGTTTTGTATCGTTCAAAGCATTGAAATCATTCCCTCTATGAGTATTTCATTTCAAAGAGATGTGTTTGGCAGCAGCGGTGTTTCTTTGCATAATCACTCTGTCAAATATGGCTTTCATCTGCGTCAGCTCATCAAATATCTTCTCAGCTGCAGAAATAAATTATGAAGTAATAAAGAAAACTGCATATTAAAGAAGGCTATGATAACCATGATCCTTGTTTATAGAGAAAGATTGCTTCAAATGATATTAGCTCCCAATTTTCTGATAGTTTTTGTTCAAACTTCACTTGGAATGATGATTGAAGTCGTTGCCTACATTAATCAGTACCGAAAATATGTCATCTACATAAAACCATTATAATTTTTAGTCTGTGCAGATTGATCACTGCTGTTTGGAAAGGCAAAAGTGAATCTCATAGGTGTCACATAGAAAAGCCCCTAATCTATTTACACGAGGAAGGCAACAGCATGCATCAACCTAGTGGCATATGTTATTTATGCACATACGGCATAACTTTATCCAATATTGTTAAGACAAGCACCTAGGCATTGCGCCTTAGCATCAAAACAAAAGCACCTGAAACTCCTTCAGGCCAGGCGCATTCAGTAGGCACAAGCTTGGCACCCCTAGGCATGCACTTTTGTAAGGCAACACACACACAGAAAAAAACCATTTTGAAAAGGGATCCTTCTCAATATTTGAGTATACGACGACAGACACAGGACCAAAAGAAATCATGCACACCAGCCAACAAAATTAAAAGAAAATTTAGCTTGTTCACTAAACAAATTCGACCAACTTTCAGAGTTTATTATCATAAGTATAAATCTTAAGCTTATCAAATACACAAGCACATACTCATCAAGACTAATAGATATACAAAAATGCACACACAATGCTTGTTGCATCTTATTTCACTCGAGTAAAAATTCTTTTCTTTAGAGCTTCGTGCCTTAGTCAATACAAAGGTTCAAACGCGTAGAGTGCACACCTTGCCCTTAACAAAACGATCTTTGCCATCCATCAATTTATAAAACCAATCAAACATGGATATTATTAATAGAGTTCTCTATGTTCTAAGCTAAGAGCCAATACTTTCTTCCTTATACACGCACATAGAAACAATCAACATTCAAACAAAAGATCAACATTCAAAAACATCTAATTACATCAAAAACATAAGCTTGGAATGAATTAGTACGCGTTATTCAAACAAATGTCATCACCTTTCTCTCTTTTTTTTTTAATTTAACAATGAGAATCCAAAATCAACAGATGACAAGGAAAACTTTGAAAAATCGAATTTATTTTACAAAATTCTCAATCATTTACTCCATTTCAAAGAAATCAACTGCGGGAAAATCGAATCCTAACTTGTAAATATAAAAATGAGCTATCTGTAGAAGATGTTCGGGAACTCCTCTCTTAAGGTCCGAATAGCGTAACCCATATTCATGTAATAATCCTGCTTCTCCTCTTTCTTTTTGCCGGGCTTCGGTCCTCGCTTCACCGGAGCCGAAAATTGTACATACAAACTCAAGTTTTGGCTCAAACTCAAAACCGTACTGTCGGCATCTTTAACATCGACCCTAGTGTTGGTCATTGACCAAACTTTCTCATCATCGTTCTTCGAAATCGCATAGCTCTTAAGGAATTTAGGACGGAGGGTAGGGTACCTGGAAAATTTGCTAAGAGATTGAAAAAAAAAGATAGATAGGTAACAAAAATCAGAATGATCAAAGAGATAAAAATGGGTAGGGTACCTGGCAATGGCACTAATTTGCAATCCAAGGGGAAGGGGAAAGGGAAGGTGAAGGGGAGAAGGTGTTTTCCTGTGTTTTGGAAAATGTCTTACCGAAAAAAAAAGTGTAAGACATTTTCCCAAAAGAAGACTGATTTTCCCATATTTTGGAAAAACATTTACAGTGAGAGTTTATTTTCCACCAAACAAACAACGAACCTAAATTCTTCTCGGGCATGCCATATAGAAAGGCAAGAAGAGACTCACCTTTGTTTTTTTCCGTTTTGAAACCTTCCTCACTCAACCCGACAACCCTTCTCACCCAGCCTTTCTTGCTTGCTTCACCTTCGGCCACTAGCCCCAAATTCTTCTCGAGCATGCCATAAAGAAAGGCAAACAAGAAAGCTACTTCTGTTTTTCTCTCTCTAAATAAAAATTTACAGAGGCTTCTCCTTTCTTTCTTTGTTTTCTGTAACAAACCCAGAAGTTTTAACCTAGTTTCAGGTATTTTTCTTCATATAAACTACGATAATTTTCCTTGTATGTTACTAACTTAATATCATTCATTTACTGATTTTTAGCTCTTTTGGTTTTATATTGCACCATTTAAAAAAAAAAAAGACTTTTATGTTTTTTTATTAGTGGGTGATTTCTTTTTTTTTTTTCTTTACTTCATGATTAGGTATATAGGCTTTGTTAGTTCATTCTAAGAGGAAATTGGAAGTTGTTTTATTTTGGGTTTAAATTGTTAAAAGCATTAATTAATCAAAGGAAAAGAAGCATTTTTAAGGGGGATTTGGGGTTGCATGTGTTCTTTTGGTGTTCTTATTAATTTGTTGTGTAAAAGAAAGCACTTGGTGTTAATTGAAGTTATTTGCAATGCATTTAATTGGTTTTATTTTACGAGTGATTGATTTTGTTGTAATTTAAAGTATGCTAAAGTGAATGGTGAATTGCTTACTAAAAAAGGTGAACGGTTTTATCTGTTAAGGATGCAAGTCTATCATTTGTGCTTTTAAGTTCCTCCTTTAAGTTATTCTGCAAATTTGTTTTGACATATTCATCACACACACACTTTGTTCCATGTTTGATACTTGTTCCTTTTTAACTTTCATTGTTGAGAAAAAATTTGAGATAGATTTCTTTTCATGTGTCTTCAGTGGTACCTACAAACATAGTTGAAGAAATAATTAGTGGATTTCTTAGAATAAACCTTGACACCATGAGTTTCTAGTTAAATGCAACCTTTTTCCTGTAACAAAGCTAAGCAGAGTAAGACAGTGAATACAAGTTAAAAATCATTGAAACCAAATAGAAACTCATCCGTGGAGTTGTATCTGGACCAATGATCTAGACCAACTGTCAGCTGATGAATCCCTAAACTATGAAATCAAATAACATAAATTCCTTTAAATTCGAAATGCTAGTCATCTCCTATTTCACATTATGAAATATTCCTATTTAGCTTTTTCTTCTTTGTTGGGTTATGTTATTTATGTGTTTCTTATTTATTGTGTTATGGGCATGTTGTTTTACTTCTTCAAACATATTGCTTTACTTTTTCTTCTTCTCTTTTTAGTATTGAAATTGTATTTTTATTTTTGCCTCTCATCCCAACCTCTCTTGCTTGCTTCGCATCTGGCCACTAGCACTACTCCCTTAGTCCCTTGGCTTGCTTGCTCCACCTATAACTAAGCCTCTTGTATTCACTGAATCACTGTAAGCTCTTTTACAATTAAATTATTTGATTTTTTTTACTGTTACTGAAATTAGTATTGAAGAACTGTGAGCATTTTAACTTAATTCTCTCTAATATGATACTGGTCAAGATTGTTAACTCTACCATAAAAAATTACATTCCCAGAACATAAACCAGTAGCACTTCAAGTTACCAAAATAATTACCTACTGTCATTTCAATCATTCTTCCATGGTTCTAAGATTATAAGCTCCCTTGGAAGAAATAAGAAAGCCTACATTGATATTCCCATCTCAGAAAACATCATTCAATACATTCCGCTTTAATTATTGAATAGAATATAATTCTGGTACTGTCTTATTTGCATTTAACTCTTTAACCTACTCTCCATCTCATATATATATATCGACTTTGAAGGCTTTCTGAGCATTGCCCTTTCTCATTATAGTTATTCTTTTTAGCTTTGCATTGTGTGCTTTGAAGATATATGCATCACATTTTGTTTTGAGATTGATTTATACTATGATTTGAAGATATAAGTTCTTCTTAGTTGAGAAGGTTCTGATGTTGACGGATGAGTTCTTCGAGATGTCATTACTAAGAAACATAGGCATGGAGGAAGTTTAATTATTTTTTTAGATTATAATAATATTGAATGTAATAGGCCCAATTTGCTCGGGCTATTAAAAGTCTAAAAAAACAGAATAAACCAAATAAAAGAAAAATAAAGTTTTTTTTTAAACAGTCCATTTACAAAACCCAAATTGCTAGCCTATTTACATAGCCCAATTGAAGCACTAGTTATGGCCCATTTACAAATCACACCGGTAGCCCACATTTGAACCTCATTACACCTAAAAACCTTTAGCCCAAATACCCAAACTAGACCCAAATCAGCAAGGCCAAGGAAGGCCCAATGCCTAAACTGAATCAGGAAACCCTAGGGTTTCCAGAAACCTTCGGGCCGCAAGCACAATCCCAATCATCACGCCGTAGTCAGCGACCCCTCATCTCGCGCCGCAATCGGCTAGCCAGTGCGCCATCATCAGCGCCTGATCGTTGCCGGTTTTCTCGTCGTCACCTGCAAAAAGGGAAAGAAATACACAGCAAATATGGAAAGGAATCGAATAGAAGAACACACCAAATTTGTACTTAGAAAACAGGGGCTATAAAAGCCGAATATCTTCACTGTAATATGGGATTTTTTTACATATTTACAAACAAATATAAGCATATATACATACAAGAAAGAAATACGAGCAGTTTCTTTTTGGAAAAAGGTGATTTTAGTTACATATTTCGTTCCTTATAGTTTATTTCTTTTTGTTCAACACATATGAATTGTTTTTTACAAAAAACTGTCGGTATTTAGAAAATAGAAGAGATTACCTGTGATTTTCCTGGAAAAATGAAGGCTTTTAACCTTCCCACCTACGTGTACGGCGGCGCGTGTGGCGCGTGAGCGCGTGCAGCCCGATGACCAGAGCTTGGCCTGACGGAGGCCAGAGGCCAGAGGCCAGAGCCCCGAGGGCTCTTCTCTTCTTCTCTTTCAGAGGATTCCAAGTGTTTTTTTTTAAACCAGCTTTAAAAACGAATTTTTGGGCCCAAATCTGATTTATATAGTATTATAAAAACGGTGTCGTTTTTGCTTAGTTTAATAAGCACCAAAACAGCGCCGTTTAAGTGAAGGATCCGCGCGTTGACCTGTGACCCGGGGAGGATCCGCACGTTTTTTGGCAGATGGGCAAATTTCCATTTGAGCCCTTCCGCATTATTTCGTTTTTTAATTTCGTTCAATTTTAAATTTCTTTATTTTTAAATCTGGCCCTAATAATTTGTTTCTGTTTCAATTTGGTCCCTGAACCCTTTAAAGCGCAATCCTCGAAACGGCGCCGTTTTGGGAATAGGGTATAATTGCCCAGTGAGTCCTTCATTTATTGCGCGCATTTCAATTAAACCCCAAATTTAGTTTTAATTTCTTTTAATTTATCCCCAGAGTTTTATTGAGTTTTAAATTTAGTCTTGTTTTATTTATTCATTTGTTTCTTTTTTATTTACCTATTTTAATATTTTATATATTATTTATTTCATTCTAAATTTTTATATAAATTTTTTATTACACATTATTTTTTATATAATTATTTTCACATATTATTTATCATATAAAAATTGTTTTTTTAATGTTAGTGTTATATTATTATTCTTATATATTACTTATTATGTATTAAGTATAATTATAAAATTTTGTATATTATTATAAATATTATATATATATATATATATTTGTATGTTATCATTAAATGTTTTGTATATTATATGATATTCTAAAATTTCTTGTAAAATTTTGCTCCTATTTATCATATTATTGTTCTTATAAATATATGTACTAAGTTATTATATTATATATTGTATATTTTTATTAATTAATTTTACAAGTATTAACTATTAAATTTTTGTTTTATTTGCTATTTTTATGTTATTTTTTTATATTTGCATGAAATATTAATATATGTATTATGTAACTTATGTTGTTTTTTTAGGTTATATTTGCATGAAATATTATTATATATATTATGTAATTTATATTTCTATATTTATTGTTTTCTATATTATATTTGCATGAAATGTTAAAGTATGTATCATGTAGTTTATATTATTTAGTATTGATATCTTGTAATATGTTAAATGCATCATTGTTTTAAAAAAATTTTATATTTCATTTAATCCAAAAGAATTTTAAAAATGAGGCAATGTTTTTTTGTATTTAGGAATTCGGGAAGTAGTGCCTTAACATGCTAGGTTGCGATTTCCCGTTTGTCTAAATGTCTAAAGTATCCTTCTAAATAGATTTTGTAAATCACGAGATGATTTCAGTTACGAAAGTTTAAGAATATCATGTCCAATCATGTTGGATGTGACGTTTGTACTTTTTTGGAGCGAAGGAATCTCGATTTTCAACTCAAATTATTATGGTTTTAAAAAGGAATCCTATTCTTAAATTCTTTCAAACTTTTGACATTAAGACATAAAACTATTCAATTTGGTACCAATTTTGGGCGTTACGAGGGTGCTAATCCTTCCCCGTACGTAATCGATTCCCGAACCTATTTTTTTAATTCTCGAAGACCAAAATTAATGTTTTGAAATAAAATATTTTAAAAGTGATCCAATCACACTTAAAAAAATTGGTGGCGAATCCCATTTTCGTTTTCAAAAGTCGACCTCGTTTTTCCAAGAACTTATAAAAAAGTGGTTTCGACAACTTGGCGACTCCACTGGGGACCAATAAGAGAGTCAGACCAAAAATTGATTGCTTTCTGCCTTAATGTCGAAAATTTGGAAAATTTTAAAATACAATCTTTTTACATGTGTTTGTTGCATATGATTGTTATTTTCCGCACACATTGCATTTGCATGACCGTTGTGGTCACACCCTTAAGTAGGAGTGAGAAGCTACGCTTTCATGAGGTTTTCACCTCTACATGGGCTAGTGGATTGTTTCCGGGATACATCCGTACCTATGTCTTCGTGAGATTTTCATCTCCGCATGGCCATAGGGAAATGTGTCTCCCTGAACTAAACTTGGTCCATATGAGCCTATAATGGGTGAGGATCGAGGAATCTGCTGGTTCAGGTACCCTCGCTTTAGAACTGAAACACATATAGTGAACTTTAAGTGCTTACCCTAAATAGTACAGTAATAACCTTTAGTAAGCTACCCTTATAAGTGCTTGTTTATTATACCTTTTATATATGACACTGGCCTATTTTATTTTGTTATCATTGCATGTCATTCAACATTTAAAAGTGTCGATTCACGGTTCGATTTCTAGATTAGAAAGTTTTGTAATGAGGAACGAATATCTTGATAAAGTGGAGGACAACGCTTCTGTCTGTGCGTGGTCAGAGAAAACCCAGTTAGAGAAAGGAGATAGTGTCACTGAGGGGTATACATCAGAGTTGTGGGACTTCACTCGTATCAGTTCGTCACAGAATGAGTTTCAAGAGTTGAAGGACATTTGCGCCTAATGGGATGATGAGACTAAGCAGCTGTTCTACCAGAATTATGGAGAACTTCCCTATTTGCTAGACATCAAGGTGGATAAGCATCTGTTTCGAGCTATGGTACAGTTCTGGAACCCTGCTTATAGTTGTTTTACATTTGGAGAGGTAGACTTAGTACCTAATTCGGAGGAGTATACGACCTTGCTTCGCTGTCTGAGACTTCAAGGTAACAAAGCTTATGTTAGGGCTGCTAATCACCCAACTTTTGTGAAGAAATTAGTGATGATCACAAGGATGAGTGTACAGTGGGCCGCAGCTTGAATCCAACAAAAGGGTGATGGTAAATGCATTCCGTGGGCAAGTTTGAGGGATCTGATATTGGCGCACCCAGATGTGAAGAGGAAAGTTAATGTCTTGGCCCTGAGTATTTATGGCTTGATAATCTTCCCCAAAGCTTTGGGGTACATAGATGAGGCAGTTGCGGATTTATTCGATTGACTTGGTAAACAGAACACACCTGTGCCTGCAATCCTAGCTGAGACATTCAGATCCTTGAGTGCATGTCGGAGAGCTGGTGAAGGTAGATTCATTGGATGCGCACAGTTGTTGTTAGTTTGGTTCCACAGTCACTTTTGGAAGGTTGATAAGGTTCCTTGCCGAGTGTTCTTTGAGGATTATTCTCCCTTAAAGGAAGCAGCAGCTACACCGAAGAGAGATGACATTACAGAGGAAAGGTGGATGGAAATACTTTAGAATCTCCAAGAGGAAGATGTTATGTCGAAAGCCCCTTGGATGGCTCCTAATGAAGTCCTTTATCGTTACGGAAGCTTTGATTGGGTACCTCTTCCTAGAATTTGGAGAGTTGTTGGTTATGCACCATTACTCATCCTAAGGCAAAACAAAGCAAGGCAGTTTATACCAGCAACACAAGGGTTAGCTCAGAGTGATTTCTCATATAAATAGGATCATTATAAGAGGAAGATGCGAGAGATTTTCGAGGTTTGAAAGAAGATTTACTGTGAGAAGATTCTGACTGAAGGTCTGACGACAACCCTTGAGTACAAAGGGTGGTTTAGCAAGAGGATCAATGATAACATCCCTAGGCCAAGTTTGGGGGCTGCTCGATCAATAGAGGAGAATTTACGAGTGGTTCCATCAGAGTTAGAAGTCATGAAGCAAGAGTTCGAAAGAAAGAGTTTGGAGCTCGGGAAAAAGATAGAAAAGCTGGAGGAAGAGAAGATGTACCTAAGCTTAGACGTCGACGTTCAGAATATTGAGGTCGAGAAAGTGAGGAAAGAAAAGAGGAAGATTGAGGAAGACCGAGATGACTGTAAGACGCAATACAAGAGGATACAGCTATCAGTGAAGAGAGCTGGATTGGGGAAGTCTTCTGAGCTGTGGCAACAAGAGGTTCAAGAAGAAAGAGCCAAAGCCGAGTATTGGGAGAAGAAGTTCTAAGAGATGTAGGCCCAGAATCAGGCCCTAGAGAAGGAGAATCAAGGATTAAAAGCTAAGGTGACTGAGCTTGGACGATCTCTTCATCATCACCGAAGTCGTAACTCTGCGGTCGAGTTAAAGGCAAGTCTGAACAAGATCGAGGAAATGAAGTACAATATTAGAGGGTTGGAAGAGCATTGCAGAACTGTGAACTTCAGATTGAGTAGCTTGAGGCAAGAGAAGGACATTGGAAAGGAGAGCTTCACCATTTTCAGGATCAAGTCAGAGATAGGGACTACCTCATGGGAGAAGCCATAGTCCAGATTCGATAAGTTGCCGATCATTTGCAAGACTTGGCAGCGCAAGCTAATGTATTGAGTGCAAGGTATGAGTCAGTGTCAGATAGAGATCGAGAATTAGCTTTGTTATTGGATAAGGTTAAAACTCTGGGCCTGAGGGCGAAAGCGTATTTGTAATCTGTTTTGTGTGAAGATTTTTGTTTCTTAAATAACGTTTTCTAAAAAAAACTGAATCAGAATCGATATATATATATTTTTTTGCATTTATGCATTTGCATCTCATCGCATCATATGCATTCAAAGTTATAGAAAGACCCTAATTAGTTAAAATTACCAGAGAGAGAGAAAGAGAGAGTGAGAGAAAGAGAAAACCTGGAAGCAACACATCCTTACGGTACACGCGCTAAGACAAAGAATATGGATCAAAGACTTGAGTAGATCTAGAGAGAAATGCAAGAGCAATTGCAGGAACAATTGGCAAAAATCCAACAGGAGATGAAGGATCAAATGTTGGAGGCCCAAAGGAATATGATGGCTGAAATGGCTCAGCTGCTGAAGGGGGCAACAGATAAAGGAAAGGCCCCTATGACTATCACTGATGAGGATAATGAGGATCATCCTCCGGGTTTTACCCCACCCCATGTGCAAACTCAACCTGAGGCATATCCCCGAAGGCCGTCCGTCACAATAAGGCCTCAACATGGGCAAGTCGATGCTGGAGCACCCATGAACTTCCAAACTGGCTCGGGATCCAACCCGAGAGATAACCCTACCAATCCAGTCATTCTTGATTTAGATGTAGCTGAGAGGGAAGAAATGAGACTCAAATCATTAAGGCAATTAGAAGAACGTTGCAGATGGTTAGAGGAGAAATTTAAGGCATTGGAAAACGCTGATAATCATTAGGGAATTGATGCCAAAGACTTGAGTTTGGTCCTAGAGTTGGTATTTCCTCATAAGTTCAAGGTGCCGGAATTTGAGAAGTACAATGGGACTACTTGCCCTGAGGCCCATATCACCATGTTCTGTAGGCGGATGACCGGTTATGTAAACAATGATCAATTATTGATCCATTGTTTCCAGGATAGTTTGGTTGGGGTAGCGGCTAGGTGGTACATTTAATTGAGCCGCGCTAGGATCGGTTCTTGGAGAGACTTAGCGCAAGCCTTCATGCAACAATATAATCATGTGACTAACATGACTCCTGATAGAATCACTCTGCAGAACATGGAAAAGAAGCTTAATGAGAGCTTTAGGCAATATGCACAGAGGTGGAGGGAGGTTGCCATACAAGTTCAACCACCGCTCTTGGAGAAAGAAACTACCATGTTGTTCATTAACACCTTGAGGGCCCCATTCATTACTCACATGATTGGAAGTACCACCAAGAGCTTTGCTGATATAGTTATGGCAGGGGAAATGATTGAGAACGTCATAAGAGGTGGTAAAATAGAGGGGGAAACTGCTAAAAGATCGTCCCCAAGAAGGAAAGATAATGAGGTAAATAATACGAGTAGTTATAACTCAAAAGCAATTACAGTTAGTCAGCCCAGAGTAACTACAGTTGGGCAACAAGGTTCCCAAAAGTAGGGATCTGGTACGAGACAAAACTCTAAAAAGGTCTCATTCATGCCTATCCTAGTGACATACCAGGAGCTTTATCAAAGTTTATTTGATGCGCATGCAATAGCTCCTTTTCATTTGAAACCACTGCAACCTCCATATCCCAAATGGTATGATGCATGCGCTAAATGTAAATACTATGCAGGGATATCGGGGCATTCGATCGAAAATTGCATTGGCTTCAAAAAAGTAGTGGAAAGACTTATCAAGATGGGGGTCGTTAAATTTAAGGACACCCCTAGTACAGAAAACCCGTTGCCGAACCATGGTGATCAATAGATAAACACAATTGGGGAAACTGGTATGAGAAGGATTAAAGAGGACATGGCCGAGGTAAGAATACCGATGAAAGTAATCTGGGAAGAAATAATAAAAAGAGAGTTGATAATCTCTGAAGAAGGAAATAAAGGAGCGTGGGACTACTGCGAGTTCCATGCAAAAGAGGGACACGAGATTCAGGAATGTGACGAGTTTAAGGCTTTGGTACAAAGCTTTATGGATAATAAGGAGCTGGAATTTTATGAAGCTGGCTCAGATGAGGGACACGTATGCGCATTGAAAGGTGAACCAAAGAATCAAAGAATCAACCGACCAAGGATCATTATTTCTCTACCAATGAATAACGAAGTTGAGACACAAATAGCGTCGAAAGTCATTATTCACAAACCCGCTTCCTTTCCTTATAAGGATAACAAGAGGATACCCTGGAATTATGACTGCAATGTGACAATGCCGGAGAGAGAAGATATAGCTATTACTTCTAAGGAGGCTCAAGTTGAAGGTTCCTACACACGTAGTGGGAAGCATTATGATGCAGGAGGCATCAAAGTTGAGCCCACGAAAGTGAAGGCCTTTGACATTGAGAAGGAGAATGGGGCTGAGGTACTTGTTAATGAGCTAGTAAAGGAAGAAGAAGCTAGAGAGTTTTTAAAATTCCTGAAACACAGTGGGTACAGCATGGTTAAACAATTGCGCAAACAACTAGCTCGCATATCAGTGTTGGCTTTACTTCTGAGTTCAGAGGTACATCGTGAGGCATTAATGAAGGTGCTCAACGAGACTTACGTTACTAATGATATATCCGTCAACAAGTTGGATCGATTGGTTAGTAACATAAGTGCTGACAACTTCGTTTATTTCAATGATGATGAAATCCCACCTAGTGGCATGAGATCAGTTAAAGCTTTGCACATTACCATTCGCTACAAAGGATATACATTGTCGAGTGTGCTTATTGATAATGGGTCAGCCTTAAATGTCTTTCCATTGTCCACATTGAACAGATTGCCCATAGACAGTTCTCACATGAAAACATGCCATAATGTAGTGAAAGTATTCGATGGCACGGAGAGAAAGGTTATGGTAAGAATTGATATCCCTTTGATGACCGGGCCAAACACGTATGAGGTAGACTTTCTAGTGATGGACATCAAACCCTCTTATAATTGCTTATTGGGGAGGCCTTGGATACATTCGGCAGGAGCGGTGCCCTCATCTTTGCACCAGAAATTGAAGCTAGTAACAGACAGATGGCTGGTCACCATAAATGCTGAGGAAGACATCATAGCAGCAATTACCAGTGACGCACCCTATGTAGAGGCGAACGAGGAGACCATTGAGTGTTCTTTTCGCTCCTTTGAATTCGTTAATGCAACATTTATTTCAGAGGGGAATGAGGTGCCGGTGCCTAAGATATCCAGAAACATAAGAATGGGTTTACAGATGACAGTGGGGAAATGAGCCTTGCCAGGAAAAGGATTGGAAAGATATCTCCAAGCAGGGATTCAAGTTCCAGAACTAAAGGAGAAGAGAGACCATTTTGGCTTGGGTTTCAGGCCAGATCACAGACAGAGAAGGAAGGAAATAGAGAAGCATCAAGAAAGAAGAAGGGCGCGTTTAAGTGGAAGAGAAGTAGAGTGAGAATCGATGACGTTCCCTCATATATCTCAGACTGTTATATCAGGAGGGATAATTCACCCTAGGAGAGGGTTGCTCGAAAAAGAAAGTCATTACATCAATGCTGCACATAATGAAGAGTCTAAATGAAGAAACCTTGATGGCGTTCGCCCTTACAAACCGGGAAGCTCTTTAGACAATTGGACTGCAGAAGAACTTCCTGTAGTTTTTAAAGATTTTTTAGAGTAATTTTTCAGAACACTCTTGTTGCTCTAAAGCCTAGGAGTAATAAGATTTCATTTGTGAAATAGGCTCATGTTCAGATATTTTGTTTCAATAAAACACGTCTTTACTATCAATTCGAGCAAACATTCTTTCATTCTTCGTTCTTTTGTCCTTTTAATTCTGTTCAAATCTTTCATTTCATTCATAACATGTTAATAGACATTCTTAAATTCATTCATTCTTTGTACATTCCTTCGCACCCCCACAGGTCCCTAGATATCAACGACATGAGCGACGATACTACAAATCCTAAATTCTCTTTTGAGCAAGACATGTGTTTAGAGGAACCTCAGGATTTTGAAGATGACAGGGATTGTGATGTGTCTCTAGATCTATTGAGATTGGTGAAACAAGAGGAGAAGCAAATTCTGCCCCATGAGAAAGAGGCAATAGAGAATATAACCTTGGAAGAAAGGAAAGAAGTGAAGATTAGGACACACATTGCTAAGGAAACGAGACAAGGTCTTGTTGAGCTGCTACGTGAATTCAAAGATATCTTTGCATGGTCATATCAGGATATGTCGGGGTTGAATACTGATATTGTGGTACATCGTCTCCCCATAAGACGGGATTACGAACCAGTCCAACAAAAATTGCGAAGGATGAGGCCTGATATTGTGCTGAAAATAAAAGATGAAGTCAAGAAGCAGTTTGATGTTGGATTCCTACAAGAGGTTAAGTACTCAGAATGGGTGGCTAACATTGTGCCTGTCCCTAAGAAGGATGGGAAGGTACGAATGTGTGTTGATTACAGAGATTTGAACAAAGCTAGCCCAAAAGACAATTTTCCTTTACCGCACATCGACACTTTGGTGGACAATACATCGATATATTCGTTGTTCTCCTTTATGGATGGCTTCTCAGGGTACAATCAGATAAAGATACATCCTAAGGACATGGATAAAACCACCTTCATAACATTGTGGGGCACCTTTTGTTACAAGGTAATTCCCTTTGGGCTGAAGAATGCAGGGGCAACATACCAAAGGGCTATGGTGACCTTAATACACGATATGATGTACAAGGAAATTGAGATGTATTTTGATGACATGATTGCCAAATCTCGAACAGAGAAGGAGCATATTGAAGTCTTGAGGAAGTTGTTCCTGAGATTGAGGAAGTTTCAGTTGAAGTTTAATCCGGTAAAGTGCACCTTCAGAGCTAGGTCGGGGAAATTATTGGGCTTTGTGGTCAGCGAAAAGGGAATAGAAGTTGACTCAGACAAGGTTAAAGCCATACGAGAACTGGCTCCACCACGTACTCAGAAGGAAGTTCAGGGTTTTCTTGAAAGGTTGAATTATATTGCTCGGTTTATTTCACAATTAATCGAGAAATGTGATCCTATATTTCGCCTCCTTAGAAAACACAACCAAGGTACTTGGGATGAGGAATGCCAGAATGCCTTTGATAAATTCAAGCAATACTTGTTAAACGCTCCAGTGTTATCTCCGCTCAGTCCATATGGACCATTAATTCTGTACTTATCAATGTTTAGTAATTCTATGGGATGTGTGCTTGGTCAATATGACGAGTCAGGAAGAAAAGAGAAGGCAATATATTACCTCAGTAAGAAATTCACTGAGTGTGAGATGAGATATTCGCCAATTGAGAAGTTGTGTTGTGCTTTGATCTGGATGACTCGAAGATTGAGGCAATATATGCTATATCATACGACTTGGCTAATTTTGAAACTGGATCCATTAAAGTACATGGTGGAGTCAATAGCCCTAAATGGAAAAATGACAATGTGGCAAATACTACTTTCGGAGTTTGATATAGTCTATGTGAGTCAAAAGGCTATAAAAGGAAGCGCGATAGTAGAATTTCTGGCTAGCAGAGCTCTAGAAGATTATGAGTCATTGAGCTTTGATTTCCCTAATGAGGAGTTGATGTATGTGGCAACTACTGAAGAATATCCATGGAAGCTGAACTTTGATGGCGCATCCAATGCGATAGGAAATAGAATTAGGGCAGTCTTGGTATCCCCAAATGGTGATCATTATCCATTTACATGTAAATTGGATTTTGATTGCAAGAACAATATGGCCGAGTATGAAGCATGCATCATGGGGATTCGAGCGACCAAAGAGCGAAAAATTAGAACCCTAGAAGTATATGGAGACTCTGCGTTGGTAATTTACCAGCTTAGGGGTGAAGGGAGACAAGGGACCCAAAATTGATTAATTATCGAAAGGTAGTTTTGGGGATACTTGAGGAGTTTGATAACATCACCTTCAATTATCTCCCATGGGATGAAAACCAGATGGAAGATGCTTTAGCAACACTGGCTTTCATGATTAAAGAAAATAAAAAAGAGGATGTGAGACCAATTCAGATGAGTATTTCTGAGGTTCCAGCTCATTGTTGTAACATCGAATAAGAAGAAAAGGATGAACATCCTTGGTATCAAGATATATTACAGTATGTGAGAAATCGTGAATATCTTGAGCAGGCAACTGAGAATGACAAAAGAACCTTGAGGAGGTTAGCCTGTGAATATGTACTAGATGGGGACATCCTTTATAAAAGAAGGAAAGATCAGATGCTTTTGAAATGTGTCGACGCTGTGGAAGCCAGGCAAATCTTGGAAGAAGTACATGAAGGTGTTTCTGGGACACATGCTAATGGCTTTACAATGGCAAGGCAAATCATGAGGTTTGGATAATATTAGTCTACTATGGAAGGAGATTGTATCAGCTATGCCAAGAAGTGTCATAAATGCCAGATATATGGGGACAAGATTCATGTACCACTTTCACATTTGCATGTTATGACTTCTCCATGGCCCTTTTCCATTTGGGGCATGGATGTCATTGGGCCAATATCACCAAAAGCTTCGAATGGGCATCGTTTCATTTTCGTGGTCATTGACTACTTCACGAAATGGGTAGAGGCAGCTTCATATGCTAGTGTTACCAAGTCTGCAGTAAGTCAATTCTTGAAAAATAAGATCATTTGTCGATATGGAATGCCTGAGAGGATCATATCAGACAATGCATTGAACTTGAACAACGGTACGATTGCGGAAGTCTGCAGCTAATTCAAGATCAAACATCATAATTCATCTCCATATCGCCCAAAAATGAATGGGGCAGTGGAAGTTGCCAACAAAAACATCAAGAAGATAGTGGGGAAAATGACTAAGACCTACAGAGATTGGCATGAGAAATTACCATTTGCACTCTTAGCCTATCGAACGTCTGTCAGAACCTCTACTGGGGCAATCCTTTCTCGTTGGTTTATGGGATGGAGGCAGTGTTACCCATTGAAGTGGAAATACCTTCTTTTCGAATTTTGTCAAAGATAAAGCTGGATGAAGCAGAATGGATTCAATCGCGGTATGATCAATTGAACTTGATTGAAGAAAAGAGGCTAAAGGCTATTCGTCATGGTCAGATGTATCAGAAGCGAATGATGCGAGCTTATGACAAGAAAGTTCGTCCAAGAGAATTTCACGAAGGGGACCTTGTACTGAAAAAAATTCTTCCCATACAAAGGACTTTAGAGGAAAATGGATGCTGAATTAGGAAGGGTCGTATGTTGTGAAGAAGGCTTTCTCTGGTGGTGCACTGATTTTGACAGAAATGGATGGGAAGAGTTTACCCAATCTAGTGAACTCAGACTCAGTCAAGAGGTACTTTGTCTAAAGAGAAGGAAAGCCAAGGTGAAAACCCGCAAAGGGCGCTTTGAGACTTCTGAAAAAAAAATGGAGAGGCCAAGGTGAAAACCCGCAAAGGGCGCCTTGAGACTTCTGAAAAAAAATGAAGAGGCCAAGGTGAAAACCCGCAAAGGGCGCCTTGAGACCAAAGGGGTTTTGAGTTGAAAACCCGAAAGGGCAGCTCAAATTTTTGAAAAACATGCAGTGATCTTGCTATACCGAATTCGACAAGAAGTAGAGTGTGTTACATACCGAGGCATCAACAAAGTACTTTGGATCTTCTAAACACATGTTAAACTCAAAACAGTCTTCATGGAGTTTGTATACAGAAGCCCAAGCTGTGATATGTAGGGCATCTGATTTTTGTCCTATTTACTATCTTTGGATTCTTTTTCTTCTCAAAGATATGTTTTCAGATTAATTTCCTTTTGTATTTTTGATGATTTATCTAACTATTCTCAAGATCAAATTATTCGTCTTCCATTATTCATAAAGTATGTTGCATTGAAATAATGATTGATGAACTAAATATTTTTACAAACGAAGTTTTGCATATTACTCTGGAAATCTTTAGATAATACGAGAAAATAAAACAGAACAATTGTTTGAAGAATTCCCATGAGTGAAGGTCGGAGGTACTCGAGAAAATTTCTTCTTCAGTCCAAATGATGATTGGACAACTCAAACGATTCAATCCTAAGAAAGGATCATTTTACAAACACCTCCAGCAGGTCGTAACATTCGAGGAATGGTACAAAAAGACCAAATTGATTCAAAGCATTCGAGCAGAGTATGATTGATACTTCGAGTGAAACTTTGATGAATGAATAAGTGATAACATCCAAAATAGGAATCATTTTCATTTTGCATCATAATATGTCTAATTAGGAGCATTTGACTCATTTCGATCATAGCATCCTAATCACTAGGCATAAGCACATATCCATTCTACGGGTTATATCCTCTAGAAAGTAGATTTGGCGTCTCTGTATTAGATGAGGAGCAAATCGAAGATAGCAGATTTGGCATCTCCGTATTAACGGAGAGTAGATTGAAGATAGTAGATTTGGCGTCTCTGTATTGACGGTCTCTGTATTGATGGAGAGTAGATCGAAGATAGCAGATTTGGCATCTCTGTATTGACGGGGAGCAGATTGAAGGAAGCAGATTTGGCGTCTCTGTATCAACGGGGAGCAGAACGAAGATAACAGATTTGACATCTCCATATTGACGGGAGCAAATCGAAGCTAGCAGATTTGGCGTCTCTGTATTAGACGGGAAGCAGATTGAAGATAACAGATTTGACATCTCTGTATTGACAGAGGGCAGATCGAAGATAGCAGATTTGGAGTCTCTGTATTGACAGAGAGCAGATCGAAGATAGCAGATTTGGCGTCTCTGTATCGACGGGGAGCAGATCGAAGATAGCAGATTTGGCGTCTCTGTATTGAAAGAGAGCAGATCGAAGATAGCAGATTTGGCATCTCTGTATCGACGGGGAGTAGATCGAAGATAGCAGATTTGACGTCTCTGTATTAAACGAGGTGCAAATCAAAGATATCAGCATGGCGTCTCTGAGTTTGTGGAAAGCAGATTGAGGACCATGAAGTCAAGATCCGATAAGACCGGGCAAATTTGGTCTTTTTATAATCTTTGTTCTATTCATGTTACACAGTAATGAGTAAAGAGGGGCAGCTGTAATAGGCCCAATTTGCCGGGCTATTAAAAGTCTAAAAAAATAGAATAAACCAAATAAAAGAAAAATAAAGTTTTTTTTTAAACAGTCCATTTACAAATCCCAAATAGCTAGCCTATTTACATAGCCCAATTGAAGCACTACTTATGGCCCATTTACAAATCACACCGGTAGCCCACATTTGAACCTCATTACACCTAAAACCCTTTATCCCAAATACCCAAACTAGACCCAAATCAGCAAGGCCCAGGAAGGCCCAATGGCTAAACTGAATCAGGAAACCCTAGGGTTTCCAGAAACCTTCGCGTCGCAAGCACGATCCCAATCATCACGCCGTAGTCAGCGACCCCTCATCTCGCGCCGGAATCGACACGCCAGTGCGCCATCATCAGCGCCCGATCATCGCTAATTTTCTCGTCATCACCTGCAAAATGGAAAAGAAATACACAAAAAATATGGTAAGGAATCGAACAGAAGAATACACCAAATTTGTACTTAGAAAACAGGGGCTATAAAAGCCGAATATCTTCACTGTAATATGGGATTTTATACATATATACAAACAAATATACGCATATATACATACAAGAAAGAAATACGAGCAGTTTCTTTTTGGAAAAAAGGTGATTTTAGTTACATATTTCGTTCCTTATAGTTTATTTCTTTTTGTTCAACACATATGAATTGTTTTTTACAAAAAACTGTCGGTATTTAGAAAAGAGAAGAGATTACCTGTGATTCGCCTGGAAAAATGAAGGCTTTTAACCTTCCCACCACCGTGTACGGCGGCGCGTGTGACGCGTGCAGCACGATGACCGGAGCTTGACCTGACGGAGGCCGGAGCCCGGAGCCCGGAGGGCTCTTCTCTTCTCCTCTTTTAGAGGATTCCAAGTTTTTTTTTTTAAAAAAAAGCAGCTTTAAAAATGAATTTTTGGGCCAAAATCTGATTTATATAGTATTATAAAAACGGTGTCGTTTTTGCTTAGTTTAATAAGCACCAAAACAACGCCGTTTAAGTGAAGGATCCGCGCGTTGACTCGTGACCCGGGGAGGATCTGCACATTTTTTGGTAGATGGGCAAATTTCCATTTGAGCCCTTCTGCATTATTCCGTTTTTTAATTTCGTTCAATTTAAATTTCTTTATTTTTAAATCTGGCCCGAATAATTTGTTTCTGTTTCAATTTGGTCCCTAAACCCTTTAAAGCGCAATCCTCAAAACGGCGCCGTTTTGGGAATAGGGTATAATTGCCCAGTGAGTCCCTCATTTATTGCGCGCATTTCAATTAAACCCCAAATTCAGTTTTAATTTCTTTCAATTTATCCCCAGAGTTTTATTGGGTTTTAAATTTAGTCCTGTTTTATTTATTCATTTGTTTCTTTTTTATTTACCTATTTTAATATTTTATATATTATTTATTTCATTCTAAATTTTTATATAAATTTTTTATTACACATTATTTTTATATAATTATTTTCACATATTATTTATCATATAAAAATTGTTTTTTTATATATTAGTGTTATATTATTATTCTTATATATTACTTATTATGTATTAAGTATAATTTATAAAATTTTGTATATTATTATAAATATTATATATATATTTGTATGTTATCATTAAATGTTTTGTATATTATATGATATTCTAAAATTTCTATGTAAAATTTTGTTCCTATTTATCATATTATTGTTCTTATAAATATATGTACTAAGTTATTATATTATATATTGTATATTTTTATTAATTAATTATACAAGTATTAACTATTAAATTTTTGTTTTATTTGCTATTTTTATGTTATTTTTTTTATATTTGCATGAAATATTAATATATGTATTATGTAACTTATGTTGTTTTTTTAGGTTATATCTGCATGAAATATTATTGTATATATTATGTAATTTATATTTCTATATTTATTTTTTTTTATTATATTTGCATGAAATGTTAAAGTATGTATCATGTAGTTTATATTATTTAGTATTGATATCTTGTAATATGTTAAATGCATCATTGTTTTAAAAAAAATTATATTTCATTTAATCCAAAAGAATTTTAAAAATGAGGCAATGTTTTTTTGTATTTAGGAATTCGGGAAGTAGTGCCCTAACATGCTGGGTTGCGATTTCCCGTTTGTCTAAATGTCTAAAGTATCCTTCTAAATAGATTTGTAGATCACGAGATGATTTCAGTTACGAAGGTTTAAGAATATCATGTCCAATCATGCTGGATGTGACGTTTGTACTCTTTTGGAGCGAAGGAATCTCGATTTTCAACTCAAATTATTCCGGTTTTAAAAAGGGATCCTATTCTTAAATTCTTTCAAACTTTTGACATTAAGACAGAAAACTATTCAATTTGGTACCAATTTTGGGCGTTACGAGGGTGCTAATCCTTCCTCGTAAGTAACTGATTCCCGAACCTATTTTTTTAATTCTCGAAGACCAAAATTAATGTTTTGAAATAAAATATTTTATAAAGTGATCCAATCACACTTAAAAAGATTGGTGGCAACTCCCATTTTCGTTTTCAAAAGTCGACCCCGTTTTTCTAAAAACTCATAATAAAGTGGTTTCGACATTGAAAACAAGAGATTGATAAATAGTGTTTTCTAAATATAGGTTGTTATTAACTAGTTGATATTGGTTATACAAATTGTGATGAATTTTTTTGCACCTTTTATTGGACAAAGATATTATTTGAGAGAATGGCGTCAAGGTCACCAACCAAGTACTCCAAAAGAATTATTTAATTTGAAGCATTCATCAGCGAGCAAAGTTTTTGAAAGATATTTTAGTTTTTTAGAACTTAGATGGGGTATACTTAGGAGTCCATCATTTTATCCTGTAATGGTGCACAATCGAATCATTATTACTTGTTGCTTACTTCATAATTTTATTTGATCTGAAATGAGTCTTGATCCTATTGAAACGGGGCTAAGAGAAGGTTTAAATAGTAATGTTGATAACATGTTAAATTTGCATGATCTTTTGTATTTAAATTGACTAAATCTTGAATTGATCCTTACTAAATTAGTGATTTTATGTTTTAATACTGTCAGGAATGCAATTGGGATGCTATGACTCAAAAACGAGCAAAAAAAGTCAAATTTGCAGCATAGTTAATAAAGTGGGGCCGAATCAGAAACTTGGAAATAGTCAAGGACTCATCAGATTTATTTTGACTTTGTAACAACTAAAATTAGAAGAAAATCTGATTTTATTTTTATTTAATTTTAATTTTGTGTGGTGGGTAGTTAAGCCAAATTTAGTAAATCATATGTATATAAAGAGGGCATTTGTGCTAGTGATGGCTGTCGATTCCACCAATATAAACCTACACCTAATTTGCAATTTAAAGTAGTATATGGAGTAGGGTCGATCCCACAGAGACTGGGTTTACTGAAAATTGTTTATCTCTCTACCAGATTTAAGTTTGGGCAGTTGTTGTGCCCGCGATGTTTGAGGGGGAATAAAATATGAAACCTGAAATACACAAAAAAAACGTAAAAAGTAAAAGAGGAAATAAAAAAACAACGAAGTAATCTGAAGAAAAATCAATTAAACTTAGCTCAGCCTTAAGCACGAGTTTTTCCGTCTTTGACCCGATCCTCGAAATTAGGTGAACTCCTCTTCTCCAATAAGCTAGTTATAGCTACCAAGGACGCCTCGGACACCAACTCTTCCTTGTGTAAATGAGTTATGGAACGTCCTATAACTAACTCTTACCGATCGAACAACCTACGAAACGTTCGTGATTTAGAACTCCGACAGCTTTGCGTTCTAGAAGAGCCTAGCTCGAACCAATGCCCTCAAACGTTCGGGACATTTAAATCCGGTTACTACTTCCCTTGACGGAACCAAACAGCTATCTCCACTTGGCACGCTAATATGTTCACGGAAAACCAATTAGACAATCGATCCTTTCAGAATTCCAACTGTACGTCTAGCCACATTAACTCAAACGACGTCTTTTTTGACTTAGTATTGACTTGACTCTGTGAGTTGACGAAGTCATACTCTTAATCTGGAGAAATAATAAATATCAAAAATTGGGAGTTAAACAGTTCGGGTTCGTAACTCATGGGTTTTTGATGGGATTAACACCGTCTTAAAGCTGAAAGAGGTTTAGTGTGGCATGAATTTGATCATGCTTGAAGGTTGTGGATTGTGTTTTGGCTTGGTGTGAAGGATGATGGAATTTTGGAAAGGAAAGGGAACTTGGAAGGCAATTGAATCAATTTTTGAAAAGAAACAAAACCAAGTTAAAAAGTAGCAGAATGCTAAACTCCAATTTGAAAAGGGAAAAAGAGAGTATTTCTATTCCAAATAGAAATAGGAATACAAAGACAAGAGATGATTTTCTAAGAACTAAAAACCCCTATTTATATACATAGGGTTTACTAAAAATAGGCTAAAGCTAAATTAAAAAAATAAAAATAAAAATAAAAATAATAATAAATAATAAATAATAAATAATAAAATAAAATAAAATAATATCTTCTATTTTTAGCTTTTTACAAAGTCAAAATCGATGTTAAATCCTTGGCTTTCTCATCTTCATGATTTGGCCCCAACTCAACGATTCGTCTTTCAATTTGGCCCATTTTTGCTCGTTTTGACCAATTACATCCCTGACAAGATTAAATCATAAAAACACCAATTAAGCAGAGATTAATTCAGAAATAAGCCAAATTAAACACAAGAATCATGAAAATTAATATGTTTATCAACTCCCCCCTACTTAGCTCATGCTTGCCCTCAAGCATGTTTGTTCTTTCAAACATTAAATTTGTTCTACAATTTATTAGAAATCGAGCCTCTTTTCGCATACATAATCAATGTAAACAACTTAGGCAAAAATAAATAAATGCTCAAGATATAGAGTTTGATCAATAAGTATCATAAGGTTGAAATATGTGAACTAAATAATTTCATTAAATTGAGTTTGAATACAATAATTTGCAAGGCATTATTAATTAACTACGCATAAAATTATTGACGTGGTCAAACCTTTTTACGTGAACTAGAATGACAACCCAAGCACCCTAGCCCGATTACTCAGTTCAAACAGTCTTAAATTTTATTATTATTATACTTTTTTTTGTGTAGGCTCAATTAGCGGAATGTTTATAAGTTATCGACTTGTCACTCGAACCTTTTTACGTGAGATAAGATGACAACCCAAGCACCTTATCTCGGTTACTCAATCCAGTCACGTTTTCAAAACTTCACTTATAACTTAAACCTTATTAATTTACTTATTTATTCATGCACAAGCAAATATATTTTCCAAACAATCAATTTATACGAAAAATCTAGCTACATATATCAACTTTAAAACACAAATATCGACTAGTCTATATACTTGAACATTTAATTCAAAATTTGCCCAATTGTCCAAATTAACTAAGTATAAGATTAAAGGCTCAATGTTTAAATAAACTATCGAATGAATTTAACGTATGATTGAACACATGCAAAAGAGAGACATGCAGCAAAAATCATGCATATTTACCATCCATCCCCCTACTTAATCAATGCTTGTCCTCAAGCATATATTATATGAAAGAAAAGTCAGCAGCCCAAATAAAAAGAAAAAGTAAAGAGTACTCCCCATATATGTTAATGACGTACTTGGTGTTGGAGGTAATGATTCTGTAGGATGTCGAGGATTGTGGAAACTTGGGTTTGGGTAGGAATTTAGTGGATTTTGTGTTTTGGGATTTCATGAAGGTTAGGAAATTTGTTTTTTTTTTTTTACTGTCACCAAATTAGCAAGTCGTGCCCACGCCATCATCTTTATCCAAGAAAATTCGTATCCTCCCTTACGTTCCTGAAAACATCAAAATGAACTAAAATAAAAATTTATTTATTTACACCCTAAATTCTACTAAAACTTAAAATTAAATAAATGAAAAAAAATTTGGGTTGCCTCCCAAAAAGCGCTTTTGTTTAACGTCGTTAGCTCGACGACCTGTTATTCAAATTGTGGGCTCATTGAGAACAATCTCCACAACTGTGTGTGTTTGAAAATTCTCGAAAAAGGGTTTTAGTCGTTGACCGTTCACCTTAAAGCACTTTCGTGTTTCTTTGCTTCGAATTTCCACTACACCATTTGAAAATAAATTAGTAATAATAAACGGTCCTATTCATTTGGATCGAAGCTTACCAGTGAAGATTTTTAAGGTGGAGTCGTATAGGAGAACTTTTTGTCCTATTGAAAACTGCTTCCTAGTGATGAACTTGTCATGAAACGCCTTCGTCTTTTCTTTATAAACTCGAGCATTTTCATATGCATCGTTTCTGATTTACTCAAGTTCCTGGATGTCTAATTTTTGAGATTTACCAGCAGACTCCATTTCCATATTACACTGCTTAACTGCCCAAAAAGCCTTGTGCTCTAACTCGACCGGAAGATGACACGGTTTACCGAAAATGAGTCGGTAAGGTGACATGCCTATTGGTCCCTTGTAAGCTGTCCTATAAGCCCAAAGTGCGTCATTCAGTCTCAAACTCCAATCCTTCCTGTTAGGTTTAACCGTCTTTTCCAGAATAGACTTGATCTCTCGATTTGACACTTCGGCTTGCCTGTTTGTTTGTGGATAGTAAGTAGTGACAATTCGTTGAGTCACTCCATATTTCTCCATAAGTGCACTTACGAGCTTATTGCAAAAATGAGTTCCTCTGTCACTGATTAATGCTCGTAGAGTGCCATACTTGGAAAAAATAGAACTTTTAATAAAGTCAACTACGGTTTTAGCATTATCATTGCGAGTGGCCTTTGCCTCTATCCACTTAGAGACATAATCAATAGCTAAGAGTATATAAAAGTTACCGAAAGAAGAAACGAAGGGACCCATAAAGTCGATGCCCCACACATCGAAAATTTCACAAATATGAATAGGAGTAAGAGGCATCTCATTTCGACGACTAAGGTTGCCAACTCTTTGGCATTTTTCACAAGTTTGGAGAATAAAAAGGTATCACGAAATATGTTTGGCCAAAATAATCCACATTCGAGAATTTTGTGTGCGGTGCGTTTAGGTCCAAAGTGCCCTCCGCATGCGTAAGAATGACAAAAAGTTAAGATAGATTGTACCTCTGTTTCTGCTACACACCGTCGTATTACCTGATCCGAACAATGCTTCCAAAGGTAAGGATCATCCCAAATGTAATATCGCACGTCCTTTTTTATCTTATCTTTTTTAGTCCTTGGTAATTCTGAAGGAACAGTACCTTTAACGAGGTAGTTTACTATTTCTGCATACCAAGGATGAACTGCATTTGCTGAAAATAGGTTTTCATCTGGGAAGTTGTCCTTCAATGGTGTGTCGTCTAATGGAATCGGTAATCGACTCAGATGGTCAACTACTAGGTTTTTGCATCCCTTTTTATCCTGAATTTCAAAATCAAACTCTTGTAGGAGTAGAATCCACCTGATCAGTCGGGGTTTTGCCTCCTTCTTCCCTATTAAATATTTCAAAGCTGCATGATCAGAAAATATAATTACCTTAGTTCCCAATAGGTAAGATTTAAATTTATCTGAAGTAAACACAACAGCTAATAATTCTTTCTCGGTGGTTGTGTAATTGCTTTGGCCAGCATTCAAAGTCTTCGAAGCATAGTAGATAACATGAGGCTCTTTCCCTATTCTTTGGCCAAGAACAGCTCCCACACTTTGGTCACTCACATTACACATGATTTCGAACGGGAAGTTCCAATTTGGTGGCTGCATTATGGGAGCGGAGCCCAATTTCTGCTTCAGCACATCAAATGCATCTTTACAAGTCTAGTCAAATTCAAATTCTTTATCCTTTTGTAATAGACTGCAAAGTGGTCGCGCGATTTTTGAGAAATCTTTCATGAATTGTCTGTAAAATCCTGCATGGCCAAGAAACGAACAAACTTCCCTCACTGATGAGGGGTAAGGTAACGAGTTAATAATATTCGTTTTTGCCTTATCGACCTCGATTCCTTTCAAGGAAACTATATGACCCAAAATTAATCCTTTGCCAACCATGAAATGGCATTTCTCATAATTTAAAACAAGATTAAATTCTAGGCATCTTTGTACTATCTTAGCAAGATTATTGAGGCATTCGTTAAAAGAGTTACCGTATACCGTGAAGTCATCAACAAACACTTCGATGATTTTCTCGACGTAATCGAAGAATATGCTCACCATGCATCTTTGAAAGGTGTCTGGAGCATTGCAGAGTCCAAACAACATTCGTCTATACGTAAACATTTCGAAGGGACACGTGAAAGTCATTTTGTCTTGATCCTCCAGAGCCACTGGAATCTGGAAAAATCCTGAGTACCCATCGAGACAACAATAATGGGTCTTACCGGCTAATCGCTTGAGCATTTGATCGATGAAGGGGAGTGGAAAATGGTCTTTCCAGGTAGCTGCATTCAACTTCCTGTAATCGATGCAAACCCTCCATCCATTCTGGACTCGTGTAGGGACCAGCTCTCCTAACAGGTTTTTCACCACTGTCACGCCAGTTTTCTTGGGCACGACATGAACCGGGCTAACCCAATCACTATCGGAAATTGGGTATATCATTCCAGCATCTAACAGTTTCTGGATCTCCTTCTTTACTACCTCCATCATGGGTGGATTAAGGTGCCTTTGAGCATCTCTCTTTGGTTTCGTGTTGTCTTCGATGGAAATTTTGTGTATACAAGTGGATGGACTTAGCCCTTTTATGTCGGCTATCGTCCAACCAATAGCTTCCTTATAATCTCTCAGAACTCGAACTAGACTTTCCTCCTCATCTTTGGTTAACTTGTTTGACACTATAACCGGTAAGGTGTCTTTCTCTCCCAAAAAGACGTACTTAAGGTGGTTCGGTAATGCTTTAAGCTCTAAGGTCGGTGGCTGCAAAACCGAAGGCAACATTTTAGTTTGGGAAGGTAACAGTTCAAATTGGTTACCTCAGTTTGTCAACTGTTACACATACTAGGTAAGTCCGAGAACCGACTAAACCATAACTCTGATACCACTAAATGTAACACCCCTTACTCGTGTTTGACGCCAGAACAGGGTACGAGGCATTACCGGACTTAATCACTAATCATCGTATAAAAACCGATTCATAACTTCACGCTAATTTAAAAAATTTTCAAACACATTCAAGCTTTCCCTTAAAAAGAGCTTACAAGGCCCATATCATGCTTTAATTCAACCACACACATAGGCAAGCATGCACATTCATAAATTGCATCATTTAATTAATAACATAATCAAGACTATCTACATTAAATGACTTTATACAATATAGACCTTCAAATAACATAGGTCAGTATTTTAGGCCAATTCCTAGCAACTTAGTAACAATTAAACGAGTCTCCATATATGCCAAAGACTTAAAAATACTTTAAAACCTTTATATATTGATCAATAGTTTGATCGTGTGATTTAACCTCCGGCGACCTCCAACTCGAGCTAACATCTGAGACACTATAGGAAAAAGGAAAGGAAGGGAGTAAGCATTATAGCTTAGTAAGTAAGTATGTAAATATTAATAAACAATACATTATCATACTTTAAATAAAGTCACAATATGCTCTCGGAATATTACCATCACAAACACACACATACTTTCACTATTACAATCATAAACAAGTTCAAAATAAGCTGTCTAGCAGAGTACCAGTAGCTAAATTATTTATTTCTGGAGCTACAAAACTCCAAATTACAAACCGTTAATTTTTCTTGAAACTAAATTCACGTATATTATTACCATAAAATGTTCAGAATTTTTGGTCTAGCCAATTAGTACAGTTTATTAATTGAAGTTACCCCTATTTCACTGCTCAACTGTTCTGACCACTCTTCACTACGAATCAATTTTATCCTTGTACAGACTTCAAAGGATGTTCTCGTTTATTTTATTTGAAACTAGACTCATTAATTATTTCAAGCATATAAATTATATCCCATAATTATTTTTGTACAATTTTTAATGATTTTTCCAAGTCAGAACATGGGATCACGTAGTCATTCTGAACCAGTCTCTCAAAAACTTAAATATCTCATAATATAGAATTCCTTTGCTTGATTTGTTTCTGTTATATAAAAATAGACTCATTAAGATTTAATTTGATATCTCATTCAGTCTCTGATTCAATTTATACTATTTTTGGTAAATTTTTAGATTCACGTCACTGCAACTATCCATAACAGTTTTATTGTCAATTTTGATCTTTCACACTTCAATTGTATTCATCACTTACCCATAACAATCTTTCCAATTTCCAATCACATATCAAGCATATTGCTCATAAGTTACACACGTATATACTTACACTTATCATCACAAAGTCATACACAATTTCATTTAATCAATTTCCCAGTTGAACGCGCTTGAATAATAATGAGATACGTGATGGTATCGCACATAGCCCACCTTTAAAATCGAAGCTCTCTTGTACACATAGTGGCCTTCACTTAGCACCACTCATGTGACCTAGCTCGATTGTACACATAATTTTGGCTCTCTTGTACACATGGTGAACACTTAGTACCACACATGTGACCTAGCCAGTTTATCTCGTAGCTCTCTTGTCTACATGGTGTCCTTCACCTGGAACCACGCATGCGACCTAGCTACATATATCCCGTAGCTCTCTTGTCTACATGGTGTACACATAATATCACCCATGTGACCTAGCTACATCATAATGTCTCGTAACTCTCTTGTACACATGATGTGCACTCAGCACCATACATGTGACCTAGCTACATACCATCTGTATCATCCAATCTTTCCGAAGGTTCAACCGGGATTTCTCTCTCTTTCTAATACTTGATTCCATACTTCCAATAGTCAATTATGATTCAAAAATCAGCTACAATACATAAAATATGCTGAAATATAAAAACATAATAAAGATAATATATTATTTACATACAAACTTACATTCTTTCTCATTTCCATGTCGAATTAATATTGAACATTTAAATCATCATAATTATACTTACTTTCAACACCTCGTCAATCATAGTAAATATATCAATTTTACATTGAAACATTCATAAATTAATGCTTATTATACATATGAACTTACCTCGATACTAAAACGGTCATTTTACCAACTTTCCCGATTTTTTATTTTTCTCCCATTCCAGGTTCAAATCTCATTTTTCGGGATTTAAAACATCATATTTTACTTATTTAATTAGTGTATTATTCAAAACAGTCCTTAACTCAAACTTTGGAAAAATTACAATTTTGCCCCTAAACTTTTGCATATTTACACTTTTGCCCCTAGGCTCGGGAATTAAACTTCATCCCTTATTCTTATGTTTCATGACATGCTGATCATTTTTTCCTTCTATGGAAACATCAAATTCTCACTCTAACACATAGTTATGAACAATAACAACTTTTACCGATTAAGCCGTTTTACTCATTTTTGCTTAAAACCTCTTAGCAAAAGTTGTTTAACATAATTTCAGCCTTCATATTCTACCATAAAACATCAAAATAAACACATTTCACCTATGGTTATTTTTCCAAATATGAACCCTAGCTTAAATTATTGCTAGAATAAGCTTAATCAAGTTCCGGGATTCCAAAAACGTAAAGAACTTGAAAAAATGGGGCTTAGAACGGACTTACTATTGAGCTTGGAAAGCTTGAAAACCCTAGCCATGGCTTCCCCCATGCTAATTTCGGCCTCCATGAAAAAGATGAGTCAATTTTGGCTTTATTTTCCTTTTTTTATTTCTTTTAATTACCAAATGACTAAAATGCCCTTAAGACATTTCTTTAAAATTTTGTCCTATTCATGCCCATTTTTGTCCAAAAGAAATATAATGGTCTAATTACCATTTAAGGACTTCCTCTTTAAACCCCCATTTCAATCAAGTACTTATGAATTAGAACACATATTTTGTAACTTTTGCAATTTAGTCCTAAAAGTCCAATTAAGCACTTTATCAGTAAAATTACTTAACGATATTTTTACACAATATTTTAATCAATATATAAACCTTAAAACTTAATCGGAATAAATTTTTTGACTTTGAATTCGTGGTTCTAAAACCATCGTTCCATTTAGGCCCTAAATCGGGCTGTTACAGCAACTTCTGCAAATAAGCCCTAATAGGCAAATTAAACATGCAATCTATAAAATTTCTTATCAACACTCTAACACATGCATCTAATCACTCAGTAAATCATAAAAATTAATCGAAATAAACTTTTCTATCTCAAATTTGTGGTTTCGCAACCACTATTCCATTTAGGCCCTATTTCGAGATGTTACACCTCAGTTTGTCAACGAAGGTTGCATTTCCAAGTGATTGACAATTTCTTGCAACGAATCTTCAATTACTGCTAATTCCTCGAGATGATGTAAAATATCCATGTCAATGTTTCTGTAAAGGACAGTTTCCAACTCATCAAAGTTATGATATTCGGAATAAGATTGAGTTAAACAATCTAAAATATCGATGCTAGAAATATTTAATAGTGAGTTAGGATGACCCATGGCCTCGTAGACATTGAATTTCATGATTTCGCTATCAAACTCCATGGTCAGCATCCCGCTTCGAACATCTATTTTTGCGCTTGTGGTACTTAGGAACGGCCTTCCAAGAAAAATGTCAGACGAATTAGTTGAATTATCATCTTCCATATTAATAATGTAGAAATCTGCAGGGAAAACTAATTCGTTAACTTTAACAAGGACGTCTTTAAGCAGCCCTTCGGGATAGATGACTGACCTGTCCGCCAACTGGATTATTACTCCTATCTCTTTTAAAGGACCCGCGTTAATCAACTTATAAATAGAATAAGGCATAACATTAATGGAAGCCCCTAAATCACATATGGCTTTCTTAATGCCTACATTACCTATCTCACAGGAAATAGTAAACATACCTTGGTCCTTATATTTGGGCGGAACTTTATTTTGCAGTACTGCGGAGACATTTTCTCCTACATTTACTCTTTCGTTACCTATTAACCTCCTTTTGCTAGTACACAATTCCTTGAGGAATTTTGCATAACGAGGGATTTGTTTGATAGCGTCGAGTAAAACGATATTTACCTCCACCTTCCTGAATGTCTCGAGGATTTCTTTTTCCTCATTCTCTTTTTTATCCCTTGCAAACCTCCCTGGAAAAGGAGGTAGCATCACAACTGGTCTCTGAATTTCTGATTTAGGCCTGGCTATTGGATCAGAGATCTGTTTTTCCCGTTCCTTGTCTTGCTTATGACTTTTGGCTGGAACTGTTTCCAGAACCTTTTCGCTACGAAAAGTTATTGCACAGGCATTCTGCCGAGGGTTCGGCTCTGTCTGGGAAGGTAATTTACCTTGAGACTTCAAGCAATTAACTGCCATCGAGAGTTTACTATCTTGATTAGTTAACTCTTGTATTGATGCGTCTATCTTCTATTGATATTTTACAGCATTGACGGCAAGTCTTTCCACAACAGTTTCTAGAGATGTGCTCGGCTTGTGTTGTTGTTGTGGTGGTTACAGAGGTCTCGGTTGGTATGATGGATTATATTGAGGATTAGCTCTGTAATTTAGGTTGGGATGATCCTTCCACCCAGGATTGTAGGTGTTGGAGAAAGGATTATAGCGTCTTTGCAAAGGTCCCGAAAAACCTCCGACAGCATCAACATATGCCGTTGAATTGTCGTTAAGGATTGGGCACAAATTCGTCGAGTGTTCAGACGTAGTACAAATTCCACATAGTTGGGTCAGACTCTTCTTTTCTGTAAGCAAAGATTGAACAACATTCGTAAGCTTATCCAATTTATCTTCTAAAGATGAAACGTTTACCCCATTAAACCGTCTTGTCGGTTTCAAATTTGGCCGATACTGTTGAGAATTTTCGGCCATGGTGGATATTAGTTCTCTTGCCCTTTGAGAGGTCATATTGACAAACGCCCCTCCACTAGTAGCGTCAATCATCTTCATTTCCATAGGGAGCAAACCCTCATAGAAATATTAAAGAAGTGATTGTTCGGTCAACCCATGTTGAGGACAACTTGTACATAGTTTTTTGTATCGCTCCTAACAGTCGTAGAGCGATTCACTCTCCATTTGGCGAATTCCCACTATGTCCCTCCTAAGCTCAGCTGCTCGTGACGCTGGGAAGAATCTGTCAAGAAATACACGAGATAAGTCATCCCACGTTGTGATAGAACTAGGGGTAAGTAAAATAACCATTCTTTTGCTGTATCAACTAAAGAAAAAGGAAAGGCCCGAAGTTTGATTTCATCTTCAGGTACACCCTGGGGTTTCATGCTTGAGCAGACCATGTGGAATTCTCTCAAGTGAGTGTGTGGATTTTCGTTCTTCAAGCCTTGAAAATTGGGCAAAAGGTGAATCAAGCCCAACTTCAATTCGAAAGGGGTTTCTCCGGTTGGATAGTTGATGCATAAAAGTGTTTGCTTATTGGGAGCAGCGGCTAGTTGATGAATTGTTCAGTTTGCCATCCTTTCTGGTTCACTGAGGTTACCTTTTGTTTCAAATAGTGGTTCGATCTCAGGTTCAACCTCTTCGACTCGTTTCCCACGTCGAATTGCCTCTGCACGAATTACTTTGCTCAACTTTTCAATGTCGGATTCTAGAATTCCTTGTCCTAGCTTAACTCTTTCTTTACTTGTACGTTAAGAGCTTCTGTCCCCTTTCGTCGTGCTCGCGCCGATTTCTCGTTCTCTGGTTCGTATTCGAGATCTTCAGATGAAGGTCTGGTCATGAAGACGATTTAAACAATTATAAGTGTTGCCAGTCCCCAGCAACAGCGCCAAAATTGATGGCTGTCGATTCCACCAATATAAACCTACACCTAATTTGCAATTTAAAGCAGTATAGGGAGTAGGGTTGATCCCACAGAGACTGGGTTTACTGAAAATTATTTATTTCTTGACCAGATTTAAGTTTGGGTAGTTGTTGTGCCCGCGATGTTTGAAGGGGAATAAAATATGAAACCTGAAATACACAAAAAAACGTAAAAAGAAAAAGAGGAAATAAAAAAAACAACGAAGTAATCTGAAGAAAAATCAATTAAACTTAGCTCAGCCTTAAGCACGGGTTTTTTCGTCTTTGACCCGATCCTCGAAATTAGGTGAACTCTTTTTTTCCAATAAGCTAGTTATAGCTACCAAGGACGCCTCGAACACCAACTCTTCCTTGTGTAAATTAGTTATGGAACGTCCTATAACTAACTCTTACTGATCGAACAACCTACGAAACGTTCGTCATTTAGAACTCTGGCAGCTTTGCGTTCTAGAAGAGCCTAGCTCGAACCAATGCCCTTAAACGTTTGGGACATTTAAATCCTGTTACTACTTCTCTTGACGGAACCAAACAGCAATCCCCACTTGGCACGCCAATGTGTTCACGAAAAACCAATTAGACAATCGATCCTTTCGGAATTCCAACTGTACGTCTAGCCACATTAACTCAAACGACGTCTTTTTTTACTTAGTATTGACTTGACTCTGTGAGTTGACGAAGTCATACTCTTAATCCGGAGAAATAATAAATATCGAAAATTGGGAGTTAAACAGCTCGGGTTTGTAACTCACGGGTTTTTGACGGGGTTAACACCGTCTTAAAGTTGAAAGAGGTTTAGTGTGGCATGAATTTGATCATGCTTGAAGGTTGTGGATTGTGTTTTGGCTTGGTGTGAAGGATGATGGAATTTTGGAAAGGAAAGGGAACTTGGAAGGCAATTGAACCAATTTTTGAAAAGAAACAAAACCAAGTGAAAAAGTAGCAGAATGCTAAACTCCAATTTGAAAAGGAAAAAAGAGAGTATTTCTATTCCAAATAGAAGTAGGAATACAAAGACAAGAAATGATTTTCTAAGAACTAAAAACCCTTATTTATATACATAGGGTTTACTAAAAATAGGCTAAAGCTAAATTAAAAATAATAAAAATAAATAATAAATAATAAAATAAAATAAAATAATATCTTCTATTTTTAGCTTTTTACAAAGTCAAAATCGATGTTAAATCCTTGGCTTTCCCATCTTTATGATTTGGCCCCAACTCAACGATTCGTCTTTCAATTTGGCCCCTTTTTGCTCGTTTTTGACCAATTACATCCCTGACAAGATTAAATCATAAAAACACCAATTAAGCAGGGATTAATCAGAAATAAGCCAAATTAAACACAAGAATCATGTAAATTAATATGTTTATCAGCTAGCTTGAAAATACACTTGATTTCACTTGAAATTAAATTCCCTTCCAAATTCCATGCGTCAGTAGCTTACTGTTACCCCATTTTCATTTCCATGTTTTTTCAAAATTTGTTTAATTGTTTTCCAAGTCTTTTCCCTTCCCAAATTCCACCATTTTCATTCAAATCCACTCCATAACCAACCAAAGCATGATTAAATCCATGTTTCACTAAATACTTGCTTAGCTTTAGGCCAATATTCTTTCCGATTAAGAATCGTGAGATACGTATCTGTTCTAAAAATCTTTCCAATCGGTATTTCATTATTTTTCCTAAGTATCGGGATTGACAAATTCATCCTTTAAAGTTAACTCAATTTCAAATAAAAAAGCACGTTGAGTTGGAGTCATGTTTACGAACAGTTGGGGAAATGAGTCGGTCGTGCTGTATTCGGATCTTCGAGAACAAATCAAGAGAGAAGTGATAAGGTTTAAACAACCTGTACGGTTGAGGCTGTTAATCCGAGTTGGGTTCTTCAGAATGTAAGGCTGCCAGAATCTTGAATCAGGAACGCGTGTATCTCGATTAGATAATCGATAAGGGTTGGTTTGTAGGTTGTACTGAGACCAACTACGAGAGGAAGAATTGGCGGTTAGAATGTTCTTAATTGCTATAACCAGCTTATTGTTTGAAGGAGAAAATTAATTTTCGAGGATCCATTCAAAATTCAAAATCCACCGAGTTTGTGGCTAAGACTTGTTATCTCTGTTTACAAAATTCGAATTTATTTACCAATTTATTTAATTATTTATTTATTCTATTTCAATTGTTTAATTTCTAAACATTTCAAAACTCCCCTGATTTATTTGTTTATTTTTCAGCAGGTTCATTTGGTGTCATTGGTACGATTATCAACACGATAGAAATTCTGATCACAAGTTAAAACACGAAAGTTGATTATAATACTAATCCCTATGGACTCGTCCCTACCACCACTCTTTACTACTATTTAGAGTTATTTTAATTATAAGAATTATTTTTGGTGGTTTCGACGCCCATCAAATGTGATAGAGGATGATAAACCTAATATAATCAATATCCATCCAACTAATGCATGGGAAAATTAGAATATGGAACTAGCAAATCAATTGTTCAATGAATGACAAGCATCTATAAATTAATGGGGACAAAAGTGATGTTTGAAAGACTTAATGTTATTTTATTTATCTTTGATGTTGTGTTTATGGTATTTTTGTAGTGTACTAGACTTATATTAATTGAATTTTTTTATCTATTAATTGATTATGTGAAATTTTCTTTAAAAATATGTCATGAATTTTCACAATCCATTGTAACTTCTTCCAAAAAAATCTAGAGGAACCAAAAGGAAATGGGTTTCGGAAGAAAATGTTGCGTTGATTTCAAGTATGGTAGATTTGCACAATGTTGAAACTTTTAATGCAGATATGGGATTCAAGGTTGGTTATTTACTTGAATTGGAAAGAATAATGGAAAAAGTTTTACCTCATGCAATGCTAAAGGCTAAACCTAATATTGAATCAATGATTAGGATATTGAAAATGTAACAGCCCGTTTTTTTAGTGGTGACGGAATAGTGGTTTCGGGACCACAAATTTTCATCTTGTCGCTTCACAAATATTATTTATAGAATATTTATGGATTCATTAGAGTCATATTAATTTTTGGTTAAGAAATTTTATCGTTTAGATAGCTAATTAAGGAAAAATGACTAAATTGAAAAAGGTGCAATACATAGTAATTATTGCATTTAGGTGATCAAATAGCTCAATTACTAAATAAGGAAAGACTTAAGTAGCAATTAGGCCCTATTTAATATGTTTTGATGGCAATTTGATTGAAAATGATAAAATAATATGTCTAATGGCAATTTTATATTTTAATGAAAATTAAAACAAAATTAAAGAAAGAATAAAACATTTTCATCTTCATTTCTTCTTCAATTTTCTGAAAACCATAGCTAGGGAGAAGAAGCTTCGGTTTTGGTTGTTTCCATTGCATGTAAGTGAAACTGATACATATTTCTTGTAGTTTTTATGTTTTTGATATCGTTGCAACTAGGTCTATCTAGCTCGTACCTTCGTTTTTGAATCTGTTAAAATTTTTAGAAGTTGCCATTGATGAATATTGAATGTTTTTTTAATGATAACTATGTGTTTGAAGCTTTGATTGTGGTATTTGGTTCTTTGTGAAGTGATTTTCGTTAGATTTTGATTTGAGGATTAAATTGTTAAAATGTCAAAATTTCAAGGTTTAATAGTGATTAAGAGGTGTTTTGTGGATTTTTTTTGAAGCCTTGGATATCCGGTTGTAAATTTTGACTTGTGAAAATGGTTAATTTGATTATTTTCGGGTTAAGGGACTAAATTACAAAAGTTATAAAAGTTAGGGTCAATTGTGTAATTTTCAAAAATAAAAAGGTATAAAATGTAACGTAAATTGGAATATGAAATGTAAGCTAATAATTGGGAATTTTATATTTTAGATCAAGACCCTGTTGATTTACGTGGAAAAAAGAAAATTATGGAATAGTCCCTGAACTTCTGCAATTATTATAATTCAGTTTAGGTAAGTTCGTACGGTTTATAATTTAATGTCTATATGAATTGTATGAAGATATAATATGATATAGTAGATATTAATTATTTTATTAAAGATGTAAATTTGTTTGAGAAAATATTATTGAATTTTGATATTTAGGTCGGATGAACGCGAGATAGAGTACAATGTAATGACGGCGTGTTATACAAGGTTTGGAGTGGAGATTGATGAGGTGCGCTTTATATGTTTTTCCCGAGTATACTGAGGTTCAACATTTGTTTCGAACCCTTATGTTATATTATCCTGTTCTAGCGTGTTATGGGGGTGGATGTATAGCTCTTCGGAGTATTTGGCGTGTTATCGGTTGGATTAGCTTTTCAGAGCATTTGGTGTGTTATCAGTTAGATTAGCTCTTATGAGCATTTGACATGTTTTCGGTTGGACTACTTGTGCTCGTATATGTAAGTCATTCATCAAATCGTAAATTATTGTATTATACTAGTATAATGACTTTGAATGGCATGGCATGGCATGCAATTGATATCTAGAATTGATTATATTGCAGATATGTATATATTCTCAGAGAACATTGGTTGAGCTTTGAATTGAGAGATGCAATTCACCAGTATGTAGTTGCAAATGATAGGAAGCATGTGTTATTCATTTTCGATTAATTGTTATATTTACTTCGGTAAGATTTATTATTTCTGTACGTCGAACTTACTAAGCTTCAATAAGCTTACTTGTATTTATTTATGTTCTTGTAGATACTTTTGAAGGTTGGACGATCAGATCAACACTCGAGTCACACTATCCACCCGTTTTCAATAGTTTTTGAAACGTTTATTTTGGACTATATGGCATGTAATAGGCTTGTTTTGTCATTCGTCTTTTGTTTTGATATGTAAATCTATAATGAATGAGCTGAAGTGCAATTAGGCAACTTATTGTGGTATATGTGAATGAAGAAAGATGTTTTGGTACAAGTTTATAGCATATGTTATCTTGCATTGTTGTGAATTGGGATTCTTATTATAGGCATATTGGTTAGAATTTTAAATTGTGTGAATTGACATGTTTATGTGATGATTTATATTTTCGTATAAGTGAATACTTGTGGTACCATTGATGGTACATTGGTTAGGCATTTAGTATGGTTGATTTAAAATGATTTGACCTTGTTTTATATCACTTTGAATAGGTCTAATGACTGGTAAATGGGTTACTTAATGTTCAAGAAATCTTGAAATTGTAAACTTGACATTTAGGGTTCATTTAGGTGCACACAACCTGGGACACGCCTGTGCCATTTGGTTGTGTGCCACACACGACTTGCGACATAGCCGTGTGTATTAACTTAGTGTGTTATACGACCTGCGACACGGCCTTGTGGCCCAACTCAATAAGTTACACGGGCAGGGATAAGGCCGTGTGTCCCTATTTCGAAAGTTACACAACCTTGGCCATTCCACACGACTTAGCCATACGACCGTGTGTCCCCTATTTTTGAAAATTTTCAACTTTTTCTTAAAACTTATGTTTTGTTTCAAATTAGTCTCAAATTTCTTCTAAGTTATTTTTAAGGCCTTAAAGACTCGATTTAGGGAAAAATGCATGTGACTGGTTGGATTTCTATTAAGGTTAATCTATTTAATGTTATGATGTTAAATGCTTTTCGATTGATAGGTAATACTCCGTAACCCTAATTCGACGACGGGGACGGGTTAAGGATGTTATAGAAAAAGGATAGGGCAATCATTTATGATATGCTCAGAGGGTATAGGCAGATGGTTGTTGTTGAAGATGTAACGTGGGAGTCATATATAAGTGTAAGAATTTTTTTTTTTTTGTATTCCTTTTCTTGTTTTGACTTACTTATATCTATATAGTATATAATGCTTATGAAATCTTTTTTTTATAAAGTCATAAAGAAGTCGGGAAATTTATAACTTGAAGTTTCCTTTATTATGAACAACTTATGTCCATATAATAATAAGATTGAGCCATAGGAACAGATGCTCACACAACTGCTGATATTTTTGAAGAATTACATGCAGAGGATGTTGCTAATAAAAGGAATCCTAAAAAAGGAAGCAATGACAATGGATGCAAAGTTTATGCTTCCTTAGATAAGATGGATGTCTCGAGTACACAGTCGCAATCGTCTAATCCAAACAAAGTTGATTCTACATTTCCAAAGAAGAAGAAAAAAAGTTTTGAGGCTAGGGGATCAAATTATTCTACTTCACTTATCGATGCTGCCATGTTATTAGGGGATAATATAAGGACAGTTAGCCTTGAATTAAGAAGGAGCATTGCCTTTGAAATGCTCATTCAAGAGAAGTCAGAAATGATCATTCAAGAAAAAGGTACAAACTCTTTATGTGTCTTTCGGTGAAGTAGAATATTTAACAGATGATGAGTGAATTGATGCATTGATCAAAATTCCTAATCATCCAACGCAAATGCTCATTTTCCTAAGTTTACCACCTTCTATGTGATTAGCATGGGTAAGAAAATTTATTTCTAGCCATTGAAGATATGGTTGTGGTGGTGAATGAATATAACGTTTTGTATGCCTTAAAGGGTTGTCACTTTGTATATATGTAAATGAATATACCGTTTTGTATGCCATAAAGGGTTGTCACTTTGTATATGTGTAAATGAATGTGGTGGTGGAGTAATATAACGTTTTGTATGTAATTGTAGGATGATATACTGACATGGAAGTATGTCATACTAATATTGTCACTTTTTGTATATGTGTAAATGAATTTTCTACTGTAATTGGACCCTTGAAATCTAACCATGTTTGTTATGTTATTTAGATGCTGAGATGATGGTTGAATTATGTTGGTGCTACTTCTTTAAGAAGTTTTTTTATTTTGATAGTATCACTCTTTAACAATACTAGTAAACAAAATAATTTTTTTTTAAAAAAAGGGAGAGAATTTTTGATAGAGAAGCTTTGTAGATCTAGACTTTTGGAAGGTTTTTAGGAAAGCCAAAATGGAAAATACGAAAGAGGAGATCAAGAGAAGCTGTTGGTAAAATTTGGGTAAATTCATGTTAGTGACTAATGTGGCAAAAGGTAGTAGCAATGATGGAGGTCTATTGGACTCTGGAAAAATGTTGGAGAAGAAGATGAAGATGAATTTGGGGGGAGAGAGGGGAGCAACGAAGATGAAGAAGATGGAGAGAATAAAAAAAATATTTTAATATAATTTAATATAAAAAAGTATTTCCAAATTTCAAAAAAATTAAAATATTTTAATATAATTTAAAATAAAATATTATTTCCAATTTTCAAAAAATATAAAAATAAAATATTTTTAAATAGTTTAATATGATTTAATAATATTTTAAATATTTTAATATAATTTAATATAAAAATATAAATATATTTTATATTTAAATATTATTATTTTGATAGAAAATGTTATTCTTTAATATTAAATTGATGTTGAAAATACATTAAAATATTAAAGGGCATATTGGTTCATGCCCTTTTTAACTCAAATTCATGCAGTTTCGGTAAAATTCTTTTCAAGAAATATATAATTATTATAAAATAATTATTTTTTACTTAAATTATTAACATGTTGAATTTTAATTAATTATATAATTAATTTTGATTTTCGACAGATTTGCACAAAGGGCGAAAAACGGCTCGGTAGGCACTACTAGAAGAACAAAACCGAAAAGCAATTTTGAAGCATCAAGGTGAACTAATTTTCCAGCCTAAGACGGTCCAAATTATGTGTATTAATTCATAATATAATTAATTTTAATTTTAATCAAATCTAATTTGGGTTAAATAAATTATTGTTAATTAATTATGAAAAGGGGCCCAGTTGAGCTGAACCGAGAAAATCGATCCAACTGAGCACTAGGCAGCCTAAAACCGTCCCACATGCTGGCCCAATCAGCTTGTTTGGCTGATTATTTGGCTTGCAAAATAGCCCTTGAAGACTCCTTCAAGTTGCATTCAAACCCCTCTACTATTTATACCTTTCTAGATTTGCCTCTACCTTAAAATAGCAAGTTTGAAACCTTCAAACTTGCCACATGTGTGTATGGCCATGGGGGGACTCTATGGCTGCTGATTTTTGCTAATTTTAGTAGCCATCTCAACCTATAAATACCCCCCCTTTGCTGCTCACTTCAAACACATCTCAAACCCATTCATTTCTTCACTTTTCTATCACTTTTCTCTCTTCATTCCCTTCATCGTTCTTCATTTTCTTCCCCCATTCCCTTGCCGAATTCACCTCTTGAAAAAGAGTTATTAAACCACCATTTGGATCAGCATTCAAGTGTTCGTGGAAGCCTCGGTTCAACAAGAACAAGAAGAGAAGGAAGAGTGGAGCAAACTAGTCAAGCCTCGGAGAAACACCGAATTTGATTCTTGTTCCCTATCCTTTTAATTTTTTTGTTGTTATGATGAACATGTCTATGAATATTTGTGATGTTGATATGTTTAATTTAATTAATATGGCTTAAATTTAATTTGTGTTAGGTTGATTGCATTTTGTCTACTTAATTTATTAAAATTGTGTTTGTGTTGTTATAGACTTCGGTAAGATGCTTGATTAAGTAAAACCATGACTAAGTTATTCTTGCATTACAATTGTAAGGTAACTAATGAATTAATTATTTAAACGGATTGAAATTGTAATTAATTAACAAAATACTTAATCAGTGCATGTTTAATCATCTAAGGTAGCTTAGGGTTAAATTAGCAACAGTATCTAACGATACATTAGCCTTGCATAACTTGCAAGATTATTGTGATTAAACTGTTTTAAGGTGGAAATACATTGTTACCTCACGTAATCTTTTATGTACTTATGAGATTGAATTAATTGTTTGAATTGGCAGAGAGATATATACAGGAGATTATTTTAATTTCACAAGTATGTATGTGCATTAACACATTTGCTTATTAAAATTTGTCTAATTGGTTGAATTGACGTAGAGATATAGTCAACAGATAAATGAATTTTGGTCGATAAGTATGTTCATAAGTTAGCAAATTGCCGAGTTGCCATGAATTTATTCGTAACAACATAAACATGAGTTTAATAATTCTAAGTTAAGAAATGTAATTAATCTAACACAATTATGTCATCTTGATTAAAATCATCTTTTAAAATCATGCATTGGAAATTTTATTTTATTTTTATTATTTATTTTACTTTGTCAAAATCCTAGTTTTTAATCACCTCTTCAAATCAAAATACTTTTCTTCACCAAAATGTTTTTAAAATTGCATTCATAAATAATTCTTTTCACAATACATGTGGGTACGATAACTCGACATTTACTTGACACTTTATTACTTGTTGCGATTGTGTACACTTGCACATTTACGTCATTCCACATATTCTTCATTCAAGTATTTTTTTTTTGCTATTACATATTTATTCCTCTCAACCAAACGCATGAATACTATTACAATACTCATTTCATTCCATCTAACCAAACCACTGTTATGTCGATTCAATTCCATCATGCCTTTATTTCGTTCTCATAGAATGACTGTTCCATTACAACTCTCTTCTATTCCAGTGAACCAAATGTGCTGTAAGTTGCTGAGTTATATTCTCCTCCAATTTCACATATAATTAAAAAACATCACATATGATTCTAAAGGAATATTCAATGTTATTGGAATCAAATTTGACGGATTAGATCATGGATCTAACACTAATTAAATATATAATTATTTTTTTATGAATTGATTCAATTAGCTCAATTGTTTTTTTTTTCAATTTTTTTACCAGTTTCAAACAGTTCATTTAGAAATCGATTTAATCCTTTTTTTTCATACTAATATACAAATCAATCCTTGATCCAACTAACCAATCTAATCAGATTCCAATAACATTGCATATTCCTTCAAAATCATATTGTATATTGATATCATTCAAGTGAACTCTCACACACACTATTTGTGGATTGATCCCATTTATTGTGGATAAAGCCCTTAGCCAATGAGTCTATGTTGGAGTACAAAATCATATACATATATATATATATATATATATATATATATATTATCTAAAGTAAGATGTTTTAGGAAATATTAATTAGTGATGAATTTAAATTATCTTTTTAGAAAACATGTTGAAACATGACTTTGAGTAGCAACAATAAAAGCAACATGGTTGCAGAAATCTTCATTCGTATAAGAACTTGATTCTTCATCACTCCAAGTGATTTTGAGTGACTTCTTAATATTAGTACATTCTGATTGAATGTGACCAAATCTCTTGCATTTACAACAATAAAAAACCTTTTATTTTTGTAACACCCCAAAACTCGACGTGAAAGTCTGGTTGGATTGGGAGCATCACTGTGGTCGCTACAGTGACACACTCACTAAATTGCTCATTAATCACATTAAAACATAAGAATTAAACATACACATAATAAATCATTTAACAAATCTTAACTAAATAACGAATATGTTCCAAAATAATAATTAGCTCCAAAAATAAAATTTTTAATACTAAATTCTTTTTAGGAAATTAATTCTTGATAAATCAAAGAATAATTTACTAAAATTTCGTAAAATTTGATATTGAAAATTTTAGGCCGTTACAATTTTGCTATGAATTCTCCTCCTTCATGCAAGACTTCTTGCAATGGCTATTAGTTCCTTTAGCATCTAATTTAGTTCCCTTCTTAGAAAATCTCTTTATAATTTGTGAGCAAAGCTAATTGCTCATTGATTTCATCAATAGCCTCGACTATCTATTTTTCTATTGGAGCAACCCTTTGAAAATTGAAAGCAATGTTCTTTTTAGGTCTCATTTTATTACGTTTTGCTTTCTCCAAATTCAACTCAAAGGTTTAAAGTGACCCAATTAACTCATCCAACTTGAGGGTAGTAATGTCATTTGTAATGACCTGATAGTTAGGGGTGACAAAAAGTGTAATTTCAGGACTCTGTTTTCGTAAATTGGGGCGAACTAAAATTTGGATAAGTAATTTTCATGAATTAGGAGTTACTAAAGTATAGAGTAAATCATGTAAGTGCTAAAAGTTAAATTATAGATTGAAATTAATTAAAGGGACTAAAGTAGTAATTACACCACTAATTAAATGTTGATGGACAGTGGATTGGTTGTCTTAAAAATTTATTAACTAAACTATTAATTATATTATATAAAATATAAGATATAATAATAATGATAATGAAAACAAAATGAAAGGAAAAATGTAATTTAGTGGAAAGAAAGAGAAAACTTTCATTTCCTTTTTCACGCAAACTTTCGAATCTTAAGGGGGAGAAGAGTTCACGAACGACCATATAAATTTTGAGGTTTCAAGCTTAAATTGGTTAGTCAATTTAATCCATTTTCTTGTAATTTTTACGTTTTTGGAATCCTGATACTTGGAGCTAGCTAATCCATGTTATAACTTTTAGTATGGTTTAAGATTGAAGATGTTACAATTGTTGATTAGTTAGAGTTTTAGGGATTAAATTGATAGATTTTTAAGTTAGAAGTGGAAAAGGACAAATTTATGGAGTTAATTATTGATTTTGAGCAATAGGGACCAAATTGTGAAAAATTTAAAATTAAAGGGTGGAATTGGAAATTTGGAGCTAAATTTAGATTATAATGGAATTAGTATAAAAATTGATGTTAGATGTGGATATTAAATTAGTCTCGATTTCGGGACTAAATTGAGGATTAAGCAAATGTAGTATAAAAATTAAAACTTAATGAGAATTGAATTGTGTTTTATTAATCTATTTTAATTATTTTATTCAGTAGTGAACGTCATTCTGGAATCCTCGAGTAAGAAGGGGAAAGACAAGGTTGACGTCGAGTAGCTCGGAATATATGGTTTGTATTTCTATAATCCGAACTAAATTATGAATTATTGCATATTGAGTTGATTGTGTATGGTAAGTAATTGAGGTGAGAACTCTTGTACATTTGGGCTAAATTGAATCAAATAAAGATTAAAATGACTCAATCATGAATATCAAGAAATGTGGTATTTTTATGATTGTTGAATTGAATATATGTATTGAGAAAATGTGGTTGCTATCAAATTGAATATGTGCTGATACGTGATAATATACATTTATGAAATTGAGACATTGGTTGTATTGAAAAGTAAAATGAAACCCTATTAACTGTTCCGAGCTAAGTCGAATATAAACGGCATGTCAAAATAGGAAAAGTATAGGAATTACTTCAACTTCGAGTCGATGAGGCACTAAGTGCCAATTTGTTTCGGTTTAACTGATGAGACACTAGTGTTAACTTATTATAGCGCTGAGTGCAATTATTTGCTTTGGATTTATCCGATGAGGCACTATGTGCCAAACTGGTGTGTTGGTTGGATCCATGCATCTGTCCAAGTCCGAGTCATGTTAATATGGAAAATAAATTAAACAAATCGATGTGTTTGATATTGAAATGGCAAAGGATGAGAAATGGAGAGATGTGAAATGGAATATGAAATGGTAGATTTTGTTATGAATATTGATGAATTATGAGTAATGAATTCATGAATTAGAAATGGAGATGAATTATGTCATTATATGAATTAATTTATCAAATGCCTTATGAAATGTTATTATAATGTATTAGAACTTGCAAGATTTATTAGATGTGAACAAAGAATGAGTAAATTAGTATTATTGACATGATATATTATATAACATTACTTATATGCATTTTTACATCTTAATTTTTATATCAAGTTTTAATTGTTCAAATTATAAAAATACCACTAAGTTATACTCAGCGTACGATTTTATTTTTTGTGTGCAGGTTAGGTATTTTTCAATGTATCGTCGACTCTGCATCCAACAACGATCCCTTTTTCAAGTTGTGGTGATGTTCTATTTTGTTATGGCATGTACCTAGGTGGTCTTTTGGTTGATGGTTATTTTATTAATGTGATGATATTTTAAGTTCCAAGTGCAATGGTATTTATATGTTCTTATGGTTGAGGTTGAACCTATACCTTGGTATGTTAGTCAAACTTGATGTTTTGCATATGTTTAGCTTTAAACTTGGTAGCCTAATCAGCTAGAATATTAGCTCAATTATGATAATTTGGCATGAATTAGTTTTTGAAAGGTTGACATCTTATACTAATGTGTTTGAAAATAAAACATGTGGTACCAATAATGATACATTAGTTAGGCACTTAAGATGGATGATTTGGTGTGTTTTGAGCATATTTAGCAGTGACTTGAATAGGTTAAATGGTAGGTAAATGGTTTTCTTAGTGTCCAAGTAAACATGATTTAGTAAACTTGCATTTGAAGGTACATTTAGGTACACACGGTCTGTCACATGGCTGTGTGTCTTGTTAATTTAAGTACATGTTTTACACGGCGTATAACACGGTCGTGTGACCCAAGTCAGTGAGTTACACGGATAGAGACATGGGTTGAGACACGACCATGTGCCCCAACATCAAATGTCACACGATCGTGTGATCCCTGTTTTTAAGTTTTTTTTGAAAATTTTCCCTAAACTTTTCGAATTGTTTCAATTTAGCCCTTGTTTGTTTTCAAACTATTTTGAAGGTTTCGTAAATTCGTTTTAAGAGTTGTAAGAGTATTTTTATTCTGATTTTAAATGAAGTAGTGAACCTAAATTAGGTGAAGTAGGTTATTCTACTAATATCATCGATGATAGTGGGCAGAGTTTAATCTAATACACTAATGCAAATAATCAGAATAGTATTTTTGTGAACCCAACTTCTAACTTTCAGGAGGGGATAAATAGTGATAAGACGGTAGTTTGTGTAAAACCGTGCTTAAAATCAGTTCTCATTCTTAGTTATTCAAGTTAATGAAATGGGAACACTAATTAAGTATGTCCTGATTTCTGTATAATAATGAATGATAATAGTTAGCTTACATAATTGCTTATGTTGAAACTAAATATTCTAATTGTTTCGTAATGCTCTGTGACCCTAACCCAATGATAGAGGTGGGTGTAACACCCCAAACCCGGCCTAGACATTATGGCCGAGTCTGGCGACGTCACATGGAAATGAATTTTGAAAATTAATTTATTACGGTAAAACTGTGTTCGTTTATTACTCCTATTGATTCCAAAAATCGCCTACTCTTCTAGTTGATTGTTTTAAAACATAATTCGTTGTGGAATCTTTAGAAACCATTTATTTTATGAAAAACTAAGTTAATTAAGTAAATCTGACCATTTTAGAAAAACCCCTTTTGTTTTAGAGAAAACCGTTTAAGAGATCGAGAGTTTATAAAATACTTTAGCTTTTTGAAAAGAACCGAATTTTTCCTACAACTAGCAGTTATAAATAAATAAAACCCAAGTTTTATGCAAAAGTCCCAAAGAGCCCACAGATTACATTCCAATAATAATAAAACCATTAACGAAAGTACGCAATTTAAAATATGTGTGGCCACCGTCGAGTCCTCTGCCGCACCGACCCATCTAAGTCTTGGGATTACCTGTGCACATTAAATAGAAGGGTGAATTTAAGTAAACTGAGTGTGTAATCCCACAGAAAACAAACAATAGCAAATCACAGTGCACAGTTAAAATAGCCCTGGACCTAAGCCCCTTTTAGTATCAATAACAGTTTGTTCCTTAGCCCATCTCAATACAGTATCAAATATGTAGTAGGGCTCTAGCCCATCACAGTATCAGTGGCAGTCATGCAGTATTCAGCAACAAAGTCCTACTCAACCAGCCTCTACACACTATCTCTGTCCAACTCTACACTCCATGTGAGGGTTAAATCAACCCACCCATCCCTACACTCCAAGTAGTACCGAATGCAACACAAAACAATAGTTTGCAGAGCTGCCAGTATATTAGGCTTAAGAGTCTTTCAGTACACTTCCTCCAAATAATATCAACCCACCCAAATACAATGCAACATATAATGGAATGTCATGCTATCACAGGTCTATCAGATACACATATAATTCAGTATTCATGCTTATATATAACATGCTTAGTACATAACTCGCATAATCAATTTCACGCAGATAAGGGTCTAAGTGGTGCTTATCGACCTTACGAAAGGTTCACAATCGACTTGGGCGACCCGTGCAACCGTAACAAACATTTCAGTAAAAATGGGCTCGCATGCCCATGTGGCCTGCCAGTGTGGCCCACACGACCCAAATTTGCCCTGGCCGTGTGGATCACACAGCCTGGCCTAAAATTCCACACACCCGTGTGGACCCACACGCTTGTGTAGCCCACACGGCCCTGATTAGTCTGGCCAGTGTGTCGCACACAGCCTACTTGGCCATCACACGACCGTGTCTTAGCACACGGCTTGGCCTCGTCGATCACACGCTCGTATTAGGGCACACGGCTTACCACACAAGCGGCCACACGCTCGTGTGGTGTCGAAAGTGAGGTTTTCGGCTTTCGCAGAAACTTCATTTTCTGCGTAATTGAGTACACACATGTATCATTTTTGACGAAAAAGCCACTCCCAAGTACTTCAAGGCCTAAAATTGAAATATCAATATCAATTTTAACAGTTTTTCAAGCAAACTCGATAATTAGAAACGAATGGAACTCGGCTTACCACCAACAATAGCTTTCCGGAAACGATACCAAGACACGATATACGCGATTTATCACTCACAGCCTCCTCCTATGCCATCCACAGAAGAATAAATGCATTACTAAGTAATCATTATCAACAACGACGGAAGAGACGAGGGAGACTTATCGAACCCGAATCAAAATACACCTCTATTAAGCGATTTAAACTTACCTTCGATCGAACCACCACGATTCTCATGAATCCAAAATCTCCAGCAATCGATTATGAGTCCTTAAATCTTCTCGAAATTGACATTAACGAACTACCGTTAATCACCTACTTAAAAGCAACGAATAGAAACTCCATCAACAGAAACTTACCGAAAAGAGGGAGAGAACCGTTGTACAGGAACGAAGTAAAATAAAAACCGAAAAGGGGGAGAGAAGCAAGGCAAAATTTCGGCAGGGAAAAGATGAGGAAAAAGGTAAAAAATTTCCTTCAGTAAGAGGGAGAAAATCAAATTTGAGAAGGGAATAATGGTTAAACTAAAACACTAACCCAATACCTTAATTCGCTCCCTACACTTCCCACTACGCATCCACTACTCGGCATTTTAGTTTAGTTCAAACTTCTACACGACACAAATAGTAAAAATAACTCTCTTGCACGTACAAGGATTCAAACTCAAGACCACCAGCATACCAACACTCTACTTAACCACCAGACCAGTAGACCCATTCTGATGTAAGCTTATCAATAATTAAATAAAAGCCTATTGACCAAATATTGGGCTTAAATCATAAAAATACCAAAATTTGCCCAAGTAATAGCTTGAACTTGGAACCTCCCACACACACCCAGAACACTTAACCACTCAACCAGACAGATATTTGTGTCACACATTCCCAAAAATAAAAATTTAAATTTTGGGGCGTTATAGTGGGTTAGGGGTGTTACATCATTTGCATCCTTGATTATTGTGACCTAGATTCTGGTAAGGACCGCAAGACTTTTCTCACCATTTTTACCTCAAAAATGTATTCATTAAGGCAAAAGCTCTCGTTAGAATTATCACATAATCTTGCATAAAATGCAAAAATAGACTTTTTTTCATGTATTACTAAATTTACAAACCTACTTGTTAAAATTTAAAGTTTTAACATGCTTAAGACATCACTTCTTTTATGTTAGTTTTGTAATATTATCCATGTCTCTTTAGCATATTCACACACAAAAATAACTTTAAGTTTATTCAAGTCAACTTCATTGATAAGCTATAAAAGTAACATATTTTAATCCCATTCTTAATGCATTTTTGGATGATTAATTATGCAAATTAGTGAATTTGATGCTCCTAATCCTTTAAATTCATGTTTCTATACTTAGGAGAGCATTTGAGAGTGAAAGGAGCGAAAAATGAGCCAAAATCGAACAAATAGAGTTGTTTTCAAGAGCCACAAGGGTTGGACACACGCCCGTGTGCTAGCCCATGTCGGTTTCGCACCTTGCTTCCCAAACGCTTGGAAAAATACATTTTTTAGGCTTTCCGAGCATTTTAAAGTCTATAAATACAAATTAGAAGAAGACATAAGGGGGACATCAGAGAAGATCGAAGAAAACACTTAAAGAACACCATCAGAGCCAACTCAGAAACGGATCTCGATCAAGATCAAAGATCTCCTTTTAATTTTTTCAAAGTTTTTATGAGTTTCTTTATATCTTGTGGCTATTCTGACTTTGAGATGTTTTCATTCAGGATTATGAACTAATTCCCTTGATACCTAGGGAGGATGAAACCTATGATAAATCATTTTATTTAATGTCTGCTTTTACGCGATAAATACTTGATTCTTGTTCTCAATTATGTATGCTTATTTCTTTTTTTTAATATTTTTGGGATATTAATTCATGTTTAATGTGCTTATTTCAGTGGAGGAAAAGTCCCTATTTAAGAGTAGATCTAGCATAATTGAGTAGAGTTGTATGCAATCCTAGAAATAGGATGACATAAATCTACCGGATTAGAGTCGAATCTAATAAATGAATCCATAGATCGAGTTAATGTGACGATTGAGGTTTTAATTAGAAAGAGATTTCAATTAATCAACCTAGAGTAAGTTGTTCTTACTCTCGAAAGAGATATTAACATAATTTAGGGATTTCTACGGATCAATACACAAGGAAGTAAATCATTTAATTCAGATTCATAATAATAGGTGAAGTCTAGGTGGATTTTTTCCTGGGTTTTTTCTATCTCATTGGTTAATATTCGATTATTTCCTTGATTCATTCTCTATTGCGTTCTTAGTTAAATTAGTTTAGTAAATTTAAATTAAAACACAACACTTCAAATTGTCGGCTAAATAATAGAAAAACAGTAATTACTAATACTTTTAGTCCTCATGGATACGATATTCTCTACTCACTATAGCTATACTATTGTTCGATAGGTTCACTTGCCTTTGTCGTATTTATAGTTAGTTTAGTGACCATCATCCACTGAAAATGACATTTAGACCTTATGAATTTCCATTTGCAACCCTTCTTTATTTGGTAGTGTATTTGCTTTTTTCTTTAGGACATGTGGTGCTATTAGCAATAGTCACAATAGGCCTAATCCACCTATCTTCAATAGCTTCCAAGGTTGCTTCATTGATAAACATAATGAAAGTCATCATACGTGCTTTTCAATATGCATAGTTTTTTAAACCAAGTAGCAACGAGGGTTAAGTAATTGAACTACCTTCCTTTATGGATTCTATTTTTGCAAATTCAAAACAATATCACCTTCAAGCAACTCTTGAAGCTTTCTCTGATATTAATTGAAAAAGCACATGATCTGCTAAATGTCTCAATTTGATGTCTCAACTAATATTGCAATAAAAGTTTGAATAAGATTGTTTAACAACCAAATTATAAAATAAGAGTCAGGCAAAGAGAGAAATTAACATAGGCAAAGAGAGAAATTAACATACAATATTTGTTAATGCAGTCCTGATTCACCAATCTTACTCTGCGGAGGCTTGCTCAGTGAATGATTATATTAAACAATAAATCCAAAACCCTATTAGCTAAAGTCAACCTACCCTTAAACAACAGATAATTGCGGCCCCAACAAAGTACCCTAATGTTAAAATCATTCACCCCAAATAACCTCACTTACAATAAAATTTACTCTCCAATAAAATGTCCAACACAATAGTGCAAAAATGTAAAGTAAAAGATCAATAAAACACTCAACAAAAGCATTGAAGATACATAAGTGTGTCGTAATATAGCCTATTTGTAGGTTAAAAATCAACAGCATCTCCAAGTAATTTTAATGAGATAATTTAATATATTGATTTGAGATAATTATCCATACAATCTTCTCTTTTAATTTTAAAAAATACATCCTCTTCAAGCAAACCTGATGAGTTTTATATCCAAGGAAAATAAATTGATTTTAGTCTTAATGGATAATGATAAGGTTTGCATTCAATCAACTTCTCCTCTCTTTTTCCATTCAAAATTAAATCCACCAACCAAGAGAAAAATAATTGCAACTTCAATCTAAGAATTATTTTCTCATAAAAAGGCTAAACAAGATAAACCAAGTAAAAGATGTCAAATATATATATATATATATATATATATATATATATTTTATTGCACTTTAACTGTCAACATGTTGCAAGTGTTGTTTGAACAATGAATGAAACATGCTCTTGCAAATATTCGCAAATAATAAATAGCAGTGATTTGGATATTTGAGAATATTTAATTTTTTTAATTTGAATAATATTTAAATTTGAATATTTATTTACTTATATTTATCTTCGGCTATGGCAAAACTAGCCTGAAGTAATAAAATAAGTTATCAAGATTTGGTCTTTGTACTTTAAGAAAATTGAGAATTTAAATTAGTTGTTGATAAATACATGAATTTTGAATTTTTGATTTTTACTAATTTATTGCATATAATTTATTTAATTGTTGACTTAAGTCAACAATTTATGATAAGGTTTTACAATATTATCCAAGCTAGAAGTTAGTCAAATGTTGGTAAGTATCTAAATTTGAACGGCGCTAAATTATTATTATTTTGGATAAACTACATCCAGGGTCAATAAATTATTAATAAGTTTATGTTTTAGTCACTCAACTTCAAAAAGTTACAAAATTGTCACTACACTACTTGAAAATTTTCATTCAAGTCATTGGGATATTAAAATTGTTGTTGTATGACCTTCTATGTTCGCAACGCATGAACAATTGAAACCTTTCCTTCCTCTTCTCTTCTACAATTCAATTTTTTTTTTATGAAACAACTTTGAACACCATGAATCTACAAACCAAAATTCAAACAGTTTTTTTCTCTAATCTCTGACATTAACCGACTTCAATCTAAATTATGTTCTTCTACTCATTGATGAGTATTGATCCATCATACCAATCGTCGAATTGTCGATTGGAGTTCGCTAATCGGACCCTTTTTAAAAAAAATTTAATAGCCCAATAAATTAAATAAAAACTTTTAAATAGTTTAGTTACTTATATAAAAACTTTCGAATAGTTCAATGATCATTTTGTAAATTTTTGAAGTTGAGTGACCAAAACGTAAACTTACTAATAGTTTAATAACCTTAGGTGTAGGTTTTTTTTCCCTAATTCATTGCATATAATCCTATGAGTTACTAATTTTGAGGTCAGTAATTTAATAGTAATTATTTACAATATTATTTAAATAGAGTAACTTTTTAATTTAGGTAAATTATTTGGGTGGTCCCTCAACTTTTAGATAAGTTCTATTTCGATCACCCAACTTTAAAAACTATCAATTTCATCACTAATGTTTTTAGGAAATTATAATCAAGGATTGCTCTATCAACCACCATCTACTTCAGAGATTCCTCCGGAAACATTTTTCAACTACAAGGGTTCACTATCTTCCCACAAATTAGTGAATTAGGTATGATTTTATTTTTACAGAAACAGACAATGAATTAATCTTCATAAATTCGATTTCATCATAAATGCGAAATACTTATCTTATAAAAATGACAAATAAAAAAGAAAAGTGCGAGAGAGATAAAAAATGTAGGGTCATTTGTCTGTTTGGTTAGTTAAACACGAGCTAGTGTCACGGGTCAAAATGCAAAGCCCATGACCATGACACAAGATACGCCCCATGGAGGTCTGTCGATAAAATGGGGATCATTTAACCCATGAGAACTGGCCCGATTCAAGGAACTATTGGAGAAGCCTGTCAGATTGAAGCCTGGTTGGCTCGATAATGAAGATATGGCAACTTAGGCTATTATGGTAACTAATCTTAGAAGATTGATAGGAATCATATCTTGTAAAGATTAGATTAGATTTGATATGACATATCTTGTAAATCCCTAAAATCAAGGGATATGGTCGATCTCATCCGTCGATGTAACTTAATCTTGTCCGTCGGTTTTGGGGGAGCTTAACTATAAATAGAGAGCTTCCCCCTCACTTGTAATTCATTCCATTGTATGTGAATTCTTAAGAGTAATAGAATTCTGAGAGCATTTACTCAAACACCTTGTGTGCAATCTTTTCTGTAGCTTTCTGTTATTCTTTGTGGCTTCTTTTGGCATAAATTTGCTTCCGCTCTACAATCGGTGCCTTGGAGGAGTCATTAAGGAGTCCTCACTTAAGTAAAGGCTGACTTAGGCGAGTTTAGACGAATGGATCGCCTAAGGCCGCACGGATAGCGAGACGAAAGATCTAGCCTCGTGACACTAGTTCATAAATCTTTGGGCTTCAATTACCAAGGAATAGAGACTTTACAAATAAAGCTTGAGGATTGGCATTCCATTGTTGTTATTTTATATGTATATGGTTACATTTATTTACGTTCCCAACATGCCTATGATGTAGCACCAGAAAATTTTAGTCACTTACAATTAAATACTTAACCGAAAGCTAATGTGGGCTTTTTTTATTAGCTTGATAATAAGTTTAGCCTTTGAATGTTTACATATTTGATCAATTTGATCTTAAATCTAATAAATTTAGCCCTAAATATATACAAAATTTGTCATTTAATTCTAATTCTAAAAATTCAATAAATTTATCTTGAACATTTACAAAATTTTTCAACTTAATTCTAATTCTAAAAGTTTTAAAAGAGAAAAAATATTTAAAATTTTCATTTTTGGATAAAAAATATAAAAAAAAATCCTTCCTTATTTTTTCGATTAAACCATTGCCTTCTTCTTGGTATTTTAGTTAGTTCACCTACATGGCTCACCTTTTTGGTGGAAAGCATTCGAGCAGGCAGAGGTTTTCATAAAACAATGACACCATCCACCATCAACTTCTGAATGCATAATTTTATCAACCTTGTGAAAAGCCGAGAAGGAGGAAGAGAAAAGGGCAAGGGCAAGGGCAAGGGCGAAAGTACTTAAGAAATTAGATTTGGATAAGTTCTGTTCTAGTTCTTACTATGTTACTCTCAATATGTTCTTGAAACTACTTGTGGTTCAAACAATTCTTGTAACTTCACAGTGAGAACGAAAGCGAGCACTTGGATTGCCACTTGAAAACCACCTCTACCTAATATACAAGAAGAAAAGCTTCAAATTCTATCTCCAAAATGAAATAAAAATATTGCTAAGTTTTTCAAAAATACTTTTGAAATAATAAAAAAAAAAAAAACACCTTTTTTAGTCAAAAACAAAATAGAAAATTTTAACCTTCTGCCTCAAAAATGTTTTTTGAAAAAATACTTTGACAAGTAATACTAAACTAGGCCGAAATCTTATTGATCTTGATTCTATTTTAATTGTAGAATTCCTTGTTTGTTTTATTTTTCAAATAACTTTTATATTTTTTTATCCAAACATTTCTAAAATATTTTTCCATTTTTAAAAATTTTAGAATTGAATTAAATTGATAAATTTTATAAATATTCATACTAAATTTATTGATTTTTTTAAAAGAATTACAACTAAACCATAAATTTTATAAACAGTGAGAGTTAAATTTATTAATTTTCTTAAATTTAACATCAAATTGATAGAATATGTAAATATAAAAAAAAATTAAATTTATTATTAGATGGATAACTAAAATTTTAAATTTTAAAAATGTTGATGGAGAAGGATGACATTCAAAATTATATTGAAAGAAAATAAAATTATTAATTTAAGTGAAATAAAAAATCTCTTTCTCCTCGCAAATTTCCTTTTTTTAAAGGAAGAAAAACACGTATTTCACTACTTTTAAAAAGAAAAAAAACAGTTGTATTATGTAATTGGTTGAGTTTAAATCCACTCACATGTTCTTGTCTTATAAAAGTGAATACAGAAAGACATTAAAAAAAAAAACATAAATTTAAAATACATAACGAAATTGTTTAAAAAAAAATTCCAACTTTATGATCATTATGGTAAATTTCGTCACGCTAATTTTAAATTTTATTTTAAAATTATTAATTTGATTTTTATTGTCAGAAGATATCAAGAAAAAAAAAGCGGATTTAAACTTGATGACATGTTTTTAGGGATTATATAAAAAAGTTAATATGTTAAATGGATATCATCATTATTACAGCTTTATAAAATGGTTTAAGAAATTTATCAAATCGTTTTGCAAAATTGTTCAATGAACTCGTGTTTTAGCTTCAGCTAACATTGATGCCAGATCTCATCCATTCTTGCATCTCTTATATATAAAACTGTTTTGCAAAATTCAAGATTTTTGTTTTGTTTTATGCCTCTTTTTTTTTTATTTTTAAAACGAATAAATAGATTTTTTTTCTGGTAAATGAGAAATGAAGAAAGAAAAGAGTGAAAATTATTAATCTCAAATTTTGAAACCGAAACATCCCAAACTCACATAATTATGTATTATTAAGATTTTATTCTCCACTCAGTTAAGTAATAAAAAAAGGACAAGGATATAACATATATGAACATAAATTACATTATAATCAAATCTAACCCTTGACGACGTCAAAGGAGGTGAGATTCCTGAAATTCAGCCACAACTTCTCCCACACCACAGCCTTATACGTGTTATCGACGGTCCCTTCCTTCGCCTGCAAAATCAGCCGGTAGTTTGTCCCGGCCACCACCTGAGTCTCGCCTTTCACCACCTTAACCAACTTTAAACTCCCATTTGACTGCTTGTTATACTCCTCGACGGCGAATTCCGCGATCTTTATCACGTGTGGGTCCTTGGTGTTTTTGATCGGACTCCATCCTCCGAGGGGAGCCTCCTTTCTGGCGTCGGAGAAGATGAGAGGAAGGAAAATGAGGGAGAGCAAGAGGATCAGGAAGCCTGACTTTTGCTGCATTTTGAGACTGTTTTTCTTTCTCAAGTCTAGTCGCCTTTTTCGTTGTGCTGTAGCTTCTGGATTTGAATTTGGAATGAAATTAGATTATTTATAGATAAATATTAATAAACGTAAATCGTAAGTTACGTGGCACACGGTTTTTAATTTTAAGAGGATTTGCGCCTTGAAGTTGATTGAAATTACGATGGAGTCACGTGGCTACGTTACTACGAAACGCGCCGAAGCCCAAAACGGGGATCACGAAATCGGGCCGTTAGGTTAGCATGATTGGAGGGTGGAGACCAGCTGTGAGTTGTGTGGAAGTTTTCAGTAACTGTATTTATTTTATAAGCCAACAGTTCGTAGCTCCAAATATTTTAATAAAATCAATCATTTTCAACTTTTTGCATTCACCGTTACTAATATAATTGTTAACAGATTTCATGTCAGTCAATAGATGATGATATTTCTTTTGGTTGGAAATTCGTATTTTGAGGGAATAAGCTTATATGTATATAATTTTTTTTTTTTTTTTGTATGAAACACAAATATTATATCTTTCTAATAATTTTATCTTACATCAATAATTTCTTCTTTAATTTTATAATTTTAAATTAGATTTGATTTTTTAAAAATGAAAATGTTAAAATTTAAGATGAAAATATTAATGACATAACTTCACTATTTTATACAATCATTTTCGGTAGGAAAAAGAGACATCAGTCAATCCGATCTCATTCAGTTATATTTTTAAAAATTTTCAATTATGAATAAAAATTTTGAATTATTTATAATAATTCGAGATGGTTTTCAATTTTTTATATTCATTTTTAGTTTTAGTACTTTTGTATATTATTTGATAAATTTCTAAAATCTTTTTCATAAGTATTTCTTAAAAACACATAATTTTTAAAATAAAATAAATAACAATTATTAACTTTTATATGATATTTTTTAAACAATATCTCTATATAAAACATTCATTTATTTCTACTATTTTAAATATAAATTTTTAAATAAAATAAAAAATATAATGAAAAAGACCAACTTTTTAAGCCAAAACATTTCAATATTCAATGAATTTATAAAATTTCGATTTTTCTTATTCACTTGATGGGGTGGAGTGGGTTGCTTGTGAGAATGGTGGTTGTAGCCCACTTAGCCCCCCTCGGAAGAAAAAAGTAAAAGTGGTCGACGGCTGGCCCAAAATGAAAATTTAGGTGAGCTGATAGTGCTTCATTTTTTTATTTTTTTTTACCGACCCATTCATCAAGCTGTTAAATCATAACTTTGGTTTTAGTTTTTTTTTTTTTTTTTTTTAATTCAAAATTAGTCTCCAAATTCCCCCGAATGGTAACAATGTAAAAATCTGGATCTGAGGTAGTGGCTAGGAACTCCGGCCCGGGGGGGGGGGAGATTCTGGCTTCGAAAGTGGTCCTCCACAAAGCAGTACCATCACCGTTTGCATGCTTACAAGCTATTCAGTTGGGGATTCACCTGGGCCTCGAATCCGTAATAATCGAAGGTGATTCAATGACAAGAATCAAGAAATGCAGTTCAGCAAACCCGGATAAGTCAGTAATCGGGGCCATTATTAGGGATATCCACCGGCAAAAAGTACATTTTCAGAGGGTAGTTTTCCAATATACACCTATATCTGCGTATCTCCTTGCTCACACCCTAGCCTATGAAAGTTTGAAGAAGGGGGAGGAATTTTACCTGGACGGCGATTTGCCTGACTTGGTTCGTCGTGTGTTGGAGATGAGAAGGCAAAGAAACCCGGATTGAAAGCTGCTTGGAGGCTGCTCTGGTAGAGGGACAGGTAGCAGAAAAGGTTTTGGTTTTTGGAAACTGCTACGTTTTGGGTATCGGGAACCGATGAGATTGAGTGAATATGGAGGGTTTTGTTGGGTGCCAGCTGCCTTCGTTTACTGGATAGGATTGATTAGGATTTATTTTTATTTTGTTTGGGCCTTAATTTTGTGTCCTGGGCTGAGTCCATCTTCTATCTGACTCTAGGCTAGCCTTTGTTTATTTCTGCTTATTGAATAAATATCCAATCAAGTATTTTTTTTTTTAAAAAAAAATAGTCTCCAAATCCCTAATATTAAATTTGTAACAGTTTTTTGAAGTAATAAATTTCTTTATCATTAATGTTACAAATATTTTATTATCGAAATGAAGATAAATTTGATGTATTTTAAAATTCTAATATTTATTAAAAAATAGAATTTTATTTTATTTATATTTTTTATGTTTATAACTATAGATTTTATAGAAGTATTATAAATATCTTCCTGTTCTTTTTTACTCTCTAATTGATTAATATAAATACGTTACCTTTCTCTCATATTTCTTGTTCTTTTAATCTATTTATAATTCATCATTTATTTCCTAACTCATTATCAATACACAATTCTCTTTCTAAAACCCTTTTATTTTCGATTTTTTTTTTTTGAGTTTAACTCAAATTATTTTGTCTGCTAACATTCAAGAAATAAGGAGAACCAATTCTTTATCATTTATCACTTATTTCATAACACGTTATCAATATATAATTTTCTTTCTAAAATCCTCTTTATTTTCTTCATAAGTTTTTAACTATGCTTTAATTTTGATTAAAACTATGGTGAAGAGTGTTATTAGCCTGGTGTCGAAACTATTTTTATTTTGGAAAACGGGGATTGACTTTAAAACATGGTATGGAGTTGTCACCAATCTTTTTAATTTAAGTGTGATTGGGTCACATTGTGATCAATCATTCTAATAAAGCATTTTGGTTTATTAAAACAATATTTTTGGTCTATGAAAGATTAGAAAATGGGTTCGGGAGTCGGTTACTAGCGAGGAAGGATTAGCACCCTCGCAACGCCCAAAATCGGTACCGTATTGATCAATTAACGTCCTAACGTTGAAAATTTGAAAAAAAGATTTTAAAATACAATTCCTTTAAAAGTGTTTAGATAGCTTGAATTGGATGTCGAGATTCTCTCAAAAAGAATAAAATATCATGTCCAGCACAATTGGATACAACATTTCAAACCCTTAATACAAGATTATCCCATAATTTCCAAAACTCATAAATTTGAAATTTCAAAAAGTATATTTGACTATTTGGTCAAACGGTAAATCGAAACCCAGCTTCCAAATACGAAATATTGCCTCATTTTAATTTAAGAAAACATGGATGAAATTCCAAAAGGATATTCTGTATTTCAGTCAAATGAAAAATCGAAACCCAGCACGATTGGGCACGATTTATCGAACTTCCAAATACGAAATATTGCCTCGCTTTAATTTAAGAGAACATAGACGAAATTTCAAAAGGATATTCTGTATTTTAGTCGAATGAAAAATCGAAACCCAGCATGATTGGGCACGATCTCTCAAACTTCCAAACATGAAAGATTTCCTCATGTTGAGGGGGGCTCAAGTTAACAATTATAAAAACTGTATAAAAATATACTTGTTCGGTTTGTTTGGAAATAAAAGACAATCGACATTTAGAGAATATGAGAATCATAATCATGATGCATTAACAAGAAATACAAACATAATTACTTGCATGAAACAATAATATGTAACTATAATATGAAAACCAAAAATGACACATAATACACAAAACAATATGAAAATTTGGAACCGACATAACACAAAACAATTTAAAACCTATATGAAAAAATTTACAAAGAAATAACACATGCTAGAATTCGAAATACCTCAAATGTACATAAAACCGATAATATATAAACGATTATTAAATTATATAATATGCAAGAAGAAATTTGAAATAAATAACATACAACATAATTTCAAATAAAACCAATTAATTTGACTAACAATATATATGAAAAATGAAAAAAATAAGGTAAATAACGTATATACAGAAATATTAATATATGAAAGTATTTAAAATATACAATAAAAAAAGATTCCTAAAAGAAAGCCAAATTGTACATAAATAAATTTTAAAGAAAATATATATAATAAATCTAAAAGAAAATATTTACATACAATAATATGAAAACGGTAACGTATATAGAATAGAGCTAATTTTTATAAATTATATGCATGTAACATATATAAGAGTATATACTATCATACAAAAATTTTAAACAATATTATATAAAAGGAAATTTTAAAATAATAATTTTATAACTTAAACCAAAATAAAAAAACAACACAACTTATCAAGGTAATTCAAAATGTATACATAAAAAAAATGAATGTCAAATGAATTTAAAGAAATAATGAATGAATTATAAAGAATATAAAAACATGAATTTTAAAGAACTCGATGGAAATAAAAACAAAATTAAGGGAATAATTTGTAGACAAATAGAATTCCTAAAGCGTAGACAAGAACTAGAATGAAATGTGCCCAAATGAATAGGGATTTAAAATACAAATATTCCAACTCACAAAAGGCAGTATTTAAATAAGGAGCAAATTGAAACAATGCGCAAATCCTTCGAGATAAAAACTGATATTCAATCGTTGTTTTTGTGTTCGTATTTAGTATCTCCTCCCTTTTTCTCCAAAAAAAAACTGCCTCCCTTTACAATAGTTTTGAGTGGCTTTTATAGCCAAATTTTACAACTGATTGCCTCTTTCTTTTTGCAGGCAAGTGGGGTAATAGAGTTAGTGAGGTGATGGAGTTAGTGGCAAGTGGGGTGATGGAGTTAGTGGTCGGTTTAGTGGGGTGCTAATTGGATGGTTGGTGTTTTGGGCCCTGCTTGTTGGGCCCGGACAAAATTTGGGCTCTACAACTGCCCCTCTTTGCTCGTTATCGTGTAACAGGAATGGGGCAAAGACTTTAAAAGGTCAATTTTTCTCGGTCTTGCTGAGTATTGATTTCTTGATGCTTTCTTTCTTCAAGTAGCCTCACTTTAACCTATTGCGTTTTCAGGGGTATAGGAATTTTCGTTTCAATCTACTCCACTATTGCTTAGGGAGATAAGATCTGTAATTTTCAGCCTGTTTCCCTACTACTTAGGGGGTTAAGGCTCACTGTCTTTGATCTGCTCCACTACTGATTAGGGAGATAAGATCTGTAATCTTCTACCTGTTACCCTACTGCTTAGGGGTTAAAGCTCACCATCTTCAATCTACCCCACTACTGCTTAGGGAGATAAGATCTGTAGTCTTCTGCTTGTTACCTTACTACTTAAGGGGTTAAGGTTCACTGTCTTCGATCTGCTCCGCTACTGCTTAGGGAGATAAGATCTATATTTTCCAGCCTGTTACCCTACTACTTAGGTGGTTAAGGATTGCTGTCTTCGATCTGCTCTACTACTGTTTAGGGATAATCTGTATTTTTCAGCCTGTTACCCTACTGTTTAGGGGGTTAAGGCTTGCTATCTTCGATCTGCTCCACTACTGTTTAGGGGAGATCTGTATTTTCTAGCCTGTTACCCTACTGTTTAGGGGGGTTAAGGCTCGCTGTCTTCGATCTGCTCCACTACTGTTTAGGGGAGATCGGTATTTTCCTGCCTGTTACCCTACTGCTTAGGGTGTTAAGGCTCGTATCTTCAACCTGCTCTCTTGCTACCTCAGAGAGATAAGGTCGGTGGCTAAAATCTGCTCCATAGCCGATACATGGAGATAAACTCGCCATCTTTGATATGCTCCATAGCCGATACATGGAAATAAGATCTGTAATTTTCAGCCTATTACCCTACTGCTTAGGGGGTTAAAACTTGTGGCTAAAATCTGCTCCATAGCCGATACATGGAGATAAAACTTGCCATTTTTGATCTACTCCATAGCCGATACATGGAGATAAGATCTGTAATTTTTAGTCTGCTTCCTTGCTACCTCAGGAAGATAAGACTTGTGGCTAAAATCTGCTCTATAGTCGATACATGGAGATAAGACTCGCCATTTCTGATCTGCTCCATAGCCAATACATGGAGATAAGATCTGTAATTTTCAGTTTGCTTCTTTGCTACCTCAGGAAGATAAGTCTTGTGTCTTCAACTTGCTCTCTTACTACCTCAGAGAGATAAGGCTAGTGACTAAAATCTGCTCCATAGCCGATACATGGAGATAAGACTCGCCATTTTTGATATGCTCTATAACCGATACATGGAGATAAGATCTGCAATTTCACTGATGTCGCTACACTATCCCCTAGGGAACATGCCCTATAGATTCGGTTTTAATATGTCTATGTTTATGCCCAAATGATTAGAATGCTATGATCAAAACGAATCAAATGCTCCTAACCAAATGTGCTATAAATGATATGAATGTAGAAATGTCATGAGAATTGTCGAAACTATTTTTTTGAAAACGGGAATCGACTTTGTTTGAAAGTGAAAATTAAAATGGGAGTCGCCACCGATCTTTATTAGGTGTGATCGGATCACTTTTGTTTTAATAAAACAATTTTAGTTTACTAAAACGGTATTTTGGTCTACGAAATTCAAGAGAACAAATTCGGGAGCCGGTTACATGCGAGGAAGGGTTAGCACCCTCAACACGCCCCAAAAAAAAATGGTACCGAATTGATTAGTTAATGTCTCAATGTGGAAAATTAAAAATCGGGAATGAATTTGAAATATGATTGATTTTAAAGACGCTTGAATTAACTTAAAATGATTGTTAAAGATTTCCTTATCTCGAGATATCGGAGTATCACATCCCATAAGTTAGGACACAATACTATGAACTCCCGAGCGCAAAGTCGTCTTTAATTTTAATTGGATTTCCGTGTATTTAAAAAAACTCAAAAGGATATTTGACTATCTAGAATTAACGAGAGAATCGAAACCCCGTAAGTTAGGGCACAATTCCTCGATGTTCTAAAACGCGAAACATTGCCTTATTTTGAAATTTTGTTTTTGAATAGTAGCAAATATGGCATTTGAACGACGTATATAGTTTTATTTGGAGTAAAAACAGAACGATCCATATTGAGTAAAACGTTGGAGCTTAATACATGATGCAATGACATGGAATAAAATACAGTAATGAGCATGGAATGATAACGCATGGATACAACGTCATACAAATGAACGACAAATGGCGTGAAAATACGAATAACCGAAATATGATACATAATGACAATAAGCACACCACACACATTATTTAAGTATCAACATTAACAATAAAGACATGAAGCAAATAATATAAACAATTTTAAATAAATCATGAGACAATTCTAAACAAATAATGCATGAAAAAAAAACAAGTTTAAAAATAGATATTACAAAAGTAATTTTAAATAAAAAAATTAATATAAAAAACAATTTAAAATAGAATAATATATGTAAAACAATCTAAAATGACTAATTTATAAAAACAATTTAAGATGACATACAAAAGTTTAAACTAAATAATATGTAAAAATAATAATAATAAATAAGTAAAAAATACATAATATATAAAAAATATAAAATAGTTTTAAAAATAATAATGTAAAAGAAATTTAAAGTAATAACATATAAAATAATTTAAGCCAAGTAATACATATAAAACTTTAAAATAGGTAATATACACAAAGATTTAAAATAAATCATATATAAAGATTTAAAATAAATAATTTTGAAAATATATAATATATAAGAAGTATGTAAAACAATTTAACATAAGTAATATATATGCAATCTTAAAGTAAATGAGGATAAAAGGTTTGTAATAAATAAATAAAAAAGAATTTAAAATCATTTACATATAAAATAGTATAACAAAATAACATATAAAAGCTTGAAATATATAAGATGGCTCAACATAAATAATGTATAAAATATTTAGAATAAATGAGGTGAAAAGAGGAATTTGAGATAAAATAATGTGTGAAAACCATTTAAGTAAAAAGTATGTGTATATATATAATAATTTAGAGTAAAAGATAATAAAAAAAAATTTCAAAATGAATACTACACATGATGATTTAGAAGGGATAATATATATGAAATATTTAAACTCGATGATAGTTTAAAACACGTTATATGTTCAAAAATAGTGACGATAGTAATAGTAATAATAAAATAAATAATATAGCATTTGAAGATATGGAAGATATACATAAACATATGATAAAAGATAATAATGAGGGTAGAAATGAAAATAAATCCCATCTATAAAAATAATAATGAATAAAAGAATAAACAAACAAATAGATATTAAACATTAGCTAAATTAGGTCAATAGTATAATCATAATAACATTAATAAAATAAATAGTCCACCGCCAACAATAATGAAAATATAAATAGGATGAGTAATTCATGAAATAAAAATGATAAAAAAATAATAATAAAAGAATGATGAATGAGTAAATAATAAAACAATAATAGGTAATAAAATAATAATAACCAAGGTAAACGAAAATCGAAAAGAAATAAAGGAATTATGAAACGATTTCAATGACATAACCCAGTAATGTACATTGATAAATAAATGGACAATAGGTATATATAAACCACTAAATAGATGAACGAATAAATAAATTAGGACTATGTTGAAGTTTAATTAAATTTAAGATGCAAATTATAAAATAAAAAATATAGGTCACTAAGGACCAAGGCGAGACACGCATAAGGCATGAGGGGCTGATTGGGAAAATATTCTCAGCCCTCTATGCGCAGCGTTTCAACCATCTGGACCAAGAACCAAATCGAAAATAAAATAAAATAAAAGGGCGAAATTTTAAAAAAAGGAAACAAAGCTAAATGGGATCAAATAAAGGGAGGGAAAAGGCGGAGGTACCTGGATGATAATGATGTTAACGATCTTTAGGTATATTTTACTAATTTATTTTAATATAGCATGCTTATTGTAACTTGAGACTAATCACGACAACAACATAAACAAATAGGTTTTGAATTGAAATCCATGCATGATTTCAATGGCGGTTATAAAATAAAAAATCTATTAGGATGTTTAGAAGTCAGTCCTACTAAATTTGTTGCATTCCCTGAAGTGAACGCAAACATAAAAGAAAATTTAAAGGATATGATTATGGACATGATAAATGACATAATAATAGCTACTATAAGTTGAAACATAATGATAAATAAGAGAACAATGAGAGTTCTCAATATGACCCTTCAATGTGATATGAAAATTAGTTGAAAGCTCCAAAAGAGCTAATATATCAATATATGAAAGAACAAGATTTGTGACGGTTAATGCATTAGTTTTAAAAAATATTCATTGTAATGGATCTCATATTGAGATTGTAAATGAGAAAAAGACTATATTTGGTATGAAAAAGATTTGACTATTTAATTATATCCATGAATGCTTAAAAATTTGATATGCATGTTAGAAAGATAATTGTGACATTTCTTATATGAGAAATTGAACTGACCAAGATCATCTGCTATGATTTTTTTTCATCATAATCCCTATGAAAAGTTGAATTAGAATATTTGACTGGAATATTTGACCAAATAAATATTTTTCTTGTGTAATTATGATTCGAAATCAAGTTATTCATGAAGAATATTAGACCATGTAATATCTACTTGAATTGTGGAATAATTTTAAGAGAAAAATATGACCATCGAAATAAGATAATTTTATGATTTAATGCACCTGAAATTGCAAGATTTTAAAACTGTAGGTGAATATAACTCTACAATATTCATAATAAGTTCTCAAATTAACATTATGTTGGGAGAACACTACTTATGAGAACTTGTTAGAAAACTTTTCCAAGTTTTCATACTTTAAATGTACTTCTACAATAGTAATATCGTTAAAAAAAAGGTTGTTTACTTGTGGTTATAAAATAACAAGTTATTAAATAAAAAATAAATCATAAGGTCCAATCTTACTAAATTTGCTCCATTAATTCTTTTAAGTTAATGTAGCAATATATAATAAATCAAAAAGACATAATCTTAGATATGGACATGGTAAGTTGTTTTATAGTAGTAAAAATAGATGGTCATAATTAGAGGTGTGCCCGGCCCGAAGGCCTGCCCGAAATGTGGGAGGGTTTGGGCAAAAATATAGGCCCAAAAAATAGGCTTGAGCAAAAAAATAAGGCCCGTTTAAAAAATGGGCTGAGCTCGAGTAAGGTATTTTTGGCCGGAGTCTGGCCCGGCCCGAATTCACTAAATTACAAAAAAAAATCTATTTTTTAAATATTATTTTCTTATTGTTTTCTCCCTATTTTGCTACTATTTTACTATTTTGTTGTTATTGTTTGGATATTGTATAAAACTTATTTTATTGTTAATTTTTTTATTATTTTAAAGATATTTGTTAATTTTGTTATTATTTTAGAGGCATTTGCTTGTTAAGTTGTATCTATTTTAGTGTTATTTAAGTATACATATTTTTTAAAATTTATTTTCAATTTGTTGAGAAATATTTATTTTGATGTTTTTAGTATTTTTGATGGTTTATATTATTTTAAAATTATATAAAAATAATATAAAAATTAATATGGGCGGGCCGGGTCGGGCTCGGGTTTTAACATTCTTATTCGGGCCGGGCTTGGGTAAAATTTAGGCCCATTTTTTGGACTGGGTCGGGCCTAGCAAACGAGCCTAAATTTTTAGTTGGGCCCATGCACACCTCTAGTCATAATAATTCTTCTCACCACTAGAAGTGGAAAATGTTGGAAATGAAGATAAATAAGAGAAGAACAATAATTCCCAATAGAACCCTTTAAGGAGTGAAGATAACTTATGTTATTGATGTGGTATGAAAGACCATTGGTTGTGTACCTATCGTACGCCTAAACATTAAGTATGAATTATATCTTTTTTTTGTGAATTGTGACACTAATTATCACACCCCAAATCTGGATGATCCAAATTGAAGGAGCATAGACATTAAGTTGTTTGTTCTGGTGCACTCTAGTAGTTAGTTCGCCACGTTGTAGCTTCTGGCGAACTAATGTTTTGGTGAATTGAGTATCCACCCATTGAAGTATATCAGGATTTAGTCTTTGACATGTTCTTCAATAAAAGAAAGAATTTTCTTTTAGTATATCAGGATTTAGTCTTTGACGTGTTCTTCAATAAAAGAAAGAATTTGATAAAAGAAAAGCAAACCTTGTGTAGGTTATCGCCAAAGGTATATTACGCCTAGTTTTTTCAAGTACTGTTAAGAGCAAGTCTTGGTAATTAGGTTTGGTTTTGAACCAACTAAAATGACTGGACAAATAGCATATGAAAAAGACTCTCATTTATATTTTTCTTTTGAATTCTGTAGACCATTAAGAAGGGCATATTCTAAAATTTTCTGAAACTTGTCAAATTTCACTAAATAAAAGTAGATTATATATATATATATATATGAGTGAGAAAGGTTCGTGAAAAAGTTTCTTCTTCCTTGAAGATGACTCTTTAATTCATTCTTTTTCTTAAATATTAAACATTAATTGTTGGTTGTTCTTCTTAAGTAAACTGGAAGCTAAGGATTCTTGAGAATAAATAGAGAATGTTCCATCTCTTAGTAAATTTAGTAACTCTGCATGTTAAGAGTAAGGGCGCTATGAAATATATAGGCCCACCGTTGAATAAGAGGCCAAGTTGTAGTGTCATGTCCTCTAATGTTGTCATTCATTAATCTCTGCACAAAAAGTGGAATGTCTACGTCTCAAGCCTCTAACGTTAACCAATGTTGTAACCAATACAGGAATCCTTTTCCAATGCCACGCACGAGTCACATTGTAAAACCTTGCATTAACAAGATATGCCTCAATGGCCGGATGTGGGTCCTTGATACCCAAATTCCGATACCGAATATTGTGCCTCCACACATCTGCATCTAACGGTGCCTGTAATAAAATAGATATATTAGTTATTTTTAATTATTTTCAATTATTTGAATATAAAAAAAAAACTTCTTAAGATAAAATTTTTAAAAATTCATTTTTTTTTGGATGCTTCAATAATTTTTCTGCCTGAATTATTTTTCTTTTGCATTTTTGTACATGCATTTTTCTGCTTCAACATTGTTCACTTTTTTGCATGCTGCATGCCCGCGTCTGTTCTCTGCGTCACATGCATTTTCTATGTAAAAAATACTGAAGTCAGAATCCATGGTGCCGACTTTGAATATTTTACTAAATAAATCTTATACTCAATTAATTTGTTAAATAATTATTGGTTAAAATATGCCACAAGCCCCTGTATTTGTCAAAAAATAGGAATTTAATTTTTGTACTTTTATTTCATAGAATTTAGTCATTCTATTTTTCATATTTCAAAATTTAAATTTAACTGTTAATATTGCTATTTTTTTTGTTAAATTCAGGTTAATTAAAAAATTTTTAATTACATGACTACGAAATGAATATTTTTTATTTGAAAAAATTATAGAAATAAATTTAACAAAAAAATTAATAGTTTTAATAGTTAAACCTGAATTTTAAACTCTAAAAAGAAAATGACTAAATTCTATGAAATATAAATATAAGGACTAAATTTTTATTTTTTGAAAAGTACAAGAACTTGTGAAATATTTTAACCATGATTGTTTAAAGTAGTATATTTGGTAAAAGAAAGCCCATAATATAGTATGGCATTTAAATAAAAACATTTATCACTGTGATGTGACATACTTGTGGTGAAAGAAATGTTGACACGACACCTTATCACATGTCACGTGAACAATGGAAATGTTAAAAAATATTTAAAAAAAAGCTGAAAATTAAAAAAAAATGTAAAAGAAAATCTTAAAAATTCAAAATTACATTTTTAAAATATCAAAGAATTTCAAATATAAAATTTTCAATAAAATAAAATAAAACATTTAAAAATCTGAAAAGAAATTATATATATTTTAAATCTAGAAAAGAACTTAAAAACATATTATAAAAATGGAATTAATTTAAAATTGAAAGAAAAATATAATGTTAAAAATTTATATTTCTTTTATAAAAAATAGAAAAAAAGACCTTAAATATTTAAGTTTTATTTTTCTATATTTTGAATTTTTTTAAGAATTTTCAAAGTTTTTAAGAATAAAATGTCTCTTTTCTTTTAGATTTCAAAAATTATTTTTATATTTTCAATTTTGATTTAATATTTTAAATTTTTACTTTTAATTTTTTTTGAAAATTTCTATTTTTCAAAAATTTAAAACCTTTTCTATTTTTTTTTCTCTTTTTTCATGTGCAATGACTATAACATGTGATATGATGAGGGTATCATGTGTTAGTGTCTAACTAGCCAAAAAAGTCCCATGTCATGCTTTCGTTACAACTAGAGTAATGCATCTAATGAAGGAAACTATAGGTACCTAATTGTGATATGAGATGAGATATGATTTAGGGATTAAATTGCATATTATATCTCTTATATTTGTATATTTTTTGAAGAAATATTTGTTAACTCTAAGTATATATTCATATATTGGTAACGAATTTCTTAAAATTTATGCCTTTTTTATATTTTAATTATTTTTGTATTATTGTATTAATATATAATCTTATTATATCCAAAGTTAGGTGATCCTTTAATTGAGAAAAAAAATCAAAACGTGATAGATATGATTTATCTATACTATAATATAGCTTATCGCAATTCCTTTAAAGTGTTACAAGTATAATACAAATGCATATTTAAGTGACTACAAGTATTCATTTATTATGGCATAGACTGTCTGATTAATCACAAAGTAGAATCAAACAATTACAAGCACAATCAAACTAAAAATTGGTACTATCCAAACAAAAGCCAACAAACTACACTAACTAGATTGAAACTCATACCACACATGGTGAAACTTGAAAACCCACGATATAATTACACAAGGTGGGTTTCGAACCTGGGTACTCAAAAGCCTCCCACTTTGACAAGTGAGATTTATCACGAGTTAAATAACACCAATTCAATTGGAATTAGGTTATGGATGTTACAATTTATATGTGTCATCTCAGAAATCTCAGTTTTGTATGCACATGTTTTATGAGTACAATACAATTTTGGTTTAATAGAAAAGATTTTACCCCACCGCTACACACTAAAATAGAAGTTCCCTTGAACTCTAACCACCTACAGACCAGGTTGTGGTTTAACCACCAATGGTTTGCAGATAAACTGGTAATGACAGTGAACACACAACAAAATCCCATAAATGGAATTTTCCTCTCGTTGTGGATACACAGCAAAAATCTTGCAGATGGAATCTACTTCTGGTTGTGGATACACTGTAAATTTAAAAGAAATGTCACAACTCCTTCAAGAGAATAAGACTTCTTGCTAGTTGTGATAACATCTACAAAGGAATCAAACTTTAAAGATAAGCCATTCAAATAGTGGCAACAACCTCAAACACGCCATTACCACATGCAGTCAAAGCATCACAAATATCTTTAATCTAAGTCAAGTAATCACGCATAGAAAGATTACCTTTCTTCATGGCTTGTAATTTGCAATGAAGAAGCATAACATGAGTAATTAAATGTGTACAAAAAATACACATAAACTAACTCCAAATCGTAGCTGTAGTTTTAGATCCAACAAGTTGAGATAAGATGATACATGCAAGGTTTAGGTGAAATTTATTAAAGTTAATTCAACAAATCTGCCAATTTTGAAGTTTGGAAGATCAATTGACTTGTGATGCATTTTTGGATGGGATCTAGGTATTTTTGGGTTGAGATGTTTGTATAGAATTTGAAAATACCTCTCTTAGCTTCGAAACGCACTTTGAATCACTTGATTTCGAGTCCGAGAGCTCAAGTTATGATCATTTTACTAAAGACTGCACAAGTCAAATTTTTGGATGGGATTATTACAAGTTTCAGGCTTTAATTCAGTTTAAATCATATTGGATTTGAGTTTAAGGCATAGTTTTGATTATATATGAGTCCAATATTGTATCTATTAGGTTTTATCATTTTATTATTTATTTATTTTGAATTTTAGAATATTTTTAAGTATTTAAAATTGTTTAGGAGTTTTATGTTTATTAGTTAACAAGAAAGTTTAGTTCTACTAAAACTACTTGTTTAGATTAATTGGAGTTTCATTATATTTGAAAGTTTTATTTTGATGTAATTAGTTAACTTATATAAATGCCTCTTCATTATTCATTAAAGAGGATTGATTAATTCATTAATAAAATTTTTAACTCTTGGAGTTAATTTCTTTCGTGCAATATTGCTTTCTTATAATTTTTAGAAATGGTGTCTTCTTCTCGATTTTCTTCAAGGAGTCGTGGGAATCTATTCTTCATCCTTCAATTTTCCAAGAATTATTTATTAGAGGGTTGATTGGAGCCATTAATTAAATTTGTTGAGGTTTATATCTCAAAGGGTTCAATTGAACAACTATCTTCTATGAATATTTATCGGTTTATTATTCATCTTTCATATTTTAATTTTTGTTTTTTTTATTTATCTATGTTTTGAATCTTTATTTATTTTGTATTCTTGAATTTCATCTTTTAGTTGTTTTCATTTTCTTTGTTTCTAAATTTGTTTGCTTCTTCTTTTAGGTTATCCAAATCTTTTTTCGATTCGAACGACTTGAATACGATCTCGGTCCATTGCTCCCTGTCATAAGAGAGAATGACTGATGGTGGATAGTAGCTAGGATGCCAAGGCACAGTCCTACTTCACAAACTGAAGATACTTAGGATTATCAAACTTAGCACTAGAAGAAGAAATCATATTCCTGATAGGTACAACAGTTGATCTATCCAAGAACCCTTCCAAGCTATGGCATTAAATTGTGAGAAGAACTTGCTACTTCTAGAGTTAAAAACTTATATCATCAAGACACACATTAATCATCTTGTTCCAGAGTAAAATTTTTAACCCCTTACCCGATTTGATCGCCAGAGCAAATCACATACATTTCCAACTTTAAACATTCAAGTTAACAATAAAAAAAAATCATAATCCATGCATAATATGGTTTACAAACAAATCCAAGTCTCAATCGAGCTTACGAAAGCTCTTAAACCAACCCGAGAACAAATAAGGACTTAATTGAATACTTAACAAAAAGTATAGAAATTTATGTAAACAGGGGTCACATGGTCGTGTACTTAGGCCATGTGATAATTTGTAACCGTGTGGAGAATGAGTCTCCCAACCATGCATCCAGGCCGTGTAACTCACTGAAACCATGTGAACTTAAATGCAAAAATTCATCAAAAAAAAACACGGCTGTATGATTAGGTCGTCTAGCAGACTAAAATCGTGTGAAAATTAGATGACCAATTCAACAGCATTCACATGAGAGTGTGGCCAGCCCATGTGATAGTTAGGAACCATATGGTACATATACTTCTTAATTTCTAAAGAGCACACGATCGTGTCACTAGCCAGTGTATGACACACGATCGTGTGTCAGCCCGTGTGGTACATAATAGGTCATTAATTGCGTAACACAAACTAACCATTAAAAAGGGACCTAAAATACGCATCTTAGCCAACATATATACCTATTTAAATATGCACATTCCATGCCAAAAATACAACTTATAACATCTCCTTAAAAACCTAACCAATATGCCACAATTGGCACCACATTACAACAAAACTAATCCAAGCTAATCACTTTCAAACATACAACAAAATCAATGCCTATACATTCACCATACCAATCCCATTTCAAGATGTTATAACACAACAACTAAAGTATGCTCAATATCAAGGGCATATATGCATATACAAGATTCAAACCAACCAAGATAACAACATCACTTTTATACATTAAACTTATAATCACATCAAAAGAAACCAATTCATAAGTTTCAATCTCAAACATACATATGACCATTTACACTTATTTACATGCCACTTATAAACGGGCCAAAATGTTCAAAAGTCTATCGAATTGCAAGGTGGATAGTGTGAGCTCTGATTTTATCCAACCGATTGCTTGTTTTCCAACAATCTACAAGAAAGAAAATGAAACAAATGTAAGTTTACTCAAAGCTTAGTAAATTCGTACAAAAATTAACACAACTTACCTGGAATTCCATAAATCAAGAATTGAACATAAATATATAGAACATGGTATTCTTTGACACCTTATACAAGTCATGCCATAACCAAACTGATTAGTACTTTATCACATATAAATATAACATGTATATAAGTAAACATATTAACCATGATCAATTTATGAATAACATTAGTAAACATATAAATCCCCTTTAGATTGAATTTCATGATTTATTTTCACCCGGAGAACTATAGCAAATTAACCTCAGATACTCGGGATAGAATTGCTCACACGAGTTGTGAAATAACCTTGCTCCCATGAGCTGTAATTTAAGACATTAACCTTTACTCGATGTTGCTCACACGAGCTGCAACACATTTAGGATCTTAGCCATCGATAAGGTATCCAACACTGGTACATAGTACCTGATACTTTTAGACACTGGTACAAAATACCTGCTACATTTAAACCCTAATGACGTGTCATTCGTATCTTAATTATTCATTAAGTTCACTCGGGCCTTAATTCCATATTCGATCTATTTCAATCCTTTAACATCATAATATACATATAATAAAACCATTTGCATTTACATTTTACCTGCATTTATTAATTAAACCTCAATTTACAGTTTAGTCCTTCAATACCAAATTCATTAGTTTTGGTAATTCCATCACAAATAACACACATATATATGTATCCAACACAAACATATCAAATATTAAACGAAATAACTATCATACGAAATAACTATCAAATATTAAATGAAATAAGTATAAACACCAAGGACTATTTTGTAGTTTTCCCTTTTTCTCGATTATCTTTAACTAACTTCAAATCTTGATCTATGTAATAGTTAATTTCAAATTATCAATTCTAAATACCTTATAATGTATATATATATGCATATGAACCTTTTAATAACATTTTAAAAAATTTCTTTGAAATTTTATATTTTATTCAACTTAGTCCCTAAAACCAAAACTTTCATATCTTTTACAATTAAGCCCCATTTTTCATCCGATTACAATTCTATCCTTTTATAACCTTTAGAATAAAAAAAGTACATAAACTTCATATCAAACTCGACATGATCTCAATTTAGTCCTTAAATTCAAAACTAACAAAATCCACTTTACAAATTAGTCCTACTTAACATGTATTCATTTATCACTAAAAACTTCAACAATCATCAGTGGCAATATTTCAAAACTCTAACAATTTTGTGAAATAGTCTCTGGGCTAGCTAAATCAAGCTTCCAGGATTTCAAAAATATAAAAATTTAAAGAAAGGGGTTAGAATTCACTTACAAATCACAACTGAAAGCTTTGAGCCCTAAGAGAGCTTTCAACAATGGTGATTTCGGTAGAAGTTTGAAGATGAAAGTATGATTTATTTCTCCTTCCACCTTAACCTATTTGTTTATTTTATTTTATTTTATTTAAACATAATTTATGATATATTTTAATCCATCCAAGCTTACCAAACCATCCACCTTAGTTAATATTAGCTTAATTGTCAATTAAATCCCTAGAGATTCCTTATTTAAGCCTTTTATCAACTAAAATTAAATAGTGATTAAGTTTTATAATTTTTATGATTTAGTCCTTGTACTCTAATTAACCATCTATTCGATAAGGTATATAACACTAGTACATAGTACCTGATACTTTTAGACACTGGTACAAAGTACCTGCTGCATTTAAACCCTAATCACGTGTCATTCGAATCCTAATTATTCACTAAGTTCACTCGGGCCTTAATTTCATATTCTATCTATTTCAATCCTTTAACATCATAATATACATATAATAAAACCATTTGCATTTACATTTTACCTGCATTTATCAATTAAACCTCAATTTACAGTTTAGTCCTTCAATACCAAATTCATTAGTTTTGGTAATTCCATCACAAATAACACATATATATGTATCCAACACAAACATATCAAATATTAAACAAAATAAGAATCATACGAAATAACTATCAAATATTAAATGAAATAAGTATGAACACCAAGGACTATTTTGCAATTTTCCCTTTTGCCCGATTATCTTTAACTAGCTTCAAATCTTGATCTATGTAATAGTTAATTTCAAATTATCACTTCTAAATACCTTATAATGTATAAATATATGCATATGACCCTTTTAATAACATTTTAAAAAATTTCTCTAAACTTTTACATTTTATTCAACTTAGTCCCTAAAACCGAAACTTTCATATCTTTTACAATTAAGCCCCATTTTTCATCCGATTACAGTTCTATCCTTTTATAAACTCTAGAATAAAAAAGTACATAAACTTCATATCAAACTCGACATAATCTCAATTTAGTCCTTAAACTCTAAAGTAACAAAATCCACTTTACAAATTAGTCCTACTTAACATGCATTCATTTATCACTAAAAACTTCAGCAATCATTAGTGGCAACATTTCAAAACTTTAACAATTTTGTGAAATAGTCTCTGGCTAGCTAAATCAAGCTCCCAAGATTTCAAAAATATAAAAATTTAAAGAAATGGGTTAGAATTCACTTACCAATCACAATTGAAAGCTTTGAGCCCTAAGAGAGCTTTCAACAATGGTGATTTCGGTGGAAGTTTGAAGACGAAAGTATGATTTCTTTCTCCTTCCACCTTAACTTATTTGTTTCTTTTATTTTATTTTATTTTATTTAAACATAATTTATGATATATTTTAATCCATCCAAGCTTACCAAACCATCCACCTTAGTTAATATTAGCTTAATTTCCAATAAATCTTAGAGATTCCTTATTTAAGCCTTTTATCAACTAAAATTCAATAGTGATTAAGTTTTATAATTTTTATAATTTAGTCCTTGTACCCTAATTAACCATCTATTCAATAAAATTTCTAGACCAAAATTAAATATAACGCTATAATAGACTCGTAAATATTAATAAATAATATTTATTGACTCGTTCGTCGAAAAATGGGGTTCCAAAACTACCATTTCTGGTACCACTAAAAACGAGTTGTTACAGAGCACCGGGAGCAACATCTCCTTCCACCATGACAGAATCAATCAAGTAAGAATAAAATTGTGAAACAAAAGCTCTGATACAATGTAGAAACGTTGAAACATTGAACAAGAGTAGAGAAAATAAAGGAAAATGAACACACAAACAATTTAAATTTTTATTGAATTAAAAACTCATAACAAAGATGCAACATAGTATTTACGAACTAAGAAAGAACCATTCAACTACTAAACAACCTTACAACCACCTATCACAACTTGAGTGTAACAGAGTGACTATCAACAATCAATAACTAATACAACCTAATAGATCAAAACGGTCCATACAACTACAAATCTCAACTCATACATTGATCAACAAAACACAATACTTATTCAAAAAATAGTAGAAATTGTTTCAAATGATTCCCCAAAATTCACACTTCCAACTACAAAGTTTTTTTTCTCTTCATACTTTATCTATTTTATCAATAATTTAAAGTTTGATTACCGGTTTGATATTTAATCTTGCAGACTATTTTCTCAGAAAACTAGCAGAAATTGAAAGTACTAAAGTACCAAATTTTATCATAAAAGAAGCTCATTGATTTGGGTTTCAAATTCAACAATGGGTTTAAAGATTTATATGAATAGTTTTCTTTAATAGAATATATTGAATAAAATCTTAATAGATTTTTTTTTACAGAAACTTTTTCTTTTTTGTAGTTTAGCTTTTAAATTTCCAGAATTTTTTTTTTCAATTAACTTGTTTTAGACATCAATACGTTAAATAAACAAAAAATCATAATTAATATTAAATGAAATTTTTTAATCCACATTTTATTGGAGCAAAGAAGGGGTAGAAGATTTCTATTGCGATTTTTTTTTCTTTTTCGTGCGATGACTTTAAAAAACAATGCCATGACCTTTCCCGATTAATACCATTATTTTATGAGAAATTAATACATTTTATTTTTCTTTTCTAATCTTTGAAAAAAAACGATATAATATTATGTACTATTCGAGAAACGAAAGAAAAAAAAACCCAAACAATTAGCATAGCAAGATTTTATTCTCCACTTATCACTTATATAACAAAAATGGACAATGATAACATACATGAACATCTATATTGTTATCATAATAAAATCTAATCCATGACTAGGGTAAAGGAGGTAAGATTTCTAAAATGCAGCCACGCCTTCTCCCACACCACAGCCTCGTATGTATTAACAGCGCTTCCGTCCTTTGCCTTCAAAACCAGCTTATAATTGATCCCAGAGACTACCTGAGTCTCACCTTTCACAACCTCATCTAACGTTAAACTCACCTTTGATTGCTTGTTATACTCGTCGACAGCAAATTTCGCTATCTCCGTCACGTATGGGTCCTTAATGTCCTTGATTGGCGTCCATCCTCCGGCGAGAGCATCCTTTCTAGCATCGGATAAAATGAGGGGAAGGAAAAGGATGGACAGCGAGAGGATCAAGAAGCAAAAATTTTGCTGCATTTTGAGTCTGCTTTTTTTTTTTTTTTTGGTTGTAGGTTATGAAATTGATGAATTTGGAATGAATTATTTATAGATAAATTTTAATATGCGTAAAAAACTTTATGGTAATAAGTTTTCTTTTTGGAAATACGTTTTATTTTTGGTAATAAATTTGTATGCATTTAATTTTTATGGTAATTAATTTTTTATTTTGTTGAAAATCCGTTTTTATTTTTTATTTTTTGGTAATAAGTTTGTAGGTATTTATTGGTAATAAGTTAGATGGATGACAAAAAAGGAAAATTAGGTGAGCCCGTTAATGCATCAGTTCTTTCTTCTTTTTTTTTTGATGATTTCTTGCCAAAAGAGAAAAAAAAATATGCCTTATTTAATATTTGTCTTTATATATATATATATATATTACATTGTCAAACAAAGTAGCTAATAATAATTAAAAGGAAAAAATAGGGATGTTGGGTAACACAGTCAAATCAAATAAGCTTATTTTCTTAGAAGAAGGGTTTTAGGTACCAAAATTGTAATCCTGCAACTGAGAAGCCAAAACAAAGTGAGACGAAGGACAACCACATCATTTTGGAGATAGTGAGGTACAACTGCTCCAGCTCCACTTTCATGGCCTGCTATTCACAAAACAGCCACAAAGCCTTGGGTGCATTATAAAAAGTATGAACAAATATATATGGCACGCATGCTTATGTTTGTGCCAGTTTTGTTGTTTCCTAATATCATCAATAAATTAAGAGACTTACATCGACATGGCCTTTCTTGGCAACATTAAACCAGTCCTTAAACTGAACACCTGTCCTCCAATCAAAATCAATGGTCAAGGTAATCAGAGGCCAATGCTCCGGTGCCGAAAAGCAAGCCATGTAATTTCCCTGCTCCATCGCCGTAAATACAAACTGCCCTCTCTCTACTTTCTCCGCCCACTGAAAAATATGGCCATGCGACGACGCTACCTTGACGCTCAACTTGTGAGAATCAGGCAATAGTTGATGACGGTCCTGGTTGGGTTTGATAACTTGGTAATTCCCCATCGTCATTGAATTGCTTTTCATGTCTTCCGAGATGCATTTCGGACCGTAATGATTGAGATGAAGGGACCAACAACACCCCCACTACCAATACCACCCCTCCTATCATCATCATAGCCAACGCCTCAACTCCACCTACGGTACTCACAATTCGGCACCGAGTTTCTTTGGTTTTTTTTAAGGAAAAATAAAATGAAACCTGTACAAGCCCATTGCTGTCCGGCCCACTAAATCAAAATAAAGTCCAAATTTTAGACCCAATTACCCTAGCCCCATACAGCTCTAAACCTTAACAAAAAATAAAACCCTAGCCACCTTACCCACTGCCTCTGCCATGCTGCCGATGTCAGCACCTCTGCCACCACCTGTTCCTCCACTTGCGCCACTTGCACCTACAAAAAAAAGAGAAAAAAGACAGCAAACACAAGAAGTAAAAGAAAAATCATGTAAAAATGGCTTTATAAAAGCCAAGCAAAAAACAATGTAATCTCTCTGGACACTTTTTAATACAAAAAAACAGATTCAAATACATCAAATAGCAAAAAAACAGCAAGTAGTGGAAGAAAAAACGTGCTAAGGTCTTTATTTTCTTTTTTAGTTTATTTCTTTTTATTTTCCTCCTTCGAACATACATAAATACATATTTTCTTTATTTTTTTTTAGAAAAAACAGCATATATATACAAATATATATAAAATAAGAAAAAAAACAAAAAAAAACATATTTTTTTTATTTTCCACGGTGGCCGGCAACGGCAGCCGGTGCTGCGACGACTGGTCGAAACCTTGCCGGCGAGGGGCATGCTGCAGAGAAAAAGGGAGCCCTCCTTTTGTTTTTTGAAGAGAATGAAGGAAAAATGATTTTTTTTAACAAAAATTTAGCTTTTATACCCACATAAAACAACGTCGTTTTGGGCTTGAAGCTCAGACGCCAAAACGACGTCGTTTTGCCTTGGCTAACCCGGATCCGACCCGACCCGCCTTAGGATTCGCGTGTTTTTCAATGGAAGGGCTAATTGCACTTTTAGCTAGCCCTTCCGCTTTTTTATTGTTTTGTAATTAAATTTTTCATTATTTTTAATTTTTACCCCTAAATTTGTTTCGATTGCAAATCGGTCCCTCTTGATGCTGTGCGTTTCCGTTGCCTTATTTTTATTCCAGATTCGCCCCAAAATTTCATTTTTAAGTACGATTTAGTCCTTTTTGTTATTTACACTATTTTATTATTAAATTAACTAATTTATATATATTATTATTACTATCATTATTTTACTATTATTCATATTATTATTACTATTATTATTACTGTTATCATTTTTTAATTATTGTTACTATTATTTTTTACTATTTAATGTATTATTATTATTCTTTTTACTATTACTACTATTGTACTATTACCATTATTACATTTTTTTTCTCTATTTATTTTCTTATTATTTATCTATTTATATTTTTTATCTATTCATATTTTTGTTATTTTTATATTTCAGGTTTTATACCTCTATTAACATTTATGTATTAATATCATTATTTTATTATTGCTATATATTTTTTTTATATTGTATTATTATTATTTTACTATTACTATCTAATATATTGTTATTATCACTATTTAATTATCTTTTATTATTATTATTATTATTATTATTATTATTATTATTATTTTTATTATTATTATTACTACCATGGTATCATTACTATTATTATTATTACATTTTCTTTTCATGTTTACTTATATGATATTATTTTTATATCATCTAATTTAATATATATATTTTAGCACACTTATTTTATTTATATATCATTACTCTTATCATTATCATTTCATCATTTGTTTTATCTTTTGTAAATAATTTCAAACTTTAGACTATTTATTATTTGTGTTATTGTTATTATTATTATTTATTATTACCACTATTTTTACTATCATTTTTACTTTTTACTACCATTACTATATTGTTTTTGGTTGTCATTTTCTATTGCTATTATCGTTATTATTAATACTAATATTAATATTTTTATTATTACTATTATTATTATCATTAGTATTATCATTTTTTGCTACTGTTATTATTATTATCAATATATATTATTAACGTTTTCATTATCATTGTCATTTTTATGTTGTTATACTTTTTGGTTTACTTATGTATTTGCTTGTTTCATTTGCCTTATGCATTCGCTTTATATTTTTATATATAATACTAGCCTTGCTTTTATTTCACCTTTTTACAATTGTTCATATTATTGTTATTGACACTGTCGCGCCCATTATTATGTTATTATACGTATCAGCACTATAATTTGTTTTTATATGTCACTATAAATCACGTCGTATTTTTCACTCGATACATTAAAATAACTCTTCCATAAAAACAACATTCCATATTTGGAAATTTGAGAAAATCGTGTTCTAACTTACTGGGTTTCGATTTTTCTCATTTAACCTAAATCACGTAATATTCTTTTAAATCGCAATATGAGTTTTGAATAAAATGTTTATTCTCGAAAATATGAGATGTTGTGCCCTAACTTATCGGGTATGACACCTTGTTACCTTGAAATAAGATTTTTTATAAATAAAGGCAATATTCGGTATTTGGAAGTTCGAGAGATCGTGCCCTAACTTACTGGGTCTCGATTTTCCTCGTTTACCCTAAATAATCGAATATCCTTTCAAAAAGGGGTAGAATACACAAATTCTAAATAAAAGGCAAGCTCACTCTCAAAAGTTCGAGATGTTGTATCCAAACTTATTGGATGTGACGTTTTATTACTTAGAGACGAGTAAGTCTTTAACATTCGAGTTTTCTACAAAAAGAGGAATCGTATTTTGAAGTCTTTCAAGTTTTTAACTTTCGACACTAAGACATTAATTAATCAACTAGGCACAAATTTTTGGGTGTATCGAGGGTGCTAATCCTTCCTCGTGCGTAACCGACTCTCGAACTCATTTTTTGATTTTCGTAGACCAAAAATTATCATTTTAGTAAATCTTAACTTTTATTAAAATGATTAATTTGAGGTGACCCGATCACACCTCCTAAAAAAGGATTGGTGGCGACTCCCGTTTTAATTTTCACTTTCAAACAAAGTCGACTCCATTTTTAAAAAAAATGGTTTCGACAAAACCATATCACCTATATTAGATAATTCTTAATTTTTTTTATCAAAAAGCTATAAATTAAATAATTTATTTATTCTTATTTTAAATTTACAAGATTATACCTATTTAAAATTTAATTTTGAGCTACTAAAATGATTTCTCTGAAGGAGTGAAATTATTATTTATTTTAAAAAGATAATATTTTATTATGATTTGATTATTTTTTTTAAATAATTCAGTATCCACTTGAAGAAGTGAGTAAAGTTCACCCATGAACCAAAATTTAAACCTTGTTATTCATTATATTATGATTAACTACTTAAAAAATGTATTTTTAACATTTAAAAGTAACCTTTTCTCATCCTTAAATTTTCTTCTAATAATTTATTATTATCTTTTACACATTATGTAATTATATAATATATATATATAATTGATTTGACTGTCTTACCCAACATCCCTATTTTTTTCTTTTAATTATTATTACCTAAAATCCCACACATTTAATATCTCAACTTATTTATAAAATTTAGTTTAATGTGTAATGTTATATATAAATTTTGATTTTATATAATTATATATCTTTAACTTTGATTCGATATAATTTTCATAAATTAGTGACATAATTATTTACATAGCATCATTTTACGTTTATATATTACATACATAAATAGTTTTGTTTATCAAATATAAAAAGGGATAAATCTTAAAATGATACATGAATTTTGATCCAATGTGTAATTTGATATTTGAACTTTGATCTGGTACAATTATACACATGAATCTTTGATTGTGGTTCAAATGTAGATATGAAACTTTAATTTTGATTCAATCATACACATTTTAAAAAATAAATACATCAATTTAATTTTATATTGGATAAATATAATTATTTATGTATACAATATATAAATATAAATTGATGTTGTATCAATAATTGTGTTAATAATTACTAAAAATTAGGTCAAATCAAAATTTAATGTATAAAATTGTACAAAATCAAAGTCTATGTATAAATCGCACATAGACCAAAGTTCATGTTTAATTTTGAGATTTATATCAAAATAAAAAGAGATTGGTGTATTTTATTTAAATGTATACAATTGAACTAAGATTAAAGTTTCATATATAAATTTGAACCACAATTAAAATTTCATATGTACAATTGCATCAAATTAAAATTCATATATAATCTTGAGATTTGTCCGTATTATATTTCAATGATGTTTTAACAAAGTTAGATATTTTTAATTTAAGTAAAAGAAAAAAGTGAATTTAATTGGAAATAATCAAAAGATGAATGTAAATATCGGATTCATAGTGATATTAAAATTAAGTAATTTTAATTTTAATTTTTTTTTAAATGTATTATCATCTAATTTACTAAGGATGTATTTATCTATAATTATATTAACTTTTTGATTGAGTTGATGTCATACGTCAATAGGATACAAACTCAATTGAGATATTTCTAAAATAATAAAGATTAATACGAACGTGTTTTTATCTTTTCATATTTTATATTAGGTACATGCTTATTAAATTTTTAACTTTGTCATTTCAACCAAAGCATCATTTTATTTTCATATGATTTTTTAATTAATATTTTTGTTAAATATTTTTTTTATGCATGTTGTGAGTGAGCCATAAATCTAGCGGATAAATATCAAAATTATATATGAACTTCAGTCCAATGTAAATTGTTATACATGAACTTTGATTTTGTACATTTATATATATATATATATATATGTGAGATTTTAATTTGATTTAATTTTCACAAAACCACAATAATATTATCAACATAGCACCATATTACGTTTATATATACATATACAAATAATTATATTAATTTAATATAAAAATAAATTGATATATTTATTTCTTTATATATGAACAATTAAATTAAAATCAAAATTTTATACATACATATAAATCAATATAAAATTTTCATATGTATAATTACACTAAATCAAAGTTCATGTATTGAATTGCATATAGAATTACAACATCTATATAGTTTTTATATTTATCGTCAAAAACTTATTATAAGAGACGATTTTGGGAAGTCCTAAGGGATCAATCCATTTGGTCTAACTGACCCAATTTGTGATGTGGATGCTATTTGTGATTCTCATACCAATCTTATGTTGTCATAAGATAATTGATTTTTGGATGAGGACGTCACTTGTTATTCCTAGAGACATTTTTATCTTTTATTTCTTTCATTTTGTTGGATCACTTGGGATCGTTGATTTCTGGGTTTTCATTCTAGAGTTCATTTTCGTAGGATTATGTTCCTTCAAAGATTTCATGATGTTCCTGTAAATGTAAACAATCTTGAGGATGAACTTTTACAATCAAATAACCATACTTGATCACAATGAATTTTTAGGGCACATAGACTTTGGTTTAAACTTATAAGAGGATAATCAAAAATAAAAAAAACTTTTTTCAAATGTTCAAACTAAGAGTCATTTTCTAAAAGAAATTTTCGACCTCATTCACTTTTCTAATTTTCATTTTCACTCTTTTTTTCATTTCTTCTTATTTTCTTTCTTTCCTTTTCCTCTTTCTTTTTCCTTTTATTGGTTCTCACATAGTATATGTTCAAACTAGAAAACTTCTTTACCCCCACTGTGGAGGATGACTCTTGATTAAGGTTCATTCCAATATATATATATATATATATATATATATTAAGCTCAAAAAGGGTTATCAAGGGATATTTTTCTCAAAGAATTGTCATTTATCATCTCATATACAGATACTTTCATCAATGGGTCATCCTCAACAAAGTATATATTTATTATACATTTACCACCTTGTCACAGTTGCCCCATAAAAGTCAAAAGTTATTTATTAATGTTTATTCTTTTAAACTCCCCCTCCCCCAATGTGGAGGGTGATCCTTGACTAAGGTTTACTTGAACAAAAGAAATAACTAGGCTCAAAAGTGAGTATCAAAGGATAATTTTCTTCAAGTGAAGGATAAAACAAACATAGCCATTTTTTATCTAACATGTGCATATTCATCAAGACACCTAAGAAGCATCTCGCTGATTATACATGGTTCTATTATTAAGAGCATTAATCATAGACATGATTATTATTACCCTAATTGTTTTCGCATTCATCATTTGAATTTGAGAGTAGATATGAAAAAGACAAAATAACATAAGCAAAGAAGCAAGAAAAAATAAACAAAAGAAGGGACATAATAACAATGTAAAATTTGTAGTTCACTCAAATGATAAAAGGCAAGGCACTAAGTCACCAAATGTGCTCTATTCTCATAAGTGGGAATTGAATTCCAACCATATAATTAAAAGATCAGCATATCTCATGGTTAGACTTTAAGAGACAATACCATGACTCCTCTACCAGCCATCAAACTCAACTCCCAAATGATACCATTATTTTATGATAAATAAATATTTTCTTTTTCCTTTTTAATTTTTTTAAAAAAATATGAATATAAGAATATCCACTATACAAGAAATGAGAAAAAGCGGAAGGGGGGGGGGGGCAAAAGCAAATTCTTAATATCAATTTTTAAAAACTTAAATTGTGTATTAACAAGATTTTATTCTCCACTCAGTTAAGTAATAGAAGAAGGATAATGGTAACATATATGAATATCTATATTGTTATTATAATAAATATTCTAACCCTTGACGAGGGTAAAAGAGGTAAGCTTCCTGAATTTCAACCACGCCTTTTCCCAAACTACAACCTCGTATGAGTTATCAGCAGTTTCGTCCTTTGCTTGTAGAACCAGCTTGTAATTGATCCCAGAGACCACCTGAGTCTCACCTTTCACCACCTCCTCCAACTTCAAATTCCCCTTTGACTGCTTGTTATACTCATCGATGGCAAATTTCGCGATTTCAATCACGTGTGGGTCCTTGATGTTCTTGATCAGCGTCCATCCTCCGGTGAGAACGTCCTTTCTAGGGTCAGAGAAAATGAGAGGAAACAAAAGTAAGGACAGTGAGAGGATCAAGAAGCAAGAATTTTGTTGCATTTTGAGTTTACTCTTTTTTTTTTTATTCTTGATTGGTTTTGGTCGCAAGTTATAGATGTGATGAATTCGGAATGCCATTATTTATAGATAAATTTTAATATCCGTAAATGGTATGTTACTTGGCACATGGGGAATTTTTTTTTTTTTTAGTTGCTATTCATGGGGTTTAATTTATGAGGATTGCCCCTTGAAATTTATTAAAATTACGGTGGAGCCCAAAACAAGGATTATGAAAGTGGAGCCATTTAAATATTATGATCGGAGGTGGAGAGCAGCTGTGATATGGTGTTACAAGGTTTCAATAATTGCATTTTGTATGAATTTATTTTTAGGCCAACAGTTTGTAGTATGTATTTATATTTTGGTTAAAATATGCTAAGTCGTTATATTTTTTGTATATTTGAAATTCAGTCGTTCTACTTTTATTTTTAATAATTTAGTTTCTATATTTTTCAAATTTTAAATTTTAGATCAAATGGTTAGCAACGTTAAAATTTTTCTATTAAATTTGTTGATGTAGTATTTTGAAATTAAAAAAAAAACATTTATTCAGTTGTCATGTAAGAAAAATAATATTGTAATGAACATGAATTTTATGTCAATCTCCCCCTAAAATTAACAAAAAAATATTAATAGTGTTAATAATTAGACTTATATTTTTAAATTTAAAAAGTAAAATGATTAAATTTTAATAACTAAAAATAAAAGAGATAAATCCAAATGATTAAATAGTACATGGGCTTTCAGCATATTTTAAGTTTTCTTTTTTGGAAATACGATTTATTTTTGGCACTAAATTTGTATGCATTTATTTTTTATGGTAAGAAATCTTTATTTTGTTGAAAATACGGTTTTTTTTTTTTTTTTTTTTGGTAATAAGGTAGCAGGGTGGCACAAAATGAAAATTAGGTGAGCCAGTTCATGCATCAGTTTTTTTTTATATGATATCTTTCCAAAAACTAAAAAAAAAAATGCCTGATTTAATATGTGTTTATATATATATATATATATATATATATATATTTGTTATATTGGGTTAAATGTTAAACCTACATATTAATTTTAATTTAATATGTAATGTTAATTTTGTGCGATTTTGTACATATAATTTTGATTTAATTTAATGTTCACAAATCAGTAATATAATTATTGACATAGTATCATTTTACGTTTATATATTACATACACAAGTAGTTATTGTCGAAACTATTTTTTTGAAAACGGGAATCTAGTTTGTTTAAAAATGAAAATTAAAACGGGAGTCGTCACTGATCTTTATAAGGTGTGGTCGGATCACCTTTGTTTTAATAAAACATTTTGAGTCTACTAAAACGGTGTTTTTGGTCGACGCAACTCGAGAGAATAGGTTCGGGAGTCGTTTACGTGCGATGAAGGATTAGCACCCTTATCACGCCCAAAATTGGTACCAAATTGATTAGTTAATGTCTTGATGTCGAAATTTGGAAATCGAGAATAGATTTAAAATACGACTCTTCTTATTAATGCCGATTAAAAAACGCTTGGATTAGATCAAAATGATTGCCAAAGATTTTCTCGTCTCGAGATATCGGAGCATCACATCCTGTAAGTTAGGACACAATACCATGAATTCCCGAGCGCAAGTTTGTCTTTAATTTATTGGAATTCCGTGTATTTTAAAACTCGAAAGGATATTTGGCTATTTAGAATCAACGAAAAAACCGAAACCCCGTAAGTTAGGGCACAATTCCTCAATATTCCAAAACGTGAAACATTGCCTTATTTTGAAATTTTTGTTTTTGAATAATAATAAGTATAGCATTTGATGATGCGCGTTCATTTTGTTTTGAATAAAACACATAGGTCTATATTGAACAAATACGTTGGAGTTTGATACACAACATGATTCAAGCTAAGTAAAACCAAAAGTGCAAAATAGAGCATAGAATAATGAAACACGAATTAGATATAATAATAATGAACGTCACAATATGAAGATGTTAATGAATAATTTCTAGTACATGTAATGGCAATATTCACAATGTATATTACTTTTTAACACCAATCAATAATCAAAGACAAACGACGTAAAATAACATGCGAAAAGAACGATTCAAAGCAAATAGGGTAAAAGTTTAAAAATTGATAACCAATGAAATAATTAAGATTTAAAACTCATAATATTAAAGAATGGTTCAAAATAAACGACGTATGAAAAAGATTTAACATGAATAAAATGTAAAACAATTTGAAATAAAATAATATATAAAGCAAATTTCAGATAAACAATATGTTAAATAAATCAATATGAATAATACACAAAATAAAAAGGACCCTTTGAAATAACTTATAAAAGAGCTTAAAATAAATAATGTGTAAAAGAGAAATTTAAAATAAATATTGTTCAAAAATAATTTAAATAAATATATATATATATAAATTCAAAATAATATATATAAAAGTTTAAAATACGTAACATATGAAGTCTTAAAATTAATAATAATAAAATGTTTACGATAAATAATAAAAAGAATTTAAAATAGTTTTGATATAAAATAGTGTAACTAAATAACGTATAAAAATTTAGAATAGATAAGATATAAGATGGTTTAACTCAAATGACGTGTAAAATATTTAGAATGAAAAGAAAAACGTTTAAATAAAAAAATATAAAAAATATATGCATACATGTAATAATTTAAAATACGAAGATACATATAAAAATCTCAAAATAAATACTACATATGATAATTTAAAAGAAATGATATATGATAAATATTTAAAATCGATAATAATTTAAAATGCATGATATGTTCAAAAGTAATTACAATAATAATAGTAATAATAATGTAGATAAATACAAAAAAATGATAAAATAATAATAATAAACTAAGGAATAACAATGATACTAACAATAATATAAATAATAATACAAATAACAAAAAAAAGCAACAACAATAATAATAATGGAATGAAGGTAATAATAATAATAGCAAATAATAAGCGTGAAAATAAAATACAATTATAATAACAATAATATTAAATAATGAAATAATAAAAGGGATGAAAAGGGGGCTAATTTGAACTTTAAACAGAAATTTGGGAGGCAAATTCGAAAGGAAATAAAAGAGAAAAGGGCCAATTTGCACATGCGAATAGTATGGGAGGACCAAATGGGTAATAAACCCGTTCCTCAAAACGCACAGTCTTATCAGGGGCCCGAATAAAATAGTAAGGAAATTTTAGGGGTAAAGTTAGAAATAAAAAAAGGAGAATTGGACCCTATTGAACCAAGCGTCAAAAGTGGAAGGACTGAGGGCGCAAATATACCCACAGTCCAAAACGCGCGGATTCTAGGCCATTCATGGGTCGGGTCGCGGGTTATTTCACTGAAACGGCGCCGTTTTAGTCGCTAGTGACCTTAGTACCAGAACGACACCGTTTTGCTGCACCATTTAAACCAATTTTTATTACTGTTTTTTTATTTTGCTTCATTTTCTAAAACAGAACACCCCCTCGTTTGTACTCTGCTAGGGTTTCAAAAGAAACCCATCATCCCCGTCATCGCACAACGCCACCGAGGGTAGTGGTTGAGGCCGTGTGAGGGGTTCTTTTTAACCCCAGTTTGGAGCACCCAAAGACGGTGCTTTCCTTGGCTTGAGAACCCGAGAAAAGAGACCTCATTTTCTTTTTGAGAATCGGTCTCAACGACAGAGCAAGGAATCCGACGACCGACTCCGGGCTTCAGGTAATCCTTTTTTCTCTTTTCTTTTATATGTTTTTATTTAAAACTGATTTGAGAACTGAAAATAAAATAAAGAAACGGGAAGTAAAAAAATGAGAGAACAACGAGGCTCAACCTTTTTTGCTTGTTTTTTTTTATTGTTTTTTGTGTGTCCGTTACATTTTTTTTGTTTGTGGCTATATAGCCGAATACAAAGTGCTTTAGTCTAATCTTTTTTGCTGTTTTGTTTCGTTTCTGCTCCCTGTCCTTTGTTTCCTTTTTGTTCTATTTCTGTTTCTTTTTTCTTGCAGGTAAGGTCAACGAGGCTGTAGATAGCCGTTTTGGTGCAACGGGGCTGAATTTCGGGCGTCATGCGTGCCGAGGGCGCACATGGGAGGGGTACGGCGCCAGGGGGAAACTAAGGTTTCCTGGTTTGCCAAGATTGGCTTGATTTTGGGCCTATCGGGACATCAAAAAATTGGGTTAGGGGTATTAGGTTTGCTGTAATTTGGCTGGGGTTAATTGGGCTTTGGATTTGGATGTGGGTTTGTGGTTTAATTTTTGGATTTGGCTGTGTAAATGGACGGTTAATAAGTCTTTGGACTTTTGCTTATTTGGTTTATTTTCATAAGTCGGGCCAGGCCAAAATTGGCCTATTACAGTTATATTTATCTAATATAAAATAAATTGGTGTGTTTATTTAAATGTATACAAGTGAACCAATATCAAAGTTTCATATATAAATTTGAATCACATTCAAAGTTTTATGTGTTGCACTAAATTATAATTTATGTATCAAGTTGCACATTAGATCGAAGTTCATGTACAATATTGAGATTTATCTCTATTATATTTCAATGAAGTTTTAACAAAGTAATTAAGTGATTTTTAATGGGAATTAATAAAAAAAATCTAAAGATCAATGTTAATATCAGATACATTGTGATATTATCATCTAATTTACTAGTCTATCTATACTTATATTAAGCTTCTAATTCAATAAAATACCCTTTTTATATAAAAAAATAACAAAGATTAATACGAATTCTTTCTTTAGACTTATATATTTATAAAATCCCTTAAACTATAATGACTTATTTAAATAAGCCTTTATAATATTTTTGTACCTAAATAAGCCATTTTCCTTTAAGCTATATAAAGATGAGGGATTTTATGAGTATAGAGAGGGGTGAAGCCAAGAAAAAATTTTAGGGCGCCGAAATTAAATTTTCTATATATTTATAATTTTTAAAAGATTAAATAATATTTTTTATCATTTTTAGGGAGGCCAAAGTACAAATTTACTTTTACTAATTTAAAATTTTTTAAAAAATTAAATGGCCAAAATAGTAAAATTTCCATTTTAGGGGGCTAGCCTCTGAGTATAGATTAAGGAATGTTAGAGTTTGTTGTAATTATTAGCTGGTAGTTAGGGATTAGTTATCAAGGTAGTTAGCTGTAAACACTTGTGTATATATGGATGTACTTGGTTAATAAATATTTAAGTATTATTTCACAGCTTATTTTTCAACATGGTATCAGAGGTAGTCTTTCTGTCATCAGGTTTGGAGACTGTTTCTATCGATTACACTCACCCCCTATATTTGCATCCGTCAGATACACCGGGGACGATTTTAGTCTCACAGCAGTTGACTGGGCCGAAAAATTATAACGTTTGGAGTCGATCTATGGAGATTGCTCTTTTAGCGAAGAATAAATTAGGGTTTGTGGATGGAACTTGTCGCAGGGAAATTTTTGATGATTCAATTCGTAGTCAATGGGATCATTGTAATGCTTTGTTCTTGTCTTGGATCATCAATACCATGAGTCGAGATTTGTCCGCAGGTATTGTGTTTGCTTCTAATGCTGCATTGGTTTGGGGAGATTTGAATGAGCTATTCAATAAGGTCGATGGGGGGAGGATTTTTTACTTGCATAGAGAGATTGCCACGGCAAGTCAATGTGATTCTTCGATTGATGCATACTTTAATCGGTTGAAGTTGTTATGGGATGAGTATGCTGCTCTTGTGCCCTATAGTTCTTGTGGTTGTAATCGAGCTCAAGATAACTTGTTGCATTTGCTGCAACAAAGGTTATTTCAATTCTTGATGGGGTTAAAAGAGTCGTATTCTGCGATTCGTAGTCAGATACTTCTAATGCAACCATTGCCCTCAATTAATCAAGCATATTCAATGCTTGTTCAAGAAGAAGGTCATCGTGAGTTTGTTGGTGGTGTGTCCATGTTTCTGATTCATCAGTTATGTTATCTAATTCAGCTTCTTGGCGTCGATTCAATAGGGTTTGTGACTTCTATAAGGTCAAGGGGCATAAGCGTGAGTCGTGTTATCGGCTTATTGACTTTCCACCTGATTTCAAGTTCAGGAAGAAGGGGACGACTGTAGCAACTGTTTCCGGCTCGGAGACGAGTGAAGATTCCTCGGCTCGTTCTTCGCAACCTTCTCCAATGCTTACTCTGGAGCAGTATAACAGGGTCTTGGAATTGTTGAATAAGTCTCCTGGTGTTAGCAAACCTACAGTTAATATGGCAGGTATTATATCTCAATTTTCTCCTGGGAAGTCAATTGATTGGATCCTGGATACTGGGGCCACGGATCATGTGTTATCTGATTCTACTGCTTTGAATGGTTCTACTTCTTGTTGCACTAGCTCTAGGTCTGTTCATTTGCCAAATGGTAGTACTGCCCCTATTTCTCATGTTGGTACTTCTAGTTTGCCTTCTGATCTTACTTTACAAAATGTGCTTTATGTTCCTTCTTTTAACCATAACCTTGTTTCCATTTCTAAACTGACTCGAGACTTGGGATGTGCTGTTATTTTTTATCCCAATTTTTGTGTTATGCAGGACCTCTCCACTGGCAGGGTGAGGACGATTGGTAGGCAGTTAGGAGGTTTATATTTGTTTAGATCTTCTCCAAAGCAGCCAGTTGTGTCTTCTGTTTTTTTGCAGTCAGGATATGTTTTTCTTTCTTTACCCAGTGAGTCTCAACGGTTTATTTCCAAATGTATGGCAGTTATTATGAATAAAACTAGTATTTGGCATGCTCGGTTAGGGCATGCTCCTCTTTCTAAGATGTCGTTGTTACCTTTTTTATATAATAAATATCTTGATTCTAGTTCTATTAAAGATTGTGTTGTGTGTCCTTTAGCAAGACAATGTAGGCTTTCTTTTCCTGTTAGCAGTTCTAGGTCTTGTAAAGTGTTTCAACTTATTCATATTGACTTGTAGGGGCCTTATAAAGTTTCAACACATGCTGGTTATAGGTTCTTTCTTACCATTGTGGATGATTGTTCTAGGATGTCATGGGTTTATCTGTTAAAACTTAAATCTGATGCTATTATGCAACTCAAAAAAATTTTGCCCTTGTTAAAAACCAATTTTCAGCTGTTGTTAGTATTGTCAAGAGTGATAATGGTCGAGAGATTTTCAATTCTGAGTGTGGGTCTTTGTTTGCTTCCCTTAGTATTTTGCATCAGAGTTCGTGTGTTCAAACACCACAGCAAAATGGAGTCGCTGAGCATAAACATAGACATTTACTTGAGATAGCTAGGGCCCTTCGGTTTCAGTCTAATGTTCTTGTTAGATTCTGGGGTGAGTGTATTTTAACAGCTTGTTACATAATCAATCGCTTGCCTTCTTCAGTGCTTAAATGGAAAACCCATTTTAAAGTCTTTTATAATAAACAACCTTCTTTTTCCCATATGAGAGTATTTGGTTGTCTTTGTTTTGCAACTACACTTAATAATACAGACAAATTTGCTACTAGGGCCATTCCTGCTGTTTTTATGGGATATTCCCCTACTCAGAAGGGTTATATTTTATACAATATGCACACTAAATCTTTCTTTGTTAATCGTGATGTTTCTTTTAGGGAAACTATTTTTCCTTTTCATGATTCACCTCCAACTGGTTCTGGTTTATTTCCTCCTCAACCTTCATTTCCTAATTCTGATTTTCTTTCTTTGAATATTCCGTTATCTTCTGATTCTGTTTCACGTGACAGTTTGGTCTCCCATGACAGTCCTGAATCATTAGGTACTTCTAATAATATTTTTAATATGTCACCTGAACATCTTGGTTCTTCTGATAGTAGTCCACAAGTCATCCCTCATCCTGTACATTGTTCTGTTCCTTCTCCGGGGGTCCCGCGTCAGTCTTCTCGTTCTTCAAAGCAACTTGGATGGCTTAAAGATTTTGTTTGCTCCTACCAATCAGCTTCACCTTCAGGGCAGGTTCTTTTTATTTCTCATTTACCTCTTCATATACAATCGTTTTTTCTGCAACAAATATTCTTGAACCTTCATCTTTTTCTGAAGTCTTTAAAAACCCTAAATGGATTAGTGCTATGAGAGAGGAAATTCTTGCATTAGAATCAAATTACACTTGGGATGTGGTTCCTTTGCCTCCAGGCAAGGTCCCTATTGGATGTAAATGGGTATACAAAGTCAAATATCGTGCCACAGGTGAGGTGGAGAGGTATAAGGCTCGGTTGGTCGCAAAAGGATACAAGCAGTAGGAGGGGATTGATTTTGTGGACACTTTCTCTCCGGTTGTGAAGATGGTGACGATGCAGACTGTTCTCGCTCTTGCAGCGCGTTTTCAGTGGCATTTGTGTTAGATGGACGTTTATAATGCCTTCTTACAAGGGCATTTGAATGAAGAGGTTTATATGGAGATGCCGTAAGGATTTAGCAGCCAGGGGGAGAATGTGGTTTATAGGCTGCAAAAATCCTTGTACGGGCTGAAACAAGCTTCCAGACAGTGGAATATTAGGCTTACTGAGGCCTTTCTTGCAGTCGAGTTTACACAAAGTAAATATGATTACTCTTTGTTTACACAAAAAAGTTGAAGGAAAAATTGTGGTGTTACTTGTATATGTGGATGATTTATTGATAGCAGGGAATGATATTGATATGATAGAGGAATTAAAAGGAGTTCTAAATACAACCTTCAAGATGAAAGATTTGGGAGACTTGAGGTACTTTCTTGGAATTGAGGTGTTGAGGTCTAAGGTAGGAATTGTATTGAGCCAGAAGAAGTATGCGCTTGAATTAATTGAAGACACTGGCTTAAAAAATGCAAAAACAGCTTCAACACCATTGGAACAAAATCTAAAGTTGACAACTATGGATTATGATAAAGACATACAAAGTGAGGATGCCGTGCTAGAAAACAAAAACAAGTTATCAAAGGCTGATTGAAAGGTTAATCTACTTGACTCATACTAGACCTGACATAGTGTTTGCTGTGCACTATCTTAGTCAGTTTATGCAGCAGCCAAAACGGTCTCACATAGAGGCAACAATGAGGATTGTGAGGTATATCAAGAAGGATCCAGGTCAAGGTTTGTTGTTCAAGGCTGATGATGAAGGAAAATTAGCTGCGTTTTGTGATTCTGATTGGGCAGCTTGCCCAATGACGAGAAGATCTGTCACTTGTTATTGCATCATGCTGGGGAGTTCCTTGATCTCGTGGAAGTCCAAGAAACAAAGCACGGTGGCTAGGTCTTCGGCTGAAGCTGAGTATAGGAGCATGGCTATTGTGACAGCAGAGATAGTTTGCTTAACAGGACTGTTACAAGAAATAGGAGTGCAGAATGTGAAGCCAGTTGAATTGTGTTGTGATAGTAAAGCAGCGATACAGATTGCAGCAAATCCTGTTTATCATGAGCGTACAAAACATATCGAAATCGATTGCCACTTTGTACAAGAAAAAATACAGGATGGGCTTATTCGGACAGAGCATGTATCAACTACAAATCAGCTCGCAGATATCATGACTAAGGCCTTAGGGTCTCAACAACACAACAATTTAATGCACAAGTTGGGGGTTAAGGATGTTTTTCAACCTCCAACTTGAGGGGGAGTGTTAGAGTTTGTTGTAATTATTAGCTGGTAGTTAGGGATTAGTTATCAAGGTAGTTAGCTATAAACACTTGTATATTTATGGATGTACTTGGTTAATAAAGATTTAAGTATTATTTCACAGTTTATTTTTCAACAAGGAAAATGGGCTTATTTAAGTACAAAAATATTATAAGAGTTTATTTAAATAATTCATTATAGTTCGATGGTTTTTTTAATATATAAGCCTAGTCTTTTCATGTTTTGAATAAAATAATATTATGATGGGATTTGAATTTAGGGTACATGCATATTAATTATTTAATTTTATTATTTCAACCAAAGAATCATTTTATTTTTATATGAATTTTTAATTAATATATTTGTTAAATAATTATTTTTCACTTATGTTGTAAGCGAGTCATAAATCTGGGGGATAAATATCAAAATTATACTTGAACTTTAGTCCAATATACAACGTTATGCATGAACTTTGATTTTATGCAATTTTATATATGATATTTTAATTTGATTCAATTTTCACAAAACCACTAACAATATTATCAATATAGCACCATTTTAGGTTTATATATACATAAACAAATAATTATATTAATCCAATATGAAAATAAATAAATTATTTATTTCTTTAGATGTGTACAATTGGACCAAAATTAAAGTTTCATGCATACATATGAACCAATATTATTCATGTGTATGATTGCACTAAATCACAATCCATATATTAAATTGCACATAAAACTAGAATTCCTATTAAAAACACTAGAAATCCTATCACACGTGTCTGTGTGTGAAAACTATAAATTTAGAACACAAATACATGTTTAAAAAATATACAATAAATAATGAAGCGTATAGTTTAAGTACTAAATTTAAGATTTTACTAATTCAATTGGCGTAAGTTCAAATCCTACCATATGCATATTTTTATTTGTATTGGTTTTAAAAAAAAATAAAATTATTAAAATACTCTAAAAAATGAAGTGTATAATTTGAAACTAATTAATAAAATAACACATGAACTATGCATGATATTAAAATTAAAAAAAATATATGAAAATATCAAAATAAAATTTTAGTTGAGTGGTAAATTAAACTTTTAATACTACAATTGGTTTGGGCTCAAATCACATTATATATTTTTTTATTAAAAAAATACTAAAACATCTTTAAATAATATAACTTATTTTAATTACGGAATTATATTTTTGTAATTTTCCTAATCGAATTGGTGTCCCAACCGAAGATGACACCAACTCAGTCAGGAGCTTAAGTTTAATTGTTTATAAGTAGATATATATTTTATATATATATCTACTTATAAAATATACTTCAAGTTTTTTTATATAATTATAATTTAGGTTTTTTTTACTTTTATTTTTAAAAATTTAGCTTATTTATTTCTTAATTTTAAAATTTTAGATCTAATTATTAACGCAAATAAATATTTTTTTATTAAATTCGTTGATATAATATTTTAAAATAAAAAAAATTCACCTAATAAAAATATAATGTTTGTAATAAAATTGAATATTACAAAAGAATTTTAACGAGTTATCCTCCTCAAATGTCATACATATTATTCAAATCGTGAAAGCTGACCATTTCATGCATGCACACCTGAAAGCTGTAATCATGCAACAAAGGAGAAGTCGCGAGCTGCTGCATGCAAAACCATCGATTGAGTTTAGTCACGAATCAGCTAAATATTAATTTAATTATAAAATTATTAAAATATTTTTATTTTAAAGGATAATTAATATTATTACAAGAATATTTTTATCTTTTCATATATTTTATATAATTTTTAAATAAAATAATTAAAATACATTATTTTGAGAATCAAATACAAGACTACTAAATTCATTGCGACTCTATTAACAATCATTTGTTAAAATATTTTTAAAAGTATATTTTTTAATATAATTTTTTTTCATTCAGATAAACTAATATTTTTAATTTCAAATTTTCAAATTAAAAAAAAAAAGAAGAAGAAGAAGAAGAAGTAATTTCGTGTTTAAACTATACTCTAATTTTTAGATCAGTTTTCTTTTTAAGTAATCTTTAGACTACTAATTTTATCTGATCTTATTAAAAATTGGCATTCATATCACTTTTTTTTTTATATAACTAAAAATTAATAATTTATTACCATCATTGAAAAAAACATGTCTTTAAAAAATAAATTTAAAAATTAAGGTATAAGCTAAGGACTAATTTAGGGAAATTTGAAAATGGTAACATAAATAAGTTAATTTATATAAAAATGCTGAAAAATTAGGCTGAATTTCTAAATATTTCACTAATTTCATTATCACATCAGTGAAATTGCGTCCTATAGAATAACTTACATAGATCGATAAAAAATTTTGAAAATCAACATATTTTCTCCAAACTTTTTCAGCAGATAACCTTAAATTAAACAACGTAAATATGTAATAAAAAGGTTTTATTCTCCGTAACATCGGAACATAAAAGGATAATATGACATACATGAACATCCATAGCATGATAATAAAATCTAACCCTTCACAAGGGTAAAGGAGGTAAGATTTCTGAATTTCAGCCACGACTTCTCCCACACCACAGCCTGGTATTTCTTAGCCATGCTTCCATTCTTTGCCTTCAAAACCAGCCGATAGTTAATCCCGGCCACCACCTGGGTTTCACCTTTCACCACCTTCTGCAAAATTAAGCTCGAGTTTGACTGCTTGTTATACTCATCCACGGCAAATTCTGCAATCTCCGTCACGTGAGGGTCCTTGATGTCCTTGATCGGTGTCCATCCTCCGAAAAGATGCCCCTTTTCGGCGTTGGAGAAAATGAATGGCAGGAAAAGGAGGGATAGCGAGAGGAGCACGAAACGTGAATTTTGCTGCATCGAGTCTCTGTTTAGTTTCTTTTCGGAGTCTCTTTGCCTTTTGGGTTTGAATTTAGAGTCTATTTATTTGCGTGAATGGCACACGGGTTTTAATTTATGGCGACTGCACCCTGACATTGATTGACATTACGGTGGAGCCACGCGGTGGTCAGGTCATTCTGTAACGCGGCAAAGCCCAAAACTGGAACCCGCCGAAAAATTGACAAAAGTGGAGCCAATAGATTATGATCATCAATTAATTTGAATAAATAATTAAAAATATTTCAACTAGTATTTATCCATATAAAAAAATTGATATATTTCTTTTTTCAAATGTTTTGATTGAATTAAAATTAAAATTTCATGTATATATTTAAATTACAATTAAAGTTAAAGTTAAATATGCACAAATGTATTAAATTTAAATTCATATATTAAATTAAAATTAATGTATAATTTTGATACTTTTCCATTTTTAAGATTAACATATTTCGATCTCAAAAACACATTATCAAAATCAATTAACAAAAAGAAATTGGAAGCCATATAATAGGGATTTAAGCACTCTTTAGGGTTTCTCGAATTCGAATTTCAAATCAATTTTTTAGATTATAATAACTTTTTACGTCGTTTTAGGTTTCATTGTTCGAATCCATGAATGAAATGGGTGTAATTTCGTAAAGAAAATAAAGAAAAATACAACTATGTTCTATAGAAACAAGGACTGATATTAGACTTAAGGTTCTATTTTTTTTCTCAGACAACCCAATAGGTTCTTCATGGGTCTGCTCACTCCTTGGCAACAGATGGATTAAAAAGGGGAGATCAGGCTTACCTTGTGAACGGAGCGACTGGTCTTGGAATCACAGAAGCGGAGATTGATCGGGGTTGGAGGAGGAACCCGAATCTGGACTAATTTCTGGAGAAGAAGGAACAGAATGGGAGAAGACACATTGAGAGAACAGAAGGCCAACAATTTTCTTCTCAGGAGCTGCTCGTTGTTTCAGACAGGTTAGAAGATTCCAGAGGAGGACAGCTCATTAGGCGGGTTGCTTTTTTGTCTTTTAATTTTTCGGTGTTTTTCTGGACAGTTTTGTTCTGAGCCCAACAGTTCGGCTTGGGCTTTGCTTGGTTTTGTTTTTATAATAATACAACCCAGCAAATATTTTCATATATATATATATATATATATTTATATTTATATTAATTTTAGTTCTAATTCCATGTTAGGCAACTTGACATTTTAGACTTGACGTGGCTGGTTAGATGTCATGTTCTGGTTCGACCCTCGATAATGTTATAAAGAATAGATGTAGAAGGTGAGTGTGTATTTGATAAATCATTAAAAAATTTCAATATTTAATAGTTTATATATTTTTTATAATTATTTTAATTTTTTATTTAATATAAAACTTTCAACTACAAAAATATTAAATATAATAAATAGGTAAGTAACTACTTATCACTTAATATAAAAAATATTAATCAATTTTGTTTTATTATAAAATTAAAATAAATTATCTTTATTAAGAAATGAGATATTCAAAATACTAAATTCATCTTTCATCCTAAACTATTCAAAACAACATAAAATATTATATTAATAATTTAAAATTTAAAATTAATAATCTTTTAAAAATTAACATTTACTTTTATCAAATAATATAATTATATTCAGTACTTATATTTACTAATTTATTAAATAATTTTTTAATATAAATTTATTTATAAGTACTAAAACAATTAGTATTAATTTTTTAATAATTAAAATTTTAATTTATCAAATACACCCTACGTGGTGAACATTAATTAGGGTCTTGCTGGTGAATTTTTTAGTTGCAAGAGTGTTGAGGTCTCAATTGATTTTATAAATTTTTTTAGTGATTATTTTTTTACCATTAAACAGTTTTTAATGGGGAAAAATAACAAGGTCAAGGTTATCATTTATGTACATTATTACTTTCTTCTCAAAAACTTTTAAATTGGGCTCCATGGCCATAACTGAGAGATGATTTTAAGAACATAAATTATAAAAAGTCATTTTTATTTGTTTCAGATTATATTTTAATTATTTATGTTTGAAATGTTACATTTTAGTCATTTACATTATCATTTTGTTATGAAGTGGTCACTCTGCCTTTAAGCTCCGTTATTTTTCTAACGGTTATCCTATGTGGTAGTCCAAATAAATTTTAAATACCAACTTAGATGTCCTACGTGGTAATTCAAATTAAATTTATTTAATTAAAACATATTTTCATCTCAGCAACTGGATATCCAATGGATTTAAAACCTATTTGAGCTGCCACGTAAGACTGCTATTAGGGAGATAACAGAGCTTAACGGTAGAGTGACCACTTCCTAATAAAATGATAATGTAAGTGACTAAAACATAACATTTCAAATATAAGTGACTAAAATATAATCTGAAATAAATAAAAGTGATTATTTTTATAGTTTATCTTTTTAATAATTCATATGGCAAACCCATTTGGTCAAAAAAAATTTATGACTCCAATGGGCCTAAACAAATTGGTTTGCTAGGGCAACATGGTTTGGTTCGAATGTAGGCATAAGAACACATGGGATTGGTAATCATGATATTGGATGTTTTGTACTGACTAGGATCGTTTAAGATGATAATAAAGAGCCTCCATCAAAGAACAGCAGACTTAGCCCTGGCGGATACGAGATGATCAGCATTCGTTGGTGCATATGGCTATAAAGAAATGAATGTTGCTTTAAAGGAATTGACGCAAAGGTAGAGCAGACAATTGGTAAGGCAAGAAGCCTAAGCAATACTTGACAAGAGGATCACAGTAGAGGAATGAATGTACTGAATAATACTCACAACTATAGAAATAGTCACGATTTTTTCGGTGTTTTTGCAAGGAAGCGAGGCCGTGCTGGAACAGGAACAGCATGTGCGTTGATAAATCAAAATCAGGAGCTACTTTTTTCATTCAGAAAAATGGTGGAGATTAAAGATTTACAACTGGAGGATAAAAGCATGCTAGAGGATATCAAGAGACTTGAGAACATCAGTTTAGTCTACGAGGGCAGCAGCATATAACAAGACAGGTATCAAGATGGGCATCGCTAGCTTCCGGGGTCAAATATTCAATTTATGGGATTAGAACCCCATCCTGTTTTGAATGCTCTGTTTCCACTTAAACCTTGGGTTGGATTTTGATTTATGTGATGTGATGAGGTGAATTTTTGAACTTGAATTCTTTGTTTTGATGGTAGCTCTACACTCTCAAGTTTCTGAGGACAATTTCTACTAACACTAACAATTCAGGGTAATAAATTCATCACTATGAATGCACAAACATCTTCTATAAAAATTGAAAAACAAATGAAATACATATTCTACAAAATGATAAAGTAGATTCAAGAATTCTCCCCACAACTCTTCTGATCGCTCATCACTTTGTTGCAACCAATAAATGAAGCTTCATTCTTCTCATGCTTTTGCACAACTTGTGATAGACCTGTATGGCTGTACATCTTGTCTCAATAAATTTTTACCATTTTTTGCTATCAAACGACACTATATACATACATTTATATATATATCATACTTCCCGTTGCAGCTATTGAACTCCTCCGTTTAGTCCAAAAACATAAACACCTGCCATCACAAAAGTTTACAACAAATTATAAACCCACAAAAACCTGTCGTTTGAACTAAAAATGGAATAAGGAAGGATTAGCTTACCAAGCGTAGGCATTAACAAGGATAAAATCACAATGCCAGCAATCTTAAGCGGTATCCCCGTCTTCACCATATCTGGAATATTTATATGCCCCGTCGCGAATCCAATGATATTCGAAGGTGTTGCCGTCGCAAGAATAAAAGCAAATTGTGATCCCACTGCTCCAGGGACCATAAGGAGTAATGGGTGAACATGCATGGTTTTTGCCATTTGAATCAAAAGTGGAAGCACAAGGGTAGCAGTAGCATCATTTGATGTTATAAACTCAGTAATTATGGCACAGATTAAACACACCGCGGGGGCAATAGCTAAATACGGAGCCTCTTCGAGAAAATCTAGAGTTTTGGATAATTGATCAGCGAGTCCGCTTGACTGGACTCCGTCGGCTATGGCGAAACCAGCCCCTAGTAACAAAATAATGTTCCATGGCAGCTTCTTGCATTCGTTCCAGTCCATCAATTTCTCTCCCTTTCGCTTCTTGTTGGGAATTACGAACAAAAAAGTTGCCACAAGAACCTACACGGTTTAAGATTATAGTTCATCACATCAAATTTTGGGGCTTTATCATTGCAAGTCTTCTTTTAAAGTTTATGTTACTCACACTGACGGTTCCATCGCCTGCACGGCCATTGAAGAGAGTTCCCCATCCCGGAATGTCTTCAGTTATGCTTCTGGTCATCCATAAAGCTACCAGCACCTGTAGTTAGCCATTTACCTTTGTCTTTTTAGTTAAAATTCATTATAAACAGAATAGTCATTGATTAGAGATAAGTACGAACCCCGAACACAGCTAAAACCATCTTCTCTGCAAAAGCCATTGGACCTGTTCATACCAAATGCAAAATACTACTTTAATTTCATCAAATTATATCATTGAACTCCGATTATTTTAGGGGTGTTTAATTTGTTTATATACCTAACAAGTTGAGTTCCCTCTTGAGGTGGGTTTTATCCAAGTAGGCAGAGAGGGCTTGGCTAGAGCCTCTGGATAAGTAGAGCAGACAGAGTATCGCCCAAAACGCGAAGAAAATCAAGACGGCCAAGGGGAAACCGAAGAAGAACCATGTGTTATAGCCGATGGGTTCAGCATCTGGATATGAGCCTTTATACATGGCTACCAATATCAAGTTGACACCGGTTCCGGTGAGGGTGCTCATCCCACCGATGGGGGTGGCGAACGTGACGCCGAGGATGACAGCCCGACAGAAGTCGCGGATGTGGGTGGATTGGGTGGGGCCCGTCGGGAGGCGCTGTAGGATCCCGGTGGCAACGGGCATCATCATGACGGCGCAGGCCACGTTGTGCATCCACATGCTGAGGAAGAAAGTGGTCCCACATATGCCGAGTAAGAGGAGAGGTGGGTTCACTGGCTCCCCGCAGAAGCGCGAAGTGATCTGTGTCATCCACGCACAACGTTAGTTGAGTAGTCATGATGGGAATTATTGGTTATGATATAATGTTGTCTCTCCAAATCCAAAACAGATATGTTCATATGACTTGTCAGGAAAAAAAAAAAAAAAAAAGAGGGTTTGGCACTTCTTTTTCATTTTAATGATTGGGTTAATTTCACCATAAGTCCTTAAATGATGACTCAAAGTTTGATATTAGTCTCTAAATTTCAAAACATTTTGATTGAAACTTTAAATTATTAGTTTTGTAACAATTAAATCTTTCTATTTGCTTAGCCATCAGCTTCCGCGTTAAATGTCAATTCAAATGTAACACTATCTTTTTAATAACATTGTTTTTCTTTAATATGTAAAATCCAATTTGTCCATAAGTACATACATGGTTAAAATTTAATCCACGCAATTTAAAAATGCTACGTATAAGACTTAAATCAGTTATTAGGTTAACAAAAAGGCCTGATTAATATAATATTAATACTTTGATGACTCAATTAGAACGTTTTTAAAGTTTAGTGGCTAATTTAGAATCTAAAAAATAATTTTAAAAACTTTTACTTTAACAAATGGTATGATAATAACAAGTAAAAGATATGTTCTGAAATCAGTAAAAGTACCATGGAGACCTCTATACTAGGAGTCGATTGCATTTTACCTTATTTACTAAAAAAAAGTAAATTAATCTCAGTATATTAGATCAAAGAGCAATTTGGTTCTTCTGTTAACAATTTCATCTATTTTTCTATTAAAAATTGATCCCTATACGTCAACATAAAATACACGTGGCATGTCACATGTCACTATTTGGTTATTCTATCAACCACGCCAATTTTTAACATTACAAATAGATGACATTTTTAACAAAAAGGACCATTGTGTTCTTTAATCTAATACATACACAGGGACTAGTTTGATATTTTTTGCAGTCTGAAACCATGTTGAAGCTTTTGAGCAAATTAAAAGACCCAGTTTCGTTTTTTGCCAAAAAAGAAAACCTTTTTTGTGATAGCATTTGAGCAAAATTTCCTTTTAATTGCTTCAACAAATAGTATAAGAATAACCAATAAAGGAATTTATATTTATCACGTAATCTTTTAATAATCTACTTTGAATTTAAATACAAAATCGATCCAGACCCAAAGAAGCTGCTATAAACTTCATGTGTTCTATGGATTACTGTCAGCTATGTCAATTTTCTAACAAGAAGGAATCAACTTGAGGGAGAAAAATACAGTTGAAACGAGTAAAATCGATAAGGGAAACTCACATTTAAGGCCAATCTTCTATGAATGTTGTAGCGCTCCACAGCAAGAACAAGTATAAAACTACCCAGAACCAGGGTAATCACATCATCCATATACGAGTGGGCAACACTATCTGCAGAAGAAATTCCAAAGAGGGGAAACAAAAAGAGAGGTGCCATGGAGGTGATTGGCATCGGCACGGCCTCAGTGAGCCACCAAGAGAAGACCCAGGCTAGAACAGCTAACATGTTCCGGCTAGTCACTGGGCCATCGAACTTCACAAAAGCACACACGATGGCACACAATATGGGTCCTAACACCACATAGAAACTTCTAAGTGAGATCAAGGATTTCAGAGAAAAGGGTGAACTCGATGAAGACTCCACCGGTTCGTTGATGGGGAGAAGTGGGGCTTTTGAATCATCGGAATTGTCACCGGTGGGCATTTTTCCGGCGAGATGGATATGAGTTAAGTGTGGTGGAAAATAAGAGGCTTGGAGAAGGCTTGCTTTTATATCTGAAACTTCTGACGGAGGCTAGCTGTTGACAAATTCGCTTTTCCCCGTAATTAGTTGTTTTTGGCTTATAGCTTACAAATGTTGATTGGTATAAACATTAGAAACCATAATGATTCGATAAAATTAATATATATATATATATATAGGAATATGTTTGGATTCAAAGTACGGGATGCATGGATAGGTTCAATTACAGATCATCAACAAAGCCACGTGGGTTTCTTTATTCCACAACTTATCTTAGCCTTTGTAGATTTCTCCTTTCATGGGTTATTGATTGTTACATACAAGGTATAATTTCTCAAAATGTTTCAACTAATTGAGATGCGGTACTCTTGAGTATTTTTCTGTAATGTTTGATTAAAGGAGATAATTAAATATTTATACACATAATTATTATTCATAGAATTGACGTTCTTGTTAAGCTCTATGCATATTGGACATGTGGACTGCTATAGTCTACCTATTAAACTTTGTAGCCACTACATATGAACTCCTTAGTATATATAAATTGAAACTATGAAATTCCCTTACGAACTCTTTTGGCGAACCCCTACTACAGGATCTTCATGTACTCAATTGATAGGACTATTCTATTTGTGAGTAGGCAATTCAAATTTTATTTGAATTTTGGGTTAATGATATAAATACGTAACATGAAAAATAAATGAAAAAAGTGTGAGAGCCCCAGTCAAGAAAACAAATTCATGGAAAATAAATAAAAAGAAAAGTTGCAACAATTTGTTTGTAGAAAAATGAAAACGAAGGTAGAGTAATAAAAAAAAAATAGTAAATGTGTTTGGAAGTGATAGCTTTGTCTGTCTATTCTGCAAGTGACAATTTTTTTAAAACAAAAATTACTTGATAAAGATTAAGCTGACATGTAAGGTTTATAGCTATCTGTTTGGGGAGATTACTTCTTAGCCTGTCACTGTTTTTGTTCTACCATATTTGAATTTTCTTGTTCAGGTAACCATAATTGAATTTTAATTTGTAGGAACAAGTTAAGTCATATGTAATTCATTTAATGCAAATAAATTAACAATACCCAAAATAATTGGGTGTTTAAATAAATTTATAATTAAGTTGATAATTTGATCTCAATAAAATTTTTAAATAATAATATCAATAAATAAATAAGATGTGATATATTATTGAAGGGGAAGGGAATGTTGGACAAAACACGTTAACAAATAAATATAAATATAAATAATTATATTAAATATAAGATCTGAACAAGTGATATAAACAAATGTTTATATTTATGTAAACAATACCAGATTTAAATAAAATAAATAAATAAATATTTATATTTAAAGTATCATATATGGAAAAATAATAATTAAATAAACAAGATTATGAAAATTAGAAATCAAATAAGAGAATCGAGTTTTACTAGATGTTGAGGCCTGTTAATACAGTTTTTTTAAGACAGATTTAGCCGCTCCTATGGTACTTAGAGAAACGTAGGTCGATTGTCTCCTAGGATACAACAACAAGATGATTGAAACAGTAGCACCTCTACAGTAATCAACGAACAAAATCTTGTCTTCATTTATCACGGAAACATATGAAAATATGGAGAGAAAAAGAGAAGAATTTTCGAGAGCAAAATAAATTCGTTGTGAGTGTGTATCTAAAAAATTCTATAGAATTTTTTAGGCTTTTATAGGCATTCAATATAGTGGAATTTTGAAAATTTGCAAGAATAAAGATACAAAATCTACATTAAAGTAGCCTTTAAATCCATTTTGCTGAGAAAAATAATTTTCGTGTTGGGCTAAAATATCTACAAACCTATTTTAGGCCCAATTGATTCGAACATTTCGCGCCAACCACATTGTGTGGGTGCGCCCCAAATATGAGTTTTAAACTTAGTCATTCAATAACCTTTTTAGTAAGTTCTCATATATATACACATCTCATACTTGGTATTTAACTATTATGAGATCTAAGCTTTTCTTTTCTTTAAACATATATTCACAAGTAGCTTACTTTGAGCATTAATTTCTCATTCATCACTCAATTATTTTGAGCATGTGATATATCATTGTAAAAGTCTCATGGAGTAAAATATAAAACCATAATTTTATTATTCAACTCTCTACCTTTACCAATCGAGAATATGTCTTAAAATTTCTAAAAATTATAATTTTTTCCAGCAGAGAATTATAGTAGTCATGCTATCAAAGAAAGATTAATCATAAAATATATTTTACCATCAACCTTTTATCTCTCTAAAAATCACCCATAATAAAGAGATTAGTCATGCTACTAACAATAAATACTCTGATTACCATAAAATAAAAACTTGAATAAATTCAACATCATCGAATGGTTTTACGTGTGGGGAATATTTGTGTTGAATTAATCTATTTAAGTTTGTTTTTGCTCCACATGGGAAACATTGGTATTTTAGGTTCAAGCATTTGGATTGTGAAAAGTAAGGTAAAAGGTCAAAACTCAAAAACACAAAAGTGGAAATGTACAATAATTTACTGGACCAGTGGGACTGCAATAATTGTCAATCAATGCTAAGCATCCAAAGGTTTGTGGGAGCAGCCAAGTGGACCAACTGGGAAAAAGTGTTGCACCTGGTTCAGGTTTTAACTGAGAAATTTCGAGGTAACCAAATAAAAGGGGACGCGTGTGGGTGGATAAGGTAAAGGCCAAACTGAACTCTAATAATTCATCCTCGGCCTCACATGGTCCCTTACGCTTAGCAGTGCAGTCCAATCTGAACATATAGCAATATGAATGAAGGTGATACATCCCCATACCCACTTCTTACACATGGTTTGTTGTTTGTATTTACTAATTGTCCCAAAAATCTGGACTGAATCAATTGGGCAGCAATCACCTGCATGCTCATATGTTTTACAACTATAATATTAGACTAGGAACCTATATTTAAGATTTTATTTTAATCAATGATTTAGAGAGTACTTATTTTTTAGGTTTAACTTGAATATTATTTATTTAGATAATATTACTTAAATTAAATAATTAATTTAATTGATTGTATCGTATGACCACATCAGTCTCTAACATTCTCTCACTTGGACCATATGATAAATTTAAGAACTTAAATAGGTGTGTAGACAAAATAAATTTTTGAATCAATTATAAAGCATCACGTGTTTAGTTAAATTATTGTGGGCAAACCCAAAGTTACCACGGGAGAATGATGATCTCATATATTGCGTCATGATTATTATTTTTAATTAATTTTAATTAATTAATAGATAAATTTTAAAATTTTATAATATCACCAATTAAAAATAAAACAATTAAGTTATAATATTAAATGATTATTTCATCTCTAATTAATTAAATATATAATTTTTTAGTATAAAAGACTGATATTTATTGAAGCACGCGGCTTAAGGTGGAGAAAAACAAAAGTTACAACAAAAGTAAATTGAAAAGACAGAAACAACAGCAGACCAAACAGCCAAACAATGAAACCGCACATAGGAAAAAACAAAACCAAAAATGCAAAGGAGAAAACCACCATAAGCCAGTACCAAAAAATGATTCACAATCAAAATACCAGCCGAATATCTTTCTTCACCTTGTGTAGCAAAAATGTTTTTGAGATGAGCACAAATGAAGAAAAGCCAAAAGCTTTGAGTCAAACTATGGAGATTCAAAGAACCTACTCCATCTTCAAAGCAAATCTAGAAAGAAGCTTGGTGACTCTAGTTCCAAGCCATTGGATCCTTTTCCATCATCGTCTTTACTGATTCCGGAACCCCATCAACCCAGATATGTAACACCTCCTAACCCTTATCCGTCACTGAAATAAGGTTATGAGGCATTACCAGACAGTTCAGAACAAAAATGAGCAATCACATATATGTTTAACATATTCATCATATTTTAATTACAATGTTCCTTTAATGAGCTCTCGAGGCTTAAAACACGTGTTCGAAACTAATCGAGACTAAATCAAAAGCTTAGAGAATTTTTTACAAAATTTTAAAATTTTTCCTATATGCAGAGCTTACATGCCCATGTGGTTCAAAGACACGCCCGTGTGACCGTAAACACGCCCATGCTTCAGACTGTGTCCTACCTTGTGTAACTCTCTAACTTAGGCCACACGGCCTATCCACACGCCCATGTGTAAGCCGTGTGTCTCACACGGTCTGGCTACATACCCGTGTGCCAGGCCGTGTGGACACAAAATGAGCCTTATACAACAAGTTTACGAACCCTGCAAACCTTGAACGACAAGCAACTCAAAATCCAATCTTTCAACCAGTCCAAAACATGATTAAATACATCTAAAATATGTCAAAACTATCAATATAAAAATCTAACTTATGCATGTTTAAAGATATCTAACATAAATTATCTAATTAGTTCATTTAAATATCATTCAACCAATTCAAACTAAAACCATATAAATGGCTATAATATAAGACATATGTTAATATATATAGATCAACCAATATCATCTTATACACCATTAATATTCACATTTCTAAATGACATCAAAAGACAACCTAAGTACATGCCATTTTCATAAGTAAAAATACTTCACCACGGGTTTTAAATTCGAGATCGGCTTTGGATGTTGATTCAACAATCAAACTTTACCTAACCTGCGCACGGAAACAACCGTACGCTGAGTATAACACTCAATGGTATTTCTATAATTCGAATACTTATTAATAAAAAATTTATAATGTTTATATACATAATCATACATAATAAAAATCATTCAATAAATAATCAATTTCATAAATCATCATATCTGCTATTTCAATCTCACAATTGCTATTTAATAGCAGTTCACAATAAATTTCTCAATTTCAATTTCAACATCAATATCCATTTCGTATTCAATATTATTTAATGTTAATCATTTGATCAATTCATTCATATATTCCTATTAACACAACTTGGACTCCGACGGATACGCGGATCCAACCCAAACACACCAGTATAGCACTCAGTGCCTCATCGGTCATGCCGAAGTAAAACAATACAGTACGCAGTACCTCATCGGATTTATTCAAAGCAATAAAAATACGACACATAGTGCCTCATCAACTCGAATTCGAAGTATCTCTGAACGCTTTCAATCTTATGGCATGCCAACTATATCCGACTTAGCCCGACATTGTTAACAGGGTATTTGTAATAGCCGACTTTCAATGATGTCCGAAATAGTAGTTCGAGACCACTAAATTCGAAAAAATAAGCTCATAATTTATTTATTTAATAATTATGAGCCAAATGTGATTTTTGAGAGATTTTTAAATTAGTAATTTGTGTTTTATAAAGATTTATTAAGTTAAGAAATTGAAGAAAACAGTTATCGAGATCTCAATTTTATAAATCGAGCCGTAAATATTTTTATAAATATTTATGGAGTATCAATAAGGTAGTATTAAAATTTCGTCAGAAAATTTTAACTTTTGGGTGGTTAATTAAATAAAAAGGACTAAATTGAAAAAGGTGTAAAGTTGCTAAAAGGATTAAATAACTCAATTGTCAAATGAGAAAGGACCTAAAGTGCAAATAAGCCCAAAGGAGATATTTTGGGCGGCAATAGCTGAGAAAAATGGTGAAATGAGGGCAAAATTGGAAAATTGCCAAAATAAACTAAATAAAAATGGGACCAAATTGGAATATCTAGAATTCTCTTCATTTTTCTTTATTTTCATCAGTTGAAAAATAGCCATGGAAGAGAATTAAAGAAAATGGGACCAAATTGGAATATCTAGAATTCTCTTCATTTTTCTTTATTTTCATCAGTTGAAAAATAGCCATGGAAGAGAATTAAAGCTTATTTTCATTCTCTAGCTACATGTAAGTTTAATTCTTGCTTTCTCCTTGAAATTTCTATGTTTTTAGACTTTTACAATTAGGTCCAACTTACTATTTCATTAGTTTTTGATTTCATGGCTAATTTTTAAAGATATTATGGATGAGTTCTGGAAGAATATGATTAATAAACATAGAATTGAAGCTTTAATTTTGATATATGATAATTTTATCAAGTAAAATTGATGGAAATTGATTTTAGGACCTAATTGTGAAAATGTTTGGAATTAAATTCTAGTGCTGAAATTATGATTTCCAAAAGTTGTAAAGTAGTTTAAAATGATATAATAAAGTGTTAATTGAGAAAAATCAGCTCAATTGAGAGGCTAATTGAGTAGGGACGAAATTGTTATTTATTAAAAGCTTAGGGGAAAAATGGTAATAAACAGCTTGCACTAAAACAATATTGGACAGCAGCAGTGGACTAACTTTGAAAAATCACCATAAATTTTATAAATCGAATTAGAAGATGAACAAAATATGAAATTAAAGCTTATTGAGTCTAGTTTCTCGTAGAAGAAATGATGTAAGCAATGGATTTGAAAATCATGAGATATAATGAATTTTGTGAAACAAGGTCAGAATGAATTCGGGTTCCCCTGTTCTGATTTTGGAAAACCATAAAACTTTTGAGAAAAACAATTAGGGAATTAAACTTATATTCTTAGAATTGTGAATGAGTTTATTTTCAATAGAAATAAACGAGAACATTATTTGAATTCTGTACAATGAGATACTTAATTTTTAGTGAAGAAGGGTCGGAGCTGTTAGACAGCAGAATAAGGGTGAATTTAATTAATAAACTGTACAAATTGGCTAAACCAAAAATTCTGAAAATTTTATGGTAAGAATATGTGTGAGTCTAGTTTCATAAAAAATTAACGGATCTTAATTTGGAGTTTTGTAGCTCAAGATATAAATAATTTAGTGACCATGATTCAAATGGATAGCTTTGAATATACATATAAGTAAATAGTGAAATTATTGATAATGCTACTTATAAGCATATTATATAAATTTAAGGATGTGGAATGGAGAGGAGGAGGAGGAAAATATGTATGAATATTCATCTAGCATGGCTAATTTGCATGTTTTAGGCTCAGGGACTAAATTGAATAAAAGTAAAACTTTATGGGTAATTTTGTAAAAATGTTAGAAATGACCAAATTGCATGAAATGGATTATTTTATTATTTAAATTATAAAATTTAATGAAATTATTAATTTAATTCAAGATCGGGGAAAAACATGTTTTAGGGATTAAATTGAAAAGTGTTGAAATTATGGAAAATTCTGATATTTTATAGAATTCATGGGCTGTTATCAATATGTATGAGAATAATAGCTGGAAATAAGGATTAAATTGCAAGAATTTTATTTTCCTGACCCTAAGGATGAAATCGTCATTAAATAAAAGTTTAGGGGCAAAATAGTAATTTTGCCTAGAGCATTAATTAAATACATTAGAATATGAAATGAATGAAAATGATGATCAAATTTATTTATAAAGATCTGGATAACTCAAATAAGAGACTTGATCGTGGAAAAGAAAAGATATCGGATAAATGAAATTATAAACACAAACAAGTAATAAGGTAAGTTTGTGTAACTTGAATTATATTCTTAAATGCATGAAATGTATGTTTTTGATATGAATATGATTTGAATGTTCATTATATGAAAATTTATGAAACATTGACATATTTGATGAAAGGGGAAGAAATCTCGGTTGAATGAAAGGAAAATTCGATAGATCTCTGAAAAGGAATTGACGGTAAAAAGGATCTAGCCCGGACGGGTGATCCTATCTTGATATATCCCTCCCGAAGAATATGTGGAAAATGGATTTAGCTCGGATGAGTAATCCGAATTAGGGTCTGAATTTAGCCTGGACTGGTAATTCAGATTCAAGCTCATTAGAGTAATTGTCGTTGAAGGGATTTAGCCTGGACTGGTAATCCCGACAATACTCTATGAGTTTATATTCAGGATTTAGCTGGGTGGTAATCCCATTGTAAGGATGAGGTTTGCGAGAGTGTGCTTTCTGAAATGAAATGTGTAAGACCATGGTTGAAAGATACCATGGCAACATGATATGAAATGTGTAAGACCATGGTTGAAAGATACCATGGCAACGTGACATGAAAAGAATAAGACCATGGTTGAAAGATACCATGGCAACATGACAGGAATGAATAAGACCATGGTTGAAAGATACCATGGCAACCTGACAGAAAATGAGTAAGACCATAGTTGAAAGACACTATGGCATCATGTCGAAGATAAATAAGACCGTGGATAGGAGATGCTATGACATCAGTTGAACAATTGATATTCAGGTAATATGTATCAGATGATGAATGGTTATATAAAATGGTTCTGTGAAATGTTTACAAGAATTGGTCATATAGAAATATATGTACAAAATAGTTGAATGAAAATAATTAAAAAGATAGATAAATGAAATAAGTATAGGTACATGGAATTTAATTTATGTTAATTTTAATATGAACTATTATCGAAATAAATATACAAAAGATATATGGAAATTATGGTGCATGAAATATTGATATAACGAAATGAATGATATATGCTTATGAAGAAACAGTAAGGGAATAATATGTCTTGTGACATGTACATATATGATTATCTTTGATATGTTGATACAAGGAAATTATATAAGTAAAGACAATTATTAAAATCAAGTGTGACATGTCGAGAAAATAAGTATATCAATGTTGAATTTATATGAAATATGTACTAGTATACTAACAATGTTGCTGTTTGATGCTTATACAAGTGCCAAGCTGTTGATGAATGGTAATATATTTATTTATATGATGCATTGAATCGGTAAGCATTTAATTGAAAACTTTTTAAGTGATCCGTAAATTCTAGTAATGCTCCAAAACCCTGTTTCAACGACGGATATGGGTTAGGGGTGTTACAGTATTCAATTCACTTTCAATTTTCAATCAATACACATTTCAATTCAATAATCCATACATATTCACAATCCAATTCAATACCATAATATCAACACTTACCTCAATTTTTACTTATCATACATATCATCAATAAATACATTAAATTATTATTAAATTCGAATTATAGAAATACAAACTGTATTTTTCGAGCTAATCTTCGTTGACTTTTCATTTCCTTTCTTAGTCGACGTCTCCGGCTCAACGTTAACACTTAAGCTTGAAACCTTAAAATCCCTAATTTCCCTTTTTTTCTTTCTTTTCTTTCTTTCTCTCATGTTCTTCTGTGTTTCGTTTCTTTATTTCTCTTTTTCTTTATTTTATTTACTTTAGTTTATTTATGTTTTATTATATTATTTTATTATATTATTATATTAATCTATTATTATATTATATACTTAAGTATTAAGTATAAATATATGTATATTATACATACACATGAGATAATATTTTCCATACATTTGTCACTTATTTCCCTTATGGTTTATTTGCCAATTTAGTCCTTCAAATTTTCTTGATTCTATAAATCAATTTTTTTACCTTATATTCAATCTAGTCCTTACAGTAAATTAACATTAATTCAAGCTAATTCACCAAGCCAAAATCTAATTAACCACTCTATTGACTTCGTAAATATTTTTAATAAATATTTACGAATTCATTTTACAAAAACAGTGACCCAAAAATACACTTTTTCGATACCCATAAACTTCGAGTCATTACAAGATACCAGAGATTTGTCTTCCTCTTCCTTCCAAAGCCAAAGTATAAGCCGTTCCATTGACCAGTCGGGGAACAAAAAGGTAAGATACATCTTTGGAAAAAATTTCCAGTATACATATATGATGTATAATCGGTCTAAGAATCAATCTATCTTCCCCCTTTGTCTTGAGATTTTTGATAACTGACAAAGAATCCCCTTCGACGAGTAGACGCCGAAAACCCATTTCTACCGCAAAGAGGATAACCCTTTCACACGCCCTTGCTTCAGCCACAAAAGCGTCGACAACATCCTCAAAAAGATAAGTTTCTGCCCCTACAACTTCTTCTTCAGAATGCCTAGCTAGTACTGCTGTTGTAGAAGTTCTAGAATCGCTTTGAAAAGTTGCGTCAAAGTTGAGTTTAATAAAACCAACGTTTGGGAGATTCCATAGTTCTTCCGATAGAGATCTATAAAAACCTCCCAGATTCTCTTGGCTTAATCTTATTTCTTGATCATATCCTCGAATGAATCCTAGCAGTTCCTGCAAAGAAAATTTAACTCCTTCATGAATCAACTTATTTCTTCTATACCAGAGAGCTCATAGAGAAATTGCAATAAGTTGTCTATTTTGTTCATCTACTGCAGAGAAAGTGTTAACAAAACGAGTTTTGCAACTCGAAGTACTATTGGCTAGATCAATCTTGATTTGAAAAAAAGCCCAAACCTGCTGTAATATACCACAAGACCACAGTAGATGGTCAAAATCCTCTGGAGCTGCCTTGCAGAGGGGACAGTCGACTTCAACCCTCAAAGTTCTTTGAAATAAATTACAGAAATGGGGCAAAAAATTATTAAACAATCTCTATATATGTATTTTTATTTTTGCTAGGATGTGTATAGGCCAAAAAGATTTGTAAAAATCCTTGTAAGCCTCAACATTAGGGGAGATGTAGTTAGAGTTATGTAAATGTTCTATAACTAGGACTCGATACCCGCTCTTCACTAAGTATTCCCCAGTGCCTTCATGTTTCCAGACCAGCATATCCTCCGATTTAGCCTTAGATATCGGAATGGAGAAAATACAAGTTGCATGATCATCATCAATAATATTGTAAACTAGATTCTTGTTCCAGGTATTGGTCTCAGCCTCAATCAACTAATTCACCATCGTCCAGTTCGGATGAATTTTTTGAGCTGATAATATGTTGTTCCCTGCTCCAGGTAGCCAAGGATCATTCCATATATTTACGCTAGCATCATTACCAATTCGCCACAGTATCCCATCTGCAATCAAATCCTAGCACTGCAAATGCTTCTCTAAGTAAATGATAGGTAAGAGCCAATTTTTGTTGATAATATATCTGAAAAAGGATAATAACTGGCTTTTAAAACTTTGGCTACAAGAGAATTGGGCTGTGATAAAAGACGCCAAGCTTGTTTTGTTAATAAAGCCTTATTAAACAAAACCAGATTTTTAAAACCCAACCCACCAACACTTTTCGGATTACACAAAGCATCCCAGTTACTCCAATGGATGCCCTTAGCCGATTTATTATTAGACCACCAAACCTTGTTAATTATGCTTTCAAGTTTTCGACATAACATTTTCGGTAAAGTAAAACGTTGCATAACATAAACCAGCATAGCCTGTAAAATCGACTTAACAATGACCTCCTTTCCCCCTATAGATAAATAGCAAAAACTCCAACCTTCAATTCGTCTTCTAAACCGGTCAATAAAGTTAGCAAAATCCCAAGTCTTTTTTCCTCCAACCATCAAAGGTAACCCTAAATACTTCTCAAGATTTGAAGCCACCCTAACACCCAGTAAATTGATTATGGTTTCTTTGACTTTTGTATCCATATTAGCCCCAAAATAGATAAGTGATTTGTCAAAATTCACTCGCTAACTCGAAACCATCTCATACTCCCGAATAATATTTCGAACCACACTAGCTCCCTCGTTTGAAGCGTCTCCAAAAAGAATGCAGTCATCTACAAAGAACAAGTGATTAATCGAAAATCTTTCCCTTCCAATAGGAGCACACCTCATCAGACCTTTATTTTTGCTTCATTAAGGAGTGTAGAAAAACCCTTAGCATAAATTAAAAAGAGATAAAGGCTGAGTGGATCGCCCTGTCTTAAACCTCTTGAAGGTGAAAACCACTCACTGTTTGATCCATTAAGACTCACAGAATATGAGATAGAACAAACATATCTCATGATGAGAATAATCCAATCAGCATGAAAACCCAAATGAGTCGTCATTCCAACCAAAAAATCCCATTCAACACGACCGTACGCTTTACTCATATCGAGCTTAAGTGCAAAATTCCCTTTCTTTCCTTTCTTCTTCATTTTTAGAGAATGAAGGACCTCATAAGCAATCAGCACATTATCTGAAATATGTCTTCCTGGGATGAAAGCCCTTTGAGCTTTATTAATACAGTTTCCCAAAATTGCACTTATATGATTCACCAAGACTTTCGCAATAATATTGTAAACTACGTTACAAAGACTTATGTGTAACACCCCTTACCCGTATTCATAGCCGAAATAGGGTACGTGGCATTACCAGAGTTTACCAGATTAATTTTTCGTTAATACAAGTTAAATACTATTCATTTACTAAAACATGTCATGACGTCCTTTAGATGGGCCTCCAAGCCCAAAACATACTTCGAGACCAAACCAGAATTAAATCGAAACCATAGAAAATTTTTCGCAAAATCCCAAAGTTTTTTTTTTGTTCAATATAACCCCTTTATAAATATCTAACCTTCCCTGCAAATTTTAAAACCGAGACTAATCCAACCAACCAATTCATTTCAATCAATTTGATACCAAATTATACTTCTACTATAATCATACTATTTAACATATTTATCATTTTTTCTTTAATGTATATTCATTAAACAAGTCTTAGCATTTATATAATCATCAAACCTTATACATGCCATATAAATCAAAAAGAAAATTTACAAAAGCTACCGGAAATAATCTGGATAGTGTGATTCTTTGTGTTGATCCGATCCTCCGTATACTTCCACGTCAATCTACAAGAGACATTGAATACACTCAAGTAAGCTTATAGAAGCTTAGTAAGTTCATAGGCGTAAAACATAAATCTTACCAAATATTTATACACTTATACAATATACACAATTATTAAGTTCACCTGTCAACCACAGTCATTGGTGAGTTCCCTTGTATAAACTTACTACCACTTATTCATTTCCTTTAATTCTTTTGGACCCATTTGTCACATATCATTCTTTAACCAAATTAGGAAGCAGTTACTGAGAAAATTGAGTACTTCACTTTCCCTTTGTCATAGTATAACTATGGTCTTGCGTATGATCACTTATCACTTTTTGAAGTCATAGTCCGCCACGGTCTTACATCGATCACATTTATCACTTGTCATCGATCGGATAAGTGTAGCTAAAACTATCACTTATCACTTATCACTTGTCATTGATCGGATAAGTGTAGCTAAAGCTACCACTTATCACTTGTCACTTATCATCGATCGAAGTACTCAAATCCGACGTTCCGCTCAATTTGATCATTTATTCGATTTTCGGGTTGTTATTTTATTCTCTATTCATCAATAAATATATTTCATCATACATTATATAATTCATAAAATTAACATATAATCATTAAACTTCAACCATATGAACTTACCTGGGTCGATTTGCAAAATTTGTGAAAGTTCAGGGATTAATCAGCTACTTTTTCTTTTCCTCGACTTGTTTCGGGTTCTCGATCTATCATTGTAAAATCATTCACTTATCAATATTGACTTTATCTTCAACCCGCTTATAAGTAATATTATCTATAATTTCATTATTTACTTATGTATATTCCAATGCTGTCCATCCATGTCATAGTCACTAAATTATTTTTATCTTTAGCTACAGAGCTCCAAATTAAGATCCGCTAATTTTCCCTAAAACCAGACTCACATATCTTCTTACCATAAAAATTTTTAAATTTTTGGTTCGGCCAATTAATACAGTTTATTCATTGAAGTCTCCCCTGTTCTGCTATTTGACAGTTCCGACCCTTCTTCACTAAAAATTAATTATCTTCTCGTACAGGATTCAAATGATTTTTCCGTTTGTTTCTCTTGAAAATAGACTCATTCAGGATTATAAACATATAAATTTAAGTCCCTAATTATTTTTATTCAATTTTTTATGATTTTTCAAAGTCAGAACAGGGGAACCCGAATTTATTCTGACATTGTCTTACAAAATCTATTATATCTCATGATTTACAATTCCATTGCTTAAGGAAACCCTTCTATGGTGTTTTTTCTGATGAGAATGCAGAAAAATAAAGAGAAATCTAGATAATTCCACTTTAGTCCTAGCTTTATTAAGTAAATTTTGCAATATTCCAATTTTGCCCTTAATTCATCAATTTTCCTGCTGATTTCATGCCCCTTGCCGTCCAGCCCAAAACATTTTGGGTCTATTTTCCTTTTAAACCATCTTTCTTTTATCATTTAAGCCATTTAATCATTTCCCATAATTTTACATTTGTTATAATTTAGTCCTTTTTATTCAATTAACTATCGAACTTTTAAAATTCTCTTGTGAAACTTTAATACTAACTTATTAACACTCCATAAATACTTATAAAAATATTTATGGCTCGGTTTAAAATTTTTAAAGTCTCGATACCTCGTTTCTAATTCTAATTATTTTAATATTTATTTCTAGTACACTATTCGCTATTTCAAAAAATTTCTAACTTCACATTTAACTTATATTCACTAAATTAATAATATTTTCTACTCATTTGTCAGATTAAAGATCTCGAATCACTATTTCGACACCCCCTGAAAATTTAGGCTATTACAATTCTCCCCCTCTTAAGAAATTTCGTCCTCGAAATTTGTTACCTGAAAATAGGTTCGGATATTGTGATCTCATTAATTCCTCTGTTTCCCAGGTTGCCTCCTCCACACCATGTCGATGCCACAACACTTTTACTAACGGTACTCGTTTGTTTCTTAACTCTTTAATTTCCCAAGCTAGAATTCTCACCGGTTCTTCTGAATAAGTCATGTCGGGTTGGAGCTCTATTTCTGTATGAGGAATTACATGTGATGGATCTGATCTATACCGCCTCAACATTGACACATGAAACACGTTATGAATCTTTTCAAGCTCCGGGGGCAAAGCCAATCTATAAGCTACCGGACCGATTCTTTCAATAATTTTATACGGCCCGATAAATCGTGGGCTGAGTTTTCCCTTTCTACCAAACTGCAAAACTTTTTTCCATGGTGACACTTTCAAAAATACACGATCACCCACATTAAACTCTATATCTCTTCTCTTTAAATCTGCATATGATTTTTTTCGATCGGAGGCAGCTTTTAAACAATCTCGAATAATACGAACTTTTTCTTGGTTTCCGAATCAAGTCCACTCCCATTAGTTTGGTTCACTTAATTGAGACCAATATAATGGAGTTCTACACTTTCTTCCATACTGAGCTTCAAATGGTGCCATTTTAATACTAGTTTGATAACTATTATTATAAGCAAATTCGACTAAAGGTAAATACCTTTCCCAGCTGCCGTCAAACTCAAGTACACAACACCTTAACATATCTTCTAAAATCTGAATCACTCACTCTGACTGCCCGATGCATGTCGAGGATGAAAAGTCGTGCTAAAATTTAATTTAGTGCCCAAAGCCTCTGTAATTTACTCCAAAATCTCGAAGTAAATCTCGGATCCCGATCCGAAATAATAGATCTTTGGAACTCCATGTAATTTCACAATCTCGAAATATACAATTCCGCTAACTTCTCCAATGAAAAATTTGATGATCGATTGGAATAAAATGTGTCGACTTTGTCAATCTATCAACGATAACCCAGATTGAATCTTTCTTTTTCGAAGTCACAGGCAATCCTGATACAAAATCCATCGTAATGTGTTCCCACTTCCATTCAGGAATCATAATAGGTTGTAATAAAACTGTTGGTACTTGATGCTCTGCTTTCACTGTTGATGATTAGACATTTTGCAACAAATTCACAAATCTCTCGCTTCATACCGAGCCACGGTACATTCTTTTTAAATCGCAATACATTTTTGTACTACCCGGATGAATAGAATACTTACTATTATGAGCTTGGCAAGAATATCATTTTTCAATTCGAATTATTCGAACACAAATTCTATTACGATAACGCAACATACCACCATCATTAATGCTATATTCTGAACTCAAATTATCCTGAACCGTTTGTCGTTTCAACATTAGTTTCGGATCATCACTCGCAATTCACGGATCCGTTGAAGGAATGTAGATTTTGCTTTCAATTTCGCTAATCTTGAACCATCTTCATTAATGAGACAAATGAACATTCATTGCTCGAAGTGCAAATAATGATGATTTTCGGCTAAGTGCATCAATGACCACATTAGCTTTCCCGGGTGATAATCAATAACAAGATCATAATCTTTCAATAGTTCGAGCCACCGTCTCTGTCTCAAGTTCAGCTCTTTCTGTGTCATCAAATATTTTAGACTTTTGTGATCGGTATACACATAACATTTTTCCCCATATAAATAATGTCTCCAGCATTTTTAAAGCAAACACAATCGCGACCAACTCTAAATCATGGGTAGGGTAATTTTTCTCGTGCGGTTTTAATTGCCGAGAAGCATATGCCACTACTTTCCCGATCGCATTAAAACACAACCTAAACCATTTAAAGATGCATCACTATACACAACATATGGTATACCTGATTACGGTTTGAGTTAACACTTTGGAGCTTCACAACATCTTCTTCAACCGATCAAAACTTTGTTGGCACTCTTGAGACCATACAAATTCAACATTCTTACAAGTAGTAGAGTCATCGGTAAAGCAATCATTGAAAAATTTTTAACAAATCGGCGGTAGTATCCCGCTAATCCAGAAACTTCAGATTATACATACGTTCTTTGGAGTTTTCCAATTCACCATCTTGACACTTTACTTGGATCTACTCGAATTCCTTCAATGAAACAATATGACCAGAAATCCAACCTCATGTAGCCAAAATTCACACTTGTTGAACTTTGCATACAACTGCTTCTCTCTCAAGGTCTGTAACACACTTCTCAAGTGTTGTGCATGATCAGACTCAGTCTTCGAATAGATCAGTATATCATCAATAAATACAACCACGAATCTATCCAAATAAGGTTGAAAAATTCGATTTATCAAGTCCATAAATGCAGCGAGAGCATTAGTTAAACCAAATGGCATTACGAAAACTCGTAATGACCATACCCGAGTTCTCAAGGCGGTTTTGGCACGTCACATTCTTTAACTTTCAGCTGATAATACCCAGATCGAATATCTATTTTCAAAAACACAGCAGCACCTTTCAACTGATCGAACAAATCATTAATGCGGGGCAAAGGATATTTGTTCTTGATTGTAACCTTATTTAACTATCTGTAATCTATACACAATCTCAACGAGCCATCTTTCTTTTTCACAAACAAAGCAGGTGCACCCCAAGGAGATGTACTTGGTCTAATAAACCCATTATCTAACAATTCTTTGCAATCGAGTCTTCAACTCTTTTAATTCCGTCGGTGCCATTACGTATGGTGTTATGGATATTGGCGCTGTTCCGGGATCACATCAATCACAAACCGAACTTCACGATCCGGCGGTAAACCGGCAATTCCTCAGAAACACATCAGCAAATTCATTAACACAAGCGCAAATTGTTTCAACTTTGATTCGAATCCCGAGTATCAAGAATATAAGCTAAATATGCTTCATTACCCTTTCGTACTAGCCACCGAAATAAAAGGGTGAAATAATTCGAACATTATCTTTCATATTTCCAAACTCGGCCGAAATCATTTCTCATATCCGATTTTTCAAATCAATCCGTTTCTCTCGACGAGTTCACTACTGACATCATGTTTTGTTAACCAATCCATCCCAGAATAATATCAAATTCTCGAAAGGGTAACAACATCAAATCAGCAGAGAATTCACAGCCTTTCACTTTCAGTGGACAATTACGACATATTAAATTAACCATCACACTTTGCCCTAATGGATTAGTGACTTGTATATCATAATTAGTGGACTCAACAGATAATTTCTTTTGGATGCTAGCATAGTGCAAATATATGAATGAGTAGACCTAGGGTCTATTAATGCATAAACAAAGAACATCATAAAGATAGGAAATACCAAAGCAATTACATCAGAGCCGTAGCCTCTTCCCTTGCTCGAATGGCATAGGTGCGTCTTTGGTGCTCTATTCTCGATTGATTAATTGGTTCTCTCATACCGAGCGGGTAGCCCTCAGCAGCTGCGCCCGCCCGAACGTCTACTTCTTTGGGGAGTGGTTCTCTGTATCTCTTTCTGATCCACTTCATCTTTTTGCAGTGGGACAATCTCGAATAAGATGATCAGTAGCCCCACATTTATAACAAGCCCCCATCTTAGTCCTGCATTCACCGAAATGATGTCTTCCACAATATTGACACTTAGGCCGAGGAGTATTCTGAACACTGCTCACACTTGCTACAGGTCTATCAAATACCCTGAAATCAGATTGTCTTGATCTACCTCTACCCAATCTTCCCGGCACTGATGTAGTTCGACTAATTTCTTCTTTAGATTTCTTCGTTGGCAAATCTAAAAATGACTTAGAAGCACCTCTTTTAAATGACTCTTTATTTTTCCGATCTCATTTGCATTTTTTCATTATATACTTCTTGAGCTTTTGAGCACGGTGCTGATTGAACAACAAACTCCCGTATTTCATTACCCCCAATCATCATTCTAATCTCATCATTTAACCCCTCTTCAAATCTGATACACATTTCTTCTTCAGTAGGTACAATGTCTCGAGCATATTTCCTAAGGTAGACAAATTCTCTTTCGTATTCAGCCACTGACTTATTTCCCTGCCGTAGATCAAGAAATTCTCTCTTTTTCTTGTCTAGATATCTTTTCCCACATTTCTTTTTAAACTCGTTCGGAAAAATTCTCAAGTAAGCTTCTCTGCAGTACTCTGACTTCCACAGTTTCCCACCAGTTATATGCTTCTTCTTTTAACAACGAGACAGCACATCGTAGATAATCCTCCGGAGAACAAGCCATCTGTTTAAAAATTCTTACCAAACTCTGTAGCCAATACTCAGCTTTTACAGGGTCATCATCATCGATCTCCTCGAAATTCCTCACTCCACACTTCCTTAGCTTTTCAATCGGAGAACGTTTACTAGTTTCAATTATTGAAGGAGGTGGAGGAGCAACCAGGAGGTACCACAGTGTGGTGCGAGAGGGGAGGAGGTGGTTGAGCGACTTCTTTCTTGTATCATCTCCTTATACCACTGATTCATAACTCCAAAAATCATATTTTTAAGTTCTCGCTCTCGCATCATAGAAATTGGAATATCACTACTTGTTCCTTGTTCAGAAGTCTGCACTCTAATGTTAGCTTCCTCCTGCTCAGTACGTTCAGGTCTATCTAACATCTTTATAATCAGAGAGTATCTATAAAAATGAAAAAGATTAGATCGGATCATACATATCACACTATCACGATTTATATGGCATGTATTTCTAAACACTTTACACATAACACATGTTAGAGAATCGGCTAAACAGGCTCGATACCACTAAATGTAACACCCTTACCCGTATTCATAGCCGAAATAAGTGCGTGGCATTACCGAGTTTACAGATTAATTTTTCGTCAATACAAGTTAAATACTATTCATTTACTAAAACATGTCATGGCGTCCTTTAGATGGGCCTCCAAAGCCCAAAACATACTTGAGACCAAAACAGAATTAAATCGAAACCATAGAAAATTTTTCGCAAAATCCCAAAGTTTTTTTTTTTGTTCAATATAACCCCTTTATAAATATCTAACCTTCCCTGCAAATTTTAAAACCGAGACTAATCCAACCAACCAATTCATTTCAATCAATTTGATACCAAATTATACTTCTACTATAATCATACTATTTAACATATTTATCATTTTTTTTTCTTTAATGTATATTCATTAAACAAGTCTTAGCATTTATATAATCATCAAACCTTATACATGCCATATAAATCAAAAAGAAAATTTACAAAAGCTATCGGAAATAATCTGGATAGTGTGATTCTTTGTGTTGATCCGATCCTCCGTATACTTCCACGTCAATCTACAAGAGACATTGAATACACTCAAGTAAGCTTATAGAAGCTTAGTAAGTTCATAGGCGTGAAACATAAATCTTACCAAATATTTATACACTTATACAATATACACAATTATTAAGTTCACCTGTCAACCACAGTCATTGGTGAGTTCCCTTGTATAAACTTACTACCACTTATTCATTTCCTTTAATTCTTTTGGACCCATTTGTCACATATCATTCTTTAACCAAATTAGGGAACGGTTACAGAAAATTGAGTACTTCACTTTCCCTTTGTCATAGTATAACTATGGTCTTGCGTATGATCACTTATCACTTTTTGAAGTCATAGTCCGCGCTTGCGGTCTTACATCGATCACATTTATCACTTGTCACTGATCAGATAAGTGTAGCTAAAACTATCACTTATCACTTATCACTTATCACTTGTCACCGATCAGATAAGTGTAGCTAAAGCTACCACTTATCACTTATCACTTGTCGCTGATCAGATAAGTGTAGCTAAAGCTACCACTTATCACTTGTCACTTATCACTGATCAGAAGTACTCAAATCCGACGTTCCGTTCAATTTGATCATTTATTCGATTTTCGGGTTGTTATTTTATTCTTTATTCATCAATAAATATATTTCATCATACATTATATAATTCATAAAATTAACATATAATCATTAAACTTCAACCATATGAACTTACCTGGGTCGATTTGCAAAATTTGTGAAAGTTCAGGGATTAATCAGCTACTTTTTCTTTTCCTCGACTTGTTTCGGTTCCTCGATCTATCATTGTAAAATCATTCACTTATCAGTATTGACTTCATCTTCAACCCGCTTATAAGTAATATTATCTATAATTTCATTATTTACTTATGTATATTCCAATGTTGTCCATCCGTGTCATAGTCACTAAATTATTTTTATCTTTATCTACAGAACTCCAAATTAAGATCCGATATATTTCCCTAAAACTAGACTCACATATCTTCTTACCATAAAAATTTTTAAATTTTTGGTTGGGCCAATTAATACAGTTTATTCATTGAAGTCTCCCCTGTTCTGCTGTTTGACAGTTCCGACCCTTCTTCACTAAAAATTAATTATCTTCTCGTACAGGATTCAAATGATTTTTCCATTTGTTTCTATTGAAAATAGACTCATTCAGGATTATAAAAATATAAATTTAAGCCCCTAATTATTTTTATTCAATTTTTTATGATTTTTCAAAGTCAGAACAGGGGAACCCGAATTCATTCTGACATTGTGTTACAAAATCTATTATATCTCATGATTTACAATTCCATTGCTTACACCGTTTCTTCTATAAGAAACTAGACTCAATAAGATTTAATTTCATATTTTATTCATTCCATAATTCGATTTATACAATTTTTGGTGATTTTTCAAAGTTAGACTACTGCTGCTGTCCAAAACTGTTTTAGTGCAAATGTTGATTTCGATTTTTGCCCCAAATTTCACAGTTCATACAATTCAGTCCTTACTCAATTAACCCCTCAATGAAGATAATTTTTCCAAATTAATGCTTTATCTAGAAATTATAAGTTATCTCACAATTATTTAAATTCAGAATTTTCACATAAAACCCTAACTTCAAACTCTTTCACCATTAGGTCCCAAACATTCACTTTCTATTCAATTCTTTCAATAAAATCAGCATATAAACAATTTAAAGCTCTAATTCCATGCTAAATCATCATATACTTCCATCACATATTCATAGCAACTTCCAATTTCTTTCATAAAATCAAAAACTAATGAATTCAACAAGTGGACCTAGTTGTAAAAGTCATAAAAACACAAAAATTTCAAGAAATAATCAAGAATTGAACTTACTTGCAGTAAAAATATGAAAAACCAGCTTAAGGAAACCCTTCTATGGTGTTTTTGCTGATGAGAATGCAGAAAAATAAAGAGAAATCTAGATAATTCCACTTTAGTCCTAGCTTTATTAAGTAAATTTTGCAATATTCCAATTTTGCCCTTAATTCATCAATTTTCCTGCTGATTTCATGCCCCTTGCCGTCCAGCCCAAAACATTTTTTATCTATTTTCCTTTTAAACCCTCTTTCTTTTATCATTTAAGCCATTTAATCATTTCCCATAATTTTACATTTGTTATAATTTAGTCCTTTTTATTCAATTAACTATCGGAACTTTAAAATTTCTTGACGAAACTTTAATACTAACTTATTAACACTCCATAAATACTTATAAAAATATTTATGGCTCGGTTTAAAATTTTTAAAGTCTCGATACCTCGTTTCTAATTCTAATTATTTTAATATTTATTTCTAGTACACTATTCGCTATTTCAAAAAATTTCTAACTTCACATTTAACTTATATTCACTAAATTAATAATATTTTCTACTCATTTGTCGGATTTAATGATCTCGAATCACTATTCCGACACCACTGAAAATTTAGGCTATTACATTATGGGTCTAAATTGTGAAAGGTTTTTGGGTTTTCGACTTTAGGGATAAAAACAATAAAGGTTTTATTAATCTCTCCTATTTCAGATTCACCATTCAAAACAGATAAATAGTAACTAGAAATTTTAGGTCCAATAATATGCCAGTACCTTTGGAAAAAGATTACGGGAAAGCCATAAATGTCAAGGGCTTTCAAAGGTGCCATCGTCTTAACAACATAGGTAATATCCTCCCCAGTAAATTACTGAAGCAAATTATCATTCATATCTGCAGTAACTCTTTTCTCTACTAACTCAAATAAGCACTCATCTGTACCCATATCCGAAGCCGAAAATAAATTACCAAAAAAATCTTAAGCAAGCCTTAACATCTCCTCAGTCGTGGTAATCATTGTACCATTCTCCCCTTCTAACCCCTTGATCCGACCACGAAGTTGGCGTTGAACAGTTACTTTATGAAAATAACTGGAATTTCTACCTCCATTTTTCAGCCAATTGACACGGGCTCGTTGCTCCCAAGAAATTTCTTCCTGATCAGCCTCCAAATTAAAGCCCAATTGAACATCTGTGATTTCGGCTAGGATCTCATCAGTTGGTTCCCGATTATAAAGACAATTTAGTCTTTCTTCTAAATCCACACGATTCTTCTTTTGCTCTCTACTTCTAGATCTACTCCACTTCTGGAATTGCTGGCCCATTCTCTTAAGCTTATCCGGGACACTTCCTAAAATATCAGCTCAATTTCTCTTTATCTCCTCCTCAAAAGAATTCTCTAAGCACCATTTGGCCTCAAATCGAAAAGGTTGTCTTTATTACACTGATCACTCCTCTGTCTTCCCATGGTATATATTTTAATTAATATATTTAACTAAACCCGTGCATTATGCAGGATAAAAAACTAATATATTCTATAGTTGATTTTTTTTTTACAAATTATGGAATTTGTGCTTTATATTTAATCTAACTAATATATCTAACATATTCTTATGTGCTTTCAATACAACATAATATGGGACTCTAGGTATGCTTTCAATAGTAAAAGAAAGGAGGATATGATTGAGTATCGAAGAGTTAAAAATGTTAAGCTAAAATATTAAATGAAAGTATATTAGTTTTTTTTTTCATTTTCGAAGAAGTGCATATTTTATTCGAATCTTCTTCCATAATGGTACGAAACAATAGCATTATTGAAGTCGATATCCGAGTAGAGAGAAATCACTTTATCAAGTTGGTGTTGCTCATTAATTGGTTCCATCTCTGTTAGGGAATTACCAAAACACCCATTTTATTTGCAAAGTTATATGATCATATGAATGTTTTTGACTTTTTATATTTTCATAAATAAAAATAAAAATTTGTCCATAATAAGATTTGAACAAAGGACATCATACATATATAAAAAAAATTCTTTTACCATTTGAACTAAATCAATTTTTAATTTTTATATAAAACTTTAATAAATATATTTATTATATATTTGTATATATTAGTAATATTGTTGATTGAATTGATGTCACAAATTAACTCGACACTAATGCAAAATTGATGACAACACAATAATAAACAGTTATATTTATTTAGTATTTTTAATCTAATGTATTTTGTGTTTAAATTTTATTTTACTCATATTTTAATCTAATTCCTTTTTTAATATCATAAATATTTTATATTAATTAACCATACATTTTATTATTGATTGTATATACTCATCCGATAAAATTTTTAGTATACCTTTTTAAGATTTTGTCTCTTGTTAACTTAGAACAAAACCTTAAACCGCCTCTTGAAGCCACGGAAGAGCAATAGCATATAACAGCCATGGTTTGGTCTCTTTAGCCTAGAGAGCATGATTGTCTTCATATTGGATTAAATTTTGGGAATTGGGTCCATAAGTTTTGTTATATGAACTATATCTATGCGATATTCAAATTATAGATTTATGACGTATGTTGATTTCTGATAAGTGTAGTTGTCATTATCTTATTATCGGACTACATACAAGTGTCACGAAATTAGATCTTTCGTCTCGTAATTTATATAATTTTAGGTGATTTTTTCATTTCAAATTAGCATAAATTAGTCTAACTCTTGTAAAGTGAGAATCTTCGTCGGAATTCTCTAAGGAACCAAATTATAAAATGAAAATAACTCAAAGATAAAAGAAAACTCGAAAGAACAAAATAGCCACAAAAAAACCAAAGCACGCTAAGTGTTTGAATAAACGCTCTCAATTAGTATTCACTTCTAAAAAAAAATGAAATACAATGGATACAATGATTGATTACAAATGAGAGGGAGATTCTCTATTCATAATTGAGCCCCCCAAATCTAACAGTACAGTTAGCTTTACATCGATGGACGAGATTGAAGCATATCTATAATTAAGGGATTTATATAATCCTCAATATTACAAAATCAAATCTTATCAGATTATAAACTTTTTATCAACGTAGGCCTAATTTTCTATAAGTGTTTCGCTGGGTAACCAAAGTTTCAAGTAGGTGGGCTTTATCACTTGTTTATTGAATCGAGCCAGTTCAAGTTAGTCAAGTGAACTCCATTTAATATGTAGACCTCCATGAAACGTTCTTATTGTAATGGTTACGGACTTTGAACCACAACCCGTGACACAAGAGGGAGAATGTATTGATCAAAAAGGCATTAGAGTTTGATCTTGAGAGGATGCTCTAATACTTGAGATAAAAGAGAGTTGAGATACATAAATAAATTATGGAAAGCTAGTAAGAGTTAGGCGAAATTAGAAAACTTTTTTGGGGTCGGAATTAAATTATTTCATTATTTTAATATTTTATATTTTTATAAATTTTAGAGATTAAAATTATTTTTTTTAAAATCCAAAATGAAATTTGACGATTCTATTAAATTATAAAGGTAACTGCTCTTCCCCTCCTGATAAGGACAATGGTAAAGGAATATAAAATAGTATACGATAGGTCTTTGAATTGTTATTTTGGTTACGTATAGGAGTTTATGTTTTTCATTTATTCAGGTCAAAGGGACAATATGGCAGCAAAAGCCAATTTCCCGACATACATGAGATTTCTAGTCCCCGCAATGCCATGGGTCAAAGGGAGGCAACTGTATTGTTTGTAGAAATTTAAGGTTAAATTTGTAGAAGGTCCATCAACTATGTGTTTTTAGTTTATTTAGTTTCTCTATTATAATTTATTTTTTGAAATATGTATTTTTAGTTTTAAATTCTGTCATTTATCTTTCTTAGACATATTATTGTATGACATATATACATTATTAGAGTTGTGTGACCCAAGTTCCTGTTAAAATAAAATATAAGTGACAAGATAGAGGATCTGTGAGGGCGAAGGCCGAGAGCCAAAATAAAATCTGTATAAAAGTTTACTTCCTCCATTTGATATTTGATTAGAATAATGTGTTTTAACTTTAATATATTACTTCTATTAGATTTTGATTTTACAAATCCTTCTCTACAAGTAGTTTTTTTCCTTAAAGAGTTTTCATATAAAATTCTATGTGCTATGTTTTCTCTCTTTCTTTGCGATTTATTGTCATTATTGACCCTCTATTTTTCACACACCTTCATATTTTTTTTATAAATTAACAATTTCATACATATCTAAAACAAATAAAAACTTGATTTTTTTTTTAAAAAAAGGGGTAAGTTAACTTTTTGATGGAATTAATGAAAAAAAAATTGGAAGAAGAAAACATATTGAATTATAAATTCTAAAAGTGATTGAAATATAGTAAAATAATTAAATCTATAAAAAAAAAAGGTGCATAATGTAGGGACCTGTATAATTTGACCAAAATGAAATCATATTAAATATTGATGCATGTCCAAAAAAATATTAGACCTTTGTGTTTATGAAGAAAAAATAAAAATGGTTGACGTGGAAATATCTTCAACAAATGAGAGGCGAATCGAAATAGTGAGGGGCAATGAATTATCCAAATGTTTTATCAATGCTTGTGGTTGGCGTTTTGATCCTCTCAAAGGCCATTTCTCTGCCATTTTTTTTTTATTTAAGTTTATTTCATTGCCATTGGAAAGGGAAAGTTGGTGAGATTGGTTTTAGTTTTAACCATACATTTCGGCTTCAAATCTACTTAGGATTCAGCATAATATATTTTTAAGTGTTTTAAATGTATTTTTTAATTTAAAAATACTTTTAAAAAGTAATATTAAATTAATAAAAATATATTTGTTAAAAAATAATGTTACTCCTTGTATTTAAAAATAAAAAATAAAAAGAAATGAGATTTTGTTATTATGCTTCAAAAGTTAAAAATTAAGATTTTTTTTATTTTTTATTTAAAAATTCCAGTTCAATCATTAATATTGTTAGTATTTTTTGTTAATATTTATCAACTTAACATATTGATTAGACTGATAGACAAATTTTGATAGAACTATCAATGATGATGATTGAACTAGGATTTTATAAAACTATAAAGACTAATAACATATTTTAATCAATCATTTTTTTTTATTGTTAAAAGATTTTTACTTTTATATAAATTGAACCAAAGTCAGAATTTGATATTTAAAAGTTTTTTTCCTTTGAAATTGAATTAAAATAAATTGATTAGTTAAGATTAATTAATTTTTTTAAAAAAAAGCCTTATTTTTAATTATTAAAATATTTTAATAGAAAATTAAAAATTTTCTCATTTTCATATATATTTATTTTTATTTTTAAAAAACATTTTAATGTTTTAAAACGCATGTTTAAAATAATGTGTTTTGTAATGCCCAAACTTCAGCACTGATTTCTTGAGAACTCAATTTTAACATTGTAGAGTTAAAGTCTTTCTTCGCCCATCCAACTCGTTTAACTTTATATAAATAATAATAAGTAGTACATTGGAAAACACATTATTTTAAACATGCGTCTCTTAATTGCTATTACCTTTACTTTTTATTCGTACAAAAGTTTATAAAAAAAAGTATAACATCATAGTCGTATAATATAAGAGAGATTTTATAAAAATAATTCGATTGAGTTCAACTACTATCATTAATCAGAAGACGTGATTTTAAGTGTGTTTAAACCTATTTTCTTTTAATTTATAAGTTAGTACGAATTAATGAATAAAAAGTAAAGATATCTAAGATTAACAAAAGAGGAAATTTGATATTAATCATAGTGTGGTAAATTATGGGCTTATTGTCCAAAGTCCAAGGGGTTTCTGCTCTGCCCAATAAGGTAGTGGGCTTGTTATGTTTCTTGTGGTTGTTTAGACTTTAGACACTCGCCCAAATATATATAACTTCAAATACAAATTGGTCCATGTATGACTACAAATGGTTGAAGTAGGAAAAAATATATATAATAAAAAACTTAAAGAGCATATTAATCTACACTGGGAGAGAAAATATGAATAATAAAAAACTTAAATGCTTAAATACTCATTTCGCCTCTGAAATTGGCACTACTTTTGAGGTTAAATTAGCCATATATGTTCAAAAAAAAGTCTATTGGTCAAATTGGCTATTTTCTTTTAAAATTTTTTTAGGGAAATAGACTCATTTTGGAGAAAGAGAAAGTGTATAAAAGCGAGTCCAGTCGGACTTGTACATAATATTTATCACACATTAGACTTCTTTTGAGGTGTCGCCCCGTAGGACCTTACCGCCATCGAAATGTCGCCTTATTGAACCTACTGACCTCCGTCACGATGTTGCTTTATGGAACCTAATAATCGTCGTCATAGTGTTGTCCCGAAGGACCTGTTTCACATTTCACCTTGATGCTCCAACACCGAAGTGTCCCTTCCCCCCACAAGGCTCAGAGCTTCGCACATCACGACTTGCACTCAGCAATACCATATAGTGGTATATTATCGAAATTTCATTTTTCCTATTCCTCCACCCATTCCTCCATTTCGCCATTCCTAACCTTGATGCCACTCCATAAGGCCCGGAGCTTCGCATATCACGGCTTGCACTCAGCAACACCGTATGACAGTATCTAACAAAAAAATTCATTCCCAAGTCCTAACTTCATCTATCCCATCCACACTGTCCACCACATTATGCATACATTACTCAAACATATCATATAATTTATCATTAAACAAACATTATGATAGTTTATCTATTATTCTGTATCATAAAACAATCAACAGTCAATTGGCAAAAGCTCACACAGGATTGTGCACACACACAACCTTCACTTTCTTCAAGCATACACATACCATATCTTAAGCAACCTTAGTACATCATCAATATAATACATGCAAGTCACACAACATTATCTATCATCCAAAGGTAAGGTACAAAAACTCACCTCGTTATCTTATCATTGTCAACTTAGCTAAGCATGACAACCATTTATCAGTTAAACTAACGATGTTTAACCCTTAAAACCCAAAATCCATCATTATACAGAAGCTTTTAAGAGTTCTTACTCTATTTCTTTTTCAATCCACAAGTACATATAGGTAAAGAAACTTACCAGTTCTTCAATTTCTCTACTACCAAACTTCAATATACATGATTGATGCGACATATAGAGCTTCCTTCAACTACATCCACTTTTTCTTTAGAATGACTAAAGAAGATGATGTTTTGGAGAGAAAAATGTATAAACAGAATTTAGAAATTCCGTCTCCACACATACACATATATATGTACTCCTATGGCATATTTTCACTGGTTGTCACAATCATTCATTTTTAATCATTTTGTCACCCACTATGGAACCAGTTGGTTCCATCCTAACCGAACCAAGATTGAGGTTTAATTAATCATAATTCGGCGGTTAAGATTTTTGAATTTTCCCAATGGGATCCAACAATTCACTAATAATTTCAATTTAATCCTTAATTTCGGGTCATTAAGATGCCCGGGTGTTACAAACACAAATTATGATAAAAAAAAATTCGATACATTACAAGTACAATACTCATGAAACAATGCCAAAATTTATTCTTTATAATCAATTTTTTCCTTTGATTCTCAGCCTCGAATGAGTTGTATTCAAATTTAAAGTATTCGTAATCATTGGTCTTTTATGAGCTTAGTCTTTCTATCCTTCGTTGAACTGCTTTTTTTTTTATTTTTTTATTTTATCTTAAATTCTGGGATTATGTTTGATATGCCTTTTCTTTTTAAAATTCTTCTAGGCTTGTGTTCTTTTTTATTTTCTAATGTAAAATTTGAAATTACGAAACAAATTTCATAGTTTGTCTTATGCTTGCTTGATGGGAAAATTTAGAATGGTTAATGAGAACATACATGAAAGAGAATATTTAGTTGAATTTTTTATATTTAATTTTCATTTAACTTTTTGTAATTTTTTGAATTTTCAAATATATATTTTAATTTCCATTTATAAGTTTTTTTTATATTTTTTAATTTATAATTTTTAGATGATGACTTTATTATGATATCATTGTTAACCAAATCGAATTTAGAGGAGGTGTTAGGTGTTAAGTTTTAGGTTCGAAATAAGTATTTAAGCTAAAGTTAAATGATAATAAAAGTAAAAGTGAGAGATTTTTTTTTATTTTAAATTTAGAAAAATTATAAATAATCTTTTTGTATTTATATAAAAATTTTCTACATTTAGATTTAGTATAATGACTATTTTGATCCTCCAACTTTATAAAAAAATATTTTAGCCCTCCATTTAGTTTTTCATTTTTTTGAGTTCTTAAATTTACATTTTTATTAAATCACTCTAAAATAGATGAAATTTTTTTTTTTTTAACTTACGTAACATGGCAAACAAGTAGATTACGATGTGGATGGATGACACGTCATTATTTAATTAATTTTTTAAAATTAAAAATGATTAAAAGTATAAAAAATATATATATATTTTTAAATATTAAAAATCATTCTAAATTTCTGCTTCTTCTTATTTATTAAATTTTGGTGTGATTGAAATTGTAGTGGGTCCAAAAGTACAAATATTTCAGATGTTGATATGTGAGGGAGTTGAAGGCCGTTACCAATTTTTAGCCCTATTCGCCGCATCCCCTTCTTAGGTCTAATCACATCACCAATTATTTATTATTTCTTTTAATACGTTATAAGTGTCAAACTCTAATGGTTATGGTTGCTTGTAAAACATTTTAAAAATAATTTAAAAATTTTACATAATCTGAAAAGTTTCAAAAAAACGAAAATCAATGAAATTTTTTCAAAAATTTTAAAAAATATATAAAAATAGTTTTATTCACAATTTAGCCCTTGACTATACTTATTTTATCACATTGGTATCTAAACTTTATTTATTTATTTATTTTTACCATTGATGATAGCTTACACTAATTTTCAACCACATCAACTACCTCCTCTTTCTGATTTCAAAATACAGTGGCTGCCTATTCATAGTTTAACTCCAGTCTCAACACTGTCGTCTCTTCCAAGCCCTTCACCAGATCTAGGGTTTTTTATTTTTCAAATTGTGGGTTTTAATGGATTTTAAACCTGGGATTGGGTTGTATGGATATTTCATCCATTGTATGAACAAGTATGGATTTCATCCAATTTTGCAGGAGATGGTGAGGAAAGTGCTCAACTAAAAAAGATTTGGGTTTCATGGTATTCGTAATAGGATTATGCTTGCTAATCAAGGAAGGGCTTTTGGAATTGGATTTTATCGATTATTAGGTTAAATTTCAAGATTTTTTTTTTATGAATTTTTTTAGTTTAACAATTAAACAGGAGAAAGTACTAATAAAAAAACGAATATAATTCAGGAGTTAAATTATAACAATAAGAATCTACAAAATCAAAGGAAGGTGGAGAGAATCTAGAAATGCTCTTATGGTTCCAAGATAATCAATATATATATATATATATATATATATACATTGTTATAACGTAAATTTGTTGCTATATTTTATTTTAATTAGTATTTGTAGTTACGAGTAAATTTATGGTTTAATTTTACTACCTAATATTGATTTTTTTAAATTAAATTTTAGCATTAGGTGATAGATGATTTGAAAATAAAATTTAATAAGAAAAATATCATCTAAAATATGGCATTTTAATAGTTAACTAAAATTTTTATTTAATGAAAGAAATACTTAAAATTTTAAAATATATAAAAAGAAAATTTGTTTTTATTTTTATAAATATTTTTTATTAATATTTAAAATTAAATTAATTAATTCATTATTTTAATTATTAAAATAAAATATCGAAAACATAGTAAAATTCAATGAAAAATCAAACTCTAATTTCAAAATTCAATCAAACAAAACTGAAATGAAATGTACCTTTAATTCAAACCTACAAAAACAAAATGGTTCATGAATATTAATTTCTATTTAAAGCATCAATAGTGAATTATAGTGGAAAATTTGCACACACAACACTAGAAATGATTCATGAATTTAACTTCTTTTAAAGTACAGTGATGATTGCTCACTTCATCCTTTAATTACGTAATTAGAGATTTGATACTCACTCTTGATTCATGAAAATGTAAACCTCATTAGTTTAACACCCTAAATCTAACCTAAAAATTATGATCGAATATTAAGGAATTACATCAACTTGTTCACAGCTTTGGTTTAAATCAAACTCAGTGCATGTTTGAAAGTACTAACATTTACAGACCAATTCCGGAATTAAAACAATCATTTGCTAGAAACCATATATTTTATTTTTTTAGAGAATACTTAAATGATTACTTAATCTTACAATGGAAAATTTACCAAAGTTTCAGTTATTTGAAAATCGCGGTCTCGATAAGTGAAAACGTACAGTTCACCAATTGGGCGTATTTTGAATCATTCGTTATAAATGTTCATAAAACCCATTTCAAATTTTCAGTGGAAAATCCTTAGCTTGTTTTAGTTTTGAAAACCGAAATCTAACTTGTTAGTTCGTGTGATTTGCAGTTTTATGCTCGAAAATATTAAATGTCAATGAATAAAACAAAACCAAAACTAGACCCAAAAATAGTTTACAATCCAAAAATAATTAAAACATAAACCCACATATATTTTAACTGGTAACCAATCCGAACTCCCGCACACCATCCGGTCCTAAGTCGAAAGTTAACCTGAAACATATAAAACAAACAAGTGACTAGAAGTTCAGTGTGTAACTTAACCCACATACAATATTTTCTTACTATAACATGCACAATTTACAAATATCGTAACAGAGTTTTACTTATAGCGTTCACATATACAAATAACATATCAAAATATAAAATATCTAGAAGCATATAGCAAAACAGAATGTTATAATTTCAAAAGTATATACATATCACATAAAAATGTCGTATCAAATCAGAATAAATCCTACCCCCATCCGCTACACACCATCTCCGTCCAACCAATCACACCAATTAGGACTATGAGAGTCTGTCCATCCAATCATACAAATATGTGGCGGTGTGCCACTCATAAATATGCAATTGAGCTGCCAATGGATATTTGCAGTCTAGCTGCCATAACTGTAGTAAAACTGCCATATAACACTTTTTCTATCAAATTAGAACCTACCCCAATGTATATACAGAGTCATGTTAACATACATACATTTCACTTAAGTTGTATGCACGCATACAAAAACAGATATTATACGAAACGTAACTTACACATAACGTATATAGATCATAGCATATCATATTGCATAGTCAAATCAAATAGCTTATCAAAACCGATAACAGAATACATATTACACACATGATTTACAAAATAATCGTACCCAACTCATGTATTATGTTTTTGGGTCCTACTTATAGCAAATCAGAACGCATTATTTTACTAATTAGAACTTATTCAACATACCTCTTACACTTACCCATGTTTGTTTACTGAAACTTAATCTTTTTTGGGCCTACATAATTCCCAAGGACTCAATTTCTGAGTCCCTTAATCGGCCCCTAATTGGGCCTCAAAATTAGCCCAAAAGGCCCACACAGTCGTGTGGCCCACACGACCCAAAAAGCTAGCCCATGTGGTTCACATGGTCTTTCCACACACCTTGCACGATTTCACACGGCCATGTGATCTACACGGTCTACCCACACACCCTGCATGATTTCACGAAAACGTCTAAATCAGAAATCACTCTGCTGATGGAACTTGATTCTCATACCCTTCGCCTAAACAAAATCACGAAAACGTTTAACACTATATAACAAGAAGACTAAACACTAACCATTCCTATCTTATCATGAAAAATAAATTCAATCTAAAATAATAAAAAAGATATTAAACAAACTTACACCCCGCTTTGAACCACAATTGAAAGACAAAACTCGCGTATAAACACAAGGAACAAATGGAACGACAATGAAGAAACAATAGCCAACAAAGAACGTGAGCAAAAATCTCAAGAGAACCAAAAGAACAAAAGAAAACAAAGAAATAAGAAAAGAAGAACAAAACCAAAATTAACATCTGGGAATAGGGAAAAGTGGATGGTTAATGGAGTGAAAATAGGAATTTTAGAAACAAAATATAAAAAAATAACAATAAAAATAGATAAAGATTTATCCATTAGTTTTTTTTTTTTTAGAAAAATAACTTTAACCCAACAACTAACAAGTGCCAATGACAAAAATGTTACACTTACGCGCAACACGAGAGTCAAACACAAAACCTAGGATAAGCTAACACCTTATTATTGAACCAACAAACTCATTCTGTTATAACTTGCTCAGAAATAAGATTTAAGCCAGAAGACTAAGGATAGGAATTGAGCTAAAAAAAAAACTAACAAAATTCCAAGAAATAGGATTTTAACATATGACCTCACACACAAGCACAACACTTAACCACTAAACCAAATCATTTCACTTATCATAATTTTCACAATCAAAACTAAAAATCAGAACATGACCACTCCTGATTTCATTAACCCAATTTTCTTCTAACCCGATTTTCGAGATGTGACAAGTACTTTTAATTTAAATGATTTCATTTGTAGGCTGAGTAAACCTCACTAAAAATGATTCATGAATGTAACTTCTTTTAAAGTATAGTAATGATTGCTCACCTCATCTTTTAATTACATTATTAGGGATTTGATTTTAGTTCATAGAGATGGAGCATATTTCATGACCAACTATTTTTTTTTTTAGAGAACACCTGCAAACCACAATGAAAGAATTAATCATTACTATAGATGGATAAATCGGAAACCGTAACAATTTATTTAATACATTCTAAAAAAAATCATAACAATGTTATGCTTTTTCTTTTAAATGATTTCATTTGTAGGCTGAGTAAACTTCAGTAGAATATCATTACAATTTTAATTAATTATCCATTATTCATATACATATGTATAATTTGAAAACATTAATAATTTATGCTAAAACTATCTTAATTCGTACATATATAATTTAAACTTTCAACGCTGCCAAATATAATCACCAATATTGTGTGGTGGCTTTTATTTTTGAGAATTCCATTTTTTATCCATTCAAAACTACGGTAAAAGTGCCACAAGGTGCTTTATATTATATTTCAGATTGTATTCAAGTTTGTCTATTAAAAAATGAGTAAATTAGTCCTTATACGTTAGATAAGTGAACAAAGCAATCTCTTTGTTAAAATATATAATGTATAATAAATTTAGCCCTCAACCTTTACACATTTATTCAATTATTTTATTAGAAGTAAATTAGAAAATTTTGAAACTAATAAGGCTAAAAGGTCAAAAAGACCTTAGCAACAATGTTAAAAAAAAATCAATTAAGCCCTTTTAAAATTTAAAAATCATTTTAAAAAATCATAAAAATTATAAACAAAATTTATAAAAAATTAAAATTATAAATTTTTTATTAAAAAATAACAATACTGACCCAACAAATAAGTAGGGTCAAATTGTTTTAAAATCTTATAACCATTAGATTTTGATAGGTTAGTATTGTTATTTTTAATAAAAATTTTATAAATTTTGTTATAATTTTTATGCTTTTTAAATAATTTTTAAATTTTAAAAGGGATTAATGATTTTTTTTTAAATTGTTACTAAAGCCTTTTTGACCCTTCATTCTTATTATTTTCAAAATTTTCTAATTTACTTCCAATAAAGAGTAGGGGTCAAATTGAATAAATATGTAAATATTGAGGGCTAAATTTATTATTATATCTTATATATAAACACCAAATTTTAACAGAGGAGTTGTTTTACTCACTCATCTAACATGTAGGAGCTAAATTATCTATTTTTTCAGTAAATAAACTAAAATGCAATCCAGAGTATAGTATAGAGTTTTAAGATACTTCACTTCAAGACCACTCTTTTACATCAATAAATACATATACACATACTCAAAGACCTCACAAGCAATTTACCTATTTCAGAACACCATGTACATATCCATATACATTTCCAATACCTTTCACAAGTAAAACATATGTTTAAGTTTATCTCGAAAATGCAAATTCTATACAAGTTTATCAAAACCAATTAAATTGGCTTATCACATATAGCATAATATAGAAAAGGTCAAATATATCAAATGCTCATTTCAAACCAATATACAATATGGCTTATACATTTCCAATTTCATCAAAACACATACCTTTCAAAACAATGCATAACATATACATGTTCATAGCTATAATTTCCCCATTTTACCTTAAAAAAATTCCATACCATCAAAATTTAGCAAATAAACATTTATAATATATTTAAACAAAATACCAATGTAAATAGAAATCATAGAGTACCAAAATGCTTTCAAATTCTACCTCACTCTTCCTTTGCTCCCTCTTTCTTTTCACAATTCAATATACACCAAATCTAGACATTTATATATACTAAATTTAACAATTACCTTATTATCTCTCTCTATTAAAACACTTCTATCCCTTAATCTAACTCTTCCATTCACTTCCTTCACTAAATCTAAGCTTCCATCTTTGTGGGTACTTCTATCCAAGGCTTGGACGGGCCTTATTTTTTGTCTAAGCCCATTTTTCGGGCTTATATTTTTACCCAAACCTTTCCACTTTTTAAGCAAGTCTTTTGGCCTGGGCGGTGACCCGGCCCATGATTAGGTCTAATCATGGCCAATTTTCGACTATTCTATTTATAGAAAGTCCACAATTTTCTTCTGAGAAATTTTAAAATTTCTTTTTTTCCCTTTAAAATTTCTTTTTTCCCCCTTCTCTTCATTCTTTATTTCTCTTTTTTTTTTATTGATAAGTTTTGTTACCAGAGATTCAAAGTACTTTGATTTTCGAGAAAGATAATGAAAACTCTCCTATTAATTTACTAGCCTTACTAAAATTAATAGTATTAAAATTAAACTTGAGTTTTTAATTCTATGTTACTTTAGCCCTAAATCAATTAGACTCAAATCTAAATTCAATTATAATTACTCATATCCTAAAGATCTAAAATATTTATCTCAAGCTCATAATTAATTGGATCTAAATTAATCTAAATTTTATTAAACAAATTGTATCAACATATTAACTCAATTAATGCTAATGCATCTAACTCTACTTAAATAGTGAAACAGAACTAGACAATTGATCACTAACCAATCAATTAAATACATGAATCAACCTCAAATTATGTAGCAAGTGGTAACGTTAATCAGTAGAGAAGTTTGGACAATCGCTAGTGCAAGGTTGTGCAGCAAAATTGAAGCAATCGATGTAGCTACTTGGGGGAAACGATGGAGCAATTTGTTGAATGATGTAACAAAAAATAATTGAAGACAATAACAACAACTTTAAAGCACTTAGTGGCAACAAGGATGGCTTAGCAGCTAAGGAGCAATAGGGAGTAGCAATCTTTCAAGGTAATTAGTAGCAAGAAATTGTAGCAAACCGAAAATTTTAAGGCTGGTGGCAACGACAACTTGGAAACAATCTGGTTGGTGACATGTATTAGCTTATTTTGAAGGAATAATAACAATATTTCGACAGCAATGGAATGGTGCAACAATGGCACTAAATGAACAAATTTTGGAGCGATGGTGCTAAATTTTTTTTTTGCAGTAGCTTTGATGGGTGAAACGAAGACAATTTGAAGGTTGTTTGGGGGGTTTGACTTGCTCTTTTCATGCTCTGTTAGAATCAAAATGAATTTTTTGTTTGGGTCATGGATTGTTTTAGCCCCATGGGTGTTTGATATTTTTTCGCCTACTAAAGAGTGACATGTTTGACAAACAATAGTTGGAGTTTGGCTAGGACTCTTCAATTCTTTAATTGGTTATCCTTATCATTATCTCTTGAAATAATTTTGGAACGGTTGAAAATTTTATTTATGAATACTTTTATTTAATAAATACTCAGGATAATTAATGAAAAATTTAGTTTTTAAATAAAAGTTTAAAGCTTATCAAAACTCTGTTGCATAGACTTTTGTATCAGCCTATAAATAAGCTGCTTGTGGTGTCACTTATAGAGCAGGTTTGGAGTGTCTTTGTTGACAATTTTGGTGTGCTTTCTTGTAGTTATTTTGTGACTCTTTTTTAGGTATTCTTTTAAGAGTTTATTGATTATATTGTGAGGTACTTGGGTGAGTGATTTACGACAATTGGGTTCAGTATTGTGGCTGGAATTACTTCTTTGTGTAAGGATAGATTGAGCTTAAGCTAATAGGTGATCCGAACGATTGTTGAATAAAATCATTCACTGCGCAAGGCTTCACAAACGTAGGATCGTTGTCTGAACTACGTTAACTAATATCCTATGTTAATTCTCCTCTTATTTTGCTTCTTGCATTACTTTGTATTAATTTTTTTTTTCATTTTTGTTCTAACAAAAGTTAGAAGAAAATTACTTTTCAAGTGTAAACCGAAGGCTTTTCAATTGATATCATAGCCGACTTCAAAAGTTATTTAAAAGCGATCTTTTATTCAATTTGTGACCATGAAATACATGAAGAAAGGTAGTTTGATTACTGATCGCCTCTCTCCCGACTGCCAGGAGAGAGATAAGAATTAACACTTGGGAATTAAAATATAATATAACAATCAGTTGAAAGTTAAGCCGTTGTTTTTTCAGAGAATTTTTGAGTTGCAAATAAGTGATACATAATTGTTAGTTAAACGAGAACAGATTCAGAATGGTCAGACTACCAATTTTAGCATTGGTATAGATGATAACCAGTATTTCTGAAATCAAATTTGTGTGTTGAACGATTTTGAAGTCAAAATAAATATTTAACAATAAGCCCACAATAGTGTTTATTCGATTAATCTTGGTAGCAATAAAATGTACAATGATCTGAATTAGAATTATTGGTGGCCAAGAATGAAACGTGAGATCTCAGAGTTTGTCTTGAAATGTTTAATATGTCAGCAAGTTAAGGTTGAACATCAGGTTCCGTCAAGTTTTCTCCAACCTATAATGATTTTTGAGTGGAAATGAGAAAGAGTATCAATGGATTTTGTAACAAGGTTGCTTGTGACACCAAGAAAGAAAGATACTATTTGGGTTGTGGTTGATTGATTAACAAATTCCGCTCATTTTATTTCGGTTACTCTATTAAGAAGTTAGCAAAATTGTATACGGATGAGATAGTTATATTACATAATGTACCAATGTCTATTATTTCAGATCGTGATCCGTTGTAACGTCCTTAAAATGTTAAGTTTGGATTTGTTAAATTTAGAAATAATTAGGTACCTGCTTCAATGTTTAAGGGCCTTAGGTGTTAAGGGTGGGTCGTGAGTTCGAGTCTTTGTAAGAGCATTTTGCTAGTCAATTTTTGGTTATTGTTGCTTTAGTAGAATTTGAGTTAAAGTTTAACTCTAGAGTGGGAAGGAATCTGTTGCATGATTTTAGGGTTGATGGATGAGGGGAGTTAGTTTTAATTTTAATTTTATTCTAAAAAAAAAACCTCCCTCAATCGCACGTTCTCATCTTTTCTTTCATTGTTTTCTTTACTCTCTTTTATTATTATTTTTCCTTTCTTTCCTACGCCACTACAAACATAGAATTGAGTAATTTTAATCCTTCCTTTTTGTTACTTTCTTGGTCTTTGTTTTTTATTTTTTACAATTATAGGTTGTTTTTCGTTTAGTTTTCATTGTGCTCATTCATTTCACTTCTTCAATTATGTTCTTGATAGGTAAGGCTATTGGATTGTTCTTTAACCGTTTGGATTGGGGGGTTATGGGTTGCAAAGTGATGTTAAAATTTGTTATTCGTTATTTAATTAGTTCGTTGCGTTTAGGTGAGAATCGTGACACATTTAACGTCCCTTTAGTGACTTGAGATTTGCGTAGTAGTTGTTCGTTCAAACAGTAAAGGTGTGGATGTATTTTGAAGGGTAAGATTAGAGTTTTGCGAATCATTACTAAAATCGGTTGTGTTAATTGGCAATTTATGTATGAGATTGCTCGTGTTTGAGTTTGATTCTAGAGAATATCAAATGTGTAACGAGAAACCCGAAAAACAGTAAACTGCGAAAGCCAAAATTAGGCTATTGGTACAATTTTGATATCCGAAAGAATAATGAATATGTATGATAAGTATGTGGTTCGTATCTGTTATGTTGTGCATGCAAAGCTATGTCATGTTTAATTTCTGCTCTAAACATGTATGATATTTTTTACACTCTTCATTTGCATCTGGGTTGGGTTGTAAATAGCATGTGGAGGAAGTGATTCTGTAAAAGGCGATTAATCGCCTATTGATTCGGCAGCTCAGTTGCAACTGTTTTACAAAGTGTCCTATGGACACCAAGTGGTGTGTAGGGATGGATAGGTGTTTTACACTCATATGGTGTGCTGGGATGGACGGAATTGGTGTGTAGCAGCTGGGGTTAGGATTATATTTTGTATCTGCTCTACTCTACTATAAATATGTTTCTGATAGATCTGTCTGATATGTATTTTACTATGTTAAATAAGTTTATCATTATACAATGAGTTTCAAAACTCACTCTCGGTTTCAATGATATTTTCATGTAATCCTTAGACTTAGGCCGGTTAGTACGATGGGAGCTCGGTTATATTAGTATTTCGACTCTTTAACTATTTTAAATTGGATTAAGTGTTTTGTAAAATTTGGACAGTTTAGACATTTTGGGACTGTCTCGATTTTGGATTTAATTCTAGATTTTTACATGACAATTGATAAAACGATTTACTGAAAATGGTTATTTTCTTGCAACCAGCTATTTTCGAGAAAACAACCTTGGTTTTCCAAAATATAATGGTCTATGAATTTTCGCTGTAAAATATTCGATTTATCTAAAAAATGTAATCAAACAATTTTTTTAATTAAATAAATTTGTCAAACATATTTTCTAATAAAACATATTTTCTAATAAAATGAGTTTTTAAGTAACAAAAGTTTACGATATATTTTTTTCAAATAAAGAAACCCGGATTTACAACTATTTTACGTAGCATCTCCAGATCTAGCCATAACGTCCAGGCCAAGTTTGGGGTGTTACATCCGCGTTTTACTCTTAAATTTTGAGATAAGTTGCATGAAGCTTTAGGCACCAAATTGAATTTTAATACAACATTTCATTCGCAAATGAATGGTCAGTCAGAGCATATAATTAAAATTTTAGAAGATATGTTACGATGTTGTGCTATAGAATTTGAAAGTAGATGGGAGAAATCTCTACCCTTGATCGAGTTTGTTTATAATAATAGTTATCAGTCAAGTACCAAAATGACACCATATGAAGCTCCGTAAGGAAGGAAATGCATAACTCTTTTATATTTGTCTAAGTTAAGTGAAAGGAAGATAGTAGGAATTGATTTAGTTCGTGAAGTAGAAGAAAATGTTAAGGTTATTTAAGAAGTGTCTGAAAGTTGCCTCTAATCGAAAAAAGTCATACGTAGATTTAAAAAGGAAGGACATTGAGTTCCAAATTGGTGACAAAGTATTCTTGAAAGTATCATCATGGAAGAAGGTGTTGTGTTTTTGTAACAAAGGAAGCTTGGTCCAAGATTCATTGGATCGTATGAGATTCTAAATAGAGTCTGGCCAATAACTTATAGAATAGCGTTGCCTCCAGAACTTGAGAAAATTCATAATGTGTTTCATATACCAATGTTGCGTCGTTATCGATCTAATTTTTCTCTTGTAATCTTTCTTGATGAGATTGAGTTACAGTCTGATTTATCTTATGATGAAGAATTGGTGAAAATTTTAGCTCGGGAAGTAAAAGAACTCTGCAATAAACGTGTTCCGTTATTGAAACATGGGAGACAAAAGAACCAATGAAATCTTAGTACCCAAACCTTTTTACAGGTTAAAATTTTGAGGATGAAATTTCCTAATGAGGGTAGAGTTGTAATAGCCCGATTTACAACGATGTTAGAAACAGTGGTTTGGGGACCACAATTTCGACGATAGAGTCAATAAATATTATTTATTTATATTTACCAACTTGTTATAGTGTTTTATTGATGTTTGAATTAGTAAATTCAGTCAACAGGATAGAAATGAAAGTGTACGGACTAAATCATAAAAAATTGGTGAAAATTTGATCAGATGAGTTTAATAAAAATTGTTCAAAGTCCAAAATGGTAAATAACCACTCTTGCATGGTGGTACGATTATGTCAAAGTTTACTAGAAACACCTGTTAATTTCCATTTAATGATGAAACTAAGAGGTTAAGTGTATGGGATGAAGTGATGGGATGGGAAAGAGAGTCTAATTCTCATCTTCCTTTACCAAAAATATTTTTCTCTGTAGAGGAAAAAAAGCTATAGGCTCTCTTTATTAATCAATTTTTCATGTAAGTGTTCCCAAAGCCTATTCTTCATGAGTTTCGTGTTTTTAAGATCCTTGTATGTCGATTTAGCTAAGTTATATGTCTAGTCTAAAAAATATTAAAGTCCGAAGTGTTGTCATTAATAAACTGAATATATTAATGTATAGATCAAGAACCAAATCAACAGTAGATAACAAAGGAAAAGGAAAGATCACAGATTGATCATTGGCATTCAAATCTACTATTGTACTAGGTAAGTTCATATTGTACTAGGTATGTACTAGCTAATAGTGTGCGAATATATATAGTAAAACATTAGTAAACTTGTATTGATAAGGTGAGAAAAATCTTAATTAGTAAAAAGAAAGTTTTGTTATGTATATGAGTCCGAATGAACAAATGATACAATTGGCATGCCAATAGGGGTATTTATGCACTGTATGGGAAGACGAGAAAAAGGAAGAAGATGAAGAAAGTTACTAAAGTTTTCTGGAATCCTGCATTTGTTGTGGATTTCCAATTTAATCTCTTCGGAGATTTTAGCATGTCCTCGATTGGGATAGCTCTTATGAGCAATCTGGCATGTTATCAGGGGAGAATATTTAGCCTATGGGCTCTACACTATGTGCATCTAACGTGTTCTCGGTTGGAATAGCTCTTATGAGCAATCTGGTGTGCTATCGGGGGAGAATATTTAGCCTACGGGATTTACACTATGTGTATCTAACGTGTTCTCGGTTGGAATAGCTCTTATGAGTAATCTAGTATGTTATCGGGGAGAATATTTAGTCTAAGGGCTTTGCACTATGTGCATCTAACGTGTTCTCGATTGGAGTAGCTCTTATGAGCAATTTGGCATGTTATCAGGGGAGAATATTTAGCCTACGACTTTGTATTATGTGTATCTAGCATGTTATTGATTAGAATAGCTTTTATGAGCAACCTGACGTGTTATCGGGGGAGAATATTTAGCCTACGGGCTTTGCACTATGTGCATCTGGCATGCTCTCGGTTGGAATTGCTTTTATGGGCAAATTAGCATGTTAATGTATGGATACCCGTATATCCCTTTCAATTCTTGCTAAGTCATCAAATGAAGTGTTTCCAAAATAGTAATGTTTACGATATGATGTATATGAATTGAAATAATGTATGAATAGATAATGAAGTATTTGAGATAGGTTATATATATTTAAATATGATGCACTCACATTGTACATGTGAAGTGTGTTGGCAAGATAAAGAAATTAGTTAAGTGTTATAAATTTATGAATGTTTTGCGAGGTGAGTTTAATATTTTAAACCTAAATACTTACTAAGCATATTTAATGCTTACTCTATTTATCTTTTCCCTTCCCTATAAATATTTTGGCGGAACTCGGCAAGCGAATTGATCTACGACTCACACTATACATCTCTTTTTCGGTAGAAATATTTTTACTCTACGTTAGGTCAAATGGCATGTATAGAAGGTTTATTTGGTGATATTGTATATGAAATGAATGATGATGTTTTGAATGTTGTGTATATATATATGCCATTTTGTGAAAACTGTTCAATTTTAGCGTAAACTATTATTATGCTCAAAATGAAAATAATTGCGTGTGTTAAAAAAATGTTAACTCACTTGGATAATTGTCGAAGTTATAAAAGCGAACTATTTAGGTGGATAATGATAAAGTAATAAGAACACACGGCGGATAGTCTTTTGGCGGATAGGCTTGAGTGGTCATTTTTTTTACAGGACTCCTTGGCACATTTTGTTTAAAAATATTTGTATAGAATTATAAAATACTGAAACTAATAAAGTTGAGTAACCTTGATTAGTCTCATAAATGTTTATACCTCTGATATGTATGTATGATTAGAATAAGAATTATGTTGACTTTAAAATATATTTCTTTGATAGCCTTGCATGTGAATGCCTCTGTTTTTTTGTAACACTTTGTAACTCAGGTCAACGATTAGGCTGGGCGAGGGGTATTACACAAATACACCAATGCAGAAAGAAAGGCTTTTCATGGAAATTCATAAGCCCTAAATGTCATTTTCAATAGAGTCAACTTGGACTAACTTAAAGTCATTTCTGTATATGAATTTGCTAGGTAGGCACGGATGATCTTGAAAAACCAACCTGAAGGAAATGATGTCGTACGGATGTCAAAACTTCATATTTTAACAACCAGTTTCAAAAAATTGAAAATGTTTGAAAATGAAACTATATCTGAGTTTTATGCATGATTGTGTGAGACTTCTAATGAGGCTTTCTATTTTGGTGAGCGTTGTTTTGATGATAAATTGCTACAGAAAGTGTTGAGGTCTTTACCAGAACGGCTCGTCATTAAAGTGACAACAATAGTAACTAGTGAGCTAATATTTGCTTTGTATGCATAACATTGAGGACAATATACAAAAGGTATTAATGTAATTAAAGGATATTATTATTAAACCATTTTTTTTAAAATATAAGTATACAAAACGAATATACTACACTTTGAGCATTAGATCGAACAGAGGAGACCTGGGATTCCTACCATACAAAACATGTTCTATGAGGGTGGTGTGGTGAATCTAGATCATCATAAGTATGTTTTGGTGGAACTAGAGTTCGGTGACGAATTTAATTTTCCCATCGAATGGAGCTTGTTGCCTACTAATGTATGCAATTATCAACTAGCACTAGAAGGTTACCAAAGGCCACGGAGTAATTTATGGCAATGAATCGAAGGGTATTCTCGTCGTTCCTCGGGACATAACCCTCCGCAATGTGTTTGAGTATTGCTTGCTCGATAATGGTGTTTATGGGTACGTGGCATGTGATTTTGCTCGAGGCTTTATGAATAATGAAGCATGGAAGCGTAGGATCAGTTGTGACCCCTTAAGTCAAAAGATATGGTGGCGAACATCCTTTGCAGGTTGATGAAGGAACCTAGAGATTATCTTGTATATTATGAGAAACGGCCTATAATAACTAGAGGTTCCTAGAGGGCATGTCCCGTGTTCTGCCTATCATTTGTCCAAAGAATGTAGTGTCATTTGCCATTGCAGAGGTACAACATTTTGTTGTTGAAGTCAAAAGAACGAATTGATCTCCTTTGTCTTCCTGGATTCAAACCCAGGACCCAAGTAAGGAAGCTGTTGCGACTCAAGTCATTGTCGATATATATTTAGATGAAAAGGATGAAGGGGAGGTCTTATTAGATATCCTTTCGTTGAATGTGGATGTGGATATGTCCTCTAATAAAGAAGGTGAATGAGAGGCCCTACTGCTAGTTTTGAACAATTTGACAAAAACCAAAAATTTGAGAGTGAAGTGAAGTGGAAAAAAAAAACTCTATTTTTAATATATAAAAAGTTTTTATTTTTATTTTCTACAAAATAATATAGAAAATATAAAATTTCCAATTTAAAAAATAATATGTTTTCATTCTCATAGATTTTCTTTTATTCTTTAAAAAAATATTTTTTAATATTTTCAACTTATACTTAAATTCTTTAATTCATTGTCCTTCCTTTAAATTTAAAACAAACATGTGGTTGATAATTTTTTACTAGTATTCCAGGTATTATGTAAGTTGTGAATTTAGTTCATATCCATTACTTTTAGTTCTTTTATTTTTTTTTAAAGTTTGAAATTTAAATCCAAAGTTAAACGATAACAATTAAATAAGTTAAGTCCAACATTGTTATTAGTTCATATTGTGTAAAATTTGATATTAATTTGTATTCTCCTATTTGATAATTTTTAGTCTTTATATATTATTTTTTTTGAATTTTACGATTTCAGTTTTAATTCAAATGGGTAACAATTAAATCCATCAGCTAAAATAATGCGGCTTTTTTTGTGTGAATCTTATGTGAAAATAATAGGTTAACATGGTATTATATATGTGATAATATGTTTGTCAAAATGTGCTCTAAGTTCCTATACTCTTTGTACATTCAAAATTTAGTCCCCCTACTTCTTTTTTCATGGAATTTAGTTTCTATACTTTTCAAAGTTAAAAATAGAAGCCCCATTGTTAACATCGTTAAAATTTTTATGTTAAATTCAAGTTCATTACAACATTATGTTTTATTATATGAATATCAAGTGCTTTTTTTTTTTTAATTTCATAATTTCATACCAACAAATTTAATAAAAGAATTTTAAGGTGATATTACAGATTGGATGTAAATTCTGAAACCTAAAGAGTATATGGACTAAACTTTTGAAAATAAAAGTAGAAAAACTAAATTTCAAATTTACAAAAAGTATAAAGACTTAAAGCACATTTTAATCTAATAAAAATTTTGAAATAGAAGACTTTAACTTAACAAGTTTAATAACTATAATTTAATTAGACTAAAATTTTAAAATTTAAAAAATATAAAAATAACTAAATTAAAATACATAAATTAAATCTATGTAAATAAAAACAAATTTGGACCTATGTCGCATTATCTAAATGTGTTAAAAAAAACAGACCTACATTGTTTAAAGCAATTATTGAAGCTCTTTTCGTGCACTTAGATGACACGGATTTAGGTTATAAAATTACAAAAGAAAAAAAATTAAGACACCAAATTAATATACAAGAAAAAGGATTTCATTTCTCAAAATATTCATTTAGCTGTCTAGTAAAATAAAGGGTAAACTATACTTAAAACATCATCACTAAATTATAGTAAATTTATATTTTGATGGTTCAACTTTAAAAAGTTACAAAATGATCATTAAGTTATTTGAAAATTTTCGTTTAAGTCACTGAGTTGTTAAGTTTTTTCTTTTATTCGGCTAGCTAGCTACAAGCAACAATTTGATGACTAGTCTAGTGGATCAATACCCATCAATGAGTGGAATAAGATACTTAGGTCCAAGTCAAATTGACAAGTAGTGTTGAAGATAAGAGAAGAAAGTTGTATAGATTTTAGTTATCAGATTCGTGACATTTAAGAAAAAACTAAGTTGTAGAAGATAAGGGGGACGAGAGCTCTTGATTGGTGCAGGTGATGCCAAGGAGAAGTCCATACAACAACGATTTTAACAATTTAGTGACTTAAATGGAAACTTTTGATTAGTTTAGTGACCATTTTGTAACTTTTTGAAGTTAAGTGATCAAAACATAAGCTTACTAATAGTTTAGTGACCTTAAGTGTAGTTTACCCTAAAAATTGTATTGTAAAAGAAAAAAGTTTATTGCACATTTTAGTCCCTGAAGTATATTATTTTTTCGACTTTGATCCTTCAAGTTTTTTTACCCACTTCAGTCCCTAACTTTATCAAACGTTCCCAGTTTAGTCATTTAGACATAAAAAACTAATGTTTGAGATATTTAGCTAATCATATGCCGCCATATGTCAGATGGTGACATCATCATCATCCGGAAAAACTTAAGAAATCTTTAAAAATGAAAAAAATCCAAAAAGTTATAAAAAATTCCAAAAACATATTTAAAAGAAAAAAAAGTATTTAAAAATTACAAAAAATAATATAAAAATAAAAAATACTTAAAATTTTTAAAAATATATTAGAAATTTTAATATTTTTAAAATTTAATAAACCACATTTATTAGTGACTGAACATGATATCATTGTCTCTTGAAATTTAACATTATTTTTCATTATTTAAATAAATTGAAAAAAAAATTATCCGGATCTATGACCTAAAAAGATCTACCAATGATAAATTTCATTTGATTGAATCATAAAACAATTATCGTAAGTGATATCCTTCCAAGAGGCAATGATATTAGGCTATAGTAATGTGATTTATAAAATATTAAAATTTATAATATTTTTTAAAAAAAATAGTAAATTTTAGTAAACTTTTATATATTCTTTTTTTTTTTTTTGTAATTTTTATAATCTTCTGTAGTTTAAAAAAGATTTAAAGTTTTTTCTAGATAATAGGATCAAAGTGATGCCATTGTATGTCACATGATAGCATATAATTGGCTGGATATTCTAATCGATTTTTTTAATATAAAAAAGATAAAATAGGTTAAGGACTAAATTAAAAACATTAAGAATTTTAAATACTAAAGTGGGGAAAAGCAGTATATATAAGCCCGAGGAAAAAATTAAAAAAAAAAAAAAAAAAGAGAGAAAGGGATTTCAAGTACCAAAATATTCATTTAGCGGTGTAATAAATAATAAATAAAATAAAACTGAGCCGAGAGATGCTTCTGGAAGTGCAGAAAAGCAGATTTTATGATATAAAAATAAAACTGTGGGACGCGTCTTTACCTATAAAAGAGAGATAACCCTGTCGCTGTTGCCTTCTCCGCGCACCACTTGTCGTCCCCCACTCGCACAATCCCAACCTAGGGTGATTCTTTCCTTTTCCTCCAAACAAACAAGCGACCCCCAAATCTTAGAGCCCCTCGAATCCCTCGTCTCTCTCTCAGAAATCCCTCTAAACCCGGCAAACCCGCTGCAAGAAATGTCTAAGGTTCCCATGGATGTGGTCACCGATATCTTCCATCGCCTCCCCATCAAGACTCTCCTGCGTTTCAGGTCCCTTTCTAAACCCTACTGCTCTCTCATAGACTACCCTGATTTCACCAATGCCCACCTCGATCGTTCCATCAAAACCAGATCCAATCTCAACATCATCCTCAAAGGTTTGCATCTCTATTCCGTGGAATTCGATGCTCTGGATAACGCCGTACCCATCGACTACCCTTTGAGTAGTGGAGCTGGGACTGAAGCCTTTGGTTCCTGTAATGGAATCCTTGCATTCCGTCTCACCGATAAAAATCTTGCCTTGTATAATCCCTCCACGAGGCAGTTCCGTCGACTGCCTGTTTCCGAGATTGATCCCCCTCCGGGTGATTCTTGTAAATCTGGGTATATCTTTTATGGGTTCGGCCAGGATGTTAAAACCAATGATTACAAGGTCGTGAGGATGGTGCAGTTCAATAAAAGTGACGATGAAGATGATGAAGGTATATTTTACGACTACGAGGTTAAGGTTTATAGTTTAAAGAATGATTCTTGGAGGAAAATCACTAAGCTCCCTCGTTATCTTAGGTTTATGTTTCAATTTTTCTACCATCTATTGCATAGGCGAGGCTATGGTGTGCTTGCTGGTGGGGTTTTACATTGGGTGATGCCTCCACGAATTGAATTGGGACCGAGGAATAGGATTGTGGGTTTTGATCTTGGAAACGAGGAGTTCATTGAAGTGCCTCAACCTGAATGTGCCGATAAGAACTATCTGTTGGATGTGGCAGCCCTGGAAGGGCGCCTATGTGCTGTTTGTAATTATGACCAAGAGAAAATTGATGTTTGGACTATGAAGGAATATGGAGTAAAACAATCTTGGACTAAGTTGATTTCCATTCAAAGAACTAGAACCATTACCACACTAACGTTTTTAAAGCCATTAGCTTATTCCAAGCAGCTTGATAAGGTTTTGGTGGAGATTAATAGCCAAAAGTTTGCCTGGTATGATTTGCAAAAGAAGAAGATGCGAAGTGTGAAGATTGGTGGTAGTCCAGGTACATTTGGTGCAGAGGTTTATATAGGAAGCCTCATTCAAATAGAAGACCCTAAAAGATTGGAAATTGAGAAGCAAAATGAACAAGATGAACTGAAAAACAGAAATCGAAAGAACAGGTACAAATGGTGAATTCCAACTTGTTTGAATCTTTCTTTGAAACATGTTAAGCATCCCATCTGTATTTCATTTATCAACCTTGGTGCTTAATATTGGTTCCTTTTGTTCTTCCTTTTTTCAGGGATGATTTCCTTTCGAAAGGATTCAAATTGGTCTTATAATCAAAATCAAGAACATATACAAAATATGAGCAAAATGGGAAGGAAGCTTAATGGCTTATAAAGGTACCGGCTCAGTTTCCTTTATTTTTTTATTAAGGGGAAAGGGTAGGGTCTGTCCACGGAGTCGGATCACTCGAACTCGGATTGGTGTCAGCCCCTTGGTTGAGTAAACAAAAGTTATTCCTTCGTTTAAAATCCTCACTGATGGTGGGTTTTATATTCTTTTTATTTTTTCGGTTGACCTTTTATATTTTTGGATAAGAAATTGACTTAATTTTTTATAATCATGTTTTAGACCTCTCATGGCGGATCTCTTAAAGGGTTGACTTTGAAGGTCAGATACAGTTGACTTATGAATTGGGCTTACTACACTGCTTAGTTGACAAAGCTTGGATACTTGTCTAAAGTTAAATCATACTATGTTTTCAAACCCTACATCAACTTTTCTTTAAGAAGGGCAAGTTGGGTCCATGTATTAAACTTGTGCGAATGTTAATAGCTTTTATTATGCGAGACATTTAGGAAATTTCAACATCATTTTGATCTGTTATTTAATTCCTGCATCTGAACTTGATGGGTTTATGTGTAAAGCCAGAGCAGATTGAAAAAGAGTGCCAATCTGATCCATTTCAACAGTTGAGAAAGTGACCTTTGCTTCAAGCACAACCAGATGTCTTTTACCTCTTGCCTCTTGGGCCTAAACTCCGGAGTATCAGTGAATGACCAAGTTTGATGTTTTTTGGATTTAAATGATTGTGATATATAAGCATGTTTTGCTATACTGAATACTGGTAATGAGTGCTATAAATCCGAAAAATTTTGTATTTTAAATTTGAAGAATGGAGTTTCATTTTCTTCTAAGATGCCGTGCAATAAATAAAATCTACAGGGACTGAATCTTCTTGAAGCTTAGGCAGACTGGTTCTCACCCCTCGTTGACTTTGTCTTGAATGCTAATGGCTTATAACCAGACTCTAGCATCTGCTCCACTTCCTCAAATTGCAGCCCTTTGGTTTCAGGTACGAACCAGTAGATGAAAACAAGTCCAATCACACAATAGCCAGCAAAGAGGAGGAATGTGCCAGAGGAACCCAGAGCTTTGGTTAGGGTTAAAAATGTGAGGCTAACAATAAGATTGCAGACCCAATTGAAAACTGCAGCTATCCCTCCACCGATTCCTCTGTATTTCAATGGGTAAATCTCAGAGTTAACTATCCATGGGACAGTTCCCATTCCAGGCGAGTAGGAAATGATGTACAGTCCTAGGAAGACAACAGCCAAAAACCCAAATTTGCTCGGGCAGCCAGCCTTGAACCAAGTACGATGTTGGCCATGACATAAGGTTTCTAGATCTGATGTCTTTGCCAAGCATACTCCTGGAGAATACTAAATGAAGAGAAAAACAAACCAATCCGAATGTCACTGACAATCGAGTTAAAATGCTTCACAATCGAGTTAAAACACTTACTTCATTTGCAGCATTGGCACAAAAAGCACACTCCGCTTTCAAACAAGACATACAGTTCCATGATGTTGGATTAGGGGCGGAAAGGAAACTAGGACATGTAGAATTTGTAGCGAAATGGGTAGACTCGAGTTGGCTAATTTTGGGAGCATGACTGGCTGCTTGGAAGAACACAATCGATAAAATCACTAGGCAAGAAATGATACCAGACATTGAGACGATCATCATTCTCCTCCTCCCATATCTGTCGACGAAAGCCATACTAACAATGGAGCCGACAGCATTGAGCCCAGACGTGACAAGAGAAAGCGCCAATGCTGTCTTGTTTGAAGCAAATCCAGCAAACTGAACTATTGTCGGGCTGTAATACATAACGGTATTGATGCCCGAAAACTGCTGAGCAACTTGAACCGTCACCCCAGCATAGAGTCCCCTTCGCACAACAACATTGCTTAAGGCCCCTTTCATTTTTGCTATGAAATTATCCCCAATGGCTTGTTCATCAGCTTTCTCTGCTTCAATGGAGTTTCTAAGAGCAATCAATTCGGATTCGACTTCATTAGCAGGATAAATCTTCTCTAGGATGGACCTCGCCTCTTCTACTTTATTCTGTACATCAAGCCAGTAAAATAAATATCATTGTTGTAAACCATTATATGAATCGGAGAAAATATTCTAACCCGTCGGTAAAGCCATCTAGGAGACTCAGGGAGTGATAACATCAAGAAAAACTGAACCACAGCAGGCAGTCCGGCAACCCCGAGCATCCAACGCCAGGTTCCCGGAGCCTGTAAACACAACAACGGTACTGATTGTGAGAATTTTATAAATTAAAGCATGAATTGTAGTGAATTATCATCACGTACATGAGTGAAGGCCAAATTGATTAGGTAAGACAGGAACTGTCCCCCTGTAATAAGCAAACCATTGGTGCTAACAAGTGCACCTCGGATTCTAGCAGGGGAAGCTTCAGAGATATAAAGAGGGGCAGTCATTGAAGCCATTCCAACTCCTAAGCCAACAAAAATTCTCCCAATAATGATCATCCATGGAGCTGGGGCCAGAGCCATGACTATGGAACCTACGAAAAAGAGAATATCGGCTACCAAAATCGACAGTTTTCTGCCGAACCTGTCGTTTATCCATCCTCCAAATGCAGCACCGAAAATGGCCCCTGCTACAGCCATACTCACGATCACTTCCTGTAAACCAACCATAAACAGAAGTGTTTGTGTAATTTTCTTGTAAAAAAATTCATATTAATAATTAACAGCTAAAATTATAAAAACAGGAGACCAAAATTATAACTTACCTAAAAATTTTCGAAAACCAGCAATGAAAACAGTGAAAAGAAAGGGGTCAAATTCAAAAACCTGTAACCATGTCTTCTTTTCAACTTGTTGAAAATCCTCACGAATATAAAACAGTGCACCAGAAATAACCCCTGCAATTAATCCCCACAAAACACAATATTCGTCTCCATTAATATCGTGATCTTATTTTTTTTTTCCAGTCGGTTAAATCGGGAATCAAACCTTCTCCTGACACTGTTTTTACCGATCAACAAGACTTGACTCAAAACCCATGATGTTATTATTATTACCTGTATCGTAACCAAAGAGAAGCCCACCAATCCCAGCCGAAAGTGAAAGGCGCATGATATAAGGAGTCTTCCATGTCGTTTTCCAGCACTCGCTGAAGTCCGTTTTGTCGGGTTTCGCTATACCACCTTCCACCATATTCCTCTCCCCACAAAAGAAGTATGTTGAGTTAGAATTTAGAATGGGACACAAAGCAGAATTATAAAGAAAGAGTCCCAAAAGGATAAATACCAAATCGACGGTAGTGGTTTCCAAATCAAAGTAATATCCTACTAAATATTCTTTTTTAAGGAGATATAAGTAATTTTAGAAGCAGATAGAGATATTTCTTTGTAAACTTTTTGAACTAATTTTACTTTGGTTTTTCTATACAAAACAATTTGGTCAGATTTGCATGTGATTTAAGTAAGGAAATCAGATTTTCTCTGATAAAAACTATCAGTTTCAGATCTTGTTTCTACTTACTGATTTGGCGGCGGCTCACTTATACAACTTTCCAATCTACAAAGCGGTAGATAAAATCATATCTTATATTTCTACCTGCAATTAACCGATCATTATCTTATATTTAACCCAAAATCTACGATATATATATATTATATATATATATATGGTTATCTTTCTTGATTATCCCCATGGTTCTATGTAGCAACATCACTTCAAATCATCTTTCCATGTTTTCAACTTCGTGGAATTCATCTTAGGCCGTGCCTGGTAGTTTAAATAAATGAATCAGCTTGAGATTCTATTGTATAAAAAAAATAATTTTTAGTATTCGACTTGAATCTCGATAAATTATATAAAAATATTTTTTAGAAAAAATATAAGAATAGTTATTCAACTATTTAGCTCGTATTATTTTAATTTTTTTATTTTAATCACTTAACTGTTGAAATTTACTATTTTGGGAGGAATTTTTTAGAGATTGTTGTGCCAATTGGTTATGTGGCTTTATTACGAGGACCTGAAAAGAGTCAATCTTTAAAATTGAGATAAGAGCTATTCTAAAAGGACTCAAGTTAGCATGAAGGTTTTAGACAATTAGAGGTAGAAAATAATAATGCTTTAGTAGTGGAAATATTATTATTGCAAACAGTGAAATGTCGAAGTTGTGTTTGGTACATTAGCTCCTGTGTCACAACTGTCTTCCTCGAGACCATAATGATGCTGTTGATTCTTTAGCCAAAAGTGTCATTTTCAATTGCAATAAGTTAGAAGAATTTGCAGAACCCCCAAGCTCACTACAAAATATTCTCAAGGCGAATCTTGACCGCATGGCTGATGACATTCACTAATTTATTATCTATTTCGTAATCACATTCTGGCTGCTCTTTTCATACCAATATATATATATATATATATATTTGGTCACTCTTCCATTATTTGTCTAATGGAAGTCTAAAATGCGGTTTGTTTTATTTTTCTAATTTTACAAAATTTATCATTTCAGCCGTAATTATAAAAATCTTTTAAAATGTTTTTAAGTAAATATATATATATTTTAAAATTTTAAAATTTTAAAAATAAATATAAAAATATTTTAAAGATTTTTTATCCTAAGTATCTTCCACTTTGTTTTTTCTTTCATTCAATTGACGAAGTTAGAAATACCAAATATCATAATATTAACTTGCAATCTCTCTTTAATGTTTGCGCTAGAAATAATAAAGATACGAGAACACTAGAGCCTAAAACTAGTACTATCTCTATAGCGAAGGGTAAAGCTATTAAAGTTGGGTTGTCAACCCAACCATTTTTATAGATTTATAAATTTGTTAATTTTGAGTTTCATTAAGGGTTTTAATTTGACATTTTAAGTGAATAATATAGCAAAAGAAAAAATGGGGACAAAATAAAAAGAGATTGAATTTTTCACATGTCTGGTTAATGGAAAAAAGTAAATATAATTTTTAAAAAAATTTAAAAGTAAACATAAAAATATTTTAAAGATTTTTAAATATATTTTATAATTTTTAGAATTAGAACTAAAATGACAAATTTTGTAAACATTGGGGCTAAATTTATTTAAAATTTTAGATTTAGATCAAATTGATAGAATGTATAATTTGTTATTAGCAAAAAATAACTCACATTAAATTTCCGCTACTAAGTTAACGACAAGAATGACTAAAATATTTAATTTCAAGAAGTTAAATGATTAAGTTAAAAAATAATAATTAAATTATTAAAATAGAACAAACTGAATAATTGAATAACTGTTAATGTATTTTACCAAAAATTCTTTTGTAACATTAATAATATGGGCAAAAAAGAGGTTTCTTTTTTAATTGTGTTTTATATTAAAATTGCCAAATGAAATTTATAATAAAAATAATATATTTTGTATTTTTCTTGACTTAATAAAAAGTCACGAAAATAATCAAAGCATTTTTGTAAATATTTAGTATTGGTTATTAACATTTTATTTTTTCCTTGATCTAAATATTATTATATTTCAAGAAATTGTACCACTAAGCATGGAACAATTGGTATCGCTGTTTCACTTAATATATCTTCCGTAGTAGCAACTCTTATTTAGAATAGTTATTGTTCAAAACAACTATTGTTTGAGAATAGTTATGTTCAAAATAGGACTCCAGTTAGAACTATTGTCATCTAGTGTAGTTCATATTTGAGAACAAGTTATGTTGAAAATGATTAAAGTTCGAAATAACTCTTGTTTAGAATATGGAGTTTCAGGAATAGCTATGTTTAGACCAATCATTATTTGGAACAACTTGTATTTAGAACAAATGTATTTAGAGTCATTATTCAAAACAAGTTTTACATAATGTTTGATCATGTTTAGATAGGTTAGTTGGATTAATATGTATTGTGGCAAGTTTTAGGTATGTTTAGGCTCATTTGGTTAAGGTTTTGGACACTTAAATGTGCAGCATTTTGACCATTTGGTCATTGAGTCTCGAGACAGAAAGAACATGTCTTAAGACCGTTAAAACAAATTTCACTTAATTTTTAGCATTCAAAACTTTGAGGTCTCGAGACATATTTGTATAGTCTCGAGGCAAGCACCCTTTTGTCTTGAGATAGTAGAACATTGAAGCTAAAGAAATTTTTCCCTACTCTAGGTCTCGAGATAGGAACCATTTGTCTCGAGACATTCAAACTTTTAAGAAAAAAATAGGAAAACATAGGAGGTTGGTCTCGAGACCTAGTCTCGAGACATAAAAAACCTTGCCTTGAGACACAACATGTAATGTCATGAGGCATGTTAACTTTGAAACTAAAGATTCCAAAATAATTTATAACATGTCTCGAGACAGATCCTAATCTTTAGACATATAGTTGAAATTGAATTTTGAGTTTGGATTGAGTCCTAACTTTGAAAATTAACCCATATAACTCCGTAATTTGATGAAATGAAATCAATGAGTGTATAATTACATGTGTATGAACTATTTTGATAAGCAGATTGATTTTATTTGTATCATAGTAACTTGAGTTGTTTCAGCAATGTAATATGACATCATACATTCAGATCCAACGGTTGAGTCAAGTGTGGTTTTACACTTTGCTAAAAATATTGGTTCGTGTGCCATCATTGAAGCTAAACTCTAGGAGTGCTCGAAGGTTTATTGGTGGCTTGAAGCTATGGCTTATGGGGGCTTTTCTTAGAAATGGATAGTAGTATAGTTGTTGGTTTCTTGTTAGGTAAAGTAGAGGATTACATGACAATCACGAGGAGAATTCATTGGTTACTAGTGAGGCCTTGGAAAGTTAACATACAACATATTTACAAGGAAGGTAACCAGGCTGCAGACTTTTTAGCACACTTTGCTTTCAACATGTCTTTAGGGACTCATTTCTTTCATGCGCCACCTTTTAGTATTACTATTTGCTTGTAGCTGATGATTATTGCGTTATAATTATCAAGGCTCATGATGTAATTAATCTATGATGATTTACCCTTATTAAAAATAAACAGATTATTATAGTGAAATACTATCATAAAGAGTGGTTATTATAAAGGAGTGATTATACTTATGTTCATGTGTTTGACTAACACAACTCTTGAATTTATTCCTAAATAAACTTTACTCTCTATCTCTTATTAAAAAAGAAGACAAAGAAAGGAAACTAGTTAAAGCAAAACAAATATCTCAAAACTATTGTTCAAATTTTAAATTGATTTTTGAAGTTCAAAACATTGTAATGGAATATTCAAAACACCAATAACACATTTGGTTTGCTAGAATGAAATAAAGTAGGAATGTAATAGCATTGGAGTGGAAATGAAATAGAGATGTAATAGGCAATATTGTAATGATAAGATACTTCCGTTAACATAAACATCAATATAAACATTAAATTATAGTTTCAACGTGGTATGGTGCATATTTAAAACAAGTGGGTTGAATTATATTATATATTTGTATGTATAATTTTTTTTAACATGTTAAATTTAAATTATTTATATGTTCTTACAATATGTTTAAGCAAACTTTTGATGTAAAATAACCTATTGATATGATACTGATTTTATTTAGAATTTTTTTGACATATTGGGGTATGGGATAGGGTAACATGCTTTGAACACGTGTCAAATGAATGCTAAGAAGAACTTTAACTACTATTTCGTACAAGTTAAGACACTTTATTTAACACTATTATATATTTCAAAAAAGGATAAACTATCAAGTTGGTCACCTAACTTTTAGAGTGCTTTCATTTTAATTACTTAAGCATTAAATTTCTTTTTTTTTTTTAAAAAAAAAAGAGAAGAAGATAAATGACACATCATATTTACACTTTCATTTTGGTCACCCAACTTTCAGGTTGTTTTTATTTTGGTCACCTAAAAAATATCTTTTTTTTTTTTAAGTATTGGTCAAGATTAAAAAAACCATTAAAGATAAAGCGAAACTGTTAGAAACTAAAATAATATATTAAAAATTGTTAAATTGTACTTGTTTATCTCATTATCTAAAGTTCTATTTTTTTTTCAATATTGAAAATTTAAATTTCAAAACATCAAAATCAATTAAATAAATTGTAGAAAAAAAGTATCCCTTAATAATGTCAACTGATTTATTATATAATATTAAAATTAATGAATTTAATCTCTTTTAAAATTTTAAAATTTTATTTTATATTTCGATATTATTCTTAATGAAATCAACTAAATTAACTCATATTTAATAATTTTCTTTTAAACTTAAATTTCTTATGATTATATAATCTCAAATATTTAATGCTAAGCTAAAAGTAAAGAAAAAATCTTTGCTATTAATTAAATTAATTGTTTTTCTTTGGGTAAAGTAGTAATGAAAAAATTTCAAGGTTTTGTTTGGCATAGAAGACAAAATTAATTAATTTAATTAATTGCATTGATTTTTCAACAATATATAATCAAAAGAAATTTGGGTTTCATAAACAATCATTAAAGTTGAGTTATTTTGGGTTGAGGCCAATACTTCTCTGCCGGAAATTGAATTTGATTGTGGTTCTTCGGCGGATGTTGATCGTAACACCAAGAAAGTTCACTTTAAAGAGGGGATTGACGAGGAGAGCACTGATATGATGGTGGAATCGGACTCCAATCCTAAGATTTCTTGGAAGGACAAACTTCTGGGGGTAAATACTAGGGCATCGGACAAAGCAGGGATGGATTTTTCTGGTGCTAGAGTTGATGAATATCTGGAATTTTTGGAAGGAGATATACATAGATCTTTGTCAATGGTATTCCTGCTATTGAATTCTCTGAGAGAATTCAAAAAAAAAAAATTTGTTTAAAGAGATGGAGCTTACAGTTGTGTTGAAATTACTCGGAAGAAATATTGGTTACGGGGCTCTAAATAGCCGGATTAATAGCTTATGGAATCCTTCTAAGCCCTTCTATCTCATGGATATTAAGAATGAATATTATTTGGCTAAGTTCTAGTGCAATGAAGATTATACCAAAGTTCTGTCACAAGGACCATAGTTGATTTACGGTCAATATCTAACTGTACAACCCTGGACAAAAGAATTTAACCCCCTTCAGCCTTTTCCAAGCATAGTGATGGCTTAGATTAGGTTACCAGGCCTTCCAGAGTATCTCTACAAAAGGAAGATACTTGAAGAAATAGGAGGAATCATAGGCAAAGTGGTTTGATTAGATTTTAACACAGACAGCAGAATAAGAGGTAGATTTGTAAGGATGGCCGTTTATGTTAATCTTGATAATCTATTGATTGCACAAGTTCTTGTGAATGGAGTTCAACAGAAAGTAGAGTATGAAGCTCTACCCACAATTTGCTTTACCTGTGGAAAATACAGCCACACCAAGGAGTTGTGCGCCGTGATGCAATCGAAGATCACATCGGAGAAGACCCAGGAAGGTGCTGTTCCGGAAAAGCAGAATAACGAATGAGGCGACACCATTTACGACCCTTAGATGGTGGTAGAGAAGAGATCTAGGCACAATCTCAGGAGTACAGATTTTAGCAGGACAAATTCTAAGGAAAGAATAAAATTGGGGTCACGTTTTGAGGCTTTGAAGAATATGGAAACCATTAAATTGGAAGATGGTCCAAACAAGGGAAGAGATGAACAGACTGGTCCAAATAAGGGAAGATGAACAGACGGTGGAATTTAAAGAAACAATGAAGGCTGGTGAATTTGTGGAAAATTTGAGGCTCAAAAATCAGAGAATCTCTAAATATAAGAAAAGTGAGAAGATGGGGGGAGTTTTAAGGGGTGTTGGTACTTTGAATTTGCAAGAGGATAGTCTTAATACTGGTGGGTCAGTGGGTCGATTTATTAATGGATCTGCTTTGGTTGATGGAGCGGCTAGCCTTTTTCCTTCTAAGGCTAGTATTGACACTTCAAATAGTGCCTTGAGCTAGCCCAGGAGCGGGTTAAACACGCCTTATATAAGGCCTGGACAGTAAGATATTGAAACAGGGGGTCCTTCGAATCTCTCGGGAAATATTGCTAATTTAAATTTGTCTAGCGCTGATAATTTTAAAAATTCTTCTAGCTTAACAACTATGACCATTTCTTGTTTAAATCCGATCTTTGTTGGGCAGGAGGATTTTAGGGGATTTTAATGCTATTCTCTCTCCTATAGATAAAAAAGTGATCGTTCCATGGGTAAGAGATGTAATTTATTTGGAAATTTTGTTGACTCTTGTAATTTGCAGGATCTTGGATTCATAGGACCATCATTCACTTGGCAAAGAGGAAACACGTAGGAATGGATTGATCGAGCTTTAGCAAATGATCCTTGGATTTCAACTTTCCCACATACTATAGTGTATCATCTTCCGCGCATCAAATCGGATCATAGACCAATTCTTATTAAAACTAATCTAACGCTCAGTTTACCGAAAGGGAGACCGTTTCGTTTTCTCGCAGGATGGACAAAGCATGCGAATTTTAAAGATTTGGTCTCTAACAAATGGAGTTATTTAGGTAATATGGCTACTTCTTTATCTGAATTTACTTAACATGTTAAGGATTGGAATAGGTGCATCTATGGATTCATAGAATCGTGGAAGAGATAGCTTATGAGATCGCTTGGGAGCATTCAAAAGGCCATGGACTGGTCTTCTTCTAGTAGGCTTGCTGAAGTGGATATGGAGATTCGCGATGAACTAAAAACTATGCTGAATCATGAGGAATTGTTATGGAAGAAAAAGATTAGGTATGATTGGCTACAGTTCAGAGATCGCAATACCAAGTACTTTCATAGTCATACGATGCAAAGGAGGAAATTTAATCGTATTATGGCTTTACGCATAAGTAGTGGGGAGTGGCGTTCGGATTAGAGTATTCTCAGTGATGAGGTAGCCAGATTTTTTGAGAACTTGTATGGAGAGATTCCTAATCGCATAAGCACACCTCCTTTGAATATTTTTCCTCGTATCACAGAGTAAGACATTGATTTCATCAATAAGCCAATTTTGAACGATGAGATAAAGAGGGCCCTTTTTGACATGGCTACACTGAAGGCTCCCGGTAGTAATGGGTATCATGCGCTTTTCTTTCAAAGTCAGTGGGACTTAGTTGGAAGGGCGGTTTGTGAGTGGGTTTAGGGAATCTTTGCTGGAAATAAAATTGAGGAAGACCTTAATAACACGTTAATTGTGCTTATTCATAAGAAGGATCATCCAGAGGATTTCAGTGAATTTCAGCCAATTAGTCTCTGTTTAGTAATGTATAAGTTGGTGATGAAGGTGATTGCTAACAGATTCAAAGTGGTGTTTCCTAATTACATAACATCCGAGCAAGCAGGGTTTATTGCTGGCCGCAACATTTCTGACAATATTATTATTGCGCAAGAAGTCATACATTCAATGCGCAGTAAGAAAGCGGGTAGAAATTGGATGGCAATTAAGTTGGATTTGGAGAAAGCCTATGACAAGATTAGCTAGGAGCTTATTGATGTATCCCTTGTTGCTGCCGGGATCCCCGAGTTTCTTAAAAAGGTTATTATGGGCGCCATTTCTTCATCTACTATGCAAATTTTATGGAATGGAGTTCCGTATCAATTTTTTAAGTAGGTGAGAAGGATCAGATAGGGATATCCCCTATCTCCTTACCTTTTCATTCTCTGTATGGAATGGTTAAGGCAATTAATTCGTTCTGAAATCACAGCTAGGAGGTGGAATCCGATTTGGCTTTCAAGGTCGGGACCGGCTTTATCTCATCTCTTTTTTGTTGATTATCTTGTCATTTTTAGTAAAGCGGATATGGATCAAGCCCTTTTGTTAAAAGAAATCCTCAAGAGATTCTGTAACTTTTTAGGGCACAAGATCAATGCAAGGAAGAGCAATATGTATTTTTCCAAAGGTGTTGATAATAGCTCACGTGATCAGATTAGTTAACTTTTTGGTTTTCGGGAGGTTTTTAATTTAGGGACTTATTTGGGGGTGCCTCTACTTCACGATCAAGTTACTAAAAGTACCATGAATTTTGTGGTTGAAAAAGTGAGGGGTAAACTGCATAATTGGGAAGCCAGGAAACTCTCTTTTGCCGGACGTGTCACCCTTGCTCAATCAGTTCTTCTAGCTATCCCAAGTTATTTTATGCAGTCTTTATTAGTTCCGAAAGGGGTTTGTGATGAGATTGAAAAGATTGTAAGACAGTTTATCTAGGGAGGTTCTATTGGATATCATAAGATTGCTTTGGTAGGTTGGGAGTCCATTTGTCAGCCTAGAGCTCGTGGAGGTCTTGGGTTTCGGCATTTTCAAGATCAGAACAGCGCTTTTCTTATAAAAATTGGGTTTAACCTCGTCTCTAGAAAGAATGCTTTATGGGTTCGTGTTCTTAGGTCGAAATATGGTTGGAAGAGCCAGATTCCTAATTCTATTCAGAGAAGTAACTGCTCTCACCTTTGGCGTTCCCTTTCTAAGGTGTAGCGCCTTTTTTGTGAGAATCTCTTTTGGTTTGTAGGGGATGGATCCATAATCCAAGGATGGAAAGATCCTTAGATTCCTGATGTTGGTCCTCTTTCTTCTTATGTTGTGACACATTCTAGACATAATTTGGATAGTACCTTGAGGGATTGAGTGCTCTCTAATGGTTCTTGGAATGTGGATCTGCTTAGTGTTTGGTTGCCCGAGGTCATCATTTAGTGCATAATTAGCATTCCCCCTCCTCACCCACCTGGGGGAGTAGATAGGATCATTTGGGCTCGTTCTGGTTCAAGATCTTTTTCTATCCGAAACGCTTATTGGACTTTAAAAAAAAATTCCTAGAGTCCTAATGATGATGATTGAAAGTCCGTTTGGAAATATCAAGGTCCACAGAGAGTTCATCTCTTTCTTTGACTTACAGTGAAATAGAGGCTTCTTACTAATTCTGAATGGGCTAGGAGAGGGCTTGGACAAAATAGTGAATGTCCTTTATATGGTCATGATTCTGAGGATCTCTTGCATGTTCTCCGTGATTGTTTGACAGCTAAGGAAGCTTGGATGCTTATTGTCCCTACAGAGAAGATTTTCAGTTTTTTTTTCTGATTCTTTTCAAATTTGGTTTTCCTCTAATCTTTGTTGTCATGATAAGGTGCAGGATAGGGGAATCACTTGGTCGTGCTTATTTGGGATAGTCGCTTGGAGGATTTAGAGGAATAGAAATTTGTTCATTTTCCAAAACATCAACTGGATAGCTTATGAGATTATTAAAGCTTTGACCAGTTGGGCGCAACATTTTGAACCCTTTTTATTTGGAGGCAAATCTATTACATCCAATCCAGTAATAAGTCATAATTGTGAAGAAAATTGGGTTCATTTATTTTATGATAGAACAATTGCTAGAGAGTCTGGAAATGCTTCAGATAGAGGTGTGGTTCGTGATCGGGTTCGTAATGGGCTATCGGTGTTCAACCATTATTTGCGCAGATGTTCACCTTTGGAGGCTGAACTTTGCGGTATCCTTGATGGAATTCTCATTTTATTAAGCAAAGGTTATAAGAAAGTCAAGATTCAGACGGATAATCTTGAAGTGGTAAGGCTTTTGTCCATAGAAGAAATAGAGGATTTCGGCATTACCTTGCTTAGAATAGTTAAACGTCTTATGCATTCTGAAGGCCAATGAGATGTTAAGTATGTTCCTAGGGAGCGTAATTTAATTGCGGATCAATTAGCAAAGATCAGTCTCTCTTGGCAGACACCCCTCCAGGTTTTTGAAGCACCTCCTGATTTGGTGGCTACAGTTATTCAAAATGACAAAGCTCTTAGAGCTTTTAGGCTTTTTTAAGTTGTAACTTTATTTTTTTTCACCAAAAAAAAATTGAGTTATTTGAGTTTATTTTAATTTGGAAACATAGAATAAAATTCTAAATTTTATAAGGAGATTAAATTAATTAATTTCAATAAATTATTTAATTGATTTTTATTTTTGCATTTTTCTTTATTTGTTTTATGAAAAACAACTTGGTCAATGAAAAATGATTTGTAAGTCAATAGAAAATAAGTTTTTTTTTCTTGTAAAATGACTTACCATTTTGAAAGACACAAGTCATTTTTCAGAAAACAGCTCATTTGTGAGTAATTTTATTTTTATATAAAAATTAACTTAAATCAAGCATTATATTATTCTATTAATAATAAAATTTTAATTTCAAAATATATTAAAATATTAATACAAAATATTGTAATTTTTAATATTATTAAACATACATATTTAATTATTTATATTTAATAATATAATAGATTATTAATATAACTAATATAATTTATTATTTTAACAAATTATATATTTAAAATTACAATTTTATTTTAATAATAAATTTTAAAATAATAAATTTAAACTTTAAATAATATTCTTCATATATTAATGAACAATATTAATATTAATATTAATATTAATATTAATATTAATATTAATAGTAATATTAATATTAATATTTTAATAATAAATATATATTACAATAATAATAATAAATTTTTATAGTATAAAGGTTAAAATAGGTCATTAATTCATGTACTATTAATAAATTAGGAATTTGGCCCATATACTTTTATTTTCAAGAATTTAGTGTTTATACTTTTTAGATTTAAAAATCAGGTCCAATTGTTAACAAATTTAATTTTTTTTGGTCAAATTTATTGATATGACATTTTTAAATAAAAAAAAACTCACTTGGTGGTCATATAACTAAAAATGACGTTGTAATGAACATGAATGATAAAAAAATATATTTTTAATAGTGCTAACAATTGAACTTGAATTGTGAAATCTAAAATGTAAGACTCAATTCCCAAAAATAGAATTACAAGGTCTAAATTTCAAATTTACGAAGAGTATATGGACTTATGACATATTTTAATCTAATATAAAATATGAATATTTTAATTATATAAATGAGTATTTGTTTAAATAATGCTTAGTTTCATTTACCCCTTACCTAATGTGTCAATATGTACTCTCATAAATGTAATATATGTAATTTAAATTAAGTTTTAATTATGCATTATTTATTATTAAGTTTATATATGATATTGATTATTACAAAATATTATTTTATTATAAAATAAATTTAATTGAAAAAAGGAAATTGCACTATATTATTTTGTAACAAATATATTTATATCGTGTTTGATTCACAAATAATAACTTTTAGAAAATGATTTCAGAAAAAATTGTCAAATAACAAAAAATATTTTATGCAAAATCATCTACACTAGAAAAAATATCAGTTTTTCTAAAAAAATCAAACAATTTTCTAAAAATTATTTTTCAAAAGTTGTTTTTAGTGAAACAAAATGTAATAGCCCATTCTCAGAGGTGTTAGAAATAGTAGTTTCGAGACCACAAATCTAATGAGTGAGTTCGTAAATATTATTATTTAATATTTACGAATCAAATATAATATTATTTTAAATTTTGATTTGATAATTTTTTTAATTGGACGAATAGTTAAGTTCAAGTGGTTTATCTTTAAAGTCAAATGGTTTAGGAAAATAAAGTTTCGGGACCTCGTTTATGTAAACTGAACCCGTAAATATTTTTATTAAATATTTATGGAGTTATTATATAGGTGTATTGAAATTTAGTCCAAAAATTTTGAATTTAGATAATTAATTAAGGAAAAAGGATTAAATCGTAAAAGCTACAAAAGTTAACGCTTTTAGTTTATTTATGCTTAATAGTCATAAAATCATGATTGGAAGGCCTTATGTCAGAATTAGACCATATTAAAATAGCTTGGGCGGTTGGTGGGTTGTTTTTAAGGGTTTTATATGTTTATATTTATTTTATAATATATGTTAAAATAATAAAAGTAAAACAAATAATAAAACAAAAAGAGAACCATTTTATTTTTTTCCACTTTCTTCAATCTCATGACCGAAAATCCATGGTTGAGCAAGGAAGCATTCGGCCACCCTTGCATGGTATGTGTTTTGAGACCGTTTTTAATGTTTTTTTTTTTTTTTATGTTTTTAAGATAATAGTAATTTAATCTAGCTAATTTAGAGATTAATTCGTAAAATTGTTAAATATTTTGAATTATACCATTGATGAATTGGTGATGTTTTTGAAGTTTTATGATAGATTTATAAGTTTGATAGCTAAATAGGACAATTTTGTAAAATGATTTTGGTTTATTTTTATGTTTAAGGACTAAATTGACAAAATAATAAACTTGGCATAAAATTCTTGTGATATTTTAATAATTATGGGCTGTAATGGCATAAGAGAAAATTTGGCTAGCATGAAATTTGTGAAGTTGTGATAGATTTGAAAATTTCAAATTTAGGGGCTAAATTGAATAAAAGATAAAAGTTTAGGGTAAAAATATAAAATATTGATTAAACGTCAAATATGTGAATTTAAGTGTTTAAAGTATTATAATTGATTAATTTAATGAAATTATTATATTTAGATCAAGAAAAATCAAACGGAATATAATTGTGGAAAAAAAAGTTGGCGAAGTAAATATCAGTGTCGCGCTTGTAGCCGTTTTTGATTAGGTAAGTTCTATAACAGCCCGCTTTCAGTGAAATCGGAACAGTGGTTTCAGGACCACAAATTCGAGTTCGGAAGGAAAATTATTTTAATATTATTGTATAGTCTGCATTGTGATAGGAATGTCGTATGGAAATTTTGTTAAAAAATGTAACAGCCTAATTTTCAGTGGTGTCGGAACAGTGATTCGAGATCACTAAATCCGACAAATGAGTAGGAAATATTATTAATTTAGTGGGTATAAGTTAAATGTGAAGTTAGAAAAAATTTTGAAATAGTGAATAGTGTACTTGATGGCTGTCGATTTCACCAATATAAACTTACACCCAATTTGCAATTTAAAGCAGTATAGGGAGTAGGGTCGATCCCTCAGAGACTGGGTTTACTGAAAATTGTTTATCTCTCGACCAGATTTAAGTTTGGGCAGTTGTCGTGCCCGCGATGTTTGAGGGGGAATAAAATATGAAACCTGAAATAAACAAAAAAACGTAAAAAGTAAAAGAGGAAATAAAAAACAACAACGAAGTAATCTGAAGAAAAATCAATTAAACTTAGCTCAGCCTTAAGCACGGGTTATTTCCGTCTTTGACCCGATCTTCGAAATTAGGTGAACTCCTCTTTTCCAATAAGCTAGTTATAGCTATCAAGGACGCCTCGGACACCAACTCTTCCTTGTGTAAATTAGTTATGGAACGTCCTATAACTAACTCTTACCGATCGAACAACCTACGAAACGTTCGTGATTTAGAACTCCAGTAGCTTTGCGTTCTAGAAGAACCTAGCTCGAATCAATGCCCTCAAATGTTCGGGACATTTAAATCCGGTTACTACTTCCCTTGACGGAACCAAACAGCAATCCCCACTTGGCACGCCAATGTGTTCATGGAAAACCAATTAGACAATCGATCTTTTCGGAATTCCAACTGTACGTCTAGCCACATTAACTCAAACGACGTCTTTTTTGACTTAGTATTGACTTGACTCTGTGAGTTAACGAAGTCATACTCTTAATCCGGAGAAATAATAAATATTGAAAATTGGGAGTTAAACAGCTCGGGTTCGTAACTCAAGGGTTTTTGACGGGGTTAACACCGTCTTAAAGCTGAAAGAGGTTTAGTATGGCATGAATTTGATCATGCTTGAAGGTTGTGGATTGTGTTTTGACTTGGTGTGAAGGATGATGGAATTTTGGAAAGGAAAGAGAACTTGGAAGGCAATTGAACCAATTTTTGAAAAGAAACAAAACCAAGTGAAAAAGTGGCAGAATGCTAAACTCCAATTTGAAAAGGAAAAAAAAAAGAGAGTATTTCTATTCCAAATAGAAGTAGGAATACAAAGACAAGAGATGATTTTCTAAGAACTAAAAACTCTTATTTATATATATAGTGTTTACTAAAAATAGGCTAAAGCTAAATTAAAAATAATAAAAATAAATAATAAAATAAAATAAAATAAAATCTTTTATTTTTAGCTTTTTACAAAGTAAAAAACTATGTTAAATCCTTGGCTTTCCCATATTTATGATTTGGCCCCAACTCAACGATTCGTCTTTCAATTTGGCCCATTTTTGCTCGTTTTTGACCAATTGCATCACTGACAAGATTAAATCATAAAAACACCAATTAAGCAGGGATTAATTCAGAAATAAGCCAAATTTAAACACAAGAATCATGTAAATTAATATGTTTATCAACTCCCCCCCTACTTAGCTCATGCTTGCCCTCAAGCATATTTGTTCTTTCAAACATTAAATTTGTTCTACAATTTATTAGAAATCGAGCCTCTTTTCGCATACATAATCATTGTAAACAACTTAGGCAAAAATAAATAAATGCTCAAGATATAAAGTTTGATCAACAAGTGTCATAAGGTTGAAATATGTGAACTAAATAATTTCATTAAATTGAGTTTGAATACAATAATTTGCAAGGCATTATTAATTAACTACGCATAAAATTATTGACGTGGTCAAACCTTTTTACGCGAACTAGGATGACAACCCAAACACCCTAGCCCGGTTACTCAGTTCAAACAGTCTTAAATTTTATTATTATTATTATTTTTTGTATAGGCTCAGTTAGCGGAATGTTTATAAGTTGTCGACTTGTCACTCGAACCTTTTTACACGAGATAAGATGACAACCCAAGCACCTTATCCCGGTTACTCAATCCGGTCACGTTTTCGAAACTTCACTCATAACTTAAACCTTATTAATTTACTTATTCATTCATGCACAAGCAAATATATTTTCCAAACAATCAATTTATACGAAAAATCTAGCTACATATATCAACTTTAAAACACAAATATCGACTAGTCTATATACTTGAACATTTAATTCAAAATTTGCCCAATTGTCCAAATTAACTAAGTATAAGATTAAAGGCTCAATGTTTAAATAAACTATCGAATGAATTTAACGTATGATTGAACACATGCAAAAGAGAGACAAGCAGCAAAAATCATGCATATTTACCATTCATCCCCCCTACTTAATCAATGCTTCTCCTCAAGCATATATTATATGAAAGAAAAGTCAGCAGCCCAAATAAAAAGAAAAAGTAAAGAGTACTCCCCATATATGTTAATGATGTACTTGGTGTTGAGGGTAATGATTCTGTAAGATGTCGAGGATTGTAGAAACTTGGGTTTCCATTGTTCCAAGTCGAGCCTCGATTCAGCTTAAACGGGCCTCCACAGTTGGAGTCTGTTCCTCATGTTCTCGAGTAGCGAAATGTCGGCATTGGCGAAAAAAAAATTCCCACGAGCAGTCCGTGTACCTGGAGGAACAAAATAACACGCAGTAGGGGTGCCGGCAAGCAAACCCATAGAATCCAAACAATATTTATCTAGGCTGTCCATATGATATGCACATGTCAAGGATGAGAAATCGATTTCAGAGGGAAAAAGTATAGAGGTTAAGTTCGTAATATACGACCCAAGTATTAGAGGACGATTACAACGCAAAACAACATGAAAATTTCGTGCAAACCAATATCCTAAATTAACTTTATAACCAGAATGCATACACCACAAGAAAAATAATTCAATTCTCGTTAAAACAGAGGATGAATTGTTTCATCCCGAAAAACTAAATGCCAAAAATCGATGAATATATCTCAAAGCAGGTTCATGTACCAATAAGTCTTTTGTGGTTTTCGGATTATAAAGTTGAGTAGAATGGGTTAAAACACGATAGGCATCTTGAGCATAAAGTCGTTCGAAATGTCTAACAGAGCAGTATGATAGGAATCAGACTGAATATTGTCAGGGTCAACGAAACCCATGGCAACATTAAAATCAGAAATCGACATTCGAAAGTCCTTTCCAAGCAGACAAAACTAGACAATGCTTTGTGTTTCAACTGTCTGTAATGTATTAATATTGAAGCTAAATGTGGTGTAAAACTCATATATCAACTCATAATATGCATCACATGATATGTTTGCAAAAGAGCTCCAACCAATAGCATCAAAATAAGTAGTCACAGCATCATGAATATCTAACATATTTAGAGTGGTGAAATCGATTTGCTTACAGACCGGGAGTGGGCGTTGTCGAATGTCATCGTATCTTGTGCGATGTTCTGAGGTTGAAAAATCCAAAAAACCTCGCATTCATCCTTCTGTGGGAATGGCTTTGGCACGACTTCGTCTATTACGCTGATCGTTTCGTGTTGGTCGAACATATTCGTCGGGCGAGGGGGTGGACTTGAATTTTTAGCAGCGTCAGTACTGCTGTGTGGAGGTGTCGCTGGTTCACGTGTCTGTTGTCGACGACTTCTAATAGCGGACGATCGTGTTTGGCGTTGGGCAACACGTTCATTCGCATAAGGGTCGACATGGTCGCTAGATGGTCGAGCCTCGTTCGAGTTACCTGTATGATATGTCAGTAAAAGAAAAGTAGATGGAGGGTTAGGGGTCGACCTTTCGAAAATAGCGGCGCTGCTGTCTGAGTGTTCCGGTTCGACTGGAGTCGAACGTTATTGTCGACGTGCTCTTGTCGGTGGGGTCGTTCGTCTAGGACGACGAGGAGCAAGTTTGTCGTCAGCTATCTCGACGACTGGAGGTGCCAAAAATCAATGTCAATTTCGATTAAGGGAGACCGGAAAGTTGTCGACCGATTGGTGTCGTGTTCGAACCATGGTCCCAGTTGTAGAGTAAAAAATAGACGTTTCAGATGGTCTTGACGGTGATGGGTAGCGGCGGCGGTGACTGTAGGTGGTGTATTTTTTGCCAATTTTTGAATGGTGATGGTGGTGGTGTCGATGTTGGTGTCGGTTAATATGGTGGTTGGTGGTTTTGGGTGGTTCAAAGGAAAAAAAAGATGGAAGGAAAAATGGGGTTGGGGAGAAAATGGCGCACGACGGTGGTGGCTCTAAACGGTGACGATGGGAGTTTGTATTGCTCCGTTCGACGGTGGTTAGGTGGTAGGGAGGTGTTGGTCGGCGTGGAGGAAGAGAAAAAGGAAGAAAAAAAGAAAATAGAAGGGGTTGGGTTCAGGTTTGTTGGCGCGAGGTGGGGTAGCGAGGTGCAACGCCGGCTACGGGGTGCGACGACGGTGCTAAGGCGGTGGTGGAAGGTGCGGTGGCGGTGACGTGGCTTGGGTTAAGGTTAGGGTTTCTTTTTAAAGTTTAAAGAAAATGAAGACGAAAATGAAGGAAAAAAAATGGGTTTTAGGGATTTTGGGTGTTTAATTTCCTTTTTCTTTTTCTTTTTTTTTTCTTTTTTCCTTTCTTTGGGTCACCTAGGCCATTCGGCCCATTTCTTTTTACTCTCTTGGGTTTGTTTTGGGTGTTGGGCTTGTGTATTGGTATTGGTATATTATGTGGTATAATATTTGGGTATGGGTGAATTAGTTTGGTGTTGGGTAAGTGGATTGGGTGGTGGGTAATGGGTTGATTTTGGGTTTGGGTTTATATGGGTATTAGGCATGGTAAGTTAAATGGGTTGGTTAGGAATTTTATGGATGAGTGCTGTATTTGGGCTTTGGTGGGTAATTGGGGTTTTTTTTTTTTTTGGTTTTGGATATTTTAGTATGTAGGTGAATGAAGTGTTGGGTATTTATTGGATTTGGGGTTTGGATTAAGTTTTGGGATTTTATGAAGATTAGGATTTTTCACGGTCACCAAATTAGCAAGTCGTGCCCACGCCACCATCATTACTGTCTTTTTTTGAAAATTCATTGTAACGCCCCGTACCCGAGACCATTTCCGGAGTTGAACACGAGGTGTTAACAGACTTAATTCATTGCTTAAACAACTCAAACAATTTAATTTTAGAAATTCCGGACAAAGTGGCTAAGCTGCGTCTGATCGCTTAAAAATTCATATCTCGAGTTCTGAAACTCAAAATCAAGATCCACAAATTTTCCCCTGAAACTATACTCATATATCTATTTACTAATTTTTTCTAGAATTTTTGGCTAGGCCAATTAGTACAGTTTATTAGTTAAAGTCTCCCTGTTTGAGGTTTAATTGCTCGACCTCTGTGTATTACGAATCGAGATATCTCTCTGTGCACTGAATTTCAATGTGAAGTTTGTTTCTTTTAAAACTAGACTCAATAAGAAATTTGTACATATAAATTATGACTTCTAATTATTTTTATACAATTTATGGTGAATTTCAAAGTCGAGCAGGGGATCAGTAAAATCGCTCGGCCTGTTTCACAAAAATTTAAACATCTCATAAAATATAACTTATATACTGTTTCTTTTCTTCCATATGAAAATAGACTCATAATTCTTCAATTCCATATTTTATTAATCATATAATTATATCTCTACTATTTTTAATGATTTTCAAATTCACATCACTACTACATGCGAATCTATTTTATGGTAAATTTTACCTATTTCATGGTTTCCATGGATTAACTAGCAATTTGACATACGTAACCCAAATATGATCATAATTAGCCATTCCAATGGCTAATCATTATAAGCATTTTTATACTGCTCAATAACCATATCATAAGACCATATATACAAAATTATTATAATGCTATACATGCCATACTCAAAATATACAAGCCATTATGCCAAGATGGTATACGGATAGTGTGAGCGTGCCTCAGACCGTTCTTGATTTCAGAAGTGGCTTGTCAACACTACAAGGAATGAAAAGGAGGAGTAAGCATAAATGCTTAGTAAGTTCACATGCAAATAGCAAGTAACATAACCATATAAGCAAACATAAAACATCATTTGCATAATCATCACCAAGACATTCATATCATATTTTCATTTATCATCTTACCATATTGTTGTTATATCGATTTTTCAACCCGAGGGTTAAGTACATACTGTTCAAAGTATCCATTTCACAACACTTACCAATACGTCCCTTTCATCTTGAGTATTCCTCCATTTGAGTAGAATTTTACCCGTTGAACACATCGGAATATAATTCGGATACATGGAAAGTTTGCACATAAGTGCCACATATGTAGCCAAGCTACTATGTAACCCGCCCATAAGCGAACTCGGACTCAACTCAACGAGCTCGGGCTTTCGCATCCATAAGTGAACTCGGACTCAACTCAACGAGCTCGGATGCCTAGTTACATCTCACGAACTCGGACTCAACTCAACGAGTTCGGACATTCGCATCCATAAGTGAACTCGGACTCAACTCAACGAGCTCGGATGCCTAGTTACATCTCACGAACTCGGACTCAACTCAACGAGTTCGGACATTCGCATCCATAAGTGAACTTGGACTCAACTCAACGAGTTCGGATGCCCAAATATCCCAGTGACATGTCACTTGTATTCTAATCCATTCCTAAGGTTCAACGGGACCTTTTTCCCAATCATGTGTCTCAACCATCTTCTACGGAATGCCGATACCGATACTCGGTAGTATTTCACATTTTCCAAGTATATCACATAATTTGACATATTATCAAACAATTATCACGAGTATAATATTTCATAATAATTATCATATCATTTAAATAATATAAAAACATTTAAAATAATAACTATGTTACCAACATTTACATATGAACTTACCTCGTCGTATGCGAAAATGGCTACTTTTACCATTTCGTCCACAACAGTATTTTCCCCATTTTAGCCGAATTTCAGTTTTCCTTGCTCTATCATTTAAAATATAGTCTAATTAGGACTCACATTATTCAAATTGACCCAAAATCATAATTTGGAAAAATTACAATTTTGCCCCTAAATGACCAAAATGCCCTTACTACTAAACTTTCCAAAAATTCCATCCATGTCCAATTTTTGTCCATAAACTTAGAAATTGGTAAAATTGCTATTTAAGACCTCTAATTAATATTTCAAAACAATTTCATACTAGAAACTTCTAGAATGCAAGTTTTGCAAATTATTCGATTTAGTCCCTAATTTCAATTTAAGCACTTTAGGCATAGGATTTCATCACGAAAATTTCACACAATCATGCAATCATATCATAAACATCAAAATAATTATAAAATAATTATTTCTATCTCGGATTTTGTGGTCACGAAACCACTATTCCGATTAGGCCCTAATTCGGAATATTACATTCATGACCTCCATAGTGTTTCCTGAAAACATCAAATTGACTGAGTAAAATAGGAATTAATTTTATTTACACCCTAAATTTACTAAAACTTAAAATTAAATAAATTAAAAGAAATTTGGGTTGCCTCCCAAAAAGCGCTTTTGTTTAACTTCGTTAGCTCGACGACTTGTTATTCAAATTTTGGGCTCATTGATTACAATCTCCTCAATTGTGTGTGTTTGAAAATTCTCGAAAAAGGGTTTTAGTCGTTGACCGTTCACTTTAAAGCACTTTCGTGTTTCTTTGCTTTGAATTTCAACTGCACCATTTGAAAATAAATTAGTAATAATAAACGGTCCTATCCATTTGGATCAAAGCTTACCAGCGAAGATTTTTAAAGTGGAGTCGTATAGGAGAACTTTTTGTCCTATTGAAAACTGCTTCCTAATGATGAACTTGTCATGAAATGCCTTCGTCTTTTTTTTATAAACTCGAGCATTTTCATATGCATCATTTTTTATTTCCTCGAGTTCCTGGATGTCTAATTTCTGAGATTTTCCTGCAGACTCTATTTCCATATTACACTGCTTGTAATGGCCTAAATTCAAAATTATCGGAACAGTAGTTTCGTAACCACAAATCCGATTTAAAGAGAAATTTATTTCAATATTTTTGCATGAAAATTTATATGATAGGAAAATCGTATGAAAATATTGATAGAAAAATTTTACCGATTTAGTGGTTAGTTAGAAAAAGAAATTATTGAAGAAATTGGGTAAAAATAAGGTATCGAGACCTTTATCTCATAAAACCGAGTCAAAAATAATTTTATAAATATTTATGAAATGTTAGTAATGTGGTATTAAAATTTCGTTAGGAAATTTTAATGTTTGGGTAGTCAATTAAATGAAAAGGACTAAATTGTAATAGGTGTAAAAGTTGCTAGAATGATTAAATAGCTTAAAAGTCTAATGAGAAAGGATTTAAAAGGCAATTAGACCCAAAATTTATTTGGGCTAGACGGCAAGGGCATTAAATCAGCAGGGAATTTGATAAATTAAGGGTAAAATTAGAATATTGCAAAATTAACTAAATAAAGCTAGGACTAAATAGGAAATATCTAGATTTCTCTTCATTTCTCTTCAATTCCAGCAGCTAAAAACGCCATAGGATGGTTCTATAAGCTGGTATTTCATAATTTTTGCACCAAGTGAGTTAATCCTTGCCTTTTTCTTGTAATTTTTGTGTTTCTAAGACTTTTACAACTAGGTCCTACTATTAAATTCATTAGTTTTTGATTTCATGGATGAAATTGAAAGTCACCATGATTGAGTTCTGTAAGTTTATGATGAAATAGAATGAAATTAAAGTTTTAATTTATTTATGAGATGATTTTATTAGGTAATTTCAATGGAAAATTGATTTTTAGGACCAAATTGTGAAAATGTTTGGAATTAAAGTCTATTTCTGAAACTATGATTCCTAAAGGCTGTAAACTAGTTTAAGGTGATATAATAAAGTGTTAATTGAGAAAAATAAGCTCAATTGAGAGACTAATTGAGTAGGGACGAAATTCTCATTTATTAAAAGCTTAGGGGAAAAATGGTAATAAACAGTTTGCACTAAAACAATTTGGACAGCAGCAGTACACTAACTTTGAAAAATCACCATAAATTGTATAAATCGAATTAGAAGATGAAAAATATATGGAATTAAATCTTATTGAGTCTAGTTTCTCGTAGAAGAAATATTGTAAGCAATGGATTTGTAAATTTTGAGATATAATGAATTTTGTGAGACAAGATCAGAATGAATTCGGGTTCCCCTGTTCTGACTTTGAAAAATCATAAAAAATTAAAGAAAAATAATTAGGAGCTTAAATTTATATTTCTAGAATCCTTAATTAGTCTATTTTTAATATAAATAAACTAGAATATCATTTGAATTCTGTATGAAGAGATAATTAATTTTTAGTGAAGAAGGGTCAGAACTGTTAGACAGCAGAACAGGGGTGAGTTTAAAGAATAAACTGTACTGATTGGCTAAACAAAAAATTCTGAAAATTTTATAGTAAGAAGATATATGAGTCTAGTTTCAGGGAAAATTAACGGAACTTAATTTGGAGTTCCTTAGCTAGAGTTATAAATAATTTAGTGGCTATGACTTAAGTAGACAGCTTTGAATGAACTATAAATAATAGTTGAATTATAGAGAATGTTGTATATGAACATGAAATGTATTAAATTGATAATTAAATTTATTTATTTAGATCCAGAAGATTCAAATACGAAGCTAGATCGAGGAAAGGAAAAAGTTCAGGATTAGTAGATTTTTGTGCACAAACAAGTATTAAGGTAAGTTTATGTAACTTGAATTATATTCTTAAATGCTTGAAATGCATGTTTTTGATATGAATATGATTTGAATGTTCATTATATGAAATTTTATGAAACATTGATATATTTGATAAAAAAAAAGGAAGAAATCTCAGTTGAATGAAAGGAAAATTCGATGGATCTCTGGAAAAGGAATTGACGGTAAAAGGATCAAGCCGGATGGGTGATCCTATCGATATAGCCCTCCCAAAGAATATGTGGAAAATGGATTTAGCCGGATGGGTAATCCGAATTAGGGTCTGAATTTAGCTGGGTGGTAATTGGATCCAAGCTCATTAGAGTAATTGTCGTTGCAGAGATTTAGCCTGGGTGGTAATTCGACAATACTCTATGAGTTTATATTCTGAGGATTTAGCACTGGGTGGTAATCCCATTTGTAAGAATGAGGTTCATGGAGTGTGCTCTGAAATGGAAATGTGTGCACATGAATATAAATTGTGGACAGAAATTGTACACTAAAAGTGTACCTCTGAAAATCCATCGAAATTCGAGAAATTCAACGGGATAAATATGGAAAAATAACAAGGAAGCGGAAATTATGGTATTGATGAGCTCATCAATCATAGTATATATTAATGGTACATGCAAATTATTGTACTAACTTAAATGTTGAGTTTGTGCATATTAGGGTAATAATGCATTGAATGGATATATAAATGTTTATTGTATTGTATTGAAAATATTATGTAAGTATAATTCTTGTTACATGAGCTTACTAAGCACAAAGTGCTTACCACATTTCATTTTCCCTGTTTTGTAGTGTTAAGAGCTCGGAGATCGGATTTGGTCGGAGACACATCACACTATCAACCTCAAGATTTCGGTATATAAAGAAACTTTATTTTGGAAATCAATGGCATGTATAAGCTAATAAAGTAAATGATTTTGTGAAATGAATGTAGTGTTGGCCATTGGTATGGTTAACAAACTGGTTTTGGGTATGTGATGATGTTATCTTATAAATATGCATGAATATATTTGGAAAATATGTTGAATTGGTTTGGTTGATGTGGATTGGTCTCGGTTTAAAATTTACTGGGAATGTTAGATATCTATAAAAGGGGATATATTGAGTTAAAAAAAATTTAATTTGTAAACTCTGGTAATACTTCTTACCCTATTAAAGCAATGAATACGGGTAGGGTATTACATTTATTGGTATCGAGCTACGGTTTAGCGGTTCTAGGACTGATGTAGTAAATACGGGATTAGCTATACATGCCATTTAAATTATTATTGATAGTGTGATATCTCTTGACCATTTAAATGTGTTTTTCTTATAGTAATGTCATCCGACCAGAGCTCAATCCGAGGAAGCTGGGAGTCATGCTCCGGCTTCAGTACAAAGAGAAGAAACTAGCGCAGAGAAGGCCGAGGCAGAGGGTCGAGGGGAGGAGGCAAAAACAGCCTTCTTTCAAATGATGAATGAATGGTTTAATCAATACTTAAGAACTAACCCTGTAGTGCAGCAAGTTCAAGCTCCCACTCCTGCTCCTCCACCGGTTCTCGAGATTCCACAAGGTGCAGTCTTTGAATGCATCGAGAAAGGAAAAAGCTCCAGTAGATAAAATTCAAAAATATGGGGTAGAAGAATTTGAGCAGCGATTGATGATGATTCGAACGGGCTGAATTCAGTTAGAAAACACTACTCGGGTTTTGGAGGAATTATCTTGTACACTCGAAGAATATGCAAATGTGCCGTCTCATTGCTAAAAGACACAACTTACCATTGGTGGAATACTAAAGCTTCATTGTTCGAAAGAAGAAATTACATGGGAGTTCTTTAAGAATGAATTTAAAAAGAAATATATCGACCAAAGGTTTCTCGATCGGAAGAGAAAAGAATTTCTTGAGTTGAAAGCAGGTAATGATCGAGATCTGAATATGAAAGAGAATTTGTTCGATTGAGTAAATATGCTCGAGAATGAGTACGATCGGTGAAGTGAAATGTGCAAGCGATTGAAGAAGGGTTGAATGAAGACATTAAGCTCTTGATCGAATTCTTGAAATTCGAGAGTTTGCTACATTGGCGAGAGAGAGCTTATAAAGCGGAAGAATTGAGCAAAGAAAAGAAACAAGTGAGAGGAAGCTCGAATTTTTAGTAAAAGACCGATGGGAAAATCGATTTTCTACTTCAAAGAAATTGAAGAAGTATCGGGATCGTTCTACCTCATTGCCACTTTGGGTATTGGGCGAGAGGCGAGGTTCTCAACGCACTAATCCAAGACCTTCTACTCCATCGGTGACCGGTGTTGGTAGTGTTGGCACTCCTAAGCCGAGATGCGATCGTGTAATAAAGCTCATTTTGGTGAATGTCGATTAAAGAGCGGGGCTTGTTACCGATGTGGTTATTTTGACCATTTCCTCGAGAGATTGTCGAGAAAGAAGTGAAAAAGAAAGCGAGCAGATATCGGCCGAGTAATCCGGTTTGAGGCGGACCACCTCGACCATCCTGGTAATGTCGGTGGTAGCCGAGGAACTACGAAAGGTATTGCGATCAGTGCGAAGCACGAGCACTGCTAGGACATATGCCATCCGTGCGAGAGAAGATGCCTCAATTTTTGATGTTATTCTGGTACATTTTCTTTACTTGATCATCGATATTATTGCATTGATTGATCCACGGTTCTACGCATTCATATATATGTGTTAAACTTGCAATTGTTAAAAATTTATCTGTTGAACCTCTGAATTTGTGGTTAAAGTCTCGAACCCCAGGTCAATCTGTTTTGGTGGATAAAATTTGTAAAAATTGTCCTTTGATGGTAAGAGGTTCTTGTTTCGGTGATTTGATGTTCTTGCCATTTGATGAATTTGGCGTGATAATGGGCATGGATTGGTTAACTTGACATGATGCGGTAGCAAATTGTAGACAAAAATATATTGTGCTAAAATGTCGAATGGTGAGTTGCTCGGGTTAAATCGATCGAGACAGAGGGTTATCGATATGATTTTGATAATAGCGACATGCAGGTATGTCAAAAAGGGTATGATGCTTACTTGGCTTATGTACTTGACACCAAGGTATACGAGTCAAAAATACGAGCGGTTCCAATAGTATGTGAATTTTTCGATGTGTTTCGGAGGAATTACCGAGATTGCCACGAAAAAGAAGTGGAATTTTCTATAGATTTGATTAGGGAACTACTCCGATTTCTATAGCTCTCGCACCAAATGGCTCCTACTGAAATTAAAAGAGTTAAAGACACGATTGCAAGAGCTCGTTGATAGGGGTTTTATTCGACCGAGTCATTGACCTTGGGGTGCTCGGTTACTGTTTGTGAAAAGAAAGAGCGGGTCTTTGAGATTGTGTATATCGACTCTGGCGACTTAATAAAGTAACCATAAAGAATAATTACCCGTTACCGGATTGATGATTTATTTGATCATCCGAAAGGTGCTATCTGTGTTTTCAAAAATTGATCTTCGATCGGGTTATTATCAGTGCGGGTAAAGGAGTCGGATGTGCCAAAAAAAACAGCCTTCGGAACCAGTGCGGGCATTATAAGTTTACGGTCATGCCATTTGGGTTAACTAATGCACTGCAGTATTCATGGATTTGATGAACCGGATATTCAAGCGGTATTTAGACAGATTTTTGGTAGTATTCATTGATGATATTTTGGTTTATTCTCGGGATGAAGAAGAACATGCGAACGTTTGAGAATTGTGTTACAAATTTCTGCGAGAAAAGCGATTATATGCTAAATTCGGTAAATGTGAATTTTGGCTTCGAGAAGTGGGTTTTCTAGGACATATTGTATCTCAGAAGGTATCGAGTAGATCCAAGTAAAATCTCGGCTATTGTCAATTGGAGTCCACAGAAGAATGTATACGAAGTTAGAAGTTTCTTGGGTTTATTTGGTTATTATCGGAGATTTGTACAGGATTCTCTATGATAGCTTCTCCAATGACTCGATTATTGCGAGAAAGATGTTAAGTTCGAGTGGGTGATGAATGTCAACAAAGTTTCAATCGATTGAAAGATCTACTAACGAAAGCACTGTATTATTAGTGCGGCTGAACCGGGTAAGGAATTTGTTATTTCTGAGTGATGCCTCGTTAAATGGTTTAGGTTGTGTTTTAATGCAAGAAGGTAAATTAATAGCCTATGCTTCAAGACAACTTAAACCACATGAAAGAAATTACCCAAAGTACATGATCTTGAATTAGCATTTGCTATTGTATTTGCAATGAAGATATGGCGGCATTACTTGTATGGTGAGAAATGTCATATTTATCACGATCATAAAAACTTGAAATATTTGATGACACGAAAGATTTGAATTTGAGGCAGTAGCGGTGGCTTGAACCGATAAAGGACTATGATTTGGTTATTGATTACCATCGGGTAAAGCTAATGTTATAGCTGATGCTTTGAGCGAAAATCTCTGTTAGCTTTGCGAGCTATGAATACCGGTTATCATTGGTGATGATGGTTCAATCTAGCGAGAATTAAGAGCTAAACCGACATTTTTACTGATAAATATGTGAAGCTCGGAAGATTGATGATAAGTTACAAGTTAAGCGGGCACAGTATGAGTCGGGTAATGATTCGAATTTCAGATTGGTTCGATGGTTGTTTATTATTCAGAGGTAGAGTATGTGTACCTCGTAATTGAGTTCATACTGAAGATTTTACGTGAGGCTCACACCGGTACTATATGTCCGTACATCAGGAGAGTAATAAAATGTATAATGATCCGAAAAGATGTACTTGGTGGCGGGAATGAAACGTGATATCTACGAGTTTGTATCAAGGTGTTTAATATGTCAGCAAGTTAAAAGTGAACATCAGTACCTTGGGGTTACTTGACCAATTACTATACAGGAATGGAAATGGGAAAGAATCACTATGGATTTTGTATCGGGGTTACCTTTTTCTCGAGGAAAAAGATGCTATTTGGGTGATTGTTGACCGATTGACAAAGTCAGCTCACTTTATTCGATGCGTATGGATTATTCTTTAGATAAACTATTTGAACTGTACATATCCGAGATTGTCAAGCTACATGGAGTGCCTGTCTCTATTATATCGATAGAGATCCCCAATTTACGCCTCGTTTACGGAACAAATTGCAAGAAGCCTTGGGTACTCGGTTGTACTTGAAGATCGCATTTCATCCTCGAGACGGATGGTCAATCGAGCGTGTAATTCAAGTATTGGAAGATATGCTCCGATGTTGTGTACTAGAGTTTGAAGGTAATTGGGAGAAGTACCTACCTTTGATTGAATTTGCTTACAATAATAGTTATCGATCGAGTATTAAAATGGCTCGTATGAAGCTTTGTATGGTAGAAAATGTAGAACACCGTTATATTGGGATGAGCTCGGTGAAAGGAAGATACATGGGGTTGATTTGATCCAGGAAAGCGAGAAGAAAAAGTAAAGATTATTCGAGATAGTCTAAAAGCGACTTTTGATCGACAAAAGTCATATGCCGACCTTAAGCGAAAAGAGATTAAATTTCAAGTCGGTGACAAGGTATTTGAAAGTGTCTCCTTGGAAGAAAGTCCTCCGATTCGGTCGAAAAGGTAAACCGAGTCCAAGATTTATCGGGCCATATGAAATCATAGAAAGAATTGGACCGATCGCTTATCGATTGGCATTACCACGGAACTTGATAGAATCCATAATGTTTTTCATGTATCTATGTTGCGATGATATCGATCAGATCCTTCACATGTTATTTCTCGACGTAGTGGAGATTCAACCGGATATGACTTACAGTGAAGAACCGGTCAAAATATTGACACGGGAGACAAAAGAGCTTAGAAATAAAAAGATAAATTTGGTGAAAGTATTGTGGCAAAAGCATGGGATTCAGGAAGCGACATGGGAACCGGAGGAGGCAATGAGGAAACAATACCCAAACCTCTTTACTGGTAAGATTTTCGAGGACGAAAATCCTAAAAGGGGGGGAGAGTTGTAATGGCCTAAATTCAAAATTATCGGAACAGTGGTTTCGTAACCACAAATCCGATTTAAAGAGAAATTTATTTCAATATTTTTGCATGAAAATTTATATGATAGGAAAATCGTATGAAAATATTGATAGAAAAATTTTACCGATTTAGTGGTTAGTTAGAAAAAGAAATTATTGAAGAAATTGGGTAAAAACAAGGTATCGAGACCTTTATCTCGTAAAACCGAGTCAAAAATAATTTTATAAATATTTATGAAATGTTAGTAATGTGGTATTAAAATTTCGTTAGGAAATTTTAATGTTTGGGTAGTCAATTAAATGAAAAGGACTAAATTGTAATAGGTGTAAAAGTTGTTAGAATGATTAAATAGCTTAAAAGTCTAATGAGAAAGGATTTAAAAGGCAATTAGACCCAAAATTTATTTGGGCTAGACGGCAAGGGCATTAAATCAGCAGGGAATTTGATAAATTAAGGGTAAAATTGGAATATTGCAAAATTAACTAAATAAAGCTAGGACTAAATAGGAAATATCTAGATTTCTCTTCATTTCTCTTCAATTCCAGCAGCTAAAAACGCCATAGGAGGGTTCTCTAAGCTGGTATTTCATAATTTTTGCACCAAGTGAGTTAATCCTTGCCTTTTTCTTGTAATTTTTGTGTTTCTAAGACTTTTCTGACTAGGTCCTACTATTAAATTCATTAGTTTTTGATTTCATGGATGAAATTGAAAGTCACCATGATTGAGTTCTGTAAGTTTATGATGAAATAGAATGAAATTAAAGTTTTAATTTATTTATGAGATGATTTTATTAGGTAATTTCAATGGAAAATTGATTTTTAGGACCTAATTGTGAAAATATTTGGAATTAAAGTCTATTTCTGAAACTATGATTCCTAAAGGCTGTAAACTAGTTTAAGGTGATATAATAAAGTGTTAATTGAGAAAAATAAGCTCAATTGAGAGACTAATTGAGTAGGGACGAAATTCTCATTTATTAAAAGCTTAGGGGAAAAATGGTAATAAACAGTTTGCACTAAAACAATTTGGACAGCAGCAGTACACTAACTTTGAAAAATCATCATAAATTGTATAAATCGAATTAGAAGATGAAAAATATATGTAATTAAAGCTTATTAAGTCTAGTTTCTCGTAGAAGAAATATTGTAAGCAATGGATTTGTAAATTTTGAGATATAATGAATTTTGTGAGACAAGATCAGAATGAATTCGGGTTCCCCTGTTCTGACTTTGAAAAATCATAAAAAATTAAAGAAAAATAATTAGGAGCTTAAATTTATATTTCTAGAATCCTTAATTAGTCTATTTTTAATATAAATAAACTAGAATATCATTTGAATTCTGTATGAAGAGATAATTAATTTTTAGTGAAGAATGGTCAGAACTGTTAGACAGCAGAACAGGGGTGACTTTAAAGAATAAACTGTACTGATTGGCTAAACAAAAAATTCTGAAAATTTTATGGTAAGAAGATATATGAGTCTAGTTTCAGGGAAAATTAATGGAACTTAATTTGGAGTTCCGTAGCTAGAGTTATAAATAATTTAGTGGCTATGACTTAAGTAGACAGCTTTGAATGAACTATAAATAATAGTTGAATTATAGAGAATGTTGTATATGAACATGAAATGTATTAAATTGATAATTAAATTTATTTATTTGGATCCAGAAGATTCAAATACGAAGTTAGATCGAGGAAAGGAAAAAGTTCAGGATTAGTAGATTTTTGTGCACAAACAAGTATTAAGGTAAGTTCATGTAACTTGAATTATATTCTTAAATGCTTGAAATGCATGTTTTTGATATGAATATGATTTGAATGTTCATTATATGAAATTTTATGAAACATTGATATATTTGATAAAAAAAAAAGGAAGAAATCTCAGTTGAATGAAAGGAAAATTTGATGGATCTCTGGAAAAGGAATTGACGGTAAAAGGATCAAGCCGGACGGGTGATCCTATCTCGATATAGCCCTCCAGAAGAATATGTGGAAAATGGATTTAGCCCGGATGGGTAATCCGAATTAGGGTCCAATTTAGCTCGACTGGTAATTCAGATCCAAGCTCATTAGAGTAATTGTCGTTGCAGAGTTGATTTAGCTGGTGGTAATCCCGACAATACTCTATGAGTTTATATTACAAGGGATTTAGCTGAGTAGTAATCCCATTGTAAGAATGAGGTTCATGGGAGTGTGCTCTCTGAAATGGAAATGTGTGCACATGAATATAAATTGACGGACCCGAAATTGTACACTAAAAGTGTACCTCTGAAAATCCATCGAAATTCTGAGAAATTCAACGGGATAAATATGGAAAAATAACAAGGAAACGGAAATTATGGTATTGATGAGCTCATCAATCACAGTATATATTAATGGTACATGCAAATTATTGTACTAACTTGAATGTTGAGTTTGTGCATATTAGGGTAATAATGCATTGAATGGATATATAAATGTTTATTGTATTGTATTGAAAATATTATGTAAGTATAATTCTTGTTACATGAGCTTACTAAGCACAAAGTGCTTACCCATTTCATTTTCCCTGTTTTGTAGTGTTAAGAGCTCGGGAGATCGGATTTGGTGGAGACACATCACACTATCAACCTCGTGGATTTGGTATATAAAGAAACTTTATTTTGGAAATCAATGGCATGTATAAGCTAATAAAGTAAATGATTTTGTGAAATGAATGTAGAGTTAGCCATTGGTATGGTTAACAAACCTGGTTTTGGGTATGTGATGATGTTATCTTATAAATATGCATGAATATATTTGGAAAATATGTTGAATTGGTTTGGTTGATGTGGATTGGTCTCGGTTTAAAATTTACAGGGAAGGTTAGATATCTATAAAAGGGGATATATTGAGTTAAAAAAAATTTTAATTTGTAAACTCTGGTAATACTTCTTACCCTATTCCGGCAATGAATACGGGTAGGGGTATTACACTGCTTAACTGCCCAAAAAGCCTTGTGCTCTAACTCGACCGGAAGATGGCAGGTTTACCGGAAACGAGTTGGTAAGGTGACATGCCTATTGGTCCATTGTAAGCTGTCCTATAAGCCCAAAGTGCGTCATTCAGTCTCAAACTCCAATCCTTCCTGTTAGGTTTAACCTTCTTTTCCAGAATAGACTTAATCTCTCGATTTGACACTTCGGCTTGCCCGTTTGTTTGTGAATGGTAAGCAGTGGCAATTCGTTGAGTTACTCCATATTTCTCCATAAGTGCACTTACGAGCTTATTGCAAAAATGAGTTCCTCTGTCACTGATTAATGCTCGTGGAGTGCCATACCTGGAAAAAGCAGGTATTTTAAAAAATTCAACTACAGTTTTAGCATTATCATTGCAAATGGCCTTCGCCTCTATCCACTTAGAGACATAATCAATAGCTAAGAATATATAAAAATTACCGAAAGAAGAAACAAAGGGACCCATAAAGTCGATGCCCCACACATTGAAAATTTCACAAATATGAATAGGAGTAAGAGGCATCTCATTTCGACGACTAAAGTTGCAAACTCTTTGGCATTTTTCACAAGTTTTGCAGAATAAAGAGGCATCACGAAATATGTTTGGCTAAAATAATCCATATTCGAGAATTTTGTGTGCAATGCGTTTAGGTCCAAAGTGCCTCCGCATGCATAAGAATGACAAAAAGTTAAGATAGACTGTACCTCTGTTTCTGCTACACACTATCGTATTACCTGATTCGAGCAATGCTTCCAAAGGTAAGGATCGTCCCAAATATAATATCGCGCGTCCTTTTTTATCTTATTTTTTTTAGTCCTTGGTAATTCTGAAAGAACAATACCTGTAACGAGGTAGTTTACTATGTCTGCATACCAAGGATAAACTGCATTTGCTGAAAATAAGTTTTCATCTGAGAAGTTGTCCTTTAATGGTGTGTCGTCTACTGGAATCGCTAATCGACTCAGATGGTCAGCTATTAGGTTTTCGCATTCCTTTTTATCCCGGATTTCAAAATCGAATTCTTGTAGGAGTAGAATCCACCTGATCAGTCGGGGTTTTGCCTTATTCTTTCCTATTAAATATTTCAAAGCTGCATGATCAGAAAAGATAATTACCTTAGTTCCCAATAGGTAAGATCTAAATTTATCTAAAGCAAACACAACAACTAATAATTCTTTCTCGGTGGTTGTGTAATTGCTTTGGGCAACATCCAAAGTCTTCGAAGCATAGTAGATAACATGAGGCTCTTTCCCTATTCTTTGGCCAAGAACAACTCCCACACTTTGGTCACTCGCATCACACATGATTTCGAACGGGAAGTTCCAATTTGGTGGCTGCACTATGGGAGCAGAGACTAATTTCTGCTTCAGCACATCAAATGCGTCTTTACAAGTATAGTCAAATTCAAATTCTTTATCCTTTTGTAACAGACTGCAAAGCAGTCGCGCGATTTTCGAGAAATCTTTCATGAATCGTTTGTAAAATCCTGCATGCCCAAGAAATAAACGAACTTTCCTCACTGATAAAAGGTAAGGTAACGAGTTAATAGTATTTGTTTTTGCCTTATCGACTTCAATTCCTTTCGAGGAAACTATATGACCCAAAATTAATCCTTTGTCAACCATGAAATGACATTTCTCATAATTTAAAACAAGATTAAATTCTAGGCATCTTTGTAATATCTTAGCAAGATTATTGAGGCATTCGTTAAAAGAGTTACCTTATATCATGAAGTCATCCATAAAGACTTCGATGATTTTCTTGACATAATCGGAGAATATGCTCACCATACATCTTTGGAAGTGGCCGGAGCATTGCAAAGTCCAAACGGCATTCGTCTATATGCAAACGTTCCTAAGGGACACGTGAAATTCGTTTTGTCTTGATCCTCCGGAGCCACTAGAATCTGGAAAAATCCTGAGTACCCATCGAGACAACAATAATGGGTCTTATTGGCTAATCGCTCGAGCATTTGATCGATGAAGGGGAGTAGAAAATGGTCTTTTTGGGTAGCTGCATTCAAGTTCCTGTAATCGATGCAAACCCTCCATCTATTCTGGACTCGTGTAGGGACCAGCTCTCCTAACGGGTTTTTCACCACTGTCACGCCAGTTTTCTTGGGCACGACATGAATTGGGATAACCCAATCACTATCAGAAATCGAGTATATCATTCCAGCATCTAACAGTTTCTGGATCTCCTTCTCTACTACCTCCATCATGGGTGGATTAAGGTGCCTTTGAGCATCTCTCTTTGGTTTTGTGTTGTCTTCGATGGAAATTTTGTGCATACAAGTGGATGGACTTAGCCCTTTTATGTCGACTATCGTCTAACCAATAGCTTCCTTATAATCTCTCAGAACTCGAACTAGACTTTCTTCCTCATCTTTGGTTAACTTGTTTGACACGTAAGGTGTCTTTCTCTCCCAAAAATACGTACTTAAGGTGGTCCGGTAATGCTTTAAGCTCCAAGGTCGGTGGCTACAAAACCGAAGGCAACAATTTAGTTTGGGAAGGTAATTGTTCAAATTGGTTACCTCGGTTTGTCAACGAAGGTTGCGTTTCCAAGTGATTGACAATTTCTTGCAGTGGATCTTCAATGACTGCTAATTCCTCGAGATGATGTAAAATATCCATGTCAATGTTTCTGTAAAGGACAGTTTCCAACTCATCAAAGTCATGATATTAGGAATAAGATTGAGTTAAACAATCTAAAATATCGATGCTAGAAATATTTAATAGTGAGTTAGGATGACCCATGGCCTCGTAGACATTGAATTTCACGATTTTGCTATCAAACTCCATGGTCAGCGTTCCGCTTCGAACATCTATTTTTGCGCTTGCGGTACTTAAGAACGACCTTCCAAGCAAAATGTCAGATGAATTAATTGAATTATCATCTTCCATATTAATAATGTAGAAATCTGGAGGGAAAACTAATTCGTTAACTTTAACAAGGACGTCTTCATGTAGCCCTTCGGGATAGATAACTGACCTGTCCGCCAACTGGATTATTATTCCTGTCTCTTTTAAAGGACCCGCGTTAATCAGCTTATAAATAGAATAAGGCATAACATTAATGGAAGCCCTTAAATCACACATGGCTTTCTTAATGCCTATATTACCTATCTCACAGGAATTAGCAAACATACCTTGGTCCTTGTATTTGGGCGAAACTTTCTTTTGCAGTACTGCGGAGACATTTTCTCCTACATTTACTCTTTCGTTACCTATTAACCTCCTCTTGCTAGTACACAATTCCTTGAGGAATTTTGCATAACGAGGGATTTGTTTGATAGCGTCGAGTAAAGGGATATTTACCTCCACCTTCTTGAATGTCTCGAGGATTTCTTTTTCCTCCTTCTCTTTCTTATCCCTTGCAAGCCTCCCTCGAAAAGGAGGTGGCATCACAATTGCTCTCTGAATTTTTGATTCTGGCATGGCTGTTGGATCAGAGATCTGTTTTTCCCGTTCCTTGTCTTGCCCACGACTTTTGGCTGGAACTATTTCCAGAACCTTTCCGCTACGAAGAGTTATTGCACTGGCATTCTGTCGAGGGTTCGGCTCTGTCTGGGAAGGTAATTTACCTTGAAACTCTAAGCGATTAACTGCCATCGAGAGTTTACTAACTTGATTAGTTAACTCTCGTATTGATGCGTCTATCCTCTGTTGATATTTTACAGCATCAGCAGCAAGTCTTTCCACAACAGTTTCTAGAGATGTGCTCGGCTTGTGTTGTTGTGGTGGTGGTTGCAGAAGTCTCGGTCGGTATGATGGATTATATCGGGGATTAACTCTGTAATTCAGGTTGGGATGATCCTTCCACCTGAGATTGTAGGTGTTAGAGAAATGATCATAGCGTCTTTGTAGAGGTCCCAGAAAACCTCCGACAGCATCAACATGTGCCGTTAAATTGTTGTTAAGGATTGGGCACAAATTCGTCGAGTGTTTAGACGTAGTACAAATTCCACATAGTTGAGTCAAGCTCTTCGTTTCTGTAAGCAAAGATTGAACAACATTCGTAAGCTTATCCAATTTATCTTCTAAAGATGAAACGTTTACCCCATTAACCAGTCTTATCGGTTTCGAATTCAGCCGATACTATTGAGAATTTGCCGCCATGGTGGATATTAGTTCTCTTGCCCTTTGAGGGGTCATATTGACAAGTGCCCCTCCACTAGCAGCATCAATCATCTTCATTTCCATAGGGAGCAAACCCTCGTAGAAATATTGAAGAAGTGATTGTTCGGTCAACCCATGTTGAGGACAACTTGCACACATTTTTTTGTACCGCTCCCAATAGTCGTAAAGCGATTCACTCTCAATTTGGCGAATTCCCACTATGTCCCTCCTAAGCTCAGCTGCTCGTGACTCTGAGAAGAATTTGTCAAGAAATACACGAGATAAGTCATCCTACATTGTGATAGAACTGGAGGGTAAGTAAAATAACCATTCTTTTGCTGTATCAACTAAAGAAAAAGGAAAGGCCCGAAGTTTGAATTCATCTTCGGGTACTCCCTGGAGTTTCATGCTTGAGCAGACCATGTGGAATTCTCTCAAGTGAGTGTGTGGATTTTCTTTCTTCAAGCCTCGAAAAGTGGACAAAAGGTGAATCAAGCCCAACTTCAATTCGAAAGGAGTTCTTCCGGTTGGATAGTTGATGCATAACGGTGTTTGTTCGTTGAGAGCAGCGGCTAGTTGACGAATTGTTCGGTTTGCCATTCTTTTTGGTTCACCGAGGTTGCCTTTTTTTTCAAATAGTGGTTCGGTCTCAAGTTCAACCTCTTCGACTCGTTTCCCACGTCGAATTGCCTCTGCACGAATTACTTCGCTCAACTTTTCAACGTCGGATTCTAGGATCCCTTGTCCTAGCTCAACTCCTGCTTTACTTGCACATTTAAGAGCTTCTGTCTCTTTTCGTCGTGCTCGCGCTGATTTCTCAATCTCTGGGTTGTATTCGAGATCTCCAGATGAAGATCTGGTCATGAAGACGATTTAAACAATTATAAGTGTTGTCAGTCCCCGTCAACAACGCCAAAATTGATGGCTATCGATTCCACCAATATAAACCTACACCTAATTTGCAATTTAAAGCAGTATAAGGAGTAGGGTCGATCCCTCAGAGACTAGGTTTACTGAAAATTGTTTATCTCTCGACCAGATTTAAGTTTGGGCAGTTGTCGTGCCCGCGATGTTTAAAGGGGAATAAAATATGAAACCTGAAATAAACAAAAAAAACATAAAAAGTAAAAGAGGAAATAAAAAACAACAACTAAGTAATCTGAAGAAAAATCAATTAAATTTAGCTCAGCCTTAAGCACTGGTTATTTCCGTCTTTGACCCGATCCTCGAAATTAGGTGAACTCCTCTTTTCCAATAAGCTAGTTATAGCTACCAAGGACACCTCGGACACCAACTCTTCATTGTGTAAATTAGTTATGGAACTTCCTATAACTAACTCTTATCGATCGAACAACCTACGAAATATTCGTGATTTAGAACTCCGACAGCTTTGCGTTCTAGAAGAGCCTAGCTCGAATCAATGCCCCCAAACGTTCGGGACATTTAAATCAGGTTATTACTTCCCTTGACGGAACCAAACAGCGATCCTCACTTGGCACGCCAATGTGTTCACAGAAAACCAATTAGACAATCGATCCTTTCGGAATTCCAACTGTACGTCTAGCCACATTAACTCAAACGACATCTTTTTTTACTTAGTATTGACTTGACTCTATGAGTTGACGAAGTCATACTCTTAATCCGGAGAAATAATAAATATTGAAAATTGAGAGTTAAACAGCTCGGGTTCGTAACTCACGAGTTTTTGACTGGGTTAACACCGTCTTAAAGCTGAAAGAGGTATAGTGTGGCATGAATTTGATCATGCTTGAAGGTTGTGGATTGTGTTTTGGCTTGGTGTGAAGGATGATGAAATTTTGGAAAGGAAGGGGAACTTGGAAGGCAATTGAACCAACTTTTGAAAAAAAAACAAAACCAAGTGAAAAAGTGGCAGAATGCTAAACTCCAATTTGAAAAGGAAAAAAAAAAGGGAGTATTTCTATTCCAAATAGAAGTAGGAATACAAAGACAAGAGATGATTTTCTAAGAACTAAAAACCCCTATTTATATACATAGTGTTTACTAAAAATAGGCTAAAGCTAAATTAAAAATAATAAAAATAAATAATAAATAATAAAATAATATCTTCTATTTTTAGCTTTTTATAAATTCAAAATCGATGTTAAATCCTTGGCTTTCCCATCTTTATGATTTGGCCCCAACTCAACGATTTGTGTTTCAATTTGGCCCCTTTTTGCTCGTTTTTGACCAATTGCATCCCTAACAAGATTAAATCATAAAAACACTAATTAAGCAGGGATTAATTCAGAAATGAGCCAAATTTAAACACAAGAATCATGTAAATTAATATGTTTATCAGTACTAAAAATAAATATTAAAATAATTAGAATCGAAAACGAGGTATCGAGACCTCGAGAATTTTAAATCGAGCCATAAATATTTTAATAAATATTTATGGAGTGTTAATAAGTTAGTATTAAAGTTTCGTCGAGAAATTTTAAAGTTCTGATAGTTAATTGAATAAAAAGGACTAAATTGTATCAAATGCAAAATTGTGGGAAATGATTAAATAGCTTAAATGATAAAAGAAAGAGGGTTTAAAAGGCAAATAGACCCAAGGTCTATTTGGGCTGGACGACAAGGGCATGAAATCAGCAAGAAAATAAGGAGAATTAAGGGCAAAATTGGAAAATTACAAAATTTACTTAATAAAGCTAGGACTAAAGTGGAATTATCTAGATTTCTCTTTATATTTCTGCATTCTCATCAGCAAAAACACCATGGAAGAGTTCCCTTAAGCTGGTTTTTCATATTTTTACTTCAAGTAAGTTCAATTCTTGATTATTTCTTGAAATTTTTGTGTTTTTGTGACTTTTACAACTAGGTCCACTTGTTGAATTCATTAGTTTGATTCTATGAAAGAAATTGAAAGTTGTTATGAATATGTTCTGGAAGTATATGATGATTTTGCATGGAATTAGAGCTTTAAATTGTTTATATGCTGATTTTATTGAAAGGATTGAATAGAAAGTGAATGTTTGGGACCTAATTGTAAAAGAGTTTGAAGTTAGAGTTTTATGTGAAAATTCTGAATTTCAATAGTTATGAAATAACTTATAATGTCTAGGAAAAGTATTAATTGAGAAAATTATCTTAATTTAAGGGTTAATTGAGAAAGGGCTGAATTGTATGAACTGTGAAATTTGGGGCAAAATAAAAATCAACATTTTGCACTAAAACTGTTTTGGACAGCAGTAGTATTCTAATTTTGAAAAATCACCAAAAATTGTATAAATGTAATTAGAGGATGAATGAAATATGAAATTAAATCTTATTGAGTCTAGTTTCTTATAGAAGAAATGATGTAAGCAATGGAATTGTAAATCATGAGATATGATAAATTTTGTGAGACAAGGTCAGAATGATTTTGGGTTCCCCTGTTTTAACTTTGTAAAATCATCAAAAATTGGATAACAATAATTATGGGCTTAAATTTATATGTTTAGAATTCTGAATGAGTCTATTTTCAAGAGAAACAAACAGGAACATCATTTGAATCCTGTACGAGGAGATAATTAATTTTTAGTGAGGAAGGGTCGGAACTGTTAGACAGCAGAATAGGGGAGAATTCAATGAATAAACTGTATTAATTGGCCCAACCAAAAATTATGAAATTTTTATGGTAAGAAGACATATGAGTCTAGTATCTGGGAAAATTTATGGATCTTAATTTGGAATTCTGTAGCTCAAGATAAAAATAATTTAGTGACTATGACACAGATGAATAGCTTGAATATTCACATAAGTAAATAGTGAAAATTATGGATAATGTTACTTACAAGTGTGTTATTTATACTAAGGATATGGATGGAGAGGAGGAGGAGGAAAAATATACATATATATATGAATGACTCGTGTATAAATTGATCACATGCCTGATTATAATCGATAAGTGTTGAATTAGAAATGATATAATGTTTTATTTGGAATATTTATTATGAAATTATGATTATCGTTATAATACAAAAATCGAACTTCTGAGTTTATATGGCTAAATTTTAGTGATCATTTGTTAATTTTATGAATTTAATGATGTGTTATTTCATATGTATTGATGATAAAATCCTGAATAATGTAAAAGCATGAAAATTGAATAAATGATCAAATTGAGCATTTTAGTTCAGTGACAAGATGAATTGAAGGAAAAGACCATGGTTAGACCATGGAAACAAGTGATAAGTGATAGCTTCGGCTACACCTGATCAAGGACAAGTGAAAGTGATAAGTGATAGCTTCGGCTACACTTATCTGATCAAGAACAAGTGAAAGTAATAAGTGATAGCTTCGGCTACACTTATCTGATCAAGGACAAATGACAAGTAAAAAGTGGTAGCTTTGGCTACCTAATCAGTGAAAAGTGGTAGCTTTGGCTACCTGATCATCGGCTACTTGATCAGTAAAAAATGGTAGCTCCGGCTACCTGATCAGTGAAAAGTGGTAGCTTCGGCTACAAGTGACAAGTGATTTTTGTGTAAGACCATATATGGGATATGACATCAGTGTGATATGTGTATAAGATGTAAGACCATAGCTGAGCTATGGCATTCTAGTGAAAAGACCATAGCTATGCTATGGCATCAGTGATTATCAGTGAAATTCAGTGCATATCGGTGCAGACCAATTCCGTAAGATGTTCACTAATTTGAAGAAGTTTGGTAAGTATTACATGGAATGATGTGACATAAGGAAATACGAGTTGATGAGACATGAGTATAAAACTTGGTTGATGAATGAGTTCATTTGTGATTATATATTTCTACGCATTGAGTGTATTATCCATATGAATTGGTATTTCAAATGAGTTAATGAGAAAACTTCTAGTATGAAATAATTTGAGTTCAAAATGAAATATCATGAAAACGTACTTGAAATACATTGGTATATCTTGTATATGTTATTTGAATTCATAAATGTGGAAAGTAAATGTATGTGGAAGTATGAGATGATGATATCTGTACATGGAATTTATTGATGAATACGTACATCCAAATTTATATGATAGATTTTAGTGAACATTGAAATTGGGCTTAATAAGTGATTTGGGAATTTAAATCGTGATTGGTAGGAAGAGTTAATGAATTGAATATTTATGAATTGTTACACGTATTTGTCTGAAATACGAGGAAGTGATGGTAATTGATACATGAAAATATGAAACTATGATATATATAAAAACATGGAATATGTTTGATAAATGTATTCATTCATAATTATGGAATTATGTACCTCATGTATGCTATTTGCATAAAGATGATATTTCAAATACTTTGGTGAATAAAGCTTAAATATGAAATAGTATGAAATCGAAACAAATTGTTATGAAAATGTATTTAAATTATCTGTAAATGTTTCGTGCTTCTCGGTAATGCCTCGTACTCTATTTCGGCGACAGATACGGGTAGGAGGTGTTAGAAAAAAATTTACTGATTACATGTTTAATTGATAAAAGGACTAAATTGCATGAAATGCAAAAGTTGAGTTCTAGTAGCTATAAGTATCAAATAGCTATGGAATTCAAAATTGGAGGTTCTTATATGGAAAATGGACCATTAATAGGAGTTAGTAGATAAGTATGATGATTTATCCTTAGAAATTTTATTAAAGAAAAGGACTAAATTGAAAAGTAAAAATAATAAAAGATGATAAATGATTAAATAATGAAAATATTATCATATTTTATTATCTTTCCGAAATTAAAAATATGGAAACCCTAACTATGAGAACTTGAGTTCTAGCAAACTTATTTGGCTCAAATAGGTATGTATTTTTGTCTTGTTTTTAATGACTTTTATATTTCTGATATCGTAATAGCTTAATCTAGCTATCTCGAGGATTAATTTGTAAATTTATCAAAGTAATAGGGTTTTTCCATGGATGAAAATAGTTGAATTATGAAATTTTATGGTAGAAAATGAAAAGTTATTGATAGATAAACAACTTTTGTAAAGGAAATTTTGATGAAATCGTAATTTAGGGACTAAATTGTAAAGATGTAAAATTGATGGAAAAATTTTGAATTTTATGAAATACATAGGTTGTATTGTTACATGTAAATATCGGCTAGGCTTGGAACAAGTATTAAATTGCATGAATTTTATTTTCCGAGCCTAGGGACGAAATGGTCATTAATCAATAGTATAGGAGCAAAATGGAAATTTTGCCTAAGATTTGAATTGGATTGAATTGAATATGAATTGTACTAAATTTAGCAAAATTTATTCATATAGATCCAGATAGATCAAATACGAAGTTAAATCGAGGAAAAGAGAAAGTAGAGGATTAGTAACTTTTACGTATACGAGTATTGTTGAGATAAGTTCGTGTAACTAAATTGTATAATTATATGTTTGAATTGAATGTTATGTATGTGAATTGTGTAATTGTCATATATGAAAATAAATCACATATCTGATAATGGACATGTATGAAAATCAATCATATATCCGACAATGTCTGATAAATATTATGTCCTGTTGGAATAAATGAAATTCAATGGATACAGGGTTCCCGAATTGGTTGTGGTCCTGCATATGTTGCGGACACACCACAGTTTGAAAGAGCGTCCCGTTATTAGCTCTCATGAGCTTCTCGTTATATGGTTCTTGCGAGCTACCCGTTAATAGCTCTTCGGAGCATCCCGATTGGTTATGATCTTACAGGTGTTGTGGACACACCATAGCTCTTATGAGCGTCCCAATATATGGCTCTTCGGAGCTTCTCGATTAAAGGCTCTTTGTGAGCTTCCTGATTAATGGCTCCTCGGAGCTTCCCGATATTGGCTCGCTTGAACTTCCCGATATATGGCTATCTGAAGCTTCCCAATTAATAGCTCTTCGAAGCTATCCGTTATTGGCTCACATGAGCTTCCTAATTATGGCTCTTATGAGCTTCCTGTTATACAGCCTGGATAAGCTTCCCGTTATATGGTTCAAGAGAGAGCTTCCCGTTTATGTGCACGTATGAGCATTCCCAAATATGAATTGATGGATTACAGTTTTGTACACTTCAAGTGTACTACCTGTGTATCCATCAATATTTCAAATAAATTCAACGGGAAAAGTTCCGACATTGAATAATCTGAACTTGAAATAAATTATTATGGAAATATATATGTTATATGAATATATGATGTGGATATGTATATGAAAATTTTTACATGATGAGCTCATCCTTGTTTCTTAATATTCACATGAAGTACATGACTAACATGTTTCTTGAGGTTATATGTGTTTAGGCGAATTGCCAAATTTCTTTGGATGAATTTTGCATGTTTACTTTAAATGTAAATGAATGGTACGTTAATTTCCCATTATACAAACTTACTAACTATAATATGCTTATTCTATTTTATAGTAATTCAAAAGCTCGTTAGGTTGGAAGCTTGGCGGAGATATCATCACACTATCAATCGGCTTATCTCAGTATATTTAGTAAATCAACTTTGGTTATAATGGCATGTATAGGTTAACTTGGCTAATGTTGGCATATAAATGTTTTGGTTGTAACTAGCCATTGGAATGACTTGTGATGGACATGTTTTAATGTGAATATAAGAGGCAATATCATGTTTGATATGTGTTTGAAATGGTTGATTGATAGAATCATATTGGTATGTTAATGATTAAATTGAGTTAGCATATTTGGTAAAATATGCATATATATGAATTTGGTAAGTTTGTATACTTGGTTATAAGAGGTATTATATCATGTATAAGACTTGATTTTGAATGGATTTGAATGTCTTGTATTGGCTTGAGAATATATTTAAGTGTTTATGTAGGTGGAAGGCAAATTTGGGTGAGAAATATGGATTAGAAATGACATTATTTTGTCCACACCGGCATGTGTCTCAGCCATGTGTGACACACGACCTAGTACATAGGCGTGTGATTTTGCCTTGCATCTCTAGCATATTTAAAATTTCAAAACAGAATGCTTAAAATTTATCACACGGGCGTGTGACTTGGCCGTGTGACCCCTGCACTTATTTAATGAAAATTATTATGTTCACATGGTCTAGCATATGGGCGTGTGACTTGGCCATGTGACTTAAGTTAGAGAATTACACGGGTATGAATAGGGGTTGGGACACTGCCGTCTGCCCTACTTCAAATGCCCACACGGCCTGACCACATGGGCGTGTGTCCTGTTTTATCTTGGAAAAATTTTGAAATTTTGCGAAAAATTTTGAAATGTTGCAAAAAATTCTCTAAGTTCTTGATTTAGTCTCGACTTGATTTGAAGGTGTATTTTGAGCCTCAAGGGCTCATATAAGGGACAATATGATTGATTTATGATTAATTTCTGATATGAATGTGAAGTGATATGAAATGTCTGTATTTAATCTGTAAATTTTGGTAATGCTCCGTAACCCTGTTTTGGCGACGGATATGGGTTAGAGGTGTTACATTTATTAGTATCAGAGCTACGATTTAGTCGATTCTCAGACTAACGTAGCATGTACGAGTTTAGTTATACATGCCATTATATAACATGTGATAGTGTGATATCTCCTGACCATTTTAAAACATGTTTTTCATATAGTAATGTCATCCAACCGACCTGAATCTGAAGAAGTTGAAAGTAATGCTCAAGCTTCTGTGCAAAGAGCAGTATCTAGTAGTAGAAGGCTCGTATCTGAGGGCTGAGGAGGAGAGGCTAAAAAATCCTTCTTCCAAATGATGAACAAATGGTTTACAGAATTTGTAAGAACAAATCCGGCTGTACAACAACCTCCACCCCCTCCTGTTTCTTAATCAGTTCCCGATATGCCTCAAGGTACTAAACTTATTAGAACTGGTAAGCCTCCTGTTGATAAAATCTGTAAATAAGGGGCAGAAGAATTCAGAGCTACCGCTGAAGATGATATTGAAAGGGCTAAATTCTAGTTAGAAAACACTATTAGGGTTTTAAATGAATTGTCTTGTACACCAGTTGAATGTCTAAAATGTGTTTTATCACTGCTAAAAGACTTAGCTTACCAGTGGTGGAATACTTTAATTTCTGTTTTACCGAAAGAAATAGTCACTTGGGAATTTTTCCAAACTGAGTTCAAAAAGAAATATACCAGTCAGAGATTTTTTGATAAAAAACGGAAAGCATTTCTCGAGTTCAAACTGGGACATATGATAGTATCTGAGTATGAACGAGAATTTGTCCGATTAAGTAAGTATGCCAGAGAATGTATCCCGATTGAAATTGCAATGTGCAAGCTGTTTGAAGAGGGTTTAAATGAAGACATAAAGTTATCAGTTGGGATTCTTGAGCTGAAAGAATTTGTTGTACTGGTTGATCGAGCTCATAAAGTTAAAGAGTTGAGTAAGAAAAAGAGACAAGCCGAGATTGAAGCCCGAACTTCAAGTAAAAGATTTACAGAAAAGTCAAACCAGTCGGCTTCAAAGAAATCAAAGAAAAATTTTGACCGTTTTACCACCTCTGCGGGGTATTTTGGGAGAAATAAAAGTATTCCACGTTCTAGTTCAAGATCTCAGGCTATATCTGTAGCAAGTGCGGAAAATGTGAGTTATGTTTATTGATGTGAATCTTAATTAATATTTTGGTTGATTGTGGTGTGAGATGCAATGGTGTGTCTATATAAGTGTTTTTAACCATTTGCTAAATGCCTTATGGTAGTTGTTTGATATTTGGTTCATTGGATGTGTATGAAATAGATGTATAGATATGTTTGATTGGTTTACAAGGTAGGAACATGTGTAAATTGAATATGTTTTGAAGGTATGAGAATAGTTGATATTTGTTTGGCTTGGCACTTAAGGAATGTGTAATGTTTTGGCTTGTTTAAGAAGTCAAATTAGGCACACACGGCCTAGGACATAGGTTGTCACACGGGTTGTCACACGACCGTGTGTCTTAGTGATTTTTAAGTGTAGGATTTTTCACACGGCCTTATGACCCCTGTCTCCACTTTTTACTCAAAATTTCGTAGAAGTTTCAATTTAATTTAGATTTGATCCCAATTTGTTTTAAATGTTCCGTAAGCTTGAATTAGGTTTAAAATTGATTGAAAAGCATGAACATGATTTAATATGAGTTATTTAGTTGAGTTTGATCAAAATTATGAAAAAATTTTAAAGATTATTGTCGTAATGTCTTATAGCTAGGTTAGGCGACTAAATCGGGTGTAAGGTGTTACACAAATGCAACCTTAATTTCTACACCTTTTTTACTTTCATCTTTAATTTTTTTTTACTTCAATCAATACTTAAAAAATAATATTTTTTGAGTGACCAAAATAATAACAAATTAAATAATTAAATAATTAAAATGAAAAAATAAACATGATGTAAGATGTATAATCAATAACCCACTATTATAGGTTTAATCTTGAAAAACTATAATAAAAGAATGTTAAAAATTGAGTGATAATTTTAGTTTGGCAGACTTAAAAAGAATAAATGGCATTGGTAATGGACCATAGTCCATGGGATATTAGTTTCTTACAGTGTAAACCGGGGGACAAAGAAAGTTAAAACTATTATCCTTTTCCTCCATTCCTACCAGTCTTTGACTCTCTGGAACTGGAGCCGAACAAGGAAATGAAGGCAAATCTCTCACTCGACTTAATCGCCGACGTCCTCAGCCGTTTACCCGTTAAGCATCTTCTATGCTTGCGATGCGTTTCCAAGCTGTGGCGATCTTTGATCGACGATCCCGATTTCATCAATCTGCACCTCCGCCACTCCCTCGACTCCCGCACTAACCACACCCTCATCCTCAAAAACACCGATCTTCACACCGCCGATCTCGCCTCCCTCGGCCCTTTCGCCAAGCTGGAACACCCTTTGATGAGCTACAACCATGGCGTCGAGATCCAGGGTTCTTGCAACGGCTTGCTCTGTATCCGTAACATAGTTGAAGATATGGCTATTTGGAACCCTTCCACTAGGAAGTACCAAGTTTTACCTTATCTCGGTTCTTGCAAGGGTTACGTCTGCGGATTCGGGCACGACCCGATTGCCGATGATTACAAGGTGGTTAAAATTATTCAGCTGGGTGGGGCTGATGGTAAGCCTTTGGAATCGGAGGTTAAAGTATGCAGCTTGAAGAGAAATAGGTGGAGGAAAATTCAAGATATCCCTTGTGTTTCTTCCTTCCCTGTAGCCAATGGGGTTTTTGCTAGTGGTGCTTTACACTGGGTTCTCACTCAAAAACTTGATCTTTCGGAGGAAAATACGATTGTTGCGTTGGATTTAGCTACTGAAAGTTTCAGGGAAGTGCCTCAACCGGAGTACGAAAGAATGATATATCAGTTGAATGTTGGAGTATTGGGAGGATGTTTATGTGTGGTAGCTAATCATGGTGATGCTCGAGTTGATCTTTGGGTGATGAAGGAATATGGGTTGAAGGAGTCTTGGACTATACTATTTTCTCTTGCAAGTGAAGATGTGATTGGTTCATTGAGGTTTCTCAAGCCTCTGGCTTACTCTAGGTGTGGTAATCAAGTTTTGTTGGAACATGATAGGATAAATCTTTTCTGGTATGATTTGGAAAAGAAGAAAGCTGATGATGTCTGGGTCCCTGGTATGCCCTTTTCCTATGAAACTGAGGTTTGCTTGCAAAGCCTTGTTTCACTTAATGTCAAGAGAAGGCAGCAAAATGGAGAGGATAATAGGGATATCAAAAAGATGTAAGCAACTCTCACCTTGCCCCTTCTCCAGCATCTACTTGTTGACAATAACATATGATTTGATGATTTACAGTAGGGGTTAAAGCTTTCAGTTAAATGGAAAAAGGCCAATCTAAGTTTCTTATCATAGGAGATGCTGTTTTATGAAAATTCAATAACCCTGTTGGTTTGAACCTAAAACAGTGAAGCCTTATGAAGGCAGTAAGGCTTTACCATTGGCATGCCGAAGTATGAACAAATAGGGCTCCGGCATGCAAGTAGTTGTATATTAATGACAGTATGATTGCTTTGGTGCAACTTATTCTCATGGATGTTTTCTGGATTTTTTTCAGGGATGATTTCCTATCAGAGGGGTTCAAATTAGTGTTATAGTCAAGTGGGAAAAAGAAGGAAAAAGGTAAGCAGGAATAGCAAATGTACCATGATTTCCACACTGCTGGTTGATATTAATTTTTGACTGTTGCATGTTTGCTTTATATTCGGTGCCGGAGTTAAAGTTGTTTATTTACTATAGACACTTATGTGCATCAGTTGCTGCAGGATTGTTGGCCCTTGGTTCCTAGATGAAATTGTCATAAGGGTGCAATTTAGTAAATTACTCATCAACTCTATTGAAACATCAAGGTCTCCATTCTAGCCATTTAATTTTCTTCTGATTCCTGTTGATTTTATCTTGTTATATATTTAACAAAATCCTTGAAAGCAAGCTGACTTAATGGTTTTTGTAATGTCACAAATATATACATAGTTTCTTTCTGATTGTTGATGTGCTTGCAAGTATGGAATCAGGATAACATTGTGATCCTGGTTGAGTATGCTGAACCTGATATTTCGAGTTCAAGAACTTTTTTGCTTTTTGTGATCTGACTCATAGCTGCATAGACAAGTTCAGTTTTCTGGCCTAGTTTCGATGGTTTTTGGTAGTTGAATTAACATGATATGGCTTAAGCATTCTCTTCAAACCTCATCAACTCTAACTAGTTTTAAATATCTATCAGAATGTGCACTGGTCTTCTGGAGTGGAAGGTACCAAAAGTCCTATCTTGGTTTCTTACCAGCTAAAAGTCTGTAATTCTCATATCACCTCCGAAGGCAATTCAAAAACATTCTTGAAAGCGCATCTGTCATTTCTTTCACTCCGATACCGTGTAGAGTTTGACTGCTTTTTGAATGAGGAAGTGACGACATGCTATTCGAAGAAAGACAAGGCTTGAGTTCCAATTCTCTTAGGGTTCTAGAATTAATGCAACTCAAAGCTAGGTAGTAGTAATCAATCAGATTGCTTTCTTTTACTTTAGCTCCCGAGTTTCTGGCTCTGCTATATTTTTCCGCAGCATGTGTTGCTGGGGGTTTTTTGGGTGAAATACTGTTGTTTAAAGCAGAAGAATTGATGTTTGATAAAATTTCAGACCTTGTTAATATATATAGATATATGCTGCTTATCTGTTAATGCAGCATTTTTGTACTTGGTAAACAATGACCAGAACCAAAATCAAGTATCATGAAGGAGCAAATTTCAAAGTAAACAATTGAATTTTGAACTAAATAGAAATATTACCAAAGAAATATCCTTTCAAGAATATCAAAAACCCTAAACCATGTGATCACAAATCTTAAGAAGACATGTCACTATGTTCCAAAAGCATTTTCCTACGTAAAATAGCTTTTTATGTGTTGTGTGTGTATGTAATCATGTTGGCCATAATTATTAGTGAAAAGCCGAACTGATATTGAACTACTTAGCTGCTAAGTCGCTTTGGGACATTTGACTTTGTATGCTGCAATTTTAAGACTTTTTGAAGGTGAAATAATCAATGGCATGGGACAAGTAACCGGTCACTAGGCCTCCTTAGCTCACTCATCTCATCTCTCTCTTTTTCCAAGAAATAAGGGTAAAATAACAAAAAAGAAAAGTAATCCACTCGGTTTAGGGAAACTGCAAGGAAACCAGGCAGGAATTGCTTGTTTATATAAAATATAAAAAAAAATGGTCTATAAAGTTACAAATTTGCTGCCGACTAATTCAAAGGGTACGTTTTTTAAAAATTAAAGCTTTCTTCCTTTCTTACTAAAAATATTATTCATAATAATTTATGTAATACTTCAAAACATTACTACAGTAATTATAATACTGAAATAATTTAGAAATAAAAAATATTATATTCAGATCAATCAAGAAAAAATATCAATAGTCTCCCGAAATCTATCACATTAGTAATAAATACAAGTATCTTCTTCGTCGTTTCGAATTTATTATCATCATTATTATTTATCATGGTAAAATTTTTTAAGAACAATTCTTAATAGATTTGGTGATTTAGTGACAATTTTATACTGACAAATCTCATATATTCGCTTGAATATGATTAAAAATTAAAAATAAAACATTTGCTTTAAAAAAAAAATACATTAAACAAAACAAAACTAAAAAAAATGGACAAAATAAAATTTAAAACTATTAACAAAATAAAATCACAATAATATGAAGTGAAATTAAAAATACAATAAAACTGAGAAAAAAACCACAACAGAGTTAATTTGAAATAATATATGTAAGATAAATACATAAACTAATTCAAATTTAATATTGAAGATAAATAAAAATATTTATATTTAAAATTAAAAATGAAAAAAATTGTAAAATATTAACTACTGAACTGGATGAGGTAAATATCTTGAAAAAAAATAACAAATAAAAACGGTGCAATCGTCCACATCAGATAATTCACTGCAATACATTTTTGGTAATTTAAGTAATAAAGAGAAATAAATAAAAATAAAAAAATATAGCGTAAAATAACAGCCTTTGCAGCTTAGGTGATGACGGCTGTATGTAAGCAAGTGGTAACGAGAGAGAGGATCATTGGCATTCAATTGCTTTCCCTTTTAATCTCCTTTATTCAATCTTTACAAAAGCAGAAGGGTAAGGGTTTTTCATCTGTTTTGGTTCGAGGTTTTTTTTTTTTTTTTTTTGTTTCTTGTTTTTACCCATATATCTCTCTCTATGTGCTCTCCCCCACCGCAGCAGGCTGGGGGCTTCCACCGTCCAATGTCTCTTTTCCAATCCCCCGCCGTTGATCAACTCTCCAACGGCTACGATCACCGCCTTTCCTCTAAGCGTAAGTTTGACGATTATGCCTTTTCTTTCGACGAGGAGGATCCTTTAGTCCCCGTCAGGATGCGAAAAGACGATCATACCCATCAAGGCGCTTATCCGATTACGGCCGTTCATCACTCGTCCAAAGCGCCCGCTGCCTCTTTCCCCGCTTCCCTCGTCGATTCTCTCCCTTCCTCCTCCGATGTTCCGTCGTCCTCCTCCTCGTGTTCCTCTTCCCGCCTCCAATTTTTCATCCGGATGATCTCCGAAGGGAACACCATTGTCGTCCAGGCTAATTCGGAGGACACCGTGAAATCCCTACACGAAAGGATTCAGGTGATGACCGGAATTCCGGTGATGGAACAGCGTTTAATTTATCGCGGGAAACAACTCCAGTGGGAGCAATCCCTAGCTGATTGTTCCATCCAAAACGACGCCGGACTCCAACTCGTTGGCCGTATGCGGTCGACGGACCACCCACAAACCTGGCAGGTCATGGACGACATGATCTCCGTTATTTGCCGCCTTTGCCGAGGAGAAACACCCCCTTCCCCGACCAAACACATCAAAGACTGCCTGACCAACTTTTTTACGATTGCTCCAAAGGACAATAATGACTCCGGCCCTGCTCACTTGCAGATATTTATGGCATCTTCGGCTCCTGCCGCTTTGGTAATGCTTTATATGTCTCCTATTAAAAAGAATAAGATGTGTGCTGATGATTCAATAAGACATATATTAACTCAATATAGGAGTGCATTACCAAAACATTTGCATTCTTATTGTGCACCTATACTATTAGAGTTCTGCAAGCTCCTAAGGAAGGTTGTTAGCGAAGATAGTTTGTATGAGGCGTGCCGGAGTGCACTTGGGATGTTGTTGGAAAGTGTTGGCACTTCCAGGGGTTTAATGCTGCCAGAGGTTAAAGGGTTGATTGTCATACAAGATATTTTCCCCTTTGTTAGTGAGTTGGCTGATAAGATATCTAAGAACTTGGAATCCAGTGTAGATTCTACCAGTAGTGGGGAACCATTATCGAGTGATGTGAGGGATTTCACAGCGTTCTTGAACCCTTTGCGGTCTACCATTCTTGAGAGAGTGGCGTTCCGGATTCCCATATCAGTTAAGTGGAAAAAGAAGGATAACAGCAATGCTCCTTATGGGGAAGCAGTTGAGTTTCTTCATACTATATTTAATGATTTGTTGGGTAAAATGGAAAATTGCCTTATCAGAGTGGAGGAAAACTTAGCCGCAACGGGAAGCAGTGAAGGTGAATATCTTAGTTCAGAGTGGTCTCAGTATCTTGCCATTTTGAAGGAACTGAATGGCATCTCAAAACTTTATCAGGGAGCTGAAGAGCAGTTTTGGATGCTTTTGAGGAATAGAAAATCTTCATTATGTGCCTTAATTATTAGGTTTGCAAAGCGAAATGAAGATAATCGGTGGCTACTTGAGCACAAGGATGTCACTGATTTTGAATCCAGAAGGCATTTGGCCATGATGATGTTTCCTGAGGTAAAAGAAGATTATGAGGAATTACATGAGATGCTCATTGACAGGTCTCAGTTATTGTCAGAGTCATTTGAGTACATTGCTCATGCTGACCCTGAATCACTGCATGCTGGTCTATTCATGGAATTTAAAAATGAAGAAGCTACTGGCCCTGGTGTATTGAGGGAGTGGTTTTTCTTGGTATGCCAAGCTATATTCAATCCAGAGAATGCCCTTTTCGTGCCTTGCTCAAATGATCGTAGAAGATTTTTTCCTAATCCTGGTAAGATTCCTCTGAACTTCTTTTACTTACCATCCTGCCTGACTATGATATATTTCATAGTCCTTATTTTGCAAGAGAGATGGACTTTTCAAAGCTTATCATGACAGATGAAATAATTTCAAGTAGTAATTAATATATTACAAATGCTGTTACTAGATTTGTTTAACATTTGTGCTTTTTAGCCACTTGATGTAAGTAAGAACAGAATGAAGTTTACAGGGCCGTGAAAAGGAGAAATGATGACTCTTTTCGGCTTGCTTTTAACTCTTCTCTATGCCTGTGTTCCCCTGTTTTGATTATAAACATGAATTCAGGTAGTAGAAATGGAAATTTCTCGAGGACTGTCTTTGCAGCTAGTACTGGTCGAATTGGATGTGTGCAGGCTCTGGCATGATTGAAAGCATCTCACATGTTACACCATCTCAGTTTGAAACTCTCCCAAAAGTTACATGTTATCACTATTAAACATAGACACGGGCAAATACTAGCTTGAGATTTGGTATGAGAAAGAGGCAGAAGAGAGAATGAAATTAGAATGGAAAACAATGAAAGGTGTGTGTGTGTGTGAGAGAGAGAGAGAGAGAGAGGCAACCCAAGCTGAAAGTAAGGCTTTGAATCTGGTGGAAAATGAAAATTGCGAGAGTGAGATGCACATTAAGATGAGAATATTTGATGCTTATCTAGATTTCTTTAATTGTTGACCTACCATCATGCAAAATGGAACTTGTCTGCGTCTCCATCAGATATGTAATTAACTTCAAGACATGGGTTCGATTTTTGGGCATTGCTCTTGAAACCTAGTTCTGCTTTTTGCTTCTTGCTTGTTTGAAATATTTATATAATGAGATTCCTTTGAAATCTTCATTTATTATTAATTATTGTCATTGTTGTTAAAGCCTTGTATGCAAAAATCTTTTGATACCTCATGAGTTGTGCAGATTTCCTAATCACTCTGCCCAGGTATTTGTTGATTATGTGTTTTCTTCTGTATGCAGCATCTAGAGTGGATCCTTTGCACCTTGAATATTTCAGATTTGCTGGCCGTGTGATTGCATTAGCATTGATGCATAAAGTGCAAGTGGGTGTTGTGTTTGATCGTGTGTTTTTCCAACAATTGGCGGGAATGCATATCTCTTTGGAAGATATACGAGAGACAGATCCATGCTTGTATAGCAGCTGCAAGAAGATTCTGGAGATGGATGCTGAGTTTATTGATTCAGATGCTTTGGGATTGACATTTGTCAGAGAAGTTGAGGAGTTAGGATCCAGGAGACTTGTTGAGCTGGTTGCTGGTGGGAAACACATTGTTGTAAATAGCAAGAATAGGCAGGAATATGTTAATCTTCTTATTCGGGATCGATTTGTAACGTCCATTTCTGAACAGGTTGACCATTTTTCCCAAGGTTTTGGCCATATTCTTTCTAACTCAAGGCTGCAGAAGTTCTTTTTTCAAAGTTTAGAGCTCGAGGACCTTGATTGGATGCTATATGGAAGTGAAAGTCCCATTTGTATTGAAGACTGGAAGGCACATACCGAGTACAATGGCTACACAGAAAATGATCCTCAAATAACCTGGTTCTGGGAGGTAAGGACATACGGGATTTATTTAAGTCATGCTAAGGTCTCGGTATACCTTTTCTTTCTTTTCATTTTAAAAAATAAAGAAGGAAAATCTATATCTTCCTATTACTTTTCATGCACCTTATCACACATTCGTAGTCTTGTTTTAAAAGCAGGGACCATATGGATGTATCTCATGGGACCATATGGATGTATCTCAAATTGATTACACATTAATGGTACAACTAGTCAGAAAATTGTATCAGCAGCCTTTACTTCTGTACTACCTTTTTTGATGGTTTGATTTGTTGCAAATCACAATCCAAGTTTTACGTATTGTGAGTAGATACTTGCATCTTGTATATAAAATTCTGAACTGCTCTGGAATAGTGATTGGGAAACCACCTCAGTAGGCAAAGAATAAGCCCATAATGTTCTCGGTGTTTATGAACCAATGCTTAAGAAGTAGATGGTGCATGATTTAGTGGAAAGTATTCCTCATGGATGAAACTGTTGTTTTATTATTGTATTAGCATTTAGCTTTTGTCTGCTTGGAGAATGTATAATTATCAGTGTCAGATTATTCAGGCTTTGACATTAACCTTAAGTAATGATTATAAATATATGAAATCAAAGTGATGTGGTGGTATAAGTGCAATGCTTGTGGTTTGTCTTATTGCTTAGTTCTATGAACCTATACGCCTTTACTATTTCTCCTAAATTTTACTTTCTCATTTTCCGATGATATTGCAGATTGTTAGGGAAATGTCAGCAGAGCAAAGAAAGGTACTTCTTTTCTTCTGGACCTCCTTGAAGCATCTTCCGGTTGAAGGCTTCCGAGGTTTGGCCTCTCAGCTTTATATTTATAAGTCCTCGGAGCCCCATGAGCGTCTTCCGTCTTCTCATACCTGCTTTTACCGGCTGTGTTTCCCACCATATCCCTCCAGGGCCGAAATGCAAAAACGGCTTAATGTCGTTACTCAGGAACATGTTGGCTGCAGCTTTGGTACCTGGTAGTAAAACATGAATCACATTTTGACACAGAAAAATTGGCACTCAGCTTGTATAGGTTATAGGATAATATCATCTGCCTAATCATTTAGACTTATGTAAGAAGGTGAAGTAGTTAATTTGTGTTTTCCTTGATGAGGTGTCATTGCTTCTTCCCTATTTGTTTATATTTTTGGGTTCTCTCTCTAGTGGAACAACTGTTTGTATAGGTCTAGCATAGCATGAATAAGGCAGGGGGCAAGATGGAAGGATTGCTCTCTTCCCTGGACTTCTTTGGCATCAGCATTCATGTAATTACACAGTTGGGCAATGACATCTAGACTCACAAAACAGCCTCTAAATAGTGTTCTTTCTTTGCATGTCTCAGGTTTTATTTTTAATTGCACAATCTAACTTGTTTATTTGTGATGTTATATGGATCCATGAACGTAACAATATGTTTGTGAATTTCGATTTGACAAATACGATCAAGATGGCAATGGTAAACAAGTTAAAAAATTTGGTACTCCGAAAGGGCCTCTTCATATCGTGATGAAAGAGTAGGAGAGGGGCCAGCGTGGTGGCGACAGGGAACCATCAGCTAACTAGTCCTCTATCGCCACCATCTAACTAGCCGGGGTCCTTGGAGAGAAGAACTTGATAATTTTAACAAAAAAAAGAAGAAAAAGATTGAAGAGATTTAAAATAAGAACACCGAGGAAAGAAGTAAATACTTGGAGACAGGGAGTGAAAAGAATTTAACGAGGCAAATAATTAAACAAAAAAATATATTTATTATGCAAATATGGAGATCACATCTCATCACACCAATATCAAACTCATCATATAGACTCTCTTGGGACCGAAAACCATACGTGCATGCATGCATGCATGCACACATACATACATACATCCATACCACTTCAAAATGGAAAAGGAAAACCCATAGTTTCTTCCATCAGCATGTTGACCCCTGGACCCAAAAGCAAGTTCAATACTAAATATCAAACCCCAAAGCAGAAAAACAACCATTAAAGAAAAAGAAAGCCCTCATCATCCCACATCCTAAATAGTAATCATAAATAATAGTAGTATGACTCCGCCAACTATGACATACAACCTATAGAAAAAAGAAGCTCCTTTAAGCTTTTGCCACCTTACGTATGGTATTGGTCGCTCTATTCTTCAACTTTCTCAACAGGAATCTCTTCAGCTTTTTCATCTCCCTTTTCCTCCTCCGCTGGTTTTTCCTCCACCGCTGCTTCCACCGCGGGTTCCTCGGTCTCTACTTTGGCCTCCTCTGTAACTGTTTCTGTCTGCACCTCCGGGGTCTCATCCTTTACCTCCTCCGTTGCTTTCTCCGCTTCCTCAGCAGCCTTCGCTTCTTCTTCTACCACTTCTTTGGTATCGACTTCAGCTGGAGCTTCGGCTATGGAAACTTCGGTTTCCTCCGCAGCCGGAGCATCTGATGTTGTCTCAGACTCAGCTTCTACAGGTGCGGCCGCTGGCTCCTCTTTTGGCGTTTCCACAACCTTGGTTACCTCTGGTGTTGTCTCGTTCTCTGGCAATGTTGTTGCAGCTGATTGAACCTGGAAAAACCCGAAAATAATTCCCTTTATTCTTGGATCAAGTTCATAAAAAACATTTTAATTAATTATTGAGATAATTGAAGCCAATGATCAACTGAACATATTAAATGTTGTTTTCAAGTTCAAACTATGACAGTTCATAATCAGTTGATCATCCATCATTTGTTTTTGTTCCATTACTGAACGTTAAGGGAAAAACATTGACGTTTAATACAACAAATACTGCAACAGCTATATAACTAAAGCTTAACATTGCAGATTCAGATCTAAACTTTCGGGTTTAAATCTTGTGGATTACAGACAACTCTGTCTACTGTTTAGATATCCAACCCGACTCCATACATAACTATATTGCAGAGTGCAGGGAGGAATTATGGATGATCTATGATATAGGGTTCTATTAATGTTTAAAAGAAAAACAACAACATTATAAACCGAAAAAAACAGCATTACAGTTTGATTACCTCAACACTGGCCATTGGGGAAAATGGGAACTTGAAGAAAAGATTGAATGAAATATACAGAGATAGAGCAAGAGGTGACTGTATTGAGTGTAGTGAAAGAGAGGATGAATGTGAGAGGTATATATAGAGGTGTAAAAGCTTGATTTTAAATTAAAGAAATGGAGATAGAGAGAGGCATTGGAAGAATCTTTGCAATTTGGCACCTCATGTCACTGACACTCAAAACGACATTACACCATTGTCTAGTTGTAAATTATTCTACTTTTATTTCTTCTTTTTCTTAATAAAGTTGGTATCTTTCATTACACAAGATTTGTTGGTATTAAAATTAACTGGAAATGAATTGGTAATGGCAAATGGTGGAGGCCCATTCCTCACATCAAACATCATATCTTAATTCTCTGTATACAAACACAACATATATATATATATATATATATATTCATGTTGTTGGCTTAATTTGCTATGGTATTCATGTTACTTCTTTTACTTTAGTTTGTTCAATTGGGTCCTCCACCTGACCCCTTCATGAATACACTGAACCTTTACATATAATGCAAATATTTATGGCTATAATTATGATTGTAAAAGTTGAACGTCGATAATGACAATAAATCACAAAATAAGAAAAGAAAAGAAAATAGAACACACAAAATGTAAAAACTCTACTGGAAAAAAATCATGGGCAAAGGAAAAAAAATTCAGTGTATCGAATTCGAATGATACAAGAGGAGTATAGACTGTATATTTTTAAATTTATAAAATCATATTCTAATAAAATCAAATAGAAATAATGCAATAAAGTTAAAACACCTCATTCTAATAAAATCGATGAATTAACTAATTCCACTAATTATCAAATTTAAAAAAACATTAATAAATGGTGTAGACGTGAGCAACCCGATCCCCACCCAAATGAAAAGGCAACAACAACACAACAGGAGCCGAATGAGAGAGTGTAGGACGGTGTCAAAGCGGGGCCACATGCAACAACTACCATCATTGTCACTCTCGGATTTGATATGAAAAATTTTGGCTGCCGTGTGGCTGGCTTTTCCACCCCCTCCATGATTTACCCCATTCCTCTTTGGGTCCCATGTTGCCTATGCTTTCCTAGTGGACCTATCCTCACACTTGCCACGCATCATCCCTTCTTTCATCATGTTACCCTATAAATACACCCTTCATCTTACCCTCATACTTAGTGTAGTTGGTATCTAAGTTTTCAGCATTAGAGTAGTGATTGAATTAGTTTGATTATTGGTTTTTATTCAATCAATTGATTAAATAAATTTTAAAAATTCATAATTTAAAGAAAAAATCAATTCAACTAATTTTTAACTCGATTGTAATGATTTATGAATTTAAAAAAATTGATCGGTATTGATGTTGCTTGTGAATAAATTGCTATAATTTTTAAGATTGCAAATTCGAATCAATTTAATTACCTAATGCTTTTTTTTTTTCAAGTAGGAGGATAAAACATGGTGAGAGTAACAAATTTAAATTTTCACTTGTCTTGAATTCAATTTTATTTGAATATTGATGGTAAAAAAAAAATATCCCAACTCTAATCCGACTTGCGCTAAAATGTTACATATTATGTCTTGACTTGAATAAAGTGGTGATTAAAACTCTAATTTAACACTTGTTTGATGTAGTTTCGAATTGTATTACTTTCATTCCTTATCTCTAATAGTATATAGATTATTTTACCCTTACTAACTTCAAATGATTATTATTAAAGAAAAAGTGGCATTCCACTTGAATAGAATTTCATTTTTATGTATAATTTTTATACACCAATGATCACTAACCCGAAACCTAGGTATGAACCAGGTTGTCTACTTGCAACTCGGCCAGGCCCAATCAGATGGATATGTGCGAGGCGTATAGTGAGGGGACAACTAGGGAAGCTCGAGATATCAGCTCGCATGGGCTGAGGGGAGTTCGCGGTCCCAGCTTGCATATACCAAAGGAGTTCGCATATAGTAGATTGCAAGACCTAAGAGGCGACCCAGAATGGTACACATGTTCAATATGCTCGAGGACTACTCAGAATGTTAGTCCTATGAATAGTGAGGTCAAGTTCATGAACAGTAGAATCAAATCATGAATAATAATAATATGTATAAATACCCGAATGTTCCCTTTAATGATATACACAGAAAATTATTCAACAATAATAATTTTAGGGTTTCAATATTGGACAAAAAAAAATGATAAAGGAAGCATCGAGATGGGTTCATCGTCATGCAAACAATTAAATGGTTTGAAAATCTTTTACTATATAATATTCAGAATTACTCTGTAAAGCCAAAAGGAACATGATCATGATTCTAATCTAAAGTTTTTTTTTAAGACAGTGTGGGTGAGAGAGAGGAGGGTGCCCCAACTCAATTGGACCCACGACAGGGTTTGGGGTGTTTTACAAACTGGAACAGCCTACGTGCAATGTAATGTTGGATTTCGGACAACCTCATTCCAATCTGGATTCTAGTGTTTGGTTTGCATGTCACTCATTTATTGTTCATTATGATCAAGTTTGGTGTGGTATAGGGGTAGGCAAAACCCCCCATCACCTCCTCCATTCTTCATGCTTCTATATAGGAATATAGAAAAACTTTTAAAAAGATTCATTATACTCGTATTGAATACATATCCGTTTCCAGCATTCACAATTGAATTTGAGTAACATAAAATATAATTATTTTACTTTAAATTTTTATGATGATATTCTTATCATTTTCATGGCTCAAGGTTTCGGGATAAAAAAAAACAATACAAATATTTCAATTCACTTTGATCTTATAAAACAAGATGAGGTGAATTAACTTTTTTCATTGATATATATATATATATTGATACTCATAACTCCTCCTCAATCTTTAAATAAGATGATAAATACACTTCAACACATTCGGATCCATGTCCTCTTGCATTAACAATAATACCGATGTCAACCGAACTAAAACTTAGTTGACTTTGTTAAAATTTTTAAAGTAAAATTTTCTTGCTTTAATATATATATAATTTTATAACTATTTTATAAATTTAATTATAATTTCTCAATTTTATAACAATTTATAACATCTATTTAATTTTATAAATATTTTTATATTTCTATTACAAATTTTTTATTTTTCTTAAATTTTATAAACTTAAATATTTAGTTTAGTTTTGTAAAAGTTTATAATATATATAATTAAGATGAGATTAAAATTAGAGCTCGATGCTAAAATATTAAAATAAAGTTAAAGTGGAATGAACTTAAGTAGTGGACGAGTCAGAAAAAAATTGTGGGGCGGAAATAAATTATATATTTTTACTATAGTAAAAGTATAATTTTATCATTTTAATAGTCTACATCTTTATAATTTTTAAAAAGTTAAATTAAATTTTTATTATTTTTAGAAGATTAAAGTATAATTTTATTATTATTAATTTAAAATTTTATATATTATAAAAGGTCTAAATTAAAATTTTACCATTTTAGGGACGTCCTGCCACTAAACTTAAATATATTTATTTTTTGAAAGTAAAAATTGAATTATAAAATTATGAAAGAGCTGAAAAGTAATTATAATATTTCAGAGGTGAAGTGATGGGATTCTTTATATTCTATGAGATTCTTAGTATGATTCAAACTATTGTCCCAATCCTGTGTGGCATTGAAAAAGCATCATTTCCTTCGCCATCATTCATCAACATCATCATCATCATCATCATCATCATCCATGCTCATACCCTATGGCTAGCAGATAATGAAAACGTGCTTTTCCCAATAGTTGCATCCCAAAAAAGAAAAATGCTTTATCAGTCAAATTATATTCCCTCTCAACGAAAAATAAATAATTTTTTGACAAAAGTATTATGGAGGTCTTTATATTAAAAATCGAATTATATTTTATTTTTTCATTAAAAAAAGTCAAATTAATTGTCGTATATTATCTTTTTGTTAAATTTTTTTTTATCTATTTTGACTATTAAAAACCGATCCTTGTATATTAAAATGAGATATACGTGGCATATAGAGGCAAATCTAAGGAGCTGGTAGGAGCCCTTAATGAAATTTTTTTCATTTTGGCCCTTTAATATTTTTAAAATTTTAATTTAATAAGAGTAAAATTATACTTTAACTCCTTAAAAAAAGATAAAATTTTAATTTAATCATTTAAAAATTATATTTTTATTATCGTAAAAATTACAATAATTTTCTAGTTTTGCCCCTGGTGGCACACCATGTATAACTATTTAATTGTTCTATCAATCATGCCAATTTTCAACAACAAAAATTGATAAAATATTTAACTAAAAGAACCGATTTACTATTTGATTTAACATGTTAGAACTAATTTATCTATTCCGTTAATAAAAAATATATGTAATTTAATTCGTAATACACAAACCTCTATAATAATTATACCTAGGATTAATTTTGAATTTTGAGACAAAAGGAAAATAAATCAAAAGTGGTCGGCCAAGGTGGCCCAAAGGAAAAGAATTATGGTCATTAACTTTATTGAACAACGACTAAACGATGGAGAAGAAGATAGACAGACAGACAGGTCAGCTGCTGTTACCTCTTTTTACTTGTTTGATCAAAATTGATCTCCGCCATGAAAGTGAGGCTTTTGATGGACCCAACCAAAGTGTCTCAAGTTTGGGACCTCCACTCAAAAAAAGGTCAGCTGAATCATTGCAATAATGTTTCCCAGTCTTGATAGAATTGGGACAATATACGAAATTCCCCTCATACGTCAAGAAATTCACAACACATGATAAACAACCTAACCCTATGGAAATAATCATCTAATCAATCAATAATGATGCCTAATACCTTTCTTTTTTGTCCTTGTCAATCCTCCAATTTGTAGAGATTTGAATTACCATTTTTTGAAGGTAGGTAATGGCAACCTACTCAATGATTGTTTTTTTGCAGGTATTTGATTACTGTGTTGATGTTTGGAGTTTGCCAAAGTGATTCATAGAATATGCTCCCTTATTGAAGGTTTATGTAAGAGTTGTGTTATTTAAATTTCTGTTAAAATAAAATACAAGTAGTAAGATAGGGGGATATGTGAGGGCAAATGCCGAGGTTACTGCATTACGGTATAAGTTGCACAAGTGGAATTTGTATAAAAATTTACTTTCTCTACTTGATATTTAATTAGAATGAGATGTTTTAACCTTACTGCATTATTTCTATTTAGCTTTGATTATAATATTATTTTACAAACCTATAAATAGACATAGTCTATATACTCCTCTTATATCATTCGAATTTAACATAGTAAATTTTCTTTTATTCTGCTTGTGATTTTTTTCCGAAAGGGTTTTCAAGGAAAATTCTATATGTTCTATTTTCTCTCTCTTTTTTTTTTTTTACTATTTATTGTCATTATCGATGTTCAATTTTCAAAGTTTACATATTATTGTGCTTCATTACTTACAAGAAGTGTCTACTTGCATTTCCTTCTTGTTTAAGAGTGTCTGTCAGATATGCTTATTACAGTGTTTCTACTATCATTTTTAATTAGATTTAAATAAAAAAAATTATAAAATTTTATTAAGATTGAAATATATATATTACCAAAACAACAGTTTGGTTGATATTGATTGAAGTAAAAGTGAGATTGATTTGGTATGATTTAGTGATTTTATTTGACCCCATTAGCGGCAAAGCAAAAGATAAAGGGGACACAATGACCATGAAGAAAAGCATGGGTAGAAAGTCCAATCCCAAGGATTCTCAACACCTAAATATCAAAACTCAAAAGCATGGAAGCCGAGGAAGGCAAATTTAAATATGAAAACATCCGGTTACTCATTATAATGCCTCGTAAAGAAGAAGACAATCATGAAGTTTCAATGAAGCATTACACCACACTGTTAATAACAGTTTCAAACGACCAAATGTGCCTTAACTTGATTGGTGTCAATACAGGAGAACATAAGTTTGAAGGTAAAGTGCATTATCCTTCTAATTAAGAGTTGGAGAGGAACTATAGGTAGTTCTAGATATTATATCATAATGAATAATAATGAGATTAATGTTAAAAAAATAACACTCTCAAATAAAATTAAGTTAAGCTGATTAGTTCCTTTTATTTTAAATAATAGATTTAATTGATTAACTTTCAAAAGAATCCAATCAATCAATAAATTTGGGTTGGATTGAATTTGTAAATTGAGTAGGGACTAATTTAAATTATATATTTATTATATATTATAAATATATTTTTAAAAATAAAATATATATTCAATCGATTAAATCAATTAATTTATTTATGAAATTTAACAATCGATAATCTATTGATTTAATTATTTTAACTAAGATATTATTATAACCATTTTCCACTTACCCCTAAATGAGAAACTACCTTAAACATGTGAAACAAAACAATGGGCCAAGAACAGATTGATCAATTAGTACACATTAGTTAAAGATTTGTGTGAATGCCAACATTTTTCATTATGAAAACCAAACATATATAGGATTAGCATTCATCATTGTTGTAGGGTGAAGAGAGTATGGTGCCGGTGATGAAGGTTGGTCCAAAGGTGGCAAGAGGTTCAACGAACAATTATAGTTGTTTGGGGTATTATTTTCATGGAATGATGTATAGTTTCCCATTTGAAATGGTTTTACATATCCTTATGTATGCATAGTTACACCCTTTCACCATCCCCACTACTTAGGTTCGGTTGGGCACTTTAACATTGTTCCTATGTATCAGTATCTTGACAACATCTATTATGATAACAGAAGAATCCAATGAAATTGAAACATGTATGTGTTCAAGTGTGAAGTTTCGAAAGAATATGTTAATACATGGGTAATTTTACTAGACATTCTCAAACAATGGTCCAAATTTTAAATTACTCCTCAAACTTTAGAATATTGTAATTGAGTCCTCAAAGCATTAAAATGGTATCAATCAAGTCATTTTGGTGGACTAGCTATTGGCTTGGATATTAAATGCTAGCTCAAATAAGGCGTATATCATATTTAAAACACATGGATTAAATTGTAAAGACATATGTAGCTACTACATGACAACTTAAATATAACATGTAGGAGAAGGAAATAATTCTAAAAAAAAATTAATGACAATATCGGTTATTTGTAATACGTTGTATCCAAGTTGTTCATATGATAGGTACACACATATTTACAATTTGGTTTAGTTGTTCTAAATAGAATCAAGATTTAACACCTAAATTGACACCTAGGCTGATGGAAGGATATGGTTGATACAATATTTTGATACTTTGAGGACTCAATTAGAACATATTTTGAGTTTAAGAATTATTTTAGAATATGAGTGATGGTTTAAAAGCATTTAATGAAATCAATTTGTGTGAATCACCACCATTGTACACTCTTAACACCTTGTATAACTTAATTATTATAACAATTGGCATCGTCTATAAGAAACAAACAAAAAATTATGTATTTACTTTTACGGAGTTATCACCAGTAGGAACAAGGAGACCAAAATACCATCCATTATCAATATCAAAGTGAACCTGGACATTGAATTTAAAGCAATGTTGTAGAAGCTTATCATCTATCTTATCCACAATTTCAATGATGGAATAATAATCATACCATTTCAGTCTCCCTCATTACTCATTGTTGCGCGGAAGCGTCTAAAAGAGTAAAATTATTGTACTGAAAAATCACACTAAGTTCAATTCCCAGGAAAGAGAGGTGGATCACGAGGATCACTTAAGTACTAGGTCTTTCCTAGTCAGAATATCCCTTTATCGTAATTTAATAGCACAATAAATCACGACAATCACACTCACAAAATATATAGAAATAAACAATAAAGAACACCAAAATTTTAACGAGGTTCAACAAATTTTGCCTACGTCCTTGGGCACTACCAAATATATTTCACTCCAAAAAGTAGAAGTGAAAATTTACAAGTAGGGAGAGAGAACAATGCCTTAAGTAGAGAATGACAAATATGGGATGTTAAACTGAGAAATGATTAGGCCTATTTATAGTTGAGGTTCAAGGATCAACTTGCAAAGCCTGCATAAAATTAGGGACCAAAATTACAATTATCCCATGCCAAATTTCAACCCAACTTTTGGTGCCTTAAATTTTCTGATTTTCGGTGCCAAAATTCTAACACCCATATCTTTGAAAAATCAAAGACATGGGTAGCTGCCAATACTCATCAAGATTAGGGGTATTGTCGAGGTTCCAGAGTGGGAGAAGATTTTCCCACATTGCAAGTTCATGACAATACCACCCCAAACCTCCATATTTAATGGCTCTCTACACTTGGCAAATGTAAGGGTGTTTTGTTGGAAAAAAATGGTTTAGAAAACAGTGACAGATGCACAATGAAAGTTTAGAATTTTTCTTAAAACCGAACCTGGTTATATTTATAATAATAAATACTGAACCAAATTAGTACATGTGCTTTGAGCGAGGAGATTTAGGTCATTTCTTGGTTTTCTACCAAACGATTTTCTCTTCTATTCTCAAACCCTGGCTTACTTAGAGTGTAGGCTCCAACTTCACAAATCGATCGCACATAATGAAAATTTTAATTAATTTTCAGTGGAAGAACTAATTTCTCTCTATTTGAAACCAAAAACTTAAATTTTCAAGAAAATAGAATTTATTCTTTAAATAAATTGTTACTATTTTCTGACAAGTGATAATACTCAAAATATGAATAACTAGCTTAATTTTGGCTCAACCCATGGTTCCTATTTATGGGAAAAAGGTGCAATATTAGTTTGATTCTTTTGCATATTTATACATTGTGCCAATTTAGTTTTGATTTTAAAAAATTGAACCCTCAACATTTTCACATTGTATAATTCGATTCTTTTGAATAGTTTTGCTTTTCTTTGTGATCCTTTCCAGTGTCATCCTTGTGTTTGATTCAACGAAAAAAATGAAAAAAAATAAGAAAGCAAAACAACCCAAAATTTGAAAATTAGACAATTCAATTGCTTGAAAATATAAATACCCACTTCATTAGTTCAATTCAATTGTAAGTCTGATAGCTTAAAAAAAAATTTTTTAAAAAAATGAGTTTTGATTTGCTTCGTCAATGGTAGTAAGCTCAAGCTAACAAAAAAAAAAATGAATTGGTTGTGATTGAGAGATATCAAGTTCTTAGTCATTTGAAGTATAATAAAAGTAATGTATTTGAAGATTATCTAATTTAAAAATAAATCAAAATTTTATAAAATATATATAATTTTTCTTTTATTTCTAATTTACACATTGTATATTAAACTATATTTTCATGTAAAAAATAGGATAAAATTAGGTAATGTGTAAATATTAAGGGTTAAATTTTTAAAATCAAAATTAAATTGACACAATGTATAAATTTTGAAGGCTAAATTAATTATTATTCCAATTTTAAAACCCGTCACGTTAGATAATTATGGGTATAGTTTACCAAAAAGTAAAGATGTTTGATAAAATAGAAGATAAGTGTTGCTCAAAAATCTAACTCAGGAAATTTTATCAACAGAATGCTTGAACACAAGATGTTTGCATAAATTGGCTGTTAAACTTAAAGCGACTTCTTTTATTTGGATTGAAATTTTAAATGGTGGCCGAAGTCCAATCTCTTAGAAACAGATCAGGCACAAATGGAAGCCCAATTTAAGACAGGCCTAAGCTTCCACCTTTCACCTAATCTGTATTCATTAGGGTTGGATTGGATAATCAAGTTTCGACGCCGGATCTTACCGCCTTAGAAATTAGTTACCCGAACTCTGTTACTCTTTTTCTCCCGTCGTTGTGTCCTTGAAACGTCGGCGATTGGCCACAGTTTGCACTGAACGATTAACCTGAGCTTTTTTCCTTTGACTAGAAATTGTCTTTCAGGTTCGTCGTTAAACTCTTCTTCTAATTTCTTTAAAAAATAAAAGAAATGTATAGTATATTTTAGTCGCTGATATTTTGTTTGAAATTTTAGCTAATCTCCTTTGTACTTAAGTTTCTTTGCTATGTTGCTATGTTTTATTTGGTACTCAATAAAAACCCTAGATAGTTGGCTATGAATTTTCCTGCTTTTTTTTTTCTCAGCATCCAAAAGTATAGTTCTTTTTTTTTTTTATCATTTATTTTAGGTGAACGATTGCAGTAGAAGATCTCATGGGAATTTAGTTTAATTGATGAATGCTACTGTGGTATAACAGCAGAAATTGTGAGATTGAAGGAGGGGGAAAGAAGATGAAAGCAAAAAGGGAACATGGTGATAGTGTAGACGGGGAACGGGACTTAAAACGGCAGAGGGTTGTGGATTCACCATCTTCACCTCCTGAAGAGCCACTTGTGCCTTATAATGACGATGAAGATGATGAAAGGAGGGCATTGAATCACATAGGCAGCAGAGAAGAAGATGGTCACAGAGTTGAAAGTGAAGAAGAAGATGATGATGATGAAGATGATCCATATGGGCTAGGATCAACTCTAGGGAGGTCAAATCGCCAGGTTGAAGTGCGTAGAGACTGTCCTTACCTCGATACTGTTAACCGCCAGGTAAATAACTTCATTGTAACTACTCAAATTTGAATTGATTATGTAATTGTTCAATTACTTAAGATTTTCCAAATGGTTATTTAATTTTGTTTGATAGGTTCTGGATTTTGATTTCGAGAAATTTTGTTCGGTCTCTTTGTCGAATTTGAATGTGTATGCGTGCCTGGTCTGTGGGAAGTATTACCAAGGAAGAGGGAAGAAGTCCCATGCATATACTCATAGTCTAGAAGCAGGACATCATGTCTACATCAATCTTCGAACGGAGAAGGTGTACTGTCTCCCTGATGGGTATGAAATTAATGACCCATCACTGGATGATATTCGCCATGTTCTATACCCAAGGTTTGCTCATATCTTGCTTGATTGCTTTTACAGTTTTACTTGCTTTTCCCCATTTCTCTTTGTTCTTCATCCTCCCTTTTATTATTTTATCACTGCATGTGCATGGACATTTGCATTATATAATTCTCTGGATATCTGGCTTGTATGTAGAATGTGCCTGTAGTTTGCTGTGGCTTTTCTAGCTTGCAGGAAGTTCATGTTTACTTTACAACTTTAGCTAACAAATTAAAAGGATATCCTTTTATCCGCATTGACTTTTACTGGTTGATATTTGCAAATGATTGCCTTTCAGCTTTCAATTTTCCTTTGTGAAAGGATGTCTAGACTTTCAAGCACTTACACGTTGTTTTTTACTTGGGCTCCATATATGCAGGTTTTCCAGAGAACAACTTGAACAACTTGATAAGAACAAGCAATGGTCTAGGGCACTTGATGGTTCAGATTACCTTCCTGGGATGGTAATAATCTTTGTTCTAAAATTCAAGGGCACATTTAATATAAGCTTTTGATTTTTTTCCTCCTTTTGTGTTAAAATTATCGCTTTTTTGTGCTAACCTTCAGGTTGGGCTGAATAATATTCAAAAGACTGATTTTGTCAATGTCACCATTCAATCTTTAATGAGAGTTACTCCCTTAAGAAACTTCTTCCTTATCCCTGAGAATTACCAGCACTGTAGATCTCAACTTGTTCATCGGTTTGGAGAACTCACACGAAAGATTTGGCATGCTCGAAACTTTAAAGGACAGGTTAGATCATGCTTATATTATTACAAAGATTATTGTTCTGGAACGCATTGTGTTTATGGTTTTTCAATCACTTGTGTCAACAGGTGAGCCCACATGAGTTTCTACAGGCAGTTATGAAAGCAAGTAAAAAACGGTTTCGAATAGGCGTGCAGTGTGAACCAGTTGAATTCATGTCATGGCTTCTTAACACATTGCATGCAGATCTTAGAACTTCGAAGAAAAGTAGCAGCATCATCCATAAGTGCTTTCAGGTTCTAATTAAAACCTTGCTCTCATTGTTTCATGCTTTGGCATAATCTTCTGCTTATTTTACACATTGGTATTCAATAGGGGGAACTGGAGGTTGTGAAAGAGACTCAGAGCAAAGCTATCAGTGAGAAGAAAGAAAGTGATGGGGAACAGAATGGAGCATTAAAGATTACAGATGGTCAAATTGAGAATAATAATGTTGCGGCTGAAACGTACAGAATGCCCTTTCTGATGCTTGGTCTGGATTTGCCAGAACCACCACTTTTCAAAGATGTGATGGAGAAAAATATAATACCTCAGGTATTTTATGTCTTCTGTGGGTATTTTTCCTTCTGTTCTGTCATCCATCTAGGCAAGTTATGATCTGTGATGCTTTTAATGTATTGAGACTAATTTCTTTAATGAATTTTGTTTTAGGTACCTTTGTTTAATATACTAAAGAAGTTTGATGGTGAGATGGTAACAACTACTGTTCGTCCTCCAGCAAGAATGAGATATCGAGTCACCAAATTGCCACAGTATTTGATACTTCATATGCGCCGATTTACTAAGAATAATTTCTTCAGAGAAAAGAACCCAACATTGGGTGAGTTTTTATTTTTATTTTTCACTTGGACATATTAGAGTTTGATCGATCCATCTCTGGATCGTAAACATTATGTCACAGGATGTGACCGGGTTTTTGTCACTTCGTACTAACTTATGTTTCTCATTTGCAGTGAACTTTCCAGTGAAAAACCTCGAGTTGAAAGACTACATTCCTTTGCCTGCACCAACAAAGGAGAATGAAAAGTTGCGCACCAAGTATGATTTAATTGCTAATGTCGTTCATGATGGTAAGCCTGACGAGGGGTTCTACAGAGTCTTTGTACAGCGGAAATCGGAAGAGCTATGGTAATTTTCTAAATACTTCCTCTCTTTTTTTTTTTTTTTAATTTGTTGATTTATGTGAGTGAAATGCTACATACAGGGGATGATGCATCTGATATTTACATTTTGCAGGTATGAAATGCAAGATCTGCATGTTTCTGAAACACTTCCTCAGATGGTTGCATTATCTGAAGCTTATATGCAGATATACGAACAGCAACAGTAGGATAGAAAATAGTGTATGATTACTTGGTTTTGGTTCTTCAAGGCAAGATTTTGCACATGGTTGGTGCGGTATATAGGTGAAAATATGCTGCTTCTCACTTGTATTTTGTATGTTTGGAAGAAAAATAAACTTGTTTTCAGTTTTCTTCTGCTGTTAGGCATCCATTGATCTCTTGAAAATATTCTGGAATTCAGTACATTGGGATTTGTGGTGGTGTGTTAGATGGTGAGAAAGAGGGATTGTAATACTAGGAAATAACGATTTTGTGAGTTGGCATTAACAATGCCTTGCACTCAACAGAGGGATTTAGTTGCCAGCTCTTTTGGAGAAGAATTCAACACATGTAATTTGTATTTCGCCGAAGCTAGGAAGATCCTCTAAATCTGTATCACCAACTTTAAATGACTAACTGAAAATATGGACAAATAAAAATGTGACAAACCTTGGGAACGCCCACATGCTATAGTGACGTTCAGTCTTGTTAAATCGGATACGTAAGGTCAATATCCAGCAACAATATGATATTATTATCATCGTTTCTTACTCCCATTTGATATAATCCATCAATGGCGAGCGAGGGAATAAACAAGTTCATCAAGCTTTGGCTCTACATAATCATTTCCCTATGTTACTGCTACTCCATAGGTAGAACCAAGAAAACCCCTAAAGGAATTGTACGGCTTCTTTGTTTATTGCCAGTTATGTGCCTATTCCTTGCCATCCCACTCAACATCTCCTCCATACATTTCGCTGGTACCACTGCTTTCTCCATCTCTTGGCTTGCTAACTTCAAGCTTTTACTTTTCGCCTTCGGCAAAGGCCCTTTATCATCCCCGTCTCTCTCTTTACCTCGTTTCATTGCCCTTGCTTGTTTCCCTATCAAAATCCAACAACACCCTTCACATCTAAATGCCTATCAAACACCTACAAACTATGCAATCAAGGTTCTGCTTTTTGCCTTGTTGCTTAGTGTATATGACTATACGCACCATATCCACCCTACGATCTTGTTGGTTCTGTATTGTTTTCATGTATACTTTTGTCTAGAGATTATCCTAGTAACGGTGGCGGCCTTGACTCGAGCCTTGTTGGGTCTCGAGCTAGAGAAACAGTTTAACGAACCCTATCTCTCCACCTCGCTGCAAGATTTCTGGGGTAGGAGATGGAACCTCATGGCAACTAGTGTTCTACGACCGACGGCTTACGAACCTGTCCGGAACACCGCTGCTCGTTTCATTGGTCGTAAACGGGCTCTGCTTCCGGCGGTTTTCGGGACTTTTGTGGTGTCGGGAATCATGCACGAGCTGATTTTCTATTACCTGGGACGCGTGTGGCCGACATGGGAAGTCATGCGGTTCTTTCTTCTCCATGGAGTATGTGTGACGGTGGAGATCGTTCTGAAGAACGCGTTTGCGGATAAATGGCCGTTGCCCAGGGCGGTTTCTACGCCGTTGACGGTTGGATTCGTGATGATTACTGGTAACTGGCTATTTTTCCCACCGCTTCTACGGTGTGGGGCTAAGGAGAGGGCGCTTGAAGAGTACGCGGTGCTAGGCGCGTTTATTAAGAATGTCACTACGCTAACCTTGAGCTCTTTCCAGTCACAATGATTCTGGTGCATTATCTTTGAGATATTTGAGATGTTTGGTGCTATTCTTAGAATAAAAAGTTTACATGTCATAAAATTCTGGGTTTAAGTTAATTTTTTAAATCTTTTTGATTCATTTTCAAACTCACTGTTGGAACAATTTAGTATTACAATGGCAAAACAGTGATCAGCAAAAAGTGGCAAATAGAAATATAGTTATCCTGTCTGTCAGTCATGTCAATTAAAGCTTCCATAATACTTTTATCAATTGTAGATGAAGTATTGAAGTAGTATTATTTACGTAATTTACACACAAAAGTATTTTCAAAGGGAAACAAAGTAGCTGCTCATAAATACCAGGCAGGCATGGCAGCTAACTAGCAAAGAAATAATTTTCTACACACAAATCGCTTGAATGAATAAATCTATATGTATTAATCTAAAAGCTGAATAATCACATTTCTTCCATTTTAATCTGTCTCCATCTCTTCTTTTCTTTACAACTATTAAGTACCAACATTCACTACTTTCTATACATATAAAGCGTAAGGTTATAAATGTTTTCAAATCAACTGTTGTCAAGGTAGATTACCCGAGCATGGATCCTTGTTAAGTTTCCGGCTCTGAATGCTCTTTGCGAAAATGCTTTTAAGCCTGCATGATTGTTTTAGTATCAGTTTATAGGTAGAAGGATTATCCCATGCTACAAAGGAAAATCTGTCACTATATTCCCCCACTCCTTCAACTAGTAATTGCCAAATTAAGGCTCCTGCCCCAGCTTGTCTCTTCTTTGCCGACTCGTAAATTTTTTCATACATGGTCTTTAAAAGAATATCCTTGTCAGCTAATCCTTGGTTGTCTGCATGCACCAAAGAGCCAACTTCCGTAAAGATAACCGGTTTTTTAAGCACATGATCCCCGTCACTTATATGAGAATCCACCCACCGGGAAAGAAAACGAGCCTTTGCTTCCATGTCATCATGGGGTATCCTACAATGTATGTTATAAAGGGATAAATATTGACATTTGTAAATAGAATGGAAGATAAAAATGACCAATGAAATATGCACTTAGGTGATCTGTGACACCAATTTGATCCATCATCGTAGGAGTATTTTCCATTGGCCTAAGTAGACCAAATGAGATAATGGAAAACAATCGCTGCTGGTAACCATAGCAGACAACTAATTCGGACACTTGGACACAGTATTTTTGAGATATTATCATATCATGCTGAAAATAAAATTTAACAACCAGCTGTCAGGGTATGCATGAACCGAAGCAAAGTCAATGTTCTCAATTGCTGAGTTCTGTATAAAGTCTGATCCAAGTGAGGCTGCCCATTCCCCAGGATTAACTTCCAGTCCCTTAGTTGTATCCAGGCCATAAAACCCCTCAAGTCCAACAGTCACTAGATGTTTCTGATCCAGACTCTTGACAAAAGCAGCCATCTCATTAAGCCATGCCTGTACTCCATGCTAATAGACAGTATTAATAAAGTTCTAATAGATGCGAAAACAAAGGGGAAAAAATGAAACTGATATAAATTCACATACATTAATTTAGAATGAGGAGTTTCCAGACTAAGGCTTTGCTTGGTAGAGTGAAAAGGAAATTGGAAGGATCGAAATTGAAGGGGTAGATAACTAGAAGGATGGAAAACATAATTTCATAGATTTGATTGGCAGGAAAGATGGATTTCTTTCCGTCCATTGCTTGGTAGAGTTAAAAAATAAAAAGAAAAAAAATAAAATATTTGAAAAATGCATAATTTTGAATTAACATACACATCTTTCTAATTTCTCTCCTCTCATCCTTCCAATTTAGAAGGAATGATTTTTATTCATTAGGATAAAAAATATCATCACTTCTATTTTCTTTCCTCTCACTTTTCTTTCCAACTAAGCACACTCAAGCTATACTAGATATCAGAATATTGAAAATAAATGGAAGTTACAACAATCTACTGATGTTCAGAGATTAAAAGAAAAAGAAGAAAATCTCTCAATTATTCTTCAGGTCTTCAGGCCAAATGATTATAAACACATGGTAGCACAATTATGAAACAGCAAGTTCTATAATTCACCTGAAGAATGGGAGCAGAGGAACTGGATGAACACCGGGGCTCATTCATCAGCTCCCAAGCAAATATTGCCGGTTCATCAGCATACTTAACACCACTCAAGGAATTCTTTCTAGACAAAATAGCCTGTGAAATACAACATCCAATGTTTAACTTGATACGATTGCTACAGCCAAATAAGAAGCATACGTGTGGGTGAGTAAAGCCAATAACTTTCTTATCATACAATCAAATCTTTCCATTGATCTAAAAGTAGTGGAAATTCATAGAACGATGCTTAGAAGTCAGTTCTTTCTGAATGCTTTCAGTGCTGAGTACCATTATCATCCAACACAACCTATTGGATAGAAAGTTATAATGCCAAGGATTCAACCTTAGCTTCATCTAAGGCTAATTTCTTTTAAAAAAGCAGATTTGATGACCCGATCTCAACAACATCTAGCAATTTGAAGATTGATAAACTTATAATACTCCAAGGGTCAAGGCCAAGTACCTTGACATAGGCCTTGTAGTAATCTTTAATCATAGGGTGTGAAAAAAATGAATCAGTTGAAGAAGAAACATTATGTCCAGCTTCTTGTGCCCATCTCACATACTGAGCTTTCCCACCAAAGTTACTTAAATTGTTCACCAAACTTAGAATCAACCTAATCCCATGCTTCCTTGCTTCAACAATCACATAATCCAATCCCTATCTCATTACAATGCAACAGAAGAAAAATTAAACGAAATAAACAAAAAGGTATTTAGAAAACAAGCCAGTGGAACCATAAAACATACCCGAAAGACTCGTTCGTTAAAGACACCAGGAAATATCTGCAAGGCATTAGGTCCAACACCATCGTTGAAAGCCCAAGTCCTGCAAACAGTCAACCCCATTTCCGCCCCTTTCTTGAGCATCTTCGACACCCTTGACCTGGAGGGACCAGCCCACACGCTCTCCTGCATTAGCCAATAGGAGTTCCAGCCGTTGATGTAGAACGTTGACTGGTTCTCCAGTGGAGCGCGGGGGTTGACGATGATGAAATGCGTGGAGTTTGCAGAAACGAAATCCATATGGGATTGCCATAGGATGGGAAAAGTAATGGGATTACTGCCCAAATTGAAGTAGAGGAAAATGGAAAGTAAAAGGATGCCCAGCAAAGGATAAAGCTTCTTGTCTCTCCAATCTGATGCCATTCCTCTGTAGCAGGCGGTTGGTAGCTGGTCTGTAATTGTGGCTCCTTTTATAACATACATTTGCCTTTTTCAATTTAAATGCTTTTATATTTTTATTTTTATATTAATTCTTGGTATTCCACGTTCATCTCATTTGCGCCGACCATGCGTTATACTCTGCTCTTTATTATCCTACGCCACGTATAACCTTGAAATTACATTGCATCATTTGCCCGCCCCAGTTGCTTTATTTTTAAGTTAGGTTAAAAAAATATATTTAAAATTCTCTTCAAATTTCATTGAATTTTACCTTGTTCATCCGTTTTAAATTTCTTTTAGATTATTTTTTATATAATTTTTAAAAAAATATAATATATTAAAAATACTAAAAACACTAAAATAATTACAATTTAATAAACAAATGTGTTTGAAATAATAGTTAAATTAACAATAACATATAGAGTTATGCAATATTCAAATAATAACAAGAAAATACTAATAATATAATAATAAAATGATAACAAAATAACAAGAACGAAGTTGATTTGAGCCGGGCCCAAGGCTCAACTTGTTTAGAAAATGGACATTATTTTTGTCCAAACCTATTTTTTAAGTCTATATTTTTACTTAAAACTTTTCATTTTTCAAACATTCAAGTCTAGACGAATGATTCAACTTATTATCAAATCTATTCACAATACACTAGCCTTATTTTGTGTCCAATCAAATTTCAATACCTATGCATGTAATTTTGTAAACAATACCTTAATCCTTTTTATCAATCATCAGGAGGATTTGTTCGCTAAGCAAGGAGTAAGGTATTATCACAATAAGAATTTCCTTTCTATCGAACAATCACCATCTTACTCTTGGATTTGAAAATGTATACTCAACATAAGAGATATATGCAAATTGGGGATTGACATTTAAATATGAAATGGAAGGGATATCTGAAAATATAATCTATTACAAAAATAAATCTATTGGGAAAAATAAATAAATAAATAAATATGAAATTGTGTAGTGGACGTCGTTCATCAAGATTAATATAGTCCTTTAATTCGTACACTCAAATGTAGAAAATGAAACTCAATTAGTGTTATTCTTATTAAGAAATCACAATAGGAACAATAAATCAACTCTCTATTTAAACTAGTAACAAAAGAGTTAAACGGTTAAAAGGCATAAGTAATTTTATAAAAAACCCATAACAATACCTCCACTAAATCCTCAATACTTTTGATAAGTCAATTTTATAAGTAGGGATTGGTCGAATTCACATGCATTTTGTGGAGAAATATTTTTTAAAAAGATAACTCAAATTTAAAATACATGTTAGAAGAAATCAGATACATACAAAGCCTTTAAATCACATTTACTTTTTGACCAAAGAAGGAATGAAGAATGATGTTATTGGAGTTTCATTAAGATTACTGGGAGCAATTCTAGCAATTGGAAGGATGTTCGCTACTTAAGAAGGGCAAGGAGACATCGATTTTGGAGTAACAACTTTAACTGGAGACATAGAGGAAACTTGACCATTGTATGTAAAAGGCTTATGATGCAAGCTAAGCTGCTGAGTCGAATTACAGCTGTAAGACATGTGTTATTAATTATGAAAGAGAACTAGAGGATCAATGTTCTACATTACATATCAAGGGTTAATTGGAAACTCATTTTAGCATTGAAGAGATTAAGGTTTTAGTAACAAGCAAGTTTGACAGAAAAATGCAGCAAGAGGTCAAGCAGCATTGGGTGAAGATATCAATCACTATCGGTTGACTTTGATTAATTTTAAGTAATTAAGTGATCTTACACTAAATCATAATAACTGTCATAAACTCATGCTGCTGTGGAGTAAACATCGCCACAATGCCATCAAGGACGATTGTCACACTTGGGACATACCTTTAATTTTGGTCTAAATTAAACTTTATCAAAGAGGCAATCGATCCAATTGAAATTATTACATTTTCTTCCATTGTGTGTCAACCATTATGTCATTAAGCACATCATTAGTGTAGTCAATATAAAATTAATTATAAGAGGGGCTTTTTGAAGGCTTAATTAATCGTTAATTTTTTATTAAGCCCCCAATGAAAAAATCATAAATGTGAAACGTGTCCTCAGAGCTGAACGTTAGGGAAACGCGACTCCTAAAACCTTGATTCTGTTCCCTTCGGTTTCACCGATCAAAATCCCCTTCTCATAAATTTTCTCTCTCGAAGATTTCATGCCTACCCACCTTTAATCTCAACCAACGGAAGAGACTTGGCGTGCGATTTGACTGTTCCAATTTCCTTTTCAACGTTCAATTAAAACCCTAGCCTCTACCTTTTGCTTCTATCGGGGGGGAAGGGAATCATGTCTTTCGATCTCATGCTGAAGCCGTCCTGCAGCGGCTGCGGATCCTCCCAAGATCTGTACGGGAGCAACTGCAAGCACATGACCCTCTGCGTCTCTTGTGGCAAAACCATGGCCGAGAACCAAGGCAAATGCTTCGAATGTGGCGCCATTGTCACCCGCTTGATTCGAGTTCATTTCCCAATCTTCGCATCTTCTTATTCTAATTCCTCTTTCGATAATAGCTTAATAGCGATTGGGTTAATTGTTGGACATAATTTTCGGAATTTAATTTAATTTCGGGGTTATTTCTTTTTGGAATTTAGGAATACAATGTTAGAGCAAGTCCTAGCACCGACAAGAACTACTTTATTGGTAGGTTTATGACTGGGTTGCCCAATTTTTCAAAGAAAAAAAATGCTGAGAATAGATGGTCTCTGCAAAAAGATGGGCTACAAGGACGCCAAGTTACTGATGCTTTGCGGGTATTAGATTTATCCTTTTTCATCTGTTTCTTGTATGTTCCTAGCTTTCACCGTAAAACGGGATAGCTAAATTATATGGTGTCTGCATGCTCCAAATTCCTGAAAAAAGGTTGAGAACATTGGCAAGTAAATTTTTAGAGAAAGTTCTATGAAGTTTTTTCTGGAGTCTGTGACGCAGACCCATATTTTTTATTTTGGCATATCATGTAATTGTTGTACAAGTAAAGTAAAAAGTAGACTGAAACAGTTTTTTGCTATGTTGCGGAACCAAAATTGATAATTACAAGAATATAGCAAGTATCATTTTTCATATTCTAAGGAGGGAAATTTTCCTGAACTTGGAATGATTTAATTATGCCCATATTGACTTTGATGCTGAATTTCATTATTGCTGGCTCCTTTTTTTTCAGGAGAAATATAAGAACAAACCTTGGTTATTGGAGGATGAAACAGGTCAGGCTCAATATCAAGGTCAACTTGAAGGTTCACAGTCGGCAACTTATTACCTGCTTATGATGCAGGGAAAGGAATTTGTAGCTATTCCTGCTGGTTCTTGGTATGAGTGACATATTATTGTTGTTTTGACTACTTATCACTGTTCCAACCACTCATTGCACTGTTGTTCTATAATATCGCTATATTTGAGTCTTATTAGTTTTTTAATTGTGAAACTCTTTGGCAGGTACAATTTTAACAAGGTTGCTCAGTATAAGCAACTTACACTAGAAGAAGCTGAAGAAAAAATGAAGAACAGGAGGAAGACTGCAGATGGTTATGAGAGATGGATGATGAAAGCTGCGAATAATGGCGCTGCTGCGTTTGGTGAAGTGGAGAAGATTGATGAAAAAGAAACTGCTGCTGCTGGTGGGAGGGGACGTAAAAAGTCAACTGGTGAGGAGGAAGAAGGTCATGTATCAGATAGAGGAGAAGAAGATGAAGAAGAGGAAGCTGCCAGGAAGAATAGGCTTGGACTTAACAAAAAAAGTGGTGATGATGATGAAGAAGGTCCAAGGGGAGGTGATCTTGATATGGATGATGATGATATTGAGAAGGGTGAGCTTTTATAATGTTTGTGTCTTGGTGTCTATTTCTTTGTTATCATTCTGATTTGTAGAATATTTGGTATGATTTTCCATGTTGAAGCAGAAGATGAATGAAATTAACATAGAAATAGTATAAATTAACTATTGTGAGAGATAAGGGTGACACCCTAGCCTATCTCTCTTTTTTTTTTTTTTTTTTTTTTTTTTTTTTTTTTTTTTTTTACTCTTCTTGTTTATTCGCATGCTTTTGGTTAAGGTGATGATTGGGAGCATGAAGAAATATTCACTGATGATGATGAAGCTGTTGGTAACGATCCTGAGGAAAGGGATTTGGCCCCTGAAGTTCCTGCTCCACCAGAAATCAAGGAGGTATTTTTGATACACTTATCAAACCTGCAAAATAAGGATCACATTACCTGTTAGGATCTTGTTTGTCTCATGTAAGAATAGTTTTAAGCCTCATAACTTCTTTAGACTCTAGAGATTTTGCAGTTTGCACTGGATAGGACATTATTCTACCCACTTTTTTTATTGTTATCATTTTAAATTCTCTATTCAAAGACTACTGCATGGGGATCTAAAACTATACAATATAAAATTTATTGAGAAGGTCACAATAAATATAAATTTCCAGTTTCTAGAAATCATTTACTATACAATTTATTCAAATTTTCTAGGCTCGAGCTTAGTTTGTCTTTGGTGATAGACTACTTTTACTGTCACGGGTTGTCTGCAAATAAGAATCATTTGGATTGTATAGTACCATATTCAGAGTAAAGTTTTGCTAGTTACTGCTTGCATTTTGTGTATGTGTGTGCGTTTTTCACCACCAAAACAATTTCTTTCTTCTGTTGGTAGAGGTGGCCTTTTTTTTTTTATCATTTATAAAGCGTCATTATGACTGGAATCTGGTCTCCTTTGAGTAGTAGAAACTATTTTCTGTTTTCTTTCAGGATGAAGACGAGGAGGATGAGGAGCAAGAAGGAGGACTGAGTAAGTCCGGGAAAGAGTTGAAGAAGCTATTAGGGAAAGCTAGTGGGCTTAATGATTCAGATGCAGACGAAGACGATGATGATGAGGATGTAAGCTTATAGGATACCTAATGGCTTATTGTAATACATTTTTATCTAACAAAAGCCAACAGGATTAACATGTCTTGCTTTTATTTCATCATTCTTGATGATCATTTTCTGTAGTTATAATGTCTCATCTCTTCTTTATCAAGATGGAACTAACTAATCCCGGTTTGACTTTACACAAACCTTTTGTGGTGTCTACACCAATTATGCTTATGCCTAGAGTTTTTTTTTTTTTTTTTTTTTGCTTCAGGTGGATGATGATATGAACTTTAATCCTACACCAGCTCCTAAGCAGAAGGATGCACCTAAAGAAGAACCAGCTGACAACAGTCCGATGAAACCGGCACCTTCAGCTTCTGCTCGGGGAACCCCAGCTACATCTAAGTCATCAAAGGGAAAGAGAAAAGGTGATGATACAAAAGCATCAAATGGTACTCCTCTGAAGAAGGTTAAATCAGAACCTGTATGTTACCAGAGCTCCTAATCTTACCTCTTTGCACATGTAGATATTTTTTAAGAAGAAATTTGTTTCAAATGTTTTACTTATTTTGTGCTTTCTGAGGGGCAGGAGTCAAAAACTTCTGTGAAGGAGGAAAATACAGCTGCTTCGAAAGGCAGTGTGCCTTCCAAGGGCACGTCATCCTCTGCAAAAGCTGGATCAACATCAGCTGCCAGTGCATCTTCTTCTAAAGCAGGTTCAGCATCAACTGCTGGACCTGTAACTGAAGAAGAAATCAGGGCTGTGTTATTACAAAAGGCACCTGTAACAACATCTGATCTTGTTGCTAAATTTAAAGCTAGGTTAAAATCTCCGGAGGTATTCTGTCTTCCATAATCCTTTTTCCTTTCCTGTTTTGTTGGTTTAATATTTATTGCTGTGCTTACTGAATCTATTGCCAACTGATCTCTTTGGTTTATACATTCAGTAGGTATCTAAAATGTGTATAGATTTTTTTGTTATTAGATTTTTGGAGTTTCACAATTGTGGGGCCCATTCTTTTAATCTCTGAAGAATGAAACAGTTTAGCATTATAGATATGTTGCTTCATATTAGTAACTGCACAAGGTAGTTCTAGACCAAGAAGGCAAGATAGGCCCATTAGATAAGCAGATCAATCTAAAAACACCGCAAGATATACTTAGTTTGTTTATGCATTTAATTCTCTCTTTTATTTACTTCTCAATGTACTACTTAAGTGGATAAATCTCTTTGGTACAGGACAAGAAGGCTTTTGCAGATATTCTTAGGCGAATTTCTAAGATACAAAAGACGAACGGGCCTAATAACTACGTCGTGTTGAGAGAAAAGTGATATTTCTACCTGTGTTTCAAGGTGTGCCGTAATAAAGTCTTATGCTTTGGTTCTCAACATAGAGGGGAAAGTGTAACTTGCATTTTCTAGAAATGGATTTTGCAAGTGGCGAGTTAGAAACAAGAGGTGATAAGGAAATCTGGTCTATCATCCTGTAAGCAGGCATCTTTCTATGTGAATTTTAAGACAGGTACCTGGACATTGTATACCTACATGGATTTTTCTAGAATTTAGAGTTTGACATTTTGTCATGCTGAATGGGGAGTTTGCTTAATATATTAGCAGAATGGCTAAGAAAATCTCACTCAGTTATAATTTTCAGGTTTAGCCGTATAGGTGCTGGCATTCCCATGTTGCCTTATCATTCTGTTGGAAACTACAAACTATCCTGTTATTTCAACATTTCGTCTGAAAACTTGAGCCATTGGCACTTTAAAACACATTGCATCATCTAATATATATATATATATATATATATGCGTATGGGCGTGTGTTGGGAGAGATTCATTTACATTGCGCACTTCTTTTAACTTTTTGTAGGGTTAATATTTTAACATTCTGATGATTCATGCACATTGAGTTTAGTAAAATAAAATCACTTTAAATATATATAAAATATTTGTAAAGGTAGTATTCTCTAGATTGATATCGGATTGATTTAATATGTACTAAATTGTGATTCTTATTTTAAAATTTTTATATAATCTATTAGAAGACCAATACTATCGTTTGTTAAAATATAGTATTTTAAAAAAAATTTCAACTAATTGATTAAATGGTTGAATTATTAAATTATTTTACCTTGCCTTGTCAAATTTTGCAAAACTACATTAGATTTATAGGATATAGAGCATAAGGCAAACATAAGCTAAAAAGGATGAGTAATAAGCCAACTAATTAGCCATGGAAGTGCAAAGCAAGAGCCCAAATGATAAAAGCGGGAAGTTCCCATAAAGCTGGACTGATGGGGAAGGGCTTGTGGGCGCGGCGGCTATGCTCCGATCAGAGTTGTCTGACTCTGATTCTGACTCTGACAATGTCTCTTGGGGGAACTCTGGGCTCTCGAAAGGCATTAACTCCACGTGTAGCTTTAGACCCTTTTTGCAGCTCTCAGGCTTGCTGCTCATGAAGTATCGAATCCCTTCCCCATCCAATTCGATGCCATCTAAGCCCACTGTATACATCCTTATGGGGTTTCCTACATCACACGACTCATATTCATCCTTGTTCTTTACCTCTACGATGCTCTCCTGTGCTGCTGAGGAGGGGAAACCTGCACAACATTTAGTAATAACATTATTCACTAAAGAATGTATGGAAAGTAAGAAACACAATTGATGGATGAAACATGGTGAGGAAAGACAATAAATTATATTTGACACGATTCATTAATGCTTTGGGAATTACTTGCGGAGGGAATTGTCTTCTGTAAGTTGATGTAACATAGGCATTGCACTCTTTTTCTTTTACCAAAACCATTAGTTAAACGAAGCTGGAAACCTTTTGTACTTAAGAGCCGACTTACAGATTTTGTCTCCGACCCTGAAGATCCTACCGGAAGACCAAGATGCAACGTCAAATGAAGGGTCCCAGCCACGGTCACCTCCGACCACGTGATGCACTTGTGCTCCGACCCATTTCACACCAGTATTGGCTGCCATAAAAACAAGAACCATCACCATCTTCGTCACCATTGTCATAGTTATTGTCACACAACAGGAAAGTATATGTTGCTCTAGTGTTGCTTAAGAAACAAGAAGGGATTCTTTTGAAAGAGAAAGATGGGGTGAAGTGTGTGTGTTAAGCAAGAAAGTTAGCACAACAGAGACAAAAAGGGTAGCTTACATCCTCCAGGCAGCTTCCTAGAAACAATGGTGGAATGGTTGCTGTGTACCCACCAATTTTGTTAACACTTCCAGAAACAAAATTTTTTTAAATTCTGATTTTTAAATAATTTTTATTCCAAAATTTCAATTTAACCAGACCAATTAGTTAATTTAAACAGTATATTTACGTACATAACTACAATTATAATAATCATAAGATGTCTAAATTTAAATTAGAATAAATATAGAACAAATCGCATGAGGAACACTCTTACTGGCTTCATTGAAATACCCTTTTATTGGTTGAAAAATTGGAAAACACAAGTCATGGGATAACTACCATTAACCACCATTCTTCTCCAATCTGTTTGCCTCTTTTTTTTTTTTTTTTAATAAACAAGGAGAATTCTGTAAAAAAAGAAGAAAGTCTCGAGCAATTACATTAAAAATACTTAATTAACTCATGTAAGATTAATTCTATACATCAATAACAAATCGTGCATTGAAATTGGTGGTTCTTCAAAGGAGATCAATCCCATGCCACCATTAAACGCAATTTTTGCCATTTGATTTGTTACTTCGTTTTGAGATCTCGAGATATAACAAAAACAGATTTTTCAGTTCCAATTTAGTAACCATTTGCTCTTTCGAATATATATTTCTATTTGATTGCATATATAATCATTATTTGATTTGATTATGTAATTAATGAATGATATATCATACTTGTTATAACATATTAAGAAAATATAATAATTAATACATTAAAAAATATTTTTTTTTTGACGAATGCTGAAATAACATATACATTTGAATTACAAGTAAGTATGAACTATGACTATAAATCAAAAGGATATGATGAGCAAAAAGGTTAAGAGGCATTATGTGGGCGAATCAAAAACATAATCTGCTTAATTTAAATTGGAATTAATTAGTAACCCATGATATCAAAATGTGGCGATATATAACATCCAAGTTTGTGCATCTTATAGGGGTCTCCAATTCTTTCCTACTCCCAAATAATCATTTATATATTTGGATTTGGAGATTGTTTCTATCCAAATTTTGATTTTAACTCAAAAAAAGATTTAGTATAAATACAAATATATTTTTGGGTAATTACAAGAATCAAATTATTATAGTATAAGCGGATTAAAAATGAGTATAATCTAAATTAAAGCCAACAAATTACACTAATTGAATTAAAACCTACAAATGATAAGATTTGAAGACTACCATATAGGGGTGTTTAAACGGTTAACCGAACCAGACTAGAATTAACCGAATTAACTGAACTTTTTAATCCTTTAACCGTTAACTGAACCGATTTTAAAAAAAAAAACTTAAACGAATCGAAATATTTGGGTTAACAGAATTAATTGAAATTTATATATTTTTAGTTAAAAAAAGTACAAAACATATTAAAAAATTTTGATAATGTTTGTTTGATTGAATTCATCGAATTAAAATTACATATAATTTGTATTATTAATTATTAAGTTCGGTTAATTCGATTAAATACTTGATTTCGAACTGAATTAATTGATAACTGAACTTTAAAAAAATCATTAACTGATATCCGACCAAATTAACTTGATTAACATACCAATTAAGTGTACTAAATCGATTTAGTTGGTTAATTTGATTTTAACTGAAATTTAAACACCCTTGGTAGCAAGATAAATTTGTATTTTTAATATATTTATTTTTGGCTAATTATCAAATAAAATGCTATTAAATTTAAAATTTTCTTATCAGGAATGAAGTTGGTGTGCTGAATTCAAACTCTTACAAAAATGGGCTAAATTAGAACAAAAAGCAAAGAGGAGGGCTTGATTGAAAGATTGAAGATTCAAAGATGACTGGATAAAGATTGAAGGGTTGAATACATTTTTAGAAAAATGACTGGATAAAGATTGAAAGATTTTTGATATTGTTACAACTCTGTAATTAATTTAAATCCTAGTTTAAATTTGATTTTTAAATTTAGAATTATTTAGTGATAATATTTAGGAAAAATCTAGCTAAATTTTAGCACTAAAAATGTGTATAAATACCTAGTGGCTACAACCAATTGAACACACTTGGCCTTTGGCATTTAATAAATTCTTTATTTTTTTTTCCTTACCTGCGTCAGTGCTATATTCTGCCATTTCAATTTTTTTCTTTTACTTTCAACCTTTTGGTTTAATTTCCTTCCAAGACCCTTCACCTTCGGTATATGTGATAGTGCAAATTCGTCCCTTAAAGTTGGTTTAGCTTCAATGCAAAAACTGCACGTTGGGTTGGAGTTGTTTGGCGTACAGTTGGGAAGACAAATCGACCGTGCTGTGTTCAAATTCTCGAAAAAAATTTTGGTGGTTTCGACGCCTATCAAATTTTGGCGCCGTTGTCGGGGATTGGTGAAAATTTCTAATTTTTGTTTCTTTATGACCAGGTCAGAATCGAGGACTCTAGCATTTGAACCGGAGATAGAAAAGTTGGCTCGAACACTTTAAAGAGAAGCTATTCGACACGGTAAACAACCACAACCCGACTTTGAAGAAGGATCTTACACCAAAGATATTTACTCATCCGAAGATTCAGACAACATGGCATATCGAACTATACGCCAACTTGCAGCTGCACTATATGAACAATAACCACTATGTATAACTTATCCGGCGGGCAAAACACCGTTCGAGTTAAAGTCGGGATTAATATATTTATTGTCTACTTTCTGCGATTTGAAAAATGAGAACCCTCATACTCATCTGAAAGAGTTCCACATGGTTTGTCTGAGCATGAAACCAGAAGGAATAACTGAGGATCAAATAAAACTACGAGCTTTTCCTTTTTCATTAGCTGACTCTGCTAGAGAATGGTTGTTTTATTTACCTCTGGGATCTGTTAATACTTGGACTGATATGTCTCGATTGTTTCTTGACAGATTTTTCTCAGCAACTCGAGCAGCCAAATTAAGGAGGAGTATAGTCGGAATACAACAAAAGAAGCAGAACCACTCTACGAATATTGGGAACGATACAAGAAGTTGTGCGCAAGTTGCCCACAACATGACCTATCTGAACAGTAGCTCTTACAGTATTTCTACGAGGGGTTACTTCCAATGAAAATGAAGATGATTGATGCCGTTAGTGAAGGGGCGCTTGTAAATATGACTCCTCAAAGAGCTAGGGAATTAATTTCGACCATGGCTGTAAATTCTCAACAATATCGACCACCTATGGAACCTAAGAGAAGGGTTCATGAGCTAAGTACTCCTTCTATAGTAAATAAGATTAATGAACTTACTAATGTGGTTAAAAGTATGCTTGCAGGAAAATCAAACCCAACTCGGTTATGCGAGATTTGTGCTCAACCTAATCATCCAACTGACTCATGCCCGATTTTACTTGAAGACACAACTACACAAGTAAACGCCATTAGAAACTTTCCAGGGCCACCTCAAAGGCGTTATGATCCATAGGATTACCCAAACCTGAGCTATGGGTCGAACCCTTAATACAATCAACCATATCAACCAAGACCACCTTCACCTCAACAGTATCAACCTCCAAAGTCATCTCTTGAAGCCATAGTAGAGAGGTTAGCCATTAGCACCGAAAAGTTCTAACAAAAGACTGAAACACATTTCTAAGAACTAGATCAGTAAATATGTAAGCTAGCAGTTATGGTTAGTTGTTTGGAGAACCAAGGAAAATTTTCATCTCAAACTGAGCCAAACCCACGTCAAAATATAAGTGCCGTGATCATAAAAAATGGAACAGAGTCAGAACTAGTGCCTAGAATGAGTAGTGACCATGACGTTGAACAGGAAGCTGAACCAGCAGCTCCCACCAAGCCGACACCTCATAAACCATTTGTTGTACCTCCCCCAAACCTTGAAAGGCTCACCCAAGTTAAAAGGAACAAGAGGAAAAAGAAATCCTTAAGACATTCTGAAAGGGAGAAATTAATATTCCTTTAATTTTAATTGATGCAATTAAACAGGTTCAACGCTATGCAAAATTTTTGAAAGAACTATGTACCAACAAAAAGCTCCAAGGAAACGAATGGGTGAATGTGGGAGAAAATGTTTCTGTAGTGCTATAAAGGAAAATCCCGCCTAAGTGTAATGACCAAGTATGTTTTATATATCTTGCAAAATAGGTAATATTAGCATAAAAAAAGCCATGTGTGATTTGCGAGCATCTATTAATGTAATGCCTTTATCTATTTTTAAATTGCTAAACACGAGTCCTTTGAAAGAAACAGGGGTGATTATTCAATTGACAGATAGGTCATGCGTATATCCAGAAGGGGTGCTGGAAGATGTCCTCGTAAAGGTAAATGAACTAATTTTTCCTGTAGACTTTTACATCATCGATATGGAAGATGATTACTCAAAAAATGCTTCTGATATTTTACTCGGGAGAGCATTCCTAAGTACTGCATGTGCAAAGATTGATGTTTGAAGTGGAACCCTCACTATGGAATTCGACGATGAGGTGGTAAAATTTAATGTTTACAAGGCAATGGGCCAACCTAGTACAATTTCGAATATTTCTAGTGTTGATATTATTGAACCACTAACAAAATTTCATTTTGAGTATGATGAAGAGGATGAGTTACAAATATGCTTTGTAGGAATTTAAATCTCAATCCAATGGATAAATTGGAGGAATTAATGATATTTAAAGAGCCAATTCGTGAAAATGTTGTTTTCATGGAGGCACCACAGTTTCCCAAAAGTCAAGGTAAAGAATTTGAATTGTCTCATTTTCAAACTAAACTTTTGCCTTCCATTTCGTAGGCCCCGGAATTGGAACTCAAACCGTTACAGGAACATTTAAAAATTTAGATAGAGGACAAGGAAATCTCGAGCGAAAAAGCTCGAATACGTTTCAATCCACCAATGATGAATGAATCCGAAAAATGCTTCAAGGTCAAATAGCAAAGGTTGAAATCTTTCTATGAGAACTTTCAAGTACGCGTAATGGAAGAATTAATTCTCGAGGAACCAAAGGAATAATACTCAGGTCAGGTTGTCGAGCTAACGACGTTAAACAAAAGTGCTTTATGGGAGGCAACCCATATTTATCTTTATTTATTTAATTTAATTTTAAATTCTAGTTTAATTTGAGAATTAAATAAAATATTGTTTAATACATTTTCTCGCGTTATATTTTAGGTACACAAACAGCTCAAATCAATAAAGTCTTTCGACGAAGACAAGATTTGGCTACTAAAGAACAAGAGGAGCAACCACCTTCTACTTTAGATGAACAACTCCATTGCATTGAAGCTTACCTCAAAGTAATGGAAGCCACCATCTCAAGCATTCTTAACATACTATAAAGTGATCACTTCCACCACCTTCCGGGCCATTAAATATAAACGGGGAGTACACTTTCTCTACTAATATTATCCTTTTTGCACATTGGGGGCAATGTAGGCTAAGGAGGGGGAATTTTGGATCATGCCATACTTTCTTTTTGCATGTGCTTTGCTAAGAATAATTTCTTAATTCGTTTCGAAAATAAACCTCTAATTCTTATGTTTAGTTTATTTAAATAAGTGGGTGAATCATGAATAACTATTTCTAGCTTGATCAATGAATATTTTGTAGAATTGAAAATGTGATGTCTTAGTCAATATTTCTTGAAAATTGTTGGTTTTGTTGAACTTGTCTAATGAAAGTACTAGGTTAAAAAAAACAAAAGTTTGCTGATAGCTTGGTTATGGGTGAAGATTCGGAAATGTGAACAAGTTGAGTAACAGGGATGAGGTGCTTGGGTTGTCATCTTATTTCATGTCAAAAGGTTTGGTGACGAGCCGAAGCTTGTAACATTCTGCTAACTGAGCTGCCTTGAAATAAATCGATTAGGGACATATGAAATTAAGTAATCATGATGAGGTGCTTGCGTTGTCATCTCATTTCGTGTCAAAAGGTTTGATTATGTCTCGAATTCGTTAAAAATATTTAAAGAGAACATGTCAGGTTGAGTAATCGGGGTGAGGTGCTTGGTTGTCATCTCACTTCGCGTCAAAAGACTTGACTACATTTGAAAAAAACAAAAAAACAAAAAAAAATGTATATAGATATAAATAAAAATATATATTGGGTATGACCGTTTAGCATGTTTGATTGAGCCTAAATTTAGTGAAATAGTTGAGTTTGACATATTGTTTGTGTAACACCCCTAACCCGTATCCGTCACCGGAACAGGGTTACAGAGGATTACCGAAACTTTCAGAACATAATTCACATTAATTACTATTCATTTAATGAAATTATTCATAATGTCCCTTAAATGGACCCTCGAGTCCCAAAATGAGCATTACAATTGAGTTGGGACTTAATCGGGAACTACAAAAATTTTTCGCGAAATTTTAAAAATTTTCCAAGTTACAAGGCTTACATGCTCGTGTGGTCCAAGGGACAAGCCCATGTGACCCTAGGACATGCCTGTGCTGTAGGCCGTATTCGAAACTAAATAGCTCTTTGACTTGTGCCACAGGCTTGTGTGCTAGGCCATGTAGTTCATTTAATTTTTCAAAATTAGGTGCAGGTTTCACATGGCTAAGAGACACGCCTGTGTACCACACAGTGCTAAGATACATGCCCTATCTCTACCCATGTGCTCAATTATGAGCATTCTGTTTTTTGAATTTAAGATGCAGGAGACAAACGACCTAACCACACGCCCATGTACCAGATCGTGTGTCACACACGGTCTAGACACACGCCCATGTGGACAAAATGAAGCCATTTCCAGCTTCATTTCTCACCCAAAAATTTACCAATATCCTGCACCAAAACTTACATCCAAATACCAACCAATCCAAACATAGATTTCAAGCAATTCAAGCATCTAACATAGTATATTATTATATGCATACCTCAATCAAACCATAATATATGTACTCATGATAATACTATAAGATTACCTTAATAGATATCCCAAAACATAGTCATTACTAGCCATTTCAAATAGCTAGATTATAACAACATTTATATGCCAACACTTGACCAATTTACCTATACATGCCATTATACCAAAATGAGGTTACTATTTATACCAAAACAAGCTAGCGGATAGTGTGATGATGCTCCAACCGTTCACCAACCTTCGCGAGCTTCCGAACACTATAAAATAAAGAAAAGTAAACCTAGTAAGCATTATATGCTTAGTAAGTTAGTATAACTAGAATTAAACTTACCATTCTCATTTATTAAAATTAAATTAAAATTAAGCATTTAATAACATGTTTCCCACAACTTGACAAAATTGCCTATACACATGCATTCAATCAAACAAGTTAGTAACTTAATTCTCATATATGTCAAGTAAACATAGATGAACTCATCATACTTTATTCTTTCAATACATTATTCATTTCATCTCATAACTGTCATAACATGTCAAGTATTTTATCCGTCCCCTCACCCATATCTAAAGCCGAGACAGGGTTCGAGGCGTTGTCGGACTTAAACATTCACAACATGCAAAATAGGGCCACAAAGTTTTTGTCCAAAATTAAAACATCTTAAACACATACATATCGTCCCTTATACAGGCCTTCGAAGCCTATAACATACATTGGGGTGGTTCAGAACTAAACCAAGAACTTTGAAAATCTATGGGCAACTTAACTAATTTTCTTGCTTTGGAGAGTCACACGCCTGTGTGGATTGGGCCGTGTGGTTACACACGTCTGTGTATCTATCCTTGTGGACAATTTCAAGGCTATTTTCCAAGCCAATTGTCACCCTTAATTACCTACATACACTTATATATTTTCATAGCAATTAACATGGCATATTTGAGTAATTATATATCCACAATCAAGACACAAGCATGGCATTTTCACAACAACACATAACATATTACCAACCATGCATAACACAGAATCATATTCACATCACCAATATCAGACATAACATGAATAGCAAAATTTATAAGTCAGAATCATTAGCTCACTAAAGACCAATATATTTGACCAAATTATAATAACACATGTTATAAAACTAGATCCCTATACATGCCACTCGCTTGATAATTCTAGCATATGTGTTTGTACTCTCAAGGTGTTGGCTTGATAGTGTGATGTTGTCTCCGACGATTTCCAACCCTGAGCTAACCTGACAACACTAAAAGAAATGGAAAGGAGGGGGTAAGCTTTACGCTTAGTAAGTTCGCATGAAAATAATAAGCAATTTACTAACATGCTTTCCATAATAAAACTATCCCAATTGTACATTTACACATGTTCTGGTTAAGCTGTTTTCTTGAGTCATAGTCACTAAATCATTTATATCTAGAGTTACGGAACTCCAAATTAAGATCTGTAAATTTTTCCAGAAACTAGACTCATATATATTTCCACCATAAAATTTTCAGAATTTTTGGTTCATCCAATAAGTACGGTTTATTATTCAAAAATTCCTCTATTTTGCTGTTTGAAAACTTCAACCTTTCTTCACTAAAATTTATTTATCTCATATTACGAGACTCAGATAATGTTCCCATCTCTTTCTCCTAAAAGTAGACTCATTAAGGATTTTATTCATATGATTTATAACTCATAATTATTTTTTTACAATTTCTAGTGATTTTTCCAAGCTAGAATAGGGGATTTCGAACTCATTCTGACACTGTCTCACAAGAATTCAAATATATCATAATAAAAACTTTTGCTTACACCGTTTCTTTTATGTGAAACTAGACTCATTAAGCTTTAATTTCATATATTATTCAGCCTCTAATTCGACTTCCACCATTTATGGTGATTTTTCAAAGTCGTGATACTACTACTATTCAACACTGTTTCAGTGCAAAAATCACAATAGCTATCATAATTCCATTGTCACATTGACCATGGACTCATTATTTCATAAATCTCATATTCAATTACACAATGTAGGTTAACATGATATTGCAACACAATTAATAATCATAAGCATAAGGATGATTCACCTTTCAAATCTTTTCACTTGTTCATCATGTACACACATATATATGCATGAATTCGCTTACTCATCATTTATCACATTTCAATAAGGCATCACTTATGAGTATAATGTACGTACCTGTACATATCCATAGCATATCAATTAACTTTACCTTTATCACCACGCCCATCTTGGGACTTTCATCGCATTATTCATTATAATACCCGTTAAATTTCTGATGGACCTTTCCTTTTCCAATTGTACACTCGAGGTGTACGTTTCTTTCCAAGTGATACACACAAAGTATACCTTTCCTTTTCAAATGGTATACACAAAGTATACCTTTCCTTTCCAAATTCGATAGCCAAAGCTATCCCTTTTCACATTTGATAGCAAAAGCTATCCCTTTTCACATTCGATAGCCAAAGCTACCACTATTCACTGATCAGGTAGTTCAAGCTACCACTTTTCACTAATCAGGTAGCCGAAGCTACTACTTTTCATTGATCAGGTAGCCGAAGCTACCAATTTTCACTGATCAGGTAGCTGAAGCTACCACTTTTCACTGATCAGGTAGCCGAAACTTCCACTTTTCACATTGTACACACAAGGCGTACAATTCCTTTTTATAATAAGATCAAAAGATTATCCTTTAGGGACAACCTTTATTGCAACATATGCAAATCCCATATTCTCGGTAATCACCAATTTCTTTTAAATATCATATCCCATCAAATTTCTATTAACATCAAATTCAATACAATTATAACAAATTATATTTCATGTATATCAATAATATCATGAATAATATACTTATTAAATCATGCGAACTTACCTCGGATCCAGAAATGGCAATTTACCATTCTAGTTATAACATTGTATTTTCTCGATTTAAGCCCAAATCTCGATTTCCTTAATCTATAATATCACATTTAGCCTAATAATTAGTCACACTATTCATATGAGTCTAAAAATAATTTTTTTACAAATTTGCATTTTGATCCCTAAACTTTTGCATATTTGCACTTTTGCCCTAAGGTTCGGAAATTAAACTTCTTCCTATTTTATTATGTTTTATGACATGATGATCATTTTTCCCTTCTATGGAAACATAAAATTCTCACTCTAACATGTACTTATGAACATTAGGTATTTTTACCGATTATGTCGTTTTACTCGTTTTCACGTAAAATCGCTTAGCAAAAGTTGTTTAACACAATTTCAAGCTTCATATTCTACCATTAAACATCAAAATACATGCATATCATTCATGGGTAAATTTTTAAACATAAATCCTAGCTCAAAATAATGGTAGAAATGAGCAGATCATGTTACCGGGATTTCAAAAATATATAGAACATTAAAAATGGAGCTCGAAATCACTTACTATTAAGCTTGGAAGCTTGGACAAACCCTAACCATGGCTACTCTTGGTACATTCTGCTGTAGCAAGAAGAAAGGGACACATTTGGGGTTTAAAATTTGTCTTTTAATTCATTTTACCCCTAAATGACCAAAATGCACTTTTTACTATTCTTTCAAATTTTACCCAACCAAGGCCATTTTTGTCCAAAAAGTTATACAATGGTTTAATTATCATTTAAGGACCTCCCATTTAAAATTTCATGACAATTAGACACCTCTAACATATAAAACTCAACTTTTGCACTTTTTACAATTTAGTCCTTTTTTCTAAATTGAGTGCCCAAACGTCGAAATTTTCGAAAGAAATTTTCACGAAATCATTCCGTGAAATCGTAGACCATAAAAATACAATAAAAATGAAACTTTCCTCATCGGATTTGTGGTCCCGAAACCACTATTTCGACTAAGCCCAAAATCGTGATGTTACAGAATCATTGAAATTTCGATGAATACTCAGGTAGTAAACTCAAGGTGTACAATTCAATAACCCGTCAATTCATATTCAGGAGTACCCATTTAAGGCACTTTATCCGAAAGCACACTCTTGTGCCACATATCATATAATAGGATTACTTGTCCAAGCTAAATCTTGTGTCCAATATATGCTCCTAAGAGCTAAATCAGGATTACCTGTCCGGGCTAAATCCTATCTATCTCATATGTTCAAGAGGGCTTATATTAGGATTACCAGTCCAGGCTAAATCTTTTGTCAATAGGATTACTCATCTGAGCTAAATCCCGTCAGCAACAAATGCAAGACCTCATTCAATAAGGGAAATCACATTTATCCATCGAAATTCAATATTCAAACGGAATTTGACCTTTCTCATACAATTTCAAGCATGTATTCAATTCTTATATTATAACTTCCAATTAATTCACATATAAATAAATAACATTATATATAAATACAACATCCAATTCAACATATTTACATGGTCAATTAAGTTAAACGAACTTACCTCGTCACTTGTTTGCGTATAAAAATCTACTAATCCGAAACTTTTTCTTTTCCTCGATCTAGCCTCGAATTTGTGTTATCCGGATCTATATAAATGAATTTAATCATCAATTTCTCACATTTCATATTCATTTGGACTCAACTTACATCCTAGGCAAAATTACCATTTTTCCCCTAAACTTTTCATAAATTCCAATTTCGTCCCTAGGCTCGGAAAATGAAATTCATGCAATTTACTCATTTTTCCAAGCCTAACCAAAAATTAAATATAAAATTTATAGCACATATATTCTATAAATTTTAGAATTTTTCTTCAATTTTGAAAACTTTACAAATTAGTCCCTAAATCATGTTTTCGTCAAAAATCACTTTGTAAAAGTTACTTATCTATCAACAATCTTTCATTTTCTACTATAAATATCTAATTTTCAGCATATTCATCCATGACATAATTTCTATATTTTGATAATCTTTCAAATTAATCCCTCAAATAGATAAATTAAACTATCCCGGTTTTAAAAATATTAAAATTACTAAAAACGGGACAAGAAAACTTACCCAATTAGACCAAGAAAGATTGTTTTCTCTTTCCTAGGGTTTCCATGGAATATTTTGGGTAAGAAGATGATATCAAATGATTTTAATTCTATTTTAATTATTTATCATCTTTAATTATTTCTATTTCCAATTTAGTCATTGCCCTTTTCTAAATTTCCATGGATGAATCATTAAAAATATCTACTAAATTTTGATTAATGGTCTAATTACCATATAAGGACCTCAAATTTTTAATTCCATAGCTATTTAATCTTTCTAGCTACTAGGATTCAACTTTTTCATTTTATACAATTTGGTCCTTCCCGAAATTAAGCATTAAATCGGTAAAATTTTTTTATCAAAATTTTCACATGACATCTCTATCATAATACGGACCATGCAATAAAATTAAAATAAATTTTATTTTCGGCTCAAATTTGTGGTTCCGAAATCACTATTCCGATTTCACTGAAAATGGGCTATTACAGTTTGAGATTTTATAAAATGCTTATTGATTGAGTTTAACAATTGTTTATTTTTGATTCACCTAATTGTTTGATGTATGCTTGGCTAGGAAAGGGAGTTTTGGTTTCGAAAGGGATTGACAAATTATTTTTAGTGGATATCATGCTTGGCTAATTATCAAATAAAATGATATTAAATTTGAATTTTTCTTATCAGGAATGAAGTTGGTGTGCTGAATTAAAAATCTTACAAAAATGGGCTAAATTGAAACAAAAAGCAAAAAAGAGGGCTTGATTGAAAGATTGAAGATTCAAAGATGACTAGATAAAGATTGAAGAGTTGAATATTTTTTAAAAAAAGTAGCTGGATAAAGATTGAAGGATTTTTTATTTTGTTACAACTCTATAATTACTTTAAATTATAGTTTAAATTTGATTTTTAAATTTAGAATTATTTAGTGATAATATTTAGTAATAATATTTGGAATTATTTAGTGATAATATTTAGGAAAAATCTAGGTAAATTTTAGCCCTAAAAGTGTGTATAAATACCTAGTGGCTACAACCAGTTGAACACACTTGGCCTTTGGCATTTAATAAATTCTTTTTTTTCTTACATGTGTCAATGTTATATTATGCCATTTCAATTTTTTTCTTTTACTTTCAACATTTTGGTTTAATTGCCTTTCAAGGCCCTTCCCCTTTCCATCACCCACAATTCCACAAATCTATTTTTAAAGTATGATTTTTCCATGATTAACTAAACCCTTTTTAGCTTTAGCCCAGAAATTACTCCAACAAAACAATCGTGAGATTCGATCCCGCTCAAAAAAGCCTCTCAACACAGTATTTTTTATCTCGCTAGTATATGGGGTAGTACAAATTCACCCCTTAAAGTTGATTTAGCTTCGATTCAAAAAGTGCACGTTGGGTTGGATTTGTTTGGTGTACGGTTGGGAAGATGAATCGGCCATGCTGTGTTCAAATTCCCGTGAACAAATTGGCGTGTCTAGGTGGGAAAAGCCAGTTTAATTCCGTCAAGGGAGATAGAGATCGGATTTAAACGACCTACGTGGTTGGGGTTGTTGATTCGAGTTGGGCTTTTCAGATTGCAAGGTTGTTGAAATATTAAATTGCGAACATATGTATCACAGTTAGAAATTTGGCAAGTCAGTTTGCAGGTCGTACCGGGATTGACTACATAAGGAAAAGTTGGCGATCGGGACATTCTTGGTTGCTATAACCAGCCTATTGCTTGAAAGGGAAAATATATTTCAAGGATCGATTCAAGATTGGAGTACACCGAGGCTAAGGCTAAGCTTAAAAAATATTTTATTTATCCATTTATTTTATTTTCTTAAATTTATTTATTTTCAATTTTGAATATGTTTTATTTTATTTTTCATATTTTCTTCTTTTATTATCTTAATCAATTTAAACCCGCAATTTTTATTTTTATTTTAAGCATTTCTACACATAGGTCGTGGGCACTACTATGACCGCGACATCGATTCTAGTCACAGAAAAAGGCAAAATTAGATAGCCAGTCCCTGTGGATTCGACCCTACTGCTAACTACTGTTATATTTGTCGTAGGAATTTATATTTGGTAGTTTCGACGCCCATCAACCTCTAATCATCATGCAATGCATAAACGGGTGAGCAAGATCCATCCATAACCAAAGTTCTTCGTTTGCCTCGTCAGTTCATGGTTTTAGCCAAAAAAAAATTGATCAGCCATATTTTAAGGCCGTGTGTATAACTTCTATTGCCAATTCCCATATAATTATAAAACAAATCTATCATTTTCCTTGGAAATTAGCTAAGAAACCTGATTTGTAAAAGCCTATCTTTCCCTTTTTTTAAGCATAATCGGAAGATTTGCCAAGCTGCAATTTCTTACTACAAAAACAAACAACCACCCTCTACAGTCTCAGCTCGCCTAAGTATGCATTACTGATCATGAAATAAAATGAACCAATAACAAATACCTTATCAAAAACTTTTTTTTAACAGGTAGATACAGTTTAATCTATCCATTCAAATTCCAACCTTATCAATTTTTGAAAATTGAGATTAGACCGAAAAAAAAATCTATTGATACAAAATTTGGGTTTTGTTGGAACATTTTCAAAAAATATATAATGCTTTAATAACTGTAAATGAAAAATTATAAGTAACCAAAAGTCATGCCACTTGATTATCAACCAAAAGTTATTTATTAAATTCAAAAGTTGATTATTATCCATTTGAATAGTTATATCCTTATAAAGAGACATAAGACCTTTTATAAATAGAAGTGAAATTTCATTTGTATAACACATTAAAAAGCATAGAAACAAGGTTTTATATATATATATATATATATATATATATATATATATATATTCTCCCATTATCTTTCATATTCCTAGATTGTTTTATAAATTCGTTATAGAAATTGATATCAGTGAACTATTTCCATCAATTGAAAATGTAGGTAGTCATTGGGCTTCATTGTATCCTGGAGATTTATTTGCACACTATAATATAAGTGGAAGCGACTAAAACCTTAAAAAAAGTGACATTGATACACGCCTTAAAACCTTCGTTAATTTCTCATAAATTCATTTTTATCCCTACACACCAACAATAAAGGATACACGGTTCTCTTGGTTGTAGGGGTGTTCAAAAGGTTAACCGATCGGTTAACCTAACCGAATTAATTGAACTTTTTAATCCTTTAATCGTTAATTGAACGAAAAAAATTTTAAAAACAATTAACCGAACCAAAATATTTCTATTAATTCAGTCGGTTAACCGAATTAGCTGAAATTTATATGTTTTATTTTTCTTTTTTATGGTTAAAAAAGTATGAAACATATAAAAAAAATAAAATTATAGTGTTCATTTTACTGAATTAACCGAACTAGTACTAGCCTAATACATATAATATATACTACTATTTATTAAGTTTGGTTAATTCGGTTAATTAACCGATTTCGAACCGAATTAACCATTAACTGAAATTTCAGAAAACCTTTAACTGATCTCTAATCAAACTAGATCGGTTAATCAATTGATTAACCAAATTAGATCAATTCGGTCAATTAATTCAGTTTTAACCAAAGTTTGAACACCCTTACTTAGTGGTGCACACTCACCCTCACAATTTTTTACTTAAAATTTTAAATTTTGATTTTAGTTTTTAATATAAAAATATGGGAAATTATATTTCTCAAGTTTTTAATTTGATTTTCTTTTTTTTCCTTTAAAGTTTCCTTTTTTGGTAACAAGAAGGAAGGTATTAAAAGAAATATTGCCTAATTAACAAGAATAAAAGTAGTAAAGGGTCCATGAGCATCCTGTTCCAGCATTTGTAGCATTTCCTGTATAGGTTTTTCAATTAGATAAAAATTAGAGTTGTACCTTAAAAAAAATCGCATACCTATTTTCTCAATAATAGAATCAACTTTAGAACCACTAACTATCGTTTCAACTAAGACAATAATATCTTACTTGTGTTATCTAAGATATTCCTTACGAAAACTAATAAATTGAACATTCCAAAAAGAAATTTGGGATTCATCATAAAAGAAAATTAAATAAGAAACGAGAAACATGAAATTAGGCCTTAACAACTCCAGATGCATCAACGCTCTCAAGGCTTTCATCTTCTTCAACAACTTTCATGGTTTCATTCGCTTCATTAAAATCCTAATCAATTTGTTCCACTAGTCTCCCCATAACATCATCAATTGGTACATCACATGTCTCCCTTGTCATATTGAAACACCTTAACCCACTGTGAACCCGATATTGGAGGATATCTTCTTCAGATCAAAGTTCGGTGGCCGCGAGGAAGAAGCTTTGAAAAATTTCTTGGCCTTTTTGACACCATCCATTAATACATTCTATTCATTAATAAATTCTATGTTGGCATCCTAATTTGATATTTCTTCCACCTTCATTGCTCTGTGCTTAGTCTTATCCAAATTTGATTGAGCTCTAAAAGCCCTCATATTAATCAAATTAGATTCATTAATAGATTTAACACCCTGACCTCGACCCGATTTGCTGAATCCAGGTCATAGGTGTTATTCCATAGAACACTTAGTCAAACTCACAAAATTGTATCAATTAACCTCTTATTAAAAACATACTCTTTTTAATTACAATTAAAGACTAAATCTCAAGAAACAAATATGGTACTTAAACATAAAATAATACAAAATTACAATAATTTTTTCTTAAAACAACTATCTGATAGTTATGGATTCATTAAAGTAAACTCCTACAACACACCACTCCAATAGCACAGTATGCATAATAAACCGATACACCTCTTCCTTGGCGTAGTCCTAGCATTGTCCCTCCAGGCACAATCTCTTAACATCGAAACCTGAAACATAAACACAACATAAATAAGTTCAAGAAGACTTACTAAGAGATAAAACAAAGTACCTTGGCTAATGCTTATATAATAATTGAAGTCCACTTTGGCCCTTTACTCTTTCTTAACCATTTACTTATGTTTGGGCGAATAAATCTATAGCGCCCCATACCCGACCCTTGAGGAGGATCCAAGAATGGTGCGTTAAAGCCTTACATCATTTCCTTTTCTCCAAACACAATTTGAAAAGAAGATAGACTTCATCAAAGCTAACTTAAGAAAACATAATTTTGAAATACTAAATCATGAAGTAAACCATTACAAATCGAGACCATAAGCTTCATTACAAAAGTTAAGGAAAAATTATAATTTGACGAATACAATTTTAGTTACAAAATATCGTTCTTTAATATCCTAAGCCTTAACGCCACCTCCATTGTCATGCATAACACAAAATCATTAGAAGTCTCACAACAGAAAATATCTTCTAGTGTGGTATTTGGTGATTCTTTTACTTTTTTAATAATCTTGAGAAGGAAATGTAACGGAGTAAGTTCATAAAATTTAGTGTGTTCCAGAGCAAAAACTAAGATAACTATACATACAATAAACAAATGAACCTTTCAAACTTAGTGAACACATAGTTCGCCCATTGGCGAATACTATACACAATCAGACTTTATACAATTCGCCCATTGACGAATACTATACACATGCATACTTTATACAATTCCCCTATTAGCGAATACTATACACAAACAGACTTTATACAGTTTGCCAATTGGTGAATACTATGCATAAGCAAACTTTATACAATTCGCCCATTGGCGAATACTATTCACAAGCATACTTTATAGAATTCACCCATTGGTGAAATACAAAATTTGTATAGACCTTATAGCAGACTAAGTTCCTTTGGCGCTTACATTACACCCATACATTTAGGTAGACAACCTTCTTTGTGTTGGCCAAAACACTAGTCCATGCTTAGAGATTATATCATTTGTACATTTCTTTTCCTTTATCATGTTTTGTCAATCTGGTTTGCAATTCCACTTGCCCTACTAGAGGCTACATAACCATTCTCATGTATCCCGATTGTAAGCAGCCCAATTTGCACGAGCCTAAATCAGAAACCCAGATACAAAATATGAAACCAAAATAATATTAATGGTCCAAATATTAAGGGTCCATTTACAACAAACAGGCCAAATACACTACCTAATTAAACAACCCAATTATAGCCCAATAATAAAAACCTTAGTGGCCCAACAAGCCCAAGACCTAAACAATTTTAAGCCAAACAGCAGAAACAGAAACCCTAGGTGTGCCGCTACCTCCTCCAAGTCAACCTCCATACACAGCTGGCCTATGGCCTCCGTACTTGCAGACAGGACAAAGAACAGAATAGCACATCAAAAAAGAGAGCAAAAACTTGGTATTTTTTCTTTCTCTTTCGGCTATAAAAGCCATGAAATCAAATGTATTTTTTTTTTACATAAGAAATATAGAGAATAAAAAAAAATTAAAGGTGATTTGCTTTATTTTTTTTTATATCTGTTACCCTTTTTTTTCAAGAATAAGAAAAGAAGTACAAAAGTTATTAAAGTTAGTCCTTTTATTTGTTTTCTACTCTTATTTTATTTTATATTTTTATTTTTAAAGAAATAAGTAATAAAAAGAAAAAAGAAGTCAAAATTTTTACCGTCTTTCCTTGCGTGCGCTGCCGTGAGAGGGCGAGGTTCGTTATTTCCAATGAAAAACGACATTTTTTTAGGCCGGGAAGTCAAAAAACCCAAAAATGAGACCCTTTTATTTTTCGGCCACCGTGAATGGTGGCGCCGTCGCCAGCGACCAGCCGCTGCCACAATGGTCTGGCGGCCGGAGCCATGGCCGAACTTGGAGGGGAGGTAGAGAGCTGAGAGAGTTTTTGAGAAGTTTTTTTTAAAAAGAAGTGAAATGATTTTTTTTAAAAAAATTGACTTATATAGGGTTCCAAAACGATGTCATTTTGGCCTATTTCCCCAGACACCAAACGGCGTCGTTTCGCCCTTAACCCGAAATCTGACCCAGAAAGGCCTTAGGATCCACATGTTTTTTGCAGAAGGGTCTAACTGCATCTTTAGCCCTTCCGGTTTTTAATCATTTTGCAATCCATTTTTTTATTTTTTAATTTCTTCCTTATAATTTTATTTGGATTTCATTTTAGTCCCTTGAGCAACAACGCCGTTTTGGGGATAGGGAATAATTTCCCAATTAGTCCCTCCCGTTTTACGTGCGTTCAATTTTAGTCCTTATTCCTTTTTATATTTTAATTTATTACGATTTAGGCTTTTAATTCTGTTTGGATTTCAATTTAGTCCTTCGTTTGGCTAATTTCATTATTTATGTGTTAGTTATTTATTATCCTTTATTTTTTTAATAGCTAAATTTAATACTATTTGTATTTGTTATATTTATTATTTTGTTCATTATACTTTTACCTTTTAAATAGTTAACTCCAATATGGTTTATATTTGTTTTACCGATTTATTTATTTATTTATCTTTCCTTTAAATTTTTTACTTAAATTTAACATTACTATATTTATTTTATCTATTTATTTAGTCATTTATTCGTTATTTCTTCCTTTTATTATTTTTATATATTTAAGTTCTTACTATCTATTTTCATTTTATTTATATATTCGTGTTTCCTTTTTCCTCATTTATTTTGCAATATGAGTTTTAAACTTAGTAAGTTTCAACTTAATTCGTATTTTTATTAATTTTGCTTATTTATTTACTATATTATTTATCTAATTATCATTATAATTTTAGCTTTTCATGAAATTTTTCTTATATTTTATTATTTAAATCAACATTAATAAAAAATGATCTTATTTTAAATTTCTTTTTGAGTTTTCAACTTTCGACGTTAAGAAATTGATTAATCAATTAGGTACCAATTTTGGGTGTTACGAGGGTGCTGGTCCTTCCTCATACGTAATCGACTCTCGAACTCATTTTCTCGAATTTCGTAGACCAAAATTGTTGTTTTAGTAAATCAAAACGTTTTATTAAAACGATCAATCAGAAGGTAACCCGATCACACCTCATAAAAAAAGATCGATGGCGACTCCCATTTTCATTTCCATTTTTGTTTTTTCAAAATAAAAAGTTGACATTTTAAAAAAAAGGGTTTCGACAACGATCTTTCAGTTAAATGATTTCATGATTTCATTTCTTTTTTATTCAGTCCATATGTTTCCTTTCAGAGTATGCGAGTATTAATTCAACACGAAGCAAAACCCTTATAACAATTTTGCAAATATGTCAAACCAAACTTTTCATAATAAACATTCGTTACTTTGGTGCAAACACTTTACCTTCACAAAATAGGTAAACTTACATTATACCAAACATTAACAAGAACATAACACACTCATGGAGTATAAAGGAAATGGCCAGAAAAGTTCAAAAAAGCTCAGACAGCCGGACCATTTCCCTTACTCGGGAGCTTTCAAGAGTTTCTTGAGATATAACATGAAGAGTTATCTTATCATTTCATTTTACCATAAATTAAACATATCTAACAAGACTGTTAATAGGAAACCTAGAATCTAAAAGTTTTCTCATTTTTTCCCTTAAACTAACCCTAAAGCATAAAATGTAAATAACCATGAAAAAATGTAACAGCCCGATTTCAGTGATGTCAGAAACAATGGTTTTGGGACAACAATTTTGATGAGCGAGTTATTAATTTATTAATTATTTAGTGTTTAAAGGACTATATTAAGGTCATATTGAAATTTTGTTAAGAAATTTCAATGTTTAAATGGTTAATTAGGTAAAAAGGACTAAATCATAAAAAGTGTAAAAGTTGAATTCTAATAGCTAAATGAGTCTAATGGCCAACAAATCTTAAACTAATGGACTTGAATGGTAAATGGATCATTTAAGGAATTAATGGACAAATATGGACAAGTTTTTGTTGTGATTTTTAAAAAGTAATAAGGTTAAAATGGTAATTAGGTAATTAAAAAGAAAATTAAGTAAAGAAAAGATGAAACAATGTTGTTATCTTCTTATTTTTCTTATTCTTGGCCAAACCTACCATTTTTGAAGGGGAGAGAGATTTGTTTTGAATTCTTCTTTGCATGGTATGATTTTATGTCCCATTTTTAATGATTTTTATGTTTTTGAGTTCGTTGTAGCTTAATCTAGCTAGCCCAGGGGTTAATTTGAAAAAATATTAAAGTTTGAGGGACTTACCATTAATTATTTTGAATGATTTTTTATGCTATTTTTTAGACTATGAATCTTTGTTGAAAAATAAACAAGTTTTGTTAAGTGATTTTCGATGAATTTTGGAATTAGGGATTAAATTATTAAAGGTGTAAATTTATAGGTTTTATTGTGAAATGATGGTAAATATGGGTTGTATCAAGGTCCCTTGCATCTATGGTTAACATGGATTTAGGTTTAAATGCTTATATTTTAAGTTATGAGCTTAAAGACTAAATTGTGAAAAGTTAAAATGTTAGGGGCAAATTGGTAATTTTACTTAAATATGAACTATGGATTAAATTGAATTCTAGAAGTAATTAATTGATTGAAATTACCTATTTAGATCAAGATAAACCATGTTCGGACTTAGATCAAGAAAAAGCTAAAGCTTTGGATTAGTTCAATCTAACTACTACGCCCCTAATTATCGAGGTAAGTTCGTATGAACTATAATTGCTTTTATGCTAGTTAAATTGAATGTTCATTATGTTGATTTGATATAAAAAAAAAAACTTATATATACAAATGTATCAATGCTATGATGAATTGATGGATATTGAGTCCCGGTTGAACCTTAAGAATTCTTAGGATACAAATGACATGTCATTAGGGATTTCATGTTTCGGGTGCTGCCTTGAATGTCCCACTGATGGCTAAGGTGCTACATTTGTTGCAAATTCTCCACAGCTCATGTGAGCAGTATTGTGTAGCTTACATTCTGACCACCAGCTCATGTGAGCAAGCGCATTTTACAGCTCGTGTGAGCATTGATGTAAAGGAAATGTTACGGTTATATGTAAAGGCACACTTCGTGTGAGCTTTTCCGAGTATCCGATGTAATTCTAGATGGTTCAATGGGTAAGAAAAGGAAAAAAGAAATGGTAAGTATGCAAATGCAATGAATTATGGCATTATGGTAACATTGATGATGTAAAATGTTATGTTTATACATGGTAAAGCGCATATCTTATGGTTGACTTCATAAGTATAATGAACAAGTATACTGACTTGTGAGTTGATGATGTTGTATAGGCTCATACTAAGCATATGGCATTGGTTTCGGTTTATACTTATTCTATGAATTGTATTATAGAGATGGTAAGTTATGTTTAAGGTTTATACAAGCTTACTAAGCACTCGTTGATTACGCAATTTCTTTTATTTGTTTTATAGATCATCGAAAGCTTGATTTGGTTGGAAGCTTGTCGAAATCCTATCACAGTATCCAACAAAAAATTCAGTACTTTTTGAGCATTTTGGCCAAAGTTTATAATGACATGTATAGGGTGATATGTAATGGTGTTTTGGTGAATGTGTTAATGGTGCTTTGGCATGTATAAGCATTTTGAAAGTTAGGTTGGTATGGTATACTTAATGCCTTATCAAGTTATGTCATTTTGGTTACTTTCATGTGCTTGTTAATAAGGTTATTTGGTATGTTGATTTTGTTTTGAAAATGGTCTATGGTGACATGTTTTAGTACCTATTTGGATTAGGTTTGTATGCATGAATTGAGGCAATATTGACATGTTTAGGTTAGTGATGTTTGGATGCAATTGTGGTGTCTTTGAATGGCATATTGGTTATGTGAATTAGGTTGTTTGAAATGACTTAGTTATGCATGTTTGAATGGTGTTTAAAACCCATGAATGTGTATTTAAATGGTTGGAATAGTTATCCATAGGTATGAAATGACTTGATTTTAGGTAAAATTTTGAGTCCACACGACCTGAGACACGGACTGTCACACATGGCCATGTGTCATTTGTGAGTTTCTTAATGTACAAGTCAGTAAGTTATACGGCCTGGTACACAGGTAAGTGACATGGCTATGTGCCCTACTCTGTGAGTTACACGGGTGAGGACACGAGCTGGGACACGGTCGTGTGTCCCTTGTTCGAAAGTTACACAGCTTGGGGTGATTCCACACAACCGTGTGACCCCTATTTCTAATTTTTCCAAAAGTTTCCAATTTGTTTCAAATTAGTCCCAAATTGCTTCTAAGCAATTTTTAAGGCCTCAAGGGCTCGATTTAGGGATGAAATGTATGTGATCGAATGAGTAATGATATGTTTAATTTATTTAAATGTTAAGACATTAAATGTTTTTGATTGTACATTAATGTTTCGTAACCTTAATTTGGTGACAAAGATGGGTTAGAGTGTTACAAAAAAACTTGAGTTTCATTGGTATTTATCAGGTACCAACGTCAATGGAGTTTGCTGAATACAACGAACTGGACCCTTCAGGCAAGTCTTAGTTCTCAAGTTTTTTTAAAGAATGCAAAAAATGTTTTTGGAGAGAAATTAAGTTGCCAAAGAAAGTACAAAACTTAGTCAGGAAGTCAATGATAGCTTTATACAAGTGCATGCGAAAAGAAAACTTAGTGGGCAAGTTTGTCCTCCCACTACCTTTCCTTTGGTATCTGTGACTAATAATATTTTCTCTCATCTGAAATGCAAGTCCTTTGAATTTTAAAAACATTGTCCCATTCTAACTAGTACTCTTTAGGCCAAGTAAATAGTTCCAAATAAAATAATAAAGTTGACATTTCTTTCAAACTAAGGGCTTAACACTTAAGGAATAAACATTAACGTCCATCAGCTGAGGTGGCGTATACCCTGTAAGGGAGTTCACCAAACCACTAAGCTCGCCTTAATAAAGGCTTCGCCTAAATGCACATTTTATAGTCTTCTAGTACTTGGTCATATCTAGTACCATATTTACTCAGAACATATTCTATAAGTCTTACTTCTAATAATAGTACTTGAATACTATGGCTTCACTCAAAAAATTTCATCCTCGAAATTCATACCTGAAAGCAGATAAAGGTACTGAACATTCATTTGAATTTTTCTCTCCCATGTGGCTTCTTTGATGAGATGGTTCCTCCATAATACCTTAACCAAAGGGATCCTTTTATTTCTTAGCTCCTTAACCTCTCTAACTAAGAATACAGACATGCTCTTCCTCGTAAGATAAATTTGGTTCAACTTCAAGCTCCTCAATTTGTACCACATGATTGAGATTTGACCTATACCTCATTAACATCGATACATGGAATACATTGTGGATCCTCAATAGTTTAGAAGGCAAAGCCAATCTATACGCCACTTGACCCACTTTGTCCAAAACCTCATCAGGTCCCACAAACCTTGGACTTAGTTTTCCTTACTGACCAAATTGGATAATCTTTTTCCATTGGGAGTCTTTCAGGAACACTTTATCCCTTATTTCAAAAGAAATTTCTTTGCTCTTTAAATCCACATACGATTTTTGTCGATCTTGAGCCACCTTTAAGTGGCTACGAATCATTGCGACTTTTTTCTCTATTTCTTGCACCAAGTCTAGGCCTACTATTTTTTTTTCCGCTCAATTCCACCTAGTAGGCAGGTGTCCTACACCTTCTTCCATACAAGGCTTTAAAGGGAGACATCTTTAGGCTGGCGTGATAGCTGTTATTGTAAGCGACTTCCACTAGAGGGATATATTTCTCCCAGTTGATTCCAATGTATATCACACAACTTCTTAGCATATCCTCTGATATTTGGATGACCCTCTCAAATTGGCCATCAGTCTGAGGGTGGAACGTAGTGCTAAATTTCAACTTCGATCCCAAGGAATTTTGTAATTGATTCCAAAATCTCGAAGCAAACCTTGAATCTCTGTTGGACACCATGGAAGAGGGTATTCCATGTAAGTGCGCTATCTCAACAATATATATATCAGCCAACTTCTCTAAGGAATTGGTAGTGTTCACTAGTAGAATGTGTGCTGACTTCGTGAGCCAATCCATTACTACCCAAACAAAATTATTTTTTGAGAGAGTAAAAGGTATCCCTGAAACAAAGTCCATCGTAATCCTATCCCATTTCCCCTATAGGATTTCTAAGGGGTACAACTTGCATGATGAGACTTGATGTTCAGCCTTCACTCTTTGACAAGTCAGACACGTTGAAACATACTCTGAGATTTCCTTTTTCATACCAAGCCACCAGTATGAGTCTTTCAAATTTCGGTACATCTTGGTATTACCCGAGTGAAGTACTAAATGTAACACCTTTAACCCATCTCCGTTGCCGAATTAGGGTTACGAAGCATTATTGTACATTTGAAAACATTTGAACAATATATAATTCAATAATTCAATCACATCATAAACCATTCATATACATGCACATCGTTCCTAAATCGAGCCCTCGGAGCCTTAAAAATAGGTTAGAAGCATTTTAGGATCAGTTTGAAAACATTTAGAAAGATTAGGAAAAAGATGCAAAATTTTGGAAACAGGGCTCACACAGTCGTGTGGTCAGGCCGTCTATCTCGCACTGTTATGTCTCAAGCCGTGTCTCAAGCCGTGTAACCTTCGAACTAGGGACACACGGCCGTATCCCAGTTCGTGTCCTTACTTGTGGAACACTCTGAGTAGGGTCACACGGCCGTGTCACACACCCGTGTGCCAAGCCGTTTAACTCACTGACTTGCATCTTAAGGAAAATCATTAGATGACACACGGTCGTGTCGCTAGGCTATGTGTCACACACAGCTGAGTCACACGCCCTTGTCTCAGGCCGTATGAACCCCAAATTACCTAAAATCAATACATTTCAAAACCATATCATGCCTAACCATTCAATTCATTTAACCACACATTCAAGGGTTCCAACCATCATCCATTCATACATAAATATACCAATTCAAAACCCTAATTCAACTAACCAATATGCCATCCAAAGGCACCACAGTTATAGCAAACGACATTTACCAAAACATGTTAACATTACCTAACTCCATACATAAAAACCTCATTCTATTATATACCTAAAACATATCATAAATGACCATTTCCAAGCCAGCATATTATACCAAAATTCCATATACATCCATTATCAAAAGTGACCAAAAGGACTTACCTATACAAGTATTATAAGTCCAACAACCATACATAAACATCAAGGCACAAGCATACCAAATTACCATTTACATATTCATTAAAACACCATTATAAACCTTAGCAAAAATGCTCAAAAACTACTGAATTAACTGCTAGATAGTGTGATAGGTCTTTGACGAGCTTCCAACCAAATCGAACCTTCCGATAATCTATAGGGAAAGAAAAAAACTAACGTAAGCAATAATGCTTAGTAAGTTCATATAAATGCAACTTAACTGCTGACATATTAGAACAAATAACTAAGCATAATTTTTATTATATTTTAAGCTAACTTTCATTTTCTATTTATTACACCTCTCATGGATAATTGGTGTAGCCTTGCATATACATGTATATATTTTTCCTTATAAGCATTTCACTTAAACATTTCTTCTTACCATAACACTTACACACTTAACATATAATCATTCTGTAATTTATCTTTCGATTCAAAATTTCATTTAAACATATCATCCCGAAATCACTTACTTTCATTAAACAATGTGAAAACTAAATAAATAGATTAATCATACTTTTTATTCATTTACAAAGCACTTATAGGATTAGTACTGAAAATGGTTCATCGTATGCTTCTTGTACTATAATAATTCAATCCAAACTCATACATATATGTATATAAACATCTATCTTTAACCAAATAGTCATCAATATAATGATACTCACATATGATCAAGTAATTCATTGAACATTTAACATTTATTAATATCTTGACTATACATTAGCCTTTAACATTTAAATAATTTTGTAAATTCCATTCACATTTAGCCTGATGAACTAGTAACTTGACTTGGATACTCGGGTAACTACAACACACTAGAGGCATCATAGATGCATAACAAGAGCATCGAAGTGTAGACAGGGGCACAAATGTGCAAATAGGGGACCGTAGTGCGAACAGGGACACCAAAGTTTATACAGGGGCACCGAAGTGCAAGTCCCGTACAAGCGCGCATACTAACCCTATTAACATGCCAATTGTATCCTAATCGTTTACTATGTTAAAACGGGCATTTTAACAAAATTATAACTTTCCTGAATTAGAGGCACTTCCGTATTTCTCAATACACATGCTGTAACAATTCATAATCATTCCAAAATCACATATATAATGTTTCATAAATATTCAATAGTTTTCAAATAAATCATTTCTCACCTTATATTCAGTTATAATATTTTGATTTCCAACTCACGTATTAAACATCATATATATACATTCATAAATTAGTGGTAACATTATGTATTTATATATGTACAATTCTATACCTACGAACTTACCTGGCTAAATTGCAATAATGACTAAGTATAGGAGATATTTGGTAATTTTCTCTTCTCAATTTTTCACTCGTTCTTGATCTTAATTAATAATTTCATTCAATTAATTAATTCAGACAGTAAAACCACTTTATTTTATGCAATTTAGTCTTTTTTAATATTTTTACAAAATTACCCTTAACTTTTCATTTTTATTCAATTTAGTCCCTATATCCTAACCATGCAAATAAACCAATTTTATTGAAAACCCATACCACCCGAATGTTAATAGCTTCCATTACAGCCTACATTTGTAACAACTTCACTTCAAGTCCTTGAATTATTATTACTTTAGCAATTTAATCCCTAAACATTTAAATCATTAAAAATTACTTTAAAAATTAATCAAATTTAACAAAAAATATTCATAATCCTCCATAAATAATAATAATAAATTAAATCTTCAATGGAAAAAAAATTAAAGTTTAACAATTTTACGAATTGATTCTCAGGTTAGCTGGACCTAGTTGCAACGATCCCAAAAACATAAAAATTACTAAAAACAAACCTCAATAGCACAACCATGCAAGGAAAGAAAGCTTTTCAAAACTCCATGGCTCGTTCAATGGTGTTTCTTCCTTCTCTTTACGGTGAAGGAACAAAATAAGATGATATTATCCATATTTACTTTTGTTTTAATGTTTTAATACTTTAAACATTAATTAATAAAAAATTCAAATAATAACTTAATAATCAACCACATTATTGTCCACTGTCCACTATCACCAATTATGGTTAATTTTCCATATTAAATCATCCATTTATATTCATTAAGCCATTTAATCATTCAAATTTAATAGTGATCAAGTTTTACATCCTTTACGGTTTAGACCTTTTTAATTAATTAACTATCTAAACATTAAAATTTCTTAACAAAACTTTAATACAACCTTAATAACACTCCATAAATATTTAATAAAATACTTACGGCTTGGTTTATAGAAATGAAGTCTCGATACCTCATTTTCGAAAACCACTTAACTTTAAGGTCATACCACTTGAACTTAATTGTTTCCTCAAATAGCATAAATTACCAATTCAATATTTATTTTAATACCATATTTGACTCGTAAATATTAAATAATAATATTTACGAACTCACTCATCGGATTTGTGGCCCCAAAACTACTGTTTTCGACACTGCTAAAAAATGGTTGTTATAGAAATAGTCATTAGTGAGCTTCTTTCAACAATTCATTATTTAGTTCATTCCCTACTGGAACAAACATTCTATTTCTATATCTAAGCTCACCTTCTTTATATATGCTGAAGTTTATCGCCTTACCAGACATCATCTTTTACTTGAACCGGGCGCACTAAGTATCATTCACTTGTTCTTCAAAAATCCGAAAGAAATGAGTTGGCTTTACAACCAACTCCGCCAACAAGACTCCATTATCAAACATGGTCACTTTAGCTAGAAGGATAATAAGGCTACCACAGTTTTTTGCTCAAAGCATTAGCTACTACATTGGCTTTCCTCGGATGGTACTCAATGATCAGGTCATAGTCCTTTAATAATCCCAACCACCTTCTTTGGCATTTGTTACAAGCTCAATTTGCCCGGCCCATTTTATAACCTCAACCCAATACAACTTACACCCAAAACTAAACCAAAACAAGCCCACTACCCAGTTGCAAGCCCAAAACAAATAAACCCTAGCCCATTCCTAACATTTTCAGAAAACAAAAAACCCTAGCCCCTATTTCCCTTCGGCGCCGAACCTAGCCCCGAGACCCCTGTCACCGCCACTGGTAGCCACCTGCTCCATCGCCAACTGCTCCTGCAAAGAAAAGACAGGATTAAATGCGAAAATAGTGAAGAAAACAGGGAATGTTGTAAATTTGGCTATATATAGCTAAAGAGAAAATGTAATTTTTTTTCAAGAACACAAAAAAAAAAACAAACAATAGCAGGAATCAAAATATTTCAAAAGAAAAGGTTGTCCCTTCATTCTATTAACTGATTTTCTTATCTTGCCAGTTGATTAAACGCACGCACACACAACACATATACATATATCTAAAAAGGAAAGGGTATTGTTACCTTTTTCAGAGATCGGAGAAGTCGGAACCGAACGGTTCCCATGGCTCGATCCGGTCTCCTAGATCTCCTTTTGCTTGTTTGGAACTCAGATATGGAGAGAGGGGGACGAGAGGAACCGATTCGGGGTTCCTTTGCACCTCAGGCCGCCGTGCACGGCGGACATCGGCAACGGACGGGCACCAATCCGGCGATCGGAAATCGCCCAGGTCGGAGAGACTCACATCTCTCTTTCTGTTTTTTTTTTGCACTGACGAAATAAAAATTTCACAATTTTTTTTTGCTTTTATAGCCCCTTGGTATGGTGTCGTTTTGGGGAAAATATCCAATACCCAAAACGGCGTCGTTTAATCACCTGACCCGGACTCCGACCTGGACTCCGACCCGAAAACTGCCTAGGATCCGCGTGTTTTTAGACTGAGGGTCTTTTTGCGCCCTCAGTCCCTCCGCTTTTGAGGCCGTTTTCGATGTTGTCCCATTCTTTTTTAATTTCGCCCCAGAATTTCATTATTGTTTTATCTGGGTCCCTGATCGAACGGTGTGTTTTGGATGGAAGGGTTTTATTTCTCATTTGGTCCTCCTTGGTTACTTGCGCATTCACTTGGGTCCCTATTTTAACCCCAGCAGCTTATTTTATTTATGAATTGGCCTCCTTATTTTAATTTGATTTCAATTAAGTTTTGTTTAGATTCATTTTTATAGTTTTCTCTATTATTCGTGCTTATTGATATTGATTGTATCGTTTGCATATTTTTGTTTATTTATTTGTTGTAGTCTAATTCATTGTAATTTCATTATTTATATATATTGTTCTATGTTTTATGCATGATTATATATATGTATATATATACCTTAAAAATGGAATTAACTTTATTCTATACATTATTAGTATTACATTATTCATACATATAACCTTTTTTTATATTTTTAAATACCTATACTTGTTGATTAAAAAGAAATCCAATGTTTTGTACATTATTCAAATTATTATTATACGTATACGTAAACATTGGTGCATACGTCACCAAACTCATGTATATTATACCTATATTTTTATATATAAATATGTTTTTAAGTCCATTGTATAATTTTTAATAAAACTAATTTAATTTTGTAGGCATATTCCTTTCATTCTAAATTTATTTACATATATATACATCTATAATTTGTAAGTCCAATATGTTCTTAAAATTATTATATATACTCTTATTATCTTTGCATTTTTTTTTTAATTTTCCTTTATTATATATAAGTTTTAAACCGATATTCTTTAACACTTCGTATATCATTCGATTTAAATGTTCATTCTAAAATATATTTTAATGGTCACATGTATACCTTTATTTTGTAAAAAGTCTCTAGTTTAATAATTCATATAATATATATTACGTGTTCATCCCTTTAAATTTGTCTTATACATATATACATATTTTTCTTTAATTTTGTTATTTTGTTTCGCATTTTTGGACATTTTAATGTGTTGCATTAGGTTATATATATTATTGTGGTATATTACTTTTGTTTTGGAATTACCATCATTTTGATTATTCTTCATCCATGATTAGGAAATTGACAATGTTTTTTAGATTGATTGAATTTGATTGTTTATCTTGTTAGTTGATTAAACGAATTATATTATTTCCGCTCGTCCATCATAGTATCTCTTACATGTATATTACCCCGCGTTTTTTTTAATTCCATTCTGGTTTACAAATATCACTTTATAATTCTAACACTTTAAAATTAATTATTCCATTTTATTTTAAGTCAAATTAGTGCATTTCAAGCTGGTTTTATAATTATTTGTTTAAAAATTCCTTAAAACGAAGGCAATATTCGATGTTTGGCAATTCGGGGAATCGTGCCCTACCGTGCTGGGTTGCAATTTCCCGTTTGTTTGAAACGATTGAATATTCCTTCGATATTTCACTCATGTCTTTAAAGTTTTTCTTTAGAACAAAGGAAATGTTCGATGCTTGGCAATTCGGGGAGTCGTGCCCTATCGTACTGGGTTGCAATTTTCCATTTGTTCAAAATGATCGAGCGTTCCTTTTAAATTTCACTTATATTTTCTAAATTCTACAACAAGGCAATGTTTAGTGTCTAGAAATTCGAGGAATCGTGCCCTACTGTGCTGGGTTTCGTTTTTTCGTCGGGCTAAATAATTGGACATTCTTTTATAGTTTTCAACGTATAAACTTTTAAAAGTCAAAACTCACCGTGTTTTCGAGGATATAAAGGATCGTGTCCTATCGTGCTGGATGTGATGCTATATTCCTCCGAAATAAGAAAATTTTGACGACCAACTTGAGCCATTCAAATACTTCAAAAGGAACCATATTTCAAAAATAGCTTTAAAACTTAGACATAAGGACAGTACTTAATCAATTTGGTGCCAACTTTGGGCGTAGTGAGGGTGCTAATCCTTCCTCATACGTAACCGACTCCCGAACCTGTTTTCTCATATTTACGTAGGCCAAAATCGATTTTAATAAAACAAAGTATTTTATTAGGTAAACCAATCACACCTAAACAAAAGATTGGTGGCGACTCTATGTTCTTTTTTTTCAAAAAGTCGATCCTCGTTTTCAAAAAAATGGTTTCAACAGCGTTGATTCAAATCTTTCTAGGTCATTAAGTACTTCAGACTTTTGTGGTCAGAGAAGACATGACATTTTTCTCCATATAAGTAGTGTTTCTAGATCTTTTGTAACAGCCCAATTTTAGCTAAATCGGAACAGTGGTTTCGGGATCACAAATCCGAGGTTAGAAAATTATTTTAATATTATTTTTGGTGTTTACAGCATGTGAATATGTATGTGTGAAAATTTCGTGAGCTAATTTTATCGTTTAATAGCTCAATTTGAGAAAAAAAAGGACTTAATCGCGTAAAATGTAAAAATAGCATGTTATAAGTTAAAAGTACTTAATTGTTATGGCTTATTAAATGTGAGGCCCTTATGATGAAATTAGACCATGATTAGTGGAATTTGACATAAATGGCTAACCATTAAATGTAACACCCTAAACCCACATCCGTCGCCGAACTAGGGTTACGAGGTATTACCGATCATTTTATTAATCATACAAATATTCATTATTAATAAACAATCCAAGATTCACACCACATACATGCTTATAACTCAGTCCAATTTTAAACCTTAAAAGGACTAACCTATACCACTCAGCTTAGTTGAAACATAAGTTAAATCATATATTTAAACATATATGTAACATTGTATACATTTACGGAACATAGTCTTATCAATAATTTAATCATTGAATGTTAAACTTATTTATTAAAAATCATGCGAATACACAAACTTTATAACATTTAAACAATATTATTACCAACCCTTTTACCTAATCATATGGCGTTTAAACTTTAGCTCATGTGAATTGTGCAAAATCATGTATAATTTCACAGATCAAAGTCAAGCATTTAGGCACATACATAAATCAAGCGCAAATACTTATATACTATATGGTGAAAGTGTACATATATATATAAAGTCATATTAAAGCTTATCCACACGACATGGTAGAATATTTAAGCACTCATGCATTTTTCTATTACATATGCGCATGGCATCTATAATTTAGCTATCTTATGCACAAGTAAGGTATAGTAAAAATTCAACTAAAACAACGTGGTCGAATATCACATATTCACATGCTCTAGTAAAATTATAATGTTCAACAACTAATCGCAAAAACATGTCATAATTTTTAACTTAGAAGCATACAGCAAACCCTAGCACAATTAACAACAAGCTAAACATATGACTGAATCATAAATCCATCTCATTATGCCTATTCCAACACGAATCTTACACCCTATGTAATAACACATCAAAGCATATTCATCTCACATTGAATCTACTATTTAATCTTTTATACAAAACTACATGATTATACCTTATTAGAGCACACCAATCAAATGATCATTTACTTAAACTTAACAAGAATCATATTCAAATCCTTGAGTATACCTAGGTATACAAGTTACAGTCGAGTATTTATACCACATCTAAAGGATCAATCAACTTTAATACACAATCAAGCACATATCACAAATATTATTTATTTATAGCATATAATACTATAGCTAAATCAACTCAACCCATAAGCAAATGTGATCAACTTTAGGCATAAAGATTAAGCCATTTTCGCATGGCTTTATACACAACCAAAATAAATCCAACTCTTTCAAACATGCTTTAGCCTATACATGCCATAATCTTGAATTTAACTTATAAAGTACCTAAAATAGAGGATAGTGTGATGAGCTTCGCAGATGATCCCCGAGCTTGTAACTTGACTCCCGAAATCTATAAAACAGAAATAAATATTCACACGATAAGCTATTATAGCTTAGTAAGGTATAAGCAAATAAACAAGTTAATAATGTAACTATCTCATAACAAATTTAACTGAACTTCATGAGTATGCTAAGTCACATCCTACCACATTCGTTCATGACATTTCGTTCTTATACCAAGTCCTCACCTTGACTGAATGCTTGTATAACCAACATAAGTGATTCATATTTCATTTACAAGCCAATATACCATTAAACAATCGAATTCACATATATTCATAACATCTACTCAAGCATCTTAATATATATCATCATATATATACATTATCTAAATGACCGGATATACTTGGTACCATTAATAAACATATTACATATCATCCAAAGACATTTACAGTACATTTATGTATATCCTTATCAATTTCGTTTACTATAATATGATTTCACCATCCATACTTATTCAATAAGTCATTGTATCTAATACCAATTACTTACTTACCTTACCTTGACTTGGTAACAAATTAATCCATACCTGACACATTGCTCGTTTTACTTATTCAAATATAACTTAATATTGCCCGATAAACCATTCGGAATTGTATAGGACACTTGGATGAACACATAAATCTTGCAAAGCCAACGTCCCAGACGCGGTCTTACATGTAGCCTCAAAACGATGCCACTGTCCCAGACAGGGTCTTACTCGTAAACACATATCGGAATCACAAATTGATGTCATGGTCTTACTCGTACACATATACCGGAAACCTATGTCATGACATACGTATCCTAACTATTCCTAAGGTTCATACGGGACTTTCGGACGTCGTAATTCGGTCGAAGCCGATTTAGAAACATAGTAACCAAACTTAGATACATTCGGCTATAACATATATAAAACCATATTTTTTTCAATTCAGCATATTTATATTACATTTAATTGAAAATAAGTACGTCTATTTGCTTATAAACTTACCTCGGACGTCGTAAAATGGGACAGGACTACTAGTCGACAACTTTCGTTTTTCCCCGATCTAAATCTGATTTCTTTGGTTCTTGATCTAAACATGTTCAAATTAAGCTCATTAAAACATATTTTCATTCAATTTAGTCCAAAATAACATAAATAAGAAAATTACCATTTTAACCCTGACATTTACAATTTTTACAATTTAGTCCCTATTGTACAAGACACAAAATACACAAAATTTCAAAACACCCATGTTAGGCCGAATGGTACCCATGCCTATACAAGTCCATATATTTTATCAACTTCACATTTTAGTCCCTCAAATTATTATTTTTGCAATTAAGTCCTAATTACTCAAAATCATCAAAAACTCCAATACAAAGTATGTTAATCTAAAACATATCTTTCATTTTTTGTCATCAAACAAAAAAATCACAAGCTATCAACAACGACACAACCCAAAATATTCATCAAAATCAAAAATTCAAGCATGGGTTTTGTAGTATTCGAAGCAACGATCTCAAAAACGTAAAAATTATCAAAATTCAAACAAAAATGAACCTTGATTTTAGCTTAGAAGATAGTCGAACTAGGTTTCTTCTTTCTTTCTTTTCTTATTCTATTTATGAACAAAATAAAATAATGAATTTGATAACTTATTTTTAACATATATAAGTTTATTAACAAATTTACCTAAATAACCTTAATGATATAATAATAAAATCATATAACCTAAGTCCATTACCGTCCAACATCATATATAATGGGCTTATTTCATCATAAATACTCCCATTTAGAAAGCCATTACCAAATAAGCCCTTTACAAATTAAACTGCCCAATTTTCAATTTACGTGATTAAGTCTTTTTTTATTTAATCGGACACCTAAACGACGAAATTAAATCACGAAAATTTCACAGATATAAATTCACACAAAATAAACACATAAAATAATTTAAAAATATTTTTTTAACTCAGATTCGTGGTCTCGAAACCACCATTCCAATTAGGGTCTAAATCGGGCTGTTACAACTCTCCCCCCTTAGGGATTTTCGTCCCTGAAAATCTTACCGGTGAATAGGTTCGAATATCGTTCTCTCATTGCATCCTCGGGCTCCCACGTTGCTTCCTCAACTTCGTGTTTATGCTACAATACTTTAATTAACGGAATCTTCTTATTCCACAACTCTTTAACCTTACGAGTCAATATGTGAATCGGTTCTTCTTCGTAGGTCATATCAGACTAAATTTCAATCTCAGACGGGCTAACCACATGCGAAGGATCAGATCGATACCTCCGAAGCATTGAAACGTGGAATACATTGTGGATCTTTTCTAACTCAGGTGGCAACAATAATCTGTAAGCAACTGGTCCAATACGTTCTATTACCTCATACGGCCCAATAAACCTCGGTCTCAATCTACCTTTACGACCGAATCTGAGTATTCAAGAATCACTTTCACTTTCTGTTCAATTTCTCTGATCAACTCAACCCCGTGTATCTTATTTTCACTGAGCTCAGTCCAGTATAATGGTGTACGACATATACGACCATAGAAAGCCTCATAGGGTGCCATTTTGATACTCGGTTGATAGCTGTTATTATATGCAAATTCAATCAAAGGTAGATATCGTTCCTACGTACCAAAAAACTCAAGAATGCAACATCTCAACATATCCTGAAGTATCTGAATGATTCGCTCAGACTGGCCATCTGTTTGTGGATGAAAAGTAGTACTGAAATGTAATTTCGTGCCTAGTGCATCTTGCAGTTTCTTCCAAAACCGCGATGTAAACCTCATATCTCTATCCGAAACAATAGATATAGGCACACCATGTAATCTCACAATCTAAGAGATATACAATTCAGCTAGCTTATCAAGTGAGTAGTCCATACGTCTCGGAACAAAATGAGCCGATTTAGTCAATCTATGAACAACAACCCAGATTGCATCTTTCTTGCTCGGTGTCAACGGTAAACCAGATACAAAATCCATAGTAACTCTGTCCCACTTCCACTCAAGTATCATGATAGGCTGAAGTAATCCTGAAGGCACTTGATGTTCAGCTTTTACTTGTTGATAGACTAAACATCTTACAACAAAGTCAGAAATGTCTCGTTTCATACCATGCCACCAGTAGAGTTGTTTCAAATCATTATGTATATTTGTACTACCCGGTGAATAGATAACTAACTACTATGAGCTTCATTAAAAATCATCTAAATCAACTCTGAATTCCTCGGAATGCATATCTGGTCTTTGAATCTCAAACAGTCCTCAACATCAACTCTGAACTCTGAATCAGCATTTGTCTCACAATGAGCTCATTTTGCAGTCAATTCATTATCAACCTTCTGGGTATCACATATTTGTTGAACAAATAACGGTTTAGCTTTCAATTCAACTACTATTGAACCATCATCAGACATGGCCATATGCATATTCATTGCACGCAAAACAAATAGTGATTTTTAGCTCAAAGCATTAGCAACAACATTAGCCTTTCCCGGGTGATAGTCAATCACAAGCTCGTAGTCTTTTAGTAATTCTAACCACCGACGTTGTCTCAAGTTCAGATCTTTCTAAGTCATCAAATATTTCAGGCTTTTATGATCAGAATAAACATGACATTTCTCACCAAACAGATAGTAATGCCAAATTTTCAACGCAAACACAATGGCTGCCAGTTCCAGGACATGTGTCAGATAATTCCTTTCATGCGATTTCAACTATCTTGAGGCATAAGCTATAACTTTTCCTTCCTACATCAGAACACAACCCAAACCATTCAAAGATGCATCACTATAAATTACAAATTCTTTACCCGATTCTGGCTGAACTAGCACTAGAGCTTCAGTCAAAAGGGCTTTCAACTTATCAAAGCTTTTTTGGCATTTCTCTGACCACTCGAACTTAACATCTTTCCGCAGTAGCTTTGTCATCGAAGCTGCAACCCTAGAGAAACCTTTCACTAACCGTTTGTAATAACCAGCAAGTCCCAGAAAGCTTTGGACTTCAGAAACATTCTTCGGAGGTTTCTAATCAAGTATGGCGGAAATTTTACTCGGATCAACCCGAATACCTGATGCTAATACCACATGACCAAGAAAACTGACTTCACTTAACCAGAACTCACATTTATTGAATTTTGCATACAACTGTTTGTCTCACAATATCTACAACACAAGTCTCAAATGTTCAGCATGTTCAGCTTCATCATGAGAGTAGATCAAAATGTCATCTATAAACACAACCATAAACCGGTCCAGATACGGTCTGAAGATCCGATTCATCAAACCTATGAAAGCAGCATGTGCATTAGTGAGTCCGAAAGGCATAACCAAAAACTCATAATGTCCGTACCTCGTTCTGAAAGTAGTCTTTGGCACATCTGAATCTTTAACTCGCAACTGATAGTAACCTGATCTCAAATCTATCTTCGAAAATACTATAGCCCCTTTCAGTTGGTCAAACAGATCATCAATCTGTGGTAACGGATACTTATTCTTTATAGCCACCTTATTAAACTGTCTATAATCGATGCAAATTCTCATAGTTCCATCTTTCTTTTTCACAAACAACACAGGTGCACCCTATGGAGAAAAACTCAGTCATGCAAAACATCTATCTGTCAAGTCTTGTAACTGAGCTTTCAATTATTTTAATTCTGTAGGTGCCATTCTGTACGGAGCTATGGATATCAGAGTCATCCCAGGCATTAACTCAATACCAAACTCTACTTCCCGAATAGGTGGCAAACCCAGTAATTCTTCTGGAAATACATCCGGATACTCATAGACAACAGGTACTGATCAATTTTTCTTTCAGCCACTTTACTATCGAGCACGTAGGCAGAATAAGCTTCACACCCTTTTCTCACATATTTTTGAGCTAGCATCGAAGAAATTACTGCTGGTAAACCATACAAATGACTAGATTCAATCCGAACAATCTCATCATTCTAACTCCGTAGATCAATGGTTTTCTTTTACAGTTCACAACAGCATCATGTAATGTTAACCAATCCATACCCAGAATTATGTCGAACTCATCAAATGGCAGCAACATCAAATCAACCAGAAAGATCAGATCTCGAACCATCAAGGGACAATTCTTACACACTTTATCAACCATAACACACCGGCCCAAGGGGTTTGACACTCTAATCACATACTCAGTAGACTCAATAGGCAGAGTCTTGTTGAATACTAATGTCTCACATACATAAGAATGATTAAAACCAGGATCAATCAATGCAATTACATCGGTATCATAAAGAGTAAATGTACCAGTAATAACATCTAGGGATGAAGCCTCCTCTCGTGCACGTATAGTATAGGCTCTGAAAGGTGCACGAGCCTCAGATCTGACTGTTGTATCTTTAGTCCTTTTTTGACTGCCACTCGCATTACCAGCATTTCTAAATGGTTTACCTCAAGCTGCAGCATTACCCGATCTCGTATTCTGTACTGGATTTTCCTCAGCTAACATTGGGCAATCTCGAATATAATGATCTGTCAATCCACATTTAAAGCAAGCCCAATCATGTAATTTGCAACTGTCGGGATGTCGTTTAACACAATGTTTACACTCGGGCTAATTTGATCTGACATTACCCACACTGACTACTGAGGTAGCTCTCGAACTCACCGGCAGTCTGCTCTGGTCTCGTCGAGAATAACCCGAAATGGCTTTTGAATGGCTGAAATCATCTCAAAACTTCTTTGGTACCGACTGAACTGACCTACTGAATGATCTCTTACGCGAGTCTCTGGCTTCAAAATCAGCTTTTGATCGTGATTTTGTGACAGGTTTTAAATATTTATAAATAATCATTCTTGAAACTAGCTATTATCACAATGTAGGCAAGTGTACCTATCGAACAGTAGTATAGTTTTAGCAAGACCAGATTGTCGAACCCAAATGAACTAAAAGTACTAGTAATGACTGTATTTTTATTATCTAGCCTAAGAATAAGGGGGTTTGTTTTAACTAACTAATTAACTAAACTAAGAATTCACAGAAAATAGAATTGGGGGATTACTTTTGGAAAACGATTGAATTAAGACAATACCTGAGGAAGAATCCACCTAGACTTTACTTGTTATTCTGACTCCGAATCGGACGATTTATTCATTTAACTTGTTCCGTAAAGATCCCTAAGTTATGTTATTATCCCTATTCAAAACTAATAACGTCTAATCCCTAGATTGAATAACTGAGACTTTTCTCTAATTATCACCCTAGGGTTGTATTAACTCGATCTATGGATCCCCTTATTAGGTTTCACCCTAATTCGACAAAATCTTGTCACCCTATCTCTAGGCGCGCAATCAACTCCGCTTAATTATGACAATTGTACTCTTAGACAGGGTCTATTCCTCCTCTGAATAAGAGCGTAACTTAAATCAATATCCTGGAATATCAAAACAAGAATTAAGAACACATAATTAAGAACAAGTCAAATATTTATCATACAATTTAGAAAATAATAACAAGATTCGTCTTTAGGCTTCATCCCCTTAGGATTTAGGGGATTTAGTTCATAACTAAAAAGGAAAACATCTCAGAAGAATAATGAATACAAAACATAAAGAAAACCCAAAACTCCTGAAGGGAAATTGAGGGGAGATCTTCAGTCTTGAGGATGAATCCGGCTTCTGAGATGGATCAATCGGCTTTCTTCGAGTAATTCCTTCCTTCCTTCCTGTTCCTCCCACTTTTTTCCTCTTCTAGGGTGTATTTATAGGCTTTGGAATGCCTAAGAGCCCTCAAAATTAGTCTTTTCCGAATTGGAATCAACTTGGGTTCGGCAGGGACACGCCTGTGTGTGATTACTTCAGGCTGTGTTCGAGCCTGTTAGAATGGCACGGTTGTGTGGTCTGCCCGTGTGAGGAAGTCTAGGCCGTGTTGATTTTGTACGTTGTCCTATTTTCTCCGTTTTTGGCCCCCTTTTCTCATTCCTTTCTCTCTCCTAAGCTCACCTAAGTATAAAACATGAAATTAAGGCATTAGGAGCATCGAATTCACCAATTCTAAGGACAAATCATCCATAAAATGCGCAAAGCATGGGGTAAAAATATGTATAAATGACAGTTTATCAACTTTCTTTTTCTCTTTCCCGAGCTCCTCAACTTTACAGGCTCGCTCAACAAGTACCACAAACTCTTTTATCTCAAGTATGCCAACTAACAGCTTAATATCTTCATTTAGCCCATCTTCAAATCTTTTACACATTATGGCCTCAGTAGAAACACACTCTCAGGCATACTGACTGAGTCTCACAAATTTCCGCTTGTACTCTGTCACAGTCATCCGACCCTGTTTCAGCTCCAGAATTTTTTTACGCTTCTGGTCGATAAATCTCTGGCTAATATACTTCTTACGGAACTCAGCCTGAAAGAATTCCCAGGTCACCTGCACTCTCGGAACTACTGATACTAGAGTATTCCACCAGTGGTATGCTATGTCTCGAAGTAGGGATATAGCACATTTCAAACATTCATCAGGAGTACAAGACAACTCATCAAACACAGGGATGGTATTATCAAGCCAGAACTCAACCCGCTCAACGTCATCATCATCAGTGGCTTTAAACTCCTCAGCCTCACATTTTTTAATTTTTTCGACAGGTGGTCTATTCAATCGCAATGGATCACTTACTTGAGGTATAGCAGGCATCGAAGATGGATTAATCGAGGGTGGAGGTTGTTATGCAGCCGGGTTAGTCTGAATATATTGAGTGAACTAGTCATTCATCATTTGATAGAAGGCTTGTTTAGCCTCACTTTCTTGATTACTCGAAGTCGGTCGAGAATCAGCCGGAACTGTCCCTTGCGCGGAAGCAGACGCTACACTCTCGACATCATCAGCTACAGCTCTGTCGGGATCCATTTACTATATGAAAACACATTTCAAATGTCAGAAGTCATCACACTATCAAAGAATAATATTATGGCATGTATAGCTAAACTCACACGTTCTACGTTAGTCTTAAAATCGACTAAACCGTAGCTCTGATACCAATAAAATGTAACACCCTAAACCCACATCCGTCGCCGGACTAGGGTTACAAGGTATTACCGATCATTTTATTAATCATACAAATATTCATTATTAATAAACAATCCAAGATTCACACCACATACATGCTTATAACTCAGTCCAATTTTAAACCTTAAAAGGACTAATCTGTACCACTCAGCTTAGTTGAAACATAACTTAAATCATATATTTAAACATATATGTAACATTGTATACATTTACAGAACATAGTCTTATCAATAATTTAATCATGGAATGTTAAACTTATTTATTAAAAATCATGCGAATACACAAACTTTATAACATTTAAACAATATTATTACCAACCCTTTTACCTAATCATGTGGCGTTTAAACTTTAGCTCATGTGAATTGTGATATATAATTTCATAGATCAAAGTCAAGCATTTAGGCACCTACATAAATCAAGCGTAAATACTTATACACTATATGGTGAAAGTGTACATATATATATAAAGTCATGTTAAAGCTTATCCACACGACATGGTAGAATATTTAAGCACTCATGAATTTTTCTTTTACATATGCGCATGGCATCTATAATTTAGCCATCTTATGCGCAAGTAAGGTATAGTAAAAATTTAACTAAAACAACGTGGTCGAATATCACATATTCACATGCTCTAGTATAATTATAATGTTCAACAACTAATCGCAAAAGCATGTCATAATTTTTAACTTAGAAGCAAATAGTAAACCCTAGCACAATTAACAACAAGTTAAACATATGACCGAATCATAAATCCATCTCATTATGCCTATTCCATACACGAATCTTACACCCTATGTAATAACATATCAAAGCATATTCATCTCACATTGAATCTATTATTCAATCTTTTATACAAAACTACATGATTATACCTTATTAGAGCACACTAACCAAATGATCATTTACTTAAACTTAACAAGAATCATATTCAAATCCTTGATATACCTAGGTATACAAGTTACAGTCGAGCATTTATACCACATCCAAAGCATCAATCAACTTTAATACACAATCAAGCACATATCACAAATATTATCTATTTATAGCATATAATATTGTAGCTAAATCAACTCAAACCATAAGCAAATGTGATCAACTTTAGGCATAAAGATTAAGCCATTTTCGCATGGCTTTATACACAACCAAAATAAATCCAACTCTTTAAAACATGCTTTAGCCTATACATGCCATAATCTTGAATTTAACTTATAAAGTACCCAAAATAGAGGATAGTGTGATGAGCTTCACAGATGATCCCCGAGCTTGTAACTTGACTCCCAAAATCTATAAAACAGAAATAAATATTCACACGATAAACTATTATAGCTTAGTAAGCTATAAGTAAATAAACAAGCTAATAATGTAACTATCTCATAACAAATTTAACCGAACTTCACTAATATGAGTATGCTAAGTCGCAACCTACCACATTCGTTCATGACATTTCGTTCTTATACCAAGTCCTCACCTTGACCGAATGCTTGTATAACCAACATAAGTGATTCATATTTCATTTACAAGCCAAGATACCATTAAACAATGGAATTCACATATATTCATAACATCTACTCAAGCACCTTAATATATATCATCATATATATACATTATCTAAATGACCGGATATACTTGGTACCATTAATAAACATATTACATATCATCCAAAGACATTTACAGTACATTTATGTATATCCTTATCAATTTCGTTTACTATAATATGATTTCACCATCCATACCAATTACCAATTACTTACTTACCTTACCTTGACTTCGTAACAAATTAATCCATACTTGGCACATCGCTCGTTTTACTTATTCAAATATAACTTAACATTGCCCGATGAACCATTCGAAATTGGATAGGACACTCGGATGAACACATAAATCGTACAAAGCCAACGTCCCAGACGCGGTCTTACATGTAGCCTCAAAACGATGCCACTGTCCTAGACAGGGTCTTACTTGTAAATACATATCGGAATCACAAATCGATGCCATGGTCTTACTCGCACACATATGCCGGAAACCTATGTCATGACATGCATATCCTAACTATTCCTAAGGTTCATACGGGACCTTCGGACATCGTAATTCGGTCGAAGCCGATTCAGAAACATAATAACCAAGCTTAGATACATTCGACTATAACATATATAAAACCATATTTTTTCAATTCAGCATATTTATATTACATTTAATTGAAAATAAGTACGTCTATTTACTTATAAACTTACTTCGGACGTTGTAAAATGGGACTGGGTTACTAGTCGACAACTTTCGTTTTTCCCCGGTCCAAAGCTGATTTCTTTGGTTCTTGATATAAACATGTTCAAATTAAGCTCATTAAAACATATTTTCATTCAATTTAATCCAAAATCACATAAATAGGTAAATTACCATTTTACCCCTAACATTTACAATTTTTACAATTTAGTCCCTATTGCACAAAACACAAAATACACAAAATTTCAAAACACCCATGTTAGGCCGAATGGTACCCATGCCTATACAAGTCCATATATTTTATCAATTTCACATTTTAGTCCCTCAAATTATTATTTTTGCAATTAAGTCCTAATTACTCAAAATCATCAAAAACTCCAATACAAAATATGTTAATCTAAAACATATCTTTCATTTTTTGTCATCAAACAACAAAAATCACAAGCTATCAACAACGACACAACCCAAAATATTCATCAAAATAAAAAATTCAAGCATGGGTTTTGTAGTATTCGAAGCAACGATCTCAAAAACGTAAAAATTATCAAAAATCGAACAAAAACGAACCTTGATTTTAGCTTGGAAGATAGCCAAAATAGGTTTCATCTTTCTTTCTTTTCTTATTCGGTTTATGAACAAAATAAAATAATGAATTTGATAACTTATTTTTAACATATATAAGTTTATTAACCAATTTACCTAAATAACCTTAATGATATAATAATAAAATCATATAACCTAAGTCCATTACCGTCCAATACCATATATAATGGGCTTATTTCATCATAAATACTCCCATTTAGAAAGCCATTAACAAATAAGCCCTGTACAAATTAAACTGCCCAATTTTCAATTTACGCGATTAAGTCCTTTTATTTAATCAGACACCTAAATCACGAAATTAAATCATGAAAATTTTACAGATATAAATTCACACAAAATAACACGAAAAATAAGTTAAAAATATTTTTCTGACTCGGATTCGTGGTACCGAAGCCACCGTTTCGATTAAGGTCTAAATCGGACTGTTACATTAAATGTTTTGTTAATGTTTTAATTAAGGGTAAATATGTCATTGTACAAATAAGTTAAATTAAATAAAACAAAGTTAAAAATTAAGATTCATTTCATCTTTCTTTCGCCAAATATGGTGGAAGAAGAAAACTTTAAGTTCATTTTAGGGTTCGGTCAATTGGAAGCTTAATTGGTAAGTGTTTTGAGCTTGGTTTTTAATGATTTTTACGTTTTTGAGAACGTTGCTTCATGTTCTAGCTTGCTAATGCTTTAGTTTTTGAAAGTGTTGATGATTTTGTGAAATTTCATTGATGAATGCTTGAGCTTTATGATAGATGATGATGAAATATGAAAGCTTGGTGTTTGATATACATGTTTTGTAAGGTGATTTTGAGTAAAAATGCATATTAGGGATTAAATTGAGAAAAGTGTAAATTGAATGGTTGAAATGTGAAATAAACGATAAAAATGGGCTGCTAAGGACCTATAGAGAATTCAGATAAGCATGGGTCTTATTGAATTTTGTGAATTTGGTGTATTTATGAAATAAGGACTAAATAGTAAAAATGTGAAACTTTAGGGGCTGAAGTGAAAAAATGCCCAAATATGTGTTTGTGGACTAGATTGAATGTGTTGATGAATAATAGAGTTAATTTTGAATGTATATAGATCAAGAACGAAAGAAAACGGATTTAGATTGGGGAAAATCGAAAGTTGACGAATAGTCGATCTAGTTCGTTTATTCCGAATACAAGGTAAGTTCATATGAAAATAAATGTCTTTAAATTGAATTATATGTGTGTACTTGTCATTGAATTCTTATGAATGTTGAAAGTACAATTACGAGCAAGAATCGCCAGAGTTACAACATCCGAAAGTCCCGTACAAACCTTAGGAATAGTATAGGATACAAATGTCATGACATTAGGTTATCGAGATGTGATTAGATGTAAGACCATGTCTGGGACATTGGCATTGTATTGAGATTACGTGTAAGACCATGCCTGGGACATTGGCATCGTTGATCGATTTCGTGTAAGACCCTGTTTGGGACAGTGGCATCGATATGTAAGAACATGTAAGACCATATCTGGGATATGGCATTGTTCGAGCTTATGTGATTTTCGAGTATCCTTAACGATTCCGAATGGTTCAACGGGAAAAGTCAAGTTGAGAAAGATTATGTGAATGAGCTAAGTGACTTAGGTACGTACGAGATTCATACGAGTATTGAGAAGTGAAGTAAATGATGAATTTGATTAAGATATTGAATATGTGTTCAGTGAGAAAGGTTTGTGAACTTGTGTGTGATTAGTTATGTTTAGCATATTTGAATTGATATGCAAAGGTTCATATGATAGCTTTATTTGTATATGGCTTACTAAGCTTTTAAAGCTTACTTTGTGTGTTCTTTCTATGTTTTATAGATTTTCGAAGCTAGCTCGAACATCGGGGATCATCAGGAACCATCATCACACTATCAATTACTTGTTGGTACTTTTGGAGCTTTGTATATATGGTATATGGAATGTATAGGCTAGTATCATTTTAGTATATTTTGAGTCATGATATTAGCCGTGAGATTTGGCTTGTAAATTTTATATGTGATGTATATAAGTTACCATGTGTTTTTGGCATGTTTTCCATGGTTGTTTATATGGCTAAGTGATTGCTCATTTGGTTAGTTGTTAGTTGATGTATTAGTGCTTGAGGAATGGTAAATTTTGGTATGATTTGTGGATGATGAATTGGTATGTTTGAGAAGCATGATTTGGTTGATAAAAAGGTGAGAAAATTCATTTAGGAGTTATGTGAGTTTGATGATTGTGGCATGTTGATTTGGTATGTTTTAAATATGGAATTTAGTAGTTGAATTGGTTGATGATAGATGGTATGATATGTGCTTGAATTGGCATGTTTTGGCTGCCCATATATGTGTTGAAATGATACCATTTTGATGGCTAGATGTGAATGAGAAAATGGTGGCAAATTGGCTTTGCAAATGGTCTATTTTTGTCCACACGGGCAGAGACACGGGCGTGCGCCTCAACCGTGTGTGACACACGGTCATGTTACACGGTCGTGTGTCCCTTGGGGTACCCTTTCGAATTAAATCAATATACCCTACAGTTTTGACACGGCCTAGGCACACAAGCGTGTCTATTGGCCGTGTGTGGCTCACGGGCTAGCACATGGGCGTGTGGCTGGTCGTGTGGCTATGTCAGTGACCTCCCTAATTTTCCCACGGCCATAGCACATGGGCGTGTCTCCGGCCGTGTGGTACAAGTCAGTATATATGCCCTATTTTCACACGTCCTGTGACACGAGTGTGTCTGGTAACTGTGTAAGGCACACGGCCTGTTCACACGAGCATGTGACCCTTATTGTTGAAAAATTTACTAAGTTTCTCAAAGTTTGCAAATGATATTGGTTTAGTCCCGAACCACTTCTAACCATGTTTTAAGGTCTCATAGAGCCTTATAAGGGACATTGTGAATGATTTGAATGAATTTTGATTATAAATGTATAAATATATGTGAATAAGGTGTGTTATCCGATAATGCCTCGTAACTCTATTCCGGCGACTGATACGGGTTAGGGGTGTTACATCTTTAGCGTTAGTATTACCGCCGCTAATTCCAGATCATGCGTGAGATAGTTCTTTTCATAGGGTTTTAGTTGTTGCGATGCATAAGCTATTACCCTACCCTTTTGCATAAGCACGTAATTCAATCCATTGAGTGATGCATCCGTATAAACCGTATATTCAACTCTAGTCTCGGGTTGTGCCAGCACTAAAGCTTTGATTAAGACCACCTTCAATTTTTCAAAATTTTACTGGCAATCATCACTCCAAACAAACTTTTCTTTCTTTTTTTAGTAGCTTGCTGAGAGGCAATGCTATTATTGAGAATCCCTTCACGAACCTTTGATAATATTCAGCCAATCCTAGGAAGTTGTAGACTTCAGTAACATTCTTGGGAAAGTTCCATTCAAGCACTGCCTTTACCTTTGTAGGGTCTACATTAATTCCATCCGCTGATATCACATATCCCAAGAAGTGTACTTCTTTTAGCTAGGATTCATATTTGCTAAACTTTGCGTACAATTGATGTTCTCGCAGGGTCTTCAATATAATTCTCAAATGCTTTTCATGATTAGTCTCACTTTTGGAATAAACCAATATGTCATCAATAAAGACTACTACGAACTAATCTAAGGTTAAAATACCTTGTTCATTAAGTCCATGAATACAACTGACGCATTAGTCAACCCAAATGGCATTATAAGAAACTCATAATGGTCGTACCTTGACCATAAAGCTATCTTAGGTTCGTTGATATCTTTAATCTTTATTTGATAGTATCCTGACCTTAAGTCAATCTTGGAGAACACTAAAACTCCACTTAGCTGATCCAACGAATCCCCAATTTGAGGCAAAGGGTACACATAGACCCGTCCTTCTTTTTTACGAATAAGATTGGCGTACCCTAAGGTGACACACTTGGCCTAATAAAACCCTTTCTCAACAAATTCTATAACTATTTATTTCAACTCATTGAGTTCTACTAGCGCCATCCTATAAGACGTGCACGAAATAGGGTTATCCCTAGTTCCAATTCAACCGAGAACTCTATCTCCCTCTTAGGGGGCATACCAGGAAGCTCATCGAAAAATACATTCAGAAACTCTCTCACGACAGGCATTCAGCTGATCTTGCTTCTGGATTCGGGTGTATCTATAATATATGCCAGATAGGCATTTGTGCCTTAAATAATCATTTTCCTGGTGGTTACCGCAGAAATAATTTTATTCGCCAACTCTGATTGTTTACTAAATAACTTTATGTCGTTTACCTCAGCAATTGTCAGGCATACACTTCTAGTTCGACAGTCGACCATCGCATTATGCCTGGTCAACCAATATAATCCTAAAATAGCATCAAACTCATGGAAACTCAATAGTAGCAAGTCCACTAAAAATATGTGCTTACCAATAGCCAAAGGACAATCCCTTATTAACCTATTTACTACCGTACTTTGACCCAAAAGGTTTGTTACTAATACATTCATTTCAGAATATTCTATTTCAAACCTTAGATATAAGAAAATTTAAGTTTGCCAAAAAAAGCACAAAACTAGGTCAGGAGGCCATTATTGGCTTTATACAGGTGCACGCGGAAGAAAAACTTAGTAGGCAAGTTTGTCCTCCCACTACCCTTCCTTTGGTATCTGTGACTAATAACATTCTCTATCATCTTAAATGCATGTCCTTTCAATTTCAGAAACATTGTCCCATTCTAACCAGTACTCTTTAAGCCAACTAAATGGTTCCAAATATAATAATAATAAAGCTGACCTTTCTTTCAAACTAAGGGCTTAACATTTAAGGAATAAAATTAATGCCCATCAGTTGGGGTGGCGTATACCTTGTAAGGGAGTTCGTCAGACCACCAAGCTCGCCTTAATAAAGGCTTCTCCCAAATGCACATTCTATAGTCTTCGAGCACTTAGTCATATGTAGTACCATATTGACTCAGAACCTATTCTATAAGTCTTACTTTTAATAACAATACTCAAGTACTGTGGCTTCGTCGGGCGGGATATTACACAGTCAAAATCTCTAACTTACAGCTATACGTCAATTATTGCACTTTTACTCATACCAATTCCTTCAACTAACAAACTGACTTAATTATCCAGATATTTTCTTATTATCTACTTGCTTAAAACATCATAACCATATTCTTTGCAGTCCATTACTTACTGATTATCTCTTCACACATACATTTAGCCCAAGTGGTTGTTAACAATTATTAGTCATTAGCGGATACATATACACGTTTGGCAAATACTTTTGCATATCTGAGTATCAACAAACTATTAATCATATCATACCCTAAACGAATACCACATAACCCATACTGATAATATACTACGTAGATCATTCAGATGATTTCTATGCCATTTTACTCTAGAACCCCAGACTCTCAAATAATCAATAATCAGATTTCATATGGTTTCAGAAGAAGTCATTATACAACTCAAACAAAACGGATTCCAGATAACTCCAATCCAACCATTTCATAACACAAACGAACCCACATTGCCTAGCTCTTAATTCACACACAACTACGAATATATCCATGTCCAACATTATCAGACCATCATGATAGATACCTTTATTAACATACAGATGCACTGTTCTTTTGAAAAACTTATTCAATTATTTTACAGACATTACTCAACCCTTAACCTTAAACGCATGAATACCTTATCTTAGCCATACTTAATACAAGCTAACATAAATTATTCATATCTTGCCATAAGGGTAGATATACTATAATGCAAATTAATACTATAAAATATGTTCAATTATTTAAATTTAAAATTTCAATAAAATAAAAATTATATAAGGTTACTAGGTATCATATATATATATATATATATTAAAAAAATAATAGACAAGCCTATACAAATTTGAAAAACATTTAAAATCTCTATTCAAGTCTTAAATTTGGACAATCATGTGTATAGTATTGATACCATACTTAGATCTAATTGGGCAGAACCCATGACTAGCTAGTTTAATAGTATTGACTTGGGCTTTATAGAAGTTTAGAAACTATTTCTTAAAGGTTGGAGTTATTTTAATTAAGGATGGTAATAGAAGAACGCAAAAACAAATATTATCAAATCTATTGACACTCCAATATTGGCTAGGTTTGTTCTAATCTCAAACCCACTCCACTATGGAAATTAAAACTTGAATACAACTTATACTCCCATGAATGTTATATATATTCATCTATAATTCCCTGTCTCCCATTTGATATTTATTAGTCATTTCTAATATTTTCGAAGACATAAACATAAAAAGATCATCTATGAGTATTTCAACAAAAACTTGAGGGTTTATTGTATAATATATTCTTACATTTATATGAATAAAACAATAATTTTAATATTGGCAAAACGAAATGAGAAAAGCAAATCAGAACTCCCATTCAGAATGTGTTTTAACTCAAAGAAACCTAAAACATATGTAATTTGCAATAAAGAGATCATTCACATCAAGTAGAAACAAGAGAAAAGATGGATGTGAAAGCAAAGCCCAACAACATGCAACACGTAGCAGCGGACATTAAAAGGATCGATAATCAGTCTCAAATGATTCAGCTGCTGAGTAAAATAGCACAATGTCACCCTCTTCAGGCAACTTAAAGCTAACCTTCTTTTTCAACTTCCCATTATGGCTTCTCCTAAATGAAGAACCTGAAACATCCTCCCCTGAACCCTGTTCCAAACACAAATTATTATCTCCTGTTGTAAAGGGTCCACTTCGATGATGATGATGTACCCTTCTTGACAAGTGTTTGAAGACATGAAGTTCACCTCCATTAAGATAATCTGGGTTCAACCCTTTAGGACCAGGTGAAGCTAATAGCCAATCCTCTAGAGTCAACGTCCTCACTTTTGTCTGCTTCTTCTTCTTCTTCTTCCTCTTTTTTAAGCACTCGGGTTTCATGGATTCAATGATGGAGGATGCTCTTTGAGTTGAACTAAATGTCTTGGCTTGATCTCGCTTTGAATCGGAGGGCTTGCTTGCTTTTGCACCCATTGGAATTGGACCTCCTTATGAAATAAAATCACCAAATGTCAGATAGCATGGATTTGGGCAGGGTTGGGAGAGCTAGGAATTAGCATTTGAATGGGATTTATAAAGAACAAAAGGGGGTGAACTCTACTTTGGAAATGTGAATGCTCAATGGCAACAACGAGAGCTTGGGCGGCATCATTGTTTTATGGGTTAATTCTAGAAGACATCCCTAAACTATGACCTAGACCTCAAATTATAACGTCCCCACGCCCGAGACCATCACCGGAGTCGAATATGAGGTGTTACTAAACTTAATTTAACATTTTAAGAACTTTAGATTATTTGTTTCTACATTCACAGCTTTTTAGCTACTTGCGTTACAGTCACAAGAAAAATCATATCTCGAGTTTCAAAACTCGAAATCAAGATCCGTAAATTTTCCCTGAATCTAGACTCATATGTCTATCTACTAATTTTTTTCTAGAATTTTTTGTTGGGCCAATTAGTACATTTTATTAGTTAAATTTACCCCTGTTTCAGGGCTTGACTGGTCTGACCTTTGTTTACTACGAACCACTTTTATCTCTGTATAAAATTCATATGAATATGAGGTTTATTTCTACTGAAACTAGACTCAATAAGGATTCTGAGGATATAAAATAATCCACCTAATTATATCTGTACAATTTATGATGAATTTATAAAGTTGGAACAGGGGATTCAGAAACTGCTCTGACCCTGTTTCACTAAAATTCAAATATCTTCTAACATATAATTCTTTTACCAGTTTAGTTTATTTCATGTGAAACTAGACATAATAAGCTTCAATTTTATATTTAATCCATCACCAAATTCAATTTCTATGATTTTTAGTAAATTTTCAAACTCACGTCAGTGTTGCTGTAATATTCTGTTTATGGCAAATTTCATCTTTTTTATGAATTTTCATGAACTAGGTAACTTATTAACTTTCCATAACAACAAACATATTCTAAACTAACCATTTCCATAATTTATCATTATCAAGCACTTCCTCAACCATTTCATCACCATACCATAAGATCATTTACACAAAATAAGTATTTTGCTATACATGCCATACTTAAATTTACAAGCCATTTTACCGAATAGTTCTTCCGGATAGTGTGACTGATCCTCCGACCAATCCCGACTCCTGAGCTGGCTTGTCCAAAACTACAATGAGTAAGAAAGAGGGAGTAAGCATAAATGCTTAGTAAGTTCATATGCAAATAATAAGTAACATAACAAAGCAATCATACCAAACAACATTAGCATGGTATCACCAAAACATAAATCTCATTTCTAATCATCTTTCATCATTTTACTACCTTATCGTTATTGTATCAATACTCAACCCGAGGGTTAAGTACATACCTGTCCGAAGTATCCATTTCACATCACTTACCAATACGTCTCTTTTCATCTCAAGTATTCCTTCATTTGAGTAGAACTTTACCCGTTGAACTCATCGGAATATAATTCGGATACGTAGGAAGTTTGCACATAAGTGCCACATATGTAGCCAAGCTACCATGTAACCCGCCCTTAAGCGAACTCGGACTCAACTCAACGAGCTCGGATGCCTAGTTACATCTCACGAACTCGGACTCAACTCAACGAGTTCGAACATTCGCATCCATAAGTGAACTCGGACTCAACTCAACGAGTTCGGATGCTCAACCATCCTAGTGACATGTCACTTGTATCCTAATCTATTCCTAAGGTTCAAACGGGATTTTCCTCGAACACATATCCTTGTCGTCTTTCGTAGAATGCCGGAACCAATACTCGGTAACAATTATGTTTAACAAGTAATTCACATAATTTGCATTTTATTCGAAATTAACTACAAAGCATATATTTCATGATAAAAATCAGCATATCACATAATTGACATCAATGACTTAAAAATAACAATTATGCTACATTATTTACACATGAACTTACCTTGGTACCAAAATACAAAGGTTTTGCAATTTAATCCACAATCTTTTCTTTTCCTCGATTGGGGTCGTTTCCACGTCTTTCTTGATTATGAAGCTTGAAAGTTGAAGAAACCCTAGCTATGGAGACATGGAGCATTCGGCAGCAACTAATGGGGAAGATGACTATTTTGTGTCATTTTTCCCATTTTATTTCATTAATTATCCAAATGACCAAAATGCCCTTAATGCCTTTCTTTGAAAATTTTCATGTACAAGCCCATTTTTGTCCAAAATTTTAGAAATTGGTCAAATTGCTATTTAAGACCTCCTAATTAATATTTCAAAGCAATTTCATACTAAAAACTTCTAGAATGCAAGTTTTGCAACTTATTCGATTTATCCCCTAACTTCAAATTAAGCATTTTATGCATGGAATTTCTTCACAAAATTTTCACACAATCATGCAATCATATCATAAACTTCAAAATAATTATAAAATAATTATTTCTATCTCGGATTTGTGGTCACGAAACCACTATTCCGATTAGGCCCTAATTCGGGATATTACATGGTCCCCCAAACTTAAAAACATTCTAAACGAGTCCTTGGAGTATTAGTATCTTATCAATTAAGTCTTTTAGGCAATCTCGCCATTAGTTTGGGTTAGATACCAAACACGTATCTAGCTACTGTTTCAACAATTTTAGATTTGACGTGTTAAAAGAATATCCCTAATGACACAGGTTTTTAACATGTTAGATCCATATAATATTTTACAATTTGATCATGTGTTCTAATCATGCTTTAGGTCATATATGAATTGACATTTAACACCTAAGTTGATATCTGGGCTAATAGAAGGATCTTATTGATACAATACACATACTTTAATAACTAAATTAGAACGCCTTGAAATTATTGAACTAATTTAAAATCTAAACCATAGTTTGAGAACATTAGTGGAATTAACCCTTGTTTTATATAATAATCTTTCATTATCTCTGATGTGTATAAGAGTACCTTTCAACTTTGAATATTTAAGTAAAGGGTAAACTACTTTAGGTTACTCAAATTTTAGGGTTTTTATTTTTGTCACACAAAATGAAATTTGTGTAATCTTGTTACTCAATTTTTAGGGCACTTTTATTTTAGTCACCCAACTGTTAAATCTCTTACGGCAGTTAACTATACACGACACTTCATGTTCACATTTTCATTTTGATCAACAAAAAAATCTAGTTTTTAAGTATTGATCAGGGAAAAAACATTAAGGATTAAAGTGAAGATGCAGTAAAAACTAAATTAATGCTTTAAAAATTGTCAAATTGTACCTCCTTGTCAAAGGTCAAAATTTCTTCTTTTTTTTTTCAATATTGAAATTTAAATTTGAAAACATAAAAAAAATTAAATAAGTTAATGATTATTTTTATCCCTTAATAGTGTCAATCGATTTGTTACTATAATATTGAAATTAATTAAATTAATTAATTTAGTCTCCTTTTAAATTTTATTTTATGTTTCCAAATAAATCATCTTTAATAATTGTACATGAAACTCAAATTTCTTTTAATTATATGATCTCGAGTCTTTCATACTAAGCTAAAAGTAAAGAAAAATCCTTACAATTAATTAATTTTATCTTCCATGTCAAACAAAGTCTAGAATTTTTTTCATCATTTCTTTACTTAAATGAAAAACAAGCAATTAATTTAATTAATTGTTTTTTTTTTTTTGCTTTTAAGTTAGTATGGAATATTCGAGATTTTATAATCAAAAGAAATATAAGTTTCGCAGACAATTATTAAATATGTGTTATTGAGTTGATTTCATTAAGAATAATATTGAAACATAAAATAAAATTTTAAAATTTAGAAAGAGATTAATTTAATTAATTTCAATATTAGTGTAACAAATCGGTTAACATTATCAAGGGATATAATAATTTCAACGAATTATTTAATTAATTTTTATATTTTGAAATTTAAATTTTCAATATTGAAAAAAAATTAGAATTTTCAGCAATCTAATAACCAAGTACAATTTAATAGATTTTTAATGCAATATTTTAGTTTTTGATGCTTTTTCACTTTTAATCCTTCATTTTTTTTTTTACCCGAATCAATAGTTTAAAAAAAGACTTTTTTTGGGTGACCAAAATGAAAGTGTAAGCATGATATGATGTATATAGTTAACCGCCGATAGAGATTTAATAGTTAAGTGACTAAAATGAAAATACCCTTAAAGTTGAGTGACCAAAATGAAAATACCCAAAAAGTAGAGTTACCAACTAGATAGTTTACCCTTAACTAAAACAAATAATATAGTCTCTAGAAGAAGGTCATAAAAAAAATTGTAGGGATGGTGAAATAGTGTAGAGAAGAGGACATTTAGGATGGCTACTTCAGCATCTTAATGACAATGCATTCACCAATTATTAGAAGTTAGATAAAAGCAATGGAAAAGAAAAAGACGACAACCATAATTTCCATATCTGTGGAATCAAACTATGGATGGGTCTTTTGGTATCTTTCATTATTTTTTTTCTTTTTGTTCTAATGTGATGCAAGTTTAGTTGGAAAAATGAAAATTCTATTGCATATATTTATATGACACTTAATACTGGACATCTAACTTAAGTACAGGGTTTTACTATCCTCACCTCCGTAAATCTGTCAGCAACGATACACATCTATCCCTTGCCCCTACACCGATGATGGTAACATATTCGTTTAACCTTCAAGGCTTACTCGAAAAATAAAAAAATTTAGATTAAAATTAAATTTGAAAAATAAGTTTGGATAAAAAATAAAATTTATTATTTTATTGTTATTTACAATTATCTTAGTATTATTTAAGTATTTTATGTATTTTTAATTTATTAAAAATATTTATTTTAATATTTTTAGTGTATTTGATGTATTATATTTTTTAATTTTATTTTTATATATAAAAAATTAACACTAACAGGTCGGGTTGAGCTCTAGTTTACCAATTTTTATTTGGGCCGAGTTTAGACAAAATTTTAGACTTATTTTTCAGGCCAAGCCAAACTCGAGTTTAAAATTTTGCATTAATTTAACCCATGATCAGGTCTACTTGCCCTGCTTATTATTATTATTATTATTATTATTATTATTATTATTATTATTATTATTTATCTTTCCTATCTAAGCTTGACAACAATTGAATGTAAAACTTTGATTAGATTAAAGAAGTTAAAACTAAAGACAATGAAGAAGACAACCATGGAAGTCAAAAAAGCCATCTAGCTTCTTTGCCAATGCCAAGGAAGAAGAAATTTGTAGCTGTGGCAGTTTGGATGTAATAGAAAGTAACGTGGGTTTGCAGCAGAAATAAAATAAAATAAAATAAAAATCTAATGATCAAATAAGTTGGTGATTCTTTTAAGAAATCACAAATGGTAAACTAACAATTTTCCCTTAAGTATACCCGTAATGTAGTGATAAAAATTTTGATTTAATTGATATCAAGTTTCGAATTTCATCTATGAACTATTTCCAAGATGTGATTTCGATAAATAAAAAAAAAAAAAAGAAAACTGGAGATGTGGAAGTATGAAGTTGGAAACTTATGGATGATTGGCTTTTAAGATTGCCAATTGGCCAGTTTGGAAGAAAGAAATATGGTAGTAGCCTGCAATGGCTACACTACAAAAGTGGCCTCTCGACGTGATTAGATGCCTTTTGGGATTATCGATTGCAGCTTCTGACGACCTAAACTGTCCCATAATTTTCTACTCTCAAGTAATGTCAAAATACCTTAATATAAAATATAATCTCATTCTAGCTCTTTTAAGTAATCATAATCTTAAATTTTGGAGAAACTTACATTTTATTTTTATTATTTTAATTAGTTTAATTTTTTAAAAATAAAATTTAATGAAAATCTTCAAAAAAAAATATTAAGTAATTATTTTATAATTTTTTAAAATTAAATAATCATTAAAATTTAATTAGATTTAATTCAGTTAGCAATAATAAATGCATTTTAATCATATTTAAGTCCTACTACATCTCTCTATTGAATCGGTTAAACTGGCCGATGACTCCTTACTTTTCAATGATGACTACAAGGTATCATTGAGCAGGAATGGTGAGAATAGTGCTAAAACTCTAAACAGTACAGGTAGCCTGGTCTAGAATCAAGATCATATATTAATTTAGAAGCGATATACCATGAAATTTTCCATCTTCTTAGTTTGCGATGAATGCATAAGAAACCAAATCAATTAGTGCTTGTTCTTAATTGATAAAGAAATTACTATAGATGAGCAAATGAAAAAGAAAAACAAAACTGTGACAAGTTCGGTAAGCAGATTAGTCGACGGAGAATAATCACGACAACCGGCCAGTTAACTTCTCAGCCATTTAGATTTGATATAGCTACAGCCACATTGGCAAGTCAAGATCAAGGGTACTGATTTCACTCACACCCTTCCCTTGGTACATGTAGCTTCCATACCTTATCATCATTTTCTTACATATCGAAAACGGAGGGTAAAGCTCAAAGACTAAAGAGCCCATCCTAAAATAAAACCCTAGCCGTTGTTTCTATTTATATAGAGGAAATATCTAGGGCAACTGAGGAGGAGGAGAGATCTCACATGCACATCTTTATGGAGTTCAAAATGGTGACCAGTGTGACGCTGACACAAAACACCTCTAATTTTGTTTTTTTGTCCCTCTTCTATGTTAATATTTTGTATTTAATCCATCTACTATAATTTGACATAATTTGTAGATCCAAATTGATAATACCTTTAAGTTAGTTGTTTCCATTAAAATGGTAATATAGATGTTTTTAAAAAAGCCATTAGCATTCATCTAACATATAAATTTTTTATCGATTGAATACGAGTGGCTAGATTTCCACTTACCCCAGCTATCTGATCGAACTATCTGATCAAATAAAATTTAAAAAAAAATCACTTTAATGAAAACAACTAACTTAAGGTGCAATCAGTTTGGACCTATTAATAATATAAGTAGAGAGACCAAATTATGTAGAGAAAAATTAGTTTCCAAATTTTAATATAATAGAGGGACTAAAACCACAATATACCGCTGTTTACGATCAAGTGGTTGGGATAGATAAAAGCATGTTCATTTTTATCAGAAAATATAGATAAAAGCATGTTCATTTTTATCAGAAAATAAAGCTTTGTTAATTATATTCTCATACAATTTGTTCTTCATTTTCTCCAAATCATCCCTCAAATATTTAGGCAAGTAAATTTATCTAAGGTAAAAAAAAATAAAAATAAAAAACACAAGTCAATAGAAACTAGTTAAATTTATAAAATATTTACTTTGGGCATTTTTGCTACATTCTCTCTCAAAAAATTAGTATAAGAGCGAGCTAAGCATAACCATTTTCCCTGAATAGATGATGAGAACTTGATAAGCAAAACAGTTTCCATTTACAACAATAAAAAGGCAAAAGCCTAAGCAAATGTTTGCATACTGGGAAAAATATGTAATCTCCCAACTTATTGTTGTACTTGCAAAATCATAACATCTGAGTTTAAGGATACAATAACTTCCAACTGTCTAAATAACAAAATGCAAGTGCTGCAATTAAGTTTTGTTAGTAATATTCTTCTGGGTTTTCTTTGCTCTGAATGAGAGGAACACCGTCTTCTCTCCAAACTACCCGGTCTTCGCATAAAGCAGCTGTCACCTCTACGTATAATTTATGTTCCTGTAAAAGTACGATAATCATTGTAAAGTTGCTAAATCCTTAATGAACTTTTTGATTTGCAATGCAGAATATGAAAAGGAACTTGGCAATAAGTATACCTTGATTTTGTCACCATCTTATTATCAATTTACTATTGTGTGATTCGTTTCAGTGTGATGTTAAATGTATGAAAACATTTACTTAAGGAAAAAACAACATAAAAGAACCTCACCTCTCGCAAAACCCTAGCAGCTAACTCCTCGGCGGTGTCATTGGCAAGCACAGGGACAATTTTCTGTGCAAGTATTCGACCCGTATCGTAATGCTCATCAACAAAGTGTATTGTTGCACCTGAGTATCTAAACAATCATGAACAAAGAAGACTTCACTAACTGAAAAAATTCAAAATGCCAAGAATAACACTAAAAACACAAAGAAGACTAAAACAGAAACATGATATGTGAAACTAAAGGCAAAAATATACCTTGCTCCAGAAGCAATAACTGCTTTATGCACTTTCATACCATAGTAGCCTCTACCTCCAAAAGATGGAAGAAGAGATGGATGGATGTTGAAAATTGATCTAGAATAAGCTCGAATCAACTCTGCCGGTATAAGTTTCAGATATCCAGCCAAAAGGATAAAATCAACCTCAAATTCCCTGAGTTCGATAAAATGTAATACAAGAATAAGTGATCAATCATTTCCATAAGCAATAAAAAGATGATACGAAACTCTCAAAAGTTTTAAGAGCATCAAAAGCTTCCTTTGGATTGTATTATATAGGTAAAGAGTTAATATGATATGAGACCAAGCATAAGAAAAATAATAATAATCATATACCACTACTATTTATGAATGCCAAAAGAAACTAACCAAGATAACCAGATTTGAAAGAAGAAACAACCTAAGAACCTTTACAAGGTCATCAGGAGATAGACCGTCAGGTTCATCTTTTGTTTTTGGAAACAAAATAACTGGGATGCCTTTATCTCTAGCATATTGTGCGCCTCCACAAGCTGCCATCACCAAAAAAAAAAAAAAAAAAAGAATATACATGATTCCTGAAGTTGCAATAAAGATTTTATCATCTCGACTTAAGGGCAGCAACTAAACTTGTAAATTTGAATAACATTACTTAAATTATATTCTAATTCAAAGTTTTTGTTAAAGCAATTATATTCTGGCAAATTACAAACAGACTTACAAAATTATAAATTTCACTAGCATTTTATTTGAGAGAACAAATTACCATGTTTATTAGTAACCAAAACTACAACATCTCCATTGACAGAGCCTTCAATGCATGCTTGGTTAATTGACCTGAAATTCGAGCCTCCACCAGAGACAAAAACAGCTAGCCTTTTCCGCTTAACCCATGATTTTGAACCTTCCTTCTCAGAGACAAGATTACTTACTTTTTCTACACTGTTTTTACACAGTAATCTTCTTACAGATCTCAACCTTTGAGAAGATAGGAAATATTGGATTTCAAAAGAAATTTGATGTTTGGATTGATTGAAACAAGGATAAGAAAGAGAAGGTGGTGAGGAAGATAATGGATTTTGAGGATTTCTATATAATGGGGTTATCGAGTTTGAGCAAAACCCAGAGAACAAGCTTTGTGGTTCCATTAAAATCAAAGATAAATGTGACGAATTGGGGAAAAAGGAGAAAAAAAAAGTTTTTGTATTCTCTCAACACTGAATAGTGGATGCAACAAGACCCCAAAAGCTAGATATTAGCATTCTATGCAATAAATGCATAAAAATGGAAATACACTCAATTTATCTCTTGCCTCGAAGATTGTAGAGTTCAAAAAACCTTCAAATTACTTCCTGCAAAATACAAGTTCCAGTGTTAAGCATTTACATGCGGACGAAGATGATCAAGAACCATCATGACAAAGCATTGCCGAGAGAGAGAAATGGAATCTCATTGTAAATACTCTCTTTTAACTTTACGAGAAACAATAAAGCTAAAACAATGAGCTTCATTCCTCTTTAAGCTAAAGACTTAAGGAGAAAGTGAAACACAGAGCAGAAGCATAAATATCAATCAATGTATAATGCTGCCACCAAGGATATTCAAATTATAAAGCAAAACTATATCAGCTAAACTCGAATCAAATTAAACACTATTTGAGAAGCTTAGTGATGGTTCAGCAATATCCAAAGATTCGCAAATTTTAAGCTATCCCTAAACGATTAGTAGCACACGTTCCATACCAACATTCAATAATTTGTTAAGCATTAAAATTAATCCAACATTCACTAACATTGTTTTATTAACATAACACTCGCCCCAAACAAACATAAACAGACCATATCTATAGAAAAAAAAAAACCGTTTGACTACATTATGTATAAAAAGCAGCAGAGTAAGAAGCAAATATGGTTTCAGTATCATAACATTCCAAGGCACTCAAAAGTTTGGAAGCATGACAAGAAGGTGAATAGAGAATCGTGATCGGCAGCAACTTCCCGCAATTTTCAAATCCCTTAGCTAAATAAATACAAAAAAAAACACTTTATAGAAATACTGACCTGCTGCAGCTGAGAGCTTGGGATAGGGGATTGATGGAGAGAAATATAATTTTATGGTAATGAAGAGAGACAGTAAGCAAGAAAGAAAGGAGTGGGTGCCTCTGGACTGTGCGATTATTCGACTAGTGAGTCTGGCGTTGGTAAAAAAAGGAAGAAAGAAAAGGGTTAAACTAAAGACGCAAAACGATGAGTTTTATTAGATACAAGCTGGGTTGTTATATTGGACCATTCTTGAAGCCTTCTTATTAACACAACATGGGCTGCTTCAATGGGATCATTGGTTTTCAATTGCATAAATTCAAATACAAAAAGCCTACTGCCAAAATAATATTTGAAGCTAAATATACTGATAAAAAGGAATTTTGGTGTTAATTTGAGCAACATCTGGTTTTACATAAACACAGAAAGTCGAGAGAGCCAAGGAGGGATTTTACCTTTCTCTCTGACCAGGAAGCAACCGTCGACCGACAAAGAGATGGCTGCGATGGGAAGAGCCAGTAGCTGCAGTGAGAGAGAGAGAGAGAGACTGAGAGTTGGATGAACAAGAATGATTTTGGGTTTAGATTTTTAGGGTTGGGTTGGGTAGATTAAATTGGGTAATATGAATGACTGGGTTGGTATATATTTTGGGTTAATTAATTATATAATACAGATAATTAATAAATAAAAATAATATATAAGTTAGTTTTTTCAATTTCTAACTAAAAAAATGTAGGTTTCTTTTCAGGTAAATTGCATTATTAGTCATTAAATTATAGATAAATTTTCATTTGGGTCACTTAATTAAAAATTGTTATAATTTAATCATTGAACTTTAAATGATTGGATTGTTAAAATCAATTTTATATAATTTTCTTTGTTCACACTACCTACCCAGTTCAATAAGTATTGATCCACCGTACTAATTTTCGAATCATGACTTAAAACTCATTGGCAAAACTATTTTAAAAAAAAAAAAAACTTAACAACACAATAACTTAAATAAAAACTTTTGAATAATTTAATAACATAAATAAAAATTTTCGAATAATTCAATAATCAAATTGTAATGTTTTTAATTAAGTGACCAAAATAAAAACTTTGAGTAATTTAATAACTTAAATGAAAATTTTCAAATAGTTCAATCAAATTGTAATGTTTTTAATTAAGTGACCAAAACAAAAATTTACCCTTAGTTTAGTAACTAATAATGTAATTTACCATTTTCTTAATGTAGCTTTTAACTTCTTTATTCTAACTCATAATATATAAAATTAAGTTATCAAAATAAAAAATTTATTTTATGGGGAAACAATTAATTTTGTTTAAGGCATAAATACCTATAAATATATACTAAGTAAAGATTTCCAAGACTTGCTCCCAATGGAAATCAAACTTTCCATATGAATGCATAGGAAAATTTGTACCTAAAGATTTTAAAAGAGAAGTGAGGGAACAAAAGCATTATTGAAAATTTTTGGGATTCTGTTGCTCAGTTCAGTATCAGTTGATGGCTCTATAATCATCATCATCAAGTTCCAATTTTTCCACAACACAACATGCTTGAGTAATTCAAAGCCAAGCCATAGAGCCAAAGTGTAACTTTTAATTAACAGAAAAACAAGGCAAGATAACTGATAATTTGTTCCATTAAAAACAAAGGATTTCGGAAGATTTCATCATCATTCAGATGCAACGGCCGGCTTTGCCTCCGAAAAGTAATCATGTCTGAAATATCAACAAAAGAGTTTTATAAAACTGCGCATCAGAGAGCAGCAACAGCAAATAAACGGTAACAAAAACAAAGCAAGAAGGAAAGATCATTCAGATGCAATGGCCGGCTCTGCCTTCGATAAAATTATTGGATAAGAAGTGTTTCCCTCCTTTCTCTACTAATACATCCAATATATAATGCAAAAGTTTGAATAAGTTAAGGGAAACAGATAATCATTGGTTGAGTTTACTTACTTTATTTTTCGTGTTAGTTGGTATATGCCTGTTCCAGCCATAGCAATGTTTACACTGAAGAGATTCCAGTTTTTCTGCATTTTAGAAATCAAACAATGATTGAGAATAAAAAACAATCTGAACCTTATGTTCCTGATTATAACCGTTATCTGTACTATTTGCGTGTTTTTTCATATATTTTCTCTTTGATAAAGTCAAGTTTCTCAAATTTTTTAGGTTAGGCAATCCAATAAATCATTAAACTTACCGGAGTGATTACAGTGCTGTAGCGTGACCAGATAATTCCGGTTGCAGTAACCGCTGCGTATCAAAAAACAACATTCAGAAACTACAAGAGGACACTATCACGATGTAGGCATAAAAAAGTTAAGAAGTAAATGCAAATAATTCAACAAGTCTTCAATATACATATAAAGAAACAACTATGAGAGTAAAATAAGAGGTGGCAAGACATATGCAACACACATAGATAGGTCTGTTAGAAATCGATAAAAACCATGTACCTATTTGCTGAGGGTAGGAAAGTTTTTCCGGTGGTTTAGCAAAGTCAGCGACATTCGCTATGCTAATGCCCCATTTAAAAGTTGGAGCCCAAAAGTGAACTGAAATGGGAAACAAGCAATAAGGTCATGAATGAATGCTTTAAGAATCAATAACCGAAATGGTGAGATCATTTATTGTTAGTACAAAGCAATAAACCATTTCTGCAGATTGTACACGTCAATATATCATCTACAAAATATCCATTCAGACGTGGGATTATTAGAAGCTCATAACATCCCACTCTCTCAATCAATCTACAAACTAAAGTAGCAAATCATTGTTACAACCTCACACGTATGCAACAAACCCTATACTCGCTTGTTATCATATAATTTTACAAGCCAAAAACTTGAATTTTCATAGTTAAAGGAAATTAATCTACCCGGGCATTCAAATTAAAGGAGCCCAACTATTTGCACCAAATCTAGATTCTGGGAACTGCCTCAATTCCAATTGTACTATAGAACAAAGGAGATCATGGATTCTAGTTTTCTTTAGCCATGAAAGTTTCAAAATATATCAAACTATACGTCTCAAACAGATTAAATAGAAACCCAAATACCCAATGAATATAAAGTTCAAAAGCATGGATCTCGACGGGAAAAACGATTCCAAAATAGAAAAAGAGGGATTGAGGCTTTGCTAATATGAATTAATCCCGTAAATGACAATAAAGGATCTATTAATACGATATCAGATTAAAAGAACGAGCGAGTCAACTCACTGGTTTTGGGTCCGGCAGGGTGGTTCCACAGAGCCTGTAGCTTAGAGGACGCCATAGATTCAACTCGCTTTCCCCCACTTTACTAATTGCTTTTGATTTTTGGTCTAACAAAAAATAAAGGATTTTGTTCCGTTTTGGGTTCAGTATATTAGCTAATGCCCAAAGTAGCTATCCAATCACATATTGACACGTAATCACCGTGAGCTTTTGGGTTTTGACTTTCAAACGGCTGCTATGGTAACGTAGTCAAACGGTGCGTATTTAATCTTCATATTATATTCTGAGGGATGTGATTTTGGGTATTTTGGCTGGAACTGAATAAGCGAGAGAAAATTTAATTAATTTCCATGGATTCTCCCACTCAGAATACCTCTTTGCAGCGACTTCAAAATGTGGAGAAGGTAATTAGCTAATTTCCCACTTTCGATTGCAATTTCTTTAACCATGGTTAAATTGCTGTTTCCTCGAATAGGCGATTCTGAAAGGAACTAACTTTCTCTGGTTTCGATTGGATAACAGAGAATCGTTAGGGTTTTGGAGCTGGCGGGAGGTGTCATGGATGAACTCGCCAATCCAACGGGTCCCAGGAAAGAATTTATCAATAATCATTGCCGTGAATTCATGAAGATGATCAAGGTTCCTGCTTTATTATGCTCTATCGTTGTTCTCAAGATTGAAATTTCCTGATAAGATTTGAATTAGAGTTTGAATTGTTTAGTTTTGAACTTTGGGTTGAATTGAGATTGCATTGGAGCTTTACTTATATAGTTTTTTTAAGGGTTGAAAATTTTCAATAATTAACAGATTTCTGTTTCTGAAAACTAAAAAACAAAAACCAGGATATCCAAGTGACATTGAGGGATGAAATCAAGAGTGCCTGTGAGTATCGCCCGTTTGAGAAGTGCGATTATAGTTCGAGAATATCGAATGAAATCTGCTGCAAGAAACTCGAATATGTGCTCTCCCAGTTGGATGCAATGAAACAAACCATTGACGAATATCAGGCCACTATTTGAAAGATTCAATGCTAGCAGCTAGATAGCCAGACAAGATCAGGATATAGGCAGTTTTCTCTTTTTTTTTCTTTAATGCCATCAATTCTTACTATGAGAATTATCTTTATGAATAGCATGGTGAAGCTGAATACTCTATCATGTATGCGCTTTCAGTTTAACGAAGCTTTAGACATTTTTGTATGTATGTTTTTTTTTAATTGTTGCATGAAAGTTCACTTCTCTTTTAGCCTCAATTCAATCCCTATTATGTGTTTTGGGGGCCGTCAAGAGCTTGTGCTAGTGTTACTTTTTGTTAAAAACCATGTTGTTATGAACTTCATTTCAGTTTACTGCTTCACTATGGATTGAAGTGGAACTTACAAAGTGTCTCTTAGATGCTTCATGGCTGTGATTTGTCCATAGTTCACTAATTTGGTGAAATGTTCAGAATTCTCAGAAGTGTTCACTGAGCTTAACTCGGTGCTGATATAGATAATGTTCCATTCTGATTTTCTATAGCTCTAACTATTTCTTGATTTCAAGTTGCAATCAATCTTGCTCCTTCTGCAGCCATTTCATATCTTTCAAGCCTTCCCTCCCAAAGCAGGCCAAGGTGATTATCTTTGACTGGTTGTGAGAAGTGAAAGAAAAGCTGGTTAATGAAACTCATTTGTGCCGTAGAGCCTGATTCGGAGGCATAGCTTTTAACACGCTCTTATATAGAAAATAGTCATAATTGAGCTCAGTTCAATATTTCATTTCATTTATCAAGGTTACAGTTTCATATGGCGGTGCTGCATTGTTGATATTATCCCAATTATGAGATATTATTCCAATGATGCTAAAAGAGAATGGGGTAGAGCTAACAAGAACAAATTCATAGCATGTGGATGGTTTAGTTGTGCATACACTTTGAGTGTAAAACTGCTTCATGATATGGTTGTGGAAATATTGTGGGTTAAGCAAATGGCACAGTTTCTGCTTTTCATCAGTTTTGGTATCCTTGGACCTATGTTCAACTATTGAGTTTGCCTTGATAGCTCATGGGTTGAAGTTTGGGTAAACTATACAATTAGTCACCCAACTATGAAAATTTTCAATTTAGTTGCTAACGTTATCATTTTGATTCTATTTTGGTCACCTTTCGTCACTGATGTAGCTTTTTTAAACTAGTATAATAATATATTTAATTTTCAATACTTATACATTCTATCAATTTGGTTCTAATTCTAAATAATTCAACAAATTTAACTTTCCATATTTACAAATTCTATCAATTCAGTTATCAAACTTTTTCACCAATCAATTTGTAATTTATTTTTACCACCAAGTTCTTCTCGAATTTATTTTCCCAAAATTCAAAATTGTCTCGCTTTCTCAAACCTCCCCACCTCTATATCTTACAAGACCCTGCCAAAAGCAAAGAGCAAGAGTCTTGTTTTTTACAATTCTGAACTTGAGCCATGAAAACATGTCTTTGGCTGCTATACTTGGTTTTTTACAATGCTGCCTTACTTGTAATAACATCCTATCCCATCTTACTAAGGTTATTTATAATCTTACCACCAACTCTATTTGTAGGATACGTAAACAAGGGATCTTATCTAACTTTAAGACTTTACTTTTCATTATCTTTCAAACTCTCCACAGTCATCATTAACCGGAATGGATCGAAAGGGTGGTCGCCTCTCTTAGAATTTTTTTAATTTTTGAATTTTATATATAAATAATCATGCATTTTAGATTTGGTGTCTGCATTGTATAACATTCGCCCCCTTAGCCAAATTGTATTTCATATAATTCGCCCCCTTGTAATAGCCCAATTTTCAGTGGTATCGGAACAGTGATTCGAGATCACTAAATCCGACAAATTGGAAGGAAATATTATTAATTTAGTAAGTATAAGTTAAATGTGAAGTTAGGAAAAATTTTGAAATAATGAGTAGTGTACTAAAAATAAATATTAAAATAATTAGAATCGAAAATGAGGTATCGAGACCATGGGAATTTTAAATCGAGACATAAATATTTTTATAAATATTTATGGAGTGTTAATAATTTAGTATTAAAGTTTCGTCGAGAAATTTTAAAATTCTGATAGTTAATTGAACAAAAAGGACTAAATTGTATCAAATGCAAAATTGTGTGAAATGATTAAATAGCTTAAATGATAAAAGAAAGAGGGTTTAAAAGAAAAATAGACCCAAGGTCTATTTGGGCTGGACGGCAAGGGCATAAAATCAGCAAGAAAATAAGGAGAATTAAGGGCAAAATTGCAAAATTGCAAAATTTACTTAATAAAGCTAGGACTAAAGTGAAATTATCTAGATTTCTCTTTATTTTTCTGCATTCTCATCAGCAAAAACACCATGGAAGAGTTCCCTTAAGCTGGTTTTTCATATTTTTACTTCAAGTAAGTTCAATTCTTGATTATTTCTTGAATTTTTTGTGTTTTTGTGACTTTTACAATTAGGTCCACTTGTTGAATTCATTAGTTTTTGATTCTATGAAAGAAATTGAAAGTTTCTATGAATATGTGCTAGAAGTATATGATGATTTTGCATGGAATTAGAGCTTTAAATTGTTTATATGTTGATTTTATTGAAAGATTTGAATAGAAAGTGAATGTTTGAGACCTAATTGTAAAAGAGTTTGACGTTAGAGTTTTATGTGGAAATTCTGAATTTCAATAGTTATGAAATAACTTATAATGTCTAGGAAAAGTATTAATTGAGAAAATTATCTTAATTTAGGGGTTAATTGAGTAAGGACTGAATTGTATGAATTGTGAAATTTGGGGCAAAATGGAAATCAACATTTTGCACTAAAACTGTTTTGGACAGCAACAGTAGTCTAACTTTAAAAATCACCAAAAATTGTATAAATGGAATTAGAGGATGAATGAAATATGAAATTAAAGCTTATTGAGTCTAGTTTCTTATAGAAGAAATGATGTAAGCAATGGAATTGTAAATCATGAGATATGATAAATTTTGTGAGACAAAGTCAGAATGATTTCGGGTTCCCCTGTTCTAACTTTGTAAAATCATCAAAAATTGGATAAAAATAATTAGGGGCTTAAATTTATATTTTTAGAATCCTGAGAAATAAACGGGAACATCATTCGAATCCTGTACGAGGAGATAATTAAATTTTAATGAAGAAGGGTCGGAACTGTCAGACAGCAGAACAGGGAGACTTCAATGAATAAACTGTATTAATTGGCCCGACCAAAAATTATGAAATTTTTATGGTAAGAAGACATATGAGTCTAATTTCTGGGAAAATTTATGGATCTTAATTTGGAGTTCTATAGCTCAAGATAAAAATAATTTAGTGACTATGACACGGATGAATAGCTTGAATATTCACATAAGTAAATAATGAAAATTATGGATAATGTTACTTACAAGTGTGTTATTTATACTAAGGATATGGATGGAGAGGAGGAGGAGGAAAAATATACATATATATATGAATGATATAAATTGATCACATGCCCGATTATAATTGATAAGTGTTGAATTAGAAATGATATAATGTTTTATTTGGAATATTTATTATGAAATTATGATTATCGTTATAATACAAAAATCGAACTTCTGAGTTTATATGGCTAAATTTTAGTGATCACTTGTTAATTTTATGAATTTCATGATGTGTTATTTCATATGTATTGATGATAAAATCGTGAATAATGTAAAAGCATGAAAATTGAATAAATGATCAAATTGAGCATTTCAGTTCAATGACAAGATGAATTGAAGGAAAAGACCATGGTTGGACCATGGCAACAAGTGATAAGTGATAACTTCGGCTACACTTATCTGATCAAGGACAAGTGAAAGTGATAAATGATAGCTTCGGCTACACTTATCTGATCAAGAACAAGTGAAAGTGATAAGTGATAGCTTCAGCTACACTTATCTGATCAAGGACAAATGACAAGTAAAAAGTGGTAGCCGGCCACCGATCGATGAAAAGTGGTAGCTTCGGCTACCTGATCATCGGCTACTTGATCAGTGAAAAATGATAACTCCAGTTACCTGATCAGTGAATAGTGGTAGCTTCGGCTACAAGTGACAAGTGATTTTTGTATAAGACCATATCTGGGATATGGCATCGTGTGATATGTGTATAAGATGTAAGACCATAGCTGAGCTATGACATTCTAGTGAAAAGACCATAGCTATGCTATGGCATCAGTGATTATCAGTGAAATTCATTGCATACCAGTGCAGACCAATTCCGTAAGATGTTCACTAATTTGAAGAAATTTGGTAAGTATTATATGGAATTATGTGACATAAGGAAATACGAGTTGATGAGAAATGAGCATAAAACTTGGTTGATGAATGAGTTCATTTGTGATTATATATTTCTACGCCTTAAGTGTATTATCCGTATAAATTGGTATTCCAAATGAGTTAATGAGAAAACTTTTAGTATGAAATAATCTGAGTTCGAAATGAAATATCATGAAAACGTACTTGAAATACATTAGTATGTCTTGTATATGCTATTTGAATTCATAAATGTGGAAAGTAAATGTATGTGGAAGTATGAGGTGATGATATCTGTACATGGAATTTATTGATGAATACGTACATCTAAATTTATATGATAGATTTTAGTGAACATTGAAAATGGGTTCAATAAGTAATTTGACAATTTAAATCGTGATTGGTAGGAAGAGTTAATGAATTGAATATTTATGAATTGTTACACGTATTTGTCTGAAATACGAGGAAGTGATGGTAATTGATACATGGAATTATGAAACTATGACATATATAAAAACATGGAATATGTTTGATAAATGTGTTCATTCATAATTATGGAATTATGTACCTCATGTGTGCTATTTGTATAAAGATGGTATTTCAAATACTTTGGTGAATAAAGTTTAAATATGAAATAGTATGAAATCGAAACAAATTGTTATGAAAATGTATTTAAATTATCTGTAAGTGTTTCGTGCTTCTCGGTAATGCCTCGTACTCTATTCCGGCGACGAATACGGGTAGGGGGTGTTACACCCCTTAAGCCATAAGGTTATACGTGAACTATTCTTTGATTTGGTTCATGTGAAGGACACCACATTGTTAACTTTGGAGAAGGAAATATGTGAAGTTCTTTTACGTCATTGCTTTAATGATATTCGTGGTCAAGGATATGATGGTGCAAGTAATATGCCTGGCGGATGGAACAACTTGCAAGCGTTTTTTTGCTAAAAAGTGCTGATTTGCATACGATGTTTACTGTCTCGCTTGTCGTCTCTAATTAACTCTAGTAGCTGCATCCGATGAGGTTATTCCTATTTGTCAATTTTTTTCATACTTGACTGGTATAATCATTTTGGTTGCTTCTTCAAACAAGCGACATGATTAATTAAGAGACATTGAGGCATCTCAATGGCAGAGTTAATTGGAGTGGTGAGCTTGAAACTAGCAAAGGCAAATATCAAGTCGATAATCTCCAACGTTCAGGCGATACTCGATGGAGATCTCATTTAGCTTCTCTTAATAGTTTGATGAGAATGTTCGATTGCATCTATGTTGTATTACAAGATATCATCAAGTTTGGCAACCTTACTTAAAAGAGTGAAGCTGATGGAATATACGATGCAATGACATCCGTTGAATTTGTTTTCATCTTGCATTTCATGATTGAAATGCTTGGAATCAATGATGATCTCTGTCAAGCATTACAGTATAAATTGTAGGATATAATAAACGCGATGCAATTGGTGTCATCAATTAAAATGCTTCTCTAGAAATTCAGAAAATATGTGTGGGATCCTTTGTTTGAGAAAGTGAAGTTATTTTGTAAAGATCACGAGATAGAAGTCTCCAATTTAAGTGCTCCATACAAAGTTGGTTGAGATCGATCTCGCATCTAAAGAGATAACCTCACAATTGAGCATCATTGTCGGTTTGATATATTCATTGTTGGTACCAATTCATTGCTAACAGAAATGATTTCTCGCTTTAATGATTAAATAGTGGAGTTATTTGTTCTTAACTCCGCTTTGGATCCACACGATAATTGCAAAGCTTTTTGGGTGGAATGTATTTGCAAGTTTAAGAATGATTTTTATCTGGACGATTTTATAGAGTAAGAAGAGCTACACATGAAGATTCAATTGGAGCATTTTTAACTTTATGCTCATCAAAGCACGGAGTTGTAGAAAGCTTTTACAGTTGTCGAGTTGTATCAAGTGCTAGCTAAGACAAATAAGTTAAGTATTTATCCTCTTCTTGATAGAATTATTCGTTTTGTGCTAACTCTTCTCGTGTCTACTACAACAACCGAACGAGCATTTTTAGCCATGAAAATTGTGAAAACAATGTTTCGCAACAGAATGGAGAATGATTTTCTTTCAATTTATTTGGTGGCATACATAAAAAAAAAAAACATAACTCAAAAAATTTTAACAAATTCTATCATTGATGAGTTTAATATTATGAAAAAGCGATGGGTGCAATTTAAGATGCTTAGTATTGAGAAATAGGACTAAGGCCAAGTTTTTTTTAATTTAATTTTTAATATTATAATGATGTTTATGAAATTTTTAGTATAGTATTAGTTATTCTTTTTTGCATATTGGAAAGAAATATTTAATTTTATATAGTGTAATTTTTTTTTAATTTTTTATAGTTAAATTGTTCATGCTTTTTAAAAAATATTAAATTAATTTATTTTATAAAAAAATAAATATTCGAGAAGAATTGATACATTTTTACATTTAAAAAAAAAATTGTTCGGATTTAGGAATGTCACCTTTTTAAAGTAAAATCTTAAATCCGTACTTGATTATTAATGACTCTCAACTCGCGACGTTGGGTGTGAACCACCTCTGATGTCCACCATTACTTCCTGTATCAACACATCTAATATCTATGAGAGTACAAATTCTAAAAACAGGAGTGACCTGTGTGTTTAATGCATGCATCTTACAACTTTTTTCATCTGATACTATGCTGCTCTTCATATGGCATTTGCTTATCTCTTGAGGCTCATCATTTATGCTTCTACTCCGCTCATTTCTTCATATAGGGAAAACCTGAATCTTTCCCATGGCCCTAGGAATATTTGGTTAATTAAGTTAACTGCAGCTACTATTTTCTTATTATTGATTAAGAGGTTGGTCCCTAGTCAAAATCAACATTCAAACCTTGGGGGAATCTCTCAGGCTCCTTTGAATGTTTGGTCTTAACAATAGACGCATGTCCTCGGCCTCCCTTAAAATGTAAAATTACTTTTTAGACCTTTAAATTTTTTTAAAAATTTTAAATTAATAAAAATAGAATTACATTTTAATCTACTTTAAAATTATAAAAATTTAATTTAATTCTTTATAAATTATAAATATATAAACTATAAAAAATTAAAATTTTATCTTACCCTTCTAAAAAAATTTTCTACCTTCACCCTGTTTAACAAGATTCTCTAGTTTTCGGCTTCACTCTGGAATATGTACAATTTTAAAATCTCATTTATCGTAATGAATTAGTTGAAGCATAACCTAAAATAGGAAGTACAGGCTTTGTTTAAAGTACAATGACTCCATGGTTGGGCCAAGCCTAGCTAGAGCAGGACCAATGCCATGGCTACCAACCTTATTTGATTATTATATATTACATTGACGTATAAAGAGGGGTAGTACAGTGACAGGGACATGTCGAAGAGTAGTAGGTCCCATCGCATCACTCTGCCAACTGCCCAACTGCCCTCCAAACGACGACGAATCACAACAGTTTGATTGATATGATGCAAATTGTCAGATCTTTTTATTATTGTACCTCTTTTATACCCGCGCCGCACCCAAACATACCCTTCTCCCTTTGGTTTGGTTCCCCTAAACTACGTCACCGACCCCCATGTTAGACTATTATTTATATAATGACTTTCGGCTAATTCACCAAACATACCTAAATTATCCTCTAGATTTTAAATTTTAACGTATTTCAATTAAATCCTCATGTTTTTTTTTTGTTAGTTTAAATATGCTCTATGCCATATTTTAGTTGGCATTTAACATCTTGAGGATTTAATTAGAATAATTTAAATTTCAGAGACAAAATTGAAATTAAAATGATAATTTGAGGATGTATGTTAAAATTAACCCTGGTACTTTAAAAGGTTCAGCATCTCTTCAAAGTTCAAAGCCTAAAAAACTCTCTTGTCTGTTGGATAAAAAAACCTTTCTCCTTGTATCTCTCAAATCTCTTCGCTGATCATCAAAATTTGAAGTATGAAGAAACTCTACCGTAGAGGCACTGTTCATCCATCACCATCGATCACGACCGATCATCTGTCTTTCCTCCCAGCTACCATATTAACCCTTTCTGCTGCTCTTTCCCCTGAAGACAAACAAGTCTTGGCGTATCTCATCTCTTGTTCCAACAATGATTTTGGCAACTTTTCAGGCCGCCGTAAAAACACTCCAAAACCTCAAACTAAAAGGAGTTTTAGCAGCAGCAGTAGTGACCATGATCATCCCCCACTTTTCACCTGCGATTGTTTCAGGTGCTATATGAGTTACTGGATCAGGTGGGATTCGTCCCCCAACCGGCAGCTGATACACGAGATCATCGATGCTTTCGAAGACGAGGTGGCGCAAAGCAAGAAGACAAAGAGCAAGAAAGAAAGGAAGAAGAAAGGCGGTGTTACTGGTGGGTCTGGCGGTTCGAAACGACCCGATTTGAGCTTACGGAAAGGAGATTCCAGTGAGTTGAAAACAGTGGAACAGAGCAGTAACAGCGTCGACGGTGGTAATGGTGGTGGGGATGATGGTGAAGGAGGAATAGAAAAAGGTTCAGTAAGGAGGTTGGTTAGCTTCATAGGAGAAAGGATTTGGAACGTTTGGGGCCAATAAATCTAGGCGAGGAACAATAAAAAAATGAAATTTCTCATCTTTCTTTCTAATTAATTCCCCCCCCCCCTTTTTGTTTGTATATTAAGCCCTTTTACAATGTAAAAATGGGTAGTTTTTATCTTATAAAAGCATCATGTTTTTGTTGTTCTTTGAAGCAACTCTTTTGATGAAAGATTCTCTTCGCTGCCCACCATTTTTCTTATCTTGCAGCTCCCTGTGTAATACATAGATTCCTCTGTTTTAACCTTAATGTTTATGAGATTGAAATCGTATTGTTTAAAAAAGAAAGGGAAGGAGGGCGCAATGGGCAAGCATGCATTGAGACAAGAGGGCAAAGGTTGGGGAGGTCGGCAAAAAATTAAAGGGGCTTGTTCGATTAAAGCAATGGCAGCCAAATAATAATAATTATAATAATTATGTAAAGTGTCCCCCACTAGCTCTACTCCAGTTCCAGTCCAAACCCTCTTTTTCCCGTTGTTCCCCATGAATCATATTATGCTTCCCATAAATGTGATCAATCATACTTGTACTAGTTAAATGCTACTCCTACTCTGCTATGTTGTCGTCTTCTTTCATTGCATGGTGATGGACTTCCATTTTTTAACACCACCCATGACCCCGTAACAAATGTCCTCATGCTTTCTAACCCTATCTAATATAATGGAACTTCTTATATTACTAGTTAGACTTCCGTTGTATTTAGATGGTATTTTTTTAAAAATTTATTTCATTTTTATTATTAAAAATTATTATTTGTATATTAATTTAATATACATATGACATATCACGTATCATTATTTAATTATTTAATTATAGTGTTAGTTATACTAACATTTAATAGAAAATATTAATATACTCTTTAAGTTAATTTATTTTTATTAATTTATTCAGACTTTTATAATACCATAAAGTGTAATTAATTTCGAATTTCATCTTCACCAAAAAGTTATTATAGTGTAAACTTAATTAAATTATATGACATTTATTAAATACATTATATGTTTTACTCACCCAAACTAATTTAATCTGAATAATTTATATTTTCATATAATATAGGTTTAAGGGTATAAAAAGTCTTTAAAATTTTTCAAAAAAGGCAATTAAACCCTTTTTTTGACACTCAATTAAACACTTGAACTTTTAAAATGTATCAAAAAGGTCCTCAAACTTTTTCAAAAAAAGCAATTAAGACTAATTTTTTCACTGAATTGGTTACTTGAACTTTCAAAATACATAAAAAAGACCCTCAAAATTTTTCAAAAAAGCAATTAAGTCCATGCTCTTATTAAAAATAGAAAAAGAAATTATAAATAAATAATAAATAATAAATTTTAGAAAAATAATTAAATTTTAATAAAAATATTTAAAAAATTAAAAGTTAGGAATTTTTTTATAAAAATCGTAAAAAATAAAAAAATTTAAAATTTTATAAAAATCATAAATTAACAACCCTTAGTTTTTTTTTAATTAAAGTCATCATGTGTCACAATACAGCGTGGTATGTGGCGAAAAATTATAAAAAATAAAAATCAATAAAAGTTATAGAAAAATTATAAAATGCTTTTTTTGGTATGATAATTTTTATAAAAAAATTTACAAAATTTATATTTATTTACATTTTGTATAATTTTCCTACGATTTTATAAAATTTTTAAATATTTTTATATATTTTATAATTTTTTACGATTTTTTACAAAATTTTATATTTTTACAATTTTTATATTTCTTTCTAATTTTTAATATTTAATTTTTATTAAAATTTAATAATATTTATAGTTTTTATTGATTTTAATTTTTATGATTTTTTTCTAATTTTTAATAAAGGCAAGAGCTTAATTATTTTTTAAAAAAATTTGAGATTTTTTTTATGCATTTTGAAAGTTTAAATATCTAAATAAGTGAAAAAATATACGGACTTAATTATTTTTTTAAAAAAATTGAGGATTTTTTTATATTTTAAAAGTTTAAATATCTAAATAAACATAAAAAAGGAGTTTAATTAAAAAAAATTGGAGACTTTTTGTAGGCTGTAGTCTATAATATATTTAACACATACAACGAGAATTAAGTTTATATTCTGAAAATATATTTTTCAATTATTATGAAAAAAAGAAAGATATTTTGCATGTATAATTACACTCACACATTTCGATAAGGGAGGAACCTGTATAATATATATGCTTGCCGGTTATATTGTGAAATTAAACAAAAATAAAAATAAAAAGAAGAAAATTCATTTTTGTTTGAGGTGCTCATAATTGCAGTCATTGGAAGCATGTAGGTTAGATGTATGAATGACATGCTAGGCGACCGCTTTTCCCCGCTTTGGGTTTGGAGCCAAGGCGACAATTGGCTCAAGTCTCGGTGCTCCTTTTGTTATGAACCTTGAATACGATAATTAATTAAAATAAATTTAAGAGAAAACCAATACATAAATTATATAATAAAATATTGGTTGCATAAAATTTATTTATTAATATAATATGGGAAGGGATGAGATTTAAGCCTGAGAAAAGGGTTAGCCAAAGCATAAGAATATTATAATGGAGGAAGAAAAGGAAATGCAAGGACCCATTCAACATAAAATTGAGTCCCCATAACCTGGTCTTAAGAGAGGCGTCTATTCATCAGTCAGTTTGGTAGTAAATATATAGGAAATTGAGTGGGAAATGGTAGCAACTAGCAACACAAACACCCAGGTGCGGTTGGACTGAGTCAACTTACCATTGCTTAATAGCATCTCCTGCGCAGCATTTCATAGAAACGACTAAAACCTTTTCTAACTCAGTCTCCGCTTAAGGTGAATTTGGATAGGCGGTATGTTTACTTGCGGTTAGTGTAAAATAACAGTAGCGGTGAGATTAAATATTGTAGCGATACTATAACGTGAGATAAAAAGTAAGTTAAACGCATCGCACTACACTCAATCGCCCATTCAAACTAAGCCTTAGCTTGCCGCGTTTTAATCATGATTCTTGACACCGAATTTAAAAAATTAGACGAAAATCATTTTATTAGTATACATTTCCAACTCTAAATAAAATATTTTATTTTTAAAACTATAAAAAAATTTAATAGATAATTATATTAAATTGTAAATGACATTTTTTAAACATATAAATATTTAACTATGTTGAAATTTTATTTTATCTAATCTTTTTAATGGTTAATTTCATTAAATCCCTATAATAGACAAACTTGCTAAGTACTTTCACTTCAAAAGGACGGAAAAAAAAAAGCTTAAACTAACCCATTTTTTTGTTATACCCAAGTTAAACCTTGGTCATATCATTCAACTTACATCACCCACCACTTTGACAATAGAATTTAGTAAAGCCCGGCCTCACTAGAAGCCTAATCTTAATTTTGCCGAGCTCTATTAAGTAGGAATTGTAATTGAGCAAAGCAGGGGTGAATATTGCTATATTCACTGTAGCTTTACAGTTGGTATATTCTGCTTCACTATTCGCCTCGTTTTGTTATGGATACATAAATTTAAAAATTATTACCACCTCTATGAATATTAGATATATCCATTCTTACTCCACCACGCTCTGCTTCAATTTAATTTTTACTACTTATCTTTAATATTTTTAATTTTTTTAAAGTCAAGTAAATATTAAAACATAATTCTTTTAAAAAAATTTAAAACATAAAATATATGATTTTTTTCTTATATTATGTTATTACATTTTTACCCTTTTAATAATTTATATATACAAGGATAAAATGGTAATTTCATATAATAGAGAAGGTCGGGATGAAACAAACAATCATCATAACCGCTCCATTTCCACTATCCAAAAGAAAAAAAAATCTATTCCAAATTTTGACTCAAAATTTATTAGCCAATTTAAAATTTACCATCCATACTATAAAGTGAACCCATAAAATCGTAAAAGATATATAGAGAAAAACATCTATTAACACTTGTCAATCCATTACTTTTTTAAGCATAACAATAATCATCTCATATCAACTCTAATAATGTTGCGAGCTAACAACTCACTATTCTTACTACCTTTACTTATGGAATAGAGTCATTAACCCGACGTTCTTCTATAAAAACCTTTTAATAATTTTTTTTTATGACTTGTATACGAATTTTTTAAGTGAAAGAAGGTTAAGAAAATGGGTGAAACATATAAAAGTAAATAAGATAATAATAAGATAAGTAAAAGGGTAGGTAAGCTCACAACTTTTACTTTATTAATGCCATGCGCCTCATATTTGCAATCTGCTTTTTGTTTGGTAAAAATATACCTCTTTAATTTTATTGATTAAGAATAATAAATCATGAAGTTAATATTTTTATTAATTGTATATGATTTTGATTGGTATAATAATAAATTTAGTTTTTAAAGTGTTAATTTAATCTTAATTTAACAAATTATCCCGCAACATTTCTTTAAATGTGTAAATGTTGAGGTTGAATTTGTTAAATTTTTATAATTAAGGCCATAATCACAAAATATATAAACATTGAAGGCTAAATTTATTGTGATGCAAATCAAATTTATGTACAATTGATGGAAGACATTAACCTCGTAATTAAATTATCCTTAATTGCTCACTTTCGAAATTGACAAGAATTAAATTATTTCAAATTTTAGAAAATGACTAATTTACTCAATTTCGAAATTGAGAGAGAGACTTGAGAGGTTTTTTACCTTTTACTTTTCTTTTTTCGTTTTCTTTTTCACCCTTAATTTTCCAGCTATTGCCATGTTTAAAGAATCTAAACCAACTCAAAATTTCCATTTTTTTTGTGATTATTTGTTGCAAATTGAATTGGAAAATATTACATTGGAATAAAAAGGGATTTTAAGGATATTAATTCAAAGAAGAAGGATTTACCTCGAACTCAATTCCTCTTATTTTTCCACTTCTAAAACCAATATTTCAATTTCAATTAGCTTATCCACTATACATTCATACAATAAAAAGAGGAGTAAACTATAAAAATAGTCACTTTTGTTTGTTTCAGATTACATTTTAATCATTTATTTTTGAAATGTTACGTTTTAGTCACTTTCAGATTACATTTTAACCACTTATGTTTGAAATGTTACGTTTTAGTTACTTACGTTATCGTTTTGTTACAAAGTGGTCACTTTACCGTTAAGCTCCGTTACCTCCCTAACGGTAGTCCTATGCGGCAGTCCAAGTGGGTTTTAAATGCCAACTTAGATGTCCTACGTGACAGTCCAAATTAATTTTATTTAATTAAAAACCTATTTTCATTCAAGCAACTAGATATCCAAGTTGGCATTTACAACCCATTTTAACTGTCACGTAAGACTACCATTAGGGAGGTAACGGAGTTTAACAATAGAGTAACCATTTCGTAACAAAATGATAATATAAGTGACTAAAACGTAACATTTTAAATATAAATAACTAAAATACAATTTGAGGCAAACAAAAATAACTATTTTTATAGGTTACACTAAAAGATTGGATAAGTGATTGGTGTACTGAAAAAGTTAGTGTGTTGAAGTAAATTAGCGTTAAAGGCAAGGGATCTATGCTTGTAAGCCTTTTCCACTTTCACATTCTAGTCCAATACAATTTTTCTTAATTATTATTATATAACAAATGCTATTCTCAAATAGAATGTATGATTCATATTTATGACTTCAATAACATGATCAACTCTTAATGTTGCCCAAGGTCATGGTGGTCGGTATCTATCAATGCGGACCTTACAGCTTCTTTTGATCTTAAATTGGTATAAAATAATTTAAAGTATTATTTAGTATGAAAATAAAGATTATCTTCTTAAAAGTTTAATTAGTTGAAAAGTAAGTTGAACGCTTGATATATTAAATTTTATTTGTTTTCCTCGTAATTTTATTTTTTTCTTGAAAGTTACTTTTTTATAAACATTATAATATGATCCTCATTCTCATGCCGATGAAAAGTTAAAAAGTATATATTAAGACAAAATTATTCTTATATTATTTTAGTTTAGGGTATTAATCTGTTAAGCATAAAAAAGAAATTGTTGCATGCTCCCTCTTATTACTAACATTTTCTTTGTTGCTTCAATTTAATTTTAGGAAGTAGCTTTTTTTTTTTACGATAGAAAAAAATTGTATCTTTATAATAGACCATATAAAGATCGAAAAAATGATCATTAGGGGAGAAAATTAAATTGTAATTTTTACGATAGAAAAAATGTAATTTTATTATTTTAATAGACTATATATTTATAATTTTTAAAGAATTAAATTAAATTTTTATATTTTTAAGGGGATAAAGTGTAATTTTATCTTTACTAATTTAAAATTTTAAAAATTTTAAAGAGACCATATAAAAAAAATTCATTTTAAGGGGGCCGGGCCCATGTCAGCCCCCTTAATTTCACCATTGCTCTCCATACATGTTTCAATATATGTATGGTTATATTCACAAAATACACATCAAAAAATTGAAATGATTTTACTGTCAATCAAAATTATAAATTAAAATGATAATTTTAAAAATTGCTAATTAAAACATTATTATTTAATAATTAATTCAAATAATTGCTAATAATAAAATTTATTGTGAAACATTAAATACATTAATATTATTTTTATTTAATAAAAGTAATTTTGTAAATTATCATTATATTCTTATGAATGTGTTTGTCAAACCAAACATGATAATGTAATTTTCTCAAGGTTTTAATCAATACTTTCACATGTATGCTAAACGTTATAAAATAACATTCTCACCAATTACATTCTATTAGAATCATAACATGAGAAAATACAAAATACCTCATAAATTCTATTTTAATCAAATTTTTTACATATTTCAATTCGTTTCGATCAACATCAAACTCATATAGATAGTTGTTTTACTCACTAATATCATACAATGCATATACATAAACCACCACAATATGGAAATTTTGTTGCATCCACCTCCCTTTAACAACAATTAGTTGTGCTCAACAATATTAAATTCTTTATCCCAGTCGATGATTAATCTCCTAACTTTATCATTTGTCACTGAAAAATAATTTGAAATCCTCCTCATCAGTCCAATCTTTTTTATCTTTTGTTTGATTCCACGTCAGGCATAGATAGAGAAAAGAAAGAATCACTTTCATAAAACATTTAATTTAATTTCACTGTTTATATTTTTATGTATATTTCACTATAGCAAGACAAGTTTTTCGCGGTGTTTTTAGCGACGTTTGAATAAAAAATGCCGCTATAGATCGAGCATTAGAGGCGCTTTTTTAAAAACCCTGCTAATTCTCGATCTATAGCGGCGTTTTTAAAAAAGCGCCGCTAATGTTTAAAACGCCGCAAAAAATATTTTATCTATCTATTTATTATTTAAATGGTTTATTTATATTACTTAAAATACAATTTATTTTTAATTGAATATTTAAATTCTTCAGAAAAAATAATGATACATAGAAAAAATTTAAAAATAAAAACATATAAAAATATATGTTAAAAATGAAAAAATTAAAATACTATTATTTAAAATAATTTTAAAGCTTTTTGGGTAAATGACTGATTGTTTAGCAATTTATATATTAAACAAATTCTTATATAATCGTAAAAGAGATAATATTAATTTTAAAATATTGAATTAATTATCATTATGATTTAGGGTATATGGTTTAGGGTTTATGGTTTATAAGTTAATATTTTAAGGTTTAATGATTATGGGTTTAAGGTTTAAGGTTTAAGGGTTAGGGGTTAATGATTAATGGGATATGTGTTAGGGGTTAAGGGGACAGAGGTTAGGGGTTTATAGTTTATGAGTTAATATTTTAAGGTTTATGGATTATGGGTTTAGGGATTATGGTTTATGGTTTAAGGGTTGGGGTTTAGGGGTTTGGGGTTTGGAGTTAGGGGTTTAGGGTTAAATGGTTAAAGGGACATAAGTTTAGTGTTTTAGGTTTAGGGTTTAGGATTTATGGGGTAGAGGTAGAGGTTTAGGGTTTAGATTAATTAGTATTATTTAATTCATATATTAAACGATTTCTTATATAATTGTAAAAGAGATAATATTAATCTTAATATATTAAAATTATGATTTTAGTTTAAATTATTTAAGAGATAGTTTATATATATATTATTAAATATTGACTATCATAAGTTAATTATTATGGCTACCAAATTATAACAAATAAAAATAAATATGAAAACTAAGAGATTAGTGGCGTTTTTTAAAAAAACATCGTAAAAAGTAGGGCATTAGCGACCTTTTTTTTAAAAAAAACGCTTCAAAAAACACTATAGTTTAACGAACACGACGTCATTTTCCTTTCTTAAATTTCATCTTCTTGTGTTATTCCCGACACTCAGCCATTTCCCCCAAAATCCCAAAACAGATTTCCCCAAACACTTAGCCATTTCCAACAAAACCCCAAAATAGATTTCCCCAATACTCTACATTTCCCCTAATCCCTAAATTTATCCCAAAATCCCTAAGCATCTGAAGCTCCCCAGTCGACCCGACCACCTACTCATTGCCGTCCTTTGTCGTCTCTGCTGCATCCCATCGCTGTCGCTCTCCGTTGGCGCAACCAATCGGTAAATTTCGCTCTCCCTAGTTTATTTCAAGTTTGTAAAAAAATGAATTTCAATCACATTATTTTTAAAATGCCTGAAAATATTTCTAAAGCTTCAGTCTCTGGTCTGTGTTGATTCAACTCTGCTTCCCATTTGACTCCTCCTAAACTGAAATTCATTGTGTTGCTCTATATTATTTCTCCCCCAAATCTTAATTTCTCTTTGTTTTTCACTTTTTAGGCCAATGAGTTAATTCAACCAAGTGGGGTTAGGTTAGTCTAAAAAAATTTCAACTTCATATTCGAATGAAAAAGAAGAAAGTTTAAACACATTCATAAACAAATCTATTTATTAACTGTATTTTTTGATCAGTTTATTGTAATTAAATTCTGAATTTTTTTAATTAAGTTGATATCAAGTAGACACTAAAGAGAATGTAGATAATATAAAGACAATTTAAAAACCCCGCAGGGATTATTACTAATTTAGTCTAAAGCAAGTTAAGGCAGCAGCAGAAGTCTACGTGCACTGTTCCAATTTGTTGTTTGTTTGTTTACAATAACAAATCCACTATACGTTTTTGTGTATTTAGATTTTTAAATTAAAAAAGCCAACAAAAATATTTACTTTTTCCTAGTTGTTCTTTTTTACTGCATGATACTTGTTTCTTTCATTTCATAAAATGAATTTGTACTTGTTTTTGTTGTGATAGGGTAGAAATAGAACTTGTTATTTAGCAGTATCGGTGGAACGATTCTAGACATTCAGGTGAAAAGAATGAAAACCAAAAAAGGGATTAAAAAGGTTTAAAGTGAGGAATATTAGGATTCATACGTGGTCAAATTCTTGTAACAATTTTTAAATATGCTGTCATGTTAATTGCCTAATAAGTATAGATTCTTGCTATTAAAAAACGATTCACCTTTATCTCTGATTAACCAATTTTTGCTATTTCATGCTTTATGCCCTCCTTTTATGCTTCCTTTCGCTATTTCCCATGCACCATGTTCATCTAACGAAAGCACAGAAAACACAGCTTGCACTATAGTTTTGTCTATCTTCCTTCTTCACTACGAGTTCCAATGGAGATCTTTCAGTGGCCACACTTGAATCTCCTCTTTTCTTCCATGTTAATCGTTGTGGTGTTAGCTGTGAAACTAACTGTTTCTCTGTTCAACGTGCAGATTAGTGCTGGTCAATTTTCTTCTCCATTTTGGTTTTCTCCAGAAGCAAATTCATTAATAAAGAAGCTCATTGATCTCAATCCTAAAACTATTGAGTATATTCAGCTTAATTTTTGAGTTCTAAGCATTATCATTTGAATGACATCATTATACATCATATGAATTGCATTATCCTGTATCTCCATGTCCATGACTACCAAACTTTTTGAAAGCTTTATAAAATGAAAAGTTATTTTTGCTACTCATTAATTATTTTGTTAAGTTATTTTTTTTATGTTTTTATCATAATGATTTGATTTAAAGAAGTGGTGTGTCATTAGTATTGGTGTGTCCTTTCATCATTTAAAGAAGTGGGTTGGCTTTTACAAAAATCATGACCTTCACTTCACTGTCTTTTGATAATAAAACTAATAAGGGCTTTGCCTTCCCTTGAAGGGCTTTTACGAGATTTAAGTATTGTCCAGAATACTCCAAATTCAAAAGAAGCAAATAGTGAACAACAGGCAGTTATTGGATCTTCGAATGTGCCGGAGACACTTGACGAGCCTGCAGAATTTCAAAGTAATGTTAAGTTTATTTTACATGTGTGTTGACTTTTATTATTGATTTATTTTTCAATTTTAATATAAATAATAATATATCATTTTTCAGCTGAAAGTGGTGGGACGCGCAGAGGTCGAGGACATACGCTACTTAAAGACTTATACTACTTAAATCCTGTCGAATATGTCAAAGTAAGTAGAAATAGTCATGTCAGCCTGTTGGATCTGAAGCTCGAGTTGTAGCAGGCTATTTGGGCATTATAGCACGAAATGCCAATATGTTGTCCATCAACTACGAATCATGGCATCACATGCCTGATAGCAACAAAAATCAAGCTCTCGATAATATTAAGGTAACAAAACGTGAAGGTAATTTATAATACTTTGGTTTAAGTTTCATTTATATTTAAATTCTAAACTTGTGTTTTTTTAGGAAAGATTTGCTTTAGAGGTCTCAGATGACTATATCAAAAAGGCATTGGGTAAAAAATGGAGAGACCATAAAATCACTTTGAAAAAATAATATTTTAAAAAAGACATAAGCCTCGAAGAAAAATTGCGAAATGTCCCGCCGGGAATGCTGAGGTACCAATGAGAAGATGCGATTAGATTTTGGAATTCAAAGAAAGGAGAGGTATTACGTACTTTCAAATTCTTGTAAATTTTTCGGTATATAGTGTTTACTATATACGTAATAATAATTTCATTATGTAGGACCGTGAGCGAGTTGGAGCAAGCAGCAAGCAAAAACAAAAATTCACGCACACGGCGTTTTGCTTTTGTAGCTGAGGCCGAGGTATTATGAATTTATTAATTCTATCAAATATTAATGACTTTTTACTATTAAATAATATTTTTACTACTATATTGTAGGAAGTCTCGTTTGGTCAAAAAGTTGGACTCCTTCAGCTTTTTGAGATTACACATAAGAAGAAAGATGGATCTCCTATGACATTCGAAGCTGGAGAAATTATGGTATATTTACTTAATAAAATTTAATTTGTTATAAATATTTATAATGTTTAATTATAATGGTTTAATTCGTCGTTAGTAGTTTTAAATAATGTTATATTGCATTCCTTTTTATTATATATTTCGTTTCTAACTCTTTGATTGATTTATTAGGAGAAACTAAAGAAGAAGAATGTGGAGTATGAAGCGATTGCTTTGACTGATAGTTTTGTTAATCTTGAGAACATTGATAACAGAATTATTACTGAAGTTTTGGGTCCTGAAAGGTATGGTCGGGTTCGATTTCAAGGATCTGGTGTTACCCCGACCCAATACTTTGGATCCAGCTCCCAGCAATACATGCTTTCCGAGAGTCAAGCTCAAACTGAAGTTCAGAGGTTAAGAGGCCAGATAGCTCAAATGCAAGCGAGCACAGTTGAGCAAATTGCCGAGGTTGAAAGAAAATATGAAGAACTCCAGCAACAACTTAAAGCGGATGCGATGAGCGAGGAAGCGATGGCGAGAGCGATGGAGGCAGAGGCGAGCAATGGCGTGAGAGAGCGAGTAGAAATACGATGAGCTCCGGCTACGACTTGACATATGATGAAGATGTTTCAATGATCATAAAAGCCGCCATATTAGACATTTGTTTTCTCGTTGTAAGAATATTTTTAACATTGTCACATTTAATATTATTGTAAGAATATTTTGAGTTATACTTCATTTATTAATTTACATCATATATCTTTCGTTGAATTTGAAGTATCATTTAGATTTAACGTTTTTTTGTTGTATTTTTATGCTACGTTTGCTGTTTTTGGTTGGACTTAACGCAGGAAGGGTTGGATATTGGTGAAAAATATACATTGCAAATCTGCCAAAATTAGTGGCGTTTTTAACAAAAGCGCCGCTAAAAGCCATGAATTTTAGCAGCATTTTTCACACAAATGTTGCTAAAAGCCATGATCTTTTGTGGCTTTTTTTCAAATAAATGCCGTAATTTTTTGCGGCGTTTTCTATAGCGGCGCTTAAAAGTGCCGCTAAAGGATAAAAAAAACGTTGCTAAAAGTCTATTTTCCTGTAGTGTTTGGTATGAGTATTATTATTTTTACATGTTTTAGCATATAAGTTAGTAATAAATTAATTACAATTCATAATTTTTAATCACTCACTTGATTTATTTGTGGCAAAGGAAAAAGTTTTTTTTTTCTTTGTTTGAAGAGGTTTTATTTTTATACTAATTACTTTTTATTTTATGTATAACTGTTTTAACACATGTATTGAATAAGATTTTTCCTTGTTATTAAATAAGCCATTTTATATCTTTTGTTTCATTCCATGTCAAGCGTAGATTGAGAAAACGAGAAACCACCTTTATGAAACATTTAATTTAATATCACTATTTACACTCTAATGTTCAAAGAAAGAATCTCATGATTTCTACATTTAACAGCAAACATTAGCTTTGAAAATATCATGCTCAAATTCCTAAATTACATCTTTGGTTTCAACAGTAACCATGTCACATTTTAAAAATCGGGTTAGAAGAAATTGAGTTAGTGAAACCAAAAGTGGTCACATTTTGTTTTTAGTTAAAGTTATGGAAGTTTTGTTAAGTTAATTAGTCGGTTATAGTGGCTAAGTGTTAGTTATTAAGTTAACTAGTCGGTTATAGTGGCTAAGTGTTAGTTATGTGTGCTTAAGGTCTTATGTTCAAAACCTTTCTTTTGAATTTTTTTTGTTAATTTTGTCTCAACCCCTATCTTTGAACATATAGCTTGTATATTATTTTTGCTCAATTGATGATAGAATGAGTATGTTGGTTTAGTGGTAAGGTGTTAACTTACCATTTAATCCTGTGTTTGAATCTTTGTATGTGAAAAGTTAAAATTATTTTTATTTTGAACTCTAAGGAAAATCTAATAAGGATAGGTAATTAGATTTGTGGGAGTTAGTGGGAATATGGGTGGTCTAATTGAAAATCTTTTTTGAAAACAATTCCATAAAACTCTCCCACTTGCTTTGTAACAGCCTAATTTTTAGTGGTGTCAGGAACAGTGATTCGAGATCACTAAATTCGACTAGTAAGTTTGAAAATTTAGTAATTAATATTTATAAGTTAAGAGTGAATTTAAAAATATATTTGAATTAGAGAATTTTGTGAATTAAAAGAATTTATTAGGTCAAGTGGGTCAAAAACGAGGTATCGAGACCTCAAATTTATAAAACCAAGCCATAAATATTTTTAGAAATATTTATAGAGTGTCATTAAGCTAGTATTAAAGTTTCGTTAGAAAATTTTAACGTTTTTGATAGTTAATCAATTAAAAAAGACTAAATTGAAAAAGGTTAAAAACTTGTTAAAGTGATCAAATAACTTAAGTGTTAAAAGAGGGAGGACTTAAAGGGCAATTAAACCTAAAAGTAGGAAGGTTGGACGGCAAGGGCAAGAAAATCAGTAATAAAATAAGGTGAAATAAGGGCAAAATTGGAAATTTTACAAATTAACTAAATAAAATAAAGACTAAATTGAAAAATCTAGAGAAATCACCATTTTTCTTCAGCAAAAATGCCATAGGAGGTCTGGAATAAGCTGGTTTTTCATTTTTTTGCACCATGTGAGTTCAATTCTTGCTTTTTCTTTGAAATTTTTATATTTTTGTGACTTTTACAATTAGGTTCAACTATTGAATTCATTACTTTTGATTCTATAACTGAAATTGGAAGTTTCCATGGATAAGTGCTATACGTTTAAGATGAATTATCATGGATTTGAAGCTTTTAATTCATTATATGATGAATTTATTAAGTGATTTTAGTATAAATTGATTTTTAGGACCTAATTGTGAAAAAAGTTTAGAATTAGGGTTTGATATTGAAATTATGAATACTAAAGGGATATAGTAGTTTAGAATGATGGAATAAAGTGTTAATTGAGGAAAAATTAGCTCAATTGATGGGTTAATTTAGCAGGGACTAAATTGTAAAAAAACTATAAAATTTAGGGTAAAAGTGTAATTTCATAAGAAATTGAATAGAATAAATTGTGAAGTGAATTAGAATTGAAATTGATGCTAATAAATGAAAAATTTTATATTTTAGATCAAGAATCCGAAAATAAACGTAGAAAAGAGAAGGTAACAGATTCGTTTTTGAAATTCTACAAACTCTACAAATTGACCCAGGTAAGTTCATATGGTTGAAATTTCGTAATTAATTGTTAATTTAGAGATGACATAATGTATTTTTTTCATATGTTGTTATTGAATTATGATTAATCGCAATAATGTGAAAATCAAATTGTAAGTTCAAATTAAGGGAAACGCAGGGTTGAGTACGTTCAATCAGTGATGAATTGATAGATAAGACCATGGTTAAACCATGGAAAAGTGTGAAATGTAAGACCATGGTGGAGCTATGGCATTATAGTGCAAAACCATAACTAGGTTAGTGCAAAACCATAACTGGGTTACGACATTGTGAAAGTGAACGTAAGACCATGATTGAATCATGGAAGTTATATGTGCAAGAGTGCAATCATAGCTAAGCTATGGCAATGTGTTTAAGTGTGCGATCATGGCAAAGCCACGGTAAAATATGTGCATGACCAAAGTGGAATGTGACGTCAAGCTATCTACGTACTCAATTCCGTAAGACGTTCCCTAATTTGATAAGTATTGGTAAGTGTTATTTGAATTTAAGTTTTGGGATTTAATGAGATATTGATGTTGAGCTCAATCAAGTGAATTTATCATTTGAATTTGGGTATGACAGGAAACATTAGTGAAAAACTTATTATTTGAATTGTTATTGTAATTCGGTAATATTTATGTTTTAAGTCTATGAACTTACTAAGCTTTCATAAGCTTACTTTTGTGTGTTAAATGTTTTTGGTAGATTAACAAGAGTTCGGAGGATCGGATTGTCACATTGGGCCACACTATCCAGATTTCACCGGTAGATTTTGTGTTACAACTTATGGTTTATATGGCATGTATAGGATGGAATTAAACGAAAGTAAACTTGAAATATGGTTATGAATGATTTTCATACATATATGTTAGTTTATGTGTTTGTATTTATTAGTATATAATGGAGGTTAATGAATGAAATAACATAGTAAGTTTATATAAATAAGTAGTACAGTTATAAATTTGGCTTACCATATGAGTTATTGACTTGAATTGGTTGTTGATTTGGAGTATATTGGTATATGAAAGTATTGTATGCAGGTTGAATGTGTAAAGGGTGAGAAAAGTGGCCTTAAAATGGCCTATTTTCGTCCACACAGGTAGACACACGGGATTTTGTCTTGATCGTGTGTGGCATACAGTTTGGCATATGGGCATGTGTTTTGGCCGTGTGTCCCCTGCACCATAAAAATGAGAAACAGAATGTTCAGAATTGAGCAGACGGGTAGAGACACGGGCATGTGTCTCAGCCATGTGGGTGACACGGCCTTGAACATGAGCGTGTTACATGGCCATGTGAAATCTGCACCTAATTTATGAAAATTATATTAACCACACGGCCTAGCACACGGGCGAGTGACTTGGCTGTGTGACTTCAATTTCTTCATGTTTTATAAGTCAGAGAGTTACACGGGTTATGGACACGGGCGTGTGTAGCCACACGTCCTGATTACACGAGGGTGTCCCTAGACCACACGGGCGTGTGGGCACTGTGCATAGGGAAAATTTTATAAATTCGCGAAAAATTCTTAGAGTTTCTGAATTAGTCCAGATTCGATTTTGCTGTTCATATTGGGCTATGAGAGCCCAATTAAGGGACAATATGATTATTTCTGAATTTAAATAGTACTTTTTCATGATTTACTCGAAACTAATCTATAAACTCCGGTAATACTTCGAAATCCTATTCTGATGACAGATACAGGTTAGGGGTATTACATTCTTTTCACGTTCTCACATTCTTCCCTCCTTCTTTCACTGTCGTTCCACTTTTCTTCTTTCTTTTCTTTTTCCTCTATTTTCCCCTTTTTTCCTTTTGTTATATTTTAGTTGTTATTGTTGTCATTTTTATACCGTTGTTATTGGAGCAATTGGAAGCGAGATATTCGAAAGAGATTATTCGAATTTAAATCATGGCGTAAGTATTAGGGTTTTTCCGATGTTAAGGTTTGGTTAGTTCTTCACACTTATATGATGTTTTATTGTGTTATGAACCTCTTTAGTAATCGGACTGGTTTTTTAGGTAAAGTTTGCGAAACGTCTAACCCTCATGCAATCTAGAACCTGATGGTGGGCTATTGTTCGGTTGAGTAAGTGATTAATGCTTTCGATTGGGGATTGATTTCATTTGTTGAGGCTAATTATTAATAGTTGTGGCTAAATTTTTATTTCGGTTTAGTGTTTTGTTACTAAATTGGGTCGTTTAAATCACTGATTTAGGTTATGGAATTGTTACAATGTGTTGACATCAAAAAATAGTAAGGTGTGTAACGAAAAACCCAAAAAACAAAGAATAGCGCAAAGTCGAAAGTGGATTGTCAACGCCACATAGTCATATGAACCATACAGTTTGGGTTAATTGGGTTGTGTGAGCCACACGGGCTGGCCAGTTAGGTCATGTGGGCCTATTTTTTGAAAATTTCCATCTAGGCCCGTTTTGATCTGTGAGTTGTAGTTAGACTTTCCGTAGGGTCCATACTACTTAGTAAGACTTGAAAATAAAGTAACTGTTAATATGCTTCTGTATGTTATGTGTTTAAGGTATGCGAATTGTATATGTATGATTTGTGTTCTGTCAATTCTGATGGTATGTTTTTGTTTTGCTATGTTGGGTATGAGCATACGATGTCTGAATCTATTAAATTTATGTATATTTGGATTTCATTATATGACCATGCATGTGACATTATGACAAAATTTATTTGTTTATATTGAATTTGTGATACTTTTGTTCTACTAAAGTATGGAATGCCATGCCTTCTAATTTATGATATTGTACGACTGCATGTCTTACATGCTTTTCATTCTGGTTCCGTATATGCATGTCATGTCACATTGTATGGGGTTTGGGATAATATAGAAAGGAGGAAGTTTTGACAGTTTAATGATTTACACTATCTGGTGGTTTATCCATATTTCTGTCTGGCAGCTTATTTGCAAGTATGATGGCTCGACCACATACATTTGTTCTGGCAGCTTGGCTGTAATATAGTGGTTTGACCACATATATCTGATCTGGCAGTTTTAACTACAACTATGGTGACATTGACCACAGTTATCTGTTGGTGTGATTGGATGGGCGAGTTCTAAGAAACTCTATTTGGTGTGTAGCAGAGTTGGGTAGGAATTTTTCTGAAAAATTTGTATTATATATGTTTTTTGAAAAGTACCACATTGGCATAAGCATGCATTCCTAGTTTTGCTCAATTGGTTGATATGAGATTCTTTACGATTCTATAATTTGATTGTTATGTTATTTGTATTCTCTGTTTGAGTTTAGTTACACACTGAGCTTTATAGCTCACCTTTTTATTTTTAACCTTTTAGGTAATCGGCTAATTTAGGATCGAATGGCGTGTGGGAGCTCAATTTTTTTACCGGTTAAATATATAAGTTGGTTTATCTTTTAATTATTTTGGACTGTAAATTGTTTTGGGCTTTTTTTTTGTTTTTATGCTCTTTGTTGGATTTTTGTATTTTAACGTTAAACTACAAAATTATATGATTTATCAAACTAAAAATTCAATTTTTCGAAATAAAAACTCTTGAAATTTCCACTACAAAAATTAAGTAATCACTTAAGTGTTTTTCAGTAAATAATCAAATAGTTTTTAACAAATGTTTACCTTAGTACTGGAAACGATCTACCAACATTAATACTTTTAAAACACACGATTTCAGATTCAGATTTTGGGTTTTAAATAAGTGTTTCTAGACTTTGGTTTTTCTAAACATTTGTGAGAGTTTTGCCAAATTTTATGCTTTCGAAACGCATATTGATTTTGATTAAAACAAAAGCTTTTAAACAAGTTGATGTAATTCCTCAATATCCAGTCATAACTTCTAGGTCAGGCTTGGAGTGTTACAAACCAATTCATTGATGATTACTTGATCATCACTTATCGTCGATAATTTGTTGAGTTTGCTTACCTTCCTCGCTTCTATGTTTTTGGCACAAGTTTCTCTTATGATTTTGAATATCAGAATTACTAAAACTCATTCATGTATTTTTCACTTCTTTTAATCGACGATTTTACTTCTCTCATTTGTATATTATTTCCTTATATTATCAAGTTTATTATAGTCACTGTAACACCCCTTACTCGGTCCGGTCATCAAAATGAGTTACGAGATGTTACTACTATAATCGGAACAAAAAACATTAAAATAATCATGCAATAATCACTCATATCTCAATCGTGATCATATGATGTCACTCAAATAGAAATTGAGCTTGTAGAAGCTCTATTGATGACCCGAGCATGAATTAGAACTAAATTATAAAGTTTGGAAAATTTAGACTCCACGTCGTGACGAGCCATTCCCACGTCATGATGTCGCTAGACAATGAGTCATGTCACAACATCAGACCACTTGACGTCAGGACATCACAGGCTATTGGCTGACCGTCCCTTTCTGTTGTTCTTTATAAGTTTCTTTTGGCATAAGTTTGCTTCCGCTATTCGATTGGTGCCTTGGAGGAGTTCTCAAAGAATCCTCATTTTAGTAAAGGCTGACTTGGGCGAGTTTGGACGAGCAAATCGCCTAAGGCCGCACGGATTGCGAGACGAAAGCTCTAGCCCCGTGACAAGTGGTATCCGAGCTAAGGTTCGAACCAAGTGATAGCCGAAGCCTGCAGATTCGACTGTGGAACCGATACCTATGGGAGAGGTGGGTGGTGCATCGGACTTCAAGGAAAAAGAAGTGATGCATGTGGGACAGTTGACCCGAGTAAATGCAAAGGTACATTCGGAACACTCTGATAGTGTTTTGCATTCTAACTTGTGTACTTGGCGAGAACGTAGGGGCCCTTTCGAAGTTCTTGAGCAAGGAGGCCGAGAGATTGGGGGCAAAGCGAAGCCAAATGTGGTGAATCACGAGGATTCCATTCGAGGAGAGTTAGAATGTGGGTAAGGGAGTGACATAACTCCTTGTCGTCGAGATGTACAAACGAGTAGGACGGCTCGAGTGAAGAAGCGACGGAAACCGAGGCAAAAGTCCCGAAAGAAGGGAAAAGCCAAAGCAACGAGAGGGATCCGAGTTGAATCAAGCCAGTGCCATTCGGAAGTCGCAACGAGGACGTTGCGAGAATGGGTGGGGGAGAATGTCACGGGCCAGAGTTCGAAGCCCGTGACCATCGAACCAAATGCATCCGATGGAGGTCTATTACTTAGATGGGGATCATTTGGCCCACGTGAGCTGGCCCGATTCAAGGAACTGTTGGAGAAGCCTGTTAGATTGAAGCCTGGTTGGCCCGATAGCGAAGATATGGCAACTTAGGCAACTATGGTAACTAATCTTAAAAGATAGAGGGAATCATATCTTTTAAGATTAGATAGGATTTGATATGGCAATATCTTGTAAATCCCATAAATTAAGGGATATGGTTAATCTCGTCCGTCGATGTAATTGTATCTTATCCGTCGGTTTTGGGGGAGCTCAAGTATAAATAGAGAGCCTCCCCCTCATTTGTACTAAACTCCCTTCATTGTTTCATTATTTTTTATGAATAAGAGAATAGAGAGCATTTACTCAAACACTTTGCGAGCGTCCCTTTCTGTTGTTCTTTATAAGCTTCTTTTGGCATAAGTTTGCTTCCGCTGTTCGATTGGTGCCTTGGAGGAGTTCTCAAAGAATCCTCATTTGAGTAAAGGCTGACTTGGGTGAGTTTGGACGAGCAAATCGCCTAAGGCCGCACGGATTGCGAGACGAAAGCTCTAGCCCCGTGACAAGTTGCGACAAAATAATTCCACGTTGTGATGAGGACTCTGTTTTTGGTAAAATAAGACAATTTGGTACCTATTTTGTGCCAAGTCAAACCATATGCTCAAATAATGCATATTTGGACATTCAAACCTGCACAAAACCAACTTAAATGCATACCAACATATCCAATTAACCAACCACAAAACCATTCAAGCTATCCTGTGTGAAATGGACATTTTGCTAAGCTTATCAATCTATGTATTCATCAACTACTTAAGTATAGCTTACCATTCATCTTTCATATTCCAATCTTAACCAAATCATAATCAAATATGTCATTTATGCTTTATCCATTGCCTAACAACATACTAAAGTGTACATCTTAATACACAACACATTTACCATCAAAGTTAAGCACTATATAAGGTTCAAAACTAACACCATTCAAGATGACATCCAAACATAATAAGGCATATATACAAGTATCACATATTAAAGCACTCTAATATCAACTTTGTTACAAACATGCTTCCTTCATATCTTGAAACATTATCAACTATCTCATAAAATTATGAAACATCTAGCCATTCCAAAAGTCCAAACCACATTCATGATTCAATACTCCATATATTAAGGATTCACATATGTGCATACCATTTCCTATATACATGCCACAAAATCGAATCAAGAACGAATAAAAGACCACCGAATCGAAGACTAGATAGTGTGAGCTCTGAGTTGATTCGATCTTCACGTTCCGCTAAATACAACTACAAGACAAAAAAACATAAGAAGGTAAGCATTGTATATGCTTAGTAAGCTCATAGGTATTAAAAGATTAAACTTACCTCATTTCATAATTAAACATATCAAAATATCAAGTTTAACTAAGTTTCATGTCACAACATATCACAACTGTAAGGTGAGTATTTCATATACAACCATATAGTCTATAAATTCACTCGTGCAATTCAATTTAGTATCATTTCATCAGAACTATCAAATGATACATTATAATAGCAGATATGCAAGTGACTACAAAACACTAGTAGGCATCGAAATGCTTTAACAGTAGGCACTGAAGTGCTGAGCAGTAGACACCAAAGTGCGAATTAGTAGGCCCCGAAGTACAAATCAGAAGGCACTATAGTGAAAATCCCATAAAAATGCACAATTATCCCTATTGGCATGCCAATTGTATCCTATCCTATGTTTATCCGGGCTCGATACACATTTAGAACAACTCTTTACAATTCAATCCTTTCTCATCATTTTATAACATTTTGAACACATTTAAAAATACAATTTATATAACAAAAACTCATGATTTAAGCATATTTAATACATTTATAAATATAACTACACCATATGAACTTACCGGGTACAAACAACAATAGAAGTGTCAATGACTAATATGTAATTTTCCCTTTTCCTCGATTATCTACCTGTTGATTCAATTATTGATCTATACGATGATTCATTTCAAAATATCAATGCAAATTATCTTATAATATTTGATTCAAGCTATATGAAAACTTAATTTCATTTTACACAATTTTCTTAAAATTTTATATTTTATTCAATTCAATCCCTAAAACCGAAATTATCATATCTTTCACTTTTAAGTTTCATTTTTCAATATGTTTTCAATTTTATACTTCTACACCGCTCTATTATCTACTATTAAAGAAAGTTCATGCTAATTTTAAATTATTTCTATTTTAGTCCCTAAACTCAAAATTAACCAATTTCAATTTACAATTTAGTTCATAATAAAATATAAGCTTACAACCAAGCTATTTAACATAAAAATATTCAAAAATCATCAATGTAAAAATGTTTATAATTTAACATTTTTACGATTTAATACCCAGGTTAGCTAGATTAAGCTACAACGATCTCAAAAATAGAAAATTTACTAAAAAGGGGTTTTAGAACCACTTACATGCAAGGGCCGAAAGCTTCAATCAAACAATGGCTATTCCTCTCTCTTTTAAAGTGTTCAAATGGTGAGAGAAAGAAGTAAGGTTGAAGATGACCTTTTTCATTTATTTTTATTATGTTTTACTTAAATTTTAACTTAAAATTTACTTTTTTTTATTATAAAATCAAGCACTTACAGCCCATAATAATGAAAAGGGTATTATTTTTCATTTAAACCCTTGAACCATTTCCAATTAAGCTTTTTAGCTAGAAAAATTCAATAGCGATTATTTTTTATGATTTTTACAATTTAGTCATTATGCCTTAATTAATCACTAATTCAATAAAATTACCTATCCAAAATTCAATTCACCTACATAAAAACCCTGTAAATATTATATATACAGGCTTGGTTTATGGAATCTAGGTCCGAATACCTCATTTTTCAAAATCATTGACTTTAGAGTTGAAACACTTGTACTTTAACTAACTATCCAATCACTAAAATTTCTTAACCAAATTTCAATATAACACAATAATAAAATAGTAAATATTAATAATATTTACTTATTTGATCATCGAAAAATAAGGTTTCAAAACTATCGTTTTGGAATCCATTGAAAATCGGATTGTTATAGTTACTTTCAACTAAGGTGCATCCTTAATCTCTTGTAAGCTCCCCTTTCCTTATTTTTAATTATTGACACTTGTCCTCTTCAATTTTTCTTTGGTTCAACTTTTCACTATCGACTTCAATAATTTTAAGGCCATTTATCTATTTTCGTTCTCCAAGGGTTTGGTCATGAGGTCATTAGTTACATTGACCTTTAAACAATTTGGGCCAAGTTTAATTAAAGAAGCCTATGAATTATCGATCCAATGTTAGTGTATTAAGCTCTCCTTCACCTTCATTAACTGTTTCACTTACCATTGTTTCTTGACAACTATCTCTCCGTAGATCATCAAGATCTACTCTTTTATTTATGCATGCCTAATCGTGCTCAATACTATGTGCCTTGTCTTCTTTTTCATTTTCCATCAACACGATCATATTCCTCTACCCTTCTCAATTTCATTTTTCGATCTGTAAAGACATTTCATTCAACGTCCGATAACATTGAAAATATGAATTGGTTAAAATAATTTTCCAAACCAAAAATAGCAACTCGTCTTCGCTTATGATATTCTAATCGAGAACTGATAATCATCAAAATTGAGTACCCAAACCTACTTGATATGACTTAATTGATTAGTTAGAATCTTCATATTCAATTTACTGTAATTGTAACTTTCTCAAGTAATTCTTCCACCGATACTACCGCTCCCTATGAATCAATAATATTTTGAAAAGTTTTTTTGTATTTGAGATGTGAAGACTCTCCCACTTTACCCAAGTAGACTTAAATTCATATAATACAAACACATCCATTGTATATCCAATTCCATCATTGCTTAAGAAACATTTTTTTCATTCTATCCACATGAAACTCAATAAGAAATTGCTTGCCAGGCGTCTTCAAATTTTTCCTCTTTAAACTTATCTCTCAAGCTATTTTTGTTGTGGCAATCAAATCAATGAAGTCCTTCTGATAAAGGATACGCTTATCACATTTCGTGAGTGTAGATTGTTTTTTCAATTTGAATTTTAAATATTTATTTAGAATGAAAATATATGTAAATGAAATTTCTTTAGTCATACAATATATCAACACGTGTCAAGTGTATTATTTTTTTTATTTTAATTCATAATGTAAAAATAATATTTTCTTATTTCACTAACTTTTTAATATATTCAATCATTCATTTGAAGATGTATGCTTATTTTTCATGCAATTAATGCTAAATTCAAAATAATCCATAAATAATATACTAACAAGAACTTATATTTGAAAATAGTAAACATTTTATTAAAAATAATATATTTACACATCAATATAAATATAAAATATGGGTTTATAATTAGTTTAATAAGCATTATTTAATAATTTACATTAGTAAGAATTTTACGATTGATTGTAATAAAAATAAATAAAAGGCAGTAGTAAATAAATAGTTTACATTTTATTAAGAATTATTTATTTATACATTAATGTAAAAAAATAAATTAAATAAATTTACTTTAATAATGACTTTAATGTTAATGTTAATAAGTTACTTCAAAAAAAAACAAAAATAGAAATACTTAGTCAATATTTAATTAAATAAGAAATTTTACTTAAACAAAAACTTTTATTTTAATAAAAGAATAGATTTTAGAGTTAATGGTTTTATATAATGAATAATATGTTAGATGAGTATTTGGTACACTGAGTTGATATATTTAATTTCGTTCATTAACAATTATTTTTATTTAATAAAATATAATTAATAAATTTTTGATGTGAAATTTAAATATTTTATTAAAATTTTAGACAAAAAAAAGAAAGAAAGCAGACTTCTGTTTTCGCCCATAAATGATGAATAATAAGAGGTAGGAGTGCGATGGCCTATGCCCAGAAGATTTGTGCATCTTCAAATATATGAAGCAAAACAAGAGTTGGTAAAATGAGTGATTCGTCTCCAAGGACCAACAACATTTTAGAAGCAATTATAAGAAGAGGGGATTTCCTTGAAAGAAAGTAAAAAAGAATAATTTCTTCAATCTGTAAAACATAATAAACAACAACAGTATCATTTATATACTAATGAACCCCAAGTTAGACCCACCATTCCATAGCTCCTACAATTATGGATTCAATCACAATATCCAACTTTTTACATTATCCTTCTACCTCTTCTATTCTTATTGTTTTTCCCATCATCATCTGTAATTTCTTGGTCAGAAATAAAAACTGGCCAAACCAAGTAGGCAAAACAATAGGAAATAGTGGGTTCAAATCCTAAATCACTTCTAATGAGCCACCCACCATGGCTTGGATAATTAAAAGAAAAATGTACAAATTATTATGTAATCTTGACCTTGAAGAGAGAATGACCAAGAAAATTACCTTTTTTTCTTCTTTTTTTTTTTTTTTTTTTTTTTTTTTTTTTATATATATAAGAGTCAGGCATGTACAGGTATAGATGAGCTCATAGATACACATCCCTTTAACCGTTGGAGGACATTTCGGTTGACAAGTCCGGAGTGGGAAGTTAATGGAAGGCCTTCCTTAACACATTCGTCGTATTTTTCCAAGGCGGAAACAATGTCGCTGAAGTCCGGCCGCTTTGCAGGGTTTGCTGCCCAGCAGCGCTTTATGAGGTGCGCCAGTGCTGGCTGACAACTCTCCGGTAGTGGAGGTCGTTCGTTCTGCCAATAATGTTAAAAGTTAGAAACTGCATCATAATAAGAAAACCATAACAGAGAATGTATGAGCTTGTGTAGCATACATTTACTCCATGTATGCCATAGAGGCACTGCATAATAGGCATTGATATGTGCATAGCATATGCATATGTTTCATTGAGGAGTTCGATAATGTAGATACGTTGGGAGTAACATAGGTTCTAAGTGAAAGCTCTCGGATTCTGAAAGCAATCAGCAACTTAACAATTGATAGGGTTCATCTCAGCCTGCTGTTATTTACATTTCTCATAGTGCCTAAGGAGGCAACCAATGTAGAAACAGATCATTGTCTTAAGAAACAAGAATGATTCCATACATGAAAACTATGATACCAGAAGGAGCTACCATGAAAAGTGTGATCATCAATGACTAAATAGTGAAGAAGATGTAATGCGGATCTTTTGCAATTCTTTTCTATAGCATCTCATTGATTCAATAGAGATGAAAGAAAAGGAAAATACTTGAACATAAGAAACTTAAGAAGCAATAAGTTAAATCATCCCAACTCAATCCATAAAACTAGTTGCTTCAGCTGGAAGGATCATTACTTCTCAATTTGGCTCTAAATCTTATGCTGATAAAAACATGGTTTGGAATAAATGAAAGTAAATGCAATATATCCAGAGAGAGTTATCTAAAAGAACTGAAGAAAATTCGAATCTTTCACGGATATCTGACCTTTTCAGCCACAGCAAATGCAGCCTGCACAGGGGTCTTTCCTTGGAAAGGAAGCAAAGCTGTTGTAAGCTCCCATAATACAATCCCAAAGCTGTACACATCGACTTTCCTAGTATAAGGTTTCTCTTTAATCATCTCCGGAGCCATCCAGCGGTAAGTACCCATGTTTCCTTTAGTTTCTCGGCACTGCGTTTCCAGACATGATGTACCGAAATCCGCCACCTTAACTCGCATTTCATCATTTAGAAGCAGATTATTCGACTTGAGGTCTCTGTGTATCACACCTTGTGAATGAAGATACTCCATTCCACGGGATATGTCGAGTGCTAACCTCAGTATCGTCTCGGTTGATAGCGAGTACGGCTCTTTCTTGTTCAAGTACATCCTCAGAGTCCCTTGTGACATGTATTCTGTGATGATACAGTAGACAGGTGGCTTCTTACAAGCAGCAATAAACTGTAGAAGACACAAACTTTAGCAACAAAAACCTTTACTTTTGATCCATTTAACCAAAGATAAAGAGGAAAGGATTAACCTATCTTCCCCACATACTATTTTAAAGAAGTAAAAAAAAAGGGTGCCACTGCCTATGATAGTAACAGCAAAAATAAACAAATAGATAAGTAAGGATTTGTTAAGTGATCTGCCATCAAGGACCCTATGTTAAGCTTGTAAATATAAAGTACCAATACATTCCCAAAGGCAATGTAAGCTAAGCTAAAGTTGAGACCATCTCTTACATGAGAAAAATTCATTAGAAGTTTATGTTCAAATAAACAACTAGACATGTTCTAGACTCGGAAATTGAAAGAATCAATCAAGGAATTGTAATCCATTTGATCATCAAAAATCCAGAAAGAAGAACATGTTTGCCAAGTGTTACCTGAACAATATTTGGGTGAAAAAGGCGTGAGAGCAAAGCAACTTCAGACTTGAACTGTTGCTCAAGTTTGGTCCTAGTCTCCTCCTTTTGGTTAGGGATCCTCACCATTTTAACAGCAACAGCTCTTTGCTTGTAAATCCCACGATAAATCCTACTGTGAGCTCCAGAGGCAAATTTGTTACCTATAAACAACTGAGAAAGGTCAGCAGTCCACTCTTCTTGATCCTCCTTAGAAACCTCCCATGTCTCCACGTTCTCAGAGTCTAAAATCATGGACCATGACTCCAAACTGTCAAATCTCTTCTTTTCCATATTCTCCATATCACTCAAACGTGACCTTGATGAAGAAGGGAGTTGTAAATGTTTGCTCCTTGATTTTCGAAGGCGAAATGCATGGAAACATGAGGTTCCCATTTGAAGATTTTCCAAGGCCTCTTTTTTCTTTCTTGTTTTATCCTCTCTCTTTTTTTATGTTGATACAGATATGAGGAACCTTTTTTTTTCTGGGAAAGTTTTATTCAGTCCAAAAACAAACAATCAAAAGGTATTTTCCTTCTGAATGTGTGCATTGATTTCAGGAAGTGCATGAACTGATTCAAAAACATGGGTTTGGTAGAAGGATGAAAAAGAGGAAATGGTTTTCATGAAAAAGAGTTTTCATTTCCCAAACAAGAAGTTTCCATTTTCCCAGAACATTGGAGGAAAGGAAAAAGAAAATTTTCATGGGAGGGCAATGAGATGCATATAAACTACTAACAAGTAGAGAAAGTTAGTATGGGGTTTCATCATTCATGCCATGGTTTTGTTTGGTTTCATGGGAAAATTAAAAAAGAAGCAGCAAATTTCATGGGAAATGCAGATTGTTTCCAGAGAAAAGAAAAGAAAAAGGAGAGAGGTGAAATTTCACGGGGGGGTTGTAGTTTAGCAGCAGAAATATGAATTCAAAGACAGGGTCTTCAGAGGTATCTCGTGAGCCACTGAGTGATGCAGCTTGAAAGCTATGACTTTTGAGAAATATGAAATAAAGAGATAAGAGAAAGAGATTGATTAAAAAGATTTTCTCATATCCCACTTCAATGTTTTTTAACTAAATTTCTAAAAATAATATTCCCTTTAAAAATATTACTTTACTCAATTCTAAATTTAATTAAAATATAAATCATAATTTTTGCACTCTATATTCTATGGTGTATGCCATTGCTTCATATTCCCCATTAATTTCCACTATTCATCACTCAAAAGCCATGTAAGTGGCTTTTGCATGTAGCTGGACATGAATCGCTTGTAAGAAAAAAGCAGCTAAACATGAATGTCCACCTGGCACATCCTTTACCATCTGATCAAAATTGACATACTGATCCTAGTAATAGGTAATTGCTTCTGATTATAAGCATGCGATTTCCTACCAACAGTCCAATTTACATGATTTTATGGGTTAATTGCACTAAACATCCTCGAGCTGTTAAACAAATTTTAAATTAGTCATTGAAGTATCAATATTATATCAATTAAGTTTTTGTGTAAGCTTAATCATCAATGATTTGAGAAAGGGTACATTTAAAATACAAAGACCAAATTGTAAAAATGTATATGCTTATTAAATAATCAACTTATTAGATTTTATGTTTTAAAAAAGTAGAAATGATTAATAAAATTTTAAGAAAAGATTATTTCTTTTTTTTTTAATGTGTCAGATTCAAATTGTTTATGCATTATGTACATAAACACCAATTGTCATCGTTATCCTTAAGTGTTGAGATATAATTGGCTCTTCTCTTAGTCACAATTTTACTATGAAAGAATTTCGTGTTATGATCACTGAGCGTCATCCAATCATATCTAGACTTCTACTTTCATAGAAGTTCTTCTTGATCAAGGATATGCTCTAATTGAGCACATAACTTCACATCTAACTTATAAAGCTTGACATAAATCCTTAACTTCCATAGATTTTTGTACCCCTAGGATCCACGCAATAAGCTTCTTTTTTGTTCAAAACTATTACCGAAAACCTCTTTATTCCAAGTTCTCACAACTTCAACAAAGTTTGAGTAGCATTAAAAATATTATCATGTCTTTCCTAATGCTCCTTAACAAGATCAGTGAAAGAACTATGGGATAACCAGCCGAAAAGAACTTAGAAGGACGCGAATTCTTTCCTTTATACACCACCAAATTAATAAGGAGGGGACGATGATCAAACTTTAACGTTGGCAAGTAAGTAACAAGTGTATCCAGAAAAGCCACTTCCCATTTGTCATTGCAAATAGCTCAATCTAGTTTTTCAAAAGTGGCACCCCTATTCCATATGAACTTAAAGCCAACAAATGTCAAAGCTCTCAAAGCACAAACAAAGACAAAATCTAGAAACCTTTTACACCCTTTCTACTTGATCCACCTTTCTTTTTCTTTACAAATAAAAAATAATTAAAATCACCCACTAAAACTCATGGAATAGAGACATTACTATCAATAACCTTCAAGCAATCCCACAAAACATGCCTTTTCACAGCTCGAGGACTGTCATATATCGTAGTGAAAAGGAAAGAGCTGGCACTATCCTTCACTGACATGAAAATGAATAAATTGCGAGTGGTTAAATAAAATCTCCATATTCACCGTATCCTTCCAACACACCCTTATGCCTTTGGTTAAATCATTTGCTTCAACTCTATGGAAATTGGGAAAACCAATCTGACTAATCACATTATTTGCAGCTTTTCCATTGATCCAAGTTTCAACCAAATTCAAAATAGCAGGGTCATGTTCTCTAGCATATTCCTTAACAATACAGGGGAATCTAATATTATCCTTTTGTGCAGGTCAGAACATACCCGACAAGGAATTTCGCTACCTTAGGACTGTTATAGTTATGGCCGTCGTTCATCGGGGCTTCGATCGCCGACTCTCTTGTCATCAGGTCACCAACTTCCTTGACCTTCCGGCACTGGGAAAGTGTCAGCCCCCATACATGGTCTTACAACTTTGCGGAAACTTGTGTTTTTAGTAAATAGTTGTTTAGGCCTGGTCACTACGATCCCCTTTGTAAGAAGGCACTCTTTCTCTTGAAGTTACGGGGCTATTTTGTCGAGTTCCTTTGAGAGGGTTGTCTCGCGCCTTAGATATTCTCTACCTACCCACTTGTGTAGGTTTCGGGTACAAGTACCCTTTTGTTGAAGGTCGTTCGAGCTTTTCTTGGAAGTATAGCATGTGTTACTTTAGTATCGTAGTGCCTGGTACTTGAACATTGGCTCGGGGCATTTTCTCTACCCCTTCTTACCCTAAAAAAGTAGGGTCACCTTGTGTCGTTGAACCGATAACCATCTTTCAGCTAACCTAGCCTCATCCGTCCCTCGGGGCCAACAAATGGTAGTATAGAAATATTCACCTGTTGTGCATCAACTACGCCTTTTGGCCTGATCTTAGGCCTTGACTCACCCTCCGTGGACGAACCTTGCAGAGGAACCATTAGGTTTTCGGGGCATTGGATTCTCACTAATGTTTGCGTTACTCAAGTCGACATTCCCGCTTCTGCTTCGTCTGCTCACTCATGCGAGTGCTTCCCCTTAAGTCCTTAACAATTTTAGGTGAAAATTCTAAGAACAAACATATTCATAAAGGATACAAATATAAAGGGGAAAATAAAATTGCATATGAAATTAACAGTCATCCATCCCTAATTTCTCATCATCATTGTTTTTGTTTCTGTACTCATCCTCGATCATGAGGTTACTACCATCACTAGCTATAGATTCGAGCCTATGAGTACTGCTCTTGACCACATCATTGATCAGAACTAACATGCCACCTTTTACATGCGTCTTATCACCTAAAATATTCCTCGAACCAAAACAACTACCAGGCAGCGATGTATCCGAGAGAATTGTAGATGAGCCCTTGCGATGAAGTAATAGACATCCACTATCCTCTATAGTCTTACTACTAATCCCCGCATTCGGATCAACATTCTCTACCATACACACTATAAAATTCCCCTTATCAAGCGAGACATTTATAGATGCTTCATTGAGTAAAGTGAAAGGGATTTAGTCCATTAATGAAAAATTGTTTTGCTTCTTTGTATCAATAGCATTCAAACAAAAGAATCTGATAGGCCACAACACCTTTCAAATTTTGGGCATGTCTTTTGTGCTAAATTTTCTTATGATGTGCAAGTATACACAGTCACTCACAAGTAATATAATAGTAAATACAAGAGTTATTGCCTCCCCAATGTAACACCCCTTACCCGAGTCTGAGGCCGAGACTGGGCACGAGGCATTACCATACTTAACTACATGCATACCATCGTTTCCGAGTCACCAAGATTTGATCAAACTTAAAACTTTTTCGAACATTGTTTAAACTCCTTAATGTGAGCCTACGAGGCCTCAAACTCTCATTGGAAACCATTCAGAACCAATTCGGGTCTTTAAGCCGACTTAATAAAAATGACCCTTGAAACAGGACACACGCCCGTGTGAAAGGGCAACATGCTCGTGTGATCACTACAACATGGTCGTGCTGATGACCCGTGTGACACACATAGCCTAAGTATCTAGGGGCACGCCCGTATCCCATACTCTTGTGAATTAAATTCTAAATTCGAACCTACAGGGGTTTTCACACGGCTTGACACTCGCCCGTGTCTATGTCCCGTGTCCCTCACACGGCCATGACACGTCTGTGTCCTAAAACCTTGACATTCTGTTTTTTAACGTCAGCATATAATAAGAGGCACACGCCCGTGGCCAGAGGCCGTGTCCTTCATACGGCTGAGACACACGACCGTGTCTCTGCTCGTATGTTTACTACCATGTATTCTGACTTGCAAATTTTACGTGCAGGGGACACACGGCTGAACAACATGCCTATGGGGCTGACCGTGTGTCACACACGACCTAGACACACACTCATGTGGACGATATAGGGCTATCTACCAAGCCCCTTGCCACCCTGAAACACAATCTATCATACCCAAGTTTATCATAACATGATTTCTCAACCAAGAAACCATAACTAAGGCTTATATACATAGCATACATATACGACCATGCCAACTATTTTCAAATTCATGAAAGATTTTCTTGCATCCATAAAACAAATTTCAATATTGTCCATTATACAAAATGAGTCAAGTACTAATTTAAGCCAACACATTTGGCCCCAAAATAATAATACAAAACTCAAAAGCCAAGATCCTATACATGCCATAATTAAAATATAAAAGCTAATTGTACCAAGTACTTTAGATGATAGTGTGACTAGCTTCTCCGATGTATGCGATGACCCACGGGCTACTTTGACAGCATTATAAGAAAATAGAAAAGAAAACGGGTAAGCATAAAGCTTAGTAAGTTGCATGGAAATAAACATCAACTAATTATCATACAACAATATGCTCATGACCTTTCATGCCTTATTCATGAATACCATAAATAGACATAAGTATAACTTACTCATCACCATCCAATACCATTCATATGGCTTATATTGAGCTCACATCTCATATATTTCAAGTAGGTACCTGTACCACTTACCACATGGTCATAACTTTTCTCATTTTGATATAAATCATAAGTCTTTCGTTGAACCATTTGGAATATTATCGGATACTCACTGACCTAAACATGGGATAAGATACCGACGTCATGTCCCAAACATGGTCTTATACTGGCTAGCATATCAAAGTCGATGTCATGTTCTAGACAAGTCTTACACTGACTTTTATATATCGAGGCCGATGCCGTGTCCCAGACAGGTCTTACACTAGCTCTCATCTATCGGTGTCAATGTCATATCCCAAAGAGGTCTTACACTGACACATAACGAGCTGACGCCGTGTCCTAGATATGTCTTACACTGACTTTTATATATCGAGGTCGATGTCGTGTCCCATACATGTGTTACACTGGCTCTCATAATGTGGCCGATGCATGTCCTAGACATGTCTTACATTGGCTCACATACTACCCAATATCATGGTATGAATATCCAAGTCTATTCCAAATGTTCAACCAGAAGTCTTTACTACATTAATTTCTCGGCATGCATTCTCATAATCACAATAAAAAAATTTATACAATATCAATTCAATCATACATCATAGCAATATAGTCGCATTATTTAAATACAACTTACCTAGGATTACAAGATGTAGGCGACTAGACGATTTACTCTACTTACTTGGCTTTCCCCCAGTCCAAGTTTTATGTCATTATTTTGGGGCCAAATGTGTTGGCTTAAACTGGTACTTGACTCATTTTGTATAATGCCATGAATAATGACTAATATTGAAAGTTGTTTTATGGATGCAATAAAATCTTTCATGAATGTGAAAATTGTTGGCATGGTCGTATATGTATGCAATGTATATAAGCCTTAGTTATGGTTGCTTGGTTGAGAAATCATGTTATGATAAACTTGGGTATGATAGATTGTGTTTCAGGGTGGCAAGGGGCTTGGTAGATAGCCCTATATCGTCCACACGAGTAGACACGCGGGCGTGTGTCTAGGCCGTGTGTGACACACAGTCTTATTCAGCCGTGAGTCCCCTGCACGTAAAATTTGCAAGTTAAAATGCATGGTAGTAAACACACGGGCAGAGACACGGCCGTGTGTCTCAACCATGTGGAGGACACGGCCTCTGGCTATGGACGTGTGCCTTGACCGTATACCCTTATTAGATGCTGACGTCAGAAACAGAATGTTAAGGTTTTGAGACACGGGCCATAGACACAAGCGTGTGTCAAGTCGTGTGAAAACCCCTGTAGGTTTGAATTTAGAATTTAACTTACACGTGTATGGGACACGAGTGTGCCCCTAAATACTTAGGCCGTGTGTGTCACATGGGCCATCAGCACGACCATGTTGTAGTGATCACATGGGCGTGTTGCCCTTCAACACGGGTGTGTGCCCTATTTCAAGGGTCATTTTTATTAAGTCGGCTTAAGGACCCGAATTGGTTCCTAGACCCAAATTCGTAATGCCTCGTACCAGGTCTCGGCCTCGAACTCGGGTAAGGGGTGTTACACCCAAGAATTGATTTTAAAACAATAATTGCAAAATTTAAAAATGACAATTTGAAAAGTAAATAAAAATTTGATTGGATTTAACTAAATATATGAAGCAACTTAAAAATAGTAACACAAATTAATAGCAATGTAATTAAGAGCCAAAACAATTATTTTCCCCTAATATGTAACTATTGGTAGTAATTTTGTAGCAATGTTGTGACAATACGATAGTTTATTAATCCAAAATCAACAAGTTATAGGCTTCTCTCGAAGTCACTATGTTCGATCTTTTAATAATTTAACATATGTATATGCCAAGTTAATATCAAAATCACAGTTGAAAACACCATTCCTACAAGATTATGCATGGTAACAATATATGTTTTTACGTTACAAATTTAACATCAAGGAAATTAAACATGCACCATTCAAGCTTTATGTCCATTAATCACAATATTTTTAGATTTAGCAACTAACTTAATTACCTACTAATGTTCAAGCAAAAGTAATCATTAACAATTAAAATCATTTGAATAAATAAGCATCATATTTCATCAAACATCTTTAGCAAAGTACCAATAATCTCATATTAGGATTCCATAATCATTCTAGTTAATAACATTTAGCCCATAATCATCAAAGTAAAAACAATCAAACAAAATTCAATTATGATTCTAAACAGATGAAAAATAGAATAGAAGGTAAAAAGAAAGGTGAAGAGATGTTGAGCCAAAGTTTGGAGGTTCTCCACAAGTCATTCGTCTCTTGTTCTTCCTTTTCTTATCTTTTTCTTTTCTCGCTTTCTTCCACTAAAATTTTCTATTCTTTTCTTGTACCCAGTGACTCCCCTTTTTTTTTCTCAAAGTGTGATATTTATATCCCCTAAAAGATTGTGGACTAGGTTAACTCCCTTTAATATTCTATTTTTGTCATCTTGGAAGGGTTTGGGCCTTTACAATTTTGCATAGTATATTCTTTTTAATTCTTGGTCATTATCAGCTCTTGCTTAAGAGATGGTTTAAAGCCAAAAGCTAATGTGGCATCCTTTAAGTGTGAGCTTCCTAATCTATTCTCGTCAAGCTCGACATTGTGGGATTGCTATAGCATTTGGGCTTCAAATGTCGAAATTCAGCATATTCTTTTCTCCACCTCTCCAATGTTCTATTAGCCATTTTCAGGAATAAAATTTCACATTTTCAATGTCTAATTTGGCAAAAATATATTATTAAAATAAAAACTTTAAAAGTTAATCACTGAACATAAACATAACTAAAACGATTATAAAAATACTCTAAATCACTTTTAACTTGATTGAAATATAAGCTTAAGAATAATAAAATAACTTTATATCCTAGAGTTATCATCTTCTAGGTTTGGGCCCAAAGGCTTCATTCCCCTTCCATTTGCATTTCTTTTGAACGAGAAAGACTCAATCAATGCTTTTAAGCCATTAATTGCCCTTGTATTATTAGACCCCTAGCCAACAAGGAAATTGCCATCTCTAGGTGGATCCACTTCATTATTCTCATGCAAATATGTAATCAGCTCAAATCATGATCTTTTGTATTATTACCCGAAATATCAACTTTAAAATCTCTAGCCTCATGAAAGTTCCTCCTAGATCATCGCTCAACTAACATCCAATCCCCACATGCCTCCTCCTCCATTTTTTTCCTCATTATCGTCGGTGATAGTTTGTTATCAGTAACCTTCTCTTCCTCCCCATATCTTTGTATCTTAGGACATCCATCCTTGAAATGCCCGTAATGACCGCATGAGAAACAAACATTCAGCATATCTTCATACAATCCTTTGAATATGGCCCTCAATCCAAATTTTAGAAATAATAAGACATCGTAATTCAACCAACACAGGCATTCTGACAAATCTACTGTTAGGGTCAACCCGATTAAGTAATGAACAAGAAAAATAGTGGAATAAATTGAGAAATTAGACACACAAATTTAACGTGGAAAAACCCCTCCAAAGAGGATAAAAAATCAGGGGCAAAGATAATTTTACTATAATGGCAAAAGAATGAAGAGTACAAAAGATGGAGATAAAAACTAAACCCCAAAAACCCGAAAATAAAGAACCCACAAAACGTAAACACAAAATTCTCTAAATGTATTATGAGTTCTAATCTCTAATGGGTGTTTTTTCTAAGGTTGTAAAATAGCCTATTTATAGGCTAAATTCATAGGTCAAATAATAATAAAATAATCTAAACTAATCAGTGTTTGATTGAAACAAATAAACAGAGTTTAACTGAAAGATTATTTCTTAAATTTGACTAAAAATAGAAGTCATATTTAACGAATCTCCACATTGACTCATATTTCCACAATGCTATCTTTGCCAAAGCCCGCCACGGGCCAATCTTGAACTATGCAGGGAATTAATTGAGTCGAATCTGTGCTTAGAAACTGGAAGACTTCTAGCCTTCGACTTGTACACTGCCGAATTAAAACTAACCCGAGTCTGATTTTCACGAACACAGTGCCCTAAATTTTTAAAACCTACATCCAAAAGAGAATCTCTCTTCAACGAAACGGTCATACATTTTTCCCTCCTATGACCATGTTGCCTCTACTCCAAACAAGTTGACTTCGACTCCGTAACGGACGAGGGACGTCCGATTTCACTAGTCACTGTAGAACCTTCCAGAATATAATGATTGCCGATTCTTTTACCTTTTAACAAAACGAGAGCTCTACGAGATACTTTAATGCCGCTCGACTTGATGTTGATTCTGCATCCTTTCAAGTCTAAAATACTCAAGGAGATGAGATTCTTTCATAAATCAGGTACATACCTGACATCTGAGAGTGTCCTAATCGTCCTATCGTGTATCCTAATTTTAATAGTACCAATACCAAATACCTTACTAGATGAATCATTTTTCATGCGCACAACTCCACCTTCAACTGAATTTTATGTGGAGAACCATTCTATATTGGGACACATGTAGAAAGAACATCCCGAATCTAGGATCCATTCGGATGTGAGGTTGGAGTTATCGCTCGTTGACACTAACAAGAAATCATCACCACTTTCATCGGCCAAATTAGCACCAGCTTCATCTTCCTTGTTTACTCTCAAAGACTCTTTTATTTATGATTTATAACAATCTGCTTTGATGTGACCTAACTTTTTACAATAGCGACATATTTTGTCTCGTTTCTTTGATGCTATCAAAACGGAAGCTTGCCTATCTGCCTTATTATCCAAATGAAGCTCATTGTCGAGTTTGTCTCTACTCAACAAATGACCCTTCACATCTTCGAACGAAAGTTTGTCTCTACCATAAATCAGGGTGTCCCTGAAAGACTTGTATGAAGGGGGTAAAGAGCACAATAATAGCGTAGCTTGATCTTCATCATCAATATGAACCTCAACGTTCTTTAAATTATTTAAAAGTATAATGAATTGACTGATGTGATCTTTAAGAAGCTCACATTCGTTCATGCGAAATGTAAATAGACGTTTTTTCAACACTAAACAGTTAGCTAGAGACTTAGTCGCATAAAGAGTTTCTAACCTTTTTCACAAGGCAGATGAGGTCTTCTCTATCAATACCTCCTGCAATACTGTATTCGCAAGGCACAACTGGATTGCAGACAAATTCTTTTCATCAAGCTCTTCCCATTCTGTTTTATTTAGATTCTCAGGCTTTTTGCCGGTAACAACCTTTTTCAAACCGGATTGTACTAGAATTGCCATCATCCGAACTTACCACAGATTGAAATTTGTCTCACCATCGAACTTCTCAATTTCAAACCTTGTTGCTGCCATATCTGAATGGGTTGATTTATGAAAATTGAACTAGCTCTGATACTACTTGTTAGGATCGACCTGATTAAGCAACGAACAAGAAAAATAGCGGAATAAATTGAGAAATTGAACACACAAATTTAACGTGGAAAAACCCTCCAAAGAGGATAAAAAACCACGGGCAAAGATAATTTTACTATAATGGCAAAAGAACGAAGAGTCAAAAAGATGGAGATAAAAATTAAACCCCAAAAACCCGAAAATAAAGAACCCACAAAATGTAAACACAGAATTCTCTAAATGTGTTATGAGTTCTAATCTCTAATGTGTGTTTTTTCTAAGGTTGTAAAATAGCCTATTTATAGGCTAAATTCATAGGTCAAATAATAATAAAATAATCTAAACTAATCAGTGTTTGATTGAAACAAATAAATAGAGTTTAACTGAAAGATTATTTCTTAAATTTGAGTGAAAATAGGAGTCATATTTAACATCTACCTTGAGACTTAACATTGGTATTATAATAAATCTTGATAACTCTAATACATTTGTCCACCACTTTCATTATACACCTTTTATACATAGCACTCGATAATCCAGGAATATGGATCCAAACGACAACTCAGTAGGGAAACTCCTATTTCGTAAAAAACTCATCTATGGTTAAATATTAGCCAAAAATAACCCAAGGTACTTCAGAAAAAACCTTTTCATGATCTTCTTTTGACTTTAATCTAACCAATTAATATCATTCTCTAAATCTATTAGTTGTATAGTTTGAGATGGTTTCCATAGGGCATAAAGCTTTCTTGACAATACATTTAAGCTAATTTTCCTTACTAATAACTTGATAATTATTGCGTTAGCAATGCTCCTTTCAATCAAATCATGAACTCTCTTCAAGAAACGAATAGATGGAATGCCATCAACTTCTCCAAAGATCACATCCCTCTCATCTAAAGTTATATTGTCCTCTTTATTAGCCTTCTCATTCTCCCCTTGTCGAGCACCACCCATCAATATATCCTTGAAAGAGACATTAGTATTTTTCCCTTTATTTATCAGAACATTCTCCAAATTAGAAAGCTCCTCCTCCTCCCAGAGACGTACCTTTTTGGTGGCTTGGCCCCTAGCACGAATAGGGATAATCCCCTCAGGCGAGTTGGCGATCGATGAAAGCATAGAGAGAAAAAAATAAATTAAAATAATTGGTTTTTTATTATTTTATTATCCTTTATTAGATTTGATGTCTTAATGATTAATAAAATTTAAAATAGGGTTATTTCTTCTTTTTAATGTGTCAGATTCTAGTTGTTTATGCGATAAATACATACAAATTTATAATTATGCTCTAGGTGAGATTTAAATTATTTTAATGCCTAAGTTAACGGCTAGATTAATGGAAAAAATCTAATTGAGACAATATTGATTCTTTAAAAATTCAAATAAAACATTTTAAAATTTAGAACCAATTAACTTTAATTTTTTTCAAATTAATAAAAGTCAGAGGTTACCCAAATGCAATTAACTTTAATTTTCTCAAAGATTATAAATAAAAGTTAGAAGTTTGTCTATTAACTGAACATCGTGATTCATTTATACTCCAAACAAAATTATTTAATAGAAAATTTAATGCTAATTTAATATTTTGTGTAAAAACCATTTATGTTTCAATATAAAATGATTATTTATAATTTTATTGTTTTTAATTAAACATTAATTTATTTGAGATAGTTTAATATTTAAGAATAGATTCATCTCATTGTGGCCAACTTTAGTAAGTGCTTTTTTAAATTAATATGAAGCAATAAATCAATTATTTTAAGGATATATATATATATATATATATAAAAGTTTGTTGTAATTTGACAAGATATTTCATAGGCTGGAAAACAAGTTGGAATATGGTATGGTTGATACCAAATTCATGTGATTTATGATGTTACATACATTTATTTCATCATCAGTTGTCTCAAAAGAGTGTCAAGTGGTAGATGAAAGAGTTGATTTGATCCCTTGTGAGGTGTGAACCCAGGAAAATAGAACACAATATTCACCTGAAAACCCAATTATAATTAATTGGTTTTCTTTTTTAAAGATTCCATACAAATCAATTTATTAAATTTAAAAAGTTTTGAATTTATGTTTATTAATTAAATTTTATAATAATAGCAACATATTATTATTAAAAAAAATTAAAATTGAATTTATTCAATAATGTGATTCATTGTTAGTATATAAAACTATATATAGTAATTGAAATGGGTGTTGAACCACTCACTTTATTCCAAAGCTTTTGCCTATTGGTATTGTTAAATGAAAATTGGGGGAATAGCGTTGTATTCAAAAGGTTGTTTAAGCCTAACAGTGAACATTTGTTGTCTGCCTTACAATCAAAGTGGAATATTTTCTCCTTTTTTCAATTTCCTATCACCAAATCACAAACAATGGTTTCAAAAGCAAGGAATCCAATGTAAAGGAAACACATTATTATTTCATAAAGCAATACAAAAATATAGTAAAGGCTAGATTGAGTCTTAGTTTGATTGGTATGAACATTGTTGTCAATGTAAGAGAACGTGGGTTTGAGTATGCTGAAACGCATTATCCTCATATTTATAGGTTGAGGAGGGGCTATGAATAATTCTATATGTTGTATAAAAAAAAAGGCCAGATATGATCATAATCTATGATGAAATTGTTAAAAAAAAAATACAACAAATATGATCAAAAATATTTTTTTTAAATGAATAAGGGCTTTAAGTTCAGACCCAATTACACAAGTTGATACCATATTTGAACACATGATCCAATTTGTTTAAGTCACTTTCTTGGATCAATAGGATCAAGTATTCTTGAAAATAAAGAGCTTTGGGCTTTTATAGGCGAAAAAAAATATTGGTGACTTCGGCTTATTCGCATGCTAAACAAATTCATCTTTTTTTTATTATTATTTAATATTGCATTTGTTTTATGAAAAATGATTTACTTAATTTTTTTATTTTTATATTTATCTCATAGAAAATAGTTTGATTAATAAAAAATAATTTACATAACAAGTCTCTTTTTTTATAAATTGACTTATTTTTTTAAAACAACATAAGTCATGTTCTAAAAAAAACAATTTCAATTTGAATACTTTTTTATATAAAAATTAACTTAAATAAAATTTAATATTATTATATTAATAATAAATTTTTTATTTTAATTTTTAAAATATAAAAATATAAAAAATGAAATATTATAATGTTTGATATTATTAAATGTACATATTTAATTATTTATATTTAATATTGTAATTTTTTTATAATAATAGTTTTAAATTTTAAATAATAATTTTAATATATTATTAAAAATATTTTAATTAATATTTTAATAATAAATATATATTAAATTTTATAAATATTTAATAATAGATGTTTTACAGTAAAAAAATGATTATTTTAATTATATCAATATGAGTATTTATTTAAAGCATTTTTAGCTTCATTTATCCTTTTCAACTCTAATCTGCCATTATCCACTTTCATATATGTAAAACTAGTTTACATACTCAAGCCAATTGTATGTATTAATTAAAATGCATTTCATTATTTTTATGAATCTATTTAATTTTTATAATGTTTCACTAATAATTTGATTACGAAATTAAAACCATGTTGATGTGTCAGCATGCAATAGGTGACAAATGTCTTTGAACGGGTTTAAAAATATTGTTACTAAAATTATTCCAAAATTTTATTATATATATATATATCTACTATGTGCATGTGTATGTGTATATGTATGTATGCTATCATATATATAATAAACAAAAAATAAAATAACTTATTTTTCCACATTTCTTACTCAATGAATTCAATAAAAAATAAATGTTATATTCATATTTTCTTCCTAAATCAATTTAAACTAAATTATTATATAATGTGTTTAGTAGTGAGGTATATAATATGGCAATTAAATTAAATTATTATTATATAATGTGATTAAATTAAATTAATAATGAGTCCTTTAATTATAGACTAACAATTAAGGAAATATTTTGAAATTCAAAGAACCATATCAGAGTTTAATGTTTTCATATATGCTCTCGTACTTTCTTTCATATAATATATATATATATATATATAATATATATATATATATAATATATATATATATATGATATATAATTTAAGTTAAGTTTTAATTTGAAGTTGATTATTATTAAGTTTATATATGATATTTATTATTATAAAATATTATCTTATTATAAAATAAATTTTGATTGCCAAAAGAAATGTTACTATAATATTTTGTAACAAATATATTTATTTTGTGTTTGTTTCGCTAAGAATAACATTTAGAAAATGATTTTGAGAAAATTTATCAAACGACAGAAAATATTTTACGCAAAATCATTCAAACACCAAAAAATATCAGCTTGTCTGAAAAATTAATCCATTTTTTAAAAATTATTTTCAGTGAAACAAATGCAACCTATAACATTCCAGAACCCAAACATCGATAATTTGACATCAATGATGCTCCAACTTAATAATAAGTTAAAAAGATTTAAAATTTGGGTTATGTATTGTACAAGTCATGTTTTTTTTAAATAATTATTGTAGTTAAGTCTTATCATATACGAGTCAAGTTTATTAGATTTATTTTAATTTAGGTACGTATATATTTTGATTTTTAATTTGATTGTGCATTTTAATAATTAATATGGTTTTTTTATTCATTTAATGATTAATTCTTATTATAGTTATTTGAATGTATTATTTATAGTTAGATCCATTTATGAGTTGAGGATCTACTCGAAATTAAATGAAAGTACAGACTTGAAAAATGGGTTTGGGCAAAAATATCTAAACTTATTTAAAATACGAGCTAAGCTTGGGCTTCCACATTCAAGATATGAGCCCAACCCATCTTATTTTATAATTTTGTAATATATTTTATTTTATTTGTATATATTATGTAATTTATATCTTATTATAAGTTCTGACCATATCTAAATTTTTATTACACAATGATTAGAACTACTCATAGTCCCTCCTAACCCACAAATTGGAGGATAAAGCGTTTCAATGCACTCAAAATTATATTTGCTTATATTAACAACAATATCTATGTCAATCGTATATACACAATTTATCTTTTTAGGCCCATAATTACAATCCTCTAACCTAATTTTGTGTGGTCCAATTTTGATGACAAATCAACCTAATAAATTATTGATATAAGTTTTGCCACATTCTGATAAAGATTCATTAATATTGATCTCATATTTTTGTGCATGTCCCACGAAATGCTAGACTTTATTTTTATATGCTTATATAATACAATTGTATGTTGTAATCTGGCTTGAATAAACACCATTAAACTGCAAATTTGAAGCTGATGATGATTGGATGGTTCATGGTTGGACTAGATTGATTGATTAGATTTTAAAACTATTATTAATTTAAAAGAAGAAAAGGGTTTTTTTTTATCAAAATATCTAATTAGCACTAAATTACAAAGATAATATTATTCGTAAAGAATATTAGAACAGGAGGAAACCAGATTCCATGCCTATTTACTAATTAAGTGTACCACTCAAGAAGAAAATGACAAAAAAAAAACCCTCCGATGTTTATAAAATTTTTAAATCTTTCCACTTTTAATAATAAAATATTTATCCATGGTAAATAGTTTAATATTCTTTAAATAAGATCTCGTGTTTAACTCCAGTGATTGGAGTAAACAATATTAGAATAGTTTTACTTTTTATGTAAGAATCCGATTCAATATTATTTTAAATTTAATTAAAATTCAATGTAATTATAGTATAATAGAATATTTCAGATAAGAAATAATAATAATTTTTACTTAAATTTATAATTATAATAATATATATTGTTGAGACCTACTTATGACTGGTTGCTAGAGTGGGTTGGGTCAATGCTTTTTGTGAATTGCACGATCATAGACAAGTTAGACACACCAAAATTTGTACTCCGTGGCACCCTAGTTGTTTAAGTTAGTGAAAATCTTAATAGGAATTAGAGAAACGAAATTGCGTTAAGTAACTAAATGGCTATACCTCAGTTAACTTTGTGGCTTCAGTATTTATAGATCTTTGTGAGGCTGCCTAGATTTGTGTCCAGATCTAATTGCCAATTTCTACTATCTAATATGTTTTTTTCCACAATTTTAGGGGCGTTAAACCTTATATTTTTTTGCTGAGTAGTTGAGCCAATGCAACCATAAAATCAACAAAGTCCTTCGACAAGCTTTTGAACACAATTTCTATTTCTGTATTTGAGTCTAGTCCAACTCCCATTATCCGTGACCTCGGCAAAATAACTCATAAGAGTAATATGGTATTTGACCAGAGTGTTGGGTTTTTGCTGGACATTCATCAAAATAGTTATCGCAAACTATCAAGCAAAGACAATTTGGCCTATTGAATAGTTGCTTTTGAAGGGTACTAATCACGCTTTTTAGTATATTACAACAAGCTATCTCAACAAAATCTCTCCAACGAGTTCTAGCCTTAGCTTAGGTAGCCGGAAGGCATCTAGCATCAAAGACCAACTTATGTTTCTCATAGCTTAGGACAATGTTGGGATTTCGTTTTTAATCCTTATAGTTATTTTCTTTTAGTTTGTTCTCAGTAAGGATATTAAGAAAAGGAATTGGTGTCATTTCAAACTAAAACATAAGAGTCAATCCATTAATTATCTTTGGATTAAGCAAATATTTGAGAAAAAAATGCTTTGCAACATACATAATGTATTAACAATGATGCATGTGTCTTCTATTAAACCTTGGTATTAAGTAAATATTTGAAAAAAAAAACATTTTGCAACATACGTAATGCACATACGTCTTACATTAAACCTTGAAAATTTGTAAGTATGTTACAATGATAATTTCCACACATATTGAATTAAGTTATTGTTGGGGTAATCTTAATCAACTATTAGAAACATGACTTTCATCCAATTTATATGTGAACCTAAACACATTAGAACCCACATCTATTAATAACCGCTTCATGTTTGGCCATTGTTCTAACTTAAGTAGAGCTTCGTGGAAAGTTACTTAACTAGAATATCTTAAGTGTGAAATCACTGACTCAACATCCATCATGAATATGTACTCTATTTTGAGTCATCGTAGGATGATCTCAGTGAGTATCATACATGACTAGTTGTCATTTAATAGAAATCTCTCTAGCTAATCCATATAATAATACTTATTATGGAGTACGATCAGGGTAAAATTGACTTGAAGTATTATTATACTATCACATAGAGACTTTCAATGGAGACTGTAGGTGTTGTTTAAGGTCTTTCTCCTGCTCGACCTTTTAAAACAATGCAAAGTTTTGAATTTATGTAGACAAGTATAGGTTGCATTCTTCCTAAGTCATATGACATGTTTATTCATATGTATATGCATGGACATGCTATTTGATTTATCGTCATTCACACATTCATAATATTAGAAAAATATTAAAGTAGGAAAATAAGCCAACTCTAACTGGGGAAAAAAATTTCCCATGGTTCCAACTTAAAAAAATTAAAATTAAAATTTTATCCCAAAGCATATTTTGGGTTTTCACGAATTAAGTTAAAATTTTCAAATTGAACATGAGCCCATGTTGGAAATTTCCAGTTTAGAAAATTATTTTCAATCATAGCGAAAAATTAAAATTTTGAAAATCGAGTCAGTTTTTTATATTTATAATAATAATATTTTCTCAAAAAGTACTTGTACTTTGTGCGAGAGGGAATTATATCGTTTTGGACATTCAACTAAACAACCTTCTCCACTATCCTCGAACCTCAAATTGTGTCAAGTGTGGACTTGAGCAACACAAACCAAATACAGAACAAGAAACAGTTTAATTACTTTCAGTAGAAAAGTAACTTTCTCAATAGAAACTTGTAACACCCCCAACCTTTATCAGTCACCGAAACCGGATTACGGAGTATTATTGGACTTTTTAGATCAAAAACGAACATTACATAATCATTTAGCATACACATCATAATTTATTTATATTGTCCCTTATCAAGTGTGGGCTCAAAATACATGTTAGAAATAAATCGGGAATAAATCGAGTACTTCGAAAATTTTTCGAGAAATTTCAAAATTTTTCCTAGGTGCAGGAGATACAAGCCCATGTGCCCAAGGGACACGCCCGTGTGGCCATGGGATACTTGTGCCTCAGGCCGTGTTTAACCCCGTGTAACTCTCTGACTTAGGTCACACGGCCAGCCACACGTCCGTGTGCTAGATCGTGTGTTTCACATGGCTGAGACACATGCCGGTGTCTCTGTCATTGTGAAAATACCTGAGCATTCTGTTTTGAAAATTTTAAGTTGCAGGGGGCACACGGCCAAATCACACGCCTATGTGTTAGCCTTGTGTCTCACACGGTCCAGTCACATGCTCGTGTCTCTAGCCGTGTGGACTCAAAATGAACCTTAGACATCAAGTTTACCCTTCCCTGCAACCTTGAATACCCAGCAACTAAAAAACCAATCGTTCATTCACTTTAAAATACAATTAAATACCTTTAAAACATGTCAAACAATCAATCTAATGACCTAACCAGTACTCCCTCATAGGTAATTCACATATATTATCAAAACAATCCAATAAAACTTCATTCGAGCCAATTCTAAAATCATGTCAATTTCAACCCAAATTTGCCTATATCTTACTCACTTTTGCATTAACTTAAACATTCCATATTAAACCATAACATAGCACATATATTCATGTATATAAGTACCAATATCATCTTATAACATTATTTACATTCACTACCCAAAATGACAAGCATAAAACATCCTAGGTACATGCCGACACAAAAAGAAACATACATCACCACGTTTTGAGTTCGGGATCATTGATGGATGCTGAATCGGCAATCTAACTTTACCTAACCTACGCATGGAAAACAAATCGTACACTGAGTATAAACTCAGTGGTATTTCTATAATCCAAATGCTTAAAAGTAAAATAATAATATAACTTACACATTAAATCATATAATAACCATAGTCATACAATTAATCAATTTGTAAATAAAGCATTTATAACACATTCAATTCTTATCATTTGCCATCCTAGATAGCTTTTCATAATATGAACACAAATCATTTGAACAACAATATTGTTCATTCATATTCAATTCATAAATACACAATTCATGTGTCTCTAACCATATTTCAATTCACCACTCAATATCAATCATAAAACTATTTTATTCAATAACCCCTATTAACATGACAAAGACTCGGACAGATACACGGATCCAACCAAAACACACCAGTTTAGCGCCTAGTGCCTCATCGGATAATTCGAAGTAATAATTTGACACCCAGTGTCTCATCGGCTATGCCGAAGTAAATTGGTACCCAATGCCTCATCGAATTTATCCGAAGTAATAATTTGATACCCAGTATCTCATCGACTCGAAGTCAAAGTATCTCTGAACTCTTCCAATCTTACGGCATGTCACCTATATTCAAATCAGCCCGATATAGTTAATAGGGTTTCAATTCACTTTTCAAATACAATCAATATTTATTTCAATTCAAATAATCAATATATTCAATATATATACCAATTCAATCAATATAAATTTAATAAATTCATCACATACTAACTCAATTCATTTCAATTGTAAAACACAATAATTCTCGCCTTGATTACTTACCATAACATTTAATCAAAATTTAACAATTAATAATTAGATTTGGATTATAGAAATACAAACCAGAATTTCTGAGCTACTCCACGTTGACTTTATCTTTTCCTTTCTTAGCTAAATTTTCCAGTACAGTGTTTGCTACAGAAATTAAAACAATTAAAATTCATCAATACAATACAATTTCACATTGAATATTTCAATTTTTATTCAACTTTTGCCTAAATTCTAATTTAGTCCCTAAACCGAGACTAACTTTATTTCTTCAAAAATAATTCCATATTTTCATTCAATTTCCACTTTAGACTAAATTCAACTCTCTAATTTCACTCAAATCCCTAAATTTCAAAATTTTTACAATTTAGTCCCTAATACTCAAAACTTATAATTTATTTTACAATTCAATCCCTTTTTCATTTCTTAATTAAAATTCTATCAATTTAATCTCAAATAATTAAATTATTCAACATGAACAATATCTAAAAATTCAATATTTTCTAAAAATTCAACATAGGTTAAGTAGTATTTAATACTAGGATTCTGAAAACATAAAAATTACAAGAAAATGGACTAAATTAACTTACCAATTGAGCTTTGAATCTTAAAACCCTAATTTTCTCCTTCTTTTCTTGCTCTATTTCTTCTTCTCTGTTTCATTTCAAATGTTGTTTCTTTTTTTATTTCTTTTATTTATTTTATGCTTTAATTATAATAATATAATATAATAATATTTACTTAAATGATAAGTATATAATATAATTTAATATATGTATTTTATTTTGACACATGTCTTCTCCAATACCAAACACTTGTTAATTTATGGTTTAATTCTTATTTAGTCCCTTCACTTTTCTCTAATTTATAATTTAACTTTCTCCCTATATGTGATGTGCGTAATAAGTTTTAAATTTATGATTGATCGTACTTGAAAACTAACTATAATCACGATAAAGGCAAGCGCACCTATCGAATAGTAGTATAGCTTCTAGTAAGACCGGAATATCGAACCCACAGGAACTAAAAGTACTAGTATTAACCTTCTTTTTATTATCTAGCCTAAAAATAAGGGGATTTGCTTTATCTAAACTAATCAACTAAACTAAGAATGCACAGGAAGTAAATTGGGGAAATACTTTTGGGAAAACTGATTGATTTGGATAATACCCAAGGAAAAATCCACCTAGACTTCACTTGTTATTTGACTCTGAATTAGACGATTTATTCACTTGACTCGATCCGTAAAAATCCCTAATTTATATTATTATCTCTTTCGAGACTAACAACGTCTAACCCTAAGTTGATTAATTGAAATCTCTTTCTAATTAAAACCCCTAATGTTGTATTAACTCGATCTATGGATTTCCTTATTAGGTTTGACCCTAATCCGGTAGATTTATGTCGCCCTATGTCTAGGGGTGCAATCAACTCCGCTTAATTATGCTAGATCTACTCTTAGACAAGGATTTTTGCTCATCTGAATAAGCACATCAATACTTGAATCAATATCTTGGAATATTAAAGTAAGAATTAAGAACACATAATTAAGAACAAATCAAGTATTTATCAAATAATTCAGAAAATAATAACAAGATCCATCTTAGGTGTAACACTCCCTAACCCTAAACCGTCTCCGAAACAGGGATACGGAGTATTACCGGACCTATCGGACATTTACAATTAATATACACGTAAATACCAACACAACCAGATACACTCATAATTTGCCAAATTTAAACATTTACATATTATCCAATATTTAATTCTATTATATATCATAACCAAACCTAAATCTATTTATTACATCCTTACATTTAAAATTTCAAAATGACACACACACAAGACACCCTAGGTACATGCCATTACCAATAATTAATAGACTTTACCTTATTGAATTCGGGATCACCGGGATCTTTGATTCAACGTTCTATCTTTACTCAACTGCGCGCACGGAAACAAACAAACCGCATTTGAGTATAGGTATACTCGATGGTATTTCTATAATCCGAACATTTAATAATATAACAAATACTTACGATCATAGTAACAATTATAATTATTTAATTATTTATTTCATTGATAAATTTCAACTACTTACCATATAAATTCTATACAAATCATATAATAAATACAATAACATAATTGTTCAATTCTTAAATAAATCCATTTTTATTTATTCCATTCTTTTTATTTACTAACCTAAATAGCTTTCCACAATTTATTCACAAGTCATTAAACAATTATAATATTCACTTTTATCCAATCCAGAGCTACATGATTCATTTGTCTCAATCATACTCTAATTCACTGTTTAATTTCAATAAACTATATTCACTATTCACTTTTCAATCAATGTATTGTACATATCCATTTCAATAACATGATCATTACCATTCATATCAAATCGACTTGCTATCCCGAGATAGCTTTCACTATATAATACGATTCGTGTGTTTCAGTCCACATTTCATTTCTTCATTTAGTAACAATCGATCACTATTATATTTAATAACCCCTATTAACATGACTCGGACTCGAGACGGATACACGGATCCAACCAAACACACCGAATATCCAACCCAAACACACCGGAATATTATAAATCCTCCATAACACACAAGTATAATATATCCTCCCGAACACACCAATAAGGCATTAAATGCCTCTTGGACAAACCAAGTATATAATAATGAAACATCTTCTCGGCGAACTACAAATCTCCTCATCACATCACAAATCCAATGGCATGCCATTTATATCCAATCTAGTCGACAAGTTAATAGGGTATTATTTTACTTTTCCAATTTCAATAATTTTTTCATCAATATACCATTCTAATAATCACGTATATTCACACATTTTCATAATTTCATACATTTTCATTCAATTCAACAAATATATTTCAATTATTCATATTAATTCATAATTCAACACAATTCAATTTACTTTTCAATATCAAATATTTAAATATCACAAATCTCATATATTCATATCAATTTCCTCATATTTCCAATCAATTTTTTTTTTTTTCAATATAACATTCATTCAATATTCAAATTTTTACATAAATCATATTTATTATATAATTCAATCAAAATAAATTCAATCAATATATAATTCAATATTAATTTAATAAAATCATAACATACCAAATCAACCCTCTTCCATTATCAAACACAATAATTCTCACTTCAACATTCACTAAAAGCATTGAATAAAATATAACAAGTAATAACTAGGTTCGGATTATAGAAATACAAACCGTAGTTTCGAGCTAACTCCCGTTGACTTTGTCTTGTCCTTTCTTAGCCGAGATTTCCGGTACCACATTGACTACGAAAGTAATACAATTCATAATCATTAATACATTACTAATTTATATCTTGAGTTACAAAATTTTAAATTAAGATCCGCTAATTTATTCTGAAACTAGACTCACAAATCTTCTTGCCATAAAATTTTCAGAATTTTTCGTTTAGCCATTAAGTACAGTTTATTATTTAAATTCACCCCTATTCTCGCTATCGACGGTTTCGACCCTTCTTCACTAAAAATTAATTATCTCACAGTATAGAACTCGGATAATATTCCCGTTGATTTATCCTGAAAATAGACACATTAGGGATTCTAAAAATATTATTTTTCTCCGATTTTTGGTGATTTTCTAAAGTCAGAACAGGGGAACCTGAATTCATTCTGACCTTGTCTTAGAAAATTCATTATATCTCATAATTTACAATTCAATTGCTTATACCGTTTCTTCTATAAAAAACTAGACTCAATAAGCTTTAATTCCATATTTTATTCATTCTCTAATTCAATTTCTATAATTTTTGGTGATTTTTCAAACTTAAACTACTGCTGCTGTCCAAAATAATCTTAGTACAAAATGTTGATTTTCTACTTTTAATTTCAATTTAATCCTAACTAAATTCACTTACTTTTCTATCTTAATTCATACTTTATTTCTACTCAAATTTTAACCAAAATTAGACATAATTATCTATTTTTCATCATAAAACCATAATTTCGAAATTCTTTCAATTTAGTCCTTAAAGCATAAAACTTATGAATCACTTTACAATTCAATCCTTATTTCATTTCTAACTTGAATTTCTATCAATTTAGCCCTTAATTCATCTTTTTATTCAAAAAGAACAATATCTAGAAATCTAACAACTTTCAAAATTTTCACTTAAATCAAGTAGTATTCATCTCTAGGATTCCATAAACTCAAAATTTACAAGAAAATGGATTAAATTGACTTACCAAATTAACTTTAAACCTTGAAACCCCAAATTTTCCTTTTTCTTTTTTTTCTTTCTTTCTCCCCCTTTTTCTTCTCTGTTTCGTTTCAATTTCATTGTGTTTCTTATGTTTCTTTACTTATTTATATAATATAATATATAATATAATATAATAATAATATAATATAATAACAATTTCTTATATTTTAAGTAATTATTTAGTTGTATTACAAGTGTATATATTTAATTTATTACACATGTATTTATAATTACCATACAATTGTTAAAATAATATTATAATATCATTAATATAAATTACAATATAATAAAATAATAATATAGTCTTATTCATAAAAAAAATCTGAGATTTTTATCCACATTTGCCGCCTCATTTATGAGACTTGGTATATTTACCTATTTGGTCCCTTTAACTTTTATTTAATTTATAATTAAACTTTCACACTTAATTCAATTTAATCATTTCCGCTAATTACTCTTAATTAAGCTAAATTTACTTAATTAAAGTCTAATTAACCACTCAATTGACTTCGTAAATATTTTTAATAAATATTTACGGATCTATTTTTCAGAAACGGAGACCCGAAAATTCACTTTCCCGATAACCGTAAAATTTGGGTCATTACATTAGGTTTCATTTCCCTTAGGTATTTAGGGGATTTAGTTCATCTGTGCAAAAGAAAACGTTTCAGAAGAATAATAATAACAAAACATAAAGAAACCCAAAAACCCCTTAAGGGAATTTAAGAGAGATCTTCAGTCTTGAAGGAGAATCCGACTTCTGAGATGGATCAATCGGCTTTCTTCAATTAATTCCTTGCCTTCCACTCTGTGTGTCCCTTTTAATCCTCCTCTAGGATGTTTATATAGGCTTTAGAATGCCTCAGAACCCTCCAAAATGCTCTTTTCCAAATAGAACTAGCCTTTGGCCCGACAGGGACACGGCCGTGTGCCACGCCCGTGTGAGGCGGCTAAGGCCATGTTAGAGTCTGTTAAATAGACACGGGCGTGTGGTCTACCCATGTGAGGAAGTCCAGGCCGTGTTGATTTCCCACGTTGACCCATTTTCTTCGTTTTTGGCCCGTTTCTCGCTCTTTTTACTCTCCTATGCTCGCCTAAGTATAAAACATGAAATTAAAGGATTAGGAGCATCAAATTCCAAAAATATAATGATAATTCATGCAAAAATGTGCTAAGCATGGGATAAAAATATGTATAAATTACAACTTATCAATATACAATCTAGTCCTTACACCTAATTACTCTTAATTCAAGCTATTTCACCTAACCAAAACCTAATTAATCACATAACTAATTTCGTAAATATTTTTAATAAATATTTATAAATCCGTTTTACGAAAATAGAGACCCGATAATACACTTTTCGATTACCCGTAACTATCGAGTTGCTACAAAACTAATAGAAATTACAATTCCCAAAAAATAAAATTTATTATTAGAAAATAAATTCCTACTACTTTCTGGCAGAATAACAATATACGAAACTTATGTGTAAAAACTTGTGTAAGTAGCTATACAAATGTCATCTATTTATAGATAGAGATAAGATAATCTCATTTGAATAAGTATAACATAAATAATATTTATTTAATAAAAAACTCTATCTAGTCTAACTGGAAATGGGTGGGTAGCACAACCTAGTAAAAATTACTAAGGTTGTTGCCCCTTCATTTTCATGAGAGATAGTATTGGGCCTCTTATGTATTAAGTCCAATTATATATACGTCTTAGATTTTTAGCCCAACACTTTATAATTTAATCAACCTAATTTTTTTTATTGTCAAAAATAAATATTAATTAATTACTTAATCAAATTAACTAAATTAATTTTTTAATTAAATAGTTTTCTCCACACAATTCTAATTCTGTTAAAGTCATGACAACTTTATCGTATAAGAATCTGTAATAAAATATATTTAATTTCCATATTCAACAGATTTATGATGACTAATTAATTTAATTCTATTTTCGAACTTCAATTATTTAATTATAATTAATTAAATAATAATATGAAAACCATAATTTCTATACTCAGTGAAAAAACACATTCATTTGTGAACGCAACCCATTTTTCTAACTTCATAATTTCTATTCATTTAGTTCTACATGCAATTCATCTTTTATTTTTATTTTTTGATAAAAAATCATTTTTTATTTCAGCGAGCTAGCAAATGGACCAATTGTACATATATAATTAGGTCTCAAATGTTTTATAATAAGTTCAAATTTTTCACCTATTAATTATAAACTCATTTAGTCATGAAGTCATTCTACTATAGTATCGTGATTGAGCTCTCCTTAATTATAAACCATTACGAAAGCTACTTAATAAGTGTTTGTCCAATGACTTTATCATAAGTGTGTTACCCTCATAGAACATCCTTAATCTCTTTAGGATAAATCAGTTCTCTTAATATGATTCTATTTTATCTCATAGTAATCTTCATTCATGAAAAGTCAATTACTATTCAATAGTAATCAAGTCATTTATCACAAAGACAAACGACCCGTGGCCACATTTACTTTTCATCTAACATGTAATACCGATGAGAGAATATCATTTACTCATTAGTTGGGCTATGAATTCCATTATTATGAATGATGCTACATACTGTAGAAGTCGTATGCCCAACGCACCAACTTTCAGTTCCTTATCTATTTTAATTCAAGCTTTTACTTATATCAAAGTATACGAGTCACACATACATAGTCAATCATCCACTCAACATTTAGGTATGCCACACTATAAACATACCAAGTGAATAAATCCATAAATAGATCTAGGATCTATTTGATTTGAGTCCTGCTTGATGTACTGTCAGTCCAGTTAGTCACATTTATGTCTTTATCTTCTAGGAATCATTCACTCTGACGCTCAAGACAAAACATCTCCCTAATTAGACTTGATAGATGACATATTAGTTTTTCAATTGGCTTACTCATTTCCGATTAGACTAACGACGCGTTTAAATTATCTACTAATGTAAGTTGCCTTTCCATATTAAGATTTAATCACATAATATCGCTTAGTATTAGTTAAACATTAGACAATCAGTGAGTAATTATCTGCTTTCATTTTTTTTTTCATACAAAAATCGTTGAGAACATAATAAAAAGGCTATTAATGTAATTAATGGATATTATTAAATCAATTTGTTCCAAAAATACAAGTGTACATAGACAAAATATACAACACTTAGGGCATCAGATCCAACAACCCAAATCCTAAGTCGTCGTTTCTGTTGCCGTCTACCATCGTCGTAATCGTTTCTTGATCACAGCCCTACCACTTTTGGTGTTGGTGCCCCAAATTGGTGCTATTCCTTCTACGATGCTGAGCCTACACACAAAAAGATGTTTGGTTGGCTAAGCGATGTCCTACTAGTTGCGAAGTAGTTTTGCGCTTAAGCAGGCTATCCCTCTTGTGTGATCGTGCACCGTGCACGCTGACTTAAGGCGTGCCCTTGGCCATCTTGGTCACTACTTGTTAGAGCTGCGATGCCCCAACTTTTTGACCTACCTTGCATATTAGGGCTACGATGACCTCGGCTCACCTTGGCTGATGCATGCATTGTTAGGGCATGATGCCTTAGCATCCCTATATGTGGGTTTTCGCGTTAGGGGGATGATACATTGACACCACTGTACATCTAACTAGGGCATGATACCTAGGCCTCCCGCTCGATTTTTTTTGTTTGTTCCTCTCAGTCGTTTTAGGTAATCTGCCCACCATGCTTTCTCGGGATATGTCAAAAATCTTCTAATTACAATGAACCTAGTTTGTTTCCAACTCACATAAAGTTTTTAATTTTACAACAAATAAAACTAAAATCAAATAACCCTACATGGATTTGATAACCAACGATCTAATTACAAAACCGAAAAATTAACCTAAAATACAACCAATCTAAAACTAGAGGTGTGCATGGGCCTGTTCGGGTAGGGTTCGAATTGGGCCCAACTAAAAATTTAGGCCCGTTTGCTAGGCTCAGTCCGGGGCCTAAAATTTTGCCCAAGCTCGGCCCAAATAAAAATGTTAAAACCCAGGCCCGATCTGGCCCGCCCATATTAATTTTTATATTATTTTTTATATAATTTTAAAATATATATAAACCATTAAAAATACTAAAAACATCAAAATAAATATTTCTCAACAAATTGAATATAAATTTTAAAAAATATGTATACTTAAATAACACTAAAATAGATGCAACTTAACAAGCAAATGCCTCTAAAATAATAACAAAATTAACAAATGTCTTTAAAATAATAAAAAAATTAACAATAAAATAAGTTTTATACAATATCCAAACAATAACAACAAAATAGTATCAACATAATAGTAAAATAGTAGCAAAATAGGGAGAAAATAATGAGAAAATAATATTAAAAAATAGATTTTTTTGTAATTTAGTGAATTCGGACTGGGCCGGGCTGGGCTCAGGCCAAAAATGCCTTACTTGAGGCCTGACCCGTTTTTTAAACGGGCCTTATTTTTTTTCCCAAGCCCATTTTTTGGGCCTATATTTTTGCCCAAACCCTCCCACATTTCGGGCGGGCGGCCCGGCCCATGCACACCTCTATCTAAAACTAAGAACCACAATTTTTGAAAAAATTATTTCATAACAATTTATAAAATAAAATATCCATAAAATCATACATATAATCTAAAACATGCGTATATGCAATGAATGCCACCTCTTACCAAATTTAATCAAACAAAGAGAAAGTTTCAGAAATTTGATAAATCGATTTGATAAATCGATTTACACTATAAACATTTCACAACTTAGCTATGGTATCAATTGTTGAAAAATCTGATTTGAAAATAGTGTTTTTAAAGTACAAAAAAAGTTTAAAATTTTTCTTTAAAAAAAATTGGTTGTGATATCTATAGTAATGAATCATTTACCCGAATTATACATGTATTTTTAGATTAGGCAGAGTCTATCGTTCTTAGCTTTCAACTACTCGATCTTTTTCACTAATCTCAACCTTGATTTACTAAAGCGTGGACTCTACTCGCAAATCGATAAAAACTTTAGTGAAACTTTAAGAAGTAGAAATCAACTCTGCTGAAAGATAAAATTTATTTTGGAAATAACTTGACTATATTTTAATAGAATATTGATGTAGAGAAATGTCTTGTTTGACCTAACATTTACTACTTATAGAAAAAATAACAAGAGTCTTAGTAGAATAAGATATAACAAAATAATAATATTTTAATAGGAAACACGACTCTCACAATGAGTGTATATGATGGGTGGCGGCAACACCCTTTTGGGACTAGGGTTTATCGCCTCTTTGTTAGAAAGTTCCCATTATGATATCCCAAATCATCAATGGGAAGACACTCATCTGTCTTAGCCTTAGATTTCAATCGTGGGAGGTAGAACACCAAAGTTTCAAGTTTTGATGGTAGAACGGAATACACGACCCCTACATGACACTCAGTTAGTGGATTGAACATAAACCTCGGTGGGTCAATGTTCAATGTAGGGAATACCGACTAGGGAATTACAGTAACTTCCAGCGGTTGGCAATCGACATATGATTTTAGACGTTCTGAAACGTACACGAGAAGGGATGATATACTCATTATAACGTCCACCGACGAAGGGACCTCCAATATGGCAGAAGTTGGTGAGTACAAAAATGAAGATAGCAATGAATCCGATGTGGATCCAACCTAGGAGCCCGGTCCTGACGGTTCAGAAGTTGCATTATTTTGTGAACTAGAGTCTGTTCCAATTGAACTGAAAGACAGTGATAGGGGCAAAGATGAAGAAAAAGAATATCCACGATTCACGGAGTACTCGCATCCAGCCCACATGCATAATTTCGATCTATCGGCAAAAGATGAGTTGGAGTTTACAGAACTATCACACAAGAGTCCTGGCTATGCAAGTTCTTCATTGGATTCGGGTGATTTGAAAGTTGGCAGGGAGTTCTCTAGTAAAGATGGTTTTTTTGCTGCATTGAAGTGATACAATATCAAGAACGAGGTTAACTTCCACATGGTTAAATCCAAATATGAGAGGTTAGAGGCTAAGTGTGCAACGCGGGACATTAGATACACATGAAAAATCATGGCTTCTGTTAAGAAGATGATGAGATTATGGACGAAAAAAATTCACCAGTCTGCATACGTGTATTGCATCTGGTAAAGTATCACTGAGTTTTTAGAGTTTTATTAATTAGGGTTTTATATGCTCGTGTAGTTACAGATGTTTTACGGGATCATCTGAAGTTGATTCAGATATGATCGTGGGCATAATACTACCGATGGTGAAAGTGAATTTAAGGATTGTTGTGTCAGTTTTAATTGCAAATATTTGTAGCCAATTCAACTAGACGCTTTCGTATCACAAGGCGTGGATAGCAAAGCAGAATGCCTTGGAAAAGATGCACAGTAGGTGGGACGCATCATACAAAAAGATATGACAGTGGTGTCAGGTGCTAGAGAGATAAATCTTAGGTTACATAACAGATCTTGGAACAGAACCCGCATACTACAACGATCGCTTGCTCCATGGATGTTGAGTTTTCCACCTTCTATTTTGAAATTTCAAGCAATGCCCTCAAGTATTCCAGTATTGCAAGCTATTGGTAAAAATATACATTACATTTATGTATGGTAGATATACCCATCGACTATTGTTGACTATGACACAAGATAGTAATCGGAGGTGTAATATCCCGAATTAGGGCCTAATCGAAATAGTGGTTTTGTGACCACAAATCTGAGATAGAAATAATTATTTTATAATTATTTTGAGGTTTATGATATGATTGCATGATTGTGTGAAAATTTCGTGACGAAATTCTATGCATAAAGTGCTTAAGTTGAAATTAGGGATTAAATTGAATAATTTGCAAAACTAGCATTCTAGAAGTTTTTAGTATGAACTTACTTTGGAATATTAATGAGGATGTCTTAAATAGCAATTTGACCAATTTCTAAAATTTTGGACAAAAATAGGCTTGTACATGAAAATTTTCAAAGAAAGGTATTAAGGGTATTTTGGTCATTTGGTAATTAAAAGATTAAAAAAAAGGAAAAAGATGGCAAAATATGTCCATCTTCTTCATTAGGATGAAAATTAAAGGGTTCTCCATAGCTAGGGCTTGTTTCAAGCTTCCAAGCTCCATAGTAAGTGATTCCAAGCCCCGTTTTTAATGTTCTTTATGTTTTTGGAGTCCGGGTAACTTGATTTAGCTTATGCTAGCAATAATTTAACCTAGGGTTCATATTTGGAAAAATACCCATAGGTGAAATTTGTGTATTTTGGTATTTTATGATAGAATATGAGGTTTTAAATTATGCTAGACAACTTGTGCTACTCGGTTTTAAGTGAAAACAAGTAAAAGGGCTTAATCGGTACAAATACCTAATATTCATAAGTACATGTTAGAGTGTGAATTTGATGTTGCTATAGAAGGGAAAAATTATCGGCATGTCATAAAGCATAAGAAAATAAGATGAGGTTTAATTTACGAGCCTTGGGGCAAAAGTGTAAATATGTGAAATTTAGGGGCAAAATGGTAATTTTACCAAAGTTCATACTAAGGGCTGTTTTGATGAATGTATGTATTAAATAAATTCATTTGTTATTATAGATCAAGAGAAACAAGATTCAAGTCGTGAACGAGGGAAAAACAAAGTTTACGAGGAATAGGCTCGATTGCTAATATTTTGTATCGAGGTAAGTTCATGTGTAAATAAGGTAACATAATTTTTATTTTAAGTGATTTAATGTTATTTATATGATATGATACTTGTTATCATGAAATATTATGCTTTGTGAATTATTATTTGGTAATATGCAAATTATGTGAACAACTTGATAAGTATGAGATGCTAGCAAGTATCAGTTTCTACATTTCGAAGAAGGCGATCAAAATGTGTAATTGAGAAGAATCCTGTTTGAACCTTGGGAATAGATTAGGGTACAAGTGACATGTCACTAGGATGGTTGAGTTCCGAACTCGTTGAGTTGAGTCCGAGTTCGTGAGATGTAACTAGGCATCTGAGCTCGTTGAGTTGAGTCCGAGTTCACTTATGGATGCGAACGCCCGAGCTCGTTGAGTTGAGTCCGAGTTAGTTTATAGGCGGGTTACATGGTAGCTTGGCTACATAGATTCAAAAGCTATTAAGCTTGTTTAGCTATAAGTATAGCACTTACGTGCACACTATCCGCGTATCTGAAATTATATTCCGATGTGTTCAACAGGAGAATCCTAAGAGAATAGGGAGATTACTTAAAATGAAAGTGATTGACGATGAATGTGTTAAAGAGGTGAAAATGGACAGGTATGAGTTTAATCCTTGGATTGAGAATTTGGTAAGACAAAATTGTGGTAAGATAGTAAGTATTCTTATGACATGAGTGTCTTAATGATGTTTATGTTGGATTGCATGATCATGTTACTTGTTATTTGCATGTGAACTTACTAAGCATTTATGCCTACTCCCTCTTTTTCATTCATTGTAGTTTTGAAAAGCCGGCTTAAAAATCGGGATAGGTTGAAGGCTCGCTCACACTATCCGAAGACTTAAATTGGAAAAATGGCTTGTATATTTTGAGTGTGGCATGTATAGCACTATACTCACTTTGTGTAAATAATCTTATGATATGGTTATGGTTTGGTAAGAAAAGGTTTGGAAATTATTAGCCATTGGAATGGCAAATCTAGATCATATTTGATGTCATGTATGTTTAATGTGTTACTTAGTCCATGGAAAATCATAAAATGGTGAAATTGGTTATAAAACAGAAACACACAGCAGCAGTGACGTGAATTGGAAAAATCACTAAAAATAGTAGAAATAGAATTAGATGATGAATAAAATATGTGATTGAAGCCTAATGAATTTATTTTCATGTGGAAGAAACAAAATAGGTAAAAGAGTTGTATTTTATAAGATATTTAAATTTTTGTGAAACAGGGCTAGAGCAATTTCTAAATCCCCTGTTCTAACTTTGGAATTTCACCAAAAATTGTACAAAAATAATTGGAAGTTATGCTTTATATTTAAATATTCATTATTGAGTCTAGTTTTAATATATATAAATGGCATAGTCTTTTGAGTTCTGTACAAAGACAAAAAGTGGTTCATAGTGAACAGAGGTCAAAGAAGTCGAATGCAAAAATAGGGTAAAATTTAAATAATAAAATGTACTAATTGGCTTGACCAAAAATTTTAGAAAAACAATTAGTAGATAGATATATGAGTCTAGTTTCAAGGAAAATTTACGGATCTTAATTTTGAGTTTTGTAACTCGAGATATGAATTTTTAAGCGACTGTGACACAGTTAACCAGCTTGTCTAAAAATTCTAAAATAAATTGTTTGAGCTGTTTAATTAATGAATTAAGCCCGTTAACACCTCGTGCTCGACTCCGGCGACGGTCTCGGGTACGGGGGCGTTACAGGAGGATCCTTTCAATTCCGTTTGCAGTAACACAGAGAGAGAAAGCAAATGACTAAGATTTCTTTCTTTCTAGGTTAATGAGGCATGTTTGCCCCGAACCTAATATATGCATAATCTCAGGTCGGGGAATTAGAATACTATCTGCAATTAAACAATAGGGAAGCTTCTGGGATCACACACACCATCTGTACTGTTTAAGGCACGTTGCATCCAACTACTGCCAGTAATATCCCTCTACCATTGTGCGATCACAAGTGACCAACATGGGTATGTAATCACCATCAATATTATTTAGTTTGTAATATTCTATTTATTTTCTTATATTCTTTGGTTTGTAATCGTAACCATCAACTTCTACTGATAGGGTACGAGATCATGAAGGATCGTTTTCATGAAATATTGGAAATCTTACGGTCAACTAACTCGACTAGGGCACGATACCTTTCTAACATACCCTTTGATCAATGAACACAATCCTATGACGGGGGTCGACGATATGGAAAATAACCTCAAACTTGGCAAAATACATCAATTTTGTTTTAAAAGGAATGCGTTATTTATCGATAATCTCGGTTGTCAAAGAGACATACCTTCATTTGGAGGAACTATTCCCAAAGCAAGCGGTGAGTTATGTTGGGCAAATGTATGAAGGCCATGTATGGTGCCTAGCAAAACTGGAATAAATTAAAAAGGGTAAGGCATAAGGCAAATACATACACGTAGTTTGTCACTCGTGCGATGACCTATGGTTTTGGGTAACAGAGTTCGATAGACCGGATTAAGGTATTACTAGGGGACAATATAGTGTACACCTGAGATACAGGACTGGTGATTGTGAGAAATTTAACGTACTTCATTTTTCATGCGCTCATGTATTTACAGTTTGTATCAATCTCCATTTGGATCCCATGAGCTTTGTCGACGAAGTGTACAAATTAAAAAAAACTTGTACAACGTGTAGAGACACTTATTCCCACTAGTCCCAGATGAACATAAGTGGTTGCCTATATCGCTTATTCCATTTAAGTTGTTACCCGATAGAAGATTGCATCGAAAACCAATGACCCACCTTGATAGAACAAATATCCTCGAGGTGTTTGCGTCACCAATAACAATGAGCGTAACTATATTGAGTCCCATAAACTAATGGGAAAGCGAGTGGACTCTCCGTCGGTGCCTCATGCATAGATGGCCTATACGTTGTCGCAGTGGTCGACGTCATCGAAAAATGAGATGGCCTTGGTGTGAACCACATCGGGGATGAATGACCAATAGTCCAACTTGATATAAGAGTAAAAGTAGGAAAATATGATGCAACATATTCTCCTTGTGTGAAAAAATAAAGGTTAGGGTATGCACCAGAATAATACGGTACATATTGAACATGGGGTGGTATGCCACTAGTGCTGAGGTTGTCGGGGTCAGTTCTTGCGTGGGCGTTGATGATGGACCTGCCTCACCACCTTTTGGATTTAAAGGGCCCCGTTGTGGCCTACTCGTATAAGGTGCTGACGCCTCACCTCTTCCCTGTACAAATATGGCTTGCCATAGATTCTAAACCATGGCATATACTCTGGATCGCATGCTAAATTCGGAACAATAATAGCTTCGCGAGTAGGTAAAAAATCATACCAATTATTCCACATGTTGATATATACGAGTGAAATATCGGTTAATTCTCATCCGGTCACCATAAGTCGATACAATGTAGATCATCAAGCTCTTAAAGTTCCACGAGAATCAACTATCAGAATCCGAACTACCACAACACTCTATCAATCTCGTGCAACTCAATGGTAGTATACACTACCAATGGGACCTTAATGTGCTAGGTGTTGGAATTCACAAAGAATTCATCGAGGACTACTGCTCGAATTGCCGAATCCTCGTATGATGTCCATTCAAACTATATTAACGTGATAAAAACACTAGTTATATATATACTACAAAGTACGGAATCGTATACATTATTTGTATATAGTTCAAAATTAAATAAATATAAACCTACACTTCTGATCGTTAGTCTAATAAAAGTTGTACATCTTGAAACTCGGTAGGTAATCCCACGTGACTCTGTGCATGGTTCTACCTATTTAAATAACTTATTAGCATAATAATCTAAATTTAAATAAATTTAATCATGGGGATATCTATTGAATTTTACCTCGTTTCGAGTGGGAACGTATACGGGTAGTTTGCCCGATGATGTAAAATAGAAATCGAAACCAGACCCATGATTGTAATAGTAAAAGGCGACCACCAAATTTGATTTTCTTTGGTTGTGCCGCCTGATACATCTCTCGGTATAAATGTTGCCAACACGGCGGACCCCCAACTGAGTTCACTCGCTCCTCTAAAATCGATGAGTTTTAGCAACCACCTTAGATAGATGAGATTTCGTGACTTATCCGACATTAGGATACCCCCGATGATCTAAAGGATGTACGCCTGAACGTATCTTTCTCTTTGGACTTCAGTCGAATCCTCAACCAATTTCACAATTTTTTTTTTGTATCCAAGCCATTTCGATTTGACCTCCGTAAATCGTCTTTGGAACCACACCCAAAAGATCTAAACATATGGCTCCTCAATCAGTAGATTGAATAGACCCGGTGACTATCGACCCGTCCACAGGTAACACCAACTATAAATCTACATCCTCTAGAGTGATAGTATACTAGCCGCATGGATGATGGAATGTGTGTGTCTCGAGTCTCCACCTCTCCACCAACGCGCTTATGAGTTTCGAGTCCAATTTACACCCCCGACCTACAAGGGCCACGTGCTAAAAACCGGCTTCCCTCAAGCATGTTTCTATCAACGGTGATAGAGGTTGAGTAGATTACAAATATGACATTGTAAAATTCGATCTTCCGCCTATTTACGTAAAAATCATAAAAATATTAAGTTAAAATATAACAATGAAATAAAAAAAATATTAAAATTTATTATTACCATTTGCAATTGGTTAACGGAGATATGCTTGTTATCAAGATGGATTAGAGACCCGACCATTGCTAAATTATATTGAACAAGATCAATTAAAAAAAATCTTGAAAATATTAGTAAAAAATAAAAAAATATAATTTAGATAAAAATAAAATTTAGTAAGAAATTTTAAGAGATAATTTGAGATATTTTTTAGAGTTGACTGAGAAATTTGAGAGATTTAAGAGAGAATTGTGAGAAATGTGAGTGAGAGGAAGTGTGAGGGGTTTAAACTCTCTTTTTTTACCATTAGAAGTGATTGTTATGGGAGGACACACTGACCTGGATGTGTTTTCCTTTAGAGCACTGACCTGGACGCGTTTTATTGGTCAGAGGGGAAAAAGCGCTGAGTTGGACGTACTTTTCTAGCTTTCCCCTGAAAACGGTACCAGTTGGGCGCGCTTTTGTAAAAGTGGCACATTTCCGTCAATTTTTACAAAATTGGCCTATTTTCGTTATTATTTTTAAAAAGTGGCCTTTTCTGGAATTTTAACCAGGAAATCAATTGGTGAACGATTTTTTTTTAATAATGTTAGTGATTTAGATGAAGGTATAACAATAACGGTAAGAAGATCCAATTATGTCAAATTAAAGTAAAGAGATTAAAAGGTTATATCAATTGGCATCTCTACTATTACAATTAGGGTCGAATCTAGAAATTCTTTTAGCAAGTCGAAATTTAATTATAAATTTTTTATAGATAATAATATAGGTTTATTATGTATTAATTTAGAATTTTGTCATTTATGAAGGGATTAAACAAAATTTTTTCACTTTTAGGGAGGCTAAAGTGAATTTTTATTATATATATTAATTTACAATTTCCTTATTTATAAGAGAACTGAATTGAAAATATTTCATTTTAGAGGATAAAGTGAAATTTCACTATATTAATTTATAGGTTCTTTATTTATAAAAGGATTGAATTGAAAATTTTCTTTTTTGGGTCCAATGCTCTTACATGCCCCTTAAATTCCCTTCTGATTATAATAATTCAGAGGATGTAACTTTGAGCGCAATATGGAAAAAGTTAGGCGTGGCTTAGCTGTTGATTCCTCTTGTTTGATATGTGGATTTGCTTATGAGGACATTTTGCACATTCTTCGAGACTGCATAGTGGCTAAGGAAGTCTGGAAACAGGTTGTTCCGAGAAACCATCAACATCATTTTTTCTCTAACTCTTTGCACGATTGGATTCCTTTCAATTTACAGGATACTTTGATGTTTCATGATCGGGAAATCAGTTGGGCTTGTCTCTTCAAATTATTAGCTTGGTGACTATGGAAGAATCACAATCTCTTCATTTTTCAAAGGAAATCATGGAGCTTTAGTGAGATCATTAAAGTTTCCATGTGCTGGGTCAAACACTCGTCTTTTACTTCTAGAGAAGGCTCGAGTGACAGTATAGTTTTATCCCATGAGGAGCTTTTTTCCAAGGATTGGATCGTTCTCAATACTGATGGTGCTGTTCAAATGACATCAGGAAGAGCAGCTGTTAGAGGAGTGGTACGGGATGGTACTGGTAACTGGGTGACAGGTTATAACAGATTCCTAGGAAATTGTTCGATTTTTGACGCAGAACTCTTGGGTATTTTGGATGGATTAAAACTCATCCAACGTAGAGGCCATAGTAACGTGATTATCCATTTAGATAGCTTGGAAGTTGTCAAAGCTATTCATGACAACGTTTCGAAGAGCTCAACTTCTACTCTGATTAGGAGAATACACCGGATTTTGTCCCAAGAAAGTCAATGAATTTTACGACACATTCCCAAGGAGGAGAACCATTGTGCAGACAATCTTGCCAAATTGGCTTTTGAAAGAGAGGAGGATTTACAACTGGTTGAGTCCCCTCCAGATCAAGTGTTAGATTTCCTTAAATCTGATAGAGAGAGGATTTTTATTCCTCTTGAATACCCTATGTAATTTAATTTTGCTTTGTTCTTTTTTTACCAAAAAAAATTAAATATTGAAATATTATAGATAAAAATATACATAATATATATATAAAAAAAGATTCAAAATGATTTAGATTTAGATAGTTTTTAATGAATGTGGTTGATAAAATTTAAACTACTACTTACAATGCTGGTGGCTGGGAGCAATAATGAAATGGGGTAGATCTATGTATAGTAGTGGGAGATGCAAGTGGGCAATAGTAGAAGAAAAACGGGGGGGTCCAGTTTGAACATTGCCAAAATTAAAAAGCTGGGTCCTGATTTTGATTGGATTATCCTAACCGCTCAATGATTTGTGCAGAATAGAATGATACAGGGTCCAGAAGATCTATAGTGTAGGGACGCAGCAATTGAATTAGCCTACTGTTCCTCAACACCAAACCTTCGGCCTTTAAGCCTCTTTGGGACTGCAGAGGGACCTTTCCTACCTATTTTGACACATGATAACCACCATTGCTCCTTACATTTCCCATGCATGATTGCTTACTCCTTCTCAATCCCCTTTTGAATATTAAAAATAATATTATTAAAAAAAATTACGAATCTTGATTAATCTTTATACACAGTAAAAGTAACATCATAAAAAACATCTTAACTATACCATAATGATAATATATTTTATATTAAATTTTCAATTAATATTAACCTCAAAATCCTTCTTTCAATATTTTTTTACCCTTTCGTCTTTTATCTGATTATAAAAAATTAATAAGATTCAAACCCGAAATAGTTTTCAACATAAAATAACTTGAACAAATACACCTATACCTAAAGTGATAAAAGCTAGAAGTGACTTTATACCAAAATTAACAACTTCAAATTCGAATGACCAAAGACCAAAATGACTAAAATTTAAAGTTGATATGAACTGAACATTAAATAACTCGAACTTGACGTTAACCCAAATCAAAATTATCCAAAATTTTTAAAATGGATCTAATTAACTGAATCGTTGAACTAATGATTGTAATTTTAAAATTATAATAGCTTATAACTTTAATGTTACATTTGGTATGAATATTAATTTTTTCTACATGTTTCAATACATGAGTTAATAATAAATTAATTTCAATTAATAAATTTTATAGCCACTCATGTGACTTGTTTGTGGTTAAGAGAATTTTTATTTTTATTTTAAAGAGGGTTTTTTTTTTACAATAGTTTTAGTCATGTTTCTATTTTCAAGTTTAATTATTTTTTTATTTTATTTTTAACCATTTTAATATATATGTATTAAATAATTTTTTTCCTCGCATTATTATACTAGTAACCAACCATGTCATAAACGGAGATTTATAGATTGTTAAGAAATACTACTTACATAAAAAATTAAATTTAAATATTAAGTTGTGTTTATTTCATTGAAAAATAGCTTTTAGAAAATAACTTCTAGAAAATGTATTGTTTTTATGGAAAATTTGAACTTTTTTATGTTTGATGATTTTACATAAAATCATTTTTGAAAGTTGTTTTCAGTGAAACAAATATAGTATAAATTAAATTTGTTATAAAATATTGGGTAAATTGAACCCAAGATCACTAAACTATTACTAAGTTCATGTTTTGGTCACTCAATTTTAAAAAGTTGCAAACTGGTCATTGAATTGTTTGAAAGTTTTCATTTAAATCATTGAATTGTTAAAATTGCTGTAGCATGGCCTTTTCTGTTTGCATCGCCTGCACCGATCAAAAGCTCTTCTTTCCCTTCTCTTCTATGGTTCAATTTTTTTATCATAAAATAATTTTAAACGTCACAAATCTACGAACCAAAATTCAAATAGTTTTCTTCTTTGATCTTTGACATTGATCGTCAGATTGACTTGGATCTAAGGTATGTTCTTCTACTTGCTGATGGATATTGATCCACTGTATTGGTCGTTGAATTGTTACCTATAGCTCACTAGTCAACCTTTAAAGAAAAAACTTGGCAGTCCAATGACTCAAATTAAAATTTTCAAATAGTTTAATGACCATTTTGTAACCTTTTGAAGTTGAGTAACCAAAACGTAAACTTACTAATAGTTTAATAACCTTGATATTATAGAAACATTTCCCTTTGACAATAAAAACTTATTTTATAATAACCAATATCTTATTCAATAAAACATATATCTTTGAAAAATATTAAATCCAAAAACTATAAAAAATAATTAAATATTTTAAAAATTATAAAAGAATGAATATATAAATTCTAGAGAAAATCACAAATATAAAAAAAGTAGTTAAAATTTTAGAAAAAATTAGTTAAATTTTTTGAAAATTTCATAAAGTAAAAAATAAAATGTATATGAATAGTTTATTAATCTCTCTAATGAGTTGGTTTTTGGTTGACTAATGACACTAATTTAGTTAAGAGTTTAAATAGCATGATAAACTACACTCAAAGTCACTAAGTAATTGGTAACTTTACGTTTTAGTCACTTAACTTGAACGAGTTACAAAATGTTTGAAGATTTTCATTCAGTCATTAGACTGTTAAAATTGTTGTTTATGACTTTTTTTATTCACATCGTTTGCACAGATTGAAAGATCTTATTCCCCTTCTTTTTTACAGTTAGATTTTTTTTTCATAAAAAAGATTTGATGTCATAAATCTGCGAACCAAAATCCAAACAATTTTTTATCTGATCTTTGATATCGACTACCAGATTGACTTGAATTTAAGATATATTTTTTTACTCGTCGATGAAAACTGATCCATCATCTATTGTTTAATTTTCGTTTGGAACTTACTAATCAAACTTTTTTTAATAAAAAATAAAATTTAATAGTCGAATAAATTAAATAAATTTTTTTGAATAGTTTAATAATAAATTTGTACTTTTTAAAATTAAATAATTAAAATATAAAATTTTTAATAGTTTTGTAACCACAAATTACCCTAAATAATAATATAGAAAGTATAAAAAATAAAAGTAAAATAAAAATATTGAAAGGTTAATGGAGTGAGCAACGATGTGCGAGCAGGACGGTGGTAGCGTGGCGGAAGGTGATAGGACAGTAACCCATCGAACCTTATTTTTGTTAAGGGATAAGGATTGAAGAGTAAAATGAGGAATAAAAGAAAAAGGCATGGGGCCCGTGGCCCGTGGCCCGTGGCCCGTGGCACATCAATCCTCACTTCCTATTCCCAAAACCTCAAACAAAAAACAGCGCACCGCCATCATAAAGGCAAGAGAGGATACATATGTCATTACATCATTTTGACGAACACATTTCGGTCATTCCACTCCACTCCTCTACTCTCCATACTCTAACTCCCACCATTCCCCTCCACAGTCCACACTCTCCACTCGCTGTCTCTGCAACTTTCACCCAAAAACTTCAAACTCTCCATATTCTTCCTTTTAAATGAATTTCGTAGCTAAAATAAGAATTTTATAAAAGGAAAGGTGAAATGGGTTCCCGGGTTCAGTCTCACAAGCTAAGCAATGGGCTGTTGGTGTCGGGAAGGCCGGAGCAGCTAAAAGAAAGGCAACCTACAATGCCGTCTCGAGCGGTTCCGTACACCGGCGGTGACGTTAAGAAATCCGGCGAGCTTGGTAAAATGTTTGATATCCCAGTGGTTGATCGTTCCTCGTCCAGCGGTCCTCCTTCACATCCCAACTCAAACCCCAACTCCAAGCAGCATTCACAAGTTCTGCAACCTTCACGTGCTTCTTCTTCTTCTCAGCCGAACAGTGGATCCGTGCGATCTGGGTCTAACTCAGGCCCGATTAGGAAATCCTCCGGGTCCATGCCGCTTCAGCCTACTGGGCTCATCACTTCGGGTCCCCTCAGCTCCGGTCTCAGGAGGTCGGGGCAGCTCGGCCAGGTCGAGAAAATGAGTGCTGTTTCGGGGAAAGCGGGGTACGGGTCGGCGGTGACGAGTCTCGGGGAAGGGGTGACGTTTGGTTTTAGGGTGTCCAAGGCTGTGGTTTGGGTGCTGATGATAGCTGTGGCGATGGGGTTGTTGGTGGGGGCGTTTCTGATGGTAGCCGTGAAAAAGGCGGTGGTTCTTGGGGTGGTGGGTGCGGTGGTTGTACCCATGGGTTTGGTATTACTCTGGAATTTTATATGGCGAAGAAAAGGCTTGTTGGGGCACATGAGAAGGTACCCAGATGCTGAGCTTAGAGGTGCTGTTGATGGCCAATATGTGAAAGTTACTGGGGTAAAATTTTCCTTTCAATTCTATATTAGTTTACTTTTCTACGTCTATTTGTTGAAACCGGGGACTGCTCTAGAAATATTCCACGTTAACGGATGCGCGTTGATTTTATTGTATGAGTTTCCATTTTTGTAAATGTCTAATATGGTATCTCTTATTTGTCCTTATTATCCCCGATGAGTTAACGGTTTGATGTCTGGATTTATCTGGCTATTTGTTTGCGTTATTTTTGCTTGCAATTGGTGATTATAGATTGCTTTTGAGGGATCTTTTATGAGGGTGGGATTTTAGGTTAGAAAACTAAATGTGGGTGTTTAACACTGTCTCATTGTTCTGCAAATGAAAGCTCTTGTTCCTATAACTGGGAAGGAATCTCTAGAAGGTGTTGAATACATGTTCTTCGCTGGAAACAATTTGAATTTTTGTAGGATAAATGATTGTTGTGTTTGTTGTTTTATTATATCTGTGATTGTAGGATATCATGGTAATGCATCATGAGTGAACCTGTTAGGAGTTCCCTGATTTTGGAGATCTTGTATGGCCTTTTTTTTATGAATATGCATAAGACTATTACTCCATTTTAATAGGGTTAATGTTGACCCAAGTATAGGTTGTTGATGTAGCGTTAGGAATGATGTTGCTTGGACCCGGGTGTGAGTGTCGGATATGTGTATGTACCTGACACGGGTACATCCTTGTGTTGGACTTGGGTGTTTCAAGAAAAACAAGGAGTCTGAGCAACATAGATTGATAATTACGATCCCTAGACATTTATTTTATACGACATATAAGCTACGAGTGGTTTAAGTCAGCTGAAGATAGATAGGGTAGCTATGGTCTTGGTTTTCTTGATCTTTGATTAGGAGTTACATTTTGTGCACATGACCATGCCCTCATGAGGAGACATGCTGGTCTTTTTATTTGATTTTAAGGATGAACGTGAAGTGGATGCCATACAAGTTTACTAGCAGACCCTTAAGTTTTTTATTCATATTATACATTGATTATGCTATATGATTAACAAAATCACAACTTTTGGTGTAGGTTGTCACCTGTGGCAGCATTCCGTTGGAGTCATCCTACCAGAGGGTGCCCAGATGTGTATATGTTTCCACAGAATTGTACGAGTATAGAGGATGGGGTGGGAAATCTGCAAACCCTAAGCATCGTTACTTCTCCTGGGGATGTAGGCATTCTGAGGTATATGTTTTGGCTTACAAAAATCTTCTGACTCTATCTATCATGTTTGCCAAAAGTCTTAGACTACCTTTTTGTTATAAACAGAAATATGTTGCTGATTTTTACATATCAGATTTTCAATCTGGATTAAGAGCACTAGTCAAAGCAGGCTATGGAGCTAAGGTTGCCCCATTTGTCAAACCAGCTACTGCAGTTGATATAACAAAAGAAAATAGGGACTTATCTCCAAGCTTTTTAAGCTGGTTAGCGGAGAGGAATCTCTCTAGTGATGATCGTATAATGCGCTTAAAGGAGGGGTATGCCATTTCTTGCTCTAATTGAAGTCTCATTTTGTGCACCACAGTTGTATAAATGTGGGATTTATGAACTTAAGCTTTACATAATTTGGAAATTAATGATTTCATTTATTGATGCCTTTTAGAACATCTGGGTGTAATTAGTTGAGTGCTGATGAGAGACCTTTTTTTTTTTTTTTTTTTTTTTTCTGACAGTTACATAAAAGAAGGGAGCACTGTAAGTGTGATGGGGGTTGTCCGACGCCATGATAACTTACTCATGATTGCCCCACCATCAGAACCTATCTCAATAGGCTGTCAAGGGAGCCGATGCCTCCTCCCAACATATGTTGAAGGTCTTATTCTAACATGCGATGAGAATCAGAATGCTGAAGTTGTCCCCGTGTAGATACTGCCGCGATTGATTTTAGTTTCTGTTTGCAACCCGATGTCAGTAAGTAAATACTGTTAAGGATGGAAGTATCACAGTGCCATATTACTGTCTCCCATTGCCTGCAAATCAAGTCCATGCATGCATGCATTGGGGTAGAATGCAAGACACATAACACTTAAGAGCAAGTCTGGAATCGCATACTAACAGGGGATAATCTACTTCGAATCAGCGTGGCTGGATGGGGAAAAAGGTTTTTGTTCTGGTTGAAACTATAGAATATGTTGTCTTGTGAAGATCCACGAGTATATGTGTGGATGTATATAAGTTGAAGAGGAAGGGGTTCAAAATGGTTGGTTTCGTCAGACAAGGTAAATTTTCTGAGCTTTTATGCATTTGCTGGTTTTATGTTATCGCTAATAAAGTAGATGGCTACGCATGTCAAATGTTATGATAGAAATACAAAGTTGTGCTGCTTTGCTGTGTATCGCTTTATTTTCTAATCTTGTTTAAACTGCTTCCTTCTCCCTTTAATTTTTGTAAAGGTTAATCTATATAAAAGGAAGGTCTCTAAGACACGTGGCACACATAGCCTTTTTAAAAAATATATATATAAAATAGTTAATTTTCAATTTTTGGCTTATTTAAGATTTGATACTTATATTTAATGTCAATATATTCTTTTAATTATTTTATTAATTAGTTTAAATAATTAATATTTTTTATTTTTTAATTAAAATATTATGTGGTTGTATAAAATTGAAAGCGGATTTTTAAATCCATAAATTAGAAAGATTAGATTCTTGAAAATAAAATTTAGAAGACTAAATTCTAAATGAACGGAGTATAGACATTTAGAGTTATGGTTATTTGAGCTAGATCAGATGTACTGGTCAAATTGAAAACTAACCTGAATAGTGATTCGTAGAGGCATCAGATAGATTCACTTGTGAATTGTATGGATTGGTTGGGTGTTTTTTTTTTTTTTTTTTAATTTAAATTTTTATGTTTTCTAATGATTCATTTAATTTAACAGTACGAACTTCTAATCTAATCATAGGATTGATTTTAAAATTTTACTTAGAATATATTTAATCTCAAATTTCACTTTATAATTTGACATAAACAAATAACCAAATATTGTGGGAATTATGGACACATCATATTAATATTTTATTGTTTAAACTAAGTTTATTCATTCTAATCGGCAATTTAGAGGTCTATTCATTGGTCTAATCTTGATTTAATTCAATTAATCAATTGGTTAATCGATTTGATTCGGTTGGAGGTCGGTTAATGATTTTTTAAAAGTTTAGTTATCGGTTTGGTTAGAAATTGAGTAATTAATCGAACTTAATAATTAATAATACAAATTATATATAGTTTTAATTCGGATAATTCAGTCAAATGAGTATTATTAATTTATTTTTTTGATATGTTTTATACTTATTTTAACAAAAATAAAAATAAAAACATGTAAATTTTGATTAATTCGGTAAAACCGATCAAATTAACCGAAATGTTTCGGTTCAGTTAATTCTTTTTAAAAAAAATTTAGTTCGATTAACGATTAAAAGATAAAAAAGTTTGATTAATACTAGTTCAGTTTGGTTAATCGTTTAAGCACTCCTACTAATTGGCAATTTAGAGGTTAGATGATTATTTGGGTTTTGATAGTTTGGGTATGAGTTGTTAAAAAAAATCAAAGCCTCCAATTCAAATTATTTATACAATAATTACACTAATTTGCAATTCGATACATGTTATGGCCCAAAACGGCCCGGTCAAAACCATTAAAACTAAAACCTAACACAAGCAAAAGCACTACCCAAGCAGCCCAAAACCCAACAAAAATAGACTCAGACTCAAACTAAACTATGGCTCAATTGGCCTATAAGCATAAAACAGTTTTGGCAAATTTGAAACCCTAGCCCCAAACTCCTTTTTTGTGCCGTTTTAGCAAAGGTATCGCGCGCCGGACGCCACCACCTCGCGACGTGCGCAACACCACCACGCCACGTCAGAAACGTGCTCGATCACGCACCTGCAAACAAGCAAGAATCAGTTGTAAAAAAAAAAGTCTATAAAAGCCCCAAAACGAATGTAAAAAGGATCTTCTTTTTTTTTCCCCGAATATAATAGAGAATATACAAAGACAAGAGTAAATCGAGAATCGGGACGGAGGTTCGAAAGGTGATTTTTTCATTCTTTTTTGGAATTTTCTCTTGATTCAGATTTCGTTGGTTCTTTTTCTTTTCCATTATTTTTCAAACGGTTTTAAAAAAACAAGAGAGGGAGAGAGGGGACTTACAGGCGAACTCACGACGTCGGCGGCCTCAGCACGCCAGATCTCCGATGAAGGTGGCGCAGGTCTAAAAGGAAAAGATTTGAGAGCTTTCTCTCTATTTTTTTAGGAAAAATAAGAGAAATGATGGATAAATTTTTTTGGGTTTTCTAAAAGGTTGTTCAATGTTTTAAAAAAAATAAAAGGAAGGCTTCATTTGTTTTATTTTTTTATTCTCAAAAGTAGAGCCTGGGGAAGGGGAAAGGCAGGCTGTGCATTGAATATATGGAACTGTGCATATTTCTTTTAAATGGGCAATTTTCGCGACTAGTCCCTCTCCTTTGCGCCTACATTCAATCGAGTCCTTTTTTGGTTTTCTTTAAATGCTTTCAAATTACCCCGGAAATTTGCGCTCAGACCCCTCCCTCCTTACCCGCGTGTGCATTTTGGTCCCCTTGTCTCCTTTTATTATGTTTTCACCCCAAAATTTCATTTTTTTAATTCAATTATGCCCTATTTCGATTATTTTGGACACTTTTACCATAAAATTAATTATTTTTAGTATTATTATTTTTATTATTACTATTTTATTATACTTTACTGTTAATAGTTAATATTATTTTATTACTAATATTATTTATTATATTCTACTATTATAATAGTTGGTACTATTTGTTTTTATTAATATATTAAATAAATATTTTTTCTTATGTATATAATTTCCTAGAGTTTTACCATATACTTATATTTCTTTGTTTTAAAATTACTACAATATTAAATTCAAATACTTCTAAAATTATTTTTATATATGTACACACAACGTTATTAATTGTTTCATATATATATTTTATTATTGATTCCATATTTATATTGTGTATTTATTATTTATTTTTTTAATTTTTTTCCTAATTATACATATACAATTATTTTTTTTGAAGATCCCATTTTAAAATTATATTTTGTTTGTTTCGACTATTTTCTTATTATTAATAAGTATTATTAGGAATCCTCTTTCCTATTATCTTCTGTTTTATATATTTATATAATTGTTTTTATTTCTTTTGTTTGTACCATTATTAATATGTTACCACTACTATTTTATTATTTGTCATTAAACCCTTTTTTTTGCTACTATGTTTTATTGTTATGCATCGTTTAGTTTATTACGGTAATGTTATTTGTATGTGACATACCATTATTTTCGTTTTTTTTTTTTAATTTTTAATTTCCCCAATTCATTTATTAACAAATTTATTCTCAATTGTTTTTAAAATGATGGCAATGTTCGGTATTTAAAGAATTCAAAGGATCGTGCCTTAACGTACTGGTTTCACTTTCTTTGTTTGTTTTGAATATTCGAATATCCTCTTAAAGATAAAACGCACGTTTTAAAAGGCAAGATCACATTTGAGGGTCAAAAATGTTGTGTCCTAACATACTGGATGTAATGTTTTACCTCAAGGTGAGATGGTCTTTAATACACATTTGACTTACCTAAATATTTTAAAAGCCAATAAAAGGAGGATCGCGTCTTGAACTCTGTCCAAATCTTTAATTTTCGACATTTAAGACACTAATTAGTCGATTAAGTACCAATTTTTGGGCGTGTCGAGGGTGCTAATCCTTCCTCGTACGTAACCGACTCCTGAACCCGTTTTCTTAAAATTCGTGGACCGAAATGTTTATAAGGTGGCCCAATTACACCTCAAAAAAGGATTGGTGGCGACTCCCAACTTTCGTTTTCAAAAGTCGATTCCCGTTTTCAAAAATGGTTTCGACAGCTTGGCAACTCCACTGGGGACTAATAAGAGAGTCGAGCTATAAATTGATTATTTTCTGTCTTATTGTCGGAATTTAGAAACTCGATTTTTCTAAAAATACATGATCCTTACTTTGCATTTTCTGTGTCCTTATTGGGTTTATTTTTTCGTTGAATTTCTCTATATACTCTCGCATCATATCGCATGACCGTTGTGGTCACACCTCTTCAGTGGGAGTGAGAAACTATGTTTTCGTGAGCTTTTCACCTCCGCATGGGCTAGGGGATCACTTCCGGAATACATTTGTACTTATGTCTTCGTGAGGTTTTCACCTTCGCATGGGCATAGAGAAATGTATTCCCCTGAACTGAACTTGATCCATAGGAACCTATAATAGGCGAGGATCGATGAATCTTTTGGTTCAGGTCCCTTTACTCTAGAACTAAACCACATATAGTGAGCTGTAGGAACCCGCCTTAGGTAGAGTTACACCTAGCCCTAGTGGTTGCCCGAATAGGCGTTTGATAATTTCTTGATTGCTTTGACTTCTATTCTTATGCATGATTCTGACTTGTGTTTTTTCTTCTTTCTTTAATAGTGATTGCATAGCATTTTCATCATAAAATGAGGTGTCGATATACGGTTCGGTTACTAATAGAAAGTTTTGCCATGAAGAATGAATTCCTTGATAAAGTGAAAGACAACGCGTTTGTCCAAGGATGGTCGGAGAATGCATAGTTAGAGAAAGGTGACAGTTTGACAAAGGGGTACACGTCGGAGTTATGGGACTTTACCCGTATTAGTGTGGTTCAGAATGATCTTCAGGAGTTGAAAGAATTATGGAGTCACTGGGATGAGGAGATGAAGCAGCTACTCTACTGTAATTATGGTGATATTCCTTATCTCTTAGATGTTAAGGTAGATAGGTATTTGTTCCGCGCCATGGCTCAATTTTAGAATTCTGCCTACAGTTGTTTTATTTTCAGAAAGGTGGATCTAGCACCTACTGTCGAGGAATATACAGCCTTGCTTCGTTGTCCGAGGTTTCAAATTGATAAGATTTATTCTAGAGCTGTCAATACCCCAACCTTTGTAAAGAGGTTGATGAACATCACTGGGATGAGTGAGTAGTAGGTTGCAGCTCGAGTCCAGCAGAAACGCAATGAAAAGTGTATCTCTTGGGAAAATTTGAGAGATTTGATCCTAACACACCCTGATATGAAGAAAAGAGTTGATGTCTTCGCCTTGAGCGTTTATGGTTTGGTTATTTTCCCTAAGGCTTTAAGGCATGTAGATGAAGCAGTCGCCGATCTATTTGACCGATTTGGTAAATGAGTCACTCTTGTTCCTGCAATCTTGGCTGAGACTTTCAGATCTCTAAGTGTATGTCGGAGGGCAGGTGAAGGCAGATTTATTGTGTATGCACAACTCTTGTTAGTATGGTTTCATAGCCACTTTTTGAGGATAGAAAAGGCCTCTTACCGACCTTTTCTCGGAGATTACTTACCTTTGAAGGAGATAGTGACCATATCGAGAAAAGATTGCATAACAGATGAAAAATGGATGGCGATACTTCAAAATCTCCAAGAGGATGATATCGAATGGAAAGCCCCTTGGATGATTTCCGATGAGATTCTTTACCAATGTGGAAGTTATGATTGGGTCCCTTTGTTGGGGATTTAGGGAGCTGTTGGATACAAACCTCTGCTCGTATTGAGGCAATATAGATCGAGACAATTTATACTGATGACGCATGGGCTAGCTCAGAGTGGGTTCTCGTATGGGGAGAAAGACTCCAAAAAAAGAGCCGCGAGATTTATAATGCCTGGAACCAAACCTGCCAGATAAAGAGAGTTGCTGTGAATCCAATGGTGACTCTTGAGTATAATGAATGGTGGAGTAGAAGGGTTAACGATAATATCCCAAGGCCAAATTTGGAAGAAGCTCGACCGATAGAGGAATATCTGCGAGTGGTCTCCTCCTAATTGGAAATCATAAAACAAGACTTCAAAAAGAAAACCTCAGAGTTAGAAAAGAAAATAGAGCAGTTGGAGGAGGAAAAAGTGTACTTAAAGCTGGATGTTGATGTTCAAAAATCCGAGGCTGAGAATTTGAGAAAGAGAAAGAGAGAGGTTGAGGAGGAGGACGGATGATACCAAGAGGCGATTACAAACAGCTGCATAAGTCAATGAGAAATGCTGGCTTAGGTAAAACGTCTGAGCAGTGGAAGCAAGAAATCCAAGAGGAAAAGGCTAGGGCTGATTGGTGGGAGAGAAAGTTCTATGATGCTCAGGCTTGAGAAGTCGCTTGTAAAAAGAGTTTAGACGATAGCCAGAATGAAAAACAAATGTTAAGAGCTCGGGTGGCAGAGTTAGAAATGGCACTACAGCAACATCGGAGTCGTAACTCAGTGATTGAATTAAGGGCTAGCTTAAGTAAGATCGAGAATTTGAAAGGGAAAGTAGAAGAACTTGAGACTACACTTCAGAACTGTGAGTATCAAATTGAATTATTGGAAGCAAATAATGAGCAACTAAGGGAACAACTTCACCGATCTCAGGATCAGGTCCGAGATAGGGATTACCTCATGGGCGAAGCTATAGCTCAGATACGAGAGGTGGCTGATCATTTACAGACTTTGGCGGTCCAAGAATATGTGCTAGGAGTCAAATATGAGTTAGAGTCAGATCGGGGGCGAGAGTTAGCCTGCCTTCTTAGGAAAGTAAAAGTTTTAAGTGTTAGGGTAAGACTGTATATGTAGCTCATTTTATGTAAAAAATTTTATTTTTCAGTGAAGTTCTCTAAATGGAATTGAATGTGAATCGATGTCTCCTTTTTGCATTCATGTCATGCATTTGCATTGGATAGCATTATAAACATTAAGTTGCACAAAAGAATCCTATTAATTAGCGATAATTTATCTAGTTACACTGAAACATCGCTACTATACACGAATGAAAACAAAGGATATGGATCAGAGGTTAGAGAAGTTAGAACAAATGCAAAAGGAGATGCAGGAGCAACTGCAAGCTCAGATGCAAGAACAACTGGCTAGGATCCAGCAGGAGATGAGGGATCAAATGTTAAAGTCCTAGAAAAACATGTTGGAATCACAGAACAACATGATAAGCCAGCTGACACAGCTGTTTAAGCGAGGGTCTGACAAAGGAAAAGGCCCTATGGTTGATACTGGGAATGACAACGATGACTCTGTTTGTCCTCCAAGCTTTGCCCCAATAAGCATTCAAGCACAGCCACCAAGGGTGTCTATTAATGTTAAACCTCTGTATTAAACCGGCACTTCGGCACCGGTAAACTTCCCAACGGGCTCATGCTCTAACCCTGGAGACAATATGGCAAATCCTACGGTCCCTGATTTCGATGAGGTTGAAGGGGAAAAAGTAAGGGCGGAGCTCTCAAAGCAGCTCGAGGATCGGTGCAAATGGATAGAGGAGAAGTTCAAGGAGCTAGAAAGTGCTAATCATTACCGCGGAGTTGACGCAAAGGAACTCAGTTTGGTCCCAGACTTAGTACTTCCTCTGAAGCTCAAGATGCCAGAATTTGAAAGATATAATGGAACCAGCTGCTCTGAGGCCCACATTACAATGTTCTGCCGGAGAATAACGGGATATGTCAACAATGACCAATTGTTGATTCACTATTTTCAGGATTGACTGGGGCCGCAGCCAAATGGTATAATCAGTTGAGCCGTGCTCAGGTTAAATCATGGAAGGATTTGGCACAAGCCTTCATGAAATAGTATGGCCATGTGACCGATATAGCGCCTGACAGGATTACATTACAGAACATAGAGAAAAGGTCAGCTGAAAGCTTCAAGAAATATTCCCAGAAGTAGAGGGAAGTCGCTACGCAAGTCCAACCACCATTGCTGGAAAAAGAAATAACTATGTTATTTATTAATACCTTGAAGGTACCTTTCATTAATCATATGTTGGGGAGCGCAACTAAAAGTTTCGCAGACATAGTGATGTCTGGTGAAATGATAGAAAATACAATAAGTTGCGAGAAGATAGAAACGGGGGAAAGCACGAGGAGGTCAGCCCCGAAGAAAAAGAAAAATAAGGTAAGCAATGTGAGCTCAGGCTATTCAAAACCTGTCACCGTTAATCAATCGAAAATGGTAGTCACAGGCCAACAAGCTTCACCAAGGCAAGAGCCCAGTACCAGGAGGGATACGGAGAGGATACAGTTTACCCCTATCCCAGTGACATATAAGGAGCTGTACAAAAGCCTATTCGATGCACATGTTATAGCACCATCCTATCTAAAACCGTTGTAGCCTCCATACCCCAAGTGGTATAACGCAAATGCTCAGTATGAATACCATGCGGGGGCTGTGGGGCATTCAATAGAAAGCTGCATCTCGTTTAAGAAGTTAGTCGAGAAGCTCATCAATATGGGTGTTGTGAAGTTCGATGACACACCTGTGGTAGGTAACCCATTACCCAGCCATACTGATGGTGGGGTAAATACAATAATCGAGAATGTGAGGAGGAGAGTTAAGTTGAACGCGGATGAAGTAAAGACTTCGTTCAGGGAAGTTTGGAAGAAAATACTGGAAATGGGGCTGATCACGCAGAGTTTAAGGAGCAGCTCCCGAGAAGTGATGGACTATTGCAAATTTCATGGCGAGAAGGGCCATGAAATCCAGAGTTGCAAGAAATTCAGAGCCTTAGTCTAGGGTTTAATGGACAATAAAGAGTTAGAGTTCTTTGAGCTTACCGGAGAAGAGGACGTATGTGCTGCTGAAGAGAAGTTGATAGAAAAGGTTTGTGAGGCTAGCCACCCAATGGTCATCATTTCACAGCTAAAAATCAGTGAAGCTGAAGCAAGGGTGGCACCAAGAATCGTTATCCAAAAGCCCAGGGCTTTCCATTTTGAGGATAGCAAGAGGGTGCCTTGGAATTATAGCGGTAGTGTGATAGTTTCAGAAAAGGAAAGTTCGGCTAGTACACTAAGCACAGAAGCTGAACCGGTAAAGAAGAAGTCCTTTGTGATCAGACAAGGAGAAAAGATGACAGAACCACTAGTTAATGAACCAGTAATGGAGAACGAAGCCCAAGAATTTTTGAAGTTCCTGAGACACAGCGAGTATGGTGTTGTGGAACAATTACACAAGCAGTCGGCTTGCATATCAATATTGACTTTACTTTTGAGCTCGGAGACGCACCGTGGTGCACTGATGAAGGTGTTGAACGAAGCTTATGTCGCTAACAACATTTCGGTAAACAAACTAGACCGTCTTGTCAGCAACATATAACGTCTTGACGATGAAATACCACCGGAGGGCATGGGATCTACCAAAGCTTTGCACATTACTACTCACTGTAAGCGGTATATGCTACCAGGGGTGTTGATTGACAATAGTTCAGCGCTAAACGTCCTGCCTCTGTCCACATTAAACCGATTGCCTATAGATAGCTCTCATATGAAGACATGCCAAAATATAGTGAGAGCATTTGACGGCACTGAAAGGAAGGTAATGGGAAGGATAGAGATACCTCTTCTGATCGGGCCAAATACTTACGAGGTAGATTTCCCAGTAATGGACATCAAACCTTCCTATAATTGTTTATTGGAGAGGCCGTGGATTCATTCAGCATGGGCAGTACCATCATCGTTGCATCAGAAATTAAAGTTGGTGACAGAGGGCCGACTAATAACAATAAACACTGAAGAGGACATTATCGCATCCGTTGCTAGCGATGCACCGTACATTGACACTGATAGCGAAGGGGTTGAATGTGTGTTTCGATCATTAGAGTTCGTGAACTCAACCTTTATCACTGAAGGAGGTAGGATCCCGGTGCCCAGACTCTCTGAAGCTACAAAGATGAGTTTACAACTGACAGTAGGAAGAGGAGTGTTGCCCGGAAGGGGATTTGGGAAATATCTCCACAGACGAGTGGAAGTGCTAATTTTAGCAAGCAAGTGGGACCGTTTTGGCTTGGGGTATAAGCCAAACGCACAATAGAGAAAGAAAGAGCTGAAGAAGAAGTAAGAAAAGAGAAGAGCAAGATTAAGTGGGGCAGAGGTCAAATAGGAGCCGATGACCTTTCCCCATATATCCAGTACATTCGTGGCAGGAGGAGTTGTCCATCCTGAATTGAAATTCACAGATAAAGGAACGGCTGAGGGAATGATGAAGATCCTGAGCATCAATTCCGTATTAGAAGAAGGATCGGGAGAAGCAAACCTAGTGGGCGTTCGCCCCTGTGAGCCTGGAAGTGTTCTGAACAACTAGACTGTAGAGGAACTTCCTGTAGTTTTTAGAACTACTACAGAGTAATGTTCAAAAAACGCTTATTATTTTTTTTAGCCTAGGAACAATAAAAAATCTTTTGTGAAATGGGCCCATGTTCAAATCATTTATGCTTTCAATAAAGATGCATTTTTCATACCTCATCAAGCAATTGTTTTTTTTTCCTTTCTTCTTTTCTTCATTCCATTCATACCACACAAATAAAATTCTTAGATATTCTTTCGTACCTACAATAGGTACCCAGATGTTGATGTCATGAGCAACACTGCTATGAATTCAGAAATCTCTTTCGAGCAAGACATGTGTCTACGGGGATCACAGATTTTTAAAGATGACGAAGATAGTAGTTTATCTTTGGATTTGCTAAGGATGGTGGAACGAGAAGAAAAGCAGATTTTGCCTCACGAAGAGACAATTGAGATTGTGACCTTAGAAGTGGGGAAGGAGGTGAAAATTGGCACTTGTATAAAGGAGGAAACCAAGCAGAATCTCATTAAGCTATTGCAAGAATTCAGAGATGTTTTTGCATGGTCGTATCAAGACATGCCAGGGTTAAGCGCTGATATTGCGGTGCATCGCATCCTCATAAGAGAGGAGTGTAAGCCAGTTCAACAGAAGCTCCGAAGAATGAGACCTGATGTGACAGTAAAGATAAGGAAAGAGGTCAAGAAACAATTTGATGCTGGGTTCTTACAAGCAGTTAATTACTCAGAATGGGTAGCCAACGTTGTCCCTGTCTCTAAGAAGGATGGAAATGTGGGAATGTGCGTAGATTATAGAGATCTAAACAAGGCTAGCCCAAAGGACAATTTCCCGCTGCCTCACATTGACACCCTAATGGACAATACGGCAAGGTATTCACTGTTTTCTTTTATGGATGGGTTTTCTGGATATAATCAGATCAAGATGCACCCTGAAGATAAGGAAAAAACCACGTTCATAACCCTATGGGGAATGTTCTGTTATAAGGTGATGCCCTTCGGGTTAAAGAATGCGGGAGCGACATACCAAAGAGCCATGGTAACCTTGTTCCATGGCATGATGCATAAAGAGATCGAGGTCTATGTAGACGACATGATCGCAAAATCACGGATAGAGAGAGAGCACGTTCAAGCTTTGAGGAAATTATTCTCGAGATTGAGGAAATTTCAACTAAAGCTTAATCCAACCAAATACACTTTCGGGGCCAGGTCAGGAAAACTACTTGGTTTCGTGGTCAGTGAAAAGAGAATTGAGGTCGACCCAGATAAAGTCAAGGTTATACAAGAGCTGCCCCCGCCCCGCACTCAGAGAGAAGTTCGAGGTTTCCTTGGAAGGTTAAACTACATCGTCCGGTTTATTTCACAGCTGACAGAAAAATGTGATCCCGTATTTCATCTTCTCAAGAAACATAATCCAGGCGTGTGGGACGACGAATGTCAAATGGCTTTTGACAAAATTAAACAGTACTTGGCTAATACTCTGGTGCTAGTACCACCCAGTCCTGATAAGCCTTTGATTCTGTATTTGACCGTGTTTGACAATTCAATGGGATGTGTGTTGGGCTAGCATGATGAGACGGGAAAGAAGGAAAAGGCGATATATTACCTCAGTAAGAAATTTACTGAGTGTGAAATGAGATACTCGCCAATTGAGAGATTATGTTACGCCTTAGTCTAGATGACTTGGAGGTTGAAGCAGTACATGTTGTACCACACGACTTGGTTAATCTCGAAACTAGACCCTTTCAAGTACATGATGGGGTCAACCGCCTTAAATGGGAGAATGACCCGATGGCAAATTCTGCTCTCGGAATTTGACATAATCTATGTGAACCAGAAGGCTGTGAAGGTGAGCGCAATAGAAGATTTTCTAGCCAGCAGAGCTCTAAAAGACTATGAGCCTTTGAAATTTGATTTCCCAATGAGGATCTAATGTATGTGGCGACTGCTGAAGAAGACACGCCCGAAGATCATTCTTGGAAACTGAATTTCGATGGAGCATCAAATGCCGTTGGTAACGGAGTTGGGGCAGGCTTGATCTCCCCAAACGGAGATCATTATCCATTCACTTGTAAGCTGGATTTTGACTGCACAAACAATATGGCAGAATACGAAGCATGTATTATGGGAATTCGAGTAGCCATAGACCACAAAATCAGGGTGCTAGAGGTATATAGAGACTCTGCATTGGTGATCTATCAACTTAAAGGTGCATGGGAGACGCGAGATCCCAAGCTGATCAGTTATCGAAAGTTAGTTCTGAAGTTAATTGAGCAGTTTGATGACATCAACTTCTTTTATCTCTCACGTGATGAAAACCAGATGGCCGATGCCCTGGCTACATTAGCTTCTATGATCAGAATAAATGAACAAGAAGATATGAAGCCAATCTAGATGAGTATTTGTGAGTTTCTGGCTCATTGCTGCAATATAGATGAAGAAGAGGAGAGAGATGATCATCTTTGGTATCATGACATTTTAAAATATGTAAAAAACCGTGAATACCAAGAGCAAACAACTGAAAATGACAAGAAAACGTTAAGAAGGCTCGCCAATGACTATGTCTTAGATGGGGATATCTTGTATAAAAGGAGGAAGGATCAAGTGTTGTTAAGATGCGTTGATGTTGTCGAAGCGAAGAAAATCCTGGAAGAAGTCTATGAGGGTGTCTGTGAGACGCATGCCAATGGTTTTACAATGGCTCGACAAATCATGAGATTCGGATATTATTGGTCTACGATGGAGGGAGATTGCATCTGTTACGCCAAGAAGTGCCATAAGTGCCAAATTTATGGAGACAAGATCCATGTGCCTCCTTCACCTCTCCATGTTATGACTTCCCCATGGCCTTTCTCAATGTGGGGCATTGACGTCATTGGGCCAATTTCACCAAAGGCTTCTAATGGTCATCAATTTATTTTTGTGGTCATTGATTATTTTACCAAATGGGTTGAGGCTGCTTCATACGCCAATGTCACAAAGTCGACAGTTAGCAAGTTCTTAAAGAAGGAGATCATCTGTCGATATGATATGCCAGAAAGAATCGTATCTGACAATGTGTTGAATTTGAACAATAGCGCGATAGTGGAGGTCTGCAGCCAATTCAACATTAAGCACCACAACTCGTCACCATGCCGCCCGAAATGAATGGCGCGATTGAGGCAGCTAATAAAAATATCAAGAAAATTGTGGGGAAAATGACTGAAACCTACAAGGATTAGCATGAAAAGTTGTCGTTTGCCTTTTTTGCCTATCGAACTTCTGTTAGAACTTCTACGGGGGCAACACATTTCTCATTGGTTTATGGGATGGAGGCAATTTTACCCATTGAAGTCGAAATTCCTTCTCTTCGGGTTTTATCAGAGCTGAAATTGGACGAAGCAGAGTGGATCCAATCCCATTATGTTCAACTAAACTTGATTGAAGAGAATAGGCTGAAGGCTATTCGTCATGGTTAAATGTACCAAAAGAGAATGATGCGAGCTTACAACAAAAATATTTGCCCTAGGGTATTCCATGAAGGGGACTTAGTATTGAAAAAGATTCTCCCTATACAAAAGGATTTCAGAGGAAAATGGATGCCAAACTAGGAAGGACCTTATGTAGTGAAAAATGCCTTTTCTGGAGGAGCATTAATATTAGCTGAAATGGATGGCAAGAGTCAGCCTAACCCAGTGAATGCGGACTCAGTCAAAAAGTACTTCGCCTGAGGAGGAAATGGGCCAAGGTGAAAACCTGCAAAGGGCGCTTTGAGACCAAAGGGGCTTTGAATTGAAAACCCGTGAAAGGGCAATTCAAATGTTTGATGAGAAATGGAGCGTGCGTTAGCCATCTTGTACCTGAGTTAACAACGATGAGATATGCTACATCTTAAGGGCATCGACAAAGTACTACAGATCTCCTAGACACATGTTGAATTTAGAGTGGTCTTCAAGAAGTTCGTACAGAGAAGCTCAGGCCGAGATATCTGAGACACCAGTTTCATTTTCCCATTCTTTGTATTTTAACGATATTTGCTTTCTTTGCTCAATCCATTCTTTACGGACTTTACAGACCTTGTTCATAATAAACTTCAGTCTTATCCATGTCTATAATCTTTTTCAAGCATTTCATATTGAAATAATTATTAATAACGCTTTCACAAAAAAAGTTTTGCATATTACTCTGAAAGGTCTCTAAATAATACAAGAACCTGAAACATGACAATTATTTAGAACTCACCAGGCTTAAAGGGCTGGAAACGTAGGAGAGATAAGGGTCCGACCACCTCTCCAGGTTCTCTGCTATTAGTTGAACGAGAAAACATACGTCAATGATATTACCTTAGCAAACAGCAAGCAATGACAAATCAAGCGTTAAAATAGATCATTCTCATGAAATTTTGCATTCTTTCATCTAAACATTCATAATACATTTAGTTTGGAGCATTTGATTCATTCTGATCATGGCATCCTAATCATTTGACATAAGCATAGGCCTCAGGAAATCACTTTTACAGGTGGATTCCTCAGTGGACAGCGTAGCAGGATTGACTAAAATTTCAGCAGGCTTTAACTCCCTAAGCAATAGGGTAACAAGCTGAAAATTACAGATCTTATCTCCCTAAGCAATAGTGGGGCAGATCGAAAACAGCAGGCTTTAACTCCCTAAGCAATAGGGTAACAAGCTGAAGATTGCATGCTTTAACTCCCTAAGCAATAGGGTAACAAGCTAAAAATTACAGATCTTATCTCTCTAAGCAATAGTGGGGGCAGATCGAAAGCAGCAGGCTTTAACTCCTTAAGCAATAGGGTAACAAGCTGAAGATTGCAGGCTTTAACTCCCTAAGCAATAGGGTAACAAGCTGAAAATTACAGATCTTATCTCCCTAAGCAATAGTGGGAAGCGATCGAAAGCAAAGAGCTTTAACTCCCTAAGCAATAGGGTAACAAGCTGAAGATTGCAGGCTTCAACTCCCTAAGCAATAGGGTAACAAGCTGAAGATTACAGATCTTATCTCCCTAAGCAATAGTGGAGTAGATCAAAGATACAGGCCTTAACCCCCTAAGCAGTAGGGTAACAGGCTAAAATGTGCAGATCTGAGCTCGCTGAGCAGTGGTGGAGCAGGTCGAAGACTTGCCTTAACCCCCTAAGCAGTAGGTTAACAGGCTAAAAAATACAGATCTCCCCTAAACAGTAGTGGAGCAGATCTAAGACCGAGACTTGACAGGTCCCGACAATTTTGGCCCATTTAAAGTCTTTGCCCTATTCTCGTTACACGATAATGAGCAAAGAGGGGCAGCTGTTATGGCCCAAAATGGCCTGGCCCAAACCATTAAAACTAAAACCTAACACAAGCAAAAGCACTACCCAAGCAGCCCAAAACCCAACAAAAACAAACCCAGACCCAAACTAAACTATGGCCCAATTGGCCTATAAGCATAAAACAGTTTTGGCAAATTTGAAACCCTAACCCCAAACCCCTTTTTTGTGCCGTTTCAGCAAAGGTATCGCGCACCGGATGCCACCACCCGCTGACGTGCGCAACACCACCACGCTACGTCAGAAACGTGCTCGATCACGCACCTGCAAACAAGCAAGAATCAGTTGTAAAAAAAAGGCTATAAAAGCTCCAAAACGAATGTAAAAAGAATCTTTTTTTTTCCGAATATAATAGAGAATATACAAAGTCAAGAGTAAATTGAGAATCGGGACAGAGGTTCGAAAGGTGATTTTTTCATTCTTTTTTGGAATTTTCTCTTGATTCAGATTTCGTTGGTTCTTTTTCTTTTCCATTATTTTTCAAACGGTTTTAAAAAAAACAAGAGAGGGAGAGAGGGGACATACAGGCAAACTCGCGACGTCGGTGGCCTCGGCACGCCGGATCTCCGATGAAGGCGGCACAGGTCTAAAAGGAAAAGATTTGAGAGCTTTCTCTCTATTTTTTTAGGAAAAATAAGAGAAATGATGGATAATTTTTTTTGGGTTTTCTAAAAGATTGTTCAATGTTTTAAAAAAAAATAAAAGGAATGCTTCATTTGTTTTATTTTTTTTTATTCTCAAAAGTAGAGCCTGGGGAAGGGGAAAGGCAGGCCGTGCATTGAATATATGGAACTGCGCATATTTCTTTTAAATGGGCAATTTTCACGACTAGTCCCTCTCCTCTGCGCCTACGTTCAATCGAGTCCTTTTTTTGTTTTCTTTAAATGCTTTCAAATTACCCCGGAAATTCGCGCTCAGACCCCTCCCTCCTTACCCGCGTGTGCATTTTGGTCCCCTTGTCTCCTTTTATTATGTTTTCACCCCAAAATTTTATTTTTTAATTCAATTATGCCCTATTTCGATTATTTTAGACACTTTTACCATAAAATTAATTATTTTTAGTATTATTATTTTTATTATTACTATTTTATTATACTTTACTGTTAATAGTTAATATTATTTTATTACTAATATTATTTATTATATTCTACTATTATAATAGTTGGTACTATTTGTTTTTATTAATATATTAAATAAATATTTTTTCTTATGTATATAATTTCCTAGAGTTTTACCATATACTTATATTTCTTTGTTTTAAAATTACTACAATATTAAATTCAAATACTTCTAAAATTATTTTTATATATGTACACACAACGTTATTAATTGTTTCATATATATATTTTATTATTGATTCCATATTTATATTGTGTATTTATTATTTATTTATTTTTTTAATTTTTTTTCCTAATTATACGTATACAATTATTTTTTTTGAAGATCCCATTTTAAAATTATATTTTGTTTGTTTCGACTATTTTCTTATTATTAATAAGTATTATTAGGAATCCTCTTTCCTATTATCTTCTGTTTTATATATTTATATAATTGTTTTTATTTCTTTTGTTTGTACCATTATTAATATGTTACTACTACCATTTTATTATTTGTCATTAAACCCTTTTTTTTTGCTACTATGTTTTATTGTTATGCATCGTTTAGTTTATTACGGTAATGTTATTTGTATGTGACATACCATTATTTTTGTTTTTGTTAAATTTTTAATTGCCCCAATTCATTTATTCACAGATTTATTCTCAATTGTTTTTAAAATGATGGCAATGTTCGGTATTTAAAGAATTCAAAGGATCGTGCCCTAACGTACTGGGTTTCGCTTTCTTTGTTTGTTTTGAATATTCGAATATCCTCTTAAAGCTAAAACGCACGTTTTAAAGGCAAGATCACATTTGAGGGTCAAAAATGTTTTGTCCTAACGTATTGGATGTAATGTTTTACCTCAAGGTGAGATGGTCTTTAATACACATTTGACTTACCTAAATGTTTTAAAAGCCAATAAAAGGAGGATCGCGTTTTGAACTCTGTCCAAATCTTTAATTTTCGACATTTAAGACACTAATTAGTCGATTAAGTACCAATTTTTGGGCGTGTCGAGGGTGTTAATCCTTCCTCGTACATAACCGACTCCCAAACCCGTTTTCTTAAAATTCGTGGACCAAAATGTTTATAAGGTGGCCCGATTACACCTCAAAAAAGGATTGGTGGCGACTCCCTACTTTCGTTTTCAAAAGTCGATTCCCATTTTCAAAAATGGTTTCGACAATACATGTATTCTAAATATGTAAATATCAACTCAATTTAAATAGTTTAATTATTGTTTACCAATTATGTCATTGGTTCAATAGTGAATTTGTGTAAGTTTTGAATTGATTAGCATGAGGTCCAAAATTTGACATTTGTAAACTTATTCCTCCTTCCGTTGTAGATAAGCAAGTGAATCTAATGTAATTTGTTTGGCATAGTTTTAAATCATGTTACCTGCACCTCCTACTCACAATATTGTATAAAAAAATATAAATGACATTATAATATCAAATTAATTTTGTTCAAGGATCATGTTAGGTATTCAAGTCTGAAGTCTCCTATGATATCAAAAGGATTCGAATAAAAATATTTAGTTAAAAATAAGTTTGGATAGAAAATTTAGGTCTTTAAAATGGGTTGAGTTTGAACTTCAACATTTAAAGTTTAAGTCTGACTCGACTGAATTTGTTGACTAATATAATAATATTATAGTAATATTATATGAGTAGGCATAAAATAAATTTGAGTTAACTTTCATAAATATAGATAGATTTGAGCAAAATTTGTTACCCATATTTCAAACCGAATTTAAACAAATATAAAATTTATTAACATTATATAAGCTCAATATCAAATAAATCCAACTCGATTTGTAAACACCTCTGCAAACAACAAAACAATTCTATCTCTATAACTTCATCATGCTCAGTTTTTATATAAAAAAGAAAAAGAAATTATAAAGGGAAAATCATAGAAATTCAACATTCACATTCACATAAAAATCCCTCCTAAATTGATATTTATCCACTGAAAAACCATTCCATGCGTATCTTACTCATTTCCACGTGAAAATAAACAGCAACATATCTGCAACTATCCAAAAAGTATATTAATATTAAAAAAAAAAAACATTACGAGTGAATAATGAACTTCGACAAACATACTTAAAAGTATGGGTTGAGCTCGAACTTCAATATGTAAAACCTGAATCTTGCTCGTTTTCAAGTTTATAATAAAGTATTTTTTTTTCTTTTATATATTATATATTTTATATCATATTGAATTAAATATACTATAATATAAACATAAATATTAAACGACATGATAATATTTTTATGAAATTTAATAAAAAATATAATGGTGGTAAAAATAAATAACTAATAGATATTAAATAATAAACCTAAATTAATTTGAGTTAATTATTTATATATATGAATAAATTTGAATAAAAGTTAAAAGCTCACATTTTAAATTGAGTTAGACTTAACAACTGTGTATGTTATTAATACCATGTATTGATCCAACCTAAATTCAACCCACAAGTACTTCTAATAAAAAATTTAAGACGTGAATCATTTTTATTAATACTTTTATCATGTATCTAAAATATAATAAAATCATAAACAGGTAAACACATTAAAATATATGTCATTTTAGCAAATACTTTTTAAAGTTTCATAACAATCCTATTAGTAAAGTTACTTTTCCAGAAATGTTGTGTTGTTTTGATAAATTATTGGGATATAGCTTCAAATAAAAAATAGTTATTTAAAAAATAAAAAATAAATTGCACTCAATCTTCAAATATCATTAAAGGTATTACAAAGAGCTTTATACTAATAGTTCGATTGTATTTTGCTTCGTTAATAAAAGTATGGACAAATTAATCCTTATACGTCGGATCAAAAAGCAAGCGAGTCATTTTGTTAAAAATTGGTCTATGTATGTCAAATATGAGGCAAGCTGACACTCTATGTGTAATTATATGGTTATTTTGTCAGTTATGCCAGTTTTTAAGAACAAAAATAGAAGAAATTTTTAACAAAAATAACCAGTTTGCTCATAAAAATTAATTTACCAATTTTTCAAATAAAAAGACAAAATACAATCTAACGGCTAGTTTAACATACTCCATTATACTTTACCTTCAAATATCATTCATATATTATATACGATATTGTTTGGAAGAAATTGTAGAAGTGATAGTACCTTTAACTTGAAGTAATTCATGGTTTTAACTTCCGGAGCCACGGTTTGATAATTGGATGAGGGGGGTACTTGCTTCTCCTCTTTCAATTGGTTAAATATTACTGTAAACCCTTCCCCCGATGTGGGATCTGTTTCATCCCATTCCCCAAATTTTGGTACTGATGCTGTTCTATGATGCTGTTCTCATCCAATCCAAAAAAAACCATCACATTAATCTTCATAATTTACTACTTATGCTATTAATCTGTTTTTACTCGGCCAAGAACATGATAATTATGTCAGGCATACTTACTTTATTACCATCAAGTTGATGGTTCCCATTTCTTTGTGATTGTCCTGAGACAGATGCAGAGAAGGCACTTCCCCCAGGCCGACCATTCTTTTGACCCGAGTTTCGACGTCGATGACTCGAATGCAGAATCGAACGGTCCGATCCGGTGTTGTTTTCGGATTCCAGTGCTGTGTCCCGTTGCCTTCTTGCGCTCTTTTGATGATCATAAGAAGAACCATCTTTATTAGCAGCATTCCGATGGTGTTTATCGGCCGTAACTGGCACGGACCGGCCATCGTAGTTGCTTTCCGGGCCTCCCCTCGTATATATGAAGGCCTCAGGATTCTCCTCAGGGTCATTAGGGTTCATCCTTATGCCAGCTTTCTCTTTGCGAGCATTTTCAAAGTAGGTTGTATATGGTAGATCACCATTGTCCCAGTCACCAAATTTTGGAACATGAGAACGCTGTAACAAACCATACAAGTCACCATTACTACAGCATCATAAATGACAATTGAGATGATGTTGATATGAACTTACCAGCTTTGCTTCAGACATATCTTATTGTTGCTTTAGAGGAGACATAGTTTTTTTTTTTTTTTTTTTTGGGGGAGGTGCGGGGGGGAGAGGAGGGGGGAAGATGGGATAAATATATATGATCTCAAATGATCATAATAACAAACCCAATAAATTAAAATAAACAACCTCAACTGTATATTCTGAAAGATTGTAACTTTACAACTTTTAGACAGAGATGAGAAGAACATGAAATCAATAAAATGTTTTGAAAGTTGTATTTATAATGTAACCCCACCTACAAGAGCCACTGCTTTAATGGATGTTGAATGAGTTGGTTGGTTTTTTTAACAAGAAGATCAAATCATACACAACTAAACTGCATTAATTAGAGACAGCTTCACAATATCAAAGAATAATCATGATGGAGGGAAAAAGAAAAGCTTACAGCCATTGATGATAATATGAGAGTAATATAGAAGATTGTTGCTTCAGATTATCGAGGCAAAACCAATGAAGGAGTCGAGTATAAAAAAAAAGAAGAAGAAAAAGTTGACATTTTAAAGGAAAGTTAGTGAGTTTTGACCTGCGGAAAATCCGAGGAGTAAAAGACTCGCTTGATTCAGACAATGATTCGATAGTATCAACGCAGTTAAGCCAAATAATCAATAATTCTTCTGAGTTTTGGATTCTTTAAGAAAAAGGATATTTTGTTAACAAGGCTTACTCGATTCCATCTTTGAACACTCTTTTATGTTTTATCCACTTTTTTTTTTTTTAATTTTAAGAAAAGGATAAACTATTAAAATAGTCATTTTTGTTTACCTCAAGTTACATTTTAGTCACATATGTTTGAAATTTTAAATTTTAGTCACTTACATTAACGTGTTGTAACATTTTAGTCACTAAGTCGTTAATTTCCGTTAATGGTATAAAAGTTAGCTGATATGGCACTTTAAATCATCATTTCAAACAAAAATTTTAGGTTAAATTATACAATTGATCCCTATATTTTTTCGTTTTGAGTAATTTGATTTTTTTCTTTTATGTTACTCTCCCCTTCTTTTTTTTATTCTCTTCTGCTTCTCTTTCTGTTTTCCTCCTTTCTCCATCTCTTTTAATGTAATTTTTCTATATTTTCCATTTTTTAAAGCTAAAGGGGAAGAATAAAAGGAAAATAAATAAATAAAAAGAAAAAATAAATTGTTCAAAAAAATAAAACTGTAGGAACTAGTTTTAACAAATGTAATATATGAAAAAATTACTTTAAAAGAGATGGAGAAGGGAGGAAAATAGAGAGAGAAGCAGAAGAGAATGGAAAATAAAGAAAAAAAAAAGAAAGTTAAAAAAACATAAAAGAAAAAAATTAAATTATTCAAAACGAAAAAATATGAGGATTAATTGTATAATTTAACCTAAATTTTTTATTTGAAATGATGATTTAATGTGCCACGTTAGTTTACTGTTATACAATTAACGGCTCAATGACTAAAATATTACAACATGTTAATGTAAGTAACTAAAACTTAACATTTCAAACATAAATGACTAAAATATAATTTGAGTTAAACAAAAATAATTATTTTGATAGTTTACCCTTTGAAAAATTCATTCTCAATATTTTGGGATTTTTCACTTCGACCCTTAACCTTTTTTTTTTTTTAAATTTAATTTCAATCTCACTCACATGGTTTCATTTTGTTCTAAATAACCCCAAACTTCACAGAGTCCGTCAGTCAACTGACGCCGTGACAAATAAGCAGATAACTTGGGAATGTTTTTTTTTAAAGGAATTAAAAAATAGTAAATAAAACCTTTAAAAGTGATATCTTCAATTGTAAACCCTAAATGAAATTTTGTCTATCATACTTAACCTTATATTTTCAACAAATTACGAACTAGTGGAAGTTTGTTTTGATATTCCGAAACCACAAACAGGGGTGGGTAAGGGAACAGAGTTGTAGGCTAAATTGAGGTGGGTTCAGGAAAGGAGCAGATATCATTGATTGAGAAAGAGAAGGCACAAGCAATTCTGCCATTTCAGTAGCCACTCTGCTTTTGAAATGGTGTTATATTAGAGTCATTTGGTGTTCATGGGATTTCGTATGTTGCTATTTAAGTAAAATTTAAATGGCAAACCAAAAACATAAATAAAATTACCACTATTGAATTAAAATCAGACATTCCAGCCATCAGCATCAAAACCAAGATCAGTAACTTGTTTTCATTGTTTAATCAGTAGGGTTAAGCAGCTTACCGGCTAGTTATTCTTTCTCTAGAAACGAAGAAGAAAGCTTCAAGAAAAATGAAATTGAAGGGAGTCACCGAGAAAAGTTAAAAATACAAAATGAGAGCGAGAGCGAGAGCGAGACCGATCGAAAACTACTAACCTTCCAACCAAATACGATAGCTTCTCCTCTTCTGTCTATGCTTCAATAACTTATTTCCTTCCAGATTTTGTATCGGAAGATTTGGGGTTTCTCTCTAAATACTGTTTTCGATCAATTTGAGGTTGGGTAAACTACAAAATAGTCTCTTTTATTTGACTCAGATTACATTTTAGTTACTTATATTTGAAATGTTACGAAGTGATCACTCTACTGTTAAGCTCCGTTACTTCCCTAACAGCGATATTATGTGGCATTCCAAATTAAATTTATTTAATTAAAAATATATTTTCATCTCAGCAATTAGACATCTAAGTTGACATTTAAAACCCATTTGAATTGCCACGTAAGACTATTGTTATGGAGGTAATGAATTTTAATGATAGAGTAATTACTTCGTAACAAAATGATAATATAAGTGACTAAAATATAATATTAAGCAAATAAAAGTGGCTATGTTTTTAGTTTACCCGCTTTGTGTCTTAATTTTCATTTCCTGTTTGAGTTTTTTTTAATTCACCATCTTTTAAATATACATTTTCAACCTCATCATTTTATGTGGTTTGCTATGTTGGAATGCCACATTGGATAAAATAATCAAGTGGCGCTCATAAGTGGTGTGCACAAACTGACCTTTAGTTGACTGACGGAATCTGTAAAATTTAGGGTTATTTGAAACAAAATACAATAATGTGAGTGAGATTGAAATTAAAAAAACATTAAGAGCTGAAGTGAAAAAACTCCCAAAACATTGAGGGTAGATTTTACAATTATGCTTTTTTATTAAAAAAATTAGTGGACTACACTATTGGTTATAGGTATTGAAAATAAAAAATTTTACAATATGGCATTATCATTACATACTTTTATAATTTTAGTCATTATCGTTACATGCTTATTTAAAAAAAAAATCTTTATAGAGAATTAAATTATTCAACTATTGAGATGAAACACATGTTTTTCAACTGTAAATACAAATTTTTCCAGTAAAAATCCAAGTAATTGTTTATAAAATCTCAAGTTTTCTCTTTTACTAAAAAAAAAAAAACTAAGATTAATTTTTAAAAAAATAAAATGACTTTTCTCGTAAAAATCCAAGTTTTTCCGATAAAAAAACTCATGTAATTCTTGTAAAAACACCAAACTTTTTCCTTTTACTAGAAAAAAACTAAAATTAATTATAAAAAATGAAAGGAAAAAAAAAGATAAATTGGTTTTTCATATAAAACTAAGTCTTTCTTATAAAAACTCAGTCAATTCTTTGTAAAATCTCAAGTTTTTTTTTTTATTAAGAAAAAATTAAAAAGATAAAATGATTTTTCTAACTCAATTTTTTTTAATAAAAATTCATATTTTTTACTAAAAAAAAGCTAAAACTAATTCTTAAAAACAAAAAAAAATTAAAAGATAAAATTAATCGGCAAAAAATAAAAACTTACAAAAATTAAAATTCTAAAATAAATGTATATAATGATAAATCAACTGTAAGTCATTAAAATGATAAAATTATATAACAACAATGACTAAAATGATAAGAATATATAATAAGATTCCACATATTGTAAAAAAAAATTATTTTTAATTATAAAAATGATAACTAAGTATATATTTTTAGTCAAAAAAGTAATTTTTAAATAATTTGTGGCATGAATCAGGCCTTTTGTCCATCTGTTTGCTTCCTACTACGTGCACCCTCCACTTTGAACTTTAATTTTAATAAATGCCATGTCAAATCATAATCAAAGAAAATTAAAAATATATTAGATTAAAAATTTTCAAAATTTTGTCATTTTTTCCAACTATTGGAAAAGAACATTTAATACTTAATTCCTAATTTTCTAAAACAAATTAAAAGTTTTGAAAAAAATTTAAGTTAATTCAAAAATAGTATTTTAAAATTTTTAATTTTATAAGTATGTAAAGTTACATCCAATAATGATTTTTCTTTTAATTTTTTGAACTTATATAAAATACTATCTTTTATAATATCAGTTTTTCATAATTTTCATTTTTGATTTTATTTCTAATATTTTTATTATTTTAGAAAAAAAAATCAGACATTATTAGAATTTTAGTAGTTTTCCGAAATTTTTATATTTCAGGATTTTTTTCAAAAAAAAAATTCAGGAATAAAAATAATTTATATAGATTCAAAAAATTAAAATAGTTTAATTTAAAGCTATAAGTATTAATTAATTTATATAAAAAAAGATAGATTCATGAAATTTTAGATTTTTTTTATAATTTTATGATTTTTCATTATTGTAATTTCAGAAAATCTTAATGTTTTCGTAGAAAAGTTGATTTTTTTTAAAAAAATCTAACTTTATTTTTTTTGAAATTATTACAACTTTTGCATTTATTATAAGTTATTGTTAATTATGTGATTTTAATGTGCTGTTTTGTATATGAGTCACTTTTGTTAACTATTTATTTGTTATGTCTTCAATTTCAACAACAATAGTTTATTGGAGTTAATAATTGAATTGAGATTTAAAACTTTAGAAAATATAAAAATTTAATTTATTAAAACGGGAATTGGGTGAGATAATAACTGTCTCTCCTACCGTAACTAATGATTGATGGTTTGATTCTCGCCCTAAGAGTGAAGCAACTTTAAAATTTGTGGCTAGCATTTAACATTTACCTCTTATTAAATAAAGTATAATTTTTTTTACAATATTTGAGGTGGGAATCAAAGTTACATTGTTTGAATTGATGTCAAATGAGTTTTTGACAAAAGTTTTAACCACTTCTCTAGATAAGTTCAAGAATATTAATGAACTTGATTATTGCAATTGCTCATGATACCCTTTTTTAGTTTAGCTTTTGATTAGCCTTTAGAATCTATTTTTTAATTCAAGGTCCATTTTTACTAATTGGAATTAAAGAATTAGTATATCTATTCTGCCCAAGATGGGAATAAGCTAGGGTTATGGATTTATAAAGACAAATATAATATAATTCTATGTACATTTTCAAAACTATATGATACATCTAAGTTGTGACTTATTAGTCAGGTGTTTATCTTTCCAAGAATAGAGGTGGAGTGAAATGGTATGAATGAAGCAAGAATACATGCAACGTGTTACATGTTGTCGAAACCATTTTTAATTGAAAAGCTAGTTTGATGATATTTGAGAAAAATGAAAAATTTATGGATAATAAGCTAATACATACATGGTTATGATAATAAGCAACTTAAATAAATAATAATAAATCTATGGATAAACCATTTCATAAATAATACCAAAATGGAAGTACATTGGATAATGATGTATATACACACCGAAGGAAATATATATTACTTAAGCATATGGTAACATATACACCAACAGAGCAATTTGATAACATGTTTAGAAACATTGAACGAAAAAAGAAAAGGATGATGGGACTACAAAGGAAATTTTACCAGCAAATTGGTGACTTTAGATTGCTGCTTTTAATCAACTGTGGTAATTCCCTCGACCCTTGGGATGGATTTGACGTTATCCCCTTGTCTCACATTCTCGTTCTTCCACGACCCAGATGTCAAAATTATAGAATCACGGTTTGTTCGTTGCGCTTCTTGTGATATATTCTTTCGCTTCAAGTCACAAACGAGATTTGCACCACCATGATGAAAAATGATCTACCTTTTTATTTTTTATTAATTTATAAATTATAAATATTAAAGTACATATAAATAATATTTTCTTTTTAGCAATTGGAGTAAATGTGAGATTAGTAGAAATTAAACCTAAATTCTTATCTCATAATACAAATATTCTTACTACTACATCAAAAAATTATTGATATGTAAAAATAATATTAAAATATACACTATTATAAATGAAATTTAAATTCAATTTGAATTTGATTTGGACTTGGTCTAGACAAAATGAGGGTAATACACTTATAACAAGATCATTGGGCGAGTACTGATTGAGTTATTTTCGTAATGGTATGTTGTTGGGGAGAGCTCAGCCACAATACTATAGTGGAATGACTTCGTGACTAAATTAATTTATAATTAATAGGCTAAAAGTTAGAACTTAATCATAAATCATTTGAGTCTCAATTGTATATGTCCAATCGACCCCTCCGCTAGCTCGTTGAAACCAGAAATGAATTGCATGCTGAATCAAATGAACAAAAATGAATAGAAATGATGAAATAAAGAAATGAAAAATATTTAGAAATGATCATGATTTTATTCGAAATGGAGAAATGAAATCATTTGAAAATGAATGCGGTTTTCTCCAAAATAAAAATGAGAAATGAATTCATTTAGAAATGAATAAGGATTTCTCAAAAATGATCATAAGATTAGGTTTATGTTTCTGAGCTATTTTAAAACTCGAAAATGAAAATAAACCATATGATCATAGTGAACAAGTTGAATGTTAAAATATTAAATATATTTTCTCAGAAATTTTGTCAGGGATAAAATCGTCATAATTTTATCAGAAGTAAAATTGAGATAAGAAAATTATTTAATTAAATATAAATATTGAAGTTTATTTTGGGAAACAGAAAAATAGAATCGGGTTGAATCAAATTACAAAGTATTAAGTCGAAAAGCTCGAGATGTACTCGTAATTGAACTTGATGTGAGAGAGGCCTAAAATCTTCTAATGGAATATGAAGAGGCAACAACCCTAGTAGGAATACTAGGGGTGTGTCGCCCACCCTAATCCTGCTCTAAGTAAGAAGTGTTTTTCTATTTAAAATAAACTTCTCTAATTCTACAAGGGTTTTACATTCTCTTCCTATAAATATATATTTTGTCGATTTCTATTTAAAAAGAGATTTTTTTTTGTTTTCACCCCAAAAGAAAAGAAGACCATTTCCGTTCAAACCCACACTCAAAGTAATTCATGGTACGAGAATAGCGACGAAGACTATTTGGTTAAAAGCCAAGAACGAAAAGGATCCGTCTATATGAAAATATAGAGACGATTTTGGTCTATGGTTTATTGCTATAAATATCATAAACTTGGTCGGTTTTCAAAATTTTTAATTTTTGTTGTGCAAGAAAACCATTTTCAAACCATTTTTTTTAACAATACGATTTGTTGTCACCTTATCTCTTTATATTGTGCATTGAGGGCCACCGTTACTTTCTTTGGAAGGCCGAAGCATGTGGAGATATACATGGCGTCTCAGTTTGTCTGTGTGTGCTGAGTGTGACAAATATGATATTTACAAATGACATTTTTCTTTTCTTTCAGGCAATGGATGTTGAGTGTGGTTCTGTTAGGCGCATCTTGAAGCTGTATGAATAAGCCTCTAGATAGGTAATTAATTTGCAGAAGTCAGTCAATATGTTTAGCTCGAACATTAACCTTTTGGCGCACACAACTGTTATGAAGGTCTTAGGAGTGAGTGAACTGTTGAATCATGGTCGCTACTTAGGCCCTCCGTATTTTATCGATAGGAACAAGAAGAAAATTCTCTCTTTTGTATGGGATCGATTAAGTAAACGACTTTATGGTTGGGAGAATATGGTGCTCTCTCATCCTAGTAAAGAGGTACTCTTGAAAAATGTGGCTTAATCTCCTCATGTTTTTTGCATAAGCGCTTTTCTTTTACCTTTTAATGTTTGTAACGAGTTACAAAAAATGATGAACTCCTTCTGGTGGGGTTCTAGTACGGATGGTCAACGTGGAATTCGATGGGTAGAATGGGATAAGTTATGTGCTCCTAAAAAGTATGGGGTCTTAAGATTCTGTAATCTAAGGTGTTTTGATTTGGCTATGCTTGGTAAGTAAGTTGAAAGGCTAATATCTCAGAAAAATAGCTTGGTGAGATGTATTTTTATTAAGGAATTAATGGTTGTGGTTGTTAGCAGTTAGTTCATTTGTACAATAAGCAGTCCGTTAGTCTGTTACTGATCAGTTATTATTAATCAGCTGCTAACTATGACTTGTATATATATATCGTTGGATATTGTTCTTTTGGGATATGAAAGAATTACTCATTCTTGATCTCTAAGGTGTCTTCTCAATATGGTATCACAGCCATAAAATTTATTTTTTTAGTCACGTGTTTTAATGGCTACTGACGCTGTTTCTGAAATTGATGACGACAATCATCAGTCGTTCAATACCACTGCTCCCGGTGATGGCTCGTCCCCTGATCCTGGCCTTAGTCTTTTGCTCAAAGTTCATCAGTTTTCTAAAATGGTACAGTGAAACTCGGTGATTGTAATTTCTTTTTATGGAAACAACAAGTGATGCTCATTCTTGAAGGATATGGTTTGCATAAATTTGTTCTTGGTACTATTGTTGTTCCTCCACAGTCTGTTGTTGATACTAATGGGGTTCTTGTTCCCAATCCTGAGTTATTGTTTCACATGCAACAAGATAAGTTGTTAGCTTCATGGCTATTATCCACTGTCAGTGATGATGTTTTGGTTCATCTCAGTGGTGCCCGAATGAGTTTTGAAGTATGGAACAGTGTGTCGCGTAGGTTTGCTTCAAAATCTACTTTAGCGATCTCTACTCTGCGCCATTCTCTTTATTCTCAGAAGAAAGGATCCTTAACGGTCAAAGAATACTTGGCTAAGGTCCAAAGTCTATGTGACACTCCTATGGCTGCAGGAACTCTCATTTCTGAGCAAGAACAGGTTAACATCGTTCTTGCTGGTCTTCCAGTGGAGTTTGAGTCCGTACGTATTGTTGCTTCCGCGATGAATGTTTCTTTTGATCTTCTTACTGAAATGTTGTTGGATTGTGAGACTTGACAACAAGATTTGCTGTCCAGTATGTCGTTACAAGTGAATGTTGCTCAGCAGAGTGGTTCCCCTAGTAGCAGCACCGTTCAATCTGCTAAAGATTTTAGAACTTCTTACAGGGTCCGTGGTCGGTCTTCTCGTGGTAGAGGCCGCGATAGGAAATTTTTCCACAACAAGCTTCAGTGTCAGCTCTGTGGCCGAATTGGTCATACGGTTTAGAAGTGTTATTATCGCTTCGATAAATCCTTTGAGGGTGTCTCTGATCAACCTATACAGGTGCACTATAATCAGTTTCAAGGTCCCTCTACTTTGTCTTGTGATGGTTCGCATTATTGTTCTCACTCTAGCTCGATTCAAGGATCAAGTTTGTAAGCAAATATTGTCTCCAAACAAGGGTTATGTTCCACAAGCTGCAGGGTATGGTACCCGGACTCAGGTGCGTCTAATCATGTAACCAATGATTTGGACAACTTGCAGGAGTCAGCCCCATACGCAGGTACTAACAGGCTCTTTATGGGAAACGGTGTGCCAATATCTGTGGCTCACACTGGTTTCAGTAGTTTTACTTTTGGCAATCGAGTTTTTCACTTGAAAAATGTTTTGCATGTTCCTCATATTTGCAAAAATTTATTGTCTGTTGCTCAGTTTGCTGGTGATAACCAAGTCTACTTTGAATTTTATCCTCAACATTATTTTGATTTGTGCAACTCCAAGCAACTCCAGAATGGTGATTTTTTAGCAGCCACTGCTTGTACTGATTCTTGCCATTCCAGCCGAGTCAAAAATGATGATTCTTCAACCATGGCTTATACTGCTCGTTTGAAGTCCTCAACTGCTAGTAGTTGTGTTTTTTATTTGTGGCACAAGAGACTTGACCACCCTTGTAATAAGACTGTCATAACAGTTTTAAATGAGAATAACATAGCGTTTCACAATTGTAAGCAGTCATCAATATGTTCTGCATGTCAACTCGGTAAATCTCATAAACTTCCTTTTTTTTCATCCACTACCAAGTTTTTAGCTCCTTTTGAGCTTATTGTATCAGATCTTTGGGGGCCCACTTCTGTATCTTCTGAAGGCCAGTCTTATTATGTGTCCTTTGTCGATGCTTATTCACGACATACCTGGATGTATCTCATCAGACACAAGTCTGAAGCTCTTGAGAAGTTCCTTCATTTACAGAAGTTAGTTGCTGTTCAATTTGGTTGTTTTATAAAGGTTTTCTAGTCTGATTGGGGAGGAGAGTTTTGGTCCTTTCCTAAGGTTCTTGCTCAGCTTGGGATTCATCATCGCCTCTCATGTCCTCACACTTCAGAACAGAACGGGTTGGTGGAAAGGAAACATAGACATATTGTTGATGTTGGTTTGACTTTGTTAGCTCAAGCTCAGGTTCTTCTCCTTTTTGGGTGCATGCATTTATCAGTGTCGTCTACCTTATTAATAGGCTTCCCGCCCCCGTTCTCGATGACAAGTCTCCTTATGAAGTCTTACATAAAGCCCCTCCTCCATACATGCATCTACGGGCTTTTGGTTGTCGCTGTTACCCTTATCTCAGGCCGTTTAACACTCATAAGCTACAGTATCGCTCTCGACCTTGTGTGTTTTTTGGCTACAGTCCTGTTCACAAAGGGTATAAATGCCTGGATGACATTGGCAAGGTGTTTGTCTCTCGCCATGTCGTATTTGATGAGGCTATTTTTTCGTTTGCTACTTCTGCTCCTCCAGATAGTTCTATGTCTGTTGTTGCTTCATCTCAGTTGCATCACGAATCTTCAGTCCCAGTAGTACGCTCTCTGTTCTATCTTCACTCTTCTTGGTCTACGTCTTCAGGGTCTGTTGCCATTTAGCCTCGTCCAGCTGCTACTGTGTTGTCTCCCATTCCAGCTAGCAGTTCTCGGGTTTCTCTTTTTCCTGCTAAGGTCTCTCCACAAGCCTCTTGAATGGTGTCCAGTAGTGCTCAGGTTGATGAGTCAATACTTGCTCCTCCTGTCAACACTCACCTCATGCAGACCCGGTCCAAGAGTGGAATTTTCAAAACACCATGGATTATGGACTGCATTTTACTAAAGCTGCCAATCTAGGTTTAGTAGGGTACTCGGATGCTAATTAGGGAAATGATGTGGATGATAGACGATCTACTACGGGGTTTTGTGTGTTTCTTGGAGGGACTCTGGTTGCCTGGGGATCCAAGAAAGAAAAAGTAGTCTCCATGTCCACTGCTGAAGCAGAATATCGTGGCCTTGCTTACACTATCACTGAAATGGTTTGGCTCGAGCCTCTTCTCTCTGAGCTGCATATCTCTCCTACTCGCAAAGCTGTCGTTTGGTGCGATAACTCTGGAGCTGTTGTTGTTTCTGCTAATCCAGTTCTTCATTTGAAATTCAAACATGTCGAATTAGATCTCTTCTTTGTAAGGGAAAGAGTTGTTGCTGGACGATTGCAAGTAGGCCATGTTCCCGCTCAAGAGCAAATAGCTGATGTATTCATTAAGCCCTTGTCTGCGCCTTTGTTTACAAAGTTCAAGTCATGTCTCAAGCTTATTGCTAAACCTGGTCAGTCAACAGTCCTGAGAAAGCTGGAGGCATATTAAGGAATTAATGGTTGTGGCTGTTAGCAGTTAGTTCGTTTGTACAATTAGCAGTCCGTTAGTCTGTTACTAATCAGTTGTTATTAATCAGTTGCTAACTATGGCTTGTATATATATATATCGTTGGATATTATTCTTTTGGGATATGAAAGAATTACTCATTCTTGATCTCTAAGGTGTCTTCTCAATAATCTTCAAAGCTAGATATTATCATGACACTAACTTCTTTGAGGCATCTGACGATACTAATCCATCGCATGTTTGGAAAAGCTTACTTGTTGCCCGTTCTTTATTTGTTAAGAGGGTCACGTTAGTGCCTTGGGGATGGTACTTTTATTGTGGTATTAAATAATCCATGGTTATGTGATGATAGTTGTTTTTGTGTCACCCCGACTCCTTTATTGAGTATGGAAGAGATGACAGTCCAAGATTTATTCATAGTGGATGGTATGGCGTGGGACAAGGATTTGTTGAAGGGTCTTTTCACCTTATCAGATGTTAGTCGCATTATGAGTGTTCTGATTGCTTTTTACAAGAAAACAGATAAATTGATGTGGCACTATGATCGAAATGGGCAGTATACAGTCCAACCCGGTTACTGTTCAGCTATGGCCATGTATTTGGTTAAAACTTTGGGGATGTCGTGTGCCGCCTAAGGTTAAGGATTTTATTTGGTGATGTTTGCGGTGTTTCGTCCCTACTAAAGTTTGATTGGTTGAGAAAAGGATGGTGTTGGCTATTACTTGAAAACGCTTCCTATTGGCAAATGATATGGAACACATTTTGTTGCGATGTGAGTGTGCACATGTTGTTTGGTGGTCGGTTGATTATCAACTTTTGGGACTTACTATTATAGATTATGCTGGAAGTTTGCTCAATTTACCAAGTGGACGACAACAGTACAGGGGGCTCATGTTGCTTTGATCCCTTTGGTCTCATCGAAATCTGCTTTGTTGGCAATCAATGCAAGTTCTAGCAGAGTGTATAGCTGCTTTTGCGAACAATTTTTTTATTGGACATGGGTGGAGGCTAAATTGGTTTTTGCTGCTGCTAGGGTATGAGGTCGTGGGGCCCGGGGTGGTGTTGCTACGATTTGGTCAGCTCCTTGAGGTGGGTCAAGTGTAATGTTGATGGGGTATGATCGGTAGAAGGCTGAATGAATAGGTAAGTAAAAGTTATTCAAGATTCCAACGGACATGTGGTCCAATGTTATACCGGGTGGAGCGAGGGGATGTTTTATCCTTTTCTAGCTGAAGCGATAAAGATTACAAAGTCTCTCTTGGCTTAAGTCTCTTCAGTTGGATTGAGTTATTGTGGAATCGGATTGTTTATTGTTAGTTAAAGTGCTATTGTCCCCTCATACTTTGAACACCAAATTATGTATGATTCTTCACGATTGTTTTATGCTGCGATCATTGATTGAACCGCTGTCCTTCCAATGGGCTTCTCGAGATGAAAATAAAGTAATTCATACACTTTCAAACGTAAACTTATTACATGCAAATCACATTGAATAGACTATTCTCCCTAATAATGTTCACACTTTGATTGCTCTTGATATTGATTCTTTGAAGCGTAATGGGATGAGGGACTTAGGGATGTATGGGGTAAGTTATTGACTTGAATTAATTTGTTTTTTAGATATAACTCCATTTTTTATTAATGAAATCTTGCTTTACTTTGAAAAAAAAAAGGTTAGTTTGAAGAATCATGGCGGCAGGGGTTTGATGAGACCTCTAACGAATTGGTGTTAAGTTTAAGATTGATGATGCATATATTATCACATCAGTTATCATCTTCCACATTTTTCAGCCAATACATCTTCATTTCTTCATTTGATTTTATGTCCTTTCTCAAGAGAATTTGTAACATGTATTTGCAATACAAATAATAATAATAATAATAATAATAATAATAACTGAACAATGTAATATAAAAGATTTTGTTATGTTTTCATGATACCTAGTGGTAAAAAATAAAATCCAAGCTGAAATAATTGGTTGGACAAAAAAAAATCCAGCATTTAAACATTTTTTAAGTTTATAATATATATTTTTATATATTAAATAATTTATTATTCATAAAAATTAAACTATGATAATATACAATATTATAATGTAAATATTATATATATAATTTAAATAAATATAATAAATATAAATATTTAATTATCAAATTAAAAAATAATATAAATATTTTTAAAAAATTATGAAGAATATGGAAGAGTCTAAAATGCGCTTGAGTTAACAAATTACAAATATGAACGGGTTTTAGGATGATATTTCAAGTGGAGCCGAACTTAGACAAATATAAAGTGTGTTAATATTATGGTAAAACTTGACTTGGTCCATGAAAATCGCTACTTACCAATATTGTTTAAACCAAATCAGATTTAAAACCAGACGGTATACTAGTCTAGACAAAAGATTAAACTAATTTTAAAGTAAACCGCTTAGATTTGAGGTTGAACATAGAACCAATTTTTTAAAATGTTTTTAGCTAAAATTAATGACCCAAACTAAAAAGAAACCGAATAGGTCGAACACAATTACTTAAACCAATCAGCCTGACCCACCCAAATACTTAAAAAATATTAAAAATGAAGAAAAGAAAGAAAAACTAACCTTTCTTTTATTTGTTTTGTATTTTTTGGGGGTTTAATATAACATTAGGCATCTGAACTTAACACTTTTTCTTAATTTGGTGCCTAAACCTTTTTTTTTTCCAATTCGGTACCTGAACTTGACACTGTTTCCTAATTTGGTACCTAAACATTTTTGGGCCCAATTTAGTAATTGAATTTGACAGTTTTTTCTTAATTTGATACCTAAGCTTTTTTTTAGGTTCAAATTGGTACCTAAATTTATTAAATGTTATACAAATTACGCAAAACACTAATAGTGTTAAAAAAAATTTTGTTATGCTACAAAAATATTGTCATTATTAGAGGATATTCATGTTAAAAGAATAGGTATTGAGCTATGCTTAACGAATTAATATTCAATAAGAAAAAAATATTTTTAAAAATTCCAAATTAAAAGAAATTCATTATTTTCAGTTAATAAAATAAGTAAATAAATAAATAAAACTAAAAGTAATTGAACATATAAATAAAAAAATTCATTGTTAGTATATTGTAGTAATTTGAAAAATATTTGACAAGTACCAAATCAAACAAAAAAAATTAGTTACCAAATTAGGAAAAAGAGTCAAGTTCAGGTACCAAATTGGACCCCCAAAAGTTTTAAGTACCAACTTAAGAAAAATGTCAAGTTTAGATATCAAATTAAGAAAAAGTGTTAAGTTTATATACCAAATATTAGGGTTTTTAAATGGTGAGAATTTTAATTAGGATTGTCGAAACCTCCTTTTTTTTAACGAAAAAGATTTTAAAAAAGGGAGTCGCCACCATCCTTTTTAGGTGTGATTGGATCACCTTATAAAATATTTTGGTCCACGAAGACATGATAAGATGGGTTCGAAAGTCGATTATGTGCGAGAAAGGATTAGCACCCTCGCAACGCCCAAAATTGGTACCAAATTGATTTTCTGTCTTGATGTCAAAAGTTTGAAGGAATTTAAAAAATAAGATCCTTTTTTAAAACTATAATAATTTGCTGAAAATCGAGATTCTTTCGCTCAAAAAGATTATAAACATCACATCTAGCATGATTGGACACAATTTTTAATCTTTCGTAATTGAAATCATTTTGTGATTTAAGAATCTATTTAGAAGGATACATTAGACATTTAGACAGACGGGAAATCGCAACCCAACATGTTAGAGCACTATTTCCCGAATTCCTAAATACCAAAAACATTGCCTTTCTTTTTAAAATTATTTTAGATTAAATGAATAAAGTTTAAAAAAAAACATATTATAAAAGATCAATATTAAGTAAACTAAGTTACCTAATACATACTTTAACATTTCATGTAATATAGTTGTAAATAACGTAAATATACACACATTATTATTCCATGCAAAATACAACATAAAGAATAATGAATAACACAATACAAATTACATAATATATACAATAATATTTCATGCGAATGTAACTTAAAATAAAAACATAAATTTCCATGCAAATATATAGAATAATAAATAAAATAAGAATAAGAAGTAATTCATAAGATACAATTAACATATTAAAATAGTACTAAATAAACGCAGAATGATAAAAATAAATAAAATAAGAATATATAACTAAAATCAGAAAAAAAAATTAAATATAAATAAAAATTAAAAACAATATATAAATAAAGGATAATAAATAACAATTTCGTCCCTACTCAATTAGCCTCTCAATTAAGCTGATTTTTCTCAATTAATACTTTATTCTATCACTTTAAACTACTTTACAACTTTTGGAAATCATAATTTCAGCACTAGAATTTAATTCCAAACCTTTTCACAATTAGGTCCTAAAATCAATTTCCATCAATTTTACTTGATAAAATTATCATATATCAAAATTAAAGCTTCAATTCTATGTTTATTCATCATATTCTTCCAGAACTCATCCATAATATCTTTAAAAATTAACTATGACATCAAAAACTAATGAAATAGTAAGTTGGACCCAATTGTAAAAATCTAAAAACATAGAAATTTTAAGGAGAAAGCAAGAATTAAACTTACATGTAGCTAGAGAATGAAAATCAGCTTGAATCCTCTTCCATGGCTATTTTTCAGCTGATGAAAATAAAGAAAAATGAAGAGAATTCTAGATATTCCAATTTGGTCCCATTTTTATTTAGTTTATTTTGGCAATTTTCCAATTTTGCCCTTATTTCACCCTTTTCCTAATTTTTCTCAGCTATTGCCGCCCAAAATATATCCTTTGGGCTTATTTGCACTTTAGGTCCTTCCTCATTTGACAATTGAGTTATTTAATCATTTTAGCAACTTTTACACCTTTTTCAATTTAGTCCTTTTTATTTAATAAACCACCTAAACGTTAAAATTTTCTGACGAAATTTTAATACTACTTTATTGATGCTCCATAAATATTTATAAAAATATTTACGGCTCGATTTATAAATTTGAGATCTTGATAACTGTTTTCTTCAATTTCTTGACTTAATAAATCTTTATAAAACACAAATTACTAATTTAAAAATCTTTCAAAAATCACATTTGGCTCATAATTATTAAATAAATAAATTACGAGCTTATTTTTTAAATTTAGTGGTCTCGAACCACTATTCCCGACATCATTGAAAGTCGACTATTACACACACACATAATGTGCATTTCCATATAACTGTAACCTTTCTTTTTCAATAATGTTTACATGAGCTGTGAAATGGGACTGCTCACACAAGTTGTGGGTCGAAATGTTAGCTACACGATGTTGCTCACACGAGCTGTAGAGAATCCGCAACAAATGCAGGACCTCAGTTATTGGTAGGACATTCAAGACCAGCACCCGAAACATGAAATCCTTAAAGACATGTCATTCGTATCCTAAGAATTCCTAAGGTTCAAACGGGACTCGTTAGCTAATAATTATTCATACATCAATACATATACGGTTTCAAATCCATTTATATTAAAACAACATAGCAAACAATCAATTTAGCTAACATTAATACGATCATAGTTCATACAAACTTACCTCGATAACTAGGGTCATAGAAGTAGAATCCAAAACTAATCTGAAGCTTTAGCTTCCTCGATTTAAGTCCTATTGTTGTTTATCTTGATCTAAATAGATAATTTCATTCAATTAAGTACTTCTAGTATTCAATTTAATCCATAATTCATATTTATGTAAAATTACAAAATTACCCCTAACATTTTAACTTTTCACAATTTAATTCTTAAGCTCATAATTTGAAATTTAACATTTTTAATCCCCTATACAAGATAAATGAATTTCTTAGGGACTCATACCAACCCCCCTAAATCATTATTTCATAATTTTACCATGAAATTTTACAATTTTCACAAATAAAACCCTAAATGCAATTTCGTAAAAAATCACTTAACAAAACATATTTATTTTACAACCAAGATTCATAATATAGCAAATAAATTCAAAATATATTCAAAAACAACCATGGCAAGTCCCTCAACCTTTAACAGTTTTACAAATTAACCCCGAACTAGCTAGATTAAGCTAAAACAAACTTAAAAACATTAAAATTATTAAAATCGGGACACAAAATCATACCATGCAAGAAGAAATTCAAACCGAAGCTCTCTCCCCTTCAATGGCCAAATTTCGGTTCAAAAATAAGAAAAGGAAGAAGATGATAGCTTGTTTTATCACTTAATTACTTAATCTTTTAACATAATTATCATATTATCAAATTAACCTTTTTAAAACTATTAAAATTTCATTAAAACCTATCTATGCACATCCACTAACTTTAAACATCGTATATTTACCACTCAAGTCCATTAAATTTCATTTTCATAGCCATTTAGCCCTTTTAACTAATAGAATTCAACTTTTACACCTTTTACAATTTAGTTCTTTTTTTCCTAATTAACCATTTAAACATCAAAATTTCTTAACAAAACTTTAATATGTCCTTAATATAATATCGTAGACATTAAATAAATATTAAAATAGTAACTCACTCTTTGGAATTGTGGTCCTGAAACTATTATTTATGACACCATTGAAAACGGGCTATTACATTTCAACTCCACCAATAATTCACTTAACACCCTTCATACCTGATCAAAACATACCAAATTCAAAAAAAAAATCATATCATATAAACATCCTCCTACGCATCTAAACCAATATGCTACATTTGGCGCCAATTCATCTCAACTTAGTTATGCCATTACAAGTCATTCCACCATTTATAACCTAAAGGCAATTTATGCTCAATTATATATCTCTAAGTTCCAAACATACATAACACAACATATTACCGAAATATGCATATATATATGTACAAAACTTGACATATACATCACAAATTCATTATCAACTATGGATTCAAACCAAACTTAACATTATAAAGTAGCATAACAATTCCTTGTACATGCCATATATAACTAAGCTCAAATGATCAAAAGACTACCCAAATCGAAAGACAGATAGTGTGAACTTCAAGGTGATCAGATCAACATGATCCGCAGTCAACAAACTACATAACAAAGAAGATAACGGTAAGCATAATAAATACTTAGTAAGTTCATAAAAAATTCAACTTGACTTACCTAAATTTATATTAAATTAATCAATAGAAACACAAAGATGCATAACATGATATTTCTTTGACATCCTTAAGCACTTTTTTACAAATTCACAAAACAACCACAAGTTAGTACATTAGCATAATAAGATCAAAGTGCTCAAATCATATATATATATATATGTATATACCACCATACAATTAGTTTTATGTTATTCCAACTTACATATTTATAATCATATCAACTAATTTCATAATCGATCTTACCAACCATTTCCCTTTCTTTTGCATGTAGAGTTATAGTAAACTAACTTCAAAAACACGGAATCTATTTTTTCACACAAGTTGTACATTTTGGGTCTACCCATACAAGTTTTAGGTCGGGATTATTCATATAAGTGTTATTTGATGCTTCTTATACAAGTTTTAAAGTATCCGCAACATATGTTGGATCTCATCCATCGATTTGGGTCTATTCGTACAACCTGTAGATCGGGATTATTATACAGAATTTATTTGATGAATTTATTTGATGTTGCTCCCATAAGCTATAGAGAATCCACAACAAATGCCAAATCTCAGTCATAAATAAAGAAGTCTCTGACCAGCACCCGAATTCCTTTTTAACCCCTATTGGCTTATCGTTCGTACCCTAATAGTTTACGAGGTTCACTCGAGCATTAATATAATATTCGTACCATTTCATTCACTATAACATCATCATATACATACAATCCAATCGTATATAAATTTCATATAAATTCTATATCTCATATTAGTTCGTATTTGTCACATACATCATACTTTACGATTTAGTCCTTTCGATGCCAAAAATCATTGTTTTCTTAACAATTCAACTAGCAAGCAAATTAATATAGTATAAACTTGACAAGAATTAAAACAGTAACTTTCATATGAACTCACCTGGAAAAAACAACAACAAATAAGATGTTAGAGACTAATTTACAATTTTCCCTTTTCACGATTATCCTCTAGCTAGTTTAAATCTAGATCTATATGATAATTCAACACAATTTATCAATATCAAATACTTAATTTCATCCTATAATGTGCATATGACAGTTTAAATTTTATTTTAAAAATTCCCTAAAGTTTTGCATTTTGTTCAATTTAGTCTCAAAAACTAAAATTGTTATAACTTTCAAATTTGAGATTCGATTTTGAAACTGATTTCAGTTTCATCCTTCTACAGCCCTATATTATCTATTATTACAGAAATTTCATACCAATTTTGAAATATTTAGACTTAAGTCTCTATCTTCAAAACCAACAATTTTTACTTTACAATTTAGTCCTTTTTCATATCTAAACATCAAATTTAACCAAATAATACAAATTTCATCAAACATTCATCAATGGAAACATTTAGAAACTTTAACAGATTTGAAAAATAATACACAGGTTAACTAAATCAAGCTCTCCTGATTTCAGAAACATAAAAATCATAAGAAAAAGACTTAATTGAACTAACTAATTTTATTGCCAAAGTTGAAACCCTTAAAGTTGCTCCTCTTCTTCTTCCTTTAGATTTCGGTTTATGAAAGAAAGAAAAGAAAATGGCATTCTCTTTTTTTTTTTTATGTTTTTATTATATTTATTCATATTATAATATTTTAATTATAAAATTTACATTTTTTAACTAAAATCTTACCAAATCTTGCACTAATATATAAAATGGCTTATTTTCCATTTTGGATCATGGTTTAATTACCACTTAGTCCTATAGCAATTAAAAATCTATAGTAATTGACTTTTTACAACTTTTACAATTTAGTCATAATACCTTAATTAACTATCCAATTGATAAAATTAAAGGATCAAACTTTAATTAAACTTTATACTAACCTCTTAAGTATTGAATAATACTATTTACAGACTCAAATATAAAAAAAATGGGGTTTTAAAATCACCGTTCCCAGTACCATTGAAAATTAGGTTGTTATAACTCTCTCTCTTAGGAAATTTTATCCTCGATTTTTTTATTAATTTGGTCATTCCAAAAAAAATATTAATCAAATTGGTTACTCCACCATTAAATGGTAATTGAGTGCTAACCATGCATTTCACCCTAATAAATGTATATTTTAAATTATAGGATATATGAATTTCTAATTTAGATTTTATTCAAGTTTTAGTTTTCATCAAGAGTGGACTTGTACATACTTATATTCCATTAATTCTGAATGTATATTGCTTATCAACCATTTATATTTTATAATAACTAATTTTGACTATAAATATTAGTATATATTATTATTATATTTATGAGTAAAAATATTATGGAGGCCACTTTATTAAGTGTCAGATTCCATTTTGGTTCCTCTACTAAAAAAATAAGTAAATTAGTCTCTGTACATTAGATTAAAGAGGAAATTTGTTATTTTTGTTAAAAATTTTATTCATTTCTACTATTAAAAACTAGCATGGCTGACAGAACAACCAAATTATGGCGTGTCATGTGTACCTCATGCTAATATATAGGAACCAGCTTTTAATAATAGAAATGGATAAAATTTTTAACAGAAGACTAATTTACTTTTTGATCTAACGCATAAAGATTAATTTATCTATTTTTTTAAATAAAAGAATCAAAATGCAATTCAACTTCTAAAAAAACTCCTCCATAGTACTTATATGACCACAATGTAAAATGTTGATCCAATGACGTACCTAATAAATAATTGTTACAGTTTTTTTCAATAAAATTGATTCGCGTCACAGTACAAGCTGTCTTGTAATCCAAAATTTTACAAATAATTAAAAGATCCCGACTTGTTATAAAAATGGCCCAAATATTTTGATTATTTATGAAAATAACCCAGTTTGAAAATTATATATGTAAATGATCTGTTTTGAACAGTAAATGTTGGTGATGTCATTGCTATTAGCGTCACCACCTCCAATTTTAAAAAAAAAAAATAGTTTTTTGAGTGCAGCCGTTGTCATTAACGACACCAGACCGAAGTATAATTATATAAAATATTTAAGGATTTATTAAAGCAATTATCATTTTAGATTGGGTGAAAAAAGCTGTGGCGTCATTCCTCCTGGTGTTACCAATTTCTATTTCCATTTTAGATTTATCCCATTTTGAAATTAAATTTAAATAACCCTTAAAAAAATAAAAATAACAAAGATAAACCCTTTTCAAATTTTATTATTATTTTTTAACCAATAAACTTAAAAAACTATATAAAATTTAAATTACTCAAATATATTCCCTCAAAAATTTCCTCATTTTTTAAATAAGAATTTTTTACATAAAAAAAATTATTGAGGGATATATTTGGATAATTTAAATAAGAATTTTATATAAATTTTTAAATTTATTTATTTTTATACAATTTTACCATTTAAATAAACTATATATTAAGTTTTTTAACATTTTATATAATTATATTTTAGTTTGGTGCCGCTAATGGCAATGGCGGCACTTAATTTTTTTTTTTTTAAATTGCAAATGGTGACATCATCAATGTTTACTTTTTCAAAATGAATTATTTACGTTCATAATTTTCAAAGTGAGTAATTTTCATAAATAATCAAAATTTTTGGATATTTTTATAAAAAAGCCAAGAACCCCAATGAAACGAGTTGATCTGAAGATGTGAAATTCAAATCGGATCCATAAACTAATTTCTGTATTGGATTTAATTTTGGTTTAGAAAAACAAAATGCTGAATATAATTTTATTTTAACTGAATCAAATCAAATTGTCCACTAAAAGAATTTCATGAACAATAAGGTAAGATCCTTGGCAGATTCTGTGTTTAAATGCCTCTTCTCGTTTTTGGATAAGCAATTCCCTTTCTTCTCTCCCCTTAACATCCCTCGCCAACTTTTCGCTTTTTTGTTTCGTCTTCTGCCATTCAAACATTTTTGGCGCGAAAAAGACATGAAAGTCGGTGCATTTGAGGAAGACATTTGCACCCCGATCAAGGTCTCGCCATCGACGGGGAGGAGCTATTCGTGCCCCCTTTGAATTTCGCCATGGTCGATGATGGCGTTTTCAGGTCTGGTTTCCCTGATTCCGCCAATTTTAGCTTCCTCAGATCTCTTGGGCTCCGCTCAATCATGTGAGTTTCATATAAATCTTCAATTTCCTGTCTTCCAGAATTACACCAAACCTTGATTTTATTTTGCCTCCTTTTTTTTTTTGTAGATATCTGTGCCCCGAGCCTTATCCAGAGACCAATAACGAGTTTTTGAAGGTTAATGGAATCCGGCTTTTCCAATTTAATATCGAAAGATGCAAGGTATGATACCTTTTTTCTTTTCTGGACTTGATTCTTTCATCGAACTATTGATTACAAGTTATATCTTAAATTGCCAATTCCATTCATATGCACAGATTTTGTGATCCCTGAACTGTGACCAAGCATGCAGTCCTTCATTGTTTCTGTTATAGGGGGTGCTTTTCTTTTGTTTTCCTGTAATATAAGTTTATATGACCCTTTGGAAAAACCAAATTAATGAGAAAGAAAGCTGCAATTGGAATTGCATCTTTATCAGCTATTTGTTGTACTTCCAGTTGATCTCCTTTTTACTACCTGTTGGTGGTTTTCGAGATGTGTTTTTCCTGAAAGTTAAGGTTTGGCCTGTTGGCGGTTTGATGATGGGGATTAGCTTATTACGTGCAAGGCAAGAAACTTATTCCCTTTTGGGCATCCCTATCTAGGATTATGGACAAATTGCTTTTTTTCAAGCTGTTGCTAGCATACATTTTGTAATTTATTTGCCATTATGCACAATGATTAAGCAAATTACTTGCTATTTGTTTTGACAAGGTCGCCCCAAGCCTAGAAAAAGAGTTGTTTCATATTGGCTAGTATAATCCAATTGATGCAATCCTCAAGAAAAGGGTTGTTTTGTATTGGCTAGTATAATCCAATTGATGCAATCCCTGACTTAATGTTTCATATTGGCCTCTTGCTTCATGAACTTAAACCTAGAAAAGGGTTACTTTGACCTTGTAGAGCAAGAAGATTACGTTGTAAGGCACTTGGGTTGGGTTCAATTCCAAGCAACTCATATCATGCATTCCCTACTTGATGTTGGTATCGCCCAAACATCTTCTGCAATATTTGTCATAAAAGCAGAATCTTGAAACTGATTGTTAATACTTTGGACAGGAACCCTTTGTGAACATTCCAGAGGAAACAATCCGGGAAGCATTGAATGTAGTTCTTGGTATTATAAGACTTTGTTATTTGCAACCTTAATGGTTTCCTTATGTGTCATCTGCTTATATTTGGCCTCGTCTTTTTCCATGACAGATGTAAATAACCACCCACTACTAATCCATTGCAGACGAGGAAAGGTAATTAAATCCTTAGAATGTTTCCAACTTTGCAATATTCAGCGTACGTTTTCAACACCAACTTATTTGTTTAGCAACATGATGCCATGCAGCACCGTACCGGTTGTCTTGTGAGATGCTTAAGAAAAATGCATAGATGGTACCTCTCTTCCATTTTTGACGAATACCAGCGGTTCGCCGCTGCCAAAGCAAGAGTGTCTGACCAAAGGTTCATTGAGAGGTTCGATGTTTCATCTTCAAAGAGATAGCATAGCCAAACCAACCGATTTAAACAACTTGATATATATGTATGGCTTTTTTTCGATACTTTTTGAAGCATGCCATGGATGGATTAACTTTCTTTAATAAAATAATTTTCAACAGATTCAAAAACAAAAATTGAAGAAAAACCCAGAGAGGAAGAAAAGGAAAAAAGGGATTAAAACTTAAAAAAGGAAGTGTGGACGAGCAACAATCAGACCGTCAATGGAGGAAAAATGACGACTGAAACGATATCTCGGCCATTGATTTTGATATACCTCAACGTTCTTCGTTATGAAGAGACAGATCTCGTATACTGCCTCCTCACACTTTTTAATCGAACGGAGGTTTCCTTCGAAAATGAAAAGAAAAATATAAAAAGCAAAGCAATTCAACAGAGCAAGGAACAGTAAGGAATACCCAATAAGCAGACAGAAGAACAATTTAGGAAAGCAGAGCGGCGTTGGCTTTCAATTGATGGGATTTTATAGAGCAGGAACCCTAGACTTCGGTCATGGTATCAACTTTTTAAATGGGCTATTACAGTTTGGGCATAAGGGTTATCTGATTGAGTGGCCAATGGATTATGGGCTTTCAATTACCACAAATTGGGATTTCTTGTTACGGGATAAATTTCAAAATTATTGATTTTAAGTATGAAATTTAATGTGATATGTAAATTTTTATTGGTGTAATTATACAGTCAACCCTTTTTATAATAGTTTTATTTATCTGTCTAGATTTTACTTGTTATTTATAAGGAAATGATTGTTGTAAGCTTATCATAAAATTTATATAGTGAATTAACATCGATTAACGAAAATGAAAATCAAATCAATAAAACTAAAAGACGTATAATAGGCGCATGAATTATAAAGTGAATTTCTTTTATGTATGTTTTATTTTACATTCTTTCACGTTATTAATTATAAAGTTCATAAATTTAACAAATTCAATTAATCATTTTGAGTTATCAAATTAAATTAATTAATTTATAATAAATTATTAAATACAAGTAATCAATTTATAAGTTTATAATATTCCAAATTCATAATAGAATATATAATTAAAGAACTTCATAATTTATTGAATTAATATAGTTAATTCATCTATTTTCATTTAATAAAATAAGACTTAAATATTTTATTAAAATAATAGTTTAATTAAGATCATTTTTATTTAATACAATTATAATTAATAGACTTAACTATAATTTTACTTAAAATTTTCGACTATATTGTTATAGAAAACTAATTTAATAATGTACTTTATGACTATAAATGTTGTTGTTGCAAGTAAAAAATAGTTATAGAAAGTTCAAATAAAACATAAAATTGATTCTACTAAAAACTTGGATATCATTATTTTGAAATTCCTCGTTCCCTTCATAAAATTCCTCATAAATTTTAAATTTCTTCATTATTTTCACTAAATCAAGTTAATTTATTTTTAGAATTTTGAAAATATTAATACAAATAAAATTTCTTTTTCAAATCCCTCTTCAAAGTTTAAATTAAAAAAAAAAAACCCTCTTACTTGCTTAAGTTTTGATGAAAATACACCAACCCTCCTAATTTAAATAAAAATCCATTAGTTAGTCATTATTTTATATTATTTTTAATTCAATAATTTTAAATTAAAAAATATTTTTTCGATTAATATATAAATTTATTCTAATAAAACTACCATGAATGATTTTATATTTTTTTTCTTCTCTTTTATTTTTATACTTGTTAAATATTTTAAACTTAATTTAAAATTAAATTTAATTGAAATTATGTATATTAAATTTGATTATAATATATTTTTTTATTTCCCCTTCCCCATCTATTTGCTTTTATATTTTAATCAATTTCTTTTTTATTAAAGCCTTCTAAACAATAATAATTAATTAATTATAAATAAAAATAATATAATCGAGTTAGTTAACTTGATGAATCTTATTTTATCATCTAAACAATGATAATTAATTGAGTAATTATAAATCTAAATAATGATAATCAGGTTAATTGATTTGACGAATTTTATTTTATCATCTTATTTCGATTTGAAATTTTTCGAATCAAGTCGAGTGAAATGAGACTTGAGACGAATAAATTTGTTCGAGATAACTTTTTTTTTTAAATTGGCCATATATCTTATTAACAATATGACTAAATTCTAAGTTAAAGAATCTAAAATACCACGTATATCTAAAAGCTCTTTTAAAACAAAATAAGTGAAAAAAATATAATTAGCATGATAAACCTGATTTGATAATTTACTTGTTTAAGTAATTTATTTATCATTTTAGAATTTTTTTAAAATATAATTTAGTATTTTTATATTTTTAAAGATTTTTGGTAATTTATTTATTTTTTAATATATTTATAAAATTTTGGAATAAAATTCTATATTTATTTTGAATTTGTGAAGATTATTTTTTATTTTTGTAATTTTTTTAAAGGGAACAATTTGTACATTTTCGAAACTGTTAAGAATCCAAGGGGTATTTACATAAATTTATCAAGTTGTAAAATTTAACTCGACTCAAACTCGAAAAATTGATTTATTTATTAGAGTTTAATCGAAAAAATTGATTTTTTTAATTGAATTGGATTTTACTCACCTGTAAATGTTGATGTGAATTTTTAAGAATTCTTAGAAACGTTAAAATTCTCTATTAAGTTTAAAATCATTACAATTTCATTTTTTGTTACATATACCAAGTGAAAATTTTTTTATTTCAAAATGTCACATTAAAAAAATTTAATAAAACAATTTTAACAGTATTAATAAATTGAAAATAAAAGTATGGAAATTAAATTCTAAATATACAAAGGGTATAAGAACTTTGAGCATATTGTAACATTTAAAATTTTATTTTATAAGTTAACCAAAAAATAAATAATTAACCCAGCGCAAGAGAATTATACTAATATAATTGGAGTTAAATATAATAAAAATAAATAGAAAATACAAGATAAACAGTAACAAGGGAATTGCTTATTATTATTATTATTATTATTATTATTATTATTATTATTATTATTATTATCTAAAATTTACTTAATAAATACATACCAAGAGTTTATGTGATTTTATTTAAATTTAGGAGGAAAATTGATTTTTTAATTATAGAAAATAAATGTATTTTAAACCAAATTTAAGGAGTAAGTGTGTTTTTTACCTTTAATATAATTGTTTGGTTAGATATTAGAGATATTAAGAGTTCTGTGTTGGAAGGAAAAAGGATTTTGTATAGAGAAAGTAATACAGCGGGGTAGGAGTAGGTATTGCTAAATCAATCATTGCTTCACAATTGGTATGCTCTCTTCCACAACTTGCTCTATTCTACTATGGATCCACTTCAATTTAATTTTTCTATGTATCTTTAAATTTTTAATATTTTAAAAGTCAAGTAAATATTTAAAAATAATTCTTCAAAAAATATTTAAGCATAAAATAAATTGATTTTTATAATATGTTATAACATTTTTACCTTTCTAATAGTGTTATATATACAAAGATAAAATGATAATTTCATAAAGTGAAGCGAGGCGGGGTGGAGCAAGCAATTTCCATAACCACTCCATATCCACAGTTCGAAAGAAAAAAATCCGCTCTATCTAGAGTGGTTTGAAATTTATCGGGCAGTTTGGGTTTTGCCATCCCTACTTTTGTAGTTCATGTAGTTTCGAACATTTTTGTTCTTTTTAAAGTATGATTTATAAAAATTGAATAAAATTTAAAATTTTCTATGTTCAATAAATCTGTGCAATTCAAAATTTTCACGTAAATTTTAAGATTTAATCAAATAAATCTTAGATTAAATATTTATATTACATATTACGAGTTTTATGGAGTCAATGTCATCTATCAATCAGGTCTTTTTTTTAACTATATTTTTATGTAAAATTTAAAAATATATTCTACATATGATAAGATTTAGACCCAAAACTAAACTATATAATAACATCTACATTTTAGACTAAATTATGTTTAGCTTTTATGGTAATTTTTATAAATTTATTACATAATTAATTTCAGCAATGTACCATAATCATATAGGCTATTTTTGTAACGCCCCATACCCGAGATCGTCGCTGGAGTCGAATACGAGGTGTTAACAGACTTAATTCATTACTTAAACAGCTCAAATAATTTATTTTTAAAATTTCCAGTCAAACTAGCAATCTGTGTCACAATCGCTTAAAAATTCATATCTCGAGTTACAAAACTCGAAATCCAATTCCGTAAATTTTCCCTGAAAATAGACTCATATATATATTTACTGATTTTTTTCTAGAATTTTTGGTCTAGCCAATTAGTACATTTTATTAATTAAAGTCTCCCCTGTTTCAGGGTTCGACTACTCTGACCTCTGTGTATTACGAATCATATATCTCTCTGTAAAGAATTTCAATGACTATGAAGTTTATTTCTCTTAAAACTAAACTAAATAATAAATCTGTACATATAAATTATTACTTTTAATTATTTTTATACAATTTATGGTGAATTTCCAAAGTCAGAACAGGGGATCCAGAAATTGCTCTGGCCCTGTTTCACAAAAATTTAAACATCTCATAAAATATAACTCATATACCTGTTTTGTTTCTTCCATATGAAAATAGACTCATAAATCTTCAATTCCATATTTTATTCATCATCTAATTATATCTCTACTATTTTTAATGATTTTTCAAATTCACGTCACTACTGCTGTCTGAATCTATTTTATGGTAAAATTTACCTATTTCATGGTTTTCATGGATTAACTAGCAATTTGACATACATAACACCAAATATGATCATAATTAGCCATTCCAATGGCTAATCATTACCAAGCATTTTTATACTACTCAATAACCATATCATAAGACCATATATACAAAATGATTACAATGCTATACATGCCATACTCAAAATATACAAGCCATTATGCCAAGATGGTATACGGATAGTGTGAGCTTGCCTCCGACCGTTCCCGATTTCCGAGCTGGCTTGTCAACACTACGAGGAATGAAAAGGAGGGAGTAAGCATAAACGCTTAGTAAGTTCACATGCAAATAGCAAGTAACATAACCATATAAGCAAACATAAAACATTATTTGCATAATCATCACCAAGACATTTATATCATATTTTCATTTATCATCTTACCATATTGTTGTTATATCGATTTTTCAACCCGAGGGTTAAGTACATACCTGTTCAAAGTATCCATTTCACAACACTTACCAATACGTCCCTTTCATCTTGAGTATTCCTCCATTTGAGTAGAACTTTACCCGTTGAACACATCGGAATATAATTCGGATACATGGAAAGTTTGCACATAAGTGCCACATATGTAGCGAAGCTACCATGTAACCCGCCCATAAGCGAACTCGGACTCAACTCAACGAGCTCGGGCGTTCGCATCCATAAGTGAACTCGGACTCAACTCAACGAGTTCGGATGCCCAAATATCCTAGTGACATGTCACTTGTATCCTAATCCATTCCTAAGGTTCAACGGGATCTTTTTTCCAATCATGTGTCTCAACCATCTTCTACGGAATACCGATACCGATACTCGGTAGTATTTCACATTTTCCAAGTATATCACATAATTTGACATATTATCAAACAATTATCACGAGTATAATATTTCATAATAATTATCATATCATTTAAATAACATAAAAATATTTAAAATAATAACTATGTTACCAACATTTACATATGAACTTACCTAGTATGCGATAATGGCTACTTTTACCATTTCGTCCACAACTTGGTATTTTCCCCATTTTAGCCCGAATTTCAGTTTTTCTTGCTCTATCATTTAAAAGATAGTCTAATTAGGACTCACATTATTCAAATTTACCCAAAATCATATTTTGGAAAAATTACAATTTTGCCCTTAAACTTTTGCATATTTACACTTTTGCTCCAAAGCTCGTAAATTAAACTTCAGCCTATTTTCTTATGTTTTATGACATGCTGATCATTTTTCCCTTCTATGGCAACATTAAATTCTCACTCTAACATATACTTATGACTATTAGGTATTTTTACCGATTAATCCCTTTTGCTCGTTTTCACTTAAAACCGAGTAGCACAAGTTGTCTAACATAATTTAAAACCTCATATTCTATCATAAAACACCAAAATACACAAATTTCACCTATGGGTATTTTTCAAAATATAAACCCTAGGTTAAATTATTGCTAGCATAAGCTAAATCGAGCTACCGGGACTCCAAAAACGTAAAGAACTTGAAAAACGGGGCTAGAATGGATTTACAATCGAGCTTGGAAGCTTGAAAAACCTTAGCCATGGTTTCTCCTTGCTATATTCGGCCATAGGGTTGAAGATGAGCAAAATTGGCTTTTAATTTTGTATTTTAATTCATTTTACCCCTAAATGACCAAAATGCCCTTACTACTAAACTTTCCAAAAATTCCATCCATGTCCAATTTTTGTCCATAAACTTAGAAATTGGTAAAATTGCTATTTAAGACCTCCTAATTAATATTTCAAAACAATTTCATACTAGAAACTTCTAGAATGCAAGTTTTGCAACTTATTCGATTTAGTCCCTAATTTCAAATTAAGCACTTTATGTATAGAATTTCGTCACGAAATTTTCACACAATCATGCAATCGTATCATAAACATCAAAATAATTATAAAATAATTATTTCTATCTCGGATTTTGTGGTCACAAAACTACTATTCCGACTGGGCCCAAAATCAGGATATTACAATTTTATTCATCTAATCCAAAGAAAATTAATATTTATAAAAATAACTCTAGTTTAAAAAAGTCACCAAAATGACCTAAAATGAGCAGTAAATTTTAGTTATGGGAACTAGATGGCTGGCACTATTATTTTTTTCTATTAAAAAAAATAATTCTTGGAGTTTTGGACACTAGATGACTGACACCCATACATATTTTTTTCAAAATTTTTTTGGAGTGCTGACACACTGATGGCCGACACCCCTTTATCTGATTAAAAAAATATTTTTTGGGGGGTGTGGTGCTAGCCAACAAATGGCCAAAATCACCTAACAAAAGAGATTGGGAAAACAAGGAGGGGTTATGTTGCAATATTCTCAATCTCTTTTGTTGGGTGATTTTGGCCATTTGTTGGTCGGCACCACACCCCCCCCCAAAAAAAATTATTTTTTAATCAGATAAAGGGGTGCTGACCATCAGTGTGCCAACACCTAAAAAAATTCTTTTTTTTTTAAAATACATGGGTGCCAGCCATCTAGTGTCCAAAACCCCACAACTTATTTTTTTAATAGAAAAAATTAGTGATGCCGGCTATCTAGTTCCCATAACTCAATTTTATTGTTCATTTTAGATTATTTGGGTGAATATTTTTGTAAATATTATTATTATTAGGTAAAATGGCAAAAAAAAATAGCCCATAATGTAGTGGTATAATACGTGTTGTTTGGTTGGCCTATAATGCAGATGTTGGGCTTCTAGATTCTATCTCGCCCCAGGTAGAGAAACAATGATAGACAAAACAACAAAACAAAACAAAACATGATGATTATGTTGTTTTTAGTTAAAAGTTATAAATCTTCAAAAAATTGCCCCAATCATGATGCCCTTTTACTTTAAACAAAAACAGAATCATGCATTCTTTTAGGAATAGGTTTGTAAATGAATTTTAAATTATGATTTATTTATCGAGTGAATATATTTTTTAAAAGTAGTAGGAGTTGAAATCATAAAAATGTGTATGTCTTGTAATAATAATATCTACCATAAATTGGTATAATTTTAGACTAATGGAAATGTGTAGGTAGGTTATTGTGACATGTTAATCTAATGCTAAAAAAGCATTATTTCGATGAAGGAAATATAATATATCTACTTCAATTTACAGCCCTTTACAAACTGTCTTATTATGTCAATTTTGCTAGGTGAATCATCGGTGTTAGGAGGAAAAGCGTGATAATTAGATTGTTGTACAAGGATTGGTTGGCAACGAAAATGATCGATTCACCTTAATCAATGAGAAGGGCAACCGAAGCTGGAGAGGATAGGAAAGGAAGGATGAAGATAGTGGGCTGCCTTTTCCTCTCATTAGGCTCCGGGCCGGCTTTATATAGGTTAATTGTCCTTGTTATACGGTGTCACGTATTGAGTTGATATTCACGACATCATCTCTTAAGCAAGTTGCAGAGGATTTCCATGAAGAATCTCAAGTGAGGAATTGTATATGACAGCGAACTGTTCTCCTCTGTCAGCGAGGTGTAACAGGAGGGAAATAACTGGGTTTGTCGAACTCGGTACCTGCAAGAATTGGTTGAATCAACCTGTTGATTAAAATACTCAACCAAGACCTTTCATCCAATTTTTTTTAATATTTGTTTTTGGATACTTTGATGCATTTAGTTAAACTAAGTTAAATGGGGGAATTGCAGTAGTTAGTTATTGCTACTTACGGTCTGTAAAACGATTTCAGGGAAATTTATTAGTATCATATATATAAACCACTATCAGGGTTCATAGTGGAACTCTTAGTAGCTTAGTCAAACTAGAAAGCTCCCATAATATAACAGGATGGATCCATCAGAGCATTTATCAGACTTAGTTTATCAACAAAAACAAACTATATATTAAACCCATTGATCTAAATGGGTGATTCAAACAGTTGCAATAGGATCCAAGCTAACGGTGGATTCCATGGTCTTCATGGCTTCGAACCTCGGCTCCTTGTCTTCGAACTTCAGGGCGGGGTAAACCTTCATGTAGTCCTCGAACACGAATTTCGGGTACGCAATGGGTTTCTCAGCTTCTTTGTCCACCAAAGCAGGTGCTGGATATATAACAGCATCACTTCCAGGGTTGTAAAAGGAAGCAATGGACATTCGGGTCCCATCTGTTTGAGCCAGCACACGGTGCATCACACTCTTGTACTTGCCATTGGTGATCACCTCAAGTTGGTCACCAAGGTTGATGACAATGGAGTGTTTCAATGGAGGGACATCAATCCATTGGTCATCCTTGAGGAGTTGAAGCCCACTGACTTTGTCATCTTGGAAGAGTAATATGATTCCACCAGCATCAGTGTGAGCCCTTAGCCCCTTGATTAGGTCGGGTTTAGGGCATGGAGGGTAGTTGCTGACTTTGGTACCAAAAGTTGGCCCTTTGGAACCATAAAACACTTTCTTCAGGTAACCCTGTTCCAACCCAAGATTCTCACACAGTATGTCCAAAAGTTTCTCAGCCAGCTTCTCCAACTCCACTGCAAATTGCTTCATCACCTTCCTGGTATCAAAGCAATTGCAGTACTTGAAAAACATAAAAAGTGAAGAAAAAAAAAAGAAGAAAAAAAGAGTAGAGTCAGTAACTTTGACTGACCTGTAATCATCTTCAAGATCAGGAATTTCATAAAGGTTTGATTCAGGCAAGTGGCGCAAGAAGAAAGTGCTTTCCCAATCCATGTCAGTGATCTCAGATTGAACAACTTCAAGACCTTTACTTGTCACCATTTCTTTGAACCTATCCTCCATGCACTTTTTGTAGTGCTCCTTTGTCAGTTTCTCCACAGTGTCCATCAGTTCATGAGATATTCCATGGTTCATCAGCTTTTCAAAGGAAAAAAAAATAAAAATACAGTAAAATTTCAGAGAAGCATTATTGACAACAACACTAATGAACTGATAATCCAAGTTTGATTTAGTACCTCAAAGAAACCCCAATTCTCACAAGCATCTTTGATCATGTCCATGGTAGCTCCTCTCTCCTCACCATTGATTTTGGACAAGTCAATAACAGGGAAAGCTACCTCCATTTTTGTTTTCTCTTTCAACAACTCCACTATTAGGTTATAGTGAGCACTAATATGTTTGTGTTTGGTCTCAAGGTGTGTGAAATGGGATTATGGGAAGGTGCAATTTATAGGCACAAAATGAGGGGAAAAACAGGGGAATAAATAAAGCTAAAAAATGGAACAGTGATACATCATATTGGGTGTAATTACTGCATTTATTATGGGATAATATTTAGTTACTTTCATTTTCACCATGCGAATTATTATTATTATTATTATTATTATTATTATTATTATTATTATTATTATTATTATTATTATTATTATTATTATAACTTAAGCTTGTTGTTGTAAAGAGGTTTAAAATTTTTTAAATCTCGAATTGGAATATTATAAATGAAAAAAATAGAATTAAATAAAAATTAATTTCATCACGATTTAATATCACTCTAAAATATTAAAGGTCTCAAAATAAAATATTATATTATTTATAAATTATTTAATATATATCATTTTTATATAAACAAAAAATTACATTACAATAAAAAAATAAAAACTCAAATATTCGACCCTAAATTACACTAATTTTAGAATTATATTAGTGACAAATATATAATGAAAAAACGAAACAAGTAGGAAAATAGCAGAAAATACACGTAATAATGGGAATAACATCAATCACAGATAAGAAAATTTATTATCAATATAATAATATAAAGTTTTATTTAAGTTAATTTTTAAATATAAATAAAATTATTTATAGAGAAATTATTTTTTTAAAAAATGACTTAAGTTTTTTACTGAACAAACTATTTTCTATAAGATAAACATACAAAATTCTAAAAATTATTTTCCATAAAACCTTTAACATAAAACAAACCAACCCCTTATGAAAAAACGAAACAAAGCAAGAACATCAGAAAAAAAAAAAACACGTAATAATGGGAATAACATCAATCACATGAATCAAGTTAAAAACAAAAAACAAAAAGCAAGGTCGCATTGCATCGCATGCCGTAAAAGAAAAGAAAATTTAGCAGGGAGGCAAACAGGGAAAATAAAGAGATGCCTGCAGAAATAATAAAAGAACACAGTGTTATTGCTGTGCGCGAGAAAACACAAGAAAAAGCTTAGGCTTTCACTACCTTTGCTTTAATAATCATGCCGGAGACAAGCTTTTTTTCTCAACTGTTAGGATCAGTCGTCTTGCTCCTGTTTTAATCATGTCTTTTAAATGTCTTCGTTTTTTTTATCATCAAAGTGTTTATTGTGTCTCTCACAATAATTAATTTCGTATATTTTTTAAAATTTATGAGTCTTTATTATTGTCTAAATGTAGAGCTTTGGTGTCCTATAAAAAAATTGATACTGCATCAGATGATGATAAATATCATCTATATATGTAAAGGGGTTTGCATAAATTATCCATTCAAATTGCAACATTTAATAATATATATATATATATGGTATAATTATGAATTTCATCCCTTTATTTTAATTTGTTAAAATTTACTCATTGTATTTTATGAAAATTGAAAAATTAGTTCAATTGAATAATACTTTTTAAGTCTTACCATATTGACCTAGAAATTAACAGTTTAGTAATTTATATGTGATGAATTAGTAAAAATTAACGGTATAAATTTAAGTGATTATCATTAATTAGATTAATTTCTAAATTTTTGTAAAGCACGAGGATTGAATTTTGACAAATTAAAGTATAGGCAAGGGCAACACTGAGGGAGGAAGGCCTTGTCCCACTCTAAAATGGGTTTAATCCCTTTGAAAATAACTTTAAAATTACAAACTAATAAAATGTTAGGTAAACTAGAAGGATAGAAATAAATGTACATGCATGATTATGGTGTAGGTGTTGGATCAAGTTCCAAATTTTATTATGTGTCTGAGAATTTTTTTATCTTTTAGAGTTGGTGTCTAGTTAATTGGTGATACCAACTCAATTAGGGATGAAATTGAATAGTATCATGCAATTCTTGAATCCACTTGAATCGATTATGGAACACCAATTATGTGGGTGAAAAAAATATTATGTGAAACTTTGGTTGAAATGATAAAGTTAAAGATTTTAAAAATTAGGATGCTTTAGACTCAAATCTTATATTTTTAACAGTAAAAAGTTTTTAATAAAAAAATTAGTTATTATATTTTAATTTATTCGAAATTTGATATAGATGTTCTATGCGAATAAAGTGTGAAAAACGAAAATAAGCTTACGTCTAACTGTATTATTATTATTTTGTTTGTTAAAAGAAAAGAATTAGAGAGAAATTGAGTTTACAAGAACTTAAAATAATTTATTATTTCATGGCCTATATAATCATGAGAAAGGATTGTATGAAATATGATATTATCTCTTTTCAATAGTTTAATATCACATCAGTAATTTGATTCTGAATTTTAGGATTTTCATTTTCATTTGATTTCTTTTGATGATGAAAATATTGATGTGACATTAAACTATTAAAAAAGAGATACAGATAATGTGGCATCACTGTTTTATACAATTTTTTTTTTTCATATATTCACAAGAACATTATTATTATTATTATTATTATTATTATTATTATTATTATTATTAGTTGATAGGGAAGTAACTTATTTATATAGAAAATTTTCACCCATTTAGGACGTGATCTAAGTAAGGATATCGTATAATATTGTCTAATGCATGATACATAATCTTATGCCTAATCCGTTGATTGCTCTAACCATTTGAAATTCCCTTTTTGGGAAACAACGCATAATACAAAAGTTTGTCCATCCACATCTACTATTCACTACATGACACTGAATGCATACAAATAAAACCCAACTGGTAAATAATTAGATTAAAAAATAGCATTAAATTTCAATTTAAAATTTACAATAAGCTCAGCGAGACATAATATCCTTATCAGATAACAAATGGTACGACACACTATCGATCATGTAAGACGACAGACCTTCTCTTTATATTTACCGAAGCTAAGGGGTTCCGATCGATGAATCAACGTGAACTCCTTTAAAGAGTAATGTGAAATTTTTGTACCCCTCTCTATTATCTATAATTTTTATAAAATATAATTTTACTTTTTATTTAATATAATATTTTTTTCTCATTTTAATATGGGTCAAGTAGTAGTGGTGTTGAGATTTTATCACGTGTTCTATATATTTATTTATTAATTTTTTAAATACAATTGAAGGATTGTGAAATTAAAATTTTCCATAATTAATGTACTAAATAATTATCCTTTTAATATTTTATTTAAAAACTTTGAATTTTATAATTATATAATAAAAAATTGATGTATATTATTTATTTTTACTAATAAAATTATTATTTTGAATAAAAGTAGTTTTAACAATCTTTAAATATAATTCTAATAAAACTTGATTTATTTATTAATTTCATAAGTGTCAAATAAAACACAATTGTGAATATATATATATAAATAATTAATTAATTTTAGGTTATTTTCAATATCATTTCAGCTCCTATCAAAAGGATTAGAAGAAAGAGATTGATTGAGGTACATTACCTCAATTTGATGGCATGCCCTGTTAGCCAAATAGTAGGATTTTCGTTGTTCAACTTCACGGAGTTTCCAATAAATGTCTCTTCAGGTTTCTATAATAAGAAAGGGCAAAGCAATAATGCATTAAACTGCAGATCAATAATGGAAAGGATCCGATTTCAAAGTGAACACAAACCGGCATATATGACGATGACGATGATGAGATCAACACGTAAACTTCCTTATGCTACAAATAATATGTTGCACTGAGTTGTCTTTGAACCAACCCCACTCACTCCAAATCAAACAGGTTTTAGGGTTTTCTTTTTCTCTCTCTGTTGGAAACTCGTACACTGCATATTGCAAGTAAACATCCATTTGAAAAAAAAACAAATAAACAGATAAAGATACCTTTTTTTTCCCCGAGTAAGTTGGTGCATATCAATGGTGAAATGCGTTGTTGCCCACTTTCCCTGTTGGGGGATGGGATGGGCAATTTTGTCGTCCCTCGTTTTTGTGGCATATGCGATTAGTTTACGTTTACCAGAAGAATTTTCATGCCAACTCCCTCATGCTTATATATGACTCTGATTACTCCCTGCGCTTTGTTTGTTTCTCTTTAGTCATTTTCGGACGTAAATCAAAGCCTTTGATGCACTAATCTATATGTTGAACTACCCAAAAATTTAGCTTTTTTTTTTTTTTTTTCTTTTGTGAAGAAGTAAGCAACCCCCTGTTGTTGTTTTTTTATGAGATTGGATATCTCAGCATTGGAGAATCTCAAGTTCTGAGTCCATTGTGATCAATGCCGACTCGATTAGTGATCAATATAAGGAGGAACAGAGATCGTGGATGTATTATAAGGAGATAAAAGGGACAGTCCTTGCTGACCTTTGAAATTTTAATACATTGGTTCTTTTCCAATCAGTTATATAAGTACTAATTATATTTTGGGCTAAATTATAAACTAAAAAAGTTAAAAATTACAATATGCTGTAAGTTATTGTACTTTTGTTTTAAAAAATTTAATCTCTTTACTTTTTAAATTTAAAAATTCAAGTCTAATTGTAACCGTTAAAATTCTTATATTAAATTTATTGGTTTCATATTTTGAAACTAAAAAAAAAAAAAAAAAACTCCTTTAGTATCCATGTGACAAAAAATAATATTTGTAGTGGACCTAAATTTAACAAAGGGTTTTAATGATGTTAACGATTCTTAAATTCATGTAACCATTTTAATTAGAATCAAATATTTAGCCTAACTAATGATATTGTAAAAGTTAAGGCATTGAATTATAGAGATGAAATTTTAAATTTGAGCATAGTATAAGGACCAAAATTAAAATTTCACCATTGTTATAAAATCTTTAAAAAAAATAGAGGGAAAAATTGAAAATTAACAATTATGTTATGATATAAAAAAATTGACTTGGACATGTGTCATATAACCAATGCCTTAAATTATAAAAGTTGAGGTATTAAAACTATTTGATACATTAAAGTGACATGTCGTCTTTTTTTTTTTTTTTATGCAATGCGAACTTATATATATGGTACAATGTGAGATTTCATGAATGGCTTAAAGCTTGGTGCTTGAAAAATAATTTGATTGGGTTAACTCTCTTACTATGTTGAATGAATTGGTTTTTACCAATTAATGATGTATTGATGTATTCTCACATATGCTGTAACAATTCGTTTTTTAGTGGTGTTGGAAATAGTGATTTTGGGGCCACTAAATTTGACGAGTAAGTTTGTAAATATTAAATAATAATATTTACGAGTCAAATTTGATTTTTAAAAAGGTTTTTGATTTGATAATTTATGTTATATAAGTGATTTATTAAAGTCAAGTGGTTTTAGGAAATGAGGTATCGAGATCTTGTTTTTATATCGAGATCTTGTTTTTATAAACTGAGCCGTAAATATTTTTATAAATATTTACAGAGTGTCATTAATGTGGTATTAAAGTTTTGTTAAGAAATTGTAACATTTCAATAGTTAATTAATTAAAAAGGACCAATTTTTTTTTAAAAAGTGTATTCCCCGGACTCCGTTACCATAAATCAGACTCGTAAATATTTACGAAACTAATTGTGTAGTTAATTAGGTTTCTGTTAAGTGAATTTACTTGAATTAAAAGTAATTAGGTATAAACACTAAATTGCATATAGAGTGAAAGTTGAATTATAGAATAAAAAATTAAAAGGACTAAAGAAACAATTATGCCATTGTTCTTAAATGAGGCCGCATAATAAACATATTTATAAAACTTAAAGTTAAAATATATATTATAATATTATAATATTATATCTTAATCATTAAGTATATATATATTATATTATATATTATAATAAGTAAATATAATAAATAAAAGAAACAAAAAGAAATAGAAAGACGAAAAAGGGAGAAAAAGAAAGAAAAGAAAAAGGAAAGAAAAGAAAAATTAGGGTTTTAAAGTTCAAAGTTCAATTGGTTAGTCAATTTAATTTTTTTTTTATAATTTTTATATTTTTAGAATTATGGTATTAAATACTACCCGACCTATATCAAAATTTTAGAAATTATTGAATTTTTAAGTGTTGTCTATGTTGAATAATTTGAGTATTGATGACTAAATTGATAGATTTTCAAGTTAGAAATGAAAAAGGATTGAATTGCAGAATAAATTGTAAATTTTGAGTATTAAAGACTAAATTATGAAAATTTTAAAATTTAGAGATTTAAGTGAAATTAGAGAGTTAAATCTAGTTTAAAGTGGAAATTGAATGAAAATCTAGAATTGATTGTGAAGAAATAAAATTAGTCTCAGTTTAGAGATTAAATTGGAATTTAGACAAATGTTGAGTAAAAATTAAAATATGCAATATGAAATTAAATTATGTTGTATTAATGAATTTTAATTGTTTTAATTCCGTAGCTAACGTCATACCAGAATCCTTGACTAAAAAGGGGAAAGATAAAGTTGACATCGAATAGCTCGGAATTCCTGATTTGTATTTCTATAATCCGAATTTAGTTGTTAATTGTTATAATTTAATTTAATGTACATGGTAAGTGTTGAGGTGAGAATTATTGTGTTTTGCAATTGAAATGGATTGATTTAGTATGTGATAAATTTATTGAATTTATATTGATTGAATGAATTGAATTGGTAGATATATATTGAATGGATTATTTTTCAATTGAAATGATTATATGTGTAATTATGTGATTATATGAAAAATCAGTATTGGATATTGATTATATCTGAAATGCGAAATTAAACCCTATTAACTGTATCGGGCTGAGTCGGATATAGATAGCATGCCATAGGATTGGAAGAGTTTAGGGATTTCTTCGACTTTGAGTCGATGAGACACTGGGTGTCAATTTACTACTTCGGATTAATTCGATGAGGCACTGGGTGCCAATTTACTTCGGTTTAGCCGATGAGATACTGGGTGTCAAATTATTACTTCGAATTATTCGATGAGGCACTAGGTGCCAATCTAGTCTGTTTTGGTTGGATCCGTGTATCAGTCCAAGTCCGAGTCATGTTAATAGGGGTAAATGAATAATAAAATTTTATAATTGATATTGAAATGGCATGGTATGAGAAATGGAAATGAAATAGGGAATTGAAAATAGAAGTGAAATATGTTGCAAATATATGGAATATATGAGTTATATACTCATGAAACGACTATGGAATGGATATTGCAATTGTATAATGAATGTGAAATAAATTGTGCAAAGCTATTTATATAGCAAGTATAAGAATTGAGATATTTGTGAAACAAGTGAAATATGATATGTTTGTTGTAATAATTAAATATTAATATGTGTTTATATTTCAATTGTATATTTATAATTTATTATCTTTAAATATTCGGATTATAGAAATACAACTGAGTTTTTACTCAGCTTACGGTTTTCTTTCCAATGCCCAGGTTAGGTACTTAACTTTTGATCGCCGATTCAACATCCAATAACGATCCCGAACTCAAATGTGGTGATGTTTATCCTTTGTGTCAGCATGTACCTAGAGTGTCTAAATAATAGTTATTTTGTGGTTTGATTGTAAATGAGGTTATAATTTTAATTTTAGTTAGTTTTATACATATAAATATGTGTTTGTTTTTTAAGCCATATTATGGCATGGTAAATTGAACTAAATATAGATAAGTGCATGTGAATTTAATTCTATGTTCAAGTGCTCATGAACTAGGTAAATTGATTTAGATTTGGTATGTTTATAATTTGGATTAAAATGATGCTTTGATGACTTGTTTTGATGATATGAAATGTTTGAAATTATTGTCTGTTTGATCTTTAAACTTCTGTAATGCTCCGTAACCCGGTTCCGGCGATGGATACGGGTTGGGGGTGTTACATATGTATGTGTCAATTGAAGTGCTTGGCATTATAGGACATAATTTGGATAGTTTTGTGCATATATGTAATGTGACAAATTAGTAATGTTATGTTTTACTACTTTGTTTTATGAAAGTTTGTTTTCTCCGTGTATAGGTATAGGTAATCCTTAGGAATTCGAGAAATAAATCTAGCATCCAATAAAAAATTCCTTGGCACATAGTCTGACGTCTCGATGTCAACCCAGAGTTTTGAAACCTTTAGGTCCTATTTTGACTTCGGGTTGGTAAAAGAGTTTTCATAAGCTCGTATAAGACTTGAAAACTATTATGTATTGTTCTATACGTATTTATTACTTATATATGAATGTTTAATGGGTTTTAATCAAATATAAATTGATTGTAGTTGCTCCGAAAACGAATGTGGCACCTTGTAGCTCGAACCTGACGATCGGGTCAGGTTATAAGGTGTTACATTTACTTAAATCCTAAGTAAAAGACGAACTGTGTGTGTGTTTTGATGTATTGATAGCTTGAATTCAATTGATAATAGAGCCGAAAGTTAGTACATATAGGACTTCTGCATGACATAACTTTATTTACAATAGTGAAATTTATAGCTCAATAAAGGGTAAATGATATCCTCTCATCAGCATCACATGATAGTTGAGAAGTGACATGGTCACGAGTCATTTGTCCTAAAGATGAATGATTTAATTACTATTTGTTAGTAATTATTTTTTCATAAAGGAATATGTAATGGTTACTATGAAATAAAATAGGATCATAGAGGGAGAATGAATCTATCCCAAAGAGATTAAAGATGTCTTATGAGAGTAACATACATACGACAAGGTCATTGGATAAGCACTTGATAAAGTAGCTTTCGTAGCGGTATATGATAGGGAGAGCTCAATCATGGTACTTTAGTGAAATGACTTTGTGACAAAATAATGTGGTAATTAGTAGGCGAAAAATCTAAACTTAATTACAAATTATTTGAGCCCTAATTATATATATATCTATTTGGTCCCTCCTTTAACTTGGTATAACATTAATAGTTTTCATTAATCGATAATATGGAAAAAGTGAAAAAGTGAAACAATTGAATTAGTTTAATTAATTAATTAATTGATTAATTGGCATAGGGAAAATATTTATTAGGATGAAAAAATTGTATGAGTTAATTTAAAGGCCAGATAACATGTTTAATTGACTCGATAAATGACAAGGCCCAATTTAATAGGGATGGGCGACAAACCTTAGTCCCAAAGAGGGCTTGTTGTTGCCCCACTTTATACACTCTTAGTAGGAGTCGATTTTTCATATTAAAATATTATTATTTAATCACACTTTGGTCAATTTAAATTCTTGTTATTTTCTCTATAAATTGAGACTAAGTACTAGGTAAAAAGTATACTTAATATACATCGATATTTTGTAAAACTATAAGGAAGTTATTTTCCCAAATAAATTATATCTTTTGACAGAGTTGGTTCTTTGATTTTTAGCTCTTAAAAGTTTCACTAAAATGTTCATCATCGTTTTGCAAATAGAGTTTACACTTTAACAAACTAAGGTTGAGAATAGCAGAAAAATCGAATGGAACCTAATCCAAAAACACAAGTAGTATTTGAGTAAAAATAATTATTACTATAAACATGAGGAAACAGTGGAATTGAATTGAGAGAAGTAGAGAGAGAATTTAATTATTGCTTTTCTCAAGTGTGCGTGAGAATGAAGTGCTAAAATCGTTCCCTCCTATCTAAAGTTTGCTATTAATGCCCGGGTAAAACTACCATTTAAACCCCTCACATGTTTCTAACTTTTAAGTTATTCACTTAACACATTTGACTTCCTCCTCAAATGCTTCATACCTCAATTTCAACTACCTTTCTGACTTTTAATAATGGAAATTCAATTATACAAATTAACTTTATTTCTCAATCTCGATTTCACTTCTTGAAATCACTCAAATTCTTAATTTCAGGCACTTTGCGAAATTTCTGATAACGAAAATTTTTGGATCATTAGAATAAAGTTGTAATATAAACTAATTTTTTTAAATAAAAAACTATTTAATAATATTGAAAATTATTATTTTTGAATTATTATTTTAATATTTCTAAAAGATAAAAATAAAAATTATTATAAATATAATAATATTTGGTTCGATTCAAATTAAATTCTATTTTAAAATCATGTTACTCATAAGTGAGCTATGTTTTAAAAATTGATTTACACTTTTCAAAAGGGAAAAATAATTTCAAAATAAAAAATATTATTTTTAGTTAATTAGTAAGTTATTTTTTGTTGATGAAACTACTTTTCGCAAAAAAAACACCAAGAAAATTTTTTTTTGAAGGGTAACAAGTACACTACAATCGAAGTACAAACAAAAATATATGTCCAAGTAACACCAAGTATCAAACTATTACAAGTAGATTGTCCGAGTAACCACAAAGTAGAATCATACCATTACATCACAAACGAACAAAGAATTGGTAATATCCAAACTAGAGTGAACAAATTGGATTAACTAGACTAAGAGCCACACATGGCAACCATACATGATGGACTTGGAAGCCCACGCATATAATTGGACATGATAAATCTCAAACCTAGGTACTGAGCCAAGGCCTCATTGGCAAATGCTACAAAAGTTTTTGTAAATAATTTTTCATGAAATGAATACATCTAAAGTAAATCCATTCGTTTATGGTCTTAACTATACTCTTATTGATACATTGTACAATAAGAAGGAAGACAAAGAGGAGAAAGTGGCGGTGTTAAGCAGGCTGGTTCACCTAGTAAGGTGGAGAGCAGGAAAGAGACAAGAGGACAGGTTGAGAATTGGGGAGGGGGGCTAAGGTGAAAAAGTATTCTAAGGTTGCTAGAGAGGCCAAAAGATTTCTTCCTTATTGTTTGAGAGAGTATTGATAGTGAAGGTCCTCTTGTTTATTGATGTGGTGTGGCAGGCCATTGTTGAGGGGTTGGCATCAAAAAGTACGTGCATGACATGTAGGATGTGCAAGATGTGCACTATGAGCCTCATTTTGTTATAACAATATGAGATTATTACTTTCAGATGGGGTTTAGTGGTCATTAGAGGCATGTTCACACTTAAGGAGTGTTCATATATAAAAAAAACGGGTACTTGTCAAAAATACTTGCTAAGTGAGTGGATAGTTCCTGGAGATAGGTAGTGTAGGTTCTCGAAGAGGGAATGAATGGCCTAGATTGCATGCTATGATCGAGGGATCCTAGATAGCTAGTCACTAAGGTGCCTGAGTGGAATCAGAGAGTTGACTATGGTTGCTTCTCAAATAGTCTATCATGCCGGCATGTGTTGAAGTCTAAAAAAGATATAAAAATTCTATTTTATTCCATGTAATTTCAAAGTAGGAAAAAAAAAGTGAGGTTGGAGGTTTATCCAAATGTGACATGAAAAAAGTATGATGATTGCGTTAATTTAGTTGCTTGGGCCTAGAAGTTAAATGGTGGGAAGGATAGGCCCTTCAAACTATCAAATTGGGCCACAATTAACATAAATCCAGCTTGAAGAACTTGCTGGATTCAAAACGGACACATTGGATGCTCCATTTCTTTTTCTTTTTCTCCTTTTTTTTTATTTTCATTAAAAAAAGGTTAATTTTAGTTTTAGTTCTTTTATTATTAAATTTGATATTTAAACTTTATACTTTGATTTTTAACTGGTCATTTTATTTTTATAATGTTATAAATTTTAGATTATTCAAGTCAGATGAGATGTTCAAGTTTAGCTCTCCAAATAATATCGATTTTAGAATTTAAACTTAATCTAAATATATGATGAAGTAGACCACTTCCACTTCTTTCAATCACTTTCTAGTAGTTAAAATAATGTTTTTAACTTTAGCCATATATTAAATTTTAATCAAGGGCTAGAAAGAGGTGTAATCCCTATCTTTTTATAATGTTACTAACTAATCTAAATAATTAATATCGCTCAATTGGGTGAAATTTTTGAATTAGATCGTGCTACTTTAAAATCCGATGGTGTTTTTTTTGTAGTAGTCTAAGGGGTTGGTTTAGGGTTTAGGATTAACTTTTCGACCTAAATATTACGTGATTATATAATTTGAATGCTTTAAGAGCCTTAGAGACTAACACATAGCTTTCCATTTTTTTAGGTTTGCGTTTTTTTTAACATTATAAAACAATGGTTAAATTTCATTTTTGGCTTATAAACTATGCTAAAGGTAGAGGTGAGCATGGGTCGGGCCACTCGGCTCGGGCCGAAGGCCTACATGAAATGTGGGAGGGTTTAGACAAAAATATAGGCATGAAAAATGGACTTGGACAAAAAAATAAGGCCCGTTCAAAAAACGGGCTGGGCCTCGGATAAGGTATTTTTGGCTCGGACCCGAATTCACTAAAGGACAAAAAAATGATTTTTTTGATATTATTTTGTTGTTATTTTTTTCCTATTTTGCTACCATTTTACTATTATATTGCTACTATTTTATTGTTTTTATTTGGATAGTGTATAAAACTTATTTTAATTGTTGATTTTGTTGTTATTTTATAGACATTTGCTTGTTAAGTTGCATATTTCTTAGTATTATTTAAGTATACATATTTTTAAAAATTTATTTTCAATTTGTTGGGAAATACTCATTTTTGATGTTTTTAGTATTTTTGATGTATTATATATATTTTAAAATTATATTAAAAATAATATAAAAATTAATATGGATGGCCCTGATCGGGCCCAAGTTTTAGCATTTTTATCCTAGTCGGGCTTGGGTAAAATTTTGGGCCCATTTTTCGGGCCGTTTCTAGCAAATAGTCTAAATTTTTAGTCGGACCCGGCCCGAACCCAGTGCATGCTCATCTCTAGCTAAAGGTTGAGATTTAATGTATATAATTTAATTTTTAACATAATTTAGTCCTTCTTCTTTAATAATATCATTAGTAAGTCTAAATAGTTTTAACTATTTCAATCAAAATGTTAACGTCAAATTTTCTTAAGAATATTATTCTAACAAAAAAATTTATTTTATCATGATGAGTTTGAATAAATATTTTTTAAGAAAAGAAAAATTCTAATTACTATTTTCAACATTATTTTTATTGTTACAAAACTGCTAAGTGATTTTTTTTAATTTAAAAAATCATACTAGAGTAAATATATTAGATTCTTTAAAAATAAAAATAAAGAAATTAAATTCGTATATTTTAACTTTTAAATTTTTAATTTATAATTTAAAATAAATAACTAGCCAACCCAAAACAAAACATCAACAATAAGTCATATTAGTTAATTATTAAAAGGCCAACTCGTAGTGCTTGGGATGGATATATATATATATATATATATATATATATTAATTTATTACGTAAAATAATATTTATTTCAATAATTATATTTTATGAAAACTAAAATGTGAAATTGTATTTTTCTTATTTTATTATTGAATAATTTTTAAATAAAAGATAAATTTAATTAAGAAGTTGAAATTGACCATTTACTCCCCATCTATCTTTTCTTAAAAAATGCAAAATAAAACAAAAATAATTGTTAAAAGATTGCAAAAAGAAGTTTTTTTTTGTTTATTTATTATAATTATAATTAAAAATAATATATGTTGATTAAATTAGACCATCGAATTTTTTTTGAATTTGTTAAATTACTATTTTTAAAAATAAACATATTTTCCTTAAAAAAAGTAAATAAACATATTTAATAATAATTATATATATAAATGGATGTTGAAAATGAATATTGGAAATCGTTATTTATAAGAAGAACTCAAAGTTTAATAATAATGATAAATTTAGGGTTAAAATATGCTTTTGTAATATTTTCTAATATTTAAATTTTAAAATTTTAAAATTTAAATTTAATGTTAATATTAATAAATTTATTGTAATAAACTTAAAATTAAATAGAAGTGATATAAAAAATAATATTGTAATAAACTTAAATTTAATAGAATAATTTTAACAAGTTTAATATTTTTAAATAAAAATAAATAAAAAAAGACTAAACTCCTTGATGAGTGTTATTCAGCCATTGACCATGACCATTATCATCATGAAGAAGATGATGTAAGAGCAATGGATGATAGGATTCAGAAAATGTCAAGAATCTCGAGGATGGAACGGTTGCAGAGGGGACAACTCCCTCGATTCAACCACACTTCCCTCGAACACACCCTGCAAAAAGTGTGCCCACATGGGATAAAAGCCGCACCTTTCTTCCTCCCCATGCACACGCAGCATATCCTATCACTCCCCATTTCCATCCTCCTCCCTTTTTCTTCCTCCTCCTCACCTTCGCCGCCGTCCGCCTCCTCCAACAGCCTCATCAACGATACCCTTAGCGGCGTCCCTGGTGTTCTCCCCCCACCCACATTACTTGTCGGCGACCCCGATGACCGATAATGTCGCTCGGCTGCTAAAGCAGCGGCTAGGTTCATGCCTGTCGGAACCGGAGCCGGGTTGACGCAACCTGGATCCGCTGCTGCTACTCGTTCTTCCTCTTCTTCTATTTCAGCTTCTTCTTCGTCTCTGAGGCTCATGGTCGTTGACCCGAATCCCCATTTAGACCCACCACAACAACCCATCACTTTAAATCCCAGCCGTTCTTTGAAACTCCTCCTCCTCCTCCTTTCCCCTTCCATTCTTCTTCCTTCCCTCTCTCCCTGCAATATCACACTAAGTTAAATTGGCAAAGAAAACCCAGAAAGCAACTAGCTAGAAAAATGGTAAAGCAAGTCCCATGAGTTCATTACTTGAAACAAACAATTAAGAGAATCTTACCTCTTTCCCTTGATTTGCACTTGTGAAAATGACTGAACCAAACTAAATAAGTTGTTGAAAAAAAGGAAGTGCCTTTTGTGGAGTTTATTGAGAAAGGCTTTCCCTTTCAAGTTTTCATAAGGACGAACAAAGACAAAACAGAAGAAGAAGAAGAAGATAAACATACAAACAAACAAATAAAGGGTGTAAATAAGGAAGGGGTTTGGACTTTTGGGGTTCCTTATTGATGGAGCAAAGCACAGCCACTTTGAGGGTGTTTTTAATATAAGTTTGGATTTGTTATTAGTTTTAATGGGTAGCCATAGGGTTCTCATTTATTTTTTTTAAAAATAAAACACTTTTCTCGTTCTATATATTTAATGAAAATTCCCAAACTTAAGAATTATAGTACTATTATTATTAGGATTAAATTAAAAAAAATGATTAATACGTAAGAACTTCATGCATACAAGTAAGTGGCATGTGATTCTTAATATTTGTATTATGTTAATGGTGAACAAAAAAAAAAAAAAAAAAAATCTCTTCAATAATTAATTTGCTTACGATATGAAGATAACATGTCCCCAACAAACAAGGAAAAGTGAAATATTTATAAAACGAAAACCCAATCATAATGCATTTATTATATATGTGGATAGAAATATGTATTGCTTCATTTAATTGTGTCATTAAAGCCAAAGCCTTAAAAGGCTCAACTTAATTTGCGTGAGTTGTGCAAAAAGTTAAAGATCCACTCCATTACAAGTATGGTAATACTTAATATTAAGTCCAAATGAGCTGTGCTGCTTCAGTGGTCCTTCTTTCCGGTGAGATTCGAAGTTCATCATTAACCAAAACATTGATTAGAATTTTTGTTATAAATTTCAATTTCTTGTCCCCATTTCTCAAATCTCTACACACAATTCACCTAAGGCCTTTTAAAAAAAAAAGAAAAAAAATTGATAATTCATGTTGTATCACATTTTTATTTTATTGTCAGAATTGTTTTAAGGTGTTTGATAGGTCAATAAATTATATTATATAAAAAATTTAAAACAAGTTGATATTGATGCTGTATTATGTTTGTATGAATTTTTTTATTCTATTTCTATATTATATATATTAAATGTTTGATTGAATTAGTGATATGAGTCACTCTGTCATTAATTCAATCGATTAATAACAAAAATATTCATACTTTATAAAGAAAATTGTATTATTGAAAAGATGTAAAAAAAAAAAATACAGATAATAATATTTAAACCCAAGCCTCAACAATTGTATTTTACCATTCCTTTACAAATATATTTGTTACATTTCTCACGCAAATGGTAGCCATAATCTATTGTCTTTGGTAGGTAAAACTATTATGAAGGTCTATGTTCTAAGAGTCAAATTGTATTTTGTTCTATTTACTTAAAAAATGGGCAAATTAATTCATGTACAATAAATTAAAGAGCAAACAAATCTTTTTGTTAAAAAGATCATCCATTTCTACCATAAAAAAGTTGGTGTGACTGATAGAATTACTATATAATTACACATAACAATGCCATGTGTACTTCATGTTAACATACAAGGATAATTTTTAATAGTAAAAATGGATGAAACTTAAATTTTTTTTTTTTTACTTTTTAATCTAAAACATAATGATTAGTTTACTCATTTTTTAAATAAAACCAAATCTTTTAAAGAATCCAAATAATAAACTTAACAGGTAGAGCCATCCTACAGGTCTGTCAAAGGAAGCATAAGTCAATTAAAACAAACAATTATTGGTCCATCAAGTTCAAATCAACAACGTAGCTAGCCTCCATATGTACGCCACTAAAACAAAAGGCATCTCTATTTTCCCTTTCCCTCACCAAAAATCCTACCTCAGATTTGGCCCACAACCAGAGACTAATGGAATTTTAAATACCCTCATGCTGCACACCTTCAGTCAGTCCATGCCACCAAAAGTAAAAGGGTCCCCTCAATCCCAATTTTTGTGTTCTTCCCTTCACATGACAAATACATATACGAGTCAAGACAGGCTAAAGAAAAAAAGTCAAGCAAGCATGAATTTCATTTGTCTTTCATATGTAAATCTCATCATGCTGATGTGTTTGCATCATAAGAGAGTTAACTCTTTGTCTAGGGGAATATTTGATTGTTCAATCTAAGAATGAATTCTCTAATATTTTGATTGGCATTTACCATCGATATTGCTGCTGCAGAATGCATGTGATTAGTTAAAGAATAGAGACATCTTCTACTTCCACAGGATTTTTACACGGAATCAATGAAGCTATAAGCTGGAACTTTCCTGATACCTGCTTCTACCATGGCTTTCCTCAAGTCAGCTGCACGATCCCATCTCTCCTTGACGGCATTTATGGTAGACAATGCTACATATAGTCCGCAATGTCGTGGCTGCAACTCAAGCAACCCTCTCCCCACTTCATTTCCAAGTTCAATGGCACCATGAATCTTACAAGCACCTAAAAGAGCCCCCAAAACCGAAGCATCAGGTTGAAATGGCATAGTGTTTACAAACTCAGTCGCTTGAGTCAAAGGGCCTGCTCTGCCTAAAAGATCTACCATACACCCGTAGTGTTCCATTATTGGCACAATGCCATATTGGCACCGTATTGATTGAAAGAATTGTGAACCCAACTGCACTCTCTTAGTGCGAGCACATGCTGTAAGAACAGCAACAAATGTGACCTCATTCGGACACATTCCGTCCACTTTCATCTTCTCAAACAAGTCCAAAGCCTCCTTTTCTCTACCATTACATGCAAAAGAAGAGATCATTGCATTCCAAGTACAAACCTCTCTATCCAACACTTGATTAAAAACTCTAAAGGCAAACTCTAAATGACCTCTTTTTCCATAAAAATCAATCAATGCCGTGCCCATGAAAACAGTCATAACGCCCTCGTTTCTGAAAATATACCCATGTATCTGCCTCCCTTGGTAAAACCCACTTTGCTCTTCTAAATTAGCACAACAAGAGAGCACGTTAACATAAGTAGCCTCACTCGGTTTAACCGAAAATTCTATCATTTTCTCAAAATCCCAAATAGCCTTTGCAAACTGTTTGCTCCTTACGAAACCATTAATAACACTTGTCCAAGACACCACATCCTTTTCACTCATGCGGTCAAAGAGGAAAAGAGCAGAACCCATATCACCATTTCTCCCAAAAGCATCAAGCATCACATTACACGCGACGATGCACGGGTTAAGAATTTCTTCGAACACTTTACGCACATTACTTAGGCTACCGAATTTAGCATACAAACCAAGCAACGATGTTTGCACGAAGGAGTCAGTCAAGACGCCACGCTTTAGTGCTTGGGCATGGAGGGTGAGCAAGAGAGCGAGGCTAGGGATTGGGAGGGAGAGGTGGCTTTGAAAAGGGAAGTGAAAGTGTGGCCATTGGGGGGTGCCTGATGATGAAGCATGAAGGTGAAGAGTGTAAGGGAACAATGTGGGATTATGTTGAGATAGGCCCTTATTAAGGTGTTCTAAAGGAGGGTTGGTTTCCATTTGGAAGCAGCATTGAAGAGGAGAGCGGTGGTGATTAGCAGGGAATGGATTTGCTTGATTTGGTTTGGACGTTCGATGAAACGTTGAAGGTGTTGCAGCAGATACTCAAGAGTTCATGTGGCTTATTCGGGTTTCAGTGATGGCCCTTTCAGCTTTCTTCTATATCATGGGCCTCATTATGGGGAGGCCTATATCCAATTTTCTATTATCAAGGCAAAAGAAATTTAGGGGGTTCATAGTAATTTTATTGAAGCCATTAGAAAAAAAAAACTTGCATAAAATAGAATAATCACAATACTGAGAAATTAAGAGCTCATTGTTGGAGAATGATTCAAAATTAGTTTTTTTCTAAATTTAGATTTGGTTGGGTTGTGCTCAGTTTATTTTTTTCTTATTTTTCTGTTTTTGTTGAGATATGATTTAGTGCCAGATTTTTCTCATTGAGATTTGTTGCTGTGTAAAGCCTATTTAAAAGGCTGATCTTTAGTTAAATAGATGCATCAGTTTTTCCAAAATATACTATAGCTTATTGTGTCCATAACCTGTTTGATAAGATTACTTTTAGAAACCTTTTTACTATATCTTATTTTTAAAGGCTATTTTGAGTTTCTTTCTCTTTGTGCAACTGTCCTCTCCAACATTCTTTAGTATCAGCGCAAGGTCCGGTTGTTATTAGGTGTATTTCTCATGACGACAAACAATAATACCGTGAGTGTTTCTCAACCGGCAATTCCCGTTTTCAATGGTGACAACTATGAGTTTTGGAGCATCAAAATGAAGACATTATTTAAGTCTCAAGAATTGTGGAACTTAGTTGAGAATGGGTATCCTAATGACGATGGGGAGGCTAAGTTGAGAGAAAACCAGAAAAGAGACAATAAAGCATTATTCTTCATTCAGCAAGCTGTTCACGAATCAATTTTTTCAAAAATTGTAGTAGCAGAAACTGCAAAAGAAGCTTGGACAACATTGCACATGGCGTATCAAGGCACTTCAAAAGTTGTTACAGTGAAGCTTCAGACTCTTCGTCGTGACTTTAAGACATTACAAATGAAAAGTGGAGAATCTGTACAAGATTATCTTACAAAGGCAGCAGCAGTTGTCAATCAAATGAAGTCCTATGTAGAGCAAGTTACGGATCAAACTACAGTTGAAAAAGTGTTGCGGAGTTTGATTTCAAAGTTTGATCATGTCGTTGCAGCTATTGAGGAATCTAAAGACTTAGCTACTTACTCATTTGATGAACTACAGGGATCTTTGCAATCCCACGAAGCGAGATTGAACCGCACAAATGAAAAGTCTGACGAAAAGGCATTCCAAGTGATGGGAGAGCCTGAACATCCCCTAACCTTATACCGTTGTCGGAACAGGGTTTCGAGAATTACCAGTCAATACAGTACGATACAGACATTAATTAAAAAAAATAAATGTTCATTCTCATCATAATTTTAAGATGTCCTCCCTTTAATGGCCCCTCGCGGTCCAATATGAACAGTAAAATCAATTCGAAGCTAATTTAGAATCACTACGAATTTTTCTTAAAATTTTAAAATTTCTTCTTTATGAACAGTACCACACGCCCGTGTTGTCACCCTGTGTGACTCACACGGCTTGGACACGCCCGTGTCTTTTACCCTGTACATCACTGACTCATTACTCATGATTAAACTAGTTTCACACGGCCAAGTCACACGCTAGTGTGCTCAGCCCGTGTGGTATTCTGTTTTACAAAATTTAAGTGCAGGGGACACACGATGATACGACCACACCTCCCGAGTTGCCAGTTGCCAATGTAGATCCTCTCGAGTTGCCCGTAGGACCGATTACCCGAGCTCGAGCAAAGAGATTCAAAGACGCAACAACAGCATTAGTTGATAGAGTTTGGGGTGAAACCGTTGCTGGACTTATCAAAAGCTTTTGGATCAGCAAGCCGAGCGACCCATGCATTCTCCTTCAAGCTCAAATCAGCTCAACTTAGCTTAAGAGCCTATTTTCTGCTTATTTACGTTTAATTTGCTGGAATAAAATCATTTAATTTGCTGTTAGTTAAATTAATTAATTAGGTCTTAATAATTATTTTGTCAAAATCTGGACTTTATAACCAGGTATAATGGTGTCCTAAAACTAGCTTAATTTATTAGCTAATTAATTTGTCAAGTTTAAGACCGGTTTTAAATGTGCTGCTCATTAAATTTGCCTAGCCGATTTTTGCTATTAAATTTGTCTAAGTTCCAGCCGATTTAATACATGTCTTAACCTTGCATAATTAATTTGCCTTAGCTATTACAAGTTTTAAATGTGTCTTTAGCACCCGAAATTAATGTGTCTAAATAAATTAATGTGCTGAATTAATTTGTGTGTGAGGTGCAAAGCATGATACGGCATTTAATCAAATTAAAGTGGCTGAATTAGTTTTCCCAAAAGCCATGATGGTTCGGTCAATGCAACAATCACCATAAGCTGATGGTTACTCTCCCCAACGTGGCTACTCAATTTTCGAAGCTGGCATTCAAGATTTTCACACCAACAACCATGCGTTCACATTGAGAGGTTGTCCATTGATTTGCTTTCACACTTTATGGCCGGCCAACTACTCAAGGAGCTCATTTAAATGCTAAGGCCATTCATCTCTTCCAAGCATCAGCTTAATTAAGCTCCCAAGTTCCAATGCCGAATTTAAATATGCATTTCAGCTCCCAAAACGTGCCAATTAATTCCAGCTTCTAGAAATGTCGTCCAATGAATTCTCCAAAGCCAAGAAGCTTCAAGGAAACTTCCTAAATAAATCTGGAATTTTCTAGTTTAATTAGGAAGAAACAAAAGGCTATTTAGCTACCTAAAGTGGCTATTCGGCTAGCCTTTGCAACAGCTATAAATGGTTTGCTTATTTCTTGTAAATGGACTTTTGGCCAAATTTTATAGAACCGAATTTTTGTTCTTGTAAGAACTTCTTCTCTAAGTCTTGTTTAAGATTTTCATTGGCTTATCTACCTAGTAGTGGCGTCAACCTCTTTCTTTACGAAACCGAACTTATCACTAGTTTTAGTGTGGCGTTCAAAAACCCTTTATACCGAGGTTCCTATCTGTCTAGATAGTGGGTCGAGGTCTATTTCGATTCAACCATCCCTTCTTAAGAACTCATAAGTTTCGAGTTTCTTAGGACCACCATTTCCATATTTCATTCCTTTTTTTTTTCGAACTAAAACCAAAATTACCAATATCCTAATTTCCTTTCCTTACCCAAACCTAAAGATTACTTATCCATCCTTGAACCCAACTTACATAACCAACTTAACTTCAATCCGAATTAACTATCCCTTCTATTTCTGACGAAGCTTTCTTGAAGACGATCGGGCAATCTACATATGACTCAACTCAAGTCGAGGGGAGCTCGTATCATTTGGTATCAGAGCTACCTAAAAAGAGAAGCTTAGACATTCGAAGCGGAGCATTCCTGAGGTAGGATCCGAAAAAAAAAGTATAAAAAAAATTTTTGTTTTGTGAAATTCAAGTATTATACTGTATTTACCTTTTTAGTAGTTTATAAAAAAATATATATATACAAAAAAAAAACTACTTCGTGAGATTCGAGTATTGTGTTGTAATTATCATTTTAGTAGTTATAAAAAAAAGTATATAAGAAAAAAAATTCGAAAAAAAATTCAAAAAAAAAGAGACGTGTTTTATGCAATTTGTTTGCTATTTGAACGTCAAGCCTTGATTTGATATAGTTTTCCGATCCATCTTCTGTTTTAAACCCTCTAATCATATGCACGCCACACTTTTTTACCCAATTCCCTGTTCTTTCAGCCAACCTTAAACCTATACGCATCTCCATTGTTACCCTTTTGAAACCGACACACAAACTAGAAGATCAAGCCTAGTAAATCATTTACGAGGTTATAAGAGAAGAAAGGAGTGGAAAAAGGCACGAGGGAGTGAGCGCATTCGAGAGGAGGTAAAAGCCAAACGAGCGTAAACACGAGTGTGAGTGCCAACATTCTTTCTTTTCGAGAGATCTTGTGAGGTTTGTAGTGAGGTTACAACATGTCGCGAAGTCCGGAATGTAACATGAATGAAGGACTACCAAGACAATTTTAGACTTTGTTAATTATATGAACTTAATTGTTCTAGTGAGAATTCAATTATCTTTATTCACTTTAGGACTGATTTGACTTATCGGGATTTCGTCTCGTGGCGTCTATCTTTCCTTTATTTTTATTCTGAACTTATCACCTCAAGTGTGGCGTTCAAAATATATCTTTGGTTCCTAACTCTCTATAGTTAGCGGGTCAAGATTCTCTTGTCGACCTAAGTGCCTATTTTAAGATTCGGGTCAACTTTTCCTATAATGTTGGTTCAATCTTGTTGGCCTTAGCCGAATTTCATCCACCTATCACCAAGTTTTAACCTTGTTTGATCCCTTTGATAGCAATTTATCCATTTCTCTTTCAGCCTTCTTGAAATCAAACCATCCATTCACTTCCACATCTATTACGAAACTAACCATTTGAACCTATCTTCCTTATTTTCATCCCCAATTTTGCAAATCGTTCAAACTTACCCAATTTATTGATCGGGCAACTAGTACGACTCAAATCATCCCGAGGCGAGTTCGTATCACACGACTTATCAACATGCCCGTGTGCAAGCAGTGTGTCTCACACGATCTGGTCACACGCCCTTGTGCCAGGCCGTGTGGACTCAATAATGAGCCTTTCACACTTTATTAGCCAACCCTACAAATTTCAAACTACAACCAATACAAAATACCAATACTAAAACAATTCAATACTAGACTTTAAATATTTATCATGTATCATTTTCAAATATCAATTTACTTATTTCACTATTACAATCACGATGCAAAATATCACACTTAAGACATCCTAGGTACATGCCATTATCAACAATTAACATGCTTTACCTTATTGAGTTCGGGATCGACCTGAGATACTGATTCAACGGTCTAACTTTATTTAACCTGCGCATGGAAACAAACCGTACGATGAGTATGGACTCAGTGGTATTTCTATAAACCAATACTTAAGTCAATAATAAATTATATATCAGTGAACCTTGAGAATTCAATCTATTACTCTTAATAGTTCAATCATTTGTTTTTGATTTATAATACTAAGATCTTGTTAATCACTTTCGATGAAATGTATACAGTTTCAATGTTTATTCATTATACGTCATTTTTCATATTTATTCAATAACAACCAGTTTTCAGTATCATTCAGACATCTAGTAGCAGTCCAATATTCAGTAACAATTAGTTTTTCAGTACTTTTATTTACAATTCATTTGAATAATAATATTATTCACCTTTCATTCAATATTCTGTACTATTTCATTTCAATAACAGTCAATATTCTTTGGTAACAACCAGTTGATCTTTATTGTTAAGTACTAGTCAGTCAACAGTAATAATCGGTTAATCAGTAACAATCATTTATTCAGTATCAGTCGTTTATTCAGTAACAGTCCAATATTTTGTAGCAGTCAGTCTTTAATACTTTTCATTACCCCTATTAACATGACTCAGACCTGGACGGATACACGGATCCAACCTACACATCGGGATAGTATACAGTGTTTCATCAGCTGAAGCTGAAATACACCGTAACAGTAACAGTAACATAGAAGTAATGGTACACAGAGTACCTTATCAGAACGAATTCGGAATAGTAATAGTATGATAGAATATGAATCGGTCAGTGAAGTACTTTTTGGAACAAATCAAAAAAGAATATGATGAGTCGAAACAAATAGTGTCTCATTGACACAAAGTCGGAATATCCCTAAACACTTCCAATCCTATGGCATGCCAACTATATCCGACTAGCCCGATACTGTTAATAGGGTTTTCAGGCTTCTTTTAAATAACAATCATTTTTTCGATGTTTAAAATCAGCAAATATTTCAATTCATTTCTCAATAATCACATACTTATCACACATTCAATCCAATATCAATAATCACATATAATTCATGAATTTTTATTCTATTCAATACCATAATAATAATTATTATTACTATTCATATTAAATGATAAATTCAACAAATAATTATAAAATTAGGTTTATAGAAATACAAACCTTAATTTCCAAGCTATCCCTCGTCGACTTTGTCTTTTCCTCGCTTAGTCGAGATTTTCCGGCACAACGCTAGCTACGGAAATTAATTAAATATTATCAATACACTACCATTCAATTTTCATTTGGAATATTTCAATTTTTATTCATCTTTTGCCTAAATTCCAATTTAATCTCTAAACCGAAACTAACTTTTATTCTTCACATTTAACTCAATATTTTCATTCAATTTTCACTTTAAACTAATTTCAGCCTTTTAATTTCACCATAGAACAATAATTTTGAAATTCTTTCAATTTAGTCCCTACCATTCAAAACTTATGAATGACTTTACAATTCAATCCTTTAATCAATTCTAACTTGAATTTCTATCAATTTAGCCCTTAATTCATCTTTTTGTTCAACATGAACAATGTCTAATAATTAACTATCTTTCAAAATATCATCTTAACTTTATCAAAACCTTGTTCCAAGGCTTCTAAAACATCAAAATTAAGTAAAAAGGGCTAAATTGACTTACTTATTAAACTTCCAAGCTTCAAACCTTTAATTTTTCCTTTATTCTTTCTTTCTTCTTTCCTTCCCCCATTTTCGTTTGGCTCTCTGTTTCTTTTTCTTTATTTATTTTGTTTCATTTACTTTTATGTTTTAATTATAATATAATATAATATAATATAATATAATATAATATTATTCTTAAATAATAAGTAAGTATACATGTATATTACAAATGTATATATATCATTGGTACACATATAAATTATTATTACCAACACTTGTCTTTATTTAATTATTTACTTTAATTAATTAATTATAAAATGAGAATATTTACTTAAATAATAAGTAAATACATACATGTATTACAAATGTATGTATAATATTTATTACACATGTATTTTATTTTTATCACACACTTGACATTTACTTTGGCTTATTTGCTTATTTAATCCCTTCAATTTTCTTTATTTTATAATTAAACTTTCACACTTCATTCAATTTAATCCTTTTATCCAATTACCCTTAATTAAGCTAATTCACTTCATTAAACTTTAATTAACCACTCATTTAACTTCGAAAATATTTTTAATAAATATTTACGAATCCATTTTCAGAAACGGAGACCCGAAAATACACTTTTTTGATAACAGTAAAATTTGGGTCATTACAGAGCCTCCAAAGCAGTAAGAGGATTCAAGAAAGGCCACATACAGAGGTGGTTATCGTGGCAGAGGTGGTTATCGTGGTAGAGGAGGTCGAGGCAGAGGTAGATGTGCTGGACATGATGAACAAAGGTAGATGACAAAAAAAACAGAAGTAATACAGGAGCAATGTTCAATGCTATTATTGCAAGAAATATGGGCATGTGAAGGCAGATTGCTGGAAAAGGGAAAAACAAGTCAATTATGCAAAAGGTGACGAAGAGATTAAGCTGTTCATAGCTTATCAAGATGACGTTATAATTTCAAGAGACATATGGTTTTTGGACAGCGGCTATTCAAATCATATGACGGGGATAAAATCTTTGTTCAAAGAGCTGGATGAGTCATAAAACGTGAAGGTGAGACGTGGTGATGACAAGCAGATGCAAGTTGAGGGCAAAGGCACTGTGGCGATAAACAATGGTTATAGTAACATAAAGCTCCTCTATAATGTCTATTTTATTCTTACTTTGTCTCAGAATTTAATGAGCATTAGGCAGCTTATGGGTAGTGGATATTTTGTCATGTTTGATGATATGTCTTGTGTGATTAGAGACGAAAAATCAAGAAAAATTATTGTTGATGTTCAGATGGCACCAAACAAGCTCTTTCCTCTTAAAGTCTCTAATGTAGAAAGTCAGGCTCTTGTTGTTAAAGAGAAAAGTGAGTCTAAGTTGTGGCATTTACGGTATGGGCACTTGAATGTAAAGGGTCTAAAATTGTTGAGTCAAAAGGAAATGGTGTTCGGGCTGTAAAATTTTGAGTCTTTAGATTTGTACATATGGTGTATATTTGGGAAACAATGTAAAAAACCATTTCCTGTAGGAAACTCTACAAAGGCGTCTGAGTGTCTTGGGCTTGTACATGCTGACATTTGTGGTCCCATGAAGACAGAATCCTTGGGTGGAAGTCGCTATTTTTTTCTATTTACAGATGATTGCAGTCGCATGAGTTGGGTGTATTTTCTTCATTCCAAATCAGAAGCATTCGAGACTTTTAAGAAGTTCAAGGCGCTCGTTGAAAAACAAAGTGGAAGAAGTATCAAGGCTTTGCCCACTGATCGAGGAGGATAATTTTTGTCTAATGAATTTAACTAGTTTTGTGAGGAGCAGGGCATATATAGAAAGTTGACAGCACCTTATACACTGCAGCAAAACGGTGTGGCTGAACGTAAGAACCGAACGATTGTTGAAATGGCAAGAAGTTTGTTGAGATCTAAAGGGCTGCCAGATAAGTTGTGGGTTGAGTGTGTTGCTGTTGCTATTTATTTACTGAATTTGTCTCCAACAAGAGCGGTTCTTAACCAAATACCTTATGAAGCATGGAGTGCTAGGAGACCTTCAGTAAGCCATTTGAAAATATTTGGTTGTATTGCCTATTCTTTGGTAGATGCACACAATCGAAGCAAGCTTGATGAAAAGTCTGTGAAATGCATCTTTGTTGGTTATTACTCTCAATCCAAAGTATATAGGCTTTACAACCCTTTGAGTGGCAAGGTGATTATTAGCAGGAATATTGTTTTTGATGAAAATGTAAGCTGGGATTGGAATGAAGAGCAGGTACATCAACAAATTTCTATGCCTATTGAGGTTTCACAAGATAAAAGACAAGAGTTAAATTCAGTAAGTTCAGCTCCTAATTCATTGAGAGCTACAATTTTCGAAGAGCCTTTAGCTGAGCAACTCCCACTTAGGAGATCGGCAAGGGCCAGAAAGTCGAATCTGAAATATGTTGGTGACACTTATGCATCTTGTTAGTTTTCTCTTCCTGTTTCAGATCCTATATACTATGAAAAAGCTGCCAAAAAAAAAGAGTGGCAGAAAGCAATGGAGGAAGAGATAAAAGCTATTGAGAAGAATGGAACATGGGAAATTGTGGACTTACCGAAAGACAAATGTGCAATTGGTTTGAAGTGGGTGTTCAAAACAAAGTTTGCTCTTGCTGGAAGCTTACAGAAACACAAAGCTCGTCTTGTGGCGAAAGGTTATGCACAACAACATGGTGTTAATTTCGAAGAAACTTTCTCTCCGGTAGCTCAGTTTGAAATAGTGAGGCTTATTCTAGCATTGGCTACACAATTGCAATGACCTGTTTATCAATTTGATGTCAAGTCAGCATTCCTTAATGGAGATCTACAAGAAGAGGTTTATGTAGCACAGTCGGAAGGTTTCATAAAGAAGGGCAATGAAATGAAGGTATACAAGTTGAAAAGGGCGTTATACGGACTGAAGTAAGCCCCTCGAGCATGGTATAGCAAGATTGATGGGTATTTCCAGAAAAAAAAGGGTATGTGAGAAGTGAGAACAAGCCCACCTTGTATGTGAAAAAGGAAGGTAATGATTTCATCATTGTTTGTCTTTATGTTGATGATATCATTTATACTAGTTCTTCTACCTTTCTTGTGGATGAGTTTAAATTTCAAATGATGAATGAATTTGAGATGTCGGATATGGGTCTACTGCATTATTTCATTGGTCTTAAAGTTCGTCAGGCTGAAGATGGTATTTTTATCTCATAAAGAAAATATGCCAAGGACCTTCTTAGTAAGTTTGGCATGCTTAATTGCAAGTCTGCAACTACACCCATGGATATCAATGAGAAATTGCAGCAAGAAGATAAAAGGATAAATGGCAGATGCAAAAAGGTTCAGAAGCTTGGTAGGTGGTTTAATTTACTTGACACACAACATGCCCGATATTGCATTCCCTATTTGTGTTATTTCCAAGTTTATGCAACAACTTTCAACAATTCATTATGGAGCAGCAAAAAGAGTCTTGCGTTATATTGCAAGAGTTTTGGAGTATGGTGTTTGGTACTCCAAAACTTCAAATTTTAGATTGTGTGGGTTCACAAACAGTGATTGGGCAAGTTTGTTGGATGATAGACGAAGTATTTCAGCAAATGTTTTCATTCTAGGTTCGGGAGTGATCACTTGGAGTTCGAAAAAAAAAGCTATAGTAGCACTGTCAACTTCTGAAGCTGAATATATAGCAGCAACCTCAGCAGCTTGTCAAGCCATTTAGCTAAGAAGAGTGTTAGCAGATCTTCAACATGAGCAAAAGGGAGCAATAGAAATATTTTGTGACAATAAAGCAATTATTATCATGACAAAAAATCCAACATTCCATGGTAGAACGAAACATATAGACATTCGCTATCATTTTATATGCGATCTGGTTGCAAAGGAGGAGATAACATTGGAATATTGCAACACTCAAGATCAGCTGGCAGATGTGCTGACCAAGTCATTGTCCAAAGAGAAGTTTTGTTATTTTAGATCCTTACTTGGTGTGTGCAAGTTTGAATCAAAGGGGATTGTTGGAGAATGATTCAAAATTAGTTTTTCTAAATTTAGATTTGGTTGGGTTGTGCTTAATTTATTTTTTTCCTTATTTTTTTTGTTTTTGTTGAGATATGATTTAGTACCAGGTTTTTTCCTATTGAGATTTGTTGCTGTGTAAAGCCTATATAAGAGGCTGATCTTTAGTTGAACAAGATGCATTAGTTTTTCCCAAATATACTATAGCTTATTTGTGTCCATAACTTGTTTATAAGATTACTCTTAGAAACCTTTTTACTATCTCTTATTTTTAAAGGCTATTTTGAGTTTCTTTCTCTTTGTGCAGCTCTCCTCTCCAACACTCATGATGGAACTTAGGATCACAGCAATGGTACGCCTAAAAACATCCTCTTCTAATGTCCTTAGATACCTTTCTGATATAGATTCTCACATATTTATATGAGAGTAAAAAATAGAAGAATTGGAGTTAAAGCTGTCATCTATAGAAAATAACAATTCTAACAAACTGTAAATACTAACTTTACTCGATCTCTTCGCTTCATAATAGCTAATTTAATATCACATCATTTACCAAACCAACCTTTATTCTATTGATGGTAGTCGCAAACCAACTAAAAATTCGACATAGGTAAGTGCACTTATCAATTAATAGTATAGCTACAGTGAGTACATATATCGTTCCCACAAAGACTAAAAGTATTAGTAATTACCTTCTTTCTATTATTTAATCGACAAATTGGAGTGATTGATTAAAAACTAAAATTAACTAATTAAATTAATTAAAAAATGCGACAAAGAACAAATCAGGAAAATAATTGAGTAAACAACTAAGAAACGAAACAATACTAAGGAAATAATTCACCTAGACTTCATTTGTTATTATCAATCTAAATTACGCAATTTCTTCACTTAGTATCTTGATCCTTAAAAATCCCTAAATTATGCTAATATCTTTCTTTAAGACTAAGAGCAACTAACTCTAGTTTGATTAATTGAATTTTTTTCTAATTAAAACCCCTATTATCGCATTAATTCGATCTATGAATCCTCTTATTAGATTTGACTCTAAATCGATAGATTTATGTCGTCCAATTTCTAGGAATATATGCAACTTCACTCAATTATACTAAATCTACTCTTAGACATTGTCTATTCCTCCTCTGATTTAAGCACAATAAAATGGATTAATAGTCTAGAAATATTAAACCAAGAATTAAGCACACATAATTGAGAACAAGATCCAAATATTTATTACGTATAACAGAAATCAAAAGACAAAATTCATCATAGGGTTCATCTTCCCTAGGTATTTAGAAAATTAGTTCATATTTACAAATAAAAACATCTCAAAGATAGTATAACCATAAGAAACAAAGAAACTCATAATAAACTTCAAAGAAATCAAAAGGAGATCTTCAATCTTGATGGAAATCTGCTTCAGAGTCGACTTCAATAGAGTTTTTTGAGTTGTTTTCCTAAATATCCTATGACAACTTACTCTTGTCTTCTTATCTTTGTCATATATAGGTCTTAGAATGCCCGAAAAACCTAAAAATTATGTTTCTTCACATGTTTGGAGTGAAATTTACGATTTTGACACGACCTAAAACATGGCCGTGTGGTAGCCCGTGTGGCTCACGCGACTGTGTGTCCAGCCCGTGTGGAATGACCCAGTCCGTGTGAAATGGCCCAGCTCGTGTGGCTCCTAAAAGTTGCTCTGATTTTTTGATTTTTCGACTTTCGCTCCTTTTGCTCCCAAATGCTCTCCTAAGTATAGAAACATGAATTTAAAGGATTAGGAGCATAAAATTCACCATTTTAAATAAAATAAACATGCAAAAACGCATTAAGAATGATACTAAAATATGTTACTTTTGGCATTTATCGTTTACCCTTTTCTTTTTCAACCTGCCCTTAGATTAATGTTGCAACAGGCCTTCCATGAACACCAACATGTCAACTTCACCTAAATAGTGGGCAAAAGTATCACCATTAAACTGATTTCAATCTCGTAAAAAATTGATTGAACATCACACTCTTTGAAAGATGACTACTAAACTCTCCATTTGATTTAGCTCTGTATCCAACTAGAATTGTGCCCTAAAGCTTTTGATCTCTACATTAGCATAATAAACCTCATAGAAAGTAGTAATGTCGATACCCTTTTACAAAAATAATAACTACATTTTTTGCAAAATAATCACATGATCAATTCTTAATGTTTCTCATAAAAGAAAAACAATATTTATAATATATATAAAATACTAAAGATATTATTCTAAAATTTAAACAAAAAAAGGAAACCTTACCTACATGTATACCCTTTAGGCACAATCCAACCATATTTTTACAAGCATTTGAAGAAGCCTTGTAATTTAGAGCTTTGTTACAGTCTTTCAAAAACATGTTCCTTACCAAGGATGGTTAATAATCTCAAATAGGAACTTGAACTTGTTAGACATTTAAATAGTAAGCTTTATGAAAAAGAGAGATAGTTAAATAATTGAATATTCAAAAGAAAGAAAGAAATAATTATTTTTTAAAGACACCATGACAATGAATGAGCAAGCAACTTCTTGTATAAACTAAAAGAGCAGCTATATTTGATTATAGCAAGAGAATCATTTCTCTCCAATAATGCAATTTGTTGAAGTTCTTTAACATCCCAAATAGAGACGAAGTTCTCCATGTTGCCAAAAAAAGAAAAAAAAGAAAAGAAGAAGCAACCTCATATCTTCAACTTGATAAATTAAGGAAAAATGGAAACAAGTAGATGATTATTATATCACCGAAATCTTTTAAAATACTTGAAAAAAAGTCAAATTGAAATGAAAAAAAAAGAAAGGAATGAATAATTACTAATAATTTTTCAGAGCATAAAAAATGATGGTTTTACTGGTAATTGGCTAATGTTGGAGAGGATTTTGAACTTCTTTAATAGTTTCAGTAGTTAAGAGAATCGTTGTTCACTAATAAATTTTGTTGTAGTGGATGAAGGAGTAGGGGATAAATCTTACCAGTATTGTTGTCGATGAGAAAAAAAAGTTTTGCGAAAAAGGAGAGATGTTTTTTCAAGAAGATGAGAAAGTTAAGGTCTATAAAATGTCTTATTGAAAGGGGTTTTTCTATCGGCGACTGGTGTTGAGAAGTGTTGGGATCAGCAATGAAGAGGGGAAAAGGAAGAGGGTTTTTCTTTAATGAGGATGTGAAAAGGAGAAACATTAAAAAATGTCTTATGAAATAAAAAGGACAAGACATTTTCTTAAAAAAAAAAAAAAACCTCATTTCTCGTGTCTTGGAGAATGATTTATGGTGAGAATTCATTTTAATATTTAAATAAATATAGGAAAATAATAAAAATGTTTTCCATAAAAAAATTTTTGAGTAAATAAATGGACGTTAATCAATTAAAATGTGATTTTAATATTTAATTTTATTTTGTCATATGTTACTTTTTTTAAATTTTTTAAATATAATTTATGTGCATATGTTAAATTTTCAATTAGATTATAGAATTAAAATTTTTATTAGCACTGCACCAATTAATTATCTTATTATATTAATATATTATTTGTTAAACATTAATATTTTTTATTATTATTACATCATAATTAGTAAAATACTAATAAGTTATTATGTCTATTTAATAATATAGTAAATTATTCTTGTTAGTTCAGAAGGTTCTATAACTTGTGTTTTTATATATTATAAATAAATTTTATTTTTATTCTTAAATTTTTATAATTTTATCTTAATTATTATTAATTTAAATTTATCAGTTATAAAGTCAATTGAATCAAAAATCGAAAATTCGAACAATTTTGTATTTTCAACCTATAATAAATTTGATTTTAATAAGCAATGAGTTATTTTCAAAATAAACAAATTAATTCAACCCTTTATTCAAAACTTTCAAGATTTTTTTTGAAAAATTTCTTTTTAAAAAAAAAATGTATTAATCATATTTAATTATCTTTATTTGCTTATTTTGGAATGATATAAAAATTTAATTGCTTGATTTATTTCGAAAGACATAAATTTACTTTGAACCTTACATGGATTTTCTAGATATTTATAACTTTAATAATTTTTTATTTGTTATAAGAAAAACAAAAGTATATATCTCTGTCATAATGTAATACAATACTTATTTTTATTCATAATTTTTTTAACCCTTAAATTAAAAAAAATCACATTTAAATATTTGTATTTTAAAAAAAATCAAAGTCAAATAAAAATTCTAAAATTCAAAATAAAATTATTAATATAATATAAAATTATTAAGAAGAGTTAATATCTGTATTTCATACAATCTCTTACTCCACATTGTGTGCCTAAGCTTGGCTTGCAATTTGTTAACTTTATAATATGTTCACGAATTCTTCAACTTTTCTTTTTCTTGGTTTAGCTTTTTCGAATAGTAAGATGCCACTTGTATGTTTTAAATTTTTATTTTTAATGAATTATTATCCAAATAAGTAGATATTTTAACCATAAAAAATACAAATTTTTAATATTAATATTTTTGGCTTAATGACAAATTTAGTTTTTAAGATTTACATTCTTTGTCAATTTGACTTTTATTCTTCTTTTTTTTAGTTAAATTTGATTATTAATTTTTTTTTAAAAAGAATTAAATAGTTTTTTAACGAAAACACTGATTAGAATATTAATTTTTTTAACAAAAAATAACATGAAGTACACTGGCTATTTTTGATAGCATATCTAGAACTACCCATAGCTTCTCCTCAACCTTTAGCTCACTGGAACCCACATCCTTCTGCATTGGCAACAATGTTGATATCAATTAAACTAAGACTCAATCAACAACCATATTTAATTATTAAAAAATACAACACTATATATTTAAAATATAAATAATTGTATACTCAACATAAATATCACAAAACATACGTTGAATGAAAAATAAGTGTTAAAAATATTATTTTGACTCTGAAAATGTATTTCTAAATACAAAAATTACAAATTATAACTTGTGTATACTTTTTTGTTTAAAAAAAACAACTATTCAATATTACTTATAGCTCTAAAAATACCTTTTTTAGACTAAAGTTTACAACAATTATATGTATTGTATTTATTCTAACCCTACTTTTTCCTTTTCTTTTCATCTATGCCTTACTAATTAATGTATTTAGTTATTAGTAGTTTACTTTATACTATTAGTTTCTAATATTATAATTTGGTTGACTCAAGTCAAATGTGCCAAAAAGATTATGATAATAAAATGAAAGTATAGGATATGGGTATTTACTTCTAAAAACTACTCAGTAATAAAGGTATGCACCTTTTCAAATATCTTATAATATCTTATTTTTTAAAAAAAAAGCAACTAACTTATTAATTATTTTAAAATGAATTTTCATCCAAATATTTGGGGTTAATAAATTCTAGTATTTTAAAATTGAATATAAATAAAGTAACTTTATTACTAATAAAAAAAATATAGGTTAAAATATACCTATAGTTCATTTATTTTTTTTAAAATTAGGAATTTAGTTTATTATATCTGTATTTTTAAAAATTTAGTTCATTTACTTTTTCAGATTTTAGAATTTAGGTTTAACTGTTAATTTTTTTTGTAAAATTTAGATTAATTACAATATCTTTTCTTAATTACATGGCTACAAGTGATTTTTTAAGTAAATATATTTTATTACAATTTGTGTTTTTAGAGATTCTTAATTATTATTATTAATTTACAATTTTAAGTTTTTTATTTTTTTATTTTTTCATATTCATTTTACAGTTTATATTCAGAGTTAGTGGCTGCCTCCCAATAATATATCTTCAAAGTTTAAACATCTATTTCCTTTACTCCTAACAAATTTTGGGTATTCACAATTTTAAGTTATTGTGATAATTGAGGTTTTTCTTTTTTTTTTCTTTTTAAAACTATGGTGTAAAACCTAAGCTTGACTTTCAAATTTTTAGCTTTACAGTATGCTCACGTATTCTTCTAACTTTATTTCTTCCTTGTTTTCAGCTTTATCTAGTAATGAAGCAAAGTACAAACGCAACGTTATATATTTCAGGTATTGTTTTCAAGTAATGCGAAGCTATAAGTTATATATCAAAGTTTCATCAATGGGAATGGAGAAAGAAGTAATTATCTCCAAATCCGAGATGAACAACAAATTCCATGATATGGTAGTGGCTTACGCCAAGCTTTTGGCAAACGACTTTCAGTGGTTGGAAGCTACTTACAAGCAAAACCATGAGGCCTTGTTCAACCCAATCACGGTTTGTGGAGATACTATGTTTCACGTTGCAGCTTACAGGGGCAGTGAAGCAATGCTTCAAACCCTGGTTGAGTTGGTGCCGCAAACAAAGAGGCGCGAGGTGTTGAAGATGAAGAACGTTTATGGGAACACCGTCCTCCATGAACTGGTCACCACTTGCAAAGCCGAAGCAGCTGATTTGTTAATGAAGGAGGTGTTGTTCTCTGACGGCTTGAATCATGAAGATTATATACGGGAGAGGGAAGAGATACTGGAGGATCGGAACAAGTTGGGGGAAACCCCATTGTTCAGAGCTGTGGAATATGGCAACATGTCGATGGTGAAGTACTTGGCTACACAGATTGAAGGAATGGGAGGAAATCTTCACAAGCATTACACTAGAGATCATGATGGACTCTCCATTCTTCATATTGCAGTGATTGGCCAACACTTTGGTAATCCATTATGCTCAAATTATTCTATTTACTTATTTCACATAATATGGTCTTTAATTCATTCAAATAGATAACACTTTCATTTCTCTGGTTGGTTTTTATTTTTTTAAAATCATTCCAGCATGTTCACATAAATTTCTTTGTGTTTTGAACAATGTTTTCTTAAAAAAAATCCATGCCAAACATATAGGTCACCATGTTAATTATTTATACTATCTAATTACTAAATTTGTTCAATAACTAAACTACTTGCTTGAAATTTGAAATTATTTTGACTAAAACGTTAAACTAAAGAATGAGTTTGAAGAAAAAAAAAAAACAATAACATTTAAAATATCAAAAGAGTTTAGGCTTCAATAGTTTGAGCTTATATTATGTAATTTATATCATATGAAATATTAAATATATTATATTATAATTTAACATTAAACATATGTTAAATTTTTTATCTTTAAAAAATATTTAAAAAAAAGTGTATAATTGTAATAAAATATATAAATATTAAATATTAAATAAAAACAATATTTTTAAATATAAAAATAAATGGACAAGGTTTGGAATAAACATTTACAAATATACGTGATTTTGAACAAAACTTCAGACTTATATTTTAAGTAAGGCTGGCTTTGGGTAACCATAAATAATATAATTATCATGTATGAATTTAACTTGAATCCAATCGGTGAAAACTTCTACTAATAACATTATAAAGGTAAGGGTAAACTAAAAAAAAAATAATCACTTTTGTTTCTTTCATATTACATTTAAGTCATTTATATTTGAAATGTTACGTTTTAGTCACTTACGCTATCGTTTTATCACGAAGTGGTCACTCTACCATTAAGCTCCGTTACCTCCCTAACGACGGTCCTACATGGCAGTTCAAATGGGTTTTAAATGCCAACTTGGATGTCCTACGTGGTAGTCCAAATTAAATTTATTTAATTAAAAACCTATTTTCATCCCAGCAACTGGACATTCAAGTTAGCATTTAAAACCCATTTGGACTACCGTTAGGGAGATAACGGAGTTTAACAGTAGAGTAACCACTTCATAACAAAATCATAACAAAACAATAACGTAAGTGACTAAAACGTAACATTTCAAACATATAAGTGACTAAGATGTAATCTGAGACAAACAAAAAAGACTATTTTTATAGTTTACCCTAAAAGTAAAGTAATTAAATTATATGAAATTAAACTATAACGATTAAATTTTAAAATTAAGTTAGCGTGGTATGTTTTGCATTTCAGATACTGCTAATTGGCTGGTGGAACGATATCCACAACTAGCAACTTACAAAGATAATAATGGGAAGACGACCCTTCATCTGCTTGCTAGCATGACGACTTCTTTTAAGAGTAGTTCTTTTCTTTCTGGATTATTCGAGGAGTTCATCTATTATTGTACGTCTTTTTACTTATTAGCAAATCACATCCATTAAACCAAGCTCTAAAAGACTTGCATTAAAATCTTCAACTTCGATATTTGGCTATCCTATAATATCATGGAAGAATGACTGTGGGTCTATTACTTTGATCAAATTAGGCACATTTAATTATTCAGTTTAATGGTATTGTTTGTTTAAAGGCCTTCCGGGTGAAGCATGTAATGGCGATGAGAGCGATAAGCTTCCAATAGCTCTGCACAACAAAGATTTGGAGCAGGGTGAGCCAAGTAAAGCTCCCAATCAACCAGGCCACTCCAAAGGTAATTTTTGGGCAATGGAATTCATTCTTTTTGAATCAAGGACTACTTTTTATCTATTCACAAAGAATTCTCAATTAATTTATAAAAACAATCTATTACATTGTAGGTTTTAAATGGTACTACGGTGTTCTACAATGCCTTAAATCAGGTTAGAAATGATTATTCTCCAAATCAATATACTAGTTTTTAATGTTACATGTATTGCACATAATTTTATGTGATCTATTTAAAAAAGTACTATGTGATCACTAATGTTATCGATTTATTAAGTTATAATTACACAATTATTAACTCTCATTAAACATGTAATGACAACATGATGTGATACATTAATTTCATCATTAATGATGACATTGACGTGCGATATCAACTTGACATTACACCTTTAATGAGAGTTAACGAATGAATGACCATAACGTAATAAAATGATAACATCATTGACCATATTGTATTTTTTAAATTAGATGACCAAAACTTAAACTTGACCAATTTTTTAACTTTCCTTATAACATAATATAAAAAATTATTTATTTATACATATCATAAAATAATTAAAGTTAAATTAATAATTAAAAGATTATATATTGTTACTTTATCAAGTTAATATAAAAATATAATTTTGGAGATAATTTAATTCAATTAAATTTTAACTCTTTTAAATATAGAAAAATACAAAATCTAACATAAAATTTTAAATTTTAAACTAATAAATAAATTTGGAAATAAAGTAATTCGATATACTTTAAATTTTTATTTATTATCAAGAAAAAGTTAACAAACAATTATAACATTAACATTGGAGATAAATAAATTAATTAACCAGAATTTTAACTTTTTTCAAAATTAAAAATAATTCTAATCAATTCTGTGATAAATTTAGAAGTTTTAGTTATAAATAAATTCATTTAATCATAATTTTATAAAAATAATTAAGATGATTCTAAAACCCTGATATAATGCCACGTAAACAATTTTTAAAGATATAAGAATATTATTGGAGTAATTATTAGGTGGACTTTTCCTATCATATAAGCAATGGTCCCATCCAATTATATAATGCAATATAATATTATTTTACATATTATTGATAACTAAAAAAAAAAAAAAAAATTCTATTATCTTCAACCTTCAACCATTCTGCATCAAACTGTAGAGAATCATCAAAGTTTGTTTTTCTTTTCTTTATTTTCATTTATATATCTTAAAGTATGGGAAGAAGCAAAAACTATAACCACCATGATTAAGACCCAAAATACTGATCTTTCGTCCAAATAAAGCATTCTACTTTCCCTTCATCTTCACTTATCATTGTTCTCTTCTATTTCAAAATGATTCCCTTTGCTTCGATTTCCCCTTTGGTATAAAGGATTAGAGAATGGAAATTCGAGATATTAGGTAAATTCCGAAAATTAATGATTTAGTTTAGAGTTAATAGGGGTTTGATTTGAGGCTTACGGTTATGAAATAATCGAGGATTTTAAATTTGATAATTTACATAAATCAGAGATTAGGAATTTCGAAAATTTGGGATTTGGCTTCAACATAGGCAAATAACATAATGGGATTTTGTTTTTTTCTCAATTTCGATCACAAATTGAAAAGGATTTTCCATCGAAATTTCATTTTAATGGAAAAGATTGTAAGAATACTAAAGGGTGCATGGATATATCTTTCTTTTCGTTTCATATTATTAAAAACAAGGGATCTTTTAACTTCTTTTTTTCTCATTTTCTTTATTTTTGTTGTCCAGAGATGAGAATGATTGAAGGAGAAAACAAAAATTTTGAAAATATTTTTCAATTTCTTAGTCATCAAATGACATGTAAAAATAATCTTACATGACATTATATAATTGAATGGGACCATGGTGAGAAAGGTCCACTTAATAATTTTTATTTTTTTATAATTTTTTGTCACATGTGACGCAGTGGTTATGACATAGGTGACTTTAACTAAAAATTTTAGGGCAGTTGACTTTAACTGTCAACTGTTAAAGCTTATGGTCAAAGAACCTTTTTAATGCATTTTGGCAATTAAGTGAAAAAAAAACAATTAAAAAAAACATGAGTTTAATTGTTGGTTTTTTTTTTTTTGAAAATGTTTAAGGACTTTTTTGATATATTTTGAAAGTTTAAGTACCCAACTGAATAAAAAAAAAAGATAAAGATTTAATTACTTCTTTTAAAAAAAAAATTGATAACTTTTTACGGTTTAAAATTAAATAATTAAAATTCTACTATTATTTGTAATTTTCTTATATCTTTAAAATCAACATAAGCTTGATGAATATATTCTTCAATCTACCATCCCGAAATTTTCTCATATTTTTTAAAACCATTCAAAATTTTAAAGTAAAAATATTACGAAATTGTAAGAAGAAGATAATGTTTTTATGATGTCTGGTATCTATAAATTATTTTCTTTTAAAAATCATTAAAAATTTTAATTATATACATATATTTATAAAATATAAAGTTACTTATCACATAAATGAATGAAATTTAACATTTAAAACTGCAGTAATTCTCCCCTAAAATTTTACATTGACAAATTTAAATGATAGTATTTTATATGTAAAAAAATTGTGATTTAATGAATTAAAAGAAAATGAGACATTCAAAAAATATTTATAGGATGGAAAAAGATTGACCGGGTGTGGGGGCAAAAGCAACTGCACACATCTGCTATTAAATTGGCCCGACTTCTTGTGCGAACCGATACATCTTGGTTCCAGCCTCACCAATCGAAAGAGGATGATACACTTTGCTTGGAAAGAAATGATGATAAAGAAGAAGAAAAGGTAAAGAAAATTGCAACTGTCGGAAAGGAGAAGTCATCGGAACCGGATACGCCGTTGTTTATTGCGGCGAGCACAGGTATCGTTGAGATAGTGAAGGCGATACTCGACAAGTACCCTCAAGCAATTGAGCACATCAACAAAAGTGGACAGAACATATTACATGTCGCCACTTTATATCGTACATACAAAGTGTATGATCTGGTTGTTAAGAAAAAGGAAGAGAAGAACAGGTTGGTTCGAGGGATCGATAACAATGGCTGCACCATATTGCACCATGCTGCTGACACCGTATATTATCGTGGTGGAACCAAACCTACCCCTGCTCTCAAATTGCAACAGGAGTTGGAATGGTTTGAGGTAATTAACTTGTCTTATTATTATTTATTTATATATATATGTACTGGAATGATGAATGATTACTGTTTGGTTGTGATGTTGGTGTTTGCAGACAGTGAAAAATGAAATACCAGAGCATTTCACCCTGCACCGCAATAAGGACAATATGACAGCAGATCAGTTGTTCAACGACAGGCACAAAGACCAACTTCAAGATGCACAAGACTGGGTGAAGAACACCTCTGAGTCATGCTCGACGGTCGCTGTTCTTGTGGCCGGCGTTGTATTCGCGGCTGCATACTCAGCCCCAGGAGGTTTCCATGACAGTAAGTAGTTGTCAAAATAAATACAAATTAAGAAACTCCCAATGGTTTTGATCATCAATAGGTTGGGTGTAGGTGGGAAGCCGATTCTACTAGAAAGGCCACTGTACTCGTTTTTCACGGTGATGGACGTGGCAGGACTTGCAAGCTCGTTGACGTCGGTGGTGATATTTCTGTCGATCCTGACATCTTCGCTGGAGTACAAGGATTTTGAGAACACCATCCCTCGGAATCTGTCATTGGGCTTCACATTTCTGTTCTTCTCAGTGACAACGACGATGCTAACATTCACGGCGACGATACTTCTGCTAGTTCATTTGGAGAAAAAATGGACAGCAAGTTTAACATATGCGGCAGCGTTCCTTCCAATCTGCATATTCGCATTGTTTCAGTTCCCACTGTATTACCAGTACTTCATTGCTGCTGTGAAGGGCATTTTTAATTTCATAAGGAAGAATATGCCTGGCAACTGGGAGTTTCTACAGATTAAAGGTGATTTTTGATTCTGAATTAACAGCCAACCACCCTCACTTGAATTCCGTCGCTTGAAGCCCCATCGATTGAATTTTTATTTTATTTTATCTTGTTAGCTTTCTTCACAAGGCATTCTTGTCCTAGAAAAATGTAATAAAAATATTTATTTAAAAATTTATATAAAAGTAATTAAAATTTTAATTGAAACCATCCCTCGGAATCTGTCATTGGGCTTCACGTTTCTGTTCTTCTCAGTGACAACAACGATGCTAACATTCACGGCGACGATACTTCTGCTAGTTCATTTGGAGAAAAAATCGACAGTAAGTTTAACATATGCGGCAACGTTCCTTCCAATCTGCATATTCGCATTGTTTCTGTTCCCACTGTATTACCAGTACTTCATTGCTGCTGTGAAGGGCATTTTTAATTTCATAAGGAAGAATATGCCTGGCAACTGAGAGTTTCTACAGATTAAAGGTGATTTTTTATTCTGAATTAACAGCCAACCACCCTCACTTGAATTCCGTCGCTTGAAGCCCCATCGATTGAATTTTTATTTTATTTTATCTTGTTAGCTTTCTTCACAAGGCATTCTTGTCCCAGAAAAATGTAATAAAAATATTTATTTAAAAATTTATATAAAAGTAATTAAAATTTTAATTGAAATGCTAAAATTAAAGTTTTAAACTCATTATATCTCAAATTTAAATTTCTATCGTATGATTAGGGTTCAAATAAGGAGAAATTATTAGGTGGACCTTTCCCACCACATAAGCAATGGTACTATCCAATTATATAATGTCATGTAAGATTATTTTTACATGTCATTTAATGACTAAGAAATTAAAAATAAATTCAAAATTTTTGTTTTCTCCTTCAACCATTCTCATTTCTAGACAACAAAAATGAAGAAAATGAGAACAAAAAAAAGGGTTAATAGAACCCTTGTTTTTAATAATATGAAATGAAAAGAAAGTTTCATCCATGCTCCCTTTAGTATTCTTACAATCTTTTTCATTAAAATACAATTTTGATGGAAAATCTTTTTTAATTTGTGGTCGAAATTGAGAAAGAAACAAAATCTCATCATGTTAATTTGCTTATGTTGAAGCCAAATCTCAAATTTTCGAAATCCTTAATCCCTAATTTATGTAAATTACCAAATCTAAAATCTTCGGTTATTTTATAACCCTAAGCCTAAAATCAAACTCTTGTTAACCCTAAACCAAATCCTTAATTTTCGTAATTTGCCTAATATCTCGAATTTACATTCTCCAATCCTTTATACCAAAGGGGGAATCGAAGCAAGGAATCATTTTGAAATGGAATAGGACAATGATAAGTGAAGGTGAAAGGAAAGTAGAGTGTTTTATTTGGATGAAAGATCAGTATTTTGGGTTTTAATCATTGTGGTTATAGTTTTTGCTTCTTCCCATACTTTAAGATCTATAAATGAAAATAAAGAAAAAACAAACTTTGATGATTCTCTACAGTTTTATGCAGAATGGTTGAAGGTTGGAGATAGTAGAATTTTTTTAATTTCTTAGTCATCAACAACATGTAAAAATAATCTTACATGGCATTGTATAATTGAATGGGACCATTGCTTATATGATGGGAAAGGTCCACCTAATAATTTATCTTAAATAAGGAAACTTTTAAATTTTAAATTTGAGCATGACATTTGTCACCAATAATAGAGTGACACATTGATGATTTACCACATCATAATGTTTACAATTGAAATTCATAATGAGATGTGTGCGGTCAGCTACTTATTTTGTAGTGGTTAATGGGTAGGCTCGTAGGCATGTGGTGTCGACTTGAGGGTTTCGACAGGGCGACCCATTAAGTCCTCTTTTGTTCCTCTTTTTCATTGAAGGCCTCTCTTCCTTACTTTGTATGGTGACTAAAAACGGTTTGGTGACAGGGACAAAGGTGTCGAAAGCTGGTTCGATAGTTTTTCACTTACTTTTTACATATGATAGTAACTATGAGGTACCTATTTCGTACTTTATGGAATATGCATATCCTGAAAAAACTAAAATTACACATTGGAAATTTCTACATAATTATGTTGCCACTTATTCCAATTTGTACCTGCGATGTTTGCGTGCGGACTCGATATGTCCTCGATATGGAGTAGCAACTGAGACTTTTTTGCATGCCAGCTGCGATTGTCCTTTAGTGGCTTGTGTTTGGAAGGAGTTGGGATTTTATTGGCCACATGATCCGGTTGGTGCCTCCATGTTTACGTGGGTTTGAAATTTGTTCCCTACCATTACTCTAAAACAACAACAACTATTCGTTATTACTGTTTCGGTCCCCTGGTTCTCTAGAAATATGCTAATCCATAACGGTAAAAGGCAGTCAATAGCAGAAATTTTTACCTTCATCTAGGGCTATGCCCAATAGTTGGATCAAATTTTTAGTGCTCCGAAACATTATGTGATACCTCAGATAAGGGTGTGGATGCTATCGGTAGAACCCTTTATACGTGTCAATTTTGATGCTAGTTTTTTAGGGGTTGGTGTAGCGAGTGTTGGGGTTGTCATTCGAGATAGTCACGGGTTGTTGGGGGTGGCCTATTTTTGGAAACCGCATGTCTCAACTCCATTTGTGGTAGAGATTTGAGCTTGTCTTGAACTGCTTTGGTTTACGAAAGAGAGGGGTTTTTGGAGGGTTGACTTCGAAGGTAATTCGTTGCTTGTAATTACAAAGAGGAAATCCATTGTCACTGATAGATCCGACATCAACATGTTAATTTGGAAAACCAATTTTTTAGTCTTCAAATTTCAAGCATATCATTTCCAACATATTTATTGCCTTGGGAACAGAGCACCTCACCTTATGGAAAATGAAGGCTTTCACTGGCAGTGTAAGTAAATCTTTGTAGGTTGAGGGTGATTCTGTAATCATCCACGGTGTGGTGCATGCAGAGTCGTTGCTTGCTAGATGAATGATTTCTCCACAATAATGATGATTAAAGGAACTGGTACTTCAAATCTGGGCTTGGTAACAGTGTGACCGGGAGCCAAGGTTGGTGTTTCGTTGGTTGTGTTTCTCGATTCGGGTGGGTCGTCGCTAGAGATGTGGATCTCTATCTAGTCTACTTCTGGGAGAGATGGTAGGGTTTCTCTTACTCTAGAGCTGGGCGTTTCAATAGTTTCCTTGATTTACGAGGATAAGGCTCAACAGAGGTGGCTAGGTTTTCTTTCGTTTTTTACTTTTGTTGTGGGTAGGAGGTAGTAGCTATTATCTTTTTTCTTGTTTAGGGTTTTCTTTGATTTTTTTACTGGTAGTCTTCTGTCTGTGTCTTTGTATGATGCGTTGTGGTTTTCATTAATAGACAATCTCACTTTTTATTCAAAAAAAAAAAAATTAGACACTATTAGGTAAGTTTCAAATCACGATTTATACATTTTAATTGAATATATTGATTTCAATACAAATATGAATTTAATTTTTTTTACTAATTAAAATTCCTTTCTTTTACTTATTTAGACATATAGATTTAATGACCAAATTTTTTAAAATATAATAGGGTCATATATCTTTTTAATAAATTCTTTTATTTTTATATATTTAAAATTCATTTATAATGATTCAATGTACTTCAAATTTAGTGAAATTTTAAAATATTTTACTTAAACCCATATTTGTAATATTTAAGCTATAGTAATTCATTCAAAAAATTGAAAAGAAACGATAATGTGTGTAATTACGAAAATTATTTTATTTTTAACATTAATCTCATTATAGGTTCTTATCATATCTGCTCCTTTTTATATACTACCCACAATCCATTCCCAACTCTTAAATAGGATGATAATGCGCTTCGGCACACTTGAACCCACGTCCTCTTGCACTGGCAACGATACCGATTTCAATCGAGCTAAGACTCAACCGGAAACTATTTTATTTGTCTTTTAAGTCATTAAGATTTTGATAAATACAAAAATATTTTATAAATTATTATACTTTTGCAATTAAAAATGGAAACATTATCATAATTAGAATGTACAACCGATTTTTCCCTAATGAAGTTTTTTTGTTTTTTTTTTGAATTAAGAACTGATGTTTCATTCAATAAAAAACACTAATAAATTTCCCCACCACCCATCCAACTTTACGCCTGTCACTATGTTGGATCTGGTGCCCTAAATGTAATATTTTCGTCTAAGTACACTTGTAAAATTTCAAACAGATTGATTAACAAAATTATTCATAAATTACATTAATATAATTTGTATTATTATCCTTAAATGATTTTTGCAATCAAAGCAAAATAGGAGCAAATATTGGTCATTGGTTGTCTATTGTTTAAACTGATACTAAGCAGTATTACGTGGTCAGATCGTAGTACAGAAAGACAAATTAGATTAGTAGACAAACCTAAACATGTCCTTAGTCTAATTGGAAATGGGCAAACCAATTGAAAGACTAATTTGAAAGACTAACATGTCGTCTATCAAGTCCAATTGGGGAGATGCCTTGTCTTGGGCATCGAAGCGGATGACTCCTAGAAGATAGAGACATAGATGTGATTGACTGGACCAGCAGTACATCAGACAAGACCCAAGCAGAATAGATCCTGTATTCATTTATAAGTTTATTCACTTGTGATGTTCATAGTGTGACATAACTAAACCTTGAGTGGATGGCGGACTATGTATGTGTGACTCGTACACTTTGGTGTAAGTAAAAGCCTAAGTTCAAATAGATAATGAACCAAAAGTTAACGTTGGGTGTACGACTTCTATAATATGTAGCATCATTCACAACAGTGGAATTCATAGCCCAAAACATGCGTAAATGATATCCTCTCATTAGAATTACATGGTTGATGAAAAGTAAACTTGGCTACAGGTCGTCTGTCTTTGTGTTGGATGACTTGATCACTATTTGATAGTGATTGAATTTTCATGAAAGAAGATGTAATGGTTACCATAAGATAAAATAGGATCATATTGAGAGAACGAATATTATCCCAAAAATATCAAGGATATCCTATAAGGGTAACACACTTATGATAAGGTCATTGGACGAGCAATGAGTAGTTGCTTTCGTAATGATATGTCGTTGGGGAAAGCTTAGACACGATACTATAGTGAAATGACTTTGTGACTAAATGAGTTTATAATTAATAGGAAAAAAGCCTAAACTTAATTATAAATCATTTGAGTCTCAACTACATATATCCAATCGTTCCCTCTGCTAGCTCGTTGAAACTAGAAATGAATTGGATGTTTGAATACAAATGAACAAAATAAATAGGAAAAGAGAAATAGGAAACATTCAGGAACGATTATGGTTTTCTCTGAAATAGAGAAATAGAATCACTAGGAAATGAATGTAGGTTTCCAAAAATGGAAATGATCTATTTGCAATCCTATATGGATTACTTAAAAAATGTTGAGTTGTGAAATATTGAACATATTTTCTCAAAATTTTACAAGAGACAAAATCATCAAAATTTTACTAGGGGCAAAATCATTAAAATTTTACATTTTTGAAAATAGATTCTGTAAAAATATTTATGGAGTCATTATATAGGTGAATTAAATTTTGAATGGCCTATTTGATTGAAATTGTGGTTAATTAAGGCCTAGGGCTAATTTGTAAAGTCCAATTGCTATAGATTTTTAATTAGGAAATGGCTTAGGGACTTAAATTGCAACAACCCATTTTTTAGTAGTATTGGAAACAGTGGTTTTGAAACCCTGTTCTTCGATAATCGAGTCCATAAATATTAATAATATTTACGAGTTAATTTTAGTATTATATTGAATTTTGGTTTGATGATTTTGTTAATTGGATAGTTAGTTAAGGTACAAATGTTTCGACCCTAAATTCAGTGGTGATGGAAAATGAGGTATTGAGACATTGTTTCCGTAAACTGAGCTCATAAATGTTTTTATTAAATATTTATGAAGTTATTATATAGATGAATTGAATTTTGGATAGGTAATTTCATCGAATTGGTGACTAATTAGGGTATAAGGACTAAATTATAAAAGTGATAAAAGTTAATTACTATAAATTTTTAATTGTTTTAAGGACTAAAATAGCAAATATACCCATGTTTAAACTTGATAGTGGACGGTAAGTTAAAATATTGTAAATATTAGTATTGTTAAGGTTATAATTAAAATTAAATAAATATAACATTTGTAAAAAGAAAAGAAAAGAATTATAAAATGGAAGGAAAGAGAAGAGATGTCTTCATCTTTACCATCCAACATCAAAACCACTATTGAAGGGAAATAGGGAAAACTTCCATGCTTTTAAAAGCTTCGATCCCTAATTGGTATGTTTAATCAAGTCCTTTTTCTTATATTTTTTTATGTTTTTGAGATCTCGGGAGCTTGATTTAACTAATCCTTGTGTCAATTTCCAAAAATGTTAAAGTTTATAAATGATGCCATTGATGAATGCTTGAAGTTTTAGAGTTAAATAGTTATATTTTGAGCTTAGATATGAAAAATGATTAATTTGTAAAGTGAAAATTGTTAGTTTTAAACATAGGGATTGAAGTATAAATATTTCAAAATTTATATAACATTTATGTAATTATAGATAATAGAGGGTTATAGAAGGATGAAATTGAAATCAGATTGAAAAACAAAGCTTAAATGTGAAAGATATAATTATTTCGGTTTTAAGGACTAAATTGAATAAAATATAAAAAAATTAGGGGACATTTGAAAAATAAAATTGAATTGATATATGTTTTTAATAGGCTGTTAAAATATGTTTAGAATTGATAAATTAAAATGAATTATTATAGATCGGGATTTGAATCAATCGGAAGATAATTGAAGAAAATGAAAAATTACGAATTAGTCACTTATACTTTGTTTGTTGCTATTTTTCAGGTAATTTCATATGGAACTTACTATATTATATCATATTATGTTTGAATTGTGTGATTATACTATTTAGTTTATATATATAAATGTGTAATTCTGGTGATTTTGGCATCTGAAGGACTAAACCGTAAAGTATGAATTATACAAAAACTATGAATTGATACGAGGTATAGAATGGTAAATATATATTTATATAGATTAGACAATATGTATAAAATTTTATTGAGATATTGAATTGATACGAAAATGGTATTAAAGCCCTTGTGATCTTAGTAAATGATTGAGATACGAATGACATGCCATTAGAGTTTCAAAAGGAAAACGAGTGTTGTAATCAGGGATTAATTCAATGACTTTAGGTCCAACATATGTTGTGGATTCTCTGAAGCTAGTTTTAGCAACACTGAACCAAGTAAATGTTAGCAACCCTGATACAAAGCTAGTGTTAGCAACCCAATAATGTCAGCATATGTAATCAAATCAGTCTCGAGTATTTGAGTTCAATTTACTTCAGTTCTCTGAGCGAAAGATAGAAATGGAAATTGCAATACATGAAAACAAAATGGTTGGAATGAAAACATATATATGAATGAAATTATATGCATATGTTATAAGTTGAAAGTGAACTAGTTGGTATATGTCATACGATGGAATGTTAAATGTTTATATGATTGTTTTATGAGTTCATGACTTGTATTCGAACTAACCCACTTGATATATTTGTTGAAATGCTTATGAAAGTGTAAGCTTGCCAAAGATGCCATGTTAGATATAAATTTATTATAATTGTATAAATTGTTGAAATGTTAAGCTAAGTTAAATAAATTTCGTACGGATTTATTAAGCATTCAAAATGCTTACTCATTGTCTCACTTTCCTTGTAGATCTTTGGTTTGTGGAATGCTTCAACCGGATCACCTTAGAGCTTACATTATCCATCTTCTGAATTAGTAAATTTTAAAACATTTTGAATTCGGTTATGTGGCATGTATATAGGCATTGTTAAGTATATGTGTTTATCTTGAATGATGATGATTTTGGACCTTAAGTGATGCTTAACTTGAATGGTAATATGTTGTGTATAAAAGTGTGCATTTTTGGCAATATGTTAAGCTATAGTTGAAGCATATGAATAATTTTATTGATCATGAAATGGTTGAGGAAAATGATGCAATTGAGGGGTATCAAATGTTTGAAAAATTGATGATTTCATAGGTTGTTATGCTTTAGGAAAGTGTCTAATTGATGTGTAATGGCTTGAATGACCTTGTGAAGGGTTAAATAGATGCATTGATATATGTTTTAGATTGGTTTTGTGCAGGTTTAAGTGAGCATTTATGCACCAAATGAGCTATTGGTTCGGTTTGACACGAAATAGGTACCAAATGACCAAATTTTACCAAAAGCAGGGTTATTGTCACGATGTGAAATATCCCTCATCGCAATGTCGATCGACAGTTTGTGATGTCGCAACGTTGTGTGGTCCGACGTCTTGATGTGACAAATTGTTTGGCGACATCACGACGTGGACGTAGTGACATCACGAAGTGGAGCCCAACTTTCAAAACCTTGCAATTTGGTCCTAATTTGTGCCCGGGTCATCAAAAGAGCTTTCATAAGTTCGATAAAGGTTCATAGTTATTTGTGTATCATTGCATTTGGGTGTTTATGACATGATTTAATATTTTTAGAATTTATTTATGATATATTTGATCTAAAATTTTAAGAATGTGGCAAAATGGTCCCAATTCGATCTCGGGTTGACTTTAAATCATTTGTATGCCCATATAAGGCCTGAAGAAGAATGTTCACAATATTCATTGTTGTATTGTTGTTGATTGTATGACAGATGATGTGCAATGATGGTTTTATTGTGAAATTATCCGTAGTTGCTCCGACAATGATTGTAGCATTTCGTGGCTTGTACCCGTTGATTAGGTCAGGCGAAGGGTATTACAGAAATTGCAATTAACCAAATGTTCAAAACTACAATTAAACCAAGTTTAAATGTTTGTTAGTGAATGATAAAATAAAATGGCCATTAACTTAAACAAATTAAGGTTTATTTGATTAAATTAAGATTAATTTACTTAATTAACTAATTAATCCTACTATATAAACTAGATTTTGATAGAAAGAGAGAGAAACTCATCTACCTCAACCAAATTAAAGAAAAAAAAAAGTAAGGAAAAATGCCATATCCAAGGGTTTTAAGCTTTTGAGCTTTAATTTCAAGTAAGTCCCTAGTCATTTTTTTTATTTTTATAATTTTTTTAATCTTGGATGCTTGATTAAGCTAACTCAAGGATCAATTTGAAAAATTAGTGAAGTTTTATGAGATGCCATTGTTGAAAATTGAAAGTTTTAGGTGTTAAATTGATAGAAATTAAGCTTAGTTTAAAAAAAAAAGAAGTAATTTGTAAAGCTTAATTGATAATTTTGTACATTTGGGACTAAATTGAATAAAATATAAAATTGACATGGAATTTCAGTAGGAATAAGAAATAGGAGATCCCTAATGAGTAATTGGAAATCGAATTTCTATCCGAAGCTTTGGATTGAAAGTTATGTTTGTCCTGAGTTTAGGGACTAAATTGAATAAATTGTAAACTATGCTTAATTTTGTGTTTGATTTTGGTTTGAATAGATTTTGATAATATTATATGTTTTATGTTTTTATTTAGCTAACGTTCACACGAAATCATCGAGAGGGAAAGGAAAATCAAAAGTCGAAGATGAATAGTTCAAAATTTCGGTTTGTATTTCTATGATTTTGGACCAATTTAATTACTGTATATTCATGTTATTTTACATAATATATTATCAAGGTGATTCCTTATTTGATTATTGAATTGAACAACTATGGTTGAGATTGAATATTGAGATAGAGACTAAATTGAATAAAATAGAAAGTTGTATGAATTGATTGATATGTGATAACTAGTATGAAATTGACTTGATACATGTTTTTTATATGATAATTTTTTGAATTTATGGATTAATTGGATATGATTAAATATGATTTGAATGATGTTTATAATGAATCAAAAAATTGCTTACCTTATTAGTTGTTTGAACTGAGTTGAATATAATTGGTATGCCATAAGGTGAGATTATTGATAGAAAATATTATTAAATATTGGTTAAATGCAATTATATGTGATTTATTGTTTTGAAAATTTTTAATAAAACTTTAATGTTATCTACATAAATCAATATTTGATTTCTTTATTCTCTATGATATTTTAATTTTTATTTATTTATATAATTTCTATATAAAACTAAAATTTCAAGCAAAAAATAATTATTTAAAATTTTTTATTGAGTACATATATCATTGTGAAAATGGTAACAAATAATTAAATATGAATATATATATATATATATATATATAAATTACTTATTATATAACATATCAATAAAAGTTCAAATGATTTTAAGAAATTTATTACATTATCTCATTATTTATAAAGAAAATAATGCTTCTTCTTTATGCTTTATGTTCTTTGCTTTGCAAAAAAACAATTAACAGAAATAGCTAAATTGTACAGAATTAATAAGCGAATTAGGAATTCAACTCAATTGTAATGTGTTAATGTAGTTACAGAGTGAGAAATTTCTTTTTGGTGATGGAAATTAAGTAAAAATATAATTTCACCTTTTTAATACATTACATTTTTATTATTTTTAAATAAAATTTTTATTAATTTTAAGAATAAAAGTACAATTTTATCATTAATAACTTAAAAATTTATAAATTATAAAAAATTTAAATGAAAAAAAATTCCATTATAGGGGCCGACACCGCTGCCTGCACCCCTTAACTCCTCCACTGTTTACAAGATTTACTAAACTTCCTAATGGATGTAAGCAAAGATGTCATTGAAAAACATTTTTTTCTCCCTTAAACTAGCATTATTAGAAAGATTGAAAGACATTGAATTTTTTTTCAGTAAACCTAACTCCTAATTTCAGTGCATACATCTAAAACTGTTTTAACAGTGAGAGGATTTGAATAAAAATATAAGTATAAAAAATAGGTTTGGACAAAAAATAAAGCTTATTTTCTAAACGGGTTGAGCCTTGAGGAGAATTTTTTTACCCGAGCCCAACCCGGTCGAGTAGAAAAACACCTATACTTTTTTTTATTTTTGGTATTTTCAAGTTGTTGGGAAATATTTAATTTAATTTTCTAGTGTATTTGATGTATTATATTTTTTAAATTTATTTTTATATAATTTTAAAATATTTATTATGGTCGAGCTCGAGTTTAATATTTTTAATATAGGCCGGGTTTGGACAAAATTTTAAACTTATTTTTCAAGCCAAGCCGAGACCTTGCCTAGAAAGCAGGCCTAAAATTCTGCATCGACCCAATCCAAACCCGGGCATGATAAAGAAAATATCAAAGTATTATAATAAATAAATAAAATCAAACCCAACAAAAATTCATAACCTATACAATTTGAGTAACAAATGAGCCAGCCGTAAGATAGGTATATACAAGGACAACGGTATCAGTATCTAGCCATGATAATATGATATAACAACTTTGATTTGACATCGATCTTAGTAGGAAACTGTAATTTGGTGTGAATCAGAATATGTTCTTAAGCTGCCTTGCGCTCTGTTAGCTTTACAAAATGCTCACGAATCCTTCAACTTTTGTTTTTGCTGGTTTTCAGCTTTATCAACTATTTAAGCAAAGTATAGATGCGACGTACGTATATTTCAGCTATTAGCTATAAATTAAAACCTCCCCAGTGAGTGACCGAGTTATATCAAAAGATTAGGCAATGGCGAAAGAAATAATTATCTCCGAATCTGATATGAAAATTTTCGATGATATGGGAGAGGCTTATGCCAAACTTCTGGAAAACGACACTCATGGTTTGGAAGAGATTTACCGGAGAAATAACGAAGCCTTGTTCCACCATATCACGGTCAGTAGGGACACTGTGTTTCACATTGCAGCTTACAAAGGTTGCCAAGAAATGCTTCGAACCCTGCTTAATTTGGTGAAGTCGCAAACAAAGAAGCGCGAGGTGTTGAAGATGAAGAACATTTATGGGAATACCGTCTTCCATGAACTGGTCACCACTGCCAACTCCGAAGCAGCTGATTTGTTAATGAAGGAGGTGTTGTTCTCTGACGGCCGGCCATTGAATCATGAAAATGATATAAGGGAGAGGGAAGAGATACTGGCGGATCGGAACAATTTGGGGGAAACCCCATTGTTCAGAGCTGCCGAATATGGCAATATGTCGATGGTGAAGTATTTGGCTACACAGATTATACGAATGGGAGGAAATCTTCACAAGCATTACACTAGAGATGATGGACTCTCCATTCTTCATGTTGCTGTGGTGGGCCAACACTTTGGTATATATCTTTTTATTGCTTCGTTTTGAAATATTATTAAATTATAGCACCTCTTTAAATTTTGATATGAGATTAAATTTGATAGTTATCATATTTAAAACATATGAATTCAATTGTAAATAAGTTTGTGCTTATAATACGAATAATTTGGTGTTAAAAGTGTTAAAAATAATAAATAAGTGCTAACAAAATTTAGAATCTAGATAAGATATTGATACAATGAAAGCTCAAATAAAATATTTTAAAGTTTAAAGACTAATTTATAATATGATGATAGTATGAGAGTGTTTGATAGAATTATCCCAAATATGAAAATTTAAGAATGTCATTTTTGCATTTCAATATATATTTTTTGTTTTTCAGACATTGCTAATTGGCTAATGGAAAAGGAACCACAACTTGCAACATACAAAGACCAGAGCGGGAAGACGAGTCTTCATCTGTTGGCTAGCATGGGGAATGCATTTAAGAGTAGTTCAATTGCCCTCGGAATATTCAAGGAGCTCATCTACTATTGTATGCCTTTCTTTTTTTGGTGCAATACTAGTGCATGTCTTTTAATTCACCACCTACTACTGTATGCATTTTATTATTCAGTTTATATAATATATTCTGGTTATAAATTTATATATTCTCAACAAATTATCTAATCATTTATAGTGTAGGAAATCAACTATAAACTTTATTATTATTTAAGTGTTGATTAATTGAACTAAGGCAAAGTTCAACTAAAAATATTTGTCTAAACACAGTTTGACACTAATTTTTTTTTTAAAAAAAATACACATTCACTTTTTATACATATCAAAAACAACTTTTAAATATTGAGTTTAATGGCATTGTTTGTGTAAAGGCCTCCCAAATGGATCATGTAAGGGGGATGAGAGCAATGAGCTTCCATTTGACTCGCAAAAGAAATATTTGGAGCAGGGTGAGGCAAGTAAAGCTCGGAATCAACGAGAACGCTCCAATGGTACTTCCAAGTTGTACTGCGGTGTTTGGAGGTGCCTTTCACAAGGTTAGAAATCACCTTTCCCCATGAATATATGTATGGCAATTATATGTGGTTATATTTATTTATTTACAGGATGGAACATGATCGATCGGATGTGGAAGCAAAAGAAAATGCATGCATCAGCTGTTAAACTGGCGAGTACTCTAGTGCGGACCGATACATCTTGGTTCGACTCTCATGAAGCCGAAGAGGGCGATTCAATTTGCTTGGAAAGAAAAGAAGGAGAAAAGGCCAAGGATGAGAAGAGTGCTGCCAGCGGAATGAAGAGCTCATCGGAGCCCGATACGCCGTTGATAATTGCGGCCAGCATGGGAATCGTTGAGATTGTGAAGGAGATACTCCACATGTACCCTCAAGCAGTGGAGCACATCAGTAAAACCGGACAGAACATACTTCATGTCGCCATTTTACATCGTAAATACGAAGTGTTTAATCTGGTTCACACTAAGGAAGAGGCCAAGAGGTTGGTACGAGGGATCGACAACGATGGCTGCACCATATTGCACCATGCTGCCGACATCAAATATTATCAGGGCGGAACCATACCTACCCCAGCCCTCGAACTGCAACAGGAGTTGAAATGGTTTGAGGTAATTTCCTATTTTTAAAATATTTTTTTTTCATTTTTATAAATTTTTAAAATAATTTATCTAATTAAAGCTGGATGTTACGGTCAAATCAATTGAAGTAAAAATGGATTTAAACAACATTGAATTTTACTTGATTTAATAAAATACTTATTCTATCTGCAGTTTCCTTTATCCCGTGTATAGCCTGCGTTAAATTTTCTTTAGTAATTCATGCATGAAAATGTTGCAGGCTGTGAAAAATAAAATGCCAGTGCATTTCACCATGCACCGCAACAAAAATAACATGACAGCAGATCAGCTGTTCAAGGACATGCACAAAGATCAGCTTAAATCGGCACAAGAATGGGTGAAGAACACCTCACAGTCATGCTCCACCGTCGCCGTGCTCGTGGCTACCGTCGTCTTCGCCGCAGCGTACACTGCCCCAGGAGGCTTCCATCCGAGTAAGCACTTTTAAAAAAAATCTCATCACTTGTAAAAAAAAAAAGATAAACACTAGTAAGAAACAAAGGTTTTTGATCATCGATGACATTGGAATGGCAGCAGATGGACGCCCCATCCTCCTGGAAAGACCTATGTACTCATTTTTCACGGTGATGGACGTGGCGGGGCTGGCGAGCTCCTTGACGTCGGTGGTGATATTCCTCTCCATCCTCACATCTTCGCTGGAGTACCAAGATTTTCTCAACACGGTGCATCGGAAACTCTCGCTGGGCTTCATATTCCTCTTCTTCTCCGTGACATCGACGATGCTGACATTCACGGCCACGATTCTTCTGCTGGTTCATCTGCAGAAAAAATGGACTGCGACGTTAACATATGCGGCTGCGTTCCTTCCAATTTGCGTATTCGCATTGTTTCAGTTCCCTCTGTATTACCGGTTCTTCATTGAGGCTGGGAAGGGCATTCTTGGTTACCTTAGGAGGAATATGCCTGGCTACTGGGAGTTTCTTCGGACTGAAGAGTATTTTTATTGATTTAACCACACCAACATCAACATGGGAAACTCTGCTCCATATGCTGGGTTAGGTTTAAGCCCGTTTCACTATTATTGATTTTTTTTTTTTTTTTGATGATTTTCCTTTGTCTATTTGAGCCTTACTGAGATTCAATAAAACATTTGTAAGTGCTCAGAAAAAACAATAAAAAGAACACGTGTAAATGTTTATTTTTCATTAACTCTCGAAATTTCTTTTGATTTCTTCCTTTTGTGGATTTAGTCTTTTAAATATAATTTTAGTATTTTTAGTATTTTTTTATTTTCCGAAATGTGCATGTATTTTCGGTCATGGTAATATATCTATATCTAGATAACCATTTTTTAAAATATTTAAAATATTTAAAAAAGAGAAAAAAAATATAAATTATGTTTAACGGTAAAAAGAAAACACGATTGTATATTTGAAAACAGTCACATCAATTTTTTTGTAATAAGAAAAAGATTTTGACTCATAAATTTATACTTAAAATTATATTATTTTTCAGTATTTAAATTTTTTTTTTTGCCATACTTAAATATTTTTTTCTCTCTCAAGTTGATATCTTCTTTAGTCAAACCATTATAAGTCTATTTTAAAAAAAAAGTTTTAATATTTAAGCTATGTCATTTTTCTCAATACTTAAATAATTTTTTGGCCACAAGTTGGTACCTATGTTAGCTAAATTGTTACATCTATTTGTTTTTTAGAAAAATAGATAATCGATTAAAAATTATCGTGTGCAAAAAAGACAAAAAAATATTATTTTCTTTATATATATATTTTTAAAAATATATTACAAATTCATAAAATTTTTAAAAATAGAGAGAATCGATTTAGTTGGTTCAACTAGTTTTTTTTAGCTCACTTCAATTTATATATATTAGTTCGCGAATTAACTAATTCAATCCTTATCTTCGAACCAATTTTTGATCCCATTGGTCAATTTTGTTTGGTTATGAAAACATTAGTTTTGATCGATCAAAGAACTTTTTGGATCCCATAAAGTTGAGTAAGTAGGTGGTGAAATTCAAAAATAGAATTAATTACCAGCGTCTCAATCTGGAGTGGGTCAATTTCGAATGTTGTTTGCATTGCTAGAAATTATAAAGAAAAAAGAAAGAAAAAAATAGAAAAAAGAAAATAAAGAGAGAAAAATAATGTAAAATAAAATAATTTAAAAATATTTTTTAAAGTTTATATGGCATGGCAATGTATTATTGGCTAAAATTTTTTTAACGGATGTAACATTTTGGAGTGAAATGGGTAACGGGAGAATAATTTAGATGCCAACTTGAAAAAATGAGTATTGTTTAGGTATTAACTTGTGGGGTAAGTCTATTTTTTCAAAGACATAATGGTTTGACTAATAAGATACCAACTTGAGAAAAGAAATAGTTTAGGTACCACTTATGACTTAAAAAAAAAGTTTAGATACCATAATGAAAAAAGAAAACCACTAAGTACCAATTTGTGTATTAAAGCTAAGAAAAATATTAACCTTATGATTGAAATACACAATTTGGAAAAAAAAAATTAAAAATCAAAGTATAGTAAAAAATAAATCTACAAAAATCCCATAGTACAAGGACCTTACATAGAATTTAACCAAAGCGCATATACTCCTAAGGCAGCTATAAAACCGCTGAACATCAAACAAAATTGATTACTCTTTTTTCTTTCTCACATATAGTTGTTTGAAATCCTTGCGCCATGTTGATTTATATATATATATATATATATAATTTTCTAAATCATTTTTAAGTGATTAAAGTTTTGATTAAAATGACAAAATTATATCCACATATTTTGAGTAGTTGTCGTCTGTCATTCACATATGTATGTCACAAACATCAACTTTGTTAAATCATTTCAATTTAGACGGTGATGATGAATATGATCACTGATCAGTTCTTTTCATTAATTCAGAGCAAGGGTTTAGAACGTGGCCAGCCAAGCAAAAGCCTCCATTTCTAATAGTGCAGGTAATTAATGGACAAATCCCAAGCTTCCAAAGCTTTTCAACAGAAAGGCCACTCACAAGTTGATTATGTTTCTTGTACTCTCTTTTTTTCTTCAAAACATATGAATATAGAGAAAAAAAAAAAAAAAAAAAAAAAAAAACTAACCATATCTGTATCACATACATATTAATATCCGACACATACTCGATTTTAAGTAACATAGTTACACCGCTCTTGATCTGCAAGAGGAGTTGAAATGGTTCCAAGTTTATCATTTCCAACTTACTCTTCTTTACGTAAAAGTACAATGGAGGCTCTTATAGTAAGAGTCAGATTGCATTTTACTCCATCTACTCAAAAGATCGGCATATTAGTCTCTGTACATTAGATTTAAGAGCAAACTTGTCATTTTTATTAAAAATTTTATTCATTTTTGCAGTTAAAAACTAGTCTTGTATATTGGCATGAGATACACGTGGCACACCACGTATCATTATCTGGGTATTCTTTCAGCCATGCCAATTTTTAAGAGTACAAATGAATGAAAATTTTAATATAAATGACCAATTTACTCTTTAATTGAATATATAAAGACTAATTTACTCATATTTTAAATAGAAAAGACAAAATAAAATTTGACTCTTAATATAGAAGCTTTTATGATACTTTAGAAAGGTACGAAGCAGCTAGAGAATGAATGAACAAACAAACAAACGGTTTGAGGTTGTTGTTTGTATATATATGCCATGCGCCGCAACAATGATATACAGTCGATAATTTTTTGCAAGTATAAGTTGTATGGAAATTATTGAAAGATACAAATTGAGGGTTCAATGGCTTTTACAATATGAAAACAAATTTCTGCAAACCTCATGAAAAACTTCTAGTATAATCCCATGATATTCCTCAGAATTCATTGATACATAGTAATTCAAGAGGCTGCGCAGGTCTTTGGGCTGTTGAATCCGATTCGCCATTATCATCTCAACCATAGACTCTCTAAAATCTTCTCTTGGATCGTAAGAACACTTTTCCATGGCAACCATAACAACAAATTTAGTCCCTTCACTTCTTTGTCCCCGTTTCGCTGCATGCTTTTTTACCTGCCTTTCATTAATCATCTGGTCTAGCCTCTCTTGAACCATGGCGTGTGTTAGGCTTGAAATCGACGCAAGCCGGTCAGCATCCGAGCTTTCTGCTTCCTCTGAAGAAGAGACACTAAGCCTGCGACTGCAACACAATGCCTTGCATCCTCTCAGTTGAGGCCTTTGGTTCTTATGTTGTTTAGAGGCTTTCATCTTCAAAACATGGACATATGTGGTTCTTGGAAGGCAAAAGCAATGATTTATGCTTAATAGGCAAGTGGGTCACTTTTAAGCATCATTATGTCTTGAGTTTGAGACAATGAATATGTAAAAGGCTAAGGGTGGTTGGAAGTGTGAGATTGGAAGGCAATTGGGGAACATTTGGTATTGTTAATTAAACTTATAATCATGATGTGGACTAATAAATCATTATTAATACTATCCCTTTATAGGTTCAGCCTACTATTTTATGAAGTAGAGATAAATGGGGTATAATAGAAACACTGCAACAAGCACACTTGACCCACATCTTAATGAAACCATAACACACGTCAAGGACACACTTCTAAACATGAAAGAAAATGCAAGCTCATGCCTAAATACAAATAACCAAATAGTTTTGGGGAGTTATAATTGAACATCAGAACCTATAGGTGGCCTATGGCTGCTGTAGATTCTAAAGGAATTCTCCATTAAAGGGGGGGGGTCATGAAAGGGTCCAAATATGTATTAAAGAAGGTGATTTTAAGAACAAAGCATGCTTTTTGCTTTTCCACTAGTTGCGAGCTACTTTTATTCTAAGTCTTCTTTGAGAGTAGCTAATAATTAGATGAAGTGAATGGAGATTCTTTGTAATTTGGGTTCTTATCTATCTTGTTTTAGAGCCTAACATGCATTGTTCTAATGGCCTAATTGAATTATGGAGAATATCCGACAAAGATTTTGCAGAGCTGGATGGGCTCTCTTTTACCCTTCCTTCTTTATGCTTTGTAGGTAGAGAGATATAAGAATATAAACAGAAATAAATACAAATAATAAATAAAATACTCGGAGTTTAGCATGTGATAATCATTTGTATATATCATGAATTAGTAGGTTAGGAAAATAGAGTCTTGTAATCCTATGCTAGGTTTGGGCTGTAAATGTTGAATAGTAAATCATGTTTAACATAGATGTGTTATTTTTTAGGATTTATTATCATTTAAAGTTTTTTCTTGGTCAACTATTAATTGTCTTAATTTATTAAAAAATATATCAACTAATATAAACATTACATGTGATATATTCTTGCCTAATAAAACATTTTTTAAGAAATAAAATGCGGGGGTTAGCCCCTCAAAAAATTGAAAAATTGTAATTTTAGCCTCTTATAAATGATGAAATTATAAATTAATATAAAAAAATTATATTTCCCAAATGAAAAATATTTTACTTGGTCCCTTAAAAAATGATAAAATTATAAATTAATATATTTTAGCTAAAAAAATAAATTGACTTTCTATATTTGACAACTCAAAAAATTGAAATTTAGTTTTGATCCCTTAAAAAATTTTCTAGATTTACCGATAAAATCTATTTTTTTCATTAATATATTTGAGGTTTTTCGAGTGCCGCATTCCAAATGAATTGGATAGAAAAATGAGAAGTGGCTTGATTAACTAATTGTTTGATGGTTAATTATATTATAAATCATTTTACTCTTGGCATATTTAAAATTTAATTCATTGAACACATCATAAAAAAATTCTATCAAGTTAGATTATGTGGCAATATAAAGAAAAAGCTGATGTGGTCATTTAAAATCACATGGAAGTCCTGTAAACATAAACATAAGTGTGTGTATATATATATATATATAAACTTTCACTTTACTTTTCTAAAACACTGCCGAAAAACCTAAAAGTTTATATTTTGTATTAAGGCAGTTTTGCGACTGGTTCCATGAACAGTTCCACAACATCCCATGAGCAGTTTCACGAAGTTCCATGAATTTCCACGAGCTATTCCACGAAGTTCCACGAGTAGTTTCATGAGTATTTCAAACTGCACTTGGCACTACATTGCTCTCATAACTTGCTTAATTTAGAGTTCGTAATTTTTTGAAACAAATCCTTGAGCTTATCTTTTAGGATAAATCCATTTGAAGCATGTTAGAAGTTGTTTGATCCAAATTCTTGTTAAAATAAATACAAGTGGTAAGATAAGGGGATCTACGAGGCAACATTAGAATAAAGTGTTTTAATCTTACTGCATTATTTATATTTGACTTTGATTAGAATAATATTTTTAAACCTATAAATAGACGTAATCGCATCTCCTCTTGTATCATTTGAATTTGACATAGTAAATTTTCTTCTCCTCTATCCGTAGTTTTTCCCCGAAAGGGTTTTCACGTAAAATTCTATGTGTTCTATTTTTCTCTTTCTTTGCGATTTATTGTCATTATCGACGTTATATTTTCACAAATTGGTATCATAGCTTTCAGCATTGCTTATATTGATCATGGTAATGACGTCACTGAAGTATGAAATTCCGTTGTTGGATCGCAACACCAGATTAGCGTTGTGATAGATAAAGATGTAGGTAGTTTTTGCGTAGATGGATTTGGAGGATGCCTTACTAGAGATAGATAAGATGCCTTCGATATTGACGGAGGAAGAAAAGAAGCATAAAGATAAAAAAGCTTTGATGTAATTACATCTGCATTTTTCTAACGAAATTTTTGCAAGATGTGATGAAGAAGAAGGCTATCGCTGCATTATGGGTGATATTGCAGTAACTATGCATGTCGAAAACCCTAACTAGTAAGTTATATATAAAGTAGTATCTTTATGCTCATCGTTTGGAGAAAGGTGAGTCTATGCACGAACACTTAACTGTGTTTAAAGAAATTATCTCGGATTTGGAGGTCATAGAGGTTCAGTATGATAAAGAAGATTTATGGTTGATTCTACTTTGTTTGTTACCCCTATCTTATTCAACCTTTAGATACACTATTTTGTATAGTCGAGAATCTCTCACAGTTGATGAGGTCTATGCTTCTTTGACCTCGTATGATAAGATGAAACATCTTGTGGTTGGATCCGACTCTTAAGGAGAAGGTCTCACTGTTTGTGAGAGACAAGAACGAAATATCGATGATGATCGTGTAAGGACAAATAATCGAAATCCTTATAGTAAATCTAAGAGTAGATCAAGATTTTCAAACATAGGTAAAACATGTAACTTCTGCAAGAAGAAAGGGCATATTAAATCTGAATGTTATAAGTTACAGAATAAGATAAAAAAGAATACTGCAAATCAAAAGGGAAAACAACCAGAAAAATCTGATGAAGTTGATGTTGTAGAAGACTATAGCGATTGTGAACTTCTAGTTGTTTCTGCTAGCAATTCTAAAGTGAGCGGAGAATGGATTCTTGATTCTAGCTGCGCTTTCCTTATGAGTCCCAATCAGGATTGGTTTACAACTTATGAAACAGTGTCTGAAGGTGTTGTTTTGATGGGAAATAATGCTTCAAGTAAAATCACAGGCGTCGGCACAATCAAAATCAAGATGTTCGATGGAGTCATTAGAACACTTAGTGGCGTACAATATGTACCAAAATTAAAAAGGATTTTGATTTCATTGAGTAATCTTGATTCAAAAGGACACAAATATACAACTGAAAGTGGGGTTTTGAAGATTTCCAAAGGTTTCCTCATTGTGATGTAAGGACAGAGAAAAACTGCCAAGTTATATATTCTGCAGGGTTCTACTATTACTAGTGATGTAATCGTCACTTCATCTTCCTTGTCAGATGATGATATTACTAGACTTTGACATATGTGTCTAGGGCATATGAGTGAGAACGACATGGCAGGATTGAGCAAAAGAGGATTTCTTGATGGGCAAGAGATTTGCAAACTGAAGTTCTGTGAGCACTGCATTTTTGAGAAGCAAAAGAGAGTTCGATTCACCACAGGAATCTATAACACAAAGGGAACATTGGATTATATTCATTCTAATCTTTGGCGACCATCCAGAGTGCTTTTGAGAGGTGGAGATAATTATATACTAACACTTATTGATGATTTTTCTAGAAAAGCTTAGGCGTTATTCTTGAAGCAAAAAAGCGATGTCTTTTCCATATTCAAGTCTTGGAAAACTATGGTTGAAAAACAAAAAGAAAAATAGATAAAATATCTCCGCAGAGATAATGGCTTGGAGTTTTGTTCTAATGAGTTTAACGAATTGTGCAAATTAGAAGTGATCATGAGACACTTGACATATTGTCATACTCCATAGCAAAATGGCATTGCAGAATAATCATGGAAAATGTTCGATGTATGTTGTCAAATGCTAATTTGCTGAAGTCATTTTGGTTTGAAGCAGTCTCTACTACATGTTTTTTGATCAACCGATCTTCATCCGTTTCCATTGAGAAAATGACTCCACAAGAGGTATGGTTTGGTAATCTTGTTGATTATTCTGATTTAAATATTTTTTGGTGTCTTGCATATGCTCATGTTGATAATGGAAAATTGGAACTGAAATCCATTAAATGTGTTTTCTTGGTTATAAGGCTAGTGTAAAAGGATATAAGTTATAGTGTCCTGAAAATAAAAAAGTTTTGATTAGTAGAGATGTTATTTTTTTATGAAACTGCTATTCTGCCTAACTTATCTCTTAAAGACTCTTCAAATAAAAAATAGAAAAAGAAGGTGGAGCTTCAGATTAATCCAGTATCTACAACAGAGTCGACTCCTCAAGATAGTACAGAAATTTAAAAAAGTGTTGCTTCTTCACCATAATATTCTATTGCTAAAAACAAAACTAGAAGAGAAATTAAACCTCTAAAGAGGTATGTCGAGGCTGATCTAGTTGCTTATGCTTTAAATGTGGCTGAAGATATAGATTCAAATCAAGAGCCATCAACTTATTTCGAGGCAGATAGCTATGAAGACTCAGAAAAGTGGATGTTTGTGTAACATCCCGAAATGTGGCCTAGTCAGAATAGTAGTTTCAGGACCACAAATTCAACATTAAAATATTTATTTTATGATTATTATGAGGTTTAGAATATGAGAATATGCATGTGTTAAAGTTTCATAAAAGAATTCTTTGAGTAAGGTGTCCAATTGGAAAATAAAGACCAAATTGAATAAATTTCAAAACTTGGATTCTAGAAGAAATTTGTATGAAATTGCTTTAGATTATAAATTAAAATGTATTGGAGAGAAACTTGCCCAATTTCTAAGTTTTTGGACAAAAATGTGCTTGTATGGATGAAATTTTAAAGAAAGGGCTTAAGGGCATTTTGGTCATTTGGCATTTTAATGAAATAAAATGGGAAAAATAAGCCAAAAATCAGATCATTTCCTTCTTGTTGCTGCCAAAACTTTAGGGTTCTCCATAGCTAGGGTTTCCAAGCTTTTCAAGCTCAATAGTAAGTGCTCGCAAGCCCCGTTTTAATGTTCTTTGTATTTTTTGAAATCCTAGTAGCTTACTCTCTCTATTTCTACCCATATTTCATTCTAGGGTTCATGTTTATAAATTTACATATGCATGAGTTACTTGTATTTTGATGATTTATGGAAGAATATGAAAGTTGGATTGGTGTTAAAGGTGATTTTTATGAAAAACCCCTAAATGGACCTTTTTGCAAAAGGTGTAAAATGTGTGATAGAAATATGAAAATAATGGAAAATTTGGGCTACCATAAGAGGGAAAAACATTCGGCTAGGCTTGCGTAAGGTAGAAATTGCATGCATTTCATTATACGAGCCTAGGGACTAAATCGTAAAAATGTGAAAGGTTAGGGGCAAAACAGTCATTTGGATCGGGGGTGAAATTTAGACTAAAAAAAAGTATAATGTGAGCTGTTAATAATTTACCTTTATTATTATAGACCCCGAGGGACAAATTCTAGAGGTCAATCGAGGAAAACGAAAGATTTCGGAATAATCGAAACACGATACCGAGATGAATACCAGGTAAGTTCGGATAACTTAAAGTAAACTAATAATATGTCTAATTGCATGATTTAATAATGTATGATATTGCATTTGATAATGGTATGAAAATACATGAAATGCATTCTTAACAATGACATGTTGAAAAATGTCCCGATTGAGGTTGGAAAAGAAGTTCGATGGATGAACCACGTTGTATTTGATATTGAGATCCTGCATGTGTTGCAGAAAGGATTTAGCCCGGACGGGTAATCCGTTGATCTCAAATATAGAAAGGACCTAGACCGGACGGGTGTTCCTTGAATGATCGAGCCTCCCAAAGAATATATGTGCATTAAGGATTTAGCCCGGACGGGTAATTCGATTAGGGTCTAAATTTAGCCTGGACTGGCAATTCAAATCCGAGCTCACTGAGGGTGTTTGCTTTTATAAGGGACTTAGCCTAGACTGGTAATCCTGACATCACCTTATGAGTTTATATTATGGGGGATTTAGCCTGGACTGGTAATCCCGCCATAAAATGTGAGGTTCGCGGGAGTGCATACCTGAAATGATCATTCTTGTGAATTGACAGTTAATGGATAATCCATCAAGATTTCCTAGAAACTCAGCTGGATTAATATGAGATATACGTTCAAAAGGAAATTTTAGATGATAAGCTCATCTAAGACAAATTACATGGTATATTATTATTGTGACTAATTTATTGATTGAGTGCATGTGATAGGGATATCATCTCCATGCTTGTCGATTTTATTGCCTAATATGGTTTTATGTTAATTAATCGGTAAGTTTACTTTCCAGTTATTCGAGCTTGCTAAGCATGTAAATGTTTACTCCTCTCTTTTCCCTGTCTTACAGAGCTCGAGGACTCGTAAAGATTGAAAGACGGTTGGAGAGTCAACACACTATCAACTAGTCCAACTTTGGTATATAGACACTTTTATCTTGTTCAATGGCATGTACAGGACTTTTGAGTATTTTGTTATATGTGTCATTCGATTTGCCAAGATGAAGGCATGTAAAGATATACATATCTTTTTGTATATGGCCATGGGAATTGGCTCATTTTGAAGTAGGTTATGATTTACAAATCTATGCATGTTTATGTTCATATGTGATGGCTTGGCTTTAATTGGCAATGAGTTATAAGAATGAGCAAATCTTGAATGTGACAAGGAGATATAGAAACCCCTAAACACAAGATGGGAATTAACCTAGCATGTATAAAACCGATGATATGAGGTTTTCATGCAAAGAGGTTTATCATGGTTCTATATAAATGTATAATTTGGTCTTATCATGTATCAAAGTAACCTATAAGTATGATTGGTTGTTAGAGTGTAACTCCCCCACGCCCGAGACCGTCGCCGGAGTCGAGTATGAGGTGTTACTAAGCTTAATTTAACATTTTTAGAACTTTAGATTATTTGTTTCTACATTCACAGCTTTCAAGCTACTTGCGTCACAGTCACAAGAAAAATCATATCTCGAGTTACAAAACTCGAAATCAAGATCCGTAAATTTTCCCTGAATCTGGACTCATATACCTATCTACTAATTTTTTTCTAGAATTTTTGGTTGGGCCAATTAGTACAGTTTATTAGTTAAAGTTACCCCTGTTACAGGACTTGACTGGACTGACCTCTGTTTACTACGAACCACATTTCTCTCTGTATAAAATTCATATTACTATGAGGTTTGTTTCTTATGAAACTAGACTCAATAAGAATTCTGAGAATATAAAATACACCACCTAATTATATCTGTAAAAATTATGGTGAATTTTTAAAGTTGAAATAGGGGATCCAGAAACTGCTCTGACCCTGTTTCACTAAAATTCAAATATCTTCTAACATATAATTCCTTTACCTGTTTCATTTGTTTCACGTGAAACTAGACATAATAAGCTTCAATTTGATATTTAATCCATCACCAAATTAAATTTCTATGATTTTTAGTAAATTTTCAAATTCACATCAGTGTTGCTGCAATATTCTATTTATGGCAATTTCATCCCTTTTTATGAGTTTTCATGCACTAAGTACCTTAATGACTTTCCATAACATCAAACATAATCTAAACTAACCATTTCCATAACTTATCATTATCAAACATTTTCTCAACCATTCCATCACCATATCATAAGATCATTTACACAAAATAGGTATATTGCTATACATGCCATACTTAAATTTACAAGCCATTTACCGAAAAGTTCTTAGGATAGTGTGGTGATCCTTCAACCTATCCCGACTCTGAGCTGGCTTGTCCAAAACTACAATGAGTAAGAAGGAGGAGTAAGCATAAATGCTTAGTAAGTTCATATGCAAATAATAAGTAACATAACAAAGCAATCATACCAAACAACATTAGCATGCATCACCAAAACACATATCACATTTCTAACCATTTTTCATCATCTTGTTACCTTATCGTGATTGTATCAATACTCAACTCGAGGGTTAAATACATACCTGTCCAAAATATCCATTTCACATCACTTACCAATACGTCTCTTTACATCTTGAATATTCCTCCATTTGAGTAGAACTTTACCCGTTGAACACATCGGAATATAATTCGGATACATGGAAACTTCGCACATAAGTGCCACATATGTAGCCAAGCTACTATGTAACCCGCCCATAAGCGAACTCGGACTCAACTCAACGAGCTCGGGCGTTCGCATCCATAAGTGAACTCGGACTCAACTCAACGAGCTCGGATGCCTAGTTACATCTCACGAACTCGGACTCAACTCAACGAGTTCGGACATTCGCATCCATAAGTGAATTCGGACTCAACTCAACGAGTTCGGATGCTCAACCATCCTAGTGACATGTCACTTGTATCCTAATCTATTCCTAAGGTTCAAACGGGATTTTCCTCGAACATATATCCTTGCCGTCTTCCGTAGAATGCCGGAACCAATACTCGGTAACAATTATGTTTAACAAGTAATTCACATAATTTGCATTTTATTCGAAATTAACCACAAAGCATATATTTCATGATAAAAATCAGCATATCACATAATTGACATCAATGACTTAAAAATAACAATTATGCTACATTATTTACACATGAACTTACCTTGGTACCAAAATACAAAGATTTTGCAATTTAGTCCACAATCTTTTCTTTTCCTCGATTGGGGTCGTTTCCACGTGTTTCTTGATCTAAAATAACACATTTAGCTTATTTAATACTCACATTATCAAATTAATCCTTAATTCAAATTTTGGCAAAATTACAATTTTACCCCTAAACTTTTGCATATTTACATTTTTGCCCCTAGGCTCGGGATTAAAATTTATTCCTTATTCTTATGTGTTACAACATGCTGATCACTTTTCCCTTCTATGGCAACATCAAATTCTCACTCTAACATGTACTTGTGACTATTAGGTATTTTTACCGATTAAGCCCTTTTACTCGTTTTTGCTTAAAATCGAGTAGTGCAAGTTGTCTAACATAATTTAAAACCTCATATTCTATCATAAAACATCAAAATACACAAATTTCACCTATGGGTATTTTTCCAAATATAAACCCTAGGTTAAATTATTGCTAACATAAGCTTAATCGAGTTATCGGGATCTCAAAAACGTAAAAATTATTAAAAACGGGGCTTAGAATCACTTACTATGAAGCTTGAAAGTTGAAGAAACCCTAGCTATGGTGAGATAGAGCATTCGGCAGCAACTAAATGGGGAAGATGACTATTTTGTGTCATTTTTCCCATTTTATTTCATTAATTATCCAAATGACCAAAATGCCCTTAATACCTTTCTTTGAAAATTTTCATATACAAGCCCATTTTTGTCCAAAATTTTAGAAATTGGTAAATTTCTATTTAAAACCTCCTAATTAATATTTCAAAGCAATTTCATACTAAAAACTTCTAGAATGCAAGTTTTGCAACTTATTCGATTTAGTCCCTAACTTCAAATTAAGCATTTTATGCATAGAGTTTCCTCACAAAATTTTCACACAATCATGCAATCATATCATAAACCTCAAAATAATTATAAAATAATTACTTCTATCTCGGATTTGTGGTCACGAAACCACTATTCCGATTAGGCCCTAATTCGGGATATTACATAGAGGGTGATCAAAGACTTGGAAAATAGTCTACAAGGTCCACACGGGTAGACACACGGACGTGTGTCTAGACCGTGTGTGACACACGGCTCGCCCCCAAAGGTGTGTGGAATGGCCGTGCATCCCCTGCACTTAAATTTTTAAGTCAACATGTCTTGGCCATGTGCCTCTAAATGCATGCTGACATAAATAGAGAGTTACACGGGCTGAGGGCATGGTTGTGTCCCAAGCCACACGGGCGTGTGTGTGACCACACGGCCCCACCCACACGGGCGTGTGATTCTCCAAGGCAAGAAAGTTTATTAAGTTTTCCAGAGTCAATCGAATGTTTTCGGTTTTACCTCGAACCGTCCCAATGTATGCTTTAGGTCTCGGAGGCCTGTATAAGGGACGATATGTATGTGTTTGAGAAGTTTTAAATTTTTGGTGAAATTTAGTGAGTCGGTTTTGTATGTAGTGAGAGTTTAAGTCCGGTAACGCCTCAAACCCAATCCTGACGCAAGATATGGGTGAGGGGTGTTACAGTTTGCCATGCAAGAAAAGATGAAATCACTTCATAAGAACAAAACATGGGATCTTGTGAAGCTTCCTAAAGGTAAAAAGGTTGTTCATTGTAAATGGGTGTTCAAAAGGAAAGAAAGGACTCTAGGAGTTGAAGAACCTAGATATAAATAGTCAGATTCCAGGCGCAGACTTCACAGGCATGATTTCTCTAATTGTGAAGCATAGTTTGATTCGAGTCTTGCTTGTTATTGTGGCCATGTATGATTTGGAGCTCAAACAGTTAGATGTAAAAACAAAGTTCTTGCATGGAGAAATTGAGGAGGATATTTACATGCAACAACCAGGTGATTTTTCAGTCGCAGAAAAAGAGGATTATATTTGCTTGTTGAAAAAGTCCCTTTATGGCTTGAAACAGTCACCAAGGCAGTGATACAAGAGGTTTGATTCTTTTATGACTACTCATGATTTCAAAAGAAGCATATTTGACAATTGTGTTTAATTTAAGAAAAATAGTGATGGTTCTTTTGTGTACCTACTCCTTTATGTTGATGACATGTTGATAGCAACGAAAGATAGATGAGAGATAAGAAATGTCAAAGCCCAGCTTATTAAAGAATTTGAGATGAAAGATTTGGGAGCAGCAAAGAGGATACTTGGTATGGAGATTCTCAGAGATAGAAAAGCAAGTAAATTGTACCTAAGTCAGAAAGGGTACATTGAGAAAGTTCTTTGCAGGTTCAATATGCAGAGTGCTAAGCCTGTTAGTACTCCTTCAGCAGTACATTTTAGACTTTCATTAGCTTTGTCTCCATAACCAGATGATGAGATTGACTACATGTCAAATGTTCCATATTCTAATGCAGTGGGATCTATTATGTATGCTATGGTTTGTTCACGTCTAGATTTATCATATGTAGTCAATGTAGTTAGTAGATACATGTTGAATCCCGGTAAAGAGCATTAGAAAGTAGTTTAGTGGATTTTGAGATACTTATGAGGTACTACTGATGTTTGCTTACAGTTTGGAAGAAATAAAGATAGAGTCATTGGGTATGTTAAGGCTGATTTTGCTGGATACCTTGATAAAAGAAGATCTCTCACAAGTTATGTATTTACAATTAGGGTTGTGCAATCAGTTGGAAAGCCACTTTGCATACTACTGTCGCTTTGTCTACCATTAAAGCTGAGTACATGACGATTACTAAAGCTTGTAAAGAAGTTATTTGGTTAAAGGGGATCTTTAGTGAACTCAATGAAGACCTTCAAATTAGTATAGATTTTGTGACAGTCAAAGTGCCATTTTTCTTACGAAGGATCAAGTGTTTCATGAGAGAATAAAGCACATTGATGTTTGGTATCATTTTGTTCGTGGTGATATTATTGTGAGCAAAATTAGTACTCATGATAATCCTGCAGATATGATGACTAAGTCACTTCCTATAACCAAGTTTGAGCATTACTTAGACTTGGTTGGTGTTTATTATTGAGGAAAAGTCCTTAAAGGGTTTTATGGAAAATGTGGAGAACTTGTTCGTTGAGAATTTGTGTCAAGGTGGAGATTGTTAGAAGTTGTTGTGACCTAAAATCTTGTTAAAAATAAAATACAAGTGTCAAGATAGGGGGATCTACAAGGAAAAAGGCCACAGCCCATTGTAGATCCCCAATAAGAAACATACTAGACTAGAGTTGCAATTAAGGGTGTGGGGACTGGAGGCCCCGTAGTACGGTACAGGCTGCACAAGTAAAATATGTATAAAAAGTTTACTTCCCCTATAGAATAAGGTGTGTTAATCTTTCTGTATTACTTCTATTTGACTTTGATTAGAATAAGGTTTTTAAACCTATAAATAAACGTAATCTTCTCTCCTCTTGTATCATTCGAATTTGACATAGTGAATTTTCTTCTCCTCTATCTGTGGTTTTTTTTCTGAAAGGGTTTCTACGTAAAATTTTGTGTGTTATATTTTTCTCTCTTTCTTTGCGATTTATTGTCATTATCGACGTTCTGTTTTCACAAAGAAATATATCTAAAAGATTAGATTAGTTCGAATAGCAATCGAATCCTCTGATTTTAGGAGATTGGATTGAATTATATTGAAGAATTATCTTTAATATCTTGACAATATTTTAGATTCTATAAGGATATTGCTTACGCTTCTTTAACTACTACTTTGATGGGGGAGATTCATTGTAATTGATGTAATAAATTAGCAAGTTGAAAATAATATATATATTAGACTTGTATAAGTTTAGCGCTTAACTTGTTCACTAGGAATTCTTATTGTGAGGACATGTACAATCTAAGTTTTCAAGGGGAAGAAATGGAGGAGAGTGATCTAGATCTTAGGAGAAATGTTTGGTTACTATACTGATGTGTAATAAGACTTAAATAATTGTTGTACGAGGTGGAAAGATAGTATATTATCTCTCTAGGTGAGGCTCTACAGATGTAGGAAAATTGAATTGCATAAACATCTATTTGTGCTCATCTTTATTCTTTCATAGTTCCATAAGGTGTTAACATTGTTCGTAGCATTGCTCAACTTTTTATTACAATTATTGATTGTTTTTTCATTTAGCTTTGAAAAACCTTAAAATACAAGATACATCATTCTTATTTATTTGGCCTTCCATGTGTGTAATATTGATCATATGAGGAACTTTTCTTATTTATTTGGCCTTCTATGTGTGTGATATTGATCATATGAGGAATTTTTTTATGTTAAAATATTATAATTCAATTTAATGGAAATCCTTTGATTTAGTTATTAAATTAAAGTAGCTTAGGACTAAATTCTCAAGTTAAAAAGTAGGGGTATAGAATTTCAAGTGTGTGAATATAACTAAAATTTTATCTTTGTATTCCAAGTTTTTTTAAGGTCATATCACAAATATATATCAAAATATGAATCGAACACAAATTATTTAAAAAATAAAACGAAAAGCTTTATCAACTAATTGTTTAATATGATACTCAGAAGGATTCCAAGTTGTTTAACCATGCACAATGGCACATGTTACCATCATGATCATCTGTTTAAAAAAAAAGTAAACTCGTAATCCTTAGGCTAGGCCAATGAAAAAGATAAGGTGTTCCTAACCATCTTGGGTTCTTTTGAGAAACTAGAGAACAACCTTAAAAGAGTAGAACTAATGACTTGTAATGTTCATCAAAATTATGGATCTTGTGTTAGAAAATCTACAAATGACATTAGATATCTCTAAATATTATATGTAAAATATAAAATGCTCATAAATATTAAAACATGGAAAATTAATTAAAAGTAGAATAAAATTTAACCTCCAACCATTGAGTTTATTTTTATGTATATCAGTTCTTCTATGCTCTTAACAACTCACTTATATGGTATATGTTTGTACGAATTGCTGAGCATAGAAACCTCTTCACAGCTTCTGTATATATAGGCATGCATATGCACATTTTCCCATAAAAATTATATTGCATTCATACATTTTATGCTTCTTTCAAATGAAACGTTAACATATTCAATAAATGCATAAGTTATTGAAGAAACTTAAGCATCATTTATGTTAATAAAAATATGTAAATTTTGGTTACATCATAACCATCATTAATAATGTTTTTAATTAGCATAACTTAAATTAATAAATAAAAGAAAAACATTTGAGAGTTTTATATATACGGAACACTTAATGAAGAAAAAAACTTAAATTCTCTGACTTGGTCCGTGTATACTTGCATTAGTACTCAAAATCCTCGAAATTTTATTCTTAGAAAAAGAAATATAACACATGAATCATGGCAATAAGCCCTCTAAACTACAAGTATTATCTTCCATGTATCACTATGCATTCTATCTCTTCAACAGTTGTCCATTTATAACAAAATGAATAAACCGTATGTTTAAAAGTCCAATAAAAGTGTTATTCTCAACATAAATGTGTACACCAAAAATGAGAAAACAACGCCCAAACAAATAAGAGTTTCATTACTAATGTTAATTTATCATAAAACAAAATCATAATGTGGAACCAAGTCCTATTCGTACTACATGATCCTTAAAGCTCATTGGTGGCATACCTTTTGTTAAAGGATAAAAAAATAATTAATTCAGTGCTAATGTATTCAATGACCACTTTATTATTTTTAACACATTCCTTTATAGTGAAATACTTTATGTCGATGTATTTACTTTGACTACCACTTTTTTTTAACCAAGAAATATTTGAATTATCGCAATAAATTTTCAATGGCTTAGAAATAGAATCTACAATTTTAAGCCTTGATATTAAGAAAAAAAAATTCAGCCTTCATGGTAGAAGTGGCAATCAAGGTTTTCTTTGCACTTCTACAAGATATTGCTCTACCAGCTAACTTAAAAATGTACCAAAATGTTGATTTTCTTAAATCAACACATCCAACAAAATCTGAGTCTAAGTAACCAACTACCTCTAGGTTGTCAATTCATTTATATATAAGCATGTAATCCTTGGTCCCTTTAAGGTAACTCATCACTTTTTTTTATAGCTCTCCTGTGGTCTAAACCTAGATTACTCTAATACCTTTCTAACATTTGGAAATAAATTACATGTTAAATTAAACGAACAAAAATGGATAGACATAGTAAAAATGGAGAAATAGGAAACATTTAGAAATGATTATGGTTTTCTCCAAAATGAAAATGGAGAAATGGAATCATCTGGAAATAAATGTGGCTTTCTCTAAAATGAAAATGATCTGAAAATAATTTTATGTTTTTTTAATTAAATGAAGTTCGAAAATAGAAATAAATCATTTGGTCATGGTGAATCGTTGGATGTAGAAATATTTAATATATTTTCTCATAGATTATTTTATGGTAAAGTCATCACAATTTTAATAGAATTAGAATTGGGTTGAGAAGATTATTTAATTGGAAAAATACTGAGAAGTTTATTTGGGGAAATAGAAAAAAATATCGAGTTTAATCGAAATATAAAGTATTGAGTTAAAAGCTCAGGCAGTACTTGTAATTGGACTTGATATGAGAGAGGCCGAAAAACCTTTATGTTAAAAGGATGGACAACAAATCCTAGTAATTTTAACTGGGGTTGCCGCCACCTATACTCCTAGTTAGACTAGGAGTTCATTTTTCTAGTTGAAATAAACTTCTACAATTCAAGAAGGATTCTACTTCTTCTCCCTATAAATAGATGGCACCGGTACGGCTAAAAATACAACTTTCAGATATTGTTATTCTGCCTGAAAATAGAGAGAGTTTTATTCTCTAAGTATTTAATATATTTTTCAAAATAAAAAATTTTCCAGTTTCTATTGAAAAGAGATGTTTCATTTTCACACTAAAGAAAAGAAAACTATTTCTGGTTCTGTGTTTGATTCGATTCTTTTGAGCCCACATTCAAAGCAGTTCGTGGTACAAGAATAGCTAAGAAGATTGTTTGGTTGAAAGCCGAGAAAATAAGGATCCATCTATCCAAAAACAAAGGTCCAAATTCAGTCTAGGGTTTATTGCTATAAATATCGCAAACTGGGTCGAATTTCAATTTTTTATTTTTCACTGTGGAAGAAAATCATTTTTTGAACTGAATATTTTTCCAACACACTTTCAATTAGTTCACCTGATAACCTTTCTTCTTCTTGAACACGTATGGCCAAGAGTTCATTAATTGACCATTTTCCTTAGGTTTGTATAAGATATTTTGAAAGGTCAATATTGTGGTCAAAGTGAATTCACTATAAAGTGCACAAGGAAAGAGCTAGACATCTCAACTTCAAGAGCCTTTAGTTAAACTGCAATGTCCTTCATTTTCATGATGTGCCCACGCACACCATTAACATTAGCAAGCTTCATTGATTATAAATTTTCCATTAGGGTGCTAATTAGGGCTTTATCAAAAGACTCAAAATGTTACACCCCTTTACGACTTGATCGTCAGGTTCGAACTAAGGATACCATATACGTTGTCGGAGCAACTATAATAAATTCAATAGAATTCAATTATTACAACATGCTTATTAGTATAAAACGTCTTTCAATATGATGTAAAATCAATCCTTGGTCTTATACAAGCTTACGAAAGCTCTTATACTAACCTAAGATCAGTTAAGGACTTAATTGAAAAGTTATCAAAATTTGCAAGTTGACATCATAACATCATGGTCTGCACATTGCAACGTTATCAGTCAATGAGTTATGTCGCGACTTTAGAAATCTCGACGTCGCGACATTTGGGGCTTGTTGTTGTGACGTCGCTCCTATTTGGAAAAAAATCACATTGGTACATATTCAATGCTTCCAACCAAACACAACTCATCATATTATGCATATACTAATTCCACCAATATTATATCATGTCAATACATGCCAAATCAAGCTTACAACACCTTTGAAAATAATTAATCAAATGACATAAAACCCATGTTCAAAATATAAACATTTTCAAACTATTTACCAAGTTAACTTACCAAATTACTTCACTATGCAAACCTTAACATATCTAACTTATGCAAACTTAAAATCATCAAACCAAATGGCATCAAACATGACCGAAGATATACATCAAATAGATCATATATCAAGCTTATCATGTAAGTTAAACCATCATCACAAATACCACATTAGTATCCACTCAAGGATGAACAATTACACAACAAGATACCCTTATATACACGCCATAATATTAAGACTCAAAATGAACATAATTCTACCGTATTGATGATAGTGTGTGATCCACACTAATCTGGCTCGGTGAGTTTCGCAAGTTGATGATTTACAAGTAGGGAAAATAATGATAGTAAGCACTTAAAATGCTTAGTAAATTCAAATGAAAATTACAATACTTGCCTTGGTTATATTTAAGTATGTTAACCACTATAGTTTTGGCTACATTTGGCTAAACTTGACACATAATGTCACCAACAAGTGAGCTTAAATGCATAGATACACATAAGGGTTAGACATAATAACATAACCAAAACATCACGAAGTTCATACCATACCATATAAGGTCATTAAAATTTCATGTACAATAATCAATCTATAATTTTCATACCATTTTGATTTGATTAACATATCATTATAATATATCAAATTTTGGTTTGTTGCTCTTTTTTCTATTTTAAGATTCATTTTCAATATTCTGCCCAATCGAACCCTAGGAAAATAGACTCGGATACACGGGTGAACTACACCACACCAGATAGTTTGTATGAGCTTGAACTACACCACACCGAGGCACCGAAGTGCAAAGCCTGTAGACATAAATTTTTTAAACATTTTCAATTATATACCTCCATTATACCAAAGTATCTATAGAGATAAATAATACTCGATGATCTATAATAGATGTTGGATCTCGATTTAACCTATCATAATCTTCGTATCATCACATATAATGTACAAGCGTGCATATGACCCTATTGGCATGTTAATCATATCCTAATCTTTTACTAAGTTCATATGGGTATCAATTACTTATATTTGCATTATCATACCCCGTAATCATCCATATTCACATGTTTATACCCAATAATCATTCATATTCACATGTTCATACCCTGTAATTATCCACATTCATATATCACACCTTGTAACTAGTCACATTTGCATTTTCACATCCTGTAATCATTCAAATTTTCATATTCATACCCTATACTATTTCATATCAAACAACATTCTTATTCATTTTAATTCAATCTAATTCCATTTCATTTTCTAGCCATGCATGTCAACTTAATCAATATTTAAAATTATGTTCAAACTTAATTATAATGAAATAAACAAAAGCATACTATAATGCCCCAAAATTTTAATTTTTGATTTCGTGTATGTGTGACACACAAGTGTGTATCTACTTCAGTGGTTAAGTGTTCTGGGTGTGTGTGATAGGTCCTAAGTTCAAGCCTTACTTGAGCAAATTTTGGTATTTTTATAAATAAAGCCTTAACATTGTGCAAAAGGCTTAACATTGGGCAAATTTTGGTATTTTTATAAATAAAGCCTATTAGTACTCCTTTAGCAGCCCATTTTAAACTTTTATCAACTTTGTCCCCACAATCAGATGATGAGATTGAGTACATGTCACATGTTCCATACTCTAGTGCAATGGGATCTCTCATGTATGATATGGTTTGTTCATGTCCAGATTTATCATATGTAGTCAGTGCAGTTAGCAGATACATGACGAAGCCCGGTAAAGAACTTTGGAAAGCAATTCAGTGGATTTTAAGATACTTATGAGGTACTATTGATGTTTGGTTATAGTTTGGAAGAACTAGAGATAGAGTCACTGAGTATGTTGATGTTGATTTTGCTGGAGACCTTGATAGAAGAAGATCTCTCATAGGTTATGTCTTTACAATCGGAGGTTGTGCAATCAGTTGGAAAGCCACTTTGCAAACTATAGTCGTTTTGTCTACTACTGAAGCTGAGTACATGGCGATTACGGAGGCTTGTAAAGAAGTCATTTGGTTGAAGGGACTCTTTAGTGAACTCAATGAAGACCTTCAAATTAATACATTATTTTGTGACAGTTAGAGTGTCATCTTCCTTACAAAAAATTAAATGTTTCATTAAAGAACAAAACACATTGACCTTCGGTATAATTTTGTTCGTGATATTATTGCTCCTGGTGATATTGTTGTAAGTAAAATTAGTACTCATGAAAATCCTACAAATATGATGACTAAGTCATTTCCTATAACCAAGTTTGAGCATTGCTTAGAATTGGTTGGTGTTCATTGTTGAAGTTAATCCCTTAAGGGGCTTTATGGAAGAGGTGGATAACTTGTTCACTAAGAGTTCGCGATGAAGAACTTATTTATTAAAAATTTGTGTCAAGGTAGAGATTATTAGAATTGAGTGACTCGAATCCTTATTTAAATAAAATACAGTGGTAAAATAAAATAAAAGTAAAATTCATATAGACCTACACTTCTTTTATTTTATTTTAGAATAAGGTTTTTTAAACCTTATTAAACTCTATCTATTTGATATTGATTAGAATAAGGTGTTTCAATCTTACTACACTCCGATTAAAATATGATTTTACAAGCCTATAAATATACATAGTCTACTCCTCTTGTAATGATTCGAATTCGACATAGTGAATTTTCTTCTCCTCTACCCGTAGTTTTTTCCTGAAAGGGTTTCCACGTAAAAATCTGTGTGTTCTTTATTTTTATTTCTCTTTTCTTTGTGATATATTATCATTAACAACATTCTATTTTTACAATAATGTTTTTAATTAACATAATTTAAATTAATAAATAACAAGAAAATATTTGAGAGTTTATATATACGGAACACTTAATGAAGAAAAAATGTTTAAAGGTGTAAAAAGCCCTCAAACTTAAAAAAAAAAAACTAATAAACCCCTCTTTTTTTGCACTCAATTGAGCACTTAAACTTTCAAAATATATCAAAAAGACCCTCAAACTTCTTCAAAAAAAGCAATTAAGCTCTTGCTTTTTTTTTACTCAATTGGGTACTTGAACTTTCAAAATGCATCAAAAAGACCATTTCATAAAAATTACAATTTTTTTATAAAAATCATAAAAAATAATAAATTGTAAAATTTTATAAAAATCATAAAAAAATTAATGACTCCTAAATTTTTTTCAATTAAAGTCATCACGTGTCGTAACACAGAGTGACAGGTGATGAAAAATGATAAATAAAAAAAAAGAAGAAGTAAAAAATCAATAAAAGTTACAAAAAAAATTATAAAATGCTTCTTTTGGTACGATAATTTTTTATAAATTTTTTTCACGAAATTTTTTTCTTTATATTTTGTATAATTTTTTACGACTTTATAAAATTTTATAAATTTTTTTTATATTTCTACATGTTTTATAATTTTTTATGATATTTATATTTTTTTTTCTAATTTTTAACATTTGAATTTTTTAATTAAAATTTAATAATATTTATAGATTTTAATTTTTTTATAATTTTTAATAAAAGCAGGGTCTTAATTGCACTTTTTGAAAAAGTTTGAAGGTCTTTTTGATGTATTTTGAAAGTTTAAGTACTCAATTAAGTACAAAAAAAGTAGGAGCTTAATTGTTTTTTTAAAAAAGGTTTGAGAGCCTTTTTTGATACATTTTGAAAGTTCAGGTACCCAAATGAGTAAAAAAAATACAACCTTAATTACTTTTTGTTTTTTAAAAGTTTGAGTACTTTTTAGATTTTAAGCCAAGAAAAAAACATCTCGCAAGTGTCAAGAGTGTAGAAGATGAAAGCACCTGGTAATGACAGAAAGGGGGAGCAATATGTTAAGTTCTTTGAGTTAGAGGGTGTAGCCCTACGCCCTATACGTAAAACTTTCGAGATTTGAGCACTTGGGGACATTTCTGGTTCCAATTTGTCACTAAAAACACTATCATTTAGGTTTGATTTAGTAAATCATTGGATCTTGCGTGCACTGAGATTGCTTTGCTAATCATATTTTATGGTTATGTGCACAAATGGAACCTATACGGGGATAGCAGACACCTTAAGCAAAAAAAGGCATATCCTTTTGGGTGGAGATGGGCATAGCAGTGGGGATATTGGTACTTTCTTTCGGTTTTAGATCACACCCTCCTAACCCAATACCAAACTCAACAATTACAGGTAAGACCCAATCTGTTGGGCCGGACTCCATTTCATATTTGTAGATATTTTAGGATGATTCCAATGAATATTTATGAACAAGCAAGCACTTGTATAATGAAATATGAGAAAATTTGAAGCAAAACAAAACACACAAAAAAAAAAAAAAAAAATTGAAAAAGGAATATGAGAATATGCTTTCCCACTTCCCACCTAACCAAAAAAGCTAAGGTAATTCGAGGCTACAGCCTACACTCCATCTCCATATGATAGTTCAAGTATTTAGATCTTCATGGTATATTTTTAAATATTCTTTTTACTATAATTAACATACAGGGTCTAAAAATTAAAATAATTTTACATATTTCTACATATAATTATTTATATAATTAATATTTTAATGATCTAATCATTAATTTATCAATATAATTATATTTATCATGCATGTAAATTTTTGAATTGACCCAATATTTTTATCATATCGATCTAAAATGCTTTATATATTAATATATATTCAACGATTGAATTTGTTTTACATAAAAAAATATACCAAATTTGACATGCATGATCTATATGAATAGGCCATGAAATATAAAAATTGAATCGTTAAAATATTAATCATATAAATAATTATGAAAGTGTGTAAAACTAATTTAATTTTTACACTATATAAGTGAATTTCTCGCCATTAATGTATTATATAAATTTTAATATTTTACGTGTTTGATAATAAAAAACGGATATTCAATATTTGCAAATATCATATTTGTACTATTCACAATAGATTTGTAACATTGCATATGTTAATCATTATTTATTTTAATAATGGATAATCAAATTCGTAAATAATAGATTTAAATATTTGAATGCAGGCAGAAAATTGGAATATTTGAGGATGGTTTAATTAAATTTTCACAATGTTTAATTTTTTATATATTACTTAAATTATTTGTTGCATGAACATATGGGTCATCGTATTACTCATGTTTATCGTGCCTCTGCCTCCTTTCTTCTGCTATAATTTCATCCGTTACCGGATACTGAAACTATTTGATTCATTGTCGTTTCGCTGGTAAATTCCTAAAATACCACCGATTTCAATGGGCAAACAGATACCTTTTCAGGGGCGGAGTCTCCCAAGAGCCCAAATATATAACCTGAAAGGACACTACTACCCTTCCCGTTTTAACTTAAAAGCGACTCAGGACAAATCTGATAGATTCACGCCACGCTTGAATCACTACTCACTAGTCGACTCGCAACTGATAGGACTGAGTTAGGTATAACCACCAAAAAAAAATTCCTGAGTAAAAAAGAGATGGCTCCCTCTTTTGTAACTAACGGCGGTGTAGCCGCCGTTAAAACGACTCCGTTCGCAGGACGTCTCGCCTCCGTTTACAGCGAGGTCCAAACGAGTCGTATCGACCACGCTCTTCCTGTACCTTCTGTTCTCAGAAGCCCCTTCAAAATTGTCGATGGTCCCGCTAGTTCCGCCGCCGGCAACCCTGGTTCTTCTCTCGTCACTTCTTTATTCATCTTTTTCATTTTCGATCTAGTTTCTTTTTTTCTTTTTGTAATTTATCTGCATAATCATGCAAGTAAAACAATAGTATTTAGCTCAGTTCACTGAACTGGCAGATTTGTTTCTTGGCAGATGAGATAGCAAAGCTGTTTCCGAATCTGTTCGGGCAACCCTCGTCTATGCTGGTGCCGAACGGAGTAGACAGTATCGGATCTGATCAGAAGCTAAAGATCGGTGTCGTTTTGTCTGGAGGGCAGGCACCTGGAGGTCACAATGTGATTTGCGGGATTTTCGGTTAGTCCTTTTTTTTTTCTCAATTACATTGTTTAAATAACTTTGCATGTTACTTTAGAATTACGATTCTTGTGCTAATGGAAACAAATTTTTTTCCCTTTGGAATGATAGATTACTTGCAGGAGCGTGCTCCAGGTAGCACTTTGTATGGTTTTAGGGGTGGTCCTGCTGGGGTCATGAAGGGAAAATACGTAGAATTGACTGCAGATTATATTTACCCTTACAGAAATCAGGTATTATTTGCTAGTATTTACAGAAATGTTAGTGTCAGGAAGCAAAAGAAAATAGTAACCTAATGAAGCCTTAAGATCCTTTTTGAATTTTAGACGTGCGTGCTTAAATATTAATAGTGTTTGGTAGTAACTATGGCTTTTGGGAATTTTGATGATTTTGAAATTTCTACATTATTATCATATGAGAACTTGGTGCGAGTATATGATAAAGTAGCTTCTGCTTAATGTTCCTCTTCTTGGTAAGAACAATTTAAACAATGTGAAAGAGCAGCATGGCAGTGTTTCATGCCACCTGCATTATAGGCTGTGTTATTTTCATATTAGTAAGGTTATGTTGTCTGTTAACCACGCATATTATTATTAATTTTAACTTTGCGTCTATACGTTACAACATATGCACTGACCCATAAAGCAAAGATCCTAACAATTGTGTTTATTTATTCTAACCAGGGTGGCTTTGATATGATCTGTAGTGGGAGAGACAAGATTGAAACTCCTGAGCAGGTAAGGTTACATCTGTAATTCATTCTAGTTATTGAGTTTTTATCAACTAATAATTGCTGAATAAGGTTGGTACGATTTTCAGTTCAAGCAAGCTGAAGAAACAGCAGCAAAGCTTGATCTGGATGGGCTTGTTGTTATTGGTGGGGATGACTCAAACACAAATGCTTGCCTTCTTGCTGAAAACTTCAGGTACAGTTAGAGAAATTTTGTATTGTTGATATATATTGTTGCTGATGGAAAGTATGTATACCATATTACTTTACTTGCTTCTTCAATTTGCCAATTAGGAGAAAAAATCTGAAAACTCGAGTGATTGGATGCCCAAAAACCATCGATGGTGATTTGAAATGCAAAGAAGTTCCTACAAGTTTTGGGTTTGATACTGCTTGCAAAGTAAGGCTTCTGCGTTCACATTTTATAGGTCTTTATTTTAACATTTGTGCAAGTATTTCTTATACATCCTTTTGTTGTATATGCCACTGCGTTAGATATGTACTCATGTTTGCTTATCTTCTTATAGATATATGCTGAAATGATTGGGAATGTCATGATAGATGCACGATCAACTGGAAAATATTATCATTGTGAGTGCTTAAAGCTTTCAAATTTCATGAACCTTTTGAAAGGTTTCATACCTATGTTCATGAATGATTGACTACTTTTTTAATCAGTGTTCATTTATACCACTAAAACACCTGTCTGTTTACCTTTCAAATTAGATTAGGATTGAAATTGCCTCTCTGCCCCTTGCTCTACTGTTGTTATTTATGTTGGTAACACTGTTCAATTCACCTGTCTCTGTAGTTGTACGGCTCATGGGACGTGCAGCTTCACACATTACTTTGGAGTGTGCTTTGCAGACTCATCCTAACATTACTATTATTGGAGAAGAGGTATTTTATAGATCATTCATCCTAGACAACTCTTATTGGAGAAGAGATATTCTATAAACCGTTCTTATGCATCTGACAGTTTTTGTTACTTGTAAGCAATAAGTTTGAAGAAGGTCTATGTTTTGATTGTTTTAGGACATTCTCTTTGTATATTATCAAGTATGCTCTTTATTTGTGTGTTCAGTTTTAGGTTTTCTAATGATTACTTGAAGATAAAATGGTTGGTAAAAGTTTATACGGGCTATGTTGCTTTCCAACTCTTCATTTTTCTTAAGTACATGTATCCAATACATATTTGGATATGGGTATGAGCGTAATTCTTAAAAAATATATGAAAACTTGAAAAAATATCAGCACATATCCAACATCAGCGCGACATTGAAGTAACAGGCTCTGTAGATACTTCATAAAAGCTTTCTGTACAGATTCAAAGGTAATCAGATTACATCTTGTTGCAGGTTGCTGCCAAGAAGCTGACCCTAAAAAATGTAACAGACTACATGGTTGATGTCATTTGCAAACGTGCTGAACTTGGTTATAACTATGGTGTTATTCTCATTCCTGAAGGTCTTATTGACTTCATTCCTGAGGTACTGTTGGTCATCAGCTGGTCTCTTTTGTCAGATTGAATAGATTGTTCTCATCAAGGTTTTGTAGTTAGGAAATCTATTGCTTTGCTATTCACAAACATCTGCGTGTGTACTACTTGACTGAGATGTATGCTTTTGTGTACTTCCAGGTCCAGCAGCTTATTGCTGAACTTAATGAAATTCTGGCACATGATGTTGTTGATGAAAATGGCCTATGGAAAAAGAAACTTACCGATCAATCTCTGAAGCTTTTTGAGTTCTTACCTCAAGCAATTCAAGAACAGTTGATGCTTGAAAGGGATCCCCATGGAAATGTTCAGGTATTTGCTTTGTAAGGATGTTCCTCTGCTTGTCTTTGTTGCTGAAGTTTTTTGTGGCTTCCAAATTCACAATGTTTATTTCTGTTATATATGATATTAGGTCGCCAAAATAGAAACAGAGAAAATGCTCATTCAAATGGTTGAAACCGAATTGGAAAAGAGGAAGCAGGAAGGTTCTTATAAAGCCAATTTTAAAGGACAGTCACACTTCTTTGGGTACTAATCATGTTAAGAAATGTTGGTTTTTTGTAGGTTTAAGCCTTAGTGCTGAGTGACTAGACCAATAAAGTGTATTTCTTGTGGGATCAATTACGTGTTTCATGTTGGTGACATCTTTCCTTATCTGGTTTATAATTTGCAGATATGAAGGTCGGTGTGGTTTGCCTACTAACTTTGATGCGTCATACTGCTATGCTTTGGGCTATGGTGCTGGTGCTCTCCTCCACAGTGGAAAAACTGGATTGATATCATCAGTTTGTTTTGATCCCTTTTTCTGTCTTCTTGCGCCTTCCTATCCTTTTCCTTCTGGATTATATTGATATTCCATTGCCCTTTTAAATTTAATGCACTAATTGTTTTGTTTTTTTCACATTGTAATGTCCACAGGTAGGAAATTTGTGTGCCCCAGTTGAAGAATGGACGGTTGGAGGGACTGCCCTTACATCAATGATGGATGTGGAGAGGAGGCATGGTATTGTTAACTCTTCAGCCTATCACATCAATTGACTTTGTCTTATAGAACTTCCATTTCTTATTTCCTTTGTTATTTTATGCTGGTGAAGAAACTTTTTGAGTGCACTTGACTTCCTCATCATGTATTTAGTGGCATCTGCATGGCTGCTTTGAATGTGTAAAATGTAATTTAGAACAAAAACTTCAACCACGTTATAGTAATGAGATTATCTTTACCTTCTCGTATGCACATTTCTTTCTTTACATTTCTTGTCAGTAATTCTAGTACTTCATTAACTTCAAAATGTTTTGCAGGTAAATTCAAGCCTGTTATCAAGAAGGCAATGGTAGAATTGGATGGTATGATTCAGCACATTTGTTGTTTTGCAAATTTTGTGTATTAAATGCTATTCTAGATCATGACGCCATGATTTATTTGTTGTGATGATTATGCAGGTGCACCATTCAAGAAATTTGCTTCCTTGCGGGAGGAGTGGGCCATTAAAAACTGCTACATTAGTCCTGGTTGGTGTCTAATTTTGTACATGTCACATTCTTTTTCTGTGTCATTGAATGCGGTATTTTTTAAATCCAGTTGTCTTTAATTTTGTCATTGTGTCATTTTTGTATTTTGATATCAGGTCCTATTCAATTTGTTGGGCCAGCTTCTAGTGCAGTTAACCACACTCTGCTCCTTGAACTTGGTGCTCAAGCTTAGAGGTATGGATTAAAAAAACTGCTTTCATAGAAGCTTCAATGTGTAGAGATAGCAAGGCAAACTTAATATAGTTTGTTTTACTTGTGAAGGTCTTGTTTTATATTTTGTTGAGGTTTTTGGACCGTAAATTAGCTTATCTATGGATTTTGAAGCTCTAAGAACCTCCTATTAAATGTTGCATCATGAACTTGTTCCTGGAATTGAGTTTGAAGTGATTTAGTTTTCCTTTAGTTTTTATTGATGAATGAGCCACTATTGTCAATGCCCGACACTGTAACTAATGCAACCGAAGGCCTCTTTTTATCTCTGAACCGATGTGCAGCAAGTTTGGATATAATGGAGGAGATTTGATGTAATTCATTTCTCTTGAAGGACTCAATTCTGATGTAAATTTTGATATTTTTGGATGTACATTTAAAGGAATATGACTTTTCAAGGATGCCCCAAATACATAATAAAATTGGAAAGTTTAGCATATGAGATGGACCATTCTCTTCTTCCTCACAAATCGCAGTCAATTTATTTGCATTACAGAGTAGAGTAGGGTGAGAAAAATTAGCTTCTATATGGTTCTCCCTATGTTTTATCATAGAACGTTATTTTCTGTACTTTTTTACGGAGAGAGGTGTCTCATAGAGGCTGAAAGCTGGTACTGGATGACGAGCAAGCCCCCTGAAGTTTCAGAAACCGATCCATCTAAAATCCAAACATACATTTCGCTATCATAGCTTAGCCCTCCTTTATCTTAGACGAAGTAACTGGCGGTTACCGTTAGCGTAATTGTACAAACATTTATGTAGCGTTTGGTTTACAAGATTTGAAGTTATCTGAAAATACATTCCTATACCTTGATTTGGTAATATAAGATGATGTTAATATCATCTTTTACTTGGCTTTTTATCATTCTTTCTGTTGATGATACGACATTTTAAATAAATTTACCTTAATTTTTAATCACTTGAATTCATTTTACTTTTTTTTTTTTTCTCTTCAACTATCCATAACCTTTTTTTCACCTGTAAATAGAATTATAAAATGCATTTGAGCATGTTCTTTTGCACTGTCAACCGAGTCAATGTCAATTGGTAGCATTTCAACTATATTTATTATTTATTTATTTAACTCATTAACTATAAGTTAAAAAAAAAAATTTAGTCTATTATATTATGCTAGAAATACTATTGTTTTTATAACAATTTAATCATTTTTTATTTAAATTTTTCCTTGGATCATAACTGATAAATGTTTTAATAATTATTTTTTTTCTTTCCTTTTTATGAAAAGAGAGGCCTAGCTTATCTTCTACAATTTTAGTTTATATATTTTCAAAAGATGGAATTAATTTAATGTGTAAACTAAAATAGAATAAGTTTCACTTCCTTTGTCCAAAAAAATGCAAATTTTACGAGGATAATTTAATAAAAAAAGAATTTTAGGTTATATTTTATTTCATTAGCAAGTAAAATCTTACATTCTAGTTTGATAAAATGTATTCGATTACATGCTATGTAATTTTACATTTTCACAATATTATTAGGAAAGTCTTATATTTTATGAATCAAATGTCTTGAAAATGTTATTAGACTAATTCATGAGTTGGGTTATCCTGTTCAAACTTAAAAGGCTGATCAAAATTTAGGAGGCTTAGATAAAAAATATTAAGTTCAAAAAATGAATTTAGATAAAAAAAAATAGGTCAATTTAAAATGTGAGTTGGGCTCAAACTTAAGCACTTAAGGATAGAGCTTAGCTCATTTACTAAGTTTATATTATATTATACTATGTTATTTTTATATATTAAGTAATTTCTAACACAAAAATCAAATCTATAATAATAAATAATAAGTTTGAGGGTCTTTAAACCCCTGAATTTTTTTAAAATTAAAATTAATTAAGCTTCTTACTTCTTTTTTTTTTCTCAATTGACTGCCGAAAAATATAAGAATTTAATTGGTTTTTTTTTGAAAAATTTTAGGGTCTTTAAAGACCTTTTAGCTTAAATATTACTATAATATTAAACATGCTAAAAAAAAGTTATATTGCCTATTTATAAAATTTTAATACATGAAAATTATTTAAATTATTAAATATTAAATTAAAAATAATATAAATATTTTTTTAATATGGGTGGGCTTAAATTGGATTTGGGTTAACCATTTACAAATATGAGTAGGCTTGAGTAAAATTTTAAGCCCATATTTCAGGTCAAGCCGTGCTTAAGCAAACATAAAAATATGTTAATATCATGCTTAAGCCTGATTCAACCCGACTCATGAACACTTCTAAATGTTACTGCTAGGCTTATAAATCGATTTAACCAATGAATCTCTCTTTCTATTTGTTTGAGATTGTTTATATTAAATTTGTGTTCGTTAAAAAATTCAAATTTGTGTAGTATTTATTTATTCTAAAGAACGTCACATAAGTTTTAAAGAAAGTTGCACTTCGATCCTATTCTATTGATAAAAAGAATGTTAAATCTATTTGCAAGGTCAAGTTCAAATGGGCATTGAAGAAGAATCATCCCAATATCATGTCTCGAAGACTCTTGGATCAAGTTTATACCAATACTATTACATCAATACAAATGAGATAAAACTCATTCATCATGATCCAGTCTAGAAAAGTCTTGAAGTAGACTCAACAATCTAAGATCAAATCTCAAAAACCTTTGGATTCAAACTTTTTTCCCACTCATTTTCAAGATCAAACATTGTAATCAGGTTTCACTTATTCAAAATCAACTCTAGAAAATATCTGAACCCAAACCAAATTAAATTCTAAAACATGCATATCTCTGAACCCGTGTTTAAGATCAAATTTCAATGACCCTTGAAGCGGCACACATTTATCCAAGATCAAGTCTCTTGGATCAAAGTTTCGTTGAAGAGAAGAATCAAAAGATTTCTTTACATTAAAAAAACTTGCGACGTTTCCAACTCATTAGTTATAAATAAAATTCTTTTATTTACTCCAAAATTTCAAAGCTTACTTCAATTTGAATTCGAATTTGAATTTACAATAGATCATTTAATAAACAAATCTGGAAATTTTATACATATTCATTTTGTTAACCTGTTAAACTAACATAAATCAAATTATTTATGAGCTATTCAGCAAATGTACCTTAGCACCTTAGCTTTATAGAAGTATAGTGATAGGCTGGTGATTGAGAATGACACTTTTGTCATTAAAAGGTAAAATATTGAGCAAATTCATAAAATTAGCAAATTTATACAGTTTTAATTGGAATTCTTTTTATAGAAAATACGAGTAAACTCAAATACTGAAATTGGGTGACGCTTTAGTGGTTTTTTGAATCAGTGACGAAGAGATATTCTAAACTAAGCAGGGGAGAAGCCAGAATAAATATTTAGGGGGCATGATAAAATTTTAATTTTTTATAGTTTATATCTTTATAATTTGTAAAGGATTAAATCAAATTTTTATAATTTTAAGGGGAATTAAAATATAATTTTACCTTTACTAATTTAAAATTTAAAAAAAAATTTAAGAGTCAAAAGAATAAATTTACATTTGAAGAGGGGCCGAGTGGCATGCTAGCTTCGCCCTTAAAAAGGTTAATAGAAAATGGAGAAAAAAAAAAACAGCACATGTGACATTCTTATATGTCAAAATTAAACAGCTATGATACGAGACAGACACTTCAACCTCCTTTTCAAGCTTTTCTATAGAGCAGTACTGGACCATTTTTTTCGCAAGTACTGGACCATTTCATGGAGGTTTTTCTGACTTTTATATCATAGATTTTATTATTTAGTAAATTGTGTTTGTGAGAAAGTTATTTATTAGAATATATTTTTTAGAGGGTATTTTGATATTCATGTGTGTGAGTTTATGGTGCATGTCAATCATTTTAATTTTTTTGTGCACCCTATAATCATAGTAATTATATCTTGACATTCATATGTGTTGAGTTTTTGGTAAAATATTTGAGAAGTAAACAATAATAAATTAATTTAATTTTAAAATAATTATAGATAATATTTAATCTTAATCTCACCTATGTTGGTTTGAGTTGTGAACAATTTTTTTTTTTAAAAAGACAATGTAATTGATTAAATTCTAGCTGAAATTTAATTTAAAGTCGACTCATGTGAGTGTCAAGTTTCACATAAAAATCGTAGCAACATTGATTTTAGAAACCTATAAATAGGCAATCAATTTTGTTAGTTATTCATAGACAACCAAAACAAATCTTCCACATTTACCTTAAACCTTACATAGCTAGGTACCTCCAAATTATTATCTCTAATTTACTGTAATGGTTGCCCGCTTATTAAGATGCAAATGAGGACATATAGCCAAGAATGCAACAACAATTGAGTATTTTCTTATAGTTGGACTTCGTGGTAACATGAGTATAAGTACACTTGACTAAAGAATCATTCCTTAATCTATCACACAAACCAAATTAGGAGAGTTACTTACCTTCCTTTATTCTTATATGGTTTGATTGAACAGTAGAGACTGGAGACCAAGTGTTTCATCTCTTATGTGGCAAAGTGACAATAACGCTAGAACATGTAGCATTGTACACAATGCCTCCAATGGACAAATGTCTTGTATCTAGAAGATCTAAGCACAATTTAAGGCAAATCCTTTATGAAGCATTCATAATAGGTACTGATCTTCCGTTTGATTTCAAATGGCTTTGGGTGAAGTTAGCCTAGTCGATGAGGTTCAAGCATCTCCCAGAGAATTGACCGTGCCCCGGTGTGTGTGCACCTAGACTGAGAATCAATACTATTTAATAATTTAAAAGTGACTTTACTATGACAGGTCAATTGTAATATTTAAAAGTGTTACAATGGAACACTTCGAGTGTTCCAAGGATTGAACCCAAGGGATTTCCAAATTGGTAATTGTGTTTATCAAGTTTTACAAGTTAAGAAATTACTAAGCTAATTGAGTCAGAAATTATTAGTGCAAGTTCAAATAAAATAAGATTTGAGCTATATCTAAATTAACAAATAAAAATACCAAACTAACTTTCTTCCTTTTTACTAGAAACAATGCAAATTGATTAAAATGATGGTTGAATGAGTCATGGATTATTAACTGAGCTAATAAATCTATGATGATTATATTGTTTGCTACTCCTAACTAGAAACCTCCTCTCGGTCTCATCTATCTAAATCTTCCACTAGAGGCGTCAATTCTAGTGTAATATACAATTTAATACACTTGAACATGTTGGAAAAATCTCGGTTTGAAAACATTTTTCTTGCTCAGCAGAAAATTAAAATTTTAAACCTTAACTGATCCGGTTTATGATATTTATAGTAATAAACCTTAACTGAATTTGTATCTGTGTTTTCGACTTAGTGGATGTTCGTTGTTCTCGGTTTTCAACCAAACGATCTTTTCTGCAATTCTCGTACCATGAACTACTTCTAGTGTGGGCTCAAACCAATTGAATCGAAACACAAAACTAGAAACAGTTCTCCCCTTTCGGGGTGAAAACGAAAATTCTCTCTTCTTAATAAAAAACTGGTAGAATTTTTATTTCGAAAAAATATATGTAATAGTTGAGAATAAATTCTCTCTATTTTTTGGCAGAATAACATTCTTTCAAAAATCTGTGAATAACTTTATTGGTGCCATCTATTTATAGAAAGAGAAGGTAGAACTCTTATAAAGTTGTAGAAGTTTATTTCTACTATAAAAACGATATCCTAATTCAACTAAGATGTAGGGGGCAACAACCCTAGTTAATAATACTAGGTTTTTATTGTCCCACCTTGTTATGTGATAAACATTTTGGGCCTCTCTCGCATCAGGTCAAGTTATGAGTACTTCTTAGGCCCTTTTGGCCTAGTGCTCTGTAATGTGATCTAACTCGATTTAGTTTTTCTATTTTACAAAATAAACTTTAATATTTATATAAAAAACAAATTTCTCATCCCTATTTTACCCCTAGCAAAATTTTGACAATTTTACCCCTAATAAAATTTTGACGATTTTGCTCCTAGTAAAAATTTAAGAAAATATGTTCAATATTTCACAACTCAACATGTTCACTATGACCAAATGGTTTACTTTCATTTTCGTGCTTCAAAACAGTCCAAAAACATAAACTCATTCTTCTGATCATTTTTAAGTAACCCATATAGGATTGCAAATAGATCATTTCCATTTCCATTTTTATTTTTATTTTCATTTCCATTTCTATATTTGGAAACCTACGTTCATTTCCAAATGATTCCATTTCTCCATTTCAGAGAAAACCGTAATTATTCCTGAATGTTTCTCATTTCTATTCATTTCTATTTAAATTCATTTCTATTTAAACACGCAATTCGTTTCTAGTTTCAACAAGCTAGTGGAGGGACTGATTGGACATATGTAGTTGAGGCTTACATGATTTATAATTAAGTTCTGTCTTTTCGCATATTAATTATAAACTCATTTAGTCACAAAGTCATTCCATTATAGTGTCATGATTGAGCTCTCCCAAACGACATACCATTACGAAAACAACTACTAAATGCTCGTCCAATGACCTTATCATAAGTGTGTTACCATTATATCTTCCTTCATGAAAAGTCAATCACTATCAAATGGTGATAAAAACATCCATAAAAAAGACGGACGACTCGTGGCCACATTTACTTTTCATCAACCATATAATTTCAATGAGAGGATATCATTTACCCATATTTTGGGTTATGAATTCCACTATTGTGAATGATGCTACATACTGCAGAAGTCGTACACCTAACGCACTAGCTTTCGATTCCTTATCTATTTGAAATCAGGCTTTTACTTACATCAAAGTGTAAGAGTCACACATACATAGTCTTCCATCCATTCAGGATTTAGGTATGCCACATGATGAATATCAAAAGTGAATAAATCCATAAACAAATTCAGGATCTATTTTGCTTGGGTCTTGTTTGATGTATTGTTAGTCCAGTCAGTTACATTTATGTCTCTATCTTCTGGGAGTCACCCGCTCTGATGGTCAAGATAAAGCATCTCCTCAATTGGATTTGATAGATGACATATTAGTCTTTTAATCGTTTTGCTCATTTCATTTACTAATACAAACTATATTTTCATACTACGATCTGACCACATAATACCGCTTAGTATTAGTTAAACATTTACACAACCAAGAGCAACATTTTCTTCCATTTTGCTTTGTATGCAAAAACCATGTGAGGAAAATATACAAAGTATTAATGTAATTTATTAATAATTTTATTAACCAATCTGTTCGAAAAAAGTACAAGTTTACTTAGACGAAAATACTACACATAGGGCACCAAATTCAAGAGTCTAGTAAAGTAGATGAGTCATGTTTTGCATTCCTATACCCTCTATATGTTTCCCAAATAGCTCTCTAGCTATAAGGTTCTTGGCTAAACAAATTCCCTGGGTTTTTCTTCATATGCGATCTTTGACTATATCCACTATTCCGTCTATAACACCCCTTACCCGTGTTCGACGCCGGAATAGGGTACGAGGCATTACCGGACTTAATCACTAATCATCGTATAAAAACCTATTCATAATTTCACTCTAATTTAAAACTTTTTCAAACACATTCAAGATTTCCCTTAAAAAAAGCTTACAAGGCCCATATCATGCTTTAATTCAACCACACACATAGGCAAGCATGCACATTCATAAATTGCATCATTTAATTAATAACATAATCAAGACTATCTACATTAAATGACTTTATACAATAGAGACCTTCAAATAACATAGGTCAGTATTTTAGGCCAATTCCTAACAACTTAGTAACAATTAAATGAGTCTCCATACATGCCAAAGACTTAAAAATACTTTAAAACCTTTATATGTCGATCAATAGTTTGATAGTGTGATTTAACCTCCGACGACCTCCAACTCGAGCTAAATTCTGAGACACTATAGGAAAAAGGAAAGGAAGGGAGTAAGCATTATAGCTTAGTAAGTAAGTACGTAAATATTAATAAACAATACATTATCATACTTTAAATGAAGTCACAATATGTTCCCGGAATATTACCATCACAAACACACACATACTTTCACTATTACAATCATAAACAGGTTCAAAATAAGCTATCTAGCAGAGTACCAGCAGCTAAATTATTTATTTCTGGAGCTACAGAACTCCAAATTACAAACCGTTGATTTTTATTGAAACTAGATTCACGTATATTTTTACCACAAAATTTTCAGAATTTTTTGTCCAGCCAATTAGTACAGTTTATTCATTGAAGTTACCCCTGTTTTACTGCTGAACTGTTCTGACCACTCTTCACTACGAATCAATTTACTCCTCGTACAGAATTCAAAGAATGTTATCGTTTATTTTATTTGAAACTAGACTCATTAAGGATTTCAAACATATAAATTATATTCCCTAATTATTTTTGTAAAATTTTTAATGATTTTTCCAAGTCAGAACAAGGGATCACGTAGTCATTCTGAACCAGTCTCTTAAAAACTTAAATATCTCATAATATAAAATTTCTTTGCTTGCTCTGTTTCTGTTATATAAAAATAGACTCATTAAGATTTAATTTGATATCTCATTCAATCTTTGATTCAATTTCTACTATTTTTGGTAAATTTTTAGATTCACGTCACTGCAACTATCCATAACAGTTTTATTGTCAATTTTGATCTTTCACACTTCAATTGTATTCATCACTTACCCATAACAATCTTTCCAACTTCCAATCACATATCAAGCATATTGCTTATAAGTTACACACGTATATACTTACACTTATCATCACAAAGTCATACACAGTTTCATTTAATCAATTTCCCAGTTGAACGCTTCGGAATAATAACAGATACGCGATGGTATCGTACATAGCCCACCTTTAAAATCGAAGCTCTCTTGTACACATAGTGGCCTTCACTTAGCACCACTCATGTGACCTAGCTCGATTGTACACATAATTTTGGCTCTCTTGTACACATGGTGAACACTTACTACCACCCATGTGACCGAGCCAGTTTATCTCGTAGCTCTCTTGTCTATATGGTGTCCTTCACCTGGAACCACGCATGCGACCTAGCTACATATATCCCGTAGCTCTCTTGTACATATGATGTGCACTCAGCACCATACATGTGACCTAGGTACATACCATCTGTATCATCCAATCTTTCTGAAGGTTCAACCGGGATTTCTCTCTCTTTCTAATACTTGATTCCATACTTCCAATAGTCAATTATAATTCAAAAATCAGCTACAATACATAAAATATGCTGAAATATAAAAACATAATAAAGATAATGTATTATTTACATACAAACTTACATACTTTCTCATTTCCATGTCGAATTAATATTGAACATTTAAATCATCATAATTATACTTACTTTCAACACCTCGGCAATCATAGTAAATATATCAATTTTACATTGAAACATGCATAAATTAATGCTTATTATACATATGAACTTACCTCGATACTAAAACGGCCATTTTACCAACTTTCTCGATTTTCGATTTTTCTCCCATTCTAGGTTCAAATCTCGTTTTCCAGGATCTAAAACATCATATTTTCCTTATTTAATTAATTTACTATTCAAAACAGTCCTTAACTCAAACTTTGGCAAAATTACAATTTTGCCCCTAAATTTTTGCATATTTACACTTTTCCCCCTAGGCTCGGGAATAAAACTTCATCCCTTATTCTTATGTTTTATGACATGCTGATCATTTTTCCCTTCTATGGTAACATCAAATTCTCACTCTAACACATAGTTATGAACAATAACAACTTTTACCGATTAAGCCGTTTTACTCATTTTTGCTTAAAACCGCTTAGCAAAAGTTGTTTAACATAATTTCAGCATTCATGTTCTACCATAAAACATCAAAATAAACACATTTCACCTATGGGTATTTTTCCAAATATGAACCCTAGCTTAAATTATTGCTAGAATAAGCTTAATCAAGTTACCGGGATTCTAAAAACGTAAAGAACTTGAAAAACGGGGCTAGAACAGACTTACTATTGAGCTTGGAAAGCTTGAAAATCCTAGCCATGGCTTCCCCCATGCTAAAATGAAAAATATGAGTCAATTTTGGCTTTATTTTCCCTTTTTATTTCTTTTAATTATCAAATGACTAAAATGCCCTTAAGGCCTTTCTTTAGAATTTTGTCCTATTCATGCCCATTTTTGTCCAAATGAAATATAATGGTATAATTACCATTTAAGGACCTCCTATTTAAACCCTCATTTCAATCAAGTACTTATGAATTAGAACACATATTTTGCAACTTTTGCAATTTAGTCCTAAAAGTCCAATTAAGCACTTTATCAGTAAAATTACTTAATGATATTTTTACACAATATTTTAATCAATAAACAAACTTTAAAACTTAATCGGAATAACTTTTTCTACTTTGAATTCGTGGTTCTAAAACCATCGTTCTGTTTAGGCCCTAAATCGGTCATACATAAAGAATCTCGCAAATAAGCCCTAATAGGCAAATTAAACATGCAATCTATAAAATTCTTATCAATACTCTAACACATGCATCTAATCACTCGGTAAATCATAAAAATTAATCGAAATAAACTTTTCTATATCAGATTTGTGGTTTCGCAACCACTATTCCATTTAGGCCCTATTTCGAGATGTTACACTGTCAAACACTAACGTCTCCTTTATTATACTTTGTATAAATGTGTTATGTTATTTATATAGTTTCTTTAAGCTTTAGACATATCCGCACTACTATAGTGACATAGCTTTTTCCCATACCTCATATTCGACCCTCTATAGTGAAGTTAGTAATGCAACCCTGCTTAACACTTATTCACACTATGGACCCGCCGTTTAGGACAAAACACAGCCCAACATCAATTTCCTCAAATCCTGAAACTTTTGGAAGTCAGAATCAGTATATCTGATAGGAGTGAGATCGTCTCTAGAATACAAAAGCATATAATTCCTCGTTTTCTGCAAATACTTGTATATATGCTTAATTACTTGCTAGTGCATTGGTCTTAGATTTGCCCGATATCGGCTTATTGAACCCACTGCAAAATAGATTTCTGGGTGTGTGCATAACATAACATACATGAGACTTCCTACTACTGAAACATAAGGAACACTTCTCATGTTCTCTCTTTCTTCTACTGTCTTAGGACAGTCTTCTAAAGAGAGATGAAATCCTGATACGGAGGGTTGATTTCCCTTCTTCGAATCAGTCATTACATAATGCTCCAATATCTTGTTTATGTATGAAGTCTAAGACAATGCTATCACTTTATTCTTTCGTTCCTTTTGGATTTAAATACCTAGAAAAATTAGCTTATCCCAAGTCCTTCATGCTAAACTGTTGGGTTAACCACAGTTTAACCGATGACAATGTCCCTACATCATTTTTAATGAGTAGAATGTCATCGATATATAAAACGAGAAAGACCACCTTTCCATCCCCTTAACGCTTGTAAACACAAGAACACGTTTTGCTCAAATCTAAAAGTCTTCATCGCTTGATCGAATCTTTGATTCCATGAGCAAGATGCTTGCTTAAGTCTATATATGGATCTAAGTAGTTTGCAAACTTTATGCTTGTTTTCTTTAGCTATATATCTGGTGGTTTTTATCATGTAGATGCTCTCTTCAAGATAGCTATTTAAAAACGTTGTCTTAACATCCATTTGCCAGATCTCGTAATTGAGAGCCACTATAATAGATAGTAATGTGTAGATTGACTTGAGCATGACAACCAGAGAGAAGGTTTATTCGTAATCAATGTCTTCTTTCTGAGTATAACCTTTTGCTACAATCTGGCATTATTAGTTTCCACTTTTCCATCTGTATTTCTTTCCCTCTTGTAAATCAATTTATACCCTATGAGTTTTATCCCTTTCGATAAGTCTCCAAGTTCTCACATTGATTTGGAATACATAGAGTCCATCTCAGCTTTTATAGTTATTTCCCAGAGCTTGAAATCAACACTTTGCATCACTTCAACATATGTGAGTGGGTCATCATCTTCGTGTTCAGTAGACTTATTTTTAAAAACACTTCCACTAGATTGGAAGAATGAAGGCCTACGAGATACCCTTCCACTACGACAAGGCTCCTTATGTTGCTGATTGTTTGCAAGTCCATTATTAAGAGTTGGTTCAGAAACAGTTTTGTAGGGTTTTATATATTTCTCGAAAGCTCCTCGAGTATCTCTTTACTCCAAGGTTTGAATTCATTCAGGTAACTTTCTTCAAAGAAAGTAGCATGAATTGAGACTACAACAATTTACTTTTTTGGGTTATAAAACAAACCACCCTTTGTTCCTTTTGGATATCCTAAAAACATACACAATTATGTCCATCAGTCCAACTTCCTCATGTCTTTATCCTATAGTGGGCCAGTCATCCCCAAATCCTAAAATAATTAATATTCGACTTCCTGCCATGCCACAATTTCGTATGAGGTTTTCGAGGCTGCCTTAGTTGGCACATTATTCAGAATATAACAAGTCATTTGTACATTGTATCCCCAAAAAGATATTGGAAGCTTCGAATAACTTAACATTGAACGTACCATGTCTAACAACATTTGATTTCTTCTCTCTGCCACGCCATTTTGTTGTGGTTTTCTTTTTCTCTTCTTTTCTATTTCTTTTCATTTTTAGTTTAGGTTTTCTCTTTTACTTTTAGGTTAGACTTTAATCTTGTAGTTTTCTTTCTTCCTTATTATTAAAATTTTTTCAAACAAGGATGGAAAAACTTTTGGGCTTTAAGGGAACTCCATCAATTGAATGAACATATTTTTAAACCCTTTTCTTTCATTTTATGCTTATAATATGTTTGATAAAATGCTTGCTTGGAATTTGAGTTTGAGTATGTGCTAAAATTGTTGGATGATTAGTTGATTGGTTGTATGTTAGCTTAAGTTAATGTTTATTCTTGATTGATTGGTTGTTCGATTATATCAAAATATTTAATACGTTAGAATTGATGCCTTTAGCGAAAAACCTGAATAAACGAGACCGAGAGGAGAGTTTATCCTTAGATAGTTTGATATAATCGTGTTGAGTAGTGAGACCAAGAGGTAATCTATATGTCTAGGTGAGACCGGTAGGTAACCTTAGGTGGTATCTTCTAGTCTAGAATGAGACCGAGAGGAGATTTCTAACTAAAACACTAGGAACCAATATAGGTTCATTAGTTTAATTAGCACTCAACTAATCAATCGACCATCGTTTAATCATTTACATTCTCTAAAACATAAGGAAGAAAGTTGAGCTTAGTTAGTTTAGTTAATAGTTTAATTTTAGTTTATAAATAATTTTATTTGGACTTGCACTAATAAATTTTGACTCGATTAGATTAGTAATTGCTTAAATTATAATTAGCTTGATAAACACATTTGCCCACTTGACAATCCTTTGGGTTCAACCCCTTAGAATACTTTATGTTCCATTGAAACTATAACTAATACAACTGACATTGTCCATTTGTAGTTAAAACACATTTTTTAAGTTGTTTTATAAAATTATTTATTTTCCAGTACAAAAGCGTGTGCGAATCAAGTTGTTGGCACCATCGTTGGGGATTGCGATGGTGTAAATGTGTAGTCAAGTTAGTTACTTTTGAAGAAAAAATAGTTAAAAGATAAGGAAATTAGATAGTGCTTTTTATTTTGTTGTATAATGTTTTATTTTTGTGTTTTTAGTTCCATTTCCCTTGTTGAAGATTTAGCTTAATCATGTATACTAACAATGGATATAGGTGGTCGGGGGGATCAAAACAATTATGAAGATCAATCGAGTTCAACGGATGGAGATTTAACAAACCAATGGAGTTATAGTGGCAATTATAGATGGCAAGAGTATTTATATGAGTATCCCTATGGGTCGTATGGGTGCGAAGATAGTGCAGATAGCTGCAACCCAGAATGGTTGAGTAGTTATCCTAGGCAAAATTTAAATTCTCCATATTACTATCTGAAAAGCAATATAGAGAGAAATGAGTACATGGAAGACCCATCCCTTGTTACATGTGTTTGAATGCTGAAGGAGAGTGTATCTTTAATACAAGCTGATGTGTCCTCCATATCCAAAACACTGGAGCAAATATGGGAAATCCTCTAACACCAAGCCACAATGAACACACTGATGAAAGATGTCAAGCATGATATTCCGGAGCTCGAGAATGAAGGTCGTTCCATCTTTGTTAAGCATGATAAGTTGAACATAAATGTTCAACAAGAGCTCAGAGTTGAAGACTATGACAAGGTTGTAAGAAATGAAGAAGGTGTCTTCACTCCATTTAACATAGGAGTAGGAATAGAGTTAAATGTAGTTGAAGAGCTAAACTGGGAATTAAGTGAAAGTGTGAAGGAGTCGACACATTTTTCGACTATTGTTTTGAATAAGTCAATCGACATACTTCACGATCACATATATTCTTCTTCTAATACAAGAATTGTGATTTAGAACATCATGACTATATATGAAGTTGAGTTCATGTTTCTCGAATTATAGTACCTCAAAATTAATTTTGGAGTTGGTTAGGCTTTGGAAGCAAGTGGCTCGTGAGGTGGCTGTCTAGAAAATCTAAAATAAGACAGCAAAAATGTGCTCAAACGACAAGGGGGTTTTTATTCCATTCATGAAGAAAAGACATCAATACAAGGTGTGGAAGGCCTCTTGGAAGTTCTTGTTTGGAGGGGATACGGATCACTCAAAAGTTGAAAAGTTTTCTTTTTGCTAGTTTTTAAGTTGTTTTTATTTTCCTTTTATTGCATATTTTGTTTTTGCAGTGTCTGCTTTGTTTTTTATGTAGAACCTACTAAGAGCTATATAACATTGAGAGCTTCAACGAAGTTTGAGGACTACTCTACCATTTTACTGGACATAACCTTAAATCAAGGGAGTTTCTTTAAACTTTATCTTTAGTTGGGACACATTGGGGACAATGTGTAACTTAAGTGTAGGGGTGTACATAGATTTTATCTGTACGTTTTGTTTGATATTTTCTATTTTTGCACAATTGTAAAAAAAAAATTTTAAGAAATTTTCCTTGTTTTTCTTTGATTTTGTTGTTTTTGCATGGAGATTGGACAATAAGTGAACAATAGGCCATGGGTTGTAAATATCGGATAAATATGTTGAATTACCAAGCATATAAATTTTGTTTGATACTAGATAATTTGATGTTCTTAATTGTAGACTAATTAGTTTGATTAGTTAATTTGTATAATAGATTACAGGCAATAACCTTAAATGAAATTGTACAAAATGTGTCGTAGTATGAATGAAGTGTGCGGATCCTTGTAGATAAATAAATTGAATTGTAAATTATTCATTTGAATAGATGTATGCATGATTGAAATTGTGTTTTGTGAATAATTTAAAAAATTCCTTAGGCATTGTTTATTAAGACTAAAGCCCAAAAGCTTTACCTTCTGCTTTATACCACTAGTTCTCGTATTCTGAGCCTCAAGTATTGTTTTCTTGTTTAGCCTTATTATTATAGCCTTAAACCTAAACGAGTCAAGAACTCAACCCTTCTCTATCCTGATTCTTAAAATGCACTATGTAAATGGACATTGGGTCATGGACATTGAGGGTTAGGTAAAGATGTTATGGTGGTTTCTTGTGCGAAAAAGAAAATAAGAGACTATGTGATATAGTACATATAGAACCTTGCTAAGTGAGTTAGAAAAGAAAAGAAAAAAATAAAAAATAAAAATGTTGAGTGAATGAAAGCAATGTGAGGATAAAAAACATTGTAAGCGGAAAAGTGCAAGAAGTAAAAAAGAGCTTTAAAAATCAAAGGCAAGCTTGGAAAGAAAATCTTTCAAGTCATAATGTATTAACGCTTACTAGTTTTGTATGTGTAACAGCTCGATTTTCACCCTAGTTAGAATAGTGGTTTTGGGACTACGAATCTGAGGTTGAAAATTTATTTTAATATTATTTTTTGTGTTTACAACATGGTATGTGATATGTGTGAAAGTTTCGTGTGTTAATTTTACGGTTTTTGTGCTTAAATTGCAAAAAGGACTTAATCGCGTAAAATGCGAAAGTGGCATTCCATAAGTTAAAGGTGTTTATTTGCTAGGGCTTATTAAATGTGAAGTCCTTATGTTGTAATTAGACCATAACTTTAGTAAATGGACATGGATGGACATATTTTAGTGGATTTTAAATGTATTAATAAAGATTAAAATGGTAATTAGATTATTAACGATATATTAGATAAAAACAAATGAAATTATCATCATTTTAGTTCATCCTAGCCGAAAATAAGAAGAAAAAGAAGATAGCCATTTAGGGCTTTTGATATTCGAAACACACTTCGCTTGATTAAGGTATATATTTTGCTCAGTTTTTGATGATTTCTATGTTTTTGTGATCGTTGTTATGTGTTCTAGCTAGCCCATGCTTAAATTTATGAAATTGTTGATGATTTGATGAGATTCCATTGATGAATTCATGAGTTTTGTGATGTTAAATGGTAAAATATGAAAGCTTGGTGATAGATATTCATGTTTTATAAAGTGATTTTTGAAAAAAATGTCAATTAGGGGTTAATTTGTGAAAATCTAAAAAAGTGGGGTTCAATATGGGAATAAATGAAAAATATGGGCTACTAGGGGCACTATGGTAATTAGGCCAAGCATGGGTTAAATTGAATTTGGTGAATTTTGTGTATTTGTGAAATAGGGACTAAATTGAATACATGTGTAACTTTAGGGGCTAAAGTGAAAAAATGCCCAAATATGTGATTGTGGATGAAATTGAATGTGTTGGTGATTAAATGAGTTAAATTTGAATACATATAGATCAAGAAAAGAGGAATTTAGATTTAGATCGAGGAAAATCAAAGATTATCGAGTAACCGATCCGATTCGTCAATTCTAAGTACGAGGTAAGTTTCTATGTGTAATTTCATTATAAATGCATGTTGAATGCTTTGATATTGTATAAACTATGATTATAATATTTTAGATAAAGTTTAAATGATGATTCCGACACTACGGAGGTGTTCAATGATGAAATCGACTAGTGAAACTTATTGGTTGAACATTAGATAGAGAATTGGATAGTTGTGAAATGTAAAGTTGATATATCGATTTGGCTTCGGGCCATGCATGTTGAATGAGTTGGCTTCGGGGCATGATATCGGCACTTCGAGTGCGAATGATACCTTGATTTGGCTACGGGCCATGGTATAGGTATTCAAAGAGGAGTTTCTTTGATTTGGCTACGAGCCATGGTATAAGTACTTATCGATAGAAATATTGAGTATTCAACTTTTATTTTTAATGGTTCAACGAGTAAAGAATGACGTAATTGAGAAAGAGGTTAGTACGAGGTGGTACAGGTACGTATGGAACCTATCCACGTATTACATTGAGAAAGATAATTGAGATGGCATTTAATCATGTTTTGAGACATGATAAAGGTTGGTGGTTAATGTGATTTTGATTTGGTAATATGAAATTGGTTGAAATCATGCTTATGTGATGAATTGAGTAATTAACTTACGAACTTACTAAGCTATGAAGCTTACTGTGTGTTATTTGTCTATTTTATAGATCATCGAAGCTAGTTCGGACTCGGGGATCGTCGGGAAGCGTCATCACACTATCGATCAGCTTGTTGGTACTTTTGAAGCTTTATATATATGGTATATGGCATGTATAAGCTAGTGTCATCTTAGTATGTTTTGAATTGTGATTATAGCCATGAGATTTGGCTTGTAAATATTTGTATGTATGGCCTTTTAAGTTGGCCTAAATGATGTGATTGATAAGTAAGTTATATGATGTATATAATGCTTATGTGGTGGTTTGATTATAATGTTGAAATGGTAAGTTTTGTGGTATGAAATAGGTGATAAAATGATGAGTTTATGCATTTGGAACTTATGTATTATGTAAATTGTGTTGATTTTGGCATATTGATTTCGTATGCTTTGGTTGTGGAATTGAGTAGTGAATTGGATGGAATTTAAATGGCATAGAATATGTATGAATTGGCTGATTTTGGTTGCTTATAAATGTCTTAGAATGGTACCATTAAAGTTGAGTTTTGTGCATGAGAAGAGGGTGGCAAATTGGCTTTACAAATGACCTATTTTTGTCCACACAGGTAGAGACACGGGCGTGTGTCTCGGCCATGTGCGACACACGACTATGTCACACGACCGTGTGTCCCCTAATGTAGTCCTGCAAATTTAAGTCAGTTTTGAGCACGGGTTAGACACACGGGTGTGTGGTCGGCCGTGTGGCCAAGTCAGTAACTTCCCTAATTTTCACACGGCTTGGCACACGGGCGTGTCTTGTGGCCGTGTAGAGAAGTCAATATGTATGCCCTGTTTTGCCACGGCCTAGACACACGGGCGTGTTTGATGCCGTGTTAGGCACACGGTCTGTTCACATGGGCATGTGACCTTGAAATGTTTGAAAATTTTCTATGTTTCTCAAAGTTTATGAATGTTATCAGTTTAGTCTCGAACCTCTTTTAAGCATGTTTTAAGGTCTCGTAGACCTATATAAGGGACAATGTGTTTATGAAAGAATGAGATATGATGATATATGTGATAAATGTATGAAAGTTGTATGTATAATTGTGTTTTAAGTCCGATAATGCCTCGTAACCCTATTCTGGTATCAGACACAGGTTAGGGGTGTTACAGTATGTGTCGATATTGCATAGTATCTTCTAAAATTTTGGAGAAATAAGGTAGGCAAAAGAAGGAGAAATAAAGAGGTGGATTTATGAATAAATTGAGGATGAATGGGAAACAATGTCATGTACTTAACCATTTTTAGTGGTTGAAACCATTTTGAGTTATCTGTTGTTTTGATTTTAAACCATCCTAAGCCTCAAAATGCTCTAAGCCTAGAAGACCTTTGAGACTCGAATAATTCACTAACACAATAATTCTTGAATTATTTACAGTTTTCCAGATGAACATGACCAATTCACAGAAGAAAGAAATGCTAACAACAAAAATAAACTCTATTCTAAAATAAAAGAAAAGAGAAAATAAAATGAAAACCTAAAACTAAGAAAATTAAAAGTAAAAATATGATTTATGCCTTAGTCTCTACTCTAATCCCCTTAAAATGATTGATTAAAGTAGTATTTAGAGGCAAAAAAATTGCAATGCATCAATTACAGAAATATCCCTATTACTTAACTTAATTAAGACAAATTTGACCCAAAATGTCTTCATGTTGTCCTCTTGCATTTGGCTACGTCAAACTGAAAGTCACGACATTATAGGACCAATTTCGCCACATTGTCACCAAGGGGCCCTAGGTCGCAGCATTGAGAAGTTGTGGTCACTTGCTCGACTTTGCTCAATTTCTTCACTCCAAGTTTGGACCTGATATTGCAACATTCATAAGACCAATGTTGCGACCCTGACTTCAAAGGGCTCAGTGTTGCAACATCGAAGGTTGAATGTTGCAACTTTGAGGAAAAACTCATTGGTTGATGAAAAAGAGGTAATGTCGTGACATTGATATGTGATGTCGCGACCTCGGGGATAGAGAACTCCAGGTTGCAACATTGCAACTGCTTGCTCACTTGCTTCCTCATTCTTCTCAATTAAGTCCCTAAAAATTTCTTAACCACAATTAAGTTCATAGAGACATGTAATTGACATTTTTATTTAAATAAATATAAAATAAACTAAAAATTGCAATTGAAAATAAAATCGAAGTAAGGAAAAATAATAATAAGATACAAACAATTGCTCACCAACAAGCTCTTTGAGTGCATAAAGAGCTTAATTTGTCATATAGAAATACGACATATCAAACTCCCCTGCATTTATATCTTTACTTGTCCACTAGAAAACAACACAAAACATACAACAAGACAACCCTTGAATTATATCGAACAACAAAATACATGGCAATTGCGTATTGGATGTGCATAAACATATCTAACATACAAATTAGGATTGATGTTTAGCTAACTTAAGTACTTCAAAAATAAATCTACCTAGTTCAATAATTTAAATAGCTAACAAACCTAGAGGCAATTTAAGTAAATACAAACCACAGGTCCAATGTCGTAACACCGACCCTAAAGTTGGACTGAAGAAATCGATCAATGTCACGAAATCGGACCTGTGGTGTCACGACCTAGAGCCCTTTAAGTAACAGTATCACGACTTCACTTAACCAATGTTGTGACATTGAGTTCTTGATTAAGGGATAAACTGTGGAATTGATGATCAAACATGCCTTCTTTGGTATTATTATTAGGGACAAACTTGTAATTGATGGTTTATTACATTTTCAACTATAAATATAACCTTAAATCAACATTTTGGTGATTAAGGGGTGTATTTGGTTCTATTCTATTCGGTTTTGAAGCAAAAATTGAATTGAATCACTCCATTCAATTTTTAACTTTTGAAACCAAAATTGTATTGAATGAAAACCAAAATATCCAAAGCCAATAGTTGCGGTTTGGTTTAGCGATTTTTAGCAAATTTGGGCTTTGTAAAAAAATTAATATGACCTTATTTTAGGCCCCCCCCCAAAAAAAATCTAATATTGTAATTCTTGATTTTTTTTTCACAACAACCATAATACTTGCTTTAGATTCATTTATATATTATAATTTCATTTCTTTTAATGAGTTTAATTAGTTGTAGTTTTTAGCTTTAATTATTATAACTAAGTCATTACAAATTGTATGGTGTGGGTGACAACATCAACCCGAAACCAAATCGTGCAATACAAAACCCGAATTGAGCTGAACCGAATACATCAGTTCAAATTAATTTTTGGTTTTCTTGATTTCTGTGTTCAACCCTAGATTAAGTAGAGGATTTAAGGTTATGAAGCTGATTTTTTTAGCATTAGATTAGAGTAATAGTACAAGGAGTAGTTAGAAGATTCCTAGGTTAATATTTTCTTTACTCAAGCTTTCTATTTTCTTTATAATTTTTATTTTAATTGAAGAAATTTTATATTTGATTTTCAACAAATGGATTGAGTTAAAGCTTATTGAAGATCAAAACCATGAAATTCTCCATTTCCATTGAGTAATTCTAAACTTTTCTTTACTTTCATCCTTTTGATTTAATATTGTAGAATTGGATTGCAGGAAATTGATTTGGGTATTTGATTTTTCCGTGAATATGTTCTAAATTTCTTGGGTGATTGGTTAATTTTATTGTAAGTATATGATTTTATGCCGAAAGGATAATCTATCGAGTAAAACTTAATTTAGTTTGCCTTAATCGTATGAGACCAAGTGGAGAATTTGATTAAGTTCCTTATTCGTTTAAGTGAGATTGAGAGGTAAAATTGGCTAAGTGAGGGAATTTTCAATTGAGTCTTTTAGGTGTAATTTCATTTCTTACATGAGAGTTAATCGATCATCGTTTTTGCCAATATTATTCTCTATCATTTGAAAGTGTTTCTGTTTATTTACTCATTTGTAATTTTTATAATAATTTGTTTTGGATTGTCATAATAATTGATTGATTTAGTAGCTCAATAGAATTCCTTGTGCATCTTATTTCGTTTATGTTTTAAATTGCACAATCTCTTTTGGGTATGATTCTCGGAATACTTTCAGTGTTCCGTTGTAACACAAATTTATTAGAATGTGACATGTACACTTATAGTACAACCACATTTCATTTTATATCTATATTTTTACGTATTTCAACACATATACGTTAGTGGTCAATACACATATCCCATTTTCCTATCCTTTAAACCCTGACCCCACTTCAGCACCTAAACTCAAATCCATTTCCTTTAATAATTAATCATAAAGAATTACACAATAATTAAATAAGACGACACGATTTATGACTAGGTGTTAAGGAAAATAGGTTAATGTTCAGCCCGAATGAAGGGTTAAGGCCAAGGTATGGGAATGGGATGAATGGATAACCCATTTTTATAGTTTAAACTATAGGAAAAGTCAACAGCCATGGGATGCAAGTTTTTCAAGGTTACTTAAAGAATCAACATTATTTTATTTATATTAGGTTTTCCTATATAGGTTCAAGGGTATAAGAATCTCTATCACATCTAAAAAGTATATTGAACTTGACATCCAATGGCGTGGAGTTAAATAGAAAAATTAGGGTTCGGGTTCATGTCACACCCAAGTTTTTCTAGCCCACGTTTGGTTGGTTGACTAAGTGAGTTTGTCAAAGACTTGTTATGAACTAGTCAAATTCGTAAGAATCGACTTGTTTCATTTGGCGAAGTTTCTCTTGTAGAATGTTTTGCTAGGTTCCACCATCTTACAGATTCCTATTCTGCATTTGGTGAGCTTTTCCATTGTGAATCTGCCATTTGCTAGTTCAATTGTGGCGCATAGGTTTATTGTTTTAGAATCCATAATCGATAGGCCACGTACAAGAAATGTGTCAAGTCCTATGTAAGAAACATGTCATTTCGTATGACACCTATAGAGCTTTGTTAATGGTGTTAGATTAGTGGAATCGTATGTGATTAGTGGAATCATGTGTGCATGTAAAATGATTAGGTAACCTATATAATGGAATTATAGGCTAATTCTTATATAAATAGGATAAAATCTTAACGGAGAAGGACTTTAATTTTACATTTCTTTGTTCATCCTTGTTCTTTCAGAAGAAACCTAGTGTGTTCTTCACTATGTGAACAAGGTACTAACTTTCAACTTGATTCATAACTAAATTTTTCAATCCAATTGCTAGTAAATTCTTGAGTCCTTCTTTAGTTTAATATCAATGAATGGTAGGGTTGTAGGAACCATTTATATAGGTCTCTACTAGAGGTCAGAGGGAAAGAAACTTCTTTTTGGTTAACGTTTGCATGTTTCTGATTCTTGTTTTTACATTAAAGTTAAATTATTTATGTATTTAATAGAGTGTTTAATTTTATTTAGCTAAAGAAACATGAGAATGCCCTAGTCAAAAAATGGAAAGAACTCGTACTATAGGAAAAGCTTTTTCTGGTAATCTCTGGGGAGTTCCTTTCACTTGTGTTCCTATTAAATCCCAACTAATTTCATGATAATATTGTCTTCAAGGTAAGTAAGTTTATTTAAAATTAGTTGTACATGTCTTTGTTAACAAACTAAAATGATAGTAACAATATATGCATGAATGATTGTAAATGGATACTTTTCCTTAGTACACAAGCTCCGTATCCGGAATGGTAAAAGCAGGGAAATGGTGGAAGTTGTTGAGATGTGATGGGATAAATGTATGGAGATTATGATATGATATGATATTTACTTTTGGTAGGTCATGTAAATGCAAACCACAATTGATGAATGCTTCGGTCTTGCGAGGGAACACGTAAGTGTTCAAATTAACAAGAAGGATTTGTAGAGGTTCTGTTGGATATATGAAATATCGCTCAATGGAGCAATACTATGAATATGAAACCATGGCTCTTCAGAACGATAAGTGGATCAAAAGATAACGGGCAAGGAAGAGGTCCATGAACAGTCCATGCAAAGCATGCAAGTGTTGCGCAAGGTTAATGCACGTGAACAATGCTAAGATGAATGGGTATTGATGTGATTTATGCTTAATACTAAAAAGTATTTGTATGTGAACTAAATTTGGTTATGGTGTGAAATTTTTTTGTGTTTTTTTAATTAGACATAACTAATATTTGCATGAAAATTGAACTTATTGGTGACTACATTTAGCGGTGGATAGTATCCGCTAAGAACCCTAATTGTTTGGTGTTATAAATCCGCCAACGGATCGTATACAACCATATTGGTGTGTCCGTGTGTAAATTGTTGGTATTATTAAGTGATATAAAAGCCTAGCTTAATTTCACTTCTTGGAAACCTTCTTTAAAAGTTTATTATTTATCCTTGGAACTCACTAAGTTTATTATGAACTTACTTAATTTTCCCTACCATTTTAGGATTTATTGAGTAAGTGGACTTTTGAAGGGACTCAGCCAGACAACAAACTCTTTTGTAAGCCATTCATCATTCTGTCGTAACATGTATATCCAATCGAGGTGGCCTGTGGTCTAAGTCTTTTGTAATTGAATAATGTAAAATGAATTTGAATTTCTTTTATATAATCGTTTGTATATAACTAATGATGGCACTTCATCAATTTATCTACATTTATGTTATGTGAATTAAGCCTTACTCTTATTTTCCCTTGATTTATGCCTTAATTCTTTTAATCTATCGAATGACTTTTTGAAATGTATACCTTAATTTTCTTTTGGTTTTGTTTTAAAAATACTACTTTGCCAAACGTCATTTTAAGATTATTTTATTAAAATCATATTGATCGACTTAACTACAAAAACAAATGTTTTTGTCATTACAAAATGATTTATGTTTTCCGATAACATCACCGTTTTTCGGTCAGATGGTCGAATTGGGGTGTTATAGTTTTATTGATATCAGAACTTCAGTTTAGCCGATTTTTGAAAGACCGAATTTAGTAGCAGGCCCTAATATACATGTTATAGGTTTCTGGCTTGTCCCTTATTGGAATGCTATATTGAGTTTATGTTTTGTAGTTAATATTGATTTTGATGTCGACAAATTCTTGTGATGTTATAGATGAAGAGATAGAGAGTAATGTTCCTTCACATTCTAAAGGTCCTAGCCCTACAACAAGTCTGGGAGCTGTAAGCGGCAAAGTATATGAAGCCCTGTTAGATATGATGGGGCACTGGTTTGATCTATTCATAAATATTGCTCCATCCTCACTCCTCAAAAACCAACTAAAGTGGCACAACCAGTGCTTCTACACCTCCTACTCCAGCTATGAACCCGTCTGGGGAGACCTTGTAAAGGAGATTCAAAAAAATAGAGCTAAGGAATTCAATGGAAGGAAGGATGATGATCCTGTTCTAGCTGAGAATTGGCTATGGATAACTGAAGAATTGCAATGTACCACATCCGACAGTCTTCATTGTGCAGTCTTTTTGCTTAAAGAAAAGGCTTACCAATGGTGGCACATTGTGTTAAGCATCACCCCTCAGGAGCAAGTGAATTAGGAATTATTTTTGAGGAATTTTCATGATAAGCACATCAACCAGCCTTCGTCAAGCAAATGAAGAGAGTTTTTAGAGCTCAAGCAATGGAGGATGACAGTCTTGGAGTATGAACATAAATTCATTAGATTGAGCAAGTATGCTCAAGAGTTGGTACTGACAGATAAGGACCTTTGTATTAGGTTTGAATAGGGTTTAAATGAAGAGCTCAGAGTGTTGTTGTCTGTGATGGAAATTAGGGACTTCCCTATTTTGACGGCCAGGGCCCAAAGGATAGAGATGACAATCCATAAGAAGAATAAGGTTAAAGATCGTAAGAAGAACAAATGTGGGGCAACTGGTTCATTTTCAGCGGCTGGATTTAAGAGGCCTAATGATATAAGGAGTTGTTCTCATGCACCTTTTAGAGATATTCAAACAGTTGGATTCCACTGAGATCAAAGTGTTCGACAAGCCATTTCCATGGCGAGCACTAGTGGCTCCAAGAAGGCAAATGCTCCTACTTTCAACACTTGTAGGCAAATTCATGTTGGAACTTGCTGGAAAGCGGCAGACGCATGTTATGGATTCGTACCACCAAATCATTTTGTGAAGGATTTCCCAAACAAAGACGGAGGAAATACTAAGCAGTCAGTACAAATAGCCCGTAAAACCTAGTTTGAAAAGAGATCGGGAGTAACTGCGAAATCGGGTACCACTCAAAGAGTTCAAAAAAGGACTGCAGTGAATCCAAGTTCAAAGGTTTTAGCTAGATCCTACATAATGTGAGTCAAAGAAGATGCATAAGCTCTAGATGTGATAACTGGTATTTTTACTTTATTTGGCATTGGCATTCATGCATTGATAGACCTAGGTCAACCCATTCGTATATTTGCACTAAGTTTGTAGATGACAAGAGTTTCAAAATAGTTCTTACCAACCTCCTGGGTCATAGTACTGTTATTATTAGAGCAATTTAAGACTGTCCACTGAAATTTGGCAGACACATCTTTTCAACGAATTTGTTATTGTTGAGCTTCCATGAGTTCGATACCATCTTAGGCCTAGATTGGCTAGCTAGACATAACGTGGTTATTCATTGCCATGCCAAAGGTGTACGATTGGTTGCTAAGAAGGTAATGAAGCACTTATTTCTAGAGTAAGACGCGACATTAGAAACCATGGGAAATGCTAGAAATTGTTGAGATGTGATGAGAGAAATGTATGGAGATTATGATATGATATGAGATTTACCTCTGGTAGGGCATGTAAATGAAAATCGCAATTGGTGAATGCCTCGACCTTGCAAGGGAACACGAGGTGGTACTGCGAAGTGGTAGCACGAGGTGAGATCAAGGAGGTAGCGTGATGTGAGGTCGTGAGGTGGTAGTCCAAGGTGAACTCGTAAGGTGATATCGTGATATGAAGATCCAAAGTCATAACACCCTTGAAAATGCTGGAATGAAGAGAATAGAGACCACCAATAGTGCTATCGTGATACCGACCATAGGGTATCGCAAGATCCTTGACGAGGCAGACAAAAGATAACTACAAAGGAAATAGTTTTCCAGCGTGTTCCCCAACCAACATTAGACTTCCAGGGGCAATTTGGTCCAAAATTTTGGGTTGTAATCAAATATTAAAAGCCACTTTTGGCTGAGAACAAGTGTGTAGTCTAGGGAGAGCTTTTTACTTTAGGGTTTTCTTTTATATTTTAGTTTAGCTTTAAGGTAGTTTTTTTCTCCATAACTATAGGATTTAGTTTTCTTGCAATCTTCTTTATTTTCCTTACTTATTCTTAGTTAATTAAGTTAGTTCTTTACTGTAACTTTGGTTCATTTATATGTTCAGCACCTTAAACTTTTTTGTAATAACATTTTATTCCTCCTTTAATATTAGTCAACTTTTCTTTCTTTCTGCTTGTTAAAAATCGTAGATTTAGTATTTTGATTCATCTATATTGATTCCTTCATTGTGCTATCCAAGCTTTTGCAAGAAAGCTTAGGTTTTTATTCACTTATTTTTATGTTTAAGCTAATGCTTTTATGCTTGAACTGTTGCTTGTTGTTGGCATAGAAATGAGTTGGAGTAGCTAAATCTTAGGTGGTTGGTTGATGAAAGTGTTGTTCAATTAGTTTTTGGTACAAAGACTAAATCGTAAAAATTGGATTACACCAAATAGACTTAAAAACTTAGGAATTATGCCCCTAAGGGAAAATTAGGTAAGTGAGACCAATAGGAGATCTTATTGGACTCCAATTGGTTAGTATCGGATTAGTTGTTGAGACCGGGAGATAAATCATACTAATTTGTCTAAGTTGATAAAGTTAAGGCTGAGAGGTTAAATGGAACCAATTTAGGAGTTTAAGTGGTTTAGATCCCTAATCCAAAGATTAATTAGCAACATGGAAGTCAACAGACTGTTCCTTGTTATTTAATTGTTGTTTGTTTAATTTTATTTGTTTTACAATTTAGTCATTTTCTATTTTAGGTAACTAATTAGTTTAATTGAACCTCAAATTATGCATTGCATAATATAGAAAGTAGTGAGTAGCTAGTTAGACTCCTTCATTGCATGCTTGTTAAGTAGGAATCATTAAATCGTTGACCCCTTTGGGTTCAATCCTTGGAATACTCTAGTGTTCCATTGTAACACTATAAATATTACAACTGACCTGTCACACTTGCAGATACCCCTATATTATAGATTGTTGTAGTGTTGATTCTCGATGCATGCGCACCAACTAGAGTAGTCACTTGTTAGAGATAAATGATGTAAGAGATGTAGGGGTTGAGTTGTGCTTTGAATTATTTGACTAAAGAACTACATAAAATCCAAATTCTTGATTGTCATTTCTACCACCGAAGTTAAAAACGATGACAAAGGGACATTACCACGACTTGATCCCTTGCCAACATTGTGCAAGGATCAACACAGATGGTATATTGAAGAGGCAAGATCGTGTTAAGTCCAGCTAGGGAGATTTAGGTGCTCAAGAATGACCTTGTTGATGTGCTTGTTAATAACTTGATTGTACATGCCATTCTCGTACTCCCAAATACTCCTCTCCTGGATAGAATCACCCTTGGCCCACCTAATTAAACCATTACATATATAACTTAAAGCCTTGAAACTACAATTCGGGACAATTTTCCTATATATACTGTAACACCCCTTACCCAATCTGGTCGTCGAACCCAAGTTATGGAGTGTTACAATCAAAGCTGGAACAAAACACATTCAATTTAAATTTATTATTTCAAATAAACATGGAATTACTTCACAAATATACAATTAACAATCAAATTAAACATGAATCATACAATCATAATAAATTAAATGCTTAATCACCAAATATAATTTTTCTCGGGCCTTATACGAGCATACATATGCTCTAGTATCAACCTAGAATTTAACTACGACTATTTTGCAAATTTTCCAAAATTACAGACCAATTATATCATAAATAAATCCTTCATATATTCAATCATGTCATAAACATTCAAATATTACGATATACAATTAAATTCGAGTCTTAATCGATCTTACGAAAGCTCGCAAGTTGACTTGATCACAAATAAGGATCAAAATGAAGCAACTTCAAAAGATAAGGGCATTTATGAATAATAAATGGCAAATGAACCTGTGCCAAGCCGTCTACTTCACTGTGGCGTGACAATGTCCTCTAGTAGTTAAATGATTGTGTCACTAGACCATGTCTATCACATGACTATGTGGCCATCTCGTGAAACAATTAGGAATTTGCTGAACCAAAAAGTAAAAAATTTACAAATAAGAACACGATCTTGCCTCTGTCTTCTGTATCTGATACGATCGTATGGCCGCCCTTGTGGCACCAATTTTGGCTATTTTTAAACCTTTTCAAAACAACATCACTTAAAACACAATTATGCATAATTGAATTATAAATTACAACCATCCAAAACATGCATAATAAGGTCATTCATTCATGCACTCAACCAAATCAACCATTCCACATGAACTTTGTACAAAAACATAAAATTATACGCTATGAACTTTCAACCAATCCAACAAGCCTAAACATCTCAAATATAAAATCCAAACATACTATATTTTATTCACTTAAATCTCTAACCAATATGCCATATAGGCACCAACACAAATCAAGATGACCTTGATCAACATAAGCCATTCAAACATTCCAAAATGGTTCATTACTATACCATTCAATCTATATACCTAAACTTACCATTTGACACCATTTTAATATCATTTCCACATACCAAAACTTATACTACCAAATCATACTCAAATCCAAACATGTTATATCAACCTATGGAACATTAGAACTTCGCCATTCACTTGTCTCAAGCATGGCTTACGATAATGCCAAATTTACACACATTTGCGCAACATACCAAATCATCCAAAATTAATGTCATCATTAGACCAAACTTATAAACATTCAAGATAACATAAATACAAACCCAACCTTATATACATGCCACATAACCAATTCTGGAACAATGAAAAGACTACTAAATTACAGGCTGGATAGTGTGAGCACTAGGTTTATCTAACTGATGCATTTCGTGAAATAACCTATACAGAGATAGAAAAGAAAACAAGATAAGCATTATGAATGCTTAATAAGTCCAAATGACTATTCACTTAACTTACCCTAACAAACCAACATTTAAGTAATGAAAACATAATGTAGCTAAGCACATGCATCTTTTGGAATCTTGTTACTTTCATATACATTTCCATAAAATAATCAAATTATTAGTTTTCTCATACATCAAGCCTTTATAAAGCCATTCATATAAACATGTACAAAAATTCAATATATCCAATTCGTACTCGATTTATAAACGTATATACTTAAGTTTTTATCCACATCACATTTAATCTTCCTATTCATTTGTATTTATTTGATTACTATTTTTGCCCGGAGAACATTAGCAAATTAACCTCGGATACTCGAGATAAAAATTTCTCACACGAGCTGTGAAATATACTTGCTCCCACGAGCTATAAATTGGGACATTAACCTTTACTCGATGCTGCTCACACAAGCTGTGGAGAATCTGCAACACATGTAGGATCTCAACCATCGGTAAGGTATCCAACACCAGTACGAGATACATGATACTTTTTAGACACCAATATAGAATAACTGCTGCTTTTTAGGCCCTAATGACATGTCATTTGTATCCTAATCTTCACTATGTTCACACGGACCTCAATTTCATATTTGTTCTATTTTTAACCTCTTTAATTGTATACTCACTTTTCGTATTTTTTATAAAATTTCAAATATATTCATAATGAGTTTTCATCATGAATAAACCATTCAACCATATCACAACATCAATTAGTCAATACTACACATCTATTCATTATTACGATTTTTATTTCTTATTTTACAATTTAGTCTGATTGATGCCAAAACATTTTATACTTATCATTACTAATTAAAAAAATTAGTATAATTCAAAAAATTTTAAAATTAATAGAGTAAGTCCCATACGAAATTACCTGTCAAAAACATCGTTTTTCTCCTATTTCTGTAATTTCTCCTATTTCCCGATTATTATTCGATTGATCCAAATCCCAATCTATAATAATTCATTTTAATTTATCAATTCTAAACATTGTTTAACAGTTTATTTCGACAATATATCAATTTAATTTTGATTTTACAAAGTTTTTCCTAAAGTTTTACATTTTATTCAATTTAGTCCCTAAAATAAAAATAGTTATATCTTTCAATTTTAAGCTTCCTTTTTCAATCTGATTTCAGTTTATTCCTTCTATAACCTTTCAAAATCAATAATTATATAAATTTCATGTCAGTTCCAACATATTTTCATTTTAGTCCCCAAGCTCAAAACTAAAAAAATTCACTTTACAAATTAGTCCTTAACCAATTATAAGGTTACAACCAAACCATTTAATAACAAAAACATCAAAAAATATCAATGGAAACATTTCAAAACTTCAACAGTTTTACGATCGAACCTCCGGGTAAGCTAAATCAAACTCTCGGCATTCCAAAATCATAAAATTTACAAGAAACAGATTAAAAATGACTTACCAATTTTGAAGAACAAGTTAGCTGAAAGCTTTGGCTTTCTCTTTAATGGATAACGGTGAAAATAGAAATAAGAAAAGATGATAATCTCCACCTTTACTTTTGTTTTTTTTTTATTATTATTTTCTTAATTTTAACATTAAAATAACATATAATTTGCTAATTTTAAGACATTAACCGTCCATTATAGATTAAATAGTGGTCAATTGCTACTTAGACCCTTGAACGATTATCATATAAGCATTTTAGCTAATAAAAATCTATAGTGATTAATTTTTACAGTTTTTATTATTTAGTCCTTGTATATAAGTTAATCACTAATTCGAAAAAATTATCTATCCAAAATTCAATAATACAATAACAAACTAGTAAATATTAAATAATAATATTTATTGACTCGATCATTAGATAACGGGGTTTTGAAACCACTATTTCTAGTACCATCGAAAACTGGGTTTTTACAATTCTCTCCCTTAGGAAATTTTATCCTCGAAATTATTACTTGAGAATAATAGGTTTGAACACTATGATCTCATTAATTCTTCCATTTTCTTCACCACTAATACCATGCCAATATCATAATATTGTTACTAATTGTAGCCGTTTACTTCGAAATTCTTTAACTTCTCGAGTCAGAATTTTAATTAATTCTTCATTGTATACCAAATCAAGTTGTAACTTCCTATCGTTAGGAAATATCACATAAGAAGGGCCAGATCAATATTATTGATCTACCGTAATTAAGTGTAGCAGATTAAACTAGTTTTTGCACTTTAGGAGCTTGAACATAAGTATTTTAGTTAGGTTTTAATTACTTTTCATCAAAGTTTAGTTTAGTGTAATAAAATGTGTTATCCGAGTATTTTATTGACCTTAAGAGCCGAATGAGGCCTAAAGGTGAGATAATACACTTTGTGAGTGTGCAAGAGACCATTAGAAGGCATAATAACTCAATATTGGTCGCTAGATTGCAACACGAAGCATTAGATGTCGCAACATAGGGAGCACAACTGAATAAGTACAAGACTGCCTTAGATGTCGTGACACAGCCTGAGGATGTCGTGACATACCCTTGAAGATACCCTGAAGCTGAACATACTGCTTTAAATGTTGCGACACAGGACTTGGTGTGTCGCAACATCACCTCTGCACGAAAATTAAATGAGTTAGGAGTATTTTGGTCCGCACAATCCAAATTTAAGCTCAAGAACATCACCTGACCTAGGGTTAAAGACGACGACCATCCTAAGTCTATAAATTGGCTCAGTTAGCACATGTTATGGACACCTTTTCCTTTCTATAATTTTCTCCTTAGTTTTGGATTTTAGTTTTTCTTTTCCTTTAGGCTTTAACCTTTATCTCCACTTACTAATCCCCTACAGGATGATTAGTTCCTCATTGATCTAATAAACAATACGAACTTGAATAAAAAAACTGAATATAAAGAACGACTCCATCAACTGTTCAGGACAGAAAAAACCTAAACCCTAGGCCTGACAACCCTAGGAAGTAATCAAGGTGGGAATTAACCCAAAATTGGTATGGCCTATCCATGAACACCTTAACCCTAAACCGATTTGGACTGTGAGGTCAGAAGATAAGTAGCTCTTGCTGACTCAGTGTTTCAGTAGACGCTATGGAAGATCCTACTGGGGTATTGACTAGTTGATTAAACAAGAGAACCCGAGACGACAGTTGATTCAGATTACTGAAATGAGCTAATCACCCATGCCCAGATTTGATATATATTTCTTTAATTGATTTCTTACTTTTCATTCATTTAATTTTCCTTTATTTCTTTTATTATTATAAACCAAAAACTCTTGTTTTTATTCTTCATACTATAATCTGATTAAAGTATTAATTAGATAAACTTAAAATTAATTTAGTACTCGCCTCCCTTGTGTAAGATCCTTAGAGTACTCACCTACTCCGTTGTAACTATATTACAACCTAACCCTATACTTACGGATACCATTTTCTGCATCTTTTGTGTGGGATTTGTACTCTGGATGTTGGTAGGTCCGAAGGCAGTCAATTGTTGTAATATACTCTTTAATATACAATTCATATATTCTATTTATTCATTAGTCGAATAATGAAATGCCACACCAATGTTTAGTTACCTTTTTGAATGAATATTCAACTCAGATGTAAAGAAAAGTGTGCTAATTTTATCTAATTGTCAACTTATAACTTAGATTGTGTCTTTCTTTCCGGTGACAACAGTACATCCATTATGAAATCTTCAATAACTCGCTCTTATTTCGTTCCTGAATCATCACAAATTATAACTAACTTGTTGGAATCTGATGCTCGACTTTATATTGCTGATATATCAGACATCTCATTATTTATTCTAAAATCTCTCTTTCATACTCAGCCATAAATACAACTATTTTCATATTACTACATATTTTATTACTTTTGAATGAACAAATCAGATACAGATGTGAGCTTATCTTGTTTTAGGTATGAATCTTTTGGTAAACGTAAACAATTTAAAAAACGTAGCTTTTTGTTATTATCTATACTAAACTCAAAAATATGGTTATTCTTTTAACAAATCCTCGTTTAACCAGCAATTTTGGATTGTCTATCTATAATGCTAAAATTCTCTGAGTAAATGTCGGTTTAGCTTTCGAGTCTGTTGAAAAAAAAAAAAGAATTGTGATAATTTAGACTAAATTGAGTATTCACAATAAGCGTTGTGAACCATTTCCCAACCTAATAAAACTAGCAATTTTCTGTAAAAGTTTCATTAAGGGTAATACGACCACCGTGAAACCTTAATTAACCATCTGTAACACTTACCTAGTCTAAAAATTGTGCTCTTTTATACATTCTTCGGAGGTTTACAAATCACATCTGATGACCTTTTGTTTGGATTAACCCAGATACCTTTAATCGACATTTCATGTTTCAAGGATATTACCTCTAAAAGTCAAATTTCACACTTGAAGAATATTTTTGCATACCATGATCTTCTTGTGAAGTTTGAAACACCATTCCCAGATGCTGAGCATGTTCAATTTCATTTTTTGAGTGAATCAAAATGTCGGCAATGCGGGGCAACAAATATCCATCTTTTTACAATGACTTTGTTCAACTTTCCTAAATAATCTTGAATCTCAAAGTTTCATCTTTTTACACTCAATTTAATGAACTCTTGATTTAATAATTCTTGTAACTAGTCTTCAATCCTTTCAATGCTGTCAGTGCTACTCCATATGGTGAAATAGATATTGAAGCAGTTCTAAGTACTAATTCAATAACAAATTCAACTTTTCTTCCATGTGACCACCCTGACAAATCTTCTGAGAACATGTTAAAGTATCTATTAATCGTCAGAACTTATTTAATATTTAATCTCTGTATTCTTATATCTAAAATACAAAGCCTTCTCTAATTAGTTTTGAGTAGATAACACCAATATGCTATTGGTGGAACATTCAGATCTATCATCTCGATCATTAATTGATTTACTCTTTTGATATCACAATGCAATCCACTTTTGTTTATATTTCTATCATTTCGTAACAAGTCAACCAATCTATATCAGGAATAATATCAAATTTGGTAATGGCAATAACATTAGATCAATAGAAAATGTATAATTTCGTATTTTCAATGAACACTTTTTACACATCTATATATTAGTAACATATTGATCTAACAGGTTCATTACTTTAACATCATGTTAAATCTACTCTATTGGCATATTTCTTTCGGTCACTAGTGCAGTACAACTGTAAAAAGTGAGTGATTCAAGGTAAATCAACGTATATATAGAAATATCAAATTTTAAAGAAATGTATGGTAATAACATTAGGAACAGAAACCTCCCCAAGAGCACGAATAACATAAGCCCTGACAGTAGCTTGAGCTTCAGATCTGATATTCGTATTTTTAATCTACACTTTATTGGCCCCTACACTATCATTATTATAACACCTCTAACCAGTCTTCGTTGTTGAATTAGGGTTACTGAGCATTACCGATCAATCAAAAAACATTTATCACCATAACATTTAATAAATTAGTCTCAATTAAAATCATATCAAACATATGCATTTGGTCCCTAAATTGAGCCTTTGAGGCCCTAAAAATAGCTTAGAAGCAATTCGGGACTAATTTGAAACAACACAAGAGTTTTAAGAAAAAGTTGCAAAAATGTGAAAACAGGGGTCGCACGGCTATGCGGCCAGGCTGTGTAACAAATGAACAAAGGGACACACGGCTGTGTCCTAGCCTGTGTCCTCACCCGTGTAACTCACTGATTTGGGTCACATGATTGTGTTGCAAGTCATGTGCCAGGCCGTGTAACTCTCTAAATTGGCACACACGGCCATGTCGTAGGCTTGTACTAGGACATGTAGCTCACTAACTTAAAACACTAGCAATTTACAAATTACACACGGCCACACAGCTGTGTGATAGCCTATGTCCTAGGCCGTGTGATCTAAAAATTTACCCTAAATTCATGTTATTTCAAGGGCAAACCATATCTAACCAACCATTCCATTTGAGCACACATTCAAGGGATTCAAACACACATAAACATACCATTTCAAACATTCTAATTCATCTAACCAATATGTTATTCAAAGGCGCCACAATTGTATCAAAACATCATGGATCAAACCAAAGCAACATACCTACTTTTCAAGCATATAACCAAGTTCAATTATGTACCAAATCATATCACAAATGACCATTTCAAAGCCATCACAAACATACCAAAAGACTTTGCATTTCAATCACCTAAAAGTGGTCAAAATGACCTAACTTAACAAAACATTACAAGTCCATTAAACCAAACATAAACTTCAAAGGAATAACAAACTAAATCAACTATTTACACACTCATGAACTACCATTACAAAAGGTCATATACATAACATTTATAACCTTAGCCAAAATACACAAAAACTACCGAAATGGTTTTTGGATAGTGTGATAGGTCTTCGATGAGTTTCCAACCAATCAAGCTTTTGATAATATATAAAACAAAGGAAAGTGTCTACATAAGTAACTAGTGCTTAGTAAGCTCGTATAAACTCAAACAAAACTTACCATTTCATTAGCACAATTTATAGAATAAGCACAATATCAAACTAAGACCATAAGCTTAGCATAAGCCTATACAAGCACCATCAAACTCACAAGTTAGTATGCTTATCCATGATACAAATGTATTCAATCATATAGTAAGTAAGTTTCACTTATACATCATTTAATTCATCAACTTTTTCATATGATCATGAACTGTTTCATTTGTATACTTACCATTTCATTTCCTTTTCTTATGCATTGAACCATCTACAATTGCATCAGATACTTGGGAATACTTACACACATAGTGTGCCTTTCCATATAACCGTAACCTTTCCTTTTCAATAATGCTCACATGAGCTGTGAAATAGGCTTGGTCACACGAGTTATGGGTCATAATATTAGCTACACGATGCTACTCACACAAGTTGTGAAGAATCTGTAACAAATGCAGGACCTCAGCCATCGATAGGACATTTAAGAACAACACCCGAAACATCAAGTCCCTAATGACATGTCATTCGTACCCTAAGAATTCTTAAGGTTCAAACGGGATTCGTTATCCATCAATTATTTATACGTCAATACATTTATAATTTCAAGTCCATTTATGTTAATGCAACATAGTAAATAATCAATTTAACTAACATTAATACGATCATAGTTCATACGAACTTACTTCGATAACTAGTGTCGTAGAAGTAGAATCCGAAACTGATTTGAAGCTTTAGCCTTTCCTCAATTTAAGTCCGGTTGTTGTTTCTTTTGATCTAAATAGATAATTTCATTCAATTAAGTACTTCTAGTATTCAATTTAATCCATAATTCATATTTATGTGAAAATTACAAAAATACCCCTAATATTTTAACTTTTCATAATTTAGTCATTAAGCTCATAATTTGAAATTTAACCATTTTAATCCTTCAAACAAGCTAATTGAATTTTTTAAGGACTCATACCAACCTACTTAAATCATTATTTCATAATTTAACCATGAAATTTTACTATTTTCACAAATAAATCCCTAAATACAATTTCATCAAAAATCACTTAACAAAACATGTTTATTTTACAACCAAGATTAATAATCTATCAAATCACTTCAAAACACTTTCAAAAAAATCCATGGCAAGTCCCTCAACCTTTAACATTTTTGCAAATTATCCATTAGGCTAGTTAGATTAAGCTAAAACGAACTCAAAAACATAAAAATCACTAAAAAAGGGCTTGAAAACCTACCATGCATGAAGAAATCAAAACTGAAGCTCTTCCCCCCTTTAATGGAAATTTTTGGTTCAAACATAAGAAAAGAAAGAAGATGATAGCTTATTTTACCTTTAATTTACTCAATCTCTTAACCTAATTATCAAATTACCATACTAACATTTAAAATCCATTGAAATTTCATTAAAACCTATCCATAATCATAAACTAACATATAACATGGTATAATTACCATATAAGTCCATTAGACTTCATTCCTATAGCCATTTAACCTTTTAACTAATAGAATTCAACTTTTACACCTTTTACGATTTGTACTTTTTACCTAATTAACCATTTAAACATCAAATTTTCTTAACGAAACTTTAATATGTCCTTAATATAATCTCATAGACATTAAATAAATATTTAAATAATAACTCAATAGTTAGAATTGTGGTCCTGAAACCACTATTTTCAATACCACTGAAAACGAGCAGTTACAATTATATTCCTGGTTGTCTTCTTTTCTGAGAGTGGCCACAGATTTCATACTTTATTTCTTGTTTCGATCTATCCAGTTTAGTCAATCTCATTTCTAATGTTCCTTGGAACCAAACAAATGCAAGCCTCACTATTTAGTCAATACTCACCTCAATGAGTTTTCCACCATGAATACAAATCGATCTATCCATATTGTGAACACTGCCAACACTGGCTGTTGATGTAGTTTGGGATTTCAAGCTACTCAATTTTAGCTTATGTTTTCCCAAAAATTCTAACAAAGAAATGACGATGAACATCTATCTTATTCTTTAGTGAATGAGTCGAGAACGATCTAATTGTACTCTGTTTATCAAAATCTCAGAGTCTCAACTTGGTCAATTTCCTTTCACTGCATATGTCTTCCATTTTCTATGATTATTCAGATAAAATTACAAATTCTTTCAATTTCAGAGCTCTCACTAGCATCCATATGTCTTCGATTAGACCGCATTCAAAACGAGAACACATTTCAGCTTCTGTCGATACAATATCTCTAGTATATTTACCGAGTCCAACAAGTTCTTGTTCATACTCTGCTACAGACATAATTCCTTGTTTTAGCTCTAGAAATTCTTTGTGTCCCTTTTCTAGGTACAGTCTACTAGTGTATTTTTTGTTTTGAACTTTGATTGGAAGAAATTACAACTTACTCAACCTTTAGGAACAATGGTTGTCAAAGTTATTCACCTCTGGCAAGCTTCATCTTTCAAAGAGACATAGTGCTTCAGACTGTCTTCAAAAGAACATACTATTTCATCAAAACTCGCTGAGTATTTTTCCAGAAAATATTCAACTATGGCTAGATAATCATTAGTTTACCTCAAAATTCTTCAGTTCACATTTCTAAATCTTATCAATTAGAGTTCTGTAAACATTTAACAGATTTTGAGGACATGGGGTGCCATGGAAGGCACAATCGGGAGGTGGAGGTTGCAGAGCGACAAAATTAGCTTGTATAATCTCTAAGAATCACTGGTTCAACACTTGAAAGAAAACATTTTTCACTTTATTTTCACGAACTTGCGAAACAGAATTACTATAACTTGCTTCTTGGTCAGAAGCAAGAACTTTATTATCAACATCATCAGGTACGACACGATTAGACTAGGCCGACATCTTTAAATTTATAAGAAAAATAGGGTTAGATCGGATCAGAAAAACTCACACTATTGTAGGTTATTGTGGCATGTATTTCTAGACTTTATATGTGCTATATTCAGTCCTAGAATCAACTAAACCGTAGCTTTGATATTACTAAATGTAACACCCCTTACCTGGTCTAGTCGCCAGACCCAAGCTACAGAGTGTTACAGTTAAAGCCGGAATAGAACACATTCAATTCACATTGATTATTTAAAATAAACATGGAATTACTTCACAAATACACAATTAATATTCAGATTGAACATGAATCATACAATCATAATCAATTCAATGTATAATCACCAAATAAAATTTTTCTTGAGCCTTATACGAGCTTACATATACTTTAATATCAACCTAAAATTTAACTAAGACTAATTTGCAACATTTTCAAAATTACAGATCAATAATATCATAAATAAATCATTCAAATATTATGATATACAATTAAATTCAAGTCTTAATCGAGCTTAGGAAAGCTCTTAAGTTGACCTGAGCACAAATAAGGATCAAATTGAAACATTTTCAAAAGATAAGGCCATTCATGAAAAACAGGGGGCACATGTAATACCCCTCACCCGTATTCAATGCCGAAATAGCGTTACGGAGCATTACCAGACTAATACCACATTTTAAATATACATTTCACATACAATTAATCAAATCATATACATTTCATTCATAACCAATCATTTTGTCCTTAATACGAACCTATGAAGCTCTAAACATGCATTGGGAGTGGTTCAGGACTAAACCGATAACTTTGGAAACTTTTAGAACACTTAAAATTTTTTCTCAAAAACAGGGGACACAAGCCCGTGTGGCCCGACCGTGTGTCTCACAAGGCGAACAGACACACCTGTGTCATAGGTCGTGTGGACAATTGAAATGGGGGCACATGGCCATGTCCCAGCCCGTGTCCGACCCCATGTAACTCTCTGACTTGGGTCACACGGCCTACACACACGCCCGTGTGGCTAGTCCATGTGCCCTAAAAATGGCCATACATGCTCGTGTGCCAGGCCGTGCCAAACTTGTAGGGTATACTAATTTATGCCACACGACCAAGTCACACGCCCGTGTGTGAGATCGTGTGGAGCATATTGACTTGATTTTAATTTCCACACCAGGGGACACACGGCCGTGTACATGACTGTGTATCTCACATGGCTGAGACACACGCTTGTTTCTCTACCCGTATGGACAAAAATAGGCTATTTACCAAGCTAATTTGCCACCCAAATTTATGCACACCTACATCAACCCAATTGGCACCAAAACATAGCATAACATGACATTTTAACCAACCAATTCAAGCTTCATTCATGCATAATCTATACCACCTTTCTCAATACACACAAGACACAAAATATACCATACCATTTAGACCAAAATCACATATACAATTCAATTAAATATACACTTCCAAATATGCATCATTTAACCTAATTTCACAAGCAAACCAATATCCACAAATCAATCATTTGATTCTCATAATGCCTATTACCATTAAGCATCGCACAACCATTATTCAACATATTTCACAAGACATAGACACACACACATATATATATACATGATTCAAACATACCAAAATAACCCAAAATGAGCCATCACTCATGGCTATATATACAAATCAAAACATATACATTTACAAGCCAAATTCAAATGGCTAAATTTATTACCAAATACACTAAAACAACCAAAGTCCTCATACATGCCATATACCTAAAACATAAGCTCAAAAGGTACCAAAATGATAGTAGGATAGTGTGACGATGTAGTCTCCTACGATCCCCGAGTCTGAGCTAGCTTTGAGATCTCTATAAACACGAAAAATTAAACAAGCTAAACTATATAGCTTAGTAAGCTCGTATGAAATAAAATCAATCTTAACACAATTATACAAATCATCAATTTGAACATATCAACATGTAATTCATTTAACTAACAAACCTTTCACATTTTCTATCATAATCTTATGTTTGAACTTCATAACTTCTTCGATTTAAGCTTATACGGTTCATGTACATACATGTACCATCTCATGTCAATCTCATACACAAACACATCTTTTATTTACCCATTGAACCATTTGGAATACTATCGCATACATGGGACACTCGCACCCGAAGTGCCACATATACATAGTTGAAGCTATCTCAATCTCATATCACATATACTGTTCACACTAGAGCTATCAACGGGCCTACTCACACAAGCTGTAGGTCAAGACGTAGCTACACGGTGCTGCTCACACAAGCTGTCAAGCAACCGAAACACATGCCAATATACTCAGCCATTGGTAGGATGTATAGAACCAGCACCCGGATCACATAATTACAATAATCCTCTAATGACAAGTCACTTATATCCAAATCTATTCCTAAGGTTCAATCGAGATTTCTAATGTCGAATCGTCATCACATCATTGTCGAACATACCTGTAGTCTCGTATTCATAGTTTGTGCAATATTTATAAAGCTTATTATATACGAAGTTACCTCAGATGTAAAAACGGCTAAACCGGTCGATTAATCGAGAACTTTGTTTTTCCCTCGATCTAGATCCGAGTTTCACTTTTCTTGATCTATATGTAATCAAAATTAACTTATTCAGTCATCTCTCTATTCAATTTAGTCCAAAATTCATTTTAAGGCATTTTTACACAATTGCCCCTAATGTTTCACATTATTTATAATTTAGTCCTTATTTCATAAAAACACAAATTAATGCAATTTAACCACAACCCATGATAGCCGAATTACTATTATGTCCCTAACAACCCATAATTTCCATTTATTTAACATTTTAACCACAAATTTTCTACATTTCATAATTTAATCCCTAATTTGCATTTTCACAAAAAATCACTTAACAAAACTTGTATAACTAACATCAAACATTCATAATCTATCATTAAACATCAAAATACTCATGTATTCATCAATGGAAACTTCTAAAATCTTTAACATTTTTGAAAAAGTAGTCCTTGGGCCAGCTAGACCTAGTTGCAACGATCACAAAACATAGAAATCATTAAAAACCGAGTCAAAATACATACCATGCAAGAGGAGGAACCTAACCGAACCTTGAAACTATTCTAATGGCTTTCTTTCTTATTAATTTCAGTCAAAACAATGCATGAAGAAGATGATACATATTTTGTATCTTTTAATTTTAAGTTATTAATTATTATTTTACCATTTTAACACTTATTATTAAACATTAAAATTCATTTAACCATGCACAAAAATGTCCACTTACATTATAAATGGTTAAATTACAACATAAGGACCTCCTCTATTTAATTTCATAGCTATTAAACCTTCTTAGTTTATAAAACTCTAATTTTTCACTTTAGCGATTTAGTCCTTTTTATCAAATTAACTAATCAAATGATAAAATTTCTTAATGAAATTTTCACACGAACATACTACCATGTTGTAGATTTTAAAATAATAATAAAATAAACATTTTGACCTTAGATTTATGGTCCCGGAACTACTTTTCTAATTTGACTAAAAACGGGTTGTTACAGCACATGACCATGTATCTCATTGTGGCCGTATGGCAAAAAAAGTAGTCACATAACCATGTCACTAAACCATTTCTGCCACACGGCTGTGTGGTCAACCTGTATAACAATCGAGAACTGAGTGAACCAAAAAGTAAAAAAAATTTACAAATAAGCACGCGACCATATGGCCGCCCGTATGGTATCAATTTTGGATATTTTGAAACCTTTTTAAAACAACATCAGTTACAACACATTGGTGCATAATTAAATTATAGCACCTGCACTTAAAACCATCCCAAACATACATAATAGGGTCATTCATTCATGCATTCAACCAAATCAACCATTCCACATTACTAAAACATAACATTATACACTATGAACTTTCAACAAACCTAAACATCTCAAATACCAAATCCAAACATATTATATTTCATTCACTTAAATCTCTAATCGATATGCTGTATAGGTACCAACACAAATCGAGGTGACTTTTATCAACATACTATACCATTCAAGCTATATACCTAAACTTACCATTTGACACCATTTTAATATCATTTCCATATACCAAAACTTATACTACCAAATCACACTCAAAGTCAAACAAACCTATCAATCCAAAAATGTTATATCAACCTATAGAACATTAAAACTTAGCCATTCACTTGTCTCAAGAATGGCTTACCACAATGCCAAATTTACACATTTGCACAACCTACCAAATTATCCAAAATCAATGTCATCATTAGACCAAACTTATAATCATTCAAGGAAACATAAATACAAACCCAACCCTATATACATGCCATATAACCAATTCTGGAACAATGAAAAGACTATCGGATTAGAGGCTGGATAGTGTGAGCACTGGGTTTATCTGACCAAATCATTTCACAAAATAACCTATATAGAGACAGAAAAGCAAACAAGATAAGCATTACAAATGCATAGTAAGTACGAGCATCTTTAGGCATCTTGTTATTGTCATATACATTTCCATGAAATAATAAAATTGTTAGTTTGCTCATACATCAAGCTTTTATAAAGCAATTCACATATATGTACAACAGTTCAATATAGTATGACATATGATATCCAATTCGTACTCAATTTATAAATGTATATACTTAAGTTCTTATTCATATCACATTTAATCTTCCTATTCATTCTTATTCATTTAATTACTATTTTTTCCTAGAGAACTATAGCAAATTAACCTTGGATACCCAAGATAAAAATTGCTCACATGAGTTGTAAATTGGGATATTAACCTTTACTCAATGCTGCTCACACGAGCTGTGGAGAATTTATAATACAAGCAAGATCTCAGCCATCGGTAAGGCATCTAATAAGACATAAAAGAAATGTGTTTTTAATCACATTCTTGATGCATTTTTGGATGATTTATTACATGAATTAGTGAATTTGATGCTCCTAATCTTTTAAATTCATGTTTCTATATTTAAGTGAGCATAGAGGAGAGAAAGGAGCAAAAAATGAGCCAAAATCGGGCAAAAAGAGCTATTTCTAGGATCCACACGGCCTGGGCATTTCCCCACAGGCTGACCACACGCCCATGTGAGCCACACGGGCTGGCCACACACCCATGTGCCAGTCCGTGTTGATTTCACACCCTGCTTCCCTGTTACGCGGAAAAACCCAATTTTTAGGGTTTCTAAAAATTTTAAAGTCTATAAATACACACTATAAGAGGACCTAAAGAGAGACGCAGAGTAGAACATAAAAATTACTCGAAGAATGCTGACGGGCTCAACTCAGAATCAGGATCTCCTTTAAGACTGAAGATCTCCATTCAATTTCTTTAGAAGTTTTTGGGTTTCTTTATGTTTTGTTGTTTTCCTATTTTTGAGATGTTTTCCTTTCCAAGTATGAACTAAATTCCCTAAATACCTAGGGAAAATAAAACCTATGACAGATCTTATTATTTAATTTTTCTGAATTACATGATAAATATTTATTCTTGATCTCAATTATGTTTACTTATCTTTAAGTTTAATGTTTTCAGGATATTAATTCATGATTGATGTGCTTATTTAGTCGAGCAGAAGTCCCTATTTAAGAGTTGATTTAGCTTAATTAAGTGGAGTTGCATGCAATCCTAGAAATAGGATGACATAAATCTACCGAATTAGAGTCAAATCTAATAGGGGAATCTATAGATCGAGTTAATACGACGATAGGGGTTTTAATTAGAAAGAGATTTTAATCAATCAACCTAGAGTTAGTTATTTTTACTCTAAAAAATATTGATATAATTTAGGGATTTCTACGGATCAAGTCAAATGAATAAATCGTTTAATTCAGATTTAGAATAATAAGTGAAGTCTAGGTGGATTCTTTCCTGGGTCTCGTCTCTCTCATAAGTTTTCTTCGATTATTTTCCCAATTCGCTCTTTATCGCTTTGTAATTAGTTTAGTTTAATTTTAGATTAAAAACAACCCTTCAATTTATAGGCTAGATAATAAAAAGATACTAATTACTAGTACTTTTAGTCCTCCTGGATACGGTATTCCCAACTCACCGTAGCTATACTACCATTCGATATATGCGCTTGCCTTTGTCGTATTTTAGTTAGTTCGTGACATCATCAAGTTTTTGGCGCCGTTGTCGGGGACTAAAATATTAGGAACACTTAATTTTTAATACTTTAGCCATTTGTTATTTTTATTGCATTTTATTTTTGTTTTTAATTTAATTTACTAACTTTTCTTTTATTTTTTTCTGGCAGGTTCCTTTAGTGTATGACTAGAAGAAACCCGTCAGGACCTCTAGTATTCGGCAGAGTCGACAGGGTACAATAGAAAAGCAAGAGGATGTTGTTATTAATATTGAGGAGATGGCAAAAAATTATAATAATTAGCTACCTCTTGTGGTTGCTGTAAATCCTGTAAATTTGAATCCTGCTTCTCGTACTATGTACGATTATGCCAAGCTCAATTTAACTGGGGTTGAATAGAGTATTGTTAAACCTGCTATTGCTACAAATAATTTTCAACTAAACCTAATACTATTCAAATGATTCAACAGTTTGTTTAGTTTGATGGTTTGCAGGACGAAGACCCAAATACTCATTCGGTTAATTTACTAGAATTCTGTGACACTTTCAAGATAAATGGCGTTTCTGATGATGCCATTTGCCTACGGTTATTCCTTTTCTTCTTGAGAAATAAGGCTAAGCAGTTCTCGAACTCCCTACCATGAGGTTCTATCACTACTTGGGATCAAATGACAGAGAAGTTTTTGCTGAAGTACTTTCCACAGGCTAAGACAGCCAAATTGAGGAATGATATCTCTTCCTTTGTACAAATGGATTTAGAGACTTTATATGATGCATGGGAGAGGTATAAGGATTTATTGAGAAGGTGCCATCACCATGGGTTACCTCTATGGCTACAGGTTCAAACTTTTTACAATGATTTGAACCCCTCAACTAGGCAATTGATCGATGCATCCACCGGTGGGACTTTGAATAACAAAGAGGCTTACGAGTTTATAAAAAAGATGTCACTGAATAATTATCAGTGGCAAGTCATGAGGACAAAGTCGATGAAAGTAGCCAGTGTTTTTAACGTTGATGCGGTCACCATGTTGTTAAATCAGGTAGATCTTTTGAATAAAAAGATTGATGGTTTATATGGTTCTATGTAGGTACATCCGGTGATGCAATACAAGGCAAATGGAGGAGGGAACCATCCAGAAAATCGATCCTACAACCTCATCACAGAAGACGAACAAGTCAACTATATGCGTAATAATTCTAGACCTCAGAATAATCCGTATAGTAACACTTATAATGTTGGTTGGAGGAACCATCCCAGCTTCTTTTGGGGTGGTCAAGGAAATCAAAGACCACAACCCCTTCCAGGCTTTCAATCACCTTACCAACAAGAGAAGAAGCTGAACCTTGAGGATATGTTGACGAAGTTTATTTTGGTGTCAGAAACTCGTTTCCAAAACACCGAAACTATAACAGCCCAATTTTAGGCCTAGTCGTAATAGTGGTTTCGAGACCACAAATTTGACGTAATAAAATTTATTTTTATTATATTTTTATGGTCTACAATTTCACAAAATTATTTCGTAAAAATTTCGTTCAAAAATTTTAACGTTTGGCCACTTAATTTAGTCAAAGGACTAAATTATAAATAGTGTAAAAGTTGAGTTCTGCATGCTAGAGGTGTCCAATTGTTATGAAATTTTAAATTGGAGGTCCTTAAATGGTAATTATACCATTGGATAATTTTTTGGACAAAAATGGACATGAAATGGGTGAAATAGAATATTTTTATGTTTGGGGCATTTTGGTCATTTAGTAATTAAAAGAATTAAAAAGCCAAAATCAAAGCAAAATTATGTCCATTTTCAAGCTATGACTGAATTTTACAAGGGGAAACCATGGCTAGGGTTTTTCAAGCTTCCAAGCTCGATTGTAAGTCCGTTCTAGCCCTGTTTTTAATGTTCTTTACATTTTTGAGATCCTCGTAGCTCGGTTTAGCTATTTCCACCATTATTTTGAGCTAGGGTTTGTGTTTAAAAATTTACCCATGGATGAAATGCATGTGTTTTGATGTTTAATGGTAGAATATGAATGCTCGGTGTGTAATAAACGACTTTTATTAAGTGATTTTCGGTGAAATTGTCAAAAAGGACTAGTTTCTAAAAAGTTGTAAAATGTAAGTGTGTGAATAAATGGAAATTGTGGACTGTTATAGTTATGAAAATGATTCGGCTAGGCTTAAAATGTAAAGAAATTGAATAAAAATCATTTTACGAGCCTAGGGGCAAAAGTGTAAATATGAAAAATTTTAGGGGCAAAAATATAAATTTTTCCAAAGTGTGAATTTAGGCTAATTTGAGTAGCAGGATGAATAAATGATTTAAATGTGTTGTTATAGATCAAGGAAAACAAGATTCAAACTTAGAACGGGAGGAAAACAAAGAATATGACGAATAAGTCCTTTTTACCGATTGTTCTACTGAGGTAAGTTCGTGTGATTTAATAAGCATGTTATTCATGTTATTATTGTTATATATGAAATATATCTTGCTATGATTGTATTGATTTGATGTTAATGGAAATTTGATGGAAAATGACATTTTAAATGAAATGAGTAAGTTGTATGTAAATAATATATCGTTTTTACTTATGTTATAATATTTTGTTATTATATGAGAGGTGGTTGCATATTGAATGATTACTTGATGTAAATTATGAATTGAAATTGATTATGGATGACTTGGTAAAATGTTGAAAAGTGAGGAATTTCCCAGTTGGACCTTCGAAATAGAAAAGATACGAATGATCCGTTGTGAGAACACGTGTGTAGTACTATGTGAAGGCTACTATATGTTTAAAATGGTTTTAGGTCACGTGTGTAGTATTAAGTGCAGGCTACTACGTGTACCAGCTGGTTAGGTCGCATGTGTAGTACTAAGTGCAGGCTACTATGCGTACCCGATAACTTCAGTCACATGTGTGGTACTAAGTGAAGGCCACTATGTGTAAAAGATAGCTTTGGTCACAAGTGTGGTACTATGTGAAGGCCACTTTGTGAAGAAGGTAGCTTTGACTACAATGGTGGTACTATGTGCAGGCCACCGAGCATCCGTTATTATTCCGATGTGTTCAACGGGAAATGACTAGGTGTAATTGAATATGGCTATGTGATGAATAAGTGTAAGTACGTGTGTGTAAACTTATGAGCAATGTTCTAGATAAGTGATCGAACTTTGGTAAGATTGATATGGAGTAAGTGTTACAATGAAAGTTACTACAAAGAAAACATGAAAGAGTGAAATTTAGTAATAAAACAGTTTTGGACAATAGCAGTTCTGTGAATTTGAAAAATCACCAAAAATGGTGGAAATAGAATTAGAAGTTGAATAAGATATGAAATAAAATATTATTGAGTCTATTTTCATATAAAGGAAACGGTGTAAGCAAAAAAATTTCATATTATGAGATATTTGAATTTTTATGAGACAGAGTCAGAATGATTTTGGAACCCCCTGTTCTGATTTGGGAAAATCATTAAAAATTGTACAAAAATAATTATGGGTTATAATTTATATGTTTAAAACAATTAATGAGTCTATTTTTGAAATAAATAAATGGTAACATTATCCAAATCTTTTATGAAGAATAATATTTTTTTAGTGAAGAGAGGTCGGAACTGTCGGATAGCGAAATAGGGGTGACTTTAAAGAATAAACTGTACTTATTGGCTAGACCAAAACTTATGAAAATTTTATGGTAAGAAGATATATGAGTCTAGTTTCAGGGAAAATTAGCGGATCTTAATTTTGATTTCCGTAGCTCAAGACGTAAATAATTTAGTGACTGTGACTCGAGTAGACAGCTTGAGATGAACATGAATAAATAGTGAACTATGTGCAATTATGATTGTATTATCTTGAGAACATATTCTGTGGATTTATAAAAGCATGTTAGTATATTACTTATCATTTACATACCTAGTTACTAAGCGATAATGCTTACCCCCTTCCTTTCCTTTTTCCTATAGTGTTACAGATGCTAGTTCGAGTTGGAGGTCGTCGGAGATTCTATCACACTAACAAGTTATTGATTGGTATAGTATTAATGATTTTCAAGTATTTTTAAGTCTATGACATGTATAGGGATGATGGTCGTGAAACTAACCGAACAGTAGCATAGTTATGGTGAGACCAGAAATATTGTATCCACAAGGACTAAAAGTACTAGCAATTACTATCTTTTTATTATCTAGCCTAAGAATTAAAGGGATGTTTTTAAACTAAAAATTAACTATCTAATTAACTAAGAATACGACAGAGATGAAAGTTGAAAATACTTTTGGAAAACAGATGGAGAAGACAATACCCAAGGAAGAATCCACCTAGACTTCACTTATTACTTTTGAATTAGACGATTTATTCACTTGACTTAATCCGTAGAAATCCCTGATTTATGTTAATAACTCTTTCGAGACTAAAAAAAACTGACTCTAGGTCAATTAATCGAAATCTCTTTCTAATTAAAATCCTTATTGTCACATTAACTCGATCTATGGATTCCCTTATTAGATTTGACTCTAATCCGGTAGATTTATGTCGTCCTATCTCTAGGATTGCATGCAACTCCACTTAATTACGAATGATCTACTCTTAAACAGGGACTTTTGCTCCACTGAATAAGCACATCAAAAACCTGAATTAATATCCTGGAATGTTAAAGTAAGGATTAAAGTTCACAATTAAAAATAAGAACAAGCATTTGTCATATAATTCAAATAGTAATAAGATTCGTCTTAGGTTTCATCGCCCTTAGGTATTTAGGAGTTTAGTTTATAATAATGGAAAACATCTCAAAATTTGGAAAACAACAAAACATAAAGAAACCTAAAGAACTTCTGAGGAAATTGAATGGAGATCTTCAGTCTTAAAGTAGATCCTGTTTCTGAACTGATTTCGATCATTGTCCTTGAGTATTTTTCGCCTTCTACTCTATGTGTGTCCCCTTAATTCTCTTCTGGGGTGTTTATATAGGCTTTAGAATGCTTCAAAACCCTCCAAAGTACCCTTTTTCGAATAGAATTAGACTTGGGTCTAACAGGGACACGGCCGTGTGCCACGCCCATGTGAAAGTGCTCAGGCCGTGTGCAATTCTGACTTGGTTTAATGTCGACACGGTCATGACACACGGACGTGTGTCCTTCCCATGTACCTCATATGGGCGTGTGGTTTACTCGTGTGGAAGTGCCTAGGCCGTGTGAAATACTGAGATAAGCCTAATTTTGTCCCTTTTTGTCCTATTTCTTGCTCTTTTCACCTTTCTATGCTCACCTAAGTATAAAACATGAATTTAAAGGATTAGGAGCAACAAATTCACTAAATCTTATGATAAATCATCCAAAAATATGCCAAGCATGGGATAAAAATATGTATATATTATGGTTTATCAAATAACCCCACACTTAAGCATTTGCTTGTCCTCAAGCGAAACCCTCAACTCTCAATTAAAATAAACTCTTCTCAACTTATAATTCTCATCAATAATGTTCGAAATAATCCACAAGTAGTCATACATTGAGAATTCAACTAAAAGAACATTAGAGTTTCAACATTCCAAGTTGTAGGGGTGTTCAATCGGTTAACCGACCGGTTAACCGACCCGAAATAATATTAACCCATTTAATTGACCCTTCAAAATTTTTAACTGTTAATCGAACCGAAATTTTTTCAAAAAATTTAATCGAACCAATTTTTTTTTTGTTAATTCGGTCAGTTAACCAAATTAATCGAAAATTATATTTTTTTTATTTTTGGTTAAAATAAGTATAAAATTAACCGAGTTAATCGAATTAATTGAATTAATCGAATTACCCGAATTACCCAAATTAACTGAATTAACCGAATTATTTGTATAAAATTATTTTCTTTTTCTTTTTCTTTTTCTTTTTCTTTTTCTTTTTCTTTTTATTTTTAGATTTTTATTTTTATTTATTAAATTATTTGTAATTTTTATGATTAGGTTGGGTTGGGTACTTGGGTTAATGTATATTAGATTGGGTATTTGGGTTTATGTTGAATTGGGTTTGAATAAATAGTGGGTTATTTATATATTATAAATTTATTTATTAATATTTTCGGTTAACCGAAAATATTCGGTTAACCGACCGATTTCGAACCGAATTAACCGTTAACTGAAAACTCAAAAAATTATTAACCGACCCCAGACCGAATTAGTTCAGTTAACCGACCGATTAACCGAATTCGGTCAATTAACCGAATTTTTTCGGTTTTACCCGAATTTTGCACACCCCTACCAAGTTGAGCATTTTAATCATAAAATCATAGGTATCCCCCTTTATCTAAGTAATCACATTTAATTCCAAATTGACAAGAGTTAACATCCTCACTAAAGATTCACTCAAATCACTCGAAGTGTTTAAGGTTCAATAATTAAGCACTCAAGTCAAACATGAAAAGTTATTACCATAGGCTTGCATGAAAATCAAATCTCCACCACTATAAATGAGATGATACACAAATCAAAAGGTCTTTAAAGGGTTGTAATGAGGCTTGGGTTAAAGGTGTGGATAAAGGCTAGAAAAGAGGGTTAGAATTGAGATTAATTTAACAAGTTACCAAACTTAGAATAATAAAGCTAATTACTGAATTACAAACAATTGCCAGAATTAAGACTATCCAAAACAAATGAAGTGAGCTTTTCTCTCAATATAATGACTTTAACTTATCCAAGCTCTTTAGAATAATATGTTTTTGCATGAATATAAATGTACGGTTTTTTTTTTTGAATAAGAACAAGTACAATAATGGGTAGTAAGAAATAATTCAGCAACTGGAATGAACGAACATAGTTAGGTAACTAATCAAATCAAATCTCGATAAAAAGTGAGTCAATGAAAAGGAAAAATTCTTAATGAATCAAAAAGGGTTAAGTTGTGGGTTAACATTAAGGGAAAAATCAAGAAACAATGGTTAAGGCTTAAAAGGGTTCACTAAGGGTCAGTTATATAGGTAGGCTTTTTATGGTGTAAGTGGGTTAAAACCTAAGTGCCTTTATCATTTTTGTATATCAAATTAAAGGTGTGGTCTCGACATGTATAATCGAAGCAAGTTCTAGAATAACAAATCAATGTTGACACACTCATAAGTAACAATAAAAGTGAGCAAGAAAGGATATATGCTCTAAAGGCTCAAGATCTCACAAAAATCATGGCTTTTGATGTTAATCCTGTGAATTCAGAATTTCAAGATACTACCTCAATTCAGGGAAACAACCTAGCAATTTTAATTCTCAAAAGTCAACTTATCATGCTTGATTCTCTAATGCCTTTTAAAGTTTGAACAATCAATGCACAATTTCCTATGATTAAATTCAAAGCATATTAATAAAAATTATAAATCAATCAGAATTCACTCTAATAATAGTATGAGGAAATTAATTGAGAATGAGATAAAAATTCAGAGATTTTCTAATATATCAATATCTAGTACCCCCACACTTAAGATGTACATTATCCTCAATATACGAAGATAGATAACAATTATAAGCATAATATCATAGAATAGGGGAAATGTGAAACTGCCCTGAATTTGGACGTAGTCCTTGAAAGTGTGGAAGTCATTTGTATGTGACATGTAGACAGAAGTGAAGGTGGTGGTGGTGTTGGGTTCCACAATCACAGTGTCCAGCGAAAAGGTTATTGTGGTGGTCGGTGTCGTGGTGGCTATGGTCGTGGTCAAGCAGGACATGGCAGTCGTGGAGGATTGTTTGTATATTCCTGAGTAGCACCAATCAACTGAACCTTTTAAAACTGCGATGCCATCAGTAATGTTTTAAAAGGTTATATCGATAGGGTTGTTATGGTTAGTAATAATGAAATAACTAGATAAAAGAAAATTCAAATTATATTGATAAAAATCTTTTAAAAAAATCATAAATAAAGACAAAAAGAAACGCAAAACTAAAAATAAAATAAAATAAAAAGAAAAACAAATTGATAAATAAATGGACTCAAAAGTCGTCATCGACAGCTGGATCATGAGGTGGTGGTGTAGGAGACGATATGTGAAAATGCTGGCAAATTTGTTGTAGAGTTACCTCGATGCTATCGAATCGTTGAGTGCAATATTGCTCAAAGCGATTAAGGTGATCAGAAACTTTAGATAATGAAGTAGCCGCATGAACTGGTCGGTGACTCGGTGGTGGTTGAGAAGGTAGGTCCTCCTGAAATACAGGGATATCGTCAGAAATATCCTCGGGGTTATCCTCATCGGTGGCTCGTGCTAGTCGGTATTGAGGAGGATTGAACCCACAACGTCGCTCTATCATCCTCATATGGAGCATACTTTGGATGCCTTGTAGGGACATCTGGCCGATGAGTGTGAGCTATAAAGACTGTGCCACTGTATTTAGGAGCCCAAAGTATCGAGCTAAACGAGTCATATATGGGCTAATGCTGATGACTCCCTTTCAGTGTCGTTCTGTCTGATGGCGAAAGGCAAGGGCGATGAAGTATGCGAGATCAAAAATATGCCCTTGCCTCATGCTTCATAGGAAGTATGCATCATGAGTGTTAACGACGCCAGTGCTCTCCTATCTCCCTGTTAATGTGTTTGCCAAAATGGCATGCAGATATCGCAGAGCTGGAGCTAGAGCTGATGCCTTTGAGCGGCTGGGGTCATAGATGCCTGTAGTAGGCATGAGATCTGCCCAACAAGATGAAGATGCGTAATCGATGGACCGATAGACATGGGGAAAATTGTCGGCCTCCATAAAATTTTCTGTATAGAGTCCCAAGACAGCTCCAAATTCGAGGACACTCAACTGTCGTACTAGACCGCCAATGCGGAATTGGACTGTTCCTGGGTTGTCGTGCCCTGCCATAACTGTTTGCAACTGAAACGTCGAGCATAGTTCCAAAGTGAACTCGAGATATGTTGGCTCAATAATGTCAAAGAAATGATCCCATGGAGCGGTGGCGAGGAGAGCCCGAACCGAATCAGCTAGGTGGACCTACGCTAATGCGGCCCAATTAATGTAACGGCCCACACCAAGGGGTCGGGCATATAGAATCTGAAATAATTCTTCCTAGGGCCTTTGTAACACTCCCTACCCGTATCCATTACCGGAATAGGGTACGAAGCATTACCGGAGTTTACTAAACATTTTTAGAAAATTCTGAGTCATTTATTATTCATATTTTGAAAATAATCATAACGTCTCTCTATTGGGCCCTCGAAGCCCCAAACATACAATAGAAACCAACCAGAATTAAATCGGGATCATAAAAAAGAAAATTCGCAAAATCTTAAATTTTATTTTCATCTAATTACTTACCATTTCAATGCTTCTTATAATTAAACATGTTACCATTCAATCAAAAGCTTGACACTTGTCTAAGCGTCAAACAACATCATTGTTAGTATACTTGCACATATTTCATATAAATTCAATATTAATATACTTATTTTCTCGACATGTCACACTTGAGTTTAATAATTGTCTTTACTTACATAATTTCCTTGTATCAACATATCAAAGATAATCATATATGTACATATCATGAAACATATCATTCTCTTACCGTTTCTTCATAAGTATATATCAATCGTTTCATTATATCAATATTTCATGCTCCATCATTTCCATATATTTTATGTATATTTATTCCGGTAAAGTTTATATCAAACTTAACATAAATTATATTCCATGTACTTATTCTTATTTCATTTATCTATCTTCATAATTATTTCATACAACTATTTTGTACATATATTTCCATATGACCAGTTCTTGTAAACATTTCACCCAACCATTTCATATAACCATTCGTCATCTGATACATATTACCTGAATATCAATTGTTCAATAGATGTCATCGCGTCTCCCATCCACGGTCTTATTTATCTTTGACATGATGCCATAGTGTCTTTCAACTATGGTCTTACTCATTTTCTGTCATGTTGCCATGGTATCTTTCAACCATGGTCTTGTTCATTTCATATCACATTGCCATGGTATCTTTCAACCATGGTCTTATTCATTTCATATCAGGTTGCCATGGTATCTTTCAACCATGGTCTTACACATTTCATATCAAGTTGCCATGGTATCTTTCAACCATGGTCTTACATATCTTATATCAGGTTGCCATGGTATCTTTCAACCATGGTCTTACACATTTCATATCAGAGAGCACACTCCCGCGAACCTCATCCTTACAGTGGGATTACCAGTCCAGGCTAAATCCCCTGCAACAACAATTACTCTAATGAGCTTGGATCTGAGTTACCAGTCCAGGCTAAATTCAGACCCTAATTCGGATTACCCATCCGGGCTAAATCCAGTTTTACACATATTCTTTGGGAGGGCTATATCAGGATAAGATCACCCGTCCGGGCTAGATCATTTTTATCGTCAATTCCTTTTCAGAGATCCATCGAATTTTCCTTTCATTCAACAGGTATTTCTTCCTCTTTTATCAAATATGTCAATGCTTCATAAATTTTCATATAATGAACATTCAAATCATATTCATATGAAAAAAACATGCATTTCAAGCATTTAAGAATATAATTCAAGTTACATGAACATACCTCATTACTTGTTTGTGTTTATAATTTTATTAATCCGATATCTTTTCTTTTCCACGATCAAATCTCTTATTTGAGTCGTTCGGATCTTTATAAATAAATTTGATCATCATTTTCATTCATTTCATATTCTAATGCATTTAATTAATGCTCTAGGAAAAATTACCATTTTGCCCCTAAACTTTTATTTAATGACGATTTCATCCTTAAGGTCAGGAAAATAAAATTCTTGCAATTTTAATCCTTATTTCCAGCTATTATTCTCATGCATATTAATGACAGCCCATGAATTCTATAAAATATTAAAATTTTCCATAATTTGAACACTTTTCAATTTAATCCTTAAAAACATATTTTTCCCCGATCTTGAACTAAATTCATAATTTCATTCAATTTTGTAATTTAAATAATAAAATAATTCATTTCATGCAATTTGATCATTTCTGACATTTTTACAAAATTACCCATAAAATTTTACTTTTATTCAATTTAGTCCCTGAGCCTAAAACATGCAAATTAGCCATGCCAGATGAATACTCATACATATTTTCCTCCTCCTCCTCTCCATTCCACATCCTTAATGTATTTAGCACACTTGTAAGTAATATTATCTATAATTTTTATTAATTACTTTTATGAATATTCAAGTTATCCATCTGTGTCATAGTCACTAAATTATTTATATCTGGAGCTCTAGAACTCTAAATTAAGATCTTCTAATTTTCCCTGAAACTAGACTCATATATATTATTACCATAAAATTTTAAGAATTTTTGGTTTAGCCAATAAGTTCAGTTTATTCTTTAAATTTACTCATGTTCTGCTGTCTGACAGTCTTGACCCTTCTTCACTAAAAATTAATTATCTCCTCGTACAGAATTCGATTGATGTTCCCATTTATTTCTCTTGAAAATATACTCATTCAAGATTCTAAACATATAAATTTAAGTCCATAATTTTTTTATCCAATTTTTTATGATTTTCAAAATTCAGAACAGGGGAACCCGAAATCATTCTGACCTTGTCTCACAAAATTGATTATATCTCATGATTTACAATTCCATTGCTTACATAATTTCTTCTATAAGAAACTATACTCAATAAGATTTAATTTCATACTTTATGCATCCTATAATTTTATTTCTAAATTTTTTTATGATTTTTCAAAGTTAGACTACTGCTGCTGTCCAAAACTGTTTTGGTACAAGATATTGATTACCATGTTATAACACCCTTATTTTCTTTTTCTACACCATTTCTCATCACTTTCTCTTATTTTCTCTTCACTAACCTATCAAGAACATAGGACCTTATGTGAGAAAACTCTACTATAACATTATTTCCATGCTTTGTCAATAATATCAAACTTAAAAACATATTGAAATCTTGATGTACTTACCTTGTTCTATTGATACTAATCTTTAACTTGATTTTCTCTCTCCTCCAGCTTCTATTCTTGAATCCAACTTGATATTCTAACTCCCCATGGTCTCCTTAACATTTCTCTCTCTTAGTAGCTATGGAAATTCTTTTGATTTCTAGGTAAAAATGGTGAATTTTTGGTGGAATGACCAAATTGTAAAGAAAAGAAAGTTTCTTTCTTCCTTTTCTCTTCATACGTTGGGTGCATGGAAAAAAATGATGATTCTTCATCTTTCTTTCCTTATTTATACTAAGTAAAATAATAATAAAATAATAAAATATCATTTAAAAATTAAATTAAAATATTAATAAACTATTATTTATTTATTTATTTAATCTAAAATATCTCCAACATCATCATTGCTTTCTAGATTTCTCTCTCTTCCAATTGACCATGTTGCCCTTCATTATCTTTTAAAATTCCATCCTTGAGTCATCATTTAATTTGGTAAAATTGTAATTTAGTCTCTCATAGTTCTTCATCTATTCAATTTGGTCCTAATTCATCCATTTTCCTTAGTTTCTAGATCATTCCACCCTTAAAATATTTACACTATTGGTCCTTCAACTTTTTCATATTTACACTTTAACCCCTCAAATTTTGAGTATTTACTCTTGTGCAACAAAACTTTTCTCACTTTTACAATTTAGTCCTTTCTTAAATTAATATATCATAATATACTTCCCAATATTAACATAACTCAAAATTTCCCTTTTTGTCACTTTATTTCCTTATTTTACTATATCACGGATAATATTTTCTTGTAAAAATTTTGGGATATTACATTTTCTCTCCCCCTTAAAATAAATTTCGTCCTCGAAATTTCCTTATTTTCTTTTGATCATGAATTTTATTATTTCTATAATTCTATAGTTTCTTTTTGTACATATTTACCTAGTTTATCATTTATATCCATTCTCTATCGTCTCATTTCATATTTTATTTTCAATTCAATATTTCACATTTGCCTCTCAGAGCTTTTACCAACAGAAATATAAGATAATATCATATGAATCTTATTATCAAGTGTTTTATCACATATATTAGCTTGGAAAACCAAAGAAAGATAGAGTAGTACCACTTGTGAATCAATCAGACTTGCGATAATTTCTGTCTATTAGCATATTTATCCAACATTTCCATATATTGATTATAGCATCCAAACATGAACAATTGCATATTCCTCTGAAAATATCAATACATATAAAATACTCGTATAAAATCCCCAAAAAAACGTTACTGTAATATACCTATTTATAACAACTATATTCAAAATTTTTTTCAATTTATTTACCAATCCATTGACTAGTATAGTCATCAATAATTTCACATCATTCAGTTCACTCAAGAAACTAATTTAGAAGGAATTTTCAGTTAACCATTCTGTAAATACCATATTTGAACAAATCGATTTTCCTATAAATAACTTCTTTATTTAACTTGGTGGTCTTTGTATATCCCAAGCTAGTTTTGAGAAAAATTTGATGTCTCTATTCGTAACCCATCTTTACCTATTAACTCATTCTCGTTTTATTTGTATTATTAATTGTTCAACCATTGAGCTTTTCACTTTCCGCTTCGAATTTAATCAATATAAATCTCATGAATTTCATTGCATATAACTATATTAGTAAAGGGGTATAGATCGTAAAGCCTCATAATTTAATTTTCATGTATTTACTCATATAACATTTATTATTCTCAAGTATTATAAAACATTTATCCATACTTTTACGAGTTACGCTTCATCATAACTAACATTTTTACTCGGGGATAATCCTTTATCTTGTAATGAAAATTGTTTACTTTTTATTTAATGAGATGCCCGATGGAGACTAGATAGAACACTTCGGATATACAGGACTTATACTGAGAGGTGCATTATTATGCACTAATGAGCACAGAGCCTTTGAAGTGCTATCTGAGAGACACGAGATGTGCTAAAAAGAGAGCACTTAACGTGCTAATAATAGAAACAGAGAGCACTAATGTGCTAATCAAAAAACAACGATGTGCTAAATATTTGAGAGAACCTTTGGCGTGCTAATAATCGAGAGCATCTTTGAGGTCCCTTAACATCCTGGTAGTTCTAATCTTGTCTACTTGGGCAAATTATTTCATGCACGCATATCACTTTTACACCTTTTGCATAATGCTTTTACATGCTTTACAATTTAATCCTTGTACCAATAATTCATATACTTATATCTTCTGTATCTTCAATACATGTAATATATTTTAGAATTCACTATTCATTCATAATTCTCTAATAATCCTTATCATGTACTTCATATATTACTTTTATATATTTTGCAATTCAGTCATCAGCACAATATTTCATGCAGTAATATAATTTGCTTTTAATAATACATATAACTTAATATTTATCATTGACATGTATTATAAAACATTTATTCATGCCTTTTTTTTTTGGTACCGATTCATCATAATCAACTTTCTACTCATATACTTGAGTATCACTTTTAGCATTATCGAAATTAGCTTGGTTGAAAAACATCTCTTTCTATAATTAAAACAAATCTCATTAGAGTCGAAAGATATCACACTATCACATATTATATATGACATATGTTTTTTTTAGACTTCACATATACTACGTTTGGTCCGAGAACCGACTAAATCATAGCTCTGATACCACTAAATGTAACACTCCCTACCCGTATCCATTACCGGAATAGGGTACGAAGCATTACCGGAGTTCACTGAACATTTTCAAAAAATTCTCAGTCATTTATTATTCATATTTTGAAAATAATCATAACGTCTCTCTATTGGACCCTCGAAGCCCCAAACATACAATAGAAACCAACCGAAATTAAATCGAGATCATAAAAAAGAAAATTCGCAAAATCTTCAATTTTATTTTCATCTAAGTACTTACCATTTCAATGCTCCTTATAATTAAACATGTTACCATTCAATCAATAGCTTAACACTTGTCTAAGCGTCAAACAACATCATTGTTAATATACTTGCACATATTTCATCTAAATTCAACATTGATATACTTATTTTCTCGACATGTCACACTTGAGTTTAATAATTGTCTTTACTTACATAATTTCCTTGTATCAACATATCAAAGATAATCATATATGCATATGTTATGAAACATATCATTCTCTTACCGTTTCTTCATAAGTGTATATCAATCATTTCATTATATCAATATTTCATGCTCCATCATTTCCATATATTTTATGTATATTTATTTCGATAAAGTTTATATCAAACTTAACATAAATTATATTCCATGTACTTATTCTTATTTCGTTTATCTATCTTCATAATTATTTCATACAACTATTTTGTACATATATTTCTATATGACCAGTTCTTGTAAATATTTCACACAACCATTTCATATAACCATTCGACATCGGATACATATTACCTGAATATTAATTGTTCAATAGATGTCATAGCGTCTCCCATCCACAGTCTTATTTATCTTTAACATGATGCCATAGTGTCTTTCAACTATGGTCTTACTCATTTTCTGTCATGTTGTCATGGTATCTTTCAACCATGGTCTTGTTCATTTCATATCACATTGCCATGGTATCTTTCAACCATGGTCTTATTCATTTCATATCAGGTTGCCATGGTATCTTTCAACCATGGTCTTACACATTTCATATCAGGTTGCCATGGTATCTTTCAACAATGGTCTTACACATTTCATATCAGAGAGCACACTCCCGCGAACCTCATCCTTACAGTGGGATTACCAATCCAGACTAAATCCCCTACAACGACAATTACTCTAATGAGCTTGGATCTGAATTACCAGTCCAGGCTAAATTCAGACCCTAATTCGGATTACCCGTCCGGGCTAAATCCATTTTTACACATATTCTTTGGGACGGCTATATCAGGATAGGATCACCCGTCCGGGCTAGATCCTTTTTATCGTCAATTCCATTTTAGAGATCCATCGAATTTTCCTTTCATTCAACCGGGATTTCTTCCTCTTTTATCAAATATGTCAATGTTTCATAAAATTTCATATAATGAACATTCAAATCATATTCATATGAAAAAAAAACATGCATTTCAAGCATTTAAGAATATAATTCAAGTTACATGAACTTACCTCATTACTTGTGTGTGTTTATAATTTTATTAATCCGATATCTTTTCTTTTCCACGATCAAATCTCTTATTTGTGTCGTCCGGATCTTTATAAATAAATTTGATCATCATTTTCATTCATTTCATATTCTAATGTATTTAATTAATGCTCTAGTCAAAATTACCATTTTGCCCCTAAACTTTTATTTAATGACGATTTCATCCTTAGGGTCAGGAAACTAAAATTCTTGCAATTTTAATCCTTATATCCAGCTATTATTCTCATGCATATTAATAACAGCCCATGAATTCTATAAAATATCAAAATTTTCCATAATTTCAACACTTTTCAATTTAATCCTTAAAAACATGTTTTTCCCCGATCTTGAACTAAATTCATAATTTCATTCAATTTTGTAATTTAAATAATAAAATAATCCATTTCATGAAATTTGGTCATTTTGACATTTTTACAAAATTACCCATAAAATTTTACTTTTATTCAATTTAGTCCCTGAGCCTAAAACATGCAAATTAGCCGTGCCAGATGAATACTCATACATATTTTCCTCCTCCTCCTCTCCATTCCACATCCTTAATGTATTTAACACACTTGTAAGTAATATTATCTATAATTTTTATTAATTACTTTTATGAATATTCAAGTTGTCTATCTGTGTCATAGTCACTAAATTATTTATATCTGGAGCCATAGAACTTTAAATTAAGATCTGCTAATTTTCCCTGAAATTAGACTCATATATCTTATTACCATAAAATTTTCAGAATTTTTGGTTTAGCCAATAAGTTCAGTTTATTCTTTAAATTTACCCCTGTTCTGTTGTCTGACAGTCCTGACCCTTCTTCACTAAAAATTAATTATCTCCTCGTACAGAATTCGAATGATGTTCCTGTTTATTTCTCTTGAAAATATACTCATTCAAGATTATAAACATATAAATTTAAGTCCATAATTATTTTTATCCAATTTTTGATGATTTTCAAAATTCAGAACAGGGGAACCTGAAATCATTCTGACCTTGTCTCACAAAATTGATTATATCTCATGATTTACAATTCCATTGCTTACATAATTTCTTCTATAAGAAACTAGACTCAATAAGATTTAATTTCATACTTTATTCATCCTATAATTCGATTTCTAAAATTTTTTATGATTTTTCAAAGTTAGACTACTGCTGTTATCCAAAACTGTTTTGGTACAAGATATTAATTACCATGTTATAACACCCTTATTTTCTTTTTCTACACCATTTTTCATCACTTTCTCTTATTTTCTCTTCACTAACATATCAAGAACATAGGACCTTATGTAAGAAAACTCTACTATAACATTACTTCCATGCTTTGTCAATAATATCAAACTTAAAAACATATTGAAATCTTGATGTACTTACCTTGTTCTATTGATACTAATCTTTAACTTGATTTTCTCTCTCCTCCAGCTTCTATTCTTGAATCCAACTTGATATTCTAACTCCCCATGGTCTCCTTAACATTTCTCTCTCTTAGTAGCTATGGAAATTCTTTTGATTTCTAGGTGAAAATGGTGAATTTTTGGTGGAAGGACCAAATTGTAAAGAAAAGAAAGTTTCTTTCTTCCTTTTCTCTTCATACGTTGGGTGCATGGAAAAAAGTGATGATTCTTCATCTTTCTTTCCTTATATATACTAAGTAAAGTAATAATAAAATAATAAAATATCATTTAAAAATTAAATTAAAATATTAATAAACTATTATTTATTTATTTATTTAATCTAAAATATCTCCAACATCATCATTGCTTTCTAGATTTCTCTCTCTTCCAATTGACCATTTTTCCCTTCATTATCTTTTAAAATTCCATCCTTGAGTCATCATTTAATTTGGTAAAATTATAATTTAGTCCCTCATAGTTCTTCATCTATTCAATTTGGTCCTAATTCATCCATTTTCCTTAGTTTCTAGATCATTTCACCCTTAAAATATTTACACTATTGGTCCTTCAACTTTTTCATATTTACACTTTAACCCCTCAAATTTTGAGTATTTACTCTTGTGCAACAAAACTTTTCTCACTTTTACAATTTAGTCCTTTCTTGAATTAATATATCATAATATACTTCCCAATATTAACATAACTCAAAATTTCCCTTTTTGTCACTTTATTTCCTTATTTTATTATATCACGGATAATATTTTACTGTAAAAATTTTCGGGATATTACAGCCTTGGTGGAAATTGAAGGAATGGATGGCGGATCTCAGTGGTGGCACTCGAGGATGTCGCTCATGGGCCCTTTTTCTTTTTAGAAACGGGGACTGCAGACTTTTTCCCGCAAGTATTTGTCATAGCGTCCTGCGAAGGTAAACACAAAATTCACCGTAGACAAAACAACATAATGGCAAACTAGTGTGAAACAAGCATCCAAGTTCGTCTATAATCAAGCAGCTGAAAGAAGTAGACTCTTAATACCTAGTAGAAAACTAAATAATTGAGTACTTAAATAAAAATAAAAATAATTTGAGCAATAAAATATCTACAAAACAAATGACTCTAAAATATAAATGTGGAAAAGATGCCAACAATTTTTTTTAAACTAACTTTGGCCTATCTAAAAAAAATCGATAATAATAATGAAGCAATAACAAAGGAAAAAATTAATAGGATAAAGCATGAATAAATTAATAAGACTAATAATAATAGTAAAACAACTAAAATAATGTAAAGAAAGTAAAGGTTCAAAAGAGGAAACCGATAGTGGTGATTGGCGGTGGTCGCGACGATGTACGGTGGTTGAACGGTTGACGGTGCCAGTTGAAGGTATGGCTGGTTGTGTGAGTGGAATGGGAAAAGGAGAGAGGAGAGGGAAGAGTTTGTCGCTGACGGCTTGTCGGAGAATGGTGGTCAGAGTGAAAAGAAGGAAAGGAAAGGAGAAGAGAGGAAGGGGATAAAGTTAGGAGAAGGAGAATAAAGAGGGAGAAGTTAGAAAAAAAAGAATGGAAAAGAGAAAGAAGAAATAAAAATGGATAAGGAGAAGAAGAATGGGAGAAGATGATGAATAGTGAAGGGAAATGAAGGGTATGAGGATAAATTAGGGTTAGGTGAGGGATAAAAGGGGCCCACGGTCGTGCAAGCTCCATTTTGGGCCACACGGCTGTGGCCCACGCCTGTATGGTATGGTTCTAGCCCGTGTTTATCGTGAAATCCTAAGTTAGTGTCGCACACGGTCCCTTCGACATGCCCGTGTCCCTGAGCCGTGTGCTGCACACGACCGTGCGACCACGCTCGTGTTGTATGGTTTTAGCTCATGTTTTTCGTGAAATCTTAAGTTAGTGTCACACACGGTCCCTTCGACACGCCCATGTCCCTAGGCCGTGTGGTACATACGGCCGCGTCGCATGGCCGTGTGGTACATACGGCCGCGTCGCACGGTCGTGTACAAGTTCTCTCGCTTCTCCCACGCCCGTGTTTGGTACACCATGCCCGTGTGCATGACTTATACATAAGGTCTGATAATTTAAGTCAGTATTGCACAAGGCCTGTAGACACGCCCGTGTATGTCCACACGACCGCATCGCACAGCCATGTGGTGATACATTAATTTCTCCAACGCCCGTGGTAGGTTTACCACGACGGTGTCTTGTAATTAGAATTGCGCACGATTTTCGGGCACGGCCGTGGCACCAGCCCGTGTTCTATTCTAACTTGTTGAACATTTTGATCTTTGAGCGAGTTCCTACACGGCCTCAAGCACGCCCGTGTTAATTACAGTGTGGCGTCCACAGCCGCCTTGCACGGCCGTGGTGTTTTATCGTATGTCGTGTCTCTACTGATTTAATTGGGAATTTAAAGTGCAATTTCACCACGGTCTGGGACACGTCTGTGTCCTTTAGCCGTGTGGTGCACACAGCCATGTCGCACAGCCATGGCTATTTGTCGCAGCCCATGTGTCATCCTGTCTTGGGAAAAATGTTTGTCCTATTTTAGCACGGCCATGGACACGCCCGTGTCTTCTACCCGTGGCAATCCCACGACCTAAAGCACACTCGTATGCTAAGCCGTGTGTGCCAAGAATACCTGTAGTTAGATTATAAAATAAATAGAAAAACAAACTAAGGTTTCTTAATGGGTTAGAGCTTGGGTTGTCTCCCGAAAAGCGCTTATTTAGAGTCTAAGCTTGACTTTACCTTGTGGGTATGTTTAGGCAGGTTTGCGTAGCCGTAGCTCCTCTCCATTGTCTTTAAAATTCTCCCCGTTATAAAGTTTAAGACGATGTCAATTTACCTTAAAAGTGCCTTGGGTTAGGTGACTTACCTCTACTGTGCCATATGGGAAGATGATTTGGACTACGAAAGGACCTGACCATCGTGATTTATGCTTCCTAGGAAACAGTTTGAGCCTTGAGTTGTATAACAAGATAAGATCTTCAACTTCAAATTGCTTGTGTTGCTTTAAATGAGCATCATGGCGGCGCTTTGTTGCCTCCTTGTATAATCTTGAGTTCTCATAGGCATTAGCTCGCCATTCATCTAACTCGTTCAACTGTATTAATCTCTTTTCACCTGCGAGTTTGGGATCGAAGTTCAGAAATTTTATAGCCCAGAATGTTTTATGTTTTAGTTCAAATGGTAAATTACAACTCTTCCCAAAAACAAGTCTGTAAGGAGATGTTCCTATGGGGGTCTTAAAAGCAGTTCTATAGGCCCATAAAGCATCATCTATTTTCTTAGCCCAATCCTTCCTATTTGACTCTACAGTCTTTTCTAGAATACGTTTAAGCTCTCGGTTAGCGACTTCAACTTGTCCACTAGTTTGAGGATGGTAAGGGGTAGCTGTTCTGTGGTAAACTCCATATTTCTCAAGGGTTTTATCAAATTGAGCATTACAGAAATGAGTATCCCTATCACTAATAATTGCTCTAGGTGTTCCAAATCGAGAAAAGAGTTTTTTAAGGAATTTCACCACCACTCTAGCATAATTAGTAGGTAAGGCTTGGGCTTCCACCCATTTAGACATATAATCAACAGCTACTAATATATATTTATTCCCAAACGAGTTAAGGAATGAACCCATAAAATCAATACCCTATACATCAAATATTTCAAATAAAAGCATGTACATTTGGGGCATTTCGTCACGTTTAGATATATTACCTGTTCGTTGACATTTATCACAAGAAGCAACATACCTGTTGGCGTTTTTAAATAGTGTAGGCCAATAAAAACCTGATTCGAGTGTTTTGTGTGCGGTCCTAGTTCCACTGTAATGTCTTCCAGTCGGTCTTGAGTGGAAATGTTCCAAAATTTTAATTGCTTCTGTCTTTATAATGCATCTTCAAATTACTTGATCTGCACATATACGAAAAAGAAAAGGTTCTTCCCAAAAATAGTTTTTCACATCAGTGAAGAATCGCTTCTTTTCCTGATGTGTCAACCCTTTTGGTGTAACGTTAGAAGCTAAATAATTTGCAATGTCTGCAAACCAAGGTTCCACAGAGTCAGAAATAGCAAGGAGTTGTTCTTCACGGAATGAGTCATTTATCTCTTGTTCATCAAGTCCCTTGAGGTGTGGGTTTTCTAATCTGGATAGATGATCTGCGGCAAGATTTTTCGCTCCTTTCTTATCTTGAATTTCTAAATCGAACTCCTGCAACAATAAAATCCATCTTATTAGTCGAGGTTTTGCATCAGTTTTAATAAGGAGGTATCGAAGAGCTGAATGGTCAGTGTAAACGACAACTTTAGATAATATTAAATATGGCCTAAATTTATTGAATGCAAAAACCACAGCCAACAATTCTTTCTCAGTCGTCGTATAATTTTCTTGTGTAGCTGTCAAAGTTTTGCTAGCATAATATATCGGATGAAAGTGCTTGTCTTTTCGCTACCCAAGAACTGCACCTACTGCAAAATCACTCGCATCACACATTAGTTCAAAGGGTAAATTCCAATCAAGTGCAACTACAATTTGGGCATTAATTAATTTATCCTTAAGAGTATTAAATGCTTCTAAACATTCCTGACTGAAATTGAAAGGTACATCTTTTTCTAGTAAATTTGTTAAAGGCTTAGCTATTTTAGAAAAATCTTTAATAAATTTTCTATAAAATCTAGCATGACCTAAAAAGCTTCGAATAGCCTTAACTAAATTAGGGGGAGCTAGTTTCTCAATAGTTTCAACTTTTTCTTTATCAACCTCGATTCCCTTGCTAGAAATTTTGTGGCCAAATACAATCCCCTCACGAACCATGAAGTGACATTTTTCTCAATTCAGTACAAGGTTTGTTTCCTCATATCTCATTAGAACTCATTTTAAATTTTTAAGGCAAAGATGGAAAGAGTTACCAAATACCGAGAATTCATCCATAAATACCTCTATAATGTCTTCCACGAGTTCATCAAAAATAGCCAACATGCATCGCTGAAAAGTAGCAGGAGCATTACATGATTCAAAAGGCATTCGTCGATAAGCAAACATACCGTATACACATGTAAATGTCATTTTCTCTTGGTCCTCAGGAGCTATTGGGATTTGGAAATAACCAGAGAGTCCATCTAGGAAACAATAATACATATGCCCAGATAATCTTTCCAACATTTGATCAATGAATGGTAAGGGAAAATGATATTTTCTTGTAGCATCGTTCAATTTCCTATAGTCAATGCAAACTCTCTATCCGTTGATTGTTCATGTTCGGATCAGTTCGTTCTTCTCATTAGCCACAACAGTCATGCATCTTTTTTTAGGAACAACCTGCACAAAGCTCACCCAAGAACTGTCAGAAATAGGATAAATAATTCCAGCATCTAGAAGTTTAATTACCTCAGCTTTTACGACTTTTTTCATGTTAGGATTCAATCGTCTTTGAGCTTGCACACAAGGTTTGTATTCATCTTCCATTAAAATTTTGTGTGTGCAAAAATACGGGCTGATCCCTCTTATGTTAGAAATCTTCCAAGCTACGGCTCTTTTGTGCTCCTTTAATACTTGGAGTAACTCGTCTTTTTCGGTTGACTGTAAATCTGAAGCAATAATCACTGGTAATGTGGAATTATTTCTAAAAAACGCATATTCTAAGTGATCTAGTAGTTGTTTTAATTCCAACTTAGGAGGTTCTTTAACAGAAGGTTTTAATTTTACTTCATTGTTCACCTCAATACCCTCGTAGCTCTTCTGTCTCAGTGAAGGCTTGTTAGAATTTAGTTCAATTTTTATCTTACCTATCGCAGAATCATCATCATTTACCTCATCTCCTTGGGTAAGACACAGTTCCAATGTGTTCTTATGTATGATTTCCTGTAAAGAATCTTGAGTAGCATGATCAATAGAGTCAATAAAATAACAGCAGTCATCATGTTCCCTAGAAAATCTCATGGCATCATAAATTTTAAAAATAATCTCTTCGTCACCTGCCCTAAGCACAAGTTTACCATCACCCACATAATAATAGCCCTAGTAGTGGCTAAAAATGGACGACCTAAAATTAGAGGCACCTCAACATCCTCATCCATGTCAAGCATGACAAAATCGACAGGGAATATAAACTTATCTACTTTTACAAGTACATCATCGATAATACCCCTGGGATATTTAGCAGATCTGTCAGCTAGTTGAATACTCATCCTAGTAGGTTTTGGTTCCTCAATGCCAAGTTTCTTGAACATTTTGTAGGGCATTAAATTAATGCTAGCTCCTAAATCAGCTAGTGCCTTTTCCATATTTAAACTACCAATTAAGCAGGGAATAGTAAAACTTCCTCGATCTTTCAGTTTGGTTGGCAGTTTATTTTGGAGTATGGCCGAGCACTCTTCGTTGAGTTCTACTGTCGATAATTCTTCAAACTTCCTTTTATTTGTTAAATGCTCCTTCAAAAATTTTGCATATATAGGCGTCTGCGAGATAGCTTCAACAAAAGGTAAGTTAATATGTAATTGTTTAAAGAGTTCAAGAAATTTACCGAATTGTGCATCCATGCGGTCTTTCTTCAACTTTGCTGGGTACAGAATTGGTGGTTTATATTCCCTCAACACTGGTTTTTCATTCTTTTCGGGTTTTACCTCCTCATCTTCTTTTCTGTCAACTTCTGATGGCAGCTTCTTTTCAGATTCAGCTAACACTTTCCCACTCCTTAATGTAACTACTTTCACATGCTCTTTGGGATTGGGTTCAGTGTTACTAGGTAGACTCACTGGTGGTATCTCTGAAATCATATTAGCCAGCTATCCTATTTGATTCTCGAGCCCCTGAATTTATGCTTGTTGATTTTTAAGTGCAGTTTCAGTGTTCTAAAAATGAGTCTCCGCTACTGAAATAAACTTTGTCATCAACTCCTCAAGGTTCGGCTTTTTCTCTTGCTGGTAAGGTTGTTGTTGAAAGCCTGGAGGGGGTGGTGGTCTCTGATTTCCTTGGCCTCCCCATGAGAAATTTGGGTGGTTCCTCCAACCTACATTGTAAGTGTTACTATAAGGATTATTTTGAGGCTGAGGATTATTACCCATATAATTCATTTGCTTGTTCTCCATGTTAGTGTCGTAGAATGGATATTCTAAATTGCTCGTTCCACCTCTACTTGCATCGCACTGCATTACTGGATGAACCTGTGTAAAACCAAGTAAACCATCAATTTTTCAATTCAAAAGTTCTACCGATTGGAAAGCATAGTAACTGAGTCGACGTTAAAAATGCTTGCTGCTTTCGTCGGCTTTATCCTCATGACTTGCCACTGATAATTATTCAGTGACATCTCCTCTATGGACTTGTAAGCCTCTTCAGGTGTCTTATTATTGATAGTTCCACCAGTAGCTGCGTCAATCATTTTTCTAGTCGATGGATTCAAACCGTTGTGAAAAGTTTGAACTTGTAACCAAAGAGGTAACCCATGGTGAGGACACCTTCTCAATAGATCTTTGTATCTCTCTCATACATCATAAAGTATTTCTAAATCCATCTGTACAAAAGAAGAGATATCATTCCATAATTTAGCCGTTTTAGCCGGCGAAAAATATTTGAATAAAAATTTTTCAGTCATTTGTTCCCAAGTGGTGATTGACCCTCATGGTAATGAGTTCAACCACTGTTTACCCTTATTTCCCAATGAAAAAGGGAATAACCAAAGACGAATGGCATCGTCAGAAACGTCATTGATTTTAAAAGTGTCGTAGAATTCTAGAAAATTTGCTAAATGAGTGTTTGGATCCTCGTCCTGCAAACCATCAAACTGAACAAACTGTTGTATCATTTGAATCGTGTTAGGTTTCAATTCAAAATTATTTACAGCAACAGCAGGTCTAACTATACTTGATTCAGTTCCTATTAAAGTAGGTTTAGTATAATCATACATAGTACGAGGAACAGGAATCTGATCTACTGGATTAGCGGCAACCACAGGAGGTAATTGATTATTCTGATTATCAGCCATCTCTTCGGTTGTCGTATGGATATCGTCCTCTCGCCCTTCCTCTACGTATTGCAGGCTTCGCCTTATTTCTCTTCAGTTTTTACGAGCTGTGCTCTCGATCTCACTGTCAAAAAGCAAAGGTCCTGGCGGGTTTCTTCTAGTCATAAACTATAAAACCCTGTCAAGAGTAAATAAAAGAAAAATTAGTGATAAAAACAAATTTAAATTTCAATAAAAATAAAAGAATGGCTAAAGTAATAAAAATTAAGTGTTCCTAATATCTTAGTCCCCGGCAACAGCACCAAAAACTTGATGGTCGTGAAACTAACTAAAAATTCGACTAAGGCAAGCGCACCTATCGAACAGTAGTATAGTTATGGTGAGACCGAAAATATCGTATCCATAAGGACGAAAAGTACTAGTAATTACTATCTTTTTATTATCTAGCCTAAGAATTAAAGGGATGTTTTTAAACTAAAAATTAACTATCTAATTAACTAAGAATACGACAGAGATGAAAGTTGAAAATACTTTTGGAAAACCGATGGAGAAGACAATACCCAAGGAAGAATCCACCTAGACTTCACTTATTACTTCTAAATTAGACGATTCATTCACTTGACTTAATCCGTAGAATTCTCTGATTTATGTTAATAACTCTTTCGAGACTAAAAACAACTGACTCTAGGTTGATTAATCAAAATCTCTTTCTAATTAAAACCTCAATTGTCGCATTAACTCGATCTATGGATTCTCTTATTAGATTTGACTCTAATCCGACAAGTTTATGTCGTCTTATCTCTAGGATTGCATGTAACTCCGCTTAATTATAAATGATCTACTCTTAAACATGGACTTTTGCTCCACTGAATAAGCACATCAAAAACCTGAATTAATATCCTGGAATATTAAAGCAATGATTAAAACTCACAATTAAGAATAAGAACAAGCATTTATCATATAATTCAAATAGTAATAAGATTCCTCTTAGGTTTCATCTCCCTTAGGCATTTAGGGAGTTTAGTTCATAATAATGGAAAACATCTCAAAATTGGGAAAACAACAAAATATAAAGAAATCCAAAGAACTTCTGAGAAAATTGAATGGAGATCTTCAGTCTTGAAGTAGATCCTGCTTCTGAACTGATTCTAATCACTGTCCTTGAGTATTTTCCGCCTTCTATTCTGCGTGTGTACCATTAATCCTCTTCTAGGGTGTTTATATAGGTTTTAAAATGCTTCAAAACCCTCCAAAGTACCCTTTTTCGAATAGAATTAGAGTTGGGTCTAACAGGGACACGGCCGTGTGCCACGCCCGTGTGAAAGTGCTCAAATCGTGTGCAATTCTGACTTGGTTTAATGTTGACACGGCCATGACACACAGACGTGAGCCCTTCCCGTGTGCCTTACACAGGCGTGTGGTTTACCCGTGTAGAAGTGCCTAGACCGTGTGAAATACTGAGATAAGCCTAATTTTGTCCGTTTTTGGCCCATTTCTTGCTCTTTTCACCTTCTTATACTCACCTAAGTATAAAACATAAATTTAAAGGATTAAGAGAAACAAATTCACTAAATATTATGATAAATCATCCAAAAATATGCCAAGCATAGGATAAAAATATGTATATATTATGGTTTATCAAGGGACTTAATTATGTGTATATGTTATTATGAGTTGGCCTATAATATTTGATAGTTCATTTTGTATAAGGCCATTGAAGATGGCTAATATTAGTTAAGTTATATGTTTATGATGTTGTATTTTGTGGATGTGCAAGCTTGCATGACTTGGTTGAATGAGTGTGTGATGATTAATTATGGAAAGTGAAGCATGTGAATGGTTGTGTGAAGAACACGGCCTTGGATACGGGCGTATACCCCTATTTTCAAGAAATTTTTAATGTTTTTTAAAGTTTACGGTTTAGTCCTGGACCACTTCCAAAGTATGTATTGGGCCTCGTAGGCCCGTATAAGGGACGATATGCATATGTATAAATGATTTTAATTTGTATAAAATTTTATGACTCGGTTTAATATGTTTACAAGCATATGTGTTCCGGTAATACCTCATACCCTATTCTGACGTCGAATACGGGTAAAGAGTGTTACAGAAACAGCACTCAAAAATCAATAAGCGCCGATTCAAGAGCTTGAGAATCAAATTGGTCAATTGGCAAAGATGATTTCAGAACGACCACAAGGTAGCTTGCCAAGTAACATCGAAACTAACCCAAGAGAGCAGCTTCATGCGATCACTGTTCGAGATGAAGAAGGGTTAACTGAAGTTGAATCTGAATCGAGGCAAGAAACTGTGGTAAGCAATGGTAAGGTTGACAAGCAAGATTCGGTCGGTAAGGAATATAAAACTCGTGTGCCATATCCAAATGCGACAAGGAAAGACCACACAAACGAACAATTTGGTAAATTCCTTAAACTGTTGAAAAAATTACTTATTAACTTACAATTTATTGAAGCTCTTTCGCAGATGTCAAATTTCGTTAAATTTTTAAAGGAGCCTTTAGCAAATAAGCGGAAGTTAGATGATTCGTCGCACGTGGAGCTAAATGCAGTGTGCTTAGCCATTTTTCAGAATAAACTACCCAACAATTTGAAAGATCTAGAGAGTTTTACTATTCCTTGTTTAATTGGTAGTTTAAGTGTTAATAATGCTTTGGCTGATTTAGGGGCTAGTATTAATGTTATGCCCTACAAAATGTTTAAGCAACTAGGTCTTGGGAAATCCAAACAAACTAGGATGAGCATTCAATTGGCAGATAGAACAATTAGATTTCCTAGGGGTATTGTTGAAGACGTACTCGTCAAAATTGATAAATTTATTTTCCCAATTAATTTTGTTGTTCTAGACATGGATGAGGATAGTGACGTACCGTTTATTTTAGGACAGCACTTTTTAGCAACTGCTAGAACTATCATAGATGTTGATACAGGTGAGTTAATACTTCGTGTAGGTGATGACACGATTAAACTCTAAGCTCGTGATTCTATTAGGATATCTAGTGATCGAAATGATATTACGAGTTCTGTTAATGTTAATAACCTTGTGGCCCAACATTCTTTGCAAGAAACACCTCGAAAAAACGTGACAAAGCCGCAGTCCAGTTTACATAACAAAAACAGAACAAATCATGAAGAAAGAAGATTACAAATAGATGAACTAGATGAATGGCGGACACACGTCAAGGAGAAACCTAGAATACACAATAAACCAAAGCGACTCCATGACGAGCTTAAGGATGGGACGAACCAAGTTAAGGTTGGCGATCAGGTATTGTTGGATAAAACGGACCCTCGAATTGCCACTTCAAAGCTTAATGCAAACGGAGCAACTTCTTTTACGGTACTGAATATTTTCCCATACCGTACAGTCGAGGTAAATCATTCTAAATTTGACACTTTTAAGTTAAAAATTACTCGGCTAAAACCTTATGTTAATAATAGAATTGATAGTGAGAAAGAGGAGTTTCGACTCCGTGAACTACCGTAACCGTGCGAATATGAAGTAAGTCGAGCTTAGACTTTAAATAAGCTCTTCTCGAGAGGCAACCCGAGTGTTAACATTGCTAAATTTCTTAACGTTATTTCATGATATATTATTTTTGAAATAAATTAATTTTCAAAATCTAAAAAAATAAAGTATTTTTTTTACCCACATGGCCTGGACACATGGGTGTGTGGAGCACACGGCTTGGCCACACGGGCGTGTGGAGCACACGGCTTGGCCACATGGGCGTGTGGGATCTCACATGGGCATGGGAGAAGTGAAGGAAAACACACACGGCCTGGCGACATGGCCATATGACCCATACGGCCTGGACACACAGACATGTCCTAGGCCGTGTGAAACCTAGAGCTAATTTTTTTCAAAGTCAGAGAGTGACACGGGTAAGGCACACAGCCGTATGACCCACACGGCCTGGCCACACGAGCATGGAGATCTCACATGGGTGTAGGAGAAGCGAAAGAAAACACACATGGTCTGGCACATGGCTATGTGACCCATACAGCCTGGACACATGGGCATGTCCATGGCCATGTGAAAACTGGGTTAATCACCCCAATTTTATTTTATTTTATTTTATTTTATTTTATTTATTATTAATTGTTATATTATTTATTTTTATTTTACTAATTAATTAATTAATTTATTATTCTTATACTTATATTTTTTATTTTTTATATTTTATATTTTATTTTTTTATATATTTTTATTATTTTTTTCTATTTTTATTTTTCTTATTTTTTTTACTATTATTACCTTTAAGTTTATTGATATCATTGAGTTTATTATTATACTTTTATTTTTATTATTTTTTATCTTTCTTTTTAATTTTATTTTAGTTGTTTTATTTTTTTATTTTCTTCAACTTATTTTCATTATTATCTTTTGAAATATTTATGGTTGTTTCTAATCGAATTATAACCCCTTAATATTCTTTATTACTTGTGTTTATTTTCTTGTTAGTTTACTCGGAATCATGAGTTACATTTAGATTTGACGGTAATTTTGCTTTTCACTATTCTAAAGATTTCATCCAATATTCAGGGCAGTTTCAGTTTTCTCCCTCTCTTATGATATTTTGTTTATACTATGATTATATATGTTTGTACATTGAGGGCAATGTACATCTTAAGTGTGGGGAGGTTATCTATAGAATTATTAGAAAACCCCTAAATTATGTCTTGTGTTTAAGTAATTTTCTCACATTACTATTAAAATGAATTTTTTTATTTATGATTATCATTGATGTGTTTTAGATTAAATTCATAGGTAATTGTGAATTAATTGTTTAAACTTTAAGACACTAGAGAATCAAGCATGATAAGTCTATTTTCAGAATTAAAAATTTTAAGTTGTTTCCCTAAATTGAAGTATTACCTCGAAGTTTGAGATTTGCAAGATTAACATCAAAAACCATAATTTTTGTGAGATTTTGAGCCTTTAGAGCATACACTTTTCTTGCTCACTCTATTATTGGTTATGAGTGTGTCAATACTGATTGGTTATTGTAGAACTTGCTTCGATTATACATGTCGAGACCACACCTTTGATTTGATATACTGAAATGATAAAGCACCTAGGTTTTAACCCACTTATCCCATAAGCCTACCTTCATAATTAACCCTTAGTGAACCCCCTTTAAGCCTAACAAACCATTTCTTGATTTACCTATTAATATTAACCCATAACTCATTTTTTATTCATTGAGAATTGTTTCTCATTTTATTGACTCTCTTTTTGTCGAGATTTGATTTGGTTAGTTGTTTAACTATGTTCTTTTATTTCAGTCGTTAAATTTTCTTTTATTATCTATTGTTCTAAAAAATGAAAAAAAATACATTTATGTTGATTATTACTAGTTCTATGTTTTTGAGCTTATGTAGTTAATTTCATATTCTGAGAAGAAACTCATGTTATTTTTTAATAATTTCGATTGATGTATTATTCAGTATTAGTTTATTTTTCTAGTTAGGTAATTTATCAATTCGATCTCGATTCTAACCTTCTTTTTCAGCCTTTATCCACACCTTTAACCCAAGCCCCGTTACAACCCTTTAAAGACCTTTTAATTTGTGTATCATATCATTTTATAGTGGTGGAGATTTGATTTTCATGCAAGCCTATGGTAATGACTTTTCATAATTGACTTTTGAGTGCTTAATTTTTAAACCTTAAACACTTTGAGTGATTTGAGTGAATATTTAGTGAGGATGTAAAATCTTGTCGATTTTGAATTAAAGGTAATTACTTAGATAAGGGGAGATACCTATGTTTTCATGTCTTAGAAAAAATGTATGACTTGGATTGTTTGAATCTTTAGGGCTCTTTTAGTTGAATTATCAATGTGTGATTATTTGTGAATTATGACAAAACATTATTGATGAGAATTACAAGTTGAGAAAGTTTAATTTTAATTGTGAGTTGAGAATTTTGCTTGAGGACAAGCAAATGCTTAAGTGTGGGGATATTTGATAAGACATAAAAGTAACATATTTTTAATCCCATTCTTGATGCGTTTTTGGATGATTTATTACATGAATTAGTGAATTTGATACTCCTAATCTTTTAAATTCATGTTTTTATAAGGGGAGCGAAATGAGCAAAAAAGGAGCCAAAATCGGGAAAAAAGAGCTATTTCCAGGATCCATACGGCCTCGGCATTTCCATATGGGCTGGCCACACGCCCATGTGAGCCACACGGGCTGGCCATACGTCCATGTGCCAGTCCGTGTCGATTTCGCACCCTGCTTCCCTGTTACGCGGAAAAACCCAATTTTTAGGGTTTCTGAGCATTCTAAAGTCTATAAATACACACTAGAAGAGGACCTAAAGGGAGACGCAGAGTAGAACGTAGAAATTACTCGAAGAACACCGACGGACTCAACTCAGAAGCAGGATCTCCTTCAAGACTGAAGATCTCCATTCAATTTCTTTAGAAGTTTTTGGGTTTCTTTATATTTTATTGTTTTCTTATTTTTGAGATGTTTTCCTTTCCGAGTATGAACTAAATTCCCTAAATACCTACGGAAGATGAAACCTATGACAGATCTTATTATTTGATTTTTTTGAATTACATGATAAATATTTGTTCTTGATCTCAATTATGTTTACTTACCTTCATGTTTAATGTTTTTAGGATATTAATTCATGATTGATGTGTTTATTCAGTGGAGCAAAAGTCCCTGTTTAAGAGCAGATCTGGCATAATTTAGTGGAGTTGCATGCAATCCTAGAAATAGGACGACATAAATCTACATGATTAGAGTCAAATCTAATAGGGGAATCCATAGATCAAGTTAATGCGACGATAGGGGTTTTAATTAGAAAGAGATTTTTAATTAATCAACCTAGAGTCAGTTATTTTCACTCTCAAAAGAGATATTGATATAATTTAGGGATTTCTACAGATCAAGTCAAATGAATAAATCGTTTAATTCAGATTTAGAATAATAAGTGAAGTCTAGGTGGATTATTTCCTGTGTATTGTCTTTCTCATAAGTTTTCTTCGATTATTTTCCCAATTCGCTCTATGTCGCTTAGTAATTAGATTAATTTAATTTTAGATTAAAACAACCCTTCAATTTATAGGCTAGATAATAAAAAGATAGTAATTACTAGTACTTTTAGTTCTCGTGGATACGATATTCCCGACTCACCGTAGCTATACTACCATTCGATAGGTGCGCTTGCCTCTGTCGTATTTTAGTTAGTTTGTGACGTCATCAACATCCAACACCAGTACGAGGTACCTAATACTTTTTAGACAGCGGTACAGAATACCTATTGCTTTTTAAACCCTAATGACATGTCATTTGTATCCTAATCATCCATTATGTTCACACAAGCCTCAATTTAATATTCATTCTATTTTTAATCTCTATACTTGTATACTCACTTTTTGTATTTCCGATAACAATTCACTTACATTCACAGTGAGTTTTCATCATAAATACATCATTCAACCATATCAAAACTTCAATTCAATACTACACATCTATTCACTATTATCATTTATATTTCTTTTTTGACAATTTAGTCTGATTGATGCCAAAACATTTTATACTTATTATTACTAATTAAAAACAAAGTTGTATAGTAGAAACAAATTTAGAATTAATAGAGTAAGTCTCATACAAACTTATCTATCAAAAACAGCTAACAAGAAGTTGAGAACTCTAAAGATAATACAATGGTTTTTAAATAAATATATATATAAACTTAATGTTTCAAAATTAAAGTATAAAAGACTAAATTTTAAAAGTATATGTAGACTTTTAACATATTTAAACCTTTATAATAACATAGTCAAACAACCTTTCATGGAACTGACAATATACAATGAATGAAAGGTTAAAATATGCTTTAAATTTTTGTACTTTTTAAAATTTAAAAATTTAGTCTCAATATTCTTATTTTATGAAATTTAGTCTCTTGAGTTTTCAGATTTTAAAATTTAAGTCCAATTATTAATATTATTAAATTTTTTTCATTAATTTTTTTACTATGACATTTTTTAAATAAAAAAATTCACTTGATAACAATGTAATAAAAAAATAACTTTGTAATTAACTTGAATTTAACAAAAAAAATTAATAACACTAACCACTAAACTTAAATTTTAAAATATAAAAAGTAGAACCATTATATTACTATTTTTCAAAAAATATAGAAATTTGTGCGACATTTTAACCTAAATCAAAAATCAAAGCGGTAGATTTGATGCAGACTTTTATTTGATTTGCACAGCTATCCACATGACTGTTACCATTGCACTTTTTGGGTTGGCTTCAAAATAATATAAAAGTAGAGAGAGTTTGCCCTCCGAAAAGCCACCCCAACAATGGCGAAAACCAGTTTTTCTTTTCAACAAATCAACAATACCGGCGAGTTAAGAGAGAACCCAGAAAGGGGTCCAATTCAACAATTGAAACACTAGGGTGACGTTCTTTATAGCTTTCACATGGCTCCTTGTTCAAATTTATAGCCTATTATATGGTGACAGCTATTGTGAACCATTTTTATGTTAATATGCCCACATAAATGCTTTAATTTGTCGGATTAAAAGTGAGAAAGATGGAGTTTTATCGATCATTAATGATGTTATGTAAGTACAATTACTTTAGTCAAACACTTTTTAAACACTTTTTAAGCACTTTTATGAAGTTTTTTTGAAAAGAATGTGAGTGGGACATTTTTAGTAGGGTAAAATTGAAAATTTGTTCTAGGAGTAAAAAAATGAATAGCAAATTCTTAGAGGGATTAAAAGTATAATTTTATTATTATATTAAATTATAATTTTATTATTATATTAATTTATAATTTTATAATCTTTGAACGGATTAAAGGACAAATTTGTCATTTGAGAGCAAAGATGACTGCCTGCCCATGCCTATGCCCTTGCTTCTTAACCTAATTTTCAACAATTTTAACGTCTATTTTGATAAGTGTTTTACCATGTGAATTATTTTGAATTTCTCCTCTCCGTTAAAAGTAAAATCATCTATTATTTCTCTTTCTTTCTTTTATTTCTAACTCCATTATTAATATTCTTAAAAAATTAAATAAATTGAAATTTCCAATCAATTATATTTGTAATTCAAGATATTTGTATACAAACTTAAAAGTTTATATTCAAATAAATTCTTATTCAAATATAAATTTATGATTGTACTATTAATTCAACAATTCAATTAATTATGTTGGTAATTCAAGACATGTAGGGTTTTGATTTGAACAAATTCCAATTCAATTGAAGATTTGTTATTGTAAGATTAATTGGACAAATAATTGTAAGATTAATTAGATAATTCAATTGATAGGTTTGTAATTCGAGACATGTGTATACGACTTTAAGGTTTATATTTGAATAAATTTTGATTTAATTGTAAATTTATTATTGTACGATTAATTGGATAATTCAATTGGTTTTATAATTCAAAATATGTGTACGAGTTTAGGGTTTATATTCAAACATAAACCGATTCAATTAATTGGATAATTCAATTGGTTATGTTCAAAATTTGAGACATGTGCATATGAGTTTAAGATTCATATTTAAACAAATTCCAATTTAATTGTAAATTCATGATTATACAATTAATTGGATAAATGATTGTACAATTAATTAGAATTCAATCAGTTACGTTCATAATTCAAGACATGTGGATATGAGTGTAGGGTTTACACTTTAACAACTTTCGATTCAATTGTTACTTTATGATTATAGATTAATTGAATAATGCAATCAATTACGCTTGTAATTAGAGACATGTGTATGTGAGTTTAGGGTTATATTTGCTAATAGACCAATTCAAGTGAAACAATTAATTTGATCATTCAACTGGTTACATTCGTAATTTGAGACATTTATATATGACTTTAGGGTTTATATTTGAACAAAATTCGATTCAACTATAAGTTTATGAGTGTACAATCAATTGAATAATTCAATCGATTACGTTAATAATTCGAGACACGTGTATATGTGTTTAGGGTTTATATTCAAACAAATTATATTCCAACTGTAAAATTATGATTGTACAATTAATTGGATAATTCAATTGATTATGTTCATAATTATTTTTAAAGAATTATGTTCATAATTCAAGAAATGAGTACATGAGTTTTAGGTTTATATTTGAATAAACTATGATTTGATTCAAGAAACCAGACGCGTGTATATGATTTTAGGGTTTATATTTGAACAAAGTCTGGTTCAATTTGAAGTTAAGGATTGTATCGTTAATTGAATAATTCAATTAGTTAAGTTTGAAATTGAGACATGTGTATATGAGTTTATATTAAATTTGCACATAGAATGATTCAATTAGAATTTTGTAGTTGTACGGTTAATTTTATAATTCAATCAATTAGTTGAACAATCATACAAATTCTGTTAGTTATAGTTATAATACAATGATATATCAATATTCTAAATAAAGCAATTAAATAAAATGACCACACATAAGTAATCACCACAAATCATGAAAAAAATAAATAAAACTGGCTACATCATATAATGATAGAATTGAATCCTAAGTTGCTGCTTATTGATCGAATGTTCATTTACTAAAAAATAATCTAGATTGAAATTGTCATTATACTAAGAAAAGTAATGATGAAATCTAAGTTAGAAATATATGAAATACAAATTAAATGAAATGAAGGACTAGATTAAATAAATTAAAATCAAATTAAGGATCATGCTATAAACATTAAAATCAAATCATACATAGGCAAGTTAAGGTTTCATTAAAAAAAATTAAAAATAGATGAAAGATCAAAATTTTAAAACCTAACTTAAACACCCAAAATAAAACCCCAAATTAAATGATGAAGAAGGAATTTTAATCAAACATAGAACTATAAAATAATTTGAAGTTACCATAACTAAGATATACCATATGAAGATTAAATTAAAGTGTGAGAAATTTAGGCATTGAAAGAATGAAACATATTATTCTTTTTATTAATTTGAAAAAGAAAAAAAAAAGATTTTCTAGCAAAAAGTTAAAAATTAAACAATTAACTAATCAATGGTCTCTACTCATGTTATTTGAAATTTCTTTGATTGGCTCACTGAATGCAGAAGTCTTAAAATCAAACTAATTTTTTTTTTAAAGAAAATTTTAATTTATCCATTACCATATAATTTTGGAGAAAAGAAAGAAACAACAAACATTTGTTGTAAAAGATGAGTTTTATTAATACGATAAAATTTTTTAACTTCAACGGCAATAGAACATTAAAGCATATTGACAATTGATTTTATCATAACTTAAGTACAACATATTTAAGGTGGTTGCAACCATCTATCACGACAAAAAAATTAGCCTTGGATGGTCCAAAACGGCGGACAAAATCAATAAAAGAACTAAGCATCTACCAAACTGGAAAGGGCAATAACAGATATCCTTCTCTAATAACACTTGCAAAAACAAGACTACTTCTATAAACAAGACTAAATACTTGTACAATACAACACAAAAACTTCCAAAAGTGAAGACTTTATTAAATAAAAAAAACACATAAAATTTAAGACAACACGGGTCCAAATCAACTAATCAAATCATTTATTATTCTAAAATATTCTCAAAACAAAAAAAAAAACTAACAAAAGACATAATTTGAGTATTTATAACCAACCTGCTTTTCAAGAGAAATTGTGGTTGATGGAAGTTCAGCGACGACAAACATTATTATTTATCCATCACAACTTACGAATATAACAAAAATACTCATACAAGGATAGGCAACCTGAAAATTAATACCGCTATTGGATAAACAAAAGAAAAAGAAGTAAACTCTAAAAAAAAATGAAAAAGTTTTTAAAATAAATTATGAGTAAAATTAAATTAATATTAAATTAAATAATTAAATGATGAATCCTCTCACTGGCTCACCACCGAAATCAAGTTAATATATTGTATTTTCAAAATTGAGGTAACAGATTATTTTAAGTTTTTGAGTTAGCATATTTTAATGGGATATTATTTTTCAAAAATCTAACTGCTTAAATAAAAAGTTCACCATAAAAATTCACATTGTCGTCAACACCATTTTTCCTAGAAAATAAGTAAACTCAAATACTAAGACCAACTGATGGTGGTCTTTTGAATCAATGACGAAGAGAGATTCTAAAGGTTAAAATATATATTCTTCTTTAAGAATTTAAATTTTTATTTTATTTTTCAAATATTAAAATTTAATTCCAATCAATAATATTGTTAAAATTATTTTATTAAATTTAAGTTTATTAATATCTTTTTTTTAGTTGCATTACTACTAAGTATTTTTTTATTTTAAAATGTTAAACTAACAAATTTAACAAAAAATAATTTAATAATATTAACAATTATACTTGAATTTTAAAATCTAAAAAATTAAATTAAATTTTAATTTTATAAAAGGAAGAAGTGCCTATATCAAATTTTAACCATTCAAAACTGAGAGAGTTAATAAAAAAGGATGGAGAAAAAAACAGCACATGTGACATTCTTATATGTCAAAATTAAACAGCTACGAAAGGAGACATAACCCTTTCCAAGCTTTTCTAAATGGCAGTACTGGACCATTTCGTGGAGCAAACAATATATATAATTTCTTTAAAAAGAAAAACAAGATATATGAAATAACGGGGTGGTTTATTCAAAAAATTAATAAAATAATGGGGTGGCGTTCTTTTTTAGGTTCTTTTTGTTCTCTTCGTTCATGGCTTCCACATGGGTGATCGTTTTTTGTCACAAAACAAAAGGCATAAACAAAGGGCAAAATAAAATTTCAACCATTCTCTTATTTTCCTTTCACACTTTCCCACAACCCAAACAATGCCATTTTAAGTGTTCAATTTTGTTAGTTCTCAATTATGATTTTGCATGCTTTCAACTTTTCAACTTAGTCCGAATGGTTGTAAGAGAGTATTAGTGTTGAGGGGAGTTGGATCTCCGACTATCAATAGAAAGTATTGTTTTATTCGAGGGTGAGAATACTTTGATTAATAGTTGCTGTAGATATGACCTACAAGGTTACGGGAGAGGTGTTACTATTATTAGAAATATTAATTATGCAAAGTGTATTTGCAAGGATCGAACAATTAACCAAGGCTTTATATGCCGCCTTACCTTAGCATACTTAGTAGCCCAGTGGTAGTGTTCTTACCCACTAAGACCCTTTAAGGGCTTGGGTTCAAACCCACAAAGGTAAAAAATGATAAAATATTTTCTTAATAGACCTTAAACGCTCTCGATAAACTCTATAAATCCCTTGAGGATAAAATCGAGCATAGATATCCTGAGAACAATACCTAATTATTTAAAGTCAGTTGCTCAAAGAACGATACTTCAAAGACTTCTCCCAATAAAAGAGTCGATTTCTCCTCAACAAAAAGGCACCTTATATGCTTTACCTTAGCATACCTGGCCACCCCCTAAAATGAAAAAAATTTCCATTTAGCTTTCTTTATAATTTATCAATTTTTAAATTAGTAATGGTATAATTGCACTTTGACCTCCCAAAAATGATAAAAATTTTAATTTAATCTTTTAAAGATTATAAAGATATAGGCTATTAAAATAATAAAATTACTTTTTTACTATAGTAAAAATATACAATTAAATTTTGATCACCAAAAATATTTTTTTGATTTCGCCCTTGCCTAATACCACAGGCCATACCTACATCATTCATCAACCAAAACACTCTCCCGAATGAGAGACAACTCTTAAGTAGACAATATCTTTCGTTAAGGGTTTGAGACCCAACTCTCAAAAACAATTGAGATCAGATTTCAAACCTAAGAGTAGGGATTAAAACCAAATCCATTTCCTAATTTACAAATTGTAGTGTGTAGAAAGAAAAACAGAACTTTCCAACCCTCTGTCTCTTTGTAATACCATTTGACTTTTATGCTCATCCCATGCTTTACCAAATCCATTGGTAATTGTTTTAAGACTTAAATCAAAATGGTATTTAAATTTTTTTTACATATGGTATTTAAATTTCGTTAACTAAAGTATATTAGTTTGGGTAAACTATACGACAATTCACTTAATTATGAGTTATTTATTTTTGGTTATTTAGTTATAATTTTTTTTTTAAATTGGTTATCTAACTAATTGATATTATTATTTGAGATTCATTTCTATTAATCGCAGGAGGGTGATGTGACAATTAAAAAATTGGTATAATAATAAATTTAGCCTCTAACTTTTATATAGCATATCGATTTAGTCTTAACTTAAAAAAATTAACCCTCAAAATTTACAAATGGTCTCAAATTGATCCTAATTCTAAAAAATTCAAAGAAATATATTAAAATACTTGAATATTTTCAAAAAAAATATAATAATAAATTTTAATTTTTATTAATATTAATATTAAATAAAAGGGTAAACTATACAAAAAGTCACCTAACTATGTCCACATTCCTATGTTGATCACTCAACTTTAAAAAAAATTCAATTTAGGTACTAACATTTGAATTCATTGATGTTTTGGCTACCGCCAATAAATTGATAACGAAAAACGTTTTTGAACTGGTATAATAACACATTTAGTCCTCACTACTTATATGTTTTATCAATTTGGTCCTAATTCTAAATAATTCAATAAATTCAATCTTTCATAATTATAAATTCTATCAATTTGATTTTTAAATTTCTTAGCCAATAGGGGCATTTCACAATTATAATTTTATAACCCAAAATGAATTTAATGGTTAATTGACATATTATTTGTAGTGATAATATTATATTAAGTTTAATAATTAACAATGGATGCAATTTAAGACTTAACCAATACTGTAATTCCAGGTTGTCAAATTAAAATTCTTTGACTACTTTATTTACTTTGACTTTCATATTGATACGATTCATTAATGAAATTTATAGGAAATAAAATAACTTCTATATTTCTATCAAATAATTTTGGCTTAACCACGTAAAAAAAACCCTCAAGTTAAAAAATAATAATAATAATAATTAAGCTCTTCCTTTTCTTTTCTTTCTTTTTTTTACTCAATTACATACTTGAAATTTTAAAATACATAAAAAAAATTTCAAACTTTAAAAAAAAAAGAAGCAATTAAGCTTCTACTTTTCTTTTTCACTCAATTGGATACTTCAACTGTCAAAATGCATCAAAAAAGTCCTTTGACCGTAAACTTTAACAGTTGGCCATTAAAGTTAACTACTCCTAAATTTTTTTAGTTAAAGCCACCCCGTGTCACAATCACGATATGACATATGGTAAAAAATATAAAAATAAAAATCAATAAAAATTATAAAAATTATTAAATTTTAATAAAAATATCTAAAATATCTAAAATTAAAGTCATCACAAGTCGTAACACAGTATGACATGCAACAAAAAATGATGAAAAATAAAAATCAATAAAAGTTATAAAAAATTATAAAATGCTTCTTTTGGTACAATAATTTTTATAATTTTTTTTACGAATTTTATATTTCTTTACATTTTTTATAATTTTCTTATGACTTTATAAAAAATTATAAATTTTTTTCCATACTTCTATATATTTTATAATTTTTTTACAATTTTTATAATTTTAATAAAATTTTTAATTTTTTATATTTTTATTAAAATTTTATAATTTTTTTTTTATTTTTATAAGTTTTTTTGTCGTGATTGCTTTAACTAAATAAAATTAGGGACGATTAACTTTAACGGTCAACTATTAAAATTAATGGTCAAAAAATTATTTTTATACGTTTTGACCGTTTAAGTATCTAACTAAGTGCGAAAAAAAAAAGAAATTAATTATTTTTTAGAAAACGTTTTTTACCCCTTAACCAAAGAATTTTATAGAACACTAAAGATGAAGAAAGAAAGGACAGTTGAAAAATAATTGTAAATTTGTTGGTTTATTAACTAGGAAAATATTTTTAAATATTTTATATTATGAATATTGATAACAAAAACAAACAAATTTTGCATTTCCTTAGGAAATAGATCACGAAAATTTTGCATGTTTCAAGGTTAGGTCTAATTCAATCATCGAATTCAAAAACTTAAATTTAGTATTTGCTACATTTGCTGTTTATTTTATTTTACAATTATTATGTAAAACTTTAAAACTAAAGTAATTATTGAGTTTTATTTATAAAGTTGGGAAACAACATAAAATTGAATAAAAGAAAAAAAATCATATAATTAAAATCTAAGAAAATACAACAAGAGTTTAAATTATAAGTAAAAAGTAAGAATTAAAATTAAACCCAAAAAATCAAATTTGAAATCAAAACTAAAACTAAAACTAAAATTTAAATAAAACTATAGAAAAAAATCTGATAAAGGATGAAAGGATTAAAATCGTAACTAAATCTCGTGTTAAAATCATATAAGGAATAAAAATCATTTGCGATCATACGGATGAGGTGATAGGAGACCTAATTGGTTTGAAGATGGAACTTAATATGAAGATAGACAAAGAGGAGTTATATTAGGAGCAAAGGTCGAGGGCTAATTAGTTGAAGATAAGAGATTGTAATACGACTTTCTTTCATAGATTTGCTTCTTAGAGGCGTCAAATAAATCATATTAAGGAGCTAAAAAGGGAGGATGACTCGGTTACTTCAAATAAAGATGAGATGGCAGGGACTGTGAAGGATTATTTCTTCAACTTGTCCAAATAAAAAGTGGGTGGGAGTTTGGAGAGTGGTTGGGAAAGCATGAATAGATGAATAATAGAGGAAATGAATTGAGAATTGATGGAGGTTTACAAAATTGAAAGGATCCAAATAGCTTTGAAAGATATGACTTTTTTGAAGGTTGTCGGGGATGATGGATTTCCAACACTTTTCTTTCAAAAATTTTGGCACATTGTTGGTCGGGATGTGGGTGATTACTGTTTCAGTGTTCTAAATGGAGGTAATTCTTAGAAAGCTATTAATTCTACTCTTATTGTTTTAATTCCAAAAATTTCTTAACAAAATAGGTTGAAGGATTTTAGGCCTATTAGCCTATGTTTGATTCTATATAAAATTATATCGAAAACGGTGGCTAATCGCTTCCGAAAAGTACTTGATAGTTGAATTGATGAAGCACAGGGTGTTTTTATTCTAGAGAGAATGATAATAGATAATGTATTATTGGCCTATGGGATTTTGCATACTTTAAAGCAAATGAGAATTGGTAAGAAAGGATCTTTTGAGCTCAAATTAGATATAAGTAAGCCATATGATAGGGTTTAGTGGGGGTTTTGCGAGAGATGATACTGCGAATAGGTTTTGAGAGGGGTGTGGTTGGATTTGATTATGAAGTGTATTTCTTCAATTTTGTATTCAATATGCATTAATGGTGAAGCGGGTGAAAGGTTTAAGCTGACAAGTAGACCTGCTGAGTCCTTACTTGTTTCTAATTTGTGGGGATGGTTTGTCGACATTGACGATATCGCCATATTTTTCCACTCTTTACACTTCTTTGTAGAAATTTCAATTGTATTGTTGGTCTTTTTGATGGAAATGGTAAATGGGTTACTGAATGTCAATATATTGAAAATTTGGTTTAGGATCACTTCGTCCAACTTTTCACCACTTTTGAGGAAGTATCCAATTCTGCCTCTTTAAGATTTACTCTTGACTGGCCTAGACTTTTTACTTTAGAAGCTCAATCCCTTCTTGAAGAGGTTTCCCCTGTTGATATCGCCAAGGCAGCCTGGTCTTTCAAACTCCTGAAAGCCCCTGGTCCAAATGGCCTTCACCCATTTTCTTTCCAACAATGCTGACATGATGTTAAACAGAAAGTAATTAGGACAATTTTTGGGATATTCTCTAAAGCTTTTATTCCGCCTTCGCTAAATGAAACTATGATTTCCCTGATTCATAAGTCCAGAGAAGTTACCTCAATTTCTCAATTTCTTTTGATTAACCTGTGTAATATAGTTTACAATACCATCACCAAAGTACTGGTTATGATGTTTAGACTTATTCTACGCAAGATAGTATCCCCCTTTTAAGGTAGTTTTGTGCTTGGAAGGCAACCTTTGGATAACGCCATTATTGTCTAAGAGATCATGCACTCATTCAAGAAGGTCAAAGGGAATAAGGAAGTCATAGTCATTAAACATGATTTGGAAAAAATGTATGACAAGTTGGAATGGAGCTTCATTAAGAAAGTCCTACACTTTTTTAGGTTTTCGAATTCCTAGATAAATCTTATCATGAGTTGAGTTACTACTACCTCTTACACAGATCTGTTAAATGGTTTTAAGCTTAAGTCCTTCAATCCTTCTCGTGGAATTAGATAAGGAGATCCTCTCTTTTTCTACTTGTTTATCTTATACATGGAATTTCTCAATTTCCAAATCTTTCATGCCATTGATCAAAAGGAATGGCAATTGATTTGAGTATTGAAGAGTGGGTCGATTTTCTCCCATCTTTTATTCACTAATGATGTCATCCTCTTTGGGGTATTGAAGGCAAACATTGGATCTATCTATAAAGGAATCTGGTTAGTGTATTAACTTTCAGAAATCTAGAATAGTTTGCTCTCCCAACTGTCTACCAAGTATAAAGGCTTGGGTAGTTAATTTCTTAGGAATTTAGGAATCCTCGAACATTTGGAAATATCTAGGATTTCCAATCCTTCTTGGGCATTCCTCTTGAAGAGATTTTAATTTCATTGTAGATAAGTGTTTTCAGTGGTGTTAGAAACAGTGGTTTCGGGACCACAAATCAGACGAATAAGTTTGTAATATTTATTATTATTTTATTCATATGAGTTAATTATAGTTATTATGAATTTTGATTTGATTAAATCTTATTTTATTGAATAAATAGTAAAGGTAAGTTGTATGTCCCGAAAGCCAAGTGGTTCTAGAAAATAAGTTATTTTCTAAAAATTGAGATCGTAAATATTTTTAGATCGGAGTTACTATTTAGGTATATAAAGGTTTGGTTCAGAAATTTTATTGTTTAATTAGTTAATTAAAGAAAAAGACTAATTTATAAAAGACATAAAATTTAATTGCTATTGAATTTTAATGATTAAATTACTTAATGAACATAAGTGGAAGGATTTAAATGGTAAATATACCATTTTTATTGTAACACCCCTTACCCGTATTCATTACCGGAATAGGTACGAGGCATTACCGAAGTTTACTGAACATTTTCAGATAATTCTGAGTCATTTATTATTCATATTTTAAAGATAATCATAACGTCTCTCTATTGGGACCTCGAAGCCCCAAACATACATTAAAAACCAACTGGAATTAAATCAAAATCATAAAAAATTTCATAAAATCTTAAATTTTATTTTCATCTAAGTACTTACCATTTCAATGCTTCTTATAATTAAACATGTTACCATTCAATCAATAGTTTGACACTTGTCTAAGCGTCAAACAACATCATTGTTAGTATACTTGCACATATTTCATATAAATTCAATATTGATATACTTATTTTCTCGACATGTCACACTTGAGTTTAATAATTGTCTTTACTTATATAATTTCCTTGTATCAACATATCAAAGATAATCATATATGTACATGTCATGAAACATATCATTCTCTTACCGTTTCTTCATAAGTATATATCAATCGTTTCATTATATCAATATTTCATGCTCCATCATTTCCATATATTTTATGTATATTTATTCCGGTAAAGTTTATATCAAACTTAATATAAATTATATTCCATGTACTTATTCTTATTTCATTTATCTATCTTCATAATTATTTCATACAACTATTTTGTACATATATTTCCATATGACCAGTTCTTGTAAACATTTCACCCAACCATTTCATATAACCATTCGTCATTTGATACATATTACCTGAATATCAATTGTTCAATAAATGTCATCGCGTCTCCCATCCACGGTCTTATTTATCTTTGACATGATGCCATAGTGTCTTTCAACTATGGTCTTACTCATTTTCTGTCATGTTGCCATGGTATCTTTCAACCATGGTCTTATTCATTTCATGTCTTATTTGCCATGGTATCTTTCAACCATGGTCTTATTCATTTCATATCACATTGCCATGGTATCTTTCAACCATGGTCTTACACATTTCATATCAAGTTGCCATGGTATCTTTCAACCATGGTCTTACACATTTCATATCAGAGAGCACACTCCCGCGAACCTCATCCTTACAGTGGGATTACCAGTCCAGGCTAAATCCCCTGTAATATAAAGTCATAGAGTATTGTCGGGATTACCAGTCCAGGCTAAATCCCCTGCAACGACAATTACTCTAATGAGCTTGGATCCGAATTACGATCCAAAGGCTAAATTCAGACCCTAATTCGGATTACCCGTCCGGGCTAAATCCATTTTACACATATTCTTCGGGAGGGCTATATCAGGATAGGATCACCCGTTCGGGCTTGATCCTTTTTACCGTCAATTCCTTTTCAAAGATCCATCGAAATTTCCTTTCATTCAACCGGGATTTCTTCCCCCTTTTTATCAAATATATCAATGTTTCATAAATTTCCATATAATGAACATTCAAATCATGTTCATATCAAAAACATGCATTTCAAGCATTTAAGAATATAATTCAAGTTACATGAACTTACCTCATTACTTGTTTGTGTTTATAATTTTATTAATCCGATATCTTTTCTTTTCCACGATCAAATCTCTTATTTGAGTCGTCCGGATCTTTATAAATAAATTTGATCATCATTTTCATTCATTTCATATTCTAATGTATTTAATTAATGCTCTGGGAAAAATTACCATTTTGCCCCTAAACTTTTATTTAATGACGATTTCATCCTTAGGGTCAGGAAAATAAAATTCTTGCAATTTAATCCTTATTTCCAGCTATTATTCTCATACATATTGATAACAGCCCATGAATTCTATAAAATATCAGAATTTTCCATAATTTAAACACTTTTCAATTTAATCCCTAAAAACATGTTTTTCCCCAATCTTGAACTAAATTAACAATTTCATTCAATTTTGTAATTTAAATAATAAAATAGTTCATTTCATACAATTTGGTCATTTCTGACATTTTTAAAAAATTACCCATAAAGTTTTACTTTTATTCAATTTAGTCCCTGAGCCTAAAACATGCAAATTAGCCATGTTAGATGAATATTCATACATATTTTCCTCCTCCTCCTCTCCATTCCACATCCTTAATGTATATAACACACTTGTACGTAATATTATCTATAATTTTTATTATTTACTTTTATGAATATTCAAGCTGTCCATCATCTCCTTGCTATCTTTCTCTCTTGATGGCTATGGAAATTCTTTCAATTTTTAGGTGAAAATAATGAATTTTTGGTAGAATGACTAAATTGTAAAGAAAGAAAACTTGTTTTCTTCTTCTTCTTATACGTGGGTTTGCATGGGAAAGGAAAGGTGATGATAATTCTTTATCTTTCCTTCCTTTTATACTAAATAAATAATAATAAAATAATAATGAAATAATAATAAAATAATAAAATATCTTATTAAAATAATATATATCTAATTAAATAATCATAAAATATCATCAACATCATCATTACTTTCTAGATTTCTCTCTCTTTCAATTGACCATTTTGCCCTTTATTATCTTTTAAAATTTCATCCTTGAGTCATCATTTAATTTGGTAAAATTGCAATTTAGTCCCTCATAGTTCTTCACCTATTCAATTTGGTCCTAATCCATCCATTTTCCTTAGTTTCTAGATCATTCCACTATTAAAATATTTACACTATTGGTCCTTTAACCTTTTCATATTTACACTTTAACCCCTCAAATTTTAAGTATTTATTCTTGTGCAACAAAACTTTTCTCACTTTTACAATTTAGTCATTTCTTGAATTAATATATCATAATATACTTCTCAATATTGACATAACTCGAAATTACCCTTTTTGTCACTTTATTTTCTTATTTTACTATATTACGGATAATATTTTACTGTAAAAATTTTCGGGGTATTACATTTATATAGTGGGACAGTAGGTAAATTTTATACATTTTATGCATTAGATTTTAATGTTAATAATAATAAAACATATAATAATAAAAGTAAAATATAACAAAATCATCATCATGTTTATTTTTCTTCTTTGGAAACTGAATGTTCCATTGAAGTGCATTCAAAGTTTCGGTCATCTCCTTTGTCTTTGCATAGTATGTAACTTTGATCCGTTTTTAGTAATTTTTTTGTGTTTTTTGAGGTCGCTATAGTTTAATCTAGTTAACCCAGGGATTAATTTGTAGAACTGTAAAATGTTTTAAATTATTCCATTGATGAATTGGTGATGTTTTTGAAGTTTTATAATAGATTTATAAGCTTAATAGTCAAATAAGACAATTTTGTAAAGTGATTTTGGTTAATTTTTATGTTAAAGGACTAAATTGCTAAAATAGTAAAGTTATATGGAATTTTTGTGAAATTTTGATAAATGTGGGCTGATTAGGGACTATATAGAAATTCTCTAGCATGGGTTTTGCTTAAATGTGGATAATTTGTAAGTATCGGGTTTAGGGACTAAATTGCATAAATAGTAAAATATTAGGGTAATTTTGTAAATTTGCAATGAAAGGGCTCATAAGCTTAAGCTTAATAATTTGAGATGTTTGGATGGATTAATTGAATGAAAATTATTATTTAGATCAAGAAACGATACAATTGGACTCGAATCGTGGAAAAGCTAAATTAACGGATTAGTAATCGGCCTTGTTTTCGCAACCGTTTTTGGTCTAGGTAAGTTCGTATATTGTTTAAGCTTGTTAATTTTTATTTTGGATGAATGTTTAATTAATTTTGTGTCTTGCATAATTTTAATTATTTATAAAATGTTAACCAGTGATTTGAACTAAATCATAATGTTAATCAAATTGATGATTATGTGTGAAAAACGTGAATTTCATGGATGTATATTTGAGATGGTATAATGGAATGAAGTTAAAGGATTAGATATGGAATCTGTCCCGTTTGAACCTCGTGAATACTTAGGATACAAATGATATTGCATTAGAGGTTATTTACAGTTTCGGGTGCTGGTCTTGGATGTCCTACCGATGGCTGAGGTCCTGCATTTGTTACAGATTCTCCATAGCTCATGTGAGTAGCATCGTGTAGCCTAACTTCCCGACCCACAGTTGTGTGAGCAAGCCCATTTCATAGCTCATGTGAGCATATATGGTTACATGTTACATTCACAACTTGTGTAAGCATTTCTCGAGTATCCAATATTATTTCATTTGGTTCAACAGGTGATAAAGGCTTAAATGAATGTGTATATATATGAAATGTTATGTGATTAAGACATGTAAATTGGAAAATGTTTATATAAATACTTGAAGTGGAAAGCTATGTTATCGAATATATGATGGATGAAATATGTTCGGAAATGTTTATTATTACATGTTCCATGATTTGTTGGAATTATATGTTTAGTTGATACATCTACTAACCTTGTGAAGTTGTGTGTATAGGAATAAAATGTGTGCACATGATCTAATGAATGAACTCATGCTTGAATGGGTTAAATATAACATGTTTGGTAAGTTTAAGTTCACATTATAAGAGCTTACTAAGCTAATTGTTTATGTTAGTTGTTTATCTTTCTGTAGGTCAACGAAAAGTTTGATTAGTTGGAATCAAGTCGGAGTGCATTCACACTATGCATCCTTCATATTAGTAGAAGTTTTGGTTATTTTGATTTTGGGTTATAAATGGCATGTACTAGGAGCCTTTAAGTTATTTTGTTTATGATGATGTTGTTTATAAACTAGTTTGAGTAAGCTTTGTGGTTGTATATATATGTTTGACATCTTTGGGTTATGTTTGAGACTTGAAGTGCTTATAGTTATTGTTAAGTGCCTACTATGATTAATTTGAGATATGGTTAATAGTTGTGATGAAAAGGAGGAAATGACACATCTTTAAGGTAATGTTTTGTAAATATTGAGATGTGTTTGTTTGGGTGTTTATTTTGTGGTACCAATGAGGGTACATTGGTTAGGTATTGAAGTTAATTTTTATTTGGTGTATTATGGTGTGTTTGATGCAATTTGAATAGGTAAAAATGGTTAGAATTGGTTTGTCTTGGTGTTCAAAAAAGGATTGATGAATTGACTTGCATTAAGGGTCATTTTGGAAGTACACAGCCTAGGACACGGGCTATCACATGGCCGTGTGTCACACATGGTCACCTCACACGGTCGTGTGTCATTTTAATTTTAAGTGCAGGTTGGTCCACACGGTCTCAAAGAGTTACACGGCCTGGCAACACAGCCGTGTGACCTTATTTCGAATATACATACAATTTGACACACGACCTGTGACACGACCGTGTGATGTTATTTCGAATACTCACTCGTGCGAGCACACAATCTGAAACACGACCTTGTGTCTCATATTTCGAATTGTACACGATTAGCCACACGACCATGTTTCTGAGCCATACGACCTAGGCTTTTCACACGGCCGTGTGACCTTTGTTTCCAAAATTTTTAGATTTTTCTAAAATTTTCTATTTCATTTCAAATTAATCCCTGATTGTTCCCAAACTATTTTTAAGGCATCGTAAGCTCGATTTAAGGCCCATAAAGGTATTTATGCTTTGAATGAAAATTGGAATTAAATGTTAATATTTTTAAATTGGTTAATTGTTCTATGTGATGTTAATTATTTCAAATTATATTATAATACTCCATAACCTTAATTTGGCAACGAAGACGAGTTAGGGATGTTACAACTCATCCATGAAAAGGATAGTATTTGGGCTAAGTTGGTCATGGCCAAATGTGTCTACGATCTTAGGAATTCTTTATCGGCTTGAAATGTTTTACCGACTTGGAAATCCCTCCAGAGTATTAGCTCGCTCCTAGCTTCTGGATTTAGATAGGTGATAAAGGATGGTCATTTTGTGAACTTTTGAATGGATAACTGGTTGAGCATGGGACCTTTGAGAGAATTGCTCCAATGACCGTTACTAAGGGAGGAGGAACTCATGACTTTTAAACAAATGCAGGACAAGTAGGAAGATCAAGGGCCTTCATGTCTTTCTTTGAATTTACCCCAAGTTTTAATTGATACATTGATGAATACCCCCATTCCAAATTTGCCCAATGTCCTTGATTCCTTATGCTAGGGGTGCAGGACTGATGTGAACTTTTATTTGCCTAATGCTTTTGATATTGCTACTAGTATTGATACCAAAATCCTCGATCCTAATGCAAAGACCACTCAAGATTAAATTTTTTCTTTGAAAATGTGGGTATCACGCATTTCCAACAAGGACCTTCCTTAGAAGTAGACATCTTCTATTGGAAGACCCTTGTCCATGGTGCTCTGCAACCCCTGAAGAGATCTTCCATATTCTTCAAGATTGTGCTACTACTCAAAATATTTATGAATCTTTGTCTAATTTGATTCTTTGTAGACTGAGACCTCAGTCCTCTTGGATAGACTAGCTTATTGTTAACTTGTCCTCTAAGGAATAGACTTCTTCTCCTAGCCTCCCCTGGTATATGGTGTTTGTATTTGCTCTTTGGGAATTTTGTTGACTCAAAATGTTGTTATTTTTGGAACTCCTCGTCCCCCCAAAAAAATTGTTCATAGAGTGTTATCAGCGATAGGGGAATTTGTTGCTTATTCTTCTATAATTCATCGTATTCCTCTCCCCACCTTTGCCCTGATCTACTAGAAACCTCTTGATAGAAACTGGTTCAAACTTAATATCGAGGGGTCAGCTCTTGGAAATCTAGGAAAGGCAAGAGTAGGAGAAATTATTCGAGATTATCAAGGCAATTAAGTGATTGGCTTCTATAGACACCTTCCTTGTGCTAGTAGTGTCAAAGTCAAACTGTAGGCACTTAAAAACGGGCTTCAACTAGCTAGATCTTTTAACCTTAACGACCTTGAGATTGAAGTTGGTGCCGCCATTGTTATTTCCTTCATGTCAAATAATAACTCTACTTTTTTGACTTTATCTCCTTTGATTAATGAGTGCAAGATGTTATCGCAATCTTTGACTACTAGACTTTTGCTGCATGTTTTTTGATAAGGGAAAAAATGCGTTGATGCACTTGCCCGATTAAAGAGTAGTTTCCAGTTTAACTATTCTTCGGATGATGGTTTACCTTTTTGTTTTCTTAAAGTTTGTATTAATCCACCTAATTGTTTAACTACTCTTTTAAATTTTTATGAATCTATTTCTTTTTTCCAACAAAAAAGAAAATCATTAAGAATCCAATAAATCAATTTACTAGGTTCAAGGATCAAACAATAATGATATTTTAAATTTACAAACTTTCTAATTTGGATAAACTACATCCAATGTTACAAAACTATTAGTAACTTTACGTTTTGGACACCCAACTTCAAAAATTTATAAAATGATCAGTAAACTATTAAAAAAATTTCATTTGTCACAGGGCTATTAAAATCGTTGTCGTATGATATTCTTTGTTCATAACTCCTACACCAACCAAAAACTCTCCTTCCCCTTCTCTCCTATGGTTCACTTTTTTTTTTTCATGAAACAGTCCAATGACTTTGATAAAATTTTTGAATAGTTTAGTGACTTAAATGAAAACTTTCGAATAGTTTAGTGACTATTTTGTAACTTTTTAAAATTGAGTGACCAAAATGTAAACTTACTAATAATTTAGTGACTTTAAATATAATTTACCCTTTAAGTTTATTGTTGAGACTTCAATTTTTATAATTACTAATATTTTTAGTCGACTAATTATTGATAAAGTGATAAATTATTTATGTTATTTAAATTTTCATTCACATCTGATCCCAAATTACCATTCCTTCTACCCCTTAATGGAAATATATATATATATATATAAATTATTGTTTGTTTAACCAGTGTATGTAAACATCAATTATAGTATTTATACTCATTATGTGATAATCTAATATTAGTTCACATATCTCTTTCGATAAACATTTTTTTCAAATAAATGCAATAACTGACAATTATTTTTGGTAAATTTAAATGCATTGATGAATATGTTATTATCATTTTTTTAAGAGATATGTTACTATATATAGTAATTACGAATTTAAGACTCCCATTTCCATATTCCAAAATATAATAATATGATTGATACTACTAAAATCATCACATGAAAATGAAATATACCTAAATATGTGTATCATACATAAATATGCTCATAATTCAATAATCAATATACATATGATTTTTCCTTCCACCAATAACATGAAGACAAATTTGTATTATTAGGCATATGTTTTTTTTAATTAAAAGAAATAATTATTAGCCATATATTAATAACTTTAAATCGGGTGTTTAAAATATAATTAATCAAATATAATTAGAGGTGTTGATGGTATATTGGGTCAAGTTTATATTTAGTAGCATACATAGTTATTAAAGATGTTCAAATTTGTATCCATTCGTTCATATTTTTAAATTATTAATTTAAGCTTCATCCACATTATTTTTATTTAATATAATATTTTTTACTATTAATATATATTTTATTATTTTTTAATAAAAATAATATATTTTTAATATTTATATTATAATATAGTATATTTAATTTTTATATGATATAGATTATATAATACATCAAATAAAAAAGTATATATTACAAATTTGAAAACAATCCAAGCCTCATCAAGTTGAGTTTGAGTTTTTAATATCTATACTATTATTTAAATCATTATGGTGTCATAAATTAATCAAGCACCGACTAAATTAAAAAGTGACTAAAAAGTAAATTGTACTTTTATGAGAGTATTTTTACATTTTTATAAATTAAAATTTATATGATAAAATTTGAAATAATAACCTTATAAATTTTAAACCTTTTAGTTTTTCCATTTAAATCAAAATGATAATTTGATTTTTATATAAACTTTTAATAAATATATTTATTAAAAGATTAATATTTCATACACCACTAATTTACCTTTTCAAATATCAGATAAGTCAAAAGTAATCAAATGTGGTCTAAAATAACGAGAAATTATTTTATAAAACTTTCTCACCACATTATCTATAGTCATTTTCTAATTATTTAATAACATTTCAGTAATTTTTTCTATATCATTAATACATAATTTTAGTATTTTTTTACCTTAAATCCTGAACCTTAAATCTAGAATCTTGAATTTCAAACTCTAAACCCTAAACTAAGTTTAGGGTTCGATGTTCAAATTCAGGATTCAAAGTTTAGAGTTCTAAATTTAGAGTTTAATGTAAAAAAATTATCAAAATTATATATATATATATATATAACATAAAAAAATTATTAAAATATCATTAAATAATTAAAAATAAATCATGAATGATTTGATGAGAAAGATTTATAAAATAAATTCCCCTAAAATAATATATTTATAAAAAAAATCATAAATTTTCTTTTTATTTGTTTGTTATGTATATGTAGGGTCCGCACTTCCCTGCCCTTTCTCGTTGTTCACTCAAGACGAAAAGAACTCTCACTTTCATTTTTTCAACCATCAAATTCTCATTTCTCACCAATTTTTTTCTCTTCCGAAATGGAGAGCCAAGAAACATTAAACGCAGAACTCGAAAATCTATCACCATGCGGCAGTGGAAGAAGGAGTACAAGCAACCATTCAAGTTCACCCGAGTTCGAGTTCTGGATGGTCCGAAACCCGCCTTTTCCCGAACCCGACCTCATCTCTGCCGATGAACTATTCGTTAATGGCGTTCTCCGTCCTCTCCATCTCTTACCCAACAAACAACCCGAAGAGAACCCACAAATAGACTCAAATCAACCCGCATCACAACCTCATATACCCGACCCGGACCCCGAACCTGACCCTATTATAACATCGGATCCGGTTCCTGTATTGTCAGCTTCGAAACGGTGGAGAGATATCTTTAAGAAAGAAAAAGGAAAAAACGGAAAACAAAGTAAAAAAGACAAGGATAAAGAGAAAGAGAAGAAGAATCTTAGTCCGAGACAAAGCGGTGCCAGTGGAGCTGAGTTGAATATAAATATTTGGCCTTTTTCAAGGAGCAGATCTGCCGGTACCCGGCCCAGGATGACAGCCCGGTCGACGGGTACCCGTAAGGTAAGTAGCGCCCCATGTTCCCGAAGCAACTCGGCGGGTGAATCCAAGTCTCGAAAGTGGCCGAGCAGCCCCGGCCGGGCAAGGGTTCACTTGGGCCGAAGCAGCCCAGTTTGGCAGGTCCGGCGTGGAAGTTCCCCCGCAAAGACTGTCGATGTTACGGGTCGGAGTGCTGAAAAGAGTAGCGTTAGAAAAGAAGTTACCAAGACGCGTGGCGGTAAAATTGGTACGAGTGGAAACAACGCTAACAAAGCCAAGGTTTTGAATTTGCATGAGACAATGTGCATTGGGTATAGGCATGATTTGAATTGTAGAACCGATGAAAATAGTGCGATGCTCGACGGTATTAGTACCGGCAGCGATGATGGTGGCAATGTTAGAAGCAGCAACGCCAACGTTGGAAGTGGTAGTAATTTTTTTAATTTGCGCAATCTTTTCACTAAGAAAGTTTATTAAGCGTGTTAATCATTATTAACCCCTTTCTTTTCCCTTTTAAAACACCTTATTTAGTTGGGTGAATATATCTCATTAAGTTGGATATAAATAGTGTTTTTAATTTTTTTTTCTCTTAAATATTTGTGTAGACAGAAAACTAGTTCTTGTAAATCTTACTATTTGTTTTGTACTACTTGTACGTATTTTAATTAGAAATGTAGTATTTTCGCCAATAAAATGTACATCTTTTAGAGAAAACTCAGTGTGCAATTGATGAATCAAATCTTCAATGGCTTTAGTGGAGCTGTCTGTGATGACTATGTCATCAACATACACCACAAGGTAAATGGTAACCTTTAAATCTTTGTAGATGAAAAATGAAAGACGAGAAGCACTCGGTGCTTTGCAAATCAACTGTGTGATGCTTACAAACTAGCTCTGAACCATCGACGTCTAATCTTTGTAAACCCCACGTGAATTTTGAAGAAGCATGGGTGTAGAAGTGGGTTTAAATTCCTCATCAATCACCTGTTGTGTACCATTTGCATAAAGGAAACATGTGGTCATCAAAGATTACATTGCTAGACACAAGTTCTCCCATGCTCATCTTGACATTTTATACCTATGATGCATAGGACTGTACCTAAGAAAGGTACAAGCATGTGACCTAAACGCCTACTTATGAGAGTTAAAAGGACTTTTCATAAGATGATGAAAGTCTACGAAGCACCTTAGAAGGTAAACTATTGATTACATTCATCAACAATTACAAAACTACTATTTGTCACTATGGCAGGCATGTGTGAGCTAACAAAGTGATGGACTCCCTCGCTGATAGAGACGATATTGTCCTCCTTCTATAACCTCTAACAGCACTTCATTTATCATACTTAACAACATAGTGCGCCATGAAATTCAAAATAAAAATGAGTATCCTTAGCAAACTTAAAAATTTATATGAGATTTTTTGTGTGTGATATACTTAACAAGCTGCACCTCCACTATTGCTGACCCATCTGATTGAGTTTTTTGAAACTGTGAAATTTGTGGGATTTTTTTAATATTGATATTCTTGATAAATTTGGGAATTTTAGAAATGGATAAAGGTAAAGTTTGAAAAGAATGGTTTTCTTTTTTCATAAATTCCAAATTGGCATTATTATATGTAAAATACATGTCATATCGATGTAACTTTTAGCTCTACAAATGCAGACGAGCTGTGAAGTAGAAATACCTAGAATAATCCTTATTTGAACGCATTGGAAAAAGCTCGAGCCTTATTGTTTTGAAAGATTTTACTTTAATATAGCTAACTCATAATTTGGTCTCAATTTTTTTTAAAGTAGAATAATTTCATTAAAAGGTTACCAAAGAGTACACAGTCCCAAAAGCCTAGAAAGTAAAACATGAAATACATGGGTTAAAATGGTCCAACCCAACCCAAAAGGAGACAAATCCTACTCCTCCCATTTTTAATCTGCTGCAGTTGGAGCTGCTTATAAGCCAGACCATCTGTACAAGCTTGAATATATATCCGAAAAATGAATTTGGATAAAATTTAGGGCTCATTTTTTATATGGATTGAGTTTTAGGTAAGAATTTTTTTGCTTGAGTTAGACCTAATTCAAATATATTATGTTATAAAAATTAATTATATATGTTAAATAATTATTATATATATTGAATCACTAACCTTATAACAATTAAATTCATTAGTTAAAACCTTAAAAAACTAACCCAACCCAAAATATAAAATTTTAAAAAAAAATTATATTTAATACAATAAAATATTTATTATATTTATGGTAATGTTTTTAATATAAATAATTTTAATGTGTTAAAAAATATGTATTTTACTTTTTTTTAGTGCATTTAGTGTATTATATATATTTTTTAAAATTTTGTTTTTAAAATAAAAAATGAATCTAAAAAATCAAATTTGGGAGGGTTGAGTTGAGTCGGATTCGGATTTACCTTTCTTAAATTGAGTTAAATTTGGGAAAAAAGGAAGTAAATTTATTTTTCAAGACATGCCCGAGCTTAGAAATTTTTTCTAACTATCTTGTATGGGCCCGACCGACCAATAAGCACCTCTAGTTGTAGTGGGATAAGGCGAGGAAATGGGAACCTCAATCCCGATGAAGCTTTCGTACTCCTGATCTACATGCTTGTTATCAAGGAGAAGCCAAGACCTATGGAGGGTCCAAGAGTTCCACCGTTGACTCTGTGGAACACGTTTGGACTATCGATTGCTGTAAACCTTGAGCCTTTGAGAGGGAATCAACATCCAAATCGCAAAGATCTATAACAATTTGATTGACATCGCCATGCACGAGCCTTCAAGGCCAAATGTCAACAATGTTCTACCCTATGCAACATCCTTGCCAAAAGGAACAAAAACAAGGCCAAGAAGACTTTCGACCAGACTAAAGAAGACAAAATCTTGGACAAAAAACTATGGAAAGCCCATGGGAAAGTTGATGATTTCTCCTCCATCTGTACGGCAATTGAAAACCAAGTCGAAGTGGGGAGGGACCTAATTATTCTACCAAAAATAAAGAAAAGGAAAAGAAGAGGACAAGAATGAAGATCGAAAGGAGACATGAAGGGAGAGAGAGAGGAGAAAGGAACCGACCACTTTCGGTCGCTAAAGTGTGGCAAAACTAGTTCTTAGGAAATACAAAATGTGAAAGAAAAGTACAAAGACAAGGAACCAAAGAAAATTGAACATTTAAGCTTATTAATAATTCTATGTGTTAAGATCGATCCGATTTAAGCAATGAACAAGTAAAAATAGCAGAATAAATTGAGAAATTGAACACACAAATTTAACGTGGAAAAACTCTTCCAAAAAGGATAAAAACCACGGACAAAGATAATTTTACTATAATGGCAAAAGAACGAAAAATACAAAAGATGGAGATAAAAAACTAAACCTCAAAAACTTGAAAACAAAGAACCCTCAAAACGTAAACACAAAATTCTCTAAATGTGTTATGAGTTCTAATATCTAATGGGTGTTTTTTTCTAAGGTTGTAAAAGAGTCTATTTATAGACTAAATTAGCAAGTCAAATAAACTATGCGAATAAATGCTAAATATATTATACTAATAAATACTAAATCTTCTAGAAAGAAAATATATTATGTTTAACTTAACTTGTAAGTAATCTCTTAAAATTTGGGTCACACAACTCTAACAATCTCCACCTTGACACGAATTCTTTCAACTCCATCTTTGCCAAAGCCCGCCACTGGCCTATCTTGAACTATGCAAGGAATTAACTGAGTAGAATCTGTGCTTAGAAGCTGGAAGACTTCTAGCCTTCGACTTGTGCACTGCCAAATCAAAACTAACCTATGTCTGATTTTCACGAACACAGTGCACTAACTTTTCAAAACCTGCATCCAAAAGAGAACCTCTCTTCAACGAAACAGTCATACCTTTTTCCCTCCTATGACCAAGTTGCCTCTACTCCGAACGAGTTGACTTTGGCTCCGTGACGGACGAGGGACGTCTGATTTCACCGGTCACCGTAGAACTTTCCAGAATATAAAGACTGCCGGTTCTTTTACTTTTTAACAAAACGAGAGCTCCACGAGATCCTTTAATACTGCTCGACTCAATGTTGACTCTGCATCCTTTCAAAGTCTAAAATACTCAAGGAGATGAGATTCTTTTGTACATGAGGTACATACCTGATATCTGAGAGTGTCTTAATTGTCCCATCATGTATCCTAATTTTAACAGTACCAATACCAATTACCTTACTAGATGAATCGTTTCCCATGCGCATAATTCCACCTTTAAAATTGAACTGTATGTGGAGAACCATTCTCTATTGGGACACATGTGGAAAGAACATTTTGAATCTAGGATCCACTCGGACGTGAGCTTGGAGTTATCGTTCGTTGACATTAACAAGAAATCATCACCGCTTTCATCGGCCAAATTAGCACCAACTACATCTTCCTATTTACTCTCGGCAACTCTTTTATTTCGCAGTTTATAACAATCTGCTTTGACGTGACCTAACTTTTACAATAGCGACACATTTTGTCTCGTTTCTTTGATGCTACCAACACGGAAGCTTGCATATCTGCCTTGCTATCCAAACCAAACTCATTGTCGACTTTGTCTCTACTCAACAAATGACCCTTCACATCTTCGAACAAGAGTTTGTCTTTGCCATAAATCAGGGTCTCCCTGAAAGACTTGTATGAAGGGGGTAAAGAGCATAATAATAGCATAGCTTGATCTTCATCATCAATCTGAACCTCAACGTTCTTTAAATCATTTAAAAAAGTAATAAATTGATTGATGTGATCTCTAAGAAGCTCACCTTCGTTCATGCGAAACGTAAATAGACGTTGTTTCAACACTAAACGGTTAGCTAGAGACTTAGTCGCATAAAGAGTTTCTAACCTTTTCCACAAGACAGATGAGATCTTCTGCATTAATACCTCCTGAAATACCGTATTCGTGAGGCACAACTGGATTCCAGATAAGGCCTTTTCATCAAGCTCTTCCCATTCTGTTTGATTTAGATTTTCAGGCTTTTTCCTAGTAATTACCTTTTTCAATCCGGTTTGAACTAGAATTGTCATCATCTGAACTTGTCACAGATTGAAATTTGTCTCACCATCGAACTTCTCAATTTCAAACTTTGTTGCTGCCATCTCTGAACGGGCTGATCTATGAAAATTGAACTAGCTTTGATACCACTTGTTAAGATCGACCCAATTTAAGCAACGAACAAGTAAAAATAACAGAATAAATTGAGAAATTGAACACATAAATTTAACGTTAAAAAACTCCTCCAAAGAGGATAAAAACCACGAGCAAAGATAATTTTACTATAATGACAAAAGAGCGAAGAGTACAAAAGATAGAGATAAAAAACTAAACCCCAAAAACTCGAAAACAAAGAACCCTCAAAACATAAACACAAAATTCTCTAAATGTGTTATGAGTTCTAATATCTAATGGGTGTTTTTTTCTAAGGTTGTAAAAGAGCCTATTTATAGGCTAAATTAGCAAGTCAAATAAACTATGCTAATAAATGCTAAATATATTATACTAATAAATACTAAATCTTCTAGAAAGAAAAATATATTTTTGTTTAACTTAACTTGCAAGCAATCTCTTAAAAATTAGGTCACACAATTCTAGTAACATGTTATTGTCAACATTTATTTGAAGTAATGGTTAAAGTTCTACGTAAAAAATTATATGGGTTCAAATCTTGATATCTCCTTTTATTAGGCATCTAGATGAGACGGATTAAAATTTTGATATCCCTTTCTCATCTTTTAGTATTGTATTTATAAAAAAAAAAATGCTTCTTTTGGTTTCAAGAAACAAATACCATTTTCATTTTTGTTTTCTTGGAAAATGGAAAAAAATAAGAAATATTTTGGTTGGTATTTTTAAAAATAATTTTTTGATAATAAAAAAAATAAAAATATGTGAAAATTAGAAAATAATAAAGAGTTATTTTCATTGTTTTGACTAAAAATGTTTTGTAAAAATGAAAAATGATGAAAAAAAAAATTAAGTTTAACTAAATTCGCTTTGGCTTAAACCCATATAAAGGAAAAAATATTCTTTTTTTTCAAACTTTTTTGCTAATATTAAATTAGGTTTATTAGTTTGAATTCATATAAATATAATTTTATTTTGAGACAAATAATTATCAAATATGTTTTCATTATTAAAAATATTTTTATTTTTAATTTATCAAATGTGTTTTTTAATTTAAAAAATAGAAAATAAAAAAATTATATTAAAAAAACCAAACCAAGTATTTATGGCATCGAATAATAATAAGAAAAAGAATTGTGAATTTAGTGAAGACCGGGTTGGAAGATTGGGTATAGTTTGAGTTTGGTAACTGAAGAATCTAAGTTGGATATTGGAATAGCCCACCCAATAACCTGTTGGGTTAAAATGGTCGAATAATATTATTGTTGTTAAATTATTATTTTTGAAATTAGCACGACATGACATTATTATTAATTAGTTTATAGCAGTGAAAAATAATTGTATGAAATTATGATTTTATGTTCTTTTTATTTAACATAATAAATTAAATTTTTTCTCTTAATTTTTTACTTTTTCTTCTTAAAGAATTTAAATTTAACTAAAAATATTAAAATAAAAAATTTAATTTGTCATATTACTATTAGAAAGAGATAAGAGTAATGTGTAATTATAATTTCATATAATTATTTCTCTCTGGAAGTATGTAAAAATATAAATTAAATAGAAATATGGATTATGTTTTTGAGTATAAATCACATTTATAAATTTATGGTGTTTCATTTTCATTTTTGAGAGAATTTGGTTTAATTAAGCTCGGTACTTATTCTTTTCATACTTTTAAAATATAGGCCTTTTACTATGAAGAATTGTGGTTGTTAATGACTGCAAAGAAGGATTAAATTACAAAAGTCTAACTAGTATAGGGACCGAAAGCAATTAAACTGGAGAATTTTGGACATCCTTAGTTCCAGAACTTCCAGGTTCCAGCCCAACATGCAATTTACATTTTTACTCTTGTGGAAGAAGAAAAGACTGCTTGCTTCCACATCTAAGAAACCTGCTTTCTACCATTAGCCACTGACGTTTTCCAGTGCTTTCCAACCTTAGCTTTTAAACAAACACAGAAGGGAGGAATCTAGAGAGGCTAAGCGAGTGCGGTTCCATTTTTATCTCCAATGGCAGTTTTCGACCGGCTTGTAAGGACTACTGCTCGTTCATGGCGAAGGATCGTCTCTCCTAAAACCCTAACCCCTTTACCTTCTTCCTCGCGTCAGCTCCCTCCTCCTCCTCTCTACCACTGTAAGTTTCTTCCTCTATTTCTTCTATTTCTTTTCCTTAAATTTTTTACACACTCAATGACGGGAAATTAAGGGATCAAATGTGTGAATCAATTAAAAATGGACTGAAATTTCTGTTTGCAATTTAGTCAAATGGAATTTGCTTTCGTAAAAATTTGATTGTCATTTGGTGATTAACAATGTTTTCTCCTTGGGATGCTTTCGCTTAAATTGGTTTACTTGGATTAAAAAAAAATTGTTTTTGTGCATTTATCTGATGCTTCTTTGTTGATTGATTGGCTGTTGGACTGATGGTTTATTGCTAGTGAAGGTTTAGCAAGTCTTGGTGTTTAGGCTGTGTTGCCTAGATTGCTTATATCGTGGTGGGTTGCATTTTCCATTTTAATCTTTTGGGAAGATATTCTTATTATCCTTATATGCAGGTTTCCCTCGAAGCTCAAATTTTACTATTGGGTCAGATGTCCAGCAGCTAAGATTGGTGGCTGCTGCTTCAGGGTCATACTCTATACTTCCGGCTGTGTTAGCTGGTTTGTTTGGAGCGGGAATGATAGAAACAACTTATGCTGATGCTGATGAGGTTTGTGCGATTTATACTTCTTGGTACAGTTGATGATGTTCCCTGCATCATTTTTATTTTGGCCCCCGTCTTTTGTTAATATAAAAATCTTCTGACTATTGCAAAAAATATTTTCTGATGAGGAAAATCCTATACTATTTTTGGAAATTGACATTGCTATTTTACCATTTTGCCTCTTCAGAAAATAGTATAAATAGCAAGCCATTCTTCTCATTTTACACAACACAACAAAAGGCAAACAACTTTTCTCATTCTTCTTTTCTCTGAAATTTTGGTGTTTTACTAAATTACATTAAAGGGATATTCTGTCTAGACCGTCTGTGACCCATTCAATCTTTCTTGAGAATTGAACTTAGTGTGGTTTAACCGGTTTTCTTCCAATTATTTCTCGGTCTTATTGTCCGGTTCCTTTTGAGAAGAACAATACCAATTATGTTTCACTTTTTTTTATTCGAGCGTATGAATATTGAGGTACTGTGTTAACTGTGGGGGTGACGTCCACTACACGATTACATTTATCCCGGTGAATTTGTTTCCAAGGCAGTGGTTCTTCCAGTGATTATTTCATTTATTTACGTTCTGTTTATTTGTCCTATCAGTGCTAACGATTTTGTTTTGCAGTAGTATATTTCCAACAATTTAGAAGCAAATTCATACTACTGTTTAAACATGACAATCGGGTAAAGGAAAACGAATTACAGTTGTGGATCGTTGTAGCAAGTGAAGTCTCCTATTAAGGCAATCGAGTTTGAGGGCACTTGAGTAGTGCAAGAGTGTGCCTAAGTTGTGTTGGAATGGTTGCAAGCTTCATCTGTGTTGGCCAGTGGGCCATTTTGATCAAGATGAGCTTGGAAGGCCTAGTGAGATTGAGCGGTCAGAGGACCACTCGAGATTATGGCATGGTAAGCCAATTGTAATTTTTGTTGTGCAGGTCAACAGACCTATTGAGTTGAGCAAGGCAGATGCAAGTCTTGACTTTGAGCCGAGCTTGGTACCGCAAGCTTGTAACCCAAGTGGGGGCATTAACGTGGTGGTACACAAGCTCATTCTGCCTAGTCATATTCCTTGTGGTTTAATTTTGGCTTGCCCATTGCAAGCTTAGAGTTGAGTTGTGGGGCTTGAGTGTAAACTCTAGGTTTCATGGCTCCTATATTAGAGGATTATTGAGTCTAAGAGCTAGAACAAGAGAACTAATGGGGGATGTCTTGTTCAGGCAACCTTTGAGATTGAGATCGAGATCGACCTAGTTCGGTGGTGTTGTATGTGTTGTAATTGGCCAAGATGATCACATCTAGTGAGGTGACCTTGGAGGGGTCGAGAGGGCCTAAGTTGAGGATGACCAATGAGTCTGAATTTCCCATGTTGAGAACTTTAGTGTTGGTGCCGCAAGGGGCGGTTGACATAGACTACGTCCAAAGGGACACATCCAACCGGATGTTGTAAGAGTGCGGTTTGTGCTACATCCAGAGGGATACATTTTTTAGTATCAAAGACATGGTAATATTCAGTCGACAAAAGGTCATACCATTAAGGGTCCCTAAAGGTTGTAACTTGATGATTATGTGGCATTGAGTCCAATTGTTCGGTGGAGGATTGAGTATAGACGAGACTACACCAACAATTGTGATGAGACTAAGTTAAGTCTATATTCGATGTGTATTGAATGGATCGTAACCTTAGGCCTTGAAAGTCCAAGATGGACTTGAGACTGAAATATCAAATCGATGCAACAAGGTTATTAAAGTTGTGGCTCTATGTCGATGAGGGCATCAACATAGTAAGTGGGGGATGGTGCTACGGTCCACAATTTACTATGTTAGTTATCAAGGTTGAGCTTTTTCCAAATGGTCTTAAGTGAAATTAAAAGTATAATAACTTGGAAGTTGGAATTTATCGGATACCCTGTAATTCTAGAGGGATGTTGTGATACAAATTGGATGATTGATAAAGTTAGCCTTAGAAGTGGATATGTTTTTACTTTGGCTGGAACAACTATTTCTTGCAAGTCTGCTAAACAGACATGTATTGCTCGCTTCATGATGGAATCAAAATTTATAACTTTTGACTGACCCGGGTAAGAGGCTGAGTGACTTAGAAATTTATGTGCAAAGACTCCTTTATGGAAAAAACGACATCTCCCGTATCTCTATTATGTGATTCACAAGCTGCAATTTGCGTTGCTAAGAGCCAAGCTTACAATGATAAGAAAAGACATATTTCGAATAAAAATATGAATCTGTGAGACATTTAATAAAGAATAGAGTTCTTGCTTTGGAGTATATGAGGTCTGAAAGAAACCTAGCTGATCCACTAACCAAAGAGTTAAGTTGAAAAATGATTCTTAATTCTTTGAAGAGGATGGGTCCTAAGGTCAGTGGTTAAGGAATTGATAATGGATTCCCAACTTAGATTTTTAAGTTCAATATGGTCAAACGAAACCATGAAAAGATACATAGTGTACATTTTACCTATCCCTATGACAAATGATGTACATGCATAAGATTGTGTTTTTACTCTTAATGAATTAATATCCCAAGGTTTGAATGGTCCTATTGAGATGGACTTGATGAATTTACCAACATATGAGGTTGAGTTTCTTACTCTTAATGAGTTCATATTTTAGAGTTTGTGTGGTTCTATTGAGACAGACTTAATGAATTCACAAAATTTAAAATTGAGATGATGAGCTTAATAAATGCTTTTAATAGTTTCATAGTCCTGATTTGAGTAGTCTATATTGAGATAAATTTGATGAAATCACTTACGTAAGTGTGAAAAACTAGTCGTATTCTATGAAAGACATTGAACCGTCTTTCTAGAGCACTTACCAGCATCCTGAGGCATAGTGGTTAAAACTTGATCTATCGCGGAACTTCAATTGAATCTAAGATTAGTCATGGGTTATGAGTTAACCCTTATATTAATAAGTTCAAGATTTTTTCACTTGTTAAAGAGAGAATCACTCATTTCACTATATACTTGTTCAAATCCAAAAGATATTAGTGCTTAAGCGGCTAATTTTGTTGTTACTCTTCTCACGTTTTACCTTTTCTTATATTTAAAAAATTTTCAATTTTTTTGCATTAGTGGAAGAATGTTGGTAATGCAAAAAATATATTTAGAATATTTTTAGTTGCGGAAAATCCTCTAACTATTGCAGACAATATTTTCAAAATATTTTCAATTGAGGAAAATTCTTTGCTATTTTTGAAAACTAACACTACTATTTTACCATTTTGTCCCTTCAGAAAACAGTATAAATAGTAGACCATTTTTCTCTGTTTACACAACACGGTAAAAGACAAACAACTGTCCTCATTCTTTTTTTCTTTGAAATTCTGGTGTTTTACTAAATTACTTTAGAGGGATATTTTGTTTAGGAGATTGGGTTTTAAGTGGTAGCGTCTGTGTCTCTGTGACCCCTTCAATCTTTCCTAGGAATTGAACTTATGTGGTTTAGCCGATTTTCTTCCAATTTATTTTTTGATTCCTTTCGAGAAGAGCAATATCAATTGTGGAACACAATCTTTATTTGAGTGTATAAATATTGAAGTATTGTCTTAACCTTCGGGTGCTACGTTCACTACACGATTACACCGATAGGGCGAGTTTGCTTCTAAGACGGTAGTTCTTCTATGGCACAATGATTATTTCATTTATTTACACTTTGTTTATTTGTCCTATTAGTGCTAACTATTTTGTTTTGCAATAGTATATTTCCAACACTAATGAAAGTGTTTCGCGAAATGTGTACCGTATTCTTACGCATGTTATGATGATTTGGAGATGCATTATTTGAATTTATTATGGAAACTAGCTTCTTGCAGGTCTCCTCCAAACCTCCTCTCCCATCAGAACCTCCTACAAGTCATGTCAACCTTGAGGAAACTGCCAAGAAAGAGAGGCAGCGAATTGAACAGATGCTTAAAGATAAGGGAATACGATATGGTTCTTATCCTCGGTTTACTGTTGCTGTGAAGGGCCAAAAGGTTATTTCTGTTCATTTATTTTTTCCCCTTGGATGTCATAGCCTGTTTCATGGGTTAGATAGGGTGGGTCATGGTGATGATCCTAATGAACAATTTATTCTTTCTGATGATTTAGTGTTATATTATATTATATATATTAAATAGTTTATTTTCTGAGTGCATGATTCACTGCTAATTGTCATCTGTTGGTTATATGTGTATACTGGATTCATGATATTTCTGCTCGGCTCAAGTATTTTTAACAGGATACACTTGTTATAGGTTACAATCAAGTTCCAGATTCCTCCTTCATGTGAAGTTGCACAGTTGGTTGCAAACCTTGTTTCACATCTTGGGCTGAAGGTTGATGAGCGAGGTGGTGGTTCCGATGTGCTATTACGTGCATGGGACAGGTTATCAATGATAAAGTTCTTTTCAAATCTAAAGCTGCATTTATGTTGGCATTAAATTATGCGAAGTTTTAACCTTTTTGTTGTTTCAGTTCAGTGGCCTGGCAGCTAACACTTAATCCACTGGAGAAACAGAAGGAAACTGGAGTCAATGAGGGACATTCAGTATATAGGAGTGGAGATGAAGGGGATTTATGCATCCTCATTTTCCGTTCACTCATAAGCTCTGACAAAGCGGTTGGTCTTAATTTCTTACAGTTTCTAACAATATTGTAGTATGAGTGAGATTGCATTATTTTTTATTTTATTTTTATGTTTCACAGAGTAACTGTTCAATCGTACAATTTATCATAGGAAATTGAGTTTATAAAGCAAGGAAGTTTGAATCAGAAGGAGCTTGAAGCCTTCGTATCTGCCTTAGAACTAGCAGGTGGAAGGTTTGCACAAAGTAGCTCTCTGGGAAACAAACCAAGGGAAGGTTCTGCACAGATACCTGCACAAAAATCAATCTCTAGCCTGGAGGCCATGGGGGTAAGAATTTATGGACTTGATGCACCACATCAGAATAAACCATACAATGAGATATCATGGGACAATATTGCTGGATACGATCAACAAAAACAGTAAGTAAAAGACTCGACAAATATTATATCCTTTATTTTTCCATTTTTGGTCTAACATAGATTATGCAGAGATGGTATTTCGCATATTTATTTCACACAAACAACTTCTCATTTTGTTAGAGAAATAGAAGATACAATTTTGCTGGCTCTAAATAGTCCTCAAGTATATGATGATATAGCTCGTGGGACTCGCCAAAAATTTGAGTCAAATAGACCAAGAGCTGTGCTCTTTGAAGGACCTCCCGGTTTGCTTTTCAACCCAGAAAGAAATATTGATTCATTTTCCTGGAAATGTAATATTGAACTGATTCATTTATGTCAAAATTTTAAGTATTGCAGGTACAGGGAAGACATCTTGTGCTCGTGTTATTGCTAATCAGGCGGTGAGCAACAAGTTTCTTATCTAGAACGTTGATGGTTATAATACATTTAGTTAAACATTAAAATTGTTTTTGTTGCTTGGTATAGTTTGCTTTATTCTTTGTAGAATAAGTCGTACAAGTTTGATAGTTTCTGTAGGAGACTGTTTTATTTGAATGTGTAATGGAGCTGAAGCATGTTCATGCTTTGCAGGGTGTCCCATTGCTCTATGTACCACTTGAGATTGTTGTGTCAAAGTACTACGGTGAAAGTGAAAGGTTACTGGGGCAAGTTTTCTCTCTTGCCAATCAGCTCCCCGATGGTGCTATCATATTTTTGGATGAGGTAAATGAAGCAAGTAATGATCAATAAACGAGGCTTCCCTTTTATTTATCAGCCACTGGTTTCCTTCCTCTTTTTTACCATCAGTCAATTTGCATTCATTTATATTAGGTTGTTGACAAGACAGCCTACATTGCAGGTTGATTCTTTTGCCACTGCTCGTGGTGGTGAAATTCATGAAGCTACGCGTCGAATTTTGTCAGTGCTATTGCGACAGGTTAAATTAAATTTTCAAGTAGTTTTGGTTTCTAGGGAAAATTAACCGCTTAGAAAGGCTTTTTAAAACAAGAACTTCTGATTATTTTAGGTTTTAAGAGTTATGTTTCTCATCAGTTCAGCATTCAATGTCCTTGCTACATTTCAATTGTAGCCTATTATTACCTCTGCTCTGTGCCAAACGGTTATGCTTAATGAATCCAAAAATGTCACAAAATCAAAGAATGATTCTTAAACATCAACAATGGCTTTGAAGAAGTCCTAATCTTATAAGAGGAAGTTTTGCTGGTCTGCCGTGTATAATTTTTTACTAATTATCCTCTGTGGGAAACATTTCGAGAATTATATTTTGCCTACTATATTGTACGAGTAACATTGATCAAGTTTTCTGGATGCCTAAATAACGGTGCTGTTATGGTACCATTAATGAAATTATATTATTATTTTTTCAGATTGATGGATTTGAACAAGACAAAAAAGTAGTTGTCATTGCTGCTACAAATAGAAAACAAGATCTTGATCCTGCATTGATTAGGTAAAGTAGATGCTGTTCCAGTCCCTTTTGGAGAGCCTAATTGTTTCTTAAACCAATGAATTGTTTCTGATTCAGTCTTTGTTTGCAGTCGTTTTGATTCAATGATTGTCTTTGGTCTACCCGATGAGCACAACCGTCAGCAAATAGCAGCTCAGTATGCAAAGCATCTTACAGAATCCGAGTTGGCTGAACTTGCTCGAATCACCACCGAGTAAGTTGAATTTGTTATCATAATTTCTTCAGTACATTCAATGTCTCTAAATATGACCAAAGCTAAGTAGAAAAACCTCCCGTTTAATATCTGAAAGTTTTCTACTAGGATTAAACATTTTTTCAAATAGAACTTATCTTCTACCATTCGCATGCATCATTTAACAAATAATTAACCAGCCTTGCCTATCGACATATCCAGAATGTCTGGTAGGGATATCCGGGATGCATGCCAACAAGCAGAGCGGTCATGGGCGTCAAAGGTATTAGCTATCTGACCTTAAGTCTCAATATGTTTTGATCTATAAATACTATGTTCTATTATTTACATTCATTCATGGTTTTCACAGCTTATTCGAGGACAAGCAACAAATAACAAAGAACAACCATCTCTCCCACCTTTGGAGGAATACATCAGAAGTGCCACTAATCGAAGACAGGCCCTACTCAGTGTTGCAGAGCAGAGAAACCAAAACCCAAGCCCTCGTATGAAGAAACCTCCATTAGATTTGTTGTCTTTGCAATCTACAGCACTCTAGGTGATTACATTTGTAGAGAGACAAAGGACTTTTGCACAGAGAGAGAGAGATTTTTCACTTAATATAATAATCAGTACATTACATAGATATAGTATATAAAATCCCAGCTTCATTTTCATCCTTAATTTTGATAAATAAACCAAAGATTATTCAATTAATTTTAGTGAATCTTCAGAAGATTAAGTTGCACTGCAACAAGCTCAGCAGCAAAGCTCCTTGTCTGCATTTGAAAGGAAGAAAAAAAGTTACTTTTATAACGATATTGATAATATCGTTATTGTCGTTAAAGTGGTTATTCTGATTTTCTTTTACTGATGAAATTGTATTATTGATAACTGTTAAGGGATTAAATCTGTAATTTTAGCATAGTATAGGGACTAAAACCATATATAGATAGAGAGTAAAATGGAGAGAAACGACACTTTTTTTTACCTAACAGAGGAATCCCTTGGTTCGTCATCTGCTCCACGCTTCCGTTTCCTGGTATCAGCATCTCTGGCGACAAACGAAGCGATCTGGGACTGAGTTCGCAACATCATCCGAGTCAATTCGGCCTCGGATTCCGCCCTCCGTTTCTCCGCCTCACATCTGGAAGCTTCCATTGCCTTGACCATCTCCATCCCGGCCAGCTCCATCCTAAGAATCGAATCAGAGAAGACACGAAGACCGGCGGAGAGATCAGTGAAGTGCGTGGAATCACAATCAGAGTCGCAGTCGTCGGAATCAAAAGTGGGTGGACTGTTGGAATCTTCTTCGTCGAGGTTTGGAGTGTCGGAGGGGTGTGGGTTAGAGAAAAACCCAGCATCGCAGGTGTATTTTAGACAATTATCGTCTTTGGTGAGGGGCGGATTGGGTGGAGCAGTCGGGTCCGCCATTAACGCTACGAGTAGAGGCTTTGCTCTGCCTGGGTACACAGTATCAGTAAAGGGGGATAAGAGTTTACTGGGCTGTTGGTAACTGGTCGGTAAAATGAGACAAAAGTGGATGCCATGTCATAGTTTGTTCCTTACTCAGGGTCCCACCATTTAAGCATCCAAGTTTCTTACATTATTAATATTTTTATAATATTATCCACATGTGGGGTCTTTTACATTATTAATAATACGGAAATAAAAATAAAAAAAATACCAAAATGTTGGCAAAATAACACCTATAGGCGGCTTTTTAATTAATTAGGAATTTAGCTCAATTTTAAAATTAATTACAAAAATAAGCTGATTTAAATGGAAAGGGTGTCCAGCTAGGCGTGTTTTTTTATACATGTGTTAAGAAAGCGTGTCTAGTTGGGTGCGTTTTCTATTTCTCTCACTAGGGTTAAGGCTTTTTAATTATTAGGGTTAAAATTTTTATTTTATTAAGATTAGGGTATTTTGAAAGTGTTTAGAGTTTTCGACTGAAATGACGAAAATTTTTAGGTAGTTTTGAGGGGTCGGGGATGAAATAATGCGCCTCAATAAGCATACATTTCATATGTTATGGCGAGATAGGACCATGACCTTGGAAACTCATTGTGGAGAAATTCAGTTTCTACATGCATTTGGTTCACATACCTTTCTCTAAACTTCTCCAGAAAAGACTCCCAATCAATCATCTCCTCAAAATTCACATTGGTCAATGTTTCCCACCACTAGTAGGCTTCTCCTTCCAACAATAATATGACACACAAGAGACTATCTTCTGACGTGCATTTTAATTCCTTTATCACTCTGTAAACTAGAGACAACCACTATTCAACCATAGTGAGATCATCACCTTTGTCACCCATAAATTCCTTAGCACCCCTTTTATGTATTTCTTTCACAAGGTCTCCTTTAAGTGGAGTTACAATCAGTACTGGTGGTGTAGGTGGTGATGGGCAAACCACTTCTGGTTATGGTTACTGAGGCTATTGAGGTTGGGGTGCTTGAGTAATCTCCATAAATTTATCAAATATTTGTGCCATCATCGTAAATAAGACATTTTCGGAAGCATTTCCAGTTGCTCCCAAACCAGTTGTAGGTGCTTCTTCTGGAATAGGGGGCACATGACTTTCAATTTCTTCACCGATCACTTTTTTTGATCCTTCAGACATTGTTGTCACATTATAAGAAAATTCATATTAGTTTAAATTACAGGGACTATGCCAGAGGCATATCATGCATGCTAGGGCGTGACACAACATTCAATTTTTTCGAGAATCAGCTTAACCTTGGATCTGATACCAAACATGTAACACGCCAAACCCGACCCTATGATAGGATCCAAGCTTGATGTGTCACTACTCAAAATCGAACTAACTTATGGCAAAACAATTTGGCGGAAGCTTTATAAAATTATTACAAAAGTATACATATAAACATATAATAGTTGTGGTTTTACTCAAGTTTGAAATAAATCATTAACAGTTTGAAATAACGTTTAAAACATTTAGCGTATAAGTTCAAATATAATAACTTCATTAATCAAAATGTAATAATTCAAATCTAGACATTAATACTTAATAGAAATCTTGTAAAAATAGAGTTTTGTCAAAATAGAAGTTCTTTATGTAGTTCATTTCCAAAATACATTTATACGCCATACTAAATAGTGATGCATGATACAGAACAAACAGTCAGCTCATAATAGCAACACTCTGGCATAGTCCTTTTAACAAAGTCTTCTTTCAGTTAGCAAGCTTGAAAAGGAAAAGGTAATAGAGTAAGTTCATATGAACTTAGTGAGTTCCAAAGATATATTATACATATCTTTACTTACAATACAACTGAACCTTTTCAAGGGACTTACACACGATAAACATAGTACTCCCAATGGCTTATACAAAATTGATCTTCCAAGAATTACACTATTATTTATATCCTTTTTGTAACAGCCTGTTTTTAGTCAAATCGAAACAGTGGTTTCGAGGCCATAAATCTGAAGTTTAAATTATTATTTTATTAATATTTTAATGTCTACAGCATGATAATGTGATTGTGCAAAAGTTTCGTTAAGAAATTTTATTGTTTGATTGGTTAATTTGGTAAAAAGGACTAAATCGCGTAAAGTGTAAAAGTGGAGTTCTATTAGCTAAAAGTATTTAATAGCTATAAAACCTTAAAGTAAAAGTCCTTATGTTGTAATTAAATCATTAAGAGCATGAGTGGACATATATGGACATATATTAAGGTGTTTTAAATGGTTTATTATTAAGGTTATAATTGTAATTTGGTATTTTAACTTAAAATAAATAAAACAAAACCAAATTAAAGCTTTATTATCATCTTCATTAATCGAATATTGAGGAGGAAGAAAACCATTTTGTTAATTTTAAGGTTCAGTCACTTTGGAGCTTAATTGGTAAGTGATTTTAACTCGATTTTTAATGATTTCTATGTTTTTGAGGTTGTTGCATCTAGTACTAGCTAGCCCAGGGACTATTTTGAAAAAATGTTAAAGATTTTGAATGATTCCATTGATGAATACATGTGTATTTTGAATTTTCTTGATATATTATGAAAGCTTGTTGATAGATATACACGTTTTGTTAAGTGATTTTTAGTGAAAATGTAAAATAGGGATTAAATTGAGAGATGTTGAAACTTTGTGGTTAAAATATGAAATAAATGAAAAATATGGGCTGCTAGGGGCATAATGGAGAATTCGATTAAGCATGGGTGTCTTGAAATTTGCATGAACTTGTGATTTTGTGTAATAAGGATTAAATTATAAAAATGTGAAAATTTAGGGGCAGATATGTAAAATAGCCCTAATGTATATTTTGGATCGAATTGAATAAATAGATAATTAAATAAGTTAATTTTGAATATATTTAGACCAAGAAAAGCGGAATTCGAATATGGATCGGGGAAAAACAAAAGTTATCGACTAAATGACTTATTTCGTCGTTTCCACATTTGAGGTAAGTTCGTATGTTATATTTTCATTTCAAATGTATTCTATATGCTTTGATATAACAGAAATTGCGATTATGTGACTACAGACAAGTTTGGAAATGATTCGACGATAATTCAACAGTTGGAATCCCAATTGAACCTTAGGAATAGTTTAGGATACTAATGACATGTCATTTGGGATACTTTGATGTTGGCTTCAGGCCATGATTTAGCACTTCGGGTGCGAGATAAATCGATTTGACTTCGGGCCATGCATATCGGCTAATTTGGCTTCGGGCCATGATATCAGTATTTCGAATTAAGTTACCTTGATTTGGCTTTGGGCCATGGTATAGGTACTTATCGTGTGAGACTCTTGAGTATCTGACTTCTATTTCTAATGGTTCTATGGGTAAAAGTAAGATGAGAATGTATATGAGATTTGTACGAGATGGTACAGGTATGTGCATAAATTATTTTAGCATTGAATAAAAGAAATGGTGATGAAAGTATATAGTTTTGTGAATGAGTATTTGGAAGGTTTGTTAGCTAAAGTAAGCTACATGTTGATGTATTCAAATTATTGAATTATATTTATATGATTGCATTAAGTTTATTTCATACGAGCTTACTAAGCTTTATAGCTTACTTTGTTTATTTTTCCCATGTTTTTATAGTGTTAACAAGCTAGCTTGGATTCGGGGATCATCGAAGATCGTTTCACACTACCACCTATCACTTGGTACCTTTGAACTTTGGTATTTTAAGTATATGGCATGTATAGGTATTTTGAGTTATTTTGATTATGAGTTGATAGTGATTTTGGTTATTTGTAATGACTTGTAATGACATATGTTTTGGTTTGTAAATATGACCATGATTGTTGGCTTAATTCAATGAATTTGGTTATGTGCATATATGTATATATATGGTTGATATTTTGAGTTCATGGATGGATATGTGAATAGCTTATATTATGAAGCTTGTGGATATTGATATAATATATGTTAAATGGTTGATATTAGATATGAATTATGTTGGTGAATTGGTGCAAAATGATGTATGTTTGGTAAAGGTTTAGTTAGTTGATTTGTATATGTGTTTTGGTATGTTTTGATTGAATAAGACTTGAGGTTATAAGTATGTTGGTTGTTAGTATTGAAAATGGTATGAATTAGCCTTGATTGTGGCTAAATTAGATGTTCATTTATGCTATGATTTGGTGCCATTTTGGTTGTGTAGGTATATGCATATTTGGGTGACAAATTGGCTTGGTAAATAGCCTATTTTTGTCCACACGGACGGAGACACGGGTGTGTCTCTCAGCCTATGTGACACACGGTCAAGTACACAGCCATGTGTCCCCTATTGTTGATTTTGAAATTAAGTCAGTATGCTCCACACGGCCTGACACACGGGCATGTGACTTGGTCGTGTGGCATAAGTCAGTATACCCTACAGGTTTGGCATGGCCTAGCACAGGCCTAGTACACGGGCGTGTGTGGCCCTTTTAAGGGCAAACAGGCTATCCACAAGGGTGTGTGTGTTGGCCGTGTGACCCAAGTCAGAGAGTTACACAGGGTTGGACACGGATTGGGACACGACCATGTGCTCCCATTTCGAATGTCTACACGACATATGACACGGGCGTGTCTGGTAGCCGTGTGAGACACACGGCCTAGTCACATGGCGTGTGTCCCCTGTTTTGAGAAAAATTTTCTATGTTCCGTGAAAGTTTCTTGAGCTATCAGTTTAGTCCCGAACCACTCCCAAAGTATGTTTAAGGCCTCGAAGGCTCATCATAGGGACATTATACTTGAGTTTGATTAATGTTTACATGAATTGTGAATAATTGAATGTTTAAATATATTGTAAGTCTGGTAATACTCCGTAACCCTATTCCGATGTGGAATACGGGTAAGGGGTGTTACATTTATTGGTATCAGTGCTACGGTTTAGTCGATTCTAGAACTAATGTAGCGTATGTGAGAGTCTAGCTATACATGTCATATATAAGCTGTGATAGTGTGATGACTTCTGACATTTTAAAATGTGTTTTTATATAGTAAATGGATCCCAATCGAGCTATAGCTGATGAGGTTGAAAGTAATACACCTACTCCCACTCAAGGGATAGCTCCATCTGGCTCTAGACCTGTGTCTGGTAGCCAGGGAGGAAAGGCTAGAGAAGCTTTCTTCCAAATGATGAACGAATGGTTCACGCAGTATATTCGGACAAACCTGGCTGCTCAACAACCTCCACCCCTCCTAATCCCCAATCGGTTCCTGTAGCTCCTCAAGGAGTCGAGCTTTTAAGATTGAATAAGCCCCCAATTGACAAGATTCGTAAACATGGGGAAGAAGAGTTCAGAGCTAATGTTGATGATGATCCTGAGAGAGTCGAGTTTTTGCTTGAAAATATGATTCGAGTGTTTGATGAGCTTTCTTGCACACCGACTGAATGTTTAAAGTGTGCTATATCACTATTAAGAGACACCGCATATCAATGGTGGAATACACTAGTATCAGTGGTGTCGAAAGAGAGAGAGAGAGTCATCTGAGAGTTCTTTCAGATCGAGTTCAGGAATAATTATATAAGCCAACGGTTTTTGGATCAAAAGCATAAAGAGTTTTTAGAACTGAAACAGGGCCGTATGACCGTAACCAAGCACGAAAGGGAGTTTGTATGGTTGAGTAAATATGCTCGAGAGTATGTTTCTACCGAAGAGATTATGTGCAAGCGGTTTGTCGACGGTCTGAACGAAGACATGAAACTTCTGGTCGGGATTCTAGATTTGAAAGAATTTGTTGTGTTAGTTGACCAGGCTTGCAAAGTTGAAGATTTTAGCCGAGAAAAGAAGAAAGTTGATTCAGAGGCTAGAGATTCGAGAAAAAGACCGATGAATAAACCTTATCATTCTTCATCAAAGAAATCTCGAGATTTCTATAGTCGATCAAATGCATCTGTCGGATATCAGAATAAAGATCGTGGAAATCAACATGTGAGTTTTAAAGCTCAAGAAACTTCTTTCTCGAATGTTGGAAATGTAAAAAACAACAAACCGGAGTTCAATAGTATGGGAGACGTCATTTTGGAGAGTGTTGGAATAAGAGTGTTAAAGCTTGTTTCAAATGTGGCTCGCCAGATCACTTTATTCGAGATTGCCAAGAATTATCTGATAAAGATAAATTTCAGAATGTAAGACCAAGTAATACTATTGCGAGAGGGAGACCACCGAGAAATACAGGGAATGTGTTCAGTGGTTGAGGTGTGACTAGGGATTCAGTTGCGAGATCTGAAGCTAGAGCACCAACCAGAGCTTACGCTATTCGCGCTCGCAAAGAAGCGTCCTCACCAGATGTTATCACTGGTACATTTTCTCTTTACGACACTAATGTGATTACTTTAATTGATCATGGATCGATACATTCGTATGTTTGTAAAAATTTAGTGTCTAGTAAGAAGTTGCCTGTTGAGTCTACAAAATTTGTACTTAAAGTATCGAACCCCTTAGGTAAGTATGTTCTAGTTGACAAAGTATGCAAGAACTGTCCTTTAATGACTCGGGATTACTGTTTTTCAGCTGACTTGATGCTTTTACCATTTGATGAGTTCGATGTGATTCTGGGTATAGATTGGTTGACTCTACATGATGCCGTTGTGAACTGTAGACGAAAGATTATAGAATTGAAATGACAGAATAATGAAATTCTTTGGATTGAATCTGATGAATCGGGTGGATTACCAGTTGTGATATTGATCGTGCTCGGGATAAGTTTTAAATTTATAATTGGTCATACTTGAAACTAACTATTATCACGATAAAGGCAAGCGCACCTATCGAACAGTAGTATAACTTATAGCAAGACCAAAATGTCGAACCCATAGGAACTAAAAGTACTAGTATTAACCTTCTTTTTATTATCTAGCCTAAAAATAGGGTGATTTGCTTTATCTAAACTAATTATCTAAACAAAGAATGCACAAGAAGTAAATTGGGGAAATACTTTTGGGAAAACTGATTGATTTGGACAATACCCAAGGAAAAATCCACCTAGACTTCACTTGTTATTTGACTCTGAATTAGACGATTTATCCACTTGACTTGATCCGTAGAAATTCCTGATTTATATTTTTATCTCTCTCGAGACTAACAACGTCTAACCTTAGGTTGATTAACTGAAATCTCTTTCTAATTAAAACCCCTAGTGTTGTTTTAACTCGATCTATGGATTCCTTTATTAGGCTTGACCCTAATCTGGCAGATTTATGTCGTCCTATGTCTGGGATTGCATGCAACTCTACTTAATTATGCTAGATCTTCTCTTAGACAAGGACTTTTCCTCCTCTGAATAAGCACATCAACACTTGAATCAATATCCTGAAATATTAAAACAAGAATTAAGAACACATAATTAAGAACAAATCTATTTGTCATATTTCTATCTTAGGTTTCATTCCCCTTAGATATTTAGGGGGTTTAGTTCATATTTGTAAAAGAAAACATCTCAGAAGAATAATGATAACAAAACATAAAGAAAATCCAAAACTCTTGAAGGAAAATTAAGGGAGATCTTCAGTCTTGAAGGAGAATCCGGCTTCTGAGATGGATTAATCGGCTTTCTTCGAGTAATTCCTTGCATTATACTCCGTGTGTCTCTTTTAATCCTCCTCTAGGGTGTTTAAATAGGCTTTAGAATGCTTCAAAACCCTCAAAAGTGCCCTTTTCCGAATAGAACTAGGCTTGGGCCCGACAGGGACACAGCCGTATGCCACGCCCGTGTGAGGCGACTTAGGTCGTGTTTAGAGTCTGTTAAATAGGCACGAGCGTGTGGTCTACCCGTGTAAGGAAGTCCAGGCCGTGTTAGAGACTATTAAATAGACACGGGCGTGTGCTCTACCCGTGTGAGGAAGTCCAGGCCGTATTGATTTTCCATGTTGGCCCATTTTCTCCATTTTTCGCCTGTTTATCGCTCTTTTTACTCTCCTATGCTCACCTAAGTATAAAACATGAAATTAAAGGATTAGGAGCATCAAATTCCAAAAATCTAATGATAATTTATCCAAAAATGTGCTAAGCATGGGATAAAAATATGTATAAATTACGACTTATCAAATACCCCCACACTTAGGCGCTTGCTTGTCCTCAAGCAAAATCCTCAACTCACAATTAAGAATTCATTTTTCTTAACTTATGACTCCTGTCAATAATATCTCAAAATAATCCATAAGTAATCATACATTGAGAATTCAACTAGAAGAACATTAAAGTTTCAAACATTCCAAGTTGAGCATTTTATCATAAAAACATAGGTGTCTTCCCTCATCTAAGTAATCACCTTTGATTCAAAATCTCACAGAGTTTTATATCCTTACTAAAAATTCACTCAAATCACTCGAGGTGTTTAAGGACAACAAATTTTACACTCAACAGTCAACATGAAAAGTTATTACCATAGGTTTGCGTAAAAATCAAATCTCCACCACTATATATTGAGATGATACATCAATCAAAAGGTATTTAGAGGGTTGTAATGTGGTTTTGGTTAGGGGGTGTGGTCACAAGCTGAAAGAAAAGGTTAGAATCGAGATTGAATTGAAAAATTACCTAACTAGAAAAACACTAAAACTGATAAATTATATTCTTAATTAGATAATCCTAGAATTGAGCTTTTCATCATGAATACACTTTTTTTTAAGAACAAATCAAGTAATATAGAACTTTGCTAACCATCAGAAATAAAACATAGCTAAGTAATTTATTCAATCAAATCTCGAAAAAATAGGGATCAAATTAATTGAGGGGATTTCAACAATAATGGGTTATGAGTTAATATTGAGGGTAAATCAGTGAATGGCTTGTTAGGCTCAAGGGGGTTTACTAAGGGTTAATTATGAAGGTATACTTTTATGGGGTAAGTAGGTTAAACCTAAGTGCCTTTATCATCTTGACATATCAAATCAATGATGTGGTCTTGACATGTATAATCGAAGCAAGTTCTAGAATAACAAATCAACATTGACACATTCATAGCAACAATAAAAGTGAGCATAAAAGAAATAATATATGCTCTAAAGGCTTAAGATCTCACAAAAATTATGGCTTTTTGATGCTAACTCTGTGAATTTCAACTTCAAGATAATACCTAAACTTGGGGAAATAACCTAAAAACTTTTTAATTCTCAAAAATCAACTTATCATGCTTGATCCTCTAATTACTTAAAGTTTAAACAATCAATGCATAAATGTCTATGTTTTGGTTCAAGATATATCAATAAGAATCATAAATTAATCAAAATTCATTCTAATAGTGATATGAGAGAGTCACGTGAGAATAAGGCAAAATTCAGGGATTTTTCTGATAATGATATAAATAACCTCCCACACTTAAGATGTACATTGTCCTCAATGTACAAAGATAAATTTACTGAGAACTATATATATAAAATCATAAGATAGGGAGAGAAGTGAAACTTCCTGGATATTAAATGGAATCCTTGAATTGGAGTTATAGAGAGTAATCAGCTAAGGCAAGGGTGAGATTGGAGGAGGATACTCCGGTGGTGGTAGAGCTTGTTAGTCCACAAGTGCTGCGCCAAAAGAATATTATAACTGGTGGCAGTTATGATCGTGGTCGAGCAGGGCATGACAGTCGTAGAGAACCTTTTCCGATGGAGTTGTAATTTCCTAAGTAGTAGTGAGCTTTGGAGCTCTTTATAGCTACGATAGAATCAATAACTCTTTAGGAAATATAAAGTAGCATGATTACTCGTTAGGAGATGGCCGAAAACATAAATTGCTTAATATAATTAATAAAACCTAAAGATAAAGTAAAAATAGTATCAAAATAAAATAAAAATTAATTTAAAAAGATAAATAAAGATAAAAATAAATAAAATAAATAATTAAAAATCTTTAAAAATCCTCATCGCTAGATGGTTTGCGAGGTGGGGGTGGCGATGAGATGTGAAGGTGCTGACAAATTTGATGTAAGGTTGCATCAATGTGATCAAAGCGCTGAAAACATTGCTACTCAAATTGAGTGAGACGATCAGAGATGTCAGAGAGTGAAGCAGTTGCATGAAATGGACGATGAACAAGTGGTGGCTGAGATGGTGGCTCCTCGTGATATGGAGGGACATCATCAGTAATGTCCTTTGGGTCCTCCTGCTCGGCTGACTAGATGAAGCTGTACTGAGGAGAATCAAATCCACGTTGTCGCTCGATCATCCTTATATGGAGCATACTCGAGATGCCCTGTGGGGACATCTGACGATGAGGGTGAGGAAGGATGATTGCGCCGCCATAGTAAGGAGACCGAAGTACCGTGCCAGGCGAGTCACATAAGGGCAGATGGAAATGACTCCCTTCCTATGCCGCTCTGTCTGTTGGCGAATGGCGAGGACGATGAAATAAGCGAGGTCGAATACGTGCCCATTCGTCATGCACCATAAAAAATAGGCACGTTAGTATTGACAACGCCGGTACTCTCTCGCCGTCCTGTTAGGGTGTGGGCTAGGATGGCGTGTAAGTATCTCAGAGATGGGGCGAGAGCCGACGCCTTGGAACAGCTAGGATCGTAAGTGGCTAAAGCAGGGACTAAGGCCTTCCAGCAGAGTGAAGGAGAATAGTGGATGTGGTGATGGAGGCTGTCAAAGTTATCGTCGTCCATGAACTCCTCCGTATATAGTCTCAGAATGATACCGAACTCAGGGATGCTCAACTGGCAAACTAAACTGCCGAGACGGTATCATCGAACTCTATCATAACGATTTGAAGGTGGAAGATCGAACAGAGTTCTAGTGTGAGCTCGAGAAATGTTAGCTCGATGATCTCGAAGAAGAGCCCTCATGGGTCAGTAGTCAAGAGAGCTCAGACCGCATCAATGAGTTGGATCTGCTCTAGTGTGGCCCAATCAATGTAACGGCCTGCACCTAGGGGTCGGGCCCGTAGTATCTAGAATAGTTCCTTTTGGGGTCCTAAGGGAAATTAGAGGAAAGAGTGCCGGATCTCGGTGGTAGGACCCGAGGAGGATGCTGCTCCTTTTCGCTTCTTCAAGGCGAGGACGGTAGTTTTCTTACCACATGAAATTGACATGGTAAATCTGTAAGAATGACGGTTATCATATCTTATTAATCGCAGAGATAACATATGCTAACAAATCCCAAAAAAGAAATTATCCTTGAATATAACTAAACTAACAATTTCAACCAAAAACTAATGATACTAACAAGACTCAACCAAAAGCAATCAAACTTCATAACATAAAGTAATTGACAACGAAAATTTTATGGCAAATGTCATAGTAATAGTATGACTAAATTCAACATGGAATAGATGAATGTAGCTAATAATGGTAAGAAAAGAGTGTAAAACATGTGAAATAGATCCTAAGATATGGTAAGCAATTAATAAACAAAATGTAAATAATATGGAAAAATCAATATCATCATGATAGTAAGCATCAAAATAAAGTAAAATAGAAGAGGAAACCAATACTGGAAATTCGGTGGCCGGAGGAGCGACGATGGTTGGGGCATGGGATGAGTGGAGAAAGGGGAAAGAAGAAAGGAATGTGTAGGGAAGGGATTAAAAAGATAATTTTGGTGCGTATGAAGGAGAAAGGGAGGAGAAATGGTGGATTTTGGAGTTAGGGCGACGGCGATGAATGGAGCGACGACTAGGGTTAGGGTATTGAGGAAGGGGATGATGAATAGTGGGGGGTTTATATAGATATTGGGGCACACGGGCATGGTGCCCTTATTTCATCCCGTGCGTTTCGTGGTTTTCGGGTTTGGGTGCGTCTGGTATTCGGCCCACATCCATGTTCTTTGGGCGTGTTGGGGCACATGGCCGTGTCGCACGCCCGTGTCCTACTTCGTTCGCTTCTCCTACGCCTGTGTATATATGCACACGCTCATGTTAGTTTGCTAGTTTCGACCACGTGTGGAAGGCACGGGCATGTTGCACGCCTGTGTGAATTTCTCAGTGTCGACTACGGCTTATAGACACGAGCGTGTAGCACGCCACGCTTGTGTAGATTTGGCAGAATTGCCCACGACCATGTCGCACGGTCGTGGCAACTTATCGAATCCCGTGTTTTGGAAAAAAATTTACTCTGTTTTCGCACGACCGTATCGCACAGTCGTGTCACCGTTCGTGGTATGGGCACAACATAAGGCACGCCCGTGTGCCTGGCCGTGTGGATTTGGAAAATCTGTGGTCAAGGACTCAGTTAGTAATTTATATCTTAAAAACTAAAATTTAAAGAAATCAACACTGTTAGTGCTCGGGTTGCCTCTTGAGAAGCGCTTATTTAGAGTCTAAGCTCGACTTACCTCTCATTCGTATGATTACGGTGGCTCACGGAGTCGAGACTCCTCTTTCTCACTATCAATTCTAGTATCAACATAAAGTTTAAGTCGAGTAATATTTATCTTAAAAGTGCCGTATTGAGAATGATTTACCTCGACTGTACCATATGGGAAGACATTTAGTACCGTAAAAGGAGTCGCTCCGTTTGTGTTAAGCTCTGAAGTATCAATTCGGGGGTCCTTTTCATCTATCAATAATTTTTCCCCAACTTTAATTTGCTTTGCTTCATTCCTATGCTCATCGTGGTGGTGTTTTAATATCTCGTGTGCTTTTGATTTTTCCTTGACATGTGTTCGCCATTCATCTAGTTCATCGATCTGAAGCCTTTGTTCTTCGTGAGTCGCTCTGTTTTTGTGGCATGGATTAGAATAAGGCTCCATCACCTTCTTTCTAGGCGACTCATGCAAAGAAGTTTGAGTTGTAACGTTCTTTATATTAACCGAACTTAAACAATCATCTCGATTACTAGATATTTTAGCAGAATCACGAGCTTGGAGAGTAATCGTGTCATCTCCCACACTTAGTGTCAATTCCCCTGTGCCAACATCAATGATAGTTTGAGCAGTTACTAAAAAGGGTCTTCCTAAAATTAAGGGTACGTCACTATCCTCATCCATGTTTATAACAACAAAGTCAACTAGAAATATAAATTTGTCAATTTTAACATGCACATCCTCAATAATACCCCTAGAAAATCTAATTGTTTTATCTGCCAATTGAATGCTCATCCTAGTTTGTTTGGGTTTTCTCAGACCTAGTTGTTTAAATATTTTATAGGGCATGATATTAATGCTTGCCCCTAAATCAGCCAAAGCATTGCTAACATTTAAACTACTAATTAAACAAAGAATCGTAAAACTCCCTGGATCTTTTAACTTGTTGGGTAGCTTATTCTGTAGAATGGCTAAGCAGACTGTGTTCAACTCCACATGCGATGCCTCATCCAACTTCTACTTGTTTACTAATAGCTCCTTTAAAAATTTAATTGCATTTGGCATCTACGAAAGAGCTTCAATAAACGGTAAGTTAATATGTAATTTCTTTAATAACTTAAGAAATTTACCAAACTGTTCGTTTGTGTGGTCTTTCCTTACTGCATTGGGGTATGACACTCAAGGTTTATATTCTCTACTTACCGGTTTTTGCTCACTGTGGTCTACTTCATCCTTACCTTTACTTACTGCAACTCCTTGCCTCGGTTCTAGTTCAGGTTCAACTAACCATTCTTCATCTCGAACAGTAATTGCATTAAGTTGCTCCTTTGGGTTAGTTTCTGTATTACTCAGCAAGCTACCTTGTGGTCATTCGAAAATCATCTTTGCCAACTGGCCTATTTGATTCTCGAGCCCCTGAATTGATGCTTGCTGATTTTTAAGAGTCATCTCAGTGTTTTGAAAACGAGTTTTTGATATCGAGATGAATTTTGTTAGCATCTCCTCAAGGTTTGGCTTATTTTCCTACTGTTAAGGTGGTTGTTGTAAACCTGGGGAATGTTGTGGCCTTTGATTTCCTTGACCACCCCATGAGAAGTTGGGATGATTCCTCCAACCTACATTATAAGTGTTACTGTATGGGTTATTTTGAGGTCTAGAATTATTATTTCCCATATATTGAACTTGTTCCTCCTCGGTGCTAGGGTTGGAGGTTGGATAATCTGTGTGTACTCCTCCTCCACTTGAAGCACACCTTATCACTGAATGTACCTAAGTAGAACCATACAAACCTTCAATCTTTTTATTTAAAAGTTCTACTTGGTTAGAGAGCATAGTAACCGCGTCGAGGTTGAAAACACCAACAATTTTTGTCGGCTTCGTTCTAATAACTTGCCACTGATAGTTATTTAGTGACATCTCTTCAATAAATTCGTAAGCCTCTTCAGGTGTTTTGTTGTTCAAAGTTCCACCGGCGGCTGCGTCAATAAGTTGCCTCGTTAAGGGGTTCACACCATTGTAAAATGTTTGAACCTGCAGCCATAGAGGTAACCCATGGTGAGGGCACCTTCTTAAAAGATACTTATATCTCTCCCATGCATCATAAAGTGTTTCTAAATCTATCTGCACAAAAGAAGAGATATTATTCCTTAGTTTAGCTGTTTTAGTCGATGGAAATATTTTAATAAAAAATTTTCGGTCATTTATTCCCAAGTAGTGATTGACCATCGTGGTAACGAGTTTAACCACTGTTTAGCTTTGTTCCTCAATGAAAATGGGAATAACTAAATACGAATGGCATCGTCAGAAAAGCCATTTATCTTAAAAGTGTCGCAGAATTTTAGAAAATTTGCCAAATGAGTATTTGGATCCTCGTCCTGCAAACTATTAAACTGAACAAACTGTTGTATCATTTGAATCGTGTTAGGTTTCAGTTCAAAATTATTTACAGCAATAGAAGGTCTAACTATACTCGATTCAGCTCCTGTTAAAGTAGGTTTAGCATAATCATACATAGTATGTGGAGTAGGAGTCTGATTTACTTTCTGATTTACTGGATCAATAGCAATCACAGGAGGTAGCGGATTATTCTGATTGTCAACCATCTCCTTGGTTGTATTATGGATATCGTCCTCTTAACATTCCTCTATGTATTGTAAGTTTCGCCTTATTTCTCTTCGGTTTCTGCGAGCTGTGCTTTCTATCTCTCTATCAAAAAGTAATAGCCTTGACGGATTTCTTCTAGTCATAAACTATAAAAACCTGCCAGAAATAAAGAAAGAAAAATTAGTAAAGAAAAGTTAGACTAAAAAAAAAGTAAATTGCAATAAAAGTAAAAAAAATCGAGCGTTTCTAATATCTTACTTCCCCGACAACGGCGCCAAAAACTTGATCGTGCTCGGGATAAGTTTTAAATTGATAATTGATCGTACTTGAATGTAACTATTATCACGATAAAGGCAAGCGTACCTATCGAACAGTAGTATAGCCTGAAATGTCGAACCCACAAGAACTAAAAGTACTAGTATTAACCTTCTTTTTATTATCTAGCCTAAAAATAAAGGGATTTGCTTTATCTATACTAATTATCTAAACTAAGAATGCACGAGAAGTAAATTAGGGAAATATTTTTGGGAAAACTGATTGATTTGGACAATACCCAAGGAAAAATCCACCTAGACTTCACTTGTTATTTGACTCTGAATTAGACGATTTATTCACTTGACTTGATCTGTAGAAATCCTTAATTTATATTATTATCTCTCTCGAGACTAACGTCTAACCCTAGGTTGATTAACTAAAGTCTCTTTCTAATTAAAAACCCTAGTGTTGCATTAACTTGATCTATGGATTCTCTTATTAGGTTTGACCCTAATCCAGCAGATTTAACTCGATCTAGGATTGCATGCAACTCCGCTTAATTATGCTAGATCTTCTCTTAGACAGAGACTTTTGCTCCTCTGAATAAGCACATCAACACTTGGATCAATATCCTAAAATATTAAAACAAGAATTAAGAACACATAATTAAGAACAAATCAAATATTTATCATATAATTCAGAAAATAATAACAAGATCCATCTTAAGTTTCATTCCCCTTAGGTATTTAAGGGGTTTAGTTCATATTTGTAAAAGAAAACATCTCAGAAGAATAATGATAACAAAACATAAAGAAAACCCAAAAGAGAATGTTTGTTTTCTGAGCATTAATCTTATGAAAAAAAGGCACAGAAGCGCTCTAAAATTTCTTTAAGCAATCGGGCTTGCTGCTTGTCCACTTTACTAAAAATAACCAAATCATCTGGAAAGAAAAGGTGTGATACTGTTGGTTCGAACTGAACTAACTGGATAGGAAACCACTTGTCATTTGAAACTGCAAAATGAATGCTGTGTCCAAGCCATTCCATGCACAACACAAAGAGATATGGACACAATGGGCACCCCCTGACAGATCCCTCTGGCAGGCTTAAATTTATGAGTTGAAATCGTTTTCCACAAAACTTGCATGGTAAAATTTGTGATAGCTGACATAATTATATTTTTAAGAAAATTTGGAATACCTGTAGCCTGGAGAAAGACATCAATAAAATCCCATCGCACCCTATCGTAGGCTTTCTCCAAATCAATTTTAATCGCCATTAATCGCTTCTTATTATTTTTACCTTTCATGGAATGAATCACTTCCTGCACTATAACAATATTATCAGTGATGTTCTTTCTCGCAATGAAACCAGATTGCTTTTGTGTAATGATCTTGGGGAAAATAAATTTGTAGCGATTAGTTATCATCTTCATAATCAACTTGTACAAAATAGAACAAAGACTTATAGGGCGAAACTGGGCAAAACTTTTAGGACTTGAAACATTGAAAATAAGAACAATCAGTGTATTATTCAACTTTGGATCTATACTTCCTTCAGCAAATACCATTTTAACCCACTCACAAACGTCACTGCCAATTACCCTTACTTGTTCTGAAAAAAAGATGACGTGAAAGCCATCACTTCCCTGAGCCTTTAAAGGGGAGATGTCAAATAATGTCGTTTTAATTTCCTCATAAGAAACCGGCCTACCCAGAAATTCAACATCACAATCATTAAGACGTGAGAAAATATTGGAAGGTAATCCCTTTATAGGGTTTGGGACATCACCAAACAACTTTTGAAAAAAAACCAACAGCTTTGAAGTGAAGGACATCCGGATCATAAATCCAATCACCATCAATATTTCGCAAAGTGGTGATTGGTTACAGTTCCTTCTTTAAAGCAAATGGTTGTAGAAAAACTTAGTGTATCGATCTCCCAAGTTGAGCCAGTCACATCTAGCTTTTTGTTTCCATAGTAATTCTTCATGATGAAGAACAGTTTCCAACTCCTCTCGTACCTTCATTTCCAGCTGGAACAAACGATTTGAATTAGAACATTCCAATGCCCTTTGAATGGCCGATAACTTGTTTATCAATCATCTTTTACAAGTCCCAATATGTTCGTAAATAGATTTATTCCATTCCTTTATGCTAGAAGTAAATTGAAATAGTGAGGCTAACATACTTCCATTAAAGTTCCACTTATTGACCTACCATTAAATGTAGTATTTAATTTGGGTCAATTCCGCACTTAAGGAGATTGTTTTCTATGCAATTAAGGATTTTAGATTATGTTTTTTAGTATTTAGACCTTAAGATAAAATATTAATAAAATAAGTATTTTTAACAGATTTTGTAAGTGTTGTGACCTAATAGGCCGACACGGGCCTTAAGTTGTGCTAATATGTTCAATTGAGTGTGTAGAATGAAGATATAAATGCACAATTGACGTGGAAGCAAGGGACGAGTGATGCACAAGCTTTCCAAGACATTAAAGCACAAAACAAATGACTAAGGCTAGAATTGAGTGTCGTGTTTTACTTTCTGTTTAGCTCTTACGAGCTTCTGTTAAACTTTTATGAGTTTTTGTTCAGCTCCTATGAGCTTCTGTCCAACTCTTAGGAGTTTTTGTTCAGCTCTTATGAGTTTCTATTTAGCTCTCATGAGCTTCTGTTCAGCTTACAGGCTTCTGATAACGATGTATTTTTATCCGTAAGTCGTTTTTCGATTTGGGAAAGATTTGGTAAAATAATTTATTTATTGAAATTGAAAGACATATTATTTATTTTTGATATTGACTTGAAACAAATGTATTCATCGATTGAAGTTGTGATTGATAGGGAGATTACATGAATAATCTTGTTTATTTGATTTGTTATAGTAAGTTTAGTAAGATTTATGTTTAACTAGTCGAACTTACTAAGTTTCATTAAGCTTACTTGTGTTGTTTAATGTCTTTATAAATTTTTGAGAGGTTGGAAGATAGGATCAACACTCAAGTCACACTATCCAACTTATTCTGGTAGTTTTTGAAATGTTCAATATGATTTATATGGCATGTATATGATTTGTGTGAATTTGGTCAAAGTTTGGCTTGTGTAAATGTTATGAATTTTATTTTGTCTATATAACCGACTCATATATATATTGGTTTGAGAATAAGGCATATTAGTGATGTTAATGTGAATAATACAAGTTTGGGTATATTTAATTTGTGGTGAACTTTGGTAGAATTGTTAGATGAATTAAATAGATAAGTTTGAATATTTGGTTGACATGTTTATAAGTTTTCATTTGAGGTATCTAAGAGCATATTGATTGATTGTGATGATGAATGTTTAAGATTTAATTTTAGCTTGTATTGAATGTCTTAATATGGCCTAATGATGTGTAAATTGTTGAGGTTATGTTGGTATTCATGTGGGTGAGAAATGTGTCTTTGGAAAATAGCCTATTTTCGTCCACCGGGCAGAGGCACTGGCGTGTGTCTCAACTGTGAGTCAAGTGACACGACCATGTGTCCCCTGTATCTTTTGATTTTCCTAAGTCAGTATGCTTAAACTTTTCACACGGCCTAATACACGAGCATGTGGCTTGACCATGTGACCCCTACACCTTTGAAAATTTTTGATGTTTTCTGAAAAATTCTTTGAGTACCCAATTAAGTCTTGACTCATTTCTAATGTGTATTTTGAGCTGTGAGGGCTCTTATAAGGGACAATATGATTGATTTTGGATTGGTTTCTAATATGAAATGGCTGTTATTCGATTTGTAAATTCTGGTAACACTTTGTAACCCTGTTCTGGCAATAGATACGGGTTAGGGGTGTTACATGGTGTGCTCTGATAGTATTTGCGGCATATTCTATCTAGCCCTTGTGGCGTACACTGATAAGTTTATGTTAAAGATATGATATGTCCGAAGTTATTTGGTATGAGAATTTCTGTAATGAAATAGAATAAGTCTTAAGGGAAGTTTCTTGAAAAGAAGTATGAATCAATATGTTCAAAGAGGGTACCTGTCGTAGTTATCTATCAGTTTAGTATATGGGCGTCATCAATATAAGAGTCCGTCAGTTTGAATTATTTATGCTATTAAGGTGGAATCTTAAGTTATCTAATATTCATTATATTTGAATAGTATTATGTCTTGATCTGTGATTTAATGGAATCTGAGTCGTTCGTTATTTGTGATCTGGAGTGTTTCTCACCAGTATGAGTAAGTATTCGGTAGAATCAGGATATGATTTGATTTTTAATATGTTTTAGCAAACTTAATGTGGGAAATTGTCAAAAGTATGAACACTAAGTGGTATTCGTCAAGTATAATGCCTACAATTACTTGTTCTAGAATAACTGTTAAAAGTTGTTTAGAGAGAAAAAGAAAAAAGTAGTATTATCTATTAAGATATGGAGTCAATCGAGCAGTTAGATGAATGAGGAGATGTTAGGAACGACGTATAAGAATGAAATTATATAACTGGTAAGGTGAAGGTATCCCTCAAAGAAAGATATGGGGAAATCCAAATATTCAAGATAAAGAATTTATCAAGAAAGGATAAAAGGTATGTGATGTTTAAAACTCACTAAGTTCCTCTAAACTTACTAGTGTCATACTTATGTTTCAAGTATGGCTATTTAAAAGAGTTTGCTTGGAGGGACAACGCTAAGGATGTGCTAGAGATGTAGTGTACGAAGATATTATGCATATAGTGGATGTTTTGGAAAAATTGGCATTTAGTAGAACTATGTCCTAAGAGTTGATCTTTTGTAAGCCTATGTGTTGTAATAATTTTGTAACAAGTCTGATGTATTATGCATTAATTTTTAAATACTTTCTTCGTTTTCTAATATAGAGTCTTTAAATAAAATAATAAGAAAAATGTTTTAAGTAAGTTACAATTGTTAACTATTTACAAAATTTGTTAAGTGGTTTACATGGTAACAACCGAGATTCAAATCTAGTGAATCGGGTCAGGTTGAGGGCGTTACAACATGAGTGGCTAAATCCCTTAGGGAAGATTAACGAGTGGTTGGGATGTGATTAACGTATGATTTAGGGTTTTTTGAGAATGAGTAGTTGCTAAGAATTACGTATGCTTAAACCACTAGGAATGAAAACTCTAGGAAGTTATCATAGGCTAGAAGAGGTTGCGAGATAAGTCGAATAGAGGAAATCGTAATTTATCCTAGTTAAGAAAGTGAAGATAGGAGATATGCTATTATCAACCAATAGATTAGTTAATTAGATGTCGGGAGGTAATAATTGGTTAATCGATAGCTAATCCGCTCTAAAACCCTTATCGAAGTTAAATTTAAACCCTGAAGCAAGTTAATCTTCCTGATTGATTTAATCCATTTTTTTATTTTTCTTTCTTTCTTTCTTTTATTTATTTAGTTTTATATCATCAAATTATTTTATGGTTTATCGTAATATATAAATTAATAACTACTACTTAGACTTTTTATTGTAAAAATTTATTTCATAGTTTATTCCATCCTCCTTTGGGTATGGTCCTCGGAATACTTCCAAAGTATTTCATTGTACTAAACTATATTACAATTTGACCCGTGCACTTGCGAACACCGTTTTAATTCTTATATATTTTTGGTGTGATATTTAACTATAAACGATAACACGTTTATAGGCGGTCAAGTTGTTGGTGTCGTTGCTAGGGAGGTTTCGACAATAAATTTTGAAAATAAATTTTAACAATTTATAAGATAAGTATGAATGTTAGGACCTATAGACATGATTTTTAATTTTTGTGTAATTATTTTTATTTTCTTTTCAGGTCGTTTATGACCTGAAATTCTTACATTCCAATAGATTTGTACCCAGATCTGGAGCAAATTATTAGGCAAAATCGTCAAACAATGAACATCAATCCACCTGCATTTATAAATTTAACTTGGGAAAACCTGTTATTTGAGGAGCCGCGAGAGCAACAAGTGAATAACTGAGAAGAAGTCCCAATAGTTCAGCGGACGTTGTGCAAGTACGCCCTACCTACATTAGACGCGGTACGAGGATGTATAGAATGGTTGGTAATTAATTCCTATAACTTCGAAATAAAGACAACCGCTATCTAGATGATCCAAAATACACTGTAGTTCAAGGGGAATATGGCTGAAGACCCAAATCAGCACTTGAAGTGGTCTCTTCAACTATGTGACACATTCAAATACAATAGGGTATTTGATAATGATGTACGTCTTCGGTTATTCCCATTTTCATTTTACGACAACACGACCGATTGGTTAGACTCACTAGAACCGGATTCCATTACAAAATAGAACGATCTAGTGGAAAATTTTCTCTATAAATTTTTACCGATTAGTCGAACTATTTAGTTGAGGTGAGAAATCGTAAATTTTTAAAAAATTGAAGGTGAATCCTTGTACAAGGTGTGGGAACAATTCAAGATGATGTTAAGAAAGTGATTGCACCATGGATGCAAGTATGGATCTAGATACAAATATTTTATAATGGTGTTGATGGACATATTAAATCGAGCTTAAACGGTGCATCTGGTGGGTCTCTCATGTTCCATACATAGGAAAAGGGCCTATAATATCATAGTAGACATGACCATGAATTCGTACAGGTGGCCGAGTGAGAGGTTTATGTACAAATCTAAGCCTTCAATGGTGAAAGCAGTAAACAAAGAGAACGACAATGATAGGTTCCAAAGAATCCTTGAAAAGAATGTAAATAGATCGATAGAGGTACCATGGATGCAATTTTCAGTCCGAGGGAAGGAGATGACTATCTTGCCTCCCAAGATAACGAGGTATTATAACATTCCAGTATATCTTTGTGATTTCATACAACGAACTGACCTAATGTATTTCCCGAGAGAGAATATGATCGACATAATCAAACTCATAATAGACGAAAAAGGTGACTGGAAACGCTACTTAGGAATGGACTATCCTATATCATTCTCCCAAGCGAAGTTAACTATGCTAGCGCGGATGTGGTTCAAATTCATTAGTACTTTACAGATATGTCCAATAACGATACATTCCAAGCAACTTTGTTGAACGCAACTTTAACAAAGAAATGAATTTTTGTAGGAACATGGATATATCAAAGCTTGCTCCAATGTGCATGGAAAAATGAGGTGGAATTACTGTTCTCGCACTTAGTAACATCCATAAGTCGACAAGCGAAAGTGTCGATGGGACAACTAGGTCGTGTCTTACGACCAAGCAAGTTTCTGATCTTGGAACTAAGTGTGGAATACCTTATAGGGAATAAAAAACAAAAGAGAGCGATAAAGACCAAACTACATCAAGGCAAGAATGTGTTACCCGATTCAGATTGGATCGTTCGATAGATGCAAGAAGTTGAACCAATTTTTAAAGACTATGCATGAAAAAGCTGGATGAAGCTACCTCAATTCCCAGCTGATAAGTACAAGGCAAAGATCGAAGCAAGCAAGGAGAGGGAATTGGAAGAAGAGGAAAACCCTAAAGAAGACCTGGAGGAAGACCTAGAGGAGGAATCAAAAGGCAAACAAAGCAAATCATACGAAGCGTTGGATCCTGATTCCAACTAATTTTGGACAATTTCATATATTTGGATTGTGTACTCTATATTTTTATTTTGGATGGTTTTTAATTTTTGCTATTGTTTTAATTAGTTAAGATTTATTATTTTCTATATATATTTGTGTGCTTTTTATTTTTCTTTGTAAAAACCTTAAAATTTTTTTACGACACTACATTTGCGAGTCAAAATCGAAAGAAGGAGTCCAACCAATTGAGTTATATGTATCACGCCAATTGAGTAACCTCTTCCCTTTATAGTTTAAATTGCACATTAGGGACAATACATTGAATAAAGTGTAGGCGTGACTTAGGAAATTCTTTTTAAAAAATTATTTATTTTATTTTCTTTGTTTTTAGTAGTTTTTTAGTTTTTAATTGCATGTTTGAGCTTGACTTGAAAAAATACAAGTAATTGGTTAGAAGCATATACCTAGGTTATCTGTTTAAATTGTAAATTTAGCTTGAAATTAAATAATTTAGGTTGCTTATATTTAGTTTATTAGACTGTAAATAGGTAAAAGAGATTAAATTCACCAAATTATAAAAGTATATACGAATAGGTAATTATATTTTTAGAAGTATAAGATTTTTGGATTTAAAATAAAATACTTGGTAAAATCCATGATTATTGAAACGATGCAGTATGACTAATAGAACCCTTATAAAGAGTGCCCGAGAAAAATCTCGATCGTATCAACACAAATAAAAATCATAAGTGGTTATAAGAGAAATATTACTCCATTAGAGTTCAAAGTATGGTAAAAAATAAATCGAGTAGGAAAAAATATTCGAACTGACTATGCTCTACAAAAATAAATACTATATTCGTATATACATTTTGATGAATATATATATTTAATTTTTCTTAACTTATTTACTTTGTTATTTATTGAACTAATCTATTAGGTGTAAATAACTTTGAATTCTTTAACTTTCTACCTAGAGTTATATATTTAGGCAAATCTCGCTAGTGTCGATACTCCGATCTCATTGCATGTATAAAACTAGCTCAAGTACATTTTCTTTCTTTGCATGTTTATTTCTTGTTTTCAGTTTTAGTTTTTATTTTATTTCGGGTAATTTGCTTGAGGACAAGCAAAGACTTAAGTGTGAGAGTATTTGACCTGTTGCCAAATGTAGTAGTTAATTTGGATCAATTCTGCACTTGAGAAGCTTGTTTTCTATGTAATTCAAGATTTTATATTATGTTTTCAATATTTAGACCTTAGGATAAAATATTAATAAAATAAGTATTTTTAACATATTTTGTAAGTACTGTTACCCAATAGGCCGACATGGGCCATAGGTTGTTATAATATGTTCAATTAAGTGTGTAGGGTAAAGATATAAATGCTCAGTTGACGTGGAAGCAAGGAGCAAATGATGCAAAAGCTTGTCGAGACATCAAAGCACAAAACAAATGACTATGGCTAGAATTGAGTGTCGTGTCACACCACGTAAGGGGTATGGCACAACAAAGGTCGACTTCTTGCCCAAGTTACTTGGGGTTATTTCTTTCCGCGCAATCAACTTAATACAAAGACCTAGGACGTGCCGAAAACCTAATTTAGGCCGTTAACACCTCTATAAATAAGACATTAGGGGTTTGATGTAACTAAGGGGTTTGATGTAACTCTTTTTTTTTTCCTTTTGAAATCAGTTTTGATTCAAGAGTTTATTTATATTATTGAAGTATTTAGTTTATATTTTCTTTTGCATTTGATTTAATTCTTTATTCCAATAAATAGATTTGCTACTCCGTTCCCTATTCGATATTCAATCCACTATTATTCAAATCTCTTTCCTCTCCCTAATCAATTGTGTTCTTCACATGATTTATTCAATCGAGATAGAGATTATGAATAAAATGAGTGGCTAAATTCCTTAAAGGAGATTAATGAGTGGATAAAGATGTGATTAATGGAGGATTTAGGGTTTCCCAAAAGGGATTAGTTGGTTTGAATTGCATGTGCTTAAACCATTATGATTGACAACCTTAGGAAGTTGTCATAGGGTAGACGAGGTCGGGATATAAGTCAAAAGGAGTAAATCATAATTTATCCTAGGTGAGAAAGTGAGACCGAGAGATAAGCGAGTATCAACCAATCGATTAGTTAATTAGAAGCTGAGAGGTAATAATAGGTTAATCGATAGTTAATCCACCCTAAAACCCTAATCCAAAGTTAATTGCAAACCTAAAGCAATTAAATCTTCCTGATTGGTTTATTGATTTAATTTGTTTGTTTATTTTACTTTATTTTATTTGTTTTTATCTCATCAATTTATTTTATGGTTTATCGTAATAAATGAATTAATTGCTACTATTTAGACTTATTGTTGTAAAAGGTGTTTTCATAGTTTATTTCATCCTTCCTTGGGTGCGATCCTTGGAAAACTTCCAAAGTATATCTTTCTACTAAACTATATTACAATTTGACTCGTGCACTTGTGAACACTGCCATTTTAATTCTTATATGTTTTTTGTGTGATATTCAACTATAAATGATAACAAGTTTATAAACGGTCACTTGCCTTGGACAAAGTCTGAGAAAATTTGATGCTTATTCCACCTCGCCAAAAAATGGGAAAGCATTCCCCTAGACATGTTTAGCTTAGGCCTTAAGGATAGTAGAAGAGGCCTATGATTGGATTTAATTCTCGAGAGGTGAGTAACCATGCTATCAGGAAAGGTTTCCATCCAAACATCATTGCCAAGAGCTCGATCGAGCCTCTCAAAATACCACCTCTTTACTAAGTAAAGGAAAGCCCCCTAAACCCCAAGTCTTGTAATTCAGCCGAATCAGCAAAGTCACCAAATAGAAAGCATCTCCTCCCACTAGAATGTCCGTCTTTCTTGTTACTAGAGGAAATGATTTCATTAAATTCCCCAATAGCCACCTAAGGAATTTATTCTAAAGGGATAAACAATTTCAAAGTCTCCCAAAGAAGCTTATGTTTCTAATTGTCAAGACTACCGTAAAAAAAGAAGAAGATGAAAACTGAATTTGAGGGAGTACTTCTTAGAAGTCGAATTAAAATAAATTGGAGATAATTCCAAACCACCTCAACCTAAATTGAATCCTTCCAACCAACCCAAATGCCTCTAATATAACCAATTGCTTCCACACGATGCGAACACTAAAACACCAACTTAACAATGATTGTGTCTACTTTGGCACCACTAACTCTCAACTCAAGAAGACTAATAATATCTAGTTTGTACTTCAAATACTCTTGAAAAATAGAGTAAATTTAACGTTAGCACAACCCTGGCAAGTCCAAAAAAAAAAAAGATAGATTCATAATCATAACAAAAAGAAAAAGAATCAAACTTTACTACCTAGACACCATCGTGTCTTCCAACTATTTCTCTGTCTCATTCGGATCACCCTTGTTGGATTCAAGTTCTGGTTGAAAGGTATTGAGCTCAATCATGGAATTCATTGAATCAGATAAAAGGAATATAGAGTTTTCGATCATTTTAAATTGACTCCCACGGCCTCGTGATGATTTGTTAAGCTTCCTCCCACTCCTGCCAATACCATTTTTCTCACTAGCTCCTCGCCCTTGAACATAGAAATTTACGTTACCAAAGTTATCGAACTGTCACCCTCCACTATGCGTATGGAATTCAGATGCAAATTCTCCTTAAAAGTAACAATTTAATACTTCTCGGGATCCTAAACACCTTCGCTCATCGATACTCTAATCTCCACCGGTCCTTTGAAAGTTGGGTTAAAATGAGAGGTGGTTGCACATTGAATTTTAGCACTCATGATTGTTTCGACTGTAGTGCCAGATTCCATAGAGAAGAAAACAGGTAAGGACTCGGGTTCATAAGCAGGTTCAGTTTGATCCATCTGCACCTGGGCCTCCACAGCCTGATCTAGTAAGCCTGAGTCTGCCGCAACATTAATAGAACTAGACGTAACTACCATTACTGCTGACTTCACCAAATTCCCTTAGGCCAATTCATTCTCTTGCACCAGTTGCCTACTTGAGCCCTTCAAAGTTTTCCTCACTGTATAAGCTTCCCCACTTAAAACCGTAAGCCCATATTGCCTCCATTGAATTGCCATATTATACTGCCCAACTTTCTCCCGATATGCCCAGAACCCATTCTTCCATTATTAGTCAAAGCATCTTGAATTTCACTGTCCAAATTCCTTACTTTTATTATGGGATTCCATTATATTCTCAAGATCTAAAACAATTTCACCTTCCTCCTTATCTAGGGAAAGCAACGAATTAAAACGAGATCCCTCAATCTTTTCTGTCAAGTTTTTCGTTCTCATCTTTTGGGATTCCCTTTATTTTCTCCTGGATTTTCTCTCAACCAGCACCTAAGGCATGTAAGCCTTTATTCCTTTCACTGTGCCAACCTTCGCCCTCAACGTATCAGACGTTAAAACTTATGCCTTTGATCGTGACATAACCCCGTCAGCCTTTGGACAAGATTCCTTCACTTGACCATATCGCCTACAAGAAAAGCAAACCATCGGCAATGATTCGTACTCAACACGTTAGGGGTGCCATTGATCAGGTCCTAAGAGATCAGCTGTTTGTCCAACTGAATATATACCGCCATATGAGAAAACTGACCTTTCGCTCTAATATTCGTATTGAAATCTAGTTTAACAACCTTCTCCACCATTTTTCCAATCTCCCAGAGGACCTTTCTCTTATACATGTACCTTGGAAGGCCCGATAATCTAATCCAAGTCATCACAACGCTAGGGTAAGGTTGCACATGGCCCAAGGTTACACCATCAAGTATTATCCTTAGATGATCCAGGATCCTTGAGAGAGCACCTTTTTGAAATCCTATTTATTCTGAAACTTCGCCAAGAAATATCCCTTCTCAATAACCATCACCTAAAATGGCAGGTAAGGCCTCCAAAGGATGTAAACCCTATTTGGTAGGTTGCATACCCTATATTCCACCCCAAAAGTTTTAGCACCACCATAGTAGACATCTTTGATGTACCCTTTCCGAAAACTCAATCGAAGGAATGCCATTAACAGTTGACCTCGTGATATCCTCTTTGCAATAATCAAAATCATCATCCACTTCTAATTATGTATTTTCAGCCACCCTTTCCAGGTCAGTGAAGTTTTTCACCATTAATCTCTCTTTCTAAGAAAAAGTCAGTTTAGGAGTCAAATCCATAGCGTTGTCTACGTTCGGTTCTGCGTTCTTTTCCTTAAACCGCACCTTCTTAGTGATTCGGTCTTCTGTAAAGCGTGCCTCATCCCCATCACCCTTATAGAGAGAACTCGCCATTGGTAAGAATCTGAATATTAAGACAATGGAATTATTCATAATTAAGGCAATAAATTTTTTTATCAAAAAAGGCAATGAAATTGTTCACTCAAAGTCAACAATTATTAAGCATTGACACCCGTAAACAACAAGCATACTTAATGGGAGTGTTTAAATTTGATTCTTTTTAGCATTTACTTGTTGAAAAAGTATTACCCCGATTAAAAAAATATTCAATTTTTTGTTGTATTTATTTAATTAATGTAGTACTTTGTAATTTTATTTACTACGAAGCATAATTATAAGGAATACTGATATATACATCTATGTATATAGATATATCCATATTCTTATTCAAACGAGAATTTAGCAATTGACTAAGTTAATTTTGTCTCACCCTAAAATATAAGAGGTTAATTGCAAAAAAAAAAAAAAAAAAATCAAGAAATTGAATAGGTTTGATGGTTAAGTAGTTTGTGGACTCCTTAGAGATCTTAGGTTAAAATCACTCCTCCCCCATTTCTTTCCTTTTTAATTTTAAAAAATTAGGATAAAAATCACACTAAAATATATATTATTACGAGTGAAAATTTAATAAGAAATATGCTTAGACTTAATGGTTATATGCTTGCTTCTCTCCCTTGGATACCCATGTTCAAGTCACCCTAAAACCTTTTTCATTTCCATTTATTTTAGTCGCAAGGGAAAATTACCATGCATCCCTTTGAAGTTTGAAAACTCTAGGTATTTAGTCACTCTTTTCCTAATTACATTAAGATTTTGTTTTATTTTTCATTCCAATTAGAATTGTTCTTTCTTTACTCTTTATCTTCTTCTTCCTTTTTCTCACCCTTTTCTTTTCATCATATTTCAAATTTACCATTGAGAAGTATTTTTGCTTTTCCAGAATCAAGATCAATTTCTGTTAAACCGTTTCTTTATTGTTGTCAAATTCATCATCCATGGCCTCGAATCTTTGTCAAAAGTTCAGTAAATATTCTCGTTTAAATTAATAGAACTCATAAAATCTCAAGTAGCATCGGTCCACGCAAATTTTTAAATTCGATTATGTTATCTTGCAATTCTTGCCAGATCTTTCCATTGATCTCATCAAATCTTGAAATCAATTGCTAATTTGTGCAAAAACATCATTTTGAATGACCTGTTTTAGGTGCGTCATATCACACTTGTCTGCAAGGGACGTCGTTCGGGCTTCCGGTGAATGGTGTGCATTCTCTTACAAGTGAATTGGGATAAACAGTGCTTAGGATTAGGGCCACACGATTTTTCATAGGGGCATATGGACCACACAGCCCCTTACACGGCCATGAGCTTCCGAAACACTAGGCTAGTTCGAATCTCTCACGACCAAGATCCTCCTACACGGCCTGCCACACAGCTGTGTCTCCCCTATAACTTAATTTTACAAATTCCACACGACTACAGTCTGTTACACGACCTGGTCACATGGTCATGTAACCCCTCCACACAACTTCAACCCTTTCACACGGCCTGGCCATACGGCCATGTGACCCTTATCTTTCGAATTTTATAGTTTTGCCCATAATTTTATAATTTGTTCAGTTTAATCCTTGGATAGTCCCCTAACTATTTTTAAAGATTTATTTCTTTCAATTGAATCTTTAAGAATATGAATATTGGAATGCATGTTCTAATTAACCGAAATAGTATTGTATATACATGTTAAGTGAATAATCTATGCCTAATGCATCTGTACTACTGATGGTATGTTAAACATGCCTTATATCATTGTTAAATCGAACACATGATAAGCATGTCTTTTGCTATTAAATTGATCTGTTAGAAGCATAAAAATTGCTTCTGTATTGTTCTGTTAAAAGCATATTAAATGCCACCATATTAATCTATTTTGAATATACCTTATTGTATTACATGTGGTGGGACGATATGTACGGAGGAAGTATTGGTAGTTCATCTTATGCACCCACAACCATTAGTAGTATTTTTCCCTTAACTATAATTATTTTGTGCATCCACAATCTATTGGCAGCTCTTACCAGCAGACATGTTGTGCATCCATAGCTAGTGGTAGATTTTATCTGCATTATTTTGTTATGTACCCACAGCCATAGGCAGATTCCATCTACGGTGTTTTTGTTGTGTATCCAGAACCATAAGAAAATTCCATCCGCGGTGTTTTTGCTATGCGTCTACAGCCATTAGCAATTTATGCACAAACAATTGGTGGTTAAAACCATAACTAGGTGTGTAAGTGGTTGGAGTTCAGGGGAACTCCCATTTTGGTGTGTAGCCATGGGGTAAGACTCTTTTCTATTAAACAAAAACTTTATTGCATTCACAAAAGCATGTGCATACAATTATGAGATTTTAAGATGTCATATATATATACTGTTGAGTGATCTAAAATATCGATAATCTGAAATTACTATTGTGAGTTATTCTATGTATCTTGTTTTTGTATGCTTAGTCGTTTACACTGATTTTCTTGTGATGGAACTTACACTGAGCTTCATAGCTTACTCCTTTTTTATTTCCTTCTCTACTGATAACCCACCAGGTTAGGACACGGACACGACATACGGAGGGTCTTGGCTTGGTTTTATCTATTAAAATATTTTGGGCTTTTTATTTGATAATTCTATTATTCATATACTATATTATTTTATTTTGAATTGTGGCATGAGACATATGATTTGGGTTCTATATATATATATAGCTTGCAAGACATTTAATTTGAGTTTAGTATATCAGATTATGAATAGTAATTAGATATGCATGAACCTCGACTTTTATTAAAAACTAAATTAAATATCTCTTTCCGCTACTAGGTTATATATTTCAGAAATTGTAAGGTTGCATGGGGTACCATTCTCAATCATCTTAGATCGAGATCCCCGTTTTACATCTCAATTCTAAAAAAAGCTTCACGAGGCACTGGGTACTCGTTTGGATTTTAATACTGTCTGCTATCCGCAAATTGACAGGCAATCCAAACGAGTTATTCATATATTGAAAGATATGTTAAGAGGATGCATCATAAAATTTCGAGGTAGTTGGGAGGAACATTTGCCTCTAGCAGAATTTGCCTATAACAAATAACTTCCAATCGAGTATACAAATGGCACTCTATGAAGCCTTTTATGGTCGAATGTGTCAAACACCACTGTGTTGGACCAAACTGGGTGAAAGGAAAATTTTGGGTCCAGAAGTGATACAGGAGTCTGAGGAGAAAATCAAATTGATTCAGGATAGAATAAAAATGACTTTGGATAGGTAGAAGTCATGTGCGGACTTAAAGAGGAAAGACATTGAGTACAGTGTTAGAGATAAAATCTTCCTAAAAGTGTCCCCATGGCAAAAAGTGTAGAGGTTCGAGCAAAAAGGTAAATTAGGTCCTAGGTTAATCGGACCTAATAGAATTCTTAAAAGATTCGATCCAGTAGCTTACCAACTAGAATTACCTCAAGAATTGAACCATATTCATGATATATTCCACGTCTCTATGTTGAGACGATATTGATCCGACCCTTCTCATATCGTACCAATTAAAGACATCGAGGTTTAACCGAATTTGTCCTTCGAAGAAGAACCTGTACAAATTCTAGATCGTGACATAAAGATTCTGAGAAGGAAATGGATCCCACTTCTCAAGGTTCTGTGGCAGAACCACGTCACTGAGGAGACCACTTAGGAACTAGAAGATGCGTTATTCTATGTGTCATGTTTCTGTATGCTTAGTTGTTTGCATTGTTTTTTTGTGATGAAACTCACACTGAGCTTCATAGCTCATTTTCTTTTCTACAGATAACCCACCAAGTTACGACACGAACATTGCATCCAGAGGGTCTTGGCTTGGTTTATTTATTAAAATATTTTAGGCTTTTTATTTGATAATTCTATTATTCATAGACTATATTATTTTATTTTGAATTGTGGCATGGGACATAAGATTTGGGCTTATATATATATATAGCTTGCATGACATTTTATTTGAGTTTAGGACATTAGATTATGAATAGTAAGTAAAAACTAAATTGAATATCTTTTTCCACTGCTAGGTTATAACTGAATTTTGGGTAATAAATAAATTAGGAATTAGCTAAGTTGCAAAAGAAATCACCATTATACGAAAAAAATAACTTAATCGATTTTTATTAATTCATGAGTTTTTATGAAAATTTAACTAAGTTTTCTTCTAAACTAAACAAAATTTTTAATACGACTTTTTTATAAACTTTGATATCTTATTAGGTCATTCCGATGATTAATGTAATCTTCTGAATTCGAGTCTAACGCCTAAGTTGGATTGGGGAGGTTAAAAATTTTAAGCATTTAAATGAAAAATTAAATTACTATTAAGTTTGCAACTTTGAACAATATGTACATGTGGCAACTTCTAAACTATGCCACATTGGATTACCTTCCTAAATTGTAACTTTGTATTACTTTAGTGTATATATATAAATATAAGTATATATATATATATATATATATATATATATATATGATAACTTGTCATTCGAATATGAGTAAAATTTTCACCTACAAAGAACTGTTATGTTAATATTCTATTGTTTTTGACATAATATTTCACAACACAATGTTAAACAATATTCACAATTATGATTATTAAAATTAATTAATAGTAAAACTGTGGAATATAAAATAATAATGAATAAACATCTCAAATAATAATGAAAATCACATCTTTTATGATAATGGAAAGAAAGCCTATTAAATAATGCTAAAATATGATTTTTCCACTAACTTTTTAGATATTATTTTGAATCAAAATTGCCTTACTAATGCATATATTTATAGTGTTAAACATTAGTTTTAATTTATATATGATTGTAAAATAGCCAAGCGTGCTTTTCTTAAGTGTCCTAGAGAAAATAGTTACTGTGGTTTGGGATGGAGAAAAGTAATGGCGTAGAGAATTTTAGAGGAAACGAGATCTCCCTTCTGGTAGAAGAGCTCGTCCAATCATAGGTCAAAAGCTCGATGGTTGTACCAAGTGAGAAACCAACTTTGTTATGTACGGTATGGATAGGAAAATCTTACAATGTAGACAGTTTTAGGGCACAAATGAAAAGTATCTGAAAGACTAAGAAAAAAATTGAGATTCAACTGGCACGGAAAAATCTGTTTTTGATTGTGTTTGAAACTGAAGAAGATCTAGAGACAATTATTGAGGGTTGGCTATGGCTGTTTTGAAAGCAACTTATACTCTTCGATCGGTTGGTTAAACTGATGGAAAGAAATCAAATTCGACTTATTTCTTCACCGTATTGGATAAAGATTGGACCGTGTTTACCAGAATTCGACAAAAAGGATCTCCTGCACGCCATAGGAGTTATTTTTGGAGGAGTAATTAGATCTGATTTGGTAACTTTCTGATTTGGATGTGGACGAATGAGGCATAGGTTTAAGGATTGTATCGAGTTAACAACTGCAAAAAAGAACAAACTTGGAGATGATTTACCATATTCATTAGCACTAAAAGCTGAACTAAATTTAATTGGGAAAGAAAGTTTCAAATTTAGCTCTCTCTCAAAAAAGATGATGCCCCAATGTTTCTACACAAGTGACACGGGGATGCTTTCTAGGATAAATAAAAAGCAAGATGATGGGAATACAACGACTTAGAGTCAGCAAGATAATTTACAACTAAAAGGGAAAGAGGAGGCGAAAAAGGTGCAGATAGATTTAAAATAAAAAATCCCAATCTGCGACACTAGGTGGTTGGGGATATTCACAGCGCCAAAATCAAGGTATGAGGATGGAATGTTCAAAAGTCATAATGAAGCTAATGTGCAGGAGGAAGGGTTTGTTATGGAGAACATTGAGAGATTGAATGGGATAAACAGTATGTTGGAAGACAAATCTGAATCGGTCAAGAAGACAAGCTAGAAAAGAATTAGACCAAGGGTAATGATGAATCAAGATGAGGAAGAAAGCGTAATGAGATAGAGGAAATCAGTAGAAATAGAAACTGATGAACGAAGTATGATGAATTTTTGTGAAGACGGATATAAAAGGACAAAACGCGAGAATAAAGATGTACATGTAGTAGCTCTTTTAGATTTGGCGTTAGAAAACTCAGAACAATTTTGTGTTCCCAGTCAATATGGATCGGCGGCTGCCAAAAGGCAAGTCGACCGGGCGTAATGAAAACTATATGTTGGAATGTCTATGGACTGGGGAGTCCACGGGCTGTACGTAGGCTTTGGTATTTGCTGAAGCAACACAATCCCAAGATGGTCTCCTTTATGGAAACAAAAATTGATGAGAAACGTATAGAAAAAGTCAGAAGGAGATGCGGCTTTGTGAATGGAATTGATGTGAGAGCGGAAGGTTAAAGTGGTGGGCTATGCTTGGCGTAGAAAGAGGAAGTTACTGTTAAGTTAAGAAGTTCTCCAAAAGCCACATTGATCCTTTGATTAAGGAGGATAATGTTGCTGAAGAATGGAGATTTACGGGATTTTATGGTGCACCTTATGTAAGTAAGAAGAATGTTTCTTGGAATTTATTAAGAGAACTAGGTCTGGATCAAGACTATCCTTAGTTGGTAAGTGGCGACTTCAACGAAATCATGTATTCATTTGAAAAGAGTGGAAGAATACCGAGGGAGGAGAGAAGAATGGAGGCATTCCGTGATGTTCTTGAAGAATGCTAATTAGTGCATGTAGGGTATACTGGGGTATGGTTTACATGGGAGAGAGGGAACTTTCTGGAAACAAACATCAATGATAGATTAGATAGGGGAGGTGCGAATGAAAAATGGCTGCATCTTTTTCCAAAGGGCAGCATCCGACATTTACCACACTCGATATTAGACCACTACCCCCTTCTTCTAAATACATATAATGCAAGAATTTGTACAAGGATCCCAAGGTTTAAATTTGAGGCGCGGTGGACTATGGAAGAATCTATTGAATAAGAAATTAAGAACTCTTGAGAGTCCTTAGCTGGTATGCTCATTGAAAAACTAGAAAGGTTGCAAATCAGACTGAAGAGGTGGGCGACTACAATTAAAAAAGGTCAGGAAGGTTTAAAACGAAAACTTACTAAGGAGTCAGAAAGTTTATTGGAGAATGAGGGGGATGAAAGCACGATGGAAACACTAATTGATACAAAAATTCAACTTAATCTAGAGATTGATAAAGATGAGATGTTTTGGTTTAATCTAGAGATTGATAAAGATGAGATGTTTTGGTAACAAAGGGCACGGGCCAATTGACTTTAACTAGAGGACAAAAATTCAACCTTCTTTCATAACATGCCTTAGTTCGTAGACGGATAAACACAATAAGTAGGTTGGAATTAGATGAATAAAGGGATATCTATGACAAATATGAGATTAGTGGGGCTACCATTATGTTTTTTCAAAAGTTATTTTCGTCTAATGAGATTAGAAATTTATCCCATCTACTAATGGGTATTGACTCTAGTATCTCCTCTGATATCAATACAACTTTATTATCAGCAAACACAACAGAAGAGGTTTATTCGGCTTTGAAATGAATGGGTCCTACTAAAGCACCAAGAAAAGATGGTTATCCAGCATTATTCTTTCAGAGATACTGACACATTATAGGTAAAGATGTCAGAATTTTGAATGATGGTAATGGTTTTGACTCTACAAATTTGACAGATATTCTGCTTATTCTAAAAAATTTTAAATCCTACAAGTCTTGTTAATTTTAAACCTATTAGTTTCATTTATAAAATTGTGGCGAAAACAATAGCAAACTGCCTTCAGGGAGTTATTGAGAAATGTATTGGCAGTGTTCAAAGTGTTTTCCTTCCCAAAAGATTAATTTCTAATAATGTGTTATTAGCCTATGAGATTTTACACACTTTTCACCAGAAACGTATCGAAAATGTAACACGCCTATACCCGGTTCGACCCAAGAAACCTGATATAGGAATATTACATTTGGTGCCAAAGTGATTTTGGCTAATCACTAATACATTTGACCATTAAAAAAATTATAATTTATATTTTAGTTCCTACTATTTGAAACATATTTGATCTTCCTAAGTACATGCCATTCTATTCAAAATATTAAAACATACCCTCTTAGCACTTGGAGATATGATGAGATGAATGCTCACAACCTCGATTACAACTTTTCAAAATCATTGTACCTAATCCGCACACGAAAAACAAACCGTACGCTGAGTAAAAACTCAGCGATATTTCTATAATTCGAATATTAAAAAAATAATATAATATAATAATAGGCACAATTAAATTTATAAGGACATATTAATGTCTAGTATCATATCATAACTATCATTTTTCATTTATTAAACAATATCCTAATTCACACAATTGCTATATAAATGATTATTCACATATCAACCATATTTATTCGTACAATGGCATCATTCATGCCGTACTCAATTCATGAATACATCATTTCATACCATACTCAATTCATGGATATATAACTCATATATTCCATGTATTGTCAACATATTTCACATTTTATTTTCAATTCACTATATCACTTCCATTTCTCATAACATTTCATTTTAATATCAATTGTAAGACTTTATTATTCATTTACCTTTATTAACAAGACTCGGACTTGGATGGATACACGGATCCAACCAAAACACACCAGTTTGGCACCTAGTGCCTCATCGGATAATTCGAAGTAATAGATTGACGCCTAGTGTCTCATTGGCCAAGCCGAAATTAGTACCCAATACCTCATCGAATTTATCCAAAGTAATAATTTGACACCCAATGTCTCATCAACCCGTGGTTGAAGTATCCCTGAACACTTTCAATCCTATGGCATACCAACTATATCCGGTTCAGCCCGATACAATTAATAGGGTTTCCGATTTAGTATTCCATTGTCACAAAGTTCACAACCAATCAATAATTTCAATCACAAATTTATATAATCTCAATTCAATATCAAGATGATAATAATAAACAACACTCACCTTAATTACTTACCATACACATTAAATTAAAATACAACAAATAAAAATTTCTAAATTCAGATTATAGAAATACAAACCGTAATTCTCAAGTTACTCCTCGTTGATCTTGTCTTTTGCTTTCTTAGCCGAGGTCTTCGACACAACGTTAACACTTTGAGTTTGAACCTTAAAACCCTAAATTTTCTCATTTCTTTTCCTTTCTTTCTTCCCCCTGTTTCGTTCCCCAATTATGTTCTTTCTTTTTCTTTTTCTTTTATGTTTTGTTATTATTATATTATAATTTAATATATTTATTACTTATACAATAAGAAATACATGCATTATTATATACATTTGATTATTATTTTTACCTATGTATTTCACTATTACCATACATTTGTTATAATTTGGTTTAATTACTTATTTATTTTATACTTTAATTATAATATAATATAATATAATATAATATAATATAATAATATTTTTTTAAATAATAAGTATATAGTATATGTATAATATTGTTACACATGTAATTTACTATTACCATACAATTGTAAATTTTATGGTTTATTTGCTTAATTAGTCCCTTTTCTTTTCTCTATTCTATTATTAAACTTTCACACTTTATTCAATCCTTATACCTAATTAACCTTAATTTAAAATAATTCACCTAACCAAAACCTAATTAACTACACTACTAATCATCGTAAATATTTTTAATAAATATTTATGAATTTGTTTTTCGAAAATAGAGACTGGAAAATACACTTTCCAATACCCGTGACTATCATTTCATTATAGGAAAGAAATGATATATGGCAGTAATACTCGATATGAGCTTATGATAGAATTGAATGGGACTTTCTAAAGGAAGTAATGCTACGGATGGGCTTTGCAGCGGAATGGGTGGCACTAATTATGAAATGTATTTCCACAGTTTCTTACACAGTAAACATTAATGGGAAAAACAGAAACATTTTCAAACTTACAAGGGGGCTCCGACAAGGCGACCTTCTTAGTCCTTTCCTTTTTCTACTATGTAGTGAGGGACTTTCATATTTAATTAGACTAGCTATGCTAGAGAGATTGTTAAAAGGAGCAAAAGCTAGCAGAAGGGGACCAAAGATATCACACTTGCTCTTCGCGGATGATTGTATCCTATTCAGTGAAGCAAAAAATAGAAGAGCGTTGGTTTTGAAAGAAATAATGATGGAATACGAACGATGTTCAAGCCAATGTGTGAATTATAACAAATCGACGATACATTTTTAGCTAAATTTTTGTGGCAAAAAGGACTTGGGAAGAAAGGAATACACTAGTGCTAGTGGAAGCATATATGTCGTTCAAAAGATGAAAGGGGAATGGGTTTCAGAAGAATGGCTTAGTTTAATAATTTCCTACTAGCGAAACAAGGCTGAAGGATTATTAACAACCTGAATTCTCTAGTTGCACAAGTGCTTAAAGTGAAGTATTTCCCGAATAATGACTTTATTAACTCGCGATTGGGGAATACAACTTCTTATACATGGAGAAGTATTTGGGCGACGAAGGGTATTTTGGTGGAAGGGCTTTGCTGAAGGGTGGGTACGAGTATGAATGTTACAATTAATAATGATGCTGGGATTCTAGATGCAGAAACTTTCAGATTATCTTCTTTTGTTCATAATATGCAAGATTCTAAAGTCGCTGAGTTAATTGATACGAATAAATGAATATGGAAACGAGAGTTGATTGTTAATACCTTTTTAGAAGGAGATGCTGAGAAAATACTCTGTATCTCGCTGGCACAAGAACCACATGATGATTTTCTCGTATGGAGTGGTGAACCTTCGGGCGAATTTTTGGTTCATAGCGCTTATAAACTATTACAAAATTCTTATGCTAATCCTAGTGTCACGAGCCAGAGTTCGAAGCCCATAACCATCGAACCAAATGCATCCAATAGAGGTCTATTATTTAGATGGAGATCATTTGACCCACGAGAGCTGACCCGATTCAAAGAACTGTTGGAGAAACCTGTCAGATTGAAACCTGGTTGGCCCGATAGCGAAGATATGACAACTTAGGCAACTATGGTAACTAATCTTAAAAGATAGAGGGAATCATATCTTTTAAGATTAGATAGGATTTGATATGTCAATATCTTGTAAATCCCTTAAATTATGGGATATGATTAATCTCGTCCGTCGATGTAATTGGATCTTGACCGTCGATTTTGGGGGAGCTCAAGTATAAATAGAGAGCCTCTCCCTCATTTGTACTGACTCCATTCATTGTTTTATTATTCTTTGTGAATAAGAGAATAGAGAGAATTTACTCAAACACTTTGCGAGCGTCCCTTTCTGTTGTTCTTTATAAGCTTCTTTTGGCATAAGTTTGCTTCCGCTGTTCGAGTTGGTGCCTTAAAGGAGTTCTTAAAGAATCCTAATTCGAGTAAAGGCTGACTTGGACGAGTTTGGATGAGCAAATCGCCTAAGACCGCACAGATTGCGAGACAAAAGGTCTAGCCCCGTGACAAGTGGTATCAGAACTAGTGTTCGAACCAAGTGATATACAAGCTGTTGGTTCGTAGGCACCGTTGGGATGTCGAAAGAAGAGTCCGAACAAAAATGGGTGAGAAAAGGTTTGAGGGAGATGCTGTTGGCAGTAGAGGAACGTGTGGGTAAACTCGAGGGATCTATGGAGGACGTAAAGGAGGCACTCGATGGGTTCGATGGTCACATAGACAACTGGAAGGATCAGTCCAGAGACTATGTAAATATGTCTCTTATTTCGACCATGGATAATGTAAACGAGTTGTTTGATTCACACAAAGATAAACTGTCAGACAGGAATGATGCTCTTGAGGCCATGATGTTGGCTTTGAAAGAGGAAACAATGGCCACGACGTTGGCTTTGAGCACAAGAATAGAAGAGCTCGAAGGAGAGCTGGCCTTGTGTCGAGCAACGGTGGGGAAATGAGTGGAAAATGCAGCACTCAGTAACGAGTTTGTCCTGAAGCCGAAAGAGTTTGTGGGGACAAAGTCTGCATGCGATGTGGAAAATTTCTTGTGGAGGATGGAAAACTACTTCCGCGCCAAAGGCATCGAGGATGATGCTGGTAAGGTTAAAACTGCTTCATTATTTCTTACTGATATTGCACTTTTATGGTGGCGAGGAAGGACCACAGATAAAAGGCAAAGTGAGATTGGAACGTGACAAGAGTTCCAATGCGAGTTGAAGGGACAGTTTTACCCAGAGTTTGCCGAGGAAGAAGCTAGGGCAAAGTTACAAGGGATAACGCAACGAGGCACAGTGGGGGAGTATGTTCACGAGTTCAAGGAACTCATACTCCAAGTTTTAGATGTGGCCAAGAAAGAAGCCTTGCTTGCTTTTCAAGAGGGATTGAAGCCGTGGGTCAGACAGGAGGTGGAACAAAAAGGTGTCCAAAAGTCGCCGGAAGCCATGACTGATGTGCGAAACCGTGGTTAAGCTTGGTCTAGGGAAAGACAAGCTTGGGTCTTCAAAGTCCGAGGAAAGGGGCGTATGTGAAGGGAATCACAAGGAAGACATTGAGGATGGCAATGGCAAACAGCAACTATTGTGGTAATGGAAAACCACGAGTTGGGAAGAAAAAACCCAAGAGGAAAAGGGACAAGCTGAAATGTTTTCTCTGCGACGGTCCACATGTTAAAGAAATGTCCGATGAAATCCGCGCTTAGGAAGAAGCCGGTGGATAAGGCCTTGGGACTTGGTTCAAGCGCAAGGAGTGTCGAAGCCGAGGAGGCCGAAAGCGAGAAGAAGCCAGTGGAGTGCTTCTTGTGTCATGGTCCGCATAGGTTGCGGAAGTGTCCGAGGAAGTCTGTCATCGAAGGAAACGATGGAGCAGACAAGGAGCCCAAAAAGCTTGGTTCGAGCAAGGATAAAGCCGAAGCCAAGAGGGCAAAAAGGAACAAGTCTTTCATCGAAGAGAACGATGGAGCAGACGAGAGGCCCAAGAAACTTGGTTCGAGCAAGGGTAAAGCCGAAACCAAGAGGGCAAAGAGGAGCAAAAAGAAGCAAGTAAAGTGCTTATTGTGTCGTGGTCCGCATGAGATGCGAAACTGTCCAAAACAAGCCGTAGTCAAAGGAAAGGCAACGTCCGAGCATGGTGAGTCATCGGAGGGGCTTCCACTCAAGGAAGAAGTGAGTTTGTCATCGAGCTTAGAGGAAGAAGTTGCGATGAAAACAGTGAAGCTGGGACCAATGAGGCTCGAGTCGAGTGAAGCGTCAGAGTTGGCCGAGTCATCGACAAGGCTTCCACCTATGGGAGAGGTGGGTGATGCATCGGATTTCAAGGGAAAAGAAGTGATGCATGTGGGACAGTTGACCCGAGTAAATGCAAAGGTACATTCCGAACACTCTGATAGTGTGTTGCATTCTAACTTGTGTACTTGGCAAGAACGTAGGGGCCCTTTCGAAGTTCTTGAGCAAGGAAGCCAAGAGACTGTGGGCAAAGCGAAGCCAAGGGTTGTGAATCATGAGGATTCTGTTCGAGGAGAGTTAGAATATGGGCAAGGGAGTGACATAACTCCTTGTCGTCGAGATGTACAAACGAGTAGGACGGCTCGAGTTAAGAAGCGACGGAAGCCGAGGCAGAAGTCTCGAAGGAAGGGAAAAGTCAAAGCAACGAGAGGGACCTGAGTTGAATCAAGTCAGTGCCATTCGAAAGTCGCAACGAGGACGTTGCGATAATGGGTGGGGGAGAATGTCACGGGCCAGAGTTCGAAACCCGTGACCATCGAACCAAATGCATCCAATAGAGGTCTATTATTTAGATGGGGATCATTTGGCACACAGAGCCGCCCGATTCAAGGAACCGTTGGAGAAGCTTTGTCGATTGAAAGCTGGTTGGCCCGATAGCGAAGATATGGCAACTTAGGCAACTATGGTAACTAATCTTAAAAGATAGAGAGAATCATATCTTTTCAGATTAGATAGGATTTAATATGGCAATATCTTGTAAATCCCTTAAATTATGAGATTTGATTAATCTCGTCCGTCGATGTAATTGTATCTTGACCGTCGGTTTTGGGGGAGCTCAAGTATAAATAGAGAGCCTCCCCCTCATTTGTACTGACTCCATTCATTGTTTCATTATTCTTTGTGAATAAGAGAATAGAGAGCATTTACTTAAACACTTTGCGAGCGTCCCTTTCTGTTGTTCTTTATAAGCTTCTTTTGGCATAAGTTTGCTTCCGTTGTTCGAGTTGGTGCCTTAGAGGAGTTCTTAAAGAATCTTCATTCGAATAAAGGCTGACTTGGGCGAGTTTGAACGAGCGAATCGTCTAAGGCCGCACGGATTGCGAAATGGAAGGTCTAGCCCCGTGACACTAAAGCTTATGCTTTACAAACCAACTATAGAAACATCTACAAAAAAGATTTGGCACCAAAAATTCCCTACTAAAATAAAAATTACAATGTAGAAGGTATCATGGAACTACTTGCCTACACTAGTCAACATGCATCATAGGAAACTAGTCACTAATACAACCTGTCCCCGATGTGGAAAAGGGGCTGAAACAAGTGATCATATGTTCCGCGAATGCCCTATTTTAGTTGAAGTCTAGACAGCATTATCATTCTCGAATACTCTTATTGATACTACTATGGATTTTACACAGTGGCTTACCTGGGTTTTTGGTTAGTGTCCCCCACCACTGTCGAATATTCTGTTGTGTGCTCTGGGCCATTTGGGGAGACATAAATGCTAGAATCCATGAGAGGAAAATTAGCATTGGCAGGAAATAGCGAGATTTGTTAATAATTACATAACTGAATTAAACGAGATCGAAAAAAGAAATTCCTCAAAACCACAAGAGTTGAGAGAATGGAGTCACCCACCTGGTTCTATTGTTAAGATCAATTTTGACTGTGCATATGATGGGTGTCACTACAAATCGACCTCAGGTATTGTGGTCAGAAATGCTGAGGGGATCGTTCTTTTATCCTGCTCAGAGACCCATAAAGAGGTGGCATCCGCTTTCGTTGCCGAAGCACTTGCATGTCGTAAAGCAGTTTAAATAGGCATTGAAATGTAGTGGCCGGAGATCATTATTGAAGGAGACTCATTAGCCATCATAAAGAAGTGTCAATTAAAAAGTTAAGACAGATCACAAGTAGAAGCGTATATACATGATATTCAACAGATAATAGTTGGATTCAATAATATTGTGTTCAAATATACTCCGAGATCAGCAAATGGTTTAGCCCATATACTAGCAATAGAATCTTTGAAAAAAAGTGAGGAGTTTTACCTGCTAAAGAACATCCTTGGGTATGCCGAAAAACAAAAGAATGCTGACTGGATGCGGAAACCAGACTGAAATTGGTCGGAGAAGGAGAAATAAGAAAGGAAAGCTTCACATAGCAGAATTTTTTGAAGAACAAGCTTTCCTGAGAATTGATACCGTAAAAAAGGAAATGATGTCTTTTGCATAGGACGGGCAATTCAAAGAATTCTGATTGGGCAAATTTTCGGTGCTTTCACGTTTCTAAATTGTTCTGTTTTTTGTTTTATGCTGAATTTTCTTGGGCCTTTAGTTTTTGGGCCAAATTTCGTTGTTTTTCTGTTTCTTTCAAATTTTTTGGACTTTTTCTTTGTTATGTCATCTGTTTAAATAGAGAATAACAAAGCGCAGTCTGAAATTTTAGTCAAAAAAATTTATATATAATTGTACCACAAATTAAGTGATAATTAATTTAAAATAATAATTGTAATTAATATGAATCCAAAGGTTAAATAAGTGATGGTGATTGTTACATTGATAATAAAAATATTATAAATATAAGAAACATAAATAATACAAAAATACTAAATCTTAATCCATTGATTTTCTTTATCTTAATTTTTCAAATAGATATAAGTTATACTATTTATTGAATTGGGTTTAATGTTGAGTTGAACTAATTTGATTAGATATAATTATTATTTATAAAAATAATAATATTTAATTTAATTATAAAATATATTTATGTTATTTTGAATTTTGATATATAATTAAGAATAAATAAATACATTTATACATTATCAATTAGATTACTATATATTGATATAATATTTATATATATATAATATTAATCTCACACACATTTAATTTTTATTAATTATAAAAAAATTGGTTTAACATTTTTATATATAAATTAAATTCTTTTAATTAATTTTTTGGATTTTTATTATTTTTAATTTATCTAATTATATTCAATGATTTTATAGATTTATAATTTTATTAATTAATAATATATTATGTTATTTTTTAATTAGAACTTTTAAAAGATATGATCAAATTAATTAACTTCACTCTAATATACTATCATATTAATTAATAATGTTTTTATTATTATCACATAATAGTACTAATAAATTATTTTTGTGATGTGAATTTAGTAAATATAATTAACAATAAAAAGAATTCTTTTCAGTTCAAAAGTTTTTTTAAATTTATGTTTTTATATATACTAATTTCTAATGGCACAGGTATTACATGAAATTTTATGTGTTTAACTTTCTAATTAGTTTTTAAATAATGTATTTCTAATTATTAAAATTAATTTTTAATCCATTATTTCAAATTTTAAATATAACTAAAATATATTAGTTTATTTAACAATTAAAATATAAAAAAATTCAAATACCATATTCAAATATTGATATTTTGTAGATCAATAATTTTTTAATAATATTAAAAAATTTTCAAATCATAATTAAAGTACTTGTACTATTTTTGACTACAATATAATTTTTATTACATTTAATCATTATTTAAAATAATAACTTTTAAACATTATTAAAATATATTGATTGTTTTGATAATTCAAATATAGTACTAATAAAAGTTTTCTATTATTTAAGAATTTTTTAAAACAATAAAAAAGATACTTTCTAAAATAAACTCATAACTATTTAATTTTTATTTTTAATATCAAGTAAAAAATGTTAAAAATAACTTTTTTTTAAATAATTGTAATTGTAAATTTTTTTTAAAAATGTGGAATTATCAAAAAATCTATTTTACATAACTTTTTAATTAATATTTCTAAATTAAATATTATAATTATATTTAAATGTGAATTTAGCTAAAAGGTATTTTTATTAGTTTAAAAGCTTTTTCAAATTTGTGGTTATATATATTATAGATTTTATTCCAATTAAGTTACAAAGATGTGATGTACTCTCCAAGTGCCACATTATTACATGAAATTTTAAAAGTTTTATATAAAATCTAAAAATGTAAAAGAACTTATAAAAATAATTAAAATTTATAAAGAAATTTTATTTTTTTTATTTTTTTAAAAATTGTTTAAAAATAAAAAATATAAAAATAAAATAATTTTTTTTTCAAATTCAACAACTGACTAAATATTACTTTATCTCAAATTTCAAAATAACCTATCCATGACCAAATGGGTAGCACTTGGGAACAAGAACTTAATTTCCGAAGGTTTTCCATTTCTAATGGCTAAGATAGGTACGTTTGGAAATATAACTTTTCAGGACTTTTTTCAGTGAAGGATGCTTATCGTTACCTCTCCAACCAAAATAAGCTCAACACATCTATAACTACCCTCTATGTAAATTGAAGGACTCTTTGGAAAATTCGGCTTCCAAAAAAATTTATGATGTTCATTGGGAAATTGTGTCGTAACTACCTCCCTCTCATGACAAAATTGCGTGCTCGAAATATTACAACATGTTCAAAATGTCATTTATGTGACTGCCTGGATGAAAACAACAACCACCAATTTCGCACATGCTACTTTTCCAGAGCCATATGGTTTGGTTTTAAATATTCCATCTGATCGAAATATTTGCCGGAGCATATGCTTTCAGGATAGAATTGTGTGCTCAAAATATTATAACATGTTCAAAATATCCTTTGTGTGACCACCTGGATGAAAACAACCACCACCTGTTTCACACATGCTCTTTTTCTAGAGCTACAAGGTTTGGTTCTAAATATTCCATCCGATCAAACTACTTCTGTCACTCCCTAATATATTTAGGGTTAATTGAAATGATTAAGCAAGAAATGAGTTATAGGCTTAATGGTTAAGTGTTAGAGCCCTTCCCTAGAGACCCAAGTTTGAGTCTTCTTCCTCCCTTTTATTTATTTTGATCTTCGACAAGGCTTGGGTAAAATTGTTTGTGTCACACCTAGGGTTTACAAACCTTAGATATTTAATCAAGTTTTTCCCTTATTTTGATCATTCACATTCCCTCTTTTTAAATTCTACTAGAAACTACATTCCATTTTATTTTTCCACTTTTCAAATTCATGCACCCAAATTTTTCCCTTACTGAATCATTCCCCGCTCATTTGATTACTAATGGTGTTTAGATTTATCATCAAGAGCATCCGTAATCTTTTCCAAAGGTCAGCAAATACTATTTATTTTCAATGATTAGATCTCGTATTTTCGTAATATCATTATCCCATGTTAATCTTTCGAATCAATTAATCAATCTTTTCCAAATCTTGTCAAAATCTTGAAACCAATTGTTAATCCGTGTGTATTTATCATTAAAGGATAGAATTTAGGTGAATTGGATCAAAATTAATCATGAAGGTTGTCAATCAAACTCCTGGTGAAAGGTGTGTGTCTTTTCAAAGTGAACAAGTGGTGGTCGTGTGCAATTTTAGGGCCGCATGGGTACCACACAGCCCTGTGCACCTATAAATCTGAGGGTAGTTCATCAATCACACGGCCAAAACATGTTACACAGCCTACCACATAGTCGTGTCTTTACTATAGGGTATTTTAGTGTTTTCCACACGACATCAACGATTACACAGCCTGGCCACACGGTTGTGTGACCCTTATTTTACAATTTTGCTTAGAATTTTTTGATATGTTCAGTCCCTGTATAGTCCTTGAATTGTTTAACATGGAAGATTTATTTGCCATTGGTGTCGAAGGTTATGATAATGGTGATGATGTTGTATCCCAAGCAATGCTGGGGTTGTACAAAGAGTTGTTAAAGCCCAAATTACATTTAATAAAATGAGTGTTCCGACCATTTCTTGATTAGTTCATCATTTGCTTATCGATGACATCTTGGTTTATTCTAAATCTAAAACTAAACATGATAAGCATCTTAAGGTGGTTTTACAAATCCTTCAAGATAAGAAGCTTTATATGAAACTAAGTAAATGTGAGTTTTAGCTTAATGAAGTAATGTTTCTAAGTCATGTGGTATCTGCTGAAGGTATCCGAATGGATCCCAAAAAAATAAAGGCTATTTTGGAATGGAAACAACCCAAAAATGTTTCTGAGATCTGAATTTTCCTTGGTTTAGTCAGGTCTTATCGGAGGTTTTTTGAAGGGTTTTATTTTATTGCTAATCCTTTAACTAAGCTATTAAGGAAGAAAGTTCTGTTGAAATGGATGAATGATCAGCAAGCTAATTTTGAAAAGCTAAATTCTGTGTTGACTCAACCTCCGATGTTGATCCAACCTAAGTCGAGAAAGGAGTATGTAGTGTCTAATGATGCATCTTACACTGGCCTTGGATGTATGTTGTTGCAAGATGGAAAATTAGTTGCCTATGAACCGAGACAGTTGAAACCGCATGAGTGCAACTACCTGACTCATGGTATGGAGTTGGCAACACTCGTATTCATATTGAAAATTTAAAGGCACTACATGTATGGTGAGAAGTGCTACATCTATATAGATCATAAGAGTCTCAAGTTTCTTCTCACTCAAATTAAGTTAAACTTGAGGCAATGGAGGTGGATTAAATTACTGAAGGACTATGATTTTGTGATTGAGTATCATCTCAACAAAGCCAATGTTTTAGCGGTTGCTTTGAGTAAGAAGCAGATGATTGATTTAAGAGTGATGTTTGTTAGGTTAAGTATGGTTGATGATGGAAACTTACTAGTAGAATTGCAAGTGAACCCACCTTGGTCAGTGAGATTAAAGATAAACAATCACTAGAAATGTCATTAACGCTACGGATTAAGCAGGTTGAGGATAGTAAGACTAAGAATTTTAGGTTCAATGCTAATGGTATTCTATGTTTCCGACGGAGGTATTATGTACCGAATAATAAGGATCTAAGACAATCCATTCTTTGGGAAATGCATAGTAGCCATTAAACTATGCATCCTAGAGAGAATAAGTTGTATCAAGATTTAAGGGAACTGTATTGGTGGCCTGGTCTAAAATAGGAAGTGACAGATTTTGTAGCTAAGTGTTTAACGTTTCAGTTAGTAAAAGCAGAACATCAGTTTCCTTTTGGCTTTTTGTAGCCAGTTAAGATTCCCAAGTGGAAATGGGAGCAAGTGACCATGCACTTTTTTATTGGTTTACCTTTAACACCCACTAAGAAATATTCAATTTAGGTAATAGTGGACCGATTGATAAAGTCAACTCATTTCTTACATGTCTTTATGGATTATTTAATACAGAAGCTAGCTAAGTTGTACATTTCAGAGATTGTGAGACTGCATGGTATACCAGTATCTATTACTTTAAATCGACATCCTCATTTTACATCTTAGTTCTGGAAGAAGCTGCATGAGGCACTGGCTACTTGTTTGGACTCTAGTACAGTTATCTATCCGGACACTGATGGTCAGTTCGAGCAAGTTATTCTGGTCATGGAAAATATGTTAAGAGGTTGCATTATTGACTTTCGAGGTAAGTGGGAAGAGCACTTGTCTCTTGCTGAATTTGCTTATAATAACAATTTTTAATCAAGTATACAGATGGCACCTTATGAGGCCTTACACAATCGTAGGTGTTGGACTGAGCTGAGAGAAAGGAAAGTTTTGGGTCCCAAACTAGTACATGAGACTAAGGGGGAACTTGATTTAATTCAGGATAGACTAAAAGCGGCTTCAGATAGACAGAAGTCACTTGATGACCTAAAAATAAAGGACATTGAGTATAGTGTGATCAAGTTTTTCTGAAAGTGTCTCTTTGGAAGAAAGTGTTAAGGTTCGGACAAAAGGGTAAGTTAAATCCTAAGTTTATCGAACTTTATAGAATCCTTAAGAGAGTCGGTCCAATAGCGTATAAATTAGAATTACCGCATAAACTAGACTGTATCCATGATATATTCCATGTTTCCATGTTGAGACAATACCAATCAGACCCTTCCCATTTTTTTCCAATCGAAGAGATTAAGGTAAGAACGGATTTTTCCTTTGAGGAGCTTGTAAAAATTCTGGATCGTGAGGTAAAGGTTCTTAGAAGGAAACAAATTCCACTTGTTAAGGTTCTGTGGGGGAATAATGACACTTAGGAGGCCATATGAGAATTGGAAGAAACAATTCGTCAATAGTATCATCATCTATTCAAATCAAGTAAATTTCAAGAACGAAATTTATTTTAAGGAGGGGAGAGTTGTCACACCCTGATATATTTGGGTTTCATTGAAATGATTAAGTAAAAATAAGTAATAGGCTTAATGGTTATGTGTTACAGCCCCTCCTTAGATACCCTAGTTTAAACCCCCTTCCCCCATTTATTTATTTTGATTTTCGGCAAGGCTTGGGTAAAATTTCTTGTACCGCCCTTAAGGTTTACAAACCCTAGGTATTTAATCAACTTTTTCCCTCATTTTGATCATTCACATTCCCTCTTTTCAAACTCTAATAGAAATTTCCTTCCACTTTCTTTTTCCTCTTCTTCTTTCTCATTCTTCATATTCCATCTTTTACGCTGCCGAATTTTTCCCTTACTGAATCGTTCCCCACTTATTTGATTTTTAATGGTGTTTATATTTGTCATCAATAGCACCGATAATCTTTGCCAAAGGTCGGTAAGTACTATTTATTTTCAATCATTAGATCTCGTATTTTCATAATATTATAATCCCACATTAAAATTTTGAATGAACTAATCAATCCTTTTCAAATCTTGTCAAAATCATGATACCAATCATTAATATGTGTGTATTTATCATTGAGGGATCGAATTTAAGTGAATCAGAATAGAATTGATCATGAAGGTTGTCAATTGAACTCGTGGTGAAAGGTATGTGTCTTTTCCAAGTGAACCGGTAGTGATCGTTACAATTTTAGAGCCCTAAGGATTCCCACATGGGCATGTGGACCACACGGCCATGTACACCTGTAAATCTTAGGGTAGTTCGTAAATCACACAGCCAAAACCTGTTACTCGGCCTACCACACACCCATGTCCTTAGTGTAGGGTACTTTAGTATTTTCCACACGGCTTGGACACACGATCGTGTACCCCTTCCCACACGGTCTCATCCTCTCACATGATCGTGTGACCCCTATTTTACAATTTTTCCCAGAATCTTGTGATATGTTTAGTTTAGTCCCTGCATAGTCCCTTAATTGTTTTTAGAATTTATATAGACTCAATTGAGACCCTGATATTATGTATATTTTGGAATCTTTGATCTGATTGATTGAATCATTACTATTATATGACTAATATGTGAATGATACATGTCTATTGTCCCTGTATTTTCGGTAAACTGTTATTGTTATTATTGTTTCTGTCTTACTGATTACATGTTAAGTATGTCTACTGCTACTGTTGAACCGAATACATTTTAAAGCATGTCTACTGTGTTTGCACTGTTATGTTACATGCATGTCATATTGCATAGCATAGGGTGGGATGATATGAACAGAATGAGTACTGGCAGTTTAATAATCTGTAAACACTGGTGATTTTATCCACAACTTACTGGCGGTTTACTTGCAAACTTTTTATCTGAAAATAATGGTAGTTTACCCATAATTTTACTAACAGTTTATTCGCAAATTACTGGTGGTTTATCCATAATGCAGTGTGTAGGGATAGGTGAGTTCTTGGTAGAATCTTTTTTGATAAACTAAAATTGCATTGTCATTCGTAAGCATGTACAAGCAAACTAAAAATTCTGAAATGCTATATTGATGTACTATTTTGAAAATAAAAATTGATTTTTGTATGTTATGCTCTCTATTTGCAATGATTTTTCTTGTGTTTAGACTTACACTGAACTTCTTAAGCTCACCCCCTTAATTTCCTTCTTTATAGATAACTCACAGGGTTAGGACACAGACTTGGCATTCAGAGGGCTTGTCTTGGATAATTTTTTAATAGAAGTATTTTGGACATGATATTTATAATTTTTTTTATTTGGAAACTATATTGTTTTATTTGAATTGTGGCATGGGACTTAAATTTTGGTTTAATTTTGGCATGCATGACATTTAAGTTGGTTAGGTTATTGAATTTTGGAATTTAATTAAAGACGCATGAAATTTGGTTTTTAAATCAAAATCCTGTCGATTATCACTTTTTTCTGCAATATTATGAATGTGTTTTTGAGTAGTAAATAAATTGGAAGACAAATTTTGCAAAATTAACATTAAAAACAAATTGTTTTTCTGGAAAATTGTAACCTTTAGTGAAAAAGAGATATTGTTGGAAAATATAGACATCGCATATATAATAAGGGTACTTACATGTTATTATTTAATATCATAATAGGTTAGCCCAAATTAAAAGTGATCTAATTTGGTTAAGGTTTATTGGGCTTTAATTATTAAACAAGTAACTAATTTCTAATTAATGATAGGCTAATTAGAAATTAGAGTTTTCCTTTACAAACACACTATTCCGTATGACTATAAAATGACTCACACATACCAAGCTTTATCGTAACTCACTCATATAATTTCTTTCCCTTTCTTTTTATTTCTCCACTATAAACCATTTCCCAGTCGTAAAAATTTCGGTCGCTAATAATATTTGGTTTAAGTTCAAGGTATTCTTGGGTCGTCGATGGTACAATATCACTCCAAGCCGCTCACATTTCATATATCATGTTGAGAAGGGATCATTGCCTCCAAATCTTATCCTAGGAAAGTCGGTTATAGGGTGATTTTGCTTTTTACGATCAATCGTGGAAGTCAATGTGGAGGTCTCAATCGATGACCATTATGCGATAATGAATCGGGGTATAATAGGGGAGCTAGTTAACGATCGTTATGTGGCCACGAGCTCAATCTTTTTGAATACCCAAAAATGATGCCCTATAAATATCATACAGAAGTTTGAGGGCATATTCATACGAAAAAACTTTGGGGCTTTCATCTTTAATCGGTGTAATTTTTTTCTCTATTTTAGGACATCTGTACATTTAACCTTCCTTCTTATTCAAAGGTCGGCATAGTCGTCGACGAAAAAGGACTCTTAGGCAGGGAGCGACTATTGCGGTACAGTAATGGTGATGCTCCTTTCGAAGCGAAGACGGTTCTTATTATTATACAATCCATTAATAACTACAATCATTGTCGCGTCGACCCGAGTTTGACCTCTACTGTGCCGAAACATCCGCTCTCCTTTTGATAACCCTCTTATGTCCATCTTGATGTCAACCTTCAGACAAGAATGAAAGGTTAAAGATATCGCTGGTTAGAAATAGAGAAAAATATTATGTTGATTACACCGGAAGTGCCTAGAGTTTTTCCATATGATTATGGCCTCGATCTTATGTATGTTATTTACAAGGCATTGTTTGTGGGTATCCAAAAAGCTTGAACTCCTGACTGTGTAACGACCGTCACCTGGCCCCTTAGTTATACTCGAACCCGTAACCATGTCATGACCACCGACTAGACCTTCACATTGACTTTGACCCCTGATCGTATCAAGTGTTATTACCCCGAGTAGATGAAGAAATAATTTTTTGTATCTTAGACAAGAAAGGATGTCAATGATGGAATATGAACGTGAGTTTGTTAGACTTAGTCGTTATGCTAAGTACATTTTCCAATTAGAGAAAGAAATGTGTGATAAGTTCGAGTGGGCCAGATAGATGAAATTCGTGCTCTTGTAGCAGCTTCAAAATGTAAAAGTTTAGCAGCTATATGATAAACCGTAATTTATACATATTTTTATCCCATGTTTAGCACATTTATGGATGAGTTCTCTTTAGAATTGGTGAATTTGATGCTCCTGATCCTTTAATTTCATGTTTTATACTTAGGTAAGCATAGGAGAGTAAAAAGAGCAAGAAACGAGCCCAAAACGGAGAAAATGGGCCAACATGAGAAATCAACACGGCCTGGACTTCTTCACACGGGTAGACCACACGCCCGTGCCCTTCTAGCAAATTGAGCACGACTTACACGGGTAGACCACACGGCCGTGTCTATTCAACAGAATCTAACACGGTTTGGAGCAATCGAACACGTGCGTGTCCCTGTCGAGCATAAGTTGAGTTCTATTCGGAAAAGGCCACTCTTGAGGGTTCTAAGGCATTCTAAGGCCTATTTAAACACCAGAGAGAAGGATGAAAAGACACACGGAGTGGGAAGCAGGAATTCACTTGAAGAAAGCTGATTGATCCATCTTAGAAGCCGGATTCTCCTTCAAGACTGAAGATCTCCCTTCAATTTCCCTTCAGGAGTTTTAAGTTTTCTTTATGTTTTGTATTCAATATTCTTCTAAGATGTTGTCTTTTATAATTATGAACTAAATCCCCTAAATACCTAAGGGGAATGAAACCTAAGATGGATCTTATTATTAGTTTCTGAATTATATGAGAAATACTTGATTTGTTCTTAATTATGTGTTCTTAATCCTTGTTTTAATATTTCAGGATATTAATTCAAGTATTGATGTACTTATTCAGAGAAGCAAAATTCCTTGTCTAATAGTAGATCTAGCATAATTAAGCGGAGTTGCATGTAATCCTAGACATAGGACGACATAAATCTGCCGGATTAGGGTCAAATCTAATAAGAAAATCCATAAATCGAGTTAATGCAACACTAGGGGTTTTAATTAGAAAGAGATTTCAATTAATCAACCTAGGGTTAGACGTTGTTAGTCTCAAGAGAGATAATAATATAAATTAGGGATTTCTAAGGATCAAGTCAAGTGAATAAATCGTCTAATTCAGAGTCAAATAACAAGTGAAGTCTAAGTGGATTTTCCCTTGTGTATTGTCTTAATCAATCGAACTTTTCAATAGTATTTTCCCCAATTTTATTTCTGTGAATTCTTAGTTATTTAATTAGTTTAGATAAAACAAACCATTTTATTTTTAGGCTAGATAATAAGAAAAGAGTTAATACTAGTACTTTTAGTTCCTTTGGGTTCGACATTCCGGTCTTGCTAAAACTATACTACTGTTCGATAGGTACACTTGCCTTCGTCGTGATAATAGTTAGTTTTCAAGAACAGTCAAATATAAATTTATTAAAACTTATCATAAATCAACACGATTAAGGTTTTGGCACCGTTGTCGGGGAACTAAGATATTAGGAACACTTAATTTTTATTACTTTAGCCATTTTTACTTCCATTACAATTTAATTTCTATTTTTAGTCTAATTTTTCTTTACTAATTTTTCTTTTTCTTTATTTCTAGTAGGTTTTTTTATAGTTTATGACTAGAAGAAACCTGTCAGGACCATTACTTTTTGATAGAGAGATAGAAAGCACAGCTCACAGAAACGGAAGAGAAATAAGGCGAAGCTTACAATACATAGAGGAAGGGCAAGAGGATGATATCCATAATACAACTGAGGAGATAACTGACAATCAGAATAATCCGCTACCTCTTGTGGTTGCTGCTGATCCAGTAAATTAGAATCCTGCTCCACGCACTATGTATGATTATGCTAAACCTAATTTAACAGGAACTGAGTCAAGTATAGTTAGACCTGCTATTGCTGCAAATAAATTTGAACTCAAATCTAACACAATTCAAATGACACAACAGTTTGTTCAGTTTGATGGTTTGCAGGATGAGGATCCAAACAATCACTTGGCGAATTTTCTGGAGTTTTGCGATACTTTTAAAATCAATGGAGTTTCTAACGGTGCCATACGCCTTCGGTTGTTTCCTTTTTCATTGAAGAACAAAGCTAAACAGTGGTTGAACTTGTTACCACTAGGGTCAATCACTACTTGGGAACAAATGACCGAAAAGTTTTTACTTAAATATTTTCCGCCAGCTAAAACGGCTAAGTTGAGGAATGACATCTCTTCTTTTGTACAGATGGATCTAGAAAAACTCTATGATGCATGGGAGAGATACAAGGATCTTTTGAGAAGGTGCCCTCACCATGGGTTACCACTTTGGCTACAGGTTCAAACATTTTACAACGGTGTGAACCCCTCAATGAGGTAACTCATCGACGCAGCCGCCGGTGGAACTTTGAATAAAAAAACACCTGAAACAGCTTACGAATTCATTGAGGAGATGTCACTGAATAACTATTAGTGGCAAGTCATGAGGACAAAGTCGACGAAAGCAACCGGTGTTTTTAACCTCGATGCGGTTACTATGCTCTTTAACCAGGTAAAACTCTTAAATAAAAAGATTGATAGTTTATATGGTTTTACTCAGGTACATCCAGTGATGAGGTATGATTGAAGTAGAGGAGGAGTAGACGCAGATTATCCATCCTTCAACCCTAGCACCGAGGAGGAACAAGTTCAATATATGGGTAATAACAATTTTAGATCTCAAAATAACCCATACAGTAACACGTACAATGTAGGTTGGAGGAATCACTCAAATTTTTCATGGGGAGACCAAAGAAATCAAAGACCACCACCCCCTCCAGGCTTTCAACAGCATCACTACCAGCAGGAAAAGAAGCCGAACCTTGAGGAGATACTAATGAAATTTATCTCAGTGTCAGAAACTCATTTTTAGAACACCAAAACAACACTTAAGAATCAACAAGCGTCGATCCAAGGACTCGAAATTCAGATAGGCTAGCTCGCTAAATTGATTTCTAAAAGACTATCAGGGAGCCTACCTAGCAACACTGAACCCAATCCAGAAGAGCATGTGAACGCAGTTACATTAAGGAGTAGGAAGGAGTTGACTGAACCCGAGAAAAAGCCACCACCAGAAGTTGACAGAAAAGAAGATGAAGAGGAAAAACCCAAGAGCGATGAAAAACCGGTGATGAGGGAATATAAACCACCAATCCCATACCCAGCAAAGTTAAAGAAAGACCGCATGGATACACAATTTGGTAAATTTCTTGAACTTTTTAAACAATTACATATTAACTTACCTTTTGTTGAAGCTATCTCGTAGATGCCTACATACACAAAATTTTTAAAAGAGCTCCTAACAAATAAAAGGAAGTTTGAAGAATTATCTACAGTAGAACTTAACGAGGAATGCTCGGCTATACTCCAAAATAAACTACCAACCAAACTGAAAGATCCAGGAAGTTTTACTATTCCCTGCTTAATTGGTAGTTTGAATGTTGAGAAGGCATTAGCTGTTTAAGCGCTAGCATTAATTTGATGCCTTATAAAATGTTTAAGCAACTTAGTCTTTGTAACCCCCCGAGTTTTGGGCCTAGATGAATTGGGCTTTCGGCTTTGGGTCTCTTAAAATTTTTTTTAAGTGAGCAAGAAAATGACAAATGACATGTTGGCTATAAGGGTTTAAAGAATTTGGAGTGTCTAGGTATGTTAGAGAAGTTTTGGGTTCGATTTTTGTGGTGGAGGAATTTTAATTTAATTATTAAAAGAACCAGAGTTGGGAGTAGTTGGGCTTTTAAATAAAAATAGGGGAAAATGACATCAAAAAGTCTTGTGGAGAAGTCGTTAAGTGATGCCACTTAGAGTGTAGGGAGGTGGCGTTAGTGGCTAGCAAGGAGATCGAAGGTTCAAATCCTAGCTTAGTATTTTTAAGAATTTAATTCTGGCCTTCTAGAAGGTTGGAAGTGGCGTGAAGATGGACTCTAAGGGGAGTGTTCAGAAGAGAAAATTTAGGAAATAGATTGGGGAGTTATCAGGGAGAAAAACGAGGAGATGGGAAGGGGGAAGTGATAGAGCTGAATTGGGAATTGAGGGTCAAGCAATTTGGCTAGAGGCTATAAATATGTGCCGAGTTTGGGATCCTAGGCTAATGCCAAATTTTTCATTTTTTTTCCTTTAGTGCCGATTGGCTTTTCCATCTTTGCTAGCTAATTCTTTTGCCATTTTTTCTCTCCTCAGATCTCGTTTAATTTACCCTTTGGGTTAGCTGATTCCTTCTGCTACTCTTCTTCTTTAATTTGAGCCAAATAAACCTTATTCACCATATTAGTTTGAAAGCCGAATCTCCCAAAGGCCGAATACTCTTTGGCCGAATACTCTTGGTACAATTACTACTCCTTCTACTTAGGTCAAATTTAGTGTAAGTGTTGTTCTCCTAATCCGTTTTGCTAAAAATCTATTACGTTGTTCTTTCCTCACTCTTTCTAATCAACTGTGGTAGGGAATTAGTATCGGATCTCGGATATTAGCTCTCTGCCGAAATTGCTCCTAAGGTGTTTTGCGATTTTGGTAAGTATTCCTCGCTTGTTGGCTAAGGTTGACCGAATGGTCTTAAGTGAGATAAGGGGGTGATTTATGTTGGATGCAAGTCCCCTAGTATTTGGTTTTAATGAGTAAGATTAATGCAGATCTAGGGAGCACGTGATCAAGGAAAAGCTATTAGGGATTGGTGTTCAAGGTAAGGTTAATGTGAGGTTTCGATTTTGGGTAAAATATGTATTAAACATACGATTAATTGAAGAGTGATATCGTTTGTAGGTTTGCGACTAAGGGAAATCGCAGCACGCTCTATTACCAAGTGTGTACATACACTGCATACACAAGCAGATCGGCAAAAGCTGAAATGCCGAAAAGCTAAAATGCCGAAAAGTTGAAAGTTGGCTAGGGCAGACTTGGGAGTGCGCGAACACTCATAAGGGGGAAACCGATAGGTTGTCTGAGGCCCCAAGGGCGATTCTATGGGCTTGGGCTATGAGCTGGCCAATCGGGCCAGAATAAGCTTAATGGGCCTGACGGGCTGTTGGGCCCATAATAGGCAAAAATTGATAATTGATGCTATGTGATAGAAATTTGTATGTGAGTATTTGTATAATGTGATTTGGGCCTAATGGGCCGTATACAGGTGATTTGGGCCTAATGGGCCATATGAACATGATTGGGCCTAGTTGGCCATATACAAGTATGTGAATTTGACTGGGCTTTGTAAGGGGTTTTGGGCCTAGTATATGATGACTACATAAAACTTAATTAATTTATTACAACCGTAGACAAGTCAAAAGGTTAAGGTGTGGCAACGGATATATGCATGTCTAGGATTAGATTTAGGGAGAGCTTGGTACTTAAGCGGTCTTAATGACTCACCTCCTCTTCTCTGGAATCCTACCTGGTGCATAGTATTCGTTCATCTTAGCTCACGGGATTTGTTAACGGGCCAAGGTAAGTGAAAACCGTAAAGAAATGAAAAATTACTGAAATACCCCTAAGGGCAAAAATGACCAAAATACCCTTAGGTGTTGATGGTATGTTTTATGGATATGACATGCATACATATGATATTCTACTTAGGTTGTATATAGGTTGGGAATTTTGGAACGGAGGAAGTATATGCGAATCGCATGGTCGCTTGACGACTGTGGATCCACAGAAGGCTTTTTAAGCCCATTATATGATTAGCAGCTTGCTACAATGAAGGTAGTTCAGCAACCGGGCTACCATTGAAGTGCACCAGTTAGGTGGGTCAATATTTGTATCCCCACATGAAGTGTACCGGGGGATGGAGCTGAAGTGTAGCGGATGGATTATTGGGGTGGGTTGTATTGCACTACATTGCATGTGTGATTTTATGATGATTGATGAATGCTTGCTGCTCGACGAGGGTGTACACACTGAGTTTTCGAAAACTCACCCCTCTTTTATTTTATTTTTCTCAGGTGATGCTCAGTAGAAGGTTCGATGATTGGAGGGACTCTAGGTGGCCAGCTAGCAAGACAACTTGGATTTGTTTTAAAAGCATATAAGTTCCTAGTTTATTAAGTAATCTTTAGTTTGGATTGTAATAAGGCCTTTTCTTTTTGTTATTATTTGGATTATTGTTTTCATACGTTGTAATTACGAGAAGTTGAATATGAGTTTCCTAAATCATAGAATGTTTTCTATGTTTCCGCAACTAAATTTTAAAATAACATATTTTCACAAATCATAAGTTTAAATAAGTTTTTGCGTTTGAAAGGAGAGTTTTTATAAGTTTATAAGGTTTCAAATTTTAAAGAATGGTTTTTAATGAAAACAAGGTTTTCGCTAAAACACTTCAATGTGACGCGCCAGGTTCGGCCATAATGTTCGAGCTAGGTTTGAGGTGTTACAGTCTTGGGGAACCAAAGCCCACTAGGATAAGTATTCAACTAGCTGATAGATGTGTTAAATATCCTAGGGGTATTATAGAGGACGTACTTGTAAAATTTGATAAATTTATATTCCCGGTCGACTTTGTTGTGCAATAATCACTGCTAGAGCGGTTATTGATGTGGGTGATGGTAAACTTGTGCTTAGAGTAGGTGACAAAGAGATTATCTTTAAAATTTATGATGCCATGAGATTCTCTAGGGAACAGGATGACTCATGTTATTTTATTGACTCTATTGATCATGCTACTCAAGATTCTTTTCTGAAAATTGTGCATAAGGACACATTGGAACTGTGTCTTGCCCAAGGAGAGGGGGTGGATGATGATGATTTTGAGATAGGTAAGGTAAAAAATAAACTAGACTCCAATGAACCCTCCTCAAGACAAGCAGAATATGAGGGCATTAAGGCAAACGATGAACTTAAGCAAAAACCCTCTATTAAAGAACCTCCCAAATTGGAACTTAAACAGTTGCCAAAACACTTGGAGTACGCATTCCTTGGAAATAATTCTACATTACCAGTGATTATTGCTTCTAACCTGCAACCCAAGGAGAAAGAGGAATTACTCCAAATATTGAGAGAGCATAAAAGAGCCATAGCTTGGAAAATTTCTAACATTAAAGGGATCAACCCTTCTTTTTGCACCCACAAAATTTTAATGGAAGATGAATATAAGCCACATGTGCAAGCTCAAAGACGTCTAAACCCCAATATGAAAGAAGTTTTTAAAGCTAAGGTAATTAAACTCCTAGATGCTGGAATTATTTATCCTATTTCTGATAGTTCTTGGGTAAGTCCAGTGCAGGTTGTTCCAAATAAAGGAGGCATGACTGTGGTAGCCAATGAGAAGAATGAGTTACTCTAAACAAGGACAGTCACAGGTTGGAGGGTTTGCATTGACTATAGGAAGCTGAATGATGCCACGAGAAAAGATCACTTTCCCTTGCCATTCATTGACCAAATGCTGGAAAGATTATCAGGGCACATGTACTATTGCTTTCTAGATGGACTCTCTAGTTACTTTCAAATCCCAATAGCTCCTGAAGATCAGGAATAGACGACATTTACATGTCCATACGGTACGTTTGCTTATCGTAGAATGCCTTTTGAATTATGTAACGCTCTTGCTACTTTTCAGCGCTGCATGATGGCCATTTTTTATGAACTCGTGGAAGACATCATGGAGGTATTTATGGACGATTTCTTGGTATTATGTAACTCTTTCCATCTTTTCCTTAAAAATTTAAAACGAGTTTTAATAAGATGTGAGGAAATGAACCTTGTGCTTAACTCAGAAAAATGTCAATTTATGGTTCAAGAAGGTATTGTGTTAGGACATAAAATTTCTAGTAAAGGGATTGGGGTTGATAAATCTAAAATTGAAACCATTGAAAAACTACCTCCCCCTAGTTCGATTAAGGCTATTAGAAGTTTTTTAGGACATGTTGGGTTTTATAGAAGATTTATTAAAGACATTTCTAAAATAGCTAAGCCTTTGACTAAATTACTAGAAAAAGATGTGCCCTTTAATTTCGATCAGGAATGTTTAGAAATGTTTAATACTTTAAACGATAAATTGATTAATGCTCCAATTATAATCGCACCAGATTGGAATTTACCTTTCGAACTAATATGCGATGCGAGTGATTTTACAGTAGGTGCAGTTTTGGGACAGCGAAGAGACAAGCATTTTCAACCTATCTATTATGCTAGCAAAACTTTGACAACTGCATAAGAAAACTACACTACCACGGAGAAAGAGTTGCTAGCTGTGGTTTTTGCATTTGCTAAATTTAGGTCATATCTGATATTGTCTAAAGTTTTCGTTTATTCTGACCAATTCTGCTCTTCGCTACCTTTTAACTAAGACTGATACAAAATCTCGACTCATTCGATGGATTCTATTATTGCAGGAATTTGACTTGGAGATTCAAGATAAGAAAGGAGCTGAAAATCTTGCGGCTGATCATCTCTCTAGGCTTGAAAATTTAAGTACCAAAGAGCTAGATAAAGTTGAAATAAATGACTCGTTCCCTGAAGAACAGTTTTTTGCTATATCTAATTCTGAGGTACCTTGGTTTGCGGACATGCGAATTTTTTAGCCACTAACGTTATCCCAAAAAGGTTGACACATCAACAAAAGAAGCGATTATTTACTAATGCGAAAAACTACTTTAGGGAAGATCCTTTTCTTTTCCGTGTATGTGCAGATCAAGTCATTAGGAGATGCATTACAAGGTCAGAAGTGTTGAAGATCTTGGAACATTGTAAGCAATTTGAAGTTGGAGATCTTGTCTTGTTATATAACTCGAGGCTCAAATTGTTTCCCAAGAAGATTAAATCATGATGGTCAGGTCCCTTCATAATTCAAATTGTCTTTCCATACAGCACAATAGAGGTAAGTCACCCGTCACAAGGCACTTTCAAAGTACATGGACATCGTCTCAAACTTTATAACGGTGAGCGTTTAAAGACGATAGAGAGGAGCTACGGCTCCAAGAACTTCCTTGAATATACCCACAAGGTACAGTTGGGCTTAGATTCTAAATAAGCGATTCTCGAGAGGCAACCCGAGCACTAACGGTGTTAACTTTTTTAAATTTTAGTTGTTAACATTTAATTCACTAACTGAGTCACCGAACACAGGTTTTCCAGAACCACACGGCCAGACACACGGGCGTGCCTTAGGCCGTGCCCCTACCATGGAAGGCAACACGGCAGTCCGAAACGGCCGTGTGAAAACAGGGAAAAAAATTTTCCCAACACGGGAGTCAATAAATTGCCATGTGCGTGCGACACGCCTGTGTCTAGAGGCCGTGGTTGAAACTGAGAAATGAACATGGGGGTGCAACACGCCCGTGCCATTCATCCGTGGTCGGCACTGTCAAACTAACACGGGCATGAGAGAAGCGAATGAAGTAGGACACGACCATGCGATGTGGCCGTGTGGGTCACACAGCCTAGGGACATGGACATGTCTTCAGGCCGTATGCAACATTGATTTGAACATCAACCCATAAGCTTAAATTCGAAATACGGGTGTGTCCGATGACCCGTGTACAAATCAAACTACGAAAACACGAAAAACACTAGCTGGGAAGACTACAATACAGGCATGGGCCATGGCCGTATGGCCCAAAATAGGGCCCATACAACTGTGGCCCCCTTATTAAATAACCCAAAGGACATTACTGATGATGTACCTCCACGTCATGAGGACCCACTGTCTCAGCCACCACCATCCATCATCAAATTCATGCAGCGGATTCATACTCTGACATCTCTGAGTGCCATACTCGATTTGAGCAGCAATGTTTTCAGCGCTTTGATTACATTGATGCTACTCTACATCAGATTTGTCAGCACCTTCGAATCTCAATGCCACCACCACCTCGCGAACCATCTGGCGATGACGATGCTTAAAGACTTTTTATTTATTATTTTTATTTTCACTTTTATCTTTATTTATATTCTTAAAGTATTTTTTATTTTATTTTCTTTAATACTATTTCATTCTTAGGTTTTATAATTTTTATTGAACAATTTATAGTTTCGGCTATTTCATTACGAGTAATTATGCTTCTTTATATTTCCTAAAAGAGTTCTTGATTTTATCACAGTTAGAAAGAGCTCCAAAGCTCACCTTCACTTAGGAACTTACAGCTCCATTAGAAAAGGTTCTCCATGACTGCCATGTCCTACCCGAACACCACGATAACCTCTTCACTAGACACTGTGGTTGTGGAACCCAAACTTACCACCATCGGAGTATCCTCCTCCAATCTCATCATTGCCTTGGCCGATTATTCTCCATTCAGGAAGTTTCACCTCTCTCTCTATCTTATGCTTTTATATTTTTCCTTATATCTATCATTGTACATTGAGGACAATGTAGATCTTAAGTATGGGGGGTTTATCTATATCATTATTAGAAAAATCCCTGATTTTTGTCTTGTTCTCATGTGATCTTCTCATATCATTATTAGAATGAATTTCAATTAATTTATGATTTCTATTGATATGTCTTGAATTAAAATATAGGCACTCATGCATTGATTACTTAAACTTTAAGGAATTAGAGAATCAAGCATGATAAATTGACTTTTGAGAATTTAAAAAAAAAATTTAGGTTGTTTCTCCAAGTTTAGGCATTATTTTGAGTTAAAATTCACAAGGTTTAAACATAAAAAAAGCCATAATTTTTGTGAGATCTTGAGTCTTTAAGAGCATCTATTATTTCTTTCATGCTCACTTTTATTGTTGCTTTGAATGCGTCAATCTTGATTTGTTATTCTAGAACTTGCTTGATTATGCATGTCAACACCACACCATTTGATTTGACATGTCAAGATGATAAAATCCTACCTTCATAATTAACCCTTAGTGAACCCTCTTGAGCCTAATAACCCATTCATTGATTTACCCTCCATATTAACCTATAACCCATTATTGTTGAAATCCCCTAAATTAATTTTATCCCTATTTTTGTTGAGATTTTATTTGAAATTGCTTAGCTAAGTTTTATCTTTGATAGTTAGTCTATGTTATTTGACTTGTTCTTAAAAAAAAATACAATACACATATTTTTATTAGTAGTAATTCTTTATTTTTGAGCTGAAGTGTTTAAGCCATATTCTAAGAAGAAGCTCACATATATTCAATTGATGATTAATTGTTTTTCTAGTTAGGTAATTTTTCAATTCAATCTCGATTCTAACCTTTTCTTTTAGCTTGTGACCACACCCCCTAACCAAAGCCACGTTACAACCCTTTAAAGTCCTTTTGATTGATGTATCATGTCAATATATAGTGGTGGAGATTTGATTTTCATGCAAGCCTATGGTAATAACTTTTCATATTGACTATTGAGTGTTTTAACTTGTTGTCCTTAAAACACCTCGAGTGATTTGAGTAAATCTCTAGTGAGGATGTGAAACTCTGTGATATTTTGAATCAATGGTAATTACCTAGATGAGGGGAGACACCTACATTATCGTGATAAAATACGCAACTTGGAATGTTTGAAACTTTGATATTCTTTTAGTTGAATTCTCAATGTATGATTACTTATGGATTATTTTGAGATATAATTGATAAGAATTATAAGTTGAGAAGAATTGATTTTGCTTGTGAGTTGAGGATTTTGCTTGAGGACAAGCAAACGCTTAAGTGTGGGGGTATTTGATAAACCGTAATTTATACATATTTTTATCCCATGTTTAGCACATTTATGGACGAATTCTCCTTAGAATTGGTGAATTTGATGCTCCTAATCCTTTAATTTCATGTTTTATACTTAGGTGAGCATAGGAGAGTAAAAAGAGCGAGAAACGGGCCCAAAACAAAGAAAATGAGCCAACGTGGGAAATCAACACGGCATGGACTTCCTCACATGGGTAGACCACACACCCGTGCCTTTCTAGCAGAATTGAGCACGGCTTACACGGGTAAACCACACGGCCGTGTCTATTCAACAGACTCTAACACAATTCTATGGCATTTTAAAGCCTATTTAAACACCATAGAGGAGGACGAAAAGACACGCAGAGTGGGAAGCAGGAATTTACTCAAAGAAAGCCGATTGATCCATCTCAGACGCCGGATACCCCTTCAAGACTGACGATCTCCCTTCAATTTCCCTTCGGAAGTTTTGGGTTTTCTTTATGTTTTGTATTCAATATTCTTCTGAGATGTTGTCTTTTATAATTATGAACTAAATCCCCTAAATACCTAAGGGGAATGAAACCTAATATGGATCTTGTTATTATTTTCTGAATTATATGATAAATACTTGATTTGCTCTTAATTATGTGTTCTTAATCCTTGTTTTAATATTTCAGGATATTAATTCAAGTATTGATGTGCTTATTCAGAGGAGCAAAAGTCCTTGTCTAAGAGTAGATCTAGCATAATTAAGCAGAGTTGCATGCAATCCTAGACATAGGACGACATAAATCTACCGGATTAGGGTCAAACCTAATAAGGGAATCCATAAATCGAGTTAATACAACACTAGGGGTTTTAATTAGAAAGAGATTTCAATTAATCAACCTAGGGTTAGACGTTGTTAGTCTCGAGAAAGATAATAATATAAATTAGGGATTTCTATGGATCAAGTCAAGTGAATAAATCGTCTAATTCAAAGTCAAATAACAAGTGAAGTCTAAGTGGATTTTCCCTTGGGTATTGTCTCAATCAATCGAATTTTCCAAAAGTATTTTCCCTAATTTTCTTTCTGTGAATTATTAGTTAGTTAATTAGTTTAGATAAAAAAACCCTTTATTTTTAGGCTAGATAATAAGAAAAGATTTAATACTAGTACTTTTAGTTCCTTTGGGTTCGACATCCCGGTTGTACTTTTAGTTCCTTTGGGTTCGACATCCCGGTCTTGCTAAAACTATACTATTGTTTGATAGGTACCACTTGCCTTCGTCATGATAATAGTTAGTCTTTAAGAACGGTCAAATATAAATTTATTAAAACTTATCACGAATTAACACGATCACTGTGACAACCAAATCTCATAAAATGGAAATAACTATTCGGTACAGGAGTAGGAATTTTGAAAGAAAAAAATGAAGCGTAGATTGTCTAGCCCTCCACCTCTAACAAGTTTTAAGAAGCCCAGAGCTCAGACTTTTTCAACATCAAGAAGAGATTCACAGCCTACAAGTTTCAAGTGTGAAGGATTTAGTAAACCAACTATTTCGATGGCAAGCTCTAGTAGATCTTAGTAATGAGAAATGTTAACTATGAGCACTGTGGAAGAAAACATTGAGAAGAAAGTGGGAGCCATTTTGGAGCATGTTTTGGATGTGGATCTAAAGATGATCTGGCTAAGGATTGTCCCTCTAGAATAGAGGTAAGTAAAAAAAAATAGTTCGTGGGCCTTAGAAGTTTCAACAAGAGGCTAGGCTTGAAGTGGCAGCAAAGTCTGGTTCAATGCAGGGAATACCAAGTAAATGTTTTATTAAGCCAAGTTTAGGAGTATCCACCCAAGCATATATAATGAAGGCAAGAAAAAGATGTTGATCTTCTAGAATTTATAATAAATAAATTTTATTTCTTCGGAAACAGTATTTATGCATTGATAGATCCAGGATCAACTCATTCTTATATCTGTACTAAAGTTGTAGAGGTTCTAAGTCTTGAGGTTGTGTATTCTGAAACGAATGTGTTAGTGACTAATCCGCTAGGTCAGAGTACTATGGTTAATAAGAGGATAAAGAATTTCCCGTTGGTGTTTAGTGACTACATTTTCTTGGTAGACTTGTTGTTACTAAGTTTCCATAAATTTGATACTATCTTAGGATTGGATTGGTTGACTAGACATAATATTGTGGTAGACTGTCGTGCTAGAGGTGTGCGTTTGTTGATTACTGAGAGTAAGAAAGTATTAATGCCCGATGAACAGAATGGTTTGGCAAATAGAAAAATTTCTGCTGTATTCGCTAGGAAATTGATAGTTAAGGGCCCAGATGCTTATTTGGTGTACGTTAGGGATTCATCTGACTCAGGAAAAAGACATCAATCAAGTTCCAATTATAAAGGATTTCCCAGATGTGTTTCCAGAAAAGCTTCTAGAGATGCCACTTGATAGAGAATTGGAGTTTTCAATTGAATTAGAACCTGGTACAACACCTATCTCATGTACTCCTTACAAAACGACACTATTAGAATTAAAAGAGTTGAAAGCACGATTGTAAGATCTGTTGGATAGGGGATTTATATGACCAAGTGTTTCACCATGGGTGCGCCAATTTTATTTTTGAAGAAGAAGGATGGAACACTACGACTATGTATAGATTATCTTCAGCTGAATAACAATAAAGAATAAGTATCATCTGCTCAAAATTAAAGATTTGATTGATCATCTGTGTAGGGCTATGATTTACTCTAAGATTAATTTGTAATCTAGATATTACCAAGTGAAGATCAGAGGTGATGATGTCCCTAAGACTGCATTTCCATCAAGGTATGACCTTTATTAATTCTTGGTAATACCCTTTGACTTAACAAATATGCCTGCAATATTCATAAACTTAATAAATAGAGTGTTTCAACCATATTTGGATCAGTTTGTGATGGGTTTTTTTTTTATTATATTTTAGTTTACTTTAAGAACGAAGTTGATCATGAGGAACAGCTGAGGATTGTGCTAAGAACATTATGTGAAAATCAGTTATATGTCAAGTTCAATAAGTGTGAATTCTAGATGAAAAAAATACATTTTTTGGGCTATGAGATTTTGTTGAAGGTATTAAAGTAGATCATGATAATGTGAAAGAAGTACTTGAATGGAATCCACCAAAAAATGTCACTGAAGTTTGCAATTTTTGAAGGTTGGCAGGCTATAATAAAAGGTTTGTGAAAGGCATTTTCAATATTGGCAACTCCACTCACTCGACTGTTGAAAAGGAAAGAAAATTTTGAATGGACTGATGAGTGTCAACAAAGTTTTGAAAAGTTGAAAACAGTCTTGATTGAAGCTTTAGTATTAGCACAACCAGAACCTAGCGTAGAGTATACTATTTATACCGATGCTTCGCTGAATGGGCTTAGATGTGTGTTTATACAAAAATTTAAGGTTATGGCTTATTCAACGCGCCAACTCAAACAACATAAGAGGAATTATCCAACCCATGATTTGAAACTAGAAGCAGTAGCTTTGGTGTTAAAGATATGGAGACACCATTTGTATGGGGAAAATTACGTGTGTACTCTGATCACAAGAGCCTAAAGTATTTAGTGACACAGAAATATTTGAATCTATGGCAAAGACACTGGATAGAACTACTAAAAGATTATAATCTGGATATAGAGTATCATCCTGGAAAATCTAATGTTGTGGCTAATGCTTTGAGCACAAAAATAGTGGCAACATTATTATCTCTTTGAGTAAGAGTAAGTATGGTTGATGATGGATATTTATTGGAAGAGCTAACAGTTATACCAAATTTTCTCTCTCAAATTCTAGAAGAGCGGGTAAAAGATGTGCAGTGTGATTTGTATAAAAAGAATATGATGTCTGATAATGCAAGAAATTTCAATTCGGCAAAGATGGTGAACTGTGATTCATGGGAAGAATGTATGTTCCAGCTGAAAAAAGGCTAAAGGAAAGAAATTCTAAGAGAGGCTCATCAGGGACCCTTCTCACACTATCCAGGAGGTGTCAAGATGTATAGAGATTTGAAAAGTTTATACTGGTGACCTAGAATGAAGAGAGAAATCACAAAATATGTTTCAACTTGTCTGACTTGCCAAAGATTTAAAGCAGAGCATCAAGTTCCTTCGGGTAAGTTGTCTCCTTGGGAAATACTGGAGTGGAAATGAGATAAAATTACTATGGACTTTATATCAAAACTACCTCTCAGTCCTTCAAAGAAGAATTTAGTTTAGGTGATAGTGGATCAACTTACTAAGTCAGCTCATTTTCTGCCAGTACACACCACTTATACACTGGAAAAGTTAGTTGAAATCTATGTCTCTGAGATAGTGCGCCTTCAAAGAATTCCATCTTCCATAGTTTCGAATAGAGATCCAAGGTTTTCATCAAGATTCTTGAAACAACTGCAAGGATCATTAAGAACCAATTTGCAATTCAATACTGCATTTCACCCTCGATAGATGGTCAGTCTAAAAGAATTATTCAAGTCTTGGAAGACATTTATGAAACTGTAAGTTAAAAAAGTATTAAAATAACTATATAATTTAAAGTTATCAACTACGTGAATAGTTAAGTAAATACTCAACCAAATTCAATTTTATCATTTTTATATATATAATTTAAATAATTTTTTAATAACATTTATTCACATAGGTTCTTTCACTAATATATTTAAACATTTAATTCATTTTCCAAAACATAAAATCATTTACATTAAATTTATAACTTATAGTTTTTACTTTAACACATATATCACTATAACACTTTTACTTTCACATATCACTTTTGCAGTCCATAATGAGTCTCAGAGGAGTTTCAATAATTTCGATACATTGTAGAGCCCTAAGCCAAAATAGAACTTCTAGCCTTTAATGGAACTCTTATAACAAAACTCAAGAAAATATACATAACTCCATTAAACACATCACATAACCCATTTATCCTCTCATTATCCCCTCCAAACCCCTGCAACACCAACTCAGTTTCTATCTGAACCTCCAGTTGTAACACCCCAAACCCGTCTTTGTCACCAAATTAAGGTTATGGAGTGGTACTTCATAAAATAAAACCTTTGAATTCAAAACAAAACAAAAAAAATAATTCAACTTAAGCTTAAACTCCAATATTTTAATTCAATCATAGCAAACATCCATATTTGGGCCTTAAATAGAGCTTTTGAGGCCTTAAAAACAATTTAGGGACCAAATTGAAACAAATTAAAAAGTTCAGGAAAAACATGAAAAGTGGTGAAATAAGGGTCACACAGCTGTGTGACACAGCCTAGACTATATGGATATTCAAAGTAGTGACACACAATCGTGTCTCATCCCGTGTGTTTGCCCGTGTGTGCATTCGAAATAGGGCCACACGGCTATGTCACAGACCGTGTGCTAGCTAGTGTGCCTATTTGAAGTTGGGTCACACGACCATGTCGCCAGGTCGTGTAACTCTCTAATGTCTTGTAGTTCAACTTGCACTTAAAATTTAAAAGACACAGGGACGTATGGGTTGGTCGTGTGGGTTGGCCGTGTGTGGCACGCGGCAGTGTGACAGCCCGTGTCATAGGTCATGTGTAGTACAGTTTGCCCCTAAAACAAGCCATTTTAGACACCATTTCTTAACTTTCAAGCCATACCATCTATAGGTACCTTCACATGCTTAAAATCATATTCAAAACACCAACAACATGCCAAAAATTCGTCCATCCTATGTCTAACCAATATGTCATTCAAAGGCACCACATTTCACACACCAATTTAGTCTCATTCACCATTTCAAAGCATCTCAACCAATTAAACATGATACATATCAATATAAAGTTCAATACATAATTCTTCAATCTTTTACTCAATTTGCTCCCTTTTCATTTTATATTCATATACCATCATTTTCCATTCTGTGTTTCCATAACAAAGTTCTTTCACATACGCATCCATTCATTAAAACTTAAATCATCTGTTGAATTAAATGAAAAAACATCAAATACTTGGAAAGTACTCATGTAACGATTTAATCCTTTAAACACCATAAACATCATTAGTTAACATATTTATAGAAAATGAAACATATAATCATACCAATGCATAATATTCAGTTCAAACTATATTAGTTTCAATATTCATCTATCAAAATATATCACAAATCCCATATGGTGAGTATTAATCCCTTTCTTTTTCTCATCAACTCCCTCGCATTTCATAACATTTACATTTCTAAATAAAATAATGTTCTAGAAGGATCACCAGTGACCAGTGAAATAAGACGTCCCTTGTCTATTTAGAAGTCAAAGTTGACTCGTTTAAAGCGAAGGAAACTTGGATATAGAAGGAAAAAATGTATGATTGTTTCGTATAAGAGAGGTTCTCTTTTGGATTCAAGTTTTGAAAAGATAGGGCACTGTGTTTGTGGAAATCAAACTGGGTCAGTTTTGATTTGGCAGTGCACAAAACGAAGATAGAAGTCTTCCAGCTTCTAAGCATAATTTTGACTCAATTAGTATCTTGCATAGTTCGAGATAAGCCTGTGGTAGGCTTTGGCAAAGAAGATGTTGTGGAAATACGAGTCAATGTGGAGATTTGTTGTAACATCCTGATTTTAGCTAAATCAGAACAGTTGTTTCGAAACCACAAATACAAGATCGTAAAAATTATTTTAATATTATTTTTTTGTGTTTACAACATGTGAATATATATGTGTGAGAATTTCGTGAGCTAATTTTATAGTTTAATAGCTCAGTTTGAGAAAAAGGACTAAATCGCGTAAAATGCAAAAGTTGCATTCTATATGATAAGAGTGTCTATTTGCTATGGATTATTAAATGGAAGGTCCTTATGTTGTAATTAGACCATTGATAGTGGAATTTGACATAAATGGGCATAAAATGGATGTTTTTAATGGTTTTTAACTAAGGTTAATAATATAAATTAGTTAATAAATTATATTAACTAAAATAAAACATAAAATTTCCTTTATCATCATCTTCCACCACCGAATGTAGAGAAAATAAATATCCATTGAAGCTTCATTAAGTTCGGCCCTTGCATGATTTATTAGGTATGTGTTCTGTGTCCAGTTTTTGATGATTTCTACGTTTTTGTGATTGTTGTTTTGTGTTTTAGCTAGCCCATGCCCTAATTTTTTAATTGGTTGATGATTTTCGAAGTTTCCATTAATGATTTCTTATGTTTGATGATGAATTATGTAAGCTTAGTGTTTGATATACATGTTTTGTAAAGTGATTTTTGACAAAAATGTCAATTAGGGATTAAATTGAGAAAAGTGTAATTTGAGGGGTTAAATTATGAAATAAATAAAAAATATGGGCTAGGGACCAATAGAAAATTCGACTAAGCATGGGTCTTATTGAATTTTTTGAATTTTGTGTATTTATGAAATAGGGACTATATTGAATAAATGTGAAACTTTAGGGGCCAAAGTGTAAAAATTAAAAAATATGTGTTTGTGGACTAAATTGAATGTGTTGATGCATAAAAGAGATAATCTTGAATGTATATATAGATCAAGAAAGAAAGAACTCGTATTTAGATCGGGGAAAATCGAAGGTTATCGAGTAATCGATCTGATTCGTCAATCCTGAGTACGAGGTAAGTTCGTACGTGATAAACATTGTTACAATAATGTTTTTAATGCTTTAATAATACATAAATTGTATATATACGACTACGATTGCGTACGACGATAAATCGACTAAGATTGGCACTTAGTGTGCGTTTCGAGATAGTTTTGGCTATATCTAGCACTTAGTGTGCGAGTTGGAATAGCTTCGACTGTATGTGGCACTAAGTGTGCGATAACGAGATATTTTCAATTTAATGTGGCACTAAGTGTGCAATATCGTTATAGCTTCGACTAATCATTTTGCACTAAGTGTGCAAGTTCTTAGAGTATTGAAAGATTTCCGGATGGATTAACGTATTGAACAAAGAGGTGAAAATTTAATAATTAAATACAGAAGAGTACAAGTACATACAATACCTATGTGGTAGTTGATACTATGTGTATGAAGCATGATGGATTTGTTTATATATGATAAATGGTCATGGATTAGAATCGAATGATGATATGAAACTTACTAAGTGTTTATTAATTGATGATTTGTATATTATGAACTGTTGAGTAAATATTTAGTACGAACTCACTAAGCTATGAAGCTTACTGTGTGTTATTTGTCGTTGTTTTATAAAGTATCGAAGCTAGCTCAGACATCGGGGAACATCGGGAACCATCATCACACTATTGACTATTAGTTGGTATTTTTGGATGCTTGTAAATATGGTATATGGCATGTATAGGCTAGTGAGTTAATGGTATGTTTTGAGATTGATATAGCCATGTGATTTGGCTTGCTTTTGTTGAAAATGTTGATATGTATTTGGTCATTTAAATTGGCTTAAATTATGTGATGTATATAACTTATCTTGTGTTTTGGCATGATTTCCATGGTTGTTGATATGGCTAAGTGGATGCTCATTTGGTTAGTTATTAGTTGATGTATTATTGTTTGGAAGAATGGCATATTGTGGTTTGATTTTGAGATCAAAATATGGTGCAATTTGTGTCATGAAATAGAAGATAAGTTGATGAGTTAATGCATTTGGAAATTAGGTAAGTTGTGATGAGTTTGGCATAATGAATTGGTATGTTTGAATATGGAATCAAATGGTTGAAATGGCTGTGAATAGATGGCATGATATGTGTAAGATTTGGCATATTTTTGGTTGCCTATATATTTGTTAAAATGATACCATTTTGATGGCTAAGTGTGTATGAGAAAAGGGTGGCAAATTGGCTTTGCAGATAGCATATTTTTGTCCACACGGGTAGAGACACGGGCATGTGTCTCTGTGTGCGACACACGGTCATGCTACACTAGCGTGTATCCCCTGGGGTACCCGAAAAATTTAAGTCAGTATACCCTACAGGTTTGATACGGTCTAGACACACGGGCGTGTCTACTGGCCATGTGTGACACACGGTTTGGCACATGGGCGTGTGGCTAGCCGTATAGCACAAGCCAGTAACCTCCTCAATTTTCCCACATCCATGGCACACGGGTGTGTCCTCGACCATGTGGTACAAGTTAGTATGTATGCCCTGTTTTCACACGGCCTGTGACACGAGCATGTCTGGTGACCGTGTGAGGCACACGGCCTGTTCACACGAGTGTGTAACTCTAAATTAAAGAAAAAAATTTTAAGTTTCCAAAAGTTTGTATGTAGCACCCCTAACCCATATCCGTCACCGGAATAGGGTTACGAGGTATTACAGATCAATACACATCGTTCACATACAAAACAAATTCATTCATACTCACAACCCATTCATATCAATCACATTGTCCCTTATAAGATCCTATGAGACATTAAAACATGCTTAAACGAGGTTTGGGACTAAATCGATAACATTTACAAACTTTAAGAAACATAGAAAATTTTCTTTAATTACAGGGTCACACGCCCGTGTGGAAAGGCCGTGTGCCTCACACAGCTATCAGACACGCCTGTGTCACAGGCCGTATGAAAACAAGGCATACATACTAACTTGCACCACACGGCCGGAGACACGACCGTGTGCCATGGCTATGGGAAAACTTAAGTGGTTACTGACTTCGATCACATTGCTGACCACACGCCTGTGTGTCTAGCCTGTGTACCCTTCGAAATGGCCACACACGTCCGTGTGCTAGGCCATGTGCCATTCAGGGGGTATACTGACTTATATCACACGGCCAGCCACACGTCCGTGTGTGAACCCGTGTGATACACACAGTAAATAGACACGCCCGTGTGTCTAGACCGTGCCAAACCTGTAGGGTATATTGACTTAATTCGTAGGGCTACCCCAGGGGACACACAGCCGTGTAACATGACCGGGTGTGGCACACGGCTGAGACACACACCCGTGTCTCTGCCCGTGTAAACTAAAATAGGTCATTTGAAAAGTCAATTTGCCACCCTACTCTCATGTACACAAAGCCATCAAAATGGTATCGTTTTAAAACATAAATAGGCAACCAAAAACATGCCAATTCTTGCACATATCATGCAATTTCATAATCAACCATTTCACTACTTAAATTCTCAACCAAATTCATAACAAAACAATATACCAAAATTATTAATCTTGTAGAACTTCTAAATACACCTCATCATCACCTTATCACCTATTTCATGCCACAAAACTTACCATTTCAACATCACATAATCAAGCTACAACATGTCATCATTCCAATCTTAATACTCCAATTTACAACTAACTATAATAGCAACCACATACCAAACCAAAACAAGCCAACACATAAGACATTATATACATCTCATATATCACATATTAAACCCATAATTCAAGCCAACTTAAATGGCCTTACATATCAACATTCACAAGCCAAACCTCATGGCTAATATCATAAATCAAAACATACCAAAATGACACTAGCCTATACATGTCATATACCATATATTCAAAGCTTCAAAAGTACCAACAAGTAGTCGATAGTGTGATGACGGTTCCTGATATTCCCTAATGTCCGAGCTAGCTTCGATAATCTATAAAACATGGAAAGAACACACTAAGTAAGCTTTAAAAGCTTATGGAAAGAACACACGAAGTAAGCTTTAAAAGGTTAGTAAGCTATACACAAATAAAGTTATCCCAAGAACATTTACATATCAATTCAAGTATGTTTAACATGGTTAATCTCACTCAAATTCACAAACCTTTCTCATTGAACATATATTCAATATTGTAATCAAATTCATCATTTACTTCACTTCTCAATACTCTTATGAATCTCATATGTACCTGAGTCATTTAACTCATTAACACATTCTTTCTCTACTTGTCTTTGTCCATTGAACCACTCGGAATTGTTAAGGATACTCGAAAATCACATAAGCCCGTACAATGTCATATCCCAGATATGGTCTTACATGTTATCACATATCGATTCCACTGTCCCAAACAGGGTCTTACACGAATCAGTATACGATGCCAATGTCCCTGACATGGTCTTACACGTAATTACAATACAATGCCAATGTCCCAGACATGGTCCTACATGTAATCACAACTTGATAACCTAATGTCATGACATTCGTATCCTATACTATTCTTAAGGTTCGTACGGGACTTTTAGATGTCGTAACTTCGTCGATTCTTGATCATATTTGCTTGTTCAACATTCATAGCATTTCAATGACAAGTAATTACATATATTTCAATATAAAGACATTTATTTACATATGAACTTACCTCGTAATCGGAATAAATAGACTGGATCAACTATTCGATAACTTTTGACTTCTCCCGATCTAAATCTGATTTCTTTCGTTCTTGATCTATATACATTCAAAATTAACTCTTTTATTCATCAACACATTCAATTTATTCCATAAACACATATTTGGGCATTTTTACACTTTAGCCCTAAACTTTCATATTTCTTGCAATTTAGTCATTATTTCACAAATACACAAAATTACACAATTTCATTCAAATACATGCTAGCTGAATTCTCCTAGTGTATATATCAGCCCATATTTTTCAATATTTTACACATTTAACCACACATTTTTATCTTTTCACAAATTAACCCCTTTTATGAAATTTCACTAAAAATCACTTTACAAAACATTATAATCTATCATAAAGCTTTCAAAATTCATCAACAATCATTCAAAATCTCAAACATTCATCAATGGAAACTCGCAAATTCATCAAAAATTACGGTACGGCCTAGCTAGATAACTAAGCAATGATCACAAAAACGTAAAAATTATCAAAAACCGAGTTCGAATCATACCTTGATCAACCCAATAACTAGCTGAAACCCTAAACACATTAAAGCTTCTTATTTTCCTTTAAATTCTTTAAAATTTATTAAATATGGACATAAATTTAATTTTTTATTAATATTAGCTTATTTACAAAATGACACAGTTACCCTTAATGAATAAACATTAAAATTCCACTAACTATGGATATATTTGTCCATACATTATTCAAATGGTTTAATAGCATCATAAGAGCTTCACACTTAATAAACCATAGAATTTGGCACTTTTAACTTATAGCATGCTACTTTTGCATTTTACGCGATTAAGTCATTTTCTCAAATTAACTACTTAAACGATAAAATTATCACACGAAACTTTCACACATGTATAATCACATATTGTAGACACCAAAAATAATATTAAAATAATTTTATGAGCTTGGATTTGTGGTTCTAAAACCACTATTCTGATTTAGCTAAAACCAGGTTGTTACATTGCATATGTTATTGATTTAGTCCCGAACCACCTCTAAGTATGTTTTAAGGTCTCGTAGAGCCTTATAAGGGACATTGTGAATGTATTGAATGGATTTTAGTTACTTTTGCACAAATATATGATTTATGCTGTGGTTTATCGATAATGCCTCGTAACCCTATTCCAGTGACGAATACGGGTTAGGGGTGTTACATTTGTGGAGTTATGCCTTGTATTTTTCGGCTTTTCTTCTCCCAATTAAACTTTATTTTTAGTTTCCCACTTAAACTTTGATTAATGTAAGTTATTTTAATATTATTTGAACTACAAATAGACCTTTTTTTCCACCCTATAAAAATAACCCATAACACATTTAGGTATTAGCTTTTACAAACTTTTAGAACATTTTGTTTTCACATTTTAAGGTTTCTTATTTCGGGTTTAGGGTTTAGTTTATCTCTTCGTTTTTTTCATTTTAGTGAAATTATTTTTGCTTGTAGTTTTTATCCACTTTGGAGGGGGTTTTTCACGTAAAATATTTGTGTTCAATCTTTTCAATTTCTTCATTTTTTTTATTTGTTCGTTGCTTAACAGGGTTTATCCCCAACATATTTTTTAAAACAATATTAAAATAGAAAAAATTTTATATTTTTAATTTTGAAGACACTTTTTTAATTATAATTTTATTTATGATTTTTTGAAAATTTATATTTTTTTATAAATCTTAAATTATTTGTGGTTTGACATATAAAATAAAATAGTGTCATGTTAGCCATGGAAGGTTAAGGGTTAATTAGTTCCAAATAAAAGAGTAGAGGCCAAATTTGTCATTATTCCTTTTATATATATATATCCAAAATAAGTATTTAACGACATAATTTTAACGAATGGACTATTTTACTCCTTCATCTAATGTACATGGACTAATTAGCTCATTTGTCAATAGAGGCATCAAAATGCAATTCAAAGAATAGTATGGACAATACTATGGTGCTTTTATCAAATTTTAAAACACTCAAACTAAATCTTCAAAATAGTTGTATTGTATCATTCATATCAAACTGTCATCTCTGTCATTAATTTGGATGTTATATATCAATTTGAATATGACATGAAACATATTTACAACATATAGATTAAATTATAAACATGTGTAACTACGCATGGACAACTTGAATATGATGTGTTAAAAATTACTATCGATAAAATTTATGAGAGTTATTCTTATTTTTAACACGTCAAAACCAAATTGTCCATTCAATAGGTACACACGTGTTTATGATTTGATTCACATGTTTTAAATATGCTACATGTCATATTTGAGTCGATATTTAACATCAAAGTTATTTGCAAGGCTAATAGAATGACTTAATTGATACGAAATTCATACTATGAGGACTCAATTACAATGCTTTAAAATTTGGAACCATTTTAAATTTAGCATAATATCATATTTAGCACTTAACATTTTCATCTATTTTCAATTTGGCCCTTATTATTTTTTGAGCTAAATTTGACCCTTAACCTTTTAAAAAGAGTCAAATTTAACCATCAATCTTTTGAAAGAGTCGAAATGAAATTTTTTCCAATGATAATACTAACTAAAAGATTAAATTTTTAAACACGATAGCTTGCATAACGATGAATACTCCATGCTAATTTCTTTTTTTGAATTTTATTAACTTTTTATATTTTTTTAATTTTGATTTTGATTTATTTTGGTATTTTTATTTTTATAATTTTTGAATTAATTGTTAGCATAAGATATAAGATAAATAATGTTATGTTAGCATGATGTGTACATGGATTGTCATGCAAGTTATCAAGCCAAAAATAGATAAAAATTAATATTTTAATTATCATTTTCTTTAAAAAACATGATTTGACTCTTTTTTGAAAAGTTAAAAGTCAATAAGAATAAGAGTCAATTTGATAAAATGTAAATATTGAAAGCTAAATTTATTATTATACCTGTAATAATTTAAGCAGGTTTAGTGAAAGTAAGTATATTATTAAATAATTCATTTAGTGTGAAGCCCATTATGGAGCCTCAGAAAAGGGCGATGGCCTAAAGATTTTAAGTTGGGCTTTGATTGTAGATGAAAGTTTACCGTCAACCTCAATTCATTACGTTGGCTGATGAGGTTTAATATATGTAATTTTTATAATATTTGAATTTGTAAATATATTTTAAAATTATAATTAATTTATTATCTGGATTCAATTTTAATTTTATTATTCGAATTCGGGTTGAATAAATTATCTATAGGGTATTTGAATTTGCTGAATATTCTAATTTTATAAGTAAAAAAAATTTAAATAAAATTAAAATAAAATAGATAAAGGATTACAAACACAAGGATTAGACTCTAAATCTCATGTCAGTCAACTTAAAATTCTCACAAATTTGTCACTGAGTCAATGTCGTGATTGACGCAGCCGGTTGTTTCTACATGCATAGATGTTTAATTACATACATATATGCATGCATAGATGCATATGTGATGCTCACATATAACTGTTAAGCAACGTGGGGTTGCATGGGTGATGCTGTGGGGTAAGTGGTAACAAAGGGAGAGGGTTGGGCGGGGGTCGTGCGGTTCCATTGATTGTGGTTTTACATAAGATTGGACGTGAAAAAGCAAGATGTCGGCCAGAACCTAACAAATGCTTCCCATCGGTAAGATTTAAGCAAATCGGGTTTGGTCGACAAAGCCCCCCCCCCCCCCTTTTACTCTCTACCCCATGTGCATGTGCTAGCCACGAACCCCTTCACAAGCTCACACCACAAACTCCAGCTGATGCTTCTTTATGCTTTGGTGCCTTTACACCACCATTGAATTTTGAATGATGGGAGATGATGAGTATTGATTAGGGCATATAACGGAGTCTTGTCATGAGCCAAAGCCACTAATGGAATAAACGATAAAGCTAAGCCAACTGCCAATGGAGATGAGACTTTCAGAATCCAAAACACGACCCTACCCTATCTTTTCTTACTAATTTCTTCAAATAAACATTATTTTTTTTCAAATCCACCCCCACCCCCTTAGACACTCTACTGTTTGTTTTTAATACATATATTACAATATTTTGTATTAAGATTTATTTTTTTTATAAATTAAAAATAAAATATGTTAAAGAAATGCAATTTAGAAAATAATCAACTTTAAAATAAAATTAAAAATAATGTAATTAGAGCAAAAACAAATTAATAAAAAAAGCATACTTATCTTTAAAAATTTTAGCAAAATTTGTTTTGAACTAAGTAATAAAAATTCACAAAAGTGAACGAAGTAATATCTGGAAAAAGAAAAGGTTAAACAGTTGCATGCCTTTAAAACAAATAGAACAATTCAATATAAAAAACGCCAAAGAAACTTATGATAAAAAAATTTAAAAAAAAGAAAACAAAAACAAAAACAAACAAACCTAACGTAAGATTAAGTAATTTTTTTTTATAATATGCAGGTTGGTTTTATGGTTCATATTCAGGATTCGTGGTTGTCATCTTAACAATATTGTCTTCAAAGTTCGAACTTACGTTCATCTCTTAAGAGTACAATGTGCCTTACCATTTTTTATTAATTAAATAACCTTATGTTTAAGGAATTTGACTAACAAACAGAATCATATAATAAGAATGAATCCCAAGAAAGCAGAGATTTTTATTGACCGTAGAAATTAACTAAATCCTAACAATTCCTCTCTTAAACTAAATGTTGGAAGCACTCAATTTATTTTAGACTTAGAACAAACTCCCAATAATTCTCGCAGCTTCAAAAAGACATCCAACTTGAGTGGTTTAGTCGTCAAGTCAATCAATTATTCTTGTGTGGCACAATACACCAATTCCATTATACTATCTTTCGTGAGCTCTCACAATAAATGAAATTGCACATCTATGTGCTTACTATGACCATGCATCGGATTTTTTGAAAGTATGATTACAAAACTATTATCACAACAAATAATAGTTGTCTTGTCTTGATTTGAATCCGATTTTTGCAACACCCATTTTGACCAAACTACTTGACATGCACACAAGGCAAGAACAATAATTTCAGCCTCTATAGTAGATAAACTTATTATTGGTTTTTTTTTTTTGTTTTGAAGACTAAGATACTACTCCCGAGATTAATAGAAACACATAGTCAGGTGTGCTTTTCTTATCTTCCAAATCTCTAGCATAATCACTATCTGTGTAAGCAATGAGCTCATCATCTCCTCCCTTCCTATAAAAATCTAAAATGCAAATGTACCTTTCAAATACCTCAACACCATTTTAGCCACCTATAAATGAAGCTTGGTGGAATTCTTCATATACCTACTAATAAGGCTAACCACATACATCACATCCAATCGAGTTGCTATGAGATACATGAGACTACCTGTAACACCCCTAACCCGTATCCGTTGTCGAAATTGGGTTATGAGGTATTATCGATCAAACATAACACATATATCATACATTTATCATCATAAAACATTCATTCTCATACATCATTTAATACAACTACATTGTCCCTTATAAAGACCAACAAGGCCTTACACATGCTTTAAAAATGGTTCGGGATTAAACCGATAACATACGATAGTTTTGGAAAACTTAAAAAAAATTCATATAAACAGAGGTCACACGCCCGTGTGAACAGGCCGTGTGCCTCACACGGCTAGTAGTGTAACACTCCATACCCGTATCCTATGTCGGGACGGGATACAATGTGTTACCTAACTTAAACTCGTATTTCCAACCATTTTCGAGTCTCCAGAACTTGGACAATTTACAAATTTCTCAAATTTATCAACACATCCTTAATATGGGCCTACGAGGCCAAAAACACATATAAAAATCATTCAAGTCCAACTCGGATTCCTTAACCAATCTTAGAAAAATGACACTTGTAATAGGGGCACACACCCGTGTAGGAGGGACAACACGCCTGTGTGACCATTTCAATATGGTCGTGCTGTTGACCCGTGTGGCTCACACGGCCTAAGCAATACAGGGACACTCCCATGTCCTTTACCCGTGTGGAATTAATTCTAAATTCACACCTACAGGGGTTTTCACACGGCCTGGCACACGCCCGTGCCCCTGACCCATGTCTGTCACACGGCCATGACACGCCCGTGTTCTAGCCCGTGTGCAAAAACCTGGACATTCTGTTTCTGACGTCAGCAACCTCAAAATGTCACACGGCCAAGGCACACGCCCGTGTACTAGGTAGTGTTCCTCACACGGCTGAGACACACAACCGTGCCTCTGCCTATGTGTTTACTACCATGCATACTGACTTGAAATTTTTACGTACAGGGGACACACGGCTGGACAACACGCCAATGAGGCTGGCCGTGTGTCATACACGACCTAGACACACGCCCGTGTGTCTACCCGTGTAGACAAAAATAAGGCTATTTACCAAGCCTCTTTACCACCCTTACTTATACACCTACACAGTAGCAATCACACCCAAGCAAGACTATTTCATGAATAAAACCAGCCACAATAGACAACATTCCATTTGTACATTTTACTCATCTATAAGGATAACATCCTTGCATATAAATCAAAATGATTATTAGCCATCATTCAAGGCTTAATACAAAATGAGGGATTTATCCCAAGCCAACACATTTGGCCAAAACTAATAATAACACAAAACACAAGTCTAATTCCCTATACATGCCATATTCAAAAATATAAATCAAACTATATCGAATACTTCGATTGATAGTGAGATCGATATCTCTAACTCTCGTTGATCCTTGAGCTAGACAGGCGGCACTATAAGAAAAAGGAAAGGAGAGGGAGTAAGCATAAAGCTTAGTAAATTGCACATAAATAAATATACAACATGACTTTACCATTCCTCAACAAGTATCTTGATACACAAGTGGGCATAGGCAAAACTTACTCATCAATATTTAATAACACATCCTATAGCTTATATTGAGCTCACATTTCATACATTCCAAATAGGTACCTGCATCACTCACAACACGGTTATACTTTTCTCATTAACTAGGAAACATAATTATCACCGTTGAACCATTTGGAACATTATCGGATATTTCATAAGGCTCAAACATAGGTATGGTGCCAACGCCATGTCCCAGACACAGTCTTACACTGGCTCATTTCTCAACTCGAAGCCATGTCCCAGACGTGGTTTTACACTGACTATCATCTCGTAGCCGATGCATGTCCTAGACACGTCTTACACTGGCTTGCGTCTCGATCCCGATGCATGTCCCAGACATGTCTTACACTAGCACTCATCTCGATGCCGATGCCATGTCCCAGACATGGTCTTACACTGGCTCTCATAATGTGGCTGATGTATGTCCCAAACATGTCTTACACTAGCCTACAGTAACCCATATGTCTTGGCATGAATATCCGATATATTTTCTAGGTTCGAACAGGAACTCTACTATCTCTATTATCATCATACTTTCTCAATTTCACAATCAAGCAATTCATACTATATTAATTCAAATACAATTCAACACGTACATTAGCAATGTAGTTGTATTATTTACATACAACTTACCTCGGGTAACAAAATGTAGCAACTAGACGGTTTAGTCGATTTGCTTGGCTTTCCCCCAGTCTTGGTTCAGATTCGGTAATTTTCGATATATAATAGCAAAACTGTACTTATTAACACACTAAATAAAATTAAGCAATCGACAATTCACATCTTTGGTAAAATGACCATTTTGCCCCTAGACTTTGACAAAATAACCATTTTATCCATAGGCCCGAAAATCGATTTTTATCAAAGTTCTTTGTATCTTAAGTCTAGCCACACCCCTTTTTCTCTTATAGTAACCCCAATTTCCCACTATTTCACACATTTGTCATATATTCTACAAGTTATGCAAAAAGGTCTTCTTAGGTGTTTTCATGCTAACACCTTTCACAAAAGTTATTTATAACACACCCAATACTTATTTTCTTCCATAAAAACTCAAAAAAAAATCGTAAATTTTTTCATGGAAAAACCCTAAAATCTTCATCATTTTTCAAAATATTACCCTCATTTGAAAGCTTATGCTTCAAAAGTCTCAAAAGTACAAAAATATTCAAGAAAAGCCATTAAAATCACTTACTTGTGAGTCAACTAAATAGCTGGAATTTTTTAAGCTTTCAAACCCCCTTTAGTGGCTAAAAAATCGATGGAGAAGAAATGGGGAAATAGGATGATATCATCTTTCTTTTATTATATTTCTTTCTGGTCAAAATAAGCCACCAACTTCACCTAATATTTGACTTTCTTGATTTCCTTGTCCCATGGCCGGCCATCACATATTTAATGGCCTAATTTCACTTTAAAAACCCCTAATTTATGATACATGGCAAATTTGGCACTCTTAGCTATCAATTTAAGACCTTTGCACTTTATGCGATTTAGTTCTTTTTTCGCAATTGGGCTCACAAACGTTAAAATTACTTCACCAAATTTTTCAAGCACTCATAAAAACATTTTATAACATCTACATAGTAATGAAATAATTTATTAGACTCCAGAATTATGGTCTCGATACCACCATTCCAACTAGGCCCTGAATCGAGCTGTTACAATTCTCTCCCCTTAGGGATTTTTGTCCCCGAAAATCTTACATGTGAATAGGTTCGGGTACAGATCTCTCATAGTCTCCTCAGGTTCCCATGTGGCTTCCTCGACTCCATGTCTATGCCACAAAACTTTCACAAGTGTTATACTCTTATTCCTCAACTGTTTGACTTCTCGAGCCAAAATCTTGACCGGCTTTTCACCATAAGTCATGTCTGGATGAATCTCAACCTCTGTTGGCAAAATTACATGTCAAGGGTCTGATCTATATCGATGTAGCATGGACGCATGAAACACATCATGAATCTTTTTCAATTCTGGTGCAAAGCCAATTGATATGCAGCAGACCACACTCTCTCGGTAACCTCATAGGGTTCTATGAAACGAGGACTCAACTTGTCTCTTCTACCAAATCTCAGAACTTTTCTCCACGAGGATACTTTCAAAAACACTCGATCACTGACTTGAAATTCAATATCTTTCGTTTTAAATTCGCATAAGATTTCTGTCTATCCGAGGTGGTCTTCAAATAGCCACGAATCACTTTAACTTTCTCTTTAGTTTCCTTAACCAAATCTACCCCGTAAATCTGACTTTCTCTTAGCTCAGCCCAATATAAGGGCGTTCGACACTTTCGCCCATATAAAGCCTCATAAGGCGCCATCTTCAAACTTGATTGAAAGCTGTTATTATAAGAAAATTCTACTAATGGCAAGTACTTTTCCCAACTACCTTGAAATTCGAGAACACAACACTGTAACATGTCTTCTAAAATCTAAATCACTCTTTTCGACTGACCGTCGGTTTGTGGGTGAAATGCTGTGCTGAAACTCAACTTTGTTCCCAACGTCTCTTGTAAATTTTTCCAAAACTCGAGGTAAATCTCGAGTCCCTATCTGAAACAATCGACGAGGGCACCCCGTGAAGTCTCATAATCACGGAAACATAAAAGTTAGCCAATCTCTCAAGGGAGTAGTTAGTACGTACTAGTATAAAATGTGTCGACTTTGTTAGTCTATCTACAATAACACAAATGGCATCTCTTTTCCTCGGGCTTAATGGCAAACCCGTCACGAAATCCATAGTAATTCGATCCCACTTCCACTCGGGGACCATGATAGGCTGAAGTAGACCCGAAGGTACTTGATGTTCAACCTTCACTTGCTGACACACAAGACACTTGGAAGTGAAGACACTTGGAAATGAACTCTGAAAAGACTATTTTCATTCCCGACCACCAATACATTTTTTTCAGGTCGTTGTACATTTTCACACTACCCGGATGGATAGACAAGCAACCACTATGTGCCTCTCGCAAAATCTTCTAAATAAGCTCGTTGTCCTTGGGTATACAGACTATATCATTAAACACTATACATCTATCGATACCAATACGAAAATCTACCTCAACGCCCAACTCACACTGAGCTCTCTTGGCTTACAAATCACTGTCGATATTCCGAGCTTCCCGAGTCTCTTGCAGGAACGACGGCCAAACTCTCAACTCTACTAGAATCAAACCATCATCTAATAAATTCAATTGGGCATCTATTGCTCTCAACGCAAATAACGATTTTCTACTCAAAGCATCGACGACCACGTTCGCCTTACCCGGGTGGTAGTCAATCACCAACTCATAATCCTTTATCAGCTCTAGCCACATTTGTTGTTGCAGATTCAACTCATTTTTAGTCATCAAGTACTTAAGGCTCTTATGATTAGTGAATACTCAACACATCTCACCATACAGATGGTGTCTCAAAATTTTTAACGCGAACACTATGGCAGCCAACTCTAAATCGTGCGTCGAGTAGTTTTTCTCATGTGGCTTTAGCTGTCTCCAAGCGTAGGCTATTACTTTGCCTTCTTGCATGAGCACAAACCCCAAACCATTCAAGGAGGCGTCGCTATATATTACAAATTCCTTGCCCGACTCTGGTTGCACTAAAATTGGGGCTTCGGTTAATAAAGCTTTTAATTTCTTAAAACTCTGTTGGCACTTTTTTGTCCATTCTAATTTGACATCTTTTTGCAGCAATCTTGTCATCGAAGTTTCTATCATAGAAAACCCTTGAACAAACCTTCTATAGTATCCGACCAAACCCAAAAAGCTTCCAACCTCAGTCACATTCCTCGGCAGTTTCCACTCAACAATAACCGAGATCTTGGTTGGGTCGACTCTAATTCCATCACCTGACACGATGTGTCCTAGAAATCTGACATCTTTAAGCCAAAACTCATTCTTACAGAACTTGGCATAAAGCTGCTTATCTCTTAAAGTTTGTACAACCGTTCTCAAATGCTCCGCGTGCTCACCCTTATCACGCGAGTAAAATAGTATGTCATCAATGAAGACCACTACGAACTTATCCAAATAGGGCCAAAAAATACAGTTCATAAAATCCATAAACACCGTAAGGGCACTAGTCAAACCAAAGGGCATGAAAAAGAACTCATAATGCCCGTATCTCATCCAAAACGCAGTCTTCGGTATATCTTGCTCCTTAACCCTTAACTGGTAATATCCTGAGCTCAGATCAATCTTAGAAAACACAGTAGCTCCCTTTAACTGATCAAATAGGTCATCAATCCTTGGTAAAGGATACTTGTTCTTCACTGATACCTTGTTAAGTTGCCTATAGTCAATACATAACCTCATTAAGCCGTCTTTCTTTTTCACAAAAAGTATCGGGGCACCCCCACGGGGAAAAACTAGGTCTCGTAAATCCCTTATTCGTTATCTCTTGCAATTGTACCTTCAATTCTTTCAATTCCGTTGGAGCTCTCCTATACGGAGCAATGGAAATAGGTGCCGTGCCCGGCACCAACTTGATTCCAAACTCTACTTCCCTTACTAAAGGTAATCCAGGCAACTCTTCCGAAAATACATCTATAAATTCACAGACTACCAGTACGATTCAATCTTCGACTTAGACGCTTGAGTATTCAGCACAAAGGCTAGGAAGCCTCATACTTTTTTCTCAAATATTTCTCAACAGTCAAAGACGACACTATAACAGGCAAATTATTCGGCTCATCTGGTCTAACCCGAAAAACATTTTCGTCTTCACATTTCAATTCAATAACCTTTTTCCCACAGTCCACTACAACACTATGAAAAGTCAACCAATCCATCCCAAGGATTACATCAAATTCATTAAACGACAACAACATCAGGTTGGCCGAAAAACATTGACCTCTGATTGTCAAAGGACAATTTCTACACACCTGATCTACTAGTACATGTCTACCTAAGGGGTTGGACACTTTTACCACAAATTCTGTGGGTTCTACTAACATGTTTATATGAGATATCAATTCTATACAATAAAGGAGTGGGTAGACCCTAGGTCAATTAAAGCAACAACAGATATATCATGGATAAAAAAGGTACCCGTGATCACGTCAGGAGACTCTGCTACTTCACGGGCACGAATAGCATAAGTCCTTGCAGGTGCTCTACCCTCGGATCTCACTGTAGCATCTCTTGGCGTACCTCTGTTGGTATCCCCACTCCCCGGCTCCTTCTGTGGTCTACCCCTCAAGGGAGCACTGCTCGCTTTCGCGTCTTGCTTGTTCTCTCTCTCTTCCATTTCGGGACAGTCTCGAATAAATTGTTCTAATGATTCACACATGAAATAGCCCATTTCATTCCCTCGGCACTCGCCGAAATGACGCCTACCACACTACGAAAATTCTGGCCTATTTGGCCGAGTACTACCGACACTCGCGACAGAAGCGGTCTGGGCTCTAGATGTCGTGTTTTGTTTATTTTTGTTTCTATTCGAGAACCCTACCGAAGCATTTGATCGGGTCGTAAAATCTCTTGATCTTTTTGATGAGGACTGATGTGATTTCCCTATCTGTCTCTTCTTTGAATCCCGCGACTCAAAAGTCACTTTCTTCCTTTCTTTTACCAGCTCATCTGCCTTGCATGCTCGATCAACGAGCACTACAAATTCCTTTATCTCCAAAATACAGACAAATACTAGAATATCTTCAGTAGGGCCATCCTCAAACCTCTTACACATGGTTGTTTCAGTAGATATGCACTCCCGTGCAAACTTACTGAGTTTTACAAATTCACGTTCAAATTTCGTTACTGTCATACGGCCTTGCTTCAACTCTAGAAATTCCTTCCTCTTTTGGTCTATAAACCTCTGGCTAATGTACTTCTTTCGAAACTCTTCCTGGAAGAATTCCCAAGTTACTCTCTCTTTCGGTACTACAGGCACGAGTGTGTTCCACCACTGGTAGGCCAAATCTCGCAAGAACGATACTGCACACTTCATGCAATCCTCAGGCATACACGACAGTTCATCAAATACCCTAAGGGTATTTTCCAACCAAAACTCTGCTCTCTCCAGGTCATCATCTATGTTAGCTTGGAATTTCTCGGCTCCTTGTTTTCGAATCTTATCTACCGGAATCTTCTCTCTCACAATCACATCCGCACCTTACCGAGCTATCGGGGCATACTGAGGAATCGAAGGAGGTGAGGGAGGTGGAGTGTTCGAATTAGCACGAATGAACTCCGTATACCAAGCGTTTATCATTCAGAGATAGACTTCTATAGCCCCTCCACCCTGGCTAATAATTACGGGCTCACTCTCTGCTGGCGCGGTTTCTTCAGCGGGAGCCGACATGTTACTCTCCACGGCACCCACTGTGGCTCTATCCGAATCTATTTACTATATAAAAACATAATTTATAATCATCGGGAGTCGTCACACTATCAATATTTAATTATGGTATGTATAGCTAGACTCGTACTCTCGCTAGGTTAGTGCTAGACTCGACTAAATCATAGCTCTGATACCACTAAATATAACATCTCATACTTGTATCCTACGTTGAAATGGTATACAAGGTGTTACTAAGCTTAAACTCGTATTTGTAACCATTTTCGAGTCTCTAGAACTTGGACAATTTAAAACTTTCTCAAATTTATCAACACATCCTTAATATGGGCCTACTAAGCCCAAAACACATATCGGAAATCATTCAGGCCCAACTCGGATTCCTTAACCAATCTTAGAAAAATGACACTTGACACAAGGTCACACGCCCGTGTAAGAGGGGCAACACGCACGTGTGACCATTTCGATATGGTCGTGCTGTTGACCCGTGTGGCTCACACGGCCTAAGCAATACAGGGACACGCCCGTGTCCTTTACCCGTGTGGAATTACTTCTAAATTCACACCTACATGGGTTTTCACATGGTCTGGCACACACTCGTGTCCCTGACCCGTGTCTGTCACACGGCCATGACAAGCCCGTGTCCTAGCCCGTGTGCAAAAACCTAGACATTCTATTTTAGAGTCAGCAGCCCTAAAATGTCACACGGCCAAGGCATACGCCCGTTTGCTAGGCCGCGTCCCTCACACGGCTGAGACACACGGTCGTGCCTCTGCCCGTGTATTTACTACCATGCATACTGACTTGAAATTTTTATATGCAGGGGACACCCGGCTGGACAACACCCCTATGGGGCTGGCCATGTGTCACACACGACCTAGACATACGCCCGTGTGTCTACCCGAGTGGACAAAAATAAGGCTATTTACCAAACCTCTTTGCCACCCCTACTTATACACCTACAAAATAACAATCACACCCAAACAAGACTATTTCATGCAATAAAATCAGCCACAATAGACAACATTCCATTTGTACATTTTACTCATCTATAAAGATAACATCTTTGTATATAAATCAAAATGATTATTAGCCATCATTCAAGGCTTAATACAAAATGAGGGATTTATCCCAAGCCAACACATTTGGCCAAAATTAATAATAACACAAAACACAAGTCTAATTCCCTATACATGCCATATTCAAAAATATAAATCAAACTATATCAAATACTTTGATTGATAATGTGATCGATATCTCTAACTCCCGTTGACCCTTGAGCTAGACAGGTGGCATTATAAGAAAAAGGAAAAGAGAGGGAGTAAGCATAAAGCTTAGTAAATTCCACATAAATAAATATACAACATGACCTTACCATTCCTCAACAAGTATCTTGATACACAAGTGGGCATAAGCAAAACTTACTCATCAATATTTAATACACATCCTATAGCTTATATTGAGCTCACATTTCATACATTCCAAATAGGGACCTGTATCACTCACAACACGGTTATACTTTTCTCATTAACTAGGAAACATAACTATTACCGTTGAACCATTTGGAACATTATCAGATATTCCATAAGCCTCAAACATGGGTAAGGTGCCGACTCCATGTCCCAGACACGATCTTACACTAGCTCATATCTCAAGACGAAGCCATGTCCCAGATGTGGTCTTACACTGACTATCATCTCGTAGCTGATGCATGTCTCAGACATGTCTTACACTGGCTTATGTCTCGAGCCCGATGCATGTCCCAGACATGTCTTACACTAGCACTCATCTCGGTGCCGATGCCATGTCCTAGACATGGTCTTATACTGGCTCACATAATTTGGCTGATGTATGTCCCAGACATGTCTTACACTAGCCCACAGTAACACTTATGTCATGGCATGAATATCCGATATATTTCCTAGGTTCGAACAGGAACTCTACTATCTCTATTATCATCATACTTTCTCAGTTTCAAAATCAAGAAATTCATGCTATATTAATTCAAATACAATTCAACACGTACATTAGCAATGTAGTTGTATTATTTACATACAACTTGCCCTGGGTTACAAAATGTAGTGACTAGACGGTTTAGTCGATTTGCTTAGCTTTCTCCCAGTCTAGGTTCAGATTCGATAATTCTCGATCTATAGTAGCAAAATTGTACTTATTCAGACACTAAATAAAATTAAGCAATCAACAATTCACATCTTTGGTAAAATGACCATTTTGCCCCTAGGCCCGAAAATCAATTTTTATCGAATTTCTTTGTATCTTAAGTCTAGCCACACCCCTTTTTCTCTTATAGTAACCCCAATTTCCCACTATTTCACACATTTTTCATCTATTCTACAACTTATTCAAAATGGTCTTTTTAGGTGTTTTCATGCTAACACCTTTCACAAAAGTTGTTTATAACACACCCAAGACTTATTTTCTTCTGTAAAAACTCAACAAACATCGTAAATATTTTCATGGAAAAGCCCTAAACTCTTCATCATTTTGCAAAATATTACCCTCATTTGAAAGCTTATGCTTCAAGGGTCTCAAAAGTACAAAAATATTCAAGAAAAGCCATTAAAATCACTTACTTGTGAATCAACTAAATAACATAAATTTTTTAAGCTTTCAAACCCCCTTCAATGGCTGAAAAATTGGTGGAGAAGAAATGGGGAAATAGGATGATATCATCTTTCTTTTATTTTATTTCTTTTTGGTCAAAATAAGCCACCAACTTCACCTAATATTTGACTTCCTTGATTTCCTTGTCTCATGGCCGGCCATCACCTATTTAATGGCCGGCCATCACCTATTTAATGGCCTAATTTCACTTTGAAACCCCCAATTTATGATACATGGAAAATTTGGCACTTTAGCTATCAATTTAAGACCTTTTCACTTTATGCGATTTAGTCCTTTTTCGCAATTAGGTTCACAAACGTTAAAATTACTTCACCAAATTTTTCAAGCACTCATAAAAACATGTTATAACATCTACATAGTAATGAAATAATTTATTCGACTCCAGAATTGTGGTCCCGAGACCACCATTCCAACTAGGCCCTAAATCGGGTTGTTACAAGTAGACAAACCCGTGTCTTAGACCTTGCGAAAACAGGGCATACATACTAACTTGCATCACATGGCCGAGGACACACCCATGTGCCAGGCAGTGAGAAAATTGGAGAGCATACTAACTTATACCACAGCCAATCACATGCCTTTGTGTGAGACCGTGTGGAGCATACTGACTTTAATTCAATTTCAACACCAAGAGACACACGGTCGTGTAACCTAACTATGTGTCACACATGGCTGAGACATACGCCCGTGTCTCTGCCTGTGTGGACAAAAATAGGCCATTTGCAAAGCCAATTTGCCACCCTTTTTGTACATACCTAAGTCAACTCAATTAGTACCATTTTAAGTCACAAATATGTAGCCAACATTCATCAACCAATACATAATCATACCATGTCCATTTCAACTAAATTCAATACTCAAATCCATACCATTTATCTATACAAACACCAATCAATTTATCTTGCTTTACTAAGCACAATTCACATATATAATTCATCTAACTAAACCAATTAAAATATACATAATCACTTTAACCACATTCATTCAATATAGGTCTATTACCAAACTTTAAAATAGAACCATTGCACATTCATAAAACATCATCAAATTTATCATCTTATGCCAACACCAATGGCCAAAATACACATCCATCAAACAAACCAAATTGACACAAGCCTATACATGCCATATACTATATATATAACTTCAAAAGTACCAAAATAGATGATCGATAGTGCGATGAAGTCTCTGATGATTCCCGAATCTGAACTAGCTTTGTAGAACTATAAAACATCGAAAATTAAACAGAGTAAGCTATAAAGCTTAGTAAGCCTGTATATGGACATGAAATAATCAAAACATTCATTAGCAATTCAAAACGGATAATATCATAAACATTCAAAGAATTAAATCATGAACTATCATAGAATTTATCCCTATTATGATTCATGAGTTCTCAACTTCATCTAACTCGATACTTGAATAGTTTTCCGTACATACCTGTATTGATACATTTCTATTTCTCATCATTACTCTTATCAAACTGCTTTAGTTTAGCAATGTTTACAATACAAATTCATGGATTTTCGATGTCGTAGTCCAACTATGGTCTTACACATACATTGCCAAGGCCTTGCCGTGGTCTTTCATTCACATGCCATAACCCGGTTATGGTCTTATTATTCAATTGCCATAGTCCGGCTATGGTCTTATTCGGCAACTTGCCTTACTCAAATCATACATTTCATTTAATATCTCAACATTTATCCAATAGAATAATTACTATCTCAATTTCATCCATCAAATAGATAGGTACACATTTAAGTTCAATTATACGAACTTACCACATATTCAGAATTGTCGTATCGGATTGACTACTCGATAACCTTGCTTTTCCCTAAATCTAAATTTGAATTCTTTCTTTCTTGATCTATATGAATTCAAAATTAACTTATTCAATCACATATTCTTTCAATTTAGTCCAAAAACACACTTGGGCATTTTTACACATTAGCCCCAAAACTTACGCAGTTAATCAATTTAGTCCCTATTTCACAATTCCACAAAATTCACACAATTTATTTAAACCCAAGCTTGGCTGAATTACATATAGGTCCATAGCAGCCCAAAACTTTCATTTATTTCACATTTCAACCTTTCAATTTACATATTTCACAATTTAATCCTTATTTGACATTTTTGTCAAAAATCACTTTACAAAACATGCAAAACTATCATCAAGCTTTCACATTTCAACATTAAACATAAAATAACTCATAGATTCAACAATGGAACTCTCAAAATCTTTAACAGTTTCAAAATCTAAGGTACAGGCTAGCTAAATTGAGCTGCAACGATTACAAAAACATAGAAATCATCAAAAACTGAGCTAAAATCGTACCATAATCAAGGAATATACTAGCTGAACCCTAGCAAGCCTTCATAAGCTTTTCTTTCCTCTTAAATTTGGTTGAAGATGATGATTTTAAGCTTAAATTTGGTTTTGTTTTATTTAATACATAATAATTATACTAATTACCATTAGAACATTAATGAAAAACCATTTAAAACATTTATTAAATGTCCATATATGTCCATTAGCACTACCAATGGTCTAATATCATCATAAGGACTTTGAATTTAACAAACCATGGCTATTAGACACCTTTAACAAGTAGAAAGCAACTTTTGCATTTTACGCGATTTAGTCTTTTTTCTCAAATTGAGCAATTAAACGATAAAATTAGCTCACAAAATTTTCACACATACATGTTATCATGCTGTAAACACCAAAAATAATATTAAAATAATTTTCAAACATCGAATTTGTGGTTCTAAAACTACTGTTCCAGTTTAGCTAAGACCGGGCTATTACACTACCCACAGTTTGTTTATAGTAAGTCTTGTCTACCTTAAATCCACCTTTATCCCTCATGAGATTAAAGCTAGGTAATATTGGATTATGGGCAAAATTACTTTTATCCATATCAAACTTCTATAGTACCTCCAAAGCATATTTCTTTTTACTAATAAAAATTCCATTTGATCATTGTAAGACCTCCAAACCAAGGAAATATCTTATCCTTCAAAGATTTGTCATGTCAAACTCGTGCTTTATGGAATCTTTGAATTCTGGAAACATTAATTCATCATTACCAGTAAAAATAATATCATCAACAAAAAAACTTACAATTAAGACCTTTTCATCTTTCTTTTCTTCGTGAACAAAACATGTTTATAATCACACTTTTCAAAACCTTCATGAAATATGCTTCTATACGGCTATACCATGCCCGCAGAGCTTGCTTAAGCCTGTAAAGTGCCTCATTCAACTTGTAAAATTTTTTCTCATTGCCCTTTTGGACATAATCACAAGGTTGTTCCATAAAAGCATTTTCATTCAACTCATTGTGCAAAAATACAAACTTTACGTCAAGCTGGTATATGGATCATCCTCTTTGATTTGTGAGTGCGGTCACCAACAAAATTGTCTCTATATGCACTAGAGATGCAAAAAATTTCGTGTAATCGAATCCATGTTGTTGGGCATACCCCTTCACTATAAGTCTATTCTTGTGATTACTTCTTCATTCTCATCAAATTTAGTCTTATAAACCTATTTAACTCCAATTCTTTTTCATCATTTAGGAAAATCCAATAATTCTCATATGTTATTCATGTTTCTTGCTTCTATTTCTGCATCGATGGCTTACCTCCATTTTTTACTTTTAACGGCATCTTCTAAGTGAATAGGATCAATTTCAATGTAACACCCCTCGAACGGCCTAATCCTTGGACCTAAGTTACAGAGTGCTACAGAAAAATAGAGACATTTACATGCAAAATCATCAAAGAAATCTATTTTAAAGTCATCCTAATTCTAATCTAATCATACACATATAGTAGAGGTATAAACATATATGGGATTAATCAAGTTTTAAAAAAACTTTATTAGTTTTATATATTTTATAATTCTATATGAAATTTTTAAACAAAACAAGCCGAGGTGGTTTGTCAGAAAATGTCCACCTAAAGTCTATTTGCCAGATAACTATCCGTCGTGCATTCTTATTACTTTATTATTATTCGCCAAGCAATTCGCATTTATAAGTCCGCCAAATGAATGCAGAAGACAATTCGTCATATCCTAGTAGTTATTATGTATGCCAAGACCACTCGTTCTAATCATGCTTGCCATATTGGCCCGTCTTTGGACAATATGCCAACTGTTTCAATTTACTTAACTTGTATATCATTTTCCGCCTAAACTATTTGTCTAACATTATGTGTTTATAAGGTCCATCATTTAACCAAAATAACTTAACACATTCAATACATGCATTCATTTCCATTTCAAGTATACTAAGTCTACGCCAACATTCGAACAAGCTTCATGAATGATTATATGTATCCTTAAATAACATCATCATTCATATCACATTCAGTGTCACAAAATGGACCTTTAAAATACTAAAACCTTATATACATTCCACTTGATCGAGCGTAAATTTTAAAACAAATCTACCGAAACAGAAGCTGGATAGTGTGAGTTATGCTCAATCCGCTTGTAAAGTTCTACCAAAATCACTACAAGAAAGGAGAATTTAAACATAATAAGCATTAAAATTCTTAGTAAGTTCATATGTTTAAAACATTAAACTCACCTCGTAAAACATTCATATATATAACTTAACTAATTCTCTATCTTGCCAACACATTCCACATGTATAAGGTCAGTACATTGCATTCACACATACAACATATTCCAAACACTACATTATTCATTCATACCTTATTTTAATTCATATATATCATACTATCAATATTTCTATTTCAGAAATGTTCAACCTGACGAATCAACCTAAATAGAAGGGAATACGCAGGTAACCATCCGATAACACGCCAATTTTTTCATAAGAGTTATTCCAATTAATAACACGCTAGATGCACATAGTACAAAGCCCATAGGCTAAATATTCTCCCCCGGTAACATGCCAAATTGCTCATAAGAGCTTTCCAACTGATAACACACCAAATGTGCATAGTACAAAGCTCGTAGGCTAAATATTCTCCCCTAATAACACGCCAAATTTCTCATAAAAGCTTTTCAATTGATAACACGCCAGAACCTCCAAAAATATTAAATTGGAAATCCGCAACAAATACAAGATTTCAGAAAAGTTCAGTAAACTTCCCTCATCTTCTTCACATCTCCCTTCTTCTTATACAGTGCACAAATAACCCTATTGTCATGCTAATGTATCCTTTGTTCATTTTGGCTCCAAGTACATATCAAAACTTTCTTTTTACTGATCAAAATCATTCCCACCTTATCAATACAAGTTTACTAACATTTTCTATATACATTTACATTCAAACTTTTGATGAATAAACATAGCAACACCATATGAACTTACCTGGTACAGTAGCAGAAATTGAACATCAATGATCAATCCATGATATTTCATTTTCCTTTATTATCTACTAGTTTATTAGGTTCTTAATATGCAAAGTCGATTAGCTAAGAGAGATTAGAGTTTTTCTTTCTTCTACAAAGAATGATGTTTTCGGTGGAGGAAGGCGAGAATGAGACTATATTTCCATCCACGTCAACCTGTACCACATAACACCTTAATTTCATGGTTAAATGAAAATTAACAAGTGTCCCTACTAAACATTGACACAATTGGAAAAAACATGCAGGAGTGGTTATTTACCACCTTAAACCTTAATCAATTCTTATTAACTTAAATAACTAGTTATTCGTTAATTCTTACTATTTAGTCCATGTATTTTCATTTTTAACTTGCTAACTCTATTTACCAAATCAAACACCAATAAAAACAAAATAATGAACTTGTAAATATTATTAAATAATATTTACTGACTCTATCATTGAAATTGTGGTCCCAAAACCACTATTTGAGACATCGCTATAAATCAGGTTGTTATAGTCAATAACATCAAACATGACCGTATCAACTACTTCTTTAAAGAGTCATTCACTTTTTTCATAGTCTCACATCCAAACTAATGGTTTCTTCCTCTTTCTTTAATGTACAGTGGAATGGTGATCTTTAGATAGAGAGTCAAAGGATAGGTTTTCCTCTTAATCATTTGGGCCGAAATCATTCTTTTCTTCAAGCTTAACAACAAGAATTGCTTCTTCATCACACTCATCCCACTCCAAATCACACACAATGGATTCTTCATACTTCTTATCCGAATCTCAATTCTTGTCTTCTTCAAATTCAACATCCCTATTGATAATGGTCCTCTGTGAAATTGGATCATACAGCCAATAAACATTTGATTCTTCATTAACTCTCAACAAAATACAATAAGAGCTCTTATCACCGAGCTTGGTTCTTGATAAGGATGATTGCAGAAGAAAGATCGTAGTTTGTCCAAGTCGCAGATTTGACTTAGGTCTCTAGACGCTTGGAAAGAAATTTGGATTTTGAAACAAACTAAAACACAAATGAACCCAAGTTAGATAAAAAAATTGAAGAAAAACAATTGAAATAAATAAACTAAGATAAGTAAAATAGAACAATAAAACAATAAAGAAGTAACTAAAGACAATATACGGAAAAGATAGAAATTAGCATGTAGAAGCCCTAAGGAGAATTAAAAACAGGAAGAATCCAAACCCCCTAGCAAACGGCTCTAATTTTCCCTCCAAGAAAGAAAACTTGGCAAGAAAAAATTTAAAGATGATCCCCACAATCTGAAAAGATTGTTAAAATTCCTCTAAAAGAAAACTCAAGAAAAATTCTTAAAAAAAGAAAAACTCAAAGAGAAGTTGAATAATAACCAATTGAATGAATTATGTACAATGCAAAAGCCTTTATATACGCTAGCTAAATAAATCTAAATAAAACTCTTAAGTATACTAGAACTCTAATTAACCTAAACAAGAAGTAGTTTTAAACTAAACTTTCTTGTTGACATAAAACTCTTAAATAACTTAAAATACTTAATAATTATAAAAATTTGGAATAATAAAAGAATAAGAGCTGATAAATATAATATTAGGCTCATATATAAAAAAAAATTTAAGCCTCAAACTCGAACCCAATATGATTTAAACACAAATTAAATGCCTGAAACTAGTAATTTCTGTCATAATCTTGTCTAGAAATTTTGCTCGCACGGTCTTCACTAAAACGATCATAACTGGACCTCCCGAACTCAAAATCGAGTGATTCAAAGAGTATTTCAAAGCTAAGAGATAAATCTTTGAATGCCATGAAAACATATTAACCAAGAAATGACTGGATCCGATCTAAAAATTCGTTGCAAATCTAATGATTTCCCAAACTTGAAAATTAGCAGTTTCAGATAAAGAAATTTAATAAATTTCACCCCATCTGTGCATGTATCATTCCTCCTTTCCATGAAAAGGTTCACCCTCAAATCTTGTCTTTGTTTGAATAAGAAATAATCTTTATCATAGGTGGAATGATTTAATAGAGCTCCTCGCAAAGGATAAACAAATTCCTGAAAGAATGGAACAAGTCCACTAGTCAAATTCAAGTTAGGGTTAGTGAAAACATAATCATTCCTCTATTTCAAATATGTTCTGTTTTTCAATATGAATTGAACTCTCTAATTTTACCTTGTAGGAATTTTCACTCACCAAAATTGGACTATTAAATTGACTTTTACCGCTCAAGGTCTCTTATCTCTCAATCTTTTTACATGAATTATCCTTACTTCCCTTTAACCCCTCACAAAAAGTTTGTAAATTGAATTCATCATAATACAACTCTTTAAAAGGATAATTAAGGTCTAAATCGTCCAAATTTATAGACTCTAGGAAACGATTCTTACTATCAACTTTTTTTGGTTCACAATGTTCACTCTCACTTTCATCATAGTTCGCACTATTACTATCAACTTCTTCAACATCAACTTTGAAACAAGGAGCAATGTTAGATATAAACTCAACAATAGGCACAAAATTACATTTACTGTATTTACAAACGGTGTCACTTGAAGTTTCTTGCTTATTTATATCATCATCATCAATGATAGCAGTAGACAAAGATTTCTCCATAGGCTCTGTGTCATACTTACGTTCCTCGGCTTGCAAAGATGTTTTCATAAATGAATATGTTGGACATTCAGAGGCTTTGTGATCCTTTGTATTACACCACATGTACTAGCTAGCTCGTTCTCTTTGTTCTACCATAAGTCGTTTAAACTCGAAGAAGATGTAACACCACTAACCCGTAACCGTCGGCGAAATAGGGTTACGAAGCATTACCAGAGTTTACAAAACAAAATAAAAATAATTCAATTCATTTACTATTCATATCCAAAACTAATCATATCGTCCCTTGAATGGAACCTCGATGTGTCGGCTTTTGTCGATCTAGTCTATGAGAGGGTGTCAGTTACACACCTGTTTTTGGGATTTCCACGACGAGATCTACACACGAACTGCCTAAAATTGAATCACCTAATATTACTCCAAATATCGAAATAAAATTGAGTATATAGTCTCTACCACATTCGCCAAACTCGCCTAAAACCCTTATTGTTCTTACTCATCGCCGAGAGATGGTTAACTCCAAAGATCCGATCGTTTCACCTGTCCAAGCCCTTGATCAACCGCCTCTAAATCACGCTATTACCAAAACAAAATAGTTATTACGACCCCTCAGGGTTACAAGTCCAAATCGACAACCTCCCTAACTTTTAGGGATTTTGGCTTTTCCTTAAATATAAGAAGACTAAGTTTTTGAAGACTTACCACCGATTCCTTAGTGACTGATTCCAATGAGTTTCCCACTCGATCTCGATGTAGATTTAAACCTCGATAATAACAAAAGTCGAGCTTTCGGTGACTCACATGATTCGCCAAGTCCCTTTTAATGTGGGGTTTTCGGCTTTTTGCAACTTGCGTTTAGAAAGGTAAAACGAGAGGGTTTTGCTATGGTCTTGTCGTCAAAACTTGAGGTTTTAGAGGGCTGGTGAATCGCCACAAATGATGAAGAGAAGAGATGTGGTTTTGGTTATAAGAAATCGGCACCAAAAAGAATCAAGCTTTTGGATTTCACTTTTTATGGCCAAAGGCTATGAAGGTTTTGAAACGGTTGAAGGGAAAAAATGGAGATGAACAAGATGGTAGGAAGGTTCGGCAATGGAGGAAAGGACACGAAGAAAAAGTTGATGAGGAGAAAAGTGTGAAACGGCACTAACTACCCAAGTGCCGAATTTATACTAGCTCCTTAACCTAGCTGAATTTTGCCCCCTTAAAGAATCCCTTGGCCGGCCACCTCTTGCTCTCTAAGAGTCCAACATTCAGCCAACACGTCCTCCTTGATCAGCTCCTAAATCCTCTCCCTTATCCCCTCCTTGCTCAATCTCCCGAGCAACTCAAACTCTTCCCGATGACTTTTACTTGGTTCCACTACTTACCTTTTCTGCTCATAAAAATTAATCCCTTGATTTTCTTTGTCATTGTGACTTGAACCGGGTCCTCCCTAGCTTCCCCAAGCCACTTATAGCCTTCCCCTGTGGCGTCACATGCCACTTCACCACTTGCTTCCTTGTGATCTATTTTACACAATTAATACTTAAAAGCCCAGTTAACTAACCCCTTTTTCCCTATGGATTAAAAATTAATTAAAACTATCGGGTTTTATCTCTAAGCTTGGGCCTTCTAGAGGCCCACCATCACAATTAAACCTACTCTTAACAAGCAGAACACGTAATTTTTAATTTTACAAATCATTCACAGAATTCCCAAAATTGGGGCATAACTCTACCCTCCTTAAAGAAATTTCGTCCTCGAAATTTACTCGATCCGAACAGATGAGGGTATTGCTGTTGCATTGCCTCCTCTGACTCCCAAGTAGCTTCTTCTCTGCCATGGTTACGCCAAAGCACTTTCACTAATGGTACAGATTTCCTTCTCAGAACCTTAACGTCTCGATCCAATATTTGTACAGGCTCCTCCTCAAAGGTCAAATCAGTTCCCACCTCAATTTCTGCAACCCGCACGACATGAGTAGGGTCTGAACGATAGCGCCTTAACATGGAGACGTGAAAAATATCGTGAATCCTGTCTAACTCTGAAGGCAATTCCAACTGATAAGCCACTGGGCCTACTCGCTTCAAAACCCGATAAGGCCCAATAAACCGCGGACTCAACTTGCCTTTCTTACCAAACCTCAATATCTTCTTCCAGGGAGAAACCTTTAAAAAGACCATATCCCCTACTGAGTACTCAATCTCCTTACGCTTCAAATCTGCATACGACTTTTGCCTATCAGACGCTTCCTTTAACCGATCTCTAATTAACTTGACCTTATCCTCGTGATTCGCCACCAACTCAGTCCAAGAACTCGTCGCTCCCCAATTCGGCCCCACAACTAGGTGTTCGACACCTTCGCCCATCTGAGGCTTCATAAGGTGCCATTCGAATACTCGATTGATAACTATTGTTTTATGCAAACTCTGCCAAAGGCAAGTAATCCTCCCAACTACCTCGAAAATCAATAACACATCCCCTCAACATGTCTTCCAGAATCTGAATAACTCTTTCCGACTGACCATCAGTTTGGGGATGGAAAACCGTACTAAAGTTCAATCGCGTTCCCAACGTCGCATGCAACTTTTGCCAAAAACCGAGATGTGAATCTAGGATCCCGATCAGAGATAATCGAAATCGGAACTCCATGCAGTCGCACAATCTCCTCCACATACAACTTGGCTAACTTCTGAAGAGAAAAGTCTGTGCGAACAGGTATAAAATGAGCCGACTTGGTCAACCTATCCACAATCACCCATATCGAGTCTTTCTTCAATGGTGTCAAGGGTAGCCCACTTACAAAGTCCATGGTTATCCTCTCCCACTTCCAAAGTGGTATTTTTATCGGTCGCAATAATCCGTAAGGTAATCGATGCTCGATTTTCACTTGGCGGCATGTCGGACATTTCCCCACCAATTCCGTTACCTCTCGCTAAGTCCAGCCACCAATACGCTTCTCGCAAGTCATGGTACAACTTATTCCCTCCAGGATGCATGGCACAAAGTCCCCCATGAGCTTCCTTCAAAATTGACTGTCTCAAGTCAGAGTCCTTCGGAACACAAATTCTACCTCGAAAACACAGAACCCCATCATCATTTAACCCAAACTCAGAAGTTTCCCTTCCTTAACTTGTTGAAAACGAGGGACCAAAGACTCATCTTTCAACTGCTTTTCCTTAATCTGATCCACCCAAGTTGGCCTTACTTGCAATTCAGCCAACAGACTTCCATCGTCATACAGACTTAGACGAGCAAACATTGCTCTCAGATTAGATACAGCTCTACGACTTAGAGCATCGGCTACCACATTAGCCTTGCCTGGGTGATATTCGATTGAACAATCATAATCCTTGAGCAACTCGATCCACCTCCTTTGCCTAAGGTTCAGTTCCTTCTGAGTCAGCAAATACTTGAGAATTTTATGATCTGTGTATATAATACACCTTTCTCCATACAAGTAATGTCTCCAGATTTTAAGCGCAAAGATCATCGCCGCTAACTCTAAATCATGAGTGGGATAATTCCTTCGTGAGGCTTAAGTTGTCGAGACGCATAAGCAACCACCTTACCCTCTTGCATCAACACACAACCCAAACCTACGTGTGATGCATCATCAGACACTGAGAAAATCTTTCCTGACACTGGTTGAATTAACACAGCGCCCACTGTAACTTTCTTCAATCTCTCAAAAGCTTCTTCGCTTCCCCGTCCATACAAACGGTACTCCTTTCCTTATGAGTTTTGTGAGAGGTGCTGCCATCAAAGAAAAACCTTCCACAAACCTTCTGTAGTAACCTGCCAATCCTAGGAAACTTCAAATTTCTGAAACTGACCTAGGTGGCTTCCATTCCAAAATTGCTTCAATCTTTCGAGGATCCACTCTAATCCCCTCTGCAGAGACCACATGCCCCAAAAAGGTTACCTCCCCCAACCAGAATTCACACTTGCTGAATTTCGCATAAAGTTCCTTCTCCCTTAACACTTGTAACACAGTGCGGAGATGCTCATCATGTTTTGCTTCGGTCTCAGAATATACCAAAATATCGTCAATAAAGACGACCACGAATTGAACCAGAAATGGTTGAAACACCCGATTCATCAGATCCATAAATGCCGCAGGAGCCTTCGTCAGCCCAAATGGCATAACCAGAAACTCGTAATGACCATACCGAGTCCTGAATGCCGTCTTATGGATATCTGTTTCCTTGACCCTTAACTGATGATATCCAGATCGAAGGTCGATCTTAGAAAATACAGAAGCCCCCTAAGCTGGTCAAACAGATCGTCAATCCTTGGCAGAGGGTACTTATTCTTAATCGTCAGTTTGTTCAACTGGCGATAATTAATGCACAAGCGCATCGTCCCATCCTTCTTCTTTACGAATAGCACCGGTGCTCCCCATGGAGACACACTTGGCCTGATAAAGCCCCTATCTAACAATTCTTGAATTTGCGCCTTTAATTCCACTAACTCCTTTGGTGCCATCCTATATGGTGCAATGGACACTGGTGCTGTCCCAGGCAACAGGTCGATTCCAAATTCAACTTCTCGATTTGGAGGCAATCTCGGAAGCTCCTCCGGAAAGACATCTTGGAACTCTTTTACAGTTCTAACCTTATCCACAGTCAGCTCCTCTACATCTGTTTGACTTACAAATGCCAAATAGGCCTCACAACCTTTTCGAATCCACTTTTCAGCCCTCAAAGCCGATATCACATTAGACAAATAGTCCCTTCGCTCACCTATCACCATAACCTCATCCCCTTCCGTGGTCCTTAGCACCATTCGCTTAGCAGCACCATCTAAAGTCGCTTTATGCTTAACAAGCCATTCCATTCCTAGAATGAGATCAAACTCTCCAAACGGCAACTTCATTAGATCGCCAGGAAAGATCCTACCTTGAGTTTCTAAGGGTACATCCGTATACAGCTTGTCTACCCTAACCGAGTGACCCAAGGGACTTAGCACAGATACCCCACTCACTATCTTCTCAGAATGCACTTCCAATGACCTAGATATGGCACACGCAACATAAGAATGAGTAGATCCAATATCCACCAAGGCAGTATACGGCATATTAGAAACTAAAAACGTACCAGTTATGACATCAGGTGCGTCGCCCTCCTCTCGACGACGAGCTGCATATACCAACGCTGGCTGTCGAGCCTCAGCATTTTCGGCTCCCCTGCCAGGCGCCCCTCGACCTCGACCATTTCCATTCCCATTTTCGCCTCTACCTTGTCCACGTCCTCTCGGTGGTTGTGGTCTACCTCTCGCTGGTTGAGTAACCCTCTGTTCTGCAACTTGAACCTGATCAGCTCTCTGAGGACAGTCTTTAACTCTGTGCTCCATAGATCCACATCAAAAACAAGCACCAGAATGTTTCCTACACTCACCCAGGTGTACCTTACCACAGTCCCCACAGATTGGCGGTCTAACCACATTCATCGGAACGGATCGAACTGGCTCCTCCACTCTCGCCCTTTTGACATTCTTGTTTGCTCCACCCGAAGGTCCAGAATCCCTCCGAAAACGGTTTCGATCTTTCTCACGATTCTGCCTCTCAGTACGCTTTACCTCCTCAGCGATCTTAGCTTTTTCCACCAGAACCGCGAAGTCACGCTCCCTTTGCAGAGCAATCAGTACCTTAAGGTCATCTCTGAGTCCATCCTCAAAGCGAACGCTACGCTCATACTCCGTAGCAACTATTCCCACAAAGATACCTACTCACCTCGAAATTCAGCCTCAGACTCAAGAACATGATTTTGCCTCCTTGGACCGATTCAGAATTTTTCCTACGGGCCCCCACATAACTCGCCCCAACATACTTCCCTTAAAGGCCGTCTTAAAAGCGGCTCCCAAGTGACCCTATCAGCTAGGGTTCCATCCTCATGATGAGCCACCACCGATAAGCCTCATCTCGCAAAGAACGACACGGCCCTTTCGCCTTCTCGCTCTCCGTGCACGGTCCAAGTCATCCATAATTCGCCCGCGTGGCCTCCAACCAATATTACGCCACATTCGGGGCTACACCGGATACACCCCTAAAGATCTCTCGCTCCGTTAGCCCGGAGTCGTTCAGAAATCGATCCTCGAATTCCATTGCCCGAACTTTCCTCGGCAACCCTTTCCGAACTCAAGCATAGCTCGCTGACAGAGCGTCATCCCGGCACCACGATCATGTGATTCCACTTACATTGCGCCGATGGTACGGTGTTTTTCTCACTGGCGGCATATGTCACGAAGACGAAGATCTTGCTCGAGCTCTTCTCGCCTCGCTCCACGGCCTCTACCTCGAGCCGCTCACGTACTCATATTGTATTATCTGTTTATGAATTTTATGCATTATTTTCAGCATTCCAGTGATTATTACAGATGTTTTATGATTCAACGAAGAATTGTAATTGGTTTCGCAGAATCGAGGTCTAGCTATAGTTTCAGCAAATTTTCCTACGGTTTTAGTAACATCCTATCTAGAATGTCCTAGTAGGGTTTCAGTACAGATAGATAATTCATAGTATATACTCAGAAAAGTTTAAAATACTTACAGGCTTGGGCCAGAGATTCGGAATGCCACTCACTGTTCCAGATTTTGAAAATAGAGTTTTACAGTCTCCAAAAAAATTTTTTTTTAAACTTTGTTATTGTAAACCCATTCCACAGCCGAGTTGTTGCAACCTGGCTCTGATACCACTAAATGTAACACCCCAAACCTGGCCTAGACGTTATGACCGGATCCGGTGTGCCACATTGATGCGTACAAAACATTCCGTATTACTTAGTTTGGAAAACTTAATTAGTGATGTAAAAGATACTTTTAATGTAGGTTAAAGTGAATGGGAGCCGTGTGCACTGTAGGAAACGAGAAAAAAAGAGGAGGTGAGTCGTTTGATCGCTTAAGTACCAAGCTCCTTCGGATCCAATCCTAGACATGCACACTGCCATTGCCACACTCTAACATCTCGTATAATTGTGAGAAATCCATTTGGTTAAGTCCATCTTAACTTAAGTTTGAAAACGTTTGCTTAGCGGAAGTCTTACTTGTAATCGTGTTATTTTGAAATCACTTAATGTTTTTGAAAATGCGCCCTAAAGCTAACCCATTTACCTTAGTTATCATAGTTCTTTCATCATAATAAAATAAAATAATAAAAGTAAAACAAAACCGTAAAAATAATTAAGCGGCCTTACTACACTTAAAACCCAAAACCATAAATGAAATTAAAAGAACGTCCAGTTCACCAGAAAAAAAACCAGTTCGTAGAAACATGTGGCGATCCGGATCCCCTCACACTCCAAGCCCACTATGGTTGAGGATTACTGCGAGGATGAAAATAAGGGGTGAGTTTTGGGAAACTCGGTGTGTAATTCAACCCAACCATAGCCTAAATCAGTTCAAACCACGAGAGCGAGAATAAGTTGGCCTCGGCTGCAGCAGATATCGAATAAAGCCCATAGACCCGCAGCGCATCGTAGCAGATATATCGTACTTATGCAGAAACCCAACCCATATCCAACCATGTACACCCCCATACCATCCTTTCACCATGTGGGGAGACTACTCGACCCACCCAACCACTACACGCCACAGAAATATGCAGCATGGCTGCCCGAACAGATAATGTGACAGAGTCACCAGAAACAGATATTTTGTGGCAATGCCACTGAATCAGATATACGTGGCAGGGCCACGTATCAGAGATAATTTGTGGCATAGCCACCAGGACGCTACCTCCATAATATAGCCCATGTCCCCATGCAACAGATATACATTCATGGCATACATCATATAGATTTAATTCATCATGCTTTTCAGACAAAATTAACCCTAGGGGTATAAAGGTCATTTTTGCATACATAGGGGTATAATGGTAATTTTGCATACATAGGGGTATAATGGTAATTTTGCATACATAGGGGTATTCTAGTAAATCTAACTATTTCTAAGGTTTTCATGCATATAAGCCATTACGTTTAGCCAGAAACAGTTACCGAGCGTTCTTACCAAATTGGGCCCATTGGCCCATTAACCCAGTTTTGGCCCATTAAGCCCAAAGTATCAAAACGCACGAAATCGCGCGTACTACAGTTTTATCACTTTAGATTACCAGTAATAATTACCCATACGTCTTACGAGCATTCGCAAACTCGCAAGTGCCCAAAATACCGACTTTTCGGCATTTCAGCTTTTCGACTTTTGCCGATCTAGTCTATGAGAGGGTGTCAGTTACACACCTGTTTTTTGGATTTCCTCGACGAGATCTACACACGAAATGCCTACAATTGAATCACCTAATATTACTCCAAATATTGAAATAAAATTGAGTATATAGTCCCTTACCACATTCGGCCAAACATGCCTAAAACCCTTATTGTTCTTACCTTACTGCCGAGAGATGGTTAACTCCAAAGATCCGATCGTTTCACCTTTCCAAGCCCTTGATCAACCGCCTCTAAATCACGCTATTACCAAAACAAAATAGTTATTACGACCCCTCAGGGTTACAAGTCCAAATCGACAACCTCCCTAACTTTTAGGGATTTCGGCTTTTCCTTAAATATGTAAGAAGACTAAGTTTTTGAAGACTTACCACCGATTCCTTAGTGACTGATTCCAATGAGTTTCCCACTCGATCTCGATGTAGATTTAAACCCTCAGATAATAACAAAAGTCGAGCTTTCAGTGACTATAGTATTCGGCCAAGTCCCTTTTAATGTGGGGTTTTCGGCTTTTTGCAACTTGCGTTTAGAAAGGTAAAACGAGAGGGTTTTGCTATGGTCTTGTCGTCAAAACTTAAGGTTTTAGAGGGCTGGTGAATCGGCCACAAATGATGAAGAGAAGAGATGTGGTTTTGGTTATAAGAAATCGGCACCAAAAAGAATCAAGCTTTCGGGATTTCGACTTTTTATGGCCAAAGGCTATGAAGGTTTTGAAACGGTTGAAGGGGAAAAAATGGAGATGAACAAGATGGTAGGAAGGTTCGGCAATGGAGGAAAGGACACGAAGAAAAAGTTGATGAGGAGAAAAGTCAGGAAACGGCACCAACTACCCGAAGTGCCGAATTTATACTAGCTCCTTAACCTAGCTGAATTTTGCCCCCCTTAAAGAATCCCTTGGCCGGCCACCTCTTGCTCTTTAAGAGTCCAACATTCAGCCAACACATCCTCCTTGATCAGCTCCTAAATCCTCTCCCTTATCCCCTCCTTACTCAATCTCCTGAGCAACTCAAACTCTTCCTGACAGACTTTTACTTCAGTTCCACTACTTACCTTTTCTGTTCATAAAAATTAATCCCTTGATTTGCTGTCATTGTGACTTGAACCTGGGTCCTCCCTAGCTTCCCCAAGCCACTTATAGCCTTCCCTGTGGCGTCACATGCCACTTCACCACTTGCTTCCTTGTGATCTATTTTACACAATTAATACTTAAAAGCCCAGTTAACCAGAACCCCTTTTTCCCTATGGATTAAAAATTAATTAAAAATATCGGGTTTTATCCTAAGCTTGGGCCTTCTAGAGGCCCACCATCACAATTAAACCTACTCTTAACAAGCAGAACACAGAATTTTTAATTTTACAAATCATTCACAGAATTCCCGAAAATTGGGGCGTTACACGATGCCCGTCCCTTGAATGGACCGTCGATGCCCAATTTAAGCATTAGAAATAAGTAGGGACTAAATCGAGGACACAAAAAATTTTTCACGAAATTTTAATTTTTTTCTTATGTACAAAAGTCACACGCCTGTGTGAGTAGGCCATGTGGCTCACACGATCAAGTGGCATGCCCATGTCTTAGGCTGTGTGGGCATTTGATGTGAAGCACATGGCTGTGTCCCAGCCCGTGTCCTTACCCGTGTAACTCTCTGACTTAGGTCACATGACTAGCCACACGCCCGTATGCTAGTGTAATGCCCCGAATTTGGGCCTAGAAGGGATGGGCCTTGAACATGGGAACAGCTAGGAGTCGGTATATAAGTATTTAGTTGTGCAAGAAAATGACACAAGCGTGTATCTGTTTCAGTGGTTAAGTGTTCTGGGAGTGTCTGAGAAGTCTTGGGTTCAAGCCCTGGCTCTTGCAAAATTTTGGTTTTTAAGGGATAAACCATGGCTCTGGTATATAGGCTTTATAAATAATTGTGGATGATTTATGACACAGAAAGAGCCTGTGGTGGAGTGGCAAGGTGGCGTGTTGTGTAACTGTGAGGTCTGAGGCTCATGTCTTAGGATGCGCAATGGAGTATTTATTTTGCTGCTTGAGCTGTGTAGGTAGTGGAGTTGGACTGGAACTCTGCAAGATGGAATTTGAATTGGTCAAAGAGTAGATGGTGGAGTAAATCAAGGAGGAGATTAAGGAGTGATTTATGGAGAGATTTAAGAAGAAAAATATGGGATTTTATATGGGTTATTGTTATCTTGTGTTCAAAGAATTCGATTCCCATTCTTTTCCCAAAAAAATTATAGACGATAGTTTTCCTCTGCTTCTCAAGTCTATCATTTTGTTCCTTATCGATTTTTCATTGTCTTCTTTTGTTTCTGCCAACTGCCTGTTGAACTTTCTTTTTTTTCTTTCTTCTCATAGCTTTGGATTTTTCTTATAAGTCATTTTTTCCTTAATCATTGGTTTTCGTTGCTGCAACTTGCCACCTTTGTTTTGGGTTCTTGCGTTATTGGTAAGTGTCCCAACTGTGAAGTATTCTTTTCGTTTATGGATTTTTGGTGAATCGATCGACTGTTTAATTTGTGAAGGTTAAGGGCTGGAACGACTCGGTTAGCGTTGGAGTAGTGCGACTTTACTGTTACACAGTTGGTAAAGTTGTCCATGGTGAATTATGGAGTAGTGATCTATCTTGTTCAGATCTGCAGGTCCCGGAATGCTCGATAGCATTTTACAGCAAATCGTATCAGGTGTGTAGTAGTACCGTATTTGATAATTGTCAAAAGTCGAAAGAGTGTGTGAACCCACACACATTAATTTGACCATAGGTCGGCAAATGCTGAAATGCCGAAATACTGAGAAGCTGAAAAGTCGAAAGGAGGGGCTTAGAGTGTACGTTCGCACGTACTGTAAACCGAGCCTACGAAACGTGGGTGTACGACGGAAAAGGCCGCCATGAACGAAATCATGGGCTTAGGCCATAATAGGCCGAATAGGCCCGTGGGCTCGCTTGTGTAAATCTGACTGTTAGGTGGAAAATAGTGGGGCTTGTCATGTCGCACACATGGCATAGGCCATTCTGGGCCTCGATAGGCTGAAGTGGGCCATGTGGGCCCAATAGGCTCGTGGGCCCTACATTGATAAAATCCTCAATAAATGACAAATTTTGGACTGGACTGTATAGTATGCATAGTCGTGGCTAATTTTGGGCTAATTGGGACGCATGAGCCTGTGGGCCCATTTGGGCCGAATAATAGGCCTTGGGCCTATTTTTACCGATAGGACCGTTAGGGTTGCAAAAGTCGCTCGAAGTGACTGTAAACCTTCGAATGGGCCAATAAACATGTTTAGGCCAAACTAATTAGATGACCGAATTACACCCGTAGGGTAAAATGACCGAATTACCCCCCGTGGGGTAAAATAACTGTAATACCCCTATGAAGCAAATGACAATTATGCCCTTATGTTCAGTTTGACTGATGTGCTTGTGATATACGTATATGATTGATTGAGCATGCCATATGATATTTATGTGTTTTGCATACACACACAACATAATGCATGGGGTTGGGATATTGTATATGGAGTATCTGGACTGTTCTGTTAAGGTTACACGGGTCGTACGAGACGACTGTAGACTATTCTATTAAGGTCGCACGAGTCGGTCGAGACGACTGTGGACTGTTCTGTTAAGGTTGTACGGGTCGTGCGAGACGATTGTGGACCTACCGACGGCTTTAATCCACTTGATCTGATTATGGCTCTGTTCCATTTTGAAGATGGCTCTGTGCCATCCCGATTATGGCTCTGTGCCATCTTGATCATGGCTCTGTGCCGATCATATTACTATTACTGATGGCTCTATGCCTATCATATTACAGTTACTAATGGCTTTGTGCCGATTATATTACAGCTACTGATGGCTTTGTGCCATCCTGTTTATAGCTTATAGCTATCATATTTATGGCTCTTAGCTATTTCATTCATCGCACCTTTGCTGCGATATCATATCGCGCACCTATTTGTGTTACTATACATCGTAACTTTGCTATGATATTGGTGTGCTGGCTAGGTGGGTCGATGTTATCCCTATATGGTGTGTTGGTTGGTACGGGTGGTGTGTTGGCTGGATTGGGATGGGTTGCATAATTGCACTGTTGCATTTTTGTTACTGACACTGTTACTGTATTGGGCTTAGGCCCACATTTATTCGGCCTCTGATTCTGTAGTGGGCTAAGGCCACCTGATGTTGATACTATTATGGGCTAAGGCCCAACTGTTACTGATATGGGTTAAGCCCAACTGACACTGTTTTGGGCTAGGCCAACTATTACTGTAATGGGCTCAGGCCCAGACTACATCTGTATACTGTTTATATGACTGACTGTTTTTATATTAGAAGGGGATTACACACTGAGTTTTTGTAAACTCACCTTGTTTTTAACTGTACAGGTAGTCCCCCGTGTTAGGCGGATCGGTGCTGCGAGGGACTAGGAGATGGCCACACGATTGCTCCTACTGCTACATTAAATTACTTACTCATATTTTTTATTTTGGATTTTTGGTTTGTAATAAGACCATTTGTGGGACTTACTTTTAATTAGGCTTTTGATTACCCACTTTAAACTGCTAGTCTAGTAAAAGACGAGTTTTCAAACCAATTACTGTTTTCAAAAATATGTTTTAAACTTCTTTAATTTAAATTAGCTTCCGCAACTAAAAGATATTTTCAACGAAATAAATAATGTTTTTAAAAGTGATTAACTTTTCAATGAACCACGTTTTGAAATTAAACGAACACAAACTGAGACTTTACACAAGTTTTAAATAGTAAGAAGGGTTTTTCAATGAAATCACGATTTCGAAAAACACTTCAATGTGACACCGCCAGATTCGATCATAATGTCTAGGCCAGGTTTGGGGTGTTACAGCTAGGCCATGTGGTTAATTTTAATTTTCAAAATTTAGGTGAAGGTTTTACACGACCAAGACACAACGCCCGTGCTCTAGGCCATGTGTCACACGACACACGCCCGTGTCTCTGCCCGTGTGCCTAATTCTGAGCATTTTGTTTCTCAATTTTAAGATGCAGGGGACACACTACCAAACCACATGCCCATGTGCTAGGCCGTCTGTCTACCCGTGTGGACAAAATAAAGCCATTTCTTAGCTTTATTTCTTACCTAAATTTTGTGTTTTACCTACAACAACACTTGTACATATATACCAACCAATTCCAAATATTAATTATTAACGTACGTAATAACATTACATACATTCATATAACCAACATACCTTTTGTAGTAAAAAACATATATTTTACCTTAATTTAATCTAACCATACCATATATATTAAGTATGATATAACATTATAATAATATATCAAAATATGCCATCACTAGTCATTCCAATGGCTAGATTACAAACATCTATTTACATGCCAACATTTGGCCAAGTTGACCTATACATGCCATTATATCAAAATAAGTTTACTAATTATACCAAAAAGAGCTAGTAGATAGTATGATGATGCTCCGACCGATCTCCAACCTTTATGAGCTTCCAAACACTATAAAACAAAGGAAATAATACCTAGTAAGCATTTAATGCTTAGTAAGTTCATATAACAGAAATTTACTTACCAATCATATTCATTTAAAGTAAGCATACAAACATGTATTCAAAACTATATGGCCATTTGCCTAATACATAACTTCACCAAACATTTTAGTCACTTATTTTATATAAACATCAACAATAAGGATTAGCTCATCAAATATAAATATTTATTTCCATGTAATTCATGTATATACAAGTATTGATTCATCTTGATTTCATATATTCTCATGTCAGAATTTCACCTGTTGAATCATTTAAAATTTCAATGGATACTTGGATAATACACTTGAAGTGTACAATACTATAAATCCGTCAATTCATATCCATGAGTGCTTTTGTGAGCACTTAAACTGAAAGCTCTCTCTCAAGATCACACAGAGCCATTTCGGGAAACTCATAAAGAGCCTATCGGGAAGCTTATTCGGGCTATATAATGGGAAGCTCATAAGAGCCATAATCTGGAAGTTCACAAAAAAAAACATGTAACAGGAAGCTCCGAATAGCCATATATTGAGAAATTCAAGCGAGCATTATCAGGAAGCTCACTAAGAGCTAATTTAACAGGAAGCTCATGAAGAGCCTATAATCGGGATGCTCATAAGAGCTAAGGTGTGTCCACAACAAATGTAGGATCACAACCTATCGAGACGCTTCAAAGAGTTATAATGGAAACTCGCAAGAACCTTATACAAGAAGCTTGAGAAGGTTTATAACGGAATGCTCTTTCGAGCTACGGTATGTCCACAACATATACAGGACCACTACCATTTCGAGAAACAGAACCCTGTATCCAATCGAATTTCATTCATTCAAACGGGATTTAAAATTTATCAGGTATTTTCCAAATATGTGATCAAATTTCATATACATGGCCAACACATAATTCATATACAAATCATTTAAATCAAGTCAAACATATAATTACACAATTAAGTTACATGAACTTACCTCGATACTTGTTCGTATATGAGAATCTACTAATCCGAAACTTTTCATTTTCCTCAATCCAACTCAGTATTAGGTCTTTCTGGATCTATATAAATGAATTTAACATCAATTTAATCCATTTCATACTCAATTTAATTCAATTCACATCCTAGGCAAATTACCATTTTACCCTATACTTTTCATAAATGACAATTTCATCCCTAAGTTCGGAAAATAAAATTCATGCAATTTAATCATTATTCCAAGCCTAACTGATTTTTACATATAATATTTACAGCACATACATGTCATAAAAATTAGAAATTTTTCATAAATTTTACATATTTACAATTTAGTCCCTACATCACAATTTCATAATAATTCATTTTACAATAGTTATTTATCTATTAATAATGTAACATCCCGAAATAGGGCCTAGTCAGAATAGTGATTTTGGGACCACAAATCCGACATTGAAATATTTGTTTTAAGATTATTATGAGGTCTAGAACATGAAAATATGCATGTGTTAAAATTTCATGAAGAAATTCTATGGGTAAGGTGTCCAATTGGAAAATAAGACCTAAATTAAATAAATTGCAAACTTGGATTCTAGGAGCAATTTGTATGAAATTGCTTTAGATTTTTTATTAGAAGATCTTAAAGAGCAATTTGCCCAATTTCTAAGTTTTTAGACAAAAATGGGTATGCATGGAAAATTTTGGAAGTTTAGTAAGGAAGGCCATTTTGGTTATTTGGTAATAAATGAAATAGAAAAGGAAAATGAAGGAAAAAATCAACCATCTTCTCCCTTGTACCAGCCAAAATTCTCAAGCCCTCCGTAGCTAGGGTTTTCAACATTTTCAAGCTCAATAGTAAGTGACTCCTAGCCCTGTTTTTAATGTTCTTCATATTTTCGAAGTCTCTATAGCTTACTCTCTCCATTTCTACCCATATTTTGAGTTAGGATTCATGTATGTAAAGTGACCCATGTGTGACATGTTTATTCTTTGATAATTTATGGAGGAATATGAAAGTTGGATGTGTGTTAAACATCTTTTCCTAAGTGATTTTCATGAAAAACCCCAAAAAGAACCTTTTTGCAAAAGGTAAAAATATGTGGTAGAAATGTGAAATAAAGGAAAATATGGGCTAATATGAGTTCATAGTACATTTAACTAGGCTTGGATAACCAAGGAATTTCATGTCTTTCATTATACGAGCTTAAGGACTAAATCGTAAATAATGTAAAGGTTAGGGCAAAACGATCATTTTTTTCGGGGGTGAAATTTAGGCTCGAAAAGAATAATGTGATATATTGATAATTCATTTTTATTATTATAGACCTCGAGGAACAAATTTCGGAGGTCGATCGAGGAAAACGAAAGGTTTCAGAATAACCGAAACGAGTATTAGGTAAGTTTGAATAACTTTAAGTAAACTATTAATATGCCTAATTGCATGTGTTATGAATGTATGATAATTGATTATAATGATGGCATGAAAATCCATGAAATGTGTTGATAATAATGATATGACAGTAAATGTCCCGGTTGAAGTTAAAAGGGAAATTCGATGGATAAACCATGGCTTACATGACTTGAGATCCTGCATGTGTTGTAGAAAAGGATTTAGCTCAGACGGGTAATCCGTTGATCTCAAATATAGAAAGGATCTAGCCCAGACGGGTGTTCCTTGAGTGATTGAGCCTCCCGAAGAATATGAGTGCATTAAGGATTTAGCCCAGACGGGTAATCCAATTAGGGTCTGAATTTAGCTTAGGCTAGTAATTCAGATCTGAGCTCATTATGGGTGATTGTTGCTACAAGGGATTTAGCCTAGACTGGTAATCTCGAATCACCCTATGAGTTTACATTACGGGGGATTTAGCCTGGACTGGTAATCCCGTCGTAAGATGTGAGGTTCGCGGGAGTGCGTACATGAGATGATCACTCTTATGACTTGACGGTAAATGGATAATCTATCGAGGTTTCCAAGAAACTCAATAGGATTAACATGAGATACAAAAATGAAAATGTTGGATGATGAGCTCCCCTAAGACAAATTACATGGTGTATTGTTAAGAGACTAACTTGTTGATTGAGTGCATGTGATAGGAAAACTATTTCATGTTTTTTTGGTTTTATTGCCTCATATGGACGTATGCTAATTAACCGGTAAGTCTACTTTCCAGTTATTCGGGCTTACTAAGCACGTAAATGCTTACCCCTCTCTTTTCCCTTTCTTACAGAGCTCGGGGACTCGTAGAGATTGGAAGACTGTTGGAGTATTGTCAACACTATCAACTTATCTAGCTTCAGTACATGGATATTTTTACTTTGGTTCAATGGCATGTATAGGACTTTTGTTTATTTTGTTATATGTGTCATTTGGTTGACCAATGTAAAGGCTTAAATATTAAACTTATTCATTTTGTATATGGCTATAAGACATGGTTCATTTCGTTGTAGGTTATGACCTACCAACCATGCATGTTTATGTTAAGAATGTTCTTGTGGTGATTGAATGTGGACATCATGAATGGACATGTGAATGTGGCCAAAACATTTGGAGCTAGTTAGGCCATAATTGGCAATGAGTTATAATAATCAGCCAAGTCTAAATGTGTTCTAATGGGATGGAAATTCTTAACTCAAAAAGAAGGATAATTAAGCATGTACATAATCGATGAGATGAGGTTAACATGCAATGAACCATTGATGATAATCCTTAAGTATATTTAGGTCATGTTAAATACAATTGGGGTTCATATATGTGAGTGTTTGATGAGGGTGACCATTGGCTTGAAATTATAACCTAAAAAAGGTCCACACTGGTAGATACACGGGCGTGTGTCTAGGCCGTGTGTGATACACGGATAGCCCCATGGGCGTGCGGTATTGTCGTGTGTCCCCTACACCTAAACATTTTAAGTCAAAATGCATGGTAGTAAACATACGGGTAGAGACACGGCCTTGTATCTCAACCGTGTGGAGGGCACGGCCCAGCACACGGGCGTGTATATTGGTCGTGTGCCCTTAAATGCATGCTGACGTCATAAATAGAATGCTCAAGTTTTTGGACACGTGCGATCACACGGGCGTGTCTAGGCCGTGTAAAAGACACGGGCCAGGGACATGGGCGTGTGCTCGGCCGTGTGAAAACCCCTGTAGGTTTGAAATAGAAAATAAATTCAATTAATTCCACACGAGAAGGGACACAGGCGTGTCCCAATGCACATAGGTGTGTGCATTGCCCTCACACGGGCATGTGAAGCTTAACCTAGAAAATTTTCCAGAAACTTTCTCAAGTTCTCGGTTTAGTCCAGAACCGTTCTCAATGTATGTTTAGGGCCTCGTAGGCCCATAATAGGGACAATAAGATTTTGTTTGATTGGTTCTAAATTGGAACACAATTTTATGATCCATATTGTTTGAAAATGTCCGAGTATGTGTTTGGTAACGCCTCGTGCCTGGTCCTAGTCTTGGTAACGGGTAAGGGGAGTTACAAATAACCTTTCATCTTCTACCATAAATTTCAAATTTTCAGCATATTCATCTATGTCAAAACTTTGTTAATTTGATAACTTTTCAAATTAATCCCCAAAATAGATAGATTAGGCTATCCTTATTTCAAAAATATAAAAATTACTAAAAACAGGACAAGAATACTTACCCAATTGAACCAATTAAGCTTGCTTGAACACTTTTCTCTTTCCTAGGGTTTCCATGTCTTAATTTGGGGAAGATGATATAAAATGATAAGATTTTTCTATTATCATCTTTTAATTATTTCACTTTCCAATTTAGTCCTTGTCCTTTTCTAATTTTTCCATGGATGATTCATCAAAAATATCTACTAACTTTTATTTAATGGTATAATTACCATATAAAGACCTCTGTAACACCTCGATTTTTGGGCCTAGGAGTAATGGGCCTTGAGTCTAGGTTCGGGTAGAAGACGGCCCGAACAATTTGGAATTTTTAATTATTATTATTATTATTATTATTATTATTATTATTATTATTATTATTATTATTTAGTATGTAATTAAATAAATTACGAAGGGTTATGGTGTGGGAAAAAGGCCCAAGAGTAAATTTAATTCGAGGCAATTCCTGAATTTTTAATTTTTGAGAAAGAGGGTTCTGGCGATATGGGCTTTTAAAATTGAGGTGGTAAATTATGATACAAAATAAGGCCGGGTTCTGGCGATATGGGCTTTTAAAATTGAGGTGGTAAATTATGATACAAAATAAGGCCTTGGTAAAGTGGCAAGGTGGCGCCACTAAGTTCCTAAAAAAATGGCGCCTGGGAAGGAACTAAAGGTCCAGGGTTCAAGTTGCAAGGTAGGCATACTGTTACTTTTTAATTTTAGGCATGTGTGGGCATGTGATCACTTAAGTGAATTTCGGCAAGGGCCTAGGGAGGTGGGCCGATTGTTTTAGTTGATATTAGGGTTAGGTTCTTTTCTTTTTCTGTCTTGGAGAATTAGGGTTAGCCACTGAAAGCTTTCACTTGTCATTCATCCCTTCTCGAGTTCTCAAAAAGCCAAAACGCAAATTCCTTCTCCTTGGTGCCGAGTTCTTCTTCCTCTCTTTTTCCTCCATTTTCTTTCTTCCTTTTTGCTTTTTCTTCTAGCCGAAACCTTTTGATCACCTTACTCACCTCCTCTATCGATCCCATCCTCCACAAAACCTTCATAGCTGATCGCCATAAAAGCCGAAATCTCGAAAACTCACTTCTTGTGCCGATTTCTCCAAGCCAAAATCCTTCAGTTATTTTTGTTCCTTTTGATTAACTTTCATCTTCTCTAAACCCTTAGTATCTGTCGGCAACATTACTTCGAAGTTATAGCCTCAAATCATCATCTTCTTCATCACTTAAAAAGCCGAAGTACCATAGATATAGGGACTTATAGCCGAAACTTCAGATCTCCGGGACTCGAGTTCTACTATCGTTTAGAGGATAAATTTGCATCAGATCTGCATAGAAATCAAAAAGGAATAGGTGGTAAGAGCTCATCACCTCAGATCTAGTCTTATTTTACAATTTAGAAAAAGCCGAAGTCCCTAAAATCTAGGGAGGTTGTTGATTTGGGCATAGGGCTTTAAGGGTCTTTAACCGACGATTTCTTTTGGTGATTAGTGTCTTCGAGAGGTTGGATCGAAGGTTTGGATCTTTGTAACAACTAGACTTAGATCTAGTCATCGGTTTTCGGCAAAAAGGTAAGATTCTAAAGGCTTTAGGGGCATAGTTCAAATATGGTAGGTGAATATTGGGATTGGTTATTGTGGTCTGCAATCTAAGAATTGTGGTAATCAATTGTAGGACATCGTAAGGGATCTCGATGAGCGATGCGTCCGAAACAAAGCGTAAACGACACCCACTCATAAACTAGATCGGCAAAAGCCGAAAAGTCGAAAAGCCGGCATTTGTGAACATGCGGCGTCGCGGCGCTTCGTGAGGTGGTTTGGTTGTTAATTTTTGTAATCGCAAGCGGTATGATTTGCAGAGTGCGTAATTTCGTACTTGCCGATATATTTGGGCTTAATGGGCGGAAATCGGGTTAATGGGCCAACGGGCCCAATTCGGTAAAAACACTCGATAAGTGTGCTTGATAGTACGTTAATAATCGAATGAGCATGAAACCTAAAAAGACCGATAAAATTACTGAAATATCTCTCGTAAGGTGGAATTACCGTAATACCCTAAAAGGGTAAGTTTATAATTACGCCTCGAGGGTAAATAACTGTTCTTACGCTATAATCTGACTGTCTTTCTGAAGCATGCCTTGTTAATTATATATATATTCTGCATACATGTCATACTGCATGGGTTTGGGTTTTGTTATGGAAGAAGAACTCGTTCTGGTGGCTGTGCCGCATATTCTGATATAAGCAGCTTTGCTGCGGATTATAGTTAGTGCCGCAACCGGTGCTAACACCATAAGTGTAGGGATGGCGTGGGTGATTTAATCCCCACAGGAAGTGTAGGGATGGACGGAGGCAAGTGCAGGGTTGGATGGGTTTATCATGCATTAATCATATGAGACTGTATTAAAATAGGCTCAACTGTGTTAATATGGGCAAGGCCCAATATATCTCGACTTGTAATAAGGGGCTATGGCCCAGATTAATATTGATATGGGCTAAGGCCCAGTTAGCTCTGATTTCTGAATAGGGCTTAGGCCCAGTAAAGCTTGAACTGATTTGGGCTCTGGTTGGGATACTTTACACACTGAGTTTTCCAAACTCACCCTCTTTCTCTTCCATCCTTGCAGGTGAGCCTTAGTTGGTGGACTTCGAGCTAGGCGGGATTCAGAGTGGCCACGAAGATTAAATTCCTGGTTTTTAAATAAGTTTCAATTAGCTCCCTTTTAAATTTCGCATTTACTTTTGATTATTTCTATTTTGGTTAAAGTTGTAATAAGGCCGCTCTATTATTTTTATTTTGGGTTTTTAAATTACTTAAATCGTTTTCAACTTGAGATTCACATCACTTAAATTGATTCCTTAAAATTGGTTAGCTCTAGGGCGCGTTTTATAAAAGTTACTTATTTTCAAAATATCACGATAATCGAGCAAAGCTTCCGCAACGTAAATGTTTTCAAGGGAAATAAATATTTTAAATAGACTTAAACATAATTTGTTGTTCGTGAACAAGTAATAAGCTTAAAGTGTGGCAATGGATGTGTGCATGTCTAGGATTGGATCATGGAAGAGCTAGGTACTTAAGCAGTCTAATTGACTCACCTCCTCTTTTCTTGAATCATACCTGGTGTGTAATACCCCTACCCGTATTGATTGCCGGAATAGGGTAAGAAGTATTACCAGAGTTTACAAATTAAATTTTTTTTTAACTCAATATATCCCCCTTTTATAGATATCTAACCTTCCCTATAAATTTTAAACCGAGACCAATCCACATCAACCAAACCAATTCAACATATTTTCAAAATAAATTCATGCATATTTATAAGATAACATCATCACATACCCAAAACCAGGTTTGTTAACCATACCAATGGCTAACTCTACATTCATTTCACAAAATCATTTACTTTATTAGCTTATACATGCCATTGATTTTCAAAATAAAGTTTCTTTATATACCGAAATCCTGAGGTTGATAGTGTGATGTATCTCCGACCAAATCCGATCTTCGAGCTCTTAACACTACAAAACAGGGGAAAATGAAACAGGGTAAGCACTTTGTGCTTAGTAAGCTCATGTAACAAGAATTATACTTACCTAATATTTTCAATACAATACAATAAACATTTATATATCCATTCAATGCATTATTATCCTAATATGCACAAACTCAACATTCAAGTCAGTACAATAATTTGCATGTACCAATAATATATACCATGATTTCTATTTCCTTGTCATTTTTCCATATTTATCCCGTTGAATTTCTCGGAATTTCGATGGATTTTCAGAGGTACACTTTTAGTGTACAATTTCGGGTCCGTCAATTTATATTCATGTGCACACATTTCCATTTCAGAGAGCACACTCCCGCGAACCTCATTCTTACAGCGGGATTACCTATCCAAAGCTAAATCCTGTAATATAAACTCATAGAGTATTGTCGGGATTACAGTCCAAAGCTAAATCCCACGCAACGACAATTACTCTAATGAGCTTGGATCTGAATTACCAGTCCAAGCTAAATTCATACCCTAATTCGGATTACCCGTCCGGGCTAAATCCATTTTCCATATATCCTTCGGGAGGGCTATATCAGGATAGGATCACCCGTCCGGCTTGATCCTTTTTACCGTCAATTTCTTTTCGAGAGATCCATCGAATTTTCCTTTCATTCAATCGATTTCTTCCTTTTTTATCAAATATATCAATGTTTTATCAATTTTCATACAATGAACATTCAAATCATATTCATATCAAAAACATACATTTCAAGCATTTAAGAATATAACTCAAGTTACATGAACTTACCTTGATACTTGTTTGTGCACAAAAATCTACTAATCCACGAACTTTTTCCTTTCCTCGATCTAGCTTCGTATTTGAATCTTACGGATCTAAATAAATAAATTTAATTATCAATTTAATACATTTCATGTTCATATGCAACATTCTCTATAATTCCACTATTATTTATAGTTCATTCAAAGCTGTCTACTTAAGTTATAGCCACTAAATTATTTATAACTCGAGTTACGGAACTTCAAATTAAGTTCCGTTAATTTTCTCTGAAACTAGACTCAATAAGCTTTAATTTCATATATTGTTCATATTCTAATTCGATTTATACAATTTATGGTGATTTTTCAAAGTTAGTGCACTGCTGCTGTCCAAATTGTTTTAGTGCAAACTGTTTATTACCATTTTTCCCCTAAGCTTTTAATAAATGAGAATTTCGTCCCTACTCAATTAGTCTCTCAATTGAGCTTATTTTTCTCAATTAACACTTTATTATATCACCTTAAACTAGTTTACAACCTTTAGGAATCATAGTTTCAGAAATAGACTTTAATTCCAAACATTTTCACAATTAGGTCCTAAAAATCAATTTTCCATTGAAATTACCTAATAAAATCATCTCATAAATAAATTAAAACTTTAATTTCATTCTATTTCATCATAAAATTACAGAACTCAATCATGGTGACTTTCAATTTCATCCATGAAATCAAAAACTAATGAATTTAATAGTAGGACCTAGTTGTAAAAGTCTTAGAAACACAAAAATTACAAGAAAAAGGCAAGGATTAACTCACTTGGTGCAAAAATTATGAAATACCAGCTTATAGAACCCTCATATGGTGTTTTTAGCTGCTGGAATTGAAGAGAAATGAAGAGAAATCTAGATATTTCCTATTTAGTCCTAGCTTTATTTAGTTAATTTTGCAATATTCCAATTTTACCCTTAATTTATCAAATTCCCTGCTAATTTCATGCCCTTGCCGTCCAGCCCAAATAAATTTTGGGTCTAATTGCCTTTTAAATCCTTTCTCATTAGACTCTTAAGCTATTTAATCATTCTAGCAACTTTTACACCTATTACAATTTAGTCCTTTTCATTTAATTGACTACCCAAACATTAAAATTTCCTAACTAAATTTTAATACCACATTACTAACATTTCATAAATATTTATAAAATTATTTTCGACTCGGTTTCTGAGATAAAGGTCTCGATACCTTGTTTTTACCCAATTTCTTCAATAATTTCTTTTTCTAACTAACCACTAAATCGGTAAAATTTTTCTATCAATATTTTCATACGATTTTCCTATCATATCAATTTTCATGCAAAAGTATTGAAATAAATTTCTCTTTAAATCGGATTTGTGGTTACGAAACCACTGTTCCGATAATTTTGAATTTAGGCCATTACATGGTGCGTAGTATCCATTCGCTTTAAGCCATAACAAAGAAGGTTTGATTTTTCGATACTTAACTATTTTTAAAATAACATGTTTCTGCCACTACAAAAGTTTACAAGTTTAAATGGTAAAAGTTTTTAAACATCAAGAAGGGTTTTCAATGAAAACATGGTTTTCGAAAAACACTTCAATGTGACACACCAGACTTGGCCATAATGTCTAGGCCGGGTTTGGGGTGTTACAACCTCTTATTTTGAATTCCATAGTTATTTTGTAACACCCCTTACCCGTATTCAACGCCAGGACAGGGTTCGAGGCATTACTAAACTTAAACATACACATACATGTAAAAATCGGGCCATAAATTTTCTTTTAATCAAAACTTTTCATACACATTCATAATGCCTCATACACGGGCCTACGAAACCCTAAACATGCATTGAAAATAGTTAAGGACTAAATCGAAAACCTTAAAAAATTTTGGGAAAACATAGAAAATTTTTCCATGACACAAAGTCACATGCCCGTATGGATACAGGGACACGTCCGTGTGCCTGGGACACGCCCGTGTCCTCAGGCCGTGTAACTATCTGACTATAACGTCAGCGAGTAATTTGAACCACATGGCCAAGCCACACGCCCGTGTGCTAAGGCCGTGTTCCCCCACACGGTTGAGACACACGGCCATGTTTCAGCCCGTATGCTAACACTTAGGCTATTTTCCAAGCCTTTAATTCAATTTCTACAATTTTTGGTGGATTTTCAAAGTCGGACTATGGCTGCTGTCCAAAACAGTTTTAGTACAAAAATGATGATAACTAAGTTCATCATACCTTCATTTCTTTTTAAATTAGAAATCTATGCATTTATAAACATATATCATAGTCCACCAAATTAACACAACATCCTTTCACAATACTCATGGACTTACCATTCATGGATTTTATATCCAATTGAGTTTCTATACAAACCTGTACTCATTCGTAACATAACTCAAGTTCGTTCTCACCAATGACATACCTCATTGGGACCATCATCAAATCCTTCTTTGAATTACCCGTTGAACACTCTGATTACTAATGGATACACGGAAACTTGCACATAGTGCCATATACGTAGCTAGAACCAACTCATAGCGCGTAACATATGTAGCTAAAGCTACCCAATATTATGTAATGACCGCATTTGAGCTACACATGGGTCTGTACACAAAGTCAACACCCAGCCCTTAAAGCATTATCATGTAATGCCCGCTCATTGAGCTACTCACGGGTCTGTACACAAAGTTAGCACCCGGACCCACATTACATATATCACTTATTTCATGAACTCAGACATAACTCATGAGTTCAGACCACATTATTTCTCATAACATATCTCGTGTATCCTATACTATTCCTGAGGTTCAAACGGGATTTCTTGTCTAACTCAATGTCATCGTACTTGCTCATAATGTCATTTATCCTTACATCAGACTATTTATACTTACATCACAACATGTAAGAATACCTTTCTTGATAACAATAAAACAATTAAACACATATATTATCAAGGCATTAAAATAAGATACAACATCACATTATTTGCATATGTACTTACTTGTCGAACCCTCATCGAGTATATCAGTATAGTCAATCACACACTTTATATAATAATAAAAATAAAGCATAAAAATTCAATTATAACATTGCATTATTATTATCACACGAACTTACCTCGAATGCAAATTTCGACTAATTACGTCATTTTAGTCCATAACCTCGTACTTTTTTATTTAAGCCCGAACATCAGTTTTCTTGATCTAACATGATGAAATTCATTCATTTAGTCATTACATTAATTAAAGCATTCTATAATTCACAATTTGGCAAAATGCTCGTTTTGCCCTTATACTTTACAAAATTTACGATTTTGCCCTTAGGCTCGTAAATCGATTTTTATCGAATTTCCTCCTTTACCAAGCCTAGCCAAAATTTTTTTATAACTATAGCAACTCACAATTTCAATTATTTCACACATTTACAACTTATGTTACAACTTTACAAAATAGCCATTTTTAGGTGTTTTCATGCAAACTTCTTTCACAAAAGTTGTTTATTACACAACCAAGACTCATTTTCTTCCATAAAAATTCAGAAAACAACATAATTTCTCTCATGTCAAAACCCTTTACTTTTAACCATTTTGCAAAATAGTCCCCCTTTAGTTAGCTCATGCTATAAGGGTCCCAAAAACACAAAAATCAACAAAAATGATCATCAAAATCACTTACTTGCAAGGGATGGAAGTTGCTGAAATTTTGAGCTCTCAAAACCCCTATTTTGCTGGTATTTTCGGTGTAGGAAGGAAGAAAGATGAAAAGACGACATCTTTTTTTTTCTTTTTGTTTTATTTTAATACCAAATAAGTCATCTAACCCACCAATTTTGACTTTTCAATTTCTTTCTATCTATGGCCAACCAAGCACCCCTTTTTAGGGTCTATTTGCACTTTAAACACCCCAAATTTTGGTTCTCTAGCTATTTAACATATTTTGCTTGCAAAACAAAACTTTTTCCCTTTATGCGATCTAGTCTTTTTTCGCAATTAAGCATGAAATCGCTAAAATTATTTCACCAAAATTTTCATGCACTCATATAATCGTGCTATAACTCATAAAATAACATTAAAATAATTTATCCGGCCCTAGAATAGTGGTTCTGAAAGCACTATTTCGACTAGGCCCAAAATCAGGCTGTTACATATTTCATCCTTCTAGCTACTAAATTCAACTTTTGCATTTTATGCAATTTGGTCCTTTCCATAATTAAGCACATAATCGATAAAATTTTCTTATTAGAATTTTCATATAACATTCCTATCCTAATGCAGACCATGCAATAATATTAAAATAAATTTTCTTTTTAACTCGGATTTGTGGTCCTGAAACTACTATTCCGATTTCACTGAAAACGGGTTGTTATATAAGATGCCATGTTTTCTATACCAATGTTTTCTTGATAAGTCCATGAATAATAGAAGGTTGAACGATATTGGAAACAACATGCCCTTATGGGTTTTTTTACAAATATGACATCTATGCTTTGCCCAAGGTTTATCATTTTTAGTTTTCGTTTGAGCCAAAGTTTGGCTGAAATTTTGTTGAACTGCCTCGTGATGAAAGACTTGAGTTTCCAATTTGTCAAATTTATTTTCCAAACGCTCTTGCGTCTCCTTGAAATCTTTCTGAAGTTTGTCAAATAGTGTTGTAACTTGGTCCATGGTATCCATGGATGAATCATGCTCCTCATCCTTACTACGTGTACATACCATTATTAGAGGCTGAACTCAAAACACTCAGAAAAAAATAAAAATAAAAATAAAAATAAAAGCAAAAGCAAACCCCACTGTTTCAAAAATAAAAATCAAATTCTCAATGAAGTAAGAATTAATCTTATGATTCTTTTAAAAGTGTTTATATCAATTAATTAGAATGTATTAGAATCAAACTAACAAAGCAAATCTAGTAGGATTATGAGTCCAAAATCAGCTAGACACCAAAAAATTGTGTTGCACGCAGGTAGGAATGTGTAACATGCTTTAACTTACTAACACAATAAATAATAAAGTGTTAGAATGTGTAAAGGAACAATAAAAAGCAAAAACAAATGAAAACCTAAGACTTAGAGTCAATGAAATTCCCTGAAACTCGAAAACCTAAAAAAAATCGTGAAGCAACTTGACAAACTTTGTTGAAGGTGCTCCCGATTTCCAAAAATCACAAAATTTAAATTGGAGCCTCCTCAAATAATGTATATTTGATTTGGAAATTTTGGCACGAAATTCAACCCATATGGTTTTTTTTTAGTTTGTTATTTCTTCGTGTTTTTCTTTTTTGTACTTTTTCAATCACTTTTTTTGTGGGAAATATTTTTTTTATATTCTAAAATAGTGCCAATAAATAGTATGTAAAATTTCAAATCATTTGAAAAATATTTACCCATTAAAAAATGTTTTTTTTCCGAAAACTTTCTGGGTAAAACAAAATTATTTTGAGGCTTTTTGTTGGAAATCAATTTTATAAGAACACAAAGAACACCTAAAATGCATAAATCTAATACCAAATGATAAGGATGATTGCGGAATAAGGATCATAGTTTGTCCAAGTCGCAGATTTGACTTAAAGTTCTAGACGTTCGAAAAGAAATTTGGATCTTAAAACAACCTGAAACACAAACGAATTCAAATTAGATAAAAAAAATTGAAATAAATAAGCTAAGATAAGTAAAATAGAACAATAAAGAAGAAAATAAGGAAGATAGATGGAAAAGATGGAATGTGGAGTGTGGAAGTCCTAAACAGCCTTGATAATAAAAAGAATCTACAACCCTTTTCAAGCAACTCTAATTTTCCCTCAAGGAAAAAAAAACTTGATAAGAAAAAGTTTGAATATGATTCCCACAATTTAAAAAGATTGTTAAAACTCTTCTAAAAGAAAACTCAAGAAAAATTCTTAAAAAAGAAAAATTCAAAAAGAAGTTGAATAATAATCAATAGAATGAATTGTATACACTGAAAATGCCTTTATATAGGCTAGTTAAATAAATCTAAATAAAACTCTTAAGTATATTACAACTCTAATTAACCTAATCAAGATGTAGTTTTAAACTAAACTTTCTTCTTGATATAAAACTCCTAAATAACTTAAAATACTTAATAATTATAAAAAAATTCAGAATAATAAAATAATAAGAGATGATAAATACAATATTAAGCTCATATATAATAAAAATTAAGCTTAAAACTCGAATCTAATATGATTTAAACTCGAATTAAAAGCCCAAAACTCGTAATTCCTGTTATAATCTCGTCTAGAAATTCTACTCGCTCAATATTCACTAAAACGGTCATAGCTTGAACTCTCGAACTCAAATTCGAGTGATTCAAAGTGCATTTCGAAGCTAAGAGATAGATCTTAAAAAGCCATGAGGACATCTTATCCAAGAAATACCTGGATTCCATCCAAAAAGTCATCGCAAATCTGATGATTTCCCAAACTTGAAAATTAACAGCTTTGATTAATGAAATTTAATAAATTTCACCCCATCCGTGCATGTATCAATTCTAATTTTAACAGGTACAAACACATAAGAAAGACAACGAAAGCTCTAAAGTACTCAACTGAAGGCTTGTCTCCACTCCATGTTTCCTTTGGAGTAATATTTTTCTCTACTCGCATAGGACTTCATTCAAAACATGTATTGTTTAATTAACTGCTTCAAGCCAGAAAGTCTTGGGAGTTTTCTTTTTTGAAAGAATACTATGAACCATATTCATGATGGTTCTATTCTTTCCCTCCACAACTTTGCTCTTTTGTGGTGTGTATGTAGTTGTCAATTTTTTATACCAATCATGTCATTATGTTAACTTAGCCGTTATTTTGGACATTGAATGCTAATTTGAATATGATAGAAAACCTATTTAAAATATGTGCAACAAATTATAAACACATGTATACTTATAACATAAACATGTTGGATATGAAAAACAAATAGTATCAAAAAAAATTAGGAAGACCATTTTCTTTCTTTTTTTAAAAACATTAAATTCAAGTTAATGAGAAAGTTACACACATGTTTACAATTTAATTTGCGTATTTTAAATATACTTCACATTAAAATTGAACTAGCATTAACAATCACGCTAATGACTAAGTTAACAAAAGAAGATATTTAATATGATATTGATAATTTTAAAATTCAATTAGATTAATTTGAGGTTTAGAAACAATTTAATATATGTCGTACACGTACATGATTGATGACATTATTTTGTGTGTTCAAATTATTATGATTTTTTTAATGGAATTATAATAGTTTTATACTTTAGCAATTTTGTTTACGTAGATTTGACATGTTCATTTATATGCATCATAATTATGTAAATTTTCGGATAGTTCGTTAAAATGACTCATTTAAAAAATTATTTTGTATAAATTATAATACATATTATAGTTTTATTGTGCATATTTTACTTTTAGTGTCATCAAATATTCTTTTTTCCTTTTTTGTGATATGTCTTAATACATCTCATATTTTATATCTTTTATTATTGTTTGTTCTTAACTTTAAATTCATTTATTTAAAAATTAAATTATTACACATTAATAAAAATATTATTATTTTTATAGAAAAAATATTATTTAATAATCCAAAGCGAAATGAGAGAATATTCTACTGGTCTAAATTTTTAGGAAAATTAATATTTTAACTTTTTATATGGACACATGTCAATCATTTAGGAATGCCATTTGTTGAAATAATAGGTTGTCGTATATGATTTTCATTTTTTTTTTACCTATATATTTTTTTATGAACTCGAAATTCAATCTAATTCATCTAAATAAATTCAATTTGACTATAAAAAATTAAAGAATATAAACTTGAATTTGAGCAAAATTTAAAGTAGATATTAACCTCAAAACTTAAATAACCGAAAACTTAAAAAGATTTCAATCAAAATAACTTTATTTTAAAATTATTGAAACAAATATTATGAGATAAGTCAAACTTAAATTAATCATAAAATTTTTAAGTTCCAACTTAAAAATTGAGTCTCAAAATTTATTCGAACTAAAAAATCAAACTTCAAACTTAAATGATGTGAACCCAAAACAAACTTAACTCGAAACAATTCAAACTTAAAATTAATATGAACTTGAAATTAATGTGAACACAAATCTATCTCGAAACAAAATGACTTGAGAATTTTACGACTTAATTTAAATCGATTCAACCTAAAACTAATCCAATTTTCCTCGATTGATAACACCCAAAAAACTGTCATGTGTATAATTTATTTATTATTTTAAATACCAATTGAAAACACAATAAATTCTAAATTTCTTTTTATAAAATTAAAAAACCTCACTACGACTATATCGAATAATTCTTCAATTTACATTTACTTATGTGCGGTGAAGATGAGATCTTACTAGTCTAGAATGCTAGTAGCACAGTAATTGAAAGCATTAACTTCTTGTTGTTTTTCACATTGATATAATCCCTAAATCTGGTATTGTTTTAGTCTTGTGGTAAAACCAATTATGATTCGCTCGCACAGTTCTGACTCTTGTTGTCCAACGCAATTGGTAATTGCATCAAATTGACATAAACAATGCCTTTCTACAAGGCAAACTTGACAATGAAGTCTACATGTCCCAGCCTCCCAGTTTCAAGCATCCTAATTTTCCAAATTATGTCTAACGGTTGCAAAAGGTCATTTATGGACTCCAACAAGCACCTAAAACATGGTATGATGCTCTGACAACTTTCTTGGTGATAATTGGATTCAAAATGTCTGCATGCGACAAATCTCTAGTTGTCCTACATAATATGGGAGCTACTCTTTATATATTAATATATATGGACGATTTATCATATCATCGGTAACAATAAATCGATTATTCAAAATGTTATTCAATTACTTGTTAAGCAATTTTTACTTAAATATCTTGGATTGTTGCATTCTTTCTTGAGTATTAAAGTTCTTTGTGATGATAACGGGTTATTCTTGACTCAATCTAAATATAATCAAAAGGTACTTCATGATTATAATGTGCACGAGAGTAAAGGTATTCAATTGCTTATGAGTATGTTTGAGACATTAATTGTTTATGATGAAGCTCCTAAAATAAATGCCAAGGACTATAGGAGTGTCCTAGAAAACTTCAATATCTATCTTTCACAAGACTAGACAAATCTTTCTCAATCAATAAGTTTACTCAATTCAGCCTCATCCGCCCATCACTAGAAAGTAATAAAAAGTTTCCTTCGATATCTCAAGGAAATGTCTTTTTTATAGCATATGTATTTCCTCTAAGTCCATTCTTCTCTCTACATGTATGACAATGTCATTGGGCTAGTGATATCATCGATTGTTATTCTATCATCGGATATATCATCTACTTTGAGCCTACTCCAATTTCTTGGTGTTCTATGAAACAACACTATTTCTCATTTATTTATGAAAGTAGAATATAGTGCTGTAATTGTTTCCCTTTCCGAAACAAATTAGATAGCACACTTGCTCAAAAACCTCCATGTCTTACTCCCACCTTGCCATTGATTATATGACAATATTGGTGTCACCTATATTGCTACAAATTCAGTGCACCACACTAAATTAAAACATTTAGGGTGAGTTTGGATGGGCGGTGCGTTTATCTGTGGCTAGTGTAAAAACAGCGGTGGCAGTAAGATTAGATACTGTAGCGATACTGTAGCGTAAGACAAAAAGTAAGCTAAGCGCACCGCACCGCATCGCACCTAATCGCCTATCCAAACTAAGCTTTAAAAATTTATATTCACTTTGTTCATGAACAAGTGCGATGTTGTCAAGTTTGTTTTACTTATGTTCATTCCCCTGACCAACTTGCTGATCCTTTCACCAAGATTTTGTCGAATTTTAATGAATTCTTCCCAAGTTGGGAGTTGTTGCACCACACCTAACTTACACTCATTATTTTGAATTACTTTCTTTGATTTTTATTCTCTGCAAACTTTTTTTTTTCTCTATAATGGGATTTTATGTAATTTTTATAATGATTTTACAGATAAATAAGATCTTCTCATGGGAAAAACAATGAGAAGGTTTTGAACTTTTGAATGACACTTTATTTCTTGATTTCCACTTCACCTTACTTTATCTACCACAAACAAGTGATTAAATCATACAACTAGAATCAGTAGTCATTTCATGACTATATGGTTAAGAAAAGGTGGATTATCTTTAGAACGATATCATAGCTTAATTAAACCCTAAACTTAAAAAAAGGAAAATACAATCATCAATAATAATCGAAGAAAAGGGGTTGTGAATTAATTGTTAATTTGGTATTCATAGCTGGGCTCATAACACGAAGCGGTCAAGAAAGAAAAGAAAAGAAAATTATACTCCAAATATCTTTCCTTTCAATCTTTCTTATCTGTCAAATTGAATTCCAGGTCTCGCAGATATTGCAGTCTCTTTCTTTCCATTTCATTTTTCTTTTCTTTTTTGTTTAATCTATCACCTTCTTATCATGCAACTGTTGATGGATATGACGTAAAGTAATTCATAAAAGAATAAAAAAAAGGGAAAAAGCTTTTGCTTAATAACTGAAATAAGCCTACATTTTTATTATAGCTTACTTTAATATTTATATTATTTTCTTTTTACTATATCCATTTTCATCTTTTAATTTTAATATTCTAAAAATTTGATAATACGATGTTATAAGATTATACTACATTCGTATTTAAAATTTTATATAAATTTTTAAAGTATTACAATTTTAAAGTGTTACATCAATAATTTAATAACTAAATCAATAGTAAAATATATTAGACTATCAATTCTCATTTCAATCAATTCGATCGATTTACCCGATAATAATTAATTAACTAATTAAAATTTTATAAAAATAAAAAAATTATAAAACTCGTTCAACCTATTTAACTGTCGATTTTTATTTTTATTTTTTATTTTTACAAATTTCAAGTAATTTTTGAGTCAATTAATTCAACTTCTTTACTTAAATTATTGATTTGTCTAATCCTATCATATTTTAATAATATTAATTACATCATTAAATTTTAATAGAATCTAAATTTAGAGATCAAAATAGATCTATTCGTCAAATTTAAAAATAAAAATAAATAAATAATAGTATAAAATTAAAATAAACTAATTTATTAAATTTAGGGACTAAAAATTATATTATCCTTTTATTATATCCTATCAAGCGGCATTGCCACCCCACATACATTCACTGCTTTTTCACTGCGTCAAAATTTATAAACCAGTGACGTCTCTCTTAACATTTCTCCTTTGCTTTTATTCTTATGCTGTTGTGATGGATTCGCGTACTATGCCCTCTTTTTTACCCTTTTATCTGTCTCTTCGAGCCCTAGCCCTGGGAACTTCTGCTCTTAGACCCCTAACCCTAACTCTAACCCTGACATAGAAACCCTTAACTCAGATGTTGCAATAAAAGGGGAAGAACCATAAGTTAAACCTTCTCTTTCTTTTTGGGTTTATTGGCTTTTATGGCAAAATAGCAGTATTAATGTTATGGAAAAACTAATATACATACATTATGTTTGAAGAAATGAAAAACGAAAAAGAAATGTTACTTTAAAAAAACAAGAAAAACGAAAAAGAAAGTTGTCCCACCCTAGGAACTCTTTTCCTTTCTCTGGGTTTTCTTAATAATTTAGTAGATCACAGGTTGAATTGAATTTAAGTTGAATTTATACATAATATTAATATATTTTATTTTTATTCAAATTTAGTTAGATTCAAAATATTAATTTAATATTTTATTTAAATCTGTACATATTTATAAAGGGTTAATTCAAGAGGTTTGTTTGTATTATTTTTTAAAAAATTTAAATATGTATTTATATTACTTTTAATTTAATATTTAATATTTTGATATATTTTTATTTATTAAAATATATATATAATCACTTTAGCAATTTTTAATGTTTAAATCATTACTATATATTTAACTTTTATATGTTATAAATTACGTAATATAGAAAAATAGCATAACGTAAAATATTACTAACTTAAAAATGAGTTAAGCTGGGTTTGGGCCTTGAATGTTCCAGTCCAAACTCGGTCCATATTTTAAATGGACCTAATTTTTTTGCTCAAACCTATTTTTCGAACTTAATATTTTTGTCTAAATTTTTTTAAATTTCGAGTATATTTTCGAGCGACCCATGAACAAGTCTAATTGAATCTCAAATTATTTAATTATATAAAATATATTTAGAAAATCACACATAATTAAATATGAACCTGAGAAACTATAAATTTTAACATCTTTATTTTGCATTTTCAATTTTCAATTAAAATCTTATTTATATTTATCTATTTTTTATAAATATATTTTATTACATAATTTTTTTTATTTACACTGCGAGTATATTATAATTTAGTATCAGTATTGTGTTTTAATATGTTGTCAGTGGCCAACAACGTAAGGATGCAATAGTCAATCTCATTATTTGAGACTCCAATGGTGAAAATTCAATCACGAAAGCCCCCTCTGATTTATGAGTATAGAAAAATAGGGTAATATAATTTTATCTATATTTATTTTAGTGCCTATAATTTTTTTTATTTTGATGCTTAAATTTGAAATATATAAAAATTTGATGATGAGATACAATTGGTGTCACATTTAATATTTTAATAATCAGATCGGTGGTTGAACATGTCAAATTATTAATTTTTTATTCAACTAATTCAATCGATTCAACTGACATATCAACAATAATTAAATAAGTAAATAAGAATTCATAAAAATCTAAAAAAATATAAATAGAAATAAATAAAAAATTTCAACTATTAATTTTTGTCTCAATTTTCTATTTTTATCAATTTCAATCAATTTTTAAGTCAAATGGTTCAACCCATTTGTTCAAATCATTATATGGATTAATTCTTAGCCCTACAACTTAGTCCTCCTATTTTCAGTAACACTAATTACATCATCAAATATAGATACTAAAGTAGATCCAATTTCTAATTTTGAGAACAAATTATATTATAAAAAAAAAACTGCCAAATGCATTTATTGCAAACTCTTAATTATGTTCAATGGTTTGTGTGATTTTACACCACGAACATTAGACTTTGGTCCATCGTTGTTCTTTGGGTTTTATAGCAGGTGGGTGCATTTGCTGCAATATTCCACTTTCTTGAAGAATGTTAGGAATATGATATTACAGTTAATATTAATAGTTACAGATGAGACTATTAACTTTATAAAGCACGAGTGACTACTTTCATATCGACAATCCTTCTTTGAAATAACAAAATTATTAGGAGGATATCAATATTTGCCTTGATTATATGTAACTTTCAATGCAGCTAATGAGAGTTGGATTGGTTTAGTGCCGAGTCAAATTATCAAGTTGAACATGGATGAAAATTTTGCAAACTGATACTGCAGGGTGTGCTGTATTGCGTACCAAGGTTTTTAGTGAAAACTATGCATGGAAAGTAGTTCAACAGAAAGTTATGCATACATTCACATACTACTACAACACTTATGTACTGGATCCACTGCTTCCCTGGAAGAATCACATGTATGTATCTTGTTTTGCCGTTTGTATAACATCCCTTTCAATGTAAGCAAGCTAAGCTAGCATAGTATAAGATTCTCCAATAATAAAAGACTTTATTTTTTTTTTTTCTAAATTTAACTGCAGCATCAGGATATATAATATCGGAATGCATGAAATATTCTATATGCTAGACTTGTATTTATCGTGCACAACATGATATAGTCTTTGATAATGAGAGTTTGCAACCAAACCTCGTCTTGAAAGTGAAAGGAGAATATATATATATGCTTATATATCTGAGCTAAAAAACAAGGATAGGTACCATGGTAGCGATTGCAGAAAGCAGTATTAATTCAGTAAGATAGGCGCATAGCATAAGAAGGGGGCAGTGTTAGTGTGTGGCACAAAGAAATTTAGGTGGATTCATAGGGAGACAATTTGTTGAAGCTTGATTGGAGCCGTATCTAATGGACGCATGGTGCTCTCATACACACATAGCTTTGATAGACGGGGAGAGAGAGAGAGAGACATTCGGACTGTCCCACTTGGTTTACCAGCTTTTTGTAGTTGAAAACAACTTTATCTTTTCCATATTTTCTATGTTAAATAATTGCGGATTAGATGCTATGAGTGGGACTAACAATGAGTGTAAGAGATTTTTAATATCTCAAGGAAAAAAGATTTTGTCTAGCGTGTTCTGTTCATCTTCACTCCCCTTGTTCTTTTATCTATCAAATATTTGCCTCTTTCAAAAATCACACCCGTGAGAATAAAGTATATTTTATGATAAATTATTTATATTTTTCAGAATAATTGTATTGAGAAGATTTATTATTGCTGCCGGTGATGATTACTCTAATTACAATAAAAAAAATTCTTAAATTTTTTATGTTTTACAATAACATCAAACTTCAATTAAATTCAAAATTCAACCTAATTAGCTTTTGAAATAGAAATAAAGTTAATTTTATTACGTTAATTTATAAGATTAAAACTCAAAAGTTTATACTAACTTAATTCGTATTCTCCCTTATTTTTTCTCCTATAAAGAGGTTTTTTAACCCTAATCATTTGGGCAAACAGCAATAACTCATCGACTCTCCCTTTTCTCCTTCCCTCTTCTTTGATCCTTTCTTTCATCTCCATCTTTTCATCTCACTTTCTTTCTCCTTTCTTTTACTTATTTGGGGCTCCTTTGGCCATCTTTGATCTTCATTTGTTAGTTGAGATTGTTTTATCTTTCTCATTTCCTTTATAGGAACGAGAATAAAGTTAAAAGAGAGCGAATATTACTAAATTTATTATCGTTTCACAATTGACATATTTTACTCTACCATCCGCTCACTCTATTATAAATATATAATTTTAAAAATTATTATCACATTTATGGATATATAATGGAACGAGTCGGGTCGAGGCATAATAAACAATTATCATAACCGTTTCATACCCATTATCCAAAATAAAAAATCCAACCCCTACCCCACATCCACTTTTCAAACAAAAAATTTCACTCCAATCGAAATGAATCGATTTGGGTTTTGTCATCTCTATTCCTTCCTCACCCATTTTCCCTCTTTCTTTCTTTTTTTCTCTCTCCCTTTCCTTCCATCCATCATCCTCTCTTTCCTTTTTGCCATGTCTCCAACTTCTTCATCCATCTTTTTTTTTCTTTACATGATGGGCTTGTGTTGCTCGAAATAATAATTTTCCTAAGACTTTGTCCCCTAGCTACTCCTTAGGAAGCTTTTTTGAGTCGATGAAGATCCAAGTTTTCTTGAGTCAATGGTGATTCAATGTTCTCGGGTATGTGGTAACTTGATTAATTGAGTCCAAACTAGTTTTTCTTTACATCTGATTTAAAGATTTACATTTTACGAGGTTTCACAATGTGAATGGCAAATTCATTGATGTCAGATCCAATGCACTCATTCGTATATTTCATTCTAGTAGTTGAGCACCCAATGATGTGGTTCAATACATCAATCCGTATATTTCATTATGTGGTTGAGCACCAATTATGTGACTTTCGCATTCTTATTAACGTTATTTCTTAAGGTTTAATATTTTCTCGACATGATTTGGCTTTCAACCAAGTGTTTATTTAATGTATGTTTCTTTAGACATAATTTTCAATATACTAATCTACATATCAATTAAAATTCTATTTGAATAATAATAATAAGTAGTGTAAGGCCCAAATTATGCCCGGGCCCGTATGAAAATAAAAACAAAATGAAAATTAAAAAAAACCCACAGTCTAATGTCCAATTACATAACACAATCCCCAAATTAACCCAAGGCCCAAAATTACACGGCCCAACAGGCCCAAAAATTAAAACAACAACAGAACCCTAGGGTCCTCGCGCCGCAGCCTTCATGAGCAGCAACCACATCGCGCCAGTGCCTCCGTACGTTCTAGTCTCCAACAACCACGCCAGCCCAGCCTCCGTACGATGCCAGCACACCCCGTACCTGCAAGAAGGACGAACACAATGACAAATACGAACAAAATGGCAGAATAGCGAATAGAAGGAAATGAAAATTGTATTTTCCTTTTTCTTTCTTTTTTCCGGCTATAAAAGCCAAACTCTTAATCGTTGTAAATAAAGGGGGGCGAACATAAGCAATACAAAGCAACAAAGAAAAAAGGTGATTTCCGCCTTTGAGTTTCTGAGTTTATCCCGCATTGTTCCCGATCTATACCCCTTGATTTTCTTTTTCTTTTTTGTTATCTAAGAATAAAAGAATAAAGGGAAACAGGACTTTACCTTGCGAAGCTAGCCGTCGTTCCCCCTTTACTTCGTCGAAATCGAAGTCTGAATGGGGGTTTCAAAGACGAAAACCCCTCCTTTAGGGCTCGGATGCGCAAACCGTCTCTCGTGGTGGCACATTAGTGCTGAGAGGAAGACTTGGGGGTCGATTAAGCAACAAAAGAGGGGAAGGGGCTAGGGTTCGGCCGAATGACCCAGTTTTCAGTCCTTTTAAAGGGCCAAATGCGACGCCGTTTCAAGCCCAGTTCAATGGCTCAAAAATGACGTCGTCTGGTGGAGCCCCGACCCGATCCGTTTAGCTGCCCCGATAACCCGTGCGTTTTTGCGACGAGGGTCTATTTGCAGCATCGGTCCCTCCCTGTTGTACCATGTTTCATTTGGCTTTCATTTGTATTTCTTTTTTTTATTAATTTACCCCTATAATTTACACTCGTTTGCGAATGGATCCATGCCTGAGCACTGCGTTTTGGGAGCTGGATTATTTCCAGTTTAGGCCCCTACGCCTTCGTGCGCTTCACATTTTAGTCCTCATTTTGATTATCTTATTTATGAATTAGCCCGTTCATTTTAATTGTATTTTAATTAGATCCCTTTTATTTTAATAGTTCTTTTATAATTTGTCCCTTTTATTTTAATTCTTTCTTAATTGAGTCCTTTTTATTTATTCATCTTATGGCTCATTTTTTTTGAGACACATTCAACATTTTTGCCCTCTTGACATAAGATCTTTATTTCAAATTTTTTATCATGTTATTTTAAAATGTTTCTTTTTGTATAATATATCCTTTAAATGTTTTTATATACTATTAAATACATGTAGTTCATGATAAAGTTTTTTTTTTTTTTATCTTATTAGTTCCATGTTCTTTCATATACATAATTTCTTTTGAATCTATCTGTATATAAGTTAAAACCATGTATATAAAATATGTTTTATCGTACTTTTTCTTTTGTTATTTACAAACCTTTCATGTCTAATATGCTTGTTTTTAACTTTCTTTATTATATATATATGATCAACTTTGAATATTCCATTTTAAAAAATATTTTGGATTTTATTTGATTCAAATTTCTTTCCTTACAATATATTTTAAAAATCATTTTTATATTTGAGTTTTTTTTATATATGTGAATTATTTTAAATTCTAGCATAAATTTTGTAAATCTATTAGGCGTATTATATCTCATTGTGTATTTCTATTATTCTTTCATATTTTATATATTAGTTAAGATTTTCATGTACATTGTCAAATTTATTTTAAAATGAATTGGTGTTTAAAATATTTACATATGATTTCTTTTAAATTTATTCTCATATTATATTACATAATCCTACATGATATATCTTTTAAATTATTATTATATGTATATATGTTTATTGATGTCCACGTCTAATCTACATACATTATTAAATCCATATACTTTATACCTATAGTTTCCTTTATATATGTAAATTGTTCTTAAGTTTATCATGTATAGCTTATAATGAGGTTAATTTAATCTTAAAATGCATTATTAAGTGTATATTCTTTTTGCAAATACTTATTTCCAAATCTATTTATACATATATGTTTTTATAAACCTATTGCATGCATTTCTTAAAGTAATATTTTACAATGTATTTTTGTTATTTTTGAATATCTTATACATTACTTAAATTTTCATGTACATATTTCAATAAACATTTTCTTCTTTGTATATTTCTTGATTTTAAAAATATTCATTCTATGATACGCTTTCTAAGAATTGCATGTATATATTTAGTTTGTTCTTACAACTAATGGTTTCTAATTTATCAATTCATCCATTCATATATCATGTGTTCACCCATCTATTTTGAAAATGTCTTATACCATATCGACCTCTAAATTCCATTTTGTTTTCGTATATGATCTGTTGATTGACTTATATTGTGCCGTGTTTATTATTGGCGTATATCATCTATCTATTGTTTTATTTCTTATATAAATCGTTTGTCAATCACGTTTATGAGTTTGATTATATTTTCTTGATCAATTATGCTTAGTTATAAGTTTGTTAATTGATATTGCATTTTATGTATGCATATTACCCCAAGTTCTATTTTCCCTTTAGCCTACAAATGTCGCATTACAATTTTCAACTTCCTTTTTTGAAAAATTCTAATTAATTATTCCATCATATTTCAAGTCAAACTAATATGTTTTAAGCTAGTTTCACAACTATTAAGAATTCTTCAAAACGAAGGCGATATTCGATACTTGGTAATTTGTGGAATCGTGCCCTAACGTGTTGGGTTGCAATTTCTCGATTGCTCAAAGTAATCGAAGGTCCCTTTAGAATTTCACCCGTGTCTTCCAAAAATCCTTTAAAACGAAGGCAATACTCGGTGTTTGACAATTCGGGAATCATGCCCTATCGTGCTGGGTTGTGATTTCTCGTTTGCTCAAAACAATCGAATATGCCTTTAGGTTTTCACTCATGTTTATTAAAAATCTTTCAAAACGAAGGCGATGTTCGATGTTTGACAGTTTGAGAATCGAGCCCTATCGTGCTGGGTTGCGCTTTTTCATTTGTCCTAAATAATCGAATATCTCTTCAGAATTTCATACATATTTTCTAAGGTAAGGCAATGGTCAATGTTTGGAAATTCCAGGAATCGTACCCTACTGTGCTGGGTTTCGATTTCCCGTTGGACTAAATAGTTGAGCATCCTTTTGTGATTTTCGAATTATAAATTTTCGGACGTCGAAACAAGAAGATTTTGGCAACCAACTCGAGTTATTCAAATTTTATTAAAAGAGAACCACATTTCAAAAACATTTTTTATTTTAGACATAAGGACAGTATCTAATCGGTTTGGTACCAATTTTAGGCGTAGTGAGGGTGCTAATCCTTCTTCATACGTAACCGACTCCCGAGCCTGCTTTCTCAAAGTTCGTAGACCAAAATCATTGTTTTAGTAAATCAAAAATGTTTTATTAAAATAACCAAATTCCTAGGTGATCCGATCACACCAAAACAAAAAGATCGGTGGCGACTCCATATTTTATTTTCAAAAAGTTGATTCCCCCGTATTTTCATTAAATTTAAAACTCTAAAATATTTTGAAAAAGCGGTGGTTTCGACAAGTAACTTGAACATTCATTTAAAAATATCGAATTTTTTACTATTCAACCTAACAAATGTTGGTATTATAAATACTTTTGCAAGTTAATGTTATAGAGAAATAAAAACTCATTTCACCCGAAACGAGTTTAATATAACTTGGATCAATTATACTAGACATTCTCTTACTATGGTACATAATTTAAGTTAATCCCAAACTTCAAAATGTTATACTTGTATCATCAAATAATTTTATCAGTACATCTCTTTGTTAGCTTAGTCGTACCTTAGATATTAAATGTTTGTTTGTACCTAATGTACAGCATATTTATAATATGTGATTAAATATTAAATTTGTATATACATATTACATGAAAAGTTTGAATTTTTTAACAAAAAGAGAGAGAAACTTGAATTTGAGATGTTACAATTTTTTTTTATTACACTATCTATTTTTAACACGATAGACCGAAATATTTATGTAGTAGATATATATTAGTAGTTTATAATGTTGGTATGTAGTAATATTTTTTTATCTAAAAAAATTTAACTAATTATAATTATTAACGGATAGATCATATGTTGAAAAGGCATAACTTTTGGATGTAAAGTTATTATATAAAAACATAACTTTATGTAAAATTACTTATAAAACATTACAACCTTATAAAAGATATCTTATTAAAAGATACATCCATATAAAAGGGTATCTCATGAAAAGGTATACCTATTGAATGATTATATAAATAACTTCTCTGTTAATCATTTTCATTATTTTGCTTGGAGTGTTGAAGGTTTTGTTATATTTTAGAAGCATTTTTTCCATACCTCAAAGCCATCATATTTTAGTAACTTCATTTTTATTTTTCTTATTTCAATGTTATGATCTATTTTCTAACAATATACCCATGTTCTAAATATTCTTTGCATCAAATCGAATATGACATTTAGGGCTCAAGTTAAATTAAAGCTAATATAATGGCCTAGTTGATATGATATGAAGGAGGCGATTCACTGAATGTAATATTACTTTTAGTATATGATAAGATTGCGGAAACATATTACTAAGTATGTTATATATATATATATATATATATATATATATATATATATATTATTTGGTTGAAATGTAAGATTTTGTTGCAAGAATGTCCACTTATCCCTCTTCACATTTGAAGAAAATCCTATAAACCCCTTTAAGATTTATTTACTAAGAAATTTTTAAAATAAATATATATACCCTTATTGCTATTTATCCATGTTTTCTATTTAATTTATTTATTTTCCTATTTTTACAAAATAATAAAAAAATTTATTTACATATTGAAGTGGAATAAAATTAAATATATTTGAATTTTTTTATAAATAATTATATATGTTTTAAAATTTACATTTAATTCATTTATATATTAAAATTGAGATGAATTGATTAATTTTTTATTTAAAATTAATTAAATATCATTAATTAAAATATTCTGATCAAAAAATAATTTGATTAGAACATAAAATTAAAAAAAAAAGAAAAAATTGATCTCAAAGTTAATATTATAAATAATTAAAAATTAAAATTTTAACATGTATTTTCATAATAAATTATTAAAAATAAACAAAATATTAAAAAAAGATAAAAACAAAATATAATCATCATTAATAACAATTTTTACATAATAACTTACAATTAATTAAACCTTAACTTAATAGTAAGATTAAGACTCTAAGATCTCATGTTTGTGTCTCAATCTATGTAAATCGTAGGCGAGTTCTTAGTTTATATTTATTATGATTTATATTTCACTATATGTGGACTTTGTATAGTTTTGTTCGGGTATAAGTCATATGTTAGTTATCGATTTGGCCATACTTTATAATGATTGAATTTGATTATAGTTATTTAGATGTAGTTCTTTGTAATTGTAATTGTGACTGTACATATAACATTAAAAAAATATTTACATATATTAATTTAAAAATACATTATGTTTAACATATGATAATATTAGAATATAGTGCAATTTATAACATAAATTAATAATAATTAATACATTTTTATAGGTATTAGATTTTATTATTTTAATTAAAAATGATTGGATATAAAAATTAAAAATTAAAAATAAATATAATAATTAAGTAATAAATGGTAAAGTTGTTTTTTAATTTAAAATTCATTTGAAAATTAAACCCTAAAAGGGTAAATGAATCATACGACTGGTAAGTGGATTTTTGTTCAAACCTCAGCTGTTTGAATATATTTTTCTTACCTAAATTGTTCTTTTCATAAAATTTATTTTCAGCATGTATAAGTAGAAAATTTGAAATAATTTCAAACGTTATTAGAATGCAAATTATTTCTTTCCCTATAGATGAATTTTTGAAATTTACAATAAAATTAACAAAATAACATATATTTCTCAAAATATATATTAGAATTTATTTTTTAAAATAATTGTATTTTTGAAATAAAAAAAATTGTGATAAATATACATATTATTAATTCCAATGTGACATAAGACCTATTAAAAGAAGTATTAGGTAAAGTTTTGTGTAAGTCGAGTCGATCTAATCCAAAGATATAAGTGTTGAGATAAGTTGTGTTGAATGAGTTAAGTGGCACTCGAAAATGTCCATTGCAAACAACCACTGAGGTAGTGAAGTTACTTTCCATATTTGAGTTGGCAAATTAGTTAATGTGTTGATATTTTGAAAATGTTATGGTTCATCTATGAAAACCAATCCGCGACTATTAAAGATTAGATTAGATTGGATTGGATTGGATTGGATTGGATTGGATTCGAATGAATCAAGATAACCCTTGCTTTAAGGAGATTCAATCGAGATTGTGTTGCTGATTTTAAGAGATCATATTTTTGACAGATTGTACTTTTAATTATTTATATTGTAATAGCTATTTTCCAAGAGCTGCTTTGTATTCATTTAGATTCTATATTATTAAGTCGAAATTAATATCTTCTAGGAGGTTTGTCTAGGTTATGTATGAGAGCATACTGAGAGCATTTGTATTCGTTCATTGAGGAACTTTTTTTGTGACAATGCAAACTGTTTTGTAAAACTTGTGTGTTTATTACCCAAATTCTAAAGGGAGGATTTGGATGTGAGTGTTCTAGTCTTTAGGTACAAATGTGAGATTTCTATACTTGAGAAGTAATAAAGTGTGACTCACTTGTTGTAATGTGAATTAAAGATAGTAGAATTACTCACTGAGTTAGTCTTCGCAGACATAGGGAAACCTAACTATGTAAACAAAGTCTAGGTGTTTTTTGTTTTTGTTTGCATAGTTTTTGGCGTTGTCAAGCCATAATGGTAGTTACAATCAAGCACTTCCATTAGCCACTTTGATATTCAATAAACAACAACGGTAGGTAGCCACAATAAATATTAATATAATTGAATCTAATTCATTTGATAAAAAAGACAACAAAGGTATTGTTTGATAAACTAAAATGTTAAGTGTTAAAAATTAAAGTACAAAATTAATAATACAATATCTTTTAAGTGTTTAATTTACATTATAAAATTGTTTGTTATGTTAGTAAAAATTAAATACTAAAAATAATTATATCATTTTATAATAATAAATCTTACTTTTTTATTGGAAGTTACTTATTTCTTAGTTTAATATTATTAATATTATTTTGGGGAGTTTTGGATAAAAATTATATATAATAAATTGAACATTTCGTTTTACTAACAAAAGTAAATAGAAATTTGATTTTGAATATTATTTTTAAAAATAAAATTAACTTATTTTTTTAATATTAAGTGATAAGTACCTATTTATTTTTTTCAACTAAAAAAAACTGAATTAAGTGAAAATTTATTATGGTAACCAAACACATAAAAAAAAAAAGATGTTTAAACTTTTCAATGATTTATTAATCACACGCTAAGATTATGTTTGATTAATTGAAAAATTAAGATATAATAAACCAAAATTATAAGAAAGAGAAAAAATTGTAATAAAACCAATAATACCTTAAGGGTGCATCTAGTTAGTTGAATATAAGATTTTTGATAATAAAATTATGGGAATGTAAGATTACAGATGAAATGTTGGATATTTTACATTACTTTATTAGATTTATTTAGCTGGAATGAAATATTTTAGTGTTTGATTTATAGAATGTAAAATAATCTAAAAGCATATTTTACTAATTATTATAATAAAATTTATTCTTCTTGACAAGTTTAATTCATTCGATTTTTTAACTCTCAATTTTCACAAAATTGTGATAAATTTTGTAATTTTTATTTTTATTATAATTTATATATTAAAAAGTAAATTTATATTGTTAAAATAAATTTATAAATCATTATTATAATAATTCATGAAAAATTATTGCTTCACCGGTCATAATTTGTAAATCATACTTATAAATTTTAATTATAATCATAATTAAGATATTGATAAATAAATCATTAAATTAAATAAAATAATTATAACTTTAAAATATGGCATCTTCATATTGTTTCACCGTTAGGAGAATGTGAGGTTTTTTTTTTTTTAATTAGACTTCAATTTTATTTGAAAAAACAGATGAAATTGATTAAAATAATAATAAAAAAGTAAATTTATTCAAAATTTAAGATTACGCTTATAATCTGAGTTAACTTAATAATAAATGATATTAATATTATCCTTATATTATGATATTTTGACACTCTTTGAAAATATAAAATTATGGGATATTGAAATGTTGACAATTTAAACACTGTAATATTATTTCGAAATATAAAATTATAAGATAAAATGTTACTTTCCATGAATTAAATGCATCCTAATAATTTTACATTACATGAGAAATATGTAATATTGAAATTAACACGAATATTACCAAAAGATAGTTGGAAATGTAAATGTACCTACTTAAGATAATTTTCAAAATCCAGATAATGGAATGCAATTATAGAATATTACGTTACCATAATAGATATAAATTTCCTTAAATTAAATATCATTTCATACTTTTAACAATATTTAAATTTAGTCATTTGAATCTTAACTCGATTTGTATAAATACTACAATTAATAAAAAAATGTAAGTTTAAATATGTTAAAACGTATTATTTTTTATTTACAGATTAAAAATACTAACAGAATCTATAATAAAATTGTTAAAAAAACAAAAAAGTAAAACTGAAAAGAGTACGTACACTACATAACACAACATTTACATAAAATAAAAGAAAGTTGAAGAAGGAGAAGGAGAAGAGGAGTTTAATGAATTGATGATTTCGTGGCCCATAAAAACCTTTTCCCACTAGTTTGCCTTACAGTCTTCCTCGATTTGATCGTTTTATCCCTCTATTGTTGTATTATTATTATTTATCGGTTTCCTTTTTGTAATATATGGAGTAAACGATAAGATAACAAATTATAAACGTCTAATCTCCCTCACTTATCTGTTTTTTTCTCTTTGTTGTTTGCCAGTAAAATGGCAGTGCATCAGTTAGCGGTGCAAGAAAGGGGAGAGTTTTCATCGGGAAGGTAAAGCTTTGCATATCCCCAGCCACAGGCAGTCAGCCACCAGTACTGCCTCAAACACACCCCCACTATTTCCCCCACACCTGCTTAATAGTAGAGCCATGAGATTTGAAGTTCTTTCAATGCCTTATTTTCTTTCTGCATAGCCCGCGTGCGTTCTGCAAACACACCAAACCCCCTTCCCCTTCCTTTTTTCTGCTTTTCTTTTCTTCCAAACAAGTGCAAAAGAAGCTCGAGAGACAGAGGATTTTGTAATAGAAAGTGAGAATTAATGCTCTCTGCTAATGACTAGGAAGATCAACAAACAAACTCCCATTTTCCAAAGGAAATCTGAGCAGGCTTTGCCAGGTTAGCCCCAGAGAGTAAAATCCCACATTTTTCTCAAACTCCACTACCTCCTGCTGCTGCTGCCATCACTATTTAGGAGTTCCTATGAAAAGCCTGTTGTTTGTAGCATAAATCTCGGGAGAGTTGTAGAGATATTAACAATCTTTAGGGCAAAAAAATAGATTGCGTAGGAAATAGAAGAGAGAGAAAATGAGTTGTGTTGTTATATAGCAAAGCCCTTGAGGGAACAAACTAGAGGTGGAAACGAAAAGAAAGATAAGATAGTGAGAGATAATGGAAGGTGGTTCCAATAGCACTTCTTGCATGATGGCTTTTGGACACAATAGTAATGGACTGTGTCCTATGACGATGATGCATCATCCCATGACTTCTCATCTTCAACCTCAACATCAACATCAACATCATCATCATCATCCTAATTCTGGCTCAAGCTCCTTATTTCTTCCCCAACCTCCCACCAACAATCAAGATCAGAACCACAATAGCAGCAGTGGTTCCTCTATGATTCTAGACGATCAACACAACACCACCACCAGCAACAACAATACCGGATGTTATTTCATGGAGAGCAACGATGGAAGCTCTTCTGTCAAGGCTAAGATTATGGCTCATCCTTACTACCACCGTCTCTTAGCTGCCTATGTTAATTGTCAAAAGGTGAAAAACTTAAAAAAAAAGAAAAAAGAAAAAAAAGCTGTACTGATTTGACTTAGGGACCTGCTACCCAATTGCCCCATTAAACGCTCCCCTTTCCAAATCTTTCTCATCGCTATATCCCTCTAGTTTCGAGAACAGGCTTTAATGCTTGTGCCATTGAACAATTTTTGGCTTATGAGGGGACTTCATTTTGCAACTATTAACACAAGCTAGTTTCTCATTTGTTTTGTTTGACTGCATCTAAAATATATATTTTTTTTTGTGTTGAAAGTAAGAGGTCATAAGTCTTCCTGAGTAATAAATACGTATGATGGAGACATGAGTTTTTAAGTTTTTCCCTAATAATTATGAAGATATATATATTTTCCCATTCTAACGGAAACAAAACCAAGCAGGTAGGAGCGCCACCTGAAGTGGTGGCTAGGTTAGAGGAAGCATGCGCATCTGCCGCCACTATGGGTCCTACTAGGACCGGCTGCATAGGTGAAGATCCTGCACTAGATCAGTTCATGGAAGCTTATTGTGAGATGCTGACTAAATACGAGCAAGAACTCACTAAACCCTTCAAGGAAGCCATGCTTTTCCTCCAAAGGGTCGAGTGTCAGTTCAAAGCCCTCACCGTTTCCTCTCCAAATCCTGGTGATAACCTCTCTCTCTCTCTCTCCCCCTCCCTCCCTCCCTCCCTCCCTCCCTTCTTCCTTTGTCTCTGTAAACTGTGCTAATACTATATTAAATTTAAAACCAACATGCATGTCTATAGATCTTGGGACATGTAGCTTTATTAATTATCAAAACAATATATGCATTATGTTCTCCAAATTTTTGCTACACCTTGTGAAGTCATGTCGTTTGCTAGATACGGGGCACTTTTTTTTCCTCCTTTTCGAAGTTCAACCTTAGAAGGAAATGCCTTGTCAACATATGCTAGTAAACATGGGAAGATGTCTTGTTTCGTTATGCAACTATACTAGAAAAATAAGACCTTTGGCCAACAACAGGTTAACTTAGGTTTGGTATGTTGAAGATTGTAGAGTGAAGTAATATCTGGGGCAACCAACTACACTACTACCTAGTTTGGTTGCCAAGTCTTCTGAAAATGGAATAACAATGGAAACTATATATGCTGCACTGCTTTCTAGGGCTAGCCTACATCATGTTGTGAGGAAAGGTACTATAGTACTTAGATGACTGAAATTATAACTATGCTGTCAAAGAGATTGAACAATACTTGTTTTTAGAAGAATTTAAGGTTTTGATCAAACTAGGGCTATAGATGGATTAGAGGCTTTAGTTTGGGGAATCAAAACCCTAGATTTGGGGTTCATTTGGAAGGGTTTTGCAAAGTGTCAAGGGACTGATACTTATTTTAACGGGTCGGGTATAGGGGTTGCCCAAGGATAGAGCCCGGGACAGGTGTCAGCTGAAGACTTGATTCCCATTTTGTGGCGCTTCTCAAAAGAATTTGATATTCAGAGGCTTGCTGCACTTGCCTTGAGTGATGGAACTCATTAAATTTGAAGCTTTTTAATCCATTGAGGCAGTTAATCATACTGGTTTCTATATATTATAAGATATTGTACTCAGCAGTTTCTAGTTCATTTTCTGGTCCTAATTTTCAGGCTTCAATACGCAACTTCATTTTTTAATGATTTAATGTTTTCTTCATGGTATATGGTATACCATTTCTGCCGTTGTCATGATCAACGTGTTGGCATCATGAAATTCCGGCTCCTGATTGTATGTTCAGTTCACCCACTTTCATTTGCTTTTATTATTTTAGACTCTCATTTAGGTTTTCTACAAATTGATCAATCGTTTGGGTTAAGTTCTTTAATTAGCATTTAGATACATCATACATTGCATGTACTAGTGGTTTGGGGTAGGTGTTCTTTCCTGTTTTCTTTTTTCTCTTGGCATATTAGAAGTTAGGGTTGCTTCATCTCATGAAATGTCTGATAATAACATTGTAGGAGGCATTGCATTATGATGAGTCAAACTTGACTTTAGGGTGTATTCAGATTGCTATCATCTGAAATCTTATAAGGATCCCCGTCTCGATATATGAAGTTTGACTTGATAGAAATTAGATCAGTTATATGATTCTCCCTTCTTTTTGTGTTGGTTCTCGAGAACAAGTGCCCTTAGCTTTAGAGAAAGCATGGCCAAATTCGGTTTAGAGACATCTGATGGACAGAAGTCTACTCAAAAGCATCTTAGGTCTTGACATGTGTTTTACATGATGCACACATTGATTCGGTACTAGGAGACATTTTCTTTTTGAAATTGCCTACTAATTCATTCTCTTTCAGCTTGTGGAGAGGGTGTCGACAGGAATGCATCATCCGAGGAAGATGTTGATGTGAACAACAATTTCATTGATCCCCTTGCAGAAGATCGAGAACTTAAAGGTCAGCTTCTGCGGAAGTACAGTGGATATTTAGGCAGTCTGAAGCAGGAGTTTATGAAGAAGAGGAAGAAAGGGAAGTTGCCTAAGGAAGCCCGGCAACAGTTGCTGGATTGGTGGAGTCGACATTACAAATGGCCTTACCCGTCGGTAAGTACAAATTGCAGAACTTTGCGAACTCGAAATGCATGCTTCGGCACATACTACTATTTGTGAGGAACAGTCTACTTGCTTCTTAATTCATGCCTTGGGTAACATATTACTCGCTGCTTGCATTCAATGCAGTCTTGGGGGAATATATATTTTTCCTATGGTTCATTGTAAATCTGCAATTTATCTGCCAACTGTATATCTATCTCTGACCAAACCGAAATTTCTAACAGGAGTCGCAAAAGCTCGCCTTGGCTGAGTCAACTGGTCTGGATCAGAAGCAGATAAACAACTGGTTCATTAATCAAAGGAAAAGGCACTGGAAACCATCTGAAGATATGCAGTTTGTGGTAATGGATGCTGCCCATCCACACTATTATATGGACAATGTTTTGGGCAATCCCTTCCCTATGGATCTCTCTCCAACGCTTCTCTAAAGAAAAAAATGTATGTGCTTCTATATTGCTGCTGCATTTACATGCAAAGCTGTCATATAATGTATTTGATGGAAGTATATTTATAGCATCGTATTATCGTATGCATGCATACCTCGTGTATGCGGTTCTAGGCTATTTATTATATATTATTAAGCTGTGACTTTTAAAATCTAATATATATATATATATATGTGTTTGATTTTTATTTTTGTTTTCCATGGGAGGGGTAAATTGCATCAAGAGAAATGTACTGTTGACATCAAACATGTTATTTTAGTTTAATCTGTTGACATTAATGCCATTGCCATGTGTGTAGCTCTTTTATTGTTTGTGTTTTATTTTTATTTTATTTTTACTTTTTAATCTGTATGTGTTTGATTTTTCCAGAAATTTTTTAAAAATAAATTAAAAGCTTTATTGAATATATTTTGATTCCTAAGACAAGTTTTTGAGGTAATATAAAAATATTTTTAATGAAAAGAGATAAAAGACCCAAAGCATGAAATTGAAACATTTATTTTACAAGGTAAACCAACGTTCTCCTCTCCAGCCTTCCACCTTAACAGCTTGATTTATTTTATTCGTGGATTTTGAGTTCTTCTTTCTTCATCTTCATTTATTTTCTTTTTCTTGAATTTGAAGTCAAAGAAATGGAGAGCTTGTTATATTATTCACTCTAAAAGCTTTTATGATCCAACACATTTTTGCATCGAGGATTAGGTTTTTTGGTTGCTCATCCAAGATTAAATCCATTGGACATAATGTGAAGTTAAGTTTAGTTTAAAATTTGTTTTTGGATCTGTTGTGCCTGAGTTTGGGTTCGGTTTAGAATTTTGTTTTTGTTTTCTTAATTCATTTGGGTTTGACCCTTTTAATTTTGCGTTTTTGGGCTTGAGAAATATCTATTCGTGGTTCAATCGTGGTTCGATTTAATTTTTAGGTCAAATAGTTTAACTACTTTCTCCAAATTGATATACTAAATCGGTTCGGTTTAAATAACCATGGAAAATGGACATATTACATAATCATACTTTTTACCATTTAATCTTGTTTTGATCTCTGCAAAATTTTGATATAAATGCGCTAGATATAGGATAAATGCTTGTACTTCTTTTGCAATAATACCTCTTTTATATAGCATATTCTTCGTGTATATTTCCTTTTGTATTAAAAATAATATTGAAATTTGGAATTATAAAGAACATAAATTATAATATTAAATTAAAAATAAAAAAAGGTAAATTGACATATAGCAATCATAATAATTCATGATAAATAAGAAAGATGTCTACACTAAATTCATAAATACATATAATATTAATGATTAAAAATAATGGTTGAACAAAAACGGTCTTTTTCTAACCTTTATCTCATATGTTTTCAACTTCATCTAAAATGTTAACCTGAATTTATATTGCTTAAAAAAGAGTGTGCAACTGATGGTTGAAGTGGCAGTGGAAGGGGACATTTCGTATGGTACTGCGCTAAACAAAAGTAAAAAATAAAAATAAAACTGGTGGTCACTAAACTAACTATAATTACGACTAAAGTAAGTGCACCTATCAAATAATAGTATAGTTATGGTGAGTAGGGAATATCGTATCCACGAGAACTAAAAGTACTAGTAATTATCTTTTTTTTTTCTATTATTTAGCCGACAAATTGGAGTGATTGTTTTTAATTTAAAATTATTAAACTAATCTAACTAAGAACGTAACAGAGAATGAAATAGGAAAATAATCGAAGATAACCAATGAGATAGATAATACCTAGGAAAGAATCCACCTAGACTTTACCTATTATTATGAATCTGAATTAAATGATTTATTTAACTTTTATCTTGATCTGTAGAAATCCCTAAATTATATTAATATATCTTTCGAGAGTAAGAACAACTGACTTTAGGTTGATTAATTGAAATATCTTTCTAATTAAAACCCCTATTGTCGTATTAACTCGATCTATGGATTCCCTTATTAGATTTGACTCTAATCTAGTACATTTATGTCGTCTTATTTTTAGGATTGCATACAACTCCACTCAATTACGCTAGATCTACTCTTAAACAGAGACTTTTGCTCCACTGAAATAACCACATTAAACTTGAATTAATATTTCAGAAATATTAAAACAAGAAATAAACATACAGAATTAAGAACAAGAATCAAATATTTATCGCGTAAATCAGAAATCAAATAACAAGATTCATCATATGTTTCATCTTCCCTAGGTATCTAGGGAATTTAGTTCAGAATCTTGAATAGAAACATCTCAAAGTTAGGATAACAACAAGACATAAAGAAACTCAATAAAACTTCAAAAAAAATTAAATGGAGATCTTCGATCTTGAAGGAGATCCGCTTCTGAGTTGATTCCGATGGCTTTCTTCGAGTATTTTCTTCAATCTTCTTTGAGTGCCTTCTTAGGTCTTCTTTTAATTGGTGTTTATAGACTTTAGAATGCTCAAAAAGCTTAAAAATTGGGTTTTTTCGGGTATTTGGGAAGCAGGGTGTGATATTGATACGGGTTGGCACACGAGTATGTGACCAGCTCGTGTGGATCCTGGAAAGAGCTCTATTTGTTCGATTTTGGCTTACTTTTCGCTCCTTTCGCTCCCAAATGCTCTCCTAAGTATAGAAACATGAATTTAAAGGATTAGTAGCATCAAAATCACTAATTTACATAATTAATCATCCAAAAACGCATTAAGAATGTGTAACACCCCATACCCGAACCCTACGTCGGGACAGAATACGAGGCGTTACCACACTTAAACACATGCATACGATCAATTTCGAGTTATAAGAATTAGGTCCAATTTAAAACTTTTCCATTTTGATCTAAAAGCTCTTAATACGTGCCTATGAGACCCAAACTACACTTTGGAAATATCCCGGGATTAATCCCAACATCTTTGAAAACTTTTGAAAAATACCACCTGAAGCAGGGCACACACCCGTGTGGCCATTATGACATGGTCGTGCTGATGGCCAGTGTGGCATACACGGCCTAGGCACAAGGGGACACGCCCGTGCCCCAAACCAGTGTGAATTAAATTCTAAATTCGAACCTACAGGGGTTTTCACACGGTTTGACACACACCCGTGTCCCTCACACGGCCATGACACACCCGCGTCCTAACCCGTGTCTAAAAACCTTGACATTCTGTTTCTGACATCAGCATTCAATAAGTGGCACACGACCAAGGCACACACCTGTGACTAGAGGTCGTGTTCTCCATACGGCTGAGACACACGGCCGTGTCTCTACCCTTGTGTTTACTACTATGCATACTGACTAGCTGTAACGCCCCAAAAATCTCGAAACCCAAAAATCTCAAAATCCCGAACTTTCTTTATTTTTGGTTTTGATAAAAATTGTGTTTAATATTCTTATCTAAGCGATAATTTTAGTAGGTCTTAGCTAAGGTTGAGTTCGAATTAAGGGGTAGAAGAAATTACAATTTAATTATTAAAAGAATCAGGGTTGGCTAGTAGTTGGGCTTTTGAATAAATGAAGAAACAATTGGACAAAAAAAGAGCCTGTGGTGGAGTGGCTAAGTGACGCCACATAAGGTGTAGTGAGGTGGTGTTAGTAGCTAGCAAGGGAGGTCCAAGGTTCGAATCCTAGCTTAGTATTTTTAGAATTTAATTTTGGCCTTCTAGAAGGATGGAAGTGGCGTGAAGATGGACTCCAAGGGGAGTGTTCAAAAGAGAAAATTAAGGAAAGGATCAAAGGGTTATCAGGGAGAAAAACGAGGAGATGAGAAGTGAGGAGTAAGTGGAGCTGAATTGGGAACTTGAGCTTGAAGAATTCGACTATAGGGCTATAAATAGGTGCCGAATGGGAGGGTTGAGAAGTTAATGACTAATTTCCCTTCACTTTGTGCCAGAAACTCTTTTCTCTTCAAGATCCAAAAAGCCGAAAACTCTCTATTTTACTTTCTTTTCTTTCTATCGATTTCTATTCTCCTCTACACAATCTTCTTTGCCGATTTCTTCTACTACTCTTCTTTTTCAATCTGTGCCAAATAAACCTTATTCACCATACTAAGTTTGAAAAGCCGAAAAGCCGAATCTTCCAAGTGACAATTACCTTTGACCGAATCTAGTGTAAGTGTTGCTTTTCCAATCGGTTTTCTTTGCTAGGTACTGGTTATTGTCCCTCACTTCTTTCTAATCGACTTTGGTAGGGAATTAGTGTCAGATCTCGATTTTGGATTCCTACCGATTTGCTTTTCATATCTGGGAGATATACATGATTAGTGATCAATGTAGAAGCTAGTAAAGGCTTGGCATTCAGGTAAGGTTAAGGTGAGATTCCGGCTTTTGGTAAAATATTTGATAAGTATGTGTGATTAATCTTTGAGCGATATCGATTGTACGTTTGGGCTAAGGAGATCGCATCACACTTGCTTACCAGGTGTGTACATACATTGCACACACACTATGAATCGGCAAAAGTCGAAATGCCAAAATGCCGAAAAGCCGAAATACCGAAAAGCCGAAAGTTTGGCTACGGTAGTCTTGCGAGTGCGCGAACACTCGTAAGAGGGAAAACGATAGGTTGCTTGAGGCCCACGGGCGATTCCGTAGACTTGGGCTGTGATTTGGCCATATGGGTCGGAGTGGGCTAAATGGGCCCAAGGGCTGTTGGGCCCATAATAGGCAAAAACTGAGTATTGATGCTATGTAATACAAAGTTTGTATGTGAGCATGAATATGAATGTGACTGGGCCTAACGGGCCATATAAATGTGATTTGAGCCTAATGGGCCATATACAGGTGATTTGGGCTTAATGGGCTATATGGATATGATTGGGCTTAATGGGCCAGATCCAAGTATGTGAATTTGATTGGGCTCTGTAAGGGGTTTTGAGCCTAGTATATGATATCCACATAGGACTTAATTGATTATTTGTGACCGTGGACAAGTCATAGGGTTAAGGTGTGGCAACGGGTATATGCATGTCTAGGATTGGATCTAGGGATAGCTTGGTACTTAAGCGGTCTTAATGACCCACCTCCTCTTCTCTGGAATCCTATTTGGTGCATAGTATTCGTTCATCTTAGCTCACGGGGCTTGTTAACGGGCCAAGATAAGTGAAAATCGTAATTAAGGGAAAATTACCGAAATGCCCCTAAGGGCGAAAATGACCAAAATACCCCTAGGTGTTGAATGTAAGTTTTGTGGATGCGACATGCATACATATGATATTCTGATTAGGTTGCATATGGGTTGGGAATTATGGAACGGAGGAAGTATATGAGGATCGCATGGTTGCTTGACAATCTTGGATCCACTGACGGCTTTTAAAGCTCAATATGTAAATGAAGGTAGTTCCGCAACTGGGCTACCATGGTGTGTGGGTTGGGTGGGTCGATATTTATATCCCCACATGGTGTGATGGGGGACGAAGCCGGTGTGTAGCGGATGGATAATTTGGATGGGATTGCATTGCATGATTGATGAATGATGTTTATTTTGAATGCTTGTTTTTGATCGAGGGTTGTACACACTGTGTTTGCAAAAACTCACCCCCTCTTTTATTTTATTTTCAGGTGATGCTCAGTAGAAGGTTCGATGTTTGGAAGGACTCCGGATGGCCAGCTAGCAAGATGATTTGGACTTTTTTTTTTTTTTTATTTCAGGCATTTAAGTTTTTACTTCTTTTTAAGTATGTTCCGGACCAGATTGTAATAAGGTTTTCATTGTGTCATTATTACTTGAATTACTATTATTTTCAATGTAATTATAAGAAGTTGAACATGGGTTTTCTAAATTATAGTATGTTTTTTATGTTTCCTCAAGTAAATTTTTAAATGATAAGTCTTCTTAAATCAAATGTTTCAACAAGGTTTTTGCAACTGAAAGGTGTGTTTTTTTAAGTTAATTAAGGTTTCTTTTATTTTAAGAAGGGTTTTCAATGAAAACACGGTTTTCGCTAAAACACTTTAATGTGACACACCAGATTCGGCCATAACGTTTGGGCCAGGTTTGGGGTGTTACACTAGCAAATTTTTACTTGCAGGGGACACACGGCTGGACAACACGCCAATGGGGCAGGCCGTGTGTCACACACAGCCTAGACACACACCAATGTGTCTACCCGTATGGACAATATAAGGCTATCTACCAAGCCTTTTTGCCACCCTGAAACACAAATTTAACACCAACCAACCTATCAAGTCTAACTTAATATGATTTTTCAACCCAAACAACCATAGCTAAGGCCTATGTAGATTTCATATATCCAACCATGCCAAGAACTTCGCATTCATGAAAGACTATCTTGCAATCATATATTAACTTTCAATATTAGCCATTTTCCATGGCCTTATACAAAATGAATTGGATGCTAAAGTGAGCCAACACATTTGGCCAATTAACAATGACACAAAACTCAAAGTCAGGATCCTATACATGCCATAATCAAAATAAAAGATTTAACTATACCAAGTGCTTCAATTGATAGTGTGATCGATGCCTCCGACGTCCGTCGATCCACGAACTAATTAGGCGGCACTATAAGAAAATAGAAAGAAACGGGATAAGCATAAGGCTTAGCAAGTTGCATGAAAATAAACAACAACTACTTATCATAAGACAATATGCTCATAACCTTTCATAACTTATTCATGAACACCATAAGTAAACGTAAATACAACTTACTTATCACCATCAAATACAACTTGTATTGCATACATTGAGCCTATATCTCATATATTTCAATTAGGTACCTGTACCACTCATCATATGATTATAACTTTTCTCATTTCGACATAAATCATAAGCCTTTTGTTGAACTATTTGGAATACTACTGGATACTCGATGGCCCTAACATGGGTTAAGACGCCGACGTCATGTCCCAGACATGGTCTTACACTAGCTTTTATATAGCGAGGCCGATGCCATGTCCCAGACAGGTCTTACACTGGCTCTCATCTATCGGTGTCAATGCCATGTCCCAGACAGGTCTTACACTAACACATAACAAGCTGACGCTATGTCCTAGACAGGTCTTACACTAGCTTGTCTATCGCGAGGCTGATGCATATCCCAGACATGTCTTACACTGGCTCTTGTCTCAACGCCGATGCATGTCTCAGACATGTCTTACACTGGCTTTAATATCTCGAGGCCGATGCATGTCTCAGACATGTCTATGTCCCAGACATATCTTACACTGGCTTTAATATCTCAAGGCCGATGCATGTCCCAGACATGTCTTACACTAGCTCTCATATTGTGGTCGATGTGTAACACCCTTACCGTATATCCGTGGTGGAATAGCGTCATTTGAGGAAATTACGGACTTAACCATACACAAAGACGAAAATCGGGCCATAAATTTTCATTTAATCAAAACTTCTCAAACACATGCATATCGTCCTTTAAACATCCATGTCCAAGGCAACATCACTCATCTCCGTATTACACATTTAATTCATAATCCATAGGCGTGCATTCAACTTACAGGATATATTACTAATCATGCATAAGAAACAAACCTAACTATATCATCACATCACAAACATAAGAGATAACATGTTTAATTAAATTTACAACCCATAATGAATAAATGTCATATCTCATGACCATATATGATAGCTCAATGCAAACCAATACGGTTGGCCAAAGTCATAATAATAATACATATCACAAACTAACTTCCTATACATGCCACTCACTTGATATTTCAAATATTGAATTAATTCTCCCAAAAGTGATAGCTTGATAGTGTGATTCTGCATCCGACGATCTCCAACCCCGAGTCGACCTGTCAAAACTGAAAAAGCAGAGAGGAAGGGGTAAGCTTTACGCCTAGTAAGTCCATATGAAATTAATAAGCAATTACCATCATGCTTTTTTAAGATAAAACACCAAAATTGTACAATTTACACATGTTCAGGTTAAGTTATTTTACTGAATTATAGTTACTAAATCATTTATATCTGGAGCTACGAAATTAAAAATTAAGTTATGTTAATTTTCCTTGAAACTAGACTCATATACCTTTCTCCCATAAAATTTCCAGAATTTTTGGTTTAGCCAATTGGTACAGATTATTCATTAAAGTTTCCCCTATTTCAGTTTTCAGCTACTCTGACCTCTATTCACTACGAATCAATTTTCTCTCTATACAGAATTCAAAGGGATATGCCGTTTATTATCTTAAAAATAGACTCAATAAGGAATCTATACATTTAAAGTATAACTCCTAATTTTTTTTTTTACAATTTTTAGTGAATTTATCAAATAGGAACAGGGGATCTCGAAGTCATTCAGACTCTGTCTCACAACAATTTAAATATCTCATAACATAAAGTTCAATTGCATGTACCATTTCCTCTATGTGAAACTAGACTCATTGAGATTTAATCTCATATTTTATTCAGCCCCTAACTCAATTTCCACAATTTATGGTGAATTTCCAAATTTGCATCACTTCATTAACCCAAAACTATCAAGACTGAATTTACTCATTCACCACTATTATTCACCAAATCTATACAATATCATTTCATCCATCATGGTAAGAACACATAATTATGCTTCATAAGCATGAACTCATAATCACAAGGTCATCACAAAAGCATTCTCATGAACATTCTTACCACACAATTACAACATATCGAGTTCTCTACTCGAGAGTTTACGCACATACCTGTTCATCGTACTCATTTCACAACACTTACCAACATGTCGCTTTGATCTGGAGTATTTCACTTCATTCACTTGAGATTTACCCGTTGAACACATCGGAATATAATTCGGATACACGAAATCAAGCTACCATAATTTTACCCATAATGAACTCGGAACGCAACTCAACGAGCTCGGGTGTTCACATCCATAATGAACTCGGAACACAACTCAACGAGTTCGGATGCTTGCATCCATAAGTGAACTCGAAACGCAACTCAACGAGCTCGGATGCCTCATAATTCTCATGAACTCGAAATGCAACTCAGCGAATTCGGATCTCAATTTCCTAGTGACATGTCATTTGTATCCTAATCTATTCCTAATGTTCAAACAGGATTTTCCTCGATCATATGCCTTTGCCATCTTTCTCGTGATGTCAATATTGATACTCCGGTGGCAACTCATATTTTTCAAGTATTCCACATAATTTGTATAATAATTCAACAATAATCATAGAATGCAACAATTCGTAAACAATAATCATCAACCATTATAAAGACATCAACAACATATAGTAATGTTACATCATTTACATAATATCAAATTATTCACATATATGTATACTTACAATTCATATAATATCATAACATTAACATTAAAATACACATTGCATTATTAAAATCATATGAACTTACCTCGTATGCGAAAATGGTCATTTTTACCATTTTGTCCACAACTTGATATTTTGCCGATTTTAGCCCGAATTTTGATTTTCCTTACTCTATCATTTCAAATATAGCCTAATTAGGACTCATATTATTCAAATCAACCCAAAATTATATTTTAGAAAAATTACAATTTTGCCTCTAAACTTTCACATATTTACACTTTTGCCCCAAATCTCGTAAATTAAAGTTCATCCTATTTTCTTATGTTTTATCACACGCTGATAATTTTTCCCTTCTATAACAAAATTCAATTCTCACTCTAACATGTACTTATGAACATTAGGTATTTTTACCGATTATGTCATTTTACTCGTTTTCACGTAAAATCGCTTAGCAAAAGTCGTTTATCTAACACCCAACCTTCATTTTCTATCATTAGACATCAAAATACATGAATATTATTCATGGGTAAATTTTTAGACATGAACCTTAGCTCAAATTAATGGTAGAAATAAGTAGAACAAGTTACCGGGATTTCAAAAATGTAAAGAACTTTAAAAACGGGGTTAGGGAGCACTTACAATCGAGCTTGGGAGTTTGAACAAAACCTAACCATGGCTGATGCTGGTAGAAATGGTTGAATGAAGAAGATGATAGCTAATTTGGCTTATTTCCCTTTTTAATTCTTTTAATTATTAGTTTACCAAAATACCCCTAACTTAAAAATATTTTATTACACCCATTTCATGTCCATTTTTGACCAACAATTAACCAATGGTCTAATTACCATTTAAGGACCTTTAATTTAAAAACTCATAACAATTTGACACTTCTAACATGAAGAACTCAACTTTTTCACTTTTTACGATTTAGTCCTTTTGACTAAATTAAGTGCCCGAACGTCAAAATTTTTGAACGAAATTTTCACAAAATTATTCCGTAAACTCGTAGACCATAAAAATATAATAAAAATAAAATTTTCATTGTCGAATTTGTGGTCCCGGAACAACTGTTCCGACTAGGCCCAAAATCAGGGTGTTATACGATGCATGTCCCAGACATGTTTTACACTAGCACACATATCACCCAATATCAAGGTACTAATATCCAAGTTTATTCCAAATGTTCAAAGAAAGTCTCTACTATGTTAATTTCGCAGCATGTATTCTCATACTTAAACTCAAAGCAGTTTATGCCACATCAATACAATTGCGCATCATAAGGATATAGTTACATTATTAACATACAACTTACCTCGGATTACAAAATGTAGGCGACTAGTCGGTTTTAGTCTACTTGCTTGGCTTTCCCTCAGTCTAGGTTCGGATTTTGTAATTCTTGATCTATAATGATAAAAATTCACAAATTTAATCATTTTATTGATCTAGGTACTCAACAATTCATAATTGGGAAAAATGACCATTTTGCCCTTAGACTTTCACAAAATGACTATTTTACCTCTAGACTCGAAAATTAATTTTTACCCTATTTTCTCATTAATCAAGCCTGGTCGAATACTTTTTATACTAGGAGCAGCCCACAATCCTCATTATTTCCCACATTTATCAACTATTTTACAACTTATGCAAAATGGTCCTTAGTTAGAGTTTCCATGAAAACTACTTCACAAAAGTTGTTTATTTCACAACCATGATTCATTTTCTTCCATAAAATTTCAGAAACAACATGAACACTCTCATGATAAAACCCTAGACTTTCAACCATTTTGTAAAATAATCTCCTTATTTGAAAACTCATGCTACAAGGGTTCCAAAAGTATAAAAATCATCAAGAAAAACCATCAAGATCACTTACTTGTGAGGGTTGCGAGTTGCTAAAATTTCAAGCTCCAAAAAACCCCATTTTTGCTGAAAATTTTGGTGGAAGAGAAGGAAGAAATGAAAAAGATGATGGCTAGACACTAGGATAATATTTTATTATACATTATGTCACGTACCCATTTGACCATTTGAATTTCTTGTCCCCTATGGCGGCCATCAGCTTCTAAGGGGACTATTTGCCCTTTAAAGACCCCCAATTTTTGTTCTCTAGCTATTTGACACCTTTATCTATCAAAATAGGACTTTTGAGCTTTATGCGATTTAGTCCTTTTTCGCAATTAGGCTCACAAACGTTAAAATTAATTCAGTAAAATTTTCATGCACCTTTATAAACATACTATCGCACATAAAATAATATTAAAAATAATTTCTCTGACCTCGAATTAGTGGTCTCGAAGCCACTGTTTCGACTGGGCCTAAAATCGGGCTGTTACAGAATGGGATTAAAATATGTTACTTTTACAGCTTATCAAATATCCCCACACTTAAGCATTTGCTTGTCCTCAAGCAAAATCCTCAACTCACATTAGAAATAATATTTCTCAACTTCTAATTCCCATAAATAATGTCTCAAAATAATCCATAAATAATCATGCATTGACAATTCAACTAAAAGAGCACTAAAGTCTCAAACTCAAGCAAAAATTTTTAAACACGAAAACATAGGTGTTTCTCCTTATCTAAGTAATTACCTTTAATTCAAAATCAACAAGAATCGACATCCTTACTAAAGATTCACTCAAATCACTCAAAGTGTTTAAGGTTCAAGAATAATCACTCAATAGTCAAATATGAAAAGTCATTACCATAGGCTTGCATGAAAATCAAATCTCCACCACTATAAAATGATATGATACACAAATCAAAAGGTCTTTAAGAGGTTGTAATGGGGCTTAGGTTAAGGGTGTGGAGAAATGCCGAAAAAGATGGTTAAAATCAAGATCAAATTGATAAATTACCAAACTAGAAAAATAACAAATACTGAATTAAAAACAAGTGCATAAATCAAGAACTATTCAAGAATAAGAAAACGGGCTTCTTCTCAAAATATGAATTTAACTATTCAAGCTCATAGAACTAAATAATAAACAAAATGTAAATATATATTTTTTCGATTTCTTTTCTTTTTTTCGATTTTTTTAACAATAAGAAATAATTCAGCAAATCAAACAAAAGAGCATTGTTAGGCAACTAACCAAATCAAATCTCGACAAAAAGGGAGTCAATAAAATGGGAAAAACTCTCAACGAATAAAAAATGAGTTTTGAGTTAACATTAATGGGTAATTTAAGAAACGGTTTGTTAGGCTTAACGGGGTTTACTAAGGGTTAATTATGTAGGTAGAATTTTTATGGGATAAGTGGGTTAAAACCTAAGTGCCTTTATCATTTCAGTGTATCAAATCAAAATGTGTGGTCTCGACATGTATAACCGACGCAAGTTCTAGAATAACAAATCAAATTGACACATTCATAACCAATAATAAAATGAGCAAGAAAAATGTATGCTCTAAAGGCTTAAAATCTCATAAAAAAATCATGGTTTTTGATGTCAACCTTGCAAATCTCAAACTTCAAGATAATACTTCAATTTAGAGAAACAACCTAAAAATTTTAATTTCTGAAACATGGGCTATCGTGCTTGATTCTCTCATGTCTTCAAATTTAAATCAACCAATACATAATTATCTATAAATTAATCCAAAACACATCAATAAAAATCTCAAATTGATAAAAATTCATTCTATTAGAAGTATAAGAAAATTACTTAAACACAAGACATAATTCAAGGATTTTCTATTAATTATATAAATAACTTCTCCACACTTAAGATGTACATTATCATCAATGTACAAACATATATAATCACAGTATAAACAGAATATCATGAGAGGGAGAAAATTGAAATAGCCTTGAATATTGGATGAAATTGCCAGAATGGTGAAAAGCAGAATTGTAGACAAATCTAGATGTAGTCTGTGATTCCGAGCAAAATAATAAGAAAATAAACACAAATAGTGAAGAAGATTAAGGGGTTACTAATTCGATTAGAAACAACCATAAAAAATAAAAATGTAGTTCAAAAGATAAAAATAAAATAAGTCTAAGACAATAAAAATAAAAATAAAAATAAAACAAATAAACTTAATGGTCATCATCATCAGAAGCGTCAGTGTTGTGAGTCGTCAGCTCTAACAAGGAGATATAGAGATGCTGACAGATTTGCTACAATGTCGCGTCAATACTATCGAACCTCTGAAAGCAGTGCTACTCGAAGTGAGTGAACCGCTTGGAGAGGTCCACCAAAGTAGCAGTAGAAGAAATAGGATGGTGACTCGAAGGTGGAGGATGATGTGGGTCCTCATGATGGAAAGGGACATCATCAGTGAAGTCCCCGGGTTCATTTTGAGAGTCAGAATGAAATAATCGGTATTACGAAGGACTTACTCTACGAAGTTGCCCGACCATCCTCATATGGGGCATGCTCGATATTCCCTGTGGGGACATCTGGCTAGTGAGTGTAAGCGTAGAGGACTACTCTAGTGTGTCGAGGAGACTGAAGTGTCGAGTCACATAAGGGCCTAAACAGATAAGACCCTTCTTGTTACGGTATGTTTGATGGCGGAAAGCAAGGGCAATGAAGTAGGCTAAATAAAAAATATGCCCTATGGCCATACTCCATAAATAGGCATTGGTAGTACTGATAACTCCAGTGCTCTCTCTCTTATCGGTCAAAGTATGAGCTAAAAGGACATGAATATACTGTACAGCCGGAGGGAGAGAAGTCGCATTTGAGCGACTCGCGTCATAAGGTGCCGCACTCGCTGTAAGATCCACCCAACAGCTAGATGGCGAGTAGTGGATTTGCCGATGTAGGCAGAGGAAGTTCTTGGCACTCATAAACTCCTCAATGTATAGTCCCAAAGTAAAGCCGAACTCAGGGAAACCCATATGGCGCACAAGGCCACCGAGTCTAAAAGTGACGGTGCCCAACTCGTCATGAGTTGTCATCGCATGCTGGAGAGTAAATGTCGAGTAGAACTCTAAAGTTAGCTCCATGTATGTGGGCTCGATGATAGAGAAGAACTGGTCCCATGGGGCTGTGGTAATAAAGGCGCGCACATGACTAGCTAAGTGGATCTGCTCCAAAGCGGCCCAATCAATACATCGGCCTAAGTCGAATGGTCGTAAACAAAATAACTGAAATAATTCCTCTTAGGAACCCGCTGAAAATCAGAGATAAGGGTGGTAGGCCTCGACGAAAGCGCTCAAAGAAGAGGTCGCGCCAGGTGTCTTCCACTTTTTTGAAGCTGAGACGACGACCTTGGACTTACTTCGTGTGTTTGTCATGTTGAATATGTAATAAAGCAATCAAATAATCAAGTATTAAAACAAAACGAAGTAGACGGGAGAACAAAACATAATAGAAGCAAGCCAATAACTGATGCCATAATCGAAGGTAACATCAATAACTAAACAAATTAAAGAAATCACTAGTGAACTGATAATAAACAAGAATTCGAAATACTTATCAAAAGACATGAATTAGTATTAACCAATCAAGAATAATGATACTAAAACTAAGAAGATGGCTGTAAGAATCAAATGAAACCAAGAACTTTAAAAGCCATAAACAACAGTGCAAAAATAAGAATCATAAATAACTACTGAAACACACTATGCTAAACTAAAATTAATATTTGTAGGCATAAAAAAACCAAATGGAATAAGAAAAGTGGGAGGAACACAATATTAAATAGAATAAAATATAACAAAATAATAATTAGAACTGAAAAGAAAACTAAAATCAAAGCAAAAGAAAACTAAAACCAAAGCAAAAGAAAACAAATAGATAATAATAAGAGAATAGACGAAATAAAATAAAAATAAATGATAAACAATTAGGAATAAAAAAACAAAGAAATAAAATAATAAAATAAAATAAGGACAAAGAAGGGGAAACGGTAGTTAATCGACGGTGGGATGGGGCGATTCTGACGGGACGGTCGGAGGGGTGCGATGGTGGAGCGCTGATGGGACATGATAGGTCGTGCGCGTGAGTGCTTGAATGAGGGAGAAGTACTAGTGATGGTGATAAAGGAAAAGGGCGAGGAGGCTGTTGCGTGGTGGTGTGGGGAGAAAGGCTGAGGGAGGGGGTGGTTTAGTAAGTGGGGCGACGAGGTGGGGGTTTGATCTGCGCGAGAGTGTAGTGCGGATGGCTTGGGTGAGGGAGAGGTGAGGGAGGAGAGAAATAAGGGGAAAGGGTGGGGGCGACGGTAGGGGTATGGAGTCGAGCTTGGGGAAAGGAGAAGGGAGGGAGAATCGGGTAGGAGGAGGTGAGAGTGGAGGGCGGCGATGGTGGCTAGAGTGTGGAGGGTAATGAAACGGTGGCGACTATGGTTTGTAGGGAAGTTAGGGAAGAAGAAAAAACAAAGGTAAAGAAAAGGGGACTAGGCTTTTTAAGGGTGACATGATCATGTAAGTGCCAGTGTTGGGCCATACGGCCATGTCACAAGTTCGTGTGGTTCCTTTTCAGCTCGTTTACAATTTTTAAAAATACAGGCCCAGCCTTCACACGGCCTCAGACACGCTCTAGTGTTCAGGCCGTGTGGCACAAAGGGCCGTGTCGTACAGCCATGTGCAACTTCTTTTACTCCTTCCATGCCTGTGTGAAAGCCCACATACCCGTGTGGCTCGGTCGTATCTCGCACAAAGTCATGTGCCTTACCCGTGTAACTCTCTGACTTGATTTAAAAATAAAAAAATTAGCTCCAGGTTTCACACGGCCTAGGACACGCCCATGTGTCCAAGTTGTGTTATGCACACGGTCATGTTACACACTCACGTGGACTATTTTAGGCCGTGTAACAGTCGAATTTTGGAAAATTTAAGTCCCAGGATCCACACGACCAAGGAGACACTCGTGTGTCCAGGCCATGTGGGTCAAAAACTTTTTTTTTAATATTGAAAATTAATTAATTTTTTTTAAAATATCATGAAATAAAATTAAGAAAATTAGCAGTGTTAACACTCGGGTTGCCTCTCGAGAAGCGATTATTTAAAGTCTAAACTTGACTTACCTCGTATTCGCACGGTTATGGTTGTTCATAGAGTTAAGACTCCTCTTTCTCTATATCAATTCTATTATCAAAATAAGGTTTAAGTCGAGTACTATTTACCTTAAATGTGACGAATTCAAAATGAATTACCTCGACTGTACCGTATGGAAAAACATTCAGTACTGTAAAGGGATTTGATTCATTTGCATCAAGATCTAAAATGGCAATTTGAGGATCCGTTTTATCTAGTAGTACTTTGTCCCCAACCTTAAATTGGTTCGTTCTATCCACAGGCTTGTCAAGGCATCGTTTTGGCTCTTCATCATGTTTTTTCGATTTTTCCTTGACATGTGTTTGTCATCATCTAGTTCATTGATCTGTAACATTCGTTCTTCATGAGTCATTCTATTTCTGTTGTGTGGCTCCATTATATTTTGCTGAGGGATTTCTTGCAAAAAAGGTTGAGCCACAAGGTTACTCATATTAACAAAAGTTGTATAATCATCTCGATCACTAGATGTCTTAGCAGAATCACGAGCTTAGAGAGTAATTGTTTCATCACCTATATGAAGTATTAATTCACCTGTACTAACATCAATAATAGTTCTAGCAGTTGCTAAAAAGGGCCGATCTAGAATCAAAGGTACATCACTATCCTCATCTATGTCTAAAACAACAAAATCAACTAGGAATATGAATTTATCAATTTTTACAAGAACATCTTCAATAATACCCTTAGGAAATCTAGTGGTTCTATCTGCTAATTGAATACTCATCCTAGTTTGTTTGGGTTTCCCAAGACCTATTTGCTTAAACATTTTATAAGGCATGACATTAATACTAGCCCCTAAATTAACCAAAGCATTATTAACATTCAAACTACCAATGAAACAAGGAATAGTAAAACTCTCTGGATTTTTCAATTTGTTGGGTAATTTATTTTGCAAAATGGCTGAGCAAACAGCATTTAGCTCCACATACGATGAATCATCTAACTTCCTCTTGTTTGCCAAAAGCTCTTTTAAAAGTTTAACGGAATTGGGCATATATGAAAGAGCTTCAATAAACAGTAAGTTAATATGTAATTTTTTTAAAAGTTAAAGAAACTTACCAAATTGTTTGTTTGTGTAGTCTTTTTTCGTCGCATTAGGATATGGAACTCGAGGTTTATATTCTTTACCAACCAATTTTTGTTCATTCTGACTTACCTCAACCTTACTGTTACTTACCACACTTTCTTGCCTCGGTTTTGATTCAAATTCAACTAATCCTTCTTCATCTCGCATAGTAATTGTATGAAGTTGTTCCCTTGGGTTAGTTTCAGTATTGCTAGGCAAACTACATTGTGGTTGTTCTGAAATTAACTTAGCAAGTTGGCGTATTTGGTTCTCAAGCCATTGAATCGAAACTTGTTGATTTTTAAGTGCTGCTTCATTATTTTGAAAGCAGGTTTCTGACATCGAGATAAACTTTGTCAACATATCCTCTGGGTTCGGCTTCTTCTTTTATTGGTAAGGTTGTTGTTGGAAGCCCGGAGGGGGTTGTGATATTTGGTTTCCTTGACCACCCCATGAGAAATTTGGGTGGTTCCTCCATCCTGCATTATAGTTATTACTATAAGGGTTATTTTGAGGTTTAGAATTATTACTTATATAATTTATTTGCTCATTCTCTATGCTAGGATTGAAGGGTATATATGCTGGATTATTTATTTCACTTCCATTTGCACTGCATTGCATCACCAAATGTACCTGCGTAGAAATACATAAACCATCAATTTTTATATTAAAATTTCTACCTGATTCGATAACATGGTAATCGCATCTAAGTTAAAAACACCGGCTGCTTTCATCGGCTTTGTCCTCATGACATACCACTGATAATTATTCAGTGCCATCTCCTCTATAAATTCATAAGTCGCTTCAGGTGTTTATTATTAAGTGTTTAACCGGCTATTGCATCGATCAACTGCCTATTTGAGGGGTTCAAATCGTTGTAGAAGGTCTAAACCTGTAGCCATAGAGGTAACCCATGGTGAGGGCACCTTCTCAATAAATCCTTGTATCTCTCCCATGCATCATATAAGGTCTCTAAGTCGATCTGAACGAAGGAAGAGATATCATTCCTTAACTTGGTAGTCTTAGCCGGCGGGAAGTACTTCAATAGAAATTTCTCTGTCATTTGATCCCATGTAGTGATAGAACCTCGTAGTAAGGAATTCAACTACTGTTTAGCTTTGTTCCTCAATGAGAAGGGCAACAATCGTAGGCGAATGGCATTGTCAGAAACGCCATTTATCTTAAAAGTATCATAAACTTCCAAAAAATTTGGATCTTCGTCTTGCAAACTATCGAACTGAACAAATTACTGTACCATTTGAATAGGTGTTTGGCTTAAGTTAAAAATTATTTATAGCAATGGCGGGTCTCACAATACTCGATACAACCCTAGTTAGAGTGGGCTTGGCATAATCGTACATAGTACAAGGCACCGGATTTCGATTTACAAGATTTTCAGCAACCACAGGAGGCAACTGTGTAACACTCCTCACTTGTATTCAACGTCGGAACAGGACTACGGAGAATTACCAAACTTATAAAACAATTATACAATCCCTTTGTCCATATTATCACAATTCAAGCAATCGTCATTCAATCTCAATCATAATGTCCCTAATACGAGTTTACGAGGCTCTAAACATGCTTTGAAAATGGTTCAAGACTAAATCGAAAACTTTGGAAACTGTCTCGAAACCTTGAAAATTTTTATCAAAACAAGGAACACACGCTCGTGTGGCCCAGCCGTGTGTCTCACATGGCCAATAGACACACTCATGTCATAGGCCGTGTGTACATTCGAAATGGAAGCACATGGCCGTGTCTCTGGCCGTGTTCGACCCCATGTAACTTTCTGACTTGGGTCACACGGCCAACACACACGCCCGTGTGGCTAGCCCATGTTCCTTAAAAATGGCCATACACACCCTGTGCCAGGTCATGTGCTAGGCCGTGCTAAACCTGTAGGGTATACTGACTTATGCCGCACAACCAAGTCACATGCCCGTGTGTGAGGCTGTGTGGAGCATACTGACTTGATATTAATTTCAACACTAGGGCACACACGACCGTGTAACATAACTGTGTGTATCACACGGCCGAGACACACGCCCGTGTGGACAAAAATAGGTTATTTACCAAGCCATTTTGCCACCCAAACATGCATGTACCCATACCACAATTCAAAGGCACCAACACAAGGTATAATTAAGCATTTAAACCAGCGAATTCAAACCTAATTCATGCATATTCTATACCACATTTCTCAATATACATAAGTTGCAAAATAAACCAATCCATTTATACCCAGAATCTCATAAATTTAGATCATCAATATGGCTACTTAAAACATGTATTCTTTACCTTGATTCACAAAAAAATAACATCACCAATATCAACATCCAAATTCCATAATACCAACTATTAATAAGCATCACAAAACCAACCTCAATTTACATAACATAAACTATAGGCACATACACATATACACAAGCAAATTAACTCAAAATAAGCCAACTCTCATGGCTATTATATACAGACCATGACATAAACATTTACAAGTCATTTCAAATGGCCAAAATCATTACCAAAACATAACCAACATGACCAAAGTCCTTATACATGCCATATACTTAAAATACCAAAGTTCATAGGTACCAAGTGATAGGTGGATAGTGTGAAGCGATCTCCGACGATCCCCGAATCCGAGCTAGCTTTGAATTCACTATAAAATATAGAAAAATAAAAAATATAAGCTATAAAGCTTAGTAAGCTCGTATGAAATAAACTCGATATAATCATATACACATAATTCAACAATTGATTATAGATACATGAATTCACATAAACTAACAAACCTTTCAATTACTCATTCACAAAACTATATACCTACTTTGCCATTTCTTCGATTCAAAGCTAATATGTTTTATGCACATACCTGTACCATCTTGTACCAATCTCATTCTCAACCACATCATTCATTTACCCGTTGAACCATTCGTAATAGAAGTCGGATAATCAGAAGTCTTGCACAATAAGTACCTATATCATGGCCCGAAGCCAAATCAAGGTAACTTATATTCGAAGTATTGATATCATGGCCCAAAGCCAAATCAGCTAATAATCATGGCCCGAAGCCAAATCGATATAACTCGCACCCGAAGTGCTAATATCATGGCCCGAAGCCAACTCAATGTATCCCTTAATGACATGTCACTAGTATCCTAAACTATTCCTAAGGTTCAACCGGGATTTCGAATGCTGAATTACCATCGAGTCATTGTCGAACTTATTCGAAGTCTTGTATTCACAACTTGTACAATATCAAAGCATTTAAAATACACTTATAATGAAATTTATCACATACGAACTTACCTTGGATGTGAAAACAACGAAATAAGTTGATTAGTCGATAACTTTAGTTTTCCCCCGATCTAGATCCGAATTCCGCTTTTCTTGATCTAAATATATTCAAAATTAACTTATTTAATAATATCTCTATTCAATTTAATCCAAAACACACATTTAACCATATTTACACATATGCCCATGCTAGCCAAATTACTATTATACCCCTAGCAGCCGATATATTTCATTTATTTCACATTTTAACCACAAAGTTTCAACATTTCTCAGTAAATCCTTATTTTGCATTTTCACTAAAAATCATTTAACAAAACTTGTATATTTCACAACAAACATTCATAATCTATCATCAAACATCAAAACACTCATATATTCATTAATGGTATCATTCAAAATCTTGAATAGTTTTGCAAAATAGTCCCTGAGCAAACTAGACCTAGTTGCAACGATCTCAAAAACATAGAAATCATTAAAAACCGAGTCAAAATCACTTACATGCTAGCAATTGAAAGTGTCGAATGCTTCAAGCTCTCTAATGGTTTTTCAAACCCATATTTCGATGGTGAATACTTAGTGAAGAAGATGATACAACATTTTCTACTATTTTACTAAGTTATTTTATAATTTACATATTAATCTTTAATATTAATCACTTAAATCACTTATTATAAGCCCATAAATGTCCATTTAGACAACCAATGGTCTAATTACAACTTAAGGGCTTTAACTTTAAGGTTCTATAGCTATTAGACACCTTTAGCTAGTAGAACACAACTTTTACACTTTACGCAATTTAGTTCTGTAGTAGCCCAAATTTGACCAGGCTGTAAACCAAATAAATAACGAATAAATATTAAACAGTCCACAGTCCATTTATAATAGCCCGTAGGCCCAAAACCAAACACTATAGCCTAACTACCCTATACCCATTACACCCCACTTAGCCCAGGACAAAAGTGGCCCAACTGGCCCAACTTGTTACACTAAGGCATGAAACCTCAGGGTTTCTGCCTTTCTCCTCATGCCGCAAACAGAAGGTTCCAGAAGCCAAGCCTCATGACCGCCGGTTCTGCCGCTGTTCAGCTACCCCATCAAGGCCACGATTCTAGGCTCCGAGTCACGCGGAGATCAATGCCACTAGTGGACCATCGTCGAGCCTTTGCCACCGCCGGATTTCTCGCAAATACCTGCAAAACAAGACAAAGGACACGAAGCAGAAAAGGAAACACAGCAGATACATAGAGCAAGAAAAAGGAAACTCAGCAGATCACGGTCAAAGATACAGTGGACAAGAAATGGAAAGAAATCTTTGATTTCTTTCTAGTTTATGTAATAAACAGTGGCTATAAAATCCCGAACGAAAAACAATGTAAAGGACCCTTTTTAATAGAATAAAAAGATATATTCACAGATATTCATTCAGAAATATCAACAGTCTCTAAAAAGGTGATTTACGTCGTATATCATATGCTTTATTTTGAATATATACGAACTGTTCTAACTTGCATGAGGAAGGATCTAAGGGAAGAGAGATTACCTGTGGAAGGACGAAGGTTTTAAGCCTTCAGACCACCGTATACGATGGCGCGTGAGACGCGTATTCAAGCACTGCACCGTGGCCGAAAGTCGGAGCTGGGACCTCTCTCTTCCCCTCTGCAGAGCATTTTTTTTTGTTTTTTAAGACCAGTGATAAAATGATCTTTAAGCTGCAAAGTTGGCTTATATAGCCTCTTCGAAACGACATCGTTTCTGCTTATCTCAATAAGCTCAAAACGGTGTCGTATTAGGCCATAGGATCCGCGCGTTGACCCGATCACCCGGGGAGGATCTGCGTGTTTTTTTTAGAATTGGGTTAATTACCCAATCGGTCCTTTTGCCTATTTTAATTTATAATTACGTATTATTTTTATTTTTTGATTTGGCCCTAATATTTTACAATTGTTTCAATTTAGTCTCGACAGTGGTTAAATTACATTTTGGGAAACGTTGCCGTTTTAAGAAATAGGGCAATTTGCCCAATGAGTCCCTCTTGTTTTACGCGCGTTTTAATTAGGGCCTTAATTCACTGTTATTTCTTTTAAATTTCCCCTGTGATTTTATTGAACTTCAAATTTAACCCTATATATTTATTATATTGTTATTTGTTTTATTTTTAGTCTTATTTTCATATTATATATTATAAAATTATTTTATTATATATTATTTATATTATTATTATATATTATTTTTCACAAGTTATTATTATTTTACATCATTATTTATATATTATTGTTATATTATATGTTTATTATATGTTATATATTATTTTATATTATATATTATAATTATTTTTTATTTTTATATTATTATACATTTTTACCTATATATTATTATCGTTGAAGGTTTTAAACTGGTATTATATATTTATTTTTATTTATATGTTAATAATTATTTTTATTTATATTCTATTATTACACATTTTGAAGATATTATAATATTATAATACATAGATTTCATCATTAATTATTCACTTTAAATTCATATTTATATATATATATATTATATAATTATTTCATTATAAATATAAATTCTTTTGCATATTTTATATTCTATACGTTACTTTACTAAAACAATATCTTTTGTATTTTTAAATTATTATGCTTATAAATACATTTTTATTATATATTATATTTTAAATTTATTATTAAATATCACATTTTTATTATTTGTTTATATTGTACATATATTTTTTTAAAACTTTTGTTTTTATTATTATACAATATTTATTTTTACTTTAGTATTAATTATTGTTATGTTATATGTTATACCTTAGACTTTTATATTTTATTTTCAAATGAATATTTTTTTTTATATGTACATTGATATATTGTATATCACGCATCATTTATATGATTAAATATATGTTGAATTATATGTTTAGGGATTCTTATCTATTTCTTCTTTAATGTATATTCCGCTTTATGTATATTTTTCGTATTAAAAATTGTCATGTTTTATATATGTTGATTAGTGTAAGGTATTTATGCCGTTATGCTCTTACTTTCCTATCATAGTAACATATTATCTCGTATGTTATGTTAATATGCTCCTTCATGCATCGATTTTTTTTTAAAAAAAAACGAGACTTCAAATTTTTCAAACAAATAAAAAGGCAATGCTCGGTGTTTGGAAACTTCGCAAAAAGTAGTGCCCTAACTTATTGGGTTGCAACTTTTCTCGTTGAGTTCGAATAATCAAGTACCCTTCTAAGTTTTAAAGGTTTTCCAAATGCAAGCCACTATCTTGGAATTTCAAAGCAATATGTCCTAACTTATTGGATATAGCGTTTTGTGGTTTCAAGATAGAAATTTCCAAAAAGGTTAACTTAATGTCAATACTTTGATACGAGTGAACCCCAATTTTCAAAATTAAAATATTTTAAAGAGGACTACATCTTAAGATTTTTAAATTTCCGACATTAAAGACACTTGATAATCAATTAGATACCAATTTTTGGGCGTTATGAGGGTGTTAACCCTTCCTCAAACGTAACCGACTCCCGAACCCGTTCTTTTATTTCGTAGACCAAAACTAATGATTTTAAAACAAAATGTTTTAAAGGTGATCCAATCACACCTAAAAAGATTGGTGGCGACTCCTGTTTTCGTTTTTAAAGTCGACGCCATTTTTTCCAAAACACATAAAAAAAATGGTTTCGACAAGTTCTTTTTATCAAATTGACTAATCAAACGATAAAATTTCTTAATGAAATTTTCACACAAACATATTATCATACTGTAGGTATTAAAATAATAATAAAATAATTATTCTGACTTTAGATTTGTGGTCTCAAAACCATTGTTCTGATTTAACTAAAAACGGGCTGTTACAAGCGGATTATACTAGTTATAACCCATCTCCTTAGTAATAATAATAACGTCCTCCTTCTCATCCACTATACTCTGTCCACTCTGCCTTGCTTCTCTATGATTTCTGCGAGCTGTACTTTCAATCTTACTGTTAAATAATAATGGTCCTGACGGGTTTCTTCTAGTCATAAACTAAAGGAACTTGCCAGAAGCAAATAAAAGAAAAATTAGAAAACAAAAATTAAACTAAAAACAAAAATATAATGCAATAAAAATAAACGGCTAAATTAATAGAAATCAAGTGTTCCTAATATTTTAGTCTCCAGCAACGGCGCCAAAAACTTGATGGTCACTAAACTAACTATAATTACGACTAAGGCAAGTGCAACAATCGAACAATAGTATAGTTATGGTGAGTAGGAAATATTGTATCCACGAGGACTAAAAGTACTAGTAATTACCATTATTTCTATTATTTAGCCGACAAATTGGAGTGATTGTTTTTAATCTAAAATTACTAAACTAATCTAACTAAGAACGCAACAAAGAATGAAATAGGAAAACAATCGAAGATAAGCAATGGGATAGACAATACCCAGGAAAGAATCCGCCTAAACTTCACCTATTATTATGAATCTGAATTAAACGATTTATTCACTTCTATCTTGATCCGTAGAAATCCCTAAATTATATTAAGATAACTTCGAGAGTAAGAAAAACTGACTCTAGGTTGATTAATTGAAATATCTTTCTAATTAACACCCTTATTGTCGCATTAACTCGATCTATGGATTCCCTTATTAGATTTAACTCTAATCCAGTAGATTTATGTCGTCCTATTTCTAGGATTGCATGCAACTCCACTCAATTATGCTAGATCTACTCTTAAACAGGGACTTTTCTCCACTGAAATAACCACATTAAACTTGGATTAATATTCCAGACATATTAAAACAAGAAATAAACATACATAATTAAGAACTGAGATCAAGTACTTATTGCGTAAATCAAAAATCAAATAATAAGATTCATCATAGGTTTCATCTTCCCTAGATATCTAGGGAATTTAGTTCATAATCCTAAATAGAAACATCTCAACGTTAGGATAACAACAAGACATAAAGAAACTCAATAAAACTTCAAAGGAAATTAAATAGAGATCTTCGATCTTGAAGGAGATTCGCTTACGTGTTGATTCCGATAGTGTTCTTCGAGTGTTCTCTTTAATCTTTTTTGAGTGCCTCCTTAGGTTTTCTTCTTATTGGTGTTTATAAACTTTTAAATGCCCAGAAAGCCTAAAAAATGAGTTTTTCCTCGTATTTAGTAAGCAAGGTGCGATATTGACACAAGCTGGCACATGGGCATATGGTCAGCCCGTGTGAAAATGCCCAGGCCGTGTGGATCCTGGAAACAACTCTATTTGTTTGATTTTGGCTCGTTTTTTGCTCCTTTTGCTCTCAAATGCTCTCCTAAGTATAGAAACATGAATTTAAATGATTAGTAGTATCAAATTCACTAATTTACATAATTAATCATCCAAAAACGCATTAGGAATAGGATTAAAATATGTTACTTTTACAGCTTATCAAGAACACAAAAATTTTGTTTACTCAATTTGATTTACGTACATCTACTAGTCTAGCTTAATAAGTAAACATAATGTCTTTAATCTCAATACAACAAGTGATTTAAATTTAATCACAACCTAATATAACAACCACTTTTGTACCTAAAAATTTAACTCACTCACATTTAAGTTACTCTTTTGAAAATTTAGGTTGTAAAATGAAGCAATAAAATTGTTTTACACTCTCACAAAAATGTTCCTTTATGAATTAAAAAGAGTTTTAAATACTCTGTGACAAAATCAATACAAGTCTCTTATATATACAAAAGGTTTGAGACTTGTTAACATACTAGAGATCAATTTAATTTTAATTCCTATTAAACAATAGCTAAAATAACTAACTACAATATGTTAATAAATACCAAAGTAAAGTGGATTATTAAGAGCTATGTTTCCAATGTTCTTGATTCAATCTCTACAAAGCAAGGGATTCAACATGTAAAATCATATTCGATCCAATCCAATCTTTAAAGACTCGTTCCACAAGATGGATCTTCAAATATAGGTCAACATATGTCCACAAAATCATTTAAGTCATTGTCCAGTTGATTTGGTTAAAAAATTTTCCAACTACAAACAAGGTAAGTTATGTTTCTTATCAAAGTGCTAATTGAAGTGGCCACTTCTGTTGGAACTTGATAACCACAAAAAACTTGCCTCGATGATAAAACATCTATCAATGTTGAATAAGCCTTTCCTATTTAGAGCACAAATACATCTTGACAGAGTAACTTTTAATCCATTTTAATCTGGCCAAATATCATCAAATCAATCATCATTAACATAAGGATACAAAATATCACTAAGTCAACTCACATATTCATGGATTGCATATCTTAATTATAATATATAATCAATTGTCCTTAATATAAGGATACAAAAGATCATACAGTTAGCTCATATATTCATGGATTGCATATTTTAATGTATAAGGTAAACAAACCACATAAGAATTCTTGAAAAATAATATTGCTTGATTCAATCTCTTCTTTAATGATAAACGCGAGATTGGCTACAAGCAAATCATCAAAATATTTTGGTCAAACATGCCAAAAATTAAGGTAAGTTATGTGCCTGGTGTAGGGATAGTCGAAGTGGCCACTTTCGTTGGCACATACATAACCACTTTAAAAACTTACCTCAACAACTCCCTTTGACTTTTTTTACCAAAAACCCTACAACCAATTCTTCAAGCAATAAACGCAACACAAGCTTCATCAACATCAAGTGTGACACTCCCCCTCAAACTCAGCTTATTCTCCCCTTTTTTGGACAAAAGTCCAAATGAATTTAGGGTAATTGCAACCGAAGAAACATCTATATAAGTTGAAGTTTTATCAACAACAAAAAATAATGACATGTGATTAGCATCATGAATAAACAAATCAAATAATAACAACAACAAGCATAGAAAATAAAAACTCTCTATTTAATACCATCAACACTCTCTCTTTTAGTTGTAGCATCAATGCACTTCCCACAATAAGATGTTTCAGTAGGGAACATAACGGATACCAACTCATCAACACTTTTGTATGTGGGAGATGTAACTCGTGAAACAACAACAATTTTTACCATGAGATCCTGAGGGAGTAGTAATATCTTCATGTCAATATCCAAAAGTTGTTGCATCAGTTGCCACTTCACTCTTTACTTGTTCATCAATCAACTGTTGATATTTTTTCACCGATATTTATTTTTGGTTGAACCTTGAGTGAGTTGCAACCTGTCTTTTAACACTTCCCCTTAGATTTTTTTAACATCTTATAACAATGTGGTTTGATATAATCAACCATGCTACAATAATGGCAAATAATCCTTAAGTTTTCACATTCCTTCATTTCATGTAATGACATTTCATTTTTCCTCCATACATTTTCTTACTTCCAACTTCGCGATGTGCCACGAGAAGTGAGCACTTCCATTGACACTTCAATTTTTCAAATTTGATCTTTCAAAATTTTGAAAAATACTCTGCAAAAGAACACTTCAAAAGCACACCATTATTGTCCATGTATGGCAAACTTTAAATAGGCTTTGTATAATTTTATCCCAAGTCGAACTAGGATAGGGCAATAGTTTTCAACACATCCAATCTTACTTGATGTAAATATTGATCAGCTCATTGGCAAATAAGTCTCTTGCTTGAAGTAAATCTGATCAATGACTTATCCTTTAAGATGTCAAGAAATTCTAGTTAGTATAAACCTCTTCTATTATATTTCCATGAGTCAAAATTGTCAACAACACAAGATATATTTTGACTACACTGAAAACAACAATAAAAGTTTCCAACATGTCCACTTATGCACGGAGATTTTAGATGTAATATTCTTTTGTTTGAATATATGTGCACGTGTGTTTAATATCTATAAAAATGATCTTGAGAGGTTTTGATTTTGAAGAAAAGGAGAAGGGAGAAAAATAAATTGAGAAGAGAGGAAAATAAATAAGAAAAAAGAAAGTAAAAGAAGATTTATTACATTTCTCAAAAAAGAAAAAGTATAGCGACTATTTATATACTTTGATATAAAGTTTTTGTCTAAAATAATGATATTAACGTGTCACATTAGCTTGCTATTATGTTGTTAATAAGAGTTAACAAGTTAATGACTATAACATAACAAATTGATAATGTTAGTGATCGTATAATATTTTTTTCAAGTTTGATAAGCAAAACATAATTTAAACTATACTAAATTACTAAACCTAATGAATATATTGATATTTCAAAAAAGCTATAAGTTACTTCTTTATAAATTGGGTTAGTGGACTATAACCATTTATTTATTGTCCACTTCGATAGTTTTTAGGGGTGTGTATAATAAAATTAAAATTAAATTAATTAAATGGACAATATTAGTTTAATAAATCAGTCTACCTCTGAAATTTGTCTTATCAAAATCATTTAATTTTTTTAAATATCTGTTATATATTAATTTGGTTTGAAAGCAATTTATTATTAACTAATTAGTTGAAATTAATAATAAATATTATATTTTATATAAAAATAAAATTATAATAGAATGGACCCTACAATCAATTGAATTAATCAAATTAGTTTGTTCCAATTAATTATTTTCGCAAAAAGTTTGATTCTATTAATAGTAAAATATTTTAAATTTTTTATTAATTCGATTAATAACAATTGATTTTAAATATTAACTAACTCATCTTTCGTTGTAAGTAATAGCTTCATCTAAATAAAAGTTCAGTTGATTCAACGGCCTAAATCAAATACTATAGTATCATTGGGGATTCTAAATAGAGCCTAACACACAATTCTGTTTGATCCTAAGCATTAGAAATAAGAAATTTGTTTTGGAATTTAGTTTATTTATTTTTATTTTTAGGAATTTAGTCACTCTACTTTTTAGATTTTAGAATTCAAGTACAATTACTAATAAAGTTAAATTTTTTTATTAAATATATTGATATGACATTTTGAAATTAAAAAAATTGATAGCCATGTAAAACAAATAAATTTAAAATCCAAAAAAGAAAAGGGAACAAATTCCTTCAAATAAATAAAAAAAGGAATTAAATTCTAAAGGTATGAAGATTACAAGGACTTAAAGCATATTTTAACAAAAAATAAAACATGCAAAGACGAGCGGCAAGCGTGATGGGTTTTTCGCTATTCTATTTTTAGTACCACTTGCTAAACCCACTTTGCCTCCATTCTAAAAAATCGATGCCCCGTTCCACAGACAACGTTCTCTGTGCTTATTTCTTCAGTTTGATTCCCTCCTCATCCATTTTCATGGTATGTTCTCGTTTCAGTTAGCATTTTATTTGTTTGTTCCTATATTAGATTAAGAATTTATTAAGTTTATTTTTTTTGGATGAATGGTGAAATCCATTAATCTTAGAATTCAGTTAAACTACTACAAAAGAACAAAAAAAATATTGTACAGTAACTTTAAGCTATACAATTAAATTAACCAATGATACCCCAAAAAGCACAAAGTGAAGCATTAACAGCATCAGTTCTATTGATTGGTCTTCCTCCTAAATGAGCCTGCACAATCTCTTCAATCTGTACCAAGACAACATCTTCAGTCCAGAAAGATGCACCAAAAAACCTCTTGTTTCTCTATCTCCATATAACATATAAATATGCACTCCAAGCAAGCTTGTGTATAGCAACAAGCAAGGACTTTCCTTTTAAGTTTCAATATCGCCCAAGTTAACTCTTACCTCCAAGTTCCCACAGCCCTAAGAATGGAGGAAAGGTGCAAAACTGACTGCCACACCTTCCTTGAAAAATTGCATTCAAAGAAAATGTGATCACATCTCTCTACAGCATCCATATAGAAAAAGCAACAAGTATCAACAAAAATCTGAAAAGAAAGCAAACAGTCCTAGGTTGGGAGTCTATTAAGAATGATCATCCAAGCAATAAGAGAATGTTTGGGAATATGTAAAAGGAACAATAGGAAATGGGGCCATTCCACCTTCATGCCACGAGTTCTAATTGCCTCTCATAATCGAGAAGTACTTACTTTAGCATTAGCAAACTGTTGAGAAGTGATTGCAACCAAAGGCTTCAACTTAAGCATCCTTCACCAATTCTAGCTACTCATTGATGTAGGAGCCACATCTAGAAAAAATCCCTTTAACACATATTCACTAACCCAAGCGATTCAAAGAGACCTCTCTCCTGTAGGCAAGGCACGGATAAGCTATAAAATACAAGTTTGATTCCATTCTACCACATTTTTTTAGTCCTAAACCCCCTTAGGTTTAGGTAAACAAATCGTCTTCCAACAAATACGAGCCCCTCGACTCGAGCCAACCTTCTATTTCCAAAAGAAGCTAAGACAATATTGATAGACCTTCTTAAGAACACTCTTAGGCATTAGAAATTGACGACTCCAATAGGCTTGCACACTAAAGATCACAATCTTAATGAGTTACAATCTACCAGCATAACTCAAGTGCTTAGTAGACACCCTTGAGTCCTGTCCAGAATCCTATTAGTTAAAGCAACACAGCCAGACTGAGACAGCTTTTGAGAAACAAGAGGAACACCAAGGTACCTCATTGGTAGCCTACCAACTTTAAACCCTATGCAAGTAGTCATGAGAGTCAACTCCTCTTGAGGCACCCCAACAACAAATAATTCACTTTTGGAGACATTGAGTTGCAACCCAGAAAGTAAGCAAAACTACTGAAGAACACAATAAAAACCAGCCACCGAATTAGCAGTGCCCTTAGAAAAATAAGAAGATTATCGACAAACATTAGATTAGTCAACTGCACTCGAAGACATTTAGGATGATACTTGAAAAGAGTATTTATGGCAGCAACATCCAATAACCTGGACAACACATTCATTGCAAGCATAAAGAGGTAAGGAGACAGAGGATCTCCCTACTGAATACCTTTCCTCCCTTGAAAGAACCCCACAAGGCTTCTATTAAGGGAGACAAAGAACCGAGGAGTAGTTAAATAAACTTCAATCACTTAAAGAACTTTTAAGGAAACCCTTGAGCTCTAAGTACTGAAAGCAAAAACCTCAGTGCAAATAATAAAACGCCTTTTGAATATCAACCTTCAAAGCACATCTAAGAGAAATATGTCTTCTACCATACCCTTATATTAGCTCATGAGCTAACATGGTATTATTAATGATACTACACCCAATAAAAAAGGCACTCTCAATATTAGAAATCAAAGCAGGCAGAAAATGAGAAATTCTATTAACCAAAACCTTGATTATGCATTTATAAACTACACTACAACAAGAAATAGATCGAAAATCCTTTACATAGCTAGGATTATCACACTTGGGAATCAAGGAAATTGAAGTAGCATTAAAGGCAGTTAAGAGAGTGGAGGATGCAAAAAAGTACTGGACAACCTCAAGAAAATTAGGCCCCACTATACCCTATGCAGATTTGAAGAAGAAAGCTGTGAAACTGTCAAGACTAGGGGCTTTCTCACTCCTCTACCCAAAAATAGTTGTCTTTATCTCCTCATTGGTAATAGGGCTAGTCAACACATGATGAGTATCATTAGACAATTTAGGCAGTAACTCTTGAAACAAAGAATCTAGGCATTCAACAACATTGGAATCAACTGCACAAAGAAGATTTTGATAAAACCCCAAAATCTCTGCAAAAATTTAATCAAAAGATTCTAACCAATTACTAATTATAACAAAAAGAGAAGTAACAGTGTGCTTATTCCTCTTAACTTCAACAATATTATGAAAAAGATTTAGTGCATTGATTCCCCTCATTGATTCACTACACTCGAGCTTTTTGTCAATAAACACATGCTTCAGCCTCTTGCAAAACCAAAAGATCAGCTCTCACCTGATCAATATGACCATTTCTAACTAGATCACCTCGCAACAAAGCAAGTTGCAAGCTCTCTAGCTCTTCAACCTTAGCCTTAACTCGAGTAGAAATATTACCAAAAGCCTTAGTGTTGAGCATCTTCAAGATAAGCTTAAGTCTATTAAGCTTGGTAAATAACTTCAACATAGGATCACCTACCACAGCAGGCTACCAAGATTTAGTAACAAGCTACAAAAACCTATCATGCTTAGCCCAAAAATTAAAAAACCAAAAAGGCTTTGGCAAGGATTACACAGGTCGCTCCAACCAGACAATAGAAGGACAATGATTCGAACAACCAAGAATAGCAAACTCAACCCATGAATGAGGCAAAAACTATAACCAAGCTGCATTAACAAGAACTCTGTCAAGCTTCTTCACAATTGGCCTATCCAATTGATTATTAGACCAAGTGAAAACAAGACCAAAATAAGCATGATCAAGTATTTCAATCTACCTAACCAGAGCTTGAAAATCTTTCCTATCAAAGTAAAAGACTGAGAATTATTGAAAAAAAAATCTCTTCAGGCGGAAGCTTGACATTAAAGTCACCGCCTAACAACTATGGAGCATCACCAACATGGCCACTCATAGAACACAAGTGAGACCATAGCTCTCGACTAGAAACACCATCATTACAAACACAAACAGCTGAAAAGAAGACTTTATGATGTTGCACTTGCATACTGCATGTAATACATTGACCAAAGACATACAACATATCCACAATACAAGCACTCTTCCTAATAAGCAAAATTCTACTATTAACAACATGGTCATAATTGCAAACAAAGTACCACCCCTAAAAATACTTCCCCAAAATAACTAAAGTATTATTCCACTTAACTCTAGTTTCGAACAAACAACAAACATTAATCTTCAATCTAACTAACCTATCAACTACAAGTTTTTCCTTAAGAGGATTATTAAACCCTCTAATATTCCAAAAGAGAATAATCATGGAACACAAGGAGAATGTGCACCTCCTTTACCACCTCTTTTTCCTTGCCCTTTAGTAGGAGAATTATTCATCTTCTTCTTATCTTTGTCAAGGTTTTCTTGCTTTGTAGCTATCAAAGATCTCAATAGAGGAGCTACTGCCAGCGAGGCCAACCTAGGCTTCCGAGGAAAAAACTCAAGTTGTTCAGTTTCATTATCATCATCAATAACATCTTGCTCAACATCAATATCATTAGTAACAACATCATTAGAATCCACAAGCCAAAGCCTCAAATCTATTATTAGATCCCACAAGACAAACATACTTCAATTTAAGAGTAGGGGAAAGATCCACAACCACGACTTTACCCTTAAAAGAAACTTCAAAAGTTGAAGTCAAAGCTGCACCACCACCAGGAGCACTCTCATTTCGAACCGCAACAGATTTTTTAGGAATAGAAATTTCAGCAATGTTTGCACCATCTAACTTAACTCTCCAAACTTTCACCTCATTTTTCTTAGAACAGTGCTTACCAAAATGACTGAAAGGTTGACACTATAAACAACGCATCAGCAGCCATGGTACTTCAACTCCAATAGAAATAAAAGAACCATCACACAATTCAACATTAATAAAACGAGGGAGTTCAAAATCAACAGAAATCTCAACACACACCTTCGTATAAACAAGACGTTGCAAAGTTGTGATATTATCCATGTAAAGGGGAGTACCAAGTGCACTTGTAATGTAGCTAAGCCTTTTTTGAGTAAAAAGCTCTAAAAGGACTCGACTTAAATGAACCTAAATTGGCATACTATCAAAGGAGAAATCCAATCTCTGGAGATTAAGCTCTCACTTTCTCAGCACCATCGACTTGCTCTGGATGTGCCAAGGGCTATGATCTAGAACCCAATCTCGAGCAATAGAAGAAGAAAATTAAAAAATAAATAGATTTTCACCTACCATCTTGACTTCAACAGCCCGCTGTTTACTCCATAGCATATCGACCAACTTCTACAGAGAACCAAAATTAGGAGGCCACCCAAGAAATTGAACCACAAGCGAGTGATGCCACCTCCAAATCCCTTCATCAAATACCACAGCTAGAGGTTTGACAGTAATAAAACCACCATGGACTTTCGGTGGAAAAAACTCCAAACTTTACTCAGAAGATGAATAAAAAAGCTTCCTTCAATCCAGAGCTTGTGAAGAGAACATAACACAAAATCAAAGCCAAGAAGCAACAATAACAAAAAATCAATAAGAAAATGAAGAAAATTAAGCCAACCCCCTCCCAAATCAAGAAGAAACAACAACGAACCAAAAGAACTCCTTGGTGCCAAAAGCCAGCTAATGTGCACCGAGATAATTCTCTTAACGTAATCCCTAACTCCGAACACTAAAAAGAAGCTTTGTTTCTACTCTATTAATTTATTAAGTTTACTCTTAAGATAAGTAATGATTTAATTAGCAACTGAGTTGAATTCTAACTCATTTACGTTCTGTTGTATTTGTAGCTTCTTAGCTTTTCAAGGGGAACTATTTTGTATTCTTTTTTGGTTATTCTTTTAGCTTATTTTAAGTTCCTTATATATGAAATTTTATCAAATACTTCGTGCTCATAATATTAGATGCAGAAGTTTGAATTGGGTTTATAAATATATTATTAAAACATTTCGCTGAATTTATGATCTTTAGTCTCAAGATAAGTTTTTAACTGTGAGAAGCTTGGGGTGCGGATGAATAGGTGACTTTGTTCTTACTACTATTGAATAAGTAGTTTCTAGTTTTTGGGACTATGGCTTTGATATCTCAAGAAGGATTATGCGTTCTATTGGGTTATTGTCTGCCTTGGGGATAAGCAATTCCGCAATTGTCACATCTCGTTCATGTCATGCTTTGGGTAAGAATAATATACTAACTTGACAATGTTGTTCATTTGCTTATCTGTGATTTCAGTACTTGACATACCTTTTTTTTTCTTACTAACTAGACTCTAGTGTCCGTATTTCGGTAGATAACATACCTCTTATAGAATATTTTAGCTTTTCTGATAAACCATAATATATACATATTTTTACCCCATACTTGGCATATTTAGTGATGATTTTTCCTTGGTTTCATTGAATTTGATGCTCCTAATCCTTTAAATTCATTATTTATACTTAGTTGAGCATAGGAAGGCGAAAAGAGCAAGAAACGAGACAAAAACGGGCAAAATGGGCCTAATTCAAAATTTTACACGGGTGATCCACACGCCCGTGTGTCATGGCCATGTCGACATGAAATCAAGTCAGAATTGCACACGGCCTGAGCACTTGCACAAGGGCGTGGCACACGACCGTGTCCCTGTCAAGCCCAAGTCTAATTCTACTCGAAAAAGGTCAATTTTGAGGGTTTTGAAGCATTCCAAAGTCTATATAAACACCCTAGAAGAGAATGAAAAGAAAAGTCACAGGGTAGAAGGCAGAAAATACTCAAGGACAGCCATCGGAATTAGCTCAAAAGTAGGATCTACATCAAGACTGAAGATTTCTATCCAATTTCCTAGAAGTTCTTTGGGTTTCTTTATGTTTTGTTATTTTTCAATTTTTGAGATGTTTTCCATTATTATGAACTAAACTCCCTAAATACCTAAGGGAGATGAAACCTAAGACGGATCTTATTATTATTTGAGTTATATGATAAATACTTGTTCTTATTCTTAATTGTGAAATTAACTCTTGCGTTAATATTCCAGGATATTAATTCAGGTTTTTTTGATGTGCTTATTCAGTGAAGCAAAAGTCTCTGTTTAAGAGTAGATCATTCATAATTAAGCGGAGTTGCATGCAATCCTAGAGATAGGATGACATAAATCTGCCGGATTAGAGTCAAATCTAACAAAAGATTCATAGATCGAGTTAGTGCGACAATAAGGGTTTTAATTAGAAAGAGATTTCGATTAATCAACCTAGAGTCAGTCGTTTTTAGTCTCGAGAGGGATATTAACATAAATTAGGGATTTCTACGGATTAAGTCAAGTGAATAAATCGTCTAATTCAGAAGTAATAAGCGAATTCTAGGTGGATTCTTCCTTGGGTATTGTCCTCTCCATCGGTTTTCCAAAATTATTTTCCAACTTCAATCTCTGTCGCAATCTTAGTTAATTAGATAATTAGTTTTGGATAAAACATTCTCTAAATTGTTAGGTTAGATAATAAAAAGATAGTAATTACTAGTACTTTTAGTATTTATGGATATGATATTTCCGGTCTCACCATAACTATACTATTGTTCGATAGGTGCACTTGCCTTAGTCGAATTTTTAGTTAGTTTAGCGAACATCAAGTTTTTGGCGTCGTTGCTGGGGACTAAGATATTAGGAACGCTTAATTTTTATTACTTTAGCCATTTTTTTATTTTTATTGCAACTTAATTTTTTTTTATTTTTAATTACTAAATTTTCTTTTATTTACTTCTGGCAGGTTTTTATAGTTTATGACTAGAAGAAACCCGTCAGGACCTCTACTTTTCGACAGTGAAATTGAGAGCACAGCTCACAGAAACTTAAAAGAGATAAGGCGAAACCTACAATACATAGAGGAAGGGCGAGATAACCATACTACAACCGAGGAGATGGCTAAAAATCAGAATAATCTGCTACCTCTTGTGGTTGCTGCAAATCCAGTAGATCGGAATCCTACTCCTCGTACTATGTATAATTATGCTAAGCCTACTTTAGCAGGAACTGAGCCGAGTATAGTTAGACCTACTGTTGCTGCAAATAATTTTGAACTGAAACCTAACACGATTCAAATGATACAATAGTTTGTTCAGTTTGATGGTTTGTAGGACGAGGATCCAAACACTTATTTAACAAATTTTCTAGAATTCTGTGACACTTTTAAGATCAATGGCTTTTCTGAAAATGCCATTCGCCTTCGGTTATTTCCCTTTTTATTGAGAAACAAGGCTAAACAGTGGTTGAACTCGTTATTTTTACTTGGCAACAAATGACTGAAAAATTTTTACTTAAATATTTTCTACCGGCTAAAACAGCTAAATTGAGGAATGATATCTCTTCTTTTGTGCAGATGGATCTAGAAACTCTTTATGATACATGAGAGAGATACAAGGACTTATTAAGAAGGTGTCCTCACCATGGGTTACCTCTATGGCTGCAGGTTCAGACTTTTTACAACGGTGTGAACCCCTCAACAAGACAATTGATCGACGCAGCCGCCGGTGGAACTTTAAACAACAAAACACCTGAAGAAGCTTACGAATTTATTAAAGATGTCACTGAATAACTATCAGTGGCAAGTAATGAGAACAAAGTCGACAAAAGCAGCCAGTGTTTTCAACCTCGACGCGGTCACTATGCTATCTAACTAGGTAAAACTTTTAAATAAAAAGATTGATGGTTTGTATGACTCTACTTAGGTACATCCAGTGATGATGTGTGATTCAAATGGAGGAGGAGCGCACAATACAGATTATTCATCCTTTAACCCTAGCACCGAGGAGGAATAAGTCCACAATATGGGTAATAATTCTAGACCTTAAAATAACCCGTATAGTAACACTTATAATGCAGGTTGGAGGAACCATCCCAATTTCTCGTAAGGTGGTTAAGGAAATCAAAGGCCATAATATCCTCCAGGTTTTCAACAACCACTTTACCAACAAGAGAAGAAACTGAACCTTGAAGAGATACTCACAAAATTCATCTCAGTGTCAGAAACTCATTTTCAGAATACCGAAATAGGTCTTAAAAATCAACAAGCGTCGATTCAAGGGCTCGAAACTCAAATAGGATAGCTTGCTAAGTTGATCTCTGAATGGCCACAAGGTGGCCTACCAAGTAACACTGAAACTAACCCAAGGGAGCAACTTCATGCCATTACTATGCACAATGATGAAGGGTTAGTTGAAGTTGAACTGAAACCGAGGCAAGACAATATGGAAGATAAAGGTAAGGTTGATGTAAGCAATGGTACATAAAAACCGATAAGTAAGGAGTATAAACCTCTTGTACCATACTCTAAAGCAACAAGGAAAGACCACATGGACGAACAATTCGGTAAATTCCTTAACTTATTAAAAAAGTTGCATATTAACTTACCATTTATTGAAGTACTTTTGCAGATGCCAAACGCAGTGAAATTTTTAAAGGAGCTTTTGGCTAATAAAAGAAATTTAGATGATGCGTCGCACGTGGAATTAAACATAGTTTGCTCAGCCATTCTACAGAATAAGCTACCCAACAAACTAAAAGATCCAGGGAGTTTTACTCTTCCCTATTTAATTAGTAGTTTAAATATTAAAAATGCGTTGGTTGATCTAGGGGCAAGCATTAATGTCATGTCTTATAAAATGTTTAAACAACTCAGTCTTGGGAAACCCAAACAAACTAGGATGAGCAATCAATTAGCAGACAAAACAATTAGATTTCCTAGGGGTATTATTGAAGACGTGCTTGTCAAAATTGTTAAATTTATATTCCCAGTTGACTTCATTGTTCTAGACATGGATGAGGATAGTGACTACCTTTAATTTTAAGACGACCATTTTTAGCAACTGCTAAAACTATAATAGATGTTGGCACAGGTGAATTGATACTCCGTGTAGGAGATGACATGATTACACTTCAAGCTCGTGATTCTGATAATATATCTAGTAATCGAGATTATTGTTTAAGTTCTGTTAACTCGAGTAACATTATGGCTCAAACTTCTTTTCAGGAAACCCCTAGGAAGAACGTGATAAAGCCACATTCTAGCCCATGTGACAAAAATAGAACGAGTCATGAGGAATGAAGAATACAAATTGATAAAATAGATGAATAGCGGACACATGTCAAGGAGAAACCAAAAGTACGCGAGGAATCAAAGCAACGCCATGATGAGCGTAGGGATGAAACAAAGTAATTTAAGGTCGAGGATAGGGTATTGTTAGAGGAAAAGGACCCTCGAATTGCTACTTCAGCGTACAATACAAACATAGTGATTCCCTTCACGGTATTAAATATCTTCCCACATGGTACAGTCGAGGTAACACATACTGAATTCGGAACTTTCAAGGTAAATAGTACTCGACTCAGACCTTATTTCGATAAAATTGATAACAGAGGTGAGGAGTTTCAACTCCTCAATCCACCGTGACCACACAAAATTGAGGTAAGTGGAGCTTAGACTTTAAATAAGCACTTCTCAGGAGGCAACCCGAGCACTAACACCACTAACTAGTTTATTTTAGCTAATTTTTTTGTATTTTAATGCAGGTATAGTGGCCCACACGGCCTGGACACACAGGCGTGTCCTTGGCCAAGTGGAAACAGGGCTAAAAATCCCCAAGTATCAACCACACAGCCATAAATTCTATCCACATGGGCGTGTCTTAGGCCGTGTGAAAACTGGAGCTAAATTTTTAAATTTTCAAACAAGTCAGAAAGTTACACGGGCAAGGGACACGGCCGTGTGTTCGGAGACACGGGCGTGGGAGAAACGAGCAACAGAGAACACGGTCTTATGACGAATGGACATTAAATTTTCGCGACAAACACGGGCTGAACTCGAGCTACATGGGCGTGTGACATGGCTGTGTGGCCCAACACACATGACCGTGTCCCCTTTTAAACCTCCCAACCCTAACATTTTTTTTGTCTTCTTCTTCTCAAAATTTTCCCCTAATCCCTAGCCGCCGCACCTCCCTTTCCCCCTACTCCGGCCACTACCTAGCTCTTCCCCTTGCTCTCCCCCTTTTTCTTCTTTCCATTCTCTTTCTTTCCCCCTCTTTTCTTTCTTTCTTCCCTCTTTCTTTCCTTTTCTTCCCCCTTTCCCCATTTCTCTCTTAACCGCACAACCACCAGCCCATTTCCCCCACCATCGTAGCTGCGTCGTCCGGCCCCTCACTTGTCGACGTCGCCGTCCATCCAAAGTCCGGTCACCATCCACCACCGTCAGGTTCCCTTTGATACTCCTACTCTTTTATTCCTGTTAATTATTTATTTAATTATTTACTTTATTATCTTTTATTTACTGCATAATTATTACTATTATTAGTTATTTAATCGATTTTTACATTTACCATTTGATTAGTTTGAGTACTGTTTAGTCTACCAAATACTCATTGGCTGATTTCATTATTGCTTATCTTATTCCAATTTGTTCCTACCATTAGGTTTATTCTCTCATTTAGGTATTGTTGTTTATTTCTGCTATAATTAGTTTAGTATGGTTTTTTGTTCTTATCCTTAACTATTATTAGGTCATAACTTATTTTCGTCCCGTTTTATTTTATCCCATTTTCCATACCAATACCACCATATTATTTTTGAATGATTTTAAGTACGCATTGTTTAGAAATAAATTATTATTTAGGATTATTTACACTTTGCATTATCAGCTCTCATTTAAACAATTCGTGATCATTTCCCTATTTACTGACGAACTCTTTTACTTTTATAGGCACATTATGAGGAACACACGTGAAAAGTCCAAAGTCGTTGTCCCCGCGTCTAAAAAGCGAAAAGGTTCTGGCGCAACCTCCTCAAGCGCTTCGATTGAAGCTTGTCACCCTCTACTTCGATTCTCATCAGGCCCACAGGACGACTTATTTTAGCTCTTGCGCGTACGACCGCTAGGAGTGGGCCGCTACATAGATTGGACCGTATTAGAACAGGTCGAACTAGCTGATGAGGTCCGTGCTTTCATTACCACTGCCCCGTAGGATCGGTTCTTTGCAATTATCGAGTCCACCTATTCAGAGCTTACTTTGGAGTTTTGTACTACGTTCCATCTACAGCATGTGATGAATACCCATGAATAGGCCGGTACTATCACTTTCCAACTCGGTGGCTTAGTGCGACATATGAGCATCCCTAAGTTTGGCGCTGTTTTGGGCATCTACACCGATGAGTTTATAGGTGCCAATAACTTTCTTCACTTTTACCGTCACATCCATCACTAACTTTCGTGATGTTGGACAGATCTCACAGCTAGTCAGACCCGTTATGACGCGAGTCGCTCGAAGGCGACGTCTCTTTCTCTGGCTCTACATACATCCACGCCTTATTAGCTCACACATTAACTGGCAGGAAAGAGAGCACAGGAGTTGTAAGAACTACTGACGCTTACTATCTTTGGAGCATGGCGACTGGTCACATCTTTGATTTGGCATACTTCATGCACTTGCTTTTCGCTATCAGACGGACCGCCATAAGACGGGCCCCATTTGCCTTGGCCCCTACGTGACTCAGCTCGCTCGACACTTCGGCCTCTTTGACACTCCAGAGATGTCATCGACACTCACACTAGTAGGCCCGATGTCTCCTCAAGGAATATCTAGTATTCACATGAGGATGATAGAGCGACAATATGGATTCGACCCCCCTCAGTACAAAATCGTCCATTCTGATGACCAAGATGACCTAGATGACATTACTGATGATGTCCCTCCCCCTCACGAAGACCCATACCCACCACCACTACCGAGTCACTACCCTCTTGCTGCCACTTTGACAGATATATCCAAATGACTCACTTGCTTTGAGCAGCAGTATTTTGAGCGATTTGACAGTATCGATGCCACTCTCCGACAAATTTGCCACCACCTCCATATCACTTCTCCAGCGCCACCGACTCACAACTCTGATGATGAGGACCTTTGAGTCCATTATTTTATTATTATTTTTCTTTTTTCTTTTTAATTTTATTTATTTTTGAAGACTTATGTTTTATATTTTGAATTATGTTTATCTTTATGGTTATTATCGAGTGATCCCTTAATTCTCTTCCACAGTTGTGTTTATTTTCTTATTAGTAACTCAGAATCATGTCTTTCATTGGCCTTATTTACAATTCTAGTTTTCGCTCTTCCAAGGATTTCATCTACAAAAAAAATTCAAGGCAGTTTCCCTTCTCTCCCTCTCTTCTGATATTATGCTTATAATTATTATTATCTATCTTCGTACATTGAGGACAATGTACATCTTAAGTGTGGGGAGGTTATTTATGTGACTATCAGAGAATCCCTGAATTTTTATCTTGTTCTCAAATAATTTTCTCATATTACTATTAGAGTGAATTCTGATTGATTTATGATTTTTATTGATATGTTTCGAATTAAAACATAGGTAACTGTGCATTGATTGTTTAAACTTTAAGACATCAGAGGATCAAGCATGATACATTGAATTTTGAGAATTAAAATTGCTAGGTTGTTTCGCTGAATTGAGGTATTATCTTGAAGTTTTGAATTTACAGGATTGACATCAAATACCCATAATTTTTGTGAGATTTTGAGCCTTTTAGAGCATATATCCTTCTTGCTCACTTATTTTATTGGTTATGAGTGTGTCAACATTGATTTGTTATTCTAGAACTTGCTTCGATTATACATGTCGAGACCATACCTTTGATTTGGTATACTGAAATGATAAAGGCACTTAGGTTTTAACCCATTTACCCCATAAAAAGCCTACCTACATAATTGACCCCTAGTGAACCCTTTTGAGTCTTAACTATCGTTTCTTGATTTTCCCCTTAATATTAACCCACAACTTAACCCTTTTTGATTTATTAAGAATTTCTCCCTTTTCATTGACTCCTTTTTATCGAGATTTGATTTGATTAGTTACCTAACTATGTTCGTTCATTTCAGTTACTGAATTATTTCTTATTATGTACTTTCCATTATTGTACTTGTTCTTATTTTAAAAAAGAAACCGTATATTTATATTCATTCAGTTACATATTGTTCTAAAGAGCTTGGATAAGTTAAATTTGTTTTATTGAGAAAAAGCTCACATCATTAGTTTCGAATGGTTCAAATTCTGGCACTTTTTTGTAATTCAGCAATTAGCTTCATTTGTCTAAGTTTGGTAATTTATTTAAATTAATCTCGATTCTAACCCTCTTTTTCAGCCTTTATCCACACTTTTAACCCAAGCCCCATTACAACCCTATTAAAGACCTTTTTATTTGTGTATCATCTCATTATAATGGTGGAGATTTGATTTTTATGCAAGCCTGTGGTAATAACTTTTCATGTTTGACTATTGAGTGCTTAATTATTGAACTTTAAACACTTTAAGTGATTTGAGTGAATCATTAGTGAGAATTTCAACCTTGTCAATTTGGAATTAAAGGTGATTACTTAGATAAAGGGGGATACCTATGATTTTATGATTAAAATGCTCAACTTGGATTGTTTGAAACTTTAATATTCTTTTAGTTAAGCTCTCAATGTATGATTACTTAGGGATTACTTCGAAACATTATTAATGAGAATTATAAGTTGAGAAGGATTTATTTTAATTGTGAGTTGAGGATTTTGCTTGAGGAGAAGCAAATGCTTAAGTGTGGGGATATTTGGTAAACCATAATATATACATATTTTTACCCTACACTTGGCATATTTAGTGATGATTTTTCCTTGGTTTCATTGAATTTGATGCTCCTAATCCTTTAAATTCATGTTTTATACTTAAGTGAGCATACAAAGGCAAAAAGAGCAAGAAACAGGCAAAAAACGGACAAAATGGGCCTAATTCAAAATTTCACACAGCCTGAGCACTTACACATGAGGCGTGGCACACGGTCGTGTCCCTGTCAAGGCCAAGTCTAATTTTACTCGAAAAAGGCCAATTTTGAGGGTTTTGAAGCATTCCAAAGTCTATATAAACACCCTAGAAGAGAATTAAAAGAAAAGACACAGGGTAAAAGGCAGAAAATACTCAAGGACAGCCATCGGAATTAGCTTAGAAGCAGGATATGCATCAAGACTGAAGATTTCCATCCAATTTCCTAGAAGTTCTTTGGGTTTCTTTATATTTTGTTATTTTCCAATTTTTGAGATGTTTTCTATTATTATGAACTAAACTCCCTAAATACCTAAGGGAGATGAAACCTAAGACAGATCTATTATTATTTGAGTTATATGATAAATACTTATTCTTATTCTTAATTGTGAAATTAACTCTTGCGTTAATATTCCAGGATATTAATTCAGGTTTTTTTTATATGCTTATTCAGTGGAGCAAAAGTCCCTGTTTAAGAGTAGATCATTCATAATTAAGCGGAGTTGCATGCAATCCTAGAGATAGGACGACATAAATCTGCTAGATTAGAGTCAAATCTAATAAAGGAATCCATAGATCGAGTTAATGCGGCAATAGGGGTTTTAATTAGAAAGAGATTTCGATTAATCAACCTAGAGTCAGTTGTTTTTAGTCTCGAGAGGGATATTAACATAAATCAGGGATTTCTACGGATTAAGTCAAGTGAATAAATCATCTAATTTAGAAGTAATAAGTGAAGTCTAGGTGGATTCTTCCTTGGGTATTGTCCTCTCCATCGGTTTTCCAAAAGTATTTTCCAACTTCAATCTCTATCGCAATCTTAGTTAATTAGATAATTAGTTTTGGATAAAACATTCTCTAAATTGTTAGGTTAGATAATAAAAAGATAATAATTATTAGTACTTTTAGTCCTCATGGATACGATATTTCCGATCTCACCATAACTATACTACTGTTCGATAGGTGCGCTTGCCTTAGTCGAATTTTTAGTTAGTTTAGCGACCATTATTTTCCAAGGTTTGTTGTCATTTTGTTTTTTTTTTTCCTTGAATGTATCTTGCACAAAATCTATCTAATATGATAGGGAACCAATTTTAGAAAAAGGGTTGTTCTAGTGAACTAGTTAATGGTTCAACTATTTTAAGTACAGTTCATGGTTAATTTAGAAAGGACGGATAAGGATATGTTATAATGAGCTTATTATTTCTACATCTACCGGAGGTGCCAGAATACTCGTAATAGACATTGTAAGAATTCTTTGTTTCATTCTGTTGCTGCTCCCTTCTAGTTTGCGTTTTTGGTCTAGTAATGTTGCATGTTGTTAATGTGTTCAACATGCTAGCCTATTCTTTTCTTCTCTATCTCAGCTGTTCTTTGTATTTAACCTATACTACTTATATTTGATGTAGGATGGTCCCATTGCTTGCCGAAGTTTTTCAACTACAATTTTGACTCTTGATTCAAGCGGAGGTGCTTTTCTATCCAATTTACTGTCTTCAAAGACTATACTAACACCATAGCGTACTATAAGCATGGGAAACAATATGAAACTGTATCCATGTATGTACCTATTTTCTTTTGAAAAAATGATACTTGTAAGTAGTTGCACTTTCCTTTACAGTAGTTTGAAACCAATTTGCTTTGGTTGGATTTTGGAAACCTTAGTGGTATTCTCCTTAGATTTCTAAATGGTCTACAGATTAACAAATGGTGACCTACAATTGTTACTAGATCACTTCTTCTTCTTTTTTTAAAAAAATTGGCTTCTGTGGTTAAAGTTGCCTCGAGAAATTGTCTTTACAGATGCCAATTTTTGAGTCTGAGTCTCCACAGTCGGTTTATATTGCCTTCCATTTGGCATCTCATGCTTGTTAGACCTCAGCTTATAAGCATTTCAGTAATAGGAGGGATAGGTCAGTATTATTGTAAAAAAATAGAATGTCGGTAATAACAATATATATCGTAAAAAAAAAAGAAAGAAAAATTAAAGAACACATAGATTTTCACATAGAAAACCTTTCGGGAAAAAATCACGGGCAAAGGAGAAGAAAATTCACTATGTCGAATTCGAATGATCACAAGAAGAGTAGACTATGTCTATTTATAGGCTTGTAAAACTATATTCTAATAAGAGTGTAGTAAGATTGAAACACCTTATTATAATCAATATCAAATAGATGGAGTTTAATAAGGTTTAAAAAACCTTATTCTAAAATAAAATAAAAGAAGTGTAGTTCTATATAGATTTTACTTTTATTTTATTTTACCATTGTATTTTATTTAAATAAGGATTCGGGTCACTCAATTCTAACAATCTCCATCTTGACACAAATTCTCAAAGAACAAGTTCTTCATCGCGAACTCTTAACGAACAAGTTTTCCACCTCTTCCATAAAACTCTTTAAGGGTTTAACTTCAACAATGAACACCAACCAAGTCTAATCAATGTTCAAACGTGGTTATAAGAAGTGGCTTAGTCATCATATCTGCAGGATTTTCATGAGTACTAATTTTGCTCACAACAATATCACCATGAGCAATAATATCATGAACAAAATGATAGCGAACATCAATGTGTTTTGCTCTCTCATAAAACATTTGATCTTTTGTAAGGAAGATGGTACTCTAACTGTTACAAAATATTGTACTGATTTGAAGGTCTTCATTGAGTTCACTAAAGATTCCCTTTAACCAAATGGCTTCTTTACAAGCATCAGTAATCGCCATGTACTCAACTTCAGTGGTAGACAAAGCGACTGTAGTTTGCAAAGTGGCTTTCCAATTGATTGCACAACCTCCGATTGTAAAGACATAACTTGTGAGAGATCTTCTTCTATCAAGGTCTTCAGCAAAATCAGCATCAACATACCCAATGACACCATGTCTAGTTCTTCCAAACTGTAAGCAAACATCAGTAGTACCTCGTAAGTATCTTAAAATCCACTGAATTGCTTTCCAAAGTTCTTTACTGGGATTTGCTATGTATATGATAAATTTGGACATGAATAAACCATAGCATACATGAGAGATCCCACTGCACTAAAGCATGGAACATGTGACATGTACTCAATCTCATCATCTGATTGTAGAGACAAAGCCGATGAAAGTCTGAAATAGGCTATTAAAGGAATACTAATAGGCTTAGCACTCTGCATATTGAACTTGCAAAAAAATTCTCAATGTACCCCTTCTAACTTAAGTACAATTTACTTATTTTTCTATCTTTGAGAATCTCCATACCAAGTATCTTCTTTGCTGGTCCCAAATCTTTCATCTCAAATTCTTCACATAGTTAGGCTTTAACCTTACTTATCTCTCATTTATCTTTCGCTGCTATCAACATATCATCAACATAAAGGAGTAGATACACAAAAGAATCATCACTGTTTTTTTTAAGTAAACACAACTGTCAAAGCTACTTCTTTTGAAATCATGAGAAGTCATAAAGGAATCAAACCTCTTGTACCACTGTCTTAGTGACTGTTTCAAACCGTAAAGGGACTTTTTTAGCAAGCAAACATAGTTCTCTTTTTCTGAGATTGTAAAACCCTCTGTGATGCATGTAAATATCCTCTTCAAGTTCTCAATGCAAAAATGAAGTTTTTACATCTAACTTCTCAAGCTCCAAATCATGCATGCCACAATACCAAGTAAAGCTCAAATCGAACTATGTTTCACAACTAGGGAGAACACATCTGTGAAGTTCACTCCTGGAATTTGATGATAACCCTTTGCAACAAGCCTTCCTTTAAATCTAGGTTCTTCAACTCCTGGAATCTCTTCTTTCTTTTTAAACACCAATTTACAATGAACAACCTTTTTACCTTTAGGAAGTTTCACAAGATCTCATGTTCTATTTTTGTAAAGTGATTTCATCTCCTATTGCATAGCAAACATATACTTTTCTGAGTCTTCACAGGTAACCGCATCAGAATAATTAGATGGCTCTTGGTTTGCATCTATATCTTCAGCCACATTTAAAGCATAAGCAACTAGATCAGCCTCGGCATACTTCTTTGGAGGTTTAATTTCTCTTCTAGTTCTATTTTTGGCTATAGAGTATTGTGGTGAAGAAGCAACTCTATTCTAAATTTTTGTACTTGCTTGAGGAGTCAGCTCTATTGTAGATTCTGAATTAAACTGATGCTTCACTTGCTTTTGATTTTCTTTTTTGGAAGAGTCTTTAAGAGATAAGTTAGGTAGCATAGCAGTTTCATCAAAAACAACATCTCTGTTAATCACAACTTTTCTATTTTCAGGATACCATAACTTATACCCTTTTACACCAGCTTTATAACCAAGAAAAGCACATTTAATGGATCTCGGTTCCATTTTTTCATTATCAACATGAGCATACGCAAGACACCTAAAGATCTTTAAATCAGAATAGTCAGCAGGATTACCAGACTATACCTCTTGTGGAGTCTTTTTCTTAATGGCAACGGATGGTGATCAATTGATAAAAAAATACAATAAAGGCTGCCTCGGCCTAGAACGACTTTGGTAAGTTGACATTTGACAACATACATCGAACCTTCTCCATGATCGTTCTGTTCATTAGTTCTGCAATGTCGTTTTGCTGTGGAGTATGACGAACTGTTAAGTGTCTCACGATCCCTTCTGACTAGCACAGTTTATTAAACTCATCAGAACAGAACTCTAAGTCACTGTCTGTGCGGAGTGGATCCTAAATCAGAACAGTTTTCAATATACATATTTGATCCAGCCTCTTCCATAATCTAGCGGTGATCTTCTCCTTCATCACGTCCTGCAAAATTTTGTTAGACAAATGTAGATTTAACTGTATTAATGCCTTTCGATCGTTGCACTTCTTCTCTTCCTCCGTCAATATCGAAGGCATATTATCTACCCCTAGCAGGGCTTTCTCTAAGTTTATTTGTGCAAGAACTGTCTGCATCTTTATCTGCCACAATGCGAATCTAGTATTGCGATCCAACAGCGGAATTCCATACTTCAAAGACGTCATTACCGTGATTGAGATGAACAACCTGAAAGCTCGAATACCAATTTGTAAAAAAATAGAATGTAGGTAATGACAATATATATCGCAAAGAAAAGAGAAAGAAAAATTAAAGAACACACATATTTTTACGTGAAAACCCTTTTGATAAAAAAAATCACAGGCAGAGGAGAAGAAAATTCACTATGTTGAATTTAAATTATCACAAGAGGAGTAGACTATGTCTATTTATAGGCTTGTAAAACCATATTCTAATAAGAGTGCAGTAAGATTGAAACACCTTATTCTAATCAATATCAAATAGATGAAGTTTAATAAGGTTTAAAAAATCTTATTCTAAAATAAAATAAAAGAAGTGTAGTTCTATATGAATTTTGCTTCTATTTTATTTTACCACTGTATTTTATTTAAATAGAAATTCGAGTCATTTAATTTTAACAATGATTATGTTTTTTAAATTAACTGCAGTGTTCTATTGAATTAATGTATTATGGTGCAGGACTTTTTGAAGACCTAGTAATTCCCGTGACAAATTTTCATGATGAAGGCAAGGGATTCATGGTTTTGCCTGGCGATGTTTTTAATGTGCCTATTAGAAAGGATATCATCCATCGTGTTGTATTATGGCAGCTTGCAAAACGACAACAGGTGCCGTTTCATCCTTCCTTTTGGATTCTTGAAGAACACACTTCTATGGCCTTCTTGGTGTTATTGTGAAATTCTTTAGTTTATTCCTCATGGGTTTTTGAACTAATACTTTCTTAGCTTCTTTCCTTTCTGTCCTCCTATTTCCAAACATGCTGTTTTAACAAATTTTCTAACAGTGCAATAGGTCTGTTACGTATGAAGGTTAGTGACAATTGAATGGTCAACAGGGAACACATTCAACAAAAACTATTAGTGAGGTTAGTGGGACAGGAAGAAAGCCTTGGCAACAAAAGGGTCTTGGTCGAGCAAGGCATGGAACCTTGCGTGGTCCCCAGGTGATTCATTTGTCTGCTCTTTGATTTTAATAAGTTTCATATTAGCCTTCTATGACCTATAATCAAATACAAGGGATTGATAACAGTTTTGAGGTGGTTCTACCATGCATGGCCCTAAGCCAAGAAGTCATGCTATTAAGTTTAATAAGAAGGCTCGACGTCGTGGACTGAAGATTGCACTATCTGCTCGTGCTGCTGAAGGGAAGGTAACAGCTATCATCTGGCTTGTGTATAAACGAGTTTAGAATTAGAACATTACTTATGCCAAACAAAGTTATTCAGTCCTCATTCAGTACTAAAACCTACTGATGACTATGGCACAATTTAACAGCTTCATGTCTTCGAGGATTTGGAGGCCCCTCCACGTAAGACCAAAAATATTGTGAACTATGTAAATCAATTGGAGAATACCAAGAAAGTACTGCTGGTGGATGGTGGCCCCATAAATGAGAATTTGAAGCTAGCTACCCAAAATCCACATTATGTCAATGTCTTGCCATCAATTGTAAGTTGTGTTAATAGTAATAACACAGTGTTTCCATTGTTAATTACTATAATATAGTCAAACTACTGGCTCGCCTTTGTCATGAATGATGAGTGAAACACCATCTTATAAGCTTATTATAACCGTCATCATGATAGTTTTAGATTTAAAATTATTCCAGTGCTCCTTGTATTTGTTTGTTACGTACTGTCATAGGGACTCAAATCATGTTGTGTGATTGCCTTAATAAGTTATTTGTGTGTGATATTGCAGGGCTTGAATGTGTATAGCATCCTGCTGCACGATACGTTAGTGATGTCCCGTGATGCTGTTGACAGGGTTGTTGAGCTAATGCGCACTCCGATCAACCGCTGAACTGCAATTGTGTGTATTATCTTCTGTTAGTATCCTCTTGAACGTAGAAGCAGCAGAAAGAAATAAGAACCCAAATAATTTGGCATGGCTGGATGTATATTCATTTTTGTTGAGCCAAAACCAGAGGTGGTTTGTTACCTTCTCCCAAATGTATGGTAAATTTCCTTCTTGGAACATGGTTTTGCTAGGGCTGACAAATTCGTAAATGTATTTGGTTCGTGGTTCACAGGTAAAAACACCGCAATTATCTTAATTGAATTGAATTTTACCTTTTATTTAATTTGTAATTATTTTTAAATTCATTATAATATAAAAATAATTATTTTATATTATATAAAATAAAATAATTAACAATGCAACTTGATGAAATGTAAAACCAAATTACTGTATGGAAATTGACAATTCTATTCCAGATTAATCTAAATCGAATCATTATCACTTGCTTGTACTATGTATATAGAAGCATCAATTCATAATTACTTCGTTTTTTTCTCAATAAAAATGCCATAATAACATTTAAATACTTTAATTAATTAAGTTTTATACGATATATATTCTAAAAATAATTTTGTTGAAAACAATTTTAGTACGTTCAACCCTCTCAATAGCAAATTTTCATTTGTATGTCAAAATTTTACTTGTTATAAAGAGACAGTTATTATAGAAAGATAATTTTTGTGAATTTTCATATAACAGCTGCACATGTTTTTGCTTTTATGTATATTTTATTTCACATTTATTTACATAATTAATTACGAAGTTCATAAAACGAACAAATTCAATTAATTAGTACGAGTTATTTACCATTCAAAAAAATTAATATGAGTCATCAAATTCAAGTAATCAATTTATAAGTTTATTGAATTGATATATTTAGCTCCACTAATTGAAGTTTATTTTCATTTAATAAAATATGATTAATAGGTTTTCCATGTGAAATTCAAATATTTTATTGAAATATTTTAATTAAGATAACTTTTATTAATAAACTATAATTAATAGGCTTGCTTATACGAGATAGCTATAGCTTTACTAAAATTTTAGACAATATATTATTATAAAGAATTAATTTAATAAAAAATATACTTCATAACTATGGTTTTACTGTTATAAGTGAAAATTTATTATATAGCGTTAAAATAAAACATAAAAAGTCGATTCGGCTAGAAACTTGATTGTTATAACGAAATGCTTTTATAACAGACATAGAGTTGATGGTATATTTTTAAAAAATTTATTCATAATAAATTTCAATTAATAAAAGGTCAAATTCTACTATTAGACCATGTACTTTGTGTAAGTTGTTGATTTAGTACATGTACTTTTAGAATTTGAAAATTTTAGCCTTAACCAAATGATAACTATTTAATTCAATAAGTCAAGTTATTTGATGTGCTAAATATATTATCACATGTGTAATGCTATATATGTTTGTTATTTTCACAAATTACTCACAAAAAATCAATTAATAGATTTAATGACCGTCATTTGCATTAAAAATAAAATTTCGAAATTCAAATAATATAGCTACTAAGAATGATTCAATTGGTGAATGTAGACTAAATCTGTAACTTTACGCATAATACAATACTAATAACATAATTTAAGCAAACATATTTAACTGTTACCACTAGGTCACAATTAAAATTTCAAAATTTTAAAAGTACGGGATTAAAATTGATCAAATTAAAATATAGGTACTAGATCCACAATTTACACAAAGTACTGGGCCTAAGAGCAAAATTTGACCTAAAAAACAGATAGAGACAAATTTAATCATAGGAGTTACTCGTAAGCATCAACTATGCTGAAATCTCTAAGATTATGGGCCTCATTTGCTGGCCATGCCCATTGACTGAAGCTGTAAAGCGTGAGTGAGTGTGAGTCCGAGTGAACTCAGCATGCCAATTTCCAAGTCTCAAAGCTGGAGCCCAGCAGTGAAGTATATTAATTACAGAAAAAAAAAAGTGGGTTGGAAATGAAATGGGATGGCACTGATGAAGGGTGAAGTTGGAATATGTAATTAAGCCTAAGCTAAAGACAATATGATCTGGAGCTCTCACAGCAAGCATGCACTTGTTTTCATTGGAACATTCAGAATGATTACAACAAAAATACACTTTTAACTTATCCTCATCGTTATAATAAAATCACAATCTCTTCATTGTACAGTCTCTAGATAGTGTCCTTCCTTCTTGTCTGGCTTGTCTTTACTCCATCTCTCTCCCATGAGGGCAACTTAGAACTTTGTCTTTCTTCCTTTAATTCTTCAAGACTTAGCAGTTTCACTTTTTGAACCTAAAGATTGCAGCTTTCCTCTAAACCTCTAGTCTTCAACAGTGTTCAAACCCTAGCTTCCATGGCAAAAACTAGACCAGGGGTCTCTGCACCCAAGCTCAAAGCAGGGAAGAAGGACCTCCATTCTTACACCATTAGAGGCACCAACAAAGTTGTTAGAGGTAGGTAAATGGTTTATATGTATATATACGCCTACATCTTACTTATATACCCTTAAAAGTTGTTGAATCTTGGAATTTCGTTTTTGTCAATATGAAATTTTCAAATATGTTGGCTAACGTCGGTTTTGATGGTTAAGGAGTCAACCCTTTGTTGATGGGTTTAATGGATGCAAAGGCATTCGTGTTGAAAGATGCTAAGGTGGTGGCTTTGCACCTTGGGATCGTTCAATGCATCTATAACTCCATGTTAACATTAATGTATATGCAATTAAGTGGGTGTTAAGTGATGTTGCTTGTGATGTTTTTGCAGTGGGGGATTGTGTCCTGATGCGTCCTTCTGATATCGGTAAGCCCCCCTATGTGGCCCGGGTTGAGAAAATCGAATCAGATAACAGGAACAACTTCAAGGTTCGAGTGCGATGGTATTACCGTCCTGAGGAATCACTTGGAGGAAGGAGGCAATTCCATGGAGCAAAGGAGCTGTTTTTGTCTGACCACTATGATGTGCAGAGTGCTCAAACCGTTGAAGGGAAGTGCATTGTTCATTCTTTCAAGAACTACACTAAGCTTGAGAATGTTGGGGCTGAGGACTACTATTGTAGATTTGAATATAAAGCTGCTACCGGAGCCTTTACACCTGATCGAGTTGCTGTGTGAGTAGTATGACTTGTTGGTTTGTGAAATACGAGGATTACTATGACTTGTTCAAATATAAAGCATTTATTCCTTGGTGCCCCTGGGCTTTTATCTTTTGAAGGTACTGCACATGTGAGATGCCCTACAATCCTGATGATCTTATGGTTCAATGTGAGGGTTGCAAGGATTGGTATGGTGTTTATGCTTCCTTATATGATTTCCGGGTGCTACATGCCTGATAAATTTGTAAGGTTGCTGTAATTTTCTCATTACCATTCTTGTAGGTATCATCCTGCTTGTGTAGGCATGACAATTGAAGAAGCAAAAATGTTGGAACACTTTGTCTGTTTTGAATGTTCCGAGGATGATTTCAAACAATTTCAGAATGGATTTCATGCATCAACAGTATCTGATGCAAAGGTAGGGCCAATTTTCAACCATTTTCTCGTGATCAAGGCCGATTGCTATTTGCTAATCCTCTAATACACAACTTGCCGGTTCTATTTCTGGTTTCCTATGAGGAAGATTAGAAAGTAAGGAGAAATTAACAGGAATTTTCATCATGCGCAAATCATGCATCAAACTAAATGCAGCACGAAAACGGTATTGGCGTATTATAGTTCCAATAATAATTTACAAATACTCCAACTCGTAGAAGTTACTTTGAGCAGTGATAAGAGTCCTTGATTTCTTGCACAATACGAAAACTTACTTTGGTTTATATTTCACTAGATCAACATGTTTATTTCACTGAGCATACTGTATTCGGAAGTAGCTTACAAGTTCTTCATTAGGTGTAGCTATCATCGTTGCTTCCTGGTTATTTCCTGGCTATTATAGGGGACGGGAATCAATGTACATACATTTCCTTAACCAACAGTTTTATCTTGCTGGTTATGATTCCTAGCCATTGTTGATATATATATGGTTCGACTGCCTACGATATCTCATGCTATGAATGTTGAATCATACCTATACACACTCCTGATTTATTGATTGGTTTTGTGCCTATATCGAGCAGTGTACATGATTATCATTTCCATTTTTTTACGTTTTTAAGATTAGCATTACTTTTGGCTATGAAGAGGGAAATTTTAGATGTAAATATGTCACTGCATATAAGAGGAAAAATCCTTTTATCTTTATACTTAGCTTAGGAAACTCTAATGTGTTTTGAGGTTATGCCTCTACTTCTCATATTTATGATCTTTTTCCAGGTGGAGTCTAAAAGACAAAAGAGATGAGTAAACCATGGGAAAGTTTTTTGTTGCATGAGAGAAGACTCGTTACGCAGATTTAGCTTGTAGGCTGTTGCTATGTGAGCTGTATATTGTAGAAATTGTGTGCTTTGTCCACGCTGGTGGCTGGTTAGTAACTTATGTGTAGGAGGCATCATTTGTATCTTTGTTAGGTTTAGGAGATTAATGTCTGTGCAGGAGGATCAATTGTCTGTAGTTCTCTGATGTTGAACCGATATTTTCGGGTAACTCATCTTATTGACTTATTGATTATGCTTTGCCATCTTACTTGGGAAAAAGTGCAAAAACTCTGTTGAGAACTCAAGAAAAGCATTTTTCCAGAGTTTATGAGATTGTGATTAAGAAAAGTTAGTGCAGGATTGATGGACTTTGTAATGATGAGAACTCGTCAATAGTTTCAGTTATTTTTTTGAAGCAATGCATCTTTCATGGTGGGTTTGGTGTGAATTGGCATGGGCAAAACATGATCAGCCTGATTCAATCTTTATTAGCAACCAGATTTTATTTGAATCTAAGCAGAAAATAAAGGTAACCGTTAGAATTCTTCAAGTGGGGCTCAATTTCATAAAAGGAAACAGCTTTAATCACGTTAACAATGTGGCTAATGACCATTTATGAGTTCGTAACTTGCTATTGCCTTTTATATTTAAACACAACAAACTCCCCAAAGTAAACACATTTTCTTCCATTGTAAAACATGGCAACCGGGGTCGATGTATCAGCTGCATACAGTTATGCAGTTCTTCTCCTCCATCTTCTTGCTATCGGCACTATTGCATCTGTTGTAGAAGAGAGATCGATATATTTGATTTTGATGGAAGGAGAACCAGTAGCATTTCATGGTGATGTTCTATCTAGTCAACAAGGAAGAAGATTCGACCCCAAAAGGTTATAAAAGAGCATTTCAAATTATAGTTTTGGATTATCTCTTTAGTAATTTAACACTTCGCTTGTTTTCTGTATGAATGATTAGTGAAGCTTACAAAGTTCATGCAAACAAGTTGGTAGATTCTCATGATCAAGTTCTTGAAAGCACTCTAGATAAGGGAAGCTATAACAAGCTATACAGCTTTAAACATGTCCTTAATGGCTTTGCTGTCCACACTACACCATCTCAGGTTGTTGTTTTCTTAGTACTTTGTCAGCCATTGTTTCATTCTCTGACTGTAATAGCTATGAAAATTTTCAGGCTAAGAAACTACAACTTGCTCAAGGAGTGAAGTTGGTTGAAAGAGATCGAAGAGCCAAATCGATGACTACTTATACTCCTGAGTTCTTAGGGTTACCTCAAACCGTGTGGACTCAAGAAGGAGGTGATAGAAATGCAGGAGATGGGATTGTTATGGGTTTTGTGGACACAGGGATCAACCCCTTTCACCCAAGCTTTGCTTATGACATACTCAACCCTTTAACGTCCAATCTCTCTCATTTTTCTGGTGCATGTGAAACGGGTCCTCTATTCCCACCGTTTTCGTGCAATGGTAAGATAGTTTCCGCCCGATTTTTCATAGCTGGGGCTCAAGCAGCCGCTTCTCTTAATGCTACCATAGACATTCCTTCACCGGCTGATGCTGTTGGCCATGGAAGGTAACATATGAAATAAATAAGGTAATGCATTCATTACTGTGTATTTATTTTCCTTGGTTTGTAACGCTGGAGAATGTTCTTTGGATCAGCCACGTTGCATCAATTGCCGCTGGAAATGCTGGGGTCCCTGTGACGGTTAACGGCTTCTATTATGGACGAGCCAGTGGGATGGCACCGCGTGCAAGGTCTGTTTTACTTGGTTCCTTGTTGCAGAATTTGTTTTCTGGTATTATGGGATCATTCTAGTAATGATATCGACTATTGGTTGCTTTTTGGAAATAGAGTTGCTGTTTATAAGGCTGTCTATCCAACAGTGGGAACCCTTGCGGATGTGGTTGCAGCAATTGATCAAGTAGGGCATTGAAATCTACATAATTTTCTAACATAACCATGTTACCAATATAATATTGTGATGTGACACCACAGGCAGTAGCAGATGGAGTGGATATCTTAACGCTGTCGATCGGACCGGAGGAACCACCACAAGATACTGTCACATTCTTGAGCATTTTTGACATAGCCATGTTATTCGCACGAAGAGCCGGGGTTTTCGTGGTGCAGGCTGCGGGAAACTCAGGTCCTGGTCCTTCGACAGTATTGTCTTACAGCCCTTGGGTTGTCGGTGCAGCCGCTTCCAGGACAGATCGAAGATACACTGCTTCTCTTCTCCTAGGAAATGGCCTAAATGTTTCTGGTGTGGGGTTATCAGGTAATAATGCATTCTTTTACCATCAGTGATTAGTTTAAAACCCTTAAAAGTTGACAATAACATATGCATCATACGTGTCTTTGCTAGCTCCAACATTTGGAAATGGATCATTACTGTATAGGCTGGTGTTGGCTAAGGATGCAATCAATTTGAGTGGAGCATTCCCTAGGACCCCGGAGTACGTCGAAGAGTGCCAACATCCAGAAGCTTTTGACCCTAATGTAGTGAGGGGTAGTATTGTTATATGCAGTTTCTCCGCCGGTTTCTATAACGAGACATCTACCTTAACGGCCATTTTTGACACTGCAAGAGTTCTTGGATTTATGGGGTTTGTTCTTGTTGCAAATCCAAGTTATGGTGATTTCATTGGGCAACCAATTCCTTTTTCTGTTTCTGGCGCTTTAATCCCAAAAGTTGCAGATGCAAAGGTAAAAAATAGTTTTATCACTCCACAGCAGGCAATTTTCCCATTGTAATCAACCAGTTCTTATACAATCTTTATGTTTGTATGTAGATTGTATCTGAATATTATGAACAACAAACATTAAGGGATGCAAGAGGCATTGTAAGACAGTTCAACGCTAGAGCTGCTATACAAGACGGTAGAGTTGCCTCGTTTGGTGTCCAAGCACCCATTGTTAGCAGATTCTCTTCAAGGGGACCCAGTTTTATTGACATCAACCGGAACCCTTCTGATGTACTAAAACCTGATATTCTTGCCCCAGGAAATGAAATTTGGGCAGCCTGGAGCCCCTTGAGTGCCCTGGATCCAATTCTGACAGGTTACAATTTTGCTCTTCTGTCGGGTTCAAGCATGGCTGCACCTCATGTTGCAGGAATTGCAGCACTAATTAAGCAAAAGTACCCTTCCTGGAACCCATCGATGATTGCATCGGCAATCTCAACCACGGCCTCCAAGTTTGATAACAATGGTGGGATTATAATGGCCGAAGGATTCAATATCGGGAGCTTGTATTCTTCTAATAATTTTGATTTTGGCGCTGGCTTTGTTAATCCAACTCATGCCATGGATCCAGGCTTGGTCTTATCATCAGGTAAACCTTTTCACATTTCCAAATTCTACCATCAAGCTTGACCAATATATGTAACTTTGTTCTTTATAATGTCATCATGAAGCAGAATTTGAAGATTATATCAGCTTTTTGTGTTCAATGCCCTTCATTGATCGCTTTGCAATCAGAGCCGCCACCAGAGTGTGGTGCGATCAGTCCATTGGCCACCCTGCTAACTTGAACATACCATCGGTGACCATATCTGCACTAAGAAGATCACTGACAGTGAGACGGAGTTTCAAGAACGTAGCTACCAAACCGGAGACATACGTAAGCTTAGCAATACCACCAAATGGGACAACCATCACCTTGCGTCCACCTTGGTTTACTATAGCTCCGGAGGGAACCCAAGATTTAGACATAGAAATCAATGTGATTAAATCGACCAATGAGTTCAGCTTTGGTGAAATTATTTTAACAGGAAGCTTAAATCACATTGTGAGAATGCCGGTAACGATTAGGCCGGTTTCAATTGTCTAATAGGGAATCACCAGAGAAGTATGACCAAATGGAGATCAAAAGACGAGACTAAACTAAAAATGAAAAACAAGACAGTAAAACAAAGGAATGTCTATGTACTTTATTTCAATGAATTAAAGTAAAACCTTTTTTTAATTATTATTATTAAGAAGATGCAAAACGTGAATGTGCATCATAATGTTCGAATAATACAGCTATATATTTGCAGTGTAAACTATGAACTTTCTGACAATGTGATATATAATTACAGAACCTCTTTTTCCTTTCACTTTTTCCTTTTTTCCATTTCTTGAGTTTGATTCTCTTCTGGTTTCAACTCACACTCAAAATGACAAGTCGATAATCTCATGATCTGGAGTTCTATATGAAAATCCGGATTCATCACTCGATCTCCTTTTGACCACGCTTGCTCTTTGCACTAACCTCACTAAAGCTTGCACAACCTCAGACATGGGAGGTCGAAACTCGGGTTCCGGCTGCATATAAGAACATTTCCTAGTTAGCAATTTTTCTTTTCTTTACCCTACAAAACCACTTAGGTTAACTTAATCCAACTTGTCCAAAGCTTTCGTAAATTCTTTTACCTGAACACAGAGAGCAATGATGTCGGCAAAGCGTGACAGAGATTTCGCGGGGTACATGCCATTTAGTGCAGGATCTACCATTTTTGCTAGGGCATCTATATCATGTAGTTGAGGTGTAGCCCATCTCACAAGCGATTGCTCAGATCTCACCCTTGAACTAAAAAATGCAGAATACACCACAAAAAAAAATTACTTACAGATAGTACCATAAGAATGCCAAGATAGTAAGATATAGAGATTGTTCTCTACTCGTTGGAAACTGAAAAGGGTTTTACCTGTCTAGTGGCTTCCGACCAGTCAGTAGTTCCAACATCACTACCCCGAAACTGTATACATCACTCTTTACAGTATATACTCCTGACAATGCAAACTCAGGAGCACTATAACCGAATGAACCAACCATCTGTGTTGAAACCTGCGCAACATTAAACAAATAAAAAGAGTCAAGAGCTAGTGTAAAACTTCCCTTAACAGACAGCAGTGGAGCACAACCTTGTTTGCTGATGAATCATTTTTATTATTGAAAGAAACTTTTTACCTGTCTCTCGGTATTTGGTGTAAGTGCAGCCAAACCAGAGTCTGACAAGTGAGGATTGAGCTCTTCATCAAGTAAGATGTTTGCAGACTTGAAATTTCTATGTACAACTGAAGGCAAACACACTTCATGCAAGTACCTGAAACAACATCTTTATCAGAAAGGAACATATGCAAGCAAGCAGCCAAATGCTGGCAACACGTATGAGAGATTCAAAAATATCATACACATATAACATACTCTAAGGCCCGGGCAGTGCCAAGTGCCACTCTGACACGTGCATTCCAGCTTAACATCTTGCTACCATCATCAGAAAAGTGCAGCATATCATGAAGACTACCGTTTCCTATATATTCATATACCAGAAGACGCTGTCCATGCTCTGCACAGTATCCAGCCAATGTAACGATATTGGGATGCCTCAAGCGTGACATACTGGATATAGCTTCCAGAAAATTGTCTTCCTCTTGTAACGATAATGCCGCATTGTCAATTTTTTTTATAGCCATAGTCTACATCAAACAAGATGAAAAGAGTTAGGTATCATTGTGAAAGAAGTCTTGTATTATTTCACAAGTTATCCGACACGGGTTTTTTCTACCGAGAGAACTTTAATATTAAACATTTATTACAATAAGTTACCTTTCCATTCAGAAACTCTGCCTTGTAAACACGACCAAGGGAACCTTCACCAATAAGATATTCTTGACTAAAACTATTAGTTGCAGTTTGTAAGGAAGCAACAGTATATGATGTAGCAGTGATGGGTGATTTCATTCTGTTTAGAGATCCATTTTTGGACATCCTTTCGACCATTACTGGTTCTGCCTGTAGGGGTTTCAAATCTACAACAGCAGCAACATTTTTCACCCTCTGCTCTTGCGTCTCGGTATGTACTGTAAAAAAATGAAGCAGGAAAAAGGTCCCAGTAAGATTATGCTGAGCAAAAGAAGGTGAACTAGAATCAATTCTCTCGAATTTATTGTCAGTACGGGATAACGAATATCACCAACATTTTTTTCATTTTTTGAAATTGATAGCTTTCTTGAAGTGTTTTCTTTTTGGCCAACAATGACCAATTCTTTAAAATCAATAGCTCTATTGAAGAAATCGTTGTTTTCAATCAATAGTAACCAAAACAACACTTGACTAATTGACATGAAAGGACTCAAACAATTTTCAAAATATATTGATCCACTAACTAAGCAACACAAAATTATAGAAATAAGACATCTGCCTATCAGTTACTCGAGTCTAAAATGTTCACTTTCATGAGAACTAAATAGATCCACTCCTTAAAGAATGTAGCTCCTCTTTAACATCATGTTTTCAATTTTCCAAACTAAAATACTGTAGGGAAAACAGAAAGATGAAGAAGGAAACCTACCATTGCCGGTGCTAACGGAAAGATTTGCCCTTGAAGCTCTTGCACCGCTCACCTTTCTTTTATTTTTGCGGATGCAGAAAACAAAAGCAAGTACTGCCACAACAAGAAGTAATAAAGAGCCAAGAACTATGCCTACAATAATTCCGGCTGGTAGTCCATTATCTGAATCTGATGATTGACCATCAGAAGCCGGGGATGTATGACCTCCAGATCCAGAATTATGTTTATTATGAGATCTACCCGGAGGGGCAGGTTCATTGGTAAAGGAGTTGCCATCATATCTGTTTCATTTTTTATAATGAAGTTTAAATTTTGCATAAACTAGATTCAGAAGAGCATATTAGCAGTAATACCATATCGAGACTTACATAAAAGCTGGGATTGAAAAAAGCTCTTGAGGAATTGAGCCATTGAAGTGGTTCTTTGCAACATTTCTGTTAAGAATCAAGGTTGCATAAGAACAGACTGAAAGAGAGTAAAAACCCTAGTCGAGTACGAGAAAAAACTTACAGAGTTGTCAAAGATAAACCCGAAAGGACATTAAGAGAACCAGTCAATTGATTGTTCTGCATATACCTGCCATAAGTTCAGGTATCAATAGCACTTGGTCAAGCTCCATGACTAAGATTTTCTCTTTCAATTTTTACTTTTTTAAAGTAACACTTACAGTGTAGAAAGATTGCTCAATGAGCTAAATGAAGGAGGAAGATCACCACTAAAGTTGTTGAAGGAAAGATCCCTGCATTAACAAGGTACCCAAACTACACCGGTTAGGAAAATATTCAAACAGACTATGAGAGACCTAAACAGCGTTCCAAATAATTCAGAATCGATAATTGACATTACGAATTTTACAAAACCATCTAATCGCCGTACCACCATGAGAGACCTAAAGAAAAACATGGTATATGATCTTCAAAAGACAAACCGGGAAATATGTTCATTGCATGGCTTCAAAATCAGTTCAGTAATTATCCAAATACAACTGAAACAGAACTTTGAGTATTTGAACTGGACAGCAATAAGTGGAATACTGAAGCAGCAAGGAACAACAACTTAGATCGCATAATTCTACATAAGAAATGTATACGGTTAAGTTCTCTTACAAAGTCCCGAGTCTGGCAAGATTAGCAAAATAGTCTCCAACAGAGAGGGAGAGCATATTATGGCTTACATTCCTGTAACCAAAGATTTAGAATTAGGGAATGAAAGAAAGTTCAGGTTCGGTTGTGTGATTAGTAAAATAAAACATCATGGCGTTCGAGATAATATCACTTACAAGTAAGTGAGAGTAATCATAGTAGATATGGAATAAGGAAGATTCCCACTGAAGTTGTTACCAGCAAGATTCCTGCATGATCATATAATAAATAAGAATCTTAAAACCTAAGCAATTCCCCAAAAAATGAAAACAACAGAAAAATGAATCAGAGACATTACACGCTCGTAACATTCGGCGGCAACTGGTAGGGGATTGTATCATGAAGGTTGTTGTTACTCAAATCACTAACATAATACAAAGAAAAGAAGGCAATGAACTAATTAGATGATTAAAAAAGAGTTACTATCTCAAACGAATATCGGCATCAGAGCAACGGAATAAGCTTACAGTGTTTTCAAAGACATAAGATCAGAGAGCAAGTATCCCATGGTTCCAGAAAGTCTTAACCCAGAAATATCACTGTTATATCAACAATAAGAAGCATACATCAACCAAAACCATAAACCGATCAAACTACAAATTTCCAAAAGATAAATAGATATATCTGAAAATATATACAATCTCCTACAGAGAAACGACGGCTGAGCCCTCACAGGTAACCCCTTCCCATGATTCTCCACATGGATCGCCACCATTAGTTTTCCAATTTGTTAACTTTGAAGGACTGTTCAATGAAGTGTACATAAACTGAAGCGCTTGAACTGTCCACAAATAAGGAAAGGAAACAACTTAATAACAAATCCCCAGGTTCCAAACAGAACTAAAATCAAGGAATCAAAGCAATTAAATTTTCCCTTAAATGAAACAACACAGCATAATAAAAGATCAAGGTCAAAGTTCATATCTTTACTAATCACATTCACATCTAAGCCAAAAAAGTCAAAAATACATATATAGACTTGCCAAGCTAATCAGACAACCAAATCACCAATGCCTTAAACAATTAAAAAAACCCAGAAAAAAAAAATCAAAATGAGAAACGAGAAATACCATCGGAAGAATCAGTGACACATTGAGCTGGAGTGGAAGTAAAGATCAAACCGAGTACGACTAACTCATTGAGCAGCAAACGAGTCATGGAAAGAGAAAAGGGTCTGTTACTGTAACTCATTGCTAGCTTCTTTTGTTTATAATTTTTGGGGTTGTTGTTTTAGTCTTGTAGTAGTTGTTGCAGTTGATATTGGCAGCTGTATAGAGGTGAGGATCAGTTGAGGTGGAGCACATGATAAAGAACCATGAACATTCAAAAGCAGCTGAAGAAGAAATACAAGGAAGAAGAAAGAGAAGAAAACGGGAAGAAGAAATAGTTGTTGGGAGACATCGCCATTAAAGAAAAAAGAAAGAAAAGAGAGATCCGAAGCTTGAGGGGGATGGTATAGGGTAGTAAATGAAGAGAGAGTGTGTGCGTGTGTGTGTGTTTGTGTGTTTATTACATGTGAAGAGTGTTTCGCGTTGTGGGTGTCGGTCATATTTGAAAAAAAATAAAAAAAGAGTCGGTAGTGAAAATGTTGTAAGAAAAAACAAGAGTTGTAAAGTAGACTAGAAAAAACAGGGAAAAGGGGTTTGGTTGAGACATGGTATGGAAGCAAGGTATTGACAATTTAGCACTTGTTTGCTCAGGTTCCTTTCACTGTCACATTCGAGTTTCCATCCTCTTTCTTCTCTTCATTGTCTTGTTCTTGGACTTTCGCTTTCACGTTTGGCTGTGTTGGAATTTGGAATTAGCTAAACTGAGAGAGATGAGGGAGCCTCCGCTCTTCTTTTTCCCCCTTTGCTGGTAAATTAAAATTTTAATTTAATCAGTATATTATCTAAATTCGTTTTCCAATCACAGTATATATATTTCCATCTATTATTTTTGTTTTTCACTGCAACAAGAGGTGAAGTAAGATACTTTATGTTGAAAATTAAGATAAATTTATATTTCAAGTTAAATATTAATTTTGCGGGTAAAAATACAATTTTCCATTTAAAAGGATAAAATATTTAAAGAAAAAAATAAAATCACAATAAAATACTATTAATCACGTTGATTATTAAAATAAATTAACAGACCAATTAAATAATAACACATGACAGCTTTTGATTTAATCTACTATTTTTCTCATAAAAAATTATAAAAAACTAGAAAATAAAAATAAAAATATTAAGATTAATATAATCTTAAAAAATCTATAAAATTAATAAAACGTACTAGATTTCTTAAAAAATAATAAAAAAATATTTAAAATATTAAAATGGATATAAACTATAAAAAATTTTATAGAAATTTATAAAAACTTCAACATGATTGATTAACCCAAAATCAGTAAGAGTACCCATCCTGTGAAAGTCATTAGATCGAGTGACCTTAGAATTGGGCAGTTGAATCGATTTTTTATTTTTTTAATATTATTATTAAACCAAAATTTCATTATCTAACTATTAGGATATGTCATAATGAAATATTCAAACCAAGATTTTCAAAATTGGACTAGTAATCGAACTGATCAGACTATCAGTTTGCCAGTTCGACTGATCTATCTAGTTCAATTAAATAAAACATTAAAAAATAAAATAAAAATATTTAAAAAATTGACTCAACCGTTCTAGGTCAACTTATCTAATGATTTTCTCCAGACTAGTACCCTTGTTGATTTCGGTCTAATCGGTCCAATCGACTAATTCGATCAAGTTCAAGTATTTATGATTTTTTTATAATTTTAATAAGTTTATTTTGATTTTAATACTTTTTATGACTTTTTATAGAATTTAATATGTTTTTATAAAATTTTAAATATGTTTTATTAATTTTATGAAAAATTATAAATTATTAGATTTTTAATATTTTTTATAATATTTATATTTTTTATAAGGTGATATCAATTTTCATATTTTTAATATTTAATAGTTTTATTTTTTATAATTTTAAGATTTTTAATTATTTTGATGAAAAAATATTAGATTAAATCAGAAGCTGTCACGTGTCACCATTTGATTGATCCGTCAATGTGATCAATGATGAAAACGGTTAACTGAAGAACTTAATTAATTATTTTAATTATCAATAAAAATTTAATTAGATATATGAAGTTAATAAAAGAATTTAATTAATTTTTTTAGATTTCCTTAAAAACTTTTTTGACTTGGTATAATGAAGGGACCAAGATTTTTGGTTGGCCCTAGCTTCGTTTGAGTCGAATGAAATTTGACGGCCTTTTGCGAGCATATAATTCGTATTTTATCAAATTTCATGGTCAAAACCAAACCAACATGCAATATGTTACTGGCTTTAATTCATTTGGTCTTGTAACAAAAACGACGTAAATACCTATATTTCAAGATTTAATGTAAAAGTCATAATTGTATTTAGGAGGTAAAATCTGAACCCTCCTCAATACACTTTTTCTTAAAAAAAAATATTTAATTGATTTAAATATAAATACAATAAACCCTAAATTCTTTGGACTTATATATGTAATGTATTTGTTATATTAAAAACTCAAAATGAGAGTGTGTCAATATCCATAAAAATGATGATAATTTTCAAAATTACACATTCAGACATTATCAGCATTACCTTCTTAAAGAAAGATACAATATTAATAAAAACAAAACAAAAGGAGGCATATTGGGAGTGGTTTTGATATTGAAACCAACAATGTGAATAGTTTGATGATGTTGGAGATGTGGGGAAGGGCAACAAGGACCATACCAGAGCCTGCCTGCCTGCCTGCCCAGTTGATTTCGTCCGAATATCTGAAAAGGACTAAAATCTCCCAATCAAGAAAACTTTCCCTTTATTGTCTTTTTCTTTTTGACTTTGGGTTCTTTTGAATAACTTTATAGCGGGTGGTGATGATTAAAAGCAACCTCCAGCTATTTAGTTTTTGTTTTCCTAACAAAATGAATGAATCATTAACCTAACAAAAGTTGCATAATTTTGAGAAAAACAAAAGCAAAGTGATTATTTATAATACTAATAAAATGAGGGTGCACTGAATTATAGATAGAGTAGAAATATGTATTAAAATCTTTAGTCTATCACATTGGTCGTAATGGGCTTCACCACTCTCGTACCGCTCAATTACGATTTTGCCGATTAAGACTCCGCCTATGCCCCACATTTCGCGGATTATAGATATAGAAGATGCATATGTAGATGGCACGTGGAGGCTGGACCTCATTCAAGATATGTCTTAAATCTTTCTCTGCTTGGGTCACATATCAGCTCTTCGATTCCAATGTGGTCTAACTAGAAAGCTATTGTGTGCCTTGAGTTAAAGAAAAGATTCAACTTTTTCGAATTTTTAGTTAATTGAATAGAGTTATTCAATTTTTTCAAATCAATTTGAATAAGATCGAGTCAAGTTAAATTTTATAATTTAAACAACTCGAATTACGTATTAGTATAAATATTTTTTTGGTCCTCGTCAATTTCGAAAATGATCAAATTAGTTTCTTTGAACAAAAATTACAAAATAATTTTCAAAAATTTAAAAACTTTATTAAAATTCTTAAAAAAACTATAAAATTCATAAAATTTCAAAAAAAATAAAAAAAATATATAAAAAATGGTTAAATTTTATAAATTTAAAAATTTTCCAAAATAATAAATTTTAGTACTTAAACAAGTAAATTACTTATTCAAATTTATCATACTAAAGTATCTTGTTTGCTTTTAAGAATTTTCAAATATATACCATTTCAAATTTATGTGTTCTAGTTTGAAATTAGTTATATTGTAATAATATTTTAATCTAACATGTTTAAGTTTTTTAATTTTACTTGAATAATTTCACATGACTCAGATTCTAAAAAAAATTTAAATAGAGTCAGAATGATAAAATAGGACTCGTCAACTCGACTAACTCAAAATTTTTTTCACTCGATTTGATTCGATCGAATGCTCATCCCTACCGTGAGTGGTTGACCACTATAAGACTAACACCAAACACGTGTTAAGATTGTTGGATCTAGTGCCATGAGAGTAGTATATTCGTTTGTAAAACTTATAATTTTTTCGAACAGATTGGTTAATAAAACAAATTCATTTATTACCATTAATATACTTTGTATTATTGTCCTCAAGTGGTTTTTGCATTCAAAATAAAATAGAAGCAAATGTTGCTCATTGATTGTCTATTGTTTAAACTGATACTAAGCGATGTTATGTGGTCGGATCGTAGTACAGAAAGACAACTTGTATTAGTAGACAAACCTACACATGTCCTTAGTCTAATCAGAAATGAGCAAATTGATTGAAAAACTAATATGTGGTTTATCAAGTCCAACTGGGGAGATGCCTTGTCTTGGGTATGGGAGCGGATGACTTCCAAGAGATACAGACATAGATGTAATTGAATGGACTGATAGTATATCGGATTGGACTCAAGAAGAATGGATCTTGAATTTGTTTATTGATTTATTCATGATGTTTATAGTGCGACATACTTAAATCCTGAGTGGACGGTAGACTATGCATGTGTGACTCGTACACTCTGATATAAGTAAAACTTTGAGTTCAAATAGATAAGGAACCGAAAGCTGTGGCGTATAATGTATGACTTCTACAATATGTAGCGTCATTCACAATAATGAAATTCATAGTCTGAGACATGTAAATGATATCTCTCATAGGCATTACATGGTTGATGAAAAGTAAGCGTAGCCACAGGTTGTTCGTCTTTGTGATTGATGACTTGATCACTATTTGATAGTAATTGACTTTTCATGAAGAAAGATGTAATGGTTACCATGAGATAAAATAGGATCATATTGGGAAAGCGAATATTCTTCCAAAGAGATCAAGGTCATTGGATGAGTACTAGGTAGTTGTTTCTGTAATGGTATGTCGTTATGAAGAGCTTAATCATAATACTATAGTGGAATGAATTCGTGACTAAATGAGTTTATAATTAATAGGCGAAGAGACGACACTTAATTACAAATCATTTGAGCCCTAATTACATATGTCCAATTGGTCCATTCGCTAGTTCGTTGAAATCAGAAATGAATTGTAAGTTTGAATAGAAATGAATAGAATGAATAGGAAAAGAGAATGAAAAACATTCAGGAATTATTATGGTTTTTTCTGAAATGGAAAAATAGAATCATTCGGAAATTAATATAGATTTCCAAAAATGGAATTGGAAATGGAAATGATTCATTTGCAATTCTATATGGATTATTTAAAAATGATTGAAAGAATAAATTTATGTTTTTGAGCCGTTTTGAAATCCAAAAAAAAAAATAAACCATTCGATCACAGTGAACATGTTAGATATGAAATATTGAACATATTTTCTCAAAATTTTATTAGGGATAAAATCGTTAAAATTTTATTAAAGATAAAATAGGAATAAGAAAATTATTTAGTATAAAATATTAAAATTTATATAAAAAAAAAAGAATCGAATTAAATCACTGAGTCAAAAAGCTTAAAAAAATACTCGTAATTTAATTTTTTTTAGAATGAAATCAATCTGGTAACGACATCACCTTTCCCCACGGCACATATGCCTAATGCAAATTTATTTTTTGGGCATGTGTTAGATTACGTAGAGTATTAATTAGGGCAATTTTATTGGGTATGTAAAAAGTTGCATCTTAGGATATCTATTATAATTTAAAGTTTTATATTAAGTTGGGTAGAAATATGGTTAGCTTAGTACTGTTAAACTGTGAATTAAAAAATAGAATGAATTTTCATTTCTGTTATGGAATCAATCACAAATGAAAGAGATGAGTTCGAAAGGTATTCTTATTCCCTTTTGCTTTTGCATCTTTGGCTTTCACTTTCCTTCACCATATAACCTACCCAACAAGCATATTCGATGTTGGGCCGTCACAGTCTCGAGTAGTTCGGCATTTACTATGTTAAAAAGGTTTGAATTGATTTTTTATTTTTATTTTTGGATAGAGTTTTACTTTAATTATTTAAATTAAATTGTTATTTTGGGAGTGATAAAAATTTATATATATATATATATTTGTTTATGGAGCCAAGTTCCTTCATCCTTGCATTAGAGGCATTAAGACATTAACTGTGCCATGAAAATATAAGCTGTTTTTTTTTTTTTTAATCTCTAAATATTTAAATTTACGTCATTATATGCACTCTTATTAAAATTGATACTAATTAATCTAGTGGTATCACTTTTGATAAGTGTGTATTTTTTTTTTTTATGTTACGAGTGACGAAGTTTTATAAGATTTAAAACGATAATTCTAAATTATATTTTAGGATTAAATTAAATTGCGACATAATTAAAAAACACCCTAAAATTAATATTATGAAAACATGGAGGAAAATGAACCGCCACCCCCACATGGTTGCCATCCCCTGAGAGACCTAATAGTTTAGTGTCAGCAAAAATAAATGAAAATAAAGGCTATGGTTAACAGGCTGGCAGGCAGGAGGGACCTCCTCTCCATATAATTGCCTGCACTTGTTTGCTAATTAGAACCCGACTCTGATCCATAGATTTTCTACATTTTCTGGTTTTAAAATTCTGATAAAAAATAAATAAATAAATTTGGGACAGCGTGAGTTGTTTATATTAGCTTATTATATCTTGAAAAATGCTTTCCTAAGTACCCTTGTATTTTCGGTTCATTCAACATATAAAAATGTAAACAATTGTTTATAAAAATACATACTTTTACCTCATATTATATTTATTATATTTTAATCCTCTATGTTTGAAATGTTATGTTTTAGTTACTTACATTATTATTTTGTTTCGAAGTGGTCACTCTACCATTAAATTCTGTTATCTCACTAACTGCAATCCTATGTGACAGTCCAGATAGGTTTTAAATACCAACTTAGATGTATTATGTTTTATTTAATTAAAAACTTATTTTTTTTCAAGTTGCTGGACATCCGGGCATTTAAAATCCATTTGTGACCGCTTCGTAACAAAACGATAATGTAAGTGACTAAAACTAACATTTCAAACATAAATAACTAAAATGTAATATGAAACAAACAAAAAGTGACTATTTTTTATAGTTTACCCTTTTACTTATTATTTGATAGAAGGTTTTTTTAGTTTAAAATACAATTAAATGAACAACAAGATTGACACTACCAAACAAGCATAAGAAGCTCAACTAGGAATCTTAATTTAGTTGGAAATGGAATTTATAAAGAAGCTGGAATTCTTGCTGTCTAATTTTAGAATAAGGCATAAAGTGAACCAACAAAATCACAAATTCCCTCAATTATTCCAGACGTGAATGGAATTAGCCAGGGACTTATTCAATTAAAATTTTTGGGCTATTTCCAATGAATTGAGAGTGTTAAGAGTTAGATTGTATTTTCTCTTCTTTAGTCAAAAAATTAGGAAAACTAGTCTATGTACATTAGATTAATGAGCAAATTTGTCATTTCTATTAAAAATTTCATCCAATATTTGTACTGTTAAAAATTAGTGTGATTGATGAAACAACCGGATAGTGCCACGTGTACCTCATGCTGATGTATAAGGACCAATTTTTAACGGCAAGAATAGATGGAATTTTTAACAAAATGTCCAATTTACACTTTAATCTAACATGTATGAATTAATTTACCTATTTTTTTAAATGGAAAGAGTAAAATATATTTTGACTCCTGAACACCAACCTCCATATACTTTTATGGATAGATTGACAATTTATTACTGCAGATTTTATGAACCAAATCGAAATCTTTCATCTTTGGCATGGGGATAGAAAAAGGAGAGGAGAAAGAATTATAATGTTAAGATTTGAATAGTGAAATGGAGGAATCAAAGAATCCAACATGATTAACGAATATTTGCACTTTGTGTGGTTTGTCTTTTTCTTGAATTATAAGTAAGATTTATGGGATTACAAGTAAGACCACATGAGGGCCATACTATTATGAGGTAAACAAAGGCTGGCTATTGGATTATAATATAAGATTGATCAAAAGTAGGTCGGAACTGATTAGATTTATTGTGGAAGAAAGATTTAGGGTTGTCTGAATATTAATTTTTTTGAATGGAAAAAGCTATGTTCAACAATCTCCAGCTTTACCAGAAGAAAAATCTAAGCATTGTTATTACAGATATTTTACATATTCAAACTTTCATATTCTTTCCCATAATCATAATCATGCTTGATTATATTAAATCGAGCGTGGGAAGGAGATTTTCAAAAAAAAAAAAAAAAAATCTGAGCTTAGATATGCATCCAATACCTACTTTAGGGATATGCAATTTTATTTATCATATTTAAAAATAATTTTTTATTTTATTTAGAGAAATTTATATATTGTTTGAAACATTAACAACAAATTTAATATTTTTGTATTTAGACTCCTCATCCTTGGATGAAGCTAAACTTAGTTATAACAATTAAGTTATATAAGATATTTGGGTAAGGAACGATGATAGTTCATATCGTGTGTGGTGTGGAGTAGATTTGTCAATGGATCATGTAGGGTTTGATCCTGACAAAATTTTAGGCCCATTTGATAGACTTGGGCCAATGGACCTAAAATTTTACTTAATCTTAGCCCGAATAAAAATGCTAAAACTCAGGCCTAACCCGGTCGTATTAATTTTTTTTATAATTTTTTAAAAATATAATACATAAAAAATACTAAAAAAATTAAAATAAATATTTCTCAACAAATTGAAAATAAATTAAAAAAATCTTTATACTTAAATAACAGTAACATAGGTGTAACTTAACAAATAAATGCATCTAAAATAGTGGCAAAATTAACAATAAAATAAGAGTTATACAATATCCAAACAACAACAACAAAATAATAGCAACATAATAGTGAAATAGAAGCAAAATTGTGAGAAAACAATAATTTTTTTTTTCTTTTTGCAAATTTGAGTTGAGCCTAGGCCAAAAAGCCTTACATGAGGCCTAGCCCGTTTAGAAAACGTACTTTAGTATTTTACCCAAGCGATCACTTTTCGGATGAGCCGTCAAACCGGCCCTATCCATGGATAAGTCTAGTGTGGAGAGCCACTAACATTTTCAACTTTGCATATCTCATTTTCATATATCATGATAATCAACAATTTCATTTCACTTTTGTCATTACCAAATTGATCATGGTAAAATTATGTCCATATTAATCAATTATGAATCAAGAACAAATATACAAATTAATCTTTTAACATTATAAATAATTGCGCACAAACCTCAAATAGGCAAAATTGCACCACTGCGTATAAAAACATTTCTTCCCCTAATGCTCTAACAATACATACAAGTGTCAAATATCAAGCTCCAATAGAATGCACACAAGTGTTAATCTTTATCCATCACAATAAATAAATTCTATGACATGTCAACTATACCCAAATCATTTTCAATATTATTTAATAGGACATTTATTATCATAACATATCGTAGAAACATCAAACACTATCAATTGCTATCATATATCATCAAGTTTCAATCATTTAACCGTTGCATCAATATCAATTCAAAATAATATCATGCATTTTCAAAATAAATAAACTTAATTTACGACATAACAACTATATTCCGAATTATTTACAACATTATTTAATAAAACATTTATTATTATAACATATTATAGAAATATCAAACACTATCAATTGCTATCATATATCATCACATTTCAATCATTTAAAGCATAAATTTGCATAGCATCAATCATGCATTAAAAACACATGTAATGAACATCATCTCATTATCAATCATCTCTAAATTAGATTAATTAATCTATTATAATAAACATTGATAATGGCAGTAAAATGATTACAAAGCAATAAAAAAAGAAAAGAAAAAGAACACAAATTTTACGTGGAAACCCTTTTGGGTAAAAACTACGGGCAGAGGAAAATAAATTCACTTATGTTGAAATTATACAAGAGGAGTTTTGACTACATCTATTCAAGGGTTGAAAAGCCATGTTCTAATCGAATTTAAATAGAAGAATAATAGTTCTATACAAATTCAACTTATGTTGTATGGTCCATACATCCCCGGTCACAACCCTAGTAAAATTTTATACTTAAATAGGTCGCCCTCACAAATCTCCTTATTTTGTCATTGTATTTATTTCTTCAATAAGTGACGGAATTCAAGTTACACAATCTCTAACATAATCGAATTTATATTGTAAAATGGAGTTAAACTAGCACAAATCAAACCATCAATCTTTGATGATTCAATCACTTTCTTTACTTGCTAAAGAAATAAGGATTTGATCAAAGAAATCAAAAGAAAACTTTATTGTTTTGCTTTTCTTTTTAAAATTCCAATATGAGCAATCTGAAATCTTAAAGAGAAAACCAAATGTTTGATGGAAAGACCAAATTTTAAGTAGAAAACCAATCGTGTAAATGCTTTGGAAAAACCCGTACCTTCCAAACCAATTTTTAAAATGGACCATTTACTATTAAGGGTTATGAAAAATTACAAATTAAAGATATCTCCTAACTAAAATTTTATTTTCTAATTTTCTCACATTAACCCTAATAATTTTGCTACTCTTATTATCCAATCCATAAGCCTTAAATTCTCAATTCTCAATTTTAACTAATCAACCTCTCTAATTAATGAACCAGTGACCACTTTTGTGTCCATTTTTAAAAACTTTTAATTTTAAGAAATTTGACCCAAGACATGTAAAGTGAAGGCATATGGTTGATTACTCCTTCCTTTTCTTAGAAAGAGAAGGAATTAGAAGGTGTCTCTTATACCACGATTGTCTCTTTAGTAAGCTAAGATATAATTTGGATGTATCCTCATTTTCGAGCTTGATGAGCTTAAAAAGTTGAAAACATTAATGGAATTGAATTTAATATGATGACCGACTTTGATAGCATCGTGATCATGCTTTCTCTGCGATTATGGATGTTCAGTAAAGTCTTTCATGAATTTTTACTTTGTCTTTGCACATATCCCATCTTCCTACCACAATCTAGTTTATAAACTTTACTGGACGTAAATAACTAAGCTTCGGTTAAAGAATCTGCTGGTGAAATATAGGGTTTTTAAGTGACTTTTAGAAAAAAAAGCTTCCCAATTTCGCCATAGCGATTGTATTGACGACGACAACAAGCCACAAAATGGATAAAACACAAGCAGCCGGAAGGTTTTCCAGGGATTGATCAAAGAAATTAACCCCGCATCATGAAACTGTTCTAATTAGCTTCTGAGTAATGCTTCTATCTATCTATATATGTACTATTATTTATATTTTCTATATGTTCTATACATATTTCAACACAATGAGGCTATACAGCACATACAGCACGGGTAGACCTGTAATGACTATCTTTCTCTCTCTCTATATATATATGATGTATTGGATTATTACTAGTCGCAACAGCTGAAAAAGGCATCGGAAAGCTGGAGTCGGTTCACTTGCCGGTTTCTTTTTCAGTTACACGACTGGTTTCTTGAACATATTCCCTCATTAGTTTTGTGTTGGATTCATCCACCATCTGCATCCCGAAAACAAGAATCATTTCTACATATAAAATATTCAAGGGTTAACCAAAGGTGAAACTAAAAAAAAAAAGAAGAGATTTCCTGACCTTGAAAACTAAACGCTTCAAGTTGTCCCACTCGAAATCACGTTTGGAATATGCAGATCTAACCTGTAAAAACATAAACCAGGCTTTTGCCTATTAGATTTTAGCATTAAAATGTTTATAAAAAGATGGAGAAAATAATATCCCATTTTTGCTGACCTCTAAGATGCGGAGGGCTGTCATGTAGATGTGGTGCCAAATGGAAATTCCAATGAATTTCATAAGAAAAATTGAATATACAATAATCAATGTTCATCACCAAACCCTAAAATGTAACAATGTATGGAATGGAGTGAATAATAAAGGTATTAATATGCCTAGAGTTTTATGCCTTGAAGATTCCCTCATCAAGCTGGCACAGAACTTGTCCCCATCATTCAACGAGTGGGTATTCAGGAACTCCGTCAAATCCTTGTAAGCTTCAGGGTTATAGTTCTGCTCTCACAAATCTTCTAAATTAATATATACATATACATGCATGATTTACGTTGAGTAACCCTAATACAAGAGCAATATGATGGCGAAGAGGACCTGAAGTTGAGCACTGACTATCTTAACTGTTATGTAATTGAAGAAATCGTGGAGGTTTTTGGCTGCCTTGGCCTCTGGTGATGCCCCATTACCTGCAGAAACAAGAAAACAAAGAACAACTCTCATCATCATTGAGTTGAAAAGGAAAAACTCATGCAACCATGCATGATAGGACCGAGGCATTGCTGGAGTTCCATGGAGTTTTATTGATAAGAAAATAAAGTTTTTTTTTTACTTCGTTTAAAGATCCGACTGACTCGTGTTCAAATTTAATTAAGGTTTAATATAATTATTGGATACCATAAGTGTCTTAGAAAAAAGAGCGAAGGAAATGCTTACCAGGGACATACATCTTATGGCAGTTTAATGGAGTAGCATGGGAGGTTCTTTGGTTCAATGGGGAAGAAGGTGGAAAACCCACATTACTTTTGAATGGTTTAGAAGGGAGAAAGGAGGGTTGAGTTAGTGGAAGAAGCGCAAGGCTCGCCATTGATGATTGATAGAAAGAGTTTAGAAAGCTTGAATATTTTGGATAAGCTCTTTGTACTTGGAGTCTGAACTGAAATATGAAATATCTCTGCTTCACCTCATAAATATCTGCCTACCTACACGTGGTAAGTACATTTTCAAGTAGAAAGTAGAGATGTTCCTGTATGAGTTTGGCCACTAGTTTGTTATCCAATCAAATGATAAAAAGATTGTATTATACGTAAATTGTTTTTAAATTAAGTTATAATTATAGTGTCTAAATTTAGGATTTAATATTATTAATTAGTTAAAATAATTTTTCTTTTAATAAAAATGTTGAGGTCTATTTTTTCATAAAAATAATTATTTTAATATATATTGTGTTGGAAATATGTTTTTAAGAGAAATTCATGTAATCATTTTAATCAGAATAATTAAATATGTTAATTATTTAGATTAATTAATATCATTGTAAAAGAAGAAGACCAAATTACGTCAAATTAAAATATAAAGATTAAATCTTAAATGCGAGCATAGTAAAAAGATCAAAACTGAAATTTTACCATATCTTATAATGATTAAAAAGAATAAAAAATATCCATAATATTAGTTAGTTAAATAATTAGCACACTTAATAATCATGCCAAAATAATTTAATAATAAATTCTAATGACTAAATAATAAATTTAAGGACCAAAAATAAAATTTAACAATTTCTCAATGATGTAAAAGAATGATGGACTGATGATCTTAGAGCTTTCCTTATATAAATTATAATTTTTATTAAATTTTTAAATATAAAGAAGTTAAGATACTTTTTGTAGCACGTTTATTTTCTCGGCTCAGGCCCAAATTAGATAACTAAAATATATAAAATAAACAATATCTAAGCAACCCATTTTACAATTCAAGTCCAAGCCTAATAAACCTAAATTCATTTTACAAAAAAATTAGACCCAAACTAAACATGGCCCAATGGCCCAAAATGTTAAACATTTTCGGAGGGCACCCTAATCCTAGGGTTTCTTTGTGCGCTGCTGCCTCCACGTGCTAAGTCAGCACGCTCGTAGCTTGAAGACCACCATTCTTGGCATCTTGCACCAAAATGGTAACCTCTGTTTTGTTGACTTCCTCCCTGATACCTACAAAGCAATAGAACAGGACAGAAGTGGCAAGAAACAGCAAAAGCAGAGATAAACCAAATAGCAAGCAAAATCAAATCACTTGTGTTTTCGGCTATAAAAAGCCCCAAGACCCGATGTAATATTTTTACAGACAATCAAATACAAAAAGAAAACAGAGATTTTAGAACAGATTCAAAAAGGTGCATTTTTTTTTGCTTCATTATTAGAAATAAAATGAATAAGTAATAAAAACTGACCTGTAGATCCTTCTTCCCCTCCGTCGAGTGTGGCCAACATCTGAGCACCCAAGAACTTATATGAGTTCTGATGAGGGTTCAGCAAGGCAACAGGGAGGGGGTTCGTTTTTTTGTTGCGCATTATTTCCTTTTTTTTTTAAAAAAGGGGGTCGATTTAAACCCCCTCTGTACAAAACAAAGAAGGAGAGTTGGAAAGGGGGAAAATAAACCCAGTTTTTGTAGCTCCGGAGATCCGCTCGGAGCTAGAGGGTGGCTAAGGGAAATATCAGAGAAAAAAAAAGGCTGTTGGGTTTTTTTTTTTATTTTCTCGGTTTTCAATTTTTTTTTGTGATATTTTTCGCTTATATACGGATGGAATACGATGTCGTTTTAGGCCTGGTATTCAGGTGCTGAAACGGCATCGTTTTGGACAGATCCGACCCGACCCGACCCATGATTGCCTAGGATCCGCGTGTTTTTGGACTAAGGGTCTATTTTCGGTCTTAGTCCTTCCGCTTTTGAGGATGGTTTCAATGGGGTCCCTTCGTTTATTTTCATTTTCACCCTAAAATTTTACTTCAGTTTCGATTTGGTCCCTTTAAGTGGTGCATTTCGAAAGGGCGGGGAATTTTCCCATTTTGGTCCCTCTGAGTTATTCGCCCTTCAATATGGTCCTTTTTTGTATTTTATTCCAATTTATGCCATTAAATTCCACCCCTTTTATGTTTATTCATTTATATTTATTATAACTTAGGCTTCAAAATTTATTTTAATTTCAATTTAATTCTTCATTCGCTTAATTTCAAGCTTTTATTTTTTACATATTGTTGTATCTTATTTTATTTATTTATTTCTATATTTATTCATTTATCTATTTTTTTACTCTTCTTTTATTTAGAATTTATGTGATTATTTATTTCTTTATTTGCACATTTTATTATTATTATTATTATTATTATTATTATTATTATTGGTGTTGTTGTTGGTTATTATTATTATCGTTCTCATCATCATTATTGTTATTCATGCATATGAATATTTACTTTATTAATATCAATGCTATATATTATATTGTATTACGCATATTACGCTATCATTACTCCAAATGTATGTCACATTATCATCATTCGCTAAGTGCGACTTCCTTTTTACGTTTTATTTGTTTTTATGCCATAATCGAATAAATCAAACATGTTATTTTAAACATTACATTAATCTTTACCCGATACATAAAACTTCATTTTTTAAATAAGCAATCTTTCGTATTTTGGAATTCGAAAATTATTCTCTAATTTAAAGGATTTTGATTTTCTTGATAAATCCAAATAAACGAACGTTTCTTTAATTATTTTTTTAATCTCGAGAATTAAGAGAAGGTCGTGCCCTAACTCACGGAATATGATTTTTCTTTTTAAAACTGAGATAGTTGAACATCTTTTAAAATAACTTTTTTTTGCGTTTATTCGAGTATGAGGAATTTAAGACATTGTGTTCTAACTTACGTGACGTAATTCTTTTTCTCGATTAACGTGAAATATGTCATTTTCTCGAAAAATTATCAACTAAATAATATTTCAACAAATGATCGTATTTTTTTAAAAATCTTTTTAAATTCTCAATTCTCGACACTAAGATATTAATTAATCAACTAGGTACCAATTTTAGGCGTTACGAGGGTGCTAATCTTTCCTCATATGTAACCGACTCCCGAACCCATTTTTCTGAATTTCGTAGACCAAAAACATCTTTTCAATAAATCAAACTTCTGATTAAAATGATTAAATTACGAGGTGATCCGATCACACCTTATTAAAAAATAATTGGTGGTGACTCCCATGTTCGTTTTCATTTTCAAAATCAAAGTTGAGTCATTTAAAAAAAAAATGGGTTCGACACTTTTAATATAATATATTTAATTTTTATATAATATAAAATACAAAAAGGAAAAATTAAATTATAAACTTAAATATTTTTAATGGATTTTAGTTTTAAATATTGAAGCTTTAGCTGGATTCATTTAAAGTCTAAATTTTTACTTCACTCCATTTTAAATCCTTTCAAATGTCAACAGAACTTTCAAATTTGGATGAATATATATAGGGATAGATATCAAATTTATACATGCAATATGATGCATGAATTTTAATTGGTACAATTATATACATGAAACTTGAATTATAGTTCATATGTATACATGAAAATTTGATTTTGATTCAATTATACACATTCAAAATAAATGAATACATACATTTAATTTCATATTTTTCTAATATATTTATTTGTGTATGAAATATATCAATATAAAATGGTGCTAATTTGATAATATTGTCAATAATTTGTGAAAATTGAATCAAATAAAAATTTATGTATAAAATTATACAAAATCAAAATTTGCGTACGATATTACAGTTTGAATCAAAATTCATGTATAATTTTCATATTTTTTTCCATAAAAAATTATCGAAGTGTTATATTGAGATATTCTCTTTTTATATATTATATATAGTTGTTCAAATTGTTATCAAAGATCAATTACGCACGAGTTCGAATATGTTACCTCTACTCCATATCCAATATTGTATAAGAAAAAACCATTGTTGGGCCCAGAAATTTCTTAGAAAGGCAAATATTAGGGCCCAAGTTAGAAACAACCAATCAGTTAGTTTATCCCCAACATTATCCCCATTCTGTTTCCTCTGCGACCTCTTCTCACTCTTTCAAAGCTACGTCTTTCTTCTCTTCTTTGAGCCTTAATTTCATGACCAGAAAATGAATTTAACCCATACTAAACTCCAACCATTTCCTCACTCTCCTCCTCTCACTCATCCTACGTTTCTCTTTTCAAGCAGAAGTCTTCTTCCATTCCCAAGAAATTTGAAACCTGCCCACGTTAGTCCTTCGTTTCTGTATAAAAAGCATACTCTTTTACGTTATGGTTGTTTCGGAGTTAGCAGGAGTAGAACCAGGAGCTCCATAAGTGAAGTTGAAGAGGAGCAAAAACAGAAGCCAGTGCTTGTGAAAAGGGCATATCCGTTTGATGAAATTGAGCCCAAATGGCAGCGTTATTGGGAACAAAATCGAACCTTTCGTACACCTAATGATGTTGATACTTCTAAACCTAAGTTTTATGTCCTTGACATGTTCCCTTATCCCAGGTCCATTTCTCTATTTTTAATGGTTGTATTTTCATTGCTTGGAGTTCCACTGATAAATATGTAGGAACTGGATAGTTCAGGGAGTTGCATTCCCCTTGAGGCCTGAGGGGTCTTTTTTTTCTTCTTCTTCTTCTTTTTAGTGAGTTGTTTTGAATGAAGGTTTGTGTTAAATGTTTGCAGTGGAGCTGGATTGCATGTTGGGCACCCACTGGGATATACGGCCACAGACATTCTTGCTAGGTTCAAACGAATGCAAGGTTACAATGTGTTGCATCCAATGGGATGGGATGCTTTCGGATTGCCTGCTGAGCAATATGCAATTGAGGTTTGTGTTGAAATCGTTGATTAGGTAATTCTCATTATTGTGCAATGCCATGATTCTGTTTTTAATTTATTAATTGCTTTCATAATGTGGTTGGCAGACTGGAACTCACCCAAAGCTCACAACATTGAGGAACATTAATCGCTTCCGCTCCCAGGTTATTACTTTTTGTTATGCTTGGAGATCAAATTTATGTGAAATGTATATGATGAATTGTTGATAGTAGAGATTTTAGAAGTTACATCTTACTGTCTTGCATGTTTCTCATTTTTATTACCAATCAATTATATATAGAGACAGTATTTGATTCTGTGTTTATTTTGAGAAAAGGAATGAAATATATGGTCAAAGTCCTCCACTTTCAAAGAGGCAAAGAGTTGTAAATGTAACCCATTTAGTTGGTCATTATGAGAAAGCTTCTTTCTCAGAAGCTTTTATTGTTTTCTTTATATATAGCTTCTTAAGTCTGCCAATTTCTGGTCATCTTGGCAGTTGGTTTGATAGCTCTGCTCATCTTTGTGATTAGCTTGAATAGCCTCTTACCCGATCATTTACTTGCAGCTTAAATCATTGGGTTTCTCATATGACTGGGACCGTGAAATATCCACCATAGAACCCGAGTACTATAAATGGACCCAATGGATCTTTCTTCAATTGTTAAAGAGAGGATTGGCCTACCAGGTCTGGCTTATGACTAGTTTCGAGTTCATTATTCCTATTATTATTTTAGTACATCCCCAATCAATACTCAATCTGATGGTTGATCTAAATCTAAGCTCAGGCTGAAGTACCGGTTAATTGGTGTCCAGCTCTTGGTACTGTTCTTGCAAATGAGGAGGTCGTGGATGGTGTCAGTGAGCGTGGGGGTCATCCTGTTATCAGAAAGGTATGTTAGTTTCATTATTTCTGCTCTGTGTCTCTAGTTTTCTAAGTTTAGAGACTTCTCTTATTCCCAGTTTTTGTGAATGTTTAATATTTTACAGTGTCATTGTTTATTACCAAGCAGCCAATGCGGCAATGGATGCTGAAGATTACTGCTTATGCCGATCGTCTTCTTGAAGATTTAGATGAACTTGACTGGCCTGAAAGTATCAAAGAAATGCAAAGGAACTGGATTGGGAGGTCAGAGGGTGCTGAAGTTGAATTTTGTGTTCTTGACAGTGATGGAAGGGAAACAGACATGAAAATTACAATCTATACTACCAGGCCTGATACCATATTTGGTGCAACGTATTTCCTTGCCCCCTGTTCTTAGGTGTCTTTATTTCAATATAATAGTTGAAGAATTTTATTCTCACTGGTTATTTGTTTGCAGGTATTTAGTTGTGGCACCGGAGTATACCCTTTTGTCATCAATAGTATCTACAGAGCAGAGGGAAAGTGTATGTTACTGTTTCCTTTCTAACCTACCATTTTCTTTTAGTAACATCAGTAACTTGAGGACAATGAATCTTACAATTCAGGTGGAGGAATATCGAGACATTGCCTCTAGAAAGAGTGATCTTGAAAGGACTGAACTTCAGAAGGAGAAAACAGGAGTCTTCAGTGGTTGCTATGCCAAAAATCCGACAAGTGGGGAACCAATTCCAATATGGGTTGCAGATTATGTGTTGGGGAGGTGTGTTTAACTTGATTCTCCATTTGTATTTGTTATGAATTGGTGATGCTATGCTGCCCATTTGTCTGTTTTCTCTAGAATAAATCTGATATGGACAATTTTTAACAATTCACAAGAAAAAAACAAAATTTTATTTGTGCAGTTATGGAACTGGAGCAATTATGGCTGTCCCTGCACATGATGCTCGTGACCATGAGTTTGCCTCAAAGTTTAATATTCCAATCAAATGGGTTGTGACACCCAATAATGGAAGTTGTTTTGAATCTGGGAAGGCTTATTCAGGAGAAGGCATCATTGTTAATTCTTCAAATTTGAAGGTGGGCCTTGACATCAATGGCTTGTCAAGCAAAGAAGCAGCTTACAGAGTTATTGAGTGGGCAGAGAAAGTTGGGAAGGGGAAGAAAAAGGTTACTTTACTTGGTTACCTGAAACATTTTGTCAGTGAAATGGGATGGATATGACCATACTTAAGCAGTTGTTTTATCTATTAGGTGAACTACAAGTTGAGGGACTGGCTTTTTGCTCGGCAACGATATTGGGGGGAACCTATCCCAGTCATCTTCTTAGAAGATAGTGGTGAGAGCCTTCCAGTTCTTGAATCTGAACTGCCCCTTACCCTTCCTGAATTGGATGATTTTACTCCAAGTGGAACAGGGGAACCACCACTGTCCAAAGCTGTGTCTTGGGTACAATCTTAGCCCTCGGTTCTTTTATTATTTCATTCACCTATCCTCGTACTTATGCTAATGATATGGTTAATCATGCATTAATTTTGATCCCTTAATCTATCTCAGGTCAAAACCATAGATCCTTCATCCGGGAAACCTGCCACAAGAGAAACAAACACGATGCCGCAATGGGCTGGCTCTTGCTGGTAAAGCACCAGTATACCTTCCGTAGTTTAATTCTATCATTAAACATCTCTTCAGTAGTTGCTTCTTCTACCCTTTTTTCTTTCTTCTTAGAAATGCCTTGGATGCTTCATAAGGAAGATGTAAGATAATGAAATAGGGATATCTTCTTTAAGATAAAGGTCATCTAAAAAATTGTGGAATATGAAACTGAAAGTTGGGAATCTCTATTGATATTATAAGAGAATGCTTGCTGATTCATGTTGGCTTGATGGAAAAATCAGTGTAGTCTTTTATTGTTATTTTGGTAGAATGTTGTTGTCTCATACTTTTCCATCTTTGTTCAGGTACTATTTGAGATTTATGGACCCCAAAAACTCCAATGAATTAGTTGATAAGGCAAAAGAAAAGTAAGGGCATCTTTTCATCGTTTGACATGAATTCTCTAAGTTTTCTCTCTATAACAAAATTTATTTTTGTCGTCAGGTTTTCATGAAGAACCTAAGAAAGCTTTTCTGTGCATTTTATTGCGTTGTTTCTTTGCTTTCCTTAATTATATCTCTACATCTAGGTATTGGAGCCCAGTTGATGTCTATGTTGGTGGTGCTGAGCATGCTGTTCTCCATTTACTTTATTCAAGGTTCTGGCACAAGGTAAGTCTGGATTCTATCGTTTATGAAAATATGCACGAATGGTTTCCAAAGTGATAGCCAAGGGCCACTTCTCATGTATAACTGTTTATAGAACATGATTGAACATTCTTTTTGTTTTATTTTCTATTGAATGATGCTATCTTGGATGAAAAACAAGTCTGCCTTCTAAAATATTTTACACAGGATTGCCACTAAAGTATTTATGTTTTGGGCTAATATAGGACCAAATTTAACATATTTAGAGCCTCAACATAAAAGATCAGTTGTCTTTCTGCTACTATTCTCATATTCAACCAGGGTAATGCTGTTCTTATGACTGGAAAGTTCTGTAGAGATACAGAGGGACATGCAGTCCTAACTTGATTGTGTGCTGCCTAAGAGCGAGAACAAACTGTTTGGTTTTCTTTTTGTAAATCAAAACTGTCTAATTTTATTTCTACACATTGCTGATACGGCTTTCTGATTCTATATTTCAGGTTCTATATGACATTGGTGTTGTATCAACCAAAGAGCCTTTCAAATGTGTCATAAACCAGGGGATTATTCTTGGGGAAGTAAGCAAAATTTCTTGTACATGGTAAAGTGATAATACAATCGAAGCTTTTCTTATGGTTGGAGTGGCAGGTTCAATATACGGCTTGCAAAGACACAGATGGAAACTATATATCTGCAGACTTTGCTGATGACTTAGGTGAATACCTTCAAGAAAACATTCCAGAGGAAAGAGTAAGTTTTTCAACATGTTTTGATATGGTTCCATTTCCTTTGTTGTTCACTTGCTGTACTGAATATGAGCCTATAAATTCTGGCAGTCATCTTGTTATATTCTGTGATTCCCTTTGTAGGTTGTGAAGTCTGGGGAGTTTTTTGTGTTGAAAGACAACCCAAACATTCGTTTGATTGCACGTGCTCATAAAATGAGTAAAAGTAGGGGAAATGTTGTCAATCCTGATGATGTCGTTTCTGAATATGGTGCAGATTCTCTTCGATTATATGAAATGTTCATGGGACCATTTCGGTAATATTTGGTTGGATTTATTTTAGTATTTTGTCATCATTTATAATGAGGGAACCCAACAAAGATGCCTATTGCATTTTGCTTGTAGAGACTCAAAAACATGGAATACTAGTGGCATTGAAGGGGTCCATCGATTTTTGGGACGAACTTGGAGGCTGATTGTTGGCTCACCCTTACATCATGGTGCATTCAAGGATGGAACATTGGTTACTGATGAGGAACCTACTACGGAACAGCTTCGCACTCTCCATAAATGCATAGCTAAGGTCATGTTCTACACTCTTTTGACGGCAATGTTGCATTATCTGCGAAGAAGTATACACTTCCTACAGGATTATAGTCTTTATAGATGGTTTATAATGACCAATTTACTATGCCTTTATGTTAAATAACCCAGGAATTCTCCTGATCAGATAATATTTTACCAGTGTGATCCAGAAGGAATTTCATCAATTTAGCCATTTATGAGTGCACAACTAACAAGAATATTGAAACCTAAGATCCTTGGTAGCTTTCTGAGAGAAGATTAAATTTTTTAATCAGGTGACAGAGGAAATCGAAGGGACAAGGTTCAACACTGGAATTTCTGCAATGATGGAGTTCATTAATGCAGCATATAAGGTTTTATTTATTGAGAAAATGAAGCTCGAGCTTTTTTTTGGTCTTTTTCTCTTTTGCGATATACAGGCAGATCCTTATACTTATTTTGGTACACATAGAATAAATAACATGAATACTTTTCTTGATGTTTTTTATATGTATTTTTTTAAGGAATAGTACTTCCTTGGCTTTTAATTACCTTGTGATGTTGTGGGAGTAGGTGGTGTTAAAAGTACAGTGTGCATATCAGGTCTGAAGCAAAGTTGAATATGCTTGTGATCTACCTACATAAGTTGTTTATCTGCTAATCTGCAAAGGCCCACTCTTATGCACCATCCTTGGGAAGATTTTATTTTGGACAATTGCCTTCAGTCATTTTTAACATTTTCTAAATCACTTTTCGTGTGATGTCTACGAGAATGCCACCTCCATATTCTTCAGTTTTCTGTTTGATGCTTTTGTTTGTGTATTTGTGATCTGATTTCTTCTTTCAATTCATGCCATCAGTGGGATAAGCAGCCAAAAGCAATTATTGAAGCATTTGTCTTGTTGCTTTCACCTTATGCACCTCACATGGCTGAGGAGTTTTGGTCTCGCCTTGGTCATCCAGGTTCAATAGCATACGAGGCCCTCCCTAAGGTATGATTTCTGTTCAAATTTATATTTACATAATTTTACTACTCGTATTTGTAGAATCACCTGCTACAGGACAGGGGGGAAGGGGTTTGGCGATGTGATTACCTCAATCTTATTCATACTCTGATGACAGGCTGATCCTGCGTACTTGAAGGAATCAACCGTCGTACTACCTGTCCAGATAAATGGCAAGACTAGAGGTACAATTCAGGTCGAAAAAGGATGTTCAGAGGAGGATGCATTTACATTAGCTTCACAAGACGAGAAACTCTCAAAATATCTCAATGGGAAACCGATCAAAAAGAGAATCTTTGTTCCTGGAAAGATCTTAAACGTTATATTGGATCGTCAAAACGTCAAGGCAGGAAGCATCTAATAATTTTCGTGCACCGGCATTTATATATGTGCCCCACATTTTTAAATGCGGAGATCCCAAACAGTTTTGAGTACAGCATCCTTGCATCCACGTTGCAAATGCAAACTAGTGCATATATTAAAGAGTACAGGTTCTAACATTTCAAGTTTTAAATCATACAAACAGATTTGACAAGCTTTGAACATTAAAACAGCTGTTTTTTTTTCTTTTTACAGGAACAGGACAGCTCCCTACAGGATTGGTCTTTGGATCTTAGGCTTCAGGGTTTAGGCATCCGTTGGAATTACATGTTTATATATAGATAGATGATACTTGTTGTAACATTTTAAAGCCAAATATAAATCTCTCATGATCTTGGTGTGCAAAATTGCAAAATCCGAAGATTCCTTTGTCTCTGAATCTGTAACTTAAAGATTTTAATTTTATCCGTCACCCAAAACCCAACAACTTGATGGCATTGGTTCATGTTATACATTAACTTACCTTTGAAGGAAAAATGGGCTAACAACCATGAGCCCAACATATTTTAATGGCGGTGGCCGGTGGCGTCGGTAAGTGGGAAAATGAAATTAATAAACCAACCCAAAACGACAATTTCGGAGTTGACGTGGGCGAGACAATAGATTGGAATAATCCCGACCCAACGCAACCTAATAACCTACGCACGCAGTAATTCTTAATTTTTTAATTTTAAAATGCTCTGTCTCTCTCTAGCTGTAGCTATGGGTATAAAAACCCTTCACTGTGAACACGTTTATCTTCTCTTTCCTGTCCTTGTTTTCTTGAAACTTGTTGATTGATGATTGGATTATTTATGCTAATTAATGATATAATTTATGAAGATGCTGATAAAAGGCTTGATCTTGAGTAGGCAGTGATCGGTTGCCGCCGGAAGAAGCATGACGAAGAAAGCTGCCGCCGTCGCTCCGGTACTAGTGCGCCATGTTATCTGGTTAGGCTGGAAACTCGTGGTCTTCCTATCCTTCGCTCTTTGCTTCATCGCTCTCCTCCGCCTCCATTTCTCCCCCGACATCTCTTCTACTACTAACTCTCTCTCTCGTACCCGTTGGAGATCTCGTATTCCTCGCTATAACTTCGATGGTCCCCCTAAGATCGCTTTTCTCTTCCTGGTCCGCCTCAACCTCCCTCTCGATTTTCTCTGGGGTAGCTTTTTCGAGGTTCGTTTCCCTCTTTACTCCTCCCCCCCCCCCCCGAAAAACCCCCCTGCCTTTTTCAAATTTCAGCTAATTTTGATGTGGGACTTCCTTACAGAACGCTGACGCAGCCAATTTCTCCATTTATATACACTCCGCCCCTGGCTTCGTCTTCGACGAGACGACTTCTCGATCGCATTTCTTTTATAACCGGCAATTGACTGATAGCATTCAGGTGATTACTCGTTAAAAGATTTAAACTTAAAAAAAAAAAAGCTCAATAAAAAAGGATATGGGTGACCTCATATTTTTTGTTGCAGGTAGCATGGGGAGAATCAAGTATGATAGAAGCTGAAAGATTGTTACTTGCAACTGCTCTACAGGATCCTGCGAATCAAAGATTTGTTCTTCTCTCTGACAGGTCTGGACTTTTTAACTAATTACCTTGATGGGTATTTTTGTTTATATTATAATTAATTAAATGAAGGGTTTTTTTTTTTTTTAATAGCAAGTTGTTTTATCTTTGTGCAGTTGTGTTCCTCTATACAACTTCAGCTATATCTATAGATATCTTATGGCTTCTTCTAGGAGTTTCGTGGACAGGTAGATGGCGGGCCTTTTTCATTCTTGAGGTGCCAAGCATTGATTCATTGATTTTCCTTTGTATTTTGTACATCTGGGGAAAGAAAGTTGTATTAGTTTTAAACAAGTCCTTGTTTTGATTTGAAGAAATGAAAACCTTGTTTTGCAGCTTTCTTGATTTAAAGGATGGGCGTTACCACCCAAAAATGGCTCCGGTAATACCAAGGGACAAGTGGCGAAAAGGATCTCAGGTTATTTATTGGGAATGTTGATGAATTGACTGCAGATCTCGAATTCATAGAACTTCATAATAGCTTTAACAAGAACATCCTAATACACAGTCTAATTCCTTGTGCGAACCGAACTGGCTTTAATGTTGATAATTGCTGTTGTATAAAGTGTCCCTTGCTTCCTGTCCTGACTGCAAATCCAACTGATTTCAGTAGCCAAATGGATGGATTGTTCATGTTTCAGTCATAATTATGTGCATTTCTACGGGCTTCAGTGCACAATTGAATTTAAATTGCCTTGGATTTGCAGTGGATCTCTTTGATAAGGAGCCATGCTGAAGTTGTCGTAGATGATGAGGTTGTTCTTCCAGTTTTTAAGAAATTCTGCAAGGTATGCAATTTATTATATCATGTGTTTACTTTCAATTTGATTTCTCTTTTTGTTATTGTGAAATATTTGTGACCTCGAATTTTGTCTTCATAGAGCTGTTTCCCCCCTTTCTTTAGCTTACTGCTTTACTGCATAAATGTTACGATAGTATTCTGGTCTTCTTTTGGTGTAATCCTAAACTCTTTTTGGTGATATCCTCTTTTGATTTGATTTACTGAAGTAAAAAATATGCTCTGAAATGTTTATCAATTATGCTAAGTCTAGTATAAATTGAAAACTATATTCTAAACTAGTCAATAGGACAACTGTTTGATGCCATGCACGACTCCCCAACGATATTTTTTAGGTTCTGTTAGTACATGCTGGATCATATGGAACTGCAATCTGAAATTTAAATTTTCTTCTTGGTTTGCAGCGACGCCCTGCTGTGGACACCAGTAAAGGAAAGCTGAATCTTGTAAGCGAGTTCAATCCCCAAATGAATGCAATTAGGCCGACTGATTGGGGTATTGTGATCAAGAATATGTTTCCCTTTTTATGTGATTGATGACTTCTTTTTGATTGGGCAGAAACTTCAAAAGCAACACAATTGTATCCCAGATGAACATTATGTGCCAACATTGATTGCTGTAAGTAAAGAATCAATATAAATTGGTCTCTTTGGTTGTATATATAGCTTTCTGATTTTGTTACATTCGGAATCACATTTTCTAATTGTTCCAAGTGTTTTCTTTTTCTTTCTTGTCAGATGAGTGAGCTCGAAGGTGACATAGAACGAAGAACACTGACCTATACACTGTGGAATCAATCTGCTACAAAAATGGATAACAAAGCTTGGCATCCTGTAACATTCAACTATGCAGATGCAAGCCCTAAACGACTCAAAGAAATAAAGGTTTGTCATTTTGCCTCATTTCCACTGCTTGTTGGACAACTTATTTTTTGCATTGGCCTGGTGTCTTTCTTCAAATGAATTCCTCTACTTTGGCCAAAGAAACTTTTAACAGTCAAGTTTTGCTTAGTGCTGTATTGAACATATTTTTGACCGTGTTTTGCTTATTTGAACAGGATATCAACCATGTACACTACGAGAGCGAAGCCCGGACGGAGTGGTGTCAAACTAACTCTTCATTTGTTCCCTGCTTTTTATTTGCAAGGAAGTTTTCGCGAGGAGCTGCCATGCGCCTCTTGAGCGAGGGGGTGGTTGGCCCCTTCGACGCCTCCTCGTTATTAGGCAATTCTTAGTGACTGTCAATCGTAATTTCTCGCACCACCTAACTCTCAGCTCATCCGCTTGTAAGAACAATTAGGGTGGCAAGCAGAATGCCTCCTAAAAGTTTTGCTGATGTACAACACTACCGTATACGCAGAGTAGCTTTTAGTTTCAAAACAGAATTTCGAGAGGCATATAAAAGAGTTGGAAGATCAAACATAGTACAGGAGTTGGGTACCACCATTGCTATTGGTGTCCCTAATTAAATGACGAGAAAAGTCTGATTGATCGTATATGTTTACTGCTAGGAAAAGCTTGACGTTTTTATTACATTCTGTATCATTATATTAGTGTAATAACTACATAATTACAATAATTATTTATAGTCATTACAATGATCATTTGGCCTATCTAAATAACTTATAACGGCGAAGGTTAATTTATTTATTTTTACCCCTTTATCCACCTAAACAATGAACCATAACACTGAACACAAAGACCCAAAATTTGCAGTCAGAAACCTAAACCTTCAACCACATCAATTATGAAATCAAAACCATGAATGTAATGCTTGTAATGTTCCCTTTTTCATACTCAAAAGTCAAACATCTTATTGGACCTCTTATAAACACCATCCATCCAAGAACATATCATGAACTTCTTTCATCTTGAAGTTCACACCCGCTTCACTCATTTCCCACCACAGAATTGACAGTGTTGCAACTATTTCTTCATGTTTTGGATGAGCGGTTTGACCGGAGAAAAATGTGGTAACTCTGCCATGCAGGTCAATAATACTCCATCCTGGGAGTTTTCTCAAGCCTAGGGACCTCATTTGGGCCCATGCTTCCCCCATGCGATTCCATCTACTCATAGAAGCAAAACAGTGTGCTATCTGGACATAGTTTCCGGCACTATTAGGCTTCAACATGATGACATCGTGGGCAATAATGCTGCCGAGTTCCAGGTTACCGTTTGCTCGACAGGTATCAAGAAGCATGCTTAAAACATCAGCAGCAGGCTCTAGGAAGTTACCCTTGTAGAAGTTATAAGCTTCCTCCACCCTTCCAGCTCGACAAAGAAGATCTACAATGCAAGCATGGTGCTCAACTCCTGGTTGAAAACCAAAATCTCTAGACATTGACTCAAATATGCTCAGACCCTGGTCAACAAGCCCATTGTGACTGCAGGCAGAGAGAATTGAAAGGAAAATCACCTTATTTGGTTTCATTCCAGAGTGCAGAAGCTCAAAATACATGCTTAAAGCTGTCTCCCCTTTGCCATGACTACCATATCCAGCAATAATTGTACTCCATGAGATTAAGTCCCATTGCAACATCTCCCTAAAACACTTAACAGCTGAGTCTAAATCACCACATTTACAATACATGTCCACCAGAGCTGTATCCACCAAGATGCATGGCCTAAGACAACTTCTAATTACAAAGTTGTGGAACCACTTCCCCTGATGGAGAGCACCAGTAGATGCAGACATTTGAAGCAGGGTGACAACAGTTATTGAATCAGGTTTTTGAAGGGTTGACCTCATTTTATTGAAGAAGAAGAAGGCATTAGATAAATAGTCATTTTGGGCACATCCGGCAATAATTGCATTCCAAGAGACCGAATCCTTTCTATCCATCCTCTCAAAAACTGCACAACTTTGCTCCAAATGACCACACTTGGCATACATGGTAAGAAGAGAGTTTTGGGCTGGAATATCTATTGTCAATCCTTGCCTTAAAAGGTAAGCATGGATGGAAGTTCCTAAATTAAAAGCTCCCAGGTGTGCACAAGCAGCAAGAGCACTAGTTATGGTGGCAGTGGATGGAACTACTCTTGACTTTAACATATCATAGAAAACTGCCAGGGCTTTGTCTGCACAAGTATTTTGCACTAACCCAGAGATCATTGCTGTCCATAAAACCACATCTTTTTCAGGTACCTCTTCAAAAATCTGATATGCAGCATTACTATTCCCACAGCTTAAATACATAACTATAAGTGCTGTTTGAACATGCGCATCTGAATCTAACCCACCTCTTAAAATTTGTCCATGCACCATCCTTCCTATATCAAGCTTACTCTGTGCTGCCACAGCAGTAAGCAAAGAACCAAAAGTTTGCTGATCAGGGTCCATACTTTCTACCTTCATTCTATATAAAAGTGGCAAAATTCCTTCAACACTCCCCAACTGAGCATAACCTGAAATCAAAGAATTCCATGAAATTTTATCTCTCTGGTCCATAAATTCAAACAAACCTCTTGCTTCCCTAATACTCCCACATTTGATATATGCATTTAATAACGAATTCCCCAAAGTTATATCCGATTCAAAGCCATATAAAACCGCACAGCCATGAAAAGCTTGTACGTAGGCAAAGTTCAAAGCTCCAGAGAGTAGGCTTAAGAAAGTAACCGGACTAGGCTCAACCCCATTGCATCGCATTTCATTATACATAGAAAAAGCATGGTCCAGATCGCCAGCACGACAATAGCAGCCAATAATGGCAGTCCAGGGAACAACATCTCTATTGGGCGTTTTATCGAAGACCTTGCGAGCATTCGTGGTGCGATCGAATTTCGCATAAAAATTAATCAAAGAAGATGCGGTGTAAGAATCTGAAGAAAACCCATGATGCACAATGTGTTGGTGGATGGAAAGGCCAAGGGAAAAGAGGTTTAAAGAGGTGCAGGCTTTGAGGAGGCTCGGGAATGTGTAGGAATCAGGCGGTGTGTTGGATTTGAGCATGGAAATGTAGGTGAAGAGGACTTCATCGTAGGACCCTTGTGAGGAGAGACGGTTAATGATGGAATTAAATGATTTGGTGGTGCTGCTAGTAGTTGTAGTGGATATAATTTTGTTCATCACTCATCTTACACCTTTAGATAGGCACATAAAGCTTGAATCCTTGGAAGGTTTTACAAAGAGCTTTGCATTTCTAGTTCTTATTTGTAGCAGTTTTAATTTCAAACAAATCTGGTCGACTGAGCAATTAAGTTGTAGCAATATGCTTCTAAATTTAATATTTCCTACTTTTAACTTTAAATTTTTTATTTTCAATTTGTTATATGAATTTGACACATTTTTTTTTAATTCAGTATTTAAATTTTTTCTTTTATCTAATTTGGTATTTAAATTTATTAAATCTTGTATAAATTACTCTAATATACTAGTAGTGTTAGCTTTTTATGAGATAACAAAAATCATCAATGTATGACCGATATGTGATAAATGACATAATTTTTTTTTGTATTTTATATGTTCAATTATTTTTTACTTTTAATATTATTGTTTTAATTTAATATAATGAATTTATTTTGTTTTAGATTTTTAAATTTTTTTCAATATCCAATCATTAAGCATAACAAAGTATAATTTTTTAACACAAATTTCTTTTGAAACTGATATACTTTTATGGGATCAAGGGTTTTGTGAAGATAAATAATGCTTTATTAACAGTTAATAAGTAAAATTTAAGCATATTGTTAAGTAAAAAAAAGAAAACTCCAAAATAAATAAGTCATTCATACTATTAAATTTTATGCCTCTGTCTCGTGTTAGTCATACATTAATTATTTCTATTCTCTCATAAAAAAACTAAGAGTTAGTATTTTGATGTAATTTTTACAATATTTGACAAGTTTAAATACTAAATTGGAAAAAAAAGTTAAGATATTAGAATAAAGTGTCAAACTCAAGTACTAAATTGAAAAAAAGAAAAAAACTAAGGTATCAAATTAAAAAATTTATCAGATTCAGGAACCAAATATTATATTAACCAATGGAACAGTAAGAAATAAATAAAAGATCAAATCATTACATTTATTAGCATTAATTTTGATGGAATAAACAAGTTCCATGGATGATAAGATAGATCAGTATCTTTTCACATTTTCTTTCTCTTCACGTAAAAGAACAACAGACCGAGGATTGTGTTTGCCTCCAACTCTTTTAATGAACAACGCACATCTAAGGATTAAGCCCCCCTACTTCATAAGCTTTGTTTCATTTTTTCTTGGGATATTCCCTTGCTCCAAAGATGGTTGATCCAACTCTGACATTCGTACTGCCCATTTCAATCTGCAAAAAAGAACAACACAATCCATTACATAAACACGTCCTCCTAACCATTAAAACTATTGAATGCTACTGCTATGGGGTTTGCCTTCTTCCATGTTTCCGCTCTTCTTTATTCTTAGATACTCTTGTCCATATCCCGACATGAGTATAAAGATATGACCTCAAAGAACTCTTAAAATACATGAGAAACTTATGAAAAATTGAGCATACTCATATTTGAGACACATCCAAGTCTGAGTAAACATAGCATGGCTTTGTGCTTAAGATGCGACAAGGGGCACCAACATTGTACGACACTTTAGCGGTAAATTGTAGACACAGCCAAAATTACTAAGTGGTAATATGCAAATAGTCCTTACAGCTAGCTCAAAATCACTAGACATTCCCATTGATAGTTCACATTGTTCTTCAGGTATTCCAAGAACCTTGCAGACCTCACTTCTGCAATTTGCTAATGTCTGGCAATTTCAATAAATAAAAAATAATTGTAAGATAAATTTAAAAAAATTGAAACAAAGTAAAGATTAACCAAGATAAAAAGTTCATACACCTTGAAATTCTCTGGTGTTGATGTATAATCAGGCATCCCTATTGTCATCAGTCCACAAAATTGAAGGTTCGGACAATTCAGACTAACATGTTTTACAAGTTCCACACAACCTGAAGGCTCTACACCAGATTTTGCTGCAATAACATGATGCAGGGCGAAACTATCAAAACAACTTCCAAGCGACTGATGAAAGCTTCAATATACAAACTATAGGATAGCAACACATTTGTTGGCAAATATAGTTGACCTAATCTCACAGCATATTTAGCCCCAATGAACTGGGTTTTTCTATTTTCAATTTCCACATTGATTTAACATATTATGGAACTGGGGAGATAAAGAAACCAGATCAGTCCTATCTAATAAGCTTGAACAAGCAAGCCTTAAAACAACTCAACTAAAATATATATATTTGGTGGTAATGCAATAAAAACAAACTTACATTCCTCGCCACTGGTATTCACCTGGACTAATACTTTTAAAGGCTTTCTTTCAAAGCTTCCAACAACACGATTAAGATGATTTGCAATCTGGTCCAAAATAAGGAAGATGCTCATTGATGAGTGATGACTAATATATAATATATATATATTTGGCCACAATATGATTGCTGTTCTTGAAGCTATCAATCAATAGCCATGATATAATGATTATTGATATAAGAAAACAAAAACATACCGGTCTTTCTCACTAAAATCAGATTCTAAAATAGCTATAAATTAAGGTTGTATCTAATTGTGTCTGCAATTATAAAGAATACCTTATAGCAACTAATAGAAAATAAACAGAAAACTTTAGAACACCTTAATTTACCTTCTCATCATCTACAGTTTCCACCATGGCAAGGTTTGGCACACCAGCTGCACGACAATGAATAATAAGAAAAACCAACTGAAGTAAATGTTCTATTTCAAATATCCATAACAAGGAGAAGCTTAAAAGTAGTAAGAAACTAAAAATGTGAACATGATATCGAAAATACATTGATAACCCACAAAGAAAGAAGTACTAATCTTCTAACTATACAATTACTAGAAGAAAAGTAGGGAGCAAGGCAGGAAATTTTTGTTAGGAGGCCAAAATAAAATAAAAAAATTTTGGGTTCTAGCTAAAAAATTTGTATTAGAATGATTTAAATTGAATATTTATTTTTTTGGAGGGACCAAAAATATAGTTTTTCCATCCAAGGAAGGACTAAAAGAGATCAAATTAAATTATTAATTTCAAAATGGGCTAAAAAGGGAATTATACCAACGCCCCTGAAGAAAAGGGTAGCTTTGCTTACCAATCAAAGGCTTCACTTTATTGCTCTGCAAATTCCCAATAAAATGCCACTCTATGTCATCCGGAAGCTGCAATTGTAGGCAAAACAATTTTATTACTTTGGTGCTTTATTTTTAAAATGTAAAATAGTCCTTGTATGTAAGAAAAGTTCGACAAATTCCATGCTTTTTTCTTTTCGAAGGAAATGAGAAAAGAACCTGAGGAGCTTTTTCGACGATTTCCTGGACATAGTTTTCACCGAAACAGCGATGACCAGCGTCGTACACATGGCGAATGACGGAGACGGGTTTGGTTTTACTGACGGCAACCACACGGATCCCCTGCGGTTCACGACCACACCGCTCGGCGGTCTGGTGGACTCTCTGGAGAACGGAGCGGAGAGAGGATGCAGCCAATCCGTCCATCGCCCCCGCGGAAGCTGCCATCTCTTCTTGCTGTAGATGTTGTGGGTTGTCGGCTTTGCACTCTTCCAGAGTGTTCATCAGCGCTTGTGATTCGTGTTTCCCTTGCTGTCTTTTTTTTCCCCCTTTCCTTCCGCTCAGTTCAGCGTCAGGATTAAGCCAAACGTTGCGTTTTAGCCTAGGGACAACCCGGTGCGTTTTTTATTTTGTTTTCGGCTTTTTTACAGAAATAATACTAAAATAATAATTTATTACCCAAAGACCTATTTTTATTTACTCAAGAAAAATTGAGTTTCACAAGGGCCCGCCGATTTGGGCCTTGGAAAACTGAATTCCTTTTTTCATATTTTGTAGTGCTTTGTTTTTCAAGGGATAATCTTTCCGGAAGATCAAGGAAGACCACTGGTTGCCCGGTCTTGGCTCCCCTGTTTCAACACCGCTACCTACAGATGCATACAGTGATGCAACCATGTTGTTTGTAATTATAGACGAAAACATAATTTCACCCATATAAAACTGTTAGCACTTGGTTTAACTTGTTAAGCATGCAAACGTCTTTTTTTCTAGAATGTTAGTTATGCATACTTAATATTTCTTTTAAAGATTGAATTAGATACATGTATTATGTAGCTATATTTATATTATATGCATATAGTCCCACATTGAATATCCATAGTAAATTACTGATATAATTCTACAGTATCTTGGTCCATGCAACCATGTTATTGTACAGCATGGAAATCTTACTTCAACTAAAAAAACTCTCTTTTTTTCCCTTAAATCGTGTGTGCCACCTACTCAGTTATCCTCCTATAAAGATCTTTCACTTTTATTTCTCTCTGTAAAACCATGGCTTCCCTTACCCTTATCTGTCTCCCTCTGCTTTTACTCCTTTTCTTAAGCTTTGCTTATTCATCACCACTACCCAACAACGCCTCTGCATCGCTACTGTACAATGTCTCCACTATTTCCACTGTGAAGCTTATGAATGTGATCGACTCTTGCTGGCGAACCATTAACTGGGCTACCAATCGAGAAGCATTGGCTGATTGTTCGGTTGGCTTCGGGAAAGCATCGATAGGTGGGAAATATGGACCGATATATCTAGTTACCACCCCTTACGATGACCCCGTCAACCCTACACCTGGCACGCTTCGTTTCGGTGTCATTCAATCGAGTCCGCTTTGGATCATTTTCGCTACTGATATGGTTATCACGCTCAAAAATGAACTTATAGTCAATAGTTTCAAGACCATTGATGGAAGAGGAGCTAACGTGGAGATTGCATATGGACCCTGCATAACCATTCACGGCGTTACTGATGTTATCATACATGGGATTAGCATACATGACTGCAAGCCCGGGGTGGCTGGTTTAGTTCGGAGCTCCCCGACATATGTAGGGAAACGCAGGGGCAGCGACGGAGATGCTGTTAGCATTTTTTCTTCTTCCAACATTTGGATCGATCATTGCTATCTTGCTCGTTCTGCGGATGGTCTTATCGATGTCATTCATGCTTCGACGGATGTCACGATCTCTAATAACTATTTCGCTCAACATGATAAAGTCATCATTAAGATTTCATTTTCCTTTTTTGTTATGGCATCCGTTGCTGTCTTTTAACCTATTAATCGTACCTGATTTGCAGGTTATGCTGTTAGGCCACAGCGACGACTTCGCTGCCGATGAAGTTATGAAAGTTACGTTAGTTTTCAACCGTTTTGGAGAGGGACTTATAGAGAGGATGCCAAGGTAAGTTTCTAACCATATATTATGCTCATTTTATCTGATTTATACATGTAAATCGATGGCCGTGACAGGGTCCGGATAGGCTACGCTCATGTTGCCAACAACCGATACGATGAATGGAAGATGTATGCCATTGGCGGCAGCGCTAATCCAACCATTTTCAGCGAAGGAAACTACTTCATAGCTCCCGATGATCCAGGGTCCAAAGAAGTTACCAAGAGAGAAACAAATAATTGGGAAACTTGGAGATGGCAGAGTTCAAAAGATGTGTTTATAAATGGTGCTTATTTCGTTCCATCGGGCCATGGAAGTTCCGATCCTCTTTACACCATGACTCAATCCTTCATTGTTGCTCCAGGATACATGGTCCCTGATTTAACAGCCGATGCTGGTCCTTTACATTGTCTTCTTGACAGACCATGCATGCTATAAAAGACCGTAGAACTCAGTACATATCTTCTTTATTTCTTGATTCGATTCAACTCAACTTTTGCTTACCAAAGATATTATTTATGGTACCAAAATAGTTTAATTTGAACTGAATTGTTCAGTTAAAAAAAATCAAATAAAGAAAGGTATGCTTAGTTAAGAAGAAAAGAATAAAGTTTGAGCTTGATTTTCACTTTGTTTTAGAAAAGCCTATTCTCATTGCTTTGAACCCCACATGTTACAGGTGCTTTAGCTCTTACTTTCTTCAATAACCAAATGCTGACCCCAATTCCTATGGCTCCAGCTGCTGAAACTGCAGTTACAGTCCCTGCAACACTCTGAATTAATCGAAGTTTCGATCTTTGTTTTTTTTTATATACAAAGTTCATCACCTACAAATAATCAAATGCTAAACCGAAAAGGTTCAGAAATTTAACCTGCAATGACTCCTGCTCTACTGTGCCATGAAATGTCATGATCTGCAGAACATGTAACACTCAACGATTGACAAAAATGTAATCAGAAAATTCATGGCAATCAGAAAATGTACCTTTACAATAGGAGGTGACATTTCCCTTCTTACATAGACACAAGAAATTCCCTGTTTTCGTATTGAATCCGCATGTTCCAGCTCCCATTGATGGATCCTGGCACTGAAGGCAGCGTGTAGTTACAGGCACATCGAAATCGACTTGAATTCCATATTCAGGTACCTGGTTATAAGGAGAACCAGCAGTTGCACCAACAGTTGTCCAATACACACTAGTATATGAAGCGCAATACTTCAGCATCAGCCTTAAGGATTCGGCCGCTTTCGGGTAGTAAGAGCAGCAAGAACTGCCACCTAATGCGGTGGCACATTCAGGTAAATGCTTGCAAAGATAACTACCGCTATCACATGACGAACCGCACTGCTCGGGAAATCTTTGACAGAAGATAGGCTTCGGCTCAACGATCACATGATCCTTGCTGCAGTTGAAGAAGAGGTAGTCATTTTCAGGGGACAATGATAAATGTGTGCCTGTGTCAAGGCTAAAAGGCCTAACCGGACGGAAGTTATCGCCATCTCGACAATTCCACATAAATGGGTCGATTACGAGAATACGAGGATCAAAGTAACTAATGCTACGTACAGGGTATCTACCGGAGGGTGTACGAAGCTCGAGCTTGCCGGGGTCGGAGCAAGCAAGCATGTATCTGTAATAAGGGTTGCCACAACCATCATCAATTCCGAAAGGGTAGTTTATAGGGATATCACCACAGCTGCTTCTGCAAAGGCTTGCTTGAGCTTCTATGAGGCTAAGAGATGGAAATATGAAAAGAATTATAAAGGAACATAAACAGATCAGAGAATCCATTAGAGTTGTGGTGGAAGGGAAGGTTCTGTTTTGTTTCAAGCAATCATAAGAGGAAATTAAGTGAAGTCTTGATGAGAGAAAGAATATCTGTTAAAAGTTACGATATAAGATTTAGAGTCTATTGATTAAATGATATAATTTAGGGTAAACTATAAAATAGTCACTTTTGTTTGCCTCAGATTATATTTTAGTTACTTATGTTTGAAATATTATGTTTTGGTCACGTACGTTATCGTTTTGTTACGAAGTGGTCACTCTACCGTTAAACTCCGTTACCTCCCTCACAGCGGTCTACGTAGTAATCCAAATAGGTTTTAAATGCCAATTTGGATGTCCTATGTTGCAGTCCAAATTAATTTTATTTAATTAAAAACCTATTTTCATCCCAGCAATTGGACATCCAAGTTGTCATTTAAAACCCATTTGGACTGCCACGTAAGATTGTCGTTAAGGAAGTAACGGAATCTAATGGTAGAAGTGATCACTTCGTAATAAAATGATAATGTAACTGACTAAAATGTAACATTTCAATCATAAATGATTAAAATATAATCAGAGGCAAACAAAAGTGACTATTTTGTAGTTTACCCTATAATTTAAGGTTAAGGGTTTAGAACTATATACTTAGAATCTAGGGTCATGATTTAAGGTTTATAATTCAAGATTTAGGATTTAGGGTTGAGTAATTAGGATTTAAAGTTTAGTATCATAGTTTAGAGTTTAATTTTTTTAGGTTAAATTATTATGTTGGCCACTCTAAAATTAGATCATTCCAAATTTTTTTTATTAATTTAGTCACTTTCGTTAAAGAAATTGACTAAAGTAATCACTTCAACGGTAAATTTAATAGAATGCACTCATCTTTCTTTCTTTTTTAAAAAAATTCTTTCTTGTTTTTTTCATCTTCTCCTTTTTAACTTAGAAGTACCTTTGCTACTATCTCCCTTAAAAATATCGTTGCTTCCTCTGTCGAACACAACAAGCGAGCATTGTCCTGTCAATGAACAATGATGAGGGATCTTTCTTCTTTCTCCCTATTTTCCTTGTTTTACTTCTCCCTTTTTCTCCCTACCTACAACTGCCACTTCTCACATTCGTTGTTGTGATCAACCCACATTAAATTTTGATTCAAAACCATCAAAGTGAAGTGCAAAGCCTCCTCTTCAAATATATAGGATTAGATTTATCAAAAAATCCCTCAAAAATTGTGAGGCTGCTCCCAAAGTTTTAGAATTCTCATGCTTCAATATCTTAATCTCATCGTTGATATGATATGATTTTGAGATGTCTTTCTACTTTTAAGCTTGTTGATAATGATTCAAAAGAAGCAACAATGATATCTTTGAGGGAGACTGTGGTGACTAGGGTTCTCAATTTTGAAGGGAGATAATGAAGAAAATGAGAGGAGAGAGGAAAATAAGGGGAAAAAGAGAAAAGAGAAAAGAAGAAAATTAAAAAAAAATAGATTTAATGGTTGAATGATAAGTTTGATCAAATTGTTTTAGACGGAATTGACCAAATTTACAACAAAAAATAAAATTAAATGACTAAAATAGAAGCGAACTAATATAATTTAGAGTGATTAATGAGGTAGTTTATCCCTTTTTATTATATATATATACAAAATTTATGTAACTATATTTAAAATTTTAATGGATAAAATACAAAATAATGCACCTCAGCTTTGTAAATTTCTCAGCGTATTAGTTGAAAGAAAAGAACTTCCATGTTTTAGTTTTTCCTTTGTTTTGTCTTGATTTTTAATAATATAAAAAATATAGGTTGTTTGTTTCATGTTTGGATTAGTTTATATAAAGTCTTTAAGAAGAGATATTAATAATTTTAAAATTTGAATTTCGTGTATTCACTTCAAAATCTGATTAGAATTATTCAAAGTGAAACAAACAATAATACGAAAGAATAATGAAGTTTGTCTACCTGTTCTTCTAATCCTCCCCACAACAAAGAACAAAAAAAAAAAAAAAAAAAAAAAAACCAAAACTATAAACATGTAATCTCCTTCTCATCCCCAAATGAAAAACATGGAAAAAGTGAACAAAGGAAAAAAATGATTAAAAAAAAAAAAGAGTGCTAATCTATTGTCTGCTGTTTGTGGTGTTGCCATTGTTGTTATTGTTGTTGGAAGTGTTGCTGCTACTATTTGGGTGAGCACCGCCAATGATGGAGGTGATGGCGGCGGCAAGGGCGGCGGTGAAGCTCGGGTCGTTAGCGATAGCTGCCGTGGCAGCACTTACTGTGTCAGCCAGTGTGGATTGCTGAGGCTGCTGTAGTTGTGAAGAAGACACAATATCTTGAGACAACTGTAAGCCTGAGAATTTTGATTGGTTATACAGTGCTTGACCAAAAACTTGAGGGAACTGTGTTGCTGATGTTGAGGTTGAGTTTTGGGGTTGGCCTGGAAATGGGACATGGAATTGTGTGTTCGGTCTTTGGAACTGCAGGGCGTTGGGTGAGTGAGTAAGGTCTAATGTTACAGTCGGGAATGGAGCCGAAGCTGAGATTGTCGCCATTGAAGAACATGGAAGCATTGTCCTTGGAAACAAATTCGGGTTCATCATCCCATCCCCACTATGCATCGACCCCGACAGCAACATGGTAGCCGCTGAGGCCGTAGTCGACGCCATTGCCATTGCAGCTGGAGGAAGCGGGTGATTATGGTTGCCTTCGTAAGTGGTTATCAAGATCGTTCGATCTTCCGCGCAGCGTTGAACCTGGGAATCACACACCAAAAGTATACAAAATCAGTTTCGACCCTCGAAAATCTAAGATAAAAACACGATAGCGTTACAGACGAAAGATTGAAACATACTTGTTTCCTAACAGGACAACCAACTGCCATCGTACATCGGTAATAAGCTCGAGGACAGGGATTCCCTTTCGCCATCTTTTGTCCGTATTTTCTCCATTGGCATCCGTCGCTTATCTGCATCAATCACTTACTTGAGATCGAATTTTTACGAATACTAGATTAAAGCAGTAACATATACATACATATATATATATATACACACACACGTACCATGGGAGCCTCTGATCGAGCTCGAACCGAAACACGAGCTTTTCTCATGGTAGCCTCAGTGGCTTGATCGATTGGCTTTGATGGATTCATCTTTTGGAGTTTGTTACGACCCAAGTTTTCAGGTTCTGGGCTTTCTTCCCTACCGATTCTCTTACCATCCCGGAAACTAGAACTCTCTTGATCCAACTGAGAAACTGGGTTTTTGGTTTTCAAATAATCCTTAGGTGATGTAACTTGAACGTTATTGGGAGGCGATCCTGAAGGTGTTCTTTCTTCTGAGGAAGAATGAGACGGCTCATGATCGGTTTCAGCTATGCCCGATGGGCGTAGATCCATGAATTGTCTAGGCACAATCAGACTCGCTTCTTGTTCCTTCACTTCATTAATCTGAATATCCATATCAAAAGATTTACTACTTAAAACCAAACCCTTTGAAACATCATCACTCCTACTACTAACACTAGTATTAAGGTTGTTTACCTCGTGTCTTTGATGTTGTTGCGTTAAGTTTACGAGGTGCATCTGGAGAGCACTGTAATTGTTGCTGACATCGTTAACCATGTCTTTTAGCTTCTGGTTTTCAGCATTCATTCGTTTCAATTCCACTTGTAATTGCGCCACCTCATTCTTGACTCGTTTATCGTCCACATCCGATGATACCCCATCGTCAACCGTTGATTGATCGCTTCCAGCGTTAGCAGTGAGAAGATTCAACCCCGTCTATATATATATATATATATATATATATCAACAACAATTCAGTCTAAATGTAATATGTTGCATCATTGCATGTGTAAGGACCAAAAATGCATTATTCTTACATTAACATCCAACCGAGCACAATCAGCATGAAAACTCTCCTTCTTGACATTGACAGTAGCGGCAGAGAAAAAGTCAAGCTCATCAACAGGGAGCCGGTTCTCATCAGAGGAGGTGCCGATGCCACTGTCATGGGGGTCGTCCCTGGAACAAGGAAGGGAAACAGGGAAGTGAAACATGTTTGGATTCTGGTTTAACCTAGTACTGGAACTGGAACTGGAACTGGTATTGTCGGGAAACAAATTAGATAGAGAATGAAGGGCAAGCCCACATCTTTTGCCCATAAAAGAAGAAGAAGAAGAAGAAGAAGAAGAAGAAGAAGAAGAAGAAGAAAGAAAAGATAGGAGAAACGAAAGAAAGAGAAGAGAAGAGAAAATGGAGCAAAGATAGCGTTGAAAGAGAGAAATGGGTGTAAATATGGGCGTTTGTCAAGTGCGACTAGTCTTTTACCGGTGCTATGGGATCGCCTATAAATTTGGTGTGGACCTTGGACCAATATTGGATTTTTCGGAATTTATTATTACTATTATTTTCTTTTATGGGATTCTTTTTTTTAATATTATTATGTAAGATGTTTAGTCGACTGACAACTGGCATTTGGCCCCACCTTCCCTCCCTTTTCTAATGGCCTCATTACCCTTTTGGGGCCATCGCCATTGACCAAATTACCTACGCTTCAGTAACTTTTTTTAATCCCTTCTGCTTTTCACTATTAGCAGTAACTTTAGATTTTACTTTTGGTTAAAATATGCTCTAAGTTCTTATATTTTTGTAGATTTAGAATTTAGTCCTTTTATTTTTTATTTTTAAGAATTTAGTCCCTTTACTTTTTAAATTTTAAAATTCAAGTTCAATTATTTATAGGTGTGTCATTTTGGAATAAACAGATATGCACTTGATAGCAATATAACAAGAAAAATTATGTAATAAACTTGAAAAGTAGAGGGACTAAATTCTTTGAAATAAAAGTAAGAAAACTAAATTTCATATATACAAAGAGTAGAAGGACTTAGAACATAGTTTAACCTTTACTATTTCCTTTCTTAATTTATCATAAAAGATTTATTTGATTCTCACTTTGAGATTTTTCTATAAAAGAAACACCAGTATTTTTATTTATTATTTTGAAAGAATGCAGTAAATTAATATATGAAAATACATTCTTATCCCAAGTTGTTTGAAATTGAAAATGTTTAGTTCATGTAATATTATGTTAAATATTAATTTTGAATTTCAATATGTAAATTAAAAAGGTAAAACTTGGAGAGAGAGAGAGAGGGGGAGGTTCCAGTGTGAATCGGGCTAGGACGGAAAATATGGAGTTGTTGAACGTTTTAGAAACAAATAAGAGGTTTCGTCTACAATTTGGTCAACAAAGGGTTTGACTATTACTTTTTTTTTTTCCTTTAAATCAAGAGGCAAAAAAAGAAAAATGGAGAAAGAAATCCACCGTCCCGAAGGGTGCGGCGCGTTCCACGTGATTAAAATAAAAATGAGAGGTAAGAGGAGCTCTAAGCCAAGTCAACGAATTTGACGGCCCGGCTCTGTTATTACCGGTGACCTGATTCAGCAGTCAGTGCCTTGCTTTCCCTTTTGTTGCCCAATTACTGTCTTGGTCTTTACTTGGCCTACCCCCACATTTTAGATTTATCCCTCTTTGACTGTTCACCGGTGGGACCGAGTCCTTTGCTTACACTTTCTTTTTTTCTTTTCCTCTTTAAAATATCATTTTTATGTAAAATGTTTTGATTAAGTACTTGACGTAATAAATATTCTAGAGGCCAACTTATTATTAGAATTCATCACGGGCCGGGTTGGTTCGGGATGGTTTAATATAAAATTTTAGGTTTATTTTTTTTAGTTTACATTCAGTTCAACTCTAATTTAATTTACTTGTATTAATTTAAATTTTAAAAATATAACATATCAAATATACTTAAAATATTAAAATCAATTTTTCAACAAATTAAAAATATATTTTAAAAAGTATTTATATTTAAATAACACTAAAATAGTAAGTAAATGTCTCTAAAATAGTAACAAAATTAATAATGAAATAAGAATTATACAATACCCAAATAATAACAATAAAATAGTAGTAATATAATAGCAAAACAGCGTCAAAACAACAGTAAATAGCAAATTCAGGCCACTCTTGGGCCAAAAAATCTTACCTGAGGTCTAGCTCATTTAGAGATAGACCTTTTTTTTTTGTTCAAACCTATTTTTCAAACTTATATTTTTATCCAAATCTCCTAACTTTTCAAACGAACCTTCAAACTTGGACGAGTGGTTCGACTCATGATTAGGTCTACTTTAATTTATTCAAATTCAATTATAAGTAATTTTTTTTAAGTGTTAGAAAAAAAATCATAAATTAATTTGATTAAAACATAAGAAAAGATAAATACATAAATTGCATGAAGAACATAGGTACATGCATGGGGAAGTAGTGGCCTTCTTTTTCTAACTAATAACATGTGAAATGCTTTTCCATGTATAATTAACCTTTCTCTTCTTTTAAACGTTGTAGACCATATTTTTCAACATGTTGTCACAACCTTTTTATTTCACTTTTTTTTTTTTCTCATTTTACCTTTTTTGAAAATTGAAAATCATTGTTGAAGTTGAGTGAAGGCCAAAAAAGTTAACCCTGATTCTTTACTCGTGACTAAGAATTTAAAGAATGAGGTTTCATAAATTTAAATCAATCCCACTTAAAACATATAAATATTTTAAAATAAATTTTTCTTTTAATAATGATTAAGCCTTAGTTCGATTGGTATGAGCAATGAGATGTATGTTTGAGTGCGCTGGAGTATATTATTATCTTATTTATGAGTTGAGGAGGAGTTATGAGTAGTTTTAAGTATTGTATAAAAAAGAATAGATATAATAAACTTTAAATTTTGTTTAAATCTATCAATATTTCTCTTTCAGAAGGCTAATCCAATTTCATTTTACCGGCCTTTTTTTTAATTTTTAAAAATCAATATATGTTAATTTTAAATTGATATAAGGTTAAATTTAGCTTTCAATGTCTACATATTATGTCAATTTAGACCTTATGTTTTTAAATTACACTTGACCATTAATCTTTCAAAAAAGAGTTAAAATCACTTTTTTAATAGAATTGTTGACTAAAACATTTTTTTAACAATGTTGATGCAACAACCTACATGATACTTTCATGTTGACATGACACTATTTATCTTATATACTACGTCAACAAATATTTTTAAAATTATAAAAAAATTCTTAATTGCGAAAAAATAGCATGATACATGTAGATTACATTGCAATATGCCATGTTAAAAATTTTAACATTTTAGCCCGTAATTCCATTTAAAAAAAACAACAATTTAATTCTTTTTAAAAAGTTTGTGGTTAGATTTGACTTTTTAAAAAAAGTTGAGAGTTAAATTTAACTAAAAAAGAAGAATAAAAGTCAAATTAACAAAAAAAAATAAAGGTTAGTATTATATCTTTTTAAATTAATATTTAATGTTTTTTTTTTTTTGTAAAAACTTGTTTTTTAACGTTCAAACCTTTACAAATATCTTACTTAATTTTGATTTTGAATAAATAAATTGATGTTTAAATAATGGGCAAAAAAAAAAATGGAAAGAATATGAGCCGATATTTGTATGTAAAAATGAAAAAAGGTTGCAGTTTGGTTTGGCAAGTTATCGTACGGCACAAGTATGAAGTATGAAATTTCATTTTGATGGGGTTGGCCTTAGAAATTTCCCAAAAGGACATTAATGTTTTATTAAGGAAAGTAGCATCCTTTTCAAACATACGGCGCCCAAATGTAAGAATTTTAAGGAAAAAGGTTTCTTCCCCATACTATCAAACCTAATTCCATTCAAAATCAAAGCTGTGTTTTGTTCGCAATATGTTTGGATTTCCACACCTTTAAAACGTGGGTATAATAAGGTTTTAGTGTTATCCATTATTAGGTAGGCAGTACTTCATCTCTAACCTTAAATCCATCCACTTTATTGAAAAAATATATATTCATGCTACACTCATATTGGAATTTAAAAATTTTACAAATAAAATTAAGATTGTTAGGGCTTGACCCGTATAAACAACGAAATAGAAAATGTAGAGAAGATTGAACATAAATTTTACGTAGAAAACTTCTCCGAAGAAGATAAAAATAATGAGTAAAAGAGGCTTCGATTTTTTACTAAATGAGTAAACAAACGAGAGTACAATATAAAAAAAATAAATATAAATGTACTAAACATACATTACCCAAAATCCTGAATATAAAGCCCTAACTCTCATAGAGTTCTCTCAAAAGAGGTACAAAACTCTCTCTATAGTTATCACGAAAACTCTAACCAAAACTCATCTGTGACTACATCTTGTTGCCCCCAAAAGAAAAGTCTTGTAGTACTATATCTTTAATTGTCTCTTAATTGGCCTCTTTAAATAGGTTAATATTAGAGTTCTAATCATACTAAAGTATCCCTAGAATAATCAGAGTCTCACTGGGAGAAAAAGTCTTACTTGAAGTCTAAAACACGGTTGCCAAATAAGAGAACGTATCGTGACATCGCAACATCCCACTTGCCTCGTCACAACGTTGTCCCAACGACCCGACATTCCTTGTCCCGATGTCAGGCTTGTTTTGGCCCTTCTTCAGTTACTTGTCAATTCTCGTCTAAGGTACTTGTAACATGTCCGATAAATACAAAGCACACCCCATAAGGATAATGATAAGTGTGTAAGAAATAGTACAAAATTATATATAGATATATATATATATGGGACATGGGACAAATTTGTAACTCTATTTAAGGAATTAAAAAAAAATGCACACTACCATTATATCAATTTTATGAATATGATATGAATACATAAATTATTCATATATAAGTAAGGATGACAATAGGACGGAATGGAATGGATTTTGCTCGTCCTAACAATAATCTAACTTTTACATCTTTTTCTTTTACTTTGGCCTGAACTTAATTTTTTTTTTAAACTTAATATCTCAACCTCCACCTTAAAAAAAAAAAATCTCGCTTTCTTCCGTAATCCACCCTAAAATATTAATTAATTTTTAAAAATTAAACAAAATGAATATTATAAAATCTTATAAAAATTAAAAATATTTAACTAAAAAATATAAAAAATAGTTAAAATATTATAAAATCTTACATGGATAAAGGGTTTAGCATTTTAGCTCATAATTATTATTACTGTTGCAATAACAAAAAAGATGTAGATTCGAACGCGTTTAAGTATATATTTATAGGTGAGGTAGTAGTTTAAGCATTGTATCAATAAATATTATAAAATTTTATAAAAAAATAAAATGAATTAACTAAAATATATAAAATGATTTATAAAATTAAAAGAGAGGTATTTTGATAAACATTTTTAGAGGAAAAAAGTGGTTTTGTTAAAAACCTAATCCTACCCCCAAAATTTTAAATGAAAACCTACCCGTCTCTGCAATCAATTTTAAAAAATTATTCTTTTATTCTGTTGATTAAATTGGAATTCATCCAATTTGGATGATTTTACTATTCTTACATGAAAAATTATAAATATTAAATACTTTAAATATAGTTACATAAATATGCATTTATATTTATATTAAGCCGTAACTAAGTTTGGTGTCATCAACCAATTAAACATTAATTTTATTAGAAAATTATTAAAAAAATTATTTTATATATAAAGTAAGTTATATTATTATGAGAGTTTTTTTTTAAATAGAATTAAAGTGTAAAAAACCTTTAAGAATATACAAAAAAAAAAAGCCTCTCGCCTTAATTCACACTAAATAGAGCTTGTGTAATTAACAAAAAAAAAATTAATTAAGCCTCTCTTTTAATAATTTCCATCTTTGACCATGTTAGTCATTAAAATAAACTAATAGACCAATCAGGTGACGACATGTGACAACTTTTAATTTAATCTTCTATTTTTTTCATAAAAATCATAAAAAAATCATGAAAAATATAAAAAATATAAAAATTTTATTATAAAAAATATTCTTAAAATATTTAAAGAATTTAAAAATATTAAAAATTTATATAAACTTATAAAAATTTTAAAAATTTCATAAAATATTTATTTATAAGTTTTTTATGATTTTTTATATTATAAAAAATTCTATTAAATTATAAAAAAATATAAAATTAATAAAACATATTAAATAATTTAAAATTTTATAAAAAAATATAAAAATTCATAAAACTTATAAAAAATAAAAAAATAAAAAAACCTCTAATAAATTATAAAAAATAAGAAATTATAAAAAAAAGACTCATTTAAACCTCTATAACCATAATGAACACATTGTTGGTATCCATTACCCTTAGTGTAGTTATTTCATCATGTATGCATGTAATTTTTTGGACATGGTTTAATAAAATTTTGTTGTTTATATTACTATCTTTCGTATATGTTCTCAATGGTTTTTTCATGAAAAGCAAAATGTATAAACAAATCTTGACTCACTAATTACATAATGTTTAACTAATATTAAGTTGCATCATGTGGTCGGAAAATAATGCGAGAAGACAACTTATATTAGCGAGAAATCTAATTGATGAAGAATCAAAATTGAGCAAATTGGTTCAATGGACTATAATGTTGTCTATGAAGTCCAATTGAGGAGATACCTTGTCTTAGGTATCAAAGCGAATGACTCTCAAAAGAAAAACATAAGTGTGATTGTTTGGATTGACAGTACATCAGACAAGACCCAAGATGAATTCATTCTAGATTCACTTATAGATTTATTTACTTGTGATGTATTGATGTTTATAGTGGGACTTACCTTAATCTTGAGTAAGTAATTAACTGTGTATGTAACTTGTATACTTTGATATATTAAAATCCTAAGTTCAATTGGTAATAAAGCTGAAAGTTAGTATGTTGGGTATAAGACTTATGTATGACATAACCTTATAACAATTAAATTCATGGCCCAACAAAGGATAAGTGATATACTCTTATTAGCATTGCATGGTTGATGAAAAATAAATGTGACCACAGGTCATTTGTCTTAATAGACTTTTTCATGAAAGAAGAAGCAATGATTACTATGAGATAAAATAAGACCATATTGGATGAACGAATTTAACCTAAAGTGATAAAATATATCCTATGAGGGTAACACACAAATGACAAGGTCATTGGACAAACATGTAAATTAAGTTACTTTGGTAAAGGTATATCATAAAAGAGAGTTCAACCATGACACTTTTTGTGGATTAACTCTATGACTAAATAATGTTGTAATTAATAGACGTGGAATCGAAACTTAATTTCGAATTATTTGAGCCTAATTATATATGTCAACCAATCTATCCACTAGCTCATCACAACCCTATAAAGATTGCATTTGAATCAATACGTTGAATTAATGAAAACAACGAATAGAAAAATAGATTGCATGTATTACTATTCGTAGTGAGTACATTTTCTCACATAAGAACAAGAGATGACTTAGTGACTAATTTAATTTTTTTAAATTATTATTTCATTTATTATAATAAATAATTGAATTTCAATGTGAAAATTAAATTAATAAGCCATAATAGTTTTACATAACTAGACAATTAAATTTATTTACTCATACATTTTAGTACGAAAAAGTCATCATGACTTTAAAGAGAATAGTGTTAGGTTGAGAACATAATTTAATTAAGTGAATTAATTGAATTTATTTTAATTAAATAAATAATATTTTGGGAATATAAAACGGGTTATTAAGGTGGATAAATTATATGAGTTGGTAAAAAGATCATGGGCGACACATTTGACATCTTTAAGGTTTCAAAAGGGATGTGTTGACCACCATACAGTCCTTGTGGGACTATGTGCAATTTTTATTAAAACATTATTAGTTTGTCTCTTCTTGTTCAAGTAGGACTCTTGTGATTTTCTTTATAAATAAATCAGATGTTGAGTGTAGTCACTGATTTGTCGTAATTCAGTATAGCAAATTAAACTAGTTTTCACATTTGAGGAGCTTGAATGCAAATATTTTTATTTTGTTTTAGTTGAGTTTTTAGAATTTCATTTACATTTAATAAAAAGTGTAATTTGAGTCTTTTATTGACCTTAGGGGTCGAATGAGGCCTAAGGATGAGCTAATATACTTTGTGAGTGTGTAAGAGACCATTAGAGGGTGTACCAACTTAATATTGGTCACTTTGCTGCAACACAAGGAGTTTGATGTCGCAGCATAAGGAGCAGAGCACAAGAATCCCAATATTGCCTTCAGTGTCATGACACAACCAAGGGATGTCGCGACACACCCCTGAAGCTACCCTGAGTACGAGCATACTACTTTCGATGTTGCAAAACAAGAACTAGGGTATCACAGCATTAATTTTTTACGGGAAGTAATTATGAGCCAGGGGCATTTTGGTTAACACAATCAAATATTAAGCACAGGAACGTCAGCTCACTTAGGGTTGAGGACGACAATAGCCCTAACTCTATAAATAGGCTCTTAAACCCTTGTTAAATGACAACTTTCATACTTTATAATTTTCTTTTGTAATTTTAGTTTTCAGTTTTTCATTTTTCTTAGGTTTTAGGTTATTTTCAATTTTTCTATTTGCATTTGTTAGGAGACTTGATTTGTGGAACTTGATAAACTCTTTATGGATTTCGTGCTTCAATCAATACAATTTAGGATTCTCTTAAACATTCGTATCTTGATTTGTTATTAATATTTATCTTTCGTATCAAGTTTATTGTGTTTTTGAGAACCATGAGGAACTAATCCTCTTATAAAGGATTAGCGAGTGGAGGTATGATTAATTGATTGCTGTGCAAGATTTTCTTAGTGGATCAATTGTTCGGAAGATGAAGAACTTAACAAGGTTTGACGACCCTAGGAAGTCATCTAGATGGAAATTAACCCAAAATTTTTATGGCCTATCCGTGAACACCTTAGCCTCGAATGGGTTTGGACTTTGAGGTCGAGAAATAAGTAGTTCTTCCCGACTCGTTAGTTTAGTGGAAGATTAAAAAATTAGGGTAACGACTAGTTAATTAAATAGGGAACCCGAAGTGACAATTAGTTATGATTACCAAAGCGAGCTAATCACCCATGCTCAGATCTGATTTAGTTTTTATATTAAGTTTCCCAAAGTCTTTTTCTTTATATTATTTTATCCTTTATTTACAAAAATACCAAAAATCTTTCTTTATGTTTATTCATAATATAACTTACTTAAAGTACTAATTAACTCTATTTGTGCTTAGGTTAGGGTTAATTTAGTGCTCGCCTCCCTTAGGTACAATTCTAGGAGTACTCACCTAATTCATCGTAACTATATTACAACCTAACCCGTATACTTGCGTACACCGTCTATTTGACATATTTTGTGCAGGATTCTTACTTTGGACGTTAGTACATTTGGAGGCGATCAGTCACTCTATCGAAAAATAGAGAGATTTATTCTTAAATAAATTTTATTTTTGTAAGAACTTGAGTCGGGTTTCTTGCCTATAGAGAGATTTAATTTTCCCTATTGGAAAATTAAAATTTTTCATTATGTGATCAGTTCATGAATTAGAACTCACGCTTGAAGCAAATCAAAAGTTCGAGAATAGTGGAGAAGATCGTGTTGGTTGAAAGTCGAAAAATGACTAGAGCCACTTAGTCGAAAACACATGTACTAATTTATTAAACTTTATTGTTATAAATAACATAAAGGTTCAGATTTTAGAAAAATTGAAAATTTCCATTTTGTAAATAAAATATTTTCTAAATCGAATTTTTTCAATATACATAACATTGGACCAACCGATAGATAATGGGAGTAGTTGTCAAATCGTTAGGGTCATTTTCCTGTTGAATAAAATATTCTCGATCTTCCATAAGTAAAACGATAATTGCAGAATCCTCTCAATTTTAACGATAATTTATTATTTAATTTTTTTATCTCTAAATTTTTAAGTACAATATATTAGTTTGGACTTTGAAAACTTGAAAGTTGTTTGCTAAGAATTGTATAATATAAAATATTTTTGGTATGGTTAGATACTATAAAACCAAAAATTCATTATCCAATGGCTGCAAACATTAGCACATGTCAACATGAAATATTCTAATGACTATTCCCATTATCCAACAGTTGGTTTGATGTCACGTGTACATTTTGATTTTAGGGATTAATTTCCAAAATGTGGAACCAATAAATGAATTTTTATATAATTATAATATGACATAATATCAAAAATATCCCTTAACGTTTGGTTGTTTGGTCACTTTGGACCTTAACGTTTTTTTGGGGTCACTTTCACACCTAATATTTTTTTGGGGGGGTCAAATTGGCCTATTTTTAATGGAGATGCTGGCGTAGTTATTAGGCGACTAACGACGCTGGTTTGAAATATTTTTTACTTCACCTAGGCCCCAACGCATTTGACACCTAATTAAAATTAAAATTAATTAAAAAAAAGAATAAGATGTTCAAAAAAAATAGAAGACTGATCGATCCTAAAAACAAAAAACTCTCGAATCAGTTAATAAAAAGAGAGAGAGAGAGAGAGAGCAGACAGTGAACCCTAACTTGAAAAGGTAAGAAAATTGTGCAAAAGAAAATTACCCAAAGGTTATTGCAAAATCACATTTGATTTTGGATTATATATTGGGGTATGTTTTTAAAATTTCACTTTGAAAATATTATGTATGTTATTTTGGTTTATGTTTAGGGTTTTTGAGTTTGGGGATTTTGGTTTAGGTTGTTGAATTTAGGGATTTTGGGTTAGGAGTTTTGATTTTGGGGATTTTTATTTAGGGTTTTCAATTTTTAAGATATTGGTTTGAGTTTTGCTACTAATTAAAAGATGAATTTCATGTATTTTAGTTTTTGGCTACTAACGAAATCGAAATTCCTCAATAAACTCAAACCCCCCCTCCAAAAAAAGGACTTTTTGGTTGTTTCATTTGATAAATCTGTATGTTTCATTATACTTTTTGGTTAAATACAGGAATTTTAAGTGGGGGTTATAATGTTTGTTGGTGGGGGCAATAGTTCTAACATAATTCAGTAAGTGAACTTATTGAAGTAGTCATTCCATCTTTTGTTGTTTTTATGTTATTAAATATATAAATCTTATCAGATTTGATTATATAATTATTAAATCATTTAACTTTATATGCATTATGTATTGTTTATAATATTTAATATTTTATTTGTCTATACCTTTTCTGGTTGCACTTTGTTTGTCTATTAGTATGGAGTCTTATTGTTTTCTAACTTTTGTAATATGTTTTTTATTGTTTAAATTATAGATGTATACAGAGGAGGAATACTACATAAACTTGAATGTTGGGGGTAAATCTGTACGTGATCCTTATGTTAGGTATTTAAGTGGTGAGATGGTGAAGCTTAAAGAGGATCTAGATATGATAATGTATTTTGAGTTGTGTAAAATAGTTAAAAAATAGTTAGGGTTTATTATGGTGCAACTAATTAATTTCCATGTACCTGGTAGTAAGACTTTGCAGGACAACCAGTAGGACTTTGTAGGATAACATAAGGGTTTTTTGGAATGACAATAACACTATTGACATGTTGAACTATTAGGTTAAGCACAAGGAGATAGACCTATATGTAGAGCATGAGATTGGCACAGTTATTTTTGCTGATGATGATTTAATGTTAGCTGTAGCAACTATGGAAGGTGCTAGTGATGGTAACAAATGTGTTAAGGTTGCTGGCAGTAAAGGTGGTGAGGGTGTTGAAGGTTTTAATGGGGAGGATGTTGAGGTTGCTAGCAATAAAGGTGGTAAGGGTGGTGAAGGTTTAGGTAGAGAGGGTGTTGAGGTTGTTGGTAGTAAATGTGGTGATGGTGGTGAGGTTGAGGGTGGTGAAGGTTTAAATGGGGAGGGTGTTGGGATTGTTGGAAATAAAGGTAATAAGTGTAACCCCTCAAACCAAGCCTAAACATTACGACCCAATTTGAGCAATTATATGAGCCATAAAAGCGGCCAAAACGTTTTTATAAGAAAATTCCATTTGTCCTTGAAACATGTAATTTTGAAAATATCATGTTCTTTTCAATAAAATTTATTTGTTCCTTTTTATTAAAATACTTGTATTATAACTTAGTTTTGAAAACACATTTGCAGCGGATACTAATTCTTAAAAATGTTTAATGATCCTTTAAAACTGAAATCCGACATAAACAATCCATGCAATAATTCCAAAATATCAGAAAGGAAAATCCCGATGCCATAATCCATAATTTAAAATAAAGTCCTAAAAAAATTATTAAAACAAACCCAAATCAAAGTCCATAAAAATCCATAAATGATATAAAGTTTATAATTTATTGAAAAATTCACATCCGAGAGCATCACCGAAAATATGCATCCAAGTCCTAATTATTAGGACAACCTGAAACATATACATAAGATGGGTGAGCTTACAAGCCCAGTGTGAGATCATCAAAATATTGTTTCATAACTACACATCGATTAAACACATTCATTTTAATATGTATATCATATTCGTAGAAATCTCAAATCACCATAGATACATATTCATGAATATATCGAGACATGCTTATGTAACAATGTACATTATGAAGAATTTCCTACCCATCTTTGCTGCACACCAATATTGAGTTCTCAAGAACCCGTCCATCTAATAAAACACCAACATAATTGCCGATAAACGACCACATAACACATTGTGGTTAAGCCACCACATAATTGCCAATAACAACCACATAATTGCAGATAAATTACCAAATAACTTCCACCTTTCACAAAACTCACCCCATGCATGTGATATGGCCATTTGTCAAATTTAACACATATAATTGCTTTTCACATTTTTCATGTAATAATGTTCATAATCTCACATAACACATATTTCTCAGTTTTAAACATATGCATGTAAACATGCCTACATTTTCATATATCACATAATATTTGCTTTTATTCACATAAGCATACTTTAATATACTTTTCATATTAAATCATGGATCTCATTACATACACATATATCACACATTTAAATCATCAACATACCAGATAATCCATGTATTACATAACATAGAGATGATATCTGTACACATGTTATCATCACATACATCAACACATCACAAAACATGTCTTTCATGAAATTAATAGGTTTCTTCTTAATGAGTTTTTGAACTCCTCTTAGAGCACTTAATGTACTCTCAATTAATTATTTAATATCATATTATTAAAATGAAAGTGAACATATTACACACAAATTAAAGGTTTAAATCTAATACCTTATCTTATAGATCCGATTGCCACAATCCCTTTTAATGATTTCACTCAATCTATCTTGCAAGACAATCAAACACATAAGTAACTTTTATTAACTAGGATCCTTTGATAACATTTTTGTCACTTAAAAGATCGATTATTAAAAGTCTCATAAACGCTTACCCTACAATTTAAGACTCTCAAAATGAGGATATCCAATTGTGAAGTTAGGGGTCTCCCCTACGAATATTGTTTGACCCTTCAAAGTTGATATGAAATCGTATTAGTACGATAATAATAAAAAAATAAAATATTATATTGACACTATGGCACTATAACATTCGACCAAGATATAAAACCTTTAAGTGAAGGATTTTACAATCCAAATAACCACACTTATATTTGATTCAATACAGAATGGTCGATGAATCGAGGAAGGAATGAGATCGATGATTTGAGTGATCTAAAATGATTGATAAAGTGAAGATAAAAAATGATTTTATTCAATTAAAGAGTCGGCAAGTGAAAGAGGAAGAAAAATAAAGAATCTCGGCCACTGACAACGACGGCGATGGTAGCTCGGTGGTGGTCCAATAATGGTAGAGTAGCGGTTTGACGGTAGTCTGGTGATGGTAGAGTGGCAGTTCAACGGTGGAGGGCTATGGGGTTTCGACAAAAAAGAGTGGGAGAAAGGAGTGAGAAAAGAAAATAAAGTAGAGAAGGAGAAGGATCCGCGGTGGCTCGTAGCGGCGGTTGGCGACAGAAGTCAAGAGGAGTAAGGAAGGGTGGTGCTTAAGGTGGCTAAAAAGTGTGTTGGTGGTCGTACAAGGGTCAGTTGTAGTGGAGGAAGAGCAAAGATAAAAGAAAAGGGTAGTGGTTTTTTTTTTCAAGTTGAGAGAAAATGGAGGTGAAAGAAATGAAAAAAAATGAATAAGGGAGAATAAAGGAGTTAGGGACGACAAAGGTTGGTGAAAGCTTGGTCAAGCGTGACTAGGTTCAATGAACCACAACAAAAGGCAAGATATGAAGTTTTGGCAATGGAGGGAGATATGAAGTGAAAAGGGGATCATGTTACCTCAACATATGGTAAGTTTGACTCATAAAGAGGAAAATGAATCCTCCTAAACATGGTAACAATAGGGTGGATGGCAAGTACATTATGCACATAGAAATTGTGTTAAATTTAAAAAAAAAGATAATAATAAGGGGATTTAAACTTAAGACCTTTAGGATAGCTTAAGAGCACTTAACCACTTGACCACTTCACTTCCTTTTTTTAATTCCTACCACATTTATTTTAAAAACATGGTGTGACCTTTGTTAAGGTTTGAGGCAAAATTGCACCACAGAGAAAATAGTGTGAGGGAATGGATTCAAACACAAGTCATCATGGACAACTTCACCGCTACTCAGCCACTATACTTGATATTTATAAATATCAAAAGATCATCTAAAATAAATAAATAAATAAATAACTAAAATTTAAGCAACCACTCTCTCAGTTTATTAACCCAATTTCTACTAACCCGATTTTTAGGATGTGACAGTGAGGGTGGTGAATGTGTTAAAGGTTTAGGTGAGGAGGGTGTTAAAGTTGCTGGCAGCCAATATGGTGAGGGTGTTGAAGTTTTAGATGGTTTAGATGCACTATTGAAGGGTTAGAAGAGGGTGATGGAGGTTTAAATAGTAGTGTTGAAAATGCTAGTGATGAGGGGGTTGAGGATGAAAGTGATAGTGATTCAAAGGATGAGAATGTTTATTTGATGAATGTGATGTACTTTTCAGATGGTGATGATGATGAAAAGCTTCAATAAGCTAGGCAAAAGGTAAGGGAAGTAGAGGAGAAAACTAGTAGGAAAGCTAAGGAAAAGTACTTGATGAGATTGAAAGTGAAAGCTTTGGAGAGTAGTTTGAGGCTGAGGTCCTTGAAGAAGTTGAGGGTAAAGGACTAAATAATAGAGTTGGTAGGGAAGAAGAGGGAAATAGGACAATATTTTGATAGTGATGATCATGGGAGCATACTTGGGTCAGATGATAATGAAAATACTAATGCTTGTAGATGAAGAAATAGGTTCCTCACATACAATCTAAACTCAGCAAGTCCACACTTTTGTATTGGGATGCTGTTTAAAAATGGTGAGCCATTCAAATCTGCAATTTGTAAGTAGTCAATATGTTGTAGAAGGGAAATTAAGATAATCAAGAATGAACAAAATAGGTGTAGTGTTAAATGCATTGCATCTAAAAAGTGTAAATGAGGAATATTTGCAAGTTACAGTAATATGTCCAGCTGCATGCAAGTGAAAAGTTTTCATGATGCATAACTGTTGTGATTTTTTTTCTCAGTCTAGCACAAGGACAAGAACTAGAAGCAAAAAAAGGATGGTATATTAGGAACCTATTAGCACACAAGAATCCATTGTAATAAAGAAGATAAAGAAATGAATTGAGATGTTATTCTGACTAAACATTTTGTTTGTTTGTTGAAATGGTTGCTTAACATGTTTTTTTGTTTACCATTACATGTAATAGTTGCTTAAGATATTTTTTGTATTTCAGGCTTCTAGGACTTGCTTGAAGTTGGTATAATAATGATGGTATATGTAACAATTTGATGTGGTACACCATTACTGCTATAGGCAACTTTGTGGGTCTAGGGTCATTTTGTTAGTTACTATTTTGAACATGACATACAATGTCAAATATCCAACATTTTAGTACAAGTAACTTCTTTTTTCAACAAATATTATTTTGTTCATTTTGCTCGTAGACCTTTCATTATACTTCCTTCAAATTTGCTACAAACACAAATTCGAATGTGACAATTAATGTCAATAATAAAGTTTGAAGGTACTAGATATACAAAACACAAGAACATAACACCATACTTTTCAAATTTTAACATTCCTAAATAATGTGACACATAAGATAAATAATACATTGCAAATAAACATTTTGTTGTAGAACTCTTTCTTTTTCTTGAGTGATTTAAATTTTTTCTTCAAGCTCTTAATCTTTGTGTTTAATTCAGTATGATCCACAACATTATGATTGACCTCTTTTGTCTGGTTGTTATTGCCCATATTTTGCACACTGCCACTCTCAGACATCTCAATATTATAGCTTTTACTACCACTCTCAAACATCTCAACAATTCCATACTTTATAATCTGTTTCCTAAGTCTTGTATTCTCTTTTGTAAGTTTTTTTTTTTTGCTATCACGTAATCCACGTGTTACTTCATTTGCCCTATTACACAACTTATCATCATACCACTTAAAAAATTTGCATCCACCAACCTACAACTCACACAAAAAAGTTTGACTTTTTATTATATAAAACCTACAATTCACTCAAAAATCTAATGCTATGACGAATTGTAGCACCAATTTATTCCAGTCGACACAAAATCAAACAAACTAAAAAAATCTCTAATTTTTTATGAACGCGAAAACAAATTGGCTAATTGACACAAAAATCAAACAAACTAAAAAGATCCCTAATTTCTTATGAACCCTAAAACAAATTGGCTAAATGTATGCTTACCTAAAAATCTGATCCCTAATTTCTTATGAACCCTAAAACAAATTGGCTAAATATATTCTTACCCGAAAATTTGAGCAATCATAATACCTTCTACCTGGGTTTAAATTGCTCCACGAAGTCTCTCTCGGAGCTAACTTGTTACAGAAACATGTTATTTTCTCTCCATCATAAACGAACTCCTCTCATGATGAAGAAACCAGCTTCGAATAAGGCTACTTCTCCATTAATAACTTCCAACCACCTTTTTCAAACAATATTTTCGATTCTTTTACTAACCCACTAGATTTTAAGCCTCGATTTTTGTAGAATTTTAGTGGAGAATGAGAGGATTCGAGAATTAGGGTTATTCACTTAGGAGCTCTTACATTGTTTTAATTGTGTCCATGTGTGTTTAAGGGTTTTTTTATTGTTTTTTTTTAATTTTAAATTCATTTGTTGACATGGCATATAAGACAAAATAATGCCATGTCAGCATTTACATACATTTGGCGCCTAGATAAAGTAAAAAAAATCCAAATTAGCACCGTTAGTCACCTAAAGGCCATGTCAACAACTATGTTAAAATAAACCAATTTGACCAAAGAAAACATTAGGTATGAAAGTGATAAAAAAATGTTAAGGGTCAAAGTGACCAAACAGCCAAACATTAGGAGCGAATTAAGGCAAGCAACTTAATTGATATTATTGAAATTTTCTTAATGAATTATATATATATACTTTTTACATTTTATATAAAATCAATAAAAATGATCATAATAAAATTTATACCCATAACAAAATGAATTTTAAATATATAAAATTAGCATTTCTACCCAAAATTCATTTAAATTTTATATAACTTTTTTTTCATTATATGTTGGATGTATATGAAAACATGAATATTCAAGATTTCTTCTTTAAAGGATGTTTGACAACAAAGAATGATCAAAGTCAAAGTAATAGGAGGTATTATTTAAGTATCCCCAAAAGAAAAATGGGTTGGCTTTGGTTGTAAACACACCACACCAAACTTTGATTAATTAATGATGCATGTGGTTGTTATGAATATTGTCCTTCTTTCTTAAAACATACTAAAGGAAATTTTAATATCTTTTTTATTTATTTATTAAAGTTTTGAATAAATTAAAATATTTAATAATTTATTTTATGTAAAAAAATTGTAGATAATTAATTGATATAGTGGATGTGATTTTTTTTTAATTATTGGATAAGTAAAATTAAGAAATTATCACATTTCATTAATAGATATTTTAAATAAGTAAAAAAATAATTTTTTTTTTTAAAATTTTGCTTGTAAAGTTGAGAAAATCCCACTACTAATATACTTAACAATAATCCTAAAACTATTTTGATAAAAAGGTATCTTCGATTAATATGATAAAAATATCATATTGATTTGTGACTTTATGTACAAAGTACAATTATATTGGTATTCAATGTTCTAACATATTGTATATACAAATAGAGAAAGAAGAAAATGGTATTATATACTCAAATGAAAGATAAATGAATTGATGATTTTATTCACATAGTTTGAGCCTTCTAGAATAAGTTTTAAATTAGCTAAAAATAATAAAAAAAATCAAATAAAAAATCATTTGGTAAATTTTAAAGGTTAGGGATATTGTGTTATTCACTTAATAGATCTCAACAATTCGTCCCTTATATTTTTAGTTTAATACATACTTGCAATTTGATGCAAATTTGATTCTTCAAGTATTTTTCTGAATCTAATAAATAATTTCAACTTGAGGGATATGGTAAATACATTAACAATTTGGTCTTCACTTTTTTAAGCCTCTAGTTCAATTGTCCTTCGTCACTTTAAGATATCGTAGAAAGTAATATTTAACATCAATATGCTTGCTTCTTTCATATAGTATAGGATTATTTGACCTTAGCAGTTGAGTTGTTATCACTAAAAATTATAGTGACTCTTATTTGCTTGAATCGTAACTCTTTGAGGACTATCCTAAGCTAAATAGCTTGATAGGCACAAACTATAGCAACAACAAATCTAACTTATGAGCTTAATAATGTGACGATGGATTGCATCTTTGATGATCATGAAATAACCCTTGTGACAAGTATAAAAACATAGCCTAAAGTACTCTTTCTATCATATTGGTCTCCTACATAAGCATTATGAGTGAAGTCAATAATCAAATTTCACTTTTCACCTTTTTTTTTTAATAAATCCCATACAATTTTTTATTCCTTGTAGGTAACTAAGAATTCTCTTGGAAACTAACATGTGCCTTTTTGCTAGACTCTCCATATACCTACTAATAAGATTCACATAATATAGAATGTCCGATCTTCTAGCAGTAAGATTTCCATAACCCTAGAATTTGCTTGTAAAGTGTGCTATCCACTTTCTTTCCCTCTCGTCCTTTATTCAGCTTCAAGCCAAACTCAATTGGAGTATTAGTAGAGTTACAATGGCTCATCTTGAGTTTATTCAAAATTTCTTCACAAAAAAACCATCATTAGATTACATCACTTCTAGGCCAAAAAAATAATGTAAACATCTCAAATTCATGTATCGCAAATATTTTGAAAACATCAAACACAACATTATCATTCTTAATAAAAACAAGATTATCAACGTATAAGCACATGAGAATTTTCTCATAATCTCCAATTTTAACAACAACAACAAAAAAAAAAGTTCTCATATGGACATTTCTTAAGTAATAGAATTTTCCTTTTCATATTTCTAGTTAATGAAAAAATAATATAAAGTTTAAAATTTTTATTTATTATTATATTATTATGAATTAATTTAAAAAAAGTCTTTTTAACATATTTAAATTTATTGGATAAATTTTCTTATGAAGTAAATTTACTTGACCAAATATTTCAATAAAATCAAATTTTTTTTATAAATGTTATAATAAAAAAAATTCAAAATATCAAAATTAATACTATAATAAATAACAAAAGATATCTTAATGAGCTCAATTTTTTTTCCAAATTTTATTTATTATATATATATATATATTATAAACCATAGTTATAGGTTAACTACAATCCAACTCATTCATAAATATTTATTTTACTTGCACAGTGCTGGTCAGCTCCATATACCCATATAGCCCAAATAATAATTGATAACGTAACTAAAAATGAGAAAGCAAAAAATTGAGCTGTTAAAGGCAAAGGCAAAAGACTGACACAATCAGATTTTCACATACAACAAACCGACGAAACAAAGGTAAAAGACGAAAACGATTGAACTATTAACTCCAACGCACCCATAGCTCACCCTCTCTCCCTTCTGCACCTCCTATCATCCTCCAAACCATTCATCAGCTCAAATCCTCACTGAAAAAAAAAAAAAAAAAAAACAGAAATAAGTGGATTTTTTGAAATATGAACAAATTCATAATGGGGACACCAGCTAGCAATATTAGTTAGGTATAAAGGTGTTTATGAGTTGGGTCGAGTTTAGCCTAAGTATGATATTAAAATATTTTATATTTATTTATATCTAACCTAATTTGAAATATGAGCTTAAAATTTTATTTAAATTCGCCCATATTTGTAAAAAATTAAACCAAATATATTTTATGCTCATCTTTATTATTTTTTTATTTTCTAAAAAATATTTATATTATATTATTTTAATAATTAATAATTAATAATTTTTTATTTATTTATTGAATTTTTATGTAGTAATCTTAACATTATTTTAATGTTTTAGATTAGAGTAGTATTATACATTTAGTATAAGTTTATTTTTTTAATATGTCACAAATTACATAATATATATAAATAAAAGTATTATAAACTTAAAAACAGATCAGGCTTGAACTTTGAATGTTTAAATTCGAGTTCAACTCATATTTTAAATGGACGTAATTTTTTTTTAACCTATTTCTCGAACCTAATATTTTTATTTAATCTTTTTCAAATTTCAGATGAACCTTCTAATCTAAACAAATAAATATTGTAGTTACGCAATCCAAGATATTCACCCAAAGTTGTTTTTCAAATAAATGGTTGCCTTTGATTTACACGTAAAGTTGAAATATGTAGGTAGTGGGTGCATGGTGAGGTGGTGGAGGGTCAAACTACAATAACGACCTTATAGACTTTGATTCACAAAATTGGCAACTCAAGCTCTTTTAAACCAATTTCCACCCATTTACTTCTTATAATAAACCATATACTTAATTCCAAAAAAAACAAACATATACTGATTTTATGGGATTTGTCTGCCATTTTACACCTTCCCTTTTTTCACTCCCACCATTTCCCTCTCCCTTAACCAAAGACAAAAGACATTGAGTTGAATGCTTTTTGCTGCTTCTTTTTTTTTCTTTTCTTTTTTAGCCCAAAATTAGTACAGGTGGATTGTACACATATGAGAGTATTTTTCCATACAGAGTAATCCAATGATACTTACATTTTATTTGGGTCAATTTTAAGTTTAGGCCCCTTTCATTTTTGATGAATTAAGTTTTGGATTAAATAGATTTGGGTAAGGTTATCTTTTTAAGAAAAACTGATTAAGATTGGAATTATAGAAAAAATTTGGATAAACCTCGAAAGCCTACAGCTCCTGAGAGGGACGAAGGCAAAAAGCATTAAGCAGCATGTGGGTAGACTGATTTGTTACGTAAAACAAATGAAAGGGCCCTTTAAAACCCAAGCCATGCAAGACGCCTGAAGCCCGATTTTCAAATTGAGCTGCTACCCATTAACTTATATTTTTTATCTGCAAAAACTTAGCTTTTTCAACGTTTGTCTAATTTTCACACATAAATCAATGTGAAATTATATACCTAATAATTCTAAATATAATGTGTTGTGTAGCTGCTTCTTCTTCTTCTTCTTCTTCTTCTTCTTCTTCTTCTTCTTCTTCTTCTTCTTCTTCTTCTTCTTCTTTTTTTTCCTGATAGTTTGCATTTTGTTATAAAAATATTTTACTATCATTAAAGGCTTTTTCAATGATGATTTAAAAATTATAATAATAAAAAAACCTTAAAAATGTTTCTCTTTTTTTCTTCAAGTCCTTTACTTCTTATCTTTTGTTTTTGCTCAACGATGGTTCCAGCTTCTGGGCTGGCTATCGTCTTTCCTCTCCTATCAACCCTTTCTTTCTTCTTCTCATTCTTTACACATGTCTTTTTTCTTTTTAGTTTACAAATATATTTTGTGAGTATCTTTGTTGTCTTCACAAGTTGTGATGGATAGATGATGGTGTTTGTCGTTCGCTAAAACTCCACCAGTAGCTTTTCTTGGAAAGTGGGTGGTTCTTCTTCAAATTCTTAATTTGTTTTTGTTTTGAGAGTATTTCAGAATAATAAATTATTACACGTGTCAATTTGGACTGTTGTAAGTTTTAAATTTTTTTTTTGTTTTTCCATTATTTAATAAGTCTTCAATTTTAGAAATTTTTGTCTGCTCTTGTAGCATTTTTTTAGTCTTGTTTATGCATGTAATATTAGTTTTACAAGTAATTTTAGGGATGATTTTGTTGTAGTCCTCTCTAGTTTGGTGAATGCTCAATTCTTTTATCAATTTTTGCTCGCTGCTTTGGACCATCCAGGGTCGATTTTCTTATCGTATTAAGTTCTTACAATCACTTCAGATATGTCGTGCTTAAGTTGTGACAAAGGCAATTGTCAACGTATCATAATGTTATATTGATGCTAAGGCTAAAGCCTTTGTTGTGTTGATGGAGTTTGCCTTTGATCATCTACAACGAGTGTTTACTATTTTTTCTCTGAATTATATGGTTCCATTCATTAAATGAATTAATGAATTAACCTCTAAAAAAATTTAAAAATATTATATATTGTTAACATTATAAAATAAAGAATAAAAGAGAATATACAGTAAGAAAAATAGGAGAACAAAGAGAAATACATATTTCATTGATCAATAGAGATATTAACAATATATCTCTAAATTTTATATTTATAGATATAAGAAGTATAAATGAAATAAAATTATATTCTTAATGGACATTAGAGTCTTAAAGTACATCAAACTTCTTATTCTAATGGTCATCCATTTCTATAATAATAAAATATTTATAACACTCTTCCTTAGATGTCCATCGATAGATAATGTACCTTGCTAAAACTTTACTAAGATAAAAACCCTAAGAGAAAAAAATCTTAGTGAAGGAAAAAAAGTACGCATATCTATAATACACATAGTATGCTGCCTCGTTAAAAATCTTATTAAGAAAACCCAATGGGACAAAACCTCAATTAAAGAAAAAAGAGTACTACGTGTATTTACTCCCCTTCATGACAACATCACATGACATCTCATATTTTACATATTTCAATCTTGAATACTAGCTTTCAAATGATTACTTGAATAAGTTTGCTAAACGTTTAAATCATCATTCTTTTGGAATTCATGGGTGAGGAAGAATTTTGGGGAAATATATTTTGATCTCTTCAAGAGTTCCAACAATAATCATAACAAATTTTGATAATGATCCTTCTATTATAATACATTTGTTTAATCAATTCAATAAATATTTATGCAAATATATTGAAAAATTTCCTGAAAATTTCTACATGCTTCTATCATTATAAATCTTTAAGTATTTTAATACAAACTTCCACTATATAGTGATTCATATAATTGTTGTAACAATTGTTGGGACTTGCTACCCTTACTGTAGTATTTTTGTTTAAGTTTACTTGTATTTTTTGAACAAACTAGTTTAATAAAATATCTATTAGTTACATTATACTCTTTGTATATTATGCTCAATGTTTTTGCACGCAAAGCAAAATTAAAGTAAATATTGACTTACTAGTTATCTAATGTTTAATTAATACTAAACAGTATTATGTGGTCGAATCATAGTATGGAAAGACAACTAGTATTAGTAGATGAACCTAAACATATCCTTAGACTAACAAGAAATGAGCAAACCAATTGAAAGACTAATATGCCACTATCAAGTCCAATTTAGGAGATGCTTTATCTTGAGCATTGGAGCAGATGACTCCTAAAAGATAAAGACATAGATGTGACTGACTGAATTAACAATACATTGGATAGGACCCAAGTAGAATAGATCCTAAATCCATTTACGGATTTATTCACTTATGACTTTCATAGTGTGACATACCTTCATCTTGAGTGGATGATGGACTATGTATGCGCGATTCATATACTTTGATGTAAGTAAAAACCTAAGTTCAAATTGATAAGGAAGCAAACGCTGATGCATTAGTATATGACTTCTGCAGTATATAACACCATTCACAATAGCAGAATTTATAGCCCAACTAATGGGTAAATGATATCCTCTCATCGACATTACATGTTAGACGAAAAGTAAACGTGGTCACCGGTCGTTTTTCTTTGTGATAAATGACTTGGTTACTATTTGATAGTAATTGCCTTTTCATAAAGGAAGATGTAATGGTTACCATAAGATAAAGTAGGATCATATTGGGAGAAGGAATTTATGTCAAAAAGATAAAGGAAATCCTATGAGAGTAATACACTTATGACAAGGTCATTGGATGAACACTAATTAAGTAGCTTTCTAATGGTATGTAATTAGAGAGAGCTCAGTCACGATATTATAGTGGAATGACTTCATGACTAAATAAGTTTATAATTTATAGGCGAAAAACGCGAACTTATTTATAAATAATTTTAGCCCTAATTATATATTCCTAACCGGTCTCTCCACTAGCTCGTTGAAACTAGAAATGAATTGCATGTAGAACCAAATAAATAGAAACGAATGGAAATAATGACATTAGAGAAATGGGTCACATTCACAAATCAATGCGTTTTCTCAATAAGTATGAAAATGACTTGAGAATTAATTTAAGGTTTTCAAATTATTATTTAATTAATTATAATTAAATAATTGAAGTTCAAAAATGGAATTAAATTAATGAGTCACTATGAGTCCGTTGAATATGGAAATTAAATATATCTTCTCATAGATTCTTTTACAGTAAAGTTGTCATGACTTTAATAGAATTAGAATTGGGTTGAAAAAATTATATAATTGGAAAATTAATTTAGTTAAATTGATTAATTAATTAAATAATATTTATTTTGGAAAATAGAAAATATATATTGGGTTTGATTAAATTATAAGTGCTGGGTCAGAACTTTAGGAAACACATATAATTGGATCAATACATGAGAGACTCAATCTGCCTTACGTTACATGTAAGGGGCAACAACCCTAAAGGAATCTAAGAGGGTGCGCCGCCCCTTCTCTTCTAATTATACTAGAAGAGTATTTTTCTATTAAATAAATATTATTTGTTTAAATTTTTTCAACTAGCATTCTCCTATCTCTCCTTATAAATAGATGACACTAGTAAACCTATTTATACATAAGTTTCACATATTGTTATTTTGCCAAAAAGTAGTGTGAATTTAGTTCCTAAAAATAAGTTCTATTTTCTGAAAATTGAAATTTCTATCGATTTCTATTTGAGAGAATTACTTTTCTACTAAAAGCAATTAAATCTTTTCTTGTTTTATCTTTGGTTAGTGTTGCTTAAGCCCACACCCGACACAATTCGAGGTACGAGAAAAGATGAGAAGTTCATTCAGTTGAAAGTAGAGAACGATATAATTTCATCTTGCACAAAGCACATATACTTTCCGGGAAAATTTTATTACTATAAATATCATACACCGGCTCGAATTTCAAAATTTTAAATTGCCACTATGGTTGAAAATTGTTTTCTAAACTAAATTTTTCAACAATTGGTATCAGAGTCAGGTTATTCCATGTTTATAGAATAAATTGATACCGAATTCTATCTCTTTTTCATTGATAAAAGAGGATGAAAACGGAAAAGATAGTATTTAAGTTGTTCGACTCGAGAAAGAAATATTCAAATCTAACCTAAAAAGAAGAAACCAAATAGATTTATGAAAACAAGAAAAACAAATAAACTAACTAAAATAAGAAATTTAAGGATAAAGAATAAATGTTCAAAATAATAAATAAAGAAATAAACAATAGAATAAAAAGTGAAAGATGGATTGAATAAACTGATGGATAAGACAGATAGATGGATAAGTGTCCAATTGAACCCTTTGAGATATAAACTCAATTAATGACTCTAATCAACCCATCAAGAAATAATATTTGGAAAATTGAATGATAAAAAATGAATCCCACGACTCCTTCAAGAAAATTAAGAAGAAAATTACTTCTAAAAATTTAACACTCTAATACCTGACCCAATCGTTGGGTCTGAGTTACAATGTGTTACATTTGTTGCCTAAGAATTGCAATCAAATTTCGTACGAATTTCACCATTAAATAATTAATTTCAATCAAAATATGTATACCATACATTAAACAATTGTTTCTAGGTCTTACACGAGCTTACGAAAGCTTTAAAGTTAACTCGAGATCGAAAATAATCAAATTGTAACAATTTCAAAACATCGGGTTAACGTCGTGACATAACATAATGAGTAGGCCTCATTACAATGACCAAAATTTGACATTGCGCCATGGGATGGCAACCTAGTCTTATCGAGACGGTCACTGTTCGACGTCGCGACGTGACATACTATTTTCAAATGGTTAAATTTTGGTACTTGTTTACAAACACCTAAAACTTTTCAATTTCAATTTCAATAATAATTTCAACCAAATTTGTATATCAAATGAGTTCATTATGTCTAAATGTACCATTTATCCACACAAACATTCAACCATTTTTTTCAAGTCCTTTATTGGACTAATTGTCATTTATATACATATGCATATTAACAAATTACCAAATAGACTTTAATTTATCACAAAACATGTCTAACCCAAAAGTTATGACATTTATAATTTCATGTATATAATATATGGCCAAATTGAATTACCAATTCCAACTTAACATAGGTATATGCCATATAACCAATAAAAGAAACTATACAAACATTGTTAACTAGGATTTTTTTCTGGATGCTAAAGTCGATGCTCAGGACCTCAATATAAACCTAACGTATGCATGAAAAACAAACTATAAGCTGAGTGATAAAGCTTAATGGTATTTCTATGATTCAAGTCAACATACAAACCAACTGCATAAAATCAATTTCAAATTCAACATTAACCAATTCATATATAATTAATCTATTCCGATAACCAATATCAATTGTAAAAATTCAATTAAATTAATCACTTTCATCTTACCTCAAAACCATACTATGCAAAACAATATAAATATGCAATAATTTTAATGATTCGAATTATAAAAATACAAACCGAAGATTTAAGTTACTCGCTGTCGACTCTCGTCTTTCCTTTCCCTCCCGATGGCCTTGCATCGTCTTTAGCTACGAATAATAATCCAACAATACACAATATCAAATTCCAACTCAAATCACAATCAATTAAAAGTCACATATATTTTACAATTTATTCAATTTAGTCCCTAAACCCGAGACAAGTAGAAATTTCGATTTAGACCTTTGGATTAAAATTTGATTTCACATATATTCATTAGGTACCTTTTACTTTCTATTCCTACCAAAATTTCATAATATTTTTATATTTTATTCAATTTGGTCCCTAATGTACAAAGCTAGCAATTAGAGTTTACAATTAAGTTCTTTTCTTAAACAAAGCTTAAATTTTATCAATTTAACACCTAAATCATTTAATTCTCAAGAATGACATCTCATCAAAACTTCACTAATTGATCAAATTGATCATTGGGTTAGCTTAATCAATCTTCCAATATAAAAAATCTATAAAATTCAAAGAAAAATGGCTAAGACTTACTTGAATTTAAGGAACAAAAGCTTCAAAACTTAAGAATGGCATCAAGGTTCTTATTGTAACCTCCCCAACCCGGCTTAGACGATAGACCCAAATTTGGGAGATTACATTAACCACCGAAGTGGCCTGGTCTTTACCAAAATCAATTTTCATTTAAAACACAAGTTTATTTTGGTGATTTACAAATTATATCCTAGTTTAACTTATTAAAGATAGCGGTGGATTTAAAACGAAAATTTTTTTAAATAAAATAATTCGATTTAATAAAATATTAACAAATAATAATCTAAATGAGATGAACCTAATAATGAAATTAAAACCGAATCCCAAACCACGATTCATAATGAAAGAAAATGGAAAATAACTTGGTCTCCTAAAGAATTAAAAAGAATAAAATTAACGAAAACAAAGATGGAACAAAAGTCGAGACCCTTCGAGTGTCGTGTTTGCGTCCTAACCGAAAGGATTATCTAAAAAGATGAAAATTAGGGGAGTGAGCTATGGAAGCTCAGTGGGAGTCTTTTTACAAAAAAATCAAATCAATATTCCAATATGCATGCTAATCATAATAATCAAATCAATAAGACAATTCAATTTTGTCACTTTAGACAAGCAGAACATTAATAGTCAGTCAAAGTTAATTGAACAAATCAACTATAGAGTCATAATATCATTCACATTAGATATATGCACCTTTATCACTTTAGTCGTTTCATCATGTACTTTTCAATGAGTATGCATAATATGTCATGCAACATTCGTTTTGATGTTACGTTTAGCATTCATTAATCCTACCCCAACCACTAACGCTCCAAATAGGGAGTTCCCCAGAACTTCCTCTACCTTTTCGCTCTATTTCGTGGACTTAAAACCACTGCATCTCGTGGACTTAATACTATTACATTCATTGGGTGAAGATAAAAGTTGCCATTTGGCTAAGGATCCACAACTGCTCGTAGATAAAAACTGTTAGAGGGATTGTGGACGCCTAGTAAAATAAAATTGCAGTTTGAATCTGTCGTTCTGTGAGTACATAATCTGCTATGGCTGTGAATATACAACGAACATTCACTTATGAAGTTAATATAAACTACCATTATTCCACCTTTTATATCCTTCCTCCATGCATATGCAATATAATTAGATCTTTTCAATTCATTCATTCAATAATTCATTCAACATTCTATGTCATTGCAAAAACATGGGCAATTAATAAATCAATCATTATAAAGCATGCGAAACATTTATTCAACATGAATAACATTAGTAAATATATATAATCATTCACAGATTTAAACAATCATTCATAAGCAATTATATCACATTGCTTAGGTATACTTACTGCTTCTTTCTTCAAAATAGAAGGAAAATAAATGGAAGGAGTGAGACTTGAACCAAAGATTTCTAAAGAATATACAAATTGCTTAACCATCAAGCCTAAGATTTATTTCTTATTTGTCTTATTCAATTAATTATATGTATTCATTTCTTCTTCAACTTACATTTTTTTATTACTTTACATGTTTACCTAACTTTTCTTTAACTTATTTAACCTATAGTGTAACAGCCTAATTTTCAGTGATGTCAGAAAAAAGTGATTCGAGACCACTAAAATTTGACAAGTGAGCTTATAAATTATTATTTAGTATTTATGAGTCAATTGTGAATTTAGGAAGGCTTATGAATTAGTGATTTGTGCTTTAGAAATATTTATCAAATTAATTAGTTTTGAAACTGAGGTATCGAGACCTCGATTTCATAAATCGAGTCGTAAATATTTTTATAAATATTTACGGAGTGCCATTGTGTTAGTATTAAAGTTCCGTTAGGAAATTTTAACGTTTTGATAGGTAATTAATTAAAAAGGATTAAATTAAAAAAATGCATTCTCGAGACTCAGTTCTCATAAATCAGATTCGTAAATATTTATTAAAAATATTTACGAAGTTAGTAGTGTAGTTAATTAGGTTTCGGTTAAGTGAATTTGCTTGAATTGAAAGTAATTAGGTATAAGGACTAAATTGTATATAGGGTGAAAGTTAAATTATAGATTAAAGAAAAATTAAAGGGGCTAAATAAACAATTATGCCATTGCTCATAAATGAGGCAACATAAGGAATTTTTTTTTGAATTTAATATATATTATATTAAAATATCTTTTACTTAACATATAAGTATAAATATATATTATATTATATTATATTATACATAATAAAACATATAAAGAAAGAATAAATAAATAGAAAAAGAAAAAGAAAGCTCAAGCAGAAACGAAACATAGAAGGAAAGAAAGAAAAGAAAAAGAGAAAGAAAGGAGAAAAAGTTAGGATTTTCAAGGGTTCCAAGTTCAATTGGTAAGTCAATTTAGTCTATTTTCTTGTAATTTTTATGTTTTTGGAATCCCGGTATTAAATACTACCCAACCCATGTCAAAATTTTAGAAATTATTGAATTTTTAAATGTTTTCTATGTTGAATAATTAGAGTATTAGGGTCTAAATCGATAGATTTTCAAGTTAGAAATGAAAAAAGATTGAATTGTAGAATAAATTGTAAATTTTGTGTAATAGGGACTAAATTGTGAAAAATTTGAAATTTAGGAATTTATGTGAAAATAGAGAGTTGAATTTAGTCTAAAGTTAAATTTTCATGAAAATAAAGAATTAAATGTGAGAAATAAAGTTAGTCTCGGTTTAGGGACTAAATTGGAATTTAGGCAAATGTTAGATAAAAATTGAAATATTTAATATGAGATTGAATTGTGTTGTATTGATGAATTTTAATTGTTTTAATTTCGTAGCTAACGTTGTACCAGAATCTTGACTAAAAAAGGGAAAAATAAAGTCAACATGGAATAGCTTGAAATTCCTGGTTTGTATTTCTATAATCCGAAATTAATAATTAATTGTTGTATTTATTATTATTTTATATTTATGGTAAGTATAATTGAGGTGAGTATTGGTATTGAATTGAATTAAAATTGAATTGAATTGAGTTGAATTATGAGAATTTGTGATTGTTTGAAATGTGAATTGATATTGAAATGTGAATATTTAGACAATTTATTATTGAATATTGGTTGTGTTTGAAAGTGAATTGGAAACCCTATTAATTGTATCGGGCTGAGTTGGATATAATTGGCATGCCATAGGATTTGAAGTGATCAGGGATACTTCGACCTCGAGTCGATGAGACACTAGGTGTCATTATATTACTTCAGATAGATTCGATGAGATACTGGGTACCAACTTACTTCGGCAAGGCCGATGAGACATTGGGTGTCAACTTATTACCTTGAATTATTCGATGAGGCACTGGGTGCCATACTGGTGTGTTTTGGTTGGATCCGTGTATCCACCAAAGTCCGAGTTTTGTTAATAGGGGTAAATAAGTAAATTGACAATATGAATGATATTGGATGATTTTGAACATGAATTGGATTGAAATATTGAATTGAGACATGAAAATGAAATGTATGAACCATGTGTTCATGGAATGGTTATTGAATGAGACAGTGCTATGATTGAAATCGAAGAATGAATTGAAATGTGATTTGAGACACGTGATTGTGTCATATAGTGAAAGCTATCTGGGATAGCAAATTGATTGAATAGAATGAGTACAAATGCTTTATCTATGAAATGATTATTTGTAAAACTATGTCTTTCGTATGATAAAATGTGTATGCTTTATAATATTATTTTCTCTAAAGTATTCGGATTATAGAAATACCACTGAGTTTTATACTCAGCATACGGTTTGTTTCCGTGCGCAGGTTAGGTTAAAGTCGAATTGCTGAATCAGCATCCAAGGCCAATCCCAAACTCATTATGGTGAAACACATATCTTTTTGGTAATGGCATGTACCTGGGAAATTTGTGTTTGTCATTTTGAAAAGTGTTGCAAAATATGTTATAAAATGTTATTAGATACATATATATATATATATATATATAAGCTTATGTACTATATTAAGATTATAAATAGTATGTTTTGGTATGAAAATTAGATTTGATTTGAATAAAGTAATTGAATTGATTGGGATATTATAGGAAAAATAATATGTTTGTTAGATAATTATGTAATGTTCATATTTGATTCGAAATGTCCGATAATGCTCTGTAACCCTGTTTCGGCGATGGATATGGGTTAGAGAGTGTTACATATAGTTTTTAATACTCTTTGATTTTAGTTTATATATAATAATTAATACTCATAGTTAGGACTCACTATTAATATTTTAATTCACTTTTACCCTTTTTCCAATTAGGTCCTAACTCAATTAAAACACATTATTTTTAATTTAGACCTCTTAATCAAATTTCATTCTAGATTAATACAATAACATCTAACCCCCTAAATTTCGGGGTGTTACACTTATTTTTTTCTAGCAACCGGTTGGAGGAGATGAATTTATCTCTCATTCCACCGAAAATCAACTTTTATAGTTGGATTAAACTTAATCAACTTTAATAAAATCATATGTTAATTATAATTAATATTAAATTTACTTATTTAAATCAAATGTCATCATACCATCCAGTAACCTTATTTTAGTATAGTTTAATTTCTATTTTAGACCTTTGGTTAATTGCAATTTAAGTCTCCAAGCCATTTACTAATTTAAAACCCATAGTGATTAGATTTACAATTTTGTTTCTAGGCCTCAATTAAACATAATTTCGGCTAAATTAACTATCCAAATTTGAATTCATCTAAATAATAACCCTGTAAATATCCTTATTTAATATTTATGGACTCGATTTACAGAAACAGAGTCTTGAAATGGCATTTTCTAACACCATTAGAAATCGAGTCATTACAATTCTCCCTCTTAGGAAATTTTGTCCCAAAATTTACCTGAAAAGAGGTAAGGATACTGGGATCTCATTGTTTCTTTCGGTCCCCAAGTCATTTCTTCTACGCTATGACTTTTCCATAGGACTTTTACTAGTGGCACATGCTTATTTCTTAGCTCTTTTACTTCTCAAGTTAAAATCTCCATTGGTTCTTCTTTAAAGGACAAATCAGACTGAACCTCGATTGTCTCTACTGGTATAACATGAGATGGATAGGATTGATATCATCGAAGCATAAATGTGTGGAATATATTATGGATATTTTTTAATTTCGACTGTAAAGCTAGACGATAAGCAACTGGTCCAACGCTTTCAACAATCTCGCAAGGCTCGATATGTAATAGCCTGATTTTCAGTAGTGTTGGAAACAATGGTTTAAAAATCTCATTTTCGTATTTCAAGTCCATAAATTTTAATATTTAATATTTACGAGGTTAATATGGAAATATATTAACCTTTGGTCTGATAATTTTGTTGAATTTATAGTTAATTAAGGTACAATGACTAAATTGTAAAAGTCCCATCATTAGATTTTTAAACTGCAAATGAATCAAAATGATAGTTAAACCATTTTTTATTTGATAGTGGAAATGGATGTTGTCATTGTCGTGAAATTTTTGAAATGTGTAAGTGTACACAGTCGTCAACAACTAATAAAGTAATAAGTAAAAAATATTGTCTCCATAGGGACTGTATAGGTAAATATTGTGAAATTTATCACTTGAAAAATTGGTGATTAAAAACAATTAAGTGTGACTTTAGTTGACTAATTAACCTAAGTAAATTCAAAAACTAATGGAAAGGTAAACATAGAATAATAAGCAACAATTCACAAGTTTTAATTACTATGAAATGAAGGAGTTAAATCAATTGCCTTCTTTAACTTAAAATTATTAAAACAATGATAATGATGTTACGGAAGAAAACCATGGAAATTTGACTATTTACTAACCTATAATGAATAAATTATGAAGTCATACTTGTTTAATTATTAAGTTTCTCTAGCATACTTCTATGTTCAAGCAACTTTACAATTCCATTGGAACTAGTGTGGTGTAGTTTACCCATGCATATGAGTTCATTTTATTAGGGTTTATCGAGCAAAACAATATAAATGAACTTGGAAACTTGAAAAGAGGATGAAATACATTTGGTAATAAAATTGAATTGTCATTAAATGAAATTGGTTATAATTGATGCATTAATATAATTGATGGAGGAGAAAGTTGATTATCTTGATTCATGTATGCTTGATATATATTTATGATTTGCTAATTGAATATGCCATTGTAATAAGTATAATAAGGTCATATAAATTGGTATACTTAAGTAACATGTAACATTTGATGATCTTGTACATTGTTTAAGCTCATCTTGTTGATGTTTGAGTGCCATGTTCTAGTTGACAATATGCCAAACTAAGGCTGCTTTTATACTTGCATAATATTAAGGTAAGTATAATATCTTTCATTTAAACTTACTAAGCATTCTTAATGCTTACCTTAGTTGTTTTCTCTCCCTTATAGATCATCACCTTGCGAAACTCGTCAAGCTAGATCATCTCGAAGCTCACACTATCATCGAATTGGTAGTAATATGTTTATTTTGGTTTAAGTTGTGGCATGTATATAAGGGCTCTTTAGTGTGTACTTTGACATTTTGGAGTTGTTAGCTAATTGGTAAATGTGGTGATGATTAAGTTTGAATGTTTGGCGTAGCATATAACTTATAAATGCATATTTGGTCATGTTGATACTATGAAAATGATAATCATGCTCTTGACTTGTATGGTTTGAAATTGGACTATTTGAAATAACTAGTTTGGTTGATGAATTGAAAGGGTAAGTTGAATGTTAAATATGGTACATAGTTTAGTTTATGTATGATAGTTTAGTTTATGTATGGCTAATTCAAGCGAAGTCCATTAGATTGCTTTACTTCTAAAATTGCAGATGAAACATGATTGAATAGGTAAATGGTATGTTTTGAAAATGTATAGCTGATATGAAATTGCATATGCCAAAAGTTTGGATAGTTGAATTGTTTGATGTTGAATGGCTGATTTGGTTGATCACATGTTTGAATTGGTTTGGCTTGACATGGTTTTATAGCATTATAATTGTTCAAGGTTGCTTAAAAATCATTTAAGGTTGTTGTGGAAGCAACCAAAGTGTTAAGTTGGCAAAATAGGGGCAACGTCGCGACCTTAAAACTCTAACGTTGCAACGTGGGCCAACAGTAAGTGACATCGTTACGTCGAGATGTCTAAAGTCGCGACGTCGAGATATCTGAAGTTGCGATGTGACTCACTATTTGACGATGTTATGACGTGAAGGACATGATGTCGCAACATCGACTCGAAACTTTGGAAACTTCACAATTTGATCCTCATTCATGCTTGAGTTAACAAAAGAGCTGTTGTAAGCTCGTGTCGGACCCGAAAATGATTGTATTACATATTTTGAATGTGAATGATACTTATTAGCATATATAATTGGATGAATGTTGCAAAAATCGTTTATAGTTGCTCTGGTAACGAAAGTAGCATTCTGTAGCTTGGACCTAATAATCAAGTCAAGCGAGGGGTGTTACATTATCAATAGGGATATTTATAATGTTTGTCCAAAGTCTATATTTATAGACATAAGAAGTATAAATGAAATAAAATTCTATTCCTAATAGACATTAAAGTCTAAATTAAATCAAACTTCTTATTCTAACATGCATCCACTTCTATAATAATAAAATATTTATAACAATTAAAAGAACTTTTATTACTTAAAAATATATTTTAAAAATTGTAAACATATTTAAAAAATTATTTATTCATTTTAAAATTAAAAAAATACAAAAAAGAAGAAGAAATATAACACCTAGCATTTTAACATTTTCAAATTTTACGTTTGAAAATATTATCTACTTAATTAATCTTTATATATTTCCAATAAAATAAAAATATTAATTTAAAATTAAAAAGTATATACAAATTATCTTAAAATTAAAAATATACATAACCAATTTCATTTGAATTTTCAAAACATAACCAATTTCATTTGAATTTTCAAAACTATCTTTTTACTTATTAAAAAATTATTATCAAAATAAAAAAAATTTAAAACAATTTTTTATATATTCTAAATAATGAACAAATATTAATTATTTTTAAATTAAATGATTTGTTTTACATTTCATCCAATAATATCATTTATTAGTTTTAACAAATTTTTTTTGTGAAATAATATGTTTAAAAATTATTTCTCATATCATTCATAAAGTTTATAGAAAAAAATTATTCATAACATGGGTAAACAACTAGTTAGGTTATAATTTTATCCCCAAGAAATTGGCTTTTTCAGGTACTAAAGTTGATATCAACGTTCTATGTCTAATTTTCACACACTACCAAAGGTGAAATTTATTGCTCCTCTTTACAATCATGACTCAATGCCGGCCATTATTATTGAGTGTTGGATTCCTTCATTCTTTCTTTTTCTTGTTGCCAATACCAACAATCTTGTCTTCTCTTTTAATTAGGCATAATATTAATTTATTTGTCTGACTTTAAAAATTTTTTTTTTTAATTTTTATATTTTTATATTTTATCAAATCACTTTAAAATAAATAAAAAATTAACATTTACTTTAACTTTGATGTTGTGACATACAGCTGAATTTTCATGTAAACGTTAACATTTAATTAATTTTTAAAAATTTAAAAAAATATACATTTTAAAAAAAATAGAAATAATTAAAATATTTTTTAATTTTAAAAAATAATTAAATACTGTCATATTATCCACATAATAATCCAAATAAAAAACTAAAATAATTTTCATTTATAAAATTTGAGGGGGAAAAAGTCATTATAGCTTTAAGTAATTGTTATTACTGTTACCCTCGTCACCATGCTATCCTCGCCTACCAATCTCCTTTGATTATACATAAGTTTGTTAAATTTTGTTTTATACTTCCCACAAGATTCAGCTATTTATTTATTTATTTTAATTTTTTTTATATTTAGTAATCATATTGGGTCACAATAAAATCAGACCAAACCTATAAATCCGAAGCAGAATTCTCCTAATACTGTTTTCTTTGTTTATAAAATATTGAAAAAAAAAAAAGCATCAAACTTTTCACCGTCGAACATCATGTTGATATCCATTCCCACGTTCTTATTGATACAAATACAAGCAAGAAATACACAAGTTGTGAAGAAAAAAGGAGGGTAAGGCAAGCAAAAGGCAAAGGTACAATCATACAACAAACGTGATGTGTGTGGCGTGAGCGAGTCACCAAGGTATCCCCAATAACAAATACAATGCTTGTGAAACCAAAATAGACAACCTAAGCTATGGAATTTATTATAGCAAGACTTTGGGTGCTTGGGTAGGTTTTGCGTGATACCAATAAACTATTAAATGCCATTACCTTATTAAAATATGTGGAATTTATTAATTAACAATTGCCAATTTTAATTAAGATAATTATCTTATTTTTCATTAATGAAATTCAAACGAAATTAGAATCCTATAATCTCCTTTTAACTTTATGTATTTTTATAATTAAATTAAAATTAAAATCTAATTAATTTGAATAAGGTCAAATAATATAAAAGAATGTTTTTGATAAATTTAATTTGTCTACTATAATTCTTTTATTATTTTTTTCAACGAAAATTCAAACTTAAATTATTCTTGAAAAGGATGAACACCAACCAATAAATTACAATTTAAATTAATAATTTTATCATTTTTTAATTCTCTCTATTTTTTAAAATTTAATTTTTGATATGTCACAACTTTTTAAATATGTGGTTATATGATATATCTTAATGTGTTTTGCATAATTATGCAAAAAAAAAATATATGAAAAAATCACAAAAATTATTTAATGAAATAATTGAATTATAGTGAGAAGAATAAATAAATAAATAAAATCTATAATTGACCCTTAAATTATGTAAAAAAAAACTTTATCCATAAACCAACTCCAACTCCAAGTTTTACTTTTACTTAGAACTTTAAAATGTGTTGTTTTTACCTTTCTAGTCATTATTATTAGTTAGATAAATTATAAAAATAATCACTTTTGTTTATTTTAAATTATATTTTAGTCATTTATATTTGAAATGTTATGTTTTAGTTACTTACATTATCGTTTTGTTACGAAGTGGTTACTCTACCGTTAAGCTCCGTTACTTCCTTAACGGTGGTCTTACGTGGCAGTCCAAATATATTTTAAATGCCACCTTGGATGTTCAGTTGTTGGGATGAAAATAGACTTTTAATTAAATAAATTTAATTTGAATTGTCACGTAGGGCATCTAAGTTGGCATTTAAAACCTATTTGTACTGCCATATAGGACTGCCGTTAGAGAGGTAACAGAGCTTAACAGTAAAGTGACCACTTTGTAACAAAACGATAACGTAAGTGACTAAAACATAATATTTTTAAATATAAATAACTAAAATATAATTTGAGATAAATAAAAGTGATTATTTTTTAGTTTACCCTTATTAGTTTTTTAATAGATTGTGTCAGTCATTAACTTATGCTTTTCCTACAAGGAAAGGGTTTGAGAGAATAAGAAAATCGTGAGCCTCCAATTTATCTCATATTTAATCTAACCCCGTAACTGTCATCCTTTGATGAAACAATCAAGGGTTCAGATTCAATCAAAAAAAAGAATCATCCATCTTTAAAAATACCTGATTTTATTGTTTTTCGATTATTAAGGGCCCCACTTGTTTGACGGGTAGTTTTGACGTCCCACTATATGTGTTTTCCCTCTCCCTCTCCCCCTCCCCCTCCCCATATATATATATATATATATTCCTCTTTCTGCCTCGTTTCTTTCCTCACCAAACTTTCTTTTACTTCGTTGCTTTCGCCTTAAGCGGTCACAATATTTCGGTGAGCATTGTTCCATTATATTCCATCCTCCCTTTTCACATTTTAGGTTTTGTTTTTGCTTTTGATTTACTTTACTTTTATGATGTTATTATTTTTTGTTCATCGGATTATGTTGATTTTGTGTGGAACTTGAAGCTTCAATCATAAGTTTTGTTTTTTTTTTTACCTGCCTTATTGTTGTTTCTACAATGAGAATTTCGATTTTCTTTTTCTTTTTTAATCAATCGTTTTTTAGCTTGTTAGCAGTGAGCTGCTTCTTCCTTTGCATATTGAATTAAGACTTGTTTTTCCTTTTATTTCTAGCTGTTTTAGCTTGTAAATAAGAGTTCCTTTTACTCTTAAGGCGAAATTTTTTTATGAAGTCATTACTTGACTGGAAATGTGGACTTAATTTGACTTAGATATGACGCGTGGAGAATTACATCGTATTTGGCCTCTGTTTTCTCTTATTTCTTACTAAATATGGCGATGGGGAAACAGAAATTTTATATTGGATCAAAATTGAATCTTAATTTTTTAGGCTAAGATGTAATTTTAAATAAAAATTTATCATTTTGGGGGCCAAAGTCCTGCTTGCCTGCCTCCTGGCTATAGCACTTTAAATTGAAAAGTAGACAAACTAGAAGATATTTATACTATGTTTGGGTAAAAAATGTGAAGGAAAAACAAAGAAATTGTAAGGAAAGAAAAGGAAAAGAAATGAATATTAAGGAAAGAAAATGATATACGTTTTTTGTTTGCGTACTTAAATTTAGTAAAAGGAAAGGAAAGAAAGTAAAGGAATTTTGTAATAACCATTTGATTAAACTATGGAAAGGAAATGACTGATTATAGTGATAATTTTAAGTTATATATTTATAAAATAATTTATATAAAAAATTATCCTGGTAAAGAAAAGTAGTTTACTTTCTTCGGCTTTTTCCCAAACTGGGGAAAACAAAATCTGAGTAATAGGGAAAGATAAGGATATTCAATTCAATCTTAATGAAACAAGTTCTTGTATTTTTCCTATTCTTTTTTTCCTTATTTTAGTTCAATTCAAACATATGGCTGAGGTGTTTTAAAAAAATTATTAGATCTTTTAGGAATTTATAACTTGTCAAGTTCAAAGTTATGGTGGATGGTGTTGATAGTAGCAGTCCATGCATGCATGCTTACAAGCATGTATCTTTCTTCTCCTCCATGTTATTCTAACAATGCAGTGGTGAACGAGGGTTTGTAGGTTAATATGGGAACCACGGTCAAAGGGGTTGTGCTGTCGCTGTTCATCTCGTCCCTTTTGTGTTCTGTAGTACTTGCATCCAATGATGGGCTGGTTAGAATTGGGCTGAAAAAGATGAAATTGGATCCAAACAACCGGCTTGCTGCGCAGCTTGACTCAAAGGATAGAGAGGCTCTCAGAGCATCTATTGCTAAAAAGTATCGCTTCCGTAATGATCTAGGAGACTCTGAGGAAACTGATATTGTTGCACTGAAGAATTACATGGATGCTCAGTACTATGGTGAGATTGGTATAGGAACTCCACCGCAAAAGTTCACTGTGATATTTGACACAGGAAGCTCAAATCTGTGGGTACCGTCAACTAAGTGCTATTTCTCGGTAAGCCCCTACATTTATGTTTACAATGATTGCATAGGAACTGAAACTCCTTGATAATTGTGAAAGCTAATTTGATTTAGGGAACATGATTCACGTTATATTGTGGTGTAGGTTGCATGTTTCTTCCATTCCAAGTACAAGGCAAGTGAGTCAAGTACTTATAAGAAGAATGGTATGCCATGTACTCTTTTTTATTTTGCTCATAATTGTTTCTTCCTGATATTAATGTTATCAGAACAAATTTTAAGTTCTTGATTTTATTCTTTTGATCAGTAATAAGTTAAATTTTGATATTTCAAAAATAATTATGGCTGTCTGCAATACTCTTGGATTAGGTAGTGATAGGTTGATCATAATTGTATGTCCAGTGTATGGTTATTTCTGTTTTTGGTCTCTGTTGGTAGGGACGAAGCCAGGGATTTTGTTTGGGGGCTGAGATGTGTTAAAAGCTTAAATTAAATTCTTAATTTTTTAGAGGGGTTAAAAATAATTTTTTTTTCCATTTAATTAAAGGCTAAAACTGATTAAATTGAATGTGCTAATTTTTGGAAGTGCTAAAAACCAATTTTCACATTTAGCTAAGTGGGGCCAAGGCCCCTGCCTCCCCCAAGCTATGCCCTGTTGTTGGGTTAGGACGAACTTTAGTAGAAAGATGGTTTTCTCTGGCTTGTAACCTCATTCGTATTTCTCTGGCCTATTATTAACAAAATTATAAGTTATGAATTCTTTCTGCTGTAGTTTTCTTATAACTTGGTAAGTTGCATTGCGGTGTCTATTTATCTCATGGATGATAAAATCTAAAATAATCTAGAAGTTGTATTATCATGTTTGATGCAGGGAAATCTGCTTCTATTCAATATGGTACTGGAGCTATTTCTGGTTTCTTTAGTAATGACAATGTTAAAGTCGGCAACTTGGTTGCGAAAGATCAGGTAAGTGGTGCTAATCTTCTATTGTGTCTGATCTGGCAGTTTGAAAGTTTGAATTAGGTAACTAGTGACCTTTTCTCATTATCAGGAATTTATAGAGGCTACAAAGGAGCCAGGTGTTACATTTATTGCGGCCAAATTTGATGGGATATTAGGACTTGGGTTTAAGGAGATTTCAGTTGGGGATGCTGTCCCAGTGTGGTATGTTTGCATTTTGATTTTAATTTCTATTCCTATATAAGATGTTTCTGGATATTTACAAGTGTCTTCTGAACCATTTGTTTATCTTACAGGTACAACATGATCGAACAAGGTCTTATCAAAGACCAGGTATTTTCATTTTGGCTTAATCGCAATGTCGGAGAAGAAATGGGTGGTGAAATTGTGTTTGGTGGGGTTGATCCAAACCACTACAAGGGCAAGCACACATACGTTCCTATAACACAAAAAGGCTATTGGCAGGTTGACCTTTCAAACTTAAATTATTATGTGCCACAAATGCTTTATATATATACGCTCCAATCTTTCGCAATTTTCTTATTTTTCTTTTCTTTTTGATAGTTTGACATGGGTGATGTTCTTATTGGTGACAAACCAACTGGTATGCTCCTTCGAATACCTAGTGTATTTTAAAGTTGGAAACTTCAATTGCTTTCATTAAAGCCAAAAAAATAAAGAAAAAAAAGAAAAACATGTTTTTGGCATGGATCTTTGTGTTTCTGACTTGGTTTTATGCTATTCAGGATATTGTGCTGGTGGTTGTGCAGCAATTGCAGATTCTGGAACTTCCCTGCTGGCAGGTCCTACGGTAAGTCGTAATGCGTCATTGTTGGCTTTTGTGATCATTCTCATCTTGGTTGTTGTCCTGGTTATTGTTGCGATTCCTGATTGTTTCTTTCTCTTGATGCAGACTGTGATTACCATGATAAACCAAGCAATTGGAGCCTCTGGAGTGGCTAGCCAGGAGTGCAAGGCAGTGGTTCAACAGTATGGACAAACCATCATCGATTTACTTGTATCTCAGGTGAAGGCTCATTTTACTGTATTACGTAAGATTACAAGTGGTTTGTATTCATTTATTGTAACGTCAGTTGTGACATTGTTCCTCCACTATTATTTCCACCTAGTGACTTATTTTTTCCTTATTGTTTCCAACAGGCAGAACCCATGAAAATCTGCTCCAGAATTGGATTGTGCGCTTTTGATGGCAGTCATGGTGTTAGGTCAGGCTCCATTTAATAGTTTGTGTTTGTTTTCACCAATTTATGGTCTTTTTATTTCCACTTTATTTGAAGATAGAATGTATTGAAGTGTAAAAGTAATGGTGCTCGAATGTTTTTGTATAGCATGGGCATTGAGAATGTGGTAGATGAGAGCAACGGCAAATCGTCTGGAATTCTTCATAGCGCTATGTGCCCTGCTTGCGAGATGGCAGTTGTGTGGATGCAGAACCAACTGATTGAGAATCAGACTCAAGACCGCATATTGGACTATGCCAATCAGGTGACGTGTGATAGACTGATGTTCAAGAATTTCGCAATTGCACTCTTTCAAATGCCTGATCTTCCATTTGATACTTTTGCAGCTTTGTGATCGGGTGCCAAACCCAATGGGAGAATCTACTGTCGACTGTGGAAGTCTTTCTTCCATGCCAACCATTTCCTTCACTATTGGTGGCAAAGCTTTTGAGCTTACACCAGAAGAGGTACTCTCCATCCTTATTTTTTATTAATAGTTTGATAACAGTTGTACAGTTTCAGATCAGATTGTCTGATTGACAACACGTTGTGCTGACATTAATTTTTTGGGGTGATGTAATCCAGTACATTCTGAAGGTGGGTGAAGGTGCTGAAGCTCAATGCATCAGTGGCTTTACTGCTTTGGATGTCCCTCCTCCTCGTGGACCTCTCTGGTATTTTATCTTTGCCTTGTATTCTTGGACCGCCGGAAACCATCTCAAGCTGAAACCATTAATCTTAAAACACTTGGATTGATTGGTGCAGGATTTTGGGAGATGTGTTCATGGGTCGCTACCACACCGTGTTCGATTTTGGTAAGCTTAGAGTTGGGTTTGCAGAAGCAGCATAAAGGGGACCTGAGGTTTTCAATGGCCATAAACTATATATGTGTATGATTTAAATTTATAAAGATCCAACGAAAGCCTAAAACCTTGAAAAGAAATGATGCTGTGTTGTCTGTAAATATTTGCGTTCCTGCACTGTAGGATTTGGTTTTAGAAGAAGTGAAAAATATTGTGTTTGCATTTAATGAATGGTTACTATATATTTGAATTCTCAACTATACCAAATTATCGACCAAAACTACTTGGGTCCAGATCCCTTTTTTTTAGTTAAGAGTTGTATTACCGACTTATGAAAATCGATTGAGTTTTCTAATTAAGAATTTTAAAATTAAAAAATCATATAGATTAAATTATCTGTATATGCCAATTCTAGAAAAAAACAATAATTTAGATTTAGGCTGAATATTTTGTTAATCAAGAAAATAGACTGTTTTGGGATGTGCTTTTTAAAAAGCATTGTATATTATTTTCGTTAGTTTAATGGTTAGATGTTGGTGTATTTATCCTTGTGGTCTATGGCCTAAGTTTGATTCTTCTTTTAAGCATATTTGTTATTTGTTTAATTTTTAATTAATGCTTTTAATTTATAAACATGTTCTTATAAAATTATTTTATTTTTAATTCATGATTTTAGTTAATAACTAATTTATTTATATAAACAAAATAATAAATATGTAATTATATATTTTTGGTATATATTATTATGTAAAATATATTTTTTAATTAATAAATCCTTTATTTATATAAGGAAAATAATAAATATGTACTTATATAATGAATATATATATTTTTATATACATCATTATGTTAAAAATATTTTATTTTTTAAAAATATCAACTAATTTTTTTATATTTTCTCATCGTATATAATTTTTATTTGTCAAATATTTATTATTTCCACATATATTGTGGTCATGACAAATCTAATATTATAAAATCAGATAATTATTTCAAATATCATTATATTTTCACTTATATTGTGGGTATGATAAATTCTAATATTATAAAAATAATTATTTCAAACACACCGTATAAAAATATATAATAAAATTTGTCACGCCCATGATATGGAGGGAAAAATAAATATTTCACATATAAAAAATATATTTACTAAAAATAATGATATTTGAAATAATTAATTGATCTTATAATATTAGAATTTACCATACCCACAATGTAAGTGGAAAAAAATAAATATTTGACATCTAAAAATTATATATATAAAAAATATATCAAAGAAATTAGTTGATGTTTTTAAAAAATAAAATAAAATAAACATAGTGATATATATGTATATATATAATATTTTCATTATATAATTACATATTTATTAATATATAAATAAATTAGCTATTAATTAAAAAGTATATTTAACCTAATGTTATGTATAATTTTTTTTCATTATATAATTACATGTTTATTATTTTGTTTAAATAAAAGATTTTTGAATTAAAAATAAAATAAAAAAATAATATTTTTAAAACTTGATCGGTGGTCGAATCAATCAGGCCACCAGTTTGCTAGTCCAACTAGTCCAATTGAAAAATTATTAAAAATTTAAAAAACAAAATTAAAGAACCTAATTCAATTGCTGGTTCAACCGGTCTTTTAGTCGGTTCAACAGGTTCTTTGTTAGTACAAATCTTCGGTGAGCAAAAACTCAAACACACGAACAAAACTCGAATAGAAAATGAAGAAATAGGACAAGGCTCCAAGGCGTATATCAAGCCACTATCTTTAAGGTTATAGTCGCCTCCACTTATATTCGGTGTGCAAAAGAGTTTTAAGCAAATTAACCTTGAGGATATAATGAAACCAACGACTATTTGCGTTTTGTACTGACGAGAATAGTCCACTAAGCATTGAGTAATGTATAACAAGAAACTCAATTTCTATAAAGAATTTCTGCAGTAACTTTTTATAGAACAATCTAATAATATTAGAAAATGAGGATAGAAAGAATTTTTAGAACTTGTTGGTGTAATTTCCAAATGAAATAGAAAGAATTTTTCGAACTTGTTGGTGCAATTTCCAAATAAAATCTCATTCCTATTTATAGGAATTTTCTGAATAATAACATTTTTATAAAGACATATAATTATTCATCTAATATTATAACTATTTAAGTAATATTGTGTAAATAGTTATAATTCTTTTTAAAAAATCAAGTGATATAAATCTTGACCAATGGCCAAAATATTTATCTTTTGATTAATTACACTAATTCATTTATAGTTATTGAAATAATATAAATATTTGAAAATATTCCAATAGTCTCCTCTCAATTTTAAAATTTTTAGATTTTGATATTCTTGGAAATCAATTTGCATAAATGAAAGTGCATTATGATTGAACATTCACTTAGTGAAAACATGTTAAAATTAATCGAAATTGAATGGTAGACTAAACTTTGAACCAGCTATTCCATTTGGTTAACCGAACACATCTCACACAATGATTTCAACATTGGTCAATGCATAATATCCAGGGACACTATTATGACCATGTGTCTATGTCCTCTTTTTATGAGTGCTGTTAGAGCCAAGCCCTTGAGCTCCTAGAAGCGGCCATACTTCCTCTCAAATAGGTAGATCCCATCAAGAGTGTTCCCATAATTATAACATTCTAACATATTTATGTTATAGGTCCATTAAGAGTACATTACTTATCATTCCCTTATCATTACGGGTACCTAGCACTTTAATCTTAGGATGAATTTATTTATAGTGCTAACATTCACATACTAATGATGTACTTTGTCTCATTGAACTCAAGACTTGACGTTATACCAAGTTCTCAGTCGAGTTTCCATTAGGGTTGACTTTAATTAATGGGCTTGATTCCCATTCCTTTTGAGGTCTTGTTGACTACATCTCTAGCAAGACTTTTTGTCAAATGATCGCCAAATTTTCACTTGACCTCACATAATTAATACTGATCACTCCATCAGAGATTAACTATCAGACATAACTATGTCTTAATCCAATGTGTCTAGACTTTCCATTAAATACTTGGCTTTATGCCTTTGTTAGAGTAGCCTCACTATCAAAATGGATAGAAATAGGTGAAATTGGTTTAAGCCATAGAGGTACATCATAAAGCAAATTTCTTAACCATTCTGCTTCTTTAGATGCAACGACTAATGCAACAAATTCTACTACCATGGTGGAATCAGTAATACATGTTTGTTTCTTGAAACCTTAAGAAATGGCTCTTCCACCAAGAATGAAGATCCATCCGCTAGTAGATATATGATCTTCCAAACTTGCAATCCAACTAGCATCCGAATACCCTTCTAAAATTGAAGGATATCCATTATAACACAATCCATAATTAATAGTTTTCTTTAAGTACCTAAGTACTCTATTCAAAGCTTACCAATGCAAACTACTTGGATCACTTGTGTACCTACTCAATTTCCCAACAACATATGCAATATCTGGTCTTGTATAAGTCATTATGTACATAAGACAACTGATTCGCATCTTTCAATTGATCAATTTTCTTACCAACATTAGATACTAATTTTATTTGAGGATTCATGGGTGTAGATGCTAGTATACAATTGAAAATATCAAACTTTTTAAGCACTTTTTCAATGTACTGTGATTGTGATAAAGCTATAGTGCTTTCCTCTCGGGTTATTTTAATCCCAAGAATAACATCTGCTACACCCATATCATTCATAGCAAAGTTGTTTAACAAGAATTTCTTTGTGTTTCCTATTTGTTCCAAATTCGTGCCAAATATGAGTATGTCATCTACATATAAAAAAATTATGACACATTTTCCATTTTCAAAATTGCTATATATGCACTTATTAGATTCATTTATTTTATAACCATTAGCTAGAACAACTTGACAAACTTTTGGTTCTATTGCTTTGGTGCTTGTTTAAGTCCATATAGAGATTTAACAAGCTTATATACCTTATGCTCCTATCTTAGAACAACAAATTCTTTCAGTTGTTCCATGTACACTTCCTCTTCCAATTCGCCATTTAAAAATGTAGTTTTAACAATCATTTGGTGAACAACCAAATTATACATTGAGGTAAGTGATATTAAGAGTCTAATCATAGCATCTTTTGCTACTGGAGCATAGATATCAAAGTAATAAATACCTTGTTTTTGTGTAAAATCTTTGGCTACCAACCTTGCTTTAAATTTATCAATGGTTCCATTGACTTTCATTTTCTTTTTGAAGATCCATTTACAACCTATTGGTTTGGAATCCGGTGGAAGATCAACTATGATCCATATTTTGATTTCCCATTATTGAATCCATCTCATCATTTATTGCTTATTTCTAAAAAGCAGAGTCTTGAGATTTTATTGTCTTTTCAAATGTAATAGGAAAAGATTTCGTATTATAACAATAAGGTATCTTATTGCATATACTTTCACCTTTTCCTTCTAAGTAACATAATGAAATCTGACCTAAAATCTTTGACCTTTTTAATCCTTTTACTTCTTCTTAATTCTTGACAAGATTCATCATAATTACCAACTTGTTCCAATGGAATCTCATCCTCATTCAAAGAATGAATCAATTGTTGTGGTTGTAATTGTCTTGAAATAGAATTGAATATATTTTCATCAAAAATAGTATCTTTTGATTTAATAACAATATTAATTGAAATTGAATCATTTGGTTCAATTACCATGAACCTATATGCCTTGCTATTACGTGCATATCCTATAAATATGCATTCAATTCCTTTTTCACCTAACTTTTTATGTTTAGGTGTTGGAACTTTGACAATAGCTCTACAACTCCAAACCTTCAAATAATTAAGGTTTGATTTCCTTTTCTTCCATTTTTTATAGGGGGTTATTTTAGTTTCCTTATTAGGAACTCTATTCAATATATGACAACTTGTTAGAACAGTTTCTCCCTAAAAACCTTGTCTAAGACCTAAATATGATAACATTGAGTTTATCATTTTAGTGAAGGCTCTATTTTTTCCTTTCAGCTACACCGTTTTGTTGTGGTGTGTAAGGGCTGAAACTTGATAAATAACCCCATTGGACTCAAAATAACTTGGATTATAGTATTCTCCACCTTTATTCGATCTTAAGCACTTGATAAATGATTCACATTGCATTTCAACTTCAAATTTATAAACTTTAAATTTATCAAACACTTCATCTTTTGAATGTAACAAATATACATGGCAATATCTAGAACAATCATCAATAAAAGTAACAAAATATTTCTTTCCACCTAATGTAGGTGATAGGTGCAAAAAGTAATATGTTGTAGTTTCATTCTTAATGCGTTCTTAGGTGCTTATTCGATGTTAATGGTGAATTTTATGCTCCTAATCCTTTAAATTCATGCTTTTGTACTTACGAGAGCATTGGGAGAAAAATGAGTGAAAATCAAGCGAAAATTGGAAAATTGGAGCGAGTTAGAGAAGCCACACAGGCTGAACCATTCCATATGGCTGTGTGAGCCACATGAGTTGCCACACAGCCATGTGATAGGCCATGTTAATTTTGCAAATTAGGACTTTAAATTGCGGAAAAATGCAATATTTAGGTTTTTCGGGCATTCTAAGACCTATATATGACAAAAATAAGAAGATAGTAGTGAGCCGTCATAGGATATTAAAGAAAACAACTTGAAAAATACCATTGAAGTTGATTTTGAGGCAGATTTCCGTCAATATTGAAGACTCCCAATTGATTTCTCAAGAGATTATAATGAGTTTCTTTATTTCTTTCTGTTATACTGTCTTTGGGATGTTTTTATTTGCAAGCATGAACTAATTTTCTAAATACCTAGGGAGATGAACCTTATAATGAATTCTATCATTCGATTTTTATTTTACGCAAAAAGACTTTGACTTTGTTCTTAATTATGTGTTCTTAAATTATGTGTGCTTAATTCTTAGTTTGATATTTCTAGATTATTGATCCATGCTTGATGTGCTTAAGTCAGAGGAGGAATAGACCCTGTTTAAGAGTAGATCTAAAGTAATTGAGTGGAGTTGCATGCAGTCTTGGAAATAGGATGATATAAATCTATCGAATTAGAGTCAAATCTAATAGGGGAATCTATTGATTAAGTTAATGCGAGATAATAGGGGTTTTAATTCGAAATAAATTTCAATTAATCAACCTAGAGTCAGTTGCTCTTATTATTGAAGAGAGATATTAACATAATTTAGGGGTTTCTACGGATCAAGATGCTAAGTGAAGAAATTGTGTAATTTAGATTGATAGTGACAGATGAAATCTAGATGAATTCTTTCCTGGGTATTGTTTCGCTTCTTGGTTGTTTACTCGATTATTTTTCTGATTTGTTTTTTGTGGCGTTTGTAGTTAATTAATTTAGTTAATTTTAGTTATCAATCAATCGCTCCAATTACTAGGTTAAATAATAAAAAGACGGTAATTAATAGTACTTTTAGTCCTCGTGGAAAAATATCATTTCTCACCGTAGGTATACTATTAATTGATAGGTGCACTTGCCTTAGTCAGATTTTTAGTTGTTTACGACGCATCAAGTTTTAAGCGCTGTTACCAGGGACTAAAATATTAGAAAATTTTTATTTTTATTAATTTATCCATTTTTGTTTTAATTTTAATATTTTTTAATTTAATTTTTACATTCTAATTTTTTCGTTTGTTTGATTATGACAAGTTCTTTTGGTTTATGACTAGAGGAAACTCGTTGGAACCGTTAATTTTTGACATTGAGGTTGAAAGAACTGGTCACAGAAATCGGAGAGAAGTTAGAGAATTAAGGCTACTGTAACACCCTATACCTGGCCCGGTCGCCGAGCCCGAATATCAGGATGTCACACCGCCATCACATATCACACACACAATAGAAGTGCTAGGTTATTAAGCGATCATTCCTTTTCAGCACTCATGCGAGTTTTAAGTATAATATACATCAATCATCATTAAAACATGCTCAAGATACTTCAATTGAATTAACATTAACAATTACACATGCTTTACTTCCATTTAACAAAATTTCCAAAAATAAGAACGTTGTAACAATGGTATCGGTATTTCACTAAAAGGTATCGGTATCAATTGGAAAATCAATATCAAAACTGAATTTTGTTTTTCGCCCAAAATCAAAATCCCAAAAATTATCGGTACCTATGCTAAAGTATCGATTATTTTACCCCGAGTATCGATACTCGTGATATGGTATCGATACCAAATCACAAAACTGACTCCTTGGACTTTTCAAAATCTTAGAGGTATCGTTTTTAGAACCTAGATATCGATACCTTTGTTGCAGGTCATAAAAATACAACATATAGTCCATTCCTACTTGGTTCCGTTCAACATGCATATATTAAATCAACATATAAACATCAAAACATCTGAAACGGCAGTTCAAAACGCCACAAAATTGTCCGAGCAAACAACCCGAAACCTAGTTCAATGGGTTAAAATATCCAAGCAACTAAGACATGAAAACATCCTAAATACCATAGCAAAATTTAGCAAAATGACTACCAGATTGCCTTAAAATTCCAACATAAATGAATAAGCAAACACCTACGAAGATAAAGTAAAAGTCTCGCTTAGATCATGTCCTCGGTACCACACCCCTTACACCAGCACTAAACTAATCTGTAGTGGTTAAAAAGGAGTAGGTGAGCTTAACAAGCTCAGTGAATGCTTAGAATAACTACCATGCAAATGAGTTATCAAGCATTAACGAAATAACCATTTAGCATAATTACAACATCTCAACTTTATTTTCATATTACTAGTTCGTGCATCTTTTGATGATTCATTTACAAAATAATCACATATCATTTAATCATACACCACAATATTCATAAACATATTCATTGATAATTTGGAACTTGAGCTATGAAACGCAAAAGTAGGCTCTATCACCACTCATCGGATACACGAATCTCCAACACACCAAAAGACTCATAGAGTTGAATATATCCAAAAAGTGAAGCATATAGCTAACATTCTCTATCACACCAAACATGTCCCATTGAATGGAGCTTAGATCTCATTCCCTTATCTCTCCAACATGTCCTAAGGCCTAAACGCCCAAATCACAGAACACATATATGTGAGTACTCACAATCCTATGGCATGCCAACTATATCCAATGGTCTCAAGGTTCACAAGGCCAAAATATTTGTTATTAACACACACATTTACTTACCGTTAATTGCACTTTATCTCTGCATAATCACATTATAAGCACAACATATTTACTATCATATGGCACGTATAACATTTCCACAATCAACTCTTTCACAGTAGCCACCATAAGCTTAATGCACATATCACAATATCATATTTTAATCCACAATTTCACAATACAATTTCACATATAAATTCATGAGTATGAGAAAGATTACACTCAGAATTTAGAGTAGGGGTCTAGGCGACTTCAAGGTAAGTTTAGAAATCTTCTAATTAGATCAAAATAATTGAAAAACACTTTGAAACCATGTTTTTATCAAGAATCCTGAAATCCACGATTAATGAGTCAAATTTTGGCTTTTATTCATAACATGTGATTTAATGGCTAAAAAAAATTAGTTTTAAAGACTAAATAACATTTAAAACTATTTATGAGTTGAATTGTTACCTTAAATGACAAAAAAACCAAAAGTTTGGTCAAAAACCCAAAAAACTCACAAGCTTGAGAGATAACAAAATCAATGGTGTTTTGAGTGTTTTTATTGAAATTCTATGGAGATTTATGGCTTGGGTGATGATAGAAATTAACGGATTAGAGTTTGGAAGATCAAAATAGGTTATTAAGGTTTGGGGTGTTAAAGGGATGACACAACAAAAAGGAAGAGAATACTTCTTTTCTTTTATTCACTTCAAAACTAAGGTGAAAAGAGAGAAATATGGGCTTATTTTAAAATTTGGTTTATTTTCCTCTTAAAAGCTCAAAATTTAGTCCTTTTTACAAATTAGTCCACTTTCCAAATTAAAGGTCTTTTGAACGTCTTTTTCAAAAATTGATTTCATTTTTTAAAAGCTATAGTTGAAAACATTTTCGATTACCATATTTATGAAATTTCATACATGTTGAGCTAAAATTCCTATTTTACCCTTGAAACTTCTAAGCCCAATTTTGAGGTGTTATAGCAAGATCTGAATGTTCATATGGCTAAATTTCTAGAGAGTTACGACACTTTCAAGATCAATGGTGTTATTGATGATACCATACGCTTAAAGTTGTGCCCTTTTTCTTTGAGGAGCAAGGAAAAACAGTGGTTGAATTCACTTCCACTGGGTTCTATCATGACTTGGGATCAGATGACTGAGAAGTTTTTGTTGAAGTACTTCCCATCGGCTAAAACAACTAAGTTCAGGAACAACATTTATTTTTTTGCTTAAATTGAGTTGGAGACATTATATGATGCATGGAAGAGATTTAAGGATCTTTTGAGAATATGTCCTCATCATGGGTTACCTTTGTGGTTACAAGTTTAAACCTTTTACAACAATTTAAATCTCTCGGCTAAGCAATTAATTGATGCAACAGCTGGAGGAACATTGAATAATAAGACACCTGAGGCAACTCAAGAGTTTATTATGGAGATGACACTGGATAATTATCAATGGCAAGTCATGAGAACAAAATCGATTAGAGCAGCCGATGTTTTTAATATAGATGCAGTTCCTATGTTGGCATGTCAAGGGGAAGCACTGAGTAAAAAGATTACTAGTTTGAGTTGTAGTAACATGATGAATCCGGTAATGAAATGTGATGCAATTGGAGCGGGGACAATCAATTCAGAATGTTTACCATTCGATTCTAACATGGAGCATGAACAAGTCAACTATATGGGTAATAATTATAGACCTCAAAATAACCCCTATAGTAATAACTATAATCTAGGATGGAAGAATCATATGAAGTTTTCTTATGGTGGTCAAGGTAGTTAATGGTCACAACCCTTTCCAAGTTTTCAACAACCTTATCAGCAAAAATAAAAAATAAAAAATCCAAACCTTGATGAGACGTTAGCTAAATTTATTTCGGTGTTTGAAACTAGATTTCATAACACTGAGACAACTCTAAAAAATCAGCAAACATCGATTCAAGGGCTTGAAAATCAGATTGAATTGCTTGCTAAACTGGTTTCAGAAAGTCAACAAGGTAGCTTACCTAATAACACTAAAACTAACCCAAAGGAGCAAGTCCACGTAATCACTGTTCGAAGTGTGGAAGGGTTAGTGGAGCCTAAAAAGAAGATGAATCTAGAAGTTGTTGAGAAAAATGACGGGGTTGAGGAAAGTAAGAAAAAGCATAAGTTGATGGTTAGAGAATACAAACCATGAATTCCATATCCGGCAGCATTGAAGTAAGACCGCATAAAAGAATAATATGATAAATTTCTTGAGCTTTTAAAAAAATTGCATAATAACTTACCTTTTGTTGAAACTCTTTTACAGATGCCCAAAAATGCAAAATTTTTAAAGGAATTGTTAACAAATAAAAGGAAGTTAGATGACTTGTCAAATGTGGAGCTAAATGAGGATTGCTCAGCCATTCTCCAAAACAAACTACCCAACAAACTTAAAGATCCAGGGAGTTTTACTATTCCTTGTCTTTTTAGTAGTTTAAATGTTGAAAAAGTTTTGGCCGATTTAGGGGCTAGTATAAATGTATACCGTATAAAATGTTCAAACAACTTGGTCTCAGGGAACCAAAGCCCACTAGGATGAATATTCAATTAGCTAATAGATCAATTAGGTATTCTAGGGGTATTAATGAAGATGTACTTGTTAAAGTCGATAAATTTATATTCCTTGTTGATTTTGTTATATTGAACATGAATGATGTTATTGAGGTACTCATGATCTTAGGTCAACCTTTTTTGGCCATCGCTAGAACTGTTATTGATGTGGGTAATGGTGAACTTGTGCTAAGTGTAGATGATAAAAAGGTTAATATTCAAGCACGTGATTTTGTTAGAGTTCTTAGTGAGCGAGATGATACTAGTTATTCTATTAATGTTAGTAATCATACGACTCAACATTCTTTTCAAGAAATCACTAATGAATACGTGTTCAAACAACATCTATTTCAAGGTGATAGAAACTAAGGGATAAGTGAAGAGAGAATGGTGCAGCTCGATGAACTAGATGAATGGAGAGCAAAGGTTGATAAGAAACCGAGAAAGCACAGGGAAGTAACAAAGTAATGCCATAATGTGCATGTAAAGAGGACGAACCAAGTCAAAGTTAGGGATAACGTACTGCTAGACAAGTCAAGAGGGTCAAACCCATTTGTGGTACAAAAATGTATTCCTTATTGAACCATTGAGGTAACACACTCTGATTACGACGCATTCAAGGTAAGCAATCATCATCTCGATCTTTATTTTGGTAATAATATTGACAACGAGAGAGAGGAGCTTCAACTCTAAGATCTGCTTTAACTGTTAGCTTAAAAAGGGAAGTCAAGCTTAGACTCTAAATAAACACTTCTCGGGAGGCAATTCGAGTGTTTTTTATTTTACTTATTTATTTATTTTAATTTCATGTTATCTAAAAAAAATTGAAAAGAAAAGAAAAGAAAAGAAAAGAAAAGAAATTTAAAAAAAAGGGCCCACATGGTCTGGGGTGATCCATACGGCCTAGAGACATGGCCATGTGGGATACACAGGCTGGACACAATGGCGTGTCTCAGGCAGTATGCATACTGGAGTTAATTTTTTTCAATTTTAATTTAACCCACATGGGCACAGAGAGTTAGAGAGTCTGGATACATGGTCGTGTAAGACACATGGTCTATCACACGAGTGTGGGAGAAGTGAACGAGCATCGCACACGGCCTGGACACATGGGCGTGTCCTAGGCTCTATGGCTATTGGAATTTTTTTTTACCTATTTTTTTATCACACACAATCTGAGTGATTCCACACAGCCTGACTAGACGGCTGTGTAGCTCACATGGCTTGGCCAGACGGCTATGTGGCTCACATGGCCATGTACTTTTTTTTCTTCCTATTTAAAGATATTTTTTTCTTATGTCTTTTTGTTCCTTTGTTCCTCCCTACCTCAATCCCTATTTTCATTTTTCATTTTTTTTATTTTCTGGACTTATATCTTTTATTTTATTTTATTATGCATTTTTAATTATTTTTTTCTAGTTTTTAATCTATTTATCTTATTTATTTTTGTCTATTTTCTTTTTAGTTTGCTTGGAAACATGAACTTCATTTAAAATCGCCTACGATTTCGGTTTTCACTATTCCGACGAATTCATCCAAATTCAGGATAGTTTCAGTTCTCTCACTCGTTTATGATATTTTGCTTATTTTGTTTCTATCTGTTTGTACATTGAGGACAATTTACATCTTAAGTGTGGGGAGGTTTCGTATATGCTTATGTGATATAATTCTTGAATTATTTTTTGTGTTTAAGTAATTCTCTCACACCTGCCATTAGAGTAATTTTTTTTAATTTGAAATTTTTATTGATTTTTTTTTGAACTAATTTGTGGATTTTTATGAATTGTGTGATTTATACTTTAAAACAGGAGAGAGCCAAGTATGATAAGCTATTTTTCAGAAATTATTGTTTTAGGTTTTCTCCCTAAACTAAAATATTATTTTTAAATTTTAAATTCCCAGGTTTGACATCAAAACCATAATTTTTTATGAGCTTTTGAGCCTATAGAGCATATATTTATTTGTGCTCATTTTATTTTTGGTCGTGAGATATCGACTTGATTTTTTATTCTAGAACTTGCTTCAGTTATGCATGTCGAGACCACATTAGTGATTTGATATACTGAGATGATAAACCTTTATTCAGCTTACCTGTTGTATTAACTCCTAGTAAAACCCGTTGATCCTAACACATTTTTTTCTATAACCCGTTAATATTAACCCGTAAACTATATCTATGTTGTAAATTATCCCTTTTATTGACTCATTTTTTGTCGAGATTTGATTTGGTTAGTTGCTTGACAATGTTTCATTATTTTCATTACCGAATTTTACTTTGTTCTCTAAAAAAAAAAAGAAGAAAAAAATTCAAGAAATAAAAAAATAAAAAATAAAAGATTTGAGCTTGAATCGTTAGTTTCATATTTTGTTGAAAAGCTTGTTTTCATTTTTTATTTTTTTATTGATGTAAATTCCTTTAATTCAGCAATTGATTTTTTTTTAGTTTGGTAACTTATCAACTCGATTCTCGATTTTAACAAGTTTTTTTGACCTTTACCATACCCTGAACTTAGCCCTATTACATTATAGTAAAGATCTCTTGATTGGTGTGCCATTTCATTTATAGCGGTGGAGATTTGATTTTCAAGTAAGCCTATGGTAATAATATTTCTCATTTTACTATTGAGTTCACATTATTTGAACCTTAAACACTTTGAATGCTATGAGTGAATCTTTAGTAAGGATGTTATTTCTTGTTGAGTTTGAATTTCAAGTAATTTTTGAGATAGGGGAGATGTCTAATGTTTTTAAAGCTTAAAATTCTCTACTTGGATTGCTTGTGCTGTTTAGTGTCATTTTAGTGTGGATTTCTAATGCATGATTATCTATAAATTATCCTAAGAAATTGAGAAAAGTTAACTCGAATGTGGGTTGAGGATTTTGCTTGAGGACAAGAAAGTGCTTATGTAACGCCCTGAATAATTTAATTATGCTTTTGTGAATATTTGACACTAATGAGTATCTACTTTAATGGCTAAAGGCTCTGGGCATGTATAAGAGGTGTTGGGTTCAAGCCCTACCTTTAGCAAATTTTGGTTATTTTTTGATCTAAGCCTTATCTTTGTTCAGGGGGCTTATATTAATTACTTGCAAACCCATATCAGAATGAGCCTGCTAGTTCGAGTGGTAAGGGAGTTAGGGTGTTGGAGGTTTTGTGTTTGAATCCCTGCGTTAGCAAGGGTATTATTTTTGCTCGGTTATCTGTTAGAATTTTAGTTGAACTGAAATTTTTAGGAAGTTGTGAGTTAGTGGATTAGTGAGAGAAAAAGGAGGGATTTGGGGATAATTTTGTTTATTCTTTTGTTTTCAAAATTATCTCTTTCCAGAAAAACTGACGTTCTTTTTCTCCTTCTCTGCCGTTTTCTTCCCCTTTTCCTTTTCAACGAAATATTTTCTCTTTTCCTTCCTCATTTTGACAAAAATCGTGCTTCCTTGTTGCGGGATTTCGGATTGTTGCGTTTATTTGTTTGGTAAGTTGGTAGTATGTTTTGCTGAGTAGGGAGTCTCCGTTTAACCCGTTTGGCTTTGTTGAATTTTTTTAATGTTGAACTCGTGTTTTAGCAGTAGCGAATCGAGAAGATTGTGATTCTCCTCTTGCGGAATCATAGGCAAAGTTGTGCGGGGTGTTGGGGTATGCGATGAACGCTTGTTTTGAAATGTTATCGGTTTCATAGTCGTGGTTTAATCATGAATTAAATCTAATTTTCAGCGTGGGTGTCAATCTTTAGGTTTTGGAGTGTTCGTGTTTTGCAGTAGCATCAAAACGATATTTGGTGTATACCCGAAACGCAGAAAATATGGTTTCGATAAAAGTTGAAAAACTACACTGTCGACGCCACACGAGTGACACGGTCGTGTGGGCGATGAATGCATGACCGTGCGCATGACACGACCGTGTGGTGGCGTGAGAGTGGCCGTGTGAGCCATATGGGCTCAGTCAAATTAGAAGTGTAGGCCCACATGGGCATGTCACATGTGTGTGTGGATTCTGGGCCAAATTGTGTGGGCCACACGGGTAAGTCCAATCTGGGCGCGTGGGCCACACGGGCATGTGGGCCCATACGGACATGTGGGCTCAAAACTTTGAAATTTTCCCTAGGGTCGTACTGGTCGTTCTGATCGACTGAGGGCCTACCATAGGGCCGGTATGTAACACCCCTAACCCATATCCGTTGCCGAAATAGGATTATGAGGCATTACCAGACAATATAACATTTATCAAACATTCAATATCGCATATCATTCATACACTTATACAAAGTCCCTTAAATAGGTCTACGAGACCTTAATACATGCTTAAGAGTGGTTCGGGAGTAAATCGATCACACATAAAAATTTCCAAACACTTAGAAAAATTTTATGAAATCATAGGTCACATGCCCGTGTGAATAGGCCGTGTACCTCACACGACTACCAGACACGTCTGTGGCGTAGGCCGTGTGCAAACAAGACATACATACTGATTTGTACCACACGGCTGAAGACACCCCCGTGTGCCATGGCTATGGGAAAATTAGGGAGGTTACTGACTTGGGTCACACGGCCGGCCACACGCCCATGTGTTAGCCTGTGTGTCTCACATGGCCAGTAGACACGCCTGTGTGTCTAGGTTGTGTCAAAACTGTAGGGTATACTACCTTAATTCGAAAGGGTACCCAGGGGACACATGACCGTGTAACATAGCCATGTGTCGCACACGGTTGAGTCACACGTCTGTGTCTCTGCCGGTGTGGACAAAAATAGGCCATTTGTAAAACCAATTTGCCACCCTTTTCTCATGCATACAATTCAACCTAAATGGTACCATTTCAAGACATTTATAAGCAACCAAAACCAACCAATTTATACACATATCACACCATCTATACACAATCATTTCAACTACTCAATTCCACAACCAAAACATATAAAAATCATTAAACTTGTATAACTTCTAAATGCATTTCATCATCACCTTATCACCTATTTCATGCCACAAATCTTACCATTTTAACATCACATAATCAAGCCACAACACATATGACATTATATACATCTCATATTAAGCACATAACTTAAGCCAACTTATATTGCTAAAAATATACTAACATTTATATTATTAACAAGTCAAATCACATGGCTAACATTATAGCTCAAAACATACCGAAATCACACTTGTCTATACATGCCATATAACATATATACAAAGCTTTCAAAGTACCAACAAAATGATCGATAGTGTGACGATGCTCCTGACAATCCCCGAGTCCAAGCTAGCTTTGACTATCTATAAAAAATATACAAATAACACACAGTAAGCTTCATAGCTTAGTAAGTTCATAGTTAATCAAGTCAATTCATCAAATAATATAGTTCAACCATTAACACATTACCAAATCAACATTACATTAACACAAACCATAATAATGTCTCAAACATAATTAAATACCATTTCATTAAACTTTCTCAATGTAGTACTTGAATAGGTTCCATACATACCCGTATCACCTCGTATTAACCTCTTTCTCAACAACGGCATTTATTTATCAGTTGAATCATTAGGGTTAGAAGTCAAATACTCAAGAATCGCAATAGATAAGTACCTATACCATGGCCCGTAGCCAAATCAAGGTAACTCCTTTCAAAATACCTATATCATGGCCCGTAGCCAAATCAAGGTATTATTCGCACCCGAAGTGCCAATGTCATGGCCCAAAGCCAATGCGTTAACTAAATGACATTATATTAGCATTATAATTGTACCTAAGGTTTAACCGGGAAGTTTCGCTTGTCGATTTCATCGTCGAACACTTTCGTACAGTCGTATTCATAATTCCAAACATTATCCACAATCTCATAAATATATTTTATGCAATATCAAAGCATATAACATCCATTTATAATGAAATTAACACCTACGAACTTACCTCGATCGTAGAAACAACGAAATTAGCCGATTAACCGAGTACTTTGTTCTTGCCTCGATCTAATTTCTTGTTCCTCTTTTCTTGATCTATATGTATTCAAAATTAAATCATTTAGTCACCTATTCATTCAGCTTCATCCAAAAATATTCATTTGAGCATTTTTGCACTTTAGTCCCTAAACTTTCACATCTATTTAATTTAGTCCCTATTTCATAAATACACAAAATTCACAAAATTCAATTTAACCCATGCTTGGCTGAATTACCATAGTGCCCCTAGCAGCCCATATTTTCATTTATTTCATAATTTAACCCCTCAATTTACACTTTTTTCAATTTAATCCCTTATTGACATTTTCACTAAAAATCACTTTATAAAACATGATAATCTATCAACAAATACTCATTTTCCATCATCAAACATTCAAGAACTCAAGCATTCATCAATGGCACTTTAAAAATCATCATTAATTCTGAAAATTAAGGAACGGGCTAGCTAGTACTCAAAGCAACGATCACAAAAACGTAGAAATCATCAAAAACTGAGCTAAAACCGTACCTTAATCAAGCTATGAAGTGCCGAACCCTAAATAAGCAAAAATGGTTCTTTTTCTTCTTTAATATTCGGCCAAAGGGGGAAAAGATGGACTAAAATTCATTTTGTTTTGTTTTTAATTACCTTATTTACTAAATACCAATTTTAACCTTAAAAACATTTAATAACTACACCAAATGCCATGCCATTATCATCCATTATCATAATAATGGTATAATTACCACATAAGGACCTTAACTTTAAAGTTCTATAGCTATTAGACACCTTTAGCTAATAGAACAATACTTTTACAACTTACGTGATTTAGTCATTTTCTCAAATTAAGCATCGAAACGATAAAACTATTTCACGAAATTTTCACACATATATAATCACACGCTGTAAACACCAAAAATAATATTAAAATTATTCTTCAACATCAGATTTGTGGCTCAAAAACCACCATTTTGATTTAGCTAAAATCGGGCTGTTACACGGTAAGGTTTAACCAAACCCTAAAAATGTGGATCTGATAGTCAATATCCTGTTCTGAGTGTGAAAATGCTGTGCATGTATGATTTTTCGTTATCTATATATAAGCATGTTCAGCATGTTTAATCTGTATTTCTATATCTATTTTGGGGGGGGAATTTGTATATGAGGAGGAAGTATTCTGTTCGGTGTTAATCACCTATATTCTAGTAGTTTGGCTGCATATATTCTAATACATGTCTAAATGACACAATATGGTGTGTAGGGATGGGTGGGTGTTTTAAACCCCACATGGTGTGATGAGATGGTCGGAGTTGGTATGTAGAAGATGGGGGTAGGATTTTGCATATCTAAATTTGAATATGTTATCTGAGTCTATTATCTGAATCTGAATCTGTATTTGACTGTGTGAATGACTCTGTATGTTTTCTTGCTTAAATCTGTTGGGTTTCACACTTAGTTTATGAAAACTCACCTCTATTTGTTCATTCTGTTAAGGTAATCCATAGACTTAGGCGGATAGGTGCGGCGGAGACTCAACAGTGACCACTCGACCGTAACTAGTTTAAACTTGGCAATTTATGGCTTTATTTATGATTTTGGTTTTCATTTGAGAGTTTGTAATTGTTGGGACTTTCTAGACTTTATGATTTTTAACGGTTGATTTTTAGATTGTTGATAATCTACATGCTTTAGGAAAATATTTTATGAAACCAATGATTTTACGCAAAAGAAGTTTTTCTAAAAATACGAATCAAATTTCTAAAACGAAACGGGTTTGTTGAGCTTCCGCTGTAAAATAAGTTTTGACAAATAAACTAATTAATTAACGTTTTCGAAAATGGTTATAAAGTATATGAGTTAATAAACTGAGATGATTTTACGTACGACTTCATTTTCTAAACCCATTCTCTATGACATCTCCGGATTTGGCCATAACGTCTAGGCTGAGTTTGAGGTGTTACAGCTTAAGTGTGAGGATATTTGATAGGAGCTTAAATTAATATGCTTTAGTCTCATTCTTAATGCATTTTTGGGTGATTATTCGATGTTAATGATAAATTTTATGCTCCTAATCCTTTAAATTTATGTTTTTATACTTATGAGAGCCTTTGGGAGCAAAAGGAGTGAAAAACGAGCGAAAATTGAAACATCGAAGTGAGTTACAGGAGCCACACAGGCTGAACCATTCCACACGGCTTGACCACACGGCCGTGTGGGCTACACAGTTATGTGGTAGGTCGTGTCAATTTGGCAAATTTAGACTCTAAACTATGGGAAAACGCAATATTTAGGTTTTTCGGGCATTCTGAGACCTATATATGACAAAAATAAGAAGATAATAGTGAGCCGTCATAGAATATTAAAAAAAGCAACTTGAAAAATACCATTGAAACTGATTTTGAGGCAGATTTCTGTCAAGATTGAATACTCCCAATTGATTTCTTAGTAGATTGTAATAAGTTTTTTCATTTCTTTTTGTTATACTATTTTTGGGATATTTTTATTCGCAAGCATGAACTAATTTTCTAAATACCTAAGGAGATGAACCTGATGATGAATTCTGTCATTTGATTTTTATTTTACGCAATAAAGATTTAGATCTTATTCTCAATTATGTGTGTTTAATTCTTGGTTTGATATTTCTAGATTATTGATCCATGTTTGATGTGCTTAAATTAGAGGAGGAATAGACATTGTTTAAGATTATATTTAGAGTAATTGAGTGGAGTTGCATGCAGTCCTGGAAATAGGATGACATAAATCTACTGAATTAGAGTCAAATCTAATAGGGGAATCCACTGATCGAGTTAATGCGAGATAACAAGGTTTGTAATTAGATAGAAATTTCAATTAATTGACCTAGATTCAGTTGCTCTTATTCTTGAAGAGAGATATTAACATAATTTAGGGATTTTTACGGATTAAGATACTAAGTGAAGAAATTGCGTAATTTAGATTGATAGTAATAGATGAAATCTAGGTGAATTCTTTCTTGGGTATTTTTTCGCTTCTTGGTTGTTTACTCAATTATTTTCCTGATTTGTTCTTTGTGGCATTTGTAGTTAATTAATTTAGTTAATTTTAGTTATCAATCACTCGCTCCAATTATTCGGTTAAATAATAGAAAGATGGCAATTACTAATACTTTTAGTCCTCGTGGGAACGATATCATTTCTCATCGTAGGTATACTATTAATTGATAAGTACACTTGCCTTAGTCAGATTTTTAGTTGGTTTTGTGGACGTCAGTAGGAGTATAATGCATGTCACATAAATCACAATGTATCAAATCAAGTAACTTTGTTTTCCTTTTAACCTTAGGGAAAGGGTTTCTTGTAATTTTAGTCAATATACATGTATTGCATTTTTCAATATTATTACTAAAAACAGGAATTAAATCTAACTTATGCATATCGTTCAATTTTCTATAATTCAAATGACCTAATTTATAATTCCATAAATAAGAAGATTCAACTATATAAGCATAATTTTTTTATTCTTATTAATAATATTGAGTTTGAACATGCTCTCATACATATACCCTTTCCCTCCAAAAATTCCTCCTTTAAACAGAATAAACTTATCTGCCTCAAAAACAAGTTTGAAACCAAACTTATTCAACAGACTTCAAGACACTAAATTCTTCCTAACTTCTTGTACATAAAGTATACCATTGAAGGTTAAAACCTTTCTAAAAGTGAATTGTAGTTCAATAGGCCCTTTGCCTTTGATTGCTGTGGTGGAAAAATTTCTCATGTACAAGACATTTGCATTTTCACATTGTGTGAACTTTTTGAACATGCTTTTGTCTTTGCACACATGTTTGGTTGCTCCAGTATCAATCCACCATGTATTACCATCTTGTGCCATATTAATTTCAGATATCATTGCAACAAAATTTTCGTTATTATCAACCTTAGAAGATGATTTCTTCTTTAAAAATTGACATTCATTCATGGAATGTCCCAACTTACCACAATCATAGTATGAGCCCTTTTGTTTATTTTTGAACTTAGATTCTCTATCAGTCTGTTTGAACTTTTTCTTGGAAGATTTAGGGCTAGTTTGGCAATGCTTTTGAAAAGTTCTATGGAAAAATGCTTTTGAGAAGTGCTTTTGAAAAGTTTGGTTTAAAATTTGAGTGTTTAAGATTGCTGTCAAAAAGTGCTTTTGAGAAATAAAATGTCCATTTTAGACATGTTATTATCAAGTAACAAATATGCATTTAAATAAAATTTAAATTAGTTAATATTATTATATTTTAGTAAGAATATAAAAAAAATGTTATAACTTGTTGTTAATATTTTAATATATGAAATATAACTTTTAAATATTTTTAAGCTATAAATATTAATTATTTATAAAATTTAATTATAATATATTAACTATATTTTAAATATTTAAATATAACCATTAAATATTTTTAGTTAGTATTTAAAAAATACTTTTTTATTTTGAACTAATGATTTTAATACATTTGTAATTAAGCATCAAGAAAAAAGAGAGGAAAGTACTATGTTATTGGATGAAAAAGTAATTAAGTACCAAAAGTGTTTTTACGAGAGAAAATGCTAAAAATTTTAGCTTTTCCTTTTCAGAAGTGCTTTTGAAAACCACTTCTGAAAATTCAAAAATTTCAACCAAAAGCAGTTTGTTCAGTACAACTTTTCTTCTGAAAGTGCTTTTGGAGCTAGAAGTGCTTTTTTTAAGCACTACGAAACAGGCCTTTAGTAGTTTGTACTTCCTCCGTAACATACACTTTGGCATTTTCAGAATCTAGGTTCTGATCTTGCTTTCGATATTCTTCTTCAATTCGAAGATGATTTACCAAAGCCTCAAGAGATATTTCCTCTTTCTCATGTTTTAGACTTCTTTTAAAGTCTTTCCAAGATACAACAATCATTTCATCCATTTTCATATCATTTTTCTTAAATAGATTCAACATTTTTCCAATATCACGAAATTGTTCCATAACATAATGACCATCAACCATTTGATAATTATTGAAACAACTAACAAGAAATTTCTTACTTGTAGCATTTTCAGTCATGTATCTTGTCTCCAATTTGTCCCATAATACTTTATAATTATTAAAACAACTAACAAGAATAGTCCACTAAGCACTGAGCAATATATAAAAAGAAACTCAATTTCTACAAAGTACTTTTACAATAACTCTTTATAGAACAATCTAATAATACTAGAAATTGATGATAGATAGAAAGAATTTTTAGAACTTGTTGGTGTAATTTTTAAATGATATCTTATTCCTATTTATAGGAATTTTCTGAATAATAACATCTTTAAAAAGACATAATTATTCATCTAATATTATAATTATTCAAGTAATATTGTTTGAATAATTATAATTCTTTTTCAAAAATAAAATGATATAACTCTCAACTAATGACCAAAAGATTTATCTTTTGATTAATTACACCCATTATTTATAGTTATTGAAACACTATAAATATGTGAAAATGTTCCAACATCCTTGGTCTAACCGATTCAAAGCCACTCTCTGAACTAGTATTCCTAATCTAACTGGTTCAAAGCCACTCTCTGGACTGGTACCTCAGTCGGTTCCTAGTCCAGCTGGTCTGACTGGTTGGTCCTATCTAGTTCAAACAACATTGTGAAAAACTTGAAAATAACCTGTTTATTAATTAAAAACATTAATTAAAGATTAAAATAAAATTAAAAAACCTTGAAACAACATGAATTAAAAAAAAAACCAAATATGCTTAAGAGAGGAATTAAATTTGAGCCATAAGAATGAAAATGCTAACATTTAACCAATTGACCAAAGCAGATGACAAGTTAATAGAAAGTGTTTTTTGTATGAAGTGTTTTACAAAAGCATGTCCCATGGGATGCGTTTTTGCCCTGTCAGCAAGAATAACCTATTTCCCTTAATAATAAAAAGTCGGCTTAATCCCAATTTTTTTTTCTAAAATCAATATATATTGATAATTTTGCCAACAAATATTACTATGAAGGTGCTTTGTCTTTTATATATTTATATAAGAACTATTAAAAGAAGTTTAAACCATAATACATTTTTAAAACAAATATACCAATGATATAACTTGAATCTAGTACATCATAATCTTTAAAATCTTAAACTTATAATTTTAACTAAAGCATCAATTTATCCATATCAAATGGATGTTTGACCCCCCCAAAAAATACTAAAACATCATTTGTTTTTACTTAAATTTTTTTTATAAATATATATTTTACACAAATTTTCACCCACATAGTGGTGTGCTATAATTTAATATCTTATAAGCTAGTTTATAATGAGTGAAACTAATTAACTAATTAATTTATTATTTATAAAATAAAATTTTAAAAAATATTTATAAGATATAGAATAAAGGTTAATTTATATAGATGTATCTGAATTTGGCTACCTATATTTACTAAACTTTATTTGGACTTAATTGATACCTAAAATTGAAAATCGTAAGTCAAGTTAGTACTTTTTATTGGTACATGACTAACACAGTTAGATTTTTGAATGACAACCAATAGAATGTTAACATGTGTCATAAAAATAAAAATTATTTTTTCGAGAATAAAAAAGTTAAAAATAAGATTTTTTTTCTTATTTTAAAAATTTAAAAATTTAAAAGTTTAAAAAATAAAAAAAAATTTCTTTTAAAAAATAAACCATTCTATTTTATAAAATTTTGGGTAAATTACACCATCAGTCACCCAACTTTGGGGTAGCTGACAAAATAGTCATTTAGGATTCATTTCGGTCACTCAACTTTCGAAAAGTTACAAAACAGTCACTAACATTATGAAAAGTAACAAAATAGTCACTAATTAACAGTTTTCGTTAGGGGGTTAATAGGACCACTAATGTGGCAAGTTAATCAGCTAATGTGGCAAGTTAACTTGCCATGTTGGTGAAGCGGTTGAGGGGTCTCGGTTTAGGGAAAAAATTGAAGGGTTATGAGTTTAGTGTTAGGGTTAGAAATAGGTTAGGATTTAAGGGGTTTGGGGAAAAAAATTGATTAGGGGAAATGTTGGTTGTGATTTGGGGTTTTTTTAGGGTTGTAGCACCTCAAACCCGACCTGGACGTTATGGCCGAATCTGGTGATGTCACATTAAAGTGTTTTTCATCAAACAAGTTGTTATTAAAGAAAAACCCTCTTTCCTATTAGTCATCTTTTTATTACTTTTCATTGATTCTAAGATGTGTCGTTCATTTTCAAACCATGAATCATCACTAAAAATTTATTTACTTTCAGAACGTTATTAATTATCAAAACGTCACTTATTGCTGAAGCTTTAAAAATAGTTTGCGTATTCGTGTGTAATTTTTTAAAAAGGTCTGATTTTTGAAAACTTGATTGTCCTTACTACTAATAGTTGTAAATCAAAACAATAAAAATCCCAAATAATCCATGAAAATCCAAAGAGGCCATTATTACAATAAATACCCACAAAATAAAATCAAAATTATAATTAATTACTAATATAGAATGAAATGAGTCGTGTGGCCACCGTTGAGTCCTCTGCCGCACCGATCCGCCTATGCCTGGGGATTACCCTGTACAGTTAAAACAAAAGGGTGAGTCTATAAAAACTCAGCGTGTAATCCCATATAGAACAAACAGACAGACAGAAGGCAAACACAGTTTGGGCCTAAGCCCTTTTCAGAATCAGTGACAGTATCAGCTTGGGCTTTAACCCATCTCAGTACAGAGGTAGTCATGCATTTGGGCCTTAGCCCATCACAGTACCAGTAATCAGTAAAGTATCAAATTATGCAGTATCCAAGTCCTACCCAGCCAGCCTCTACACTCCATCTCTGTCCAACCCAACACTCCATGTGGGGATATAGTCAACCCATCTTTCATTACACTCCAAAAAGTACCGAATGCGGTACTAAATAGTAGTTTGCATCTGAGCTGCCAGTAAGTTAGGCTCGAAGCCTTTCAGTACACTTCCTCCAATCCATATAAACCCATCCCCATGTAATGCATCATGCAATCATGTCATGCCAAATTGTGGTATCATATATGTATTCAGTACAGTTTTAACAGCATGCTCAAAATACAGTCATACATGTATATACATAAAGTATATGGATATAACAGTCATTCAGTCAATTAGGGATCTGGGTAATCTTACCGACCCTACAGTAGGTCCACAGTCGACTCGGGCGACCCATGCAACCTTAGCAGTCAAATAGTGAAAATGGGCCCATAAGCCCATATAATTTGCCTATGTGGGACCACACACTCGTGTGGCCGACATGGCCCAAAATGGCCTTAGCTGTGTGGATCACACGGCCTGGCGTAATAATCCTACACGCCTGTGTGGTTCATCTGTGTGGAGCCACATGCCCGTAGGGCCTACTCGGCCCAATTCGACCTGGCTTATGAATCATACATGGCCTGCCTCGTCGATCACCTGTCTGTGTCCGATCATACAGCCTACCACACGGGCGGTCGCACGCCCTTGTGGTGCCGACTTTCATATTTTTTGGCTTTTTGTTGATCTGTATCCCTAGAGTCGTGTTTACACATCTGGTATTGGTTTGAAGGTAGTGCAACCACGAGTACTCTAGCACCTATTATTGATCGTTAACATGTCAATTAAGTTATTTTCCGATAACTTCAATGAAGTCACACATGATGACTAAATGCCAAACTTACATATACATTACCTTGAATGAACGATGGTGATTCCTCACTTCTTCAGCACCGAACTAACCTTCACAATCAATTATCGATTACCTAAACACCATTTAAGCCTCCACTAGAAAAAGATTCATCAATCTAAAATAGTATCCACTCTTACCAACCTTACCTAAAACGTACAAAGGCACTGATATAACGAGTCACAGTGACTGAGAATTTGATGACGAGTCAAATACCAAATTGGGCAGCAAGTAAAAGAAAAAGTATAATAGAGTGGGAAAAGATCAATAGAAATTCGGCCAAGGGGAACAGAGAAGAAACCAACGACGATTTCCCCTTTTTAGAGAGAAACCAAAAATTTAGAGTAGGGAAGAACAAGAATTCAGCAACAATCATTAAAAAAGAGACCAAAAAAATAATGGGGAAGATGCGGCAGAGGTTTATGGGGAGAAGAAAAAGAAAGCAACTGCGGTGAAGAAAATAACAAAAAGAAAAAGATGAATAGGTAGTGCTAGAAAGTAGAAAATCAACAACGAAGGGAGGAGCTTGGGGCAACAAAAAAATTTGGCAATGAAACTATAGGCAGAGAAGGAAAAACTATCAGGAAAGAAAACTTGGGAGAATGAGGAAGAGTGGTCGAATTGCCATTACCAATTTCGGTTCTATCACAATTCCTCCTTCCATATTTTTCTCCCCATATCACTCTAACACAATCCCCTCATGCACCGAATTTAAATCCCACCCAAACTCTGCAGAATTTCAGTCAAACGCAACTCATCTAGGACCAAGCAGTAAAAATAAATCCCCTTTGAACGTGCAGAGATTCGAACCCTAGACCTCCAACCACTTAACACTCCACTTAACCACTAGACCAGCAGGCCCATTCTGACATATTTTACCAGCATTTATTTATAAGCCTACTGATTGGAGATAGAGGTTTATTCAATTGAAAACAAATATTTTCCCAAGCTAAGGCTTGAACTTGAGACCTCTTAGACTCTTCCCAGGACACTTAACTACTGAAGCAGACATGTATTTGTGTCACAAACATGCGAAAATAAATTATAAAGGATTTTTCGTGCGTTACTACTCTACCCCCTTAAAGAAAATTTCTGCTTCAAAATTTTACCTTATCAGAACATATGAGAATACTGCTTTTGCATCGCTTCTTCAGGCTCCCACATGGCCTCCTTAGAACTATGATTACGCCAAAGAACCTTAACTAGTGGGATGGACTTTCTTCTTAAAATCTTTACATCGTGATCGAATATCTGGACTGGCTCCTCCTCAAAGGTCAGATCTGGCCCAAACTCGATCTCCTTAATAGGAACAATATGCGTGGGATCAGAGCGGTAGTGCCTCAACATTGAGACGTGGAATATATTGTGAATCCGGTCTAACTCTGGAGGTAACTCTAACTGGTAGACGACCGGTGCTACACGCTTCAGGATACTATGAGGTCCAATGAATCTAGGCCTCAACTTGCCCTTACGACCAAATATCAGTACCTTCTTCCATGGCGAGACCTTAAGGAAAACGGAGTCTCCCACAGAATACTCGATCTCACATCGCTTTAGGTCTGCGTAGGACTTCTGCCTATCAGATGCCACTTTCAATCTGTCTCGAATCAACCTAACCTTATCCTCGGTATCAGAAACTAGTTCAGGACTCAGTACTCGTCGCTCACCCAACTCAGTCCAACGTAAAGGAGTGCGACACTTACGACCATAAAGTACCTCGTAAGGTGCCATCTGTATACTAGATTGGTAACTGTTATTGTAAGCGAATTCTGCCAACGGTAAATACTCCTCCTAACTTCCTCGTAAGTCAATCCCACAACTCCTCAACATATCCTCCAGTATCTGAATCACCCTCTCGGATTGACCATCTGTCTGAGGACGAAAAGCAGTACTGAAGTCTAACCTTGAACCTATTGCCTCATGTAGCTTTTTTCATAATTGATACGTGAAGCGAGGATCCTTATAAAATATTATTGAAATCGATACCCCATGTAGTCTCACTATCTCAGACACATACAACTTAGCCAATTTCTGTAAAGAGTAGTCAGTGTGAACAGGTATGAAATGAGTGGACTTGGTCAATCGATCTACGATGACCCAAACAAAATCCTTCTTAATGGGTGTGAGGGGTAACCCACTAACGAAATCCATAGTTACACACTCCCACTTCCAAAGCGGAATCTTGACTGGCTACAACAATCCCGAAGGTAACTGATGCTTAGCCTTAACCTGCTGGCAAGTCAGACACTTAGCCACTGTTTTTGTAACCTCTCGCTTAAGACCTGACCACCAATATAACTTACGAAGATCTTAGTACATCTTATTTCCGCTAGGATTCATAGCATAAGGGCTACTATGCGCCTCTCTCAGTATCGACTGCCTGAAACCAATATCTTTTGGTACACGAATTCTCCCACGGAAATAGAGTACCCCTTCGCTATTCAGTCCAAAATCTACAATATCCCCACTCTCAATCTGTCAGAAACGAATACCCAAAGACTCGTCCTCCAACTGTTTACCCTTAATCTACTCAATCCACGTAGGTTTAAACTGAAGCTCTGCTAGTAGACTACTATCATCAAATAAATTGAGGCGAGCAAACATTGCCCTCAAATCAGTCATAGCCCTACGGCTCAGTGCATCGACCACCATATTGGCCTTACCAGGATGGTATTCAATAGTATAGTCGTAGTCCTTAAGCAGCTCAATCCATCTACGCTGCCTAAGATTTAGCTCGTTTTGAGTGAAGAGGTACTTGAGGCTATTGTGATCAGTGTAAATGATACACTTCTCCCCATACAAGTAATGCCTCTAAATTTTAAGTGCGAATACCACCGTGGCCAACTCCAAGTCATGCGTCGGATAATTCACCTCATGGGTCATAAGCTGACGAGACGCATATGCTACTGCCTTATCCTTTTGCACCAACACACATCCCAAACCAACATGTGATGTATCGTTGTAGACAATGAACTCTTTCTCAGACTCTGGCTGTATCAAGACATGGGCCTCAGTCAGTACGGTCTTGAGCTTCTAAAAGCTCTCTTGCTGCACATTAGTCCAGTTAAAAGGCACACCCTTGCATAGTAGCTTAGTCAAGAGTGCTGCAATCAGTGAAAACCCCTCCACAAATTATCGATAATACCCTGCCAGTCCCAGAAAACTACGATTCTCAGATACAGTCTTAGGTTGCTTCCAATCCAAGATAGCCTCAATCCTTCGAGGATCGACTCTAATCCCCTCAGCAGAAACCACATGTCCTAGAAACATTACTTCACGTAACCAGAATTCACATTTACTGAACTTGGCATACAATTATTTCTCTAGTATATCATCAATAAATGCCACCACGAATCGATTCAGATAGGGCTGGAACACTCGGTTCATCAGATCCATAAAAGCTATTGGTGCATTCGTCAGTCCAAATGGCATCACTAGGAACTCGTAATGACCGTATCGAGTCCTAAACATTGTCTTATGCAGATCAACCTTCTTAACTCTCAACTGGTGATACCTTGATCGGAGATCAATCATAGAGAAAATTGAAGCCCCTCTGGACTGGTCAAACTGATTGTCTATCCTTGGTGGGGGGTACTTATTCTTGATGGTCAAAATGTTTAATTTTCGGTAGTCAATGCACATACACATGGATCCATCCTTTTTTTTCACGAACAGAACTGGTGCTCCCCACAAAGACACACTAGGGCAGATGAACCCACGATCTAGTAACTCTTGAATCTGAGCCTTAATGTCTACAAGCTCCTTCGGTGCCATTCTATAAGGGGCAATGGACACTAGAGCTATACCAGAAAGGAGCTCAATCCCAAACTCAACTTCACCGTTCGGAGGTAACCTAGGTAGCTCTTCAGGAAAAATATCTGGAAAGCCTTTAATCATCCTAATATCCTCAACCGAAGAATCCCCAGAATCTGAAACATTGATTTAGGCCAGATTCACCTCACATCCTTTACGAACCAAGTTTTTGGCCCTCAATGCAAAAATCGCATTCAATAAGTAGTTCTGACACTCTCTAATTACGACTACCTCGCTGTCCTCCGTAGTTCTTAGTACAACCCTTTTTGTGGTACAATCTAAGCTCACTCGGTGTTTAACCAACTGGTCCATTCCCAGTATCAGATTAAATTCTCCAAAAGGCAATTCCATCAGATTAGACAAGAATATAGCCCCTTGAACCTCCAAAGGAATGTCTCTAAACAACTTATTTACCCTTATTGATTGCTCCAGTGGACTCAGTACAGTGACCTCACTCGTAGTGCTCTCAACTAGTATACCCAAATTTTTAGATACGGTAAAAACTATATAGGAGTGAGTGGATCTTATATTTATCAGTGCAATATAAGGTACATTATAAATAAAGAACGTACTCGTAATGACGTCTGGAGCATCTCGATCTTCTCGGCGATGTACAGCATAAACTAGAGTCAGCTGCCTCACCTCAGTATGTCCAGCACCTCTGCTTGGTGTTCTCTAACCACGGCCCAAACCATTCCCACCTCTATCCTGACCACGGCCTCTCAGTAGCTGCTGAACTACACTCGGTGGTGGTGTAGTACCCATGCTAGAAGCTTGCATCTGATTGGACCCCTACAGACACTCTCTAATACGGTGGTCTAATGAACCGCACCTCAAACAAGCCCCAGTTCTTTTCCAACACTCGCCTTGATGGCGTCTACCATATTCAGTACATGGCGACTGTCCAATAGCAGCAATAGGAGTCCCAACTTTGACCGGCCCATCAACTCTGGCCTTTTTCTTAGGCCTCTGAATGAAACTTGAAGGCTCTGACTCCCTCTTGCTCCTACCTCTCTCTCGGTTTTGGCGATCAACGCGCTTCACTTCTTCGGTGATTTTTGCCTTATCAACCAGTACAGTAAAGTCTCCCTCCCTCTGTGGAGCTATTAGAACTCTCAGATTATTCCTAAGGCCATCCTCGAAGCGAACATATCGCTTGTACTCAGTCGGCACCATACCTCGCGCATAGCGGCTCAGTCACAGAAATTCGACCTCATACTCAGCCACTGATCTATCACCCTAGGTCAAATTCAGGATCTCTTTCCTACGGGCATCCATAACTGGTACCCACATACTTCCCTTGGAAAGCGGTCTTAAAGAGCTCCCAGGTCAGTCGATTGGGCTGAGTGCCTTCCTTAACCGTAAGTCACCACTGGTAAGCCTCATCTCTCAGTAGTGACACTGCACCCTTTGGTTTCTGCTCGGGGGTGTAGTCCAAACCATCCATAAGTTTTTCTGTGGCCTCGATCCAGTACTCAGCCACGTTAGGGGCAACTCCAGCAATACCCTTGAAAATCTTGGCTCTATTAGATCGAAGTCATTTCGTAATCGACCCTCGGTCTACAGCTTCAATATTGGGCCCAGCGACCCTCTCTAGAATTCTTAACATGGCTTGAAATAGTACGTCTTCCCCATTCGCTTGTTCATGAGACCTAGTCTTGGCTATAGATGAAGCTGACATCTTACTAGTATCCAAATTAGACAGGTTTCCAGAAGATGGGGACCCTGCTCGAGCTTCTCTACGGCTTCTACCACGGCCTCTTATACCCCGACCGTGAGTACCTTTGGTGCTTTTTGTCTAATTGCATTTTATCTGTATTAACAGTTTTATATATCAGATTACAGTTTCAGTGTTTATTAACAGATATTTTATGAAAATAGCATCAGAAGTGTAAAGTTTGTTTCGTATTTCGCAGTGTCAATCGATGTCTATCGGTTTTACTACAGTACCAATAAACACTAACTTAAGTGTTTTCAGTACAATCTATCTTTAGTAGCTTCGCTACATACTATCTATAGCATTTTCAGTTTATAAACAGATAACAGTTTAGAGAACTTACAAGATCAACACTGGAGACTCGGTGTACCACACATTCAGTAAAAACATTTCAAATCATTAGAAATCAGTTCTTAGAAAATCGAATCTTAAAAACCCAAATCCAAAGTCGAGTTTTGCAACCTGACTCTGATACCACTAAATGTAACACCCCAAACCCAGCCTGGACGTTATGATCGAATTTGGCGATGTCACATTGAAGTGTTTTTCATCAAACAAGTTGGTATTAAAGAAAAACTCTCTTTCCTATTAGTCCTCTTTTTATTACCTTTCATTGATTTTAAGGTATGCCATTCATTTTCAAAACATGAATCATCATTAAAAAGTTATTTACTTTCAGAACGTTATTAATTTTCAAAATGTTACTTATCGCAGAAACTTTAAAAATAGTTTGTGTATTCGTGTGTAATTTCTTAAAAAGATCTGATTTTTGAAAACTGGATTGTCCCTACTACTAATAGTTGCAAATCAAAACAATAAAAATCCCAAATAATTTATGAAAATCTAAGGAGGCCATTATTACAGCAAATACCCCTAAAATAAAATCAAAATTATAATTAATTACTAATATAGAATGAAATGAGTCGTGTGGCCACCATTGAGTCCTCTACCGCACCGATCCGGCTGTGCCTGAGGATTACCTGTACAGTTAAAACAAAAGGGTGAGTTTACGAAAACTCAGTGTGTAATCCCATATAGAACAAACAGACAGACAGAAGGCAAACACAGTCTGGGCCTAACCCCTTTTCAGAATCAGTGACAGTATCAGCTTGGGCTTTAACCCATCTTAGTAAAGAGGCAGTCAAACATTTGGGCCTTGGCCTATTATAGTACCAGTAATCAGTACAGTATCAAATTATGCAGTATCCAAGTCTTGCCCAGCCAGCCTCTACACTTCATCTCTATCCAACCCTACACTCCACATGGGGATATAATCAACCCACCCATCCCTACATTCTAAAAAGTACCGAATGCGGCACTAAATGATGAGTTGCTGGTGAAGTTTGCGATGAGATTAGGCTCAAAGACTTTCAGTACACTTCCTCCAATCCATATAAACCCATCCCCATGTAATGCATCATACAATAATGTCATGCCAAATCGTGGTATCATATATGTATTCAGTACAGTTTTAACAGCATGCTTAAAATATAGTTGTACATGTATATACATAAAGTACATGGATATAATAGTCATTCAGTAAATTAGGGATCTGGGTAATCTTATTAACCCTACAGTAGGTCCACAGTCGACTCGGGCGACCCGTGCAACTTTAGTTGTCAAACAGTAAAAATAGGCTCATAAGCCCATGCAATTTGCTCATGTGGGCCCACACGCCCGTGTGGCCCATAAGGCTTAAAATGGCCTTAGCCGTGTGGATCATACGGCCTGGCCTAATAATCCCAAATGCCAGTGTGGTTTACCCGTGTGGGGCCCACTCGGCCAATTTGGCCCGGCTCATGAATTGCACATGACCTGCCTTGTCAATCACACGGGTGGTCGCACACCCGTGTGGCATCGACATTCACGTTTTCTGGCTTTTCGTCGATCTCCATTCTTAGAGTCGTTTTTACACACCTGGTATTAGTTCAAAGGTAGCGCAACCACGAGTACTCTAGCACTTATTATTGATCATTAACACATCATTTAAGTTATTTGCCAATAACTTCAACGAAGTCGCACACGATGACTAAATGCCAAACTTACATATACATTACCTTGAATGAACGATGGTGATTCCTCACTTCTTCAGCACTGAACGAACCTCCACAGTCAATTATCGATTACCTAAACACGATTTAAGCCTCCATTAGAAAATGATTCATCAATCTAAAATAGTGTCCACTCTTACCAACCTTACCTAAAATGCACAAAGGCTCCGATATAACGAGTCGCAACGACTGGAAATTTGATGATTGTAACAGCTCTGTTTAAACCCTAGTCAGAATAGTGATTTTGGGACCAAAAATCCAAGGTTGGAAAATTATTTTAGTATTATTTTTGGTGTTTATAACATGTGATAATATGTGTGTGAAAATTTCATGAGCTAATTTTATCGTTTAATGGCTCAATTTGAGATAAATGACTAAATCGCGTAAAATGTAAAAGTTGCATGCTAATTATTAAAAGTGTTTATTTGCTATGGTTTATTAAACCAAAGGTCCTTATATTGTTATTATTCCATTGATAAGGGTAATGGACATTGGTGGACATATGGTAGGTGAATTTTAATGTTAATAACTAAAGGGCAATATGGTAATTGGTGTAATAAGTTAAATTTAATAAAATAAAGGCCATTGCATGTTTATTTTGTCATCATCTTCCACTGATTATAGAGAAAAGAAACATCCATTGAAGCTTTGTGATATTCGGCTATTGCATGATTAATTAGGTGAGTTATTTTGCTCGATTTTTGATGATTTTTACGTTTTTGAGATTGTTGCTTCGTGTTCTAGCTAGCCCATGTCTTAATTTTTGAAAGTGTCCATGATTTTGTGATATGCCATTGATGAGTGTTTGTGTTCTTGAATGTTTGATGATGAAAAATGAAAGTTTGGTGTTTAATATACAAGTTTTGTTAAGTGATTTTTGGTAAAAATACCAATTATGGATTAAATTGAGAAATGTTAAAATGTGTGGTTGAAATGTAAAATAAATGAAAGTTTTGGGCTGCTAGGGTGGTAAGGAAAATTCGGCTAGCATTAAATTGGAAAGATTTGTGTAATTTTGTGTTTTTATGAAATAAGGACTAAATTGTAAGAAATGTGAAACTTTAGGGGCTAAAGTGTAAAATGCCCATTTATGTGTTCTTGAGTGAATTTGAATGAATAAGTTATTAAATGAGTTAATTTTGGTTGAAATTAGATCAAGAACCAACGAAAACAGAATTAGATCGGGGGAAATCAAAAGTAGTTGAATAGCCGTCCGTTTTCGTTCATTCCGTACGAGGTAAGTTCATATGAAAATAAATATCGTTACATTGAAATGTTCATGTTATATTATCATTGAATTGCCATGAATTTGAATAATTGTATACGAGTAAGAATTGACAAAGTTGCGACATCTAGAACCCCATACGAACCTTAGGAATAGTATAGGATACAAATGTCATGACATTAGGTATTGAGATGTGATTACATGTAAGACCCTGTGTGGGATAGTGGCATTGTATTACGACTTCGTGTAAGACCCTGGGTGGTACAGTGGGATCGATACGTGTTAACATGTAAGATCATATCAAGGATATGGCATTGTACGAGTTATATGTGATTACCGAGTATCCTTAACGGTTCTAAATGGTTCAATGGGCAAAGTTAAGTCAAAAAAGAAAGTGTAAGTGAGTCAAGTGACTCAGGTACGCACGAGACTCATTTGAGCATTGAACATAAAATATTGGATGGTTTCAATTATAAAATTGAAAAGGTATATCAGGAAGTAGGTTTGTGAATTTGTTTATGCATTTATATGTGCTCATGTATAACTTGCTAAATTGATGAGAAATATATTGATGCATGAGATGATTTATTTGTATATGGCTTACTAAGCTTTTAAAGCTTACTGTGGTTATTTTTCCACTGTTTTATATATCATCGAAGCTAACTCAAATTCGGGGATCGTTTGGAAGCGTCATTGCACTATCAATCAATATTTTGGTACTTTTGATGTTATGTATATATTGGTATATGGCATGTATAGGCTAGTGTCATAATGGTATATTTTGGCTTGTAAATAAAGTGTGTTTGTGGTCATTTTGATTGGCTTTAAATGGTGAGTTTGGCGCATGTTATGAGATGCATATATATTATCTAGGTGATAGAGTATTTTGGTAAGTGATTTAGTTGTTGATTTAGTAGGTCATAAAGCATGTTTTTGTTAATGATAGGAATGGTATGATTTAGATTTGAATGAGGTTGTTTGGTAGCCATTGTATATTTTTAAATGTGCCATGTTAATGGCTAGTGAACATGTGCTTGTGTGTATAATTGAAGGTGGCAAGTTGACTTGGAAAATAGCCTTGAGTTGTCCACACGGGTAGATACACGAGCATGTGTCTAGGCCATGTGTGACACACGGCCTGCACCATAGGTGTGTGCCCTGACCGTGTGAAGTCTGCACCTAAATTTTGGAATTTTAATTACCACATGGGCTGAGGACACGGGCGTGTGCCTTGGCCGTGTGCCCCTTATTTGATTGCTGACGGCACAAACAGAATACAAGCTAGTTTTGGCACGACCGAGCACACGGTCTGAACACGGGCATATGCAAGGTACACGGGCTAGACACACGGGCGTGTGGTCTGGCGGTGTAAGAAAGTCAGTATGTATGCCCTGTATCCACACGACTTGAGACACGAGCGTGTCTCTTGACCGTGTGAGTGACACGGGTTGGGTACACGGGCGTGTGACCCATGCAGTGAGAAAATTTTTCTAAGTTTTGTAAAGTTTTCTTGAGTTATCAGTTTAGTCGTAAACCCCTTTTAAGCATGTTTTAAGGTATCGTAGAACTTTATAAGGGACAATGTGGATGAATGTATAAAAGTTGTAAATTGTATGCAAGTTTATATTGTGAAATGCGACTGAATGGACCGATGTAAGTTCGGTAATGCGTCGTACCCTATTTCGATGTCGGTTACGGGTATGGAGTGTTACATTTAGTGGTATCAGAGCCATGGTTTAGTTGATTCTTAGACTAACCTAGCATATATGAGTGTAGTTATACATGCCATATATATAAATTATGGTAGTGTGATGATTCCTGGCGATTGAAAATGTGTCTTCATATAGTAAATGGATCCCGAACGAGTGGTAGCTGAAGATGTTGAAAGTAACGCACCTCTTCCCGCTCGAGGAGTAGCGCCAGCTGATTCTAAGCGAACGATGAGTAGTTTTGAGGGAGAGGCGAAGTAAGCCTTCTTCCAAACGTTGAATGAGTGGTTTGCAGAATTCGTTCGGACGAATCTGGCCACTCAACAACCTCCACCCTCACCTATTCCTCAGCAAGTTCCAGTTGCAAAACAAGTGGTAGATCCGATAAGGTTGAGTAAGCCACCGGTTGATAGAATTCATAAAAATGGGGCTGAAGAGTTTCGAGCGACAGTTGATGATGATACTGAGAGAGCTGAGTTCTGGCTCGAGAATGCAACTCGTGTATTTGAGGAATTGTCCTGTGCTCCGAATGAATGTATCAAGTGTGTGGTGTATTTACTCAGAGATAATGCTTATCACTAGTGGAAGTCCTTGATATCGGTAGTACCGAGAAAACGAGTCAGTGGGAATTCTTTCAATCAGAGTTTCGTAAAAAGTATATAAGTCAGTTATTCCTTGATGAAAAACATAAAGAGTTTTTAGAGTTGAAACAAGGTCGGATGACTATTGCTGAGTATGAAAGAGAATTCGTACGATTAAGCAAGTATGCCCGAGAATATGTTTCCACTAAAGAAATCATGTGCAAACGATTTATGAATGGACTGAATGAAGATATAAAGTTGTTAATTGGAATTTTGGAAATTAAGGAATTTGTTGTCTTAGTTGAAAGGGCTTGTAAAGCCGAGGGTTATAGCAAAGAAAAACAAAAAGTTTATTTTGAAGCAAGAGATTCCAAAAAAAAGATTAACTAGTAAGTCGCACCAGTCTACAACGAAAAAATTTAGGGATTCATTTAATCGTTCCAATACATTAGCGAGACGTTCAAATAGAGATCGTGAAAAGCAACCAGCGGGTTCTAGGGCTCAAGCTACATCCGTTGCTAGTGTTGGTAGTGTGAGACAGAACCGACCTAAGTCTGGATATTGTGAAAATAGGCATTCCAGTGACTGTAGATATAAAGAACGGGCTTGTTTTAAATGTGGTTTGTTAGAGCATTTTATTAAAGATTGCCCTAAGTTGGCTGAAAAAGAAAATGTCTCGAGTGCGAGGCCGAGTTACACTGCGGTTAGAGGTAGACCACCCAGAAACCCGGGAAATGTGAGTGGCAGCCAGAGAGCAACTAAAGACTCTGCTATGAGGTCAGCGGCTAGAGCACCGGCTCGAGCTTATGCTATTCGTGTGCGGGAAGATGCATCATCTCCAGACGTTATTACTGGTACTTTTACTCTTTATGATACTAAAGTTATTGCATTGATAGATCCTAGATCAACTCATTCGTATGTGTGTGTGAATTTAGTATCCAGCAAGGCTTTGCCTGTAGAGTCTACTGAATTTGTAATTGGAGTATCAAACCCATTAGGCAAGTGTGTGTTGGTTGATAAAGTGTGCAAGAACTGTCTATTAATGATTAGAGATTGTTGTTTTCTGGCCGATCTAATGTTGTTACAGTTTGATGAATTTGATATAATTCTGGGTATGGATTGACTGACACTGCATGATGTTGTTGTGAACTACAAACGTAAAACGATTGATTTGAGATGTCAAAATAATGAGATTATTTGAATTGATTCAGATGATTTGAATGGTTTACCGGTAGTGATTTCATCGATGTTAGCTCAGAAATATGTGAAAAAGGGTTGCGAAGCTTATTTTGTGTATGTGTTAGATACGAAAATGTCTGAAAAGAAGATTAAATCAGTGCCAATTGTGAGTGAGTATCCGGATGTATTTCCAGAAGAGTTACCGGGATTACCACCGATTCGTGAGGTTGATTTGGCATTGAACTAGTATCGGGGAGTACACCGATATTGATAGCTCCGTACAGAATGGCTCCGACAGAGTTAAAAGAATTGAAATCTCAGTTGCAAGAATCAACTGATAGAGGATTTGCACGTCTGAGTTTCTCGCCTTGAGGTGCTCTAGTGTTGTTTGTGAAAAAGAAAGATGGCATGATGAGAATGTGTATAGACTATCGACAACTTAACAAAGTAACTATCAAGAATAAGTATCCTTTGCCCAGAATTGACGACTTGTTTGATCAATTGAAGGGAGCTACAATGTTTTCAAAAATAGATTTGAGATCGGGTTATTACCAGTTGAAAGTTAAAGACTCCGATGTGCCAAAAACTGCATTCAGAACGAGGTACGGTCACTATAAATTTTTAGTTATGCCTTCTGGATTAACGAATGCACTTGCTATATTTATGGATTTGATGAATCGAATCTTTAGACCATATTTAGATCGATTTGTGGTTGTATTCATAGATGATATTTTGATTTATTCAAAAGATGAAAATGAGCATACCGAGCACTTAAGAATTGTGTTACAGACTCCGATTGATAAACTGTTGAATACAAAGTTCAGTAAATGTGAATTCTAGTTGCACGAGGTTGGTTTTCTAGGACATGTGTCAGCTTCGAGTATTCATGTTGATTCAAATAAGATTTCGGTAATAATGGATTGGAAGCCTCCGAGAAATGTTTCAGAAGTTCGCAGTTTTCTGGGACTCGCTGGTTGTTATAGACGATTTGTGAAAGGCTTTTCGATGATTACGACTCCATTAACGAGATTGCTTCAGAAAGATGTGTAGTTTGAATGGTCTAAGAAGTGTCAGAAAAGTTTTGAACAGTTGAAAGCTCTTTTGACTAAAGCTCCAGTGTTAGTTTAGCCAAAAACGGGTAAAGAATTTGTGATTTATAGTGATGCATCGTTAAATGGACTTGGCTGTGTTTTGATGTAGGAAGACAAAGTTACAGCTTATGCCTCGAGACAGTTAAAGCCGCATGAAAAGAATTATCCGACGCACGATTTGGAATTGGCAGCTATTGTATTTGCGTTAAAGCTTTGGCGTCATTATTTGTTCGGTGAAAAATGTCATGTTTATTCTGATCATAAGAGTTTGAAGTATTTGATGACTCAGAAAGATTTGAATTTGCGACAACGGAGATGGCTTGAATTGTTAAAAGATTATGAGCTAGTAATTGATTATCATCTGAGAAAAGCAAATGTTATGGCCGATGCATTAAGTTAGAAATCTTTGTTTTCCTTGCGTGCAATGAAGACTCAGTTGAGTTTATTCGAGGGCGGTTCGATTATAGTTGAGTTGAAAGCTAGACCGTTGTTTTTACAACAAATTTGTGAAGTTCAGAAAGTTGATAATGAGATGTTAACTAGACGAGCTCAATGTGATTCAAACCCTGATTCAGAGTTTCAAGTTGATTCAGATGACTGTTTGAGATTCAGAGGCCGAATCTGTGTTTCGAGAAATTCAGAGTTGATACAAGTAATTTTGAAAGAAGCACACAATAGTCGTTTATCTGTTCATCCGAGTAGCACAAAAATGTATAATGATTTGAAGCAGCTTTATTGGTGGCATGGAATGAAACATGATATTTCAAAATTTGTATCAAAATGTTTGATTTGTCAGCAAGTTAAAGCCGAGCATCAAGTACCGTCGGGTTTGTTGCAACCAATCATGATTCCCAAGTGGAAATGGGATAGAGTGACCATGGATTTTATGATGGGTTTGCCCCTATCTCCGAGAAAGAATGATACAATATGGGTTGTTGTGGATCGATTGACGAAAGTAGCTCATTTCATTCCAATACATATGGATTTCTCTCTTGAAGCTTTCTAAGTTGTATATTTCCGAGATAGTGAAATTGCACGGGGTACCTATTTCTATTGTTTTGGATAGAGATCCGAGGTTCACGACATGGTTTTGGAGAAAGTTGCAAGATACACTGGGTACAAAGTTGCATTTCAGTACTGCATTTCACCCACAGACGGATGGTCAATCCGAGAGAGTTATTCAGGCACTCGAGGATATGTTACATTGTTGCATTACTGAGTCTGGAAGTTTGAATTTGCTTACAACAACAGCTTTCAGTCTAGTATTAAAATAACACCGTATGAAGCTTTATATGGTCGTAAATGCCGAACTCCATTGTACTGGACCGAACTCATCAAGAATAAGATTCATGGGGTTGATGTGATCCGAGAGACTGAAGAAAAAGTGAAAGTAATCCGTGAAAGTTTGAAAGCCGCGTCAGATTGTCAGAAATCGTATACAGATTAGAAACGGAAAGACATTGAGTTTCAGATCAGGGATAAAGTGTTTTTAAAAGTGTCACTGTGGAAAAAGATATTAAGATTTGGTCGGAAAGGAAAGTTAAGTCCAAGATTTATCGGGTCGTATGAGGTTATTGAACGAATCGAGCTAGTGGCTTACCGTTTATCTTTACTGTCTAAGTTAGAGAAAATACATAACGTGTTTCATGTATCGATGCTTCGACGATACTGCTCCGATCCATCGCATATCATTTCTCCGACAGAAGTAGAAATTCGGTCAGATATATCGTACGATGATGAACCAGTCCGAATTCTAGCTAATGAGATCAGAGAGTTGAGAAAGAAGAAAATTTCATTAGTGAAAGTATTATGGCATCGAGACGGGGTCGAGGAAGCTACATGGGAACCCGAAGATGCGATGAGAAAATAATACCCGAACCTTTTCACTGGTAAGATTTTCGGGGACGAAAATCACTATGGGGGAGTTGTAACAGCTCGGTTTAGACCTTAGTCGGAATAGTGGTTTCGGGACCACAAATTCGAGGTTGGAAAATTATTTTAGTATTATTTTTGGTGTTTATAACATGTGATAATATGTGTGTGAAAATATCATGAGCTAATTTTATCGTTTAATGACTCAATTTGAGATAAAGGACTAAATCGCGTAAAATGTAAAAGTTGCATGCTAATTATTAAAAGTGCTTATTTGCTATGGTTTATTGAACCAAAGGTCCTTTTGTTGTTATTATGCCATTGATAAGGGTAATGGACATTGATGGACATATGGTAGGTGAATTTTAATGTTAATAACTAAAGGGCAATATGGTAATTAGAGTAATAAGTTAAATTTAATAAAATAAAGGCCATTGCATGTTTATTTTCTCATCATCTTCCATCGATTATAGAGAAAAGAAACAACCATTGAAGCTTTGTGATATTAGGCTATTGCATGATTAATTAGGTAAGTTTATTTTGCTCGATTTTTGATGATTTTTACGTTTTTAAGATCGTTGCTTTGTGTTCTAGCTAGCCCATGTCTTAATTTTTGAAAGTGTCCATGATTTTGTGATATGACATTGATGAGTGTTTGTGTTCTTGAATGTTTGATGATGAAAAATAAAAGTTTGGTGTTTAATATACAAGTTTTGTTAAGTGATTTTTGGTAAAAATACCAATTATGGATTAAATTGAGAAATGTTAAAAATATGTGGTTGAAATGTAAAATAAATGAAAGTTTTGGGCTACTAGGGTGGTAAGGAAAATTCGGCTAGCATTAAATTGGAAAGATTTGTGTAATTTTGTGTTTTTATGAAATAAGGACTAAATTCTAAGAAATGTGAAACTTTAGAGGGTAAAGTGTAAAATGCCCATTTATGTGTTCTTGAGTGAATTTGAATGAATAAGTTATTAAATGAGTTAATTTTGGTTGGAATTAGATCAAGAACCAAAGAAAATGGAATTAGATCGGGGGAAATCAAAAGTAGTTGAATAGCCGTCCGTTTCCATTCATTCCGTACGAGGTAAGTTCATATGCAAATAAATATCGTTACATTAAAATGTTTATGTTATATTATCATTGAATTGCCATGAATTTGAATGATTGTATACGAGCAAGAATTGACAAAGTTGTGACATCTAGAGGCCCCGTATGAACCTTAGGAATAGTATAGGATACAAATGTCATGACATTAGGTATTGAGATGTGATTACATGTAAGACCCTGTGTGGGATAGTGGCATTGTATTACGACTTCGTGTAAGACCTTGTGTAGGACAGTGGCATCGATACGTGTTAACATGTAAGACCATATCAAGGATATGGCATTGTACGAGTTATAAGTGATTACCGAGTATCCTTAATGATTCCAAATGGTTCAACGGGCAAAGTTAAGTAGGAAAAGAATGTGTAAGTGAATCAAGTGACTTAGGTATGCACGAGACTCATTTGAGCATTGAACAGAAAATATTAGATGGTTTCAATTATAAAATTGAGAAGGTATATCAGGAAGTAGGTTTGTGAATTTGTTTATGCATTTATATGTGCTCATGTATAACTTGCTAAATTGATGGGAAATATATTGATGCATGAGATGATTTATTTGTATATGGCTTACTAAGCTTTTAAAGCTTACTGTGATTATTTTTCCACTGTTTTATAGATCATCGAAGCTAACTCAAATTCGAGGATCGTCTAGAAGCGTCATCGCACTATATTTTCGTACTTTTGAAGTTATGTATATATTGGTATATGGCATGTATAGGCTAGTGTCATAATGGTATATTTTGGCTTGTAAATAAAATGTGTTTGTGGTCATTTTGATTGGCTTTAAATGGTGAGTTTGGTGCATGTTATGTGATGCATATATACTGTCTAGATGGTAGAGTATTTTGGTAAGTGATTTAGTTGTTGATTTAGTAGGTCATAAAGCATGTTTTTGTTGATGATAGGATTGGTATGATTTAGACTTGAATGAGGTTGTTTGGTAGCCATTGCATGTTTTGAAATGTGCCATGTTAATGGCTAGTGAACATGTGCTTGTATGTATAATTGAATGTGGCAAGTTGGCTTGGAAAATAGCATTGAGTTGTCCACACGGGTAGACACACGGGCGTGTATCTAGGCCGTGTGTCACCATGGGTGTGCCCTGACCATGTGAAGTCTGCTCCTTAATTTTGGAATTTTAATTGCCACATGGGCTGAGGACACAGGCATGTGCCTTGGCCGTGTGCCCCTTAGTTGATTGTTGATGACACAGAATACAAGCTAGTTTTGGCACGGCCGAGCACACGGCCTGAACATGGGCGTGTGCAAGGCACACGGGTTGGACACACGAGCGTGTGGTCTGGCCGTGCGAGGAAGTCAGTATGTATGCCCTGTATCCACATGACTTGATACACGGGCGTGTCTCTTGACCGTGTGAGTGACACGGGTTGGGCACACGGGCGTGTGACCCATGCAGTGAGGAAAATTTTCTAAGTTTTGTAAAGTTTTATCGAGTTATCGATTTAGTCCTGAACCCCTTTTAAGCATGTTTTAAGGTATCGTATAACTTTATAAGGGACAATGTGGATGAATGAATAAAAGTTTTAAATTGTATGCGACTTTATGTTGTGAAATACGACTTAATGATTCGATGTAAGTCCTGTAATGCCTCGTACCATGTTCCAGTGTCGGTTATGGGTAAGGGGTGTTACAATGATGAGTCAAATACCAAATTGGGTAGCAAGTAAAAGAAAATGTACGGTAGAGAGGGAAAAGATCAATAGAAATTCGACCAAGGGGAATAGAGAAGAAACCAACGACGATTTCCCCTTTTTAGAGAGAAACCAAAAATTTAGAGTAGGGAAGAACAAGAATTCAGCAACAATCATTAAAAAAAAGACCAAAAAAATAATGGGGAAGATTCGGCAGAGATTTACGGGGAGAAGAAAAAGAAAGCAACTGCGGTGAAGAAAATAACAAAAAGAAAAAGATGAATAGGTAGTGATAGAAAGTAGAAAATCGGCAACGAAAGGAGGAGTTTGGGGCAACCAAAAAAATTCGGCAATGAAACTATAGGCAGAGAAGGAAAAACTATCAGGAAAGAAAACTTGGGAGAATGAGGAAGAGTGGTCGAATTGCCATTACCAATTTCGGTTCTATCACAACTCCTCCTTCCATATTTTTCTCCCCATAACACTTTAACACAATCCCTTCAAACACCGAATTTAAATCCCACCCAAACTCTGTAGAATTTCAGTCAAACGCAACTCATCCAGGACCAAGCAATAAAAATAAATCCCCTTTGAACGTGCAGAGATTCGAACCCTAGACCTCCAACCACTTAACACTCCACTTAGCCACTAGACTAACGGGCCCATTCTGACATATTTTACCAACATTTATTTATAAGCCTACTGATTGAAGATAGGGGTTTATTCAATTGAAAATAAAAATTTTTCCCAAGCTAAGGCTTGAACTTGAAACCTCTCAGACATTTCCCAAGACACTTAACCACTGAAGCAGATATGTATTTGTGTCACAAACATACAAAAATAAATTATAAAGGATTTTTGGGGCGTTACAAGGGTTGAAATTGATTTGAGAATTGTTTAAGAAGGGTTTAGGTTTAAAAATTGATTTAATAATCGATTAAGAAGGGGACGATTGGTTTTTTTTGTTTGGGGAGAAAAAAGACGAAACTAGAAACCATTCAGTGTTTTTGATTCTCAACAACAATGGGCAATAGAACAGAAGCTACCAATGTTGTTACATCTACTTTAACGGGTAAGTTGTTGCATTTAGTTTGAAATTTTTTGGACTTCAATGTTGTTATTTCAATTTAGGGTTATTTCGATTTCGATTATGATTTTGATTTCGATTTCGATTTCGATTTTGATTTCGATTTCAATTTTGAAACACTCACTGATTCTGATTTTATTTGTTATTAAAGTGTGTGACATATAATGTGTATTGTATGCCATGTGCATGATGTTTATTATTTGTATCTGCCATTGTATGAATGCCATTATCAAACTGATGTTTGTTGTGTATATCTGCCATTGTATGGATGCCATTATCAAACTGATGTTTGTTGTGTATATCTGCCATTATATGAATGCCATTATCAAAATGATATTTGTTGTGTATATCTGCCATTGTTTGTATCCAAGCTGCTATATTGTATGTGGCAAAATCAAATTTTGAATACCATTATCAAACTGATGTTTATTGTGTATATCTGCCATTGTTTGTATCCAAGCTGCTATATTGTATGTGGCAAAATCAAAATTTGTTATTTACCATTTTTATTATACTGGTTATTGTCTGTTATTGTCTGCCATGTGCATGACAAAAATGGTTGTGTTTGTATTAAATTATTTTTGTATTAGTTGTTGTCTGCCATGTACATGACAGAAATGGTTGTGTTTGTATTAAATTATTGGGTATTTTGTATTGGTTATTCTGATAGAAATGGTTAAAGTGTTTGCCTTTGTTGTCTGCCTTTATTGATGAGTACTTTATTTGGCAAGTTTAATTGATGACAATTTTAATAAGAATGAAGGAGTCATGTCTGGTAGTGATATGTCTGGTAGTGATGTGTCTGGTAGTGATGTGTCTGATAGTTATGCATCTGAAAGTGATGAGTCTAATGGTATAGGAGTAGATGAATTGTGTGATATTGATGATTCTAGAAGGTTAGATAGTGCACATGAATCTGACTCAGATGGCCAAAATTAGCCTGAGTTCAACCTAGAGAATGACATGAGTAATCTTAGACTTAAGGTTGGAATGTTATTTAAGTCTAAGGACAGTCTAAAAGAAGCTACCAAGTAGTATGGTAGGTTGAACAATTATTTTATTAAGTTTATCAAAAATGATTTAAAAAGGTTAAAGGCGGTCTGCAGTGAAAAATATCCTTGGTTTATTTGGGCTTCTAGACTAAACCCTAATGACCCTACTGACTAGACTTGGCAAATTAGGAGTTCAAACCCTAACCATACTTGTTCTAAAGTATATAAAAATAAGAATGTAACATCAGCTTGGATAGGTGAACATCATAACGAAAAATTCATTGCTGATCCTGATTATTCTCTGAAATCATTACAACAAGATGTCAAAAGAGATTTGTGTTGTATAGTCTCACTAACCAAATGTAGGAGGGCTAAACTTAGGGCATTGGAATTAATTGAAGGAGCTCATAAGGCTCAATATGAGAAGATTTATGAGTATTTATTGGAGGTTAGGACATAAAATGAGGGAACAACAACAATCTGTTAACTGGATAACAAGTTGTTTCAAAGGATGTATGTCTGTCTGTAGACATGCAAATATGGCTATAGGGTTGGTTGTAGGAGGATAGCAAGTTTAGATGGATGTTTCTTAAAGGGCTACTATGGTGGCTACTTGCTTGCAGCTATTGGGATAGATGCAAATAATGACATCTATCCTCTTGTATATGCTGCTGTCGAAAGTGAAAACCAAGCATCATGGCTTTGGTTCTTGGAGTTGCTTGCAATATACTTGAAAATTGTGAGCTCGTACCAAATATCTTTCATATCTAACAAACTAAAGGTAAAAATCTATTTATTTATGTTGTTTCTATTTAGGGATTGTCAATGAATTAAACTATTTTTTTTAATTGTAGGGACTTTTAGAAGTAATATGTATGTTGTTTTCTAATGCAGAAACAAGACACTATGTTAGACACCTACATGCCAATTTCAAGAAGGCTGGTTTCCGAACAAAGTAATTGAAAGATTTGCTTTGGAAAGCTGCCAGAGCAAGCACTACAAGGGATTTTGAGGATACCATGGATGAACTGAGGAAAACCAATCAACATGCTTATGATTGGTCGAAGGAAAAGAACCCTACTCACTGGTCAATGTCTTACTTCTCAATTAGGAGCCATTCTGACATGTTGGTGAATAATCTTTCTGAATCATTTAACAAGGTAAACCCCTATGTTTTATGTTTCTTACTAATTATTAGCAATTCACTAATCATTTATGTTGTTTACTAACAGATGATACTGGAAGCAAGAGGGAAACCTATTCTGACCATGATGGAAACAATAAGGAAAAAGATTGTGTTGCTTATTGTCAAGAAGAAAGAAAATGTTGACAAATGGAAAGGAATGTTATGTCTAAAGATCAAGAAAAAACTGGATGTAGATATAAAATATTCCTTGAGGTAAAGTTACCATTTATTCTGATTTCATGTTGCTTTTATTCTGACTTCATGTTGCTGATCTCATGCTGTTTTAGTGAATTTTTTTAATATGCATGCAGTGATTGTTGGTGTGTTGACTATTTTTTAATATGCATGCAATGAGTATTTTTTTATAATATGCATATAGTGACTGTTTTTTAGGGTTGTGTGTGTGTATCATTATTGGTGGGGCTGCTCAAAAAGTTATTTTAGTGATTATTTTTTAACCAAGCATGCTGACTGTTTTTTAGGTGTGTTCCATCACATGTGGTGGGGACAAGTATCAGGTTAAATGTGGTCCTGGTAGCCAGCATGTGGTGGACTTAGTTGAGAATTACTGCTCCTGTAGGAATTGGGATCTCACTGGCATCCCTTGCATGCATGCATTTGCTGTCATTCATCTAAAAGATGAGTTCCCAGAGACCTATGTACAAACCTGGTACACCAAGCAAACCCATTTTCAAATTTACTCCAACTTTATAAGTTCAGTAAAGGGTCCTAAACAATGGGCCTCTTTCTTAAACATGCTGCCAATACTGCCTCCTACTCTAAGAAGACCACCTGCCAGACCTACTGAGGTGAGAAGGAAAGAACCTGATGAAGCACAAACAATAGAAAGGTTAAGCAAAAAAGGGGTGGACATGAGGTACAGTAAATGCAAAAGAATAGACCACAATAAGAGGAGTTGCAAAGGGGAAGTTGGCCAAAACATTCCAGTAAGTTATTTTCCTTAAGTTGTAGTATACTTCTGTTTATGAATTTGTTTGACAGATTTCTCTTGTTCTTGTAGGTCAAAAGACATAAAGTTGGTGTCCCAGCTCAGCAACATGCTACCCCAAATTAGCAAGAGAGTACCCCAACTCAGTTACCTAGTGCCCCGACTCATCAACAAGCTGCCCTAAGAGAAAAGATCCCATTCAAGAGAAGACAAACATAACGAGCTTTAGGGAGTATCACCGTTTTTTGTTGCAAATCGTTCTTTTAAAAATTTCCACAACTCAAGAGGGTCTTCCACAGTGAGATATTCCACTTTTAATCTTTCATGTAGATGATGATGGATGGAAATCATTACTTTTGCCTTGTCTTGATTAGATGCTTCTTTATCTGCTAATATAGTATTTCCTAGACCTTTAGCATCTAGGTGAATTTCAGCATCTAACACCCATGACAAATAATTCTTGCTTGAGATTTCTAAGGCCGCAAATTCAAGTTTGGCAAGATTTGACATTATAATCACTTGAAAATAAATTAGTAAAATAATAAGCATTCTCAACCGTAAAATAATTCGATTATATATACCAAATTTGCTAAAAAATAATATGTATGTCAAATATTGGCATAGAGTGGAATAGTCATAATAACGTAACACAAATTACATTAATTGAAATTTCTTTTAGTAAAAAAAATGTATATATAATTATCATTATTAGATTTAAGTTGTAAAAATAAATGTGCAAATGTTACCCAAAGCAAATATTTCATCTAGAAAATAAACTAAAAGAATTATGAAAATACGTATATGGTATATAGTTTAACAAGAGTTATACGGACAAATTATATATAGTCGAAATGACGTGAACTTCACTATGAACTTGTAGAAGCTCGTGTTGATAACGTGTTATAAAATAATCAAATAAAAGAACACTTAAAGTAAACAAATAATTTTGTTGTGTCTATTTTTCATTTACAAAAGAGTTCTATTTATAAGCCTTTGACATTCAATGCAACATAAATAAATGAAGCTTATTTAACTGCTTGATTAACACGTACATTAAGCATCTTTAATAATGAATGGGGTTTAACTCATTATTTTCATAAATGCTTAAAGGTTATAGACATCCATTTAATGTATTTACAACAAATACCATTTATTATGTTACAAAATTGATGTAAAAGTAAATTTTTTATTTTATAAAATAAATTTTTGGATTTAAAGATCTGCTATCTTAAATCGGTTTGTAAATCTATGAATTAATCACTTTAAATGTATTATTTAAAAATAAAATAAACAATAAAATAAACAAATAGATGAAAATAGATCCAATCATGATTTGAAAGAGGTGAATCGATAGGAACCGGAAGCAACAGATATTGATATTTCATTCAACTGAACTTGATGTTTTCGTAGCTTTCTTTGATTTTTTATTTTTTGTTTTTTTGGAAAATAGAAGGCTTAGAAAGGGTAACTTATATAAAATTAAGAAATGTCATCCAACACCAACAGGTGGATGAAATACGGATAATCCAAATTCAATGAAAAGACATCATATCCATCCATCAACCAATGTGCCAAATAGTGTGCCAAATGTGACTAATCTATGAGCAAAAGAAAAGCTAGCAACATCAAATGAGTCACAAACATCTAAGGCCCTATTAACAATTCGACCATAAAGAGATAAATCAAGAGTCGAATTATTAAACTTATTAATAACAAAAGCCCAATCAAACTCTAAGACAACTCTGGAAAAACCCTTTTCAAGGGCCTTTTGAGTAGCACAAGCTAAAGCGAGAGCCTCAATCGAAGGAGCATCAAAGGCCCGAACAATCAAGTAGGTGAAACCAGCTAGCACCATTCCCTCATGGTCACAAACAATGACACCACAAGCAACAAATCTAATCTCTGCATTCCATGTCGCGTCAACATTGAGTGCATCTCCACAAGGCAAAGTCCACCATGCCACGTACGGACGTCTAGGTACCAATGGAGCATAAAGGAGGTTATGCACTCGAAACTCATGATGGAAGATTGAGCTCTCATCACCACATCTTGCGAGAAAACATCTCGCCCTTACTCACGTTCCTCGTCTCCCATAATTGCTAACAGGGCGAACTCGAAAATTTTTTTTAAGGAGACCAGATGAAATTTTAATTTTTTATAGTATATATTTTTATAATTTATAAAAGATTAAATCGAATTTTTATAATTTTAGGGGGGTTAAAGTGTAATTTTATTTTTACTAATTTAAAATTTTTAAAAAAAATTCAAAAGCCTAAAAATTAATTTTACATTTTAAGGTGGCCGGGACCCATGCCAGCCCCCTGACTTCGCCTCTGATTGCTAGAGAAGCATAAAAAAACTTGTGAAAGCTTCTTTATCCATCTTTTGCATAACCGCCTTGAGCCAATCAATCGAATTGTAAAAAATTAAACAAAATAAATTATTATAAATACTACATAATATTAAAGTCTTCCTCAAAAATTGGGCTATCCATAAGAGCATGCAAAAATAGATTAAATCTTTTAGTTGATTTGATATGTACCAAAAATAGATAATTATTCACATCTCACCCAAATTGTTGAGTTCTACATTGTCGAATTTTATATGGCACGTTATGGTAGCAAGACTTGATGGCAATTAGGACTTGATTAATTCAATAAGTTTAATGGAATATAAAAATTGGACTCATATTTTAAGTTATTATATAAAAAAGAAAAACCTTCAAACTATTACATCATGTTTAGAAAAGCCCTCATACTAATTTGTAGTTAAAGAAATTTTTAATCTCCTTAATTTTAATTGAGATTAGCGTTACCCGTGAATATTATATATTATAACCATTAATTACATAAAATTAATTTAATTCTCCTACTACAGGTTTAAGGTTCATAATATATAAGATTCACAAGTAAGGGTTTTAATAGGTGATAATGAAAGAATAAGTACTTAATAAATATAAATAATATTATATATATTATTAACCCTTTTCACAACAGAAAAAGAACTTTGAATTGAAAAAGTTTGAACTTTGAATCACGTAATCAGCAACTTAAGTTTTATATTAAATTAAACCTACCTAACTTATAAAAGTTAAGAAAGAAGCACAACTAGCAACTTTTTAATTTAAAATTACAGTCAAATGATAATTCAATTTAAAATTAAACATTTTGGACTCGTCACTAAACGAGGTGTAGAGTGTAGAGTGTAGACAGGGAAAGTGTACTACGCTTACGTTACTTGTTTTTCATTTTCTATTGCTCATTACTAACCCAAGTAGTTAAACGACAAAAAAAAAAAAAAAAAAAGAACATAAAATCTGACTCATCCCATTTTATTATTTTTAAATGAAAAATTAAGTTTATTGTTTATTGTTTTTCCAAATTTTTTTGATATATACTTTATGCTTTCTAATCAATAAAATTTATCGGCTTATAAAAAATCTATACTATATACTATTTTAGTAAAAAAATCTCGGAAGTATGGGACTGCAAGAAAAAATATCGTCATAGAAAGAACAAATAACCTACGAGTGTTTTAAACTTTCAAAAATCGAAATACATAAAACGCAATAAGAGTCACTTAGAGATTGTTGGTTTCTTTACGATTAGTCAAATGGCAAGATAAATTGTATGTCACACTTTTTGTTTGCTCTAGTTGACTCGAGATCGATATGTTTCAATTCCCATGCGACGAATGTATAATAACATTAGAAGATATATAATGTTACCCATGGACCTTCCTGTTAAGGGTTTAGCGATAAAGGAAACTACTTAATTTAATCTAGTGACAACACTTGTTGACTTCTTGGGTGCTTTCCCCGATAAGAAGGACAATGACGGAATGCGAATGAATTTTAAATGGTTGAACATGAGCTCACACAAAATGCAGTTAGCAGATAAGTTTCGTTGACATGTTAGAGCCTATTCGACTAATTGGAGGTGTGTTGATATCTGTTATATCTCTTCTTCACTTGGACACGTGTCAGCATAAAAAATATCGTTGACTCCCCTGTTGACTCCATCTAAAACTATGTCTTACCTGACCATCTGTCCCTTCTTGAAAGGAGCCAATCACTTGCTTTTTAAGTATGAATACTCTTCAAGCAAGAACACAACTTTAAGAATACAAGGGGCCGACCACATGCTTAGAAAACAAACAATTTATAAAATAATTTAAAAGTAATTTTTATCTGCAAGCATATGATGTCAAATTGTAATTTAATTTTTTTATTATAATAAAATACGAAAGTATTTTGAAGATTGAACTTAAAGATTTCTAAAATTGGTAAATGCTGTTATTAAATCAATTGTTTCAAAAAAAAAATATTAATCTAATTGAGTCACAAATTAGCAGTGCAATCAGAAATAGAATTCAGATAAAGTAAACTAATTAATAAAAAATTAATCAATTCATCAACTATCCATTAAGCTAATATCCTATCTCGATCGGGTTATTTACTACCCTTATTTAGGAATATCCTCTCGGTCTCCTCCTACTGAAGAATTACCACCTAAGCTATCCTTTTGATCTCACTTAGATATACATTTACTAAATCATTACGTGACAAATACTCTTATCGATCTCCTTTGTCTAAATATTTTACTAGAGGCATCAATTCTAGTATTCTAAATAGTTTGAAAAAAATAAATAAAATACCCAATTGAATAGAAATCAACATTAAATCAAATAATCGATTAATCAATTAATCTATACAATATAATCATATATAAAAGCACATAATTCATTCTCATTATCATACAAACATTAGATGAATGAAATATATAACAAGAATAAGTGGAGAAATCCTTACTGATAAATTTGGATGATTACAAAGCTCTTGAGTATTTTCCAATTGCAAAGTTTAAACATCGAAATAATAATTTCACACACGAAATAAATATAAAAATAAGAATAAAAAATAAAAATATTAATATCAAAACCTAATCTACTAAGAAAACTTTTTTAAAAGAAAAGCTCTAAAATCTATTCATCTACTAGCTATCCATCCTTTGCCTAAATGAGAAATAAAATTTCGTTTATATAGGAAATAATTAAAAGATTACAGTGACCTTCATTTTTTACAATACTTAAGGGCTTAAAATTGAAAAATGACCACAAAATGCCTTAAAAACGCAAGTCAGTACGCACTGAAATCATCTTGATGTTGCGACGTCAGTCGCTTCTCATCACGACATGAGGTTGTGAAGTTACAACTGTAACACTCCCAACCTGACCTAGGAATTTCGGCTAAGTCGAAGACATTATATTGATCATTGAAGTGCTCCTGTAAAGTCGTTATTTAATTAAGTTGATCTGTATGAAAAATCGCTCTTTTAATTTTAGGAAAATCATTCATTCATCAAACTGGCTTTACCTAAGTAATTTACTTATAATATTATTATCGTGGAGGTTTGAAAAACGATTAACGATTTAAGGTTTTTAGGAAAAGACTTATAAAAACTTTAAGTATTTTGTAAAGCAGCAGAAAACATTTAAAATAATAGTTTTTTAAACTAAAAAGTATGCAAATATCAGAGTAATAATTAAATGCCATGCTTTAGAATAATTAAGCTAAACAAATGTCAAACCTAAGTTATAAAAGCGAGAAAATACTTAATAATTACTTGCAAGGGGTTTGCACATGCTAAGGGATCGCACACAGGCTTGCACCTACAGGGGATCACACATATAAGGGGTTCTCCTAGGGGTTATGTAACATCCTATACCCAGTTTGGTCGCCCGAACTGAGCTATAAGGCATTACAGCTATAACACTTTAACATCATTTACAAAATAATAAAAAATGGCCAAGTAATTCATTTAAAATCATTTTCCATGAAATTTAATAAAAACGAGACCTATTTCAAGTTTAAAAAACATTTAAAACAAATTGGAAATAAATCTGGATTAAAATGAAACTTTTACAAAAAAATTGAGGAAAAATGAAAACAGGGGTCATACGGCCTTGCAGCCAGATTGGAAGTTTTAGAAAATTTCAATCACACGCTTTGTTTACTATATTCTCATAGAAAATTTCGTCCTCGAAATTTCTCATTGAATAATAAATCTGTCCCAACTAGGTTGTTCTCGCGCAATTGAACTTGATGATAAAACACTGTAATACGTCCTCCTGAATCTGAATTACCCGTTCAACTATCCACCTGTCTACAACATAGCTTCGTGAATTTCGGATACATACAACTCAACTAACCTTTCAAGTGAGTAATCTGTTCTGACCGAAATAAAATGAGTCGATTTCATCATTCTGACAATAATAACCCAGATCGAGTTTTTCTTTCTCAGCGTCAAAGGTAATCTAGATATGAAATCCATCATGACTTGTCTTCATATCCAATCGGAAATCAAAACAAGTCATAATAACCCAGACAGAACTTGATATTCATCTTTGACTTGTAGACATACCAGACATCTCGTTACAAACTCTGAAATTTCACATTTCATTCTTGACCACTGTATTCTATCTCAAGTCATTATACATTTTGTCGTTTCCTAGATTTATTCAAATAAATGTTGTTATGAACCTCCTGTAAGATCTTCCGTATAATTTCAAAATTGTTTAGCACACATGTTCGATTTCGAAAATATAGACTATTATCACAATCCATACTAAAATTAGAGGTCTAATCATTATGAATTTATTCCCGTGTAGCTAACAAAATTCTTTCTTCGCATCTCACAAATTTCTCTGAAGAATTAATGGGTTAACTCTCAACTCTATAATAATTGAATCAGCATGATTCAAGGTCATCTGAGTGAAGCACTGTTATAAACAATGATTTCCTTCTTGGATTTAGGTTGAATCAGTACCGGAGCTTCTGTCAATAAAGTTTTCAACTGGTCAAAACTCTATTGGCACTTATCTGACCAAACAAATTCAACGTGCCCCTATAATAGCTTCGTCTTCGGTAATATAATTATCGAGGAATTCTTAATAAATAGTCTGTTATAAAAATTTTCAAATGCTGAGCATGCTCTGAATCAGTTTTGTAATAGATCAGTATATCATTAATAAAAACAACAACGAACCTGTCGAGATGTAGTTGAAAAACCAATTCATCATATCCATAAATGCTACGAGAGCATTAATCAATCTGAAAGGTATAACTAGAAACTCATAATGTTCATAATGGATTCTAAATGTTGTTTTCGGCACATCAACATCTTTAACTCGTAATTGATAGCAACCAGATCTAAGATCAATCTTTGAAAACATAGTAACAACTCTCAGCTGATCGAATAAATCACCAATACTAGGCAACGAATATCTATTCTTTATCGTGACTATATTCAACTGCTAATAATCTATACACAATCTCATTAACCTGTCTTTCTTTTTCACACACAAAATAGGTGCACCCAAAAGTAATATACTCAGTTGAATAAAACCTCTAACAATTAATTTTTGCAACTAAGTTTTTAATTCTTTTAATTCAATTGGAGCCATTCTGTACGGAGTAATAAAAATCAGAGTAGTCCTTGGAATTAATTCAATAGCAAACTCGACTTCTCGCTTTAGTGGTAAACCCAACAATTGTTCAGGAAAAATATCTGTATTCTCGCAAACTATCAATAGCTGATCAACTTTCTTTTTTGACACTCTGAAATCCAAGATATAAGCTAAAACACATTATAGCCTTTTTGAATCAATTTCTATGTAGATATTGCTAAAATCATATTTGAAACACATTCACATTTAACAGATTCAACAAAAATTACTTCACCATTATGACGTCTCAAATCAATTCTTTTATGTCTGGAATTTACTACAGCATTGTGTACAATCAGCCAATCCATCTCCAGAATAATGTTAAATTCATTAAATGACAGTAACATCAAATCAGTATAAAAGTCGTAGACTTGAATTTTTAGTGGTCACTGTTTGCAAACCAGATGAACTATGACACTTTAGCCTAAAGGGTTCGTTGCTTTAACTACATATGTAGTTGACTCAACCAATAAAATCTTTTCCATTACTAATGTAGTGCATATATGTAAATGAATCAACCCAAGATAAATTAATGCATACATAGTAACATAAAAGATAGAAAAGATACCAGCAATATCATCAAGAGTCGAGGCCTCATCGCACTGATCGCATAAGATTTGGCAGGAGCTTGAGCTTCAGATCGAACTGCTGTGTCTTTGGTCCCACTTCTATTGACTCCTACGGTACGACTATTCCCTGGTCGTCTACCTCTAGTGGAAGGAACAACAAGTTTTGCATTCAGGTCTCTATTTAATTTAGTTTAATTTGGACAATCTTTCTTGAAATAATCGGGAGATCCACGAATAAAGAAGGACTGGTTTTTCAATCTACACACTCCAAAGTGATTGCATTCAAGTTTATTTATATTTTGAATGCTACCCGCGCTAGCTACTGAAGGCGTCGGGGATCTTATACTATTCGGGGATCTTATACTATTCTGATTCATTCAATCTCTGCTAGAAAACCCTGATGGCATTGAAAAACAACTACTTGATTCTTTCATTTTCTTCTGTTGGGAAGTAGAAAATGTTCCGGGTGTGTTACATTTATTGAAGTCATGAGCTTTTGTTTAATTCTATTTCTTGTGATTGTAAACTTCTTCTATTTTCTTAGCTCGATCAAATAAAACTACGAACTCTTGAATTTCCATTGCACCAACCAACAGCTTGATCTGGTCGTTTAATCTATCTTCAAAATGGATACACATTTCTTACTTAGTAGAGACAATTTCACGGGCATTGTTATTGAGCTGAACAAAATCGCATTCTTATTTCGAAACTGATCTATTTCTCTGTTTCAATTTGAAGAATTCTTTTTTCTACTTATCAAGGTATCGTTTGCTGACCTATTTCTTTTGAAACTCAATTTCTAAAAATTCCGAGTTAACTCATTCTTTAGGTAAAACAGCAATAAAAGTCGACTACCAATGAAAAGCCTCCTCTTTTAACAGACACGACACGTCGTATACAATCTTCGAGAGGGCAAAAAATTTCATCAAGAACTCTCTGTGTGTGTTCTAACTAGTACTTGGCTCTAGCCGGATTGTCACCCATATTATCGCGAAACTCTTCGGCCCCGTATTTTCAAACTTTATCAATATAAATTCAGAGAATATTCTGTTGTATAGGACTTTGAGGACGAGGGGGTGGAGGTTCTTGAACCACAAAATTGATTCTTATATACGTTGTATACTTATAATTCATCATACAGAAAAAGGCATTATGAGCCACTTCCGCGGGTCTTTGAAACTCGGGCACATTATTAGCAGGCCCTTGATCGGTGGCAGGAATATAACTCTGTACTTCGTCAGAATTTGCTCGATTGGATTAAGTTGACATCTTTAATCTATAAGAAAACAAGTCAAACTGATTAGAAGTCATCACACAATCACAAGTTATAAAGTGGCATGTATTTCTAGACTTAATACATGCCATGTTCAGTCTTAGAATCGACTAAACCATAGTTTTGATGCCACTAAATGTAACACCCTATACCTGGTCTGGTTGCATGAACCGAGTATAAGGCATTACAACTATAACACTTGAACTCATTTACAAATTAATAAAAAAATGACCAAGTAATTCATTTACACTTATTTTCCATGATATTCAATCAAAACGAGACTTAATTCGAGTTTATAAAACATTTAAGACAAACTGAGAGTAAATATAGATTAAAATGAAACTTTTACAAAAAATTAAGGAAAAATGAAAACAGGGGTCACACGACCGTGTGACCAGGCCGTTTGACAAAGCTTAGCCCGTGTGGCTTCAAAACAATACTGTGTAACAAACTATGACCGTGTGGACAAACTTGCACCAAAAATAAAAAAAGACCACACGCCCGTGTCATACAACCGTGTGGGACACATGACTGTGTGGTAGACCATGTCACAGGCTGTGTATGCCCAAAAACACTTTCAAATACAAGCCATTCCACATACCAGAACTTAGGCTTCAAACTATGCAGTAACCAACATTCAAACCTATTAAAAATGTGCAGAAATATGCCAAAATATGCCAAATTACATTAAACTTATGTGCTTAACCAATATGCCTTCATTGGCACAACAACTCAAGCATAAACATTAACCATTCAAACCAAAACATTACCCACTTATCAAGCTTTTTCAATCATCAACTAAACCACAATTACCAAATGCCAAAATCATCCAGTTATACCAAGTTTTCAAAGCCTAACATAACCCAACCAAAGTTTAATAAGTACCAAAACAAAATGGCCACTTGAACAACAACATTTCAAGATAAACACCAAATGATAGGCTACCAATTCAAGTCACCAAAACACCAAACACATATTTACATCTCAAATGGAACAAAACATCCCAAGATACCTATCAACATAAACATACCAAAACAATCATTCAAAATGCATTTAAATCCCAAATCATGCATTTACCATCATACACCACAACTAACCAAAATACCAATTAAGTTTTACATCAATACACATATTATATATTTAAAATGGCACAAAATATAACCATAGTGCTTATAACATACACAACCAAAACCCAATTTACATGCCACTTATAACCGGGTCAAAATAAACAAATAGCTACCAAATGAGCTGCTGGATAGTGTGATATCCAACAACGTTCCAATCAACAATAAAAGTCTGACAATCTACAAAGAAGAAAAACCATATAGAGTAAGCTTACGTAAAGCTTAGTAAGTTCGTAAAACCAAACATCACATACCTATCAATTTAATTACAAATCATACATAACATAAAGCTAACAATCCTTTATTGTATTTCATCATTTCAACTATCTGAAACAATTAAACTTGGATGATTCATATCTCCAAAATATAACCTGTTAATAATCATATGCCAAGATATAATCAACCTGTAATAATTCATCATATCTTCCTATACAATTTTCATTTCAATAGTTAACTGTTTTGCCCGAAGAACAATAGTAAATTGACTTTGGTTACATGGAAGGGTAATGCTCACACGAGATGAAAAAAGAACATAAATCAATACACGATGATGCTTACACAAGCTTCAAAAAATCCATAACACTTGCAGGATCTCAAGCCATCAGTATGGCATCCATCACCCGTACATAGTACTTGCTAAATATAACATCGACACAAAGTGTCTGCTATTGCAACACTGGTACATAGTACCTGCTGAATATGAATGGAACATAGCCAACACCTATACATAGTACTTGCTGAATATAAATGGCAGGTAGCCAACACCTGTACATAGTACCTTTTGAATATAAATATTAATTACATGTCATTTGTATCCTAACTATTCACTAAGTTTACACGGGCTTTAACATATATTTCATAACCTTTTCATCTTTATACTATTATATCATGATCAACCTGCTCATATACATTTCATACCATATACAATTTAATTCACACATACTCATTTACCATGCTTTACAAATCAATCCTTCATTTCCAATTTCATGTCTTACTTCAATTAATCATGTTAACTATAATATATATACATAAACACATATATAATTGAATTCAAATCATTATAAACATAATCAGCCTAATATTAACTTGCCAAATTATAGTAGCTACCAAAACCTCGACCATGACTACGCAACGACTTTTCCTTTCCTACGATTATCAACCGATTGATTTGTTTCTTGATCTAAATATAATAATTTTATTCAATTAACCAATTCAATATCATAAAATATTTAAATTTACATATTTGACCTCTGACAATATTTTACACTTTTACCTTAAACTTTTACATTGTACACAATTTAGTCCCTAAACCCAAAACTTCCAAACCCATCACAATTTCACCAATTTCATGCTAGTCGAATTTTCTCTTATACCTTACAATCTATAATTATTAAAATTTCAAAATTATTTTATGTCTGTCGAAACCATTTTCAAATCGAGTTTTGGAAAATGGGAATCGATTTTAAAAAAACGAAAACGGGAGTCGCCACCAATCTTTTTAGGTGTGATTGGATCACCTTTAAAACATTTTGTTTTAAAATCATTAGTTTTGGTCCACAAAATAAAAGAATGGGTTCGGGAGTCGGTTACGTACGAGGAAGGATTAGCACCCTCGTAACGCCCAAAAATTGGTACCTAATTGATTATCAAATGTCTTTAATGTCGGAAGTTTAAAAAATTTAAGATGTAATCCTCTTTAAAGTATTTGAAAATTTGGGTTTACTTGTATCAAAGTATTGACTATAAGTTAGCCTTTTAGAAATCTCTATCTCAAAACAGCAAAATGTTACATCCAGTAAGTTAGGACATATCACTTTGCAATTCCAAGACAGTCACTTATATTTTGAAATCCTTTAAAAAACCTTAAAAGGATACATGACTATTCGAACTTAACGAGAAAAGTTGCAACCCAATAAGTTAGGGCACTACTTTTTTGAAATTTCCAAACACCAAGCATTGCCTTTATATTTTTTTTGAAAATTTGGAGCTTTGTCTTTTTAAAGATGATGCGTGGAGAATTGTTTTACATTATAAATCATAATAATATATTTTTGTACTAAAAAATGAATATTACGATAAAAAGAATAATACATATAAAGCAAAAAAATGCAAACAAAGATATATATATATATATATATATAGCATGTATTGAAAATGAATAATCAAAGTATACAAACATACAAAATGATATTTGCATGATATAAACAAAACATAATCGAATAATGTATGATATAAAAATAGAAGAAACATAGTGTCAGTCTGCATGTTTACAAAATATAACATATAATAATAATAATAATAAAAATAGCATTTAACACATACTTGATACATAAAATAAAAAATAAGAATGATTGATTGCTAGCAAAATATTTATAATTAAAGATAAGATACTTCATAACAATTTTTAAATAGTATATATAATATATAATAACAAGAATAATAATTATATGGTAATATATTGGTTAAAGAGTATGTAAGAAAAATCATAATATAACGATATTAATTTTAAAATGAAATAATATATATATAATAGATAAATAAATAAATAATAATGAAATGTGTATATAGTATGAGTTTAAAATATAATTTAATAATAATAATTTATGAATTCTAAATAATATATATATGATATAAACATAAATAATATAATTGGTAATATGTGATATATAATATTTATAAAAATAATAAGTGGTATAAAAATAAAACATAATAAATGTTATATAGTAAAATATATAGGAAATAAGAAATATAATAAATATAACATAAATACTTAAAGTTTAAATGTAAAATAATGTATAAATAATAATAAATATATAATATATGTGAAAATATAACAATATATAAAAAAAATGATATAAAATAATAATTTGAGAAAAATAACAAAAAAATAACACTTATAATAAAATAATCTTATAATGTATAATATAGAAGTAAAATTAAAATAAAACAAATAATAAAAAAATATATATATATATATATATAGGATAATAAAATAAATATAGGACTGAATTTAAAGTTTAGCTAAATTATGGGGCAAATTTTGAAAGGAATAGAATTGAATTAAAGCCCTATTTAAAACACGTGCAAAATCCAAAGGGCTCACTGGGCAAATTGCCCTATTCTTAAAACGGCGACGTTTTCCAGAATACAATTTCATAGCCATCAGGACTCAATTAAAACTAAAACAAAATTATTAGGGCCCAATCATAAATAAAATAAGGTTTTAATTGTAAACGCAAAAAGGATTAGAAGGACTGATTGAGAAATTAACCCAGTTATAAAAACGCGCGGATCTTCCCCGGGTAATCGGGTCAACACGCAGATCTTGATGGTCTAAAACGCTGTCGTTTTGTCAAGGCTATATAAGCCAAATCTTTAGCTTTAAAATCATTTAGAAACTCAGTTTCTAAAGAAAACAAAAAAAACCTCTGAAAAGGATCCCTGGTCCTCTGAGCTCCGGCATTTAGCCGATCAGCTCTGGTCATCAGACCTCCGCGCTGGGATCCACGCGCCGCCACCTACTCCGCCACATACGACAGTCGGAACTTGAAAAGTTTCGCTTTTCAAGGCGATTCTCCAGGTATTCTCCCCCTCTATTTGTTTAATATATTATATGCATAAACTTATGATCAAGAGAATGAAACAGAAATAAAAATATGTCACCTTTGTCTTATGTAAAAAATCTCTGGTATATTATTGCAAAAAAGGATTCTGTGTACAATATTTTGGTATCCCTCCCCCCCTTTCTTTTTTACCGATTAAAATGAAGGCTTTATAGCTTTGATAAACTACTACAAGTTTTGGAAAGAAATCTCCGATTTCTTTCCGTATTTTCCTCGCATGTCTGCTGTGATTTTCTTTCCTTTTCTTGCAGGTACTTGCGAAAAATCCGACAATGGAAGGGTTGCTGGCGTCGATGGAGGCCTGAAGTTTGGTGATGGTGTCGGTGAGGCGCTGATTACGGAAGCGAAGCCTTGAGTGATGGCCTTGATTGAGAAGCCGGACATACGCTCCCCGAATCTTCCAGAAGCAGTTGCGGCGCAAGGGAGCAGAGCTAGGGTTGGAAACCCTAGCTGGAAATTTTGGGTTTTGGGCCTAGTTCATTTTGAGCCGTTGTATTGGGTCAAAGGGGTAATGGGCATAGGATAGGCTTTCGGGGTATTTGGGCTACCGGGTGTAACAGGTCTATTTGGGTTTTAACTCTTGGGCTGTAAAGGGACTGTTTAATAAACATTTATTTATTATTATTTAATTTTTGGTTTTGGATTTCAAGGCCCGGTCAAATTTGGGTTATTACAATGTCAAATTTAATATTTTATCAATTCAATCCTTTAACTAAAAACTAACCAAAATCACTTTACAAAATAGTCCTATTTTAACTATCAAACTTAATAATCTATCATCAAACTTCAAAAACACTAAAAATTCATCAATGGCATAATTCAAAAAATTTAATAGTTTCACATATTAGTTATTGGGATAGCTAAATAAACATATCTATAAAAGCTTTGTATAGGAATCCAAAAAGAAACAATCCAATTGATCAAGCTGCACAATGAGGATCATATCGATACAATTTTGCACTTCTCGACCAATCTAATCTGTTTCGTTATTCTAAGTGGTTATTCTATTTTAGGGAATGAAGAACTTCTTATTCTTAACTCTTGGGTTCAATAATTCCTATATAATTTAAGCGACACACTAAAAGCTTTTTCTATTCTTTTATTAACATATTTATGTATAGGATTTCATTCGCCCCATGGTTGGGCGCTAATGATTGGCTCTATATACAAAGATTTTGGATTTGCTCATAATGATCAAATTATATTTGGTCTTGTTTCTACTTTTCCAGTCATTCTAGATACAATTTTTAAATATTTGATCTTTCATTATTTAAATCGTGTATCTCTGTCACTTGTAGTTATTTATCATTCAATGAATGACTGAAAAATGATTCGCCGAAACATCTCCCGACTGGGTCTCAACTATTGGTAAAGCAGTCATACTTCCTTAACCTAACTGATAACTTGATTTAGCGGCTCTTTCTAAAAGGCGCGAATGCAAATATAAAACATCTCCTGGATAAGCTTCACGACCCGATGGTCTTCGTAATAGAAGAGACATTTGGCGATAAGCCTGTGCTTGCTTGGAAAGATCATCATAAATGATTAAGGTCTGTCGTTCATGATACATAAAATATTTAGCCAAAGCAGCTCCTGTATAAGGAGTGAGGTATTGTAATGTAGCTAGGGAATCTGCCGTTTCGGCTACCACAATGGTGTACTCCATCGCTGCCCTTTCTTGGAAAGTGATCACTATCTGAGCCATAGAAGACGCTTTTTAACTAATAGTTACATAAACACATATTACATTTTGCCCTTGCTGATTGAGAATCGTATCCGTGGCTACTACTATTTTACCGGTTTGTCTATCCCCAATAATTAATAAGCTACAACGATCTCAAAAACATAAAAATTACGAAAAAAAATAATTGAGGGACTTATGTACAAGGAAATGAATAGCAGAATCTTGATGGTTTGAGAATGGCTTCCCAAGGTTTTTTTTATTTCAAAAATTTGGTGAAGAATTTTGGTGGAAGATGATGTTTTTATTTTTGTATATTTTATTTAACTTATTTTATTATTTTACATTTTACTTAATAAAAAAATTCATCTAAAACTTCCACCTACAGTCCATAATACTAAATTATGGTCTATTTACAACATAAAACCTCTCACTTTTACTTTTTAAGCCATTTAATTAAGAAAAATCAATAGCAAGTAACTTTTGCAACTTTTACGATTTAGTCCTTTTTACTTTATTAACTATCCAAAAGTTAAAATTTTTGGACCAAATTTAAATACGCCTATATAATCACTTAGCAAATATTTAATAAAATATTTACAGAATCGATTTATAGAAATAAGGTTTCGATACCTTATTTTTCAAAACCACATGACTTTAGGGACAAACCACTTGTATTTGACTATTCATTCAATTAGCAAAATTTATCATATCAAAATTCAATAGTATACTATATTTGACTCGTAAATATCAAAAAAAAATATTTACAGACTCACTCGTCGAATTTGTGGTCCCAAAACCACTGTTTCCAACACTACTAGAAAACGAGCTGTTAAATTTCACCTATATGTGTTCTTTACTTTCTACTATTTCAATTATACACAAAGATTTAAGTTTAGATCTTGTTAGTACAAATATCCGGTGAGAAAAATCTCGTACACACGAACGAAACTCGAGCAGAAGAAGAAATGGGATAAGGCTCCAAAGCGTGTATAAAGCCACTATCTTTAAGGTTATATTCGCCCCCACCTATCTTCGGTGTGCAAATGAGTTTCAAGAAAATTAACCTCAAGGATACAAGGAAGCCAATGGCTATTTGCGTTTTGCACTGACGAGAATAGCCCACTACACACTGAGCAATGTATGACAAGGAACTAAATTTCTATAAAGGATTTCTGCAGTAATACTTTATAGAATAATCTAATAATATTAGAAAATGAAGGAAAGAAAGAAAGAATATTAGAATTTGTTGGTATGATTTCCAAATGAAATCTCATTCCTATTTATAGGAATTTTTATGTCTCTTCATAGAGACATCTTTCTTCAATAGGTGTCTTTCGGAATAATAATATCTTTAAAATAAACACATAATTATTCATTTAATTATAACTATTCAAATAAAATGATTTAAATAGTTATAATTCTTTTTCAAAAAATCAAACAATATATTTTTTTGATTAATTACACACATTCATTTATAGTTATTGGAACACTATAAATATTTGAAAATGTTCCAACAATCTCCCCCAATTTTCAAAATATTTTAGATTTTGATATTCTTGGAAATCAATTTGCATAAATGAAGGTATCTTACGATTGAACCTTTACTTAGTGAAAACATGTTAAAGTTAATCGAAATTGTATGGTAGACTAAGCTTTGAACCAACTATTTCATTTGATTAACCGAACACATCTCACACAATGATTTCAACATCGGTCAATGCATAGTATCTAGGTACACTATTATGGTCATGTGTCTGTGTCCTCTTTTCATGAGTGCTGTCAGAACCAAGCCCTTGAGCTCCTAGAAACGACCATACTTCCACTCACATAGGTAGATCCCATCAAGAGTGTTCCTGTAATTATAACACTCTAACATATTTATGTTATGGGTCCATTAAGAGTACATTACTCATCCTTCCCTTATCATTACGGGTACCTAGCACTTTAATCTTAGGATGGATTTATTTACAATGCTAACAGTCACATACTAATGATGTACTTTGTCTCATTGAACTCAAGACTTGACGTTAAACCAAGCATTGAGTCGAGTTTCCATCATGGGTGACTCTAATTAATGGGCTTGAGTCCCATCCCTTTTGAGGTCCTTTTTATTGTATCTCTAGCAAGACTTTTTGTCAAAGGATCCGCCAAATTTTCACTTGACCTTACATAATTAATAGTGATCACTCCATCAGAAATTAATTGTCGGACATTACTATGTCTTAATCCAATATATCTAGACTTTCCATTATATACTTGGCTATATGCCTTTGCTAGAGTAGCCTCACTATCACAATGGATAGAAATAGGTGAAATTGGCTTAGGCCATAAAGGTACATCATAAAGTAAATTTCTTAACCATTCTGCTTCTTTAGATGTAGTGGCTAATGCAATAAATTCTGCTGCTATGGTGGAATCAGTAATACATGTTTGCTTCTTGGAACCCCAAGAAATGGCTCCTCCACCAAGAATGAAAATCTATGTAGATGCATGATCTTACAAACTTGTAATCCAACTAGCATTCGAATATCTTTCTAAAACTGGAGGATATCCATTATAACACAATCCATAGTTAATAGTTTTCTTTAAGTACCTAAGTACTCTATTCAAAGCTTGCCAATGCAAGCTACTTGGATTACTTGTGTACCTACTCAATTTCCCAACAGCATATGCAATATCTGGTCTTGTACAAGTCATTATATACATAAGACAACCAATTAGACTTGCATATTTCAATTGATCAATTTTCCTACCAGCATTAGATACTAATTTTATTTGAGGATCCATGGGTGTAGATGCTGTATACAGTTGAAAAGATCAAACTTTTTAAGCACTTTTTCAATGTAATGTGATTGTGATAAAGTTATAGTGCTTTCATCTCGGGTTATTTTAATCTCAAGAATAACATCTGTGACACCCATGTCCTTCATAGCAAAGTTGTTTGACAAGAATTTCTTTGTGTTTTCTATTTGTTCCAAATCTGTGCCAAAAATGAGCATGTCATTTACATATAAGCAAATTATGACACCTTTTCCATTTTCAAATTTTCTATAAATACACTTATTAGATTCATTTATTTTATAGCCATTAGCTAAAGCAACATTATCAAACTTTTGGTGCCACAGTTTTGGTGCTTGTTTAAGTCCATATAAAAATTTAACAAGCTTACAAACCTTATGCTCTTTTCCTGGAACAACAAATCCTTTCGGTTGTTCCATGAACACTTCCTCTTTCAATTCACCATTTAAACATGCAATTTTAACATCCATTTGGTGAACAGCCAAATTATATGCAGAGGTAAGTGATATTAAGAGTCTAATTGTAGCAATTCTTGCTACTAGAGCATAGGTATCAAAGTAATCAATACCTTATTTTTGTGTAAAACCTTTGGCTACCAACCTTGCTTTAAACTTATCAATGGTTCCATCGACCTTCATCTTCTTTTTGAAGTTCCATTTACAACCTATTGGTTTGAAACCCGGTGGAAGATCAACTAAGATCCAAGTTTGATTTCCCATTATTGAATCTATCTCATCATTTATTGCTTCTTTCCAAAAAGCAGAGTCTTGAGATTTCATTACCTCTTCAAATGTAATAGGATCAGATTTCGTATTATAACAATAAGGTATCTTATTGCATATACTTTCACCTTTTCGTTCTACAAAAAACATAATGAAATCTGGTCCAAAAGCTTTGAACTTTTTAATCCTCTTACTTCTTCTTAATTCTTGACAAGATTCATCATTATTATCAATTTGTTCCAATGGAATCTCATTCTCATTTGTAGAATGAATCAATTGTTGTGGCTGTAATTGTCTTGATATAGAATTAAATCTATTTTCATCAAAAATAGCATCTCTTGATTCAATAACAGTATTAATTGAAATTGAATCATTTGGTTCAATTACCATGAACCTATATGCCTTGCTATTATGTGCATATCCTATAAATATGCATTCAATTCATCTTTCAGCTAACTTTTTACGTTTAGGTGTTGGAACTTTAACAATAGCTCTACAACCCTAAACCTTTAAATAATTAAGGTTTGGTTTCCTTTTCTTCCGTTGTTCAGAGGGGGTTTTTTAGTTTCCTTATTAGGAACTCTATTCAATATATGACAAGCTATTAGAACAGCTTCTCCCCAAAAACCTTGTCCAAGACCTGAATATGATAACATTGAATTTACCATTTCAGTCAAGACTCTATTTTTCCTTTCAGCTACACCATTTTATTGTGGTGTGTAGGGGGCTGAAACTTGATGGATAATCCCAGTGGATTCAAAATAACTTGGATTATAGTATTCTCCACCTCTATCCAATCTTAAGCACTTGATAAATGATTCACACTGAAGTTCAACTTCAGATTTATAAACTTTAAATTTATCAAGTGCTTCATCTTTTGAATGCAATAAATATACATAACAATATCTAGAACAATCATCAATAAAAGTAACAAAATATTTCTTTCCACCTAATGTAGGAGTATTATGCATGTCACATAAATCACTATGTATCAAATCAAACAATTTTGTATTTCTTTTAACCTTAGGGAAAGGGTTTCTTGTAATTTTAGTCAACATACATGTATTGTATTTTCCAATATTATTATTAAAAACATGAAATAAATTTAACTTATACACGTCATTCAATTTCCTATAATTCAAATGACCTAATCTATAATGCCATAAACAAAAAGACTCAACCATATAAGCAGAAGTAGTATTTTTATTCTTATTAATAATATTTAGTTTGAATATACTCTCATACATATACCCTTTCCCTACAAAAATTCCTCCCTTAGACAAAACAAACTTATCTGCCTCAAAAACAAGTTTGAAACCAAACTTATTTAACAGACTTCCAGACACTAAATTCTTTCTAACTTCTGGTACATAATATACATCATTTAAGGTTAAAACCTTTCCAGAAGTGAATTGTAGTTCAACAGACCCTTTGCCTTTGATTGCTGTGGTGGAAGAATTTCCCATGTATAAGACATTGTCATTTTCACATTGTGTGAACTTTGTGAACATGCTTTTGTCTTTGCACACATGTTTGGTTGCTCCGGTATCAATCCACCATGTATTATCATCTTGAGCCATATTAATTTCAGATATCATTGCAATGAAATTTTTGTTATTATCAGCCTTAGATGATGATTTCTTCTTTAAAAATCGACATTCATTCTTGAAATGTCCTGGCTTACCACAATGATAGCATGAGCCCTTTTGTTTCTTTTTGAACTTAGGTGCTCTATCAGTCTGTTTAAACTTTCTCTTGAATGGTTTAGTAGTCTGTACTTCCTCCGTAACATGCACTTTGGCATTTTCAGAATTTAGATTCTGATCTTGCTTTCGATATTCTTCTTCAATACGAAGATGATTTGCCAAAGCCTCAAGAGATATTTCCTCTTTCTTATGTTTTATAATTCTTTTAAATTCTTTCCAAGATGGATGAAGTTTGTCTATTATGGAAGATACAACAATCATTTCATCCATTTTCATATCATATTGCTTGAATTGATTCAGCATCTTTTCAATATCACGAAATTATTCCATAACAGAACGACCATCAACCATTTGATAATTATTGAAACGACTTACAAGAAATTTCTTACTTGTAACATCCTCAGTCATGTATCTTGTCTCCAATTTGTCCCATAATTCTTCAGCGGTGACCTCGTTTTGGTAGGTGTCGAACAAACCTTCAAATAAACCATTCAATATGTGGCTCATGTACATGTAATCAGCATTGTCCCATGTTTGTCTTTCTTGGGTTACAGCAACATATTCGTTTTCAGTCTCGTCAGGTCTTAGAGTATCCAAAACATAAGCAATCTTCAAAGTTGATAATAGGAAGTGCATCTTTTTCTGCCATCGTCAAAAATTGCCATCATCGAAAATTGCCACCATCAAGCCGATCAAGTTTGACAAAATTGGAAGCCAACTCCCTTAGTGTTCCATTTTCATGAGTTGTGGTAGTCATCATGAATTATAACCTTAAAATTGTTAGTACAAATCTCCGGTGAGGAAAATCTCTTACACACGAACGGAACTCGAACAGAAGAAGAAATAGGATGAGGCTCCAAGGCGTGTATAAAGCCACTATCTTTAAGGTTATATTCGCTCCCACCTATCTTCGGTGTGCAAACGAGTTTCAAGCAAATTAACCTCGAGGATACAATGAAGCCAATGACTATTTGCGTTTTGCACTGACGAGAATAACCCACTACACACTGAGCAATGTATGACAAGGAACTAAATTTCTATAAAGGATTTCTGCAGTAATACTTTATAGAATAATCTAATAATATTAGAAAATGAAGAAAAGAAAGAAAGAATATTGGAATTTGTTGGTATGATTTCTAAATGAAATCTCATTCCTATTTATAGGAATTTTCATGTCTCTTCATAGAGACATCTTTCTTCAATAGATGTCTTTCTGAATAGTAATGTCTTTAAAATAAACACATAATTATTCATTTAATTATAACTATTCAAATAAAATTATTTAAATAGTTATAATTCTTTTTCAAAAAATCAAACAATATAATTTTTTTGATTAATTACACCTATTCATTTATAGTTATTGGAACACTATAAATATTTGAAAATGTTCCAACAGATCTCACACCTAATTTGAAAACACAAAAAACTTAGTTTGGGAGAGGAGATTAACAATGAACTTTGGAAGGAGAGGGATGTTTTTGAAACCTTGAATCCTTTTGCGTTGAAATTTGATTTGGTAATGGTGCAGAGAAGAACATAAGAGTATTTTTCTTGAAAATTCTCCTAGGTGACAATTCTAGGGTTTGGGTAAAATTGGCTATTTATAAAACTTTCTTTCCCTAATTAAAATAGGTTTTAAGAATTCATGTTGAATTAGGATTATTTTAAATTAAGGACTATATTAAAAAATGATTTTTGGCGTGGGCTAGTTTGAAAATTTGGCTCTTTTATGGGGTAAGTAAGAAAATAAAATATTGTAATATTGTGATTGAAAGGTACACAAGAGGTTTTGAACTTGGGACCTAAGGGTAAGTTAGGGCTTTACCACTAACCTAAAAAATTCATTCTTGATAATTCTTAACACAAATAATTTTTAAGGCATTCTATTTTTTTACCCTATGCTTGTTTTTTTTTTTAAAAAAATACTACATTCTATACCTATTCCTTCTAACCCTTTTTTTGGGATGTGACAACAACGTTGACTGTTTCCATGTCACAATGAAATGGCTTGATTTGGTTTCCCATGTCTCTGTCTTTAATGTTTCGACTTCCTTCCTTTGTGGTCACGACCTCGGCTACAATTCAGCCCTTGAAATGTATCTTCAACCCCCAATTGATCTTATGTAACCATACAATTTTATTTAGATATCCAAAACATAAAATAACGTAAAAGTTAGTCAAAAACCACGCATTTACTACCTAAACTCCTAAAAACACAAAATATCAATAAAATGACTCGATTTTACTTAAAACATAATGAAATATGTGCAAAGGAACAACAAATGAACATGTCAAATTATGAAAGACCAAATTCCCTACACTTACATTTTTGCTTGTCCTCAAGCAAAATCTAGTCTAAACACACCAAGCATGCAAAGACAACCCTTAAACTATGTTGAACACTAAGAAGCATGATAATCAAATATTGAATTTGTATAAGACCTATCTCACATGAACTTAAGATTGATGTTTTGATAACTTAAATACTCTTAAAGTAAGTCTACTTAGTTCACTAAGTTAAAGAACCAACAAACCTAGAGGCAATTCAAATGAACAAATATTAAATTATGTTATCCATAAATATAAATCATATAAATACATAGTAGACACAATAATGCAAATAAAAAAATTCAATAAGCTAATTATAAGCAAGTAAAGAAGAACATATAAAAGAAATGCTTAGGTCACTTGGATCTTCTAAGTTTGTAATGTTCTGAGACTTAGGACCATTTGAATTCAAAGGAAATATAGCTCAAAATGGTTCAAGCATTAGAAACAGTAAGGCAAGTGACATTGTTCCCTATTTATCTCCAATTTTATCTATTAAGTTTTCCTTATTGTTGGAAAAAATTCAGTTTGAAAACGGTTTTCTTACAGAGCGAAATGTGCTGTATTAGTTAGAGGCCATTAAGAGGATTATGAATGATTTAGACTACACTTCTGAACGGAAACTAAAATGTGCAGTCTCTCTACTTCGTCGTATAAATGGTGGCTGATGGTTAATGAGGGTACTCAGCTTGATCGATTCAGTTGGGACTCCTTTAAGACCACCTTCTAGAGTAAGTACCGAGGAGGGGGCGAGTTATGTTGATGCTAATAGGTGTGAGTTTTTGAATCTCACACAAGGTGGCAGATCTTTGGCCGAATTTCTAAGGTTAAGCCGCTATGCTCGAGGCATGGTGGCGTCTGAGTATGAGAGATGTGTTTGGTTTGATGATGGTTTGAGGGATAACTTGAAGGTCTTAATTGCTCCATATAGGGAGCGAGAGTTTGTTGTACTGGTGGAGAAAGCTAAGACCGCTAAGGAAAGAGAGGCAAGAACAAGAGGGAGTCGGAGCCTTCTAGTTCTGTTCTGAGGCCTAAGAAAAAGACCAGATTTGATGGGCCAGTTAGAATGGAGGCACCTGTTGTTCCTACTGGGTTACAACCATGCAGTGACTGTGGGAGACACCATTCGGGCAAGTGCTGGAGGAGGACTGGGGCGTGTTTGGGGCTTATTTGAGGACTGGGCGTATTAGAAAGTGTCCACAGCGTATGGATTAGATGCAAGCTCCAGCTCCGAGTACTGTACAGCCTCAGAGAGCAGTTCAGCAGCCACCTAGGGGCCGTGGATAGGCTAGGGGTGGTAACAGTTGGGGTCGTGGACAGAGAGCACCGGGCAGAGATGCTGGTCAGACTGAGGCGAGACAGCGTACTTTGGTTTATGCTGTACGTCACCGAGAGGATAGAGATACTCCTAACATCATCACCAGTATGTTCTTTATATTTTATATACCTTACTTTGCTCTGATAGACATAGGATCTACTCATTCCTATACGGCTTGTTCTGTTTTCGAAAATCTGGGGTTATCGGTTAAGAGTAATTCTAGTGAAGTTACTGTGATAAGTTCGTTAGGATAGTCTATTCAGGTTAGTAAACTGTATAAGGATGTCCCGTTAGAGGTGCAAGGGGAGATATTTCTGGCTAATTTGATGGAGCTTCCATTTGGGGAGTTCGACCTAATTTTAGGTATAGATTGGTTGGTAGAGCACTGAGTCAGTTTGGACTGCGTGACTAAAAGGATGGTTCTAAGGATTGAGGATGATAGAGAATTAGTTGTAATTGGTGAGCGTCGAAATTATTTGTCTAACGTGATCTCCATGCTGGTGGCTGAGAAACTGGTCCTGAAAGGGTGTGAGGTGTATTTGGCCTATGTGAGTGTTTCTGGTTCTAGGGACTCTTTTGTTGGGAACATCAGAATAGTAAAGTGTTTCTGGTTATTATCGGCATTTTGTGTAGGGGTTCTCTCTGATTGCAGCTCCTCTTACTAAGCTTTTGCGTAAGGGTGTCCCTTTTGTTTGGACTGATGCACAGCAAGCGAGCTTTGAGAAGCTCAAGTTTGTTCTGACTCAGGCTTTTATTCTGATATAGCCTGAATCTGGAAAGGAGTTTGTAGTATACAGTGATGCGTCGCATGTTGGTTTGGGTTGCGTTCTGATGCAAGATAGTAAAGTTGTGGCCTATGCATCCCGACAGCTTAAGACGCATGAGGCAAATTATCTGGCGCATGATCTCAAGTTGGAGGCAGTAGTTTTTGTGTTGAAAATCTGGAGACACTATCTTTATGGTGAGAGGTGTATCATCTGGAGACACTATCTCAGGTATCTCCTTACTTAGAAGGAGTTAAAGCATACGTAGTATCGTTGGATTGAACTGCTTAAGGACTATAACTGCAAGATGGAGTATCATCTGGGTAAAGCTAATATGGTAGCCCATGTTCTAAGCCGTAGAGCGATAACTGATTTGAGGGCGATGTTTGCTCGCCTTAGTTTGTTTAATAATGGGAGTCTGTTAGCCGAGTTCACCTACAATAATAGTTTCCGGGCTAGTATTCAGATGGCACCTTACCAGGCTTTGTATGGTTATAAGTGTCATACTCTATTATGTTGGACTGAGTTAGGTGAACGTTGGGTTTTGGGTCCTGAGTTGGTTTCCAAAATAGAGGTTAAGGTTAAACTGATTCGGGATCATCTGAAAGCAGCTTCTGGCAGACAGAAATCTTATGCAGATCTGAAGAGACGTGAGGTTGAGGACTCTATGGGGGACTTTGTGTTTCTTAAAGTCTCTCCGTGGAAGAAGGTTTTGAGGTTCGATCGTAAAGACAAGTTGAGCCCTAGGTTTATTGGACCATACCTGATTCTGAAGCATGTGGGACCAGTTGTTTATCAGTTGGAGTTACCCCTAAACTGAACCGTATTCATGATGTGTTCCACATCTCGATGTTGAGGCGATACCGTTCTGATCCATCCCCTGTTGTCTCGATTGAGGAGATTGAGGTTAGGCCAGACTTAACTTTTGAGGAGGAGCCGGTTTAGATTCTGGATCTAGATGTTAAGTTCTGGGGAAAAATTCCATTCCTTTAGTGAAGGTGCTATGGCGAAATCATAGCACTGATGAGGCCACATGGGAACTTGAGGACTTGATGCGTCAGCAGTATCCTCATCTGTTCTGACCAGGTAAATTTCGAGGTCGAAATTTCTTTTAGGAGGTAGAGTTGTAACGCCCTAATATTTTTGTTTCTGTTTCTGTGACTGTTCCACACAACTATGTAACTACTTCAGTGGTTAAGTGTTCTGGGTGTGTGTGAGAGGTCTCAAGTTCAAGTCTTACCTTTAGAAATTTTGTTTATTTTTAGAATTAGGCCCTATCTTTGTTCAGTGGGTTTATATTTATTTGTCTGTAATTTCATATCAGAATGGGCCTACTTGTTTGGTGGTTGAGTGAGTGTTAAGGTGATGGAGGTCCTGTGTTGGAATCCCTGCGCAAGCATAGGTATTTATTTTTGCTCGGTTCTGCGTAAGTGTTTCAGTGTAGTTGGAATTCTGAGTAGTGAAATAGTGGGGAGGAAATTAGGGGATTCTGATATTATCTAATCTTAAACTGCTTTCTTTTCTCTTTTTCAAAATTTCATCTTTCTTCAAAAGTTCCCAAAAGTCTGACGTGAACTTTTCTTCTTCCTGCTTTTTGCCAATTTCTCGTTCTGTTTCTTGTCGTCAAATTTGTTTTGTCTTTCTATCTATTGCCGAATTTCTGCATTTCATTAGTTCAGTGCTTTTCATGTGATACCAGTAAGTTTGGTGGTGCGATTCTTGTTTTGACTGAATGAATCGTTTGTTAATAGAATTCATTTTTTGTTTAGGAGAGGATCAAGGGGTTGGGGGCTGCTGATCGACACCTTAGTAGTGTGAAATAGTCGTTCGTTCGAAGGTAAGGGTTTTGGTAAAGTAAAGGGGTGCCTATTTCGATATGGTTCAGTGTAGTCACACTTTTTAAAAGACTAATATGATCAATTTGTTGGACGATTATAGGTTCTGGTGGTCTTGGAACTGCGCTTTCTGCGAAAACGTACTAGGTGTGTACCTGAAACGCCGAAAAAGGGGATTCCGTGAAAGCCAAAATCATAATCTATCGATGCCACAAGGGCGTGTGGTCACTCGTGTGGTAGGCCGTGTGTGACAACACAGCCGTGTGATCAACGAAGGCTAGGCCGTAAGTAGGACACGGCCATGTGATGGTCAGAGTGTGACCGTGTGAGCCACACGGGCTAGGTGAAATTGGACGTGTGGGCCACCCAGACGTGTGGGCCCATACGGGCATGCTACATAGGCGTATTGTATCTGGGCCAAGCTGTGTGATCCACATGGGCAAGGCCAATCTGGGCGTGTGGGCCCATATGGGCATGTGAGCGCATTGTACTGAAATTCTCTGTAGGGTCACACGGGTCATCCTAATCGACTGTGGGCCTATCGTAGGGTCGGTAAATGCTATCTAACCCTAAAACCTAGTGATCTGTTAGATTGAAATATGATTATGAGCATGCCTATGTTTGTTTATCTGTTTATGAAAGCATGTTAAGCATGATTTATCTGTTAATTCTGTATGCATGATCTATTATTGTGATTAGGCTGGGATGATGTTTATTGGAGGAACTATTCGGAAAGGCAGATTATGCCTAATATCTGGCAGTACAGATGCATTATATCTGATCTGTGCCGCATCGGTACAGCGTGGTGTGTAAAGCTGGGTGGGTGTTTTAAACCCCACATGGTGTGTACGGATGGTCGAAGATGGTATGTAGAGGATAGGGGTAGGATTTGATATCTGATTTAGGTATCTGTATCTAAAATGGGCTCAGACCCGAATCTATATTTGTTTCTGACATGGGCTTAGGCCCGATTGTAAATCTGTCTGATTGTGATATTCTGTATGTGTACATGCTTAACTCTGCTGGGTTACACACTAAGTTTACGTAAACTCACCTTTTTTCTGTTTGTCTGTACAGGTAACCTATAGTCTTAGGCGGGTCAGTGTAGCGAAGGACTCAACAGTGACCACCTATTTTACTATATTATTGTGTTTTTGGGTTATTAAGTTTTGGCATTGAAGTTGTATTTTCTAGGACTCTGGACTCTTTTAAAATTTTGACGTTGGTTTTGGGTTTTGGTTTTCACTTATTTATAACGGTGATGGTTTTCTAAAATCTTGAACTGATTTTCTGGACATAACTTTTTTTTACAAGCGTCCGCTACAAACACATTTTATCTCCAAATGATTAAATAAGAGAAAGCTTTGAAATTAATAATAACTTTAAATGCTAATGAACTGGAAAGGTTTGGGGTGTTACACATTCTCCCAATATGATCATATTTTATCTCATGATAACCATTACATCTTCCTTCATGAAAGTCAATTATTATCAAATAGTAATCAAGTCATTACAGAGGCGAATGACTTATGGCCACGTTACTTTTCATCAACCAAGTAATGCTAATAAGAGGATATCATTTACTCATTTATCAGGTTATGAATTCTACTGTTGTGAATGACACTACATACTGCAGAAGTTGTATACCCAAAGCACTATCTTTTAGTCCCTTATCTATTTGAACTCAGACTTTTAATTGCATCAAAGTATATGAGTCATGCATACATAGTCCATCATATACTTAGGATTTAGGAATGCCACACTATGAAGGTCACAAGTGAATAAATCCCTAAACAGATTCAAGATCTATTATTCTTGGGTCTAGTTCGATGTAATGCCAGTCCAGTCAGTCACATCTATGTCTCTATCTTCTGGGAGTCATCCGTTCCGATGCCCAAGACAAAGCATTTCCTTAATTGGACTTGATAAACGACATATTAGTCTTTCAATCAGTTTGCTCATTTCCAATTAAACTAAGGGCTAGTTTAGACATGTCTATTTTAGACATAAAATAAAATGCTTTTGAGAAATGAAATGTCTATTTAAGACATGTTATTATCAAGTAACAAATATGCATTTAAATAATATTTAAATTAGTTAATATTATTATATTTTAGTAAAAATATAAAAATTTTATTATAACTTGTTAATATTTTAATATATGAAATATAAATTTTAAATATTTTTAAGCAGTAAATATTAATTATTTATAAAATTTAATTAGAATATATAAACTATATCTTAAACATTTAAATATAACAACTAAATATTTGTAATTAGTATTTTAAAAAATATATTTTATTTTAATTAATGATTTTAACACATTCGTAATTAAGCACCAAGAAAAAAAAGAGGGAAATTACTATATTATTGGAGGGGTGAAAAAGTATTTAAGCAAAAAGTACTTTTGGGAGAGGAAAAGTTAAAAATTTTAGCTTCTCCTTTTCAGAAGTGCTTTTGAAAAGTACTTCTGAAAAGCAAAAAATTTTAACCAAAATCAGCTTGTTTACAATAACTTTTCTTCCAAAAGTGCTTTTTGAGCCAAAAGTGCTTTTTTAAGCACTACTAAACAGGTCCTAAGGACATGTTTAGGTCTGTCTACTAATACAAGTTGATTTTTCGTATTATGATCCGGTCACGTAATATTGCTTAGTATTAGTTTAAACATTATACAACCAGTGAGCTAATATTTTCTTCTATTTTTCTTTGCATGGAAAAACCGCATGAGGACAATTATACAAATTATATTAATGTGATTCATGAATTTGTTTTATTAACAAATTAGTTTGAAAAAATTACAAGTTTTCAAATGAATATACTACATTTAGGGCACCAAATCCAACATTTATTTCTCTTTCTCTCACCTTCCTTATCTCTTTAGAGATATGAAAGATATGGTTCAATATTGGTGAGTATAAAAAGCTTGAAAAGAATTTGTGTAGTATAGAAGAGAAAAATTTCTTTTAAGCTCGAAAATATTTTTTTTCATTTAAGCACATTCTAAAAATTTCACTCTTTTCACTCACAATGCTTTTAACACTATTCAGCTTTTATCCACTCATTTTTCTTTTAACCCTCACAATGCTTTTATTCACTCAAAGATTTTTCCTTTAAGCGCATTTTAGCAAGAGTCCTATACTCACCATATTGCACCATCTCTTCACTTTCCACTCAAATTCATTTTGAAACCATCAATATGTCTCTACCTAACACTTAATATCTATGGCTTAACGTCTATTCCATGGTCAATTAAAGAATAAGGACAGAGAAGGGTTTGAGTTTCTACTTAGTTTGAGCTTAAAGTTCAATGACAAAGGTTCATCAAGAAAGGGTATAATAAACTCAAACATGAGAAACTAGGGATGCATAGCATAAAGGTAGATTTATTTAAACACTAGTTATTTAAACAATTCATTAGGTCATTCCTAAACATTTCGCAAAACACGATTTCTTTCATGTTTATAATTACACAGATGAATGACAATTGATTCAAGCATTATCTATCTACAAACATCTATATAACCTGTCTATCATATGACACAAAATCAAACATATTTACAAAAAGTAATTACCTCTAGTCTATTATGCAATTTAACAAAGTGAACTAACTAATCCACCTTTAAAAAAAAACAAATTATCTAACATCAATCAAAATTTACATGCTTGAAGTCAACAATACATAATTCAATATCCACATCCAATAATGCCAATATCAACATAATCCAAGCACCATGCAATTCAAACACAAACATACAGAACATAAATATTTTTATATAAAATAAAAGATAAAAAAAGCAAAACGAGAAAACTGTAAATCTATGTACTCCCCCCACCTAGAATATACATTGTCCTCAATTTAAATGAAATAAAGAATAAGTGAACACAAGAAAGCTTTCCTAAAAAGGTTCAATCCTTGCTATCAAATCTGAGTCAAGGTTAACATATGCTCCAAATGAACAGAAGAATACCTAAAAAAAAAAAAAACACAACACTCCAGCAAAATAACATAAACACTAATAATGTTAAAGTAAAAATAAAACAAAAAAAGAATAAATATAAAAATTATTCAAGTTAAAAAATAATAAAATAAATAAAAACTTCCTCAAATGTCATTAAAATCATAACAACCTGATTTTCAGTGGTGTCAGAAATGACGGTTTCAGAACCCCATTTCCATAGTTTGAGTCTGTAAAAACTAAATATTAATATTTAAGAGGTTAATATAGATATATATTTATATATATTCAAGTTTGGTCTAGTAATTTTACAAAATTCATAGTTAATTAAGGTACAATGATTGAATTGTAAAAGTTTATCGCCAAAGGACTATATAAATAATTAGACCATTTTTAAATGGTCAATCGGTGGTAGATTTTGATAAAACCCACTAAAATTTGTTAATTTAGCTGATTTTTTGTTAATTAAGGTTAAATTAATTAATTAATTAATTAATTAATTAAAAGTTTAATTAAACTATATAAGACAAATTAAAAAGAAATAAAGGCCATTTTTTTTCTTCTATCCATCTTCACTGAAACAAAAGAGAAAGAATAGGGTTTAAAGCTTGAAAATATTTTTTCCCTTAAATTGGTAAGTTATTAAGTCATTTTTCTTGTGATTTTTATGTTTTTGCGGTCATGGGAGCTTGATTTAGCTAGCTCATGTGCCACTTTATGAAACTGTTAAAGTTTTTGAAAGTTGCCATTGTTGATTTCTTGAAGAAATTGTCGTTAAATTGATAGATTTTAAGCTTAGATGTAAAAAAGGACTACATTATAAAATTTAATTTTTAGTTTTGTTCAAAAGGATCCAAGTGTATAAATTGTGAAATTGATGTGAATTATCTATAATAATATATAGTAGAGGGTCTTAGAAGGACGCGATTGAGATTGATGTTGAAACCAAAGCTTAAATTTGAAAGATATTGTTATCTCGAATTTAGGGACTAAATTGAATAAAATTAAAAAAATTAGGGGCATTCACAAATAAAATTAAACAGGGTCTATAATATTATAAAAATGTTTGGTATTGATAAATCGAATTGAATAATTGTATAGATCGAGAATTGAACCAAACTGAGGATAATCAGGGAAAAGGAAAAATTGTGTTATAGTCCTTAAAGATACAATTGCTTGCTATTTTTCCTGGTAAGTTCATATGGTATAATTGTATTTTAAATTGGTATGTATTTTAATTATAAATATGTGTGTGTTTGGTTTTAATTTGAATTGTTTGTGAATTGATACAAAAAGTGAGATATGGACTAAATTGTAAGGAAATGAATATATGTGTTAAAAATGCTTAGGTGAACTTAGTAAAGGTTAGGTTATGTTTGAAATATCAATAGGGTTATATGTGCACTTGAAAAAGAATTGTGATTGTACGGAGATCATTACAGTGTATATTGGGATCCAACATTTGTTGCATATCATAAAGTATTATATGTCTCTGTGGAGACCTTGGTGTGGTGGAGGGACGTATTATTATACGATTATTCATATGATATCCTATGGGATTTTTACTTTGGTGCCTTGGTGTGGTGTAGTTACTGGCTAGACTAGCAATTTGGTATGGTATAATTACTCGTGTATCCAAATCTATTCACCAGAGTTCATCGGCCTAAATGGTTAATGGAAAGTGAAAAATGGCAATGATATGATATGAGTTTGATACCTAAATGGTTAAATGTTGATTGGATTATGATAATGGTATTGAAATGTTGATTTTATATGAATTGGATTGCTATATGTTTTGAGTTACTGTATTAAGTGGTTATATGTTAAAGTCACCTTATTTATATGTGATTTGCTATGTTTAGCCAACTTGTCAAGCTAAATAGCTTATTCTGTTTAATTGTAAAATGAGGTAATTTTCTGTTTAATGCTTATGAACTTACTAAACATCTTATATGCTTACCCTATTTGTTTTTTCTTTTCCTTGTAGATCACCTTGCAGAACTTGTCACGTAGGATCGATTGGAAGATCACACTATCCTATCATTGAATTGGTAGCTTTTTGGTCATTTTGAAACTAAAGTTGTGGCATGTATATAGAAGATGTCTTAATGTGATTCTAATGTATGTAAGTGTTTTGGTATGTGTAGAAAAAAATATATAAATGCCATGTTGAGTTTTGATAGCTTGTGACGAGTTTATAACATGAAATTGGTTAAATTCATGAATTTGAAATGTTTGGTAATTGGTGGAAATGGAAAAGCTTGAATGGCATGTTTGAGGTATGCATAATGAAAAGTTAATAGCATGAAAGTGATCATGGTTGAGAAATGTTGAGATAACTTGATAAATAAGTGAATGAATTGAAATCTATGCACTTTGGAATATGTTGTATTATGTGGTCTAGTTTTTTGTTGATGATAGGTTGTTCTAATGTTTAATAGCCATAGTTGAATGAATGTATATTATATAGGTGTTAAAATGAGAATGGTTTGGTATGTTTTGGTGGGATTATGTATGAGTTTTAATCTGAATTTCACAAGTTGATTGGTTATTGAATAGGTTATTTGAAAATTTTTGAAACAAGTACTATTTGGTTCATTTTTTTACCAAAACAGTATGTCATGTCACCATGTTGAGCGATGGTTGTCACAATGAGCTCCAAACTCAAGCCATGGCGTGACGTGGAACCTCATCGTCACAATGAGGAACCCCCTCACATCATCGCAACGTCAATATAAAGTTCTTTAGTTGTTACAAATTGGTCCTTGTTCCATCTTGGGCTAACTTAAAGCATTCGCAGGCTCATATAAGACCTGAGAAAGATTGTATAACATATCTATTACATGTTTGCATGATAATGTTTCAGATTGAATGTTAAACGATTGTATTTGCTTCGGTATTGACTGTAGCATCCTATAGCTTGAACCCGGCGATCAAGTCGAGCAAGGGGTTTTACAAAAATAATCATTATCAAACTTGTTCGTGCTATCATCATTTTCTTCGTTGGAGATGATCATTTTTCCTTATCTTTACTCTATGAGGAATTTACTGTCTTTGAAGCTCGTGGAGTGCCAAACAGGTCATAGATGGTGATCCCTTTCTCTTTTGGTATTGAATGTATACCACCACTCAGTACCAAAGTGGGCTGTTGTGTTGGGGGTGATAGAACTGTAGGATCAACACCAGAAGAAGCATGGCCAAAAGGACATCTCTAGACCATGTCTCTCAATGTAGTGGGTCACTAGCGCCTCGAGAGTGACCATGAACTATGTCAAATACTTAATGTAAACTTGCATGTTGGGGTCTCTACTCATCGGAGCTGCAAGAGTTGCTTTCTTTCGCCACGCCTCAGTGACATAGGTCTCAAATCTTCTATGGGTTTCTTGAGTCCATGATCCAAGTAAACTCCTTATGCTCAGCTACACTCTCATTGTGCTCCTCAACTTGCATGTTTATTGCAAAATTATTCATAAATAACATCATTGATGATGCCTTTTGGAGGACAAGTTGGTTCATCTAGATCTATCTCCACACCTGCTTGTTGGCACTTCTTTGTAATCAAATCTGGAAACGAAATTCCCCTTGCATGGCCATCGGTGCAATGCCGTATGTTGTGTAAATTTGGTCACCCATATTTATCTATTCCTATTGTAAAATGGTATACAAAAGCAAAACATTTTCACGGGTAACTTCTGTGACATGTTAAGTAGGGAATAATTTGGCACTGATAAATAACATCCACATTTTTGCAATAAAAAAACATAATTGATAATTTCACACAGAAACAAAATTTGGTTTATATAGGAAATAATTAAAAGACTAAAGTGACCTTCATGTTATTACAATACTTAGGACTTCAATTTGAAAACTGACTACGAAATGCCCTTAAATGCAAGTCAGCGCGCATTGAAATCATTGTGACATCGCGACATTAGTCGCTCCTTGTTACAACGTGAGGTTGCGAAGTCGCAATGTCGGCTGTTTCCACATTTTGAAGAGATGGCTTGATTTTTTTCTCCTATGCATTTGTCTTCAATGTCACGACTCCCTCGCTTTGTGGTCACAACCTCGACTGTAGTTCAACCCTTGAAATGCATATAACCACACAACTTTATTTAGATATCCATAACATAAAATGACGTAAAAAATACTCAAAAATCACAAATTTACTACCTCAACTCCTGAAAACATAAATTATCAATAAAACGACTTGGTTCTACTTAAAACATGTTACAATGGATGCAAAGGAACAACAAATAAACATGTCAAATTATGGCAAATCAGGGGCCTAACTGAGTGTAACAATTTTTTTCTTATTAAATGAATAATAGAATGGGTCCCATAGTGTACGTCTTTTGCATATTGGATGAGGATGATCTTCTTAATGACAATTTGCCACGTCACACTAGTGGACAAAAGGACCTTTACCATAAATACCTTGATCAACAATGAAAAAAGGGCCAATTCCCTACACTTTAAATTTACTTTGAGTAATTACTTTCTCAACCAGCTTGTCATCTTGTCCCTGTATCAACTCTCGGCCTTTTTAGGTGAACCAGCCTCCACAACACCACCTTGATCTCCTCCTTGTTGTAAATTATATCAACAATTTGTGAGGTGAGTGTGGACTGAAGAATGCCTTAAAATTAAAATGATGTTACTCCCAATCCCCTAAAAAAAAAACAACAACACCAGCCCTTCCAGTTCTTCCACCCTAGTAATCGATAATGATGGTGTTAAAGTTGAACTCCCTTCAACCCAAACCCAAAATTTTAGCACTAAAACAAAAAAATTGTCTAGATATTACTCCCATGATAGCCTTATCTCAGCTCATGAATGTCTTCAGTATCTCTCTGGCCTTACCTTCACTCCCTAACACCCTATCTTGTCGTACTACACCACAAGATCCCAGAGATGCCCTTTTAAAACAACTACTTTCTTGTTTGGCTTCCCAACCCCAACCCATTACCATAGTTGTCCTACCAGATCAAGCCTCCAAACAGCAGCAACTCCCTGGTTCCTAATGTTTGTAATGCAAAAATATGGCCGTTGGAATATCACCGTTACAATATGATCGTTGGAATATGATCGTTGCAATATAAACATTGAATTTTTTGGACAAATTTGCCCCTTTGAGAATCCTATAAATAGGATTAATTTCTCCTCATTTTTTACAAGCAACAAAAATTAGAGCCTCCATCACTCTTCTCGTCTCCTTCATCCTTCTTTGTTATTTTACTAAAAATTACATTATAGGAAGTTTTGTATAGGAGTTTGGGTTTTTAGCGGGACCATTGTGACCCCTTCAAATTTTCTAGGAATTGATCCTAGTGTCCTTTTTTCCGACCAAATTTTTCGACCAAATTTAAAATTATTTTTTATCTTATTTCCCGTAAACTTAACGTAACAACCCATTTTTCAGTGGTGTCAGAAATAATGATTTCGGAACCACAGATTCGACGAGTAAGTTCATATAATTTATATTTAAATTATACGAGTTAATAGTAATTTTTTTTATATTGGATTTTGATTTGATGATTTTAAACAGTTGAATTAAAAGTTACTGTAAGTGATTGGGTTTAAAAGTTAAGTGGTTATTGAAAATGTAACACCCCAAACCTGATCTAGATGTTATGGCCGAATCCGGAAGTGTCACGTGAAATGGGTTGAAAAACCGTTGTCGTTAAGTTAAAACCATTCTACTTCATTAGCCTTTAACGCTATTATTAATTTCAAAACTTTCTTTCATTTAATCATTTAGAGATAAAACGTATTTGTAGCTGAAGCTTCTAGAATCGTTGAGTTTAGAAAACCGTTTGAGATTTTAGAAACCCTTGCTTTTGGTAAACCATATAGTTATAAGTAAGTAAAAGCCAAAACCCAAACCATCGTCAAACAGTTTAAAAGAGTCCAGAGCCCCAGAAAATACAACCTTAATTCCAAAACTTAATAACCATAAAACAAAATAAAAACCGTAAAAATAAATGGTCACCATCAAGTCCTCCGCTGCACCGATTAGCCTAAGACCGTGGATAAAATGTACAGACAAACAGAGAAAGGGTGAGTTTATGTAAACTCAGTATGTAACCTAACAGAATTAAGCATGTACACATACAGAATATCACCAATCACACAGATTCATATTCGGGCCTGGGCCCGTGTCAGATACATATACAGATTCGGGCTAGAGCCTATTTCAGATGCAGACATAGTTACAGATATGCAAATCAAATATCAAATCCTACCCCCATACTTTACACACCATCTCTGACCATCCTTGCACACCATGTGAGGTTTAAAACACCCACCTAGCTGTACACACCACGTTGTACCGATGCAGCACATATCAGATATAATACAGCCATTTCAGAACACTTCCTTTAATATACATCATCCTACCCCAAACACAGTAACAGAACATGCATACAGAATTAACAGATAAATCATGCTTAACATGCTTTCATAAATAGATAACAGATAAAAAAACATAGGCATGCTCATAGCCATATTTCGGTCTAACAGATCACTTGGTTTTAAGGTTAGATAGCATCTACCGACCCTACGGTAGGCCCATAGTATAACACTCCCAACCCGTATCCATCGCTAGACTAGGGTTAAAGGCGTTACAGGACAAATCGGAACATTTAACATTTATTTCACAATCATCATAGCATCATAGTCATACATCAATACAGAGTCCTTTACATAGGCCAACGAGACCTTAAACACGCTTTAGAAAAGGGTTGGGACAAAACCGAGCTCATACAAAATTTTCAAAAATTAAACATTTTTTAAAGTTAAAGAGGTCACACGCCCGTGTGAACAGGCCGTGTGTCTTACACTACATTAGACACGCCCATTTGTCTAGATCGTGTCAAATTAGGGCATATATACTGACTTAATCACATGGCCACAAGACATGTCTGTGTGCCATGGCCGTGGTCGAAACTAACTTGGGTCACACGGCTAGCCACACATCCGTGTGCCTTGGCTGTGCTCAAGACAGACCTAAAATCGTAGGGTACCCCAGGGGACACATAGCCGTGCAACATAACCGTGTGTCACACACGGCTGAAACACACACCCATGTGGACAAAAAAAGGCCATTTGCACTATTATTTCATCCAATTTGCAACATAACCATGTGTCACATACGGCTGAGACACACACCAATTTGCCACCCAATTTGGGTCAAACCTACAAGCATCAAACCAAGTACATTTGCACTATTATTTCAGCCAATTTCAATACCAAAACATACATAATTCATGCGAAATTATTATTAACCAAATTCAAGCTAATAAACTATATTCAATCACATCAAATCATAAACCAAAGTCATATTAAACCATATGTTTCATAAGTCCAATTTACCTTATCCATTCACATATTAAAACCTTACCAAATTGACCATTTCACTAAGCCATTGAAGCACATCAACACATACCATTTATGAACACAAGCATATACCAAATTCATTCATGATCTCATCCATAACCAAGCCATACCAAATGGCTAGATATACACATCACAAAACATAACCAAATCCTCTAGCCTATACACGTCATACTTCAATATATACATTTTCAAAAGGTACCAAAATATAGTTCGATAGTGTGGTGACGATCCTCGACGATCTTTGACTCCTGATAGCTACGATATCTATAAAATAATGTAAACACACACAAAATAAGCTTTCAAAAGCTTAATAAGCCATATACAAATAAACTTATCATCTAAATCATATAAGCATCATCAATTTGCATATAATCCATAACTAAATACTATCATCAATCATATGATTCATATATATCACATATTTCCAATTCATTTGCACATATTGCATATTTTCTCATACATTTGTTACATATCATCACTTGTTCATTAAGGTACATATACTTACATTTCAACATCAAATATGATATACATTTCAAACATACCTGAACAGGATACTTGTTCACGTAACCTTTCATTTTCTCGGAATGCCTGTTAAACCGTTTGGAATCATAAGGATACGTGAATAGCTCGAAAAGCTCGTACAATGCCAATGTCCCAGACGTGGTCTTACATGTAATCAAATATCGATGCCACTGTCCCAGACAGAGTTTTACACAAAATCAAATACGATGCCAACGTCTCAGACGTGGTCTTACACGTAAATCATAAGTTGATGCCAATGTCCCAGACGTGGTCTTACACAAAAACACATATCGGATCCTATGTCATGACATATGTATCCTAACTATTCATAAGGTTCGTACGGGGCTTTTTGGACATTGAAACTTTGTCGATACTTTCTCAGATATCTCATTCTCAACACATATAATCATTCAACATTGTACAAAAGCATATAATCAATCATAATTCAATTCAAAATACATTAATTTGTATATAGACTTAACTTGTACTGATTCGGATAGACGGAATCAGCTACTCCACAACTTTCGACTTTCCTCGATCTAATTCTATTTTCTTTAATTCTTGATCTTTATAAATTCAAATTTAACTCTTTTATTCACCAAATCATTCAAATCAATCCGCAAACACACATTTAGGGCATTTTACGAATTAGCCCTTATATTTTCATATTTTTGCACTTTAGTCCCTAAGCACAAAAATCACAAAATACAAAAAATTTGCATATACTTATGCTTAGCTGAATGTTCATAGCACTCATACAAATCCACACATTTTATTTATTTTACATTTTAGTCCTTCAATTTACAAATTTCACAATTTAGCCCGAATTACTCAAATTCATTAAAAATTTAAATACAAAATATGTTAACCCAAAACAAATCTTTCATTTACTAACATCAAACTTCATAAAACTCATAGTTTCATCAATGGCTCAACTCAAAATCATCAACAAAATTAGAAATTAGGGCATGGGTTTGATAGAATACAGTGCAACGATTACAAAAACACATACCTAATTAGCCAAAATGAGTGTCGAAACCCTAGTAAGCTTTTTCTTTTCTTTTTATTTTTGATTTTCGGCAATATGAACACTAAAGAACCAAATTTTATGTTTTGTTTTATTAAATCATAAATTAATTCCTCAATTACCATTTTACCCTTACATTTTAAACATTTCAAACATTAACATTAAGGTCATTAATGTCCACTCATATGTTCAATGGTCAAATAACATAATAAGGACCTCTCATTTTAAAAAAAACATAGCAAATAGACACTTTAACAAATAGAAGGCCACTTTTACATTTTAAGCGATTAGGTCCTTTTAACAAATTGAACACACAAACGATCAAATTTTCGTACGAAATTTCACACATACTAATTCACATATAATAAACACAAAAAATATTATTTAAATATTTTTTTGACTCGGATTTACGGTCCCAAAACCATTATTCCGACTAGGTTCTAAACCCGACTGTTACAATTCTCCCCCCTTAAGCATTTTCGTCCCCAAAAATCTTATCATTGAATAGATTCTGATATTGCTGTCTCATAACATCTTCGGGCTCTCAGGTTGCCTCTTCGACTCCATGTCGATGCCACATCACTTTTACTAACGAAATTTTCTTATTTCGCAATTCTTTAACCTCACGAGCTAAGATACGGATTGGTTCTTCTTCATAGGTCATATCAGACTGAACCTCAATCTCAAACGGAGGAATTACATGCAAAGGATCGGATCTGTATCGTCGAAGCATCGATACGTGAAATATATTGTGAATCATTTCTAGCTCAGGTGGCAACAATAATCTATAAGCAGCTGGCCTGATACTCTCAATAATCTCATACAGCCCGATGAATCTCGGACTCAATTTGTCTTTTCTGCCAAATTCGAGTGCTTTCTTCTACGGGGATACTTTCAAAAACACTTTTTCACCAATCTCAAATTCAATGTCTTTTCGTTTCAAATCCGCATAAGATTTTTGACGATCAGAAGCTGCTCTCAGACTATCTCGGATTACTTTTACTTTTTGTTTAGTCTCTTTTATCAAGTAAACCTCGTGTATCTTATTCTCACTGAGTTCTGACCAATACAAAGGTGTACGGCATTTGCGACCATATAAGGCTTCGTAAGGTGCCATTTTAGTGCTCGATTGAAAACTATTTTTATAAGCAAATTCAATCAAAGGTAAATATTGTTCCCACGTACCTTCAAACTCAAGAATGAAATATTTCAACATATCCTCGAGAATCTGAATAATCCATTCAGATTGACCATCCGTCTGCGGGTGTAAGCAGTACTGAAGTGCAATTTTATACCCAGAGCATCTTGTAATTTCTTGCAAAATCGCAATGTGAATCTCGAATCTCTGTTTGAAACAATAGGTAATGGCACACCATGCAATCTCACAATATTGGAAATATATAACTCAGCTAATTTATCAAGCAAGTAATCGGATCGTACAAGAATAAAATGGGTTGATTTCGTCAATTGGTTAACCATAACCCAGATAACATCTTTCTTTCTCAGAGATAGGGGCAAACTCGAAACAAAATCCATCGTCACTCTATCCCATTTCCATTCCGAAATCATAATCGGTTGTAACAAACCAAATGACACTTGATGTTCAGCTTTAACTTGCTGACAGATTAAGCATTTTGCAACAAATTCAGAGATATCACGCTTCATACCAGGCCACCAATAAAGATGTTTCAGATCATTATACATTTTCATACTAGTCAGATGTACATATAACTGACTGTTGTGAGCTTCATTCAAAATCATTTAAATCAACTCTGGATTTCTCGGAACACAAATTCGATCTCGAAATCTCAAACAATCATTATTATCAACTCAAAATTTAGAATCAGAATTCAAATCGCACTGAGCTCGTTTTGCTAAAATCTCATTGTCAACCTTCTGAGCTTCGATAATCTATTGAATAAATTATGGTCTTGCTTTTAATTCCACTAAAACTGAACCATCATCAGACACAATCAAATGAGCATTCATCGCATGCAGAGCAAATAGTGACTTTCGACTCAAAGCATCAGGAACAATGTTTGCTTTTCCCGGATGATAATCAATCACAAGCTCATAGTTTTTTAGCAATTCTAACCACCTTCTCTGTCGCAGATTCAGATCTTTCTGAGTCATCAAATATTTCAAGCTCTTATGATCAGAATATACGTGACATTTCTCACCAAACAAATAGTGGCGCCAAATTTTCAAAGCAAATATAATCGCAGCTAACTCAAGGTCGTGCGTTAGATAGTTCTTTTCATGTAGCTTTAACTGTCTTGAAGCAAAAGCAATGACTTTGCCTTCTTACATCAAAACACATCCCAGACCGTTCAATGAAGCATCACTATAGATCACAAATTCTTTACGCGATTCGAGTTGTACTAACACTAGAGCTTTAGTCAATAGGGCTTTCAATTGATCAAAGCTTTTCTAACACTTTTCGGACCACTCAAACTTCACATCTTTCTGTAGCAGTTTCATCAACGGAGTTGCAATAATAGAAAAGCCTTTTACAAATTGTCTATAATAATCGGAAAGTCCCAGAAAACTACGGACTTCAGAAACATTTCTTGGAGGCTTCCAATCTAAAATAACTGAAATTTTGCTCGAATCAACTCAGATACCCGATGCTGATACAATATGGCCCAGAAAACCAACTTCGCATAACCAGAACTCACATTTGCTAAACTTCGCATATAATTGCTTATCACGCAAAGTCTGTAATACTATTCTCAAATGCTCGGTATGTTCGGTTTCATCATGTGAATATATCAATATGTCATCTATGAGTACGACAACAAATCGATCTAAATACGGTTTGAAAATTCTGTTCATCAAATCCATAAAGATAACAGGTGCATTTGTTAATCCGAAAGGCATAAGTAAGAATTTATAGTGGCCATACCTCATTCTGAATGCAATTTTCAGAATGTCTGAGTCTTTCACTCACAACTGATAATAGCTTGATCTCAAATCTATCTTCGAAAATACAGTAGCTCCTTTTAATTGATCAAACAAATCATCAATTCGAGGCAAAGGGTATTTATTCTTGATAGTCACTTTATTCAATTGACGATAATCAATGCACATTCTCATCGTACTGTCTTTCTTTTTCACAAATAGAACTGGTGCACACCAAGGTGAGAAACTCGGTCTAGCAAATCCTCTATCGGTCAACTTTTGTAACTGAGACTTTAATTCTTTTAGTTTTTTCGGAGCCATTCTATACGGAGCTATCGAATTCAGAGTAGTTCCAGGTACTAATTCAATGTCGAATTCAACTTCTCGGATCAGAGGTAATCCCGGAAGTTCTTTAGGAAACACATCAGGAAATTCACAGACAACAGGCACTGATTCAACTTTCTTTTCTGACACTTTCAAATCAATCACATAGGTAAAGTAAGCTTCACAACATTTTCTCACAATAGTCAGAGATTTCATTAACAAAATCACAGCCGGTGACCCATTCAAATCAGTGGATTCAATTCGAACTATTTCATCATTCTTGCATCTCAAATTAATAGTTTTCCGTTTGCAATTTACAATAGCATCGTGCAAAGTTAGCCAATTTATACCCAGAATTATATCAAACTCATCAAAAGGTAATAGCATCAGATCAGCTGGAAAACAAATGTCTCGAAACATCAACAGACAATTCTTACAGACTTTATCAACCAAAACACATCTGCCAAGGGGGTTCAATACTTTAATTACGAATTCAGTAGATTCTATAGGCAAAGTCTTACTATTCACTAAATTCATGCATATATAAGAATGCGTTGATCCAGGATCTATCAAAGCAATCACAGAAGTATCATAAAGTGTGAAAGTACCCATAATCACATCTGGAGACAAAGCTTCTTCACGAGCTCGAATGGCATAGGCTCTGGCAAGTGCACGAGCCTCGGATCTAACAGTAGTGTCTTTTGTTCCTCTCTGACTGCCACTCACATTTCCCGTATTTCTGGGAGGTCTACCACGAGATGCATTACCACTTGGCCTTAGATTTTGCACAATTTCTAGCTCAACAGCCTTGGGGCAATCACGAATAAAATGGTCTAATGATCCATATTTGAAACAAGCCCTATCATACAGTCTACAATTGCCGGGATGTCTTTTACCATAGTGTTTGCATTCAGCGCGATCAGATCGAACATTTCCAACACTGACAATAGATGTAGCTAGAGCTCTAAAACTCAAATGCGATCTAATATGACCTCTGCTCGAATGTCCCACATTAGCCTTTGAATGACTATAATCATCTCTAAAATTCTTTGATGCAGATTGGAATGACTTGCTCGATGATCTCTTTCGCACTTCTCTAGCTTCTAAATCAGCTTTTCTTTTCTCTTTCTCAAGTTCTTCAGCTTTACAGGCTTGTTCAACAAGTATAACGAATTCTTTTATCCCTAGAATCCCAACTAACAAACGGATATCTTCATTCAAACCATCCTTGAATCTTTTACACATAATTGCTTCAGTAGATACACATTCTCGAGCATACTGACTTAGTCTCACAAATTCTCGCTCGTATTCTGTAACAGACATACTGCCTTGTTTAAGCTCAAGAAACTCTTTACATTTCTAGTCAATAAATCTCTGACTGATATATTTCTTTCGAAACTCAGTTTGAAAGAAATCCCAAGTGACTCGCTCTCTCGGAACCATAGATATCAAAGTCTTCCACCAGTGATACATCGTATCTCTTAGAAGTGAAACGGCACATTGTATGTATTCATCCAGATTCATAGGCAATTCATCGAACACTCATATCGTGTTCTCTAACCAGAACTTGGCTCTTTTAGCATCATCATTCGTAGTAGCACGCAATTCTTCAGCCCCATATTTTCTAATTTTATCAACCGGAGGCTTAATCAACTGATTCGAATTAGCTTGTGACATAACAGGGACTTGTGGAGGATTAGCAGGGGTTGGGGGTTGTTGAACAGCCGGATTAGTTATAATGTACTGACTAAACTAATCATTCATCATTTGATAGAAAAATTGTCTAGCCTCTCCATCATGGCTACTTGTAGCTGGTCTAGAGTTGGATGGCGCTGTCCCTTGTGCGGGAGCAGGCGCATTACTTTCGACATTATCAACTACGGCTCGTTCGGGATTCATTTACAAAATAAAAACACGTTTTCATTGTCAGGATTCATCACACTATCGCAGTTCATAAATATGGCATGTATAGCTAAACTCACATATGCTACGTTAGTCTTAGAATCACTAAACTGTAGCTCTGATACCAACCAAATGTAACACCCCTAACCTGTATCCATCGCCGGACTAGGTTTAAAGGTGTTACCGGACAAATCGAAACATTTAACATTTATTTCACAATCATCATAATCATACATAAATACAGAGTCCCTTACATAGGTCAACGAGACCTTAGACATGTTTTAGAAAAGGGTCGGGACTAAACCGAGCTCATACAAAATTTTTCAGAAATTAAACATTTTTCAAAGTTAAAGAGGTCACACGCCCGTGTGAACAGGCCGTGTGTCTTACACGGCATTACACACTCCCGTATGTTTAGATCGTGTAAAATCAAGGCATACATACTGACTTAATCACACGGCCACAAGACATGCCCGTGTGCCTTGGCTGTGGTCGAAACTGACTTGGGTCACACGGCTAGCCACACGCCTTGGCAGTGCTCATGACTTACTTAAAATCATAGGGTACCCTAGGGGACACACGGTTGTGCAACATGACCGTGTGTCACACACGGTTGAGACACACGCCCGTGTCTCTGCCCGTGTGGACAAAAAGAGGCCATTTGAAAAGCCAATTTGCCACCCAATTTGGGTCAAACCTACAAGCATCAAACCAAGCACATTTGCATTATTATTTCAGCCAATTTCAATACCAAAACATACATAATTCAGTGAAATTATTATCAACCAAATTCAAGCTTATAAACTATACTCAATCATATCAAATCATAAACCAAATTCATATTAAACCATATGTTTCATAACTCCAATTTACCTTATCCATTCACATACCAAAACCTTACCAAATTGACCATTTCACTAAGCCATTGAAGCACATCAACACATACCATTTATGAACACAAGCATATACCAAATTCTTTTATGATCTCATCCATAACCAAGCCATACCAAATGGCTAGACATACACATCACAAAACATAATCAAATCCTCTAGCCTATACATGCCATACTTCAATATATACATTTTCAAAAGGTACCAAAATATAGTTCGATAGTTTGGTGATGATTCTCGACGATCCCCGAGCTCCTGATAGCTACGATATCTATAAAATAATGCAAACACATACAAAGTAAGCTTTCAAAAGCTTAGTAAGCCATATACAGATAAACTTATCATCTAAATCATATAAGCATCATCAATTTGCATATAATCCATAACTAAATACTATCATAAATCATATGATTCATATATATATATATATATATATATCACATATTTCCAATTCATTTGCACATATTGCATATTTTCTCATACATTTGTTACATATCATCACCTGTTCACTAAGGTACATATACTTACCTTTCAACATCAAATATGATATACATTTCAAACATACCTGAATCGGATACATTTTCACATAACCTTTCATTTTCTCGGAATGCCCGTTGAACCATTCAGAATCATAAGGATACGCGGATAGCTTGGAAAGCTCATACAATGCCAACGTCCCAGACGTGGTCTTACATGTAATCAAATATCGATGCTACTGTCCCAGACAAGGTCTTACACAAAATAAAATATGATGTCAACGTCTCAGACGTGGTTTTACACGTAAATCATAAGTTGATGCCAACCTCCCAGACGTGGTCTTACACGAAAACACATATCGGATCCTATGTCATGACATATGTATCCTAACTATTTATAAGGTTCGTACGGGGCTTTTCAGACATTGAAACTTTGTCGATACTTTCTCGGATATCTTATTCTCAACACATATAATCATTCAACATTGTTCAAAAACATATAATCAATCATAATTCAAATCAAAATACATTAATTTGTATATAGACTTAACTTGTACGGATTCGGATAGACGGAATCGGCTACTCCACAACTTTTGACTTTCCCCGATCTAATTCTGTTTTCTTTAATTCTTGATCTATATAAATTCAAATTTAACTCTTTTATTCACCAAATCATTCAAATCAACCCGTAAACACACATTTAGGGCATTTTACAAATTGGCCCTCATATTTTCACATTTTTGCACTTTAGTCCCTAAGCACAAAAATCACAAAATACAAAAAGTTTGCATATACTTATGCTTAGTTGAATGTTCATAGCACTTATACAAATCCACATATCTCATTTATTTCACATTTTAGTCCTTCAATTTATAAATTTCACAATTTAGCCCAAATTACTCAAATTCATCAAAAATTCAAATACAAAATATGTTAACCCAAAACATATCTTTCATTTACTAACATCAAACTTCATAAAACTCATAGTTTCATCAACGGCTCAACTCAAAATCATCTCAACAAAATCATAAATTAGGGCATCGACTTGATAGAATACAGTGAACAATTACAAAAACGTAGAAATTATGAAAAACCGAACAAAAACACATACCTAATTAGCCAAAATGAGTGCTGAAACCCTAGCAAGCTTTTTCTTTTCTTTTTATTTTTGATTTTCAGCAATATGAACACTAATGAACCAAATTTTATTTTATTTTTATTAAATTATATATTAATTCCTAAATTACCATTTTACCCTTGTATTTTAAACATTTCAAACATTAACATTAAGGTCATTAATGTCCACTCGTATGTTCAATGGTCAAATAACATAATAAAGACCTCTCATTTTAAAAGACATAGCAAATAGACACTTTAACAAATAGAAGGCCGCTTTTACATTTTACGCGATTTGGTCCTTTTAACAAATTGAGCACACAAACGATCAAATTTTCCTACGAAATTTTCACACATACTAATTCACATATAATCAGCACAGAAAATAATATTTAAATATTTTTTTGACTCGAAATTGGGGTCTAAACTGAACTGTTACACACAGTCTATTAGGACGATCCGTGCGACCTTACGAAAAATTTCAGAACAATGAGCCCACACACTCGTGTAGGTTGCCAGTTTGGGCCTACACGCCCAGATTGGCCTTGCCCGTATGGATCACTTGGCCTGGCCTAGTTATCACATGCCCGTGTAGCGTGCCCGTGTAGGCCCACACGTCCAATCTAGCTTAGCCTGTGTTGCTCGAACGGCCACACTCTGGCCATCACACGACTGTGTCTTGCGTATGGCTTGACCTTCATTGATTACCCGGCCGTGTCGTCGCACATGACCTACCACATGGCCTACCACACAGTCGTGTGGCGTCGACAGTGGTTCTACATTTCGGGTACACACCTGGTATCGTTTCGATGTGAAAGCACTCTTGAGATCACTAGAACCTAAAATTGACCAATTAAACCCCGGAGTAATCTCGTAAACCGATATTAAAGTGAACTATCTCATAAAATACACCCCTTTAATTTACCAAAAACCTTTACCTTAGAATGAATAACGACGCATACGAAAAATTAAGGCACTGATTGAACTCCTCCAGGCCCTTGAACTTCTCCTAAACACCAAACGAACTCCATCAATCAAAAGTTCATCAACCAAAATAAGAACCGCACTTACCTTACTTACCGATAACGCATCACAACGCTGGAATAACGAGACAGAAAAAATTGATAATATGTAGGAAGAAGAAAATAGAATCGGTGACAAGGAAGTGAGGGTTGAGATGGCAGAGATTAGGAGCAGAAGGATTCACGTCAGATTCTTGGGAATTTTGGAGGTGTGAGAAAAAATTTTGGGAAAAAGAACAAAAAATAAAAAATAGGATATCCCCTAATCCTTCAAATTTCTCCCACTAAACCCATTACATCTCAACCAACACTGAATTTCAGGAACTCTTACCGATAACAGAGCAAAAATAAACCTCTACGCCCGTGTAAGAATTTGAACACAGAACCTCTAGGAAACCCACACTCCACCTAACAACCAGACCAGCAGGCCCCATTCTGATATGGTTTTACAAATAATTAACTATAAGCCCACAGAACAGAGATAGGACTTAATTCCAAAAATATACAAAATTTGCTAAAGCTAGGGTTTGAACTTAAGACCTTTCACACACACCCAGAACACTTCACCACTGAAATAGATACACATTTGTGTCAAATAGTTACAGAAACAGAAATAAAAATATTAGGGTGTTACAACTCTACCCCTTAAAAGAAATATCTACCTCGAAATTTACCTTGTCAAAACAGATGAGGATACTGCTGACGCATCAAATCCTCAGGTTCCCACATAGCCTCCTCAATCCTATGATTTTGCCACAGCACATTCACTAATGGAATGGACTTCCTCCTCAGAACCTTAACATCTGAACCGGCTCCTCCTCAAAGGTCAAATCCGACCTACCCTCAATATCCTTAATAGAGACTATGTGAGATAGATCAGATCGGTACCGCCTTAACATCGAGACATGGAACATATCAAGAATACTGTCCAACTCAAGAGGTAGCTCAAACTGATAAGCAACCGGTCCCACTCGCTTCATAATCCGATACGGCCCAGTGAACCTAGACCTCAACTTGCTCTTACAACCGAACCTCAGAACCTTCTTCCACAGAGAAACCTTAAAAAAGGCCAAGTCCCCCACTGAATACTCAATCTCTCGCCTATTCAGATCCGCATAAGACTTCTGCCTATCAGACGCCGCATTCAGATGATCCCAATCAGTCGAACTTTATCCTCAGTCTTAGAAACCAACTCAGGACCCAAAACTCAACTTTCACCCAACTCAATCCAACACAAAGGAGTATGACACTTACGACCATATAGAACCTCGTAAGGTGCTATCTGAATACTAGTTTGGAAACTGTTATTGTAGGCAAACTCAGCTAACGGCAGATAATCCTCCGAACTACCTCAGAAATCAATCACAGAACTCTGGAGCATATCTTCCAGTATCTGAATCACCCTCTTAGATTGACCATCGGTCTGAGGATGGAACGCAATACTGAAGTTCAATCTCGATCCCAGAGCATCATGTAACTTTTTCTAGAACTGAGATATAAAATGAGGATCCCTGTCAGAAATAATCGACACAGGGACCCCATGTAGTCTAACTATCTTGGAGATATACAGCTTCGCCAGCTTTTGTAAAGAAAAATCTGTCCGAATCGGAATGAAGTGGGCAGATTTGGTCAATCAATCCACGATAACCCAAACATAATCCTTCTTAGTGGGTGTCAAGGGCAACCCACTAATGAAGTCCATCGTCACACGTTTCTATTTCCATAAGGGAATCTTGACTAGCTGCAACAATCTCGAAGGTAACTGGTGCTCAGCCTTAAGCTGCTGGCACATCAGACATTGAGCCAAAAAATCTATAACCTTTAGCTTCAAACTCGGTCACCAGTACAACTCACGAAGATCATGATACATCTTATTACCGCCGGGATGCATAGCATAAGGCCTACTATGAGCCTCACTTAGAATAAACTGCCTCAAATAAGAATCGTTCGGCGCACAGATCTATCCTCGAAAACATAAAATACCATTACTATTTAACCCAAAATTAGCAGTAGTACCACTCTCAATCTAACAGAACCATAAACCCAGAGTCTCATCCCCTATCTGCTTATCTCGAATCTGCTCAATCCAAGTTAGCTTAACTTGCAACTCGGCCAATAAACTTCCATCATTAAACAAACTAAGGCAAGTGAACATCACCCTCAAATCAGTCATCGCCCTACTTAGAGCATCAGCCACCACATTGGCTTTACCCAGATGATACTCTATCGTGCAATCATAATCCTTAAGCAGCTCAATCCAACGACGTTGCCTAAAATTTAACTCCTTTTGAGTAAGAATATACTTTAGGCTTTTGTGATCAGTGTAGATGAAACACCTCTCACCATACAGATAGAGCCTCTAAATTTTCAGTGCAAAGACCACAGTAGCCAACTCGAGATCATGCGTCAGATAATTCCTTTCATGTGTCTTAAGTTGACGGGACGCATAAGCCACAACTTTACCATTCTGCATCAAAATGCATCCTAAACCCACGTGCAACGCATTACTATAAATCATGAACTCCTTTCCAGATTTAGGCTGTATCAAAATAGGAGCTTGTGTCAAAATAGTTTTGAGCTTCTCGAAGCTCGATTGCTGCGTATCAGTCCAAACAAACGAAACACCTTTACGTAAAAGCTTAGTCAATAGTGTAGTAATCAAATAGAACCCCTCAATGAAACGCTGATAGTAACCCGCCAGACCTAGAAAACTACAGATTTCAGACACATTCTTGGACTATTTCCATTCCAACACAACCTCAATCTTCTTGGGATCGACTAGTATCCCTTCAGCAGAAACTACGTGCCCCAGAAAAGTCACTTCTTGAAGCCAGAACTCACACTTGCTTAGCTTAGCATAAAGTTGCTTCTCACGAAGAATCTAAAGCACTAGTCTAAGATACTCATCATGCTCATCCTCAGTCTTAGAGTACACTAGAATGTCATCGATGAAGAACACGATGAACTAATCCAGATAGGGCTGAAAACTCGATTCATCAAATCTAAAAATGCAGCCGGTGCATTCGTCAAACAAAAAGGCATAACTAGGAACTCATAATACCCGCAACGAGTCCTAAATGCAGCTTCATGCACATCAATATCCTTAACTCTCAACTGATGATACCTTCAATGGAGATCGATCTTAGAGAACACAGAAGCCCCTTAGAACTGATCAAATAAGTCGTCAATCCTCGGAAGTGGATACTTATTCTTAATAGTCAGCTTGTTCAACTGCCGATAGTCTATGCACATCCTCATGGTCCTATCATTCTTTTTAACAAACAGTACTGGTGCTCCCCATGGAGATACACTCAGACGGATGAAGCCACGGTCTAACAACTCCTACAGTTAAGCCTTAATTTCTACAAGCTCTTTTGGTGCTATTCGATATGGAGCGATAAACACCAGAATTGTACCCGGAAGAAGCTTAATCCTAAATTCTACTTCTTGATTCGGTGGTAATCTCGGTAACTCATTAGGAAAGACGTTCAGAAAATCCCTCACAGTTCTAATATATCCCAAAGAAGAACCTCTAGATTCAAAAATACTGACATAGGCCAGAAACGCATCACACCTTTTTTGCACCAATTTCTCAGATACTAATGTGGAGATCACATGCGACAGATAGTCTCGACGCTCACCAATCATAACCACCTCCACATCATCCTTGGTCCTCAGAACGAACCTCTTAGATGTGCAGTCTAAACTGACTCGATACTCCACCAACCAGTCTATACTTAGAATTAGGTCAAACTCCCCAATCGAAAGCTCCATTAAATCAGCCAGAAATATCTCCCCTTGCACCTCTAACGGAATATCCTTGTACAGCTTACTAACCTGAACAGACTGTACCAATAGACTTATCACGGTAGCCTCACTAGAAGTGCTCTCAACCGACAACCCAAGATTTTCAAAACTAGAATAAGCCATATAGGAATGAGTAGATCCTATGTCTATCAGAGAAAAGTAAGGTACATCAAATATAAAGAACATACCGGTGATGATGTCAGGAGCATCTCTGTCCTCTCAGTGATGTGCAACATAAACTAAAGCAGGCTACCTCACCTCGTTCTGACTAGTACCTCTACCCGGTGCTCTCTATCTATGACCCAAACCGTTACCACCCCTAGCCTGTCCACGGCCCCTAGGTGGCTGCTGAACTGCTCTCTGAGGCTATACAGTACCCGGAGCTAGAGCTTGCATCTGATCCGCACACTGTGGGCACTCCCTAATACGGTGCTCAAGAGACCCACAACTCAAACACACCCCAGTCCTCCTCCAGCACTCTCCCGAATGGCGTCTCTCACAATCTCCACAAGGGTGCAACCCAGCTGAAGCAGTAGGAGCCCCCACTCTAACTGGCCCATCACATCTGGCCTTTTTCTTAGGCATCTGCATAGAACTCGAGGGCTTCGAATCCCTCTTGTTCTTACTTTTCTATTCTGGCGCTCTGTGTGCTTCACATCCTCGGCGATCTTCGCCTTCTCTACTCGAACATAAAACTCACGCTCCCTCTGCGGACCAATCAGAACCCTTAGATTATCCCTCAGTCCATCCTCAAAATGAATACACCTCTCACATTTCGATGCCACCACACCTCGAGCATAGTGGCTCAGCCTCATACTCGGCCACAGATCAGTCACCTTGCGTGAGATTTAAAAACTCAAGCCTATGAGTATTAATGTAACTGGCCCCCACATATTTGTTTTGAAATGTAGTTTTCAAGAACTCCCAAGTCAAACGATCAGGCTGCGTGCCCTCCTTAACGGTCAACCACCACTGGCATGCCTCGTTGCTAAGCAATGAGACTGCACCCTTCAATTTTTGCTCAGGAGTGCAGTCCAAGTCATCCATAATCCTCTCAGTGGTCTCCAACCAATATCAAGCCACATTAGGGGTAACTCTTGTGACACCCCTAAATAACTCAACTCCATTGGACCGGAGTCATTCAGTTATCGACCCTTGGCCTCCAGATCCAAAATTAGGCCCAACGACCCTCTCCAATATCCTCAACATGGCTTGGGACAGTGCGTTGTCCCTGGCCGAATGACTCTAAGACCCAGTCTCAGTAGCAGGTGAAAAAGGTGTCTCACTAGTGTCCAGATTTGGCATGCTGCACAGAGATGAGGACTTAGCTTGAGCCCCCTACGGCCTCTACCTCGACCTCGAGTACCACATCCTCAGATACCTCATGCGCTCATTGTAATTTAGAAGTTATCTACATTAAGAGTTTTATGCATCAGTTCAATGTTTATTAACAGATATTTTATGCATAATTTATCAAAAACTCAGAAGTGTTTTTAGAGGTTTCGGTCTTCTAACTATCTTAGTATAATTTCAAAGGGTACTAACTACAGTGTTTCAGAACAGTTTAATCAAGTACAAAAATACTTATAGGATCGGTGCCGAAGACTCGGTGTACCACATACTTAATCAAAATATTTTTAAACTATTTGCAAACCAATTCTTTAAAATATATTTTGGAAACCAAAATTCCCAGTTGAGTTTTGTAACCTGACTCTGATACCACTAAATGTAACACCTCAAACTCGGCCTAGACGTTATGGCCAAATCTGAAAGTGTCACATGAAATGGGTTGAATGACTATTTTCGTTAAGTTAAAACTGCTCTACTTCATTAGCTTTTAACGTTATTATTAATTGCAAAGTTCTCTTTTATTTAATTATTTAGAGATAAAACGTATTTGTAGCGGAAGCTTTTAGAATTGTTGTGTTTAGAAAATCGTTTGAGATTTTAGAAACCATTGTTTTTGGTAAACCATCATAGCTATAAGTAAAACCCAAAACCATCTTCAAACAGTTTAAAAGAGTCCAGAGTATCAGAAAATACAACCTCAATGCTAAAACTTAATAACTATAAAACAAAATAAATACCGTAAAAATAGGTGGTCACTGTCAAGTCCTCTACTGCACCGATCTGCCTAAGACTGTAAATTACTTGTACAGACAAACAGAGAAAGGGTGAGTTTATGTAAACTCAATGTGTAACCCAACAGAATTAAGCATGTACACATACAAAATATCACCAATCAGGCAGATTCATATTCGGGCTTGAGCTCGTGTTAGATATAGATACAGATTCGGGCTAGAACCCATTTGAGATGCAGACACAGTTACAGATATACAAATCAGATATCAAATCCTACCCTCATCCTCTACACACCATCTCTGACCATCCTTACACACCATGTGGGGTTTAAAACACCCACCCAGCCCTACACACCATGCTGTATCGATGCGGTACATATCAGATATAATGCAGCTGTGCTACCAGATATTAGGCATAATCTGCCTTTTAGAACACTTCCTCCAATATACATCATCCCACCGCAAACACAGTAACAGAACATGCATACAGAATTAACAGATAAATCATACTTAACATGCTTTCATAAATAGATAACAGATAAACAAACATAGGCATGCTCATAACCATATTTCAGTCTAACAGATCATTTGTTTTAGGGTTAGATAGCATCTACCAATCCTACGGTAGGCCCACAATCGATTAGGACGACTTGTGCGACCCTACGAAAAATTTTTAAACAATGGGCCCATATCCCCATATGGGTTACCCGTGTGGGCCCACACGCCCAGATTGGCCTTACCCATGTGGAACACACGACCTGGCCCAATTATCACACGCCCGTGTGGCGTACTCGTATGGGTCCACACACCCAATCTGGCATAGCCAGTGTGGCTTGCACGGCCACTCTCTGGTCATCACACGGTCGTGTATTGCACACGGCCTGACCTTCGTCGATCACACGGCCGTGTCGTCACACACAGCCTACCACATGGCCTACCACACGACCGTTGGCATTGATAGTGGGGTTTTTAGGCTTTTTTCGATTCTTATTTTTCTGCATTTTGGGTACACACTCGGTATCGGTTTGATGTGAAAGCACTCTCGAGATCACCAGAACCTAAAATTGACCAATTAAATCCCCGAATTAATCTCTTAAACCTATATTAAAGTGAACTATCTCATAAAAGACACCCCTTTAATTTACCAAAAACCTTTACCTTAGAACGAACAATGACGCTTACGGAAAATTAAGGCGCTGATTGAACACCTCCAACCCCTTGAACTTCTCCTAAACACCAAACGAACTCCATCAATCAAAAGTTCATCAACCAAAGTAAGAACAACATTTACCCTACTTGTCGATAACGCACCAAAATGTCAGAATAATGAGACACGAAAAATTGATAAAAGGTAGGAAGAAGAAAATAGAATTGGTGACAAGGAAGTAAGGGTGGAGACGGTAGAGATTAGGAGCAGAAAGGTTCACGTCAGATTCTTGGGAATTTTGGAGGTGAGAGAAATATTTTTGGGAAAAAGAATCAAAAATAAAAAATAGGATATCCCCTAATCCTTCAAATTTCTCCCACTAAACCCACTACATCTCAACCAACATAGAATTTTGGTTCAATCAAAACTCTCACCAATAACAGAGTAAAAAATAAACTCCCACGCCAACACAGGGATTCGAACACAGAACCTCTAGCAAACCCACACTTCATCTAACCACCAAACCAGCAGACCCATTCTGATATAGTTTTACAAATAATTAACTATAAGCCCACAGAACAGAGATAGGGCTGAATTCAAAAAATATACAAAATTTGCTAAAGCTAGGGTTTGAAATTAGGACCTCACACACACACCTAGAACACTTAACCACTGAAGCAGATACACATTTGTGTCAAATAGTTACAGAAATAGAAATAAAAATATTGGAACGTTACAAAAAATAAGGTATTAGGACCTTGTTTCCATAATATAAAGCCGTAAACATTTTTGTTAAATATTTATAGAGTCATATTATATGTGAATTGAAGTTTGGTTCAGTAATTTTGATGATTTACTACTAAATTAAGGTAAAATGATTAAATTGTAAAAGAGGTAAGTTAATTGTTATAGATTTAAAATAGTAAAGGGACCAAAATTATAATTAAAACATGGTCAAAAAGTCCAAGCGGTAGTGGATATGATTAAATCCACTAGCTTTTGGGCTATTTTCTTATTTAGTCCTAATTAGTTTAGGATTGAATTGAAATTATGTCTGTTTAGTTAGAATTTAATATTATCAAAGGACTAATTGTGCAATTGGACCCTCCTTAAATGATCTAATAATAGAAATGATATGAGTTCTCTAGATTGTGGTAAATTGCAATTATTTCCTAATTAACTAAGGATTTACTAATTAATTGATTTTCTTGTATGATCAGAAATAGTGGTTTCGGGGCCACAATTTTGATGTGTCAGACCATAAATATTAATTATTTAATATCTATAGGGTTATTAATGTTATTTTAAAATTTGGTTATGAAATTTTATCGTTTATATTGTTAATTAAGTAAAAAGGACTAAATCATAAAAGCTGTAAAAATTAAGTTCTATAGATTAAAGGTACCAGATGATAATGAAAAGGTAAGGAAAGACACTTAGATGGTACATATACCATTAGGGAAAGCAATGGACGGTTAAGTGAATATTTACATGAATTTTAATTAAAAGTAAAATGATAAAATGGCAATTTTGTAAATATGATGAAAAGTATCAAATTAAAAGATACAAATGAAATAATTTCTCTTGTTTCTTCTTCAACCAACCGATTTTCCATTGTTGAAAGGGTAAGAGCTTCGGTTAGTTAGGTTTGTCAATTAGGTAAGAAAATCTTGCTTGTTTTTAGTAATTTTTATATTTTCGAGTTCGTATTAGCTTAATCTAGCTAACCTGAAGACCAATTTGTGAAATTGTTAAATGTTTTGGATTGTTCCATTGTTGAGTTTGTGTTATTCATGAAACTTTATGAAATAATATTGATATTGGTTGTTAGATATTACTATTTTGTAAAGTAGTTTTTGATAATTTTAAGGTTTAAAGACTAAATTGTTAAAGTGATAAAATTACAAGAACTTGATGAGAAATAATTGCAAATATGCGTTTTATTGAAGTCATTGAATATTCGTCCATGGATTTTTTTTAAATAAAAATGGTTAATTTGCATGATTAGGGCTTAGGGACTAAATTGAATAAAAGTAAAATGTTGGGGGCAATTTTGTAAAATGATAAAAAAAGACTTTATTTCATGAAATGAGTTAATTTTACTATTGGAATTAGTTAATTAAGTGGAAATATTATTTTAGATCTTGAACGAGTGTTAAACCAAGGGAACGAGAAATTACTGAATAGTCCATGTACCTTTGTCATTGCTGTAATTTAGTCAGGTAAGTTCGTACGGTTTAATTTTAGTACATCTTTTAAATGCATTATAGGAACTTAATTGCATAATTGGATTATATTGATGTGTGTAATTGGAGATGGAAATAAGGAATTGAAATGACATTGATCACTGACTGAGATACTATGAGTCGTTACTGCAAATTAATCCTGTAAGTTCATGCATTTAATTATGATTCTAATAATCCTTATACTCTTGTTAATATACTGTTGTTGAATGTTATATTATATACCGAATTAGACCAGCGAGCGTTACCCACTGATATACTGATTGGTGCTCAAACGGGTTATACCAATTGAATCTACTGAAACATATGCGCTCTTAAGCCATACCTACTAAATTTATTGAAAAGAATGCTCTAGTAAGTAAAAGAATCTACTAAAATACTGAATAAATCTCAAGGAACGTTATCCACTGATATACTGAAAAAGCTCGGTCAAGCGAAATCTACTGGTATACTAAGTAAAGCTCAAACAAGCATTATCCATTAAATATACTTAACTATTGTACTGATTGTTAATTATTGATAAAGGTTATGTTTTATGGAATTTCAACATTTAATTTTAATTTATTACTATGTTTAATTGGAAAGGTTTTTCAATATATACAAACGAACTTACTAAGCTCTATTCAAGCTTACTTGTATTTGTCTCATTTTGTAGATTATGTTTTGAAGGCTTAGAGGATCGGATCAACACTAGAAATCACACTATCCGAGAGATCTTTGGTAGGACTTTTTTTGGTTTGGTATATATGGCTTGCACTAGAACACTTTTATATGTGTGATATTGAATCCTAGTTGTACAAGTGATATATTTAAATTTGTGTTGCTAGGTTGAATAATTAAGAAAGTATGCTTGTTTGCTTACGTTGAAATGAATGATTTAAGTGAAATCAATGACCCTATATTGAATTGGGGTAAGTGATAAAATGGAAGTAAAATTCATTATGTATGTGTGCTTTGTATATGTTAGTATGGAAGTGTTCTATCATGAAGTATTGAGGTGTCAATGATGGCACATTGGTTTAGGCATTTGAATTCATTCTATTATATGTTTTGGATGCCATTAGGGGTGTTTAATGACCTATAAAATTGTATGTTAGAAATTTTTTTATGTACCTAAGCAAATGAATAAAACTTGTGCATGGAATGGGTCATTTTTGGGCTCACATGGCCTGGAACACAAGCTATCACACGACCCTGTGAAGCACACGGGCAACCTACGCGGGCATATGCCCAAAGTGTGTTTTTAAACAATATAGGTGCAGATTTTATACGGGTAAACACAGAGCCTGCGACACATCCGTGTGAGGGTATTTCAAATGTTACAAGAACTGGCACACGGCCTGCGACATGGCCGTGTGATCCAAATCAGAGAGTTACATGGTTTATGCACACGAGAGTGTAAGGTCGCGCATGGGCGTATAGGTTAACCACACGGCCTTGTTTGGAGCCACACAAGCTGGACTCTGTCACACGGCCTGGACAGACGGCCGTGTGACCATTGACTTGAAAATTTTTTATTTTTTCCTGAAAGTTCTGATTTGTTTCAATTTGGTCATTGAATGTTTTTAACTTATTTTTAGAGTTTTGAAAGCTTGATTTAAGACCCAAAATCGAATGATCTCTTTTATAATGAATATTACTTGTAATTATGGAATTGAATTGATTATTAAATGTAAATTGTATTAACTGTTCCAACTTGATTGGTAACATTCAGTATCCTATTCTGGCAACGGAAACGGGATATGGGTGTTACACTTGAGAAGAGCAATACAAATTTTGTTCTATCTTCCTAATTCAGGTGTACGAATTTGAAATTACTATATTAACCTTAGGGGGTGACATCGTCACCATCTATTTACCTATCTGAATTTTAATTATTGATTGGCTTATGTCTGCTGCAGCAATGAGAAAAGAATAATTTTAGTTGTATTTTAGACAAAAGAACATTAGTAGGCCCTTTGGTTTTCGCACGATTGTACGACTGATTCCATTCATTCCATTTCCATTGAAAATATGAAATTCATGATGGGTTTTGAGTGAACAGTGATTAATAATGGGAAAATATTATTACAGCAATTGCAAATCCTTGAAGAACAAATTCAGAGAAAATTTAATTCCTATTAAGCTTTGTTAAATGATCATCTTATTCTCCTCCTAATGATTCTAATTACACCAATTAGGGTGAAATCAGCTCTCTACAATGCAATAATTATTTATTTATTTATTTTTCCTTATTATTTGTACTTGTCAATGTTAACGTCTTTGTTTTGCATTAGTAATTATCCAACACCATATGCCATGCTACTGAGATGTAAGAGAAAATACATCCCATTGAGGAACAACTCTTGGCTTAACAATGCCAATTCTAGGAGCAACAAGATCATCAAAGCCTGTTGGATTTGCAAAATACCTGTAATGAGTGATTAATTATGGAGTTGCGTGCAACCAACGACTTCACTAGCAGTGTAGTAAATATTTTTCCCATAAGCAAAATGCAATTACTTTTTAATTAGATAAAAAAGTTTTCTTTTTCTTGATATTCTAATACTTCTTAATTTATTTTTAATTAGATAAAATATTTAAGTAAATTTGAAAATGAATTTGTAATTAGTTACTAACATTATTAGTTTTAATTAGATAAAAAAATATTTTTAATTAGATAAAAATTCCAATGTAAATTAACAAATTTATTAAAAATATTTTATCAAATATCACATTTAAGTTGAAGAATTGTTGGAGTTTTTGATACTGCTCGTTCCATGTTATGTTAGAATGAGAATAAATTTCTAGTTGGGCCATAGGATGGTTTTGGCCTCAGGGATGTTTGATGTTTAGCCTACAAAGCAGTGACATGTTTTATAAAATAATAGGTGATGTGCAACGAGGACTCTCTAACTCTTCAACCGATCTTCTTGTTGAAGCTATGAGTCTATCGGGTAAGGATTGAGTACTTATCCTTATCTTTTATAGTGTTTGAAACAATTAGGGAGCTAATTTTATGTGATAAATACTCTAGATAATTAATGGGATAAAATTAACTTTTAAATGAGTGTTTCAAACCTATCAAAACATTGTTGATTGATCATGTTGGGAAATAACCCATTTTATGCAATGAACAAGTATATAAAGTAAAATAAAAAAGATTAAACATACAAATTTTATGTGGAAAAACTCAAAAGAGGATAAAAATCGCAAAAGGAGATTTCACTATAGTAAAAGATAGTACAAAAGATGGAGAGAATCAAAGGAAAACCTGAAGCCCCAAAATAAAAACCCTTCAAAACAAAGAACATATTTCTCTTAATCTAAATATTTCTATTGCATGTAACCTAGAGTAACTAATACCTACTTATAGGCTGAAATTCATAGAATATATGACTAGAATAATCCTAGGTTAATCAACATTTAAGTGGGAAACTAAAAACAAAGTTTAATTGGGAGAGGAAAGTCGAAAAACTTGAGGTGCACGTTACCGCATCGTGACGTCAACTATTCGTGGAGTCAACTACTCCAATAGCCAATACTAGCGATCTCCCAAATTGAAATTGTAGACTACATAATAATCCTTCTTAGTATTTGAATCAAATGCTTACTTTGATTCTTTTATGAGATTACAGACTCATTTAGATTATCTACTAAAGTAAGTCATCTTTCTTGCAATGTAAATGTTCTTTACAATGCCACTTATCTTCAATTTGAACTTTAGACAATCAATGAACTAATATTTGCTTGTCACAATTTTTCTATACAGGCAAAATATAAAAAACATAAATACAAAAGACATAATAGTGAAATGTGAAATTAACTTTATTTATTTAGTCATCGTTCAAATAAATAGAAACTAGTTACATGTTTACTACAATATTGGCATATTTCCCAATAAAAAAAACTTTCTCGTCACAACGTTACACACAGTTTAGTCTAAAAATGCGAGGCATAACTTCACAAATCTCTACCTTGACTCATATTGGACTTAACTCCCTTGCCAAGCCCTATTATGGGCCTAATTTGATCTTCTTTGGATACTCACCAAGTCCAAACAATGCTTGAAATTTGAAATTGAAAGACTCTTTGTCAACATGTCAGTTGTATTGTGTTCTGTGTCAATTTTAAGGATCTAAACATCCCCTTGAATGATCACCTCTTGAAAAAAGTGATAAAGAATGTCTAAATACTCCCTCCTTTTGTGATGCATTTGATCTTTGGTGAGATGAATGACACTTTGAATATCACAATATACGACATTTTCCCTCTTTTTCACTTACCAATTCACTAAACAGGCCTTTTAACCAAATCGCTTCTTTTACAGCTTTGGTAATTTCCATGTATTATGCTTTAGTAGTAGATAAGGCTACTATAGCTTGAAGTGTAGCTTTCCAACTGATGGTATAATCTCCAAAAATGAATGGATAACCTGTGAGAGACCTCCTTCGATCTAAGTCTCCTGCATAATCTGAGTCAACATATCTGACTAAGCCCTTTTGGCTTCTTCTGAACTCTAAACACATGTTAGAATACCTTGTAAATATATGAATATCTACTTAACTGCATGCCTGTGTAACTTACTCGATTTTGTCATGTATCTACTAACAACACTAACTGCATATAAAATATCGGGATGAGTACATACGATTGTATACATCAAACTTCCAACTACACTTGAATACGATACTTTTGACATGTACCATTCTTCTTCTTCGTTTTACGGAGAATCTGAAATTGACAATTTAAAGTGTAAAGCTATGAGAGTACTTATCGGTTTTGAGTCTTGCATCTCAAATCGCTTAAGGATCTTTTTGATGTACCTTTGTTGTGATAAAAACAATTTCCCGGAACGTCTATCCCTTGAAATTTTTATCCCTAAAATTTTCTTTGTTGTTCCTAAATCTTTCATCTCAAAGTTACAATTAAGCATAGTTTTAAGTTTTTCAATTTTGGATAGATCCTTAGCCGCAATCAACTTATCATCAACATAAAACAGCAAATATATGAATGAACCATCATCAAGACATTGTAAATATACACAACTGTCATACTTACTTCATGAAAAACCAATACTTAACATGAAGGAATTGAAACTTCTATACCACTACCGAGTAGACTGCTTCAGATTGTATAATGATTTTCTAAAATGGTAAACATGATCTTCTTTACCTTCAGTTCTGAAACCTTCCGGCTATTGCATGTATATGTCCTCCTCAAGGTCATCATGAAGAAAAACAGCTTTTACATCTAACTGCTCTAACAAAATATTATTGATGCAACAAGAGCCAAAAGTGCCCAAATGGACGTATGTTTCACAAAAGGAGAGAAAACATCATGAAAATCAAATCCTTCCACTTGACTATAACACTTTGCAACCAATCCTGCTTTGTACCTAATTTCGTTTGGACCCGATCCTTTCTTCTTCTTAGACACCCATTTGCAGCAAACTATTTTCTTACCGATTGGTGGTTTTACTAGCTGCTAGGTCTCGTTCTTTTGAAGTGACTCCATCTCTTTTTCCATAGTAACGAGTCATTTGCTAGAATTAGAGGCCCTAATTACCTCAGAATAGCATGAAGGATTGGTCGAATCAATGCTCTCTGTAAAAGTTAAAGCATATGCCACTAGGTTTCCTTCACAGTACTCCTATGCTGGTCGGATTTCTCTCATTTACCTATCAAGAGCCAACTTATAATTAGTTAACTAAGATGGTTATGGTACCTAAGGGTCGAATGAAGTCCCAAACTTATCTAAAATAGCTTCAATTTTACAAGAACAGGGATTTCATCGCATCATCACAACATCGCTTACTTCCTCATTGGGAAGATGACCCTATTTTTTTTAATATTGAAATAAGGTTTTTTGTGTCGTCATGATGTCAGCCCCTATTTTAGCTTTTAACTCCACCTTGCTTGAGACACTCTAATTTGTTGTGTTTTTAAAAGTGACCCTTTTTCTGAATGAAACATGGTATGTTAATAAAAAATAACATCTCTATTAATAATGGTTTTGTTGGTTTTCAAACACGACAATTTAAAACCTTTCATACCCACAGAGTAACCTAAATAAATGCACTTTATAGCCCTTGGATCGAGCTTTCCCTGGCTTACTTTAGCATAAGCAAGACATCCAAAAATTCTAAGATTATAATAATTGGGAGGACTACATGACCATATATTCTTTAGAAATTTACCATTTAATGCTCGATGTGGAGATCAATTTACCAAATATCTTTCCAAATTTACGATTTCATCCTAAAACCCCTTTCTTAATCCTGTATTTGGAAGCATGCATTGGGCCTTTTCCAGCAAGGTTTTGTTCTTTTTTCTGCAACTTTATTCTGTTGCGGGTACCTACAATGGAGCAAATGTCTTTCTATCCCTTTCTGTTTGTAGTAGTCATTAAACTCAGATGAACAAAACTCAAGTTCATCGTCTATTCTCAACCGCTTTCAGACTTCTTGATATGTTTTTCTAACAATGTTTTCTACTACTTAAAGATTTTAAAGACTTTGTTTTTTTGTTTCAGAAAATAAACTCAAACTTTTCTGGAATAGTCATCAATAAAAGTTAGGAAATATATTTTACCTCCTTTTGAGATGTCAGGAGTTGGACCCCATAAATTGGAAAGGATATAGTCAAGAGTCCCTTTTTTCTATGCACTGTTGAATCAAAACTTACTTGTATCTGTTTCCAGTAAGTGCAGTGTCCACAGAAACCTAAGTTTCCAACTCCAGTGTCTTCTAGAATACCTTGTTTTCACAATGTTGTCATACCTTTCTCATTTATATGATCGAGTCGCATGTGTCAGAGTTTGGTTGAATCAGAACTTTTGGAAAAGAATCACATTGTGTCGTCACGACATGGCAACGATTGTTCTAATCCCAGTTACACTGATAATTGTTAACACTTATAAAACGTATAGGTTTCCCTTTTTCTATCCTCTCATTACAACAAGAGCTCCATGAGTAATTTCTAATCCATTGATTTAATGACTATCCTACAACCGTTAGTATCCAAAATTCCCAAGGAGATGAGATTTTTCTTTAAGTCGGGTATGTATCTGACATCCGAAAATGTTTGAATAATTCTATCATGCATCCTAATTTGTACAATTCCTATTTTGGTTATCTTACATGGAGAATTATTATCCATCAACACAAATCCACCTTCAACTAAATTGTATGTAAAGAACCAGTCCCTATTGGGACACATGTGATAGAAGCACCTTGAATTTAGGATCCATTTAGATGTAAGCTTAGAGCTTTCACTCGTCGACACTAACAAGAAATCATCACCTCTATATTCGATTACACTAGCATCAACAAATTCGGCTTTGTACTTATCTTTCTCATTTTTTGTAGCAGTTTGAGTTAATGTGGCCCTTCTTCTTGTAGTATCCATATTCTTTGTCATGGTTTCTAGATTTAGATCTCACCCTCGACCTATTTCAATCTAGCTTTCTGGTTGTTGTCTACCCCTTGCAACTAGAACTAAAGCTTGCTCATTTGATATTTTGTTTGGGTCTAACTCGTTGTCTAACTTATATTTTCTCAATAAATTCCCCTTCATGTCCTCAAATGAGAGATGATATCTCCCATAAATCAAAGTTCCATGAAAGTTTTATAAGAAGAGGGCAAAGAACATAATAATAACATAGCCTGATCCTTGTCACTAATCTTTGTTTCGAGATTCATCAAACCATTTAAAAGGGTAACAAACTCACTAATATGAGCTTTAATAGACTCAACTTTGACCATTCTGAATGTATAGAGGCATTGTTTTAACACTAACCTATTGGCAAAGGATGTCGTCATGTACAAGGCTTCCAGTTTCTTCCATAACATATACGTTGTTTTCTCCATTAAAACTTCCTATAACACATTATTTGTTAAACATAATTGAATTGTGGATAGAGTCTTTTATCTAACCTATCCCATTTTGACTGATCCATGTCTGCAGGTTTCCTCTCTACAAGGATCCTATCAGGACCACTTTGAATCAATATTGCTGACATTTGAACTTGCCATAGACTAAAATTTGTGATGATGTCGAACTTATCGATATCAAAACTTGATGTTGTCATCTCTAAATAGGTTAAATGCGGAAATCGAACTAGCACTTATACCAATTTGTTAGGAAATATACCCGTGTTATGCAACAAACAAGTAAATAAAGTAAAAGTGAAATGATCGAACACACAAATTTTACGTGGAAAAACTCCTCAAAAGAGGATAAAAAACCACGGGCAAAAGGAGATTAACTATAATAAATGAGAATACAAAATATGGAGAGAATCAAAGGAAAACCTGAAGCCCCAAAAGAAAATTTCTTCAAAACAAAGAACATAATTCTCTCAATCTAAATATTTCTGTTTTATCTAACCCAGAGTAACTAAGTCCTATTTATAGGCTGAAATTTGTAGCATATATGACTAGAATAATCCTAGGTTAGTTAGAGTTTCAGTGGGAAACTAAATAAAAGTTTAACTGGGAGAGAAAAGCTGAAAAAACTTGAGGTGCACGTTGCCACATCATGACGTGGCATTTGCATTGTCAGGACGAGGGGGTGTCGTGTCATCGGGACGAAGGCTCTCTTCTTGTCGGGATGAAGAAAACTTCCTCATCGCGATGTCACACATTGTTTATTCTGAAAATGTAAGGTATTCCTCTATATAGATCACTTGAAGAGACTATAAATAGGTTGTTTTGTGCTGCACATATGTGCAATTTTTTAGTGTCTTTAGCATTTGTATTTTGCTATTTTATTGGGTAAAGTTGTAACATTCTTTTAGACATTTTTTAGAAAGGTTTATTGATTGTATTGTGAGGAATTTGGGTGAATGGTTTGTAAAAATCGAGGTCGATGTGTAAAGGTAGATTGGGCTTAAGCCAATAGGTGATCTGGAAGATTGTTGAATAAAATCATTCATTGAGTGGTGCTTTGCAAAGTAGGATTGTTAAATCCAAACTACGTTAACAAATGTCTTGTCTTAATTCCCTCATTATTTTGCTTCTTTCTTCAATTTGCATTTAATTTGTTTAGTTCAATTCTATTGCAACAACAATTAGAATGAAACTGTTTTTCCAGCTACAAACCGAGGCCTTGTCAAAAATAATTACAATTTACAAATAATAAAGTTATATAATAATATAACATTGAACTCTTTAAGATCATATTAAAAACAACTCTATGATGGCTGGCAAAAATTTATGGAAGATATATGTAGATCACATTCGTGTATTTAAACTATAAAATACCTTGAAATCTTAATGAAAGTGGTTATTTACTTGGGTGGCTACAAAAGAAATGGTAGTCCAATAAGCTATGAAACATATGGTTTGAAACTAAAATGGTAGTCCAATAAGCTATGAAACATATGGTTTGAAACTAACATGAAATTAACAACATAAATAAATCATATTAACAACACTAAATGCACTGTAATTATTTATCATGGTATTTTCATCAATTGTGAGTTAATATCGAGTTTACTTATGGCACAAACTCAATTAATAATATTATTAATACTAGAAATCCTATCACAGTGTATGTGTTTGGAAACTATAAATTTTGAATAAAAAATTGTGTCTAAAAATAACATCCAAAAAAATGAAACGTAAGGATTGAAATTAATAATAATAACACCACACCACATATGGAATATAATGAAAAATAGTTTAACTTGTAACACCAACTCTATTAAATACATTGTTAATACTAAAAATCCTATCACGTATGTGTGAGGAAATCACAAATTTTGAATAAAAATGTATGTTTAAAAATAACATAAAATAATTAATGAAACGTACGATTTGACACTAATAATAATATCAAAACATATGCAATATGTACGAAATTAAAATGAAAAATAGTTTAACTGATGACACCAACTCAATCAAATACATTATTAATACTAGAAATCTTATCACACGCGTATACGTGTGGAAACCATGAATTTAAAACACAGATATGTGTAAAAATAACATACAATAAACAATGAAATGTATTGTTTGAAACTAATTAATCATAATAATATCTGAACTTAACAATATAAATACATCATATTAACAATACTAAATACACTATAATTAATTGTCATGATGTTATCATCAATTATGAGTTAATGTCAAGTTGATTTGTGACACTAGTTTAATTAATAACATTATTAATTATTAATATATACAACTGATGGAGATAATAAATTGTAAATATTAAAATATATTAAAATGAAAATTTGGTTGAGTGACAAAATTAAAATTTTATTAATATGTTTGGTGTGGGTTTAAATCCGACCATAGGCATATTTTCATTGATTTTTGTAAAAATCAACATATTAAAATACTCTCAAATAATATAACTTATTTTAATTATATAATTATATTTGTGTAATTTTGTTGGTGAACTAATTTGAGAGTAATATCTACTTAATAAATAGTAAAAAAAATATTGGCATACTAAGTTTCATCATCACTACTAACTTTTCACTGTTGAGGCATCAAGAACACAAGAACTAAGTCTGCAAATCAACACTTGCAACACAAAGAATAAATCTCCATGAATATATCTCCTAGAATATGGAAAGCCATGGAAGCTCTCATGATCACCATCTTTCCGTAAATATCCAATTAGAGCAGCCTAATTTGGCTGTTAATATACGGCCTCTCAATCCCTGAAAGATCACATAATAGATTTTATAGCCAAGGATTATTGATCTTTATTACAGATTAAATCCGAAAAAGAGAATGACCTACTCACGCCTACTGAAAGTGGATGCCTCAACCAAAAAACTTGAGGATCATTATATATACATATAGTATTATATTATATTATATACATATTATAAGGTATCTTCTTTTATCTTGTCAGCCGCCTAGGCGTGTCGGATGCCAAATTGCCAGTCCCTCAACACCATTGCTTTTTCCCCATTCCTTTTCTTGCGGAATTTCATGAGCAAACACCAACCATGGATATATATACATATATATATGTATATCATTTATGTGTATATATATGTATATGTATATGTATATGTATATGTATATGTATATGTATATATATTCTCCATTTCCTATTCCTTGAGCTTAATTAAGTAATATTAACCCACTCACGTATGACTCATCTCCAACTACATGCATTAACTTCAGTATCTATTCAAAGATATTGCATTTACTACAAATTAGGCTAAGACACTGCGAATACTATTCCCAGGTCAGTTCTTAAATATGGCATTTGATGTTTTCCCTGCATCCTACAAATCCAAAAGCAAAAGATAGGGGTCTATTTCAACCCAATAAAAACTGAAAATTTTATACCTCACGTATCCTAAAATTCTTTTGCGTGGTTCATATAGTTTACATTTTGTCATCAACTTCTTTAATCAACCCCTCAAAAGATAAATGTGACATCATTCCCACTAAGCCTAACCACGGTTCGGGTCAGGAGGCAATTCAATTTTATAAAATTTATTTCTTACCCAAGCTTTTTTTTTCTTGCTTTTTATCCAAGGGCACGAATTACTCTCCATTTAACATTAAATAAATTTAATTATTAAATAATAATTCGAGCCTTGAATAAAAGCCAGGTTCTTGGTTAGGTGCATGAAAGTCCCACCCATTTCATCACCCTTTCTTGTTTTTTTTCTTTCTGAAATATACCAAATATATATGTTGGCCACGGAAGACGCAATATATGTTTCCATCTTGAGTAGTTTTTTGTTTTTGAGTAATTAGGTTTTTGTCACGTCAAAAAGGTTCCATTACTCTATTCTTGGTGATAAGTCCACGCCTTTCTCCCACGAACCCTTTTCAAAGAATCAGTTGGTGCAGTTTTCTATTGATTGTTTCGATCATCTATATATATATATGCAAGTAGCCTTATCGTAAAGGCCAAATCCAAACCCAAACACAAACACAAACCCAAAGTTTTAATCTATAATTCTTAACCTAATGATGGAAGAAATAGAATGCAAACCACCAACTCAGCTCATAGTAGAAGCTTCCATTAGCAGTACTGACCACCCAGAGAAGAACAACAACGGTGAGGCGCTATCTCCATCATGTTCCAATATATTAACGAAGATCCATGCTGGGTATTTTAGGATAAGCCTTTCCCTTGGGTGTCAAGCTTTGTTGTGGAAGATTCTGACTCAACCAAATGGTGTTTCTCGAGATGTTCTGCATGTTTTCAGCAAGCTCCCATCTACGGCTTGTTTGCTGCTATGGTGTCTGGCTGCTTTAACACAGATTTCACTGACTTTGGTTTATGTTCTCCGATGTTACTTTCAGTTCGATTTGGTTAAGGCCGAGTTCTCACACCATATCGGAGTTAACTATCTGTATGCTCCTTGGATTTCATGGCTTGCCTTGCTTCAATCTGCACCGATTCTCCTTCAGAATACCAGCCTTCTTTATATGATTCTCTGTTGGACCTTTATTGTTCCCTTGGCAATGCTTGATATTAAAATATACGGACAATGGTTCACAACGGAGAAACGGTTTCTATCGGTAATGGCAAACCCGACTAGCCTGATATCGGTGATTGGGAACTTGGTAGCCGCTCGAGCTGCAGCACAGATGGGCTGGAAAGAGAGTGCAGTTTGTATGTGGTCACTTGGTATGGTTCACTATTTAGTACTCTTTGTTACACTCTATCAACGCTTATCGGGTCAAAATTCTCTCCCTACGATTTTACGACCAACGTTCTTCTTGTTCTTCGCTGCTCCCAGCATGGGTAGTTTAGCTTGGAACTCCATTACCGGAACTTTCGATACCACATCGAAGATGCTCTTTTTCTTCTCTCTCTTCCTCTTCGTGTCTCTGGTAAATTTACAGCAAACAACGTTAAACATGTGTGTTTGTAGTGTGTATATATATATAGCAGTCAAACCAGACAGTGACATCGATCTTTGCTATGGTTGGTTTTTACAGGCTTGCAGGCCATTCCTATTCAAGAAATCCATGAGGAAATTCAATGTGGCATGGTGGGCATACTCTTTCCCGTTAACCTTCCTTGCCATAGCAGCTGTTGAATACTCACGAGAGGTGAAATGTCATGTTGCAACTCTGTTAATGCTTTTGTTGTCAGTAGTGTCAGTTCTGGTTTTTCTTGGCTTAATGATGCTCACTGCTGCTAACATTGACCGGCTGTTGGGTGGAACTGATGATCCCATACTGGCTTTTTGCAAAAACAAGAAATCAAATGCTGGAGCCACAACGAAATAAGTGCCTACTATGGGTATATGTTTGATATGGGACGTAATGCTAAACTATTTCTAAGATGTCTTTGGATAACTCTTGGGTTTTAATAATCAAATTATAAATATTAAATTATGACACCTGTGTGTGAGATTTTGGTTGAATGGTGATGAATAAATATTGAAAATTATAAAAATTTGTGTTCAAATCATATCATATATTTTTCTATATAAAAAGGCGAAAATACCCTCTACAAAATACAATTACTAAGTATAATAACTCAAGAAAACAGCTCAACCACATGCTTAATATATAGATATAGGTGCACGTTAATGAGAATAGTTTGATGGTTTTCTTGGGCATACTTATAACTCAAATTACCAAGCATTTTGTTGGTTCAAAAATCCATATTCTTGGGAAATATAAAGTTCTTATTCTAGCATTCAAACTATTACAATGTTCTAAAATATATCAAAGATCAAAACTCATCCATTGATTCATTGAACAGATAGATTCTCAATAATAAAAACATGAAGCTGAAATGACATAGAGAGGCTAATTTCTCAAATATATATATATATGTATGTGTGTGTATTTTTTTTTCTTTGGATCTTTCTCCGTTTGACAAAATTCAAGAACTAAACTGCAAACATCAAATCCATTACAGAACTCCTGAAGAACTTTATTGAAAAAACGCTAATGAAACTGCAAAAACACATTCGCAAGAGGTGCTCAAATTCCTTAGGTATTCGTTCTTCTTACCACCTGAATGTGACAAGCTCTAGTCAGATTCAAGCTGCTTAATCCTTGCCCTCAGAGTGGCTATTTCTTCCTCCAAGGCCGTAACTTTGTCTGACCCACCTGCATCTTCAAATCCCTGACCTTGTTTCTTGGCAGTCTCCATGGTCTTCCTTCTTATACGGAGTTCTTTAATATAATGGTGTAATTTGTCTATAATTAGTGATAGGAATAGCAATCCCCCTGTAAAAAAAGTTACCCACCATTAAAAACACAAAGTTTATTATCAGACCAAAAAGGAAGTGAGAGACATCCCCAGTGAACTTCTAGCTGAATAATGAAGCATACAACAACTTTTGGAAATTAATATGAGACGTAAAAAACCAAAATATCAAAGAAACAAACGAAAGTTTACACTGCAAGAGGAGAATTATAGAATACATGATTCAGGTGTGAGCGTCAGCTATGAGTAAGTATACGACACGGGCATTGTTAGATTTTTCTAAGATTTTCCACACCTTTAGAGATCATAACCTCAGATCTATGTGTTCAACATAGTGTTTAAGAAAAATGAAGGGTCCAAGTGCTATATGTTATATATAAGGCTAAAAAACAGGTACCATTGTCCTGTTTTCCCTCCATTTTTAAAGATAAATAATGTATACATTTCAGGGAATTGAATAAAAAGTAAAAGGGTATTGATATTATTAGAATTTGGAACCTGAATCAAGTCCTGCCTTCGCCACCCTAATTGCATAAAGAAACAATTGAATCAAACCAATTTATTTTGACAATTAGGTCAAACAATAAGCATTCTAGAAAAGAAAATAAGATATAAACAATCATAATAATTGCATACCGTATGGTAGAAGGAATCAAGATCCCGGATAAAAGTGAAAAAAATTAGGATTAGATTTTAGAAGAACTATGGAGGAAGAATTAATTAATTAATTACCCATGAGAGTAGTTTCGAGGAGGTTTTTGGCCATGAGAATCTCGTCCGTTAGAGAAGCGTTTCCATCAACGATCCAGCGTTTCTTGAGCATCATCATGCTGAATATGTACGACAACATCACAACGGATACTGTTCCGCCCACCGTCTTCACTATGACCGGACCTCGTCCCCTCTTGGCCCGATCCAGAACCATTAACACCAGCTTCCTTAACGGTGTCTTGAAGCATAGTACGATGATCACCGCCATCTCTGCGAATATCACCGTGAACAACAACTGTAGCATCTTTAAACGTTATTCCTTTTCTTGAACCCCAAAAGGAAGATCAAAATTAAAAGGAGTAATGCAAGCTCTTTCAGTAACAACGAACCCAACACCGAAAAGCACAAAAACAGATTAGTTTTCCATTAATGAAGAAGATGAAGGAGCGCGATTCTCGTACGCAATTTTATTTTTGATCTTTAAGTTCTTTTTTGGGTTAAATTTCTAAAAGCCCCCTTACCTTTTTGTTTATTTGAGATATTTCTTCCTCTTTTGAATATTCATGTAAGACGTATTTTTAGAATTATACATATAATCAGATGGATCATATTTTTGAATATTCATGTAAGACGTATTTTTAGAATTATACATATAATCAGATGGATCATATCATCGATTTTTTATTCACCAGTCCAACCAGTCTGATTGATCAAGTATTAAAAAAATTTTGAAAAATAGGGAAATCTAAAAAAAAGAAATTGGAAAAATAAGAAAAAATATTTTTTTAAAAAAAGCTTTTATGAACTAGGTTTGAGTTGGTTGGTTATTGAGTTTAGGGTTGAGCTTTTCTCGATTTGGGCTAAGAATTTTGGCCCAAAATATAAAAAGAAATCGGTTCAATTGGTTTTCAGTTCAAAGCCAATTTAATCGCAGTTCAAAACGATTCATGATTCAACCAATTCAATCATTTTATTTGAACTAGTATATCAACTGGTCCAATCCAATTTAAACAACCATAATCAACACCTTCTAGGCTGCTTCTTGTTTTCTTTTTTGAGATAAAAAGTAAGGAATATGGTTTATCCAGGGATCGGACCTAAAATCAATTTCAACTAAATACTTAGAACTCAATTTCTTGTAATCAAGACTGTTTAGGCTTTCAAAGCTTAGATTAATATTAGAGACGCTAACAAGGTTGCCCATAAGCTTGCAAGAGTTGCTTTGTTACATGCGGACTACTTTGAAGGGATGTTTGGTTTGTCGAATCTTAGATTTTGTTCCGTAATAGGATTTACGGGAATGTAATTACGGGTGAAATGTGAGATTAAACTTGTTTGTTTCATTTGATTGGAATGTAAGATTCATATGTTTGGTTAATAGAATATAAGATTACCTAAAAGAAAGTTTTATATATTGTCCTTATTATAAAATATGAACCCATTAACCAACTAATTAAGTCAACTATTAAAAGAATGCTGCAAGTTAATTCACCAAATTGTCAGTCATTTTGTAATCCTAATAGCTAGAAAAAAAAAACCTAAAATCATGTAAAGAAAAAAAAAAGGAATTTGCTTGAAAGATATAACCTCAATCAAATTTTCTATCGAAATGACAATTTAACTCACAAACAACAAAGCAAATGTAACGACCCGAAAGTCAGTGATATAAAAAAATACAGTTTTGAGCCTCCATTTCTAAAGACTGATAAAAATATTTACAGAGTTATATTATAAATGAATTGTAACACCCCAAAAATAGGGTTAGAAGAAATTGAGTTGTGAAATCAAAAGCGGTCATCTCTCGATTTATGAGTTAAGATCTTGGAAATTTTAACAAGTAAATTGATTTGGTTTAGTGGTTAAGTGTTCTAGTCATGTGTGTGAGATTTTGAGTTCGAATCTTGTTCCTTGAAATTTTGTTTTTTTTTATCAAACCTTTACTCTTGATCGTTTGGCATAAGTTCTATTTCCAATCAACTAATAACAAGAATGAGCTTACTAGTTTAATGGTTAAGCTTTTGTATACCCTTTAGTCTTGTGTTTGAGTCTCAGCCCAAGCAATAGGGAAAAATTTTGCACTATTTCATAATTTAGTTTGTTTTGTTTGATTTTAAAGAAAACAAGTTAATTAACTTCCGATTCTCATATTCACAAAACGTCTTATTTTCCTTCTATTTTTCTTTCTTTTATTTTTTGCTCCTCTTCCATTCAATTATACTTTTTCCTTTCTTCTACTTCATTATTCTGTCGTTGAATCCTTCTATATTTGTTATGCCAAGTTTCTTTATGCGATTAATCTTCAATCAAACTGTAAGTGTCCTTTGTCAAGTTTTATTTGCTTGAGTTTAATGATGGTCGAAGTTGCATCCTTTTCATTTGGAATGTATTCTGATTTGTGTAAGTCTTTATTAGACGAAGTTCTCAAGAGTAACTTTCTTTCAACATTCTAAGTTTGTGCTGTTGATTTCGTACAAGGGTAAGCGTTAGTTTTCGTTTTGAGATTTTTTGTCAAAGTTCCTTGACATCATTTCAGGTTTGGATGCTAATCTTAATTATTTTTTTCGAATAAGTCGTTTAATCTATTGTTGTAATGTTTTTTTAAGTACAGGAATTCATCCTTGTTGCTTTTACATCGAATCCATGTCAGGTGGGTACCGATAACCCAACTTTTGTTTCGAGTTTAGTCATTGAAAAACTGATTGTTAACACCATAAGGCAGGGTGCCAAGCCATGTGGTAGGTCGTACGAGCCACACGGTCTTGTGTCAGACCATGTGGCAAGATGTGTAACTCACTGTTCTTAAAAATTAGAGGCACACAGGTATGTGTCCAAGTCGTGTGTGGTTATGTGTTATGAGGGGTTCATACAGGCCAATGACACTGGCATGTGTCCAGGCCATGTAACTCACTGATTGCAAATTAGGACCACACAGGCAGGTGACACTGGATTGTGTCAGGTCGTGTAAGACACAAGGGCGTGTGCTAGATCGTGTGGAGGTATATGGGCCAGGTATCCAAGTCGTGTGAAACCACACAAGCGTGTGGACTAATATTTGGAATTTTTTCCCTTAGGCCACAAGCATCGTTCAAAACAAATGTAGGCCTACTGTAGGGTCCATACGATCTAAATTTGGTTATATAACATTATATCTGATAATCTGGTGATGAACACCTTATAATCTGTACGAATATCCGCTATGTTCAAACCTAAATAAGTAGGATCTGTCAGAGCAGAATGTGGTCATGTTTAATGTATGCAAATTATCCAGGTACGATGTGTATTCTATTAAGTTTGATGGTATGCCTCTACGTTACTCTATTGCCTAAGAACATGTGACATCGAATATGCTGAATTGATTGGCACTGATTCTGATTTACAACCATGCATGTGACTTCATGGAAAATTTGATATTATTTGTTAAGTTTTGATCAATCTATTTTATAATGCATGGGCTTATACGCCTACTAACTCTATTATTGTACGATAGCACGACTTATATGCCTATCACTATACTTCTGTATATGCATGTCATGACACATTGCATGGGGCTTGAGATGATGTGAAAGGAGGAAGTTTCTTACAGTTTAATGGTTTGCATTATCTGGTGGTTTATCCACAAACCTATTTTGGCAGCTTGACTGCAATATAGTGTCTTGACCACGTATATCTGATCTAGCAGTTTTAACTGCAAAATTTTGGTGGCACTGTCCACAGATATCTTTTGGTGTGATTTGGTTGGACAAGTTATAGGGAAACTCTATCTTGGTGCAGCGGAGTTGGGTAGAATATTTTCTGATAAATCTACATTCTGATATATTTTGGAAAAAAATATTGCATCTGCATAAACATACATTCTTTGCGTAGCTTTGTTCAGCTCAGCTCTGTTCTATTATGTTTAGTTCAGCTCTACTCTATTCCACTTGCCATGTTCTGCTCTGTCCTGTTCTGGTAGGTTTGTGTTGTTCTATTATATTAGCATAATGGCAATCTTTGTGATACTCTAGTCTATTCCGTTCTAGTCTTATACTCGCTATTAAGTTATCTATGTTACTCTGATTTATATACTACGTTTTGTTAATTGCAATTGATGTTGGTTATACGCTGGGCTTTATAGCTCACCTTTTGGTTTTATATTTGAGTGTTCAGGTAAGTCTCTCACTTAGGACCGGATGGTGTGTGGGAGCTCGGATTTTTTTGCAATAATGTAAAAATGCTTTTCATCTTTTGGTTTTGTAGTCTATTTCTGAGCTCGCCTTGACTTTTACTAAATTCATCAGTAGTTGATAATTTTTAACGTGAAACTACAAAACCACTCAAGTCGACAAAACAGATTTCGGTTTTCAATGCTAAACTCCGAAAAGATTTTTCCGCCATGAATCAAGTAAAGTTTTGAATATTTTCTGGATAATTACTGAAATCAGTTTTCAATACGTTGGTGTAACTCGTCCAGGTTCGGCTTAAACTTCTAGGTTCGGTTTGGGATGTTACATTTATTGAATTTTGGATAGGTAATTTTGCCGAAATAATTATTAATTAAGGTTCAGAAACTAAATTGTAAAGTCTAATCGCTATAAATTTTTTTATTAAGAAATGAGTTGGGGATTATATAGTGATTAAACCATGGGCTAAAATGGAAAATTTACCACACTAGAAATTTTGTGGACGGTAGATGGATGTTATAAAAATATATTATAAAATTTTAATTAGTTATATATTAAAAAGTTAAAAAAAGAAAAATAAAATTATATGTATATATATTAGAAATTGGTGGAGGAGAGAGAACATCATCTTCCCCATCGAAATTGAGAGAAACTTAAAAGGAAAATTGCATGGCCGATTCTCAAGCTTTTATTTCAACAAATTGGTTAGTTCAATTTAGTCTTTTTCTTATAATTTTATAGTTTTGAAATCATGGGAGCTTAATCTAACTAGCCAATGTATCAATTTGTAAAACTGTTAAAGTTTTGAATTTTGCTCTAGTTGAGAATTGAAAGTTTTAGGTGTTAAATTGATAGATTTTAAGCTTAGGTGTGAAAAAGGATTAAATTGTAAAGTTTAATTGATAGTTTTCTATATAAGGGACTGAATTGAAAAAAATATAAAATTTTCTATAAAAATAAGAAATAGGAGGTCCCTAATGGATTATAGTGAAATCAAAATTAAATTTGAAGTTTTAATTTGAAAGTTATGTTAGTCTTGTTTTTAGGGACTAAATTAAACAAAATGAAAATTTGTATAAAATGAAAATTAATTATTAATTTGGTTGGATATTGATAATATTGTATGTTTATGTTAATATGTAGCTAACATCGATTCGGATTCCTCGAGAAGAAAAGGAAAAGCTAAAGTCGTCGACGAATAGCTTGAAATTTCGGTTTGTATTTCTATGATTCAATTGAGTTTAATTATTGCTTGTTCTTGTTAAATTGCATGATTTAGTCATAAGGTAAGTATATAATTCTTGTATGAGTTAAGTTGAGATGATTGATATGGTATATCGAGATAAAGGACTAAATCAAATAGAATAGAAAGTTGTATAACTTACCTGATACATGAAATTGGTATGAGATTGAGTTGAGAATTGTTATATATGGTATTGAAATATTAAATTGATGATGAAATTGAGATTGGTGGAATGTAAATTGAACTTATAATGGAATTGAAAATTGGATACCTATTAAATGGGTAGGTTATACTTCGGTTTATCCGATGATGCACCGTGTGTGCCAATATAATTGCTTCAGCTTGTCTAATGATGTCTCGTAAAAGCAAGATAATTGTTTCAAGCTTGCGGATGATGCAATTGTGTGTGCCAGTATAATTGCTTCGATATGTATTTTTTTACATAAAACTTTTATTCGAAAATGTATGCATTTTCTTTACTTAGAGAAAAATATTATTATTATTTTTTTAGTACTAATACTTTTTTTTAGAATTTTACTTGCAATAAATAATTCGAATTTATTTATAACATCAATAAAACAAACAAATTTATACAAAATTATAAAATATTTTTAAAATATTTTAATTGATACATACAACCAAACTCGTGCATCACTGGGTAAGAAAACTTATATTAACTAGCATTCGGATGTTATTGATAAGACATTTTTGAAGTGTATTTATAACATCAATAAAACAAACAAAATTATACAAAATTATAAAAGTTTGTAGATGAATAAATAATATGAATAATATTTGTTGTTGTTATTTTTTTAAATAATAACCATAAGCTAAATGTGTTTTATAATATGATTGCACATTTTTTACTCTATTTTATAAAGGTTGAACTAGAATAGGTTTTAACTAGAAATTAAATATGTCATAGGCAATATGTATGATTAATTTTTCTAGTCATAGAATAGTGGAAAGCATTAGTTGATCTCATAAAGTCACTATTCTAACACAAAATCTTTTAGTGGAAATGTGAATGTAATAATCCTATATTTGAAAGCGAGATCATATTATGCATGTTTCTGATGGTGCGCATGATACATATATATATAGCTTGGATATGATCTATAATCTCATAGTCTTATAATTTTGAGATATAGTAAAATTTTGAAATTCACTTTAAAAGTCGTGAATCAAAGATCCCGTTAGTATGAAAATAACAATATTAATTCTATTTGACCTATTTTAGTAATGGACGCGGTTTTGATTATAGTCACAAAATGATTAAAAATATCCATGATAAAAGGTGTATAAATGTATGATGTTGTAGTCAAATAGTTGGACAGTTGATGATCCTTTAATATGACTATATACTAAAATATATGAAATACCCTTGCTTTGTTAAGAAATAATGTTATTTGGATATGCATATGTGATAAGTTTTAAAGGTCATCTATTGACAATGAAAAGAGGTTATGGAAAATAGGAAATATGTTGTATAGTTTCACCAAGGGATTTGAGGTCTCTTTGCAACATCTTACTTGGTGAAAAATACATGATAATACCAATAAAGTGATCATTGTTAATTGATAATCATACAAATGGTATTCTTAAGAGCATTCTTTTGCAAAAGAATGAATAACATGGTGGAGATGTTGGTCTTGTGAACTTTCAAGACACAAATAAATATAAAGTTTCACCATATAATATAGAAAATTAATATAGCTATGTTGGAAATTTGGAAATTTAGGAATGAGGTACAAGTACATACTATTTGAGTCACCCATGATGGAAACTCGGTTCAACACTTGGTATAACATTAAGGCTGAAGTTCAATGAGATAAAGTATATCATCAGTATGTGATTGCTAACACTATAAAACATTATATAATATACCATCACAGGGTGAAAATTGCTAGGTACTCTAGGTACTCGTAATGATGGGGGATGAGTATTACATTCTTAATAAACCCATAACATAAATATGTTAGATTCTTATAATCACGGGAACAATCTCGATGAGATCTACCTATGTGAGTAGAAATGTGGTTACTTCTAGGAGCTCAAGGGCTTGGCTTTAACAACATGAAAAGAGGTTACAAACACATGGTCATAATAGTGTCCCTAGATGCCGTGCATTGATTGGTGTTGAAATCGTTGTGCGAGATGTGTTCAGTTTGTCTAAAATGAAATTTTGATTATCTATAACATGTTTTCACTAAATGAAAGTTCAATCATAAGACCCCTTCATTTATGCAATCGATTTTCAAGATTATCAAAATCTAAAATATTTTGAAAATGCGAGGAGGGGGAATTGTTGGACCATTTTCAAAATATTTATAATGTTCTAATAGTTATAATTAAAAAGCTACAAGTGATCCAAAAGTTGTCACTTGGTTATTAATTAAGAGATGTCACTATTTATAGTGATAATTTATGTCTATTGTCAACAAAAGTTCACTACAGGAAAATAAACTTTTAGCGGCATTTTTTTTGCCTTTAAGCGCCGCTAGAACTATTTGCGGCATTTCCACAAGCGCCGTAAAAAATGCCGCTATAGAAAACGCCGCAAAAATTTGCTGCGTTTATTTGAAAAAAATGCCACAAAAGATCATGACTTTTAGCGGCGTTTGTGGGTTGTGGGAAAAGCGCCGCTAAAAGTCACGACTTTTAGCGACGTTTGTGGAAAAAGCACCATTAAAAGTCACGGCTTTTAGCGGCGTTTGTGGGAAAAGCATCTCTAAAAGTCATAGCTTTTAGGGCGCTTTTGTTACAAACGCCGCTAATTTTGGCAGATTTGCAATGTACATTTTTCACCAATATCCAACCCTTCCTGCATTAAATCCAACTAAAAACAGCAAATTCAACGAAAGATATATGATGTAAATCTCAATGATACTTTAAATTCAACGAAAGATATATGATGTAAATTAATAAATGAAGTATAACTCAAAATATTCTTACAATAATGTTAAATGTGACAATGTTAAAAATATTCTTACAACGAGAAAACAAATGTCTAAGATGGTGGCTTTTACGACTGCTAAAACATTTTCATCATATGCTGAAGTTGTAGCTGGAGCTCATCGTACTTTCTACTCCGCTCTGCTGCCATCGCTGCTGCCGCTGCCTCCCTTGCTGTTGCATTCGCTCTAAGTTGTTGCTGGAGTTCTTCATATTTTCTTTCAACCTCGGCAATTTGCTCAACTGTGCTCGCTTGCATCTAAGCTACAACTGTGCTCGCTTGCATCTAGTCTCTTAACCTCTGAACTTCAGCTTGAGCTTGACTCCCGGAAGGCATCTATTGCTGGGAGCTAGATCCAAAATATTGGGTCGGGGTAACACCAGATCCTTGAAATCGAACCCGACCATACCTTTCAGGACCCAAAACTTCAGTAATAATTCTGTTATCAATGTTCTCAAGATTAACAGAACTATCAGTCGAAGCAATCGCTTCATCCTCCGCCTTCTTCTCCTTTAGTTTCTCCTAATAAATCAATCAAAGAGTTAGAAATGAAATATATAATAAAAAGGAATGCAACATAACATTATTTAAAACTATAACGACGAATTAAACCATTATAATTAAACATTATAAATATTTATAATAAATCAAATTTTATTAAGTAAATATACCATAATTTCTCCAGCTTCGGATGTCATAGGAGATCCATCTTTCTTCCTATACGTAATCCCAAAAAGCTAAAGGCGTCCAACTTTTTGACCATACGAGACTTCCTACAATATTATTTAATAGTAGAAAGTCATTAATATTTGATAGAATTAATAAATTCATAATACCTCGACCTCAGCTACAGAAGCAAAACTTCACATCCTTGCCGTGTGCGTGAATTTTTGTTTTTGCCTGCTGCTTGTTCCAACTCACTCACGGTCCTACATAATAAAATTATTATTACTTGGAAGTACGTAATACCTCTCCTTTCTTTGAATTCCAAAATCTAACCGCATCTTCCCATTGGTACCTCAACATTCCCGGCGGGACATTCCGCAATTTTTCTTCGAGGCTTATGTCTTTCTTAAAATATTGTTTTTTCAAAGTGCTTTTATGGTCTCTCCATTTTTTACCTAATGCCTTCTTGATATAGTCATCCGAAACCTCTAAAGCAAATCTCTCCTAAAAAAACACAAATTTAGAATGTAAATATAAATAAAACTTAAACCAAAGTATTATAAATTACATTCACATTTTGTTACCTTAATATTATCGAAAGCTTGATTTTTGTTACTATCAAGCATGTGATGCCATGATTCGTAGTTGATGGGCAACATATTGACATTTCATGCTATAATGCCCAAATAGCCTGGTAAAAGTCAGGCTTCAGATCCAACAGGCTGACCATGACTGTTTCTACTTATTTTGACACGCTCGACAGGATTTAAGTCATATAAATCTTTAAGTAGCGTACGTCCTCGACCTCTGCGCGTCCCACCACTTTCAGTTGAAAAATATATTAAAATTGAAAAATAAATCAATAATAAAAGTCAACACACATGTAAAATAAACTTAACATTACTTTGAAATTCTGCAGGCTCGTCAAGTGTCTCCGGCACATTCGAAGATCCAATAACTGTCTGATGTTCACTATTTGCTTCTTCCGAATTTGGAGTACTCTGGACAATACTTAAATCTCGTAATCTTCTTCTACGTATTTTTCCTGCAATACACATAAAATAGTTGAAATTTTAGTAACAAATTACAAAAATAATAGTACATATAAAATAGTTAAATTATATAACATGAGCAAGATTAAAATTATAATATTATATATAATTAAAAAATCGTAAAATCTTACTACATCATAATTCGTAAATATCTTCATCCACATCCTGACGAACCTATTGAAATTGTGTACTAGTACTAGGGATATTTTCATTTAAGTTTTGTTCTGGAAAAGGCAAAGTTTCTGATCTTTCGACGATGTCATCTCTACTTCCATTGCCCATGTCAAACAAGTTTCTAGGGGTGTTTTGGAGTACAACGTACCAACCCTTATCAGTTGGATCTTTCGAGTAAAAAACTTGTTTCACTTGAGAAGAAAATACATACGGCTCGTCTATCAATTGTCCTCCAGTGTAAATCAATCGAGAGAAATTCACCATTGTAAAACTAAATTGATCGTTTTTAATTCCACGAGCAGTATTAACATCAGCCCAATCATATCAAAATAAGACAACTTTCCATTTTTCATAGTAATCTAACTCAATAATATCAGTAAGAAGTCCATAATACTCCACATTTCCCTCAACGGGATTACTGTCCTTAGCACTAGCATAACTTGTAATTGAAGAATTAACAACTATTCCATAATTTTGAGTTCTCCTCAATCTCTCGCGATATTTTGTATGAAATCTGAATCCATTGATGATGAAGGTACTATACTTTTTACTACTCTATTCGGGCCTTGGGAAAGCCATTTAACTTCGTCATTAACGTCCTTCCCACCAAACCTATTGAATCTAAAGTAAATGGAGTAATTATAAATGTTATGAGAAAACATTATTATTTTTCAATAAAAGGTTGAGTTGCATACCATTTGGCTTAACCATTCATGGAAAGATTTTGTGAATAACTTATTAATCTCTCGTTGTTGTAATATTTGGGAGCGTGAACAAGATCTCAAGATTTGTCTGTACTCACTATGTTAAAAAGAGGTTTAATTGGTTAGAAAATAAACAAATAAAAAAGATGAATATTTATCATATTCTAGAACTTACTTGCGTAATGGTTCAATTGAATCGTGGTGAAAAAGAACATATCTATGTGCTTGTACCCAAGACCTTTCATCCAATTCTGCAATTTCAACTTTACCGATTGGTTCTCCATAACTTTGAAATAAATAAGTTTCAACGAAGTTGGGATCATTGAGCCCAGCATTTCTACTTGGTCTATTCAATCTTGTTTCAACATCTTCTAAATATCTAGAATAGAAGGTCATACACTCCTCTGCCAAGTAGCCTTTAGCAATTGATCCTTCTGGATAACGCTTATTTCGACAATAAGACTTCAATTTGCTTAGGAACCTAAACACGATATACAACATTATCAAAAGTTGTCACTAAATGTATAGAGGTGAATGAATGAATACTTTACAAATAAACTAGCACATTTCTATAGGATACATCCATCGATAGAAAATCAGTCCACCAATTATTGCTTCACAAGGGAGATGGATTACCAAGTGCACCATAATAGTGAAGAAGGAAGGTGGAAAGATCTTCTCCAAATTGTATAAAGTCAAAGCGGCTCGATCCTGTACTTTCTCAAGTTCTTCAACATCCAAAACTTTGCCACAAATAGCTTTCATTATATTGGAAAATTCAATTATACAGGACGTAAATTCAATTATACAGGACATAACCTTTTTTGACATACAGCACCATAAAACAAGTGCCAGTGAATCTTGCATCAAGATGTGATAATCATGTGATTTTAAAAAATATAGTCTTCGATATTTAAGACTCACACATCGAGATATATTTGATGCATACGCATCTAGGACCTTTGTATCCTTCAACACCGTGTAGAACACTTCTTTCTCTTCCTTCGACATTGCAAAAATTAGAGGCAGCAACTGATATTTCTGATTCAAAAGTACTTAGGGATGAAGATCACGCCGAATTCCCATGTCAACTAAATCAAGTCGACTTTGAAGATTATCTTTTGATTTTCTATCGACATTCAAAATTGTCCCGATGATGTTCTCACAAACATTATTCTCAATATGCATGACATCAAGATTGTGTCATAAAAAATGATGCTCCCAATAAGGCAACTCAAAAAAATACTTCTTTTTTTTCCACAAGTCCGCCTCATTAGGATCATCCTCTTCATCAGATTCATCATCAGATTCGTCCCTCGATCTTCTCTTTGTTTGTATGTTGGATGGTTGATTCATCTTCTCATAACTGAAATCCATATCTTTTAACATGAACAAGATTTCAAATCCAATGGTCTACTCAGGAGCTTCTCTAAACTCTTCAATAACGTCAAATAAAGTCTTCTGAAATCTAAATCTATGATTTCCATCCAACCACTGATGATGCCCCATATAAGAAAACTTCTTCCCATTATATAACCATTTCGAACATGTTTGTGTAGCACAACAAGGACAAGCATAACGTCCTTTGGTACTCCAACCAGATAAATTGGCATAAGCCGGGAAATCATTAATTGTCCATAACAAAGCTGCACGTAAATTTAAGTTCTCCTTTCTCAATACATCATATGTCTCAACCCCCGACCATAATTGTTTTAACTCTTCAATAAGTGGCTGCAAATAAATGTCAGTATCATTTCCGGGACCTTTCTCTCTAGGGACAATCATAGATAATATAAAAGAAGATTACTTCATGTGAATCCATGGAGACAAATTGTAAGGAACAAGCACTACAGGCCAAGTGCTATACAAAGTACTCATGATTTTAAAAGGATTAAAGCCGTCAGCTACTAGCCCAAGCTTCACATTCCGAGGATCGCTTGCAAAGCTTGGAAATTTATTGTCAAATGATTTCCAAGCTAAAGAATCAGCAGGATGCCTTAATAATCCATCATCGATTCGTTCATCATTATGCCACCTCATAGAATCGGCTGTCTTTGACGACATGAAAAGCCTTTGAAGTCTTGGTATTAGTGAAAAATATCGCAAAACCTTGACTGGCTTCTTTCTTAACTGTGGCCCACCTTCATCCGCATTCACATCTTCTGTATTCCTATTCATCCAACAAGACTTATCGTAAACATGCCAAGACTATTGGTTTTTCTGATCACCCCAGTACAACATGCAGTCATTTGGGCAACTATGAATTTTATCGTACCCAAGGCCCAAATCTTTTATTAGTCTATTAATATCTTGACAAGATTGGAGGATTTTTTGCAAATGAAAACATCTCTCTAAGAAACTCTAGCAGCATTGTAAATGAGTTTCCGGTCCACCTTCCCAAACATTTTAAGTGAAATAGAAGAATGCAGAAAGATAATTTCGAATATTTTGATCCCTCGTAAAGTTCTTCGTTTATTTCATTAAGTAAATTGTAGAACTTCGCCGCTTCTTCATTTGGCTCATCATCAAGTGCACTTGTTCCCGTTTCGCAAAAAAACATTTCCACCAATATTACAATCATCGGATGCAATAAAGTCAAGTGGAAACGATTACTCACCATGACTGTGCATATTAAATGCATCTCGCAACATACCTTCCATGTCATCTTGTCTAACATACTGATGGTAAGCAGTATCAGGATAAGTTAGATTAATCGTTGAAGAAGTTCCACTAGATGTACACTCTCCATGGAAAATCCATTTTTTATACCCCCGAATAAAGCCATCAACAATTAGATGTTCATAGACAACTTCACGAAAATGCCAATTGATGTTGCCACACTTTTTACACGGGCAAAGAATCATATTCCCTTGGCTTGCATTTTGAAATGCAAAATTTAGAAAAGTTTGTACTCCATTTTGATATGCATTGCTTACCTTTGACAAATTCATCCAACTCCTATCCATTTCGTAGTTCTTGAAATCTAAAGTTGACAATAAATTACACGGGTAAGTTGTTTATTTAGAAGTATAATTAAGTTATGTAAGTTATGATATGATACATATTTATGTATTATGTAAATTATGTAAATTATGTAAGTTATTCGAATTATGTAAATTATGTACAATATGATATATATTTATGTATTATGTAGGTTATGTAAATTATGTAAGTTGTTTATCTTATGTAAATTATATAAGATATGATATATATTTATGTATTATGTAAGTTATGTAAATTATGTAAGATATGATATATAGTTATGTTGATGGGATTGTGATTGTGTTGATGGGAAAACACAAGGGAAGTGAAGAATTGGTTATTAGATTAAATTTACAAGTTTAGGGTTAATTATTTATTTTAAATTAAGTCCATCATGTGTGCTCAATTATGGTTATTTTTTATTGAGTCACATGAATGCTAAATCAACTCAGGAATGAATAGGCTAATTCCTTAAAATAAATTAAAAAAATTATTTTCCAAGTAAGTCAAGTCTAATTTTTTGAACAATATTTAAAAATACAATTTAATTTAATTAGGTAATTTAACAATAAAATAAAAGTAAACAAAATATTTTTCGTGATTAAAATAAAATAAAATAAAATATTTAAAATAAAACTTTAAATACAATTTAATTTAATTAGGTAATTTAAAATTAAAATAAAAGTAGACAAAATATTTTTCGTGATTAAAATAAAATAAAATAAAATTTTAAATACAATTTAATTTAATTAGGTAATTAAAAAAATAAAAGTAGACAAAATATTTTTCGTGATTAAAATAAAATAAAATAAAATAACATATTCAAAATAAAACTTTAAATACAATTTAATTTAATTAGGTAATTTAAAAATAAAATAAAATATTTAAAATAAGGTTGGAGAAAAAGTCGGTCATTATTTGTGTTATTATCCAATTTACGTTTGTATGAAAAATAAGAATAATAATAATTGATATTAAAAATAAAATAACATAATCAAATCTTTACTAGGTAATTGAAACAAATTTATAGGTGGAAGCCGTATTGTTTAGTGAATGAAATGATTTCTATGGCATTAAATTCAGTTTTGCTTCCATATTTCATTTCAAAACTGTATATTATCTTGTTCACAACTAATTTTTATAAAAGAACATTGTAATAAAATTTTACCAAAAAAGAAACATGGCAACTGAATGGCAGATAACAGAAAACATAAGGCAGAAAATTAGATGGCAAATGTAAAGTAAGTAAAATGATCCAATATTTGAAAGGAAAATCAGCAATTAAAAATATACAAAATTGGAGCCCCAGAAGATTAATTTTTTCAAAATCATCATGATAAAACTATTATTGATGACAATTTTGAACTAAAACGTACCTTAATAATTTCAACAAGCTAGTCTACTCCACTCTCACCAGGAAACAGAGGCTGAAGTCAGAAAAATAGTATTTGTTAAGTAATTTAAAGGGAAAATGCATATAAATAAGCAAAAAAAGTATGCAATGAAACTTGTACCTGCCCAAGCAATGGCTCAGCCAAAACACAGCCAGCAGACCAGATTTCAATGGCTATGGTGTATTCAGTTGCACCAAATATTAATTCAGGTGCTCGATAGTACCTAGAACAGATGTAAGATATGTTTTGTTCCCTTTTCACCTGATAAAGTTAAAATCAAAATTAGGCTCATGAACAATAAGGTAGTGACTGAAGAAGTGACTAGACAAAAAAATTGAGATTCTATCATACATACCAAAACTGGAGATAACAAAAAACTAGATGGCAGCAAACTGGAGAAGCAGCAGAGGGCTAGCGACAATATCACACCACGAGGCGTGCATGTCAAAGACAAAAGGTATACATAAATTTTAGAGAAGATCATGGTAATAAAATTTAAAACAATTTAAAGCCAATAATGATGAGTTGCTAACAGCACAGGAAAACAAGCAACAAAAATTAGAGAAAGAAAGGAAGTAGAACTGACTTACCTTAGAGAATGTGGATTTCAGCTAAGCAAATCGGATGGCAGAAAACTAGAGATTTTTGCAACCTTAGCCTGGAAAATTTAATTTAAAGGGTAAAAATATTGTTTACCTTGTAATAAAATAAATATAGTAGTTGTTCTATATATATTAGTGTTAAGCATATGAAATAGGAAGATTGAAGCAAAAAATGGTTAACGTGATGAGGCATTAACAGAAGGGCAATAAAAAATAAAATAAAGAGGCCTTCAACCTTATATTATTTGATGCAGTCTAGTATAGTTTCAGATTATAGAAAATTATGACAAATGTTCCATCATTTATGAGCCACTTAAGTTATATACTAAGGATAAAATTCAGGATTATAAAAATTGAATATACGTTATCTCATTCACCACTCTGATTATAAAAAAACCCACAAGAACATCATATTTAAGATTTATTAATCACTTGTAAAAATGATGAAAATCTAACATATATAGGCTGTTTCGGACAGCCAGAAAGAAGAGACCTTAAACACTTGATATTGTGATGGTAACTTCCCATGCACAAGCTGTTTCAGACAACATTAAGAAGACAATTCATGACATTTCAACATGCACATTCTATCATCAATTTGTCAAGACTTTGCACAACATTTAACATGGTACAACACAAAACTTATTAAGCTAATTTCACCTTCAATGTGTCCAAATTTGGACAGCATTTAACATAGAAATTCCCCATGCAAAAACGTGTTTAAACTGTCCAAAAATTGGACAGCAGAAATGCAGCCATTATGCATGCCGAAACACATTCAATCCATTCAGACTTGGACAACATAAATGCAACAGGAATTTATATTAGTTCATAAAGCTATGAAACACAAAAAATAAAAAAATCTCAAAGACTCACGTATTTGGATAGCATTAAGATGCTCAAAAATGAACAACATTAATATACAAAATATTACAGCATAAATGGGAAAATAACACCAATTCAGACATGAAAATAACACCAAGATGATAACAAGTTCTGTTTGTGGAACAATATGCAAAAAATAAAGACAATAAGAAGAATTGGCAAAGTTGATTGATACAGTGTAAAAGAACAAACTGAAGTAGCAAGGGTAATCCAATTTCAAAAGTCACACAAACCTCAATAGCATCAGAAAGTCCTGGAATAGTTGATATGTCACCACCAATGACTTTCAGAGTGAAATCCAACTTTTTCTGCAAGCAAAAAAAAAAAAAAAACACACATTAACCTAACTATATCAACTTATTAAAACATTGTCAAACTATTTAATGTCAAATTCTCTGACAATATTTAAAAACTAAGTATTAGTGTTTTCTTATTCCCTCAACAAATACAATGCAGCTTTAACAAATATATTTAACTTAATATAATGCCCTGTTTCATGACAGCCGTCCCTGTTTCAATAAATAATTAACTCAAGGCAAAACATGGTTGAAATCATACTGGTATATATAAAAATAAAGATAAAATACGTGAAAATCATGAGATTATATCCATTTACAATTTATATATAATGATATAGATATGACAATTTCATGGTTTGTTTAACAATAGAAATGGATGAACTTTTAAACAAAGGAGTATAAAACTAATTTTTACATTTGCCTAAAAAGAATAAAATTAAACTAAGTTTAAATCATTAAAAACATTAAATCATTAAAAAAATTAAATCATTAAAAACATGAATTTTCAATTGAATCGAACAAGACTTTAATTAATATTCTTGAACTGAAAGAAATGTTTGGCAAAGTCATATTATTTTTGGATGGATTAGGGTTGGATTTAGGTATCTTATCTTTTTATAATTGAACTGATGATGTTTAAAGAATTTCAAATTATTAAAATTTTAAATAAAATAAAATTAATTTGATATTAATAAAGTTATATATATATATATATATATATATATATATATATATATATATATATATAAGCTGAATTTAAACAAAACAAATCGAATTTGGATTGAACATCGGTAGAAATGCAAGATGTGGTGGTACAAGCACAAAGCCAAATCTACTATTCAAACCATATGATGCAGTCAAACAACAGCCATAGGGGGGTGGGAGGGAGGGACAAAAGAGGTCTGCCCAAAGACAATGTGTAAAATTGGCTATATTGCTAGAGTTTTTAAGTCTGTTTCTGAAACACCCAATGATGGCAAACCCCCATACTAATTATCACACTCCCCTCCCCCATTTTTTGATTATCCCTTTAATACCTCCTTAATATTTTATATTGTTGTAATTTGCTGTAAAAGATGGAGAAGAGCTAATACCTAGTGATAGTAAGCGTTGAACAGATATGCAAGAATCGAAAGAGGTTTTAACTTTATAACTCCATCTATCCAATTTCATAAACACCTCAATGGGACTTCGCAAAAGTAAAAGGGATTTCGATTTGGAGATTTTGGGAAACAGATTTGGGGATTTAAGGGTTTCGAGTTAGGGTATTAAGTTGGGGAAAATTTAGGGATTAGGGGAAATTTTGTTGGGGAAAAATAATGAGTTTTGGCATAGTGGTGGGGATAAAAAGGATGAAACCAAAACGACGCCGTTTTGGTAAACATAATGAACTTTTGCGGCATTTTCCACAACCACCGCTAAAAATCGACCTATTGCGGCGTTAATTAGGTAGCGCCGCTAAAGAAACGACGTCGTTTTGCTTAAGTTTTTTGCAACGCCGCTAATGTCACTGAAGCGAAAAATGAAACGGTGATGTTTTGCTTATTTTTTTGCGGCGTTTTCAAAATGCGCCGCTAATGCCACTAGAGACACAACTTAAAACGACACCGTTTAGCCTAAAGTAAAATGTTTTTGCGGCGCCTTTGATAGTAATAAATCTTATTAGTTTAATTATTTCTTAAATTCCTTTAAACTAAGTTTGTTTTGTTTCAAACAATGAAATTAATTTGTATAATTTTATAATTGTGGACGAAATTATTTTTAAAAAATGAAACCAAACCTTAAACTCTAAAATCATAATCCCTAAACCCTAAATATATATTACAAGGTACAAAAGTTATTAAAAATAAATCTTATATTGTTTAATTAAACCCTAAAATAATTTTATTTTGTCATTTTTATCAAAATCCCTAACCCTTAAACCCTAATACCCTAGCCCCTTAGAACCATAAACACTAAGACCCTAAACTATAAAACACTACACCACAAATCATTAACCTTCAATCCTAAACCCAAAATACAAATCTTAACCCCTAAACCTTGAATACTAAACATTAAACCCTAAAATCTAAAGCCTAAAGCCTAAAATTATATACCCTAAAGCTTAAACCCAAAATAACAAACCCCAAGCCCAAAAAAACAAACTTTAAACCATAAACTTAAAATACTAAACATTAAACCCTAAATTGTAAGTAAAAATGCAATCTCATCATTTTGATAGCATATGTTTTTATAATTTTGAAACGATTAAATAAAAAATTTTTCATTTTCAGAGGGATAAAGTGCAATTTTACCTTTAAAATTTTTAAAAATTTTAAAAAGCCTAAATGAAAAATTTTTCATTTTAGAGGGGCCGAGACCCTTTCAACCCCCTAGTTATACCCTTAAATATATATTAATTATAGGATTTAGGATTTAACTGAGTATGATTCATTTGAGATTAACATACTACCGGCCCATGGCCATTAAACTTTAAACCATAAAACCCTAAACCATAGACCTTAAACCTTAAATATTAAACCCTAAACCCAAAAATAATTTTAATCAACATTAAGTATTGCTTCCATAATTGATAATGAACATAAGCTTTTACATTAATATCTATGTATATACACATCAACATCCATATGAATTTTTTTGGGATTTAGGGTTTTGAGGTTTATAAATTAGTGTTTATGGTCTATGTTTAGGGTTTAAAGGTTTAGAGAAAGTCATACGGTGTCGATTTTAACAACTTGATAACTTAAATGAAAACTTCTAAATAGTTTAGTTATCAATTCGTAACTTTTCATAATTAAGTAACTAAAATGAAACTTTCTCATAGCTAAGTGAATGGTGTAGTTTATATTTTTATAAAGTCAGTTTCAAATATCAAAATAAAGTCAAATTCGAAACAAAAATAAGTAAATAATATGAAAATTAAATCGGATCAAATCGAATCGAGTGTCGGTTACCCTACTCGAAAATGGCTGCTCAACTTTTCATGGCATTTGGACCAAAAACGCCGCTATAGATAAATTTTTTGCGGCGTTTTGACCAGAAACGCCACTGTTTCTTAGTTTTTACCGGATTTTTCACTAAAAACGCCGCTATTGCTCGGTTATTAGTGGCGTTTGGACCAAAAACGCCTCTAATTCTCAGTTCTTAGTGGCGTTTGGACTAGAAATGCCGATGTTGCTCAGTTTTTAGTGGCGTTTTATTCAAAACGCCGCTAAAGCCCTATTTTCCTATAGTGGTTATATCAATTAATTACTAAAAAAAAGTCATAATTATTCAAATATATATCTATTGAATAATTATGTTTATTGCTAAAAATTGTGACTATTCATTTGGATAGTTATGTCTCTATTAAGAGACATGAGAACTCCTATAAATAGAAGTTAAAATTCATTTATTTGGTACAGAAAAAACACATCAAAAGTTCAGAAACAAAAGTTTCTTTTTATTCTCCTCCATCTTTTAATATTCTTAGATTGTTCTATAAAGAATTACTGTAGAAATGTTTTTATAGAAATTGATATACTTGCTATGCTCCGCTCAATGCTTAGTGAACTATTTCTACTAGTGCAAAACGTAGACAACCATTGAGTTTCATTATATCCTCGATGTTCATTTACTAGTAACTCTTTTGCATATCAAATTATAAGTGAGGCGAATAAAAATATTAAAGAAAGTGGCATTGATACACGCACATAAAATTTTTTATCTCCATGCACCAACAATAACAAATATACTATAAATTTTCTTTTAACTTATAAATTAATAAAAAATTACGAGTTAAAAAAACACACATAAATTTTAAACTTTCTAACTCTACTATTATGTAATTTTTAATAAGTACACTTTTTTCAACTATTTCAATATCATGTATATGACAGGTGAATATAATTTGTGTGACATCATCTGTCTAGTCTCTTGGCCGAGAGTCAAATTAACGCTAACTTATAAGTAGCTAAAAAATACTAATTTTAATAATCATATTTTCCCTTTACACAAAAATCATATTTTCAAACCTTTCCATCTTAGTATATGCTATACTTTATAAAATTATATATAAATGAATAATTCATCTACATAAATCCATCCATATGGGGCCAATCACAAAATCAGCCTCCCTTTTCGTTTTATCCATATTACATCATGATGTTTATATATATATATATATAATGAGTTATTTAGTTGTTGGTGTTATTTTGATTTTTTATTACTTTTTTTTTTGTGTCTTTTAATTTTTAAATTTATATTATTTATTAAATTATTTTTAAAATAACTATTTATTAATTTTATTGCTATAAAATATACAATGTAAGTTGTAAAGTTTAAACCCCCGAAAGAAGTAAAAATTTAAAATGACTTTTCTGTAAAATTAAAGAAACAAATAAGTGATTATTGCAAAATAAAAAAAAATTAATGTCTTATGTCTTACATCATGGTAGCTCAGGATGAATATAAAACTCCACTTTTTTTAAATCAACTTGATCATCTTATCTTTGCAATATGAAAATAAAACTAAATATGAATTCAAACTATGACTTCATGTTCTAAGTTCTAATAACCATTTTTTAGTCAATACTCAACAAAGATGTTCATTTGATCAAGTAACTCTTAAAATTATGTTTGAATGGTTACATATACATATATACATACAAAAGAATCATTTCTAAGATGTACAAAAAAAAAATAAAGAATCATTTATAAGCTTATATATCAATCAAAATAGTTTGCTTGCAAATTCTTCACTGCATTCTGCAATTGCCGCGAGTTGCTTAAGTTCTGATAGGCTCCTCCCTAGCTGCAAAGCCACCTTCATTTCAAGGATTTCTCCATTTTCTCTTCTCTCAACATCTTTCTCATTGATATTTGACATTATGTTCTCTTCAATCAGCTTAAAGAATCCGGCATTACCTCGATACATCTCGAACACCATTCCGACCTGGCCGCCATGTTCCAACGAGTTCACCGCGGTAGCTACTGCACCTGCTACGACTCCCATCATCACAGGCCATGAACAATCAGTAGTGCCCACAAAGGAAGATCCCAAAGCCCCTAAAATGGTTAACAAGGGACCTGATATTGCCAACACTTTATTAAGTTTCAATGCTTTGCTACCCAAATCTATATACTCAGCCAAATCTTTCTGCTTCAAAACTCTAACAACTTGCCTCATTTCTTCCTCTAGCTTTCTGGTCCAATCATTGTTTCCCTCTATTTTCCGAACAAATCCTTGCTTTGACCTTTGTTTTGGCCACCACCTTGCTGGTTCAACTTTTGAAGGGAATTTTTCAAGCATAGAACCCAGTAAAGGAAGTGGATATGCCTTAGCAAGAGCTAAAACTTTCTCCATTGCTTCATTAACATCATTTATATCTGGTTTGCCAAGAGCTAATGTTGTTTCAATTTGAACACGAAGCTGCTTGAACAATCTCGCAGCATTTCTTTGTTCTTCTGCAAGTTGGGATGGTTGAATCTTGTTCATAACCAACAACAAACCCGTGGCTGCTACGTAAAGCACAATGGAAGATAGCTTAAGTGCCATCAAAGGTGACCCTTCCGCAGCTAAAGCGGCTAGCCCGGCCATGGTGGCACCACTGAGGGTCATGGCGTTGATGGAATTCAAAAGGAGGCGATTCCAATTATCACGCTGCTCTCCAATGTTCTTATGCATCTCCACTCTATCTGCAACAGCCTCCATGATCGCATAAAGCTTGGCAATCACCCGAGGATCATCAGATGATTTGGTGTCATGTCTAGCAATAGGATAGCCGGTTCTCGTTTCCATTTCGTCAACTAAATATCTGCTAGAGAGCTTCGGGTGAGAGACTACACCAAGGTGGACCCTTGGTGCGTTAACTCTCGCACCAACTATTTCACGACGACAGCGCAAGGAAGGCAAACTTTTTGACAACAACAGGCTGCTTGAAACTTGGATGCCTGCCATGGCTTGTTTAAATTTAATCTAAGAGAACCAAAGTGAATTGGGTTTTAATAGGAATGAATTCTATATATACGTAGATATGGTCTAATCGTTGAAACTTGAACATTTGAACAAGATTTATGGGCTTCCTTCGCTGACTTTCAACGGTAATAACGAGTAACAGATGTTGAAACAGGCAACAGCATGGGAGCTGACCATGGCTGTCTTTTGTCTTAACTTCAACCCCAATGCCAAAACTGCTATATAGATTGAAGAAAACAAGACCATATATAACCAAAACTTTTATTTTTGTTTAATGATAATTTAGTCAAATTATTCATGTGTACACTATAAATTAATTCTCCCCCAAAAGCAATATCTGGGAATTAGAAATTCTGCAAAAATCCTAACCACATTTTCGTGTTAAAAATAAACTTCGTTGAAACTACTAGAAGTCATGTATTAAAGTATGTGAAACGTGCTTACCAAAAATAAATAAATTACAGTACTTAAGCATTTTAAAACCATTTCGTTAATTTTTTTTGTTGACTAATTATTTCGTTAATTAATGCAGTCGAGGTATGGAAAATGTCAGTATATCACTTCTCAGCGAAATCATTCTTTCTCTACTAGTGTTATCGAATCTTACGAAATCTTTTGCTGAGGGTATAAGCAAGTGATCTATATCCAAAAGGTTTTTGGTGCCCATAAGTCCTCAAGGTTTCGTCACCTTCCGATGCACCTCCATATCTTCAAACACACAATAAGTGCCTACCAATTGGTGTAATTCCAACATAACAACACCACATACTCATAACACGAATCCTACAAACATATAAAGTGATATACGTATTAAACTGAAACATAAAATATCAAACGCTAAAATTCATAAATTTTGTATTACATCTTGATGAAAAGTATAATAATTTTTCTAATTAACATATTACTGATGTTTAAAGGACCATAAGAATATGCTAACTCGAAATCAAAGGTTTAATCCCAATGACGTAGGTGGAAACCTACAATTAACTTTAGCGGGAACTCCAATGGCAATGTGTTAGAAGTATATAAAAAAAACCTTAATGGTTGTACAGAATACCAAAACAATAATTGTCAATCAATATTTATATCACAAAGTAGAAGTTGACATAATCAACGTTTAAACCTTGTTGACAAAGTGCATATTCATATTAGAAGATTTAGATTAAGCAGTAATTAATTTTTCAAAACACATCAAAACATCTTACATAATAAATCATAGTTATGTATAAACAATTAATTGAATATATAAAAATATATCCAAAGATCAAATCTCGAAATGAAATCACATTCTAAATTCATATCAAATCATATAATTTGCGTACATAATGCAGCTGAGTTTGGATGAGATCTTTTTCCTTATTAAATTAAAATCTTTTTATCGGGTGAAGGTAAGGAAAGATGAGGTGGATCTATTGGAAGCGCAATGGTGGGACTACCCTCGGTTATGTTGGCCTTCCAGCTCTAGGCAGGGTTCTAGAGTGGGTATCAAATGGTCAGCTTCGTCCTTTGGAGCAGCAAAATTCAATGTCAACAGCGCTGCTCGACGAAAACTAGGTTTGGCTGGCTTCGGTGGAGCGTTGAGGGATCATTTCGGGAAAATATTGGTGTTATTCTCAAGATCTCTTGGTATTATGGACTCTAATGAGCCTGAACTCAAGGCCATTGTGATGGCATTGCAAATTTAGGCTTGTTCTCGGTGGAGAAATTTGTTCAGTTTGATTGTGGAATTGAACTCTCGAACGGTTATTTCATGGTGGTTTAATCACACTAATCGACCTCGGAAATTCTGGGACCTATATAAAACTATTGATGCCATCTGTTTAAAGCTAAACCGTGTGGCGTTTGATAATGTCTTCAAAGAAGCAAACAGTCTTGTGGATGCCCTCGTCAACGATGACACTGATCGAAATTCTTTATTCCAAGTATGCTAGCTCGGGGGTGGCTAATGGATTATATTTCGGTGAATTTGTCTCTTTGGCATATTCCTTGGTCTGGTTGTTTGTTTTTATAGTTCCCTTTGTAACACCCTATATCCGGCTCGCTCGTCGGATTCGAGATAACGAGATGTCACATTCGTTACCGGGGAAACTACAATTTCATTCACATATTGAATAAACAAGCCATTATATTTCAAACTAATTTAAATACATTATTTAAATAAATAAGGGCTATAAATGAGCTTATGAAAGCTCTCATATTAATTCGATGATGAATGAGGGGTTTAAATGTAAAATAATCAAAATAGTGGTGTGTTGTCATAACACCAATGATTAATGCCGCGACCCCAAATGCAGAATTCTAATGTTGCGACATCATATAGAATGTGTCATGACCTTGAAAATAGAATCTTGATGTCGCGACTTCAATAGGGAAATATCGCGACCTTGAAGGTAAGGGAAACTCAATATCGTAACTTCAACAAGGGAGAGGTGTGACTACGAGGACAGAAGCTCAATATCGCAATACTAAAAGGGAGTGTCATGACCTTAAGGCAGTTTTCCTCGATTTGCATCTTTCAACTCAAACCTACAAATCACACCACTCAAATGGTATAAATGACCCAAAATCTAACTCAACTCATCTTAAAACAAATGATCATATTTATATTTCCATCCAATTGAATCTCATACATCATTCATTTACTAAATGAACATATACACCCTTGTTTTGCTAACTTTGATCATGACCATGTTATTTAGTATATATATTGTCATACATTAACGCATAATTTCTTTTATCATCATATCTTAATTTCATATATGGTATTGTTAGAATTAGGTGACTCGAATTCTTATTTAAATAAAATACAGTAATAAAATAAAATAAAAGTAAAATTCATATAGAACTAAACTTCTTTTATTTTATTTTAGATTAAGGTTTTTTAAACCTTATTAAACTCCATCTATTTGATATTAATTAGAATAAGGTGTTTCAATCTTACTACACTCCTATTAGAATATAGTTTTACAAGCCTATAAATAGACATAGTCTATTCCTCTTGTAATTATTCAAATTCGACATAGTAAATTTTCTTCTCCTCTGCCCGTGGTTTTTTCTCAAAAAGGTTTCCATGTAAAAATATGTATGTTCTTTATTTTTATTTCTCTTTTCTTTGCAATATATTGCCATTACCGACATTCTATTTTTCACAAATTGATATCAGAGCTTTCAGGTTGTTCATCTTGATCACGGTAATGGCATCTTTGAAGTATGAAATTCCGTTGTTGGGTCGTAACACTAGATTTGCGTTGTGGTAGATTAAGATGCAGACAGTTCTTGCACAGATGGACTTAGAGGAAGCCTTGCTAGAGGTAGATAAGATGTCTTCGACATTGACGGAGGAAGAGAAGAAGCGCAAGGATCGAAAGGCGTTAATACAGTTACATCTACATTTGTCTAACGAAATTTTGCAGGATGTGATGAAGGAGAAGACCGCCACTGAATTATGGAAGAAGCTAGAACAAATATGTATGTCAAAAACTCTAACTAGTAAGTTGCATATGAAATAACGTCTTTATACTAATCATTTGGAGGAAGGTGCGTCTGTGCACGAACACTTAACAGTATTTAAAGAAATTCTCTCAAACTTGGAGGCCATGGAGGTTCAGTATAATAAGGAAGATCTAGGGTTTATTCTACTTTGTTCGTTGCCCCCGTCTTATTCAACCTTTAGAGACACGATTTTATATAGTCGCGAGTCTCTCACAGTTGATAAGGTTTATAATTCTTTGACCTCATATGATAAGATGAAGTATCTTGTAGTTAAAATTGACTTTCAAGGAGAGGGTCTCATTATTAGTGGGAGACCAAATCAGAATGCTGATGATGATTGTGGAAGGCTACAGGAATGGAATCCTCGTGATAAATCTAAGGGTAGATCGAAGTCTTCAAACAGAGGTAAAACTTGTAACTTCTGTAAGAAGAAAGGGCACATTAAATCTGAGTGCTATAAGCTACAGAATAAGATCAAAAGGGAGGCTGCGAATCAAAAGGGAAAATATCAGAAAATTTCGATAAAGCTGATGTTGTAGAAGACTACAGCGATGGTGAACTTCTAGTCGCTTCTGTCAAAAATTTTAAAGTGAGTGAGAAGTGGATCCTTGATTCGGGCTGCACCTTCCATATGAGTCCCAATCGGGATTGGTTTACAACTTACGAAATAATGTCTGAAGGTGTTGTTTTGATGGGAAATAATGCTTCATGTAAAATCGCAGGTGTTGGAACAATTAAAGTTAAGATGTTTGATGGAGTTGTCAGAACACTTAGTGACATACAACATGTTCCAAAATTGAAGAGAAATTTAATTTCATTGAGTATTCTTTATTCAAAAGGGTACAAATATACAACTGAAAGTGGGGTTTTCAAGATTTCCATAGGTTCCCTCGTTGTGGTGAAAGGGCAGAGAAAGACTACCAAGTTATATGTTTTGCAATGTTCTACTGTTACTGGTGATGTAGCTGTCGCTTCCTCTTCCTTGACAGATGATGATATTACTAAAATTTGGCATATGCGCCTAGAGCATACGAGTGAGAATGGCATGGCAGAATTGAGCAAAAGAGGACTTCTTGATGGGTAAGGAATTTGCAAACTGAAGTTTTGTGAGAACTATATTTTTGGGAAGCAAAAGAGAGTTTGATTCATTAGAGGAATCCATAACTCGTAGGGAACATTGGAGTATATTCATTTTGATCTGTGGGGACCATCCAGAGTGCTTTTGGGAGGTTGAGCTAATTATATGCTAACTTTTATTGATGATTTTTCCAGAAAAGTTTGGGAGTTCTTCCTGAAGTAGAAAATCGATGTGTTTTCTGCATTTAAGTCTTGGAAAAATATGATTGAAAAACAAACAGGAAAACAAATAAAATATCTCCGTAAAGACAATGCCTTAGAGTTCTGTTCTGATGAGTTTAATACATTGTGCAAGTCAGAAGGGATCGTGAGACACTTGATAGTTCGTCATACTCCACAACAAAACGATGTTGCAGAACGAATGAACAAAATGATCGTGGAGAAGGTTAGATGTATGTTGTCAAATGCCAACTTAGCAAAGTCATTTTGGGCCGAAGTAGCCTCTACTGCATGTTTTTTGATCAACCGATCTTCATCTGTTGCCATTGAGAAAAAGACTCCACAAGAGGTATGGTCTAATAATCTTGTTGACTATTTTGATTTAAAATTTTTTGGATGTCCTAGTTATGCTCATGTTGATAATAGAAAATTGGAACCCAGATCCATTAAATGTGTATTTCTTGGTTATAAAGCTGGTGTAAAAGGATTTAAGTTATGGTGTCCTAAAAATAAAAAAGTTGTGATTAGCAGGATGTTGTTTTTGATGAAACTGCTATGCTACCTAACTTATATCTTAAAGACTCTTCCAACAAAAAAAATCAAAAGCAGGTGGAGCATTAGATTAATCCAGAATCTACAACAAAGTCGACTCCTCAAGGTAGTACAAAAATTCAGAACAGAGTTGTTTCTTCACCACAATACTGTATCGCCAAAAACAGAACTAGAAGAGAAATTAAACCTCCAAAGAAGTATGCTGAGGTTGATCTAGTTACTTATGCTTTAAATGTGGTTGAAGATATAGATGCAAACCAAGAGTCATCTAATTATTCTGAGGCTGTTAGCTATGAAGACTTAGAAAAGTGGATGTTTTCTATGCAAGAGGAGATGGAATCACTCCAAAAAAATAGAACATGGGATACTGTAAAACTTTCTAAAGGTAAAAAGGTTGTTTATTGTAAATGGGTGTTTAAAAAGAAAGAAGGGACCCCAGGAGTTGAAGAACTCAGATATAAAGTAAGGCTTGTTGCAAAGGGTTACAGTCAAATTTCGGAAGTGGACTTCACAGATGTGTTCTCCCCAGTTGTGAAGCATAGTTCGATTCGAGCTTTACTTGGTATTGTGGCCATGCATGATTTAGAGCTTGAGTAGATAGATGTAAAAACTATATTTTTGCATGGAGAACTTGAGGAAGATATTTACATGCAACAACCAGAGGGTTTTACAGTCTTGAAAAAGAGGACTATGTTTGCTTGCTGAAAAAGTCCCTTTACGGTTTGAAACAGTCACCAAGACAGTGGTACAAAAAGTTTGATTCCTTTATGACTTCTCATGATTTCAAAATAAGTAGCTTTGACAGTTGTGTTTACTTTAAGAAAAACAGTGATGGTTCTTTTGTGTATCTACTCCTTTATGTTGATGACATGTTGTTAGCAACGAAAGATAAATGAGAGATAAGAAAGGTTAAAGCCCAACTAAGTGAAGAATTTGAGATGAAAGATTTGGGACCAATAAAGAAGATACTTGGTATGGAGACTCTCAAAGATAGAAAAGTAAGTAAATTGTACCTAAGTTAGAAAGGGTACTTTGAGAAGGTTCTTTGCAAGTTCAATATGCAGAGTGCTAAGCTTGTTAGTACTCCTTTAGCAGCCTATCTCAGACTTTCATCAACTTTGTCTCCACAATCAAATGATAAGATTGAGTACATGTCACATGTTCCATACTCTAGTGCAGTGGGATTTCTCATGTATGCTATGGTTTGTTCACGTCCAGATTTATCATATGCAGTCAGTGCAGTTAGTAAATACATGGCAAATCCCAGTAAAGAACATTGGAAAGCAGTTTAGTGGATTTTAAGATACTTACGAGGTACTACTAATGTTTGCTTACAGTTTGGAAGAACTAGATATGGAGTCATTGGGTATGTTGATGCTGATTTTACTGGAGATCTTGATTGAAGAAGATCTTTCACGGGTTATATCTTTACAATCGGGGGTTGTGCAATCAATTGAAAAGCCACTTTGCAAACTACAATCGCTTTGTCTACCACTGAAGCTGAGTACATGGCGATTACTAAAGCTTGTAAAGAAGCTATTTAGTTGAAGGGACTCTTTAGTGAACTCAATAAAGACCTTCAAATTAGTACAGTATTTTATGATAGTCAGAGTGTCATCTTCCTTACAAAAGATCAAATGTTTCATGAGAGAATAAAACACATTGATGTTCGGTATCATTTTGTTCGTGATATTATTGCTCGTGGTGATATTGTTGTGAGCAAAATTAGTACTCATGATGATCCTGCAGATATGATGACTAAGTCACTTCCTATAACCAAGTTTAAGCATTGCTTAGACTTGGTTGGTGTTCATTGTTGAAGTTAAACCCTTAAGAGGTTTTATGGAAAAGGTGGAGAACTTGTTCGTTGAGAGTTTGTGATGAAGAACTTGTTCATTGAGAATTCATGTCAAGGTGGAGATTGTTAGAATTAAGTGACCCGAATCCTTATTTAAATAAAATATAGTGGTAAAATAAAATAAAAGTAAAATCCATATAGAACTAAACTTCTTTTATTTTATTTTAGAATAATGTTTTTTAAAGCTTATTAAACTCCATCTATTTGATATTAATTAGAATAAGGTGTTTCAATCTTACTACACTCCTATTAGAATATGGTTTACAAGCCTATAAATAGACATAGTCTATTCATCTTGTAATTATTCAAATTCGACATAGTGAATTTTCTTCTCCTTTGCCCGTGATTTTTTTCCCGAAAGGGTTTCCACGTAAAAATTTGTGTTCTTTATTTTTATTTTCTCTTTTCTTTGCGATATATTGCCATTACTGACATTCTATTTTTCACATAAGGTATGTCATACTTTAATTCAATTCTTTTCTCCTTTTTATCTCAAATCCATATATTTGTTTTATATTCATATTAGCCTTCAGAGCTTACTTTAACCAGTTTGCATGATATTTCACATGTTATCTTTTATTGCTTTAACAATAACATACAATATACACCATTCAATATTGGTATTTCATATCAAATTTCAAATAGCATGGTATATGCTTCATAATCCCTATTAACCAGACACGAACTCAAGATAGATACACGAATCATCCAACCATCACACCAGTATACTTGACAACCAAAGCCTCATCAATATGCCCGAAGTATAAATTGCACTCTATGCCTCATTGATATAAATAGAAGTAATGTGCGCTCTGCACCTCATTTTGTGCCTCATCGATATAAACCAAAATAAATCTCGTATACTAATCTTATGGCACGCCAACTATACTCGACTCTGTCCGAGACAATTAATAGGGTAACCAATGTTTTCAAGTATATATATGACCCACAAATCATAATTTCATACATAATAAATTGCATCAAGATAAGTTTGATCCATACCATTTCATATCATCATATACATACTAAAGCATGAGCCAAGTAAGATTCTTACCTTAATTAAGCTAGTTTGTAACAAGGCATCTATATACATATTGAATTTAAATCATTAAAGTATAAACCATATTAGCTACTCGTCTACGGCTCTCGTCCTTCCTATCTCTTGAGAGAATCCGACGTCGTCTTTAGCTACATTCGATAATTCAATTATAAAAATGGTGTTAGTTTCCACTCAATCTCATGAAAAACATATAATCAAACATATTTTGCATTTTATTCATTTTTATTCTTTATATCTAAAATACTCATATTTTCGATATTTAACATCGAATCAAAATATTATTTCATATCTTTTCATTAGGGACCTTGTACTTTTAATATATAGCATAATTTCTTAATAGTTTTCGATTTATTCAATTTAGTTCCTAATATCATAAAATTATCTATAAAGCTTAACCTAATTTCTAAATCCTTAACATCATTCAAGCTTACTAACTAAAAATCTCTTCAAATCCAAACTTAAATTCATCAATTACACTTTAATGGTAACTTGTTAAACATCTAACAATTGAAGAAATTAATACATGGGTTAGCTAAATCAAGCTCCCATGCTTCAAAATTCATAAAATTCCAAACAAAATACAAGTTTACCTTAATTAGTTGGGACCAAAAATGGAGATGAAAACTTGGGAATTTTTCTTTCTTCCTAACTTGGGACGGCACAGCTAAGTCGAAAAAGATGAATGTTTTCATCTTCCACTAACTATTTTTATTTAGACTTAATTAACTTGATTAACCAATGTTTAATAATTATAATCCAACTTAAATTAGTTAAATAGAAATGGAAGAGTTGATTTGGTCTCACCCACTAATTCATGTATTAATAATGGTTAAATAACCATTAGGTCCTTTAATTAATTGCTAATTGGGTCCTCAATCATTTTCTAATTTAAAATTCAATAGTGATTAAAATTTTACAATTTTCTGAACTTTAATTAATGATTCTCCATATTTAATTACTTAATCATTCTTTAATATACTTCCATACTAACTTCATAAATCCTCCTATTATAATCTCACAAACTCGGTTCACGGAATTTGATTCCGAACCATATTTTTCAACACCGACTAAGGTTGGATCGTTAAATCCTTATTATAGATTTTTTCCTGCACCTCTGTCTGTTTTCTATTGTTGTTTTGGTAGCTCATCTTAATAAATCCTTGCGGCTGAGCAAAAAAACAAAAAAAGTGTACTTAATCCTATATGTACAAGATTAGGTTGGTTTTAAGGGTGATATCAAGTCACTTACTTGAGCTCCTTACTTCCAATAACTTAGCTCATCCGCAAGATAGGTAAAGTCCTATCCAGAACCATATAAGAAAAATAAACTAACCATATTCTTGGAAGTAACTCCTAAACTTTTAGATAACAGTCTTACCAACTTGTGTAATATGTATTAAATTAGTCATATTTTGAGTTTAAAATACTTGAAATCATGATGGATTTAGAAATTAGACTTAAAATTTGTTTAGTAAAATATTGAAACTACATTTAGTGCTACTGTTACACAATGTTTACTAAAAATAAAATTTAGTTACTAAATTCGGATCCTTGTTTTGTTTAATCGATTAAAAACTAGAGATGGCTCAAATCCTAATAAGTTTTATATAAGATCCAATAATTCTACCAATTTACCTTTTCTGTTATTTTCTAAAAGCATAAATTGATTATCTTTACTTACAAAACTCAATATTCGCTTATGTTTATTTCATGACAAAGTAGACTTACGACCTTTCTAAACATATAATAGTCATGTCTATAATTCATATATATATGTTAATCCATATAAATGGATAATACAAAAATTTTCATATCATTCTTCTATATTCATAATATACAATTTAAGTTCTTTACCTACCATATCTTAAATCCAATAAAAGAAGCTTAAGTATTATATCTTATACGTGATAGAATAAAACCCAATAAATTTACCTAATCTATCAAGAAGAATAATGAGAAATGTATTTATGTTTTCTCATTAATCAACTACTCCCGATTCTTGCAATCTAACAAAATATTGATTTTGTAATTCAAATAAGGCAATTTAATTTTCTTATTCTTTTTAATTAGAGGACCCAAAATTTAATCTCCAAGCTTCTTTTTCTCTTTAGGTGTAACAACCCTCTCCAGACCCAATTGATAACTCGAGTTACGAGATGCTATAGTAGAACAGAGACGTTCACATACAAAACCAACAAAGAAATCTTTTTTTAAAGTCATTATAATTCTATTTAGATCACAAGCGCATATAGTAGATGTTATAACATAAATGAGACTAATCAAGTTTTAAACAACCTTATTAGTTTCCGGTGTTTTACAAATCTATACGAAAATTTTTAAACAAAACATGCCAAGATGGGCGATCAGAAAAATGTCCGCCCAAAGTCTATCCGCCATGTGTTCTTTATACTTTATTATTATTCGTCCAAATAGTCTGCATTTGCAAGTCCACCAATTATTCAAAATAAGTTAACATATTTAACACATGCAATTTTTTCCATTTCAAATGCACTAATAGTCTACACCAATATTGAACAAGTATCACAAAAGAGTATATATAATTTCACTGAATAGTCCTTATATACATGCCACTTGACCCAGTGTAGAGTTAAAATAATTCTACCGAAATAGGAACAGGATAGTGTGAGTTGTGTATCGACCCACCTACCGAGTTCCATTAAAATCTCTATCAGGAAGGGGAAATTAAACGGGATAAATATTAAATATGCTTAGTAAGTACATAGATTTAAACATTAAACTCACCTCGTAAAACATTCATACATATATATAACTTAACTAAATTCTTTAAGTTGTCAATACAATTCACATGTACAAGGTAAGTGCATCGCATTCAAACATATAACATATCCCAAACATTTCATTATTCATTCACACATGATTTTAACTTATATAAATCATACCGTCAACATTTATATTTCAAAAATATCCAACCTAATGAATCACCATGAACAGAAAGGAATACGCAGGTGACCATTCGATAACACACCAAATTGCTCATAAGAGCTTTCCAACTGATAACACGCCAAATGCATATAGTGCTAAGCTCGTAGGCTAAATATTCTCCCCCGACAACACGTCAGATTGCTCATAAGAGCTTTCCAACCAATAACACTCCAATGCGCATAGTGCTAAGCTCATAGACTAAATATTCTTCCCCGATAACACGTCAGATTGCTCATAAGAGTTTTCCAACCGATAACACACCAGAATCTCCGAAGATATTAAATTGGAAATCCACAAAAAATATAGGATTTTAGAAACCTTCAGTAAACTTCTTTCATCTTCTTCACATTTCCCTTCTTCCCGTATAATGCGCAAGTACCCTGATTGGCATGCCAATTGTATCATTTGTTCATTTGGGCAATACACACATAACTAGACTTTCTTTTTACCATTTAACACATTTTCTTATCTTACCAATACAAGTTTACTAACAATTTTCCATTTGCATTCATATTCAAACGTATCGTAAATAAACATAACAACACATTATGACTTGGTACAGCAATAGAACATGATATTAGAGACTATTCGAAGAGTTTTCCTTTCCCTCTGTTATCAATGGGTTGATTTGATTCTTGATATAAACGTTAATACATTCAATTCATCAATGACAACACTTCAAACTTTAACTGTTTTAAAATTAGACATGAAAGTTAGCTAAATCGAGATACAAGAATCTCAAAAACACGAACTCATGAAGAATAGGCTTTGTTGACACTTATATGCAAAACCAATTAATCAAGAAAGCTTAGAACTTTTCTTTCTTCTACAGAGAACAATGGTTTCGGTGAAGGAAGATGAGAATGAGATTCTCTTTCCATCCAATTTAGCATATAACACTTAACATCTTAGTTTCATTATTAAATGAAAATTAACAAGTGTTTCCATTAAACATTGACACAATCGATACTACCATACAAGAGTGGTTATTTACCACTTTGATCCTTGAAATTTTTTTATTAAACTCATTTGACTAGCTATTCGCTAATTCTTATGGTTTAGTCCGTACATTTTTATTTCTAACCTGCTAATTGAATTTTACAAATTCAATCATCAATAAAACAATATAATGAACTCGTAAATATTATTACTCTATCATCAGAATTGTGGTCCCCGAACTAATATTTCTAACATTGCAGAATATCAGGTTATTTCATTAGGGTTTTTTATTTTCCCTTAAATTTTTATTCTTTTTCTTTTCTCGAAAGAAGTTGTTACCAGGTGTGCTCTTGGGATTTTTCTCATTCATTTTTATATATTTTTTTTATAATCTTATAGGTTGGATAAGGTAATTAACCTTTAAGATATAGGTTTCTAAACTGGCTATTATAAAGATAATATTGATATTACCTCTATATTTTCGAATCTTGGCACTTTTTATAATATCATATCATTGGCTTAACCATAAAAAATCGATTTAAGGTAACATATTTGAATCAAATGTGATTGACTACAAAATAGAAGACTCTCATTGGTAACTTACATACCCTAAGAGATTGAGCAAGGTCTGATGTGTTTTGTTTTAAAGATACTTTCTAGTAAGGAAAAAAGAGTCGAGAGAAAGCTATGATACAAAAATTAAACATTATCTAATAAGAATGAAATCATGTTCTATGACTTTGTTTATCAACAATCTTCCACTAAGGCTTCACTACAAAAGACTATGATTGGTGTTCCAATACCATGGTAGAGTTGTTGATGTATTTATCTCGCAAAAGAGGAACAAAAGTGGATAAAATTTTTGTTCTGTTAGATTGTCATCAATGACCAATGCATGAAGGGAGATGTATAGATTGAATGGATTTAGGCTTATGGCTAGCAGAATCTATGTTTTTTTGCTAGATTCAACAGTAAAAGTGAGTATTGGAAGAAGGCTTAGAAACCTGCTAATGGTGGTCTTCAAAAAAAGGAGAATAGAGACAATGATGATGATGTCATCATCTTGGATAAGTATAATAATAATAATAATAATAAACATGAATGAAAATCATTCCATTATAGGAAGGAAAAAGGGATTTGGATCAAAAAGAAAAATAATGATAGGGATTGGCATGCCAATGGGGATTTATGTGTACCTAGAGTCTTGTATCTAGAGTCTTGTACTTGGAGTTATGTTACCTTCGGGCATTGCACACATTACGTGCATTCTTTGTTACCTTTGAGCTTAGCACTTCGGTGCTCTTTGGTGTGTTTGGTGTCTTGGCACTTTAGTGCCTTTTAGTGTGTTTGGGAGGGATGTGATTTGGTACCTAACACTATGTGTTCCTTGGTGTGTTTTGGAGGGAGTCTCGTGTATGTAGTTTATTTCCCTAGTGTTTACTATAGGCTATTTGAACCAAAATATTGATAATAAGATGTGTTTATGACTATATTTATATAATAAGGTTAACTATGAGCTATAAAACATGAAATTGTGATTAAAATTTATGTCTCTATATGCCCCTAACAGAGAAACAAATAATGGATGATAAGATTTACTTAATGAGCTCATAACCAGTGGAGGAGCCAGAAATTTTTTTGGGGGCAGAATTAAATTGTATATTTTTACGATAGTAAAAATGCAATTTCACCATTTTAATAATCTATATCTTTATCAGTTTTAAAGGATTGAATCAAATTTTTATTTTTTGAGGGGGCAATGTCACATCCCAAAAATCGAAGGTTAGTAGAATCGGCTTTGTGAACTTAGAGAGAGAGGTCATGCCTAAATTTTTGAGATTATCTATGTGTTTCAAGGGGGAAATGAGTTATTAGCCTATTGGTTAAATGTTGCTGAAACTGTTCTTGAAATCCAAGTTCAAATTCCTTCCCTTACACTATTTTTATTATTTTGCAAATTTTGCTTCAAACATGTAACATCCCAATTTTTTTGTTTAAATTTGGTAAAATTATTTCAATAATGAGTAATTGGCCTAGTGTTTAAGAGAAAAAAATAAGCCAGTGCAATTCACTTAGAAACTCGAGTTTAACAACCTTCATTTGCAAAATAGCCTAATTTTGCTAATTTTTCTCCATCCCCCTATTTTTGTGCCGCCCATGCCTTTTAACCTAGGTATAAATATCACTTTTTCACTTACTTTTCAGCCTTAAGTCTATTTTTTTCTCCCACCCTAGCTGTTCTCCTCTCCTCTCTTATTTTTTCTCTCAAAGTTTTTTCCTTTTTTGGGGATTTCATCATAGTTGTGTCGCCCCATTGTTAGAGTTTTTTATTTTTGTTTATCCTTCCACCCTATTGAACGTCTAGACCTCCTAATCCATCCTTATTTTCTGCCCTAAAATTCCTTTTTTTCCACTCCTAACAGCCATTTTTACTGTCCATTGCCACCCCCTCTCCTTTGTTCGTATCAATGTCGGTAAATCCTATTTTTCTTTCTCTGTTCTTATATTTTGTGTGTTGATTTTTGGATACTATTTTTATATCCAATAAATCATCATTTCAACCCTTAAAATTTTTCTTTTTATTTTTCCAAAGATCCCTCCTTGTCCACCTCAGATCTGCTTCTTTTGTCGCCTTAAATGGTGTTGCCACCCCCCTTAGAGCACCATTGTTTTGGAATTGTAGTTTCTCTTCAATTTTCACCCCTACTATTTTAATTTTTTGGATTTTTCCCTCTATTTGGATCTAATTTAAATGTTCCTAATTGACTAATTCACTAAGATGTTCATTCGACAACTCAGATCAGGGTAATGGGTAGTGCAAAGTGTAAACTTGTACGATATCTTGCAATGTTTCTCTTTGTTACTAATTTCTTCTTTGGTCGATAGCTTTAAAATCTAAACGGTGGTTTTTGGTTACTAATTTTTGGGGATTAATTATGTTTAGATGTTGATTTAAACGTCTTAGATCATCAGTGACTACAGATCTCGTTCACACGTATGTTTCGCACAAATCATTTAAGTAGCCTAGTCGATTTGGATCTGAAAATTATTATGGTAATGCTGATTTGATTGAACCTTTAAGAGGGTGTTTTAGGGCTGATTTGTCAATGTTGTGACTCGATAAATATTGTATTTTACTTTAGGTTTAGTTTAAGTCTAAAGGAGGAATCACAGGTTTCGCAAGTAGTGCTAATGTTGTACAATTTAAATGTTAACTAATATTTTTAATACTTAAAATGATGATTAAGCTCGTTGGTCCAACTTAGTTAAATGGCTAAGTAAGTGATTTTAATGTGGCTGAATCAGGTACGTTTCGAACCCTAGATAAATGGCATGTTTGCAATATTGCATGAGTGATTGAATGTTTAAATATCTGGAATTGATATGAATTAATATGAACTTTTTTGTGATATAATGTATGCTGGTTGTATAAGTAGCACTTATTAGAATGAATGAAATGTATGTTTGGGTAAAGTGTTGTGAAATATATGAAAGACTACTACACAATGATAAAACATGAAAGTAATACATTTTAATCCCATACTTAGCATATTTTTGGATGATTTATCATATAATTTAGTGAATTAGATGCTCCTAAACTTTAATTTCATGCTTTATACTCAGGAGAGCATAGGGGAACAAAAGAAGTAGAAAACAGGCCAAAAAGGACAAAACGGGCTGATTTAAGGATCCACACGGCCAAGACTAATTCCACACAGGCTAAGCATACGCCCGTGTGCGCCACACGGGATGCCACATGCCCATGTGGCAGCCCGTGTCGATATCGCTCCCTGTTTCCCAAACACGCGAAAAAAGCCAATTTTTAGGGTTTTTGAGCATTCTAAAGTCTATAAATACATACTAGAAGAGGACCTAAGGGGGGACACAGAGCAGAAAGCAGAAATTACTCAAAGGAAGCCGTTGGAATCGTCTCAGAAGTAGATCCACCTCAAGATTGAAGATCTCCATTCAAATTTCTCTCAAAGTTTATTTGGGTTTTTTTATGTCTTGTTGTTTTTCTAAATTTGAGACGTTTTCCTTTTACATTATGAACTAAACTCCCTAAATACCTAGGGAGGATGAAACCTACGATGGATCTTGTTATTTAATTATCTGAATTACACAATAAATATTGGTTCTTGTTCTTAATTATGTGCTATTAATTCTTACCTTAATATTTTTAGGATATTAATTCAAGTTTGATGTGCTTAATCAATGGAGCAAAAGTCTCTGTTTAAGAGTAGATCTGGCATATTAAGCAGAGTTGATTGCAATCCTAGAAATAGAACAATATAAATCTGCCAGATTAGAGTCAAATCTAATAAGGGAATCCATAGATCGAATTAATGCAACAATAGGGGTTTTAATTAGAAAGAGATTTCAATTAATCAACCTAGAGTCAGTTGTTTTTAGTCTCGAAAGAGATATTAACATAATTTAGGTATTTCTACGGATCAAGACAAGTGAATAAGTCGTTTGATTCAGAGTCAAAACAATAAGTGAAGTCTAGGTGGATTCTTTCCTGGGTATTGTCCTCTTTATAAGTTTTCTTCAAGTACTTTTCCCAATTCGCTCTCTGTCGCGTTCAGTAGTTAATTAGTTAGTTCGTTTTAGATTAAAACATATCCCTTATATTTTAGGCTAAATAATAAAAAGATAGTTAATACTAGTACTTTTAGTCCTTGTAGATACGATATTCTAGACTCACCATAACTATACTACCATTCGATAGCTGCGCTTGCCTTAGTCGTGATCGTAGTCTAGTTTAGTGAATCATAAAACGATCATCACACATGCATTGGAAAATTCCTTATGAATGATAATGAAACTATGGCTTGTTGGAATGTCATTGTATTGATGGTGAAACTGAATGATTGATAAATGTTATTATCGAATGAAAGTGAATGTTGTTATGAGAGCATGTAAAACATGATATTGAAATGGGAATGTAATGGAAACATGATTTTGATTAAAATTTGTATGACATGTTACATGTGCATAGGATGGGATTATGTGGATGACGGAGGAGTTTTGTGGAGTAATGGAGGCATATTAAGTCTGTATATATGTTGTCAGTGCGTTGCACCGAGAGTAATGAGGAGAACAACGATTATATCGTATTTATTTTGAATGGCAGTATATCTTCATTACATATAATGGTGGTTTAACCACATCGAGCTCAGCTCGTAATGTATGGAGTTTGGCAGACGAGTTTTGGGGAACTTGATATGTGTAGTGGATGGTTGGGGTAGGAAATCATTATGCATTATGTTTTGTCCATGAAACTTTCGAATGGTAATGTTTATGCTATGTTTGTGTTACAATATTATTAATGATGAATGATGTTTGAATAAATATTTAAATGTTCTTATTGCTTAGACTCACATTGAGCTAGTTAGCTCACCCTATAATTTTAACCATCTCAGGTAATGCTCGAGATAAGGATTGAACATTACATGCGGACATACGACGGACTTCGGACTTATAAATTATTCTACTTACGTTTTTCCTAAATTTATTTGGTTTTTGGACTTATAAATTTTCCTTTTTATAAACTTAACTTTCTAAAATATTCGCATGTGAGTTTTCCCACTTCTCATAGCCATAAGTGGAACTCACACGTGAATAAGTTAGAAAGTTAAGTGAAAAGGGTTATGGACTTAGAATGGACAATATCAGTAAACTTGATGATGATCTTGAACATGAATTTCTATTGTGAATTGTTAAAGAACCATTGACTGGTATGTTGAGTTCCATAATTCGATTATCGAATTTGAATTAGTTAAAAAAATGGCTTAATATAATGGAAATGAATCTTGAGGTTGTAACATATTTATATTAGTGTTATTTTATAAGGATTTTGGCATGTACATAAGGATCTAATTTGATTGTGGTATTTGTAAAATTTGATTTGAAAATTTAAGTTATTTTAATGTAATTATTCAAGTTTTATTCTATTATTTGACTTGGATGTTTATGCTTCGAATTATGAGTTAAAATGTGTTTTAAATTAGATTTTTTATGTTTTGGAACATATGAAAATGATATGGACATGTTTAGGCATGATTTCAGGGGCCTAGGGTCCGGTACCCTTGCCAAGGGTATTGCACCCTGACTTGGCAAAATGCCAAAATCTACAGTACAGGGACCTAGGTACTGATACCTAGACCCTAGGTACAGATACATAGGCCCTTGGGCAAGGGTCCTGCATTGTTTTGGTCGTTTTGAGCCCACCGAGGCTCATACGTGACCTCGGGCACCTCCAATCACTTGAAAAATAGTAAAAAAAAATAGTTTATGCTTTTATTTAAATTTTTTAGAATTTTAAATTATGATAAAATTTGTACTTTCTTCAATCCAAACGACTTCATTTTAACCCAGAAAACATCGGGCATTTATTTTATGTTACATGTCAAACCTCTAAGAAGTGTTTCAAAATGATTTTTAAAAGGTACTCAAACTTCCTAAATGTTGAGATTTGTTTTTGAAGAATTTTTATTAAAACCTTAAATGATATTTTATTAAAATAATTATTATTATATACTAGTTAAGAAATTATTTCGATAGCATCTCTTATTCATATGGGTCATCGGAACGAGTATAAAATATTACATAAATTAAACTAGAGAATATATTCAACATAAACGAGTGTATAATAAAAACTACCCATCTTTTGAAAAAAAAAATTGATAATGCCACAAATTTTTTATTGCGACAAAAATTTATTTTTTTAGGATGATGTTATTTATATGAAAGATTTCGAAAAAAATACTTCAAAAAAGAAAAAATCCCTTTAGTAAAACCCAAATATTCAAAAACTCTACTCTACTTGATTTAGTTATGTAAAGTTCATATGCAAAAGAGCAGATTACGTCAGTTAGTTTGAGGTCAGTCTCAAAGAATGTTAACGGTAATACCAATAGACTGCCTATGAGAAAGCTTATTGAGACCTTACTTACTATTGAACCAATTGAATCAAACTCGCCCACAGTACGCTACGCAAAAGTCGCCATGGACTTGGTTTTACCACTTCCATTGCTAATACCCCAAAGAGGAAACAATCCTGATCAACTTGAAGATTATGGAAGCCAATAGGGTCAGCCAACGGCAAAGGACCTTGGGATCATTGATCAATAGATAGTATAGATTTGGATATTTATATCCACTGTTTTTTTACAAGTTTTAATATAGTGGGTTTACACATTTTAATTCCTACTCGAAACAGATTGAGGGTAGTATAAATTATCCGAATTTACTTTACAGAATGATGACTTTGAAATTAAATTATAGAGATAAAAATCAAACTCATACATTAATTTTGTGTTTAATGTGTACTGTCATAAATGAATTTTAATTTTGTGTGATTTTATACATGACATTTTGATTTGATTCAATTTTCACAAATGACTAATAACATTATTTAATTAGCACAATTTTACGTTGATATATTACATGCACAAACAATTATATTAATATAATATGCAAATAAATGTGGGGTATTTATTTCTTTAAATGTATATAATTGAATCAAAATCAAAGTTTTATGTATATATATAAATCACAATTCAAATTTAATGTATACAATTACACTAAATTAAAATTCATATATCAAATTATATATTAATCCAAAATTCATTCCAAAATATATATTATTCATACTTAATTCAAATTCATTGTTGTAAATTTCCAAAATAAAATTGAACTTACTAGATTGGGATGTTTAACATATAACACATATTATAGATAATTTAATTAATACAAATTTGTGTTGTAATACTTGAATTTGATACTAATGATAAATAGATTCTAATTTTGAATTATATATCTAGATTTTTTTTATATAATATTAGGGATGAAAGAGTATATTTATGGATTTATATTCAAACTTTGCTGTAGTACTAGATCACTTATCGTCATTGGCACCTCGGTTGCTATAAATGAGGCTCTAGAGTTTCCTCTTGGCTTTCTCTACAAGAAAACCTTACTTGTTTCCCATCTCAAAGAAGAACAACCCTGTCACATGACTTCTTCTCCATCAGTTCCAAAAGTATCGACCCAGAATTTGAGTGAGGAAATTAATACTGGGGATGGGTTTATCAACACAATCCCGAATGAAAAGTGTGCCGTCACTAAGACACCATTGGTTCAAGAAACCTCATCTGTTTCAATGGCTACCATGCAACTTTATGCTATCTTAGAAACTGTTGCCGATAGAGTGGAGATGCACAAGAATATCGGCAATCAACGAGAAAACTGGAACACCCTTCTTCTTAACTCCACTAACATGATGATTCTTACTGGTGCAACTATGGCTGGTGTTACAGCAACTAGCCATGGTGTTTCTGTTTTGGGCTTGAAGTTGGGTTCTATTCTCTTGTTCTTCGCAGCCACTGCAACGTTGGTGATTATGAACAAGATCCAACCTTCACAGCTTGTGGAAGAGCAACGTAAGGCAACGAAATTGTTTAAGCAGCTTGGAAGCCAAGTACAAACCCTAATCACTGTTGGTTCCCCAAGCAAAGAAGATGTGAAAGATGTTATGGCGAAAATCTTGATCATTGATAAAGCTTACCCTCTTGCGCTGCTAGGTGGTGTAATGCTTGAAAAATTCCCGGAAAGTTTAGAGCACGCTGTTTGGTGGCCTAGAAACGAGTCTCAGAAAGAAAATATCAATAGAAAGGTGGAGATGGGCAATGGGTGGACTAAGGAGCTCGAAATGGAAATGAGGGAAATCGTTGAGGTGATTAAGAGAAAAGACAGTGAAGATTATGAGAGATTAGGCAACAAAGCATTGAAGATAAACAAAGTTTTAGCTACATCAGGGACATTACTAACTGGAATTGCAGCTTTGGCATCTACTTTCATGGGGTCTTCCAATATCGGATCTTGGGCAGCAGTAGTGGCAACCATTACAGGAGCTTTAGCTTCAGCTGTTAACACTTTCGAGCATGGCGGCCAAGTTGGTATGGTGTTTGAGATGTATAGGAACAACGCCGGCTTCTTTAAATATATACAGGAATCGATTGAATCGACTTTGGATGAAAGTGATGTGAAGAAAAGAGAACATGGAGCGTTGTTTGAAATGAAGGTAGCATTGCAATTGGGCAGAAGCTTATCACAGTTGAGAAATTTAGCCAAGAAATCCAGTTATTCTCGTATAGAAGGAATCCCCATTGATGAATTCGCAAGCAAGTTGTTTTAATGTTGCACTAGATTCATGATCATAACAAGAACTATTAATTGCATGGTACTGTATTCACACCTGATGGATCCCAATATTCTGTTTCCATAATAAATTAGAATAAAAATACTTTAAGTTTTGTTACTATATAAATTTTTACTCCTACCATCCGAAATACAATGTTTCGGTTTATACAAAACAAATATTTCTTTTTTAATATTTTATTATACCCTATTCAATATTTATTAACTCCTAACATTATTATTTGTGAAATTTAAAATACTAAATATTATTTTACCTTCAATATATGGCTTTAGTAATTACTAATATTTGCGAAGCCTAGCAAGGCCTTAGAGGGTTTCTCCTTCATAGGAGCGCCAATGCTCCTGCCAATATAAGAAAATTAATGATCGTTCTATTCTGTTTAGGGTTAGTTTATGATTAGTTTGGTTTTTGTTTGTTTACTAGCTAAGTTAAATAAATAAACATAAATAAAATTTTGAGATTTTATTAAATGAACCAAACACAAACAAAATTTATTCAATTCATTTATGTTCATGAATAAACTAGTTTATGTTCAGGGGCGAAGCCAGAAAATTTTTTTAGGAGGGGCCGGATGAAATTTTAATTTTTAACTTTTTATAGTTTATATCTTTATAATTTGTAAAAGGATTAAACCGAATTTTTATAATTTTAGGGGGGCAAAGTGAAATTTTACCTCTATTAATTTAAAATTTTTAAAAAATTTAAGGGCCTAAAATGTAATTTTATATTTTAGAGGGGCCGGGGCCCATGCCAGCCCCCTGGCTATGCCTCTGTTTATGTTCATTTAAAATTCGTTTAATAAATCATTTAAAGCTCGTTTAGTACTATTCCATTAGCATATATTAATAAAATTATTATGGTTTGTATGTTTTTTATTTATAATATTTATATTTAATTATTGTATATCTAAAAATAATATGTGTGTATGTGTTTATTGTTTGTTTATTTGTTTATTATTTATGAACATTGTTCATGAACATGTTCAATTATATGTTCATGTTGAACATGTTTGAGAATATGTTCGTTTAATGTTCACAAACATGTTCATTTAATTTAAACGAACGAATATGAACACACATAATTTTAAATAAACAAAAAAGAGCAAAAATTTTGAAATTCTTAAGGAACACGAAGCGAAAGCAAACAAACTTAAAATAAACAAACGAACATGAACAAAGGTCCATTCATTCGAGCTTGGTTCATTTGCAACCCTAATTCTACTAAATCTAGGAAACCTATTTCCTCAATCAACTCAATCAAAGGAGAACTCTAACAACCCATTTTTCAGTAATATCAACAACATTGGTTTCAAAACCCCATTTTTGATGTTCGAGTCTTTAAAAATTAATATTTAATATTTATGAGGTTGGTATAAAGGTTAATTAAAGTTCGATCCCTTAACTTTGTCACATTGATAGATAATTATGGTACAAGGAATAAATTGTAAGAATTATAAAAATTTATCGCTATGAATTTTTAAATAGCCGAAGGACCAATTGAGTAATTGGGCCATTAGTATATGACAATCGGTGGTGGATGTGAATTGTAATCCACCAACTTTGCTTAAGGTTAAATAATTATAATTAATTAAATTAATGTAGATTAATTAAATATTAAGTTAAGTATATAAAATATAATAAAAATAAAACAAAATATTTTTTCCAATTCATCTTCTTCTCCACCCGTAGCAAAAGAAGAAAGAATAGGGTTTGAGCTTTCAAACTTTCGACCTTAATTAGGTATGTTTAATTTAGTCATTTTCTTGTAAATTTTATATTTTTGAGGTTGTAGGAACTTGATTTAGCTAGCCCATGTAATGATTTATTAAATTTTTAAGGTTTCTAAAAGCCTCAATTGATGATTTCTTAAAGAATTTGATGTTAAATTGATAGATTTTAAGCTTAGATGTGAAAAATGATTAGATTGTAAAATTGATTTGCTAATTTTTTAATATAGGGACTAAAGTGTATATATTTCAAAATTAGTGTAAAATTTCTATAATTTTAGATGATATAGGGTTCTAAAAGAATGTAATTGAGATCAATTTTGAAATCGAAGCTCAAATTTGAAAGTTATGGCAAATTCGATTTTAGGGACTAAATTGAATAAAATGAAAAACTTTAGGAGCATTCAAAAAATGAAGTTGAACTTATTTATGGATATAATAGGATGATATAAGATTTTTGGAATTGATAAATTGAAATGAATTATTGTATAGATCGAGAATTGTACCAAAACGAGGATAATCGGGGAAAAGACAAAATCGATGATTAGTCCTTAAAGAATTGTTCGTTTGTTGTTTTTCCATGTAAGTTAATATAGAACTTACTATGTTATTTTATGTTATGTTTGAATTTTGTTATTTTGCCTATAGTTTCTTAATGTGAATTTAGTGACTTTTGGCATCAAATGGACTAATTTGCAAGGTGTGAAATATATGACAATTATAAATAAGTACAAGGTACGTAAATGAAATGAAATTCTTATATGAATGGTATAACATGTATATGATGTTACAAGGATTGAAATGATATGAATATAGTAATAATGTCCATGTGAACTTAGTAAAGGATTCATCTACGTATGGCATACCATTAGGGTCAAATATGAAAACGATTTGGGATTTACATGGTGATTTGAGATCCAACATTTGTTTCAGATTCTCGATTCATAAATGCTAGCTTGTGTGAACAAATTCCTAAATTCCAGCTTGTGTGAGCAAATTCATAAATGTCAACTTGTGTGAGCAACCCTAATCACTGTCAACTTGTGTGAGCACTATAGTCCCATGTATCTGATTTCAGTTTAATAAGGTTCTTTCGGACAAGAAAATGGCAACCTAATGAAAATGTAATGGTTGAAATGATTGGACATGAATTGTGTAACACCCTTTACCCGTGTCCTATGCCGGGACAGGGTTCGAGGCGTTACTGGACTTAAACGTTCACAAACATGCAAAAATTGGGTTACAAAATTTCTTTTAATTCAAAACTTTTCAAACACATGCATGTCATCCCTTATTTGGGTCTACGAAGCCCAAAACATTCATCGGGATTGATTCGGGACTAAATCGAGAACTTTGAGAAGTTTTAGGAAAACTTAAAAAAATTTCCCATAAAACAGGTCACACCCCCGTGTCCCCAGGCCGTGTAACTCTCTGTTTATGACGTCAGTATGCAAATCAAACTACACAGCCAGGCCACACGCCCGTGTCTCTAGGCCGTGTCCCTCATACTGTTGAGACACACGACCGTGTCTCGGCTCGTGTAGTCAACACTTAGGTTATTTTTCAAGCCTTCATGTTATCCATAAACCCTTACAACTTCATACATATAAAAACCACAAATCATGGCATCATTTTAGTGATTAAACACTCTTATTAAGACGCATTCATAACATTAACATGTCCTCTTACAAGAAATGCATCTACTCATACAATACCAAGTCTAAATTCCTTAATTCACATTCATAAGACTTGTCATTTTGATGACCACTTTTACTATTATACAATGGTTACCAACTTATTCATCAAGCACTCATGTTCGACCATTATCACGTTGCATTTATAACATGCAATTACTACGTGACTATGACCACCTCAATTGGTCATAGAGCATACATCCAACACACATGTCATATTACTAACCATGCATGGCGAACAAACATAATAGCATCATAAACATTAGACATGACATGAATAGTTAGGTTTACAAGCCATAATAAATATGAGCCACATCTCATGGCCATATACATATAACTCAATATAAGCCAATACATTTGGCCAAAGCATAATAATACATGTCAATCAACTAGATCCCTATACATGCCACTCACTTGAAATTTCTAATATATATTTCATTATTCCAAAGGTAGTGACTTGATAGTGTGACGCTGCCTCCGACGATCTCCAACCCTGAGCTAACCTGAAAACACTAAAGAAAAAGAAAGGAAGGGAGTAAGCTTTATAGCTTAGTAAGACCGTATGAAAATAATAAGCAATTTATCAAATTGCTTCCCAAGGTAATACAACCATATTTGTACTTTTGTTTATGTTCAGGTCAAGCTGTTTTCTCAAGGCAAAGTCATTAAATTATTTATATCTGGAGCTACAGAACTCCAAATTAAGTTTCGTTAATTTTATTTAAAACTAAACTCACATATCTTATTACCATAAAAATTTTATAACTTTTTGCTCAGCAAATTAGTACATTTTATTTCTTAAAGTTACCCTTTTTTCGCTGTCTGACAGTTCCGACCCCTTTTTACTAAAAATTAATTATCTCCTTACACGGGATTTGAATGATGTTTTCGTTTGTTTATTTTGAAAATAGAATCATTAAGGATTATAATAATATAAATTTTAACCCATAATTATTTTTGTACAAATTTTAATGATTTTCCCAAATCAGGACAGGGGATTTCGAAATCATTCTAACTCTGTCTCACAACAATTTAAATATCTCATGACATTAAATTTTCTTGCATGTACCATTTCCTCTATGTGAAACTAGACTCATTAAGCTTCAATTTAATATTTTATTCAGCATCTAACTCAATTTTCACAATTTTTGGTGGATTTTGAAAGTTGGACTACGGCTGCTGTCTAAAACTATTTTAGTGTAAATTAATGATACTAAGTTTATCATTCCTTATTAATTCATTTTCACCATATTGGTAAAGATACATATCTATACATCATAAGTATAGACCTATAATCGCAAGGCCATCACAAAGTCATTCTCATAGGCATGAATTACCTATTTACATCTTCACCAAACGTGCATCATAAACCGAAACCATTCCTCATGAGCTTGGCATACATTCTTGTGTTATTCAACATGCTCATATCTTACTAACCATACAACATGAATTGAGTTCACATCTCATCAATTTCATGAAAGTACCTATACCACTTACAACAGGGTTATACATTTCTCGTTTAACTTAAATTGTAACTCTCACAGTTAAACCATTTGGAAATGCTATCGGATATTCACTAAGCCTCAAACATAGGGTATAATGCCGATCCCATGTCCCAGACATGGTCTTGCACTGGCTTATCCATCAAGTCGATGTCATGTCCCAGACATGGTCTTACACTGACTATCGAAATTGAGGCCTACGCCATGTCCCAGACATGGTCTTACACTAGCTCTCACATATTCGTGCCGATGCCATGTCCCAGACATGGTCTTACACTGATACATCTCGTAGCCGATGCATGTCCCAGACATGTCTTACACTGGCTTACATCTCGAGGCCAACGCATGTCCCAAACATGTCTAACACTGGCTCTCGTCTCAATGTCGATGCCATGTCCCAAACATGTTCTTACAATGGCTCTCATAATGTGACCGATGCATGTTCCGGACGTCTTACACTAGCACACAAATAACCCGAATGTCATGGCAGGAATATCCGATTTATTTCTTAAGGTTCAAACGGGAGTTCTACTGTCTCTATAATCATCATATATAATCATTTCCACCAACAAGCAATTTATGATATATCAATTCAAACACATATAATGAAAATGTAGTTGTATTATTTACATACAACTTACGCGTTTCGATGGAATATCATATTCCATCAAATTTCCAAGCATCCAACATCACATAAATGTTATTTACATTAGGCATCACTTTCTCATAAACAATACCATCAACATAAAAATTCAATATAATCGTAGGAAGATAGATTTCAAATATATTAACAATAACATGGATAATATGCTTATTTAGTTACACGGACTTACCTCGAATGCAATTTTGGCAAAATACTCCATTTTAGTTCATAACTTCGTACTTTTCGATTTAAGCCCAAATCTCAGTTTTCTTGATCTATAATGATAAAATTCACTACTTTAATCATCATATTAATTAAAACATCTCACAATTCATACTTTGGCAAAATGACCATTTTGCCCCTAAACTTTTACAAAAATTATGATTTTACCCCTAGGCTCGTAAATTGATTTTTATCAAATTTCCTCCCTTACCAAGCCTAGCCGAACGCTTTTTATAACTATAGCAACTCACAATTTCAATTATTTCACACATTTATCACATTTTTATCAACCTTTACAAAAAGGTCCATTTAGGTGTTTTTCATGAAAATCCTTTCACAAAAGTTGTTTATTAAACAACCATGACTTATTTTCTTCCATAAAAATTCAGCAAACTATATAAATATTCACGTGGAAAAACCCTAGACTTTCAACTATTTTGCAAAATAATCCCCCCATTAGCTAGATTAAGCTACAAGGGTTCCAAAAATACAAAAATCATAAAAAATGACCGTCAAAATCACTTACTTGTAAGGGAACTAAGTGGCTGAAATTTACGCTCTCAAAACCCCCATGTTTGCTGCCATTTTCGGTAGAAGAAGAAGAAGAAATGAAAAAATATGACAACTTTTTCTTTATTTTATTTTATTACCAAAACAAGTCACCTAATGCCAACAAATTTGACTTTTCAACTTTCTTGTCCCCTATGGCCAGCCATCACTCCCCAAATGGCCTATTTGCACTTTAAAGACCTCCAATTTTGGTTCTCTAGCTATTTAACATATTTGGGTAGTAAAACAAAACTTTTTCCCTTTATGCGATTTAATCTTTTTTTGCAATTAAGCTCACAAACGCTAAAATTAATTCACCAAAATTTTTATGCACTTATATAATCATGCTATGGCACATAAAATAATATTAAAAATAATTTCTCCGGCCTTAAAATAGTGGTTCCGAAACCACTGTCCCGACTAGGCCCAAAATCGGGCTATTACAATTCTCCCCCTTTAGGGATTTCTGTCCCCGAAAATCTTACCGGAATAGTGGTTTTGGAATTCACATAAACTTCTCTTTCCCATAATCATCACTAAAGAACTTCCATTCGACTGTGCCTCTAATACTTATCTGTTTACTTTCTCATATCAATGTCATAAATGGTTTAGTGCTATACTACACCTCGGCTAAATTTCAACCTCCATTTGAGAGTTCATATTCACGAAAGTCCGATCTATATCATCATGTCACATATACACACATACTTGAATCATTTCGAATAATAAAACTAGCCAGTTCATCTTGGCCTTACACTCTCTATAATTTTACACAGTCCAATTGTTTGCCAATTCAACTCTCAGTTGCTTGTAAATTTCAAAGCCTCCTTTAGCTTTCCTAAGAAATCATGATATAAAACTCGGATCTCAATCCGATTAGTGAAGACTAGAATTCCAAGAAATCCAACAATCATAAAGACACAAAATTTCATGAATCTGATAAGGACAAATTCAGTATATACTGGTATGATTTACATATCTCGTCAAACGTTTAACAATAAGTCACATAACATTTTTCTCTTTCAGAGACAGGAATAATTTAGACATGAAATCCATATTAACTTTTTCTCATTTCCATTCTAGTGCCAACGCAGGTGAAAATAATCCTGATGACACTTGATATACATCCTTAAACTTTGTAATTTTTCTAGAATTCATGCACAAAGATCAACAATGTTGAGTTCCAAATTCGATCACTAATACACTATTCTCGAGGGTTTCCTCGCAAAATTTCTGTATAAATTTTGGATTTTTCTATCTAAGTACTCGTAACCACAATTTGCTTTCTCAAAGATAATATAATTGCATTATTCCAAGAAACACAAATATCTCAATTGAAGGCATTAATTTCAATTAACTTACTTGAGAAAAGAATTCCACCATACAAATTGAAATTCGTATTTTCATCACTTATGCTTTTGCCGATGTCAAATCCTTACAAAAAAATTAAATAAATTCAAATACTAAAATCACCGCATTACCCTGATCAAATCAGAAGCATAGTCACACTTGACATGATTATTGCAAGCTAAAGAACACACTTTGAACATGAGTCATAATTGACAGATTATGGAACAAAGATAACAAGAAAACCAAGTAAAGAAATCTAGGATAGAGAAATCTCGAGATACGATAATATATCGAAAGACCGAAAATAAACTCTTAAGAATATATGAAAGACCTCGATAATTCCTCAAAGAGAAAAAGTCCAGAAGAAAACATCACTTCATCCCATTAGAATCAAATGCAACAGTTACAAGAAACAGAATCATAGCATCATATGCATTTTCTCATAAGTTCCCAACAGACAGAATATAACAGAATACCAGAGGGAGGTAGAGCAAAACAGATTATAAATCGGTCAGACCGACAATGCCTTAGTCTTGACATTTAAATCAAATAGCATTCTCATACAACAAGAATTTCATCAGAAGATAAATAGCTACTATAACACTTCCGAGAACAATGATCTCTTAGAATATATCAGGAGAGGCAGACATCATCTGGTCACTATGATTTCCATACTCAGACATCTCATGTTTCAAATATTATTCCTCTAACTATTTTTTTTCATCACAAATCCCATATTATTACACTTTCTCAACCTTGTACCTGAGTAATTCGATTTACCAAAGTACATTTCTTCTCTAACTGTGACAGTGCATAATTCACATAATCTTTATGTCAACCTAACACTTTTCTAGCTCTGGCTTACTTATCAACTCATTCTCAATCTCTAATCGTGTTTATAGATATTTCCCCACTGAAATCTTTGGTTTCATACTTGTGAGTTTATTCAGGGCAAAACTCATGAAATTCCATTACAGTACACCACTCTAAAAAGGAGGTGAGGTTGTAGAGCCTCTGCCTCGATTCTCAAATACATACACATGTAACACAACTTTTATCATCATAGAAACATTATCAAAATCATATCATTCATTTCAGATAGACCGACATTCATGTTCGTTTTACGCCAACTTTCCAGTTATCTCGTTTAGACAAGTATACTCATACATGCACTCTATGAATTCTGAGTAACTTTAATTATCCCATTCATTTAATCAAACCAGTCATGTACATAACATCATACGAGAGCCAACAAACATGGATAAGTATATTTCAATCTATACTTTCATCTCGCACATCATCGTATGCATATCATTACGAACATGTAAGTCAATCCAAGTAATTTAACACTTATACTCAGACTATGTGAATTTGCCAACCATATTCATTCAAATAAGTATACATGAACATTCATTCCATCTATATTTTTGATAAGTTATCTAAACACATGCATTCACTCGAACAAATCAATCATGTACACCATGGGATTATCAATCAATCATAGATAAGCTCATTATATCATGTACACATTATATTTCATGTTTCTCATATCACAAATATATACATATACATTTCACGAATTCTTGTTCGTACCTTTTCGAGTTTCAACTCTTCATAACTACACTTTATTGAATACTTTAGTATCATTATCTACGCGATCGGGTGTAGCTCGATTCGAGAGTACCTTGCCCACACAAGATAGTTCTCATTCGCGTCGGGAGACATCACACTATCACGAACATGTGGCATGTATAGCTGGAATCTTAAACGTGCTAGGTTAGTCCAAGAACAGACTAAACCATGCTCTGATACCACTAAATGTAACACCTCTTACCTGTGTCCTATGCCGAGACAGCATTCTAGGCGTTACCGAACTTAAACGTTTACAAACATGCACAAGCCAGATTACAAAATTTCTTTTAATTCAAAACATTTCAAACACATGCATGTCATCCCTTATTTGGGTCTACAAAGCCCAAAACATTCATCGAGATTGATTCAGGACTGAATCGAGAACTTTGAGAAGTTTTAAGAAAACTTAAAAAATTTTCCACGCCCTTGTGGATGTAAGGGCACGCCAATGTCCTCATACCGTGTAACTCTCTGTTTATGACGTCAGCATGCAAATCAAACCACACGGCCAAGCCACACACCCGTGTCTATAGGCTGTGTCCCTCACATAGTTGAGACACATAATCGTGTCTCGGCTCATGTAGTCAACACTTAGGTTATTTTTCAAGCCTTCATGTTACCCATAAACCCTTACAACCTCATACATATAAAAACCACAAATCATGGCATTTTTTTAGAGATTAAACACTCTTATTAAGACGCATTCATAACATTAACATGTCCTCTTACAAGAAATGCATCTACTCATACAATACCAAGTCTAAATTCCTTAATTCACATTCATAAGACTTGTCATTTTGATGACCACTTTTACCATTATACAATGGTTACCAACTTATTCATCAAGCACTCATGTTCGACCATTATCACGTTGAGTTTATAACGTGCAATTACTACACGACTATGACCACCTCAATTGGTCATAGAGCATACATCCAACACACATGTCATATTAATAACCATGCATGGCCAACAAACATAATCGCATCATAAACATTAGACATGATAGGAATAGCTAGGTTTACAAGCCATAATAAATATGAGTCACATCTCATGGCCATATACATATAACTCAATATAAGCCAATACATTTGGCCAAAGCATAATAATACATGTCAATCAAATAGATCCCTATACATGCCACTCACTTGAAATTTCTAATATATGCTTCCTTATTCCAAAGGTAGTGACTTGATAGTGTGACGCCGCCTCCGACGATCTCCTACCCCGAGTTAACCTGAAAACACTAAAGAAAAGGAAAGGAAGGGAGTAAGCTTTATAGCTTAGTAAGACCGTATGAAAATAATAAGCAATTTATCAACTTGCTTCCCAGGGTAATACAACCATATTTGTACTTTTGTTTATGTTCAAGTCAAGTAGTTTTCTCGAGTCACAGTCATTAAATTATTTATATCTAGAGCTACGGAACTCCAAATTAAGTTCTGCTAATTTTCCTTGAAACTGGACTCACATATCTTCTTACCATAAAATTTTTAGAATTTTTGGCTCAGAAAATTAGTATAGTTTATTTCTTAAATTTACCCCATTTTTTTCTGTCTGGAAGTTCCGACTCCTCTTCACTAAAAATTAATTATCTCCTCACACGGGATTCGAATGATGTTTCCGTTTATTTATTTTGAAAATAAACTTATTAAGGATTCTAATAATATAAATTTTAACCCTTAATTGTTTTTTTTATAATTTTTAATGATTTTCCCAAATCAGGACAGGGGATTTCGAAATCATTCTAACTCTGTCTCACAACAATTTAAATATCTCATGATATGAAATTCCCTTGCATGTATCGTTTCAGCGTCTAAATCAATTTCCACAATTTTTGGTGGATTTTCAAAGTGGGACTACGACTGTTGTCTGAAACTGTTTTAGTGTAAATTAATGATACTAAGTTTATCATTCCTTATTAATTCATTTTCACCACATTGGTAAAGATACATATCAATACATCATAAGTATAGACCTATAATCGCAAGGCCATCACAAAGTCATTCTCATAGGCATGAATTACCTATTTACATCTTCACCGAACGTGCATCATAAACCGAAACCATTCCTCATGAGCTTGGCATACATACATGTGTTACTCAACATGCTCATATCTTAGTAACCATACAACATGAATTGAGTTCACATCTCATCAATTTCATGAAAGTACCTGTACCACTTACAACAGGGTTATACATTTCTCGTTTAACTTAAATTGTAACTCTCACAGTTAAACCATTTGGAAATGCTATCGGATATTCACTAAGCCTCAAACATAGGGTATAATGCCGATCCCATGTCCCAGACATGGTCTTGCACTGGCTTATCCATCAAGTCGATGTCATGTCCCAGACATGGTCTTACACTGACTATCGAAATTGAGGCCGACGCCATGTCCCAGACATGGTCTTACACTAGCTCTCACATATTCGTGCCGATGCCATGTCCCAGACATGGTCTTACACTGATACATCTCATAGCCGATGCATGTCCCAGACATGTCTTACACTGGCTTACATCTCGAGGCCAACGCATGTCCCAAACATGTCTAACACTGGCTCTCGTCTCAATGTCGATGCCATGTCCCAAACATGGTCTTACAATGGCTCTCATAATGTGACCGATGCATGTTCCGGACGTCTTACACTAGCACACAAATAACCCGAATGTCATGGCAGGAATATCCGATTTATTTCTTAAGGTTCAAACGGGAGTTCTACTGTCTCTATAATCATCATACATAATCATTTCCACCAACAAGCAATTTATGATATATCGATTCAAACACATATAATGACAATTTAGTTGTATTATTTACATGCAACTTATGCGTTTCGATGGAATATCATATTCCATCAAATTTCCAAGCATCCAACATCACATAAATGTTATTTACATTAGGCATCACTTTCTCATAAACAATATCATCAACATAAAAATTCAATACAATCGTTGCAACATAGATTTCAAATATATTAACAATAACATGGATAATATACTTATTTAGTCACACGGACTTACCTCGAATGCTATTTCGGGTAAATACTCCATTTTAGTCCATAACTTCGTACTTTCCGATTTAAGCCCAAATCTCAGTTTTCTTGATCTGTAATGATAAAATTCACTACTTTAATCATCATATTAATTAAAACATCTCACAATTCATACTTTTGCAAAATAACCATTTTGCCCCTAGACTTTTACAAAAATTATGATTTTACCCCTAGGCTTGTAAATCGATTTTTATCGAATTTCCTCCCTCACCAAGCCTAGCCGAACTCTTTTTATAACTATAGCAACTCAAATTTTCAATTATTTCACACATTTATCACCTTTTTATCAACATTTACAAAAGGGTCCATTTAGGTGTTTTTCATGAAAATCCTTTCACAAAAGTTGTTTATTACACAACCATGACTTATTTTCTTCCATAAAAATTCAGCAAACTATATAAATATTCACATGGAAAAATGCTAGACTTTCAACTATTTTGCAAAATAATCCCCCCATTAGCTAGATTAAGCTATAAGGGTTCCAAAAATACAAAAATCATCAAAAATGACCATCAAAATCACTTACTTGTAAGGGAACTAAGTGGATGAAATTTAAGCTCTCGAAGAATAAGAAGAAATGAAAAAATATGACAACTTTTTCTTTATTTTATTTTATTACCAAAACAAGTCACCTAATGCCAATAAATTTGACTTTTCAACTTTCTTGTCCCCTATGGTCGGCCATCACTCCCCAAATGGCCTATTTGAACTTTAAAGACCTCCAATTTTTTTTCTCTAGCTATTTAACATATTTGGATAATAAAACAAAACTTTTGCCCTTTATGCGATTTAATCCTTTTTCGCAATTAAGCTCACAAACGCTAAAATTAATTCACCAAAATTTTCATGCACTTATATAATCATGCTATGACACATAAAATAATATTAAAAATAATTTCACCGGCCTCAGAATAGTGGTTCCAAAACCACTGTCCCGACTAAGCCCAAAATCGAGCTATTACAAATTGAGTTACTTATGTTTGCAATTTGAATATGAATTGGTTAGTATTTGATATAGATGGAATTGTTGTATACATATATGATTTTAGTTAGAAATCCTTGTTATGCAAATAAACTAACCTATTGGTTGTATTTTTGAATTACTTATGAAAGTATAAGGATGCCAAAGGATGCCATGATATATTCTAATGTGTTTTAATTGCTTAATTTTTTGTATTGTCAAGGTAAGTTAAGTGACTTTCATATAGACTTACTAAGCATTCAATATGCTTACTCCGTTGCCTCCCTTTTTTTCTTGTAGATTGTTGACTTACGAAACGTGTCAAGCGAATCAACAAGAAGCTCACACTATCCCATTATTGACTCAGGAGTCTTTTAAATGTGTTAAAGTTCAGTTTTGTGGCATGTACATAGGTGTTATGTATTTGGTTAATTTTGAATAATGACATAACTTGTCATTTATTTTATGCATGAATTTGCATAATGGTAATTCTTGTGGATATGGTATGCTTTTGGTAAATGGTTTGAGTTGAGTATATGGAATTTAGAATGGTATTTTGGATGTGAATTGATAATGCCAAATACGGTATTTGGTTAATGGCTGATATGTATGCTTTGATAAAGGAATGTTATGTTCAATGGTTGAAATGGTAGTATAAGTTGATGTAAGGATGACTGTAAATGTTTAAACATGTTTAGATATGTGTTTGGGATTTTTTGTGTAGGAGAAGTTGTATAAATATGCACCAAAGGTTCAAATTGAAAGGTAACCATGAAATAGGTACTAAATGGCCTAACTTGTACCAAATATAGAGTCCATGTTGTGACATCAAGTAGTGGTTGTCGCGACGAGATTTAGGTTTCAGGCCACGGTATAGCGAGGAACCCTATCATCACAATGAGACCTAGTCAGTATGTCACGTCATGACAAGTTACAATGAGGAACTCTCTCATGTCACGACGTCGACCTAAAGTTTTGGAACTTTTACAAATTGGTCCTTGCTCAATCTCAAGCTAACTTTAGAGCAAACATAAGCTTGTATAAAACCTGGGAAATGTTATATATCATGTCTATGGTATGAAATGCCTTGTATCAATACCATTTTGAGGTTTGATGTTTTGAAAATTAAAGAAAAATTGCCCAATTATCAATACCCTCCCCAAGGTGTCGATATTTCACATCAAGTATCAATACATTCCCTATTGTATAGATACTATAGGTGCTTAATGATCACTAAATTTGGGCATTAAATGCTAAAGTATCGATACCTTTTGTTGCAAGAGTTATTAATGTTTTAGTTTTTACACTCTCAAAGACTCAATTTATTTTTCCAACAACCCTAATAGTTGGAAATCAATGAGAGTCTATAAATACTAGCTTCCAAAGCTTCTACAAAACAAAGAGAGATTACAAGAGATTAAGAGCTATCAAAAAAATCAAGAAATCTATAACCAACCATTTCTGCTTAAATTTTTCTTATGAGCATTCATCTTATTTTCTTGGATCAGGTGATTTTATTAAGTGTGTACTTCATTTGCAAACATTCTAATCTTGTAAGGATTGTTTCTTTGTTTGCTTTTTTAAAATGGTTTATGTCTTAAGGTTCGGGTAGAAATCCTATAACACCCATATCCTATTTTTGTTTCTGGAATAGGATACTGGTTATTACCAGTCAAGTTGGAACAGTTAATGAAAGACATCATTCAGTTTCAAGTCTTAAATCGAGCTTTCGAAGCTCTAAAAATAAGTTACAAACATTCAAGGACCAAATCGGAACAAATCAGAACTTTTAGGAAAAATTTTAAAATTTTCAAGTCAGGGGTCACACAGCTGTGTGTCCAGGCCGTGTGACAGAGTCCGACCTATGTGGCTCCAAACATGGTCGTGTGGTTAACCTACACGCTCGTGTGCGACCTCACACGTCCTTGTGCATGAACCGTGTAACTCTCTAGTTTGGATCACACGATCGTGTCGCAGGGCGTGTGCCAGCCCGTGTAACATTCGAAATACCCTCACACGGTCGTGTCACAGGCCATATGTCTACCCATGCGAGAACTGCACCTATACTATTTTTAAACATGTTTTGGGTATACGGCCGTGTGACAGCCCGTGTCCCAAGCCGTGTGAGACCAAAAATGACCAATTCCAAGCTAAATTTTCACCTATTTGCTTAAGAGTTTAAACACATTCAAATACACACTTTCATAGGCTAAAAACCATCTTCAAACACATTCAAAACATGTCAATGGATTCAACCTATTTATCAAAGCAATGTGCCCTCATTGACACCACAAATCATTTTATAAAGTTTCATCTTCAAGGTTTCATATACAAGATATAGTTACACATCAAAACATCAATTCATTTCAAACCATAATCTCACATATTGTCAATGTTTTCTACCATCAAGCTTAACACATAAACTTAAATGAAACATGCATAATTTCATTTGTCACAACACAACACAAACTTAAGTAAACTTGCTAAAACTAGGATTCAACATCATACATACAAAGAGGTCCTAATACATGCCATATATACCAAACTAACACAAAGTCTACCAAAGATCTCCTGGATAATGTGATCTACAAAATAAGACAGATAAAGGTAAGCTTGAATAAAGCTTAGTAAGTTCGTTTGCATATATTGATAAACCTTTCCAATTAAACATAGTAATCAATTAAAATTAAATGTTGAAATTCCATAAAACACAACATTTATCATAAATTAACGATCAGTATAGTAGTTCAATATATTCAGTGGATAATGCTCGTTTGAGCTTTACTTTATATATCAGTAGATTTCGCTCGATTGAGCTTCTTCAGTATATCAGTGGATAACGTTCCATGAGATTTATTCAATATACCAGTATATTCTTTTACTCAATAGAGCATTCTTTTCAATAGATTCAGTAGGTATGGCTTGAGAGCGCATATGTTTCAGTAAATTCAGTAGGTATGGCTCGAAAGAGCATACGTTTCAGTAGATTCAGTAGGGATCATTCATCTGAGCACCAATCAGTATATCAGTGGGTAACGCTCGCTGATCTCATTCAATATATAATATAACATTCAATAATAGTATACTAACAAAGAGTATAAGGATTATTAGAAGCATATATAAATGCTTGAACTTACAAGATTGATTTTCAGTAACAACTTATAGTATCTAAATTAGTGATCAATGTCATTTCAATTCATTATTTCCATTTCCAATTACACACATCAATATAATCCAATATTATGCAATTAAGTTCCTATTATAGATTTAAATATGTACTAAAATTAAACCGTACGAACTTATCGGACTAAACTATAGCAACGACAAAGTACAGGGCTATTTGGTAATCTCCTCTTTTCCTCGATTTTTCACTCGTATAGGATATAAAATAATAATTTCATTCAATTCACTAATTCTAACAGCAAAATTTATTCATTTTATGCAATTAAGTCATTTTTTACATTTTTACAAAATTACCCCCAACATTTTACTTTTATACAATTTAATCCCTAGGCCTAAAACATGCAATTTAACTAATTTCAAATAAAATAAAGTTTAGCAAAACTATATAAGGCCTCTCTACAACCCATAATTTCTGTCATTACACAAGTCTCTATAATTTTATCACTTTAATGATTTAGTCCTTAAACAAAATTACCAAAAATTACTTTACAAAATAGTCTTATCTAGCAACCAAATTTAATATTCTACCATAAAACTTCAAAACTCAATGGCATAATCCAAAAAATTTGATCGCTTTACGAATTAATCCTCGAGTTAGCTAGATTAGGCTAATACGAGCTCAAAAACATAAAAATTACTAAAAACGGGCAAGATTTACCTACTCAATCGACGAAACCTAGCTTGTTCAAAGGTTTCTCCTTTCAACAATGGTAGATTCAACTTTTGAAGGAAGAAACAAAAAAATGATAGCCAATTTTGGCTTTTTTTTTCATTTTACCTAATTTCATAAATTACTATTATAACATTACAATTTCAATAAAATTTCATGTAATTAGCCTTGCAAACCATCCATTATCTACTCAAATGGTATAATTTCTAATTAAGAAGGGTTTAATTGCACAATTGGCTATTCAATTATTTTAAATTTTAACTAAACAAACTTATTTTCAATTTAATCCTAAACTAATTAGGACTAAATGAGCAAATAGCCCCAAAAGTTAGTGGATTTAATCATGCCACCACCGCTTGGACTTTTTGACCATGGTTTAATTACCATTTTTATCCTTTTACTATTTTAAATCTATAGCAATTAACTTTTACTTCTTTTACAATTTAATCCTTTTGCCTCAATTAAGCAAAAAAATCATTAAAATTATCGGACCCAACTTTAATTCATATATAATACGACTCTGTAAATATTTAATAAAAATATTTACTACTTTATATTATGGAAACAAGGTCCTAATACCTCGTTTTCAATAACCACTTGACTTTTGAACTATTACTTATACTAACGTTTAATTCAGTTATTTAAAATGATCAAATCAAAATTCAATATAAAAATTACTATTGACTCATATAATTTAAATACGAATTATGCGAACTTACTCGTCAGATTTGTGGTTTGAAAACCACTGTTTCTGACACCACTGAAAAAAGGGGTTGTACAAATCCTAAGGGAGATGTAAGGTTAAGTATTGTCCTCAAAGGTTCATCAAATTAGTGAATTTTGGAAAATCCTTAGTGGTGGAAAGCTAAGGTAGTAAAGTAGGCAATCGGGGCTGAACTAATCTAAAATCATTGTGTTCTAGGTCTCATTTTCTTATCCTTGTTTCCACAAAATTTTTAATAGCCAATTCACCCATTCACTTGGCTATTTCGGTTGATCGATTGAGTTAACAGTAGGTCACATCATGAACACCACAAGTGAATGAATCCATAAATAGATCTAGGATAAAATTAACTTGGGGTCGATTGGACATATATTATAAGGGATTAAATAATTTATAATTAAGTTCCCACTTCTAACACCCCATACCCGGTTCGATCATTGGACCTAAGCTACAAGATGTTACGAATAAAACGAAACAATCATGTAAAATTTAAAACATTGAATGATTCTATTTATACACACAATAATTGTTACAAATGAGAATGGAACTAAAATCGAGTTTTAAATACAAATGATTAGATTTGGGCTTGAAAAATGACCAAATTATAAAATTTTCAAAAACTGGACAAGGTATCGATATTTTTTGTAATAGGTATCGGTATTTTTAAGTTCGATATCAATACCAAATTAAATATCGATACGAGTTTGACATTCTGTCAAATTTGGAAATTTTGGTTCAAATCATTTTATTGATACCTTTTAGAGGTATCGATGTTTTTAAAGAATTATCCATACTTATTGAAAAATATCAATACCAAATTAGCATTCTGTCAATTTTAAAATTGTTCATTTGGTCCAGTATCGATACCTTAGTCCCTATCATCTATACTTTTATCAAAATTGTCAAAATCATGAGTTTTAAAGTTCATTTCATGCTCAAATCACATACTATTTTAAGGATACATACATACACATATAACACCTTACAATTTCTTTAAATTCTTACCTAAAACACTTTATGAACTCAATCTAAAACATTATATAATACATCCTAGTATTGTCTAACCAATATGCCATAAGACACCATCACAAGCATCATTCAAGATTAAGCATAGCTAAGCAATTACCATATGAATCATCAAAGATACCATAACTTCTATAACTAACCAACAACCACATACCAAGGTATATTCACCAATGTATTTGCTAACAAAAGAACCATTATACATAACACCTAAATAAGATCCAGATCAAATGCAAAACCATTATGCCTTATGTTCAATCAAAATCTCACTTAGCAATTCATTCCATACCATATTACAACCTACCAACTACCTATTTTATTTAATCATATACTAAGCTCAATTTCACATTCAAGATTACCACATCAAACCATAAGCAACCATACCATTTAACCATTAAGTACATTTCATTTGTGCAAGCACCAACATATATACATTACAACCACACAAGTTCATATACAAATTACTCTTATTACATGCCACAAAACCAAAATATAGCATTTTCAAAGTATACCAAAAAATGGTTGGATAATGTGATCTGATTACTCGGTTCTACAGCAGACAACTATAGAAAAATAAGAAAAACAAAGCAGAGTGGGCTTCAATTGAGCTTAGTAAGTTCATAGCTTAAAACGATATAACGTACCTTTTATTTAAATTTTAAATAACAAACAATTAACTATACTTAACCCTGTCACCACAACCAGGTCAAGAGGTGGGTACTTAATATTCAAGCCATATGAAATTTTAAGTAAACCAGTTAATTCAATATCAAATCATCATATAACATCTACAAATATGAGCACATTTTCAAGTCTTTCATCAAGATTTATCACCATATATCCATACAAGTCATTAGATCCTTTAACAATCAAGATTCAGCCCAAGGAACTAATATGAACATATCGATACGCAACTATCCACCCAAAACACGCGAGAATGTTCAATCGATTTAATCCAACCAAGAACACGCCTAGACACTGAGGCCTAGCCCAAAGGCTAACATCCCTCTAGAAACACACCTGGGCACCAATTGCCAAGCTCATAGGCTTCACATCCTCCCCCAGTAACATGTCAATATCACTATAAATATAACTCGGTAATCCGCAACAAATGCTGGATATCGATACATTCAATGTATAATATCATATCATCTGTCATCATCTCAGCACATACCAATCTCGTAAAGCGTGCAATATAACCTATTGGTATGCTAATTGTATCCTATCCTATGTTCATCCAGGCTCGTTACATATAACGGTGTGACATTTCCATCTCAATTCATTTTCTCACCTTGCATCAATTATAGCATTTAAGTTCACATTCAATATCCCCAAAAATAAAAAAATCAATAAAAAATTTACCAAAATACACAAGACAAAGTCATATGAACTTACCAGGGCCAAACAACAAAGATAGGAGTATTAGGGACTAGTATGTGATTTTCTCTTTTCCACGATTATCTACCGGTTCTTGATCTATACAGTAATTTTATTTCAATTCATCAGCCTCAATTACATTATAACATTCAATTTAATGTCTATGACTTCCTATTAACATTTTCACAATTTCCCTAAAATTTTATATTTTGTTCAATTTAGCCCCTAAAACCAAAACAAGCTTATTTTTCACAATTAAGCCCTAAACCATCATGCTGAATTCATTCCTATCCTTATAAATCCCGTAAGTACTAAAATTTTACAAGAAATTCATGCCATAATTAACATACTTTCGATTTAGTCCTTAAACTTAAAACTATCCAAATCCACTTTACAAAATAGTCTTATTTCAACACCAAGCTTCAAACTCAACCATTAACATCTAAAAAGCCTCAAGAACATCAATGGTAACTTTTCAAAACTTTAACAGTATTTCAAAATAGTCCTTAGGCTAGCTAGATTAAACTACAACGATTTCAAAAATATAAAATTCATGAAAAACGGGTATAAAATTGACTTACATACAAAGGTCCTAGCTTGGCCGAACCTTGGAGGCTTAACAATGGCTTCTCAAGATTTTGTATTTCTTATTTCGATGGTGAAAGACTAATAGCATGTTTGGTTGGGGGTTTATGAATAGATTCTAACCCAATTCGGCGGGCCAACCACCAAACATTAGTTTGGTTAACTGTAATGGTATTACGGACCTAAATTGATTCAGGGTCTATTACAAGAATTAGTTGAATAGCCATTCCCTTCTCTCATCACTGAATCGTCATTCAACACATGGAATAAGATTTTTTTCCCAATTTTAATTTTTTCCGTCGCATCTACCGAAAGAAGGAAGAAACTGTAACTTTCTTTTCTTCCCATCTCTACGTTTCCTTTTTCTTCCTTTGATTATAAAGGAGACCTAGGTCAATCTATTGAAGCCATCATTCCTTTTAAGCTAATAAAACCCTTTGGTTGCAGAGTTACAACCATTTTTTTCTCTTTTTTTTTTTTTTTTTTGCTTTTTCACTGCATTTCTGATTTCCTCTATTTGTTTTTATTGCTTTGATTTCACAAATACTGGAAAGATGACAAGGCACGTTGTTGTTAAGTAAATATGGAAGACTAGGATAAGTTTTAATTTTAGCCCGAATTTGTTGTTAATTCCTAGGGCTTTGACTAATAAGTGATTCTATTTTCTTTTGTATGTTTTATTATGTATGAACTTAAATATGGGAAATTTCCTTTTTTTAGAGCTAAATGTTTATTGGGTCTATTGGAATTTAGGGCTTTTACTTGTTTTTGGTTTTGGATTTTATGAGGTTGAGTTGAGATGTTTCAAAGGTGTTTGCTTTGAGTTTCTTGGGTAATCGGCTATGGTGTTACCAGACCAAAAGGAGAAATTTAGGGTTTTTTCTTTCAATAAAAAAAACTGCATGTAGTGGAAGATCAGTAATTGTGGCAACATCTTAGGAATCTAGTCTTGGCTTTAATTGCTAGGATTCACTAGTTCTTTTCTTGAAATATTATCTTATGGTCGCCTCATAGTTTTGTATAGGAATTTTAAAGTGTAAAGAGACCTTAAAGTATATTCATCTCTATTATGTATTTCATATGTTTCTAAGTTGTTAATAAGTGCTAAAGATTATGGCCTGTTTCCAATCTTAGTTGGAGAACCTATTGCATTATGTCATTCTTTTTATTCTTGGTTTCCTTTTCTTGAAACCCCCCCCCTTTTTTTTTGCTCAAGAATTTGTATGCTATTGTTGCAGAGGATGAGATTCCACCTCTCCCTACAAAGGAACATATAACATCCCTAACCCATATTCGACATCAGAATAGGGTTACAAAATATTACCAGACTTATAACTTATAAAACCAGGCATTTCATAAACAATTATCATTCAAAAAGAAAACCATTCATAATCATTCATATGGTCCCTAATACGAGTCTTCGAGGCCTAAAATAGACAATAAAAGTGGTTCGAGACTAAACCAAGTACTTAACAATTTTTAGGAAAACATGGAAAATTTTCAAAGTATAGGGGACATATGCCTATGTAACCAGGCCGTATGGGCATTCGAAATGGGATCAAAAGGTCGTGCCCCAGCCCGTGTCCGACCCCGTGTAACTTACTGACTTGGGTCACACGACCAGACCATACACCCATGTGCCAAGCATTGTACCCTTCGAAATGGCCTCACACGCCCGTGTGCTAGGCCATGTGAAGCTACTGACTTGGTTTCTAAATAAATATCAGGGGACACACGGTCGTGTCCTCTGACACATGGCTGAGACACACACCCGTGTCTCTGCCTGTGTGGACAAAAATAGGCTATTTTTCAAGCCATTTCTCTCACCCAAAGTGATGCTAACCTAGGCTCAACAATGCACGTAAAAACATGGCCTAAATAGGCACTTAAACCAACCAACATCAAGCCTATATCATGTACTAACCACACATACAACATGATATACATAAGCACATACCAATGATCACTTTACAATATACCAAATATGCCTCCAAAGTATACTTAAATGGTCAATCTCACTTATTAGACTTTGTGCCTAATTCAACATGCATACCACATCTCAAATTCAATCATTTGGTACTCAAAATACCAATACACAATTAAGGCATTCACCAAGCAACTATACACCACATGCCAAAAAATTATTTATACATATATACATAACCAAGTATACCAAAATAAGTCAAATCACATGGCTAAACACATAACCAAAACAACATGAGACATATAAGCCACATTAGTCAAAACACCTATACATGCTATTTAGCCCAAAATATACAAAATCCAAAATGCCAAAATGAGAGTTTGATAGTGCAACAAGATCTCCAACAACTTCTAAAAAGAGCGAGCTTCTAAATCACTAAAAACACGGAAAAGTAAACAGAGTAAGCAATTAAGCTTAGTAAGTTCATATGGCATAAAACTAAGCTTACCATTTAATCACAATTTAAGTAATTAAACATAGCATAATGCAACTACATTTGATCCACAAGCCTATCACATATTCATCCATAAAATTTAAGCATGAAATCACCAATCTCATAGATTCAATTCTCATATGATTTACGTACATACTTGTACTATTTTATATTGAATTTACATACTCTCGTAACATTATTGTGCCCGTTAAACCATTTGTAATAATATCGGATACTCGGGTATCTTATACATTAATTGTCAATACATGGTCAAAACCATCTCTATCTCATATCTCATATAGATGCTCACTCTCGAGCTAACACCGGGTCTGGTCACACAGGCTAACGGTCAAGACGTAGCTACATGGTGCTGCTCACACAAGCTGACGAGTAACCACAACACATTCCAAAAAACTCAGTCACCGATAGAACGTACAGGACCAGCACCCATAACACGATAACCCCTAATGACATGTCATTTGTATCCTATCTATTCCTAAGGTTCAACCGGGACCCGTACAATTTTTTATATCTCGTCGAGAATTTTCGTAGTGTTGTATCATCACAATTATATTAATTTAGCATGTAAAAACATATATTTTAAAGGTTATTAATATACGAACTTACCTCAAATTAGTACGAAGACAGTTGATTGATCAATCCACTACTTTGTCTTTTCCTCGATTTACTTCTGAATGTTGTTTGATCTATATAATCAAATTTAACTACTTTAATCACTATTATATTAAATGCAATCCAGAATTCATAATTTGGCAAAATTATTATTTTGCCGCTAGAATATTTACTTATTTATAATTTAGTCCCTAGCTCATAACAATGGAAATTCATGCAATTTGAAATTCAATATTCTTTCATTTCAAATTCGCATACGATTTCTGTCGATCTGAAGCTGCTTTCAAACTATCACGAATTATTTTCACTTTCTCTTCGATCTCTCGGATCAAATTAACCCCGTGTATTTTTTTCTCACTGAGCTCGGTTCAGTACAATGGAGTTCGACACTTACAACCATACAGAGCTTTGTATGGTGCCATCTTAATGCTCGATTGAAAACTATTGTTATACACAAATTCAACCAACAATAAATATTTTTCCCAATTACCACAACAACGAAGCATATCTTCAAGAATCTAAATTACTCTCTCAAACTGACCATCGGTCTAGGGATGAAATGCGGTGCTAAGATACAACTGCGTAGCTAAAACTTCTTACAACTTCTTCCAAAATCGTGACGTAAATCGCGGATCTCTATCTGAAAAGATGGAGACTGGCACTCCGTGCAATTTCACAATCTCAGAAATATACAATTCGACTAATCTATCAAGTAAGAAGACAGTACATACTGGAATAAAATGTGCAGACTTCATCAAGTAAGAAGTCAGTACATCTTTTTTTTTCGGAGATAAAGGTAATCCTAATACGACATCCATCGTAACTCTATTCCATTTCCACTATGGTATCATTACTGGCTATAATAGTCCCGAAGGCACTTGATGGTCAGCTTTAACTTGCTGACAAATCAGACATTTGGACACAAAGTCAGTAATATCTCGTTTCATACCTGACCACCAATACAACTGTCTCAAATCATTATACATCTTGTTACTCCCTGGATGAATAGACAAGCTACCACTGTGTGCTTCATGTAGAATTTTCTGTACAATCTCAGTATTCTTTGGTACACACATTCTACCTCAGAACAACAAATAATCTTTCGATCCGATCTGAAACTCTGAATCTATAGTTAACTCGCACTGTACTCTTCTAGCTTGCAATTCATTATCACATTTCTAAGTCTCACAAATTTACTGTAAAAACATCGGTCTACCTTTTAATCCAGCTAAAATTGAATCATCATCAGACAAGCTCAATCACATATTCATCGCTCTCAGAGAAAATAAAGATTTTCTACTCAAAGCATCCGCGACTACATTTGCTTTTCCTGGGTAATAATTGATCACTAACTCATAGTCTTTCAACAATTCAAGTCATCTTCATTGTCATAAATTTAAATCTTTCTGAGACATCAAATACTTCAGGCTCTTGTGATCAGTAAATATGTGAAACTTCTCACCGAATAAGTGATGTCGCCAAATTTTCAATGCAAACACGCTTGCGGCCAACTCTGAATCATCTGTCGGATAATTCTTCTCGTGTGCCTTTAACTATTTGAAAGCATACGCTATCACTTTGCCTTCTTGCATTAAAACACATCCCAAAACATTCAACGATGCATCACTAAAATCACAAACTCTTTACTCGACTCAAGTTGAACTAAAATCGGTGCCTCGGTTAACAGTGCTTTCAACTGATTAAAACTCTATTCGCAATTCTTTGACCACTCAAACTTTACATATTTTTGTAATAATTGAAACATTGGTGTAGCTATCATTGAATATCCTTTTACAACTCTTCGATAATAGCCCACTAACCCCAAGAAACTTCTGACCTCGAAAATATTTCTAGGTGGTTTCTAGTCAACAACCGCTAAAATCTTGCTCGAATCAACTCTGATGCCTTCTGTCGAAACAATATGTTCCAAAAATCAAACTTCTCGAAGCCAAAACTTGCATTTGCTGAATTTAGCAAATAGTTTTTTATCTCTCAAAGTTTGTTACACAATTCTCAAATGCTCGGCATGTTCTGACTGAACTTGGAAATAGATCAGAATATCATCAATGAATACAACAACGAATTGATCTAAATACTACCTAAAAATTTGATTCAACAAATCCATAAATACTATTGGAGCATTAGTTAACCCAAATGGCATAACAAGAAATTCATAGTGTCCGTACCTGGTCCTAAATGCATTTTTCGCCACATTTGAATCTTTAACCCGCAACTGATAATAACCGGATCGTAAATCAATCTTTGAAAATACCGTGGCACCTTTTAGCTGATCGAACAAATCATCAATTCTCAGTAAAGGATACTTCTTCTTAATCTTAACCTTGTTAAGCTGTTGATAATCGATACACAGTCTCATTGATCTATCTTTCTTCTTTACAAATAAAACCGGTACACCCCAATGCGAGAAACTTGGTCGTGCAAAACCTTTATCTGTTAACTCTTGCAATTGATCTTTTAACTCTTTCAACTCTATTGAATCCATTTTGTACAGAGTCATCAATATCGATAGTGCTCCTGGTACTAACTCAATAGCAAATTCAACCTCTCTGATCGGTGGCAATCTAGGTAACTCTTCTGAAAACGCATCTAGATATTCAAATACCACTGGCATTGATTCAATTTTCGATTCAGACACCTTTGAATCTAGTACATAAGTAAGATAAGCATCGCAACCTTTCCTTACATATTTCTGAGCTAGCATAGCCGATATTACAATAGGAAACTTACTAGAATCATCGGATTCAATACAAAGAATTTCACTATTCAGACATTTCAACTCAATAGTCGTTCGTCTACAGTTTACAACAGCATCATGTAAAGTCAACCAATTCATTCCCAAGATCACATCGAATTCATCAAATGGGAAAAGCATCAAATCGACTGGAAAACAGTAACCTCGAGTCATCAAAGAACAATTTTTGCAAACTTTATCAACTAGGACATACTCACCTAAGGGGTTTGATACTTTAATCACGAATTTAGTGGACTCAATAGGTAAATTCTTACTATACATTAAATTCATACAGACATATGAATGGGTCGTTCTAAGATCAACCAAAGCAGTTACATCATTGTCATAAAGAGAAAAAGTACCGGTGATAACATCTGGTACCGATGCCTCCTCGCGAGCGCGAATTACATAAGCTTTGGCTGGTGCTCAAGTCTCAGATCTTACAATGGAATCATTTGTTGCACCTTTACTACTATTCACATTTCCAGTATTTCGAGATGGTATCCCTCTAACAACTGTATTACTCGGCCATGTAGTCGGAAGTTTGTCTTCCACGGATATCTCAGGACAATCACGAATAAAATGTTCTTGCGAGCCACATCTGAAATAGGATTTATTATTCATCCAACAATCTCTAAAATGCTGTCTTCCACATTTTTGACACTCAGGTTTGTTGGCTTTGACACTACTAACGCTCGATACTGAAGTGGCTTGAAATTTTGGACTCATGTGTTGCTTCCCACAATCTCGGATGGAATACCCCATTGAAGCAGTCGAACGGTTATAAGAATCCATTGATTTCTTTGACGATGAATGATATGATTTACCCATTGACCTATTTCTCGAATCTCTAGCCTCAGAATCAGCTCTTCTATTTTCTTTGCTAAGCTCCTCAGCTTTGTGTGCTCTATCAACTAACACAACAAATTCTTTCAGTTTTAGAATCTCGACTAAAAGTTTAATATCTTCATTCAAGTCGCCTTCGAACCGTTTACACATAACTACTTCAGTTGGAATGCACTCTCGGGCATATTTGCTAAGTCTAACAAACTCTCTTTCATACTCAGCTATGGTCTTACGACCCTATTTCAATGCTAAAAATTCTTTACGTTTTTTATCAAGAAACTGCTGACTTATATACTTCTTTTTTAATTCTGTAATACCCCTCACCTGTATTAAATGTTGGAATAGAGTTACGGAGCATTATCAAACTTACGAAACAATTAAACAATCATGTAGCATACATTTTCTCAATTAAACCATTCATCATTCAATCTCAATCAATTTGTCCCCACTAAGAGCCTATGAGGCCCTAAACATGCTTTGGGAGTGATTCGAGACTAAACTGATAACTTATGAAACTTTTCAACACTTAGTAAAATTTTTCTCAAAATAGGGGACACATGCTTGTGTGGCCAGGCCGTGTGTCTCATACAGCCACCAGACACGCCCGTGCCTCAAGCCGCGTGAACATTCGAAATGGAAGCACATGGTCGTATCCCAGCCCGTGTCCTACCCTGTGTCCAAATAAGTGAGCTTACTGACTTGGGTCACACGACAAACCACATGCCCGTCTGTCTAGCCCGTATGCCCTTCGAACTGGCCACACACGCCCGTGTGTCAGGCCGTGTGCTAGGTCGTGCCAAACCTATAAGGTATACTGACTTATGCAACATGGCCAAGCCATACGCCTGTGTGCTAGGCCATGTGCAAATTAGAGGTATACTAACTTGTGCCACACGGCCGATCATAAGCCCTTGTGTGTGACCGTGTGGAGCATATTGACTTCATTTCAATTTCAACAATAGGGGACACACGGCCATGTGACATGACCGTGTGTCACACATGGCTGAGATACACGCCCGTGTCTTTACCCATGTGGACAAAAATAGGCTACTTACAAAGCCATCTTGCCACCCTATTTTGTGCACACTTACACCACAATTCAATGGCACCAACATCAAGCATAATAGGCATTAATTCACTTCAACCAAGTATCATTTAAACCATTTCAATTCCATCAATATACAAGACACACTATATTCCAATTTACCATCAAATTCACGCCAAATTTCATTTACTTCAAACATCAAAAATGACCAAACTCAAATATACATTATTTGGCCTAATTTCACAAGCATACCAATATTTACAAATCATCCGTTTAACACTCATAATACCTATTACCATGAATCATCACAACCAACTCAATATATACAAGACAAAAGCATATATATATATATATATATATATATATATGCACATGATTCAAACATACCAAATATAAAAAATTAAGCCATCACCCATGGCTATATATACAAACCAAAATATAAGCATTTTAGCCAATTCATTTAGCCAACATCATTACCAAAACATAATCAACATGACTCAAAGTTCCTATACATGCCATATACCTAAAATACCAAAGTTCAAAAGTACCAAGTGATAGGTAGATAGTGTGATGTGATCTCCGACAATCCCCGAATCCAAGCTAGCTCGATAACGCTATAAAACACTGGAAAAATAAACAAAGTAAGCTATAAATCTTAGTAAGCTCATATGATATAATCTTAATACAATCACATAAAACATAACTCAATAATTTGAAAACATCAACATATAACTTTCGTTAACTATCAAACCTTTCAAATGCTTATTCACAAAACTATAAACTTCGATTCTCACTTCTTCAATTCAACACTAAAATAGTTTATATACATACCTGTACCATCTCGTATCAACCTCATATACACTCTTGTCTTTTAATTACCCATTGAACCATTTGGAATAGAAGTCGGATACTCAAGATCTCACACGATAAGTACCTATACCATGACCCTAAGCCAAATCAAGGTAACTTATCTGAAATTTTGATATCATGGTCCGAAGCAAAATCAGCCGATATGCATGGCCCGAAGCAAAATCGGTATCTCTCGCACCTGAAGTGCTATATCATGGCCCACAGCCAACTCAAGTATACCTAATGACATGTCACTAGCATCCTAAACTATTACTAAGGTTCAACCGGGATTCTAACCATCAAATCTTCGTCGAATCATTTCCAAACTTGTCTATAATCATATAATCACAAGTCATGCCATATCAAAGCATGTAAAATACATTTAAAATGAAATTATAACATACGAACTTACCTCAGATGTGTAAACAACGAAATAAGTCTTTTAATCGATAACTTTCATTTTTCTCTGATCTTGATCCGAATTCTGTTTTTCTTGAACTAAATATATTCAAAATTAACTCATTTAATCAAATATTTATCAGATTCAATCCAAAATATATATTTAGGCTATTTTACACATTTGCCCCTAAACTTTTACATTTTTTACAATTTAGTCCTTATTTCATAAAATCACAAATTCATGCAAATTTCAAGATACCCATGCTTATCTGAATTACTAATATGCACCTAGCAGCCCATTTTTTTATTTATTTCACATTTCAACCACAAATATTTAACGTTTCTCAATTTAATCCCTATTTTGTATTTTTACCAAAAATTATTTAACAAAACTTGTTTAACTATCAACAACTATTTAAAATCTATCATCAAACATCAAAATAATCATATATTCATCAATAGAATCATTCAAAATCTTTAAAAAAATTTTGCAAATTAGTCCCTGGGCTAGCTAGTACTAGTTACAACGATCTCAAAAATGTAGAAATCATTAAAAACGGAACAAAAATCATACCTTAATTAACTATCAAACCTTAGCCGAATGAAAACCTAAGTTTTTGGCTATTCTTCTCTTCCAATTTTGGCTAAGATGAAAGAATAAGATTTATAATTTGTTTTGTTTTAATTATTATTATCCTTTAATTATTATTTTACCTTTTTAACCTTAATATAAAACCATTAAAATCACATAATGGTTGCCCATAATTGTCCACTCATGCCATTACTGGTATAATTACAACATAAGGACCTTTATTTTAAGGTTCTATAGCTATTTAATACCTTTAGCTAATAGAACACAAGTTTTGCACTTTACACGATTTAGTCCTTTTTATCAAATTGACTAACCAAACGATAAAATTTCTTAACAAAATTTTCACACAAACATAATATCATGCTGTAAACATTAAAATATTAATAAAATAATTATTTCAACTTCAAATTTGTGGTTTCAAAACCATTGTTCCGATTTAACCAAAAAGGGGATGTTACAACTCTCCCCTTTATGGATTTTCATCCCCGAAAATCTTGCCAGTGAATAGGTTAAGGTACTGTTTTCTCATAGCTTCCTCAGGCTCTCACGTAGCCTCTTCGATACCGTGATGATGCCACAAGATTTTACTAAAGCTATGCGTTTATTTTATTTCTTAACTCTTTGATCTCTCAAGCTAAAATTCTGATCGGTTCTTCGTTGTATGTCATATCGGGTTGAATTTCTATTTCAGAGGGAGAAATCACATGTGATGGATCTGATCTATATCGATGCAACATCAACACATGAAATACGTTATGAATCTTCTCTAGCTCAACTGGCAATGCTAGTCGATATGCCACTAGCCCTATTCGTTCAATAATCTCATATGGCCGATGAAACGTGGACTCAATTTACCTTTACGACCAAATAGAAGGATTTTCTTCCATGGAGATTCTTTCAGAAACACTTTATCACCGATCTGAAATTCAATGTCTTTTCGTTTTTTGACGATTTCTAACGATTTTTGACGATCTGAAGCTGCTTTTAAGAAATCGCGAATTACTTTCATTTTTTTCTTCGATTTCCCGAATCAAATCAACCCTGTGAATCTTTTTCTCACTCAACTCGGTCCAATACAACGGAGTTTGACAATTGCGACCATACAATGCTTCATACGAAGCCAACTTTATGCTCGATCGAAAACTATTGTTATACGCAAATTCAACCAACAGTAAATATTTCTCCCAATTGCCTTCAAACTCTAAAACACAACATCGGAGCATATCTTCGAGAATCTAAATTACACGCTCAAACTGTCATTTTGTTTGCGGATGAAAAGTTGTACTGAAATTCAACTTCGTACCTAGAACTTCTGGTAATTTCTTCCAAAATCGTGATGTGAACCTCGGATCTCTATCCGAAATAATCGAAATTGGCACCCCGTGCAATCTAACTATCTTAGCAATGTACAATTCAGCTAATCTATCAAGCAAAAAATCAGCACGTACAGGAATGAAATGTGTGAATTTCGTTAGTCGATCTACGACAACCGAAATTGCATCTTTCTTCTTCGGAGACAAGGGTAATCCCGATACGAAATCCATAGTTACTCTATCCCATTTCCACTTGGGTATCACTACAGGCTGAAGCAAACCTAAAGGCACTTGATGCTCAGCTGTCACTTGCTGACAAATCAAACACTTCAATACGAATTCAGAAATGTCTCGTTTCATACCCGACCACCAATACAACTTCTTCAAATCATTGTACATTTTGGTACTCCCAAGATGAACGGATAAGTAACTACTGTGCGCTTCGTGCAAAATTTTCTGAATTAGTTCAAAATTCTTTGGTACACAGATTCTTTTTCGGAACATTAAATAATCATCGGCTCTGATTTGATAGTCCGAATCACTATTCGACTCACATTGCATTCTTTTAGCTTGTAACTCAGTATCGCATTTTTGAGCTTTACAAATTTGCTGAAGAAAAATCGGTTTAGCTTTTAACTCGACTAATATCAAACCATCATTAGACATAGTCAATCTCGTATTTATTGCTCTCAAAGTAAACAAAGATTTACTACTCAAGGCATCTGCAACTACAGTAGCTTTCCCCGGGTGATAATCTATTACTAACTCATAGTCTTTTAGAAACTCAAATCATCTCCGCTGTCGCAAATTCAAATCTTTCTGAGTCATAATATATTTTAAGCTTTTATGATCAGTAAAGATGTGACATTTTCCTCCATACAAATGATGTATCCAAATTTTTAATGCAAATACGATCGCGGCCGACTCTAAATCATGCGTCGGATAATTCTTTTCATGTGGTTTTAGTTGTCTAGAGGCATACCATTCAATGACGCGTCGCTGTAAATCACAAATTCTTTACCCGATTCAGATTGAACCAACACTGGTGCCTCAGTTAACAATGCTTTCAATTGATCAAAACTTTGTTTCCATTTCTCAGACCATTCAAACTTTACATCCTTTTGTAGCAGTCTGGTCATCGATATAGCTATCATCGAAAACACTTTAACAACATGTCGATATTAACTAGCTAATCCCAGAAAGCTTCTGACCTCAGATACATTTTTAGGTGGTTTCCAGTCAATTATTGCAAAAATTTTACTCGGATCAACTCGAATGCCATCCGCCGAGACAATATGTCCCACGAATCCAATTCCCAAAGCCAAAACTCACATTTGCTGAATTTAGCATACAATTGCTTATCCCTCAAGGTTTGCAACACAATCCTCAAATGCTCAGCATGTTCAGACTCATCTCGGGAATAGATTAGAATGTCATCGATGAACACAACAACATATCTGTCTAAATACGGTCTAAAAATCTAATTCATCAAACCTATAAAAATGGTAGGAGCAGTAGTTAGCCCAAAAGGCATAACAAGGAATTCATAGTGTCCGTATCTCCTTCTAAACACAGTTTTCGGCACATCTGAGTCGTTAACTCGCAACTGATAATAGCCAGATCTCAAATCAATCTTCGAAAACACTGTTGCACATTTCAACTGATCAAACAAATCGTCTATTCTAGGCAACGGATACTTATTATTTACCGTAACCTTGTTGAGCTGGAGATAGTCTATACACATCCTCATTAAACCATCTTTCTTCTTTACGAACAACACTGGTGCACCCCAGGGTAAAAAACTCGGTCGCGCAAAACCTCTATCTGTTAATTCTTGCAACTGAGCATTCAACTCTTTCAACTCTGTCGGAGCTATTCTGTACGGAGCTATAGATATCAATGATGTTGCTAGTACTAACTCAATAGCAAACTCAACCTCTCTGATAGGTGGTAACCCAGGCAATTCTTCTGGAAATACATCCAGATACTCACATACTACTGGCACCGATTCGATCTTCTTTTCAGACACTTTGGTAAATAAAACGTAAGTGAGATAAGCTTCGTAACCTTTTCTCACATAACTCTGAGCTGACATAGTTGATATTAAAACTGGTAATCCACCCGATTCATCAGATTCAATCCGAATGATTTCATTATTCTGACATCTTAATTTTATAGTCTTTCTTTTACAATTTAGAACCGCATGATGTAGAGTCAACCAATCCATACCCAAAATCACATCGAACTGATAAAAAGGTAATAGCATCAAGTCAGCCGAAAAATAGTAACCCCGAGTTATTAAAGGATAGTTCTTGCATACTTTGTTAACTAAAACATACTTGCCTAAAGGGTTCGATACTTTAATTACAAATTCTGTAGACTCAACAGGAAATTTCTTACTAGACATTAAATTCTCACAGGCATACGAATGTGTTGATCCAGGATCAATTAAAGTAATCACATTAGTGTCGTAAAGAGAAAATGTACCAGTAATAACATCTAGGGATGACGCTTCTTCGCGAGCGCAAATAGCGTATGCTCTGGCTGGTGCTCTAGCTTCGGATCTCACAGCTGAATCCTTTGTCATTTTTTTCCCACTAGACACATTTCTCGCATTTCTTGAGGGTATCCCTCTCGCAATCGTATTACTCGGTCTTGCATTCTGGAATTTATCTTTCTCAGATAACTCTGGGCAATCTTGGATAAAATGATCTGGCAAGCCACATTTGAAACAAGCTTTAACACTCTTATTCCAGCACTCTCCAAAATGACATCTCCCACACTGTTGACACTCAGGTTTGTTATTTCTCACACTACCAACACTCGAGACAGAGGTAGCTTGAGCTTTAGAGTTCACATGTTGATTTCCACGATCTCTATTCTGATATCCCACTGATGCATTTGATCAACTACTCGAATCTTAGAATTTCTTTGATGAAAAATGATAAGGTTTATTCATCGGTCTTTTTCTCGAATCTCTAGCCTTTGAATCAGCTTTCTTCTTTTCTCGGCTAAAGTCTTCAGCTTTACAAGCTCGATCAATCAACACTACAAATTCTTTCAAATCCAATATCCAGACCAAAAGTTTACTATCTTTGTTCAGCCCATCAACAAACTACTTCAACAAAATCTCTTCGGTAGATACATACTCTCGAGCGTACTTACTCAATCGTACAAATTCTCTCTCGTACTCTGTTACAGTCATGCGGGCTTGTTTCAATTCTAAAAACTCTTTGTGCTTTTGATCTAGGAAACGTTGATTGATGTATTTCTTCGGAACTCGATCTGAAAGAACTAACAGGTAACTCTCTCTCCCAGTGCCACTGATACTAACGTATTCCACCACTAGTATGCGGTGTCCCTCAACAGTGATATAGCATATTTTAAACATTCAGCTGGAGTACACGATAATTCATTAAATACCCGAATTATATTCTGAAGCCAAAATTCTACTCTTTCAGGATCATCATCAACATTAGCTCTGAATTCTTCAGCTCCGTGTTTATGAATCTTTTCTACCAGTTGGGGATTAAGAGGGGGTAGAGGTTGTTGAGCAACCAGATTTGTCCGGACATACTGTGTGAACCATTCGTTTATCATTTGGAAGAAGGCTTCTTTAGCATCTCCTCCTTAGCTACCCGACATGGGTCTAGATTCAGACGGCGTTGTCCCTTGAGCAAGAGCGGGCGCATTAGTCTCAACCTCATCAGCTATAGCTCGATTGGGATCCATTACTAGATGAAAGCACATTTAAAAATGTCAGAAGTCATCACACTATCACAGTTTATATATGGCATGTATAGCTAGACTCTTACATACGCTACATTAGTCCTAGAATTGACTAAATCGTAGCTCTAATACCAATAAATGTAACACACCTTACCAATATTCAATGTTGGAATAGGGTTACGAAGCATTATCGAACTTACGAAACAATTAAACAACCATTTAGCATACACTTTCTCAATTAAATCATTCATCATTCAATCTCAATCAATTTGTCCCTATTAAGAGCCTACGAGTCCCTAAACATGCTTTGGGAGTGGTTCAGGACTAAACCGATAACTTATGAAACTTTTCAACACTTAGTAAATTTTTTCTCAAAGCAAGGGACACACGCCCATGTGGCCAGGCCATGTGTCTCACACAGCCACCAGACACGACCGTGTCTCAGGCCGTGTGAACATTCGAAATGGAAGCACATGGTCATGTCCCAGTCCGTGTCATATCCCGTGTCCAAATAAGTGAGCTTACTGACTTGGGTCACACAGCCAACCACAAGCCTGTGTGTCTAGCCTGTGTGCCCTTCGAAGTGGCCACACAAGCCCGTGTGCTAGATCGTGTGCTAGGCCGTGCCAAACCTGTATGGTATACTGACATATGCAACACGGCCAAGTCACACGCCCGTGTGCTAGGCTGTGTGCAAATTAGGGGGTATATTGACTTGTGCCACACGGCCGATCATACACCTGTGTGTGAGACCGTGTGGAGCATATTAACTTCATTTCAATTTCAACATCAAGGGACACACGACTGTGTAACATGACCGTATGTCACACACGACTGAGGCACATGCATGTGTCTATACCCGTGTAGACAAAAATAGGCTACTTACAAAGCCATCTTGCCACCCTATTTTGTGCACACTTACACCACAATTCAATGACACCAATATCAAGCATAATAGGCATTAGTTCACTTCAACCAAGTATCATTTAAACCATTTCAATACCATCAATATACAAGACACACTATATTCCAATTTACCATCTAATTCATGCCAAATTTCATTTACTTCAAACAATAAAAATGACCAAACTCAAATATACATTATTTGGCCTAATTTCACAAGCGTACTAATATTTACAAATCATCCGTTTAACACTCATAATACCTATTACCATCAATCATCACAACCAACTCAATATATACAAGACATAAGCATATATATATGCACATGATTCAAACATACCAAATATGAAAAATTAAGCCATTACCCATGGCTATATATACAAACCAAAATATAAACATTTACAATGCCAATTCATTTGGCCAACATCATTGCCAAAACATAATCAATATGATTCAAAGTTCCTATACATGCCATATACCTAAAATACCAAAGTTCAAAGGTACCAAGTGATAGATAGATAGTGTGATGTGATCTCCAACAATCCCCGAATCCAAGCTAGCTCGATAACGTTATAAAACACAGGAAAAATAAATAAAGTAAGCTATAAAGCTTAGTAAGCTCATATGATATAATATTAATACAATCACATAAAACCTAACTCAATAATTTGAAAACATCAACATATAACTTTCGATAACTATCAAACCTTTCAAATGCTCATTCACAAAACTATAAACTTCTATTCTCATTTATTCGATTCAACACTAACATAGTTTATATACATACATGTACCATCTCGTATCAACCTCATATACACTCTTATCTTTCAATTACTCATTGAATCATTCAGAATAGAAGTCAGATACTCAAGATCTCACACGATAAGTGCCTATACCATGGCCCTAAGCCAAATCAAGGTAACTTATCTGGAATTCTGATACCATGTCCCGAAGCCAAATCAGCCAATATGCATGGCCCAAATCCAAATTGGTATCTCTCGTACCTGAAGTGCTATACCATGGCCCGAAGCCAATTCAAGTATACCTAATGACATGTCACTAGCATCCTAAACTATTCCTAAGGTTCAACCGGGATTCTAACCATCAAATCTTCGTCGAATCATTTTCAAACTTGTCCGTAATCACATAATTTAATGCCATATCAAAGCACATAAAATAAATTTGAAATGAAACTATAACATACGAACTTACCTCGAATGTGTAAACAACAAAATAAGTCGTTTAGTCGATAACTTTCGTTTTTCCCCAATCCTGATCCAAATTTTGTTTTTCTTGATCTAAACATATTCAAAATTAACTCATTTAATCAACTTTTTATTCAATTCAATCCAAAATATAAACTAGGGCTATTTTACACATTTGCCTCTAAACTTTCACATTTTTTACAATTTAGTCCTTATTTCATAAAATCACAAATTCATGCAAATTTCAAGATACCTGTGCTTAGCTGAATTACTAATATGCCCCTAGTAGCCCATGTTTTTCATTTATTTCACATTTCAACCACAAAGTTTCAACATTTCTCAATTTAATCCCTATTTTGTATTTTCACTAAAAATTATCTAACAAAACTTGTTTAACTATCAACAACTATTTAAAATCTATCATCAAACATCAAAATACTCATGTATTCATCAATGGAATCATTCCAAGTCTTTAACAGTTTTTCAAATTAGTCCCTGGGCAAGTTAGTACTAGTTACAACAATCTCAAAAATATAAAAATCATTAAAAACGAGACAAAAATCATACCTTAATTAACTATCAAAGCTTGGCCGAATGAAAACCTAAGTTTTTGGCTATTCTTCTCTTTCAATTTCAACTAAAATGAAAGAATAAGAATGATAATTTGTTTTGTTTTAATTATTATTAACCTTTAATTATTATTTTACCTTTTTAACCTTAATATAAAACCGTTAAAATCAGATAATGGTTGTCCATAATTGTCCACTCATGCCATTAGTGGTATAGTTACAATATAAGGACCTTTACTTTAAGGTTCCATAGCTATTTAATACCTTTAGCTAATAGAACACAAGTTTTGCACTTTACACGATTTAGTCCTTTTTATCAAATTGACTAACAAAACAATAAAATTTCTTAATGAAATTTTCACACAAACATAATATCATGCTGTAAACATTAAAATATTAATAAAATAATTATTTCAACTTTGGGTTTTTGGTTTCAAAACCACCATTTTGATTTGACCAAAAACGAGCTGTTACAAATTTCGTTTAAAAGAATTCCCATGTGACCTGGTCTCTTGGCACTACAGATATTAAAGTGTTCCACCACTGGTATGCTGCATCTTTCAAAAGAGACACAACACATTTAACATATTCTGATGGTGTGCAAGGCAACTTATCAAAAACTCAGATCATTTTCTCAAGCCAAAACTCAACTCTCTTAGGATCATCATCAACTGTAGCTCTACACTCTTCAACCCCATACTTTCAAATTTTATTAATAGGCGGTTTAATTAAACATACGGATTCCAGAACTTGAGAAGCTACCGGAATCGGTTGGGGTGGAGGTTGTTGTGCAGTTGGATTCATTGGGACAAACTCAGAGAACCATTCATTCATCATTTGAAAAATGATTCCTTGGTCTCTCCTCCATGACCCTTAGATACGGGTCTCGAACTAGACGGTGCTACTTTGTGAACGGTGTCTAGCACATTACTTTTACCATCATTGGATTGTACTTGATTTGGATCCATTTCTATACGAAAAAACATGACTTTCAACTATTAGAAGATGTCACACTATCACAGGTTATAAAATGGCATGTATAGCTAGACTTACATACATTACGTTAGTCCAAGAATCGACTAAACTGTAGCTCTAATACCATTAAATGTAACACCCTTAACTCGTATCCGATACCAGAATAAGGTTACAGAATATTATCAGACTTATAACTTATAAAATCTGGCATTTCTTAAACAATTGTCATTCAAAATAAAAACCATTCATAATCATTCATATGGTCCCTAATACGAGCCTTCGAGGCCCAAAATAGACATTAAAAATGGTTCAAGACTAAACCGAATACTTAAGAAATTTTTAGGAAAACATGGAAAATTTTCAAAGTGCAGGGGACACACGTCTATGTAACTAGGCCGTGTGTCTCACACGTCCTAGGGACACGTCCGTGTCTCACGCCGTGTGGGTATTCAAAATGGGATCAAATGGCCATGTCCCAACCCTTGCCCTACCTTGTGTAACTTACTGACTTGGGTCACACAGCCAGACCATACACCCATGTGTCAGGCTGTATACCCTTCGAAATGGCCTCACACGCCCATGTGTCAAGCCGTGTGCTAGGCCGTGTGAAGCTACTGACTTGATTTCTAAATAAGTATTAGGGGACACACGGTCGTGTCTTCTGACACACTGCTGTGTCCTCTGACACACAGCTGAGACACACGCCCGTGTCTCTGCCCATATGGACAAAAATAGGCTATTTTCCATGCCATTTCTCTCACCCAAAGTGATGCCAACCTAGGCTCAACAATGCACCTACAACCATGACCTAAATAGGCACTTAAAACCAACCAACTTCAAGCCTATATCAAGTACTAACCACACATACAACATAATATACATAAGCATATACCAATGATCACTTTACAGTATACCAAATATGCCTCCAAAGTATACCTAAATGGTCAATCTCACTTATTAGACTTTGTGCCTAACTCAACAGGCATACCATATCTCAAATTCAATCATTTGGTACTCAAAATACCAATACGCAATTAAGTCATTCACCAAACAACTATACACCACATGCCAAAAGATCATTTATACATATATACATAACCAAGTATACTAAAATAAGCCAAATCACATGGCTAAACACATAACCAAAACAACATGAGACATATAGGCTGTATTAGTCAAAACACCTATACATGCCATTTAGCCCAAAATATACAAAATCCAAAATACCAAAATGAGAGTTTGATAGTGCGACACGATATCTGACAACTTCCAAAAAAAGCGAGCTTTCGAATCACTAAAAACACGGAAAAGTAAATAGAGTAAACAATTAAGCTTAGTAAGTTCATATGGCATAAAACTCAACTTACCATTTAATCACAATTTATGTAATTAAACATAACATAATGCAACTAAATTTGATCCACAAGCCTATCACATATTCATTCACAAAATTTAAGCACGAAATCACCAATCTCATAGATTCAATTCTCACATGATTTACGTACATACCTGTACTGTTTCATATTGAATTCACATACTCTCGTAACATTACTGTGCCCGTTGAACCATTTGGAATAATATCAGACACTTGGGTATCTCATACATTAACTGTCAATACATGGTCAAAACCATCTCTATCTTATATCTCATGTAGGTGCTCACTCTCGAGCTAACACTAGGTCTGCTCACACAAGCTAACGGTCAAGACATAGCTACATGGTGCTGCTCACACAAGCTGACGAGTAACCACAACACATGTCGAAAATCTCAGCCACCGGTAGAACGTACAGGACCAGTACCTATAACACGATAACCTCTAATGACACGTCATTTGTATCCTATTTATTCCTAAGGTTCAATCGAGATCTATACAATTTCTGATATCTCGTCGAGAATTTTCATAGTGTCGTATCATCACAATTATATTAATTTAGCATGTAAAAACATATAATTTAAAGCTTATTAATATACGAACTTATGTCGAATTAGTACGAAGACAATTGACCGATCAATCTACTACTTTATCTTTTCCTCGATTTACTTCTGAATGTTGTTTTTCTTGATCTATATAATCAAATTTAACTACTTTAATCACTATTCTATTCTATTCAATCCAAAATTCATAATTTGGCAAAATTGTTATTTTGCCCCTAGACTTTTGACTTATTTTTAATTTAGTCCCTAGCTTATAACAATGCAAATTCATGCAATTTAGTATATACCCATGCTAGCCGAATTTCATGTAAGCCCATTACAGCTCATAGTTTTCATTATTTCACACATTTACCACAAAATTTTTACATTTTATCAATTTAATCCCTATTTAACATTTTCAACCAAAATCACTTTACAAAACTTGTTTATCTAACAACAACCATTTATTTTCTATCATCAAACATCAAAAAACATACACATTCATCAATGGTAAAACCCTAATACTTTAAATTTTTCACAATTTAGTCCCTGGGATTGTTAGATTAAGCTACAACGACTCCAAAAACATAAAAGTCATTAAAAACAGATCAAAATTCACTCACCAATTGAGCTTCCAAGCTTGGCCAAACCTAGCATGCATCCATGGTATTTTTCATCTTTTATTTTTGGCGATGGATGATGGAAAAAGATGATAGCCATCTTTTATTTTACTTAATTTATCATTATATATCTATTTACTAATTTAACCTTTAAAAATATTAAAATTCACACAAATACTAAGCCATTATCATCCAATAACATATTAATGGTCTAATTGCCATATAAGGACCTCTACCTTAAATTTCTATAGTTATTAAACACTTTTAGCTATTAGAACCCAATTTTTTCACTTTACGCGATTTAGTCCTTTTTATCAAATTAAGCATGCAAACGTTAAAATTTCATAACGAAATATTTATGTAATCATACTATCATGCTGTAGACCTCAAAATAATAATAAAATAATTATTTTAACTTCAAATTTGTAGTTTCAAAACTACTGTTTTGATTTGATTGAAAACAAGCTGTTACAGAACAACTTAAAAGCAAATGGGATGATAAAGATATTGATGACTCTGATATCAAGGAATCATGGGAGGATGAAGATGAACTGGCTCCACCTCCAGTATGATGGGCTTCATTGTAACTTGTATTAGTTACGTTTATTAGTATTTTGTTGTTGGGGCTCTTTGGTCCTAAATCTTTTTATTACTTCTTAAAATTCTATACTAGAAAACATGTTCAAAATTGCAACCTTTTAAACCACCTAAACATAGGCAAGATTGGAAATAAATTAAACATCTATCTCCTAGCATTGTCAGATGGATAAATCGTATCTAATCTTGATTTAGCAACCTGATTTATAACTTAAATTTGGTAATTCAAACTCTATTAAGATGCACTTCATTTTCGATGTGATAAGAATATAACTTAAATTTGGTGATTCAAACTCTATTAAGATGCGCCTCATTCCTGATGTGATAAGAATATCTGCATGTGATCCATTACCATCCTATTGCATCACTTAAGGAATTTGATTGATGATTAATAGTGATTCATGTCTTCTATTCTTACCTTTGAATCTAGAACCAAGTAGATAGAGCCTCTCCTTGTATCTTTTTTTTATGGTGGCACAAGATTTGCTTTGAGGCTAATTACAGTGTCACTTATAACAATTTTGTGGATATTGACAGAATCATAGTGTTTTCGTTGATCTTTTGTTATAAACTCATTGGCATGAATATCTTATTACTACTAGAACTTAAATTTGCTGACTCCTATTTAGAACTATTTTGTTGTAGTTTGTTTCTAAATTAGCTGAAGTCTTATTGTTATCCTCCACCCATTTTTTTATTTTTGTGTGTATATATATGTGTATATATTTTAAAGGTGATTTTTTTTCTTCATTGCTTTTTTGCAAGTAATGTGTCATGATCTGACATTTTGCTTTCTATTATAGGCTTATGGAAGAAGTCGATTCATGTTTCTGATGTGGGGTTTTGGCATGATGTAGAGACCAAGAGGATTGAAGGCCATGAGGAGTATGGAAAATGATTCAAATTGAAGATCAATCAATGGCAACAACAGGACCCTTTTTCTTTTATGATATTTTTTAGGGAATATTTTAGGAATTGATATTAATAGGTTGGGGAAAAATATAGAGAAGTTAAAATAGAGTTCTGCTTGTTGGGGTTTGTTTGGTGTATAGATGTTTGATATTTTTCATATATGTAAATATGAGAATAATTATTGCTTTTGGATCAATATTTGTAATATTGACAACTATGATCCCGTGAGATTATGTTATGATTTTTATTAATTTATATTTTAATAATAATTATATTAAGAATGTTATTAAATTATATATTTTTATTTTTATTAAATTATATTTGGTAATAATTATATTAAAATATAATTAAATTCTTTATTATTAAATTCAATAATAATCCTAGTAAAATTTAATAACAAAAATTATCTTACTTAAAAAAATTCTACTAAGGGTATTTTAGTCATTTTAGTTTTTTTTCTTATGCTATTACAACATCATTCCATTCAACCAAACACAAGAATACTATTACAGTTCTATTCCATTCCATTCAACCAAACAATTGAATTACTAATTACAGTTCTATTTCATTACAGCAGCTCTATTCCATTACAGCAAATCAAACGTAGTGTAAGTGGAAGATGATGATTATTCATTTTTATGGTTTTTAACTACTTTATTTTATAAATTAGATTTTTAACTAATAAACTTTAAAATAAAACATCACCAACGGTCCATAATATTTTAATTATGGTCTAATTTCAACATAAAATCTCCCACTTTTACTATTTAAGTCGTTTCATTAATAAATTAATTTTTGCAATTTTTATGATTTAGTCATTTTTTCTTAATTAACTATCCAAACATCAAAATGACCGAACCAAACTTTAATATGACACTCTAATAACCTCGTAAATATTAAATAAATAATATTTATAGACTCACACATTGAAATTACGATCTTGAAACCACTGTCTTTGATACCACCGAAATCATGTTGTTACACTACTCTTCATCTATTAATTACAACATTATTTAGTCATAAAGTCAATCCACTAAAAGTGTCATGAATGAACTCCCCATTTGATACAATTACGAAAACAACTTAAATTTATGCTTTATTCAATGGCCTTATTATTTGTGTGTTACTCTCATAATATATCATTGAGCTATTCTAATCAAATTTATTTACCTAATATGATCATATTTTATCTCATGGTCAGCATTGCATCTTCCACAATGAAAAAGATTATTTCTAACAAACAGTAATAACAATCATTTGTCCCAAACGAATAACCCATGACCATATTCCTATTTCATAATTAAGGCAATGTCAATGAAAATATACCATTTACTCTTTGAGCGAGCCAAAAATTCTACTATTACACCAATAATTATTATTGAGTAATTTTTTTGAAAAAAAATAAATGTTTTATATAAAATGTTTTCTCTCACTCACATCGTGTATCCATATTCACTATTATTTAAACTCCTGATTGAGTTGGTGTCACGGTTAATTGGGTAATAACTCAGTTGGAAAAATACTAATTTATCATTTATATTATTTTGATGGGGTTTTGTCTTTTCATATTTTTATATAATTTTTAAATAAAAATTAAAAATTAACATACCAATGATTAAACACTTGTTCAATGAATTTATAAACAAGTTCTTTACTACTACGCCAATAATTATTATTAAATACATTTTAAGCAAATAATTTTTTTTACAAAAAATATGTTCTCACCCTTATCATGTATCTATACAATATTTAAATTCGTGACTAAGTTAGTGTTACGGGTTAATTGGATACCAACTCAATTGGAAAAACACTAATTTACATTTTCTTTTAAATGATTGCTATTATTATTTTGATAACGTTTTTATATTTCCGTACTTTTATATAATTTTTAAAAGAAAAATTAAAACTAACATATCCAAGGATCCAATACATGTTCAATGGATTTATAAACAATTTCTTTACCACTACACCAATATTTTCAAAAATTGGTGTCAAAAGTCAACTAGATGTTTAATTTTTTATAATTAGATTTGTAATATTGATTTCCTTTCACTCGAGTGATAACTTTTTTATGTGCTAGAAAGATGACAATACCATGAAATAATTGGAATGTATTTGTTATTCTTAATATGATATATTTGTCTATTTAATTTTTTTACTCACAATTTAAACTATTTTTTTAATTTCATAGATATTGCATATGTGTTGTTATTATTATTAATTTTAAACAGTACAATTAATTATTTGTTGTATGTTATTTTTAAACCATACTTCTCTTCTAAACACACACCCATGTAATAAAATTTTAGTTATATTTGTATATTTGTTTATAAGAAAAAATAAAAGTAGATATTTTTAATTTATTTATGGATAAACTATCAAAATAGTTATTTTTGTTTGCCTCAGGTTACATTTTATTCATTTATGTTTGAAATGTTATGTTTTAGTAACTTAGTTATCGTTTTGTTACGAAATAATCACTCTCCCAAATGACAATATGACGTGACACTCAAAATGAGTTTTAAATGACAACTTATATATCCAACTAACTAAATTAATTAATTTTTTAATTAATTAAATTTAATTAATTAAATTTTTTAAATTAATTAAAAAAATATTAATTTAATTTCTCAAAATAATCAAAACTCATGCATCATATTAATCATTGAAGTAGAAAAAAAATCATTTTTCAACAAAATATTAATTCAATAAAAGGTTCATGGATTAAAGTAAGTAATGTGTTTTTTTGTTTTTTTACCGAATTTTAAGTTTTTCTTTTTCTTTTTTTTTTGGTAGAAAAATAATCCTTCTTTTTTATATTTTTACAGACAAAAATTAGATACTTTTATCTTTGTTTATTTGTGTATTATGTGCAATACAAATAGCAAGGTATAGAGGTTAGAAATCTCCTTCACCTGTATATCATCCGTCTTCCCCGCTCATGTCATCTCAACTGGTGGGCTGAGAGTTTCTCTTTTACTCTACTGGCTGAGAAACTCCCCCATTGCCTTTCTTCACACCTCTGTTCTTTGTCCTTTTTTCCTTTCATTTCCCATACTTTTCCTTCACTTTCCCACCGCCCAAACATGGTGCTCTCCACAAAGCTCCACCCTTTTGACCTTCTTTCAACATTCTTCACCTCTCCTTGCCCCTCGTTTACTCCCAATTCCTCCTCTTTAGTCTCCCCCAAAACCTTTAAATTTAGACCAACTAAAATAACTGCCCAAGTTTCCACTCTCAGCGTTGAAACCTCCGTTAAGGACCCTGAAAGCGACATTGAATCACTGTTTTACTCCAATACAGAAGAAATTGATCGGAAACGTTCCAACAAGCAACCCAATACCGGTGCTTCGGGTATTTCCTCCGGCGTAAAGCTTGAAAACATTAGCAAGAGCTATAAAGGAGTAACTGTTTCGAAAGATGTGAGTTGGGAAGTGAAAAAAGGCGAGAAAGTTGGACTGGTTGGAGTAAATGCAGCAGGGAAAACGGCCCGGTTGAGAATTATAACGGGACAAGAAGAACCCGATTCGGGGAACGTTATAAAGGTCAAATCAAACATGAAAAATGCATTTTTGAACCAAGAATTTGAGGTTTCGATGAGCAGGACGGTGAGGGAGGAGTTTATGAGTGCTTTTAAAGAAGAAATGGAGATTTCTGACAGGTTAGAGAGGGTACAGAAGGCGATAGAAGGGGCTACCGAGGATTTGGAGTTGATGGGAAGGCTTTTGGATGAGTTTGATTTGTTGCAGAGGAGGGCTCAGGCTGTGGATTTGGATGAGGTGGATGCTAAGGTTAGTAAGTTGATGCCAGAGCTTGGGTTTTCCCCCGAGGATTCCGATAGCTCTGGGCTTCATTTTCTTTCCACAACACGAAGGAAACAAAACTTGTTTGCACCACCCATTTCCAACAAGCTTAGCGACCCTCCACGAATCAATGCTCCCCCTTTGCTTCCTTCCATATCCAGAATCAATGGAAAGATGAAAGCTTGCTGCAGGGCCATCTCAACCACATATCCAATGACTATCACCTCTAGATTCAACCCCTGTTTCATCACAAAAGTGGCTGAACCTAACGCTGGCTTAATCGGCGATGAGGATGATGTATTACAAGATCCTAACACACTTTCTCACCTCAAAACTGAACTCTTACAGCAACTCAAAGGTATGGTCCTCCTCTATATTTACCTCAGGATAACATGGTGAACAACTCCTGAGATAATTGTTTTTTTCTGTATATGTGTTCCAAGGAATCAATAGAGGGATTTTTGGAGTCCCATCCTCAAAGAAATCTGACGTTGAAGCTATGGTGAAGCTGCTAGAATCTCACAATCCAACTCCAGATCCTATCTTGAATCTAGAAAAGGTGAACTTGAACTTATATTCTACTTGTTGAAATAATGTTATGGATATAGTTTTAGAGTTTTTTTTTCTATAAACGGGATGAAGGTAGGTGGTTGCTGGAAGCTACTTTATAGTACTATTACAATCTTGGGTTCCAAGAGAACAAAGCTTGGGTTGAGGGATTTCATCACTTTGGGAGAGTTTTTCCAGATCATTGATATTGAAAAGGTATTGTATACATCTAAGAGTTTCTTATGCATTCTAAATACTGAGTTGCTTGAGAAAGTTCAGGACGGTTTAATATATTATTTGGTACCTAAGTTTCTTATGCACTTAAATATTCATGTTTTAGGGTTGATTTGATGAAAGTTAATTACTAATATTATTAGGTTTGAGTATTTTAATAGAATAAATTTAGTGTTAATTGTGAATTTGTTTAATTTGTCAAATACTGTACTATAGATGTGATTTAATTCAGATTTCAGGATTGAGTTGACGAAAATTAATTGCTAATATTATTAGTTAATTATGAATTTTCATCAGTTAAACTCCAAAACCCGAATTAAACACTACAAAGTTAACACACTATTTTCTTTAGGTATCAAAATGTATAACTTTGTCAAATAATTACCACGTTAAACTCAAAAAAAAAAAAAAAGTACCACTTTAGAAAAATATGCCAAACTTAGGTACCAAGTTATGCATTAAACCTTTTCAGGGACCTATAGCATAACTGAATGATTTAAATATCCAGATTCTCATCCTAGTAGTGAAATAAAAACTGGTGTGCCATTTTTTTTTATATGAAGCTGGATTTGTGATGTGGTTCGTGTTTTACTAACATTAGCATTTGGTGATGGGAAAATGGAGAGCAAAGCAGTTAACGTGATAAAGTTCAATGCCAGAGGATTGAAATTGTTAAATGGGAAGCTCACAATTGAAGCTTCCTTCAAGATCGCATCCAAATCAGTTAAACCTCCTTTCTTTCTGCGTTTTCCTTATATATTCCACCAACATACAAAACCTGGATCATGATTCAAGGGTATTTTTGTTTCAAAATCTGCAGAGAGTTGATGTAAGTTATGATAACTCGACAATCACTCCTGATCAGGTAAGCTGTAAACTGTTGTGTACATCACAGAGAAATACTCAAAATTTCCCAAACTTGAAGCTTAATTTGTTTTGGTGAAAGCATAGCTGTTGAATGTGTTCTCGAAAAATTATGATGTTCTGCTTGCTATCTTCAATCCGGAAGGGTGGCTGGAGATAACGTATCCTTTACTATTTCTCCTAGTGCTTTGGTGGTATTAATATTGTAACTTCACATTGTTGTTCCTTGAGTTGGGTTGAACACTACAGGTATGTAGATGATACGATGAGGATAGGGAGAGATGATAAAGAGAACATCTTCATACTAGAAAGATCAGAAGAAGACACAGTCTAGCTGCCATTATACGCATCAATTTGTTGACATAAAACTCTGTTTTTCATTTCATACAAGGTCCAGTTTTGTAGCTGGCATTCCTCATTTTATATAGTTGATTTGTAGCGCCCGGTCTTTCATCGCTCTTTATCTTTTCCACGTTTGTTGAATTTTTTTACTTTTTAGGCTTTATTTCATCTCTTTTTAATCCATTAGTATAAATATTACCCTTTCTAGAATAACAGGAAAGGAGAAAAAAAAAAGGGAGAAGATAGAAATCATAATTGTTTTTAGTTTCTCTGCATTATTTTTTTCTTAATTTTCTTTTGTACTTTGGTTTTAATTGTAAACTTTCAGACTCTTGTTTAGTAATTAAATCTTTACTTCTACGGTTGATGATGGACAGGTTCATGAAAGAGGAGTCTCTTCTTGAATAAGCAAAAATCTAATCTCAATCTTTTTCTTCAGTTTTATTTGATAAATGTTTTGATTTAATAAATATAATATTTTTTTTAATAAAACTTGATAAACTTCAAAATGGCAATTTGTTAAGAAATTATTTTTAACTTTCAAAATGATAAATTATTTTTTTCAATTACTTTTATCGTGTGAAACTGCTCTCAAGATCAAGAGTATCAATCCCTTCCCTTCTGTAAGGTATCGATATCACGGTCCAAGTATTGATATTCGGGGGTGTAGGCAAAAATTTAAAAAAATTTTAGGGGGTTAAACTTAAATTGTGATTTTTACAATAATAAAAATATAAATTTTTAAATGATTAAATTAAAATTTTATTATTTTTATAGGGTCAAAGTATAATTTTATCTTTATTAATTTAAAATTTTAAAAATTTTAAAGGACTAAATTAAAAAGTTTTTCATTTGTCCTCTAGATTCGCCTTTCTTGATACTCATTTGAAATTCAAAATTCAGGAAAATTGAACAAAAAAATATATCGATACTTTTAATAAAGTTTCAATTTTTTTTTTCAAAGTAGCAATGTCTAATCTTGTATGAATACAATTTTTAAGATTCAATGTTTTGAAAATAAAAAAAAAATCATTGAAATATTTTAACTTTTAATTTGTGAATATTTTAATTCTCAATTTAAAAAATATATTAATAAAAAGAAAAAATTATAGATGAAAACGCATGAAAGAAATTGCGGAAGGCAAAAAGAGTATTAAAATATATATATATATATATGTTAGATTGTGTAGCAACTTTATCGATCATTGATACCAATACGGGTGTGGATAAATACAGGAATTGCAAGAAAGAAGGAATTGTAGCAGGTATGCTATGCCAAACTTAAACCCTTCATCCATACGGGTTATTTTGATGACTTTCGCTTTTTAGCTACAAAGCCTTAATTCAAGAAACTTATACTATCCACAACAATATTGATATTATTGATCAGAATTTTAATATTTCTGATGTGCAGGATCCATCAGATGGCAAGCACAGAGCATACTCTATTATAATTCTTGGTTAACTCATCTAAAGTTTTCTAAGAAGAAGACCATTTGGAGAAACAGAGTAAATTTAGAAAGCCATGGGTAGATAAAAACACATTGGGATTTTATTTAGAGAATTTCTTATATCTTACAAAGAGGAACTCATCTTCCTTTTATAGCTGAAGGAGATGTAATACAACAAAATAGTAAACAGTGTACTAGATAGACATCAGACATTAAAGTATAAAGTAAAACAATACAGAAAGTAAAAATAATGCTGATATTAGACATTATTTGACATAAAGCAAAATACTTTAATTATTAAAGGCGAAGTTTTTGATTAGTGCATTTCAGCTGTTTGCATTTGAATGGGGTAGCTGAGCACTATCCATGGAATCTTCACTGCAGCAGGTCATTTCTTCATCTTTTTCTTTTTCATCATGCAGCTCTATCTTAGCAAGACTGATTTGACTGTATTGCCACAGGTAGTCTTGTGACCATTCTATGGGGTCAGGTATTCCTTCATGATATTCACGGAAAGCTTTTAATATTTCTTTATGATAAGGTGTGTATGTCCTTGGCCAGGTGTCCCATGGTGCATCAATATTCGGAGGTGGCCATATCTCAAATGGAATGATTCTATTGAGTTGGTAGAGAAACCTTTGTAATTCTTGATATTGGACATTATCTTTGAAGATTTCATTTTCAAGGGTTTTGTGAATCCATGTGGTGGGAAAGGAATTGAGCTGAGTTGTTTTTCCACATTTAACAAAATATTGAGGTTTATAGAAAATTATAATCATATAACTTTCATAATTACCTCTTGCTTGATTGCAATATTGCTCAATTATTTGAAGCCATTGTGGGAGAGGATGAAACCAACTAAGGAAAGTAAAGAAATTTTGTTGTTCAGGTTCAATATTTCCTCTGATGGCTTTTTTCAAGTAATAAAGGAGGTCAAGGGTGTTGATCTGGATGGCAATATGGTAGAGATGAGTAAAGTACCATAAAAACCATTTTAATTCATTTGGTTGTTCAACAAACTCAAACATTATTGGGTGAACGAAAGGATAATCTGGATGGATACCCCAAGGTTTAAGAATAAGTCCTCCAAAATTCTTAAAAACTTGAATCTGTTATTCGAACATCATGTCCCTTGCTTTTTGGTGAAAACAATTCTTTTCCACAAGAGTATATACTTCTGGTGGAAATTCAGGATGAAGGTTAAGAGTAACAGTGTAAGGTGTAGGAGATGTGGATGTTGAGGAATAGGGCCGATACATTATAATTGGTCTGGGCCAAAAAACTCTCTTGTAGGCAAAAACTTCTAGATTTTCTTTGGGCCTGGAAAGTAAATCAGCAAGAACATTTTGCTTTCCTAGTATATGTCTGACATCAAATGAAAAATGAGAAAACCATTCTGCCCATCTCAAGAGTTGTGGATGAGGAACTATTTTCTGTTTAAACTTGAGCATTTGTGGGAATGAAGACATATCCATTTCTACCAGAAAATAATATCCTTGAAGATGGAATTTGAATTTTGCCATACCTTTCTTAACTGCAAGGATTTCTTTAAATGTGGAGTGATAATGGATTTCTACTTCTGAGAATCTTCCACTTTTATATCCACAGAGCTGTTTTTTGCCATTTCTTTCTTCAAAGAGAATTGCTCCCCAATATTTGTCACTGGCATCTGTCTGTAGGATTCTTTTTCCATCTGAGGGAATTTAGAGTGGAGGCAAATCCTGGGTAATTTCTTTCAGTTTTTGAAGGGCTTTGGTTTGAGAAGAAGACCATGGAGGAGGGTCTTTTTTGAGCAACTTTTTCAAGGGGTTAATATACTTAGAAACTTTAGGAATAAAATCTCTAAGACAATTAATAATCCCAATAAATTGCTGGACTTGTTTGAAAGACAAATCTTTTGATGGGAACTTGAGAAGTTCTTGAGCAATGTGTGGTCTTGGAGAATATCTTCCTTCTTTGATATCCATTCCTAAGAATTGGATCTCTGATTTGTTAATCTGCATCTTCCTTTCTGACAACATTATCCCATATTTGAAAATAAGAGATTTGAAATCATTAAGGAGTTGGGCATGAGATTCTTCATCTTGACTGTAAAGCAGGATATCATCAATGTAGACTAAAGCATTTTCTATTAAAGGATGGAAAATCTTTATCATTGCTTTCTGAAACAGAGAAGGAGTAGTCTTTAGTCCAAATGGCATGATTTTCCATTGGAAATGTCCATTAGGAATACAAAATCCTGTCTTTGGCCTATCATCAGCATGAATTCCCAATTGCCAAAAATCTGTCTTAAGGTCAAATTTGGAGAAGATTTTTGCTTTGGCTAAGCTGGAGAAGAGCAAATCTTTGTTTGGAAAAGGGAATTTGTCATCTTGGAGGAAATGATTAAGAGGTTGGTAATTAATTACCAATCTTAATTTTCCTCTGATCTGTTCAAATCTTTTATTCACATAAAAAGCTTCACACGCCCATTGAAAATCCGAGGGTTCAATCAGATCTTGTTGCTGTAGTTCTTTGCATTCTTTTTGTGCTAGTAGCAAATGATTTGGATTCATTCCTTGATGGCTGGCTTTTGTTGGGTTGATATCTTCATTTTTCTTGAAAGGTAGATTAATGAAGAAATCTGGGTTTTTCCACAAAGGGTTTGAGCATTTATTCAGGAATTCAGAATGAGATTCTGCACATGACTGGGCTTTTAATTCCTGGACTATGTGATGAATTTTTTCAGATTGGATTATAAAAAGTTTTTGGATTTTGACAAAGGGTTGGAAACTATTTTTGTATCTTACTCCTACAAGGAGTATTCTGAGATGCTGGGCTTTTTTGTAGAGGTCAAAACCTACTACAATATCTTTTCCAGGAAGTTTTGATCCCAATACTGTAGTTTTTACACAACAGCCTGGGAAGAACTAAATAGTAATTGGCTTACTAATCAGATGAGTAGCAAAAGGAACATTAGCAGCTGAATCGAAATACCTTATATGAGGTTTCCACCATTCTGAAGGTAAAACATCTGGGTTCATGATGGTTTCTGCTGCTCCAGTATCTATGAAGGAAATTATAGTAATAGGTTTACTATACTTGTCTAAATAGACTTTTATTAGTATATGAGGAACTGGGACTGTATCAACAGCTCTGTCAACAGTCTGAGCTTTGGCTTGTATTATTTTTATATCAGAATAATCTAATTCTGGATCAGATGAATCACAGGTAGGAATAGCACAGATCGTTCTATCTGATGGCTCATCTTCAATAGAGCAAACAGATTCAATATCTTCTTCTTTTTGGATCTTGACTCCTGATTGTCTTACTATCTGCGTGATCTTCTTGGCTTGCTTCTTGTTTTTTGGATAATTTTTTGAAAAATCTCCCTTCTGATTACAGATGTAACAAAGATCAGATTTTGTTGACTTTCTTTTCTTCTTAAGATATCTCCATCGTGGCCTGATCTTTTTTTTTCTTCTTGAGATTGGAAAAGAAGAATGTTTTTTGAAATGTTTCTTCTTTTTTGTGCGGCAATCACACAAGTGATCTTTTGGGCATTTGTACTTCAAATAAGAATCATCACAGGCTCTGTCAATTCTTTTGTCACCATGGAGATAGTCTTTGAATATTATTCTTCTGTTGCAGATGTCTTCTAGAGCAACAAAGACTTCTTGTTGGAGTTCTCCAACTATGATCTGGAGAACGTCTTTGTTCTGTGTCTGGAGAGCTTGATTTACTGCAACTTGAATTGGATTTGGGAGAGCTGAGAGAATAACGGGCTTGAGATTTGGATTAAGGCCTAAAGCACAAAATAACTTGGTCATTACTTTGAAGTGCTTTTCCAAATCTTTCTTGACATACGAACAACACTTTCTTTTGTAGAATTCCCTTCTCTTTAATGTCAGCAAGTCTTCAGGATTTCCTACAAAATGTTGGTGTATGATCCTGATTGGTTGAGCCAGATCTTGGAGAACTAGAAACTACATTTGATTATGTTGATCAATGGAGTTCCACCAATCTCTTAGCATTCCAATAAATCTGGAAACAAATTCCATGAGAATGTTGTAATTGGTATCTTCAGTGAGCTTGCGAGTTTCTAGCCAAGAATGAAATTCTTGGATTCTGTCTGGCCATTTTGCCGGTGGCAAATCATCTAGAGTGAAAGTGGTTCTTCCTATAGAAGATTTTAACCCCTGTCTCTGATGTGCAGAAGATGATTCTGGCATATCTTGCATTTCATCATCACTTGGTTCTTCAACTTTGGTTGTTTGAAATGCTTTTTGTAAGCCTTCGTCTAGGCTCTCATCTTCTTCTTCTATCTGCTCGTTTGGAGATGAGAGTTCAGAGAATTCAGATTCTCCTGATGATCTTGAATTTTCTTCCCAATAAACCGATGCTTGATTCTGGATTTTTATACTGATTGAGATTCTAAGAATCGAAGATTCTATATAATCCTTTAAAAATTTACTTAAAGGATTTTGATCTTCTTTCTTGATCATTAGAGATTTTGAGACTTGTTTTGGAAGAGGTGATTTTGGTGGAGATTCATCTGAAACTGGTCTTTTTCCAAGTTTCTTTTCCATTTGATAAGCATCACTTTCACTTTCTGCTTTGGTTTCTCCAGCGGATTTCTTCTTTTTCTTCTTTGCTTCTTGTTTTTTGATTTCTAGAAAAATCTCATACGTACTTGGTTTAGTACATTTTGGAGGTTCTGGAAAGGTTATCTGGACTCCTTCTGCAGGGAGCAGATTCTTCTGTCTAATGGAGGGAAACAACTCAATTGTTTCTGTTCTTGGAGTAGACTCAGGGATTTTTCCTGTTTCTTGAAGAGTTTTGATTTGATCTTTCAATTTTTGGATTTCTTTTTCTCTTTGTGCAAGATGAGAAAAGAAATCTTGCCCTGGTGCTGCTGGCTGTTTTGCTACTTCATCCAGTCTTTTTTGTAAAAGCTGGATTAGGTCTCTGACCACTTTTGTATTATCATCTATTTTGGCTTCAATAGTTGAGACCTTTGAATCAATTCTTTTGAGGGCATGATTCTGAGCAATAGCATTTTTTGTTTGCCAGTTGAGGGTGGCTTCTGCAGCACTTATCTTGGAGGGTGCACCAGAAATATCAGTTTGGATTTTTGAAGGAATTTTTGGTGCATGTGTAAAATTTTTCTCTGAGTACTCTTCAAGGGGTGGAATATCTTTGTCATATGATGTTGTGGATTTCATCATACACACAGCAGGAATTGGTTTTTGTGGAGCAAGGAAATATGGGTTCTTTTTAACCCATTTGTTTATTTTCTTGTAACACGGCTGGGAGAAAGGTTTTGGTTTTCTGGGAATAGGAATGACCTCAGGAGATTGAACAGATGGTTTTGGAGGGAGAAAAGAAGGAGGGTTACAGGGTTCAGGTGGAACCTGTATATTTGGTACAGATTTGTGGGAGGAATAATCAACAAGATAAACATATTTACCATTGTCTTCTCCGAGCGGTCCAATATCTGGATCTCCTTCCATCCATCTTTTGTAAAATTCATCCTGAGTAGAATTTTTCTTCTTCTTCTTTTTTCCTGGTTTTGACGCAGACATATCCATGGCGTCGACCCAGGCAGCCATTCTATCATCTGCACTCACATGAACAATTTAAAGCCCAAGGACAATGTCCAGTGACAGGGTCTTTAAACATATAGTGAGGTTTTCCATTTGCAGAAAAACTTTCTATCAGGCTTCTTTCAGGGCCTGATTCACACAACGGGCAACAACAGTCTGGATCTTCTTTGTCATGAAGTTGCGCCGGTCTTTCGAGTGGTTGCATCATCAATTGAGTCGGGAAGATGTTGGGATTTTGTGGATTATGAAGATGACTATGATCAAACTTGATCTTAGAAGTTCCATCTCCCTTTGATGTGATCTAACTTGAAGTTGACTAAATCGGTTGGCTATGCTCATGGAGTTTTTCATAGCTAGTGACCCATTTTTCTGGAAGAAGTTTAATAAGTTCCTTTTTTGGGATTTGTCTTGGAACATGAACACAATAAGTTTGGTCATTTGTGTTGACTGAGATGAGTAAAGAGTCATCTGTTCCATGCCTTGAGAGATTAAAGGCATGATCCTGGATTCTGTAGACAATCTGATAATGGAGGGTGGCAGTAATAGCTAAAGCTACCTGTGGTGCTCCTGCTATTTGAATTTGAACTTTCAAAGCATTGCTGAGATTGAGATTTTTTTAATAAAAGGCAGCTGTATGGGTACTTTTCAGTCCAATTTTTCACCACACTGGAACTTTCTTTCTTAACTGATGTTTGGGGTTTCAGTTGCATAAACTAAACCTCTCATTATGGGTCCCTCTATATTATTATTTATTTTAATATATATCATAATTAAATATAAGTGTTCTTTTATACATTTAATTTTTAATAGAAATATAATTTTTAATTATAATTTGACATAAATATAAATATTTTATATTTTATTATTTGATTTAAATAATTTATTATATATTTTTGAATATGATGTCCTTAATAGTCATTTTCTATTACAAATGCACTTGAATCCAAATACATCGCACTATTGATTTTAATTTTACTGCTACAGTATCTCACCTCACCGTTACAAACCCTAAAGAATAAATGAATGTTTATAACTCTTAAATTCATTATCTTGTAACCCCTAAATCATTTATAATACCTTAATATTGGTCATTAATGCTTTGTAACTTAGGGTACTTGAAGCCCTATAAATAGAAGGCATGTACAATCTTATTGTATCCCAAGTGAAAATTGAATCATCCGTCCATTTCTTTATCTTTCTTTCTCTCTTAATCTTGTGTTCTTCTTTTAGTTTTATAATACATTATCAGCACGAGCCTATACAAGTTCATAGTGAAGTTCACATCATTGAGACTACATATAACTTACCCGTAAAACTCCCGTTGAACTATATATATTTTCATCACTATTGTAATTTATTTATCATACTTCTGTAAAAAGAGAAATATTCAAAGCATGCAAATCAATTTTATATACATATTAAAATGATAATTATATATACATATTTTTTAAGGTTACTAAAGGAAATTTCAATTATTTCAATTTGTTTTAAGTTATTATTACGACTATTCCTTTTTATGTCAATATTTGACATATTATTATTTCACAAATTTGGTATATATATTTGGATTGTTTTATTATTGAGAATGCTTATTGTTTTACATTTTTTTATTTTTTTAGTAATTATAATGTCAAATTTTACCAAACTTGAATTTGTGTCCCTAAACATCCTAGGTAGAATTTATTTGTCATGAGTGTTATATGTTGAAATTCACCTAGATGCTAAAAGTCTAGGGAATACTATATTAGAATATGAAGAAACATCTAATCAAAACAAGGTAAAAGTAATGATTTTCATCCATCATCATCTACACGAAGGATTAAAAGTGGAATATCCCACTATGAAAGACCCTCTTGAGTTGTGAAATAATTTGAAAAAACAATTTGACCATCAGAAAATGGTGATACTCTTTAAAGCTCGTTATGATTGGATGCACTTATAGTTGCAGGATTTTAAGACTGTAAGAAAATATAATTCGGAATTTTTCAAAATTAGTTCTCAACTAAAATTATGTGGAGAAAACATAATTGACAAGGACTTGTTAGAGAAAATATTTTCAACCTTTCATATTATTAATGTGATCCTACGCAACAATACTATGAAAAATGTTTTAAAAAGTATTTTGAATTGATTTTGTGTCTTTTGGTGGCTAAACAAAATAATAAGTTGTTGATGAAAAACCAATGAATTCGTCTCACTAATTTTGCATTATTCCCTGAAGTGAATGTAGCAATACACAATAATTATGAAAATGGAAAATATAGAGGTTGCGATTGTGGTTGTGGTTCTGGACGTAGTGGGGGACATTGTCGAGGACATATTAGTAACTGTTATCAAGTAATCATAACAACGATACTTTTAACCACCAGAAAAGGAATAACAATGAAGGATAAGAAAGAGGTGGTCAAAATAATCTTTCAAAGATTGTTGAGAATTTATACTACCGATGTGGTATAAAGGGGTATTGGTCATGTACCTGTCGTACGTTTGAGCATTTAGTGAAACTTTATCAAGCATCCATTAAGAGGAAGGAAAAGAATATTGAGACAAATTTTCTATTCCAAAATGATGAAACGGACGTAAAAGATGAAGATATTCACTATGATACTAAAACTAAACATGACTACAAGGATTATGAATTTCATGACCTTAATAATATAACTCACCTAGATGTGGAAGATTTCTTTGAGAATCATTAGAAAAGTTGATGTTATTTTGACATTTTTATGTTGTTTTAAGTATGTTTTATGAAGAATATGAATATTCAATAAAATTTCGTTGGATTCAAAATCAATGGAGACATGTGTTTTGCATATAGTGCTACAACACACACGATACTCGAAGATAAAAAAAAAATTCTCATTTGACAATAAGTGATGTAATAGGATAATTCCACTAGCTCACATCAAAACATTTAACCAGACAACAGTTCAGGTAATACAATCATTATAACAGAATAAAAATACTTACAGGGTCAGCATCGGAGGCTCGGTTATTCACTAAAGTTTCAGTTTCCAAATTAAATAAGTTATAACATAATTATTTTTATCACATAGTATGAGCCCAAATATAGTTCAAGTGTTGACAAACCTGACTCTGATACCACTAAATGTAACACCCTAAACCCGGCCTAAACGTCCAGACCAAGTCCAGAAAGTTACATCAACGATATTAAAACACTACATTTATAAAATAGTGAGAATAAACCATTTAACACATAATATCCAACACAACAATTAAGTCAGTATACAATCTATCCAAACATCATATTATCTTAGAATATCGAATCTCCTACTAGTAGTATTTAGAAGAAAGATAAAAAGCTTGATCGAGCTCTCGTGGCGCTGACCTGTTCAAGTCTGAGAACCACCTGAAATCCAGTCAATAATAAAGTGAGTTGTGAACTCAGTGCATAAAAGAAGTTTGTTCAACTAAAACACATTTATCAAATAGTTTTCGAATTCAAAGGTTCGATTTGGTAACAAAAGCATTTCTAGTTCAAACTCGAGATAGATTAATTACAGATGCAAAAATAATTTCATATACAGAATAGATCAGATTCAGATGCAGATGCAGATATTCCTAACCCCTATTCGCTACACACCATCTTTGGTTATCCCAGCACACCCTTAAGGGCATTGAATGCCTAGCCAACCCTACACACTATAAAGTGTCTGCTTGACACGTTTGTAGAAACGCAGCTTAGCTACTAAATCATAATGCGACGAAGCACTAGAATTAGAATTATATGCATGGTGGCTTAGCCACTAATTCAGAGTAGATTACCTCCTTCTTCACAAGATCCCAACCCATGCAAATCCAGAGTACAAATATCCACAATATGTATTCAATCATTCTATATTGTTTCACAAATGATAACACAGTTCAATATCAGAATAAGTATCACAGTACACATACAATTATGGTAGTTATACGTTAGTCACAGAGTATCAGAGAGTTCTCGTACAATCAAATTCAGATCATTCATACATTGGGGAAATAATATCAGTCTTAGGCAACACTCTCGGCCTCAAAAATAGGTTTTTGGCCTTATTTATATGCCACATAGCATGGATACACACCCATGTCCTTACCCATGTGGCTCACATGGCCTGGGCATATGCCCATGTCCTCTGCCTGTGTGGTTTTAAAACATAAACAGAGAGTTACATGGCCTGAACACACAACTGTGTCTTTACCCGTGTGACTCACACGGCTTGGACACATGCCCATATGGTTCTAAGTCACAAACAGTAAGTTACACAGCCTAAACACACGCTCGTGTCCTTTGCCCGTGTGAACCCTGTACTAATATGGCCACACATAGCCTGGACACAAGCCTGTATGGCTCCAAATCGATGAACAGTAAGTTACACAGCCACCCACACGGCCTGGCACAGTGTGGCGTCGACAACCACTATTTTCGATGATCGAAACTCACAAATTTAAGGATTTCGGCATGCATTTGGTCTCGTTTTGTTGAAAAAACAATACGGAGACTACTCGAAACCAAATTAACCATTCAACAATCAACCAATTGACTAAAACGACTAGATTACGGAAACATTAATACTCAATGAATTATGTCGAATACATCGACACCATGAAACTTTCAACAAAGAATGATTACTGACGATCAACCAAACTAATTAATAACAGCATACGAATGATTACCCTCCTCCAAATTCACACCTAAAGACAAGATTAACGACTAATTAACAAAAAATTTACATACAGCAGTAGGAGAAATCCCAATTTAAATATGTAAACGAAAACGAACAACTTCGCAGCACTTACACGGAAACCTTCTAACAATGCTCCGAATCACTTAGGACTCTTAATACTTCGACAATCATTTACTAAATGCAATAAAAGAACTCACTTGAAAGAGGAAAAAGAAGAAAAATAAATAAGGAGGAAAAAGAATAAAAAAGAAAGGGAATGGAAGAAATTGACGTTAAAAATATTTATTAACTAACCACTATCCTCATACCAGTATTTAGCAAAAATTTTCTAACGCATACTATGGGACTCAAACTCGGTACCAAACAGAATACAGACAGATGTTTAACTAGTGAACCAATAGGCTCATTCTTAACACAGATTTACACAGAATTGCACTTAACTACATAACACATGGATACGTGTTGTTTAAAAATAACGAAACTTTTAACGATGCAACTCGAACTCTAGACCTCAAACACAATAGCAAAACACAGAGCTACAGATGCAGAAATTAATTACTGCAGATTCTTACAATTAAATTCTAAAATTTTGGGGCGTTACAATTCTCTCCCCCTAAAATAAATTTTGACCTCAAAATTTACCTAACTCAAACAGATACGGATACTGCCGTCAGATTGATTCTTCAGGTTCCTACATGGCCTCCTCAATACCATGGTTCCGCCATAGGATTTTTACTAAAAGAACGGTTTTCTTCCTCAGTACCTTAACATCATGTTCCAAGATTTGGACAGGTTCCTCGTCGAATGTTAAATTTGGTCGCAACCCGATCTCATCGACAGGAATAATGTACGACGGATCAAATCAGTACTGTCTCAACATTGAGACATAAAACACATCGTGAATTCATTCTAACTTTGACGATAATTATAACTGATACATGACAGGTTTGATACGCTTCAAGACAAAGTAAGGTTTAATGAACCTTGTGCTCATGTTGCTTTTGCGTCTAAATCGAAGAACCTTTTTCCATAGTGATACCTTCAGAAACATCTGATCACTTATAGAAAACTTAATATCTTTTCTTTTTAAAGCAACATAAGACTTCTGTCGATCAGAGGTGGCTTTCAGATGATCACAAATCACTTTCACAATGCTCTTAGTTTTAAAAACCAGCTCGGGACCCAATATCTGACATTCACTTAATTCAGTCCAACATAAAGGAGTACGACACCTACGACCATACAATGTCTCGTAGGGTGACATCTGAATACTAGACTAGAATCTATTATTGTATATAAACTCAGCCAACGATAGATAATCTTCTCAACTACCCCGAAAGTCGATTACACAACTCTTGAGCATATCCTCTAATATTTGAATAACTCACTCAGACTGCCCGTCAATCTGAGGGTGCTACGCATTATTGAAATTAAGTCGAGTGCCTAAGGCCTCATGAAGTTTATCCCAAAATCGAAATGTGAATCGTAAATCTCTATCAAAGATAATTGAGACTGGAATTCAGTGTAGTCTCACAATTTCAGCAATATACAGTTTAGCTAACTTTTGTAAAAAGTAATCTGTTCGGATAGGTGTGAAGTGAGCAGATTTGGTCAATCGATCAATGATGACCCAAACCAAATTTTTCTTAGTGGGGGTTAAAGGCAACCCATTAACAAAATCCGTCGTTACCCGCTCTCACTTCCACTAAGGAATTTTAACTGGTTGAAGCAAACCGGTAGGCGACTGATGTTTAGCCTTAACCTTTTGGCACATCAGACAATGGGACACAAAAGTGATTACCTCTCATTTCAGTCTGAGCCACCAATAGAGTTCTCGGAGCTCCTGATACATTTTGTTCCCACCAGGATGCATAGCATAAGGACTACTATGCGCCTCCTGTAGGATCAACCATCTCAACTCTTTATCATTAGGTACGCAAATCCAACCTTTGAAACACAACACTTTATCATTATTCAAGCTAAAATTGGTAGTCTTGTTCGAACCAACATGTTACAATCACTGAACTAAGAACTCATCGCTCAACTGTTTAGCTCGAATCTACTCAACCCAAGTCAGTTTAACCTATAATTTCACTAACAGCCTACCATCCTCAACCAAACTCAGACAAGCTAACATTACTCTCAGATCAATCACTGCTCTATGGCTAAGGTAGCCTTACCCAGATGGTACTCTATTGTGCAGTCATAATCTTTAAGTAATTTAACCCACCTACACTAAAAAAAATTTAATTCTTTTTGAGTTAACAGATATTTGAGACTTAAATGATACACCTTTCACTATACAGATAGTGTCTCTAGATCTTTAGAACAAATACGACCGTAGCCAGCTCAAGATCATGTGTAGGATAAGTACCCTCGCGTATCTTAAGCTGTCGCAATGCGTAAGCAACCACTTTACCATATTGCATCAGAACACATCCTAACCTGATGTGTGATGCATCACTGTATACCATAAACTCCCGACTCGATTCTGGTTGAACTAAAATAGAAGCTTGTGTCAAAACGAACTTGAGCTTATTGAAACTTGATTGTTATACCTTAGACCACACAAATGGAGCATTCTTGTGTAGTAGCTTCGTTAGAGGTGACGCAATCAGAGAAAATCCCTTAATGAACCTTCAGTAATAACTGACTAAACCCAGGAAAATAAGAAGCTCAGATACATTTTTCGGTTGCTTCCACTCAACTATAGCTTTTATTTTCTTGGGATCGACTCGGATCCCTTTCACACTTACCACATGATTAAGAAAAGTGACTTTTTATAACCAAAATTCACACTTACTGAACTTGGCATTCAACTATTTTTCTAAGAGTATCTAAAGTATAATGTGAATGTGATTATCATGCTTAGTTTTAGTTTTAAAGTAAATTAGAATGTCATTGACGAAACTCGCTACAAATTGGTCCAAGTACGGTTGGAACACCCGATTCATTAAATCCATAAACGCTGCCGGGGCTTTCGTCAAACTGAAAGGCATCACCAGGAACTCATAATGTCCGTAACGAGTCCTAAAGGCGGTTTTGGTACACATCAGTCTCATTGACTTTGAGTAGATGGTAACCAAAGCGCATATCGATTTTGGAGAAAAAAGACACTCCTCAAAACTGGTCAAACAAGTCATCAATCCTCGGTAATTGGTACTTATTATTGATTGTCAACTTGTTCAACTGTCTATAATCTATGCACATCCTCATCGATCTATCTTTCTTTTTAACAAACAACACTGGTACTTCCTATAGAGACACGTTCGGTCGGATGAACCTTCTATCAAAAAGTTCTTGAAGTTGTACTTTTAGCTCAGCCAGCTCCTTTGGTGCCATGCAATAGGGTGCAATGGACACTGGAGCCATACCTAGTAACATATTAATACCAAATTCAACCTCCCAATCTGAAGGTACTCTGGGCAATTCCTCAGGAAAGATATTTGGGAATTCCCTCACAGTATGGATATCTCCCACAGAAAGCTTTGTGGGAATAGAATCTGATACGTAGGCAAGGTATGTCTCGCACCTCTAACGGACTAACTTTTCTACTATAAGAGCGGATATCACATTAAGAGGTAATATCAGCGCTCACCAACTATGACTACCTCGTCATTCTCATCTATTCTCAGAGTAACTCAGTTAGTTGCACAATCTAGACTGACCCGATATTCTATGCCAATCTATTCCCAGAATCAAATTAAACTCATTAAAGGGTAATTCCATTAGGTTAGCGGGAAATACCATACCCTAGATCTCTAGGGGTACTTGTCTGTGTACTCTATCAACCGAAATGACTGACCCAAAGGACTAATCACATTGAACTCTCTAACAGTATTTTTAGAATCAAACCCAAATTGATAGAAACAACACTAGCTATATACGAGTAAGTAGAGTCAATATCAATGAGAGCATAGTATAGAACAGAATGAATAAAGAATGTACCTGCAATGACATCAGCATTATCGTTATCCTCGCGGGGTCTCGCTGCATGAACCAGAGTCGACTAACGAGCCTCAGTTTGACCTGTACCTCTACCTAATGCTCTATGTCCTCTTCCAAACCCATTACCACCTCTACTAGTACCACGACCTCTAGATAGTTGCGAAACCACTCTCGGAGGCTGAACAGAACCCAAAGTCAGAGTCTGTGTCGTAGTCGGCACTTGATCTGGTCGACGGGGGCAATCCCTAACACGATGCTCCATCAACACATAATGGAGGCACGATCTTAACTTTCTCCAGAATTTGCCCGGATAGCTTTTCCCACAAACACTACACAACTGAATTACAGTCACTACAGTTGGTGCCTCAAGCCTTAGGGGCCTTTCAAATCTTGTCCATTTCTTAGGGCGTTGTCCAGAACTAGAGGGACCCGAATCCCTCTTAATTTTGCTCTGGTCCTTCTCACGATCACGCCGCTCGTGCTCAGTGCACTTCACTTCCTCCACTATCTTTGCTTTGTCAACCAAAATCTCAAAAAACCCGCTCCCTTTGAGGAGCTATTAGAATCTGCAGATCATATCTCAATCCTTCCTCAAACTTCAAGCACTTGTCGTAGTCAAACGCTACCAAAGTTCATGCATACCTACTCAGTCGCAGAAACTCAGCTTCATATTCAGCCACAGATCAGTCGCCCTGCACTAGGCCTATAAACTCATATTAGCGAGCCTCAAAATAACTAGCCCCGACATACTTACTCTAGAAGGTGTTCTTAAAATAATCCCAGTTAACCTGTTTGGGCTGAGCACCTTACTCAACTGTCAGCCACCACTAATAGGCTTCGTCCCGGAGTAGAGACACAGCACCCTTTAATTTTTTAGTAGGAGTACAGTCAAGATCAATCATAATATACTCGGTATCCTTGAGCCAAGATTCAGCAATAGTAGGAGCGACTCTTATAACTCCCCTGAACAATTCAGCCCTATTCAATTAAAGTTATTTAGTAACCGATCCCCGGCCTCTCGATCCAGAATGGGTCCATGTAACCCTTTTTAATGCTCGAATCATGGCCTGGGACAATACGTCTTCCCTAGCCGTTAGAGCCCAGGATTAGGCAAACTACCCATAGAGGATGACTCTATTCGAGCTCCTCATTGGTGTTCTCGATGCCCTGAGTACCACATCCACGACTACTGCGCGAACTCATTATGGAAATCTAGCTACAATGTCAGAGTACACAGATCAGTTCAGACATCCAACAGGATGATTTCACTAGCTCACATCAAAATATTTAACTAGACAACAGTTCATGTAATATAATCATTATAACAGAATAGAAATACTTATAGGGTCAGCGTCGGAGGCTCGGTCATTTGCTAAAGTTTTAGTTTCCAGATTAAATAAGTTATCATAAAACTATTTTTATCACATAGTATGATGACAAACCTGACTTTGATACCACTAAATGTAACACCTTAAACCCGACCTAAACGTCCAGACCAAGTCTAGAGAGTTACATCAATGATACTAAAACACTACATTTATAACACAATGAGAATAAACCATTTAACACATAATATCCAACACAACAATTAAGTGAGTATACAATCTTTCCAAATATCATAATATTTTAAAATATCGAATCTCCTACTAGTAGTATTTATAAGAAATATAAAAGCTTGACCGAGCTCTCGTAACGCCAACTCGTTCAAGTTTGAGAACCACCTGAAATCCAATAAAAAATAAAGCGATTATGAACACAGTGCAAAAAAGAAGTTTGTTCAACTAAAACACATTTATCAAATAGTTTTTGAAGTTAAAGGTTCGATTTGGTAACAAAAGCATTTCTAGTTCAAATTCGAGATAGATTAATTACAGATGCAAAAACAATTTCATATATAAATAGATCAGATTCAGATGTAGAAATTCCTAACCCCCATTTGTTACACACCATCTTCAGTTATCCCAACACACCGTTAAGGGCATTCAATGCCTAGCCAACCCTACACACCATTGAGTCTCTATTTGACACGTTTGCAGAAATGCAGCTTAGCTGTTAGATTGTAATGTGACAAAGCGTTAGAACCAGAATTATATGCATGGTGGCTTAGCCATTAATTTAGAGTAGATTACCTCCATCTTCACAATATCCCAACCCATGCAAATGCAGAGTACAAATATCCACAATATGTATTCAGTCATTCTAAATTGTTTCACAAATGATAACACAGTTCAATATCAGAATAAGTATCACAGTACACGTACAGTTATGGTAGTCATACATTAGTCACAGAGTATCAAAGAGTTCTCGTACAATCAAATTCAAATCATTCATACAACGGGGAAATAATATAAATCTTAGGCAACACTTTTAGCCTCAAAAATAGGTTTCAGGGGCCTATTTATATGCCACATGGACACATGCTCATGTCTTCTACTCGTGTGGTTTTAAAACATAAACAGAGACTTGGACACACGACCGTGTCTCTGCCCGTGTGACTCACACGACTTGGACACTTGCCCGTGTGGTTCTAAGTCACAAATAATGAGTTACACGGCCTAGACACACATTCGTATCTTTTGCCCGTGTGAACCCTACACTAATAAGGCCACACACGGCCTAGACACACACCCATGTGCCTTGTCTGTATAGCTCTAAATCGATGAATAGTGAGTTACATGACCACCTACACAGTCGTATGGCTCACACGGCCTAGACACACGCCTGTGTGCCTAGCTATGTGGCACCGAAAGCTACCATTTTTTATGATTAAAATTCGTAAACTTAAGGTTTTCAGCATGCACCTGGTCTCGTTTTGTCGAAAAAGTAATGCGGAGACTATCCGAAACCTAATTAACCATTCAAAAATCAATCAATTGACTAAAAGGACTAGACTACGCAAACGTTAATACTCAATCAATTATGTTGAATAAATCGACACCATGAAACTTTCAACAACGAACGCTTACCAACGATCAGCTGAACTAATTCGTGACAGTACATGAAGGATTATCCTCCTCCAAATTCATGTCTAAAGACAAGATTAACAACTAATTAACAACGAATTTACATACAGTAGTTGGAGAAATCCAAATTTAACTACGTACAGAAACCAACAACTTCGCAGAACTTACACTGAAATCTTCTAACAACACTCCGAATCACTTAAGACTCTTAATACTTCGACAATCACTTACTGAATGCAATAAAAGAACTCACTTGAAAGAGGAAAAATAAGAAAAATAAAAGGAGAAAAAAAACAAAAGAAGAAAGGGAAAGGAAGAAATTGACTTTAAAAATATTTATTAACTAACCACCATCCTCATACCAGCATTCAGTAAAATTTTTATAACACATACAATGGGACTCAAACTTTGGACTAAACAGAATACAGTCAGATGCTTAACCAATGAACTAGCAGGCTCATTCTTGATATAAATTTATACAGAATTGCATTTAACTATATAACACATGGATAAGGGTTGTTTTAAACATAATAAAACTTTTAACGATGTAACTCAAACTCTAAACCTTAAACACAGTAGCAGAACACAGAGCCACATGTACAAATATTAATTACTGCAGATTCTCACAATTAAACTCTAAAATATTAGGGTGTTACAAGTGATGCACATGTTAATACAATATCGGGTAGTTCAAAACTTATTGAAAGCTCTGGAAGAGCTATTAAATTATTACCATGTAACAGCCCAGTTTAGACCCTAGCCGGAACAGTGATTTCGGGACCACGAATCTGAGTCAAAAAAATATTTTAATATTATTTTTTATGTTTACAGTATGTAAATTAATATGTGTGAAAGTTTCGTATGAAAATTTGGTCGATTGTGTGTTTAATTTTGATCAAATGGCTAAATAACAGAAAATACAATAGTGGCCTTCTATTTGATTAAGTGCCGAATTGATGTGTCTTATTAAATGTGAGGCCCTTAAAATGTAAATGGACTATTGGAATTATGCATGAACAGAGTTGGACAATACTTAGTGGTTTTTAAATGAAAATATTAAGGTTAAATTAGTAAATGGCTTATTAATGTCTATTTAATTATAACAAAACATGAGATTCGTGCATTATTCATCTTGTCTATCGAAAATACAAGAAATAAAATAGGGTTTATGTGTTTAGAAGCATTCGGCACTCACATTGGCTAATTGAGGTATGTAATTTGCTCAGTTTTTGATGATTTTTATGTTTTTGAGATTGTTGCTTAAAAATCTATCAAGCCCGTATTTCAATTTCAAAATTTGATGATGATTTTGAATTATTCCATTGATGTTTTTGTGAGCTTTGTGATGATAGTTGATGAAAAATGAAATACATGTGTTGGATTAATATGTTTTGTGTTTGGATTTTTGATGAATTTGCTAATTATGGACTAATTTGTGAAAATGAGAAATTGAGAGGTTAAAATGTGAAATAAATGAAACACATGGGTTGTTAGGGACCTTAGGAAGATTTGGCTAAGGCATGGTTTTGATGAATTTTATGTATTTGGTGTTTTGTGTAATAAGGACTAAAATGTCAAAATGAAAAATGTTAGGGGCTAAAGTGAAAAAATGCCCAAATGTATATTTTTGGATGAAATTGAATGAATAGGTGATTGAATGAGTTAATTTTGAATACATATAGATAAAAAAAATACATATAGATTAAGAAAAGAGGAACTCAGACTTAGATCGAGGCAAGAATAAAGTACTCGATTAATCGGCTAGTTTCGTTGTTTCTACGACCGAAGTAAGTTCGTAGATGTTAATTTCATTATAAATGAATGTTATATGCTTTAATATTGCATAAAATGTATTTATGAGATTGTGGATAGTGATTTAATTGTGAATCCTACTATACAGAAGTGTTCGACAACGAAATCGACAAGCGAAATTTCTCGGTTAAACCTTAAGTACATATATGATGGTAATGAAATGTCATTAAGTTAATGTATTGAATTCGAGCCATGGTATCGGCACTTTGGATGTGAGTAAATACCTTGATTTGGCTACGGGCCATGGTATAAGTATTTTGTGAGGAGTTACCTTGATTTGGCTATGGGCCATGGTATAGGTACTTCGGGATAAGTTACCTTGATTTAGCTACGGGTTATGGTATAGTTACTTATTGATTGTGATCCTTAAGTATCTGATTTTTATTTTAAATGATCAAATGGGTAAAAGAATGACTTGTTTGAGAAGGAGGTTAGTACGAGGTGTTACAGGTACGTAAGGAATCTATTGAGTATTACAACGAGTAAGTTAAATGAGATGTTAAGGAATCAGGTTTTGAGACATGATAGGAAGGTTTGTATAAATGAGATGTTGTTTTTGGTAATGTGTATATTATAGAATTGTATATATTTGATGAATTGAATTGCTTAACTACGAACTTACTAAGCTATGAAGCTTACTGTGTGTTATTTGTCTATGTTTTATAGATAGTCAAAGCTAACTAGAACTCGGGGATCGTCAAGAGCATTGTCACACTATCAAACATTTGTTGGTAATTTTGAAGCTTGTATATATGGTATATGGCATGTATAGGCTAGTGTCATTTTGATATATTTTGAGCTATAATGTTAGCCATTTGAATTGGCTTGTTAATGATGTAAATGTTAGTATGTTTTTAGCCATTTAAGTTGGCTTAAGTTATATGCTTGATAATTGATATATGTGGTACTTATAATGCATTATATATATTGGGTTGTTTTGGTATGTTGCTTTAATTGTGGATATAGCTAAATGCATGTCGAATTGGTTATTATCAATGTTTGAGGAATGGTAATTTTTGTAGCATGAAATAGGTGATGATGAAATTCATTTAGAAGTCATACAAGTTTAATAATTTTGGTGTAATTTGGTTATAGAATTGAGTAGTTGAAATGTTGTGTAAAGAGGACATAATATGTGTATGAATTGGTTAGTTTTGGTTGCTTATAAATGTCTTGAAATGGTACCATTTAGGTTGATTGATATGCATGAGATAAGGGTGGCAAAAATTGGCTTTTCAAATGGTCTATTTTTGTCTACACGGGTAGAGACACGGGCGTGTGTCTCACCTGTGTGCGACACAAGGCTATGTGTCCCTTAGGATAGCCCTATGAATTTAAGTCAGTCTCGAGCACGGGCTAGACACACGGACGTGCGGTTGGCCGTGTGACCCAAGTCAGTAACCCCTCTAGTTTTCCCATGGCCAAGGTACACGGATGTGTCTCCGGCCGTGTGGTGCAAGCTAGTATGTATGCCCTATTTTCACACGGTTTATGACACAGACGTGTCTGGTAACCGTGTGATGCACACGGCCTATTCACACGGGCGTGTGACCCTGTAATTAAAAAAAAATCTAAGTTTCTTAAAGTTTGTTAATGTTATTGGTTTAGTCTCAAACTACTTTTAAGCATATTTTAAGGTTTCGTAGAACCTTATAAGGGACGATGTGAACTTTTTTGTGAATGGTTTTCGATAATGAATGTATAAATGTATGTGAATGGGATGTGTCATTCGGTAATGCCTCGTAACCCTATTGGTGTCAGATATAGGTTAGGGGTGTTACATTTAATTGGTATCAGAGCTACGATTTAGTCGATTCTAGAACTAATGTAGCGTGTGAGACTCTAGCTATACATGCCATATATATAAATTGCGATAGTATGATGATTCCTGACTGTTAAAATGTGTTTTTATATAGAAAATGGATCCCAAACGAGCCATAGCTGATGATGTGGAAAGCAATGCGCTTGCTCCCGCTCAAGGGGCAGTGCCGACTGATTCTTAGCCTATTTCTAGTAGTCAACGATAAGAGGCTAAGCAAGCCTTCTTTCAAATGGTGATTGAGTGGTTCTTGGAATTCGTAAAAACGAATTCGGCTGCTTAACAACCTCCACCCTCACCTGTTCCTCAACACATCCCAACTGTGCCACATGTAATAGATCCAATCCGGTTGAGTAAATCGCCATTGGATAAGATTCGTAAACACGGGGCCGAAGAGTTTCGGGCTAAAGTTGATGATGATGCTGAGAAGGCTGAGTTCTAGCTCGAGAATACAATCAGAGTATTTGATGAATTATCCTGTACTCCTGATAAATGTATCAAATGTGTGGTATCTCTGTTAAGAGACAATGCATATCATTGGTGAAAAACGTTGATATCAGTAGTTCCAAAGGAACGTGTTACTTGAGAATTCTTTCAATCTGAGTTCCGAAAGAAGTATATAAGCCGGAGATTTCTCGATCAGAAACATAAAGAGTTTCTGGAATTGAAACAGGGCCGAATGACTATCATTAAGTATGAAAAAGAATTCATACAATTAAGCAAGTATGCCCGAAAATATGTTTCCACAGAAGAGATTATACGTAAACGATTCGTTGATGGACTGAACGATGATATAAAGCTATTAGTTGGGATTCTAGAAATTAAAGAATTTGTTATTTTAGTTGAAAGGGCTTGTAAAGTCGAATACCTTAGCAAAGAAAAGAGGAAAGCAGATTCTGAGGCTAGAGACACCAGAAAGAGATTTATGAATAAGCTGTATTAGTCTTCATAAAAAAAATCCAGAGATTCGTATACTCGCCAAAATGTTTCAATGGGATATTCAAATAAAGATCGTGTTAAACAACACTCTTGTTCTAAAGCTCAAACTACATCAGTAGCTAGTGTTGGTAGTGTGAGAGATAACAAACTAGAATGTTAGCACTGTGAATGACGACATTTTGGAGAATGCTGGAACAAAAGAAATAAAGCTTGTTATAAATACGGATCGTTGGATCATTTTATGTGAGACTGTCCAGAGTTGATGGAAAAAGATGAGGTTCAGAACACGAGGCCGAGTAATACTATAGCTAGAGGTAGACCACCCAGAAACACGGGATATGTGAGTAGTAGTCAGAAAGTGACTAAAGACTCTACTGTAAGGTCCAAGACGAGAGCACCTGTACGAACCTACGCTCTTCGCGCTCGCGAAGAAGCTTTATCGCCAAATGTTATAACTGGTACTTTTACTCTCTATGATACTAAAGTTATTACATTGATAGATCCAGGATCAACTCATTTGTATATTTGTGTGAATTTAATATCCAGTAAGACTTTGCTTGTAGAGTCTACTGAATTTGTAATTAGAGTATCAAACCCTTTAGGTAAGTGTGTGTTGGTTGATAAAGTGTGTAAGAACTGTCCATTGATGATTTGGGATAATTACTTTCCAGCTGATTTGATGTTGTTATCATTTGATGAGTTTGATATAATCCTGGGTATGGATTGGCTAACGTTACATGATGTTGTTGTGAATTACAAACGAAAGGCAATTGATTTGATATGTCAGAATAATGAGATTATTCGAATTGAGTCAGATAATTTGAATGGATTACCGGCAGTGATTTCATCGATGTTAGCTTAGAACTATGTGAAAAAGGGTTGCGAAACTTATTTTTCTTATGTGCTTGATGCGAAAGTGACTAAAAAGAAGATTGAATCGGTTCCAGTTGTGTGTGAGTATCCAGATGTATTTCCTGAAGAGTTACCGGGTTTACCACCGATCCGAGAAGTTGAATTTGGTATTGAGTTAGTGCCAGGAACAACTCCAATATCGATAGCTCCGTACAGGATGGCACTAATTGAATTAAAAGATATGAAAGCTCAGTTGCAAGAGTTAACAGATAAAGGCTTCATATTATCGAGTTATTGGGGTACACCGATTTTGTTTGTGAAAAAGAAATACGGAACTATGAGAATGTGCATCAATTATCGACAGCTCAATAAAGTGACAATCAAGAACAAATATCCATTACTGTGAATTGATGATTCGTTTGATAAGTTGAAAGGGGCTACAGTGTTTTCAAAGATAGATTTGAGATCAGGTTACTATCAGTTGAGAGTTAAAGACTCTGATGTGCCGAAAACTGCTTTTCGAATAAGGTACAAACATTATGAGTTTTTAGTTATGCCTTTCGGACTAACGAATGCACCTGCTGTTTTTATAAACTTAATGAATCGAATCTTTAGACAGTATTTGGATCAATTTTTGGTTGTGTTTATGGATGACATATTGATTTGCTCTCGTGATGAATTCGAGCATGTTGAACATTTGAAAATAGTGCTACAGACTTTACGTGATAAGTAGTTGATTGCAAAGTTCAGTAAATGTGAATTTTAGTTGCATGAAGTTGGTTTTCTGGGACATATTGTGTCAGAATCGGGTATCCGAGTTGATCCGAGCAAGGTTTCTGCGATTATGGATTGGAAGCCCCCAAGAAATGTATCTAAAGTTTGGAGTTTTTTGGGACTCGTTGGTTATTACAAACGGTTCATAAAGGGTTTCTCTATGATTGTAACCCCAATGACGAGACTACTTCATAAAGATATTAAGTTCGAGCGGACATAAAAGTGCCAGAAAAGTTTTGATCAGTTGAAAGTTTTGTTGACTGAAGCTCCGGTGCTAGTTCAACTAGAGTCAGGTAAAGAATTTGTCATTTATAGTGATGCATTGTTGAATGGTCTGGGCTGTGTTTTGATGCAGGAAGGCAAAGTCATAGCTTATGCCTTGAGAAAATTGAAGCCACATGAAAAGAACTATCCGACACACGATCTGGAATTGGCAACTATTGTATTTGCGTTGAAGATCTGGCACTACTATTTGTTCGGTGAGAAATATCACGTTTATTCCGATCACAAAAGCTTAAAATATTTGATGACTTAGAAAGAGCTGAATCTACGACAGTAAAGATGGTTAGAGTTTTTAAAGGATTACGAGCTGGTGATTGACTACCATCCGGGAAAAGCCAATGTTGTTGCTGATGCTTTAAGCCGAAAATCTTTGTTTGCTTTACATACAATGAATACTCAGTTGACTCTATTTGATGATGGCTTGATTGTAGCTGAATTGAAAATGAGACTGTTATTTATACAACAGATTTGTGAAGCTCAGAAAGTTGATAATGAATTGTTAGCAAAACAGGCTCAAAGTGATTTTAATTCTGATACAGAGTTTTGAGTTGATGCTGATGATTGTTTAAGATTCAGAGGCCGAATATGTGTTTTGAGAAATTTAGAGTTGATTCGAATGATTTTGAATGAAGCACATAGTAGTCGTTTATCTGTACATTCGGGAAGTACAAAAATGTATAACGATCTGAAACAACTTTATTGGTGGTCTGGTATAAAGCGTGATATCTCTGAATTTGTTCCGAAATGTTTAATTTGTCAACAAGTTAAAGCTGAGCATCAAGTACCGTCTGGGTTACTTCAGCCAATTATGATTCCTGAGTGGAAATAGGATAGAATGACTATGGATTTTGTGTTGGGATTGCCCCTATCTCCGAGTAAGAAAGATACAATATGGGTGGTTGTTGATAGACTGACTAAATCGGCTCATTTTATTCCGATACGCACTGACTATTCACTTGATAAGCTTGCTGAGTTATACATATCTCAGATAGTGAAATTACATGGAGTACCTATTTCTATTATTTCGGATAGAGATCCGAGGTTCAAATCACAGTTTTGGAAGAAATTGCAAGATGCATTAGGTACGAAACTACATTTCAATACCACTTTTCACTTGCAAACGAATGGTTAAACTGAGCAGATTATTCAGATACTCAAGGATATGTTGAGATGTTGCATTCTTAAGTTTGAAGGTACATGGGAACGATACTTGCCATTGATTGAATTTGTGTATGATAACAGCTTTCAAATGAGTATAAAAATGGCACCTTACGAAGCATTATACGGTCGCAAATGTCTAACACCTTTGTATTGGACTGAGCTAAGCAAGAATAAGATTCACGGGGTCGATCTGATTAGAGAAATAGAAGAAAAAGTGAAAGTGATTCGTAAAAGTATAAAAGCAGCATCGGATCGATAGAAATCATATGTAGACTTGAAAAGAAAAGAAATTGAATTTCAGATTGGGGATAAAGTGTTTTTGAAAGTATTTTCTTTCACGGAGATACTTCGAGATTCATTGGGACCTATGAGATTATCGAGCGTATTGGACCGGTTGCTTACATATTATTGTTTCCATCTGAGCTAGAAAAGATTTATAATGTATTTCATGTATCGGTGCTTCGACTATACATATCAGATCCCTCGCTTTTCATTTCCCCGACTGAGGTTGAAATTCAACCAGATTTATCGCACAGTGAAGAACCGACCCAAATTTTAGCTCGCGAGGTTAAAGAATTGAGAAATAAGAAAATTTCATTAGTGAAAGTCTTATGGCATCAACACGGGGTTGAAGAAGCTACGTGGGAGCCTGAGGATGCTATGAGAGAACAATACCCAAACCTATTTGCTGGTAAGATTTTCGGGGACGAAAATTCCTAAGGGGGAAGAGTTGTAATAGCCTGGCTTAGACCCTAGTCGGAACAGTGGTTTCAGGACCACAAATCCGAGTCAAAAAAATATTTTAATATTATTTTTAGTGTTTACAGTATGTGAATTAATATTTGTGAAAGTTTCGTATGAAAATTTGGTCGATTGTGTGTTTAATTTTGATAAAAGGGCTAAATAGCAGAAAATGCAATAGTGGCCTTCTATTTGATTAAGTGTCGAATTGATGTGTCTTATTAAATGTGAAGCCCTTAAGATGTAAATAGACCATTGAAATTATGCATGGACAAATTTGGACATTATTTAGTGGTTTTTAAATGAAAATAGTAAGGTTAAATTAGTAAATGGCTTATTAACGTTTATTTGACTATAACAAAACATGAGATTAGTGCATTATTCATCTTGTTTGCTGAAAATACAAGAAAGAAAATAAGGTTTATGTGTTTAGAAGCATTCGGCACTCACATTGGCTAATTGAGGTATGTAATTTGCTCAGTTTTTGATGATTTTTATGTTTTTGAGATTGTTGCTTAAAAATCTATCAAGCCCGTATTTCAATTTCAAAATTTGATGATGATTTTGAATTATTCCATTGATGTTTTTGTGAGCTTTGTGATGATAGTTGATGAAAAATAAAAGATATGTGTTGGATTAATATGTTTTGTGTTTGGATTTTTGATGAATTTGCTAATTATGGAATAATTTGTGAAAATGAGAAATTGAGAGGTTAAAATGTGAAATAAATGAAATACATGGGTTGCTAGGGACCTTAGGAAGATTCGGCTAAGGCATGGTTTTGATGAATTTTGTGTATTTGGTGTTTTGTGTAATAATGACTAAAATGTCAAAATGTGAAATATTAAGGGCTAAAGTGCAAAAATTCCCAAATGTATATTTTTGGATGAAATTGAATGAATAGGTGATTAAATGAGTTAATTTTGAATACATATAGATCAAGAAAAGAGGAACTCAGACTTAGATCGAGACAAGAATAAAGTACTCGATTAATCAGCTAGCTCCATTGTTTCTACGGCCGAGGTAAGTTCGTAGATGTTAATTTCATTATAAATTAATGTTATATGCTTTAATATTATATAAAATGTATTTATGAGATTATGAATAGTGATTTAATTGTGAATCCTACTATACAGAAGTGTTCGCCAACGAAATAGACAAGTACAGATATGATGGTAATGAAGTGTCATTAAGTTAATATATTGGCTTCGAGCCATAACATCGACACTTTGGGTGCGAGTAAATACCTTGATTTAGCTACGGGCCATGGTATAGGTATTTTGTGAGGAGTTACCTTGATTTGGCTACAGGCCATGGTATAGGTACTTCGGGATAAGTTACCTTGATTTGGCTACTGGTCATGGTATAGGTACTTATTGATTGTGATCCTTAAGTATCCAATTTTTATTCTAAATGATCCAATGGGTAAAAGATTGACTTGTTTGAGAAAGAGGTTAGTACAAGGTGTTACAGGTACGTACGGAATCTATTGAGTATTACAACGAGTAAGTTAAATGAGATGTTAAGGAATCAGGTTTTGAGACATGATAGGAAGGTTTGTATAACTGAAATGTTGTTTTTGGTAATGTGTATATTATAGAATTTTATTTATTTGATGAATTGAATTGCTTAACTACGAACTTACTAAGCTATGAAGCTTACTGTGTGTTATTTGTCTATGTTTTATAGATAGTCAAAGCTAACTAGAACTGGGGGATCGTCAAGAGCATCGTTACACTATCGAACATTTGTTGGTACTTTTGAAGCTTGTATATATGGTATATGGCATGTACAGGCTAGTGTCATTTTGATATATTTTGAGCTATAATGTTAGCCATGTGAATTGGCATGTTAATAATGTAAATGTTAGTATGTTTTTAGCCATTTAAGTTGGCTTAAGTTATATGCTTGATAATTGATATATGTGATGCTTATAATGCATTATATATATTGGGTTGTTTTGTTATGTTGCTTTAATTGTGGATATAGCTAAATGCATGTCGAATTGGTTGTTATCAATGTTTGAGGAATGATGATGAAATGCATTTAGAAGTCATACAAGTTAATAATTTTGGTGTAATTTAGTTATGGAATTGAGTAGTTGAAATGTTTTGCAAAGAGGACATAATATGTGTATGAATCGGTTGGTTTTGGTTACTTATAAATGTCTTGAAACGGTACCATTTAGGTTGATTGATATGCATGAGATAAAGGTGGAAAAATTGGCTTTTCAAATGGCCTATTTTTGTCCACTCCGGCAGAGATACAGGCGTGTGTCTCGACCGTGTGCGACACACGATTATATTACACGGCCATGTGTCCCCTAAGATAGCCCTAAGAATTTAAGTCAGTCTTGAGCACGGGCTAGACACACTGGCGTGTGGTTGGCCGTATAACCCAAGTCAGTAACCCCTCCAGTTTTCCCACGGCCAAGGCACACGGGCGTGTCTCCGGCTGTGTAGTGCAAGTCAGTATGTATGCCTTATTTTCACATGGTTTATGACACGGGTGTGTCTGGCAACTGTGTGATGCATATGGCCTGTTCACACGAGTGAGTGGGCCTGTAATTAATTTTTTTTTCTAAGTTTCTTAAAGTTTGTTAATGTTATTGGTTTGTCCCGAACCACTTTTAAGCATGTTTTAAGGTCTCGTAGAACCTTATAAGGGACGCTGTGAACTTTTTTGTGAATGGTTTTCGATAATGAATGTATAAATGTATGTAAATGGGATGTGTAATTTGGTAATGCCTCGTAACGCTATTCTAGTGTCAGATATGGGTTAGGGGTGTTACATACCTAAAGGGACAAAATTTGTCATTGATAATGTTTTATTTTCCACTAAGTCTCAAAGAAATTTATTGAGTTTTAAAGATATCTATCTTAATGGATATCATATTAAGACTATCAATGAGAAAAATATTGAATATGTATATGTGGAAAGAAATATGTTTTGGAAAGACAACCTACTTTTTCATTAGATTTATATTATACACATATTAGTGAAATCGAAACACATGCAACTACAAACAAAAAGTTTGTAGAACCACACATTTTTACTATTTGGCATGATCGGTTAGACCATCCTAGATCTATTATGATGTGAAGAATCATTGAGAAATCAATTGGACACCCATTAAAGAACCAGAAGATTCTTAAATTCAAGGATTTCTCTTGTGTTACTTATTTTCAAGGTAAATTTGACTGTTAAACCATCACCAACCAAACTTGGGGATTGAATCTCCCGCATTTCTAGAACTTATTCAAGGTGATATATGTGGGCCTATTCATCCACCATGTGGACCATTCAGATATTTTATGGTATTGATAGATGCATTTTGTAGGTGATCACATATGTGTATAAGAAGATAAACTCAGCTTAATCAAACCAGGCCAATGAAGAAGATGAAGAATAACGGAAAAATGAAGGAACCCCTCGAAGAATAACATTTTTCCCTTATATACTACTCACACATTTCCTTCACGGATCCCAAACTCAATAGCCAAGTGTACATGTCCATAATCATCATGTCTCCCACTAAAGATATTCCTAGTTTAAACTCAACAAAACCAAGGTTGAAATTCAACCTTTTCACAACCAGTTTGTCATTTTTTCTTATTTCTACAAGAACCCTCTCAATTTATAAACTTTTCAAATAAATCTCCAAAATTACTATTCCAACCTTAATTTAATGTTTCGTGATGTGATAGTTAAGGAAGAAGAAGATGAATAGTGACAGGGATAGACAATAGTAGAAAAAATAATGATGTGGTGTGCTATCTCAGATGTTGTTATGAAGTTGATGGTCGAGTGACTAAAATGTAAAATTTCTGTAACAGTAGTGATGAAATTGAAAGGATTTATTTGAGTGACCAAAATGAAAAAAGTTGGGCGAACAACCACGTAATTTTCCCTAATATATATAATACATATTTATATGTGTGTGTAATTTATATGGGTAAAAGTACCGCAAAACATTTTGTATTATATCATGGATTGCATTTTAGTCCCTCTACTAAAAAAATAAGCAAATTAGTCCTATATGTTAGATGAGTGAGTAAAATAGCCCTTTTGTTAAAATTTGGTGTTTATATATAATGTATAATAATAAATTGAGCTCTCAACCTTTATACGTTTATTCAATTTGACCCCTACTATTTTATTGGAAGTAAATTAGTAAATTTTGAAACTAATAAGGTTAAAGGATAAAAAAGACCTTAGTAGTAAATTTTTAACAAATTAATTAGGCCTTTTTAAAAATTAAAAATTAAAAAATATTAAAAAAATAAAAACCATAAAAAAGTTCTAAAATTTTGTTTTTAAAAATAACAATATTGACACAATAAAAGGCTAGTCTTGTTAATTTCAAAAAAAATTAAATAAAAGAGTAAAAATCAATTTGAGTAAATGGGTAAAGTTTAACTGTTAAAATTGTTTAAACACCAACATTATGTTTGGTTGAGTGTAATAAGAATAGATTACAGCCCAATTCAATGGGCCCACCACCAAACCAATGTTTGATTGGCTGTAATGCCATTATAGCCTTATTCAATTTAGCCTCTATTCCCACTAAACACGCTGAATAGCATTCGGTGCCTTACCCACAGAATAGACATCCAGAGTGTCTCAGTTTCAATTTTACCCTTCTCCCTTCCTCACGTCTGATGCCTCTTCTCTTTTTCGTTCTTTTTCCCATTTCCTTCCAGCCTTCTCGTTAGGGTTTAGATCGAAGAATAGGCAGTTATTGAATCCACTGCTAGAATGGAAGAATCCCATGCACATGAAAAAGGATGTGACGGTTGGTTTAGGCTTTCTTTGTCCTGACTAATCGAAGGCGTGGTAGGCTTCTTTCGTGGTAGACCAGGTCCCTTTCTCTTCTGTCTCTTCTCTAATTCTTCTTGTATTTTTTTCTTCGAGAGTGGTGCTGTGAGATCAACCACGGGTTCGATTGACCCGTCTTTTCTGAGGTGCGCCGCGTTGATAGGTCATCGTAAGAAATTTCATTTTATCATTGGTATGCCTTGTGTTTCTTGTTTTTTTGGAAGTGTGTTTTATTGTTTGCTTGTTTTATGGCTATAGGGAACCTTTGTTGAAGGAGTAAAAGAAGAAGTTGTGTTTCTGTGGTTCTTTTGTTATTTGCTTGGTTGATAGTGGTGATTTGCAGAACCATTTAGGCTGTTGATGGTATTTAGGAAAACGTATTAGTGGGCCTCTCATCGTCCGTATGTGTATGCACGAGTCATGACTGAATTTGATGCTCAGTGAACTGTAACAACCTAATTTTCAGTGGTATTGGGAATAGAGATTTGAGATCACTAAATCCGACGGGTGAGTTGAAAATTTAATAAATTAATACCTATGAGTTAAATATGAATATAAAAGCATTTTTGAATTAGTGAATTTGGTGATTTAAAAGAATTAATTAGCTAAAATGGGTCGAGAATGAGGTATCGAGACCTCGACTTCATAAACCGAGCCATAAATATTTTTAGAAATATTTATGGAGTGTTGGTGAGGTAATAATAAAATTTAGTCAGAAAATTTTGACGTTTGGGTGGTTAATTAAATAAAAAGAACTAAATTGAAAAATGTGTAAAAGTTGCTAAAATGATTAAATAGCTCAATTGTCAAATGAGGAAGGACCTAAAGTGCAAATAAGCCCAAAGGAGATATTTTGAGCGGCAATAGCTGAGAAAAGCCAGGAAATGGGTGAAATAAGGGCAAAATTAGAAAATTGCCAAAATTGGCTAAATAAAAATGGGACTAAATTGGAATATCTAGAATTCTCTTCATTTCTCTTCATATTCATCAGCTGAAAAACAGCCAAGGAGGAGGGTTCAAGTTGGTTTTCATACTCCAGCTTCATGTAAGTTTAATTCTTGCTTTCTCCTTGAAATTTTTATGTTTTTGGACTTTTACAATTGGGTCCAACTTATTATTTCATTAGTTTTTGATTCCATGGCTAATTTTTGAAGTTGTTATGGATGAGTGTTGGAAATATATGATGATTTGGCATGGAATTAGAGTTTTAAATTGTTTATATGTTGATTTTACTGAAAGAATTGAATAGAAAGTGAATGTTTGGGACCTAAGTGTAAAAGAGTTTGAAGTTAGAGTTTTATGTGGAAATTCTGAATTTTAATAGTTATGAAATAACTTATAATGTCTAGTAAAAGTATTAATTGAGAAAATTATCTTAATTTAGGGGTTAATTGAGCAAGGACTGAATTGTATGAATTGTGAAATTTGGGGCAAAATGGAAATTAACATTTTGCACTACAACTGTTTTGGACAGCAGCAGTAGTCTAACTTTGAAAAATCACCAAAAATTGTAGAAATGGAATTATAGGATGAATAAAATATGAAATTAAAGCTTATTGAGTCTAGTTTCTTATACAATAAATTATGTAAGCAATGGAATTGTAAATCATGAGATATGATAAATTTTGTGAGATAAGATCAGAATGATTTCGGGTTCCCCTGTTCTAACTTTGTAAAATCATAAAAAAATGGATAAAAATAATTATGGGATTAAATTTATATGGTTAGAATCCTTAATGGGTCTATTTTCAATAGAAACAAACGGGAACATCATTCGAATTCTGTAAGAGGAGATAATTAATTTTTAGTGAAGAACGGTCGGAACTGTCAGACATCAGAACAGGGGAGACTTCAATGAATAAAATGTATTAATTGGCCCAGCCAAAAATTATGAAATTTTTATGGTAATAAGATATGTGAGTCTAGTTTCAGGAAAAATTAGCGGATCTTAATTTGGAGTTCCTTAGCTTCAGATATAAATAATTTAGTGACTATGACACAGATGGACAGCTTGAATATTCACCTAAGTAGATAGTGAAAATTATGGATAATGTTACCTACAAATATGTTGTTTATACTAAGGATGTGGATGGAGAGGAGGAGGAGGAAAATATACAAAAATATATGAATGACTCGTGTATAAATTGATCACATGCCTGATTACAATCGATAAGTGTTGGATTAGAAATGTTATAATGTTTTATTTGAAATATTTATTATGAAATTATAATTATTGTTATAATACAAAAATTGAACTTGTGAGTCTATATGACTAAATTTTAGTGATTATTTGTTAATTTTATGAATTTCATGATGTGTTATTTCATATGTATTGATGATAAAACCGTGAATAATGTAAAAGCATGAAAATTGAATAAATGATCAAATTGAGCATTTTGAGTTCGATGACAAGATGAATTGAAGGAAAAGACCATGGTTGGACCATGGCAACAAGTGATAAGTGATAGCTTCGGCTACACTTATCCGATCAAGGACAAGTGAAAGTGATAAGTGATAGCTTGGCTGCACTTATCCGATCAATGACAAATGAAAAGTGAAAAGTGGTAGCTCCGCTACCTAATCGATGAAAAGTGGTAGCTTTCGCACACCGATCGATGAAAAGTGGTAGCTTACGCACCGATCAGTGAAAAGTGGTAGCTCCGGCACCGATCGAGTGAAAAGTGGTAGCTCCGGCCACCGATCGATGAATAGTGGTAGCTTCGGCTACAAGTGACAAGTGACAAGTGATTTCGTATAAGACCATATACGGGATATGGCATCGGTGTGATATATGCTATCAGATAAGACCATATCCGGGATATGGCATCGGTGAGATATGTGATTCGTGTAAGACCATAGCTGGGCTATGGCATCGATATGTGATATGTGATTACGTGTAAGACCATATTTGGGCTATGGCATCGATATATGAATATGTGTAAGACCATATTTGGGCTATGGCATCATTATGTGAAGATGTGTAAGACCATAGTTGAACTATGGCATCGAGAAAACGAAGTACTCAATTCCGTAAGACGTTCACTAATTTGACAACGTTTGGTAAGTGTTACATGGAATTATGTGATACAAGGAAGTACGAGTTGATAAGATACAAGTATAGAACTTGGTTGATAAATTAATTCATTTGTGATTATATAATTGCTCATCTTGAATGTACTTGTCCATGTGTATTGATAATTCAAATGTTTTAATGAATAAAGTTTTCGCATGGAATAAATTGAACACGAGACAAATAATCATGAAATTGAACTCAAATTCATGAAAATGATGATTATTGATATATGGAGACATGAGACATTGATATATGAATATGGAAAATGTTTGATAAATGTGTTTATTTATAATTATGGAATTATATACCTCATGTGTACTATTTTCATAAAGATGATATTTCAAATACTTTGGTTATTTAAGTTTAAATATGAAATAGTATGAAATCAAGATAAATCATTATGAAAACATATTTAGACTACAGAGAGATATGGCTGATATATGTTGTATGATTACATAACGTGAAATTGTGTATATATATGAGAAATTTAATGAGAATTGAGCCCATACACGTTTCTTGTTATTTATATGAAGTGTACGATTGACAAGGGTGATAAAATTATAAACAGAGAGTTACACGGGTAGAAAACACGGACATGTGACTCTCCAAAGTGTGAAAATTTTTTAAGTGTTGCAAAAGTTTCATATGTTTACGGTTTGGTCCCGAACCACCCTGAATGTATGTTTTGGGCCTCGTAGGCCCATATAAGGGACGTTAAACATATGTATGAAAGTTTTTAATTTAGAAGAAATTTTATGGCTGATTTTTACATGATTGATCATATTAAGTTCGATAATGCCCCGTACCCTATTCTAGGCTTGAAATACGGGTAGGGGGTGTTACATGAACAGTGATAATTTGATTGGACTAGATAATGGTTGTTCATTGAATTTAGGCAATTGGGGCTTTTTTTTTGTTTCATATACATTTTTCATGTGTACATGTATGATGTATTTTCTGAAGGCTACATGCTTTCATCTGTGCGTGTAAGAATACCTGTATTTGCTTTGTTTATTAGCAAATGGATAGCGTTGAGGATTGGGTTTATGTTAGAATAGTTCAATAGTTTCAAATTTTGGTTATTGTTACTGTAACCATATTCATCCCTAAAGTTTCAACCTTTCAGGAATTTGAATTAGGGTTTTCATATTTCCCAAAATTATCTGAAAAAGGAAAATGAACTTGGGGGATTTGCACAAGGTCTGGGAAATCAAAGCATTGAAAAGGAAACCTGAAGAAGAAGAAGCCAAAAAATCTTAGAGAAAATAGCCAAACAAGTTCAACCCATTATGCGTAAGCATAAATGGAGGGTCAAGCTCCTCTCAGAATTCTGGTATCTTTATCAATTTTATTCATTTTTGTATCTTTTATTCTGCTAAAGAGAATGATTTTTTTATTCAATTGTGCTAAATTCTTTTTCTTCAATTATGATTGATGGAAGAATGGATATTTACGGTTATACTGTTGAAATTCAAGCGCTTTTCTTTTATGGCATTGAGATGTGTTTTATCAATGCTGAAGCATGATGACGAAGGCAAATAATGCATTGAAAGAATTGTGAAGTGTTTGCATGCTTTGAGTTATCATACTAGGAGTTACTTTGGCTTAACTTTAAAAAATTATACTGAATTTAGTTTTGATTTTTTTTTTTCATATTGATCGTCCGAATAATCCAGCTTTGCTTAAGCTGAATGTGGGAGCTGGCTTCCACGTGAAGTTAAGGCTACGAAGACCGAATCGGGATTGGGATTTTTATCCCTTCGATCAAGTTCTTGATACAATGCTTCTCGAGCTTTGCCATAATGCTCATGGTCCTCATAATGCTAGTTTTTACAAGATCTGGGATGAGCTCAGAAAGGTCTATTTCTATTCTTTTAGATAGTCCCTAATCATCATTTTCCAGTGCCAAATGCTATTTCATGGATAGTTCATGTCTATATTACTAATTTTCCTGTTAAGACTTGTTTAAGTTCGTGCTATTGTGTTAGAACTATATAATCCCATCAAATGAAAGATTTTGGCGTGTGAGGATCAAATCATTAAGAAAGCATTATTAGGTGTGACTGGAAGTTCTCATGATGTGCCTATATATAGATTCACGATTAAACATTATCTATGTAGAAAAGGGAGAGCTTATGTTAGTTGAATAATTTGATTATTGATTACAATGTATTTGAGCCCTATGTTAGTTTTAATCCATTTGGGATGCATGTCTTACTTGGAAAATTGGACTAATCTTTACTCAATCAGTGTTCCTTATGCATTTTTCCTCATTGTTGTCTATTTACTTGTGTTTCTGGAATTATTACAATTAAATAGGGGTTAGTTAAGGTTTTAATAAATACACCTTTATTTTTATCTTAGGTATCCTAAAGATCTTGTATATGAAGATAATTTGGAGAATCTATATTTAAGTAGCACATGCTGGTTTTAATGTCTTTGTATATTTTTCCTTGTTATATCCATGTAGGAATGTGATGAGCTCATGTCAAAAGGAATAAGCGCATTGTGGAAGGGTTTGATCTTCTTGGGAGGCGCTTGGGTGGATTTTCCGACAACCTTCACTCTCATCTTTTTCGATCACAAGTTAGTGCTGCAGCAGAACAGAGCACGCTTGGGGTCTCTGTTACCTTTTGGACCTAAACGTCTTGGTGGTGACAACACTATTAGGGATGCGCTTAATCCTATACAAGCAGCTGCAATGGCTGCTGAAAGGAGAAATATTTATATATATATTTTTAATGCCCGTTCTTGGAAACTTACTTTGCATATCATTGATGTGAAAACATTGCAGCCATTAGCCCCAATATGCAAGCTTTGCTGCACGGAAAGGCCCAAAGACTTTGGCACCAAGTACAAATTTTGGTCCTGCAAGTTTTGCACATTGGAAAATAGTGTAAAATTGGATAAATGCTCAGCATGTGACCAATGGAGATATTCACATGGTGCTCCTATATCAACTCCAGCTCCCAATATTGGCACATGAGAAGTAATATCTCATCAATGCCAATTTGCTTCATCTTATTCAAGTCGGTTGATTTTTCCTTGTTACTGCTCGTGTTACAAATGATAGGGAGTATTTTCAACAGTTTTGGTTGCTTATTACAATGCCTTTTTTTGTCTTGGCAGCCCTTTTTTTATTTATCTTTTGGATGCTATTAAAATGTCTATTGATTAGAGTGATGAGGGGCGGATCTGGGTAGAATCACATTTTGGGGCAAACCGATGATGTTATTTCGTAATCTTTTCAATGTAAATACCAGCTCCTACCATAAACTCATTTGTTGTCTTATTCATTTACAGTTTCTCTTTTCTTCCCCCTTTTTTTTGGTGGCTGAATTAAATATGAGAACTATGGGAAACTGAATAGAATATTTAAGGATATCAAGTTATCTCATTAACGCATTACTTTAACCTAGGGATGGATTGCAAAACCTCTGCACATTCAATCATGTCCTTCTACAATGGCGATTTTTAGAGAAAAAATATTGTAGTATTCCAATCTTATAGTGAATGATTTCTAGAGAAAAATATTGTATTATCTCATTAACGATTCTAGAGAAAAAATATTGTAGTATTTCAATCTTGAAAATTATTCGAGGAACATTCCCAAGAACATATGAATATTATGTTTGGATGTGAAATATAATTCTCAAGTTATTTATTACTTTTTATATTTTATTTTTTATTGTAGAATAATCAAATTATTTGTTTCACTAATGATATTAGCACATTATGTAGTGCAGTTTAAAAATAATAAAGTATATTATATATTATTTTTATAGTATTATATATTATGATTTTTTAATTCATATAATAATTACATTAAGAATTTTATTAAATTATATATTATTTTATTAAATTATATTTAGTAATAATTCTGCTAAGGGTATTCTGATCATTTTAGTTTTTTTTTCTTATTCTATTACAACATCATTCTATTCAACCAAACACAAGAATACTATTACAGTTCTATTCCATTCCATTCAATCAAACAGTTAAATTACTGATTACAGCTCTATTCCATTACAATTTTATTCAATTACAGCTCTATTTCATTACAGTAAAGCAAATGTAATGCAAATTTTAAGGATGAAATTGTTTTACTTGCTAAGAGTTAATTATTATTTTTTCAGTAAAGAATAATAACTTTTACCTATTTATATGATTTGGACATGATATTAACCGGGATTGATTTAACATGTACAATTCTTACTTAAATATATGTGGGAAGACAATGTAGTATGGTCTCCCAGTCCCATGTTCATGTCCTACTTGTAGTATTATATCTGAATATCTAACTCGTTTCAGGACCAATGATTCATCATTATTGTCTTTCCATTAAAGAAATGAATTTCCAACCTCCAGTGATGGCCATTTTTTATTGAACAGAAAAAAGAAAAAGAAAGAGCCATTTGGAGTGCTTTATCAAAAAAGGAAAACAACTTATTAATCATTGATCTATGGGGGAAAGTTAACAAAATCTCAAGTTAAAAATGGAAATATCAGTTGGATTAACAATGGAATAAAGTGGCCTTAAAATGATACTTCTTAAACCGGTACCGCTCTCTTTCGGTCTGGGTATCGTCCCTCTCTTCAGGCTTTACTTTTCGAGAAGCTTTGACCCAAACCCTTTTCCTTTCTCCTACATTCTTAAACACAGGTTTCATACTTTGGGTCACTTTCCCTTTTTATTGTTCCTTTTTTGTACACAATAAATCCACCATTTGATTGCTATTTGTGATTTTGTTTTTTGTTGTTTAGGGGTTATAATAAAAGAAGGAAGCTATGTGGGCTGTTTCAAGGCGAAGAGTTTCTTCTTCTTCAGTTAGTTTTAATTACTTTCTTTCTCTCTTTATTCAACTACTAATATTCTCTGAGATTTTCTATTTTTATATCTATTCGGTACTTATATTTTTATTAAAATTTTGTGTGTTTTTTAATGGTGGTTTCAGGTTTTAGGCCAATCATTTCGAAATGCTCGACCTTCACGTTGTTACAGTTCTTCCTCAAATGAGGTCAAGCTTCAACTTAAACATTGTTGATTTGTATGATTTGTATCACATTACCATGCTTGATTCTGCTATCAAATCATTTCTATTTATGGCTTCTTCTTTATTTAGTATTTGTTTATGCTTTTATAGGCCTATGCAAAGACTTTAGTTTCTAGAAAAGGGACATCACAAGTTGCAGGGATTGTGGGTTCTCTAGGTAATTGGAAATTAAACAACATCCATCCTTTTCCTTGTAAAAGGAAAAACCAAATATGCATCCATGCTCCTTTCATTTATATGGGTTCATGTGTTTACAGGGTTTCCAGTTGGCTCCAGGCCTCTAAGGTTTGTTTGTCATATCTTCTTTCTCTATTTGTCACTGGGTTTTGCATGTTGAAACAATTTCCATTTTTGTTTATGATAGTTTAAGTTGAAGTTTGCTTCCTCTCCTTAGATTTTAAACTGACTGGAAAGAAGTTTCCCTATGAAATATTAGAAGTAAACACACGCATGCATGAAGTAACTTGTAATAAATTAATAAAATAAACACTGATTATCTCCTACCATATCAAATTTTGTCCTTTTGTTTCAAGTCTTATCATATTTTTCCTCCAAAATTTTCTGTAATTTACAGGGACGTTATTTCATTTGTTCAAAGATATCCTCCAATATTTGTCCACACTAGGTCATTTTCTGCTGATGGTGGTAACGTATTCTCGTAATTCCTTCATGATTTTCTTTTTCTTCTTTTCAAAAATCAGTTTATGTTCTGATCCTAAACTCAAATGCCCTTTCTTGGCTATGAAGGTGAACTTGTTGATGCTGTTATTCCTTTCATGGGGGAATCCATCACTGATGGAACTCTAGCAAGTTTTTTGAAGCGTATGTTGTGCAAGTGGCTACTATTGAACTTCCTTTTTCATTTTTCTTTTCATCGTGACACTATATTTTGTTTCAAAGGATGCAAATTATGCACAAATTGTTTTTTAAATGAAACTTAGGCATCTTGGATGATGCATGTTAAAGCACTAATTCATCTTATATTTTGTGATTTGGGAGCAGATCCTGGTGATCGCGTAGAGGTAGATGAGCCAATTGCACAAATAGAAACTGATAAGGTACCTTTTAGCTAGGTGACATTCTTTCTAACCATCTATACCCTTAGTTTTGACGTTACATAGTCTGCAACCATGAGATGTGTTGTGGTGGTTGCTCGCCTCATCCCTTAACCATGTGGTCGGGGGTTCGATCCCTGCTCATAGGAATGAAGCACATTTCACGACCAGCCATTTGCCTCTTCGGAGAGCACCCATGGTGAGGGGATTAGTCACTGCTGCCGGTGGTGAATACCCTGGTTACGACCCCCCCCCCCAACAAAAAAAAAGACATTTCACTGTTTGCATTAACTGCAAACATGATTCTCCTTATCTATTCTGAATAAATAAGACTTTTACCCCTTATATGATATGAATAGGTGACGATTGATGTGAGTAGTCCTGAAGCTGGTGTAATTGAACAGGTAAATATCAGATAGGTCCCAAGCTTGTCCATTTTTTTGGAAAACTTAATACTTGGTATGATCTTAAACTAATGGTTATCTATTTTCAGCTGGTAGCCAAAGTAGGTGACACTGTGGAGCCAGGTACGAAGATAGCTGTCATTTCAAAATCTGGCGGTGTAACTCATGTTGCTCCATCAGAAGACAAGCCTAGCAAGGAAGCCTCTGAGCCCTCTCCTGCAAAAGCAAAGAAAGTAGAGACGAAGAAGCCTAAAGCAGAAACTCCACCCAGCAAAGAAAAGCCTACAGCACCTTCTCTGCCTCCTCCCAAACCTTCAGCCAAGGAACCTCAACTTCCTCCTAAAGAGAGGGAGAGAAGAGTTAGTATCATAGCGCTCTTTTTTTTTTCTACATATATACTTCTTTAGATAAGCATAGAATGTTTTCTAACCGTTTCTTTTTGCTGTCTATGGTTCATATCATCAAAAGGAAATTTTGTTGTTAATATAACATGTGATTTATATAATTTCAGGTACCTATGACTAGACTTAGAAAACGTGTTGCAACACGTTTGAAGGACTCTCAAAACACTTTCGCAATGTTGACAACATTCAATGAAGTTGATATGTAACTGCCACCCCTTCTTATAGTAATGTTGTAGAATGTGAATTGCTGTTCTTCTCTGTTGCTAACTTTTTGTTCTTTCAGTCCTTATGATTCACCAAGACATAGAATCTAAGCTGTTTGGCTTAGACTAATCTTTTGGTCATGTTTCAAAATGGATACGCATCTCTTATTGTGATATTATACATTCACAAGTTTCTCATGTAATTTTAAGCCGGTAATGACTTAGTTTTGCATATTTTCCCCTCTCCTTTGACATACATTTCCAGGACCAGTTTGATGAAGCTCCGTTCTGACTATAAGGATGCTTTTTTCGAGAAACATGGAGTAAAGTTGGGACTTATGTCGGGATTTGTAAAGGTAACACTCACCAAAACCTAAAGATGCATGTGCGTTTGTGTCTGTGTATAAATATACAATCTTCATTTAAAATGTCTTATCTCCTTTCAGGCAGCTGTTAGCGCTCTTCAGAATCAACCAATTGTCAATGCTGTAATTGATGGGGATGACATAATATATAGAGATTACATTGATATCAGTATTGCTGTTGGTACTCCAAAGGTCTGTCAGTTTCTCTCACTCTATGTAAAATGATTTGGCAATGTAGTTATCAGACACCATTTATTCCTTCAAAGTTCCATCTGAAGATAATATCTAGCTTCTTTGGGGCATCTGAAGCCTTAAATATGGTAAAAGAAATACTTGTTTAAGGAAACGATTATTGTGAAAGTTGAATTCTATACAAACTAATAAGAACTTGAGTTTGTAGATTCATGGTTTACTTAGCACTCACCTTAAAGGTCAAACTGGGGCTAGATTGCTTGAGGTTGTAATATATGCATTGGGATCATTCACTTCCATTCTAATTTGATATGCCATTGCTAATTGATGCCATTTTGTGCTTGTGTTTTCAGATAAAAATAGTAGCTAGATTCCAAAGTACACCATTTTCTGTTATTTACGTCTGTATGTACTAATGCAAATGCGATAGGTTGTTTGCTCACCACTCTTTATCTGAACTTCCCACTTTGCTGAGTGGAGGTATTCTTTAAGATGCTGCATAATTGAGATTTTGTCAATTGTCGTATCATCATTGAGATCTCGGGAGTGGATGCTCCTTATGATCTCTAAATTTTGTCATCTCCTTAAATGATAGTTTTTCTTTTGTTTTCCTAGTCTAGCAAATTAAGATTTGTTAAGGAATACTCTTCTTTCAATTTATCATTGTCAATAGTCTCTGCCTGCACACTGCACCACCTTTTTCATCATAAATGTGCTAAAGTCCTCAACTGTGTTTTGGTTTCCAGTTCTCCATCTATATCTGAAATTGCATTACTTTCGCTGACTTTTTTCCAGGGCCTTGTAGTTCCAGTAATCCGAAATGCTGACAGAATGAACTTTGCTGAAATCGAGAAAGGGATAAACATCCTTGCTAAGAAGGCAAATGATGGGTCTTTATCAATTGATGAGATGGCTGGGGGCTCATTCACAATATCCAATGGTGGTGTTTATGGAAGCCTCTTAAGTACTCCAATTATTAATCCCCCTCAGGTGAGATGCTTTACAGTCAATTTACTCCTCCTCCTCCTCTCCCCCATGTCTCATTCGGATGAACTTTTAATGTATAACAAGTGAAGCTTTGTTTTCTGGGAAATAAGCTGATTATCCATGTTTAATGCATTTTTTACCACACATTCATGGCTTTGCATTCACAAGTAAATATGCTAGATCCGATATCTTTCTTCCATGTTCTCTTTTTACTAACAGTTGTTTGTTCTTTCTTTGTAAGTCTGCTATTCTGGGAATGCACTCCATTGTTAGCCGTCCAATGGTTGTCAGTGGAGAAGTTATTCCAAGGCCAATGATGTACATTGCACTGACATATGACCATCGACTGATTGATGGAAGGGAAGCAGTATTCTTCTTGCGTCACATTAAAGATGTCGTGGAGGATCCACGGAGACTGCTGCTCGATGTATAAGGAAACCATATAAACAACAGTCTATTTATAGCCTGGATATGGCACACATTTTCTTGGGTGTAGAATAAATAGCAACTGAGATTTCCAGGGCTCTTATATTTGCATTTTCTTGGTGTGCCATAACATTTTCCCATTGTATCTGTTAAAAGGCCTATGGTGGTCGATCATCTGCTCCAAAATAAAGCATTCCTTCGTTTTTTATTGATATCATTCTAGTTAAATGGAGGAAACAAGCAATGGAGTCATTCAATGACTAATCTTCCAAATAGTTGAAGGTGAACTCTTCTTTATAAAAAGGAACACATTTTCTTTTGAGAGAAACAAAGTACTTACCAATTTCAATGAAACTGTTAATTAGTAAAATAATCACATGAATTTTTCGATTTAAATAAATCAGAGCCACCAACCAACCAACCAAGAATAGCTTGGGTAAAAAACCCTTTTTAACAGCTAATAGTTGACCCCGCCAACACAGATCTCACCAACTCCCCATTTTATTCCTTTTTAGTGGTAGATTAGTATCTCCATACTATAGTGATCTCTCAACTACATGGGTCCCCCTTATCTGAGACACTAATCCAATGTATTCGTTTCTAAATTCAGTTCAATTACGGTCCAGTTACATTAGACCTTGTTGGCACTGTAACAGAGACAGACAATTTTAACCTCGGACAAAATCAGCAACATGCCTTAGATTCCTTGTCATGACAGCCGTTAGATGAAGTTGAGTAAGACATGCAGAGAAAGGAGACAAGGATTTGGGAAGTGGTGAAATAGCTCTAAAGCCCTTTAAGCACCACTCGCTGAAGATTTGGTTTTTATTTTTTGGATTTGGCAGAGAAACCCCCTCCTCCACTCACTCCTGTGCTACCAACCACTTTCCTCATTTTTTTTTAAGTACCCAAAATAATATTTTTACATCTAATTTCTTTGGCGCATATATAAAAGGCTATCCTTTTTTACTTTCATCTTTTGGCCCAGCGTTGGCAGAGGAATGCTCTTTTGTGCTCTCTGAATTGCTCTCTTTTTGAAGAACGCAAACAAGGGTTCTGTGTAAGCCTTTTCACTCTCTTATTCTTTTTCTCTGACTGCATTTGTAGCTTGACGTTGCCTTTGTGATTATGTGACAAACGGGATTGAGATCTCGATAGCGTGATAGCATTGGTTTCTTTTCTTGATTTGCTAAATACCCTTTTCAGTTTTGATCATTTGCATCTCAAAAACTGTGGTATAATGTCGTGGTTTTCATTGTATATTGTCGGATGGTCGGATTATTTGGTGAATGTCTCTATTGGATACTTCAGTGCTGATTTTAGATCGTATTGGGTTATCATCTGTCAACAAATGCCTTTGATGCTTTTCTTGGGAATATGGTGTTGGATTGTAACATTAAGATTGAATGGATTCGTTAGATTATGGCATTATGCGTATGATTTAGAAGCCAACAAATATTTTCAATAAATGGATGTGTTGTTTAACCCCATATAGGCTCAATGCTGTTAAAAATCACTTCTCCCCTTTAAATTTGAATGCTCCTAAAAATCTTTGTAGTGGCAAGTGAATGCTGTTCTTAGTAGTACAATATTGTCTTGTTTCTGAGAATTTACTCTTCATCAGATATTTCAACTTTAGAAGATGAGGGGAAGTCTTTGGCAACTTGGGCAATCGATTACTCGTCATCTTTCACAGGCTGACAAGAAGGCTGTAGCACGTCGGTACTTTGCTTCAGAGGCAGATCTGAAGAAAACTGTTCTTTATGATTTCCATGTTACTCATGGTGGGAAGATGGTCCCATTCGCGGGATGGAGCATGCCCATTCAGTACAAGGACTCGATCATGGACTCAACTGTGAATTGCAGGGAGAATGGTGGACTGTTTGATGTATCCCATATGTGTGGGCTGAGCCTTAAGGGAAAGGACTCTGTTTCATTCCTTGAAAAGCTCGTCATTGCTGATGTAGCTGGCCTTGCCCCCGGAACTGGAACTCTAACTGTTTTTACAAATGAGAAAGGAGGGGCAATCGATGATTCTGTGATTACTAAAGTGAAAGATGATCACATATACCTGGTTGTGAATGCAGGCTGCAGGGATAAGGATCTGGCTCACATTGAAGAGCATATGAAAGCATTCAAGGCCAAAGGTGGTGATGTCTCGTGGCACATCCATGATGAGAGATCTCTTCTAGCTCTCCAGGTAATTACTACACCCTTTCGATTTATAGGTCTCCATATTTGATTCTATTGCGGATTCATTTGTTTTGCTTCATGCAATTTGCCAGTGATTGTTGAGCCAAACATGCATGCTTTTCATACTTTCTTGAGTTGTAGTCCACACAAATGTTCTCCTTTTATTCTTGAATAATTTGGTCAACTAGCACAGATTTGCAGGTTAGTGAAGAAATGACTTTCCTTTAGCATTTGAACAATTTTGAAACATATTTTTCTATTACAGGGTCCTCTTGCTGCCCCAGTTCTTCAACATCTGACAAAGGATGATTTGAGTAAGATATATTTTGGGGAATTCCGAATATTGGATATCAACGGTGCAACATGTTTTCTCACTCGGACAGGGTAATCTTCAATTTTGTTTCCTTCATATTCCAATAGTACTGGCTTGGTTGGCAGGTTGAATGTTATCATATCTTGGGATGCTATGGAGGATAACTGATAAAGTTGTCTCTTATCTATCTATTTTTCAGGTACACCGGTGAGGATGGATTTGAAATCTCAGTTCCTTCAGAAAATGCTCTGGATCTTGCCAAAGCAATCTTGGAGAAATCGGAAGGAAAGGTAAGGTTGACAGGACTTGGAGCTCGAGACAGTCTCCGACTCGAAGCTGGCCTATGTTTATATGGTAATGACATGGAACAACACATTTCACCAGTCGAAGCTGGATTGACATGGGCCATAGGGAAGAGGAGAAGAGCAGAAGGTGGATTCTTAGGAGCTGAGGTAATCCTGAAACAACTGGCAGAGGGTCCGTCGATCAGGAGAGTCGGCTTCACCTCCACCGGCCCACCTCCAAGATCTCACAGTGAGATTCAGGACGAGAAAGGGAACAACATTGGTGAAATCACCAGCGGAGGATTTAGCCCCTGCCTGAAGAAGAACATAGCAATGGGATATGTGAAATCTGGATTACACAAGGCAGGCACCAAAGCTAAGATTTTGGTAAGAGGAAAGGCCTATGATGGAGTTGTCACAAAAATGCCTTTTGTACCCACAAAATATTACAAGCCATCCTAAGATGGAATTTACGCTTTCAGCTTCTCAGTTTTCCTGCGTTGTTTCATCTGCAATCAAATGCCAATGCCCTGTTTCTCTTTTAACTGACATGACATTACATGAACATGCTGTTGTTTATTGCTTGTATTCTGTTCAATTCCAATTTCTCGAATAATGATAATGAATTTTATATATAAGTAAGAAAGGGAAAGCTTGAAATCTGGCAAAGTTTCATAATGGCTTGGCATTTTCTTTATCGAGGTTTTATCTTTTACCCTGTCTAAGTGACTTGGACTGTCTAAACAGGTAGAACCGCAATAAATTAAGGAATTTATGCAGTCTTATTCAAGTGATAGAAAGCTTTTCATCAATGATTGAAGTCCCTTTTAATTCAAGTGATAGAAAGCTTTTCAACAATGATTGAAGTCCCTTTTAGATGGATGGAATGTTTATTTGTAATTAGTATAAAAATAGAAATAACTGTAAAATTAAATATTATACACCGCAATAATGATAAATACCCATCCAAACCAAAGAAGCCCTTAAATCTCATTGAGACTGAGGTCGAGTCAGATTATGCACAAAACATGTTTGTTTGAAGAAAAGATTCATGGGATAGGCATGAATATGATGATGATTCTAAAAAACGACGGCGGATAGGGGGAACGTCGCTATATTTGGTTGCTTGTGACAAATTAATAAGTTGTGGGTGTTGACGTGCATCTCTAGGCAATAAAAATCTTGTTATTTGAGGACTCCAAATAATTCACGTAAAATGCTTTTAAAATTTCGTTTTAAATTTCCTTCAAACAACTGAATCTCTGGGAACCATTCAAATATCAAGTGGGGTTAAGCTTTAGCCCATTTCCAAGATTCTTCCTTTTTACGTTTTCTTCAATTATTCTTAATTTCAACCCTTCTCTCCAACACAAAATCCTCCAAGGTAATATACTAATTTTCTTTTCTTTTCTTTTCAGTTTAATGAACACACTTCTTTGATCATCTGTATCCTCTCTTTGGTTTCAATTTAATTTTTCTAAGCGCTTTAATCAAGAAAGAAAATAATCGCTTAGTGATGATGAGATGGGTTTTTTCTTTTCTCCAAGTTATAAAATTCCTCTTAATTTGCAATCATCTTATTTGTTCTTGTTTTATTTCCTCTTTTGAAGGCTATAAACGTAGGATGGTTCCATGATGTTGGTGGTAAATCCTCCGGGAACAATCAACCAAACCCAGACATTTCTGGGCAATACTCTTCTTCATTCTAAACTACCTGGTGTTTCAAAGCCTGCAATTCACCATAGCTTACCAGGGATTCACTCTAATAATGTAGTTCATATTCATAGTTCATTGCCTTCATGGAAAGATTCCAGTAAGCTTACAACCTATCTTGTATCACATCGAGTTGCTCCAAAGAGATGGCTGGTTAGGATTTTATTGAACCTGAACTCTTCCATTTTACTTTGTTTTTTAGAAATAAAATTGTGTGTTTTCATGTTTTGACTATGATTTTTTTAACTGTAGTGTCAATCACATGGTTCTGCTTCATCCGATGATGAGTATAGATCGTCGCGAAATATAGCAATCAGCTTGTTTAGGCGGTACAGGAATGTCATCGATCGTGGAGGAGGTGACAACCTAAAAGTATATTCATTGATTTACTTGCTTGCTTGATCTGCTCTTTGTTCAAACGATTTTACCCATATATGTTAGCCTTTCTTCATGTAATACTATTGGACTGATGTTGTATCTCAGGAGTTCATTAGTGCTGGGGTGAATGCATATGCATTGGGCTGCACTGATGAAGGATTGCGGAAAGAACTGATTGCCATGAAGGAATCCGGTATTGAAATCGATGTAATGCATAGTTATGGCGGAAGCACCAGTGTAAAATCCAAGATTTGTGCAGAGGAGGTCAGTGATGATCTTACATATTTTAGCTCTTACTTTTGTTCAAGAGATCCTTTAGTTTTACCAGCGATATTCCATAACTTAGCTGCGGTACATTCATTTCTCTGAAGCACTATAAACCTATGTTGCTCCATCTCTTCATTTCTGAATAAGTATTTGCATCTGACACCTAATCCAACACATTTTTTTATATTGGTTTGTGATATAATCCTCTAAGAGCCCTCCAAGTACATGAAAAAACTAAACCGACCCTATATTTTTGCTGAAGGAAAATATTCTTTCTGACTATGCAGGTTAATGAGTGTATTTTATGGCTTAGCATTATATTCATCACCATATTGTGTACACCACAACCAACTATAGTCCGATGGTCATCTACACCACCAGTATCAGATGATGTCTTGCATCAATGGAAGGGCTTTTGCGCTCTCATAGCAAATGCATACTTCATAAGAGGAATGGCATGGTGAGATATGCTTTTAGCAATGCCGGTTGAAAAAAAACCCTAACCACCATTTTTTTTAAATGTTAGACTTTTGTCTTTTATGCATTGTTTTAAAAGAAAGAAATGCTGTTATTTCTTTGATTATCCTAGAATCTGCTGTTTCGATATATTTAGACAGTAGCGACTGAAAGATGGATTGTTGTTTTTGCCAAAGGCTTCCAGTGAAAACTCTCCAGCTCGAACAAATGGCAGTGGTCGGACATGCAGAAGAGCCTTCAGTTGTTGCTAGCCGAATGCGGTTAGTTTTTAGCACACTTGAGGTGAGTGAATTGTTGTTGAGATGGATGATATGACCCAGGACTTTGAGCTGCCGTGGGATTTCAAACGATTAGAATCTACGTAGCTGAATAAGTTTTGATGATGATTATTGTTGAGGGGAAAAATGATTCCACATTGATGAAATAAGGATTTGATTGTGGCTTTTTTAAAGCAAGAATCACCCTTCCCCTGTAGAACAAAACAGTGAGGACAGTTTTCAAATCTTTGAAACGAACAATACCTTGACAATGCTATTCTTTTTGGGCAAAACTGTGAAGACAATATTTAAGGGGGCAAAAAACTCATAGCAAGCACCAGGAATATCCTTACATTAACAATTATAGATCTTTAAGTTGAACATATATGATAGATTCTGATTGTTTTTAATGGCTGTTGCAGGTAGTTAGTCCACAGTGGCCAAGAGTGTAACCAAGTAATTCAACGGTGTCATGATCCGATTTTCTCAGGATCATATGTAGGAGCAGTGGTTCCTTGTATATTAATAATGTAAGAACATACGACACTCTGTGTCTGCTTGTATAATCTTGTGTTCATTACCCGTATTATAAATTTAATTTTCCAAACCCATGTAGTTATCTTCTTGAGAAGTGGATTTGATGATTTTGACAATTTATACCTAATACAGGAACTAGGAAAAGTAGTAGAAGGAATGGTGAATGTAACACCAAAGAGTTGATAAACAAAAATAAGTAGAAAGCGACATTTTTTATTTCCATAGGAATCTCAACTCTCAGTACTTGATTCATAGTAGAAAATAAAGAAAGAATAGGGTGTTGTGACTTAAGGCACAAGGTTGATACCTCCCAACCAGTACGGCGATAAAATTGGTGATGGGAATTTAGATGTATGTTTGGTTTAGGGATGGCCATTATTATTATTTGAGTCTTTACCTCCGCCTGTTCCCATGCCAAAACCAAATCCAATGCCCATTCCCATTCCCATCCCCATTCCAAATCCCATGTTCATGCCTTTCTTATCACCATTTGAACCCCCTCCGAAGCCCATCCCTTCTCCTCCTCCACTTCCACCTCCGCCTCCACCTCCACTCGAACCACCTCCTCCCCCCCCTCCTCCACCACCAGCTCCCCCTCCAATGCCTGTTATACCAATGCCACCACCAGCACCATAACCATTACCATTGCCATATCCTCCACTAGAACCTCCACCACCCCCCCCACCACCACCACCTCCACCTCCCACCTCTCCGCCTATGCCTGCTCCTTCTCCAAAACCACTACCATGACCAAACCCTTCCCCAGAACTACCATAACCATTGCCACCTCCTCCACCTTCACCTCCACCTCCACCTCCTCCACTAGTCCCAACTCCCATACCAGCACCATATCCACTACCATGACCAGACCCTCCATTAGCCCCACCTCCACCACCTCCTCCTCCCCCACCACCACCAACACCCCCTCCGCTGCCAACACCAACACCACCACCACCACCTTCACCATAACCATTACCATGGCCATATCCTCCATTAGAACCTTTACCACCTCCACCCCCACCTCCCCCTCCACCACCAACACCACCACCTCCCACCCCTTCGCCTATGCCTGCTCCAAAACCACTACCATGACCAAACCCTTCCCCAGAACTACCATAACTACTGCCACCTCCACCACCTTCTCCACCTCCACCACCACCTCCACCACCTTCTCCACCTCCACCACCACCACCACCAATACCTTGCACACCACCTCCAGCTCCAAAGCCTTCTCCGTGACCTGACCCAATGCCACCAGCACCAGCACCAGCACTACCTTCACCACCTCCACCACCACCTCCTCCTCCCATTCCACCACTGCCACTGCCACTGCCTCCTCCTGCACCATGCCCCTCTCCGTGTCCTACAGCATTACCAGAAGCACCTCCTCCTCTGCCTCCCCCTCCACCTCCACCTCCAGCACCACCATAATACTTACTACCTCTGCCAAAGAAGCTGCCACAACTTCGCCAACTTCTATATGAGCAGTAATTATCGTCTTCATCATTAACATCACCTCCAACAACACCACGATTCAAAGTAGCAACAATGCATAAAAAAAGAATAGCCATGTACCAAACTTTATCAGAAATGGTAATGGCCGCCATTGTTTGATGAATAGAGTCTCCAAGAAGTAACAAGGCTAAGTAAGGCCTAACCTCAATTAAACTTTACTTGGTTTTCATCCTCGATCTCCATGGTCACATATTTATACTACACAGAGTAGGCTGTAGACTGCATTTCCAAGGGATAAAGTAATACGTGAAATTTGGCGGGCAAAAAAAATAAAATAAAATGTAGGCATTGAAGTCAAGAAGGAAAAGTGGTCCAAATTGTGTAGTATGAAGTCAACCATAGCCGACAAATAATAGTACATTATTACTATGTATACAAGGAACTTATGCAAACATAAACTTCCAACTGTACTAAAAATAATTTAGTAGTGCTATGAATCAACCAACTACATATAGTGGAGTTGGTATTTGTATCTTCTTGGAAATTCAGGCAGAGTATGGGCATGAAATATTTTATCCTAAATTTGAAGTTGATTGCATCTATTATAGTCATTAGGGTTTTAGTATTCAGAAGATCTATAAGTAGAACAACTTTTGTTTGAAAAGTTCAAAGTAGGATTAATTAAAGATATTTAAGGAAATTGAAGTTTAGCAATGGAGTAGGTTTAATGAGTTGGCGCAAAATGCTAGCTGTCTCACCATGAACCCTAAATCTTTTGAAAGATCTTTCACTTGTTTTAGCCCACGTTGCTCCTAGTTTTTATTTTCAGGGTCTCTAGGCAAACATGGGATTCTCACCATAAGCAACTAATCCAATTATAAAATTTGGAAGTGGAATCCAGTGTCCTCATCACTTTCAGAAACCAAAACAAAAGATGTTCCATCTTTTGGCTACTGTTTTATAATTATATACCTCACCTTCTACATTTCTTTCATATCATTACTACTACATATGGTTGTTTAAATTCCACTTTATTAAATTTTGGTTATATTTTTAATAAATGGATAACTTTAAATCAATTCAAAATATTTTACTTCTTATTATAAGTATTTATTATAATTCTATTTTTTAAAATTAAATATTTTTGTCCAAATATTTTTAAATATGAAGCAAAATTTTAAATTTACACCTGAGGATACTTATATTTTATTATTGTAAATACTTGAATCATTTGCTCTGTTAAATTTTTTTTTCTTAATCAATCATATTGTATATTTTAAATTAAGATATATTAAAAAGAAAAAAAAATTAATTATAAATTTATAATTAAACTAAAAAAGATAAAGTTCAAATTTTTTTTTCTTTCTTCATCTTCTCCTTGTTATTTTCTAGTCATTTCTTAGGTTTTCTAAATCACCAAACAAATGATTTTCTTCCTTTCGCGAAATGGCTTTCCTTGAATGGAAAAATCAAGATCATCTTAAGAATATCAATCTACACTTTCCTTTAAAGCTATCAATAGAAATCCAAGAAAAAGGTTTGAAATTTAGAACTATCAATATTGCTTTGGGATAGGACCAAACTTGTAGGAATTTGAAACCCCTAAATATGGGGCTTGGAATTTGCTCATAAACCAAAAATCTCTATGTACGTCAAACCCATGAATTTCTTTTTAGCAAAAAATCTTAAAATTGTATATGGAAGTTGGTTTAATGTAAAATTTTATTTAATTTTTTATTTAATTCAAATCTTATAAATCATTAACATAATTATTGATATAATATCATTTTAGGTTTATATATATCATACAAAAATAATTATATTTATCTAATATAAAATAAATTAATGTATTTATTTTTTGAAGTGAATATTATTAAATTAAAATTAAAGTTTCATCTATACGTTTGAACTATAATCAAAATTTCATATATATAATTATATAATTATATCAATTTAAAATTTTATCAAATTACACATTAAATCAAAGTTATATATTAATTTTAAATTTATTTTTATAATTTCCAAATATTCACATTAATTAAATCTATTGCCATCCCACACGAAGCTTTTGCTAGAGTTGTACGAAGAGAAGGATTCATGACACCAATGGAAAAAAATTGGTACAAAAAACCAAAAAAAGGAAAAAAAAAAAAAAGAAGGTGAAATTGAGAAATCATTGGTGGGTTCGAAATGTTAGAGGATTTGAATAAAAATATAGGTTTGAAAAATGGGTTTAGACAAAAAAAAATGTATGTTTTTTAAAAAGTTATTGTTATTTTCCTACTATCTTGTCATTGTTTTGCTGTATTTTACTATTATACTGTTAATATATTGTCATTATTATTTGAATATTGTATAATTCTTATTTATTGTTAATTTTGCTTGCTAAATTATATCTATATTAGTGTTATTTAAGTATAATTTTTTAATTTATTGGGAAATATTTATTTTAATATTTTTAGTATATTTGATGTATTATATTTTTAAAATTTATTTTTATATGAAAAATAATATAAAAAATTTTAATACTAGTAGGACAGATCGAATCAAGTTCGGATTTGAGTAAAATTTTTATCCATTTTTCGAGTCGATCGAATTCAAATCTAAAATTTATCTTAGCTCGACAGATGATCAACTCTAACTTAAAGTAATATTTTTAAATCCAAATTAATATAAACTTAAATCAAGAAAAAAAAGAAGAAGACTAAATGGTGGAGAGAAGAGAAAGGTGATTATTTTATTTTAAATTTAAATAAAAGTTAAATTTTAATAAGTGCACATGCTAAATGTGTGCATATAGTTAAATTTAATTTTTTTTATCACGTGCGATGCATGAATTATTGTATGTATTAATTAACATATATTATTTTTAATTTTAATTTTTATGAATAATATTAAAATAATAAAAGATGTTATGTTAATAAAACTGTTAAAATTAATTAGTGATAATATTATGCAAAATTTAAAATAGAAACTTTGGTATAACAAAAAAAATTATATTATTTTATTAAATTAATGAAAAGAAAAAAAATAGATAATATTGTATGATGTCTTACTTTATTACATAAACAAGATTCTTTTTAGCTTCACAAATACACTTACATCCGATATTGATAAATTTATAAGTATATTAATCAAATATATTTTTGTAGCCTCAAAATATAAAGGCTTGTAGAAATCTAGTTTAACTATTAATTTTTCAAAGTGAATTAACAAATACTAAAAAAAAAAAATTTTATTACAATTTTGAAAATTTTAATATAGCACAAAATATTTTTCAATCTCATAGATGACCACCTAAAATTACAAATAAATTAAAATTATTTTTTTATTTAAAGGGAAATTAATTTATATTACATATTTGTTGATTTTGTAGAAATGAAAAAAAAAATGAGAAATTTATATTATATATTTTCATGTCCAAAATCATATATCAAAAGAGACTTGAAACTTTGAGAGTTGATGTGATCTACGTGAAGAAGTACTCCATGTACCTTCTATCTATTTTCTTTCATCTACGTTTTAAACAAATGCGTTAAGCTAGTAAGTACCTAATTGAATTCAATCTTACCATTTTTATATAAATTCAATTTAATTAATTTTAATAATATTTATTCATATAATTCCTTTCACTAATTTACATATACTTTTAATTCGTTTCCAAAACATAAAATCATTTAAATTAACTTTATAACTTATAGTTCTCGCTTTAAAATATACTATCGCTAATTAACTTTTACATTCACATACCAAAATCTTTCTCTCATTTCACAAACATAACGTAAACCCTTAATTCACATATAACATTTAATACTTAATTCACATGTTCACTTTTATCTTTATTTTCACATATTATTACACATACACATTCACTTTTACTTTCACATGTCACTTTTGCAATCCTTAGTGAGTCTCAAAGGAGTTCAATAATTTCGACACATTGCAGAGATCTAGGCCAAACACGAACTCTCAACCTATAATGGAACTTTGATAACAGAAACCCTAAAAAATATACGAGAACTCTGGTAAACACATCATATAACTCATTTCTCCTCTCCTAATCCCTTACGAACCCCGCAACACCAGTTCGGTTCCCATCGAAACCCCTAGTCCATCTCAACTCCAAAATAATTTCATTATCACATATCATATATCCTCTTAGCTCACTATGACATTTATTCACATAATACTTTATTTGTTCATTTTAAATCACATAAGCATATACATAATATTATCATTTTACACATTTGCACATTCACTTTCATATAACATGCTTGACATATCACATATATCACTTTGCATCACATTATTTATTCACTTTAAATTACATAACCATATGCACTACATCTTCACTTCATACGTTAATTCACATGGACACTGACATATCACATAATTACAATACTTTAATTTTAGATTTTAATTCACTTTCATATAAACATTTTACTTTCATAAAACACTTCACTTAAATATTTATTTAACTATTTTAGCTCACTTAATTTTTTGAACATTTTACAATTTAATCCCTAAATTCATGAAAATTCAATATTTACTTTTATAACACTTTAATAACACTTTAAACCTTTAATCATAATATTTAATTCACATATCAAATTTTACACTCTTTACAATTTAGTCCTTTGTATAGTAATTTCACTATTCTACATCTATTCACTTATCAATCAACGACAAATGAATAACTTTTTCTCTCGTTATAATTTAATCCTTAGTTTCATAAAATTCACTAATTACTAAATTATCACTATATCATTTCTTACATTACCAACATACCTTTAATTACATATTCACTACTAAATTCAATATACATATTCAATAATCTTAATCATATATCAGTTAATTATTTCATATTAAAATTTAAATGCTCAAATATTCAAATTAAAATAAAATAACTTGAATTCAATTAAGTACTTACCTATTCTTTACTTGAACTCAACATTTCTCTTCACTTTCCTATGCTTTCCTTCACTTTCTACTTCAACTAATTGATTTTCATTGTAGAAAATTATCTCATAACACACTAGGATATGGAATTTAGGCTATGGTTTTAAGGTAGATCTCAAGGAAAATTCATGGAAAATTTTCTTTCTTTTTCTCTTTCTTTCTTTCTTCACATTCTTTCCCTTTTATTTTTGCTGCCCCAAGCTGCTAGCTGCTGCCATTCAGCCTTCCAATTGTGTAGAAACTTATACACTTTTTTTTTCAATTTAGTCCATTTATTATTCCATCATCCAATCAAGTTTCAACACTTTTCAACCTTAATTTTCATAAATTTCCACAAACTTTCCACCTCATCAGCTATGGGATTTTAATCCCATCATTACATCTCTAAATATAAATTAAATATGAAAAATTTGCATTTAGGTCTCTCATTCATAAAATGGAAAAATTGTATTTTAGTCATTTTACTTTCCACTTTATTTAATTTAATCCCTATCTCAATTTTCCAACTCCATATATCAATACATATCTATATCACATTCATAAAAGTATTTATTCGATTTCACCTCCTTTTCAAAAATGGTCAATTCACTTTTAGTCCTTCAACTTTTAAAAAATTTCAATTTAGTCCTTACTAAATTTAATTTTTCATACTTTCTCTCCAAAAACTTAATTCACCTTTAAAATACCTATCATTTCTCAAAGACTAAAATTTTGGGTATTACAGTGCTTTCTTCTCTACTAATACTATTAGCCTTTAAAGTTTTTGGTTGAGATTGTGTTTTGTACAGTTGAAACATTCTAAGATTGTGCTTCCTTCTTTACGGAAGGTGTTGGATGAGAGTTTGTAATTGTTGGTTGAGATTGTATTTTGGCTGATTGAAGCGTTCTAACATTCAAGTTGTTGGCTGAGATTGTGTTTTGCATGGTTGAAGCATTCTAAGGTTGTGCTTCCTTCTCTAATGAAGGTGTTGGTTGAGAGTTTGAAACTTTGGGCTCAGATTGTGTACTATCATGCGAGCATGCGTAGAAAACAAAAAAAAATTATAAACAATTAAAAAGTGTGGTTTTAACTGCAAGTGTATGGTGTTGAGTTGTAATATTTATAAGCGTTACAATAGAACACTTTGGAGTATTCCAATGATCGAACACAAGGGATTGTCAAATTAGTAAATGTGTTTATCAAGTTAATTACGAGTTAAGAAATTACTAATCTAATCAAGTTAGAAATTATTAGTGCAAATTCAAATATAAATTGCTTATAAACTAAATTTAAATTATCAATTAAACAAATTAATCTAATTTTCTTCCTTATTGTTTTAGACAATGTAAATAATAAAACGATGGTCGATTGATTTGTTAATTGCTAACTAAGCTAATAAACTTATACCAATTATATTTTTTGTCACTCTTAGCTAAGATCTCCTTTCAGTCTCACCCTAGACTAAAAGATACCACATAGGTTCTCCTATCGGTCTCACCTAGGCATATAGATATCCTCTTTGTCTCATTATTCAACACAACACAATTATATCAAACTATCTAATGATAAACTCTTCTTTTCTTCTTGTTTATCTAGATTTTCCACTAGAGGCGTCAATTCTAACGTATTAAGCATTTCGATATAATCAACCAATCAATCAACCATCAACCAATTTAGCACATAATCAAACTTAAATGTCAGGCAAACATTTTATCAAACACATGGTAGGCATAAAATAAAAGTAAAGAGTCTAAGAAAATACTCATTTAATTGATGAAAATCCAATGAAGCCCAAGATGGAAGAAATAAAAAAATTTATTCTAAAAAGAAAAGGGAAAACTTAACCTAAAAATATGAAAACCAAATAAAGATATTTGGTCACCAAAAATCTCTCCTTAAAAGCTCATAAAGTAGTATTTATAGTCTACTAACATTTACCATAACATTGACAAATATGCCTTTAAATGAAAAGTGGCTTAAGCTTATTTGGATACAAAACTGCCCTTCTAGTTTTTCACCTGTCAAGCTTTGGTGTCGCGACACCCTCGATAATGGCACATTTTTTGGCTTTAGAGGGTTATTGATGTCATGACATCCATTGGTCGGTGTTGCGACATCCATTGGTCGGTGTCGCGACATCCTCAACGATGGCCTTTGTATCTTGACTTCAACCATTTGTAGTGGAATTGCGACCTCAAAGGCATGGAGTGTTGGATTTGGTGCCCTAAGTGTAGTATTTTCGTCTATGTACACGTGATAACTTTTTCGAATAAATTGGTTAATAAAAAAAATCCATGCACTATATTAATATACTTTGTATAATTATCCTCATGTGGTTTTTGTATGCAAAGCAAAATAGAAGCAAATATTTTTCACTAGTTGTCTAATGTTTAAACTAATACTAAGCAGTATTACATGGTCAAATTGTAATGCGAAAAGACAATTTTGAATTAGTAGACGAACCTGAATATGTCCTTAGTCTAATCGAAAATGAAGAAACTGGTTGAAAGACTAATATGTTGTCTATCAAGTCCAATTGGGGAGATACTTTGTCTTGGGAATCAAAGCGAATGATTCCCAGAAGATAAAGACATGGATGTGACTGAATGGACTAACAATACATCGGGCTGAACCCAAGAAGAATATATCATGAATTTGTTTATGGATTTATTCACTTGTGACATTCATAGTGTGGCATACCTAAATCTTGAGTGGATGATAGACTATGTATGCGTGACTCGTATGCTTTAATGTAAGTAAAAGCCTGTGTTCGAATAGATAAGAAACTGAAAACTAGTGCGTTGGGTATACGAATTCTGTAGTATATAGTGTCATTCACAATAGTGAAAATCATAGCCTGAGACATGGGTAAATGATATCCTTCTCATTAGCATTACATGATTGATGAAAAATAAATATAGCTACAGGTCGTTCATCTTTAAGATGAATGACTTGATTATTATTTAATAGTAATTGATTTTTCATGAATAAAGATGTAATGGTTACCATGAGATAAAATAAGATCATATTGAGAGAATGAATATTGTTCCAAAAAGATTAATGATATCTTATGAGGGTAACAAACTTATGAAAAGGTCATTGGATGAGCATTGATCGAGTTGGTTTCGTAATGGTATGCCATTAAGGAAAGCTTAGTCACGATACTATAGTGGAATAACTACGTGACTAAATGAGTTTATAATTAATAGGCAAAAAGCTGAAACTTAGTTATAAATCATTTAAGCTCTAATTGCATATGTCTAATTGATCCCTCTGCTAGCTCGTTGAAATCAGAAACGAATTGCATGTTGAATCAAATGAACATAAATAGATAGAAATGGTGAAAATGGAGAAAATGAGAAATTGGAGAAATGAGAAACATTTGAAAATGATTATGGTTTTCTCCAAAATGAAAATGAAAAATGAAATGACCTGGAAATAAATTTATGTTTTTCGAATTAAATGAAGTTAAAAAATGGAAATAAATCATTTGGTCATAGTGAACCGTTAAATGAAAAAATATTAAATATAATTTTTCATAGATTCTTTTACGGTAAAGTCATCATGATTTTAACGGAATTAGAATTGGGTTTAGAAGATTATTCAATTGGAAAATATTGAGATGTTTATTTTGGGAAATAAAAAAATATTGGATTGGATCGGATTATAAAGCATTGGGTTAAAATTCTAGGAAGTACCAGTAATTGGAACCAATATAGGAGATGCGCAAAAGCCTTTCATGTTAATGAGGGGTATGACAAACCCTAGTATTATTAGCTGGGTTTTTGCAATCTATACTTGTTGTTATACTAAGATTTCACTTTTCTAGTTGAAATAAACTTCTACAATTCAACAAGGGTTCTACTTTTTCTCCCTATAAATAGATGGCACTGGTAGGGCTAAAAACACAACTTTCAGATATTGTTACTCTTCTTGAAAATAGAGAGAATTTATTCTCAACTATTAAATCTATTTTCCGAAATAACAATTTCTGTCGATTTCTATTTGAAAAGAGATTTTTCATTTTCATACTTAAACAAAGAAAATTGTTTTTGATTCTATGTTTGATTTGAATAGTTTGAGCCCACACTAGAAGTAGTTCGTGGTACAAGGATATTGGAGAAGGTCATTTGGTTGAAAGCTGAGAACGAAAATGATCCATCTATTCGAAAATATAAGTGCGACTTTGATTAAGGGTTTATTGCTATAAATATAAAAAATCAAGTGGATTTTCAAAATTTTAATTTTTTGATGTGTAAGAAACTATTTTCAAACTGAAGTTTTTCCAACATAAAGTCACGACCTCGAGCTTGGTGTCATGACACAACACCAATAGTGTGGCGGCATCCTTGGTAGACTGCTCCAAGTTGGTGTCTTGTTGAAGTCTTGCACCCTTAAGGTGATGAAGGCTCAATGTCGTGATATCTTAGCATTAGTGTCGTGACACCCACGTTAGATGCAATGTTCCTCAAGGTTTGGTCATTGTTGTCTCCTTACACGAGCTCAAATAAAGCATTGGACTTCTAATGACATAGTCTTGCCATTTAGGTCTCAAAAGAGGTAAAATATAATAAAATCTATCATTAACACTAAAATATAAGAATCAATAAAATAATAATAAAAATACTCGTAAACTACTTGAAAACAAGGTCATTAAGTACTTGAGAAAGCCTAATTTGACAAATCAAATTACGATAAATTAATTGTGCTTCCTTCTTTGCTTGGTTTGAGTGTGATCTGGTAGATGGCTTATTAATAATCTCTTGTCTCTCAGACTATGTTACATAAATAAATAAGTTATTTATATGGATATACACATGTGATTAAGGAATGAAACTTATAGATATATCAACTTACATTCAAAATTTGGAGTCTTATTTTTTCATTGGTGTAAACGCCCAATCTTTGTATTATGGTTTTTCCTCTTAGGTCGATTGTTGCTCTCCCCTTTCTAGATGCAACAAAATTTTTTCTTATGCTTATTGTATTATAAACATCCCGAATTGAAAACGGTTTTCTTACACAGCGAATAATTAAAATTTTGAAAATCGACCCGATTTGTGATATTTATAGTAATAAACCTTAAACCGAAATTGTACCTGTGTTTTTGGATAAGCAGATCCTTGATATTTTTCGGCTTTCGACCAAATGATCTTCTCTGCTATTCTCGTACAATGAACTTTTTCGAGTGTGGGCTTGAACCAATTGAATTGAAAAATAGAATTAGAAAAAGTTCTTTCCTTTTGGGGTGAAAACAAAAATTCTCTCTTCTTAATAGAAACTGGTAGAATTGTTATTCTGGAATAATATATGTAATAGTTGAGAATAAACTTTTCTATTTTTGGGCAGAATAATAATCTCTCAAAATTGTATAAATAGCTCTATCGGTGTCATCTATTTATATGAAGAGAATGTAGAATTCTTGTAGAGTTGTAGAAGTTTATTTCAAATAGAAAAACAACTTCCTACTTAGATTAGGTAGAGGACACACCCTAATATTCCTACTAGGGTTGTCCCTTCATGTTACATGAGAGGTTTTGGGCCTCTCTCATATCGAGTCTAATTACAAGTACTTCTTGGGCCTTTTTGACCCAGTACTTTGTAATGTGATCCAACCCAATTCAAATTTTCTATTTCCCAAAATAACTTTAATATTTAAATATAAAACAATTTTCTCATTCATATTTTACCTATAGCAAAATTTTGACGATATTTCCCCTGGTGAAATTTCGAGAAAATATGTTCAATATTTCACGACTCAACATTTTCACTATGAAAGAATAGTTTATTTTTCTTTTTGGGCTTCAAAATAGCCCAAAAACGTAAACTTATTCTGTCGATCATTTTTAAGTAATACATATAGGATTTCAAATTTCCATTTCCATTTTCATTTCCATTTTTGGAAACTTACATTCATTTCCAAACGATTCTATTTCTCTATTTCGGAGACAACAATAATCATTCTTGAATGTTTCCCATTTCCCTTTTTATATTCATTTTGTTTATTTCTATTCAAACATGCAATTCATTTCTGGTTTCAACAAGTTAGCAGAGGGACCGATTAGATATATGTAGTTGAGGCTCAAATGATTTATAACTAAGTTTTGACTTTTCGCCTATTAATTATAAACTCATTTAGTCACAAAGCCATTCCACTATAGCATCGTGACTGGGCTCTCCCCAATGATATACCATTATGAAAATAACTACTTAGTGCTTGTCCAATGACATTGTCATTAGTGTGTTACCCTTATAGGATATCATTGATCTTTTTGAGATAATATTTGTTCTCCCAACAGGATCCTATTTTATCTCATGGTAACCATTACATCTTCCTTCATGAAAAGTCAATTACTATCAAATAGTGATAAAGTCATCCTTAACAAAGACGAATGACCCATGGCCACGTTTAATTTTCATCAACCATGTAATGCCAATGAGAGGATATTATTTACCCATGTTTTGGGCTATGAATTTCACTATTGTGAATGATGCTACATACTATAGAAGTCGTACACCTAACGCACCAGCTTTCAGCTCCTTATCTATTTGAACTCAAGCTTTTACTTACATCAAAGTGTATGAGTCATACATACATAGTCCGTCATCCACTTAAGATTTAAGTATGTCATACTATAAATGTCACAAGTGAATAAATCCATAAACAGATTTAGGATTTATTCTACTTAGGTCTTGTTCGATGTATTGTCAGTCCAATCAGTGACATCTATGACTCTATCTTCTAGGAGTCATTTGCTCCTATGCCCAAGACAAGACTCTCCCTAATTGGACTTGATAGACGAAATATTAGTCTTTCAATTAGTTTTCTCATTTTTGATTAGACTAAGGACATGTTTAGGTTCGTCTACTAATACAAGTTGTTTTTTTGGACTACAATCCGACCACATAATACAAATTAGTATTAGTTAAACATTTAGACAACCAATGAGCAACATTTGCTTCTATTTTACTTTGCGTGCAAAAAAACCATATGAGGACAATAATATAAAGTATTAATGTAATTCATGAATAATTTTATTAACCAATATGTTAGAAAATACTACACTTAGGGCACTAGATCCTATATATTGAGATTGGGGCTGAACTTTGAAAGGTTGTGGCTTGTTTTGATGACTTTGTAGCTACCTTCTTCCTTGTGTTTGCAAAGGGGGTACTAAGTTGTGTGAGGATTATGTTGTTGAAACTGAGTGTTGAGTGGTTGCGGCTTGTTTAGATGGCTTAGTAGTTGCCCTCTTCCTTATGTTTATTACAGGAGGTGTTAAATTGTGAGAGATAAGGGCTTGAGATGTTTGTAAAGGAGCTACATAGTCCTAAAATTAAAAGAAGTGAGATATTAGTTATATAAAAAATATATTGCTATTACACAACAACCTTATAAATGAAATACCTCAAATTCCTCACGGTATGTGGATTGAGTAGCCTCAAAATTTACTGTTGTAGTTTTGGCTCATATCATGCAAAATATGTTAACATAAGAATAGTTAACATAATTGAATTTAAGTAAGTAATTGTATGTTAAGAAGCAACATAAGTGGGGTATTACTTATATATTGTTTTCTAGTAGGGCAGGATCTAGCATTATGTGTTGAAAGGCCACATAAGGAGCATGTCATCTTAATTCTTCTTCAACAACTTGCTACCACCCTTTCCTTCACCTTCCTCTCTTATCCTATTTAGCTTTGATCTACCAACTAGTTCTCTCTTAATTGGTGGGTTAATAGGGCCCATTTTGATGTCTACCCAAAACTTGTCACTTAATATTGTAAGGAAAGCATAACTATATAACTCATTGTAAGCCTTAAATACATAGTCTTTAATCATCTCCTTTCCATGCAAAACAACACATAAACCATGTGTGCATGGAAGACTTGTAAGATACATGATCTACAAGTACATTTCCAACCCTTGACATCAACTACAAAGGTATCCCATTTTGCTCCACCTCATACCCTTCTTCTCCATTCAAGAAAACATGATAGTAAGTACTATTTTCATTGTGCGTTTTTATTTTTTAATTGATTTCTTGAAAAATAAAACTTTTTTTTTAGTTTAGACATTTTAAACATTAAATCAGTGTAGACATTGATTCATTTAACATTTTTTAACACATTAAACAAGTTAAATGATTTCTAATCAACACAAGGTAGCAAACATTGAGTCATTTTAACACATGCAATAAATTAAATAATTTGTAAGCAACACAAGGTGATACAAACTCGGTTCGATGTTGATTCGAGTCATTTAGATTGCTCGATTGTGAAATTAAGTAAGGCTTGGATTGTTTTTGAAATAAATTGGAAGAGGTTGAGAAATAGGTTCAAACAAAGGTAACAAAGATGGTTTAGATAAAAGATGGATGAGGATTGGCTAAAGGCTAAGATAGAACCAACAATATAGGAAATTGTTGACCCGAGTCTTAGACAGCTCTTAGGTGAAAATGGTTGGGAATATAGCAAGGAAACCTTGACCCACTATCTAGCTAGATAGGAACCAAAGGTATGTTGAACGCCACACTTAGAAGTGATAAGTTCGATAAACAAGGATGGAAATGACGCCACAAGAATTAGCTTGATAAGTCAGATCAGTCCTAGAGAGAAACAAGGAGATTTGAATTCTCACAAGTATCAAATAATTCATAAATTGAGCAAAAGTTGTCTAACCAAAACAATGTTTTCTTACTAACTATTTATAGACATTATTATGACTACTCGAATGCCTATGTGAGACCTTTTATCTTCAGTAATTAACTAAGGTTATTACAAGCATTAATTTCATTTTAAACTCATGTAGGGAAGCTAATAGTTATATCTCTTCACTTGATTCTGATATAGATGAAAAGGCATGTCTCTTCACTTTATTGATGACTTAATGAACCCTCAATGTGTTGTTTGGTGTCCCTTCATCTCCCTTAAACTAAATGTCAAAAGACTTGTGCATTCATCTCTTTAATTGGCTTTTTAACTAGCTCTAAATGCTTTAAAACTGAACAGATTTAAAGAGATACTCTTGGACCATTTGAACAGCCACCATGATGATCTTTGAAGGCTTGAAAAACGTCCAAACTTGAAAAGTTAATTAGCCACATGAATAGTCACCTACAAGGTAGATAATTAAGCATTAAAGACACTCATAAAAATTAGCACACTATAAACACTCATACACAAATATATTAATGAACATGCAGCTCAAATCACTTTATTTAAAATGAAAATAAACACATTTTAATTTATGCAGTAAAAGGTAACAGCCAAATTAAATAACATACTTATATAAACAAACTCAAACATATTTAACAACTAAGATGCTTAAATGCATGGTTTAAGATGTAAACTAAATGAACAATGAGTTACTTATTGCATGACTTAATTTAATGATGCAAACTTTAACTAACATGGGAGTTACTGATGGTCGTTAAACTAACTAAAAATTCGACTAAGGTAAGCGCACCTATCAAATAGTAATATAGTTATGGTGAGACCGAAAATATCGTATCCACAAGGACTAAAAGTACTAGTAATTACTATCTTTTTATTATCTAGCCCAATAATTAAAGGGATTTTTTTAAACTAAGATTAACTATTTAATTAACTAAGAACACGACAGAGGTAAAAGTTGGAAAATACTATTGGAAAACCGATAGAGAAGACAATACCCAAGGAAGAATCCTCCTAGACTTTACTTATTACTTCTAAATTAGACGACTTATTCATTTGACTTAATCCATAGAAATCCCTGATTTATGTTGATATCTCTCTCGAGACTAAAAACAACTGACTCTAAGTTGATTAATTGAAATCTCGATCTATAGATTCCCTTATTAGATTTGACTCTAATCTGGCAGATTTACGTTGTCTTATGTTTAGGATTGCATTCAACTCCCCTTAATTATGCTAGATCTACTTGTAAACAGGGACTTTTACTCTACTGAATAAGCATATCAGACTTGAATTAATATCCTAAAATATTAAAGTAAGAATTAAGAACAGATAATTAAGAATAAGAATAAGTATTTATCATATAATTCAAATAGTAATAAGATCTGTCTTAGGTTTCATCTCCCTTAGGTATTTAGGGAGTTTAGTTCATAACAATGGGGGAAAACATCTCAAAATTAAGAAAACAGCAAAATATAAAGAAACCCAAAGAACTTCTAAGGAAATTGAATGGAGATCTTCGATCTTAAAGTAGATCTTGCTTCCGAGCTGATCTCGATGGCTGTCTTCAAGTATTCTCTGCCTTTTACTCTCCGTGTTCCCTTTTATCCTCTTCTAGGGTGTTTATATAGACTTTGGAATGCCCAAAATAGCCCAGAAGTAGCCTTTCCCAAATAGAATTAGACTTGGGCTCGACAGGGACACGACCGTGTGGCATGCCCGTGTGATGGTGCTCAGGCCGTGTGTAATTCTAACATGATTTTAAGTCGACATGGCCATGACACACGGGCGTGTGGCCTACTCGTATATCTAACACAGGCGTATGGATTACCCGTGTGGAAGTGCCTAGGCCGTGTGGAACACTGAAATCAACCTTTTTTGTTCGTTTTTGGCTTGTTTCTTGCTCTTTTCACTTTCCTATGCTCTCCTGAGTATAAAACATGAAATTAAAGAATTAGGAGCATCGAATTCAATAAAACTAATGATAAATCATCCATAAATATGCTAAGCATAGGATAAAAATATGTATAAATTATGGTTTATCAGTTACTTAATGCATAACTTTATTAAATGCAGAACACTTATTAATGATGTTCAAACTATGACATAATTAAGGGCTCATACTAATGATGTTCAAACTATGACATAATTAAAGACACAAACTAAAATAACTAAAGTAACTAAAATAAATGAATCAAAGTCCTTATTTTCCAGCAACCAAATTAACAAATTGAAATAAAAAACTTTATTTTGCACTTGGGCCCCTCGTGCTTGAGGCAATTTCGATGTCGTCGAGGTGTATCGAAACATGATGTGGCTGGGATCGCATCACAAAACAAAAAACCAAACAACCATAAACTCATTTTAACAAATTGAACAAACAAAAAAATTTCCTAATCAACACAATGCAACAAGCATTGAAACATGTGTTAAAATTAAACAATTTGTAATCAACATTAAGCAACAAACATTGAGACATTTTAACACATTGAACAAATTAAACAATTTCTAATCAACATAAGGCAGCAAACAATATACAAATTGAAACACAATTCAATACACATTGATTCATTTAACACAAGAAAAATAAGTCAACAAACATATTCAATATGACATTGAAAAAGGGGGCAAAACTACTAACACGGGACTTTAATACTCCCAACAACATACTATATGGCTATATGGGTAAGTTTTCCTTTTGGTCACTTAACCAAAAAAATTACAATTTGATCAGTAAATTATTCAAAAGTTTTTATTTAAGTCATCACATTGTTAAAGTCGATGCTATATAACTTTCTCTGTTCACATTACTTGCTTCAATTAAAAGTTCTCTTTCCCTTTCTCTTTTACAGTTAGGTTTTTTTTTCATAAAATGACTTTGGATGTCACGAATTTATGAACCAAAATTCAAATAACTTTTTTCTTCGATCTTTGACACTGACTGTTAGATTAGCTTAGATATAAGGTGTATTCTTCTACTTATCAATGGGCACTAATCTATCGTACCGATCATTGAATTGTCACTTGAAGCTCGCTAGTGAAACTAAAAAAAAAAAACTTGACAACCTAGTGACTTAAATAAAAAAACTTTTAAATAGTTCAATGACTTAAATGAAAACTTTCAAATAGTTCAATGATCAAATTGTAAATTTTTTAGTTAAGTGACCAAAATGAAAACTTACACATAGTTTAATGGCTAACGGTGTAGTTTACCCTAAAATTTATCTTGGATAATCAACAAGTGTTGGATGTAATAATACGACACATTGTACTCTTAAGGAAAAAACTCTAATTTGAACCTTGGAGGTAATGTTATTGGAAGGGACAACCACAAATTTTGAAAATTTTAATCTTCATATATCGTAAAATAAATATGGAAGACACTTTAATTGTTTTTTAGACAATTATCCATATTAAGTGTTAACTTAGCTTTATTTTAGCAATCTGTTTTAATTTAAGTCTAAAATTTTTCCCAAACCTAAACAAGTCTTTCTATTGACACGCTTTTTTTCAAAATTTTTCAGATTCACTTTTTGTCTTGTTCTAGTTTTGGAGTGTTACTATTTTCACCGTGACTTAGTGTGAGTGACTGGTTTCTATGGAAAGGGGTATGAAGAATCTGCAGATCGAAGATGATGAAGAAGTGAGATGGGATAATAATAAGGAGTAGAGTAAGCATGGATCTGTCTATAAGTTCTGCCTGGTGGGATGTTGCTTAAATGCTAGCATGGTTTATTTCTCAGCCTTGAGGATGACAATGGTGAATCTATGGCATCCACTTAGGGGGTCTAAATCTCAGACTTTGGGGATTAATGCTATTTGTTCAAAATTTTCAACAAAATGGATATTGAACGGGTGGAAAACGGGTCATTGTAGACTTTCAATAACCATTTATTGATTTTACACCGATTACGAGATGATGAAGATCCCTTATTAATCCCATTAATTTTCTCTAATTTTTGGGTTCAAGTGCATGATTTTCCCTCGAGATTTTTCTCTAAAAGAATGACAAAGCAGTTCGGGATTTTATTGGTTTATTTGTTGAATATGATGCAAAGTAAGGTTCTAGTGTGGAGAGAAAATTTATGCGAATTAGAGTCCAAATTGATATTCATAAGTTGTTCAAAAGAAAGAAGAAGCTAATAATCTCTCCCAATCGCTATACTTATGACATCTTTAAGTATGAGAAACTGTCCCTATTTTGTTTTATTTGTGGCATTTTAGGGCATGAAGATAACTTTTGCCTAGTTCTTCTTAATAATGGGGGAGAAGAGATGTCGGTAGGATGAGATGTTTCTCCGAACGTTGCTAAGGAGAATGTTGGTGGGTAGTAGCATCTAGTTACAGAAAGATGGGGATGGCGAATTGTTTGGCTCAAATAAGAAAATGAGAAAGTTTTAGAGCGATTCTCGGAGAGAAGGTTGGAAAGACAACTATCAGCAAATTAATCCTATATTAGGATTTAATTTAGAAGGACTTTCCTTAAAGGATTAGTTACCGAAAGAAGATTTGAATATTGGGTTGGGTTTACAAACAATGAGTCATGACTTGGAGGATGACCCTATTCAAGTTGGGGAAGGGAAAAAGTGACCTAGATTTGCATATTTCTTTTCAAAAAAATCGAATTCAACATCCAATAATTCTACTAATGGTGAGGAAATTCAAGGCTTACAGATATTAGTGGCTGCCAAGGGGCATGCTGACTGAATACAAAAAAACTGTTATGTTGGAATGTTCGTGGTTTGGGGAACCCATAAAATGTTCAAAGGCTTCAACACATATTGAAGATATACTCTCCCCACATCATATTCTTTATGGAGATAAAACTCTTAGGTACTAGGATAAAGAAAGTGCGTATGTGGAATCGATGTAGGGGCTGATGGATCAAGGGGTGGCTTAAGTCTAGGATGGATGGAGGGTTGTTCAATCACACTTCGAAGCTACTGAAACAATTATATTGATGTGGAGATTCAAGAACATCCAGATAGCCCAAAATGGAGATGGACCGATTTTTATGGGTCCCTATATAATCATATTAGAGATGGAACGTGGAACAAGCTGAAAAATCTAAGTAGAGTTTGTACACTCCATTAGCTTGTGAATGGAGATTTTAATAAGATACTCTTTTCTCATAAGAAAAAGGGGTATCCCAAGGGATGATCGAAGAATAGAAGAATTTCATAATGTGTTGGAGGATTGTACTTTAGAGGATATCGGATATATTGGTCCTTGGTTTACTTGGGAACATGAAAACTTATGTGAAACTAATATAAGAAAGCGACTTGACAGAGGGGTTGCTACGGTTGAATAGGGGGAACTTTTCCCAGATTTTTCCTTATGGCATCTTTCTCACTCATTCTCTAACCATTTCTCGTTGCTAATAAGAACTGATCAGGAAGATTCGATACATTAGAGGTCTTGTAAGTTTGAATCTTGGTGGTGTATTGAAGAATCATGTGATGCCGAAATTCAAAGATTGTAGACGTTGCATGTTGGGCATTTACCAAAAAAATTAAGGTCTGTTATGATGGGCCTTCAAAAGTGGAAAAATATAATTTGGTATAAACGAGGTTCCTTAACAAAGAGGTTGAGTCAATGTCTTGAGGAATTAAATCAAGAGGACCGGACTAATGAGGTGCTGACTGAGATTATCAAAGTCAAAATGCATTTTAACTTTGAAGCGGAAAAAGAAGAAGCTTTTAGGAGCATAGAGATAAGGCCAGTTGGTTAAAATGAGGTGACAAAAATACTTTTTTTTTCCATAAATTTGCTTCTAATAGGCGTCGTTTCAATAAAATTAGAAGCTTACAAGATGATTATTAGCACACTGTTTCTAATTCTGTTGATATAGAGAGAGTGGCCAGGAATTATTTTAATGATTTATTCTCCTCTAAGGGTATTGGTGACATAATCCACTTACTTTCTGGTGTTAATAGCTAATATAGAGAGAGTGGCTAAGAATTATTTTAATAATTTATTCTCCTCTAATGGTATTGGTGACACAACCCATTTACTATCTGGTGTTAATAAGTGTGTTACCGCTAAAATGAATAACGTGTTGATAGTAGAGTTCAAAGTGGAGAAGGTACAAGAGGCTCTTAAATTTATGGGCCTAACAAAGGCTTCGGGGGAGGATGGTTTCCCTGCGCTCTTTTAGCAGAAACACTGGCACATTATTGAGGGAGAGGTTAGCAATTTTTGCTTAGATATTCTTAATAAAGTATTATCGATGGAAGTCATTAATAATACGAATATTGTTTTGATTCTGAAGATTGGCAGCCCCACCAACTTGAAAGATTTTAGGCCAATTAGCATTTGTACTATGCTTTACAAGATTATTGCAAAAACAATAGTAAACCGTTTGCAAAAGATGTTGGAATCATGTATAGATGAGGCACAAAGCGCCTTTGTACCGGGGCGCCTCATTACGGATAATGTTCTTCTAGCCTATGAGGTATTTCACGCGCTTAAAAACACGAGAATTGGAAGGAAAAGGTAGATGGCTTTGAAGCTCGATATGAGTAAAACTTATGATCGAGTAGAATGGCTTTTCATTGAGCTAATGATGAAAGCGGTGGGTTTTGCGGATTCTTGGGTGAATTTCATAATGAGATGTATTAACTCAGTATCCTATTCTGTTATTTTAAATGGGCAGGCAAGTGGAATTTTTAAACTGGAAAGGGGATTGAGACAAGGTGACCTTTTGAGTCCCTATTTGTTCTTGTTTTATGGAGAAGGTCTTTCGATGCTAATGAAACTTGCAAATCAGGAAGGACTGATAAGGGGTGCGAATGTTTGTAGAAAGGTGCCATATATTACTCACTTAATGTTTACAGACGATTACTTACTCTTTGGGGAAACGACGTGTAAGGGTGCTAATGCTCTAAAAGGAATCCTAAGGGAGTATGGAGACATTTCTGGGTAGTGTATCAATTTTGAGAAATCCACAGCGTTTTTTAGCTCAAACACTACAAACGCGAGTAAGGAAGTGGTTTCCCAAATGATGAATATACGAATTTTTATAATACTAGAGAAGTACCTAGGCCTACCAAACATTGTCAGAGGTGGTAAAAGAAAAGCTTTCCAGAGTCTTAAAGATAGGATGCAAGCAAAAAATTTTGGATAGAGTATTCAACATCTCTCGAGGGAGGTAAAAAGGTATTTATAAAATCAGCCCTCCAAGCTACGATGGCGTCGAAGTAGTAATAAGCTTGGTATTCATTGGTGTACATGGAACCGATTATGTGAATTGAAAAGTTATGATGGCATAGGTTTTTGCTCATTATCTCAATTTAATTTGGCCCTACTTACCAAACAAGGATGGAGGTTGCTTAGTTATCTAGATTCATTATTATCACGTACTCTAAAAGCAAAATATTTTCCAAATACTAGCTTTATGGAGTCAAGTTTAAGATAACTACCTTCCTATACCTGGAGAAGCATATGGGCCACCAAGGGCATTTTGGAGGATAGAATGTGTTGGAGAATTGTTTCAAGTACTGAGGTCTCGGTGAGGGCGGGTGCATGGATAACTGGAAATCAAAATCAACGAATTCAAAATCCCATACAAGATTTTTCTATTCAAAGAGTGGCAGATTTAATAGACTAGCAAACAAATAATTAGAAGGAGGATTTAATCAATTCTACCTTTGTTGTTGATGACGCTCGATAGATTTTAGCCATTCCTTTAGCCCTTGTTCCACAGAAGGATGTTTGCGCTTGGAGTGGTGAAGCTACGGGGGAAAATACGGTCTGAAATGCTTACAAATGGTTGATACATAACCATTATAGAATTTCTATTGATAGAAATTTCTACCCCTACTCTAACTTATACAAAAAGCTCTAGAATATTGATCTACCCTCCAAAATAAAAATTACAACATGGAGGATTATGAACAACTATGTGCCTACTTATACAAACCTATACTATAGGAGGTTGATGAACTCTGCGAACTATCCTCCGCTACCACAATGGTGTGGAAATAGTTGAACATGTTTTTCAAAAGTGTTGCATACAAAAGAGATTTGGTAATAGTTAGGGTTCACACAATGTACGAAGATGCATATGACTCAAATGGCAGAATGGGTAAACAATTTTTTTGAAAATAGTTTCATGTACCTTTGTTGATTATTTTGCTATGGGTTGTGGACAATCTGGGACTACACGCAACAAATAGCTACATGAAGGGAAAAGTGCGACTGTAAGAGAGACAATATATTTCATCAAGAAGTATTTCGGTGAAAATATGGGGGAAAAGAGCAAAATTGCAGAGCGAATCGTACCCATTGGTGTGTGGAAGGCGCCTTTGAACCCTTTTGTCAAAATAAATTTTGATGCAGGATTTTGCAAGTAAGATAATAGATCCTATTCTGGGATTATTATTAGAAACAACATAGGTAATATTCTTTGTTCAAAAAATGTTTTGCATGCCAATATACCTTCACCATTTTCAGCAGAGGCGATGGCTTGCTTCTAGGTGGTTTTGACAGGAGCTCAAATTGGTTTTTTGAATGTAGAAGTTGAAAGATTGCTTGTCTGTGATTCGTAACTTGAAAGAAAATAGAGGGGAACAGTTAGTAATTGGAGCATATATTTATAATATTCGTGCGTCATATGTGATTTTCCAAAACTGTGTTTTCCACCATGTACAAAATGGTGTTGCTCATGCTTTGGCTACTGAGGGTCTTAAAAGAAATGAAACAACTTATCTTGTGAGCGATGTTCCTGCCTATGCACTCAATGCTGTTGAAGTAGATCAGCGATAACCATATCGTACAAGTTACATCTGATATTGGTTCCCCATTCTGGAAGATGGAAAGGAAATATGTGGAAGAGAAATTTTTAGGTCTTTTTAAATGAAGGAGTGTCAAGATTCTAAAGAGGCACAATGGTTTTTGAAAGAACACATTCTAGTATATTATTGAAACAGATTGATAGGATTGATGGGATAATACTCTGACAGGCTGCTGAAGGGTTTTGCTTTTCAGATGCTTTGGAAATAAACAATCTACTTGGGTGGTTGGGATCATTTATGTTTCTTTTAATGCTTTATCGGTTTTCTTTTCTTCTATCAAAAATAATTTCCCTTATGTTTAGTCTATTAATTGGGTTGGTCTTATTTATTTTAGGTTGGAATTTCTGTTTTGTTTTGTTGGGCCTGTCTTTATAGGCTTCTATTTGAATAAAATCTCAACCATTCTATTTCAAAAAAAAAAAAAAACTTTCTTTTAGCAATCTTATCAGCTCAACAAGCCTCAAGTTTTGATGACTTCATTTCTTAGTTCTTATACAAAAGGTAATTGTAATATATGTGCTCTCTATTGGCTACAACAATAAACCGTAATTTTTGTGTTTTTTTTTTTATTTTTCGATTTTCAGACCACCGTATTTGCCTTGTTGATGTTCAAGGTTTATTGACATCAGTCTCAGTCTACCTTGAGACCTTTCTTCGCCTTTGGGCACTTTCGAGGACCATTCCATATTGTAATTTACTTGCTTGTATAAGATAGAATGTACTTGCTTGTATGGTTATCTCTTTACGACAACAAGTGATTCACTCATTTGTTTGTTTAAAAAAACAAAAATAAATTTAGCTCCTAATATTTATTCATTTTGTCATTTTGATTTTTATTCTTTTTTTGAGTCATTGTTGCGCTCAACCTTTAAAATTTAGTCAAATTATTTGCTTTTTTATTAAAAAACTGACAAAAATGCTAAAATTTTAATGATATTGACATGTCAACTTACTTAGTATTTTATGTATACTTCACTACTAACATGAATAAATTTTCTAAAAGTTTTTATTAACTTTTTTAACCGTTTGCTTTTTTAACATGGATAAATACTATGTGAGCTGTCACATCAATACCGATAAAATTTTACAATTCAGTTAATTTTTCCATTCAAAAGAAAAAAAAATTGATTAAATTTTAGAAGTTGAAGACCAAAAGACCCAAAAAAGAATAGGTGTCAAAATGTGCTATTTTTATTTTTTTGATAAAGTCAAAAAGTGCTATTTGTCGATACTTGAAATGGATTATTTTTATGATTATCACATCATTAACGATTAATTGTTTGTTCTAAGATTTCTAACTGCATTTTTTAATAATATTATCTTCAAAATTTTAACCTAAATTCTTTTATTAAAGTGCAACATTGCGCAAATTTCCTTTGTTAAAGTCGACAGTGATTAGTTTGCGAGTGCTTTGTCTACCAAACTTTCTATTGAATCAAGAAAGACTTGAAATTTCAATCATCAACCTAACCCACAAACAGAAAAAAGTTTCTACAGTGTGGTCGAGCCACTGCCCACAGTGCAACTGGCACACCTGAATCAAGCCTGGCTTATCACCCTATGCATTTAGGCCTTTGGTCACCTTCGTCATAATTGGAGGTAGCTATACACTGTTAAGCCTTTGTCTCGTGCAATGGTTAGTATTCGAGTGAATAAATATCCGAGTCAAATGATCTTATCGCAGGTAAGGATAAGTACGTAGAATTGTAGACTTAAGAAATTTAGCCAACAAAACAACGTAACAAGACAGATGCTTTTTGATATTCCACACTGGTTATGTTACGTCCTTTTATATGCATAGTTTCAAGCAAGAGAGAGTTCTAAAGAGACATCATTGAGGCCCAATGTCTCAGCTTTGCCATGCCTTGACATTTTCAGGGAAACTTTTGATTTAAGCGACCGACAAATTGAACAATCAGATGCTTGACTATGATCCCCTAAGTTAACCAGCCTTTGATGATTGCATTTCCAATCTGCACCACCATGTTGTCCCACGTTTAGCTTTTCACGATTCTCCTGTAGGACCGAAACCCTTCAATTAGATCAATCTATATATGAACAAAAGGAAGAAAAGAGAAAGAGAAAGAGAGATCGTTACTGGGATGGTGCAACTTTTGAGTAAATCCTTGAAGATTATATATGAAGTACTTGATCTTTGCTCGGATCCTTTATTTGTTAATTCCCCATAAGATAACTGGTTACTCACTTTGTTTCCATTCCTGCATAAATGGAGGAAGGTCTCAATATAAACATTTTCAGAGGAAAGATTCAAAGACACCCTTTTTTTTGGCTTCTAAGAATTAAGTGCAAATATAGCAACACTGGATATAGATATAGATATACATATACATATAGATATATATACCATTGTGGCTGCCGAAATATGGTACATGAAGGCATCCCTTCAATTCCGAGGCCTAGGTTATAGGGTCTCGCTTGATCCTTAAACTGTTGATTTTGTGGGCAGTTCATCAGTTCTGATACCTTCTCGTTTCTCCTTGATGCAGTAGCTGCTTCTGTAATTTACATAACCATACATACACATATTTCATAATAATTCAAGATATTGGCAACTGGGATTAGAAAAGTTTTATATTCCATGCACTTTTAAGTTGGATAGAAGTAAATTAAAGAGCATGCACTAGTAACATATTAGTTTTCTCATGTATACCTTGTATCATCTGTTCATGCTTGGTGCTCCTATACATCTGTTCATACATGGCAAACCAAAAATTGAAAAATACAAACCCAGAATTCTGTTCAAACAATATAGATATTTGTAGTATTTGATCAAAACCTGGAGATGGCTCTTAACATGGGAGATTGTTAGTCCTTTCACATCCATTATCTGTAAAACCATCTTTGGGGTAGCCCCTATATAGTTGAAAACCATAATGAAAAACTGAAAGGTGTTGGAAAAAGGGTTAATAAAATATTACAAGGTAGCTTACTGTCTTCTCCACCTAAGCGTTCAACTGCATGCACAAAGCATTGGTGAAGATCAGGTGTCCATCTTAAACGAGGCATTTTTGATCTAACATAAGGCCTTACGATTGGCGATTTCAAACTTATTTCAGGCAGCTGCAGATTATCGTCCTTATGGTGGCGTCGCCTGATAACTCTCATCATCGATGGTGACGGTGAATAAACTCTGATTCCACCACTGTCGTCGAGGGAAGAAGATGAAGAACAACACCCTTTAAGCCAACAACTATCAACATCAACTCTCTTCATATTGTGCCTAAGATTATCAGACAATATAAACAATGAGAAAAAGACGAGAGATAAAAAAAGAGAGGTGGGTGTTTTAGTGAAAGTTGAAACAAAAAGAGAATAAATACTAGTGAAGACTCTGTTGCATGGATTTTGTCTTCTTCCGCAGCTTTTCTTACACTCTTTAAGAGGCCAATTTTAGTCTATTGGAGGTTCGATTAGAAAAAGGAAATTTGGACACGGAATTTCAGACTCACTTTCTTCATCAAAATTTAGAAAAAAATAGAAAAAAAAAAGACTTCGCAAATTGGTTCATGAAACTTGATTGATTGATTCAGGCCAAAAAAAATTTTTTTTTGATTGATTGGGTGAAAAACAAGAACCCAAAATGATGAAAAGATGAAAACTTTTCTACCCAAATTTCCTGATGATATCATGGTTTGAACTTTGAAATTGAAGTTATTCTTTTGGGTCATGTATTTCCTGACATTCATTCTTCATTTTTCTTTTTCCTTTTTATTTCCAGTTGAAGAACATAAATGCAACTGTTGACTTCATTTATTAGCCAAATTCTTAGAAATAATCTTGACTATTTTTCATTAATTGTTGTAGGAGTATCTGCAAAATTTACAGTTAAAAGTTGCAAAGAAAAAAAATTAGCAAAGGTAAACGTTATAACAAAGAAAAAAAAAAAAGGTTTCACACTTTCACTACAAAACAAACAAAGACATAAACGTTAAAAATGGCCCAAAGTAAAACATGGAGCCATTGACATGTAATGACCTAAGCATTTTGCTGATTTGCAGTTCCTACAAGAAACATGTTCAATCCTCCCTCATTCCTCAAAACAGGATAGTTCCCTTTATTCCGGCCATCGTCACTTTACAAAAAAAATATATCTAAAATATATGCTTTTGTTGATTTCTTTCTTCAAACACTAAAACATGGACAGTTTCATATATATAAGAACATGCCAATGTTCACACTAACCGATCGAGTGATGATTTCAACAATCAACAGTAAGCCGATAACGTGTGTGGGGGTGGCTACGCAAGCATTCTTTTTTTCTTTTCCCAGCTGGCTTTTGTTTCTCATGCAGTGGCCACGTCCAATGCCTAAAACGTCACCATTGATGCTCACATTGTTAAGCTATGGGTGTGGTGAGCAATCTCGATTGCCAACAATGGTTGAAACTACTTCTGTCGGTTTGTGGCACCTCTAACTGGGGGTTTGAAGAATTGCAACTTAAAGGAGACGGTTTCAAATTGAGGAATATTCCTCTTGATGGAATTTGCCAGAATCATGGACAAGTGTTTCTTGATGTCGTAAGCTTTGTCTGAATCAAGGAGACTCAAAGTCTAAAGCAGAGGTTTCAATTATTCGATAGGGGAAGATTAATTTATCATAATATATATAAATTGAATGCCAATCCTGTTATCATAAAAACAACAAAGTTGTTCTAGGAACACAAGGCCAAGAAAGAGATTGGTTCAAAAAGCTCAAGTTGAGCTCTAATAATCCGCAATTAACAATCTAATTTTGCTCTTCATATTTCCAAGCTTGCGACATGTCACCCTTTCGTGACATTATTATTCTTGTTAGATAATTCAGAAAGGCCTTGTATGGCGACCTCTAGCTCGGCCACAGAGAAGGGCGTTCTTCGGGATTGGTAATTCATCTCTCCATGAATTTGCGGGGGAGTAAACCCTGAGATAAAACTGCTGGCCTGAATATTGCCTGGCCCAGTTCTCGGACCTTATATTCCACATTCCCACGTTGTCTAAAGCCATGTAGATTGCAGTCCATGACCTGGGATACACCTGCATTTGCTCGAAAAAAAATCTAGACTTAGAACTGGTGCTCCTACAATCTCTATAATTGATCACATCTCATGCGCATTGACGGAATAACAGCAATACCTGAGTGGTGCAGCGGGCTACCGTGTCTCTCAAATTGTAGCTTGATCGACTAGCAGGTGTCCATTGACCTCCATTCATCCTGATCAACCAACATTTTAAACACGTTAACGGATCCTTACATAGAAAATCGAACCTAGAGCATTAATATTGAAAACCTTACCCTACAACAAAGAAGGAATAGCCATCAATATGCCATGACTGCACAGTGTCCTCCCAATTTTGAAATACAATCTCAACATATTCTCGGAAGTTGGCTGCCATGACAGAGGTCTGAAAGTAGGCATTATTTCCTGAAGGGGGCCAAGTAGGAATGCTTCCAAGATTGAAGACTCCGGGAATCTTGAAATAATCTGCAATTTTTAATGGAGTATCCGCTGGAACATATGAGACACCATTGACAGCATACCTCTGCTTTCCATTAATATAAGGTGCAGAGTTTGAGAGCATGATAGTGCGGCTTGGAGTGATCAATCCATAATGGTAAGAGCCTTGGGGATTAGGTCTAGGTCCACTAGCTGTTAGGTTCCAACTGGTAGAAGAAAAACTATCAGCTTGATAGCCACTTTTAAATGGTTTCAATTATTAGCTTCTGAAAGAGTTCCATAAGATAAGTACCGTATCGATCTGGCCTGCATGACTGATGGAGCAATTTGTATAGTGGGAGCCCCCGGCACTGGACCAGAAACTCCCCTTTTCGAATTGCTGTAGTGAAGAACGGCAGTTGTTGTGAGCACACGACGAGTGAAGCGTGTAGAGGTAACAACATAGTAGTCCTGTGGAATCTGATCAGCAGTTACCAAGAATGAACATGACTGCCCAAGATGGATATCGAAAGAAGTGTAGGTGTTTTGAAGCGTATGTGATCCTTCAACTTCTATAAGTTTCAGCTTGTGCCCCTGGATCCTGAAGTTAATTGAAGTTGTGAGCCCAACATTCGATACCCTAAACCGGTATGTCCTACCTGGGTTCAAAAACAATGTCCCATGTGACAAACAACTCGCATTGCGTAAAATTTAAAAGCTAAGGTTAAGCGAGAATGGCCTAAACATATTCATGAACTGCATCAAACAGTATTGATCAGGTTTATCGAACAAACAACAGATTCGAGCAACCGATGGGACAGAGACTAGCAAGTTGGTTATTGCTCACCTGGATCAACAGTGAATGTGTATCCATTCCACCCTCGACCATTGATGAGAAGTCCATCGGGGAAGGGAAGGTTATGACCACTGTCCAAGAGACGTCTCAATACCTTAAGAAACAACGAGGGATTAGTTGGTGTGTAGAACAATAATTACAGCTCCAGCCCCCTACTTATATGGTATATCATGTTATTATAACAGATGCAGAAACAGAATTCTTACATAGTGATTTCTTTTATACCAGTCCCCAGCCAGTACAGTGAAATCCCCAGCAGGACTAGGGAAAGGTACAGGGATCTTGGGGCGGCTCCAGATTCTGATAGCACCGTACCCTCCGGCAGCCTTATGGAATAAAAGTGATGGGAAGTAGTAAAAGCTACCAATCTGATCTTTCACTTGGAGAACGTAAGTGAAGTTTTTCCCCGGTCGAATTGGGCAGTTTGTGCCAGAAACTCCATCCTGCCATGAGTTCCTCCTTTGCTGCACACCGTTCCTGCAGACCCAAAAAAAGGAGATGACAGTCAACTTTCACATCAATTGCGACATCCAAAACCCGTTTCAATTTATTTCATAAACATTTAAGTACATGCATACCAAATAGGTAGATAATGGATAATTGGATCAGTCACTAATAAGTACAACATAAATTATGGAAAGTACAAAATAAACATTTTGAATGATCAATAATACGCAAAGTTGCCAAGCTTTATTAAAGTAAGTTGCATAATTCACAGCTTTAATTAAAACTAGGCCTAAACCCGAGGTCTGATACCGTCCTAGTAAACATAATTAAGGACACATCTTTTATTATTCTATAGGCAAGCACATGCTTTTAAATAATTTACTGCAACCAGCTCTGCCATAACTAGGCAGACATTGTTATTTATTTTTATTCATCTTTTAATATTTTAAACATGAATCTCCACAGATGTGAGATGCAGCAGATGCACTAACTGAATTATCATAATACTATTAACCCATTGAGTCAGTGAAAGAGTTATTCATTATAAAACTTGGATTTAATAATCATTTAACCATGAAAATGAACCATATTGTTAGCGTCTTTCCAAGATAGTAGGGGCGTAACTAAGGGCCGGGCCCATGGAAATTTTTTCATTTAGAGTCAAATAAAAAAAATTAATTTAATCCTTTAAAAATGATAAGATATAAGCTATTAAAATAGTTAAATTATATTTTTACCATCGTTAAAATGACAATTTAATTTCGACCCCTAAAATTTTCTTCTGATTCTGCCCCTGCAAGATAGTCTATGAAATAAGAACCAACAAATTGAGAAGTATAAAGGATCAAGGATAAAAACTAGGGATATACTCACGTACCAAATTGAGTAGTAGCTTATAAGGTTTTCATTGTCATCAAATTTAGCATTAGCTGAGATCTTACTAAAAATAGTAGTCATAAATGCAAATGTCTACCGCTGGAAAATTGTCTACTGTTCAAGCATTTACCTTCAGATCTAAGAAACTCAAAACTTTCCCACTAAGCTGTAGTTATCTAAACCAAAAGAGCACACATTATCTTAAAATGAAAGCTGCATTTTGAGCTAATGCTAAGCTTCCAAGATTTTATATGTACTTTCCTTTGTTCTTTTCTACTTTTACCTTGTCTTCCTAACCGACATTAAGTAAATGATGAACAAAAAGTAAGCATAAATAAAGGAATGTTAGCATGATTACCAAGAGATAAGGAATGGTTCATTTAAGTAGTTATAAACACTGATAATCAAGTTGTCATTAGTAACTGCATCGATATGAGGCCCTGGAAACTGCCCATTTATTAAGATCCCCTGCAATACAGTTTTTCCACATTCCAATCCATTACTCAGACATTTGCTAAACAAGTAGCTTTTAGAAACCAAAAAGAGAAACCCAGAAAACAAGAAAGAAAGTACCTGTTGCTTAACTCCAAGAGGGTAAATATCACCGTAGGTGACTTTCCAAGTGATATAACGATAAGGGTTTTCTCCATTAACGCCGAGGAACAAAATGCAAGCAATGAAGCAACAAAGGATAAGCTTGCTGTCTCCCATTTTGTTGACTTCGTTTACTTACTTTAGGATACAAAAAGAAAAACAGGAATTCTTGTTTTTGCAAAATGTTAGATAAAACACAGATCTATAAAAAGTTTAAGGCACCATTGTTGTATCTTTTTTAAATCTTTCTTTCCCTCAGTTTATTCGGGGTTCTTAGAATTAGTATGGAGGCAAAAGCAGAGCTCTGTTTTGTATGCAAGTGAAAAAAAGCGTTTTTTTATAAGATCACATTGCATATTAGCTGTCAGTGGGTTCCAATTGAATGCAATTGAATCTAGTGAGAAGCGGTGGTCCCAGCTTAATCATGTCCCTATTTAGCATCACATGGGTCGAGTTCATATGGTGGGACCGTCAGTAGCCGCTTGATATTAGCCCCTTCAGAACTGATAAAACGAGCTTGTGATATATGGAACATTGTAAGTAAAGGCTGTCAAGTCTACGCAACAAGACAGGAATCAACCCCAATCACGTGCAAAGCTTGGACTTGCCTAATTTCATGTGCCCATTGTCCGAATTTGGTAGCGAAGAAGACTGTTGTGTTTTGATACTGATGCCGTCTTCCATTTTCCATTGCAATGGCACCATTTGACAGACTGGAAAAAAAGGGTCAAAGAAAGAACCATTATTAGATTAAAGAACTTTCATGTTTAGATTACTTCGTGCAATACTGTGTGATGAATAAAATATATCGGCGAACAATACGGCGAGAAAAATGGTTGAAACATCAAATACCTTTCACATGGTGACAACCTAGGAAGAAAAAGAACCATATCACGGGGTTCCATTCAACGGCCAGGTTGGTTGCTTTAAGAGTGGTTCACTATTATTGCAGTTGCAGAATGTTAATGGGTGGTATTCTTTAATCAACAAATGGCAAAGCATAAGATCCAACAATGAGACGAGGCCACTGCAGTTGAATTAGATCACCCCATAGCTTTGGTGCACCTACAGGGATTGGGGAAAGCAAACAATATGTAAAAGCTCCGGGATTGTACTGTCCTTTATTGAAAACGGACATAATGTCCATGCACTTAACATCTATACGAGGAGAGAAATGTATATTAAGGCTTAAAGGAAGTAGAAAAAAGTTAATTAATGCGTCTTACAGAAAATAAACCCGGCTTCCCATCCAAAGTACAAAGTGGTAATGGACATGGTGAGAGATGGCTTCTAAAGATTTGCAGTCAAGCAAAGCAGACCACGAGTGGTTTTTTTATAGTTTAACTAGAGGTCACTAAATTAACTATAATTACGACAAAGGTAAGTGCACCTATCGAACAATAGTATAGCTATGGTAAGTAGAGAATATCGTATCCACGAGGACTAAAAGTACTAGTAATTACGGTTTTTCTATTATTTAGCCAACAAATTGATGAAATGATTTTTAATCCAAAATTACTAAACTAATCTAACTAAGAATGCAACAGAGAATGAAATGGGAAAAATAATCGAAGACAATCAATAAGAAAGACAATACCCAGGAAATAATCCAACTAGACTTTACCTATTATTCTGAATCTTAATTAAACGACTTATTCAGTTGTGTCTTGATTCGTAGAAATCACTAAATTATGTTAATATCTCTTTTGAGAGTAAGAACATGTAACATCTCAAAATAGGGCCTAGTCGAAACAGTGGTTTTGAGACCACAAATTCGACGTTAAAATATTTATTTTATGATTATTACGAGGCCTAGAATATGAAAATATGCATATGTTAAAGTTTCATGAAGAAATTTTATAAGTAAGATGTCCAATTGGAAAATAAGGACCAAAGTAAATAAATTACAAAACTTGGATTCTAGAAGCAATTTGCATGAAATTGCTTTAGATTATTAATTAGAAGGTTTTAAAGAGTAATTTTCCCAATTTCTAAGTTTTTGGACAAAAATAGGCATGTATGGAAAAAATTAAAAGTTTAGTAAGGAACGGCATTTTGGTCATTTAGTAATAAATGAAATAAAAAGGGAAAATGAAGGCAAAATTCACTCATCTCCTCGCTGGTACCAGCCGAAATTCTCAAGCCCTCCATAGCTAGGGTTTTCAACATTTTCAAGCTCAATAGTAAGTGCTCCCTATCCCCGTTTTTAATGTTCTTCGTATTTTTGAAATCTCGGTAGCTTACTCTCTTCATTTCTACCCATATTTCATACTAGGGTTCATATTTAGAAAACTACACATGAATGAGATGCTTGTATTTTGATATTTCATGGAGGAATGTAAGAGTTTAAAGGATGGTAAACAACTTTTACTAAGTGGTTTTTCATGGAAAAGGCTTAAAGGACTAGATCGTAAAATTTGTAAAAAGTGGGTAGAAAAATATGAAATAGAGGAAAATATGGGCTAGTAGAGTTCATAGTACATTCGGCTAGGCTTGGGTAACCAAGGAATTTCATGTATTTCATTATACGAGCTTAAGGACTAAATCGTAAATAATGCAAAAGGTTAAAGGCAAAACGATCATTTTTTTAGAAGGTGAAATTTAGACTCGAAAAGAATAATGTGAGGTATTAATAGTTCATTTTTATTGTTAGAGACCCTGAGGAACAAATTCCGGAGGTCGATTGAGAAAAACGAAATGTTTCGGAATAAATGAAACACAAAACCGAAACGAGTGCCAGGTAAGTTCGAATAACTTAATGTAAACTTTTAATATGCCTAATTGCATGTATTATGAATGTATGATATTTGATTATAATGATGGTATGAAAATCTATGAAATGTGTTAATAATAATGATATGATAATAAATGTCCCGGTTGAAGTCAAAAAGGGAAATTCGATGGATAAACCATGGCTTACATGACTTGAGATCCTGCATGTGTTGCAAAAAAGGGTTTAGCCCAGATGGATAATCCGTTGATCTCAAATATAAAAAGGATCTAGCCCAGATGAGTGTTCCTTGAGTGATCGAGCCTCCCGAAGAATATGTGTGCATTATGGATTTGGCCTGGACGGGTAATCTGTCTAGGGTCTGAATTTAGCCTAGACTGGTAATTCAGATCTGAGCTCATTAAGGGTGTTTGTCGTTACAAGGGATTTATCCTGGACTTGTAATCTCGGCATCACCCTATGAGTTTACATTACGGGGGATTTAGCCTAGACTGGTAATCCCGCCGTAAGATGTGAGGTTCGCGGGAGTGCGTACATGAGATGATCACTCGTATGACTTGACGGTAAATGGATAATCCATCGAGATTTCCAAGAAACTCAACAAGATTAACATGAGATATAAAAATGAAAATGTTGGATGATGAGCTCATCTAAGACAAGTTACATGGTGTATTGTTATGAGACTAACTAGTTGATTGAGTGCATGTGATAGGGAAGTCATTCCATGCTTGTTGGTTTTATTGCCTAATATGATTGTATGCTAATTAATCGGTAAGTTTACTTTCCAATTATTCAGGCTTACTAAGCATGTAAATGCTTATCCCTCTATTTTTCCTGTCTTACAGAGCTCGAAGACTCGTAGAGATTGGAAGATAGTTGGAGAATCAACACACTATCATCTTGTCTAGCTTTGGTACCTAGATACTTTTACTTTGGTTCAATGGCATGTATAGGGCTTTGGTTTATTTTGTTATTTGGTTATATGTGTCATTTGGTTGGCCAATGTAAAGGCTTAAATATTAAACTTATTCTTTTTGTATATGGCCATAAGACATGGCCCATTTTGTTGTAGGTTATGACCTACCAACCATGCATATTTATGTTAAAGATGTTCTTGTGATGATTGCATGTGGTACATCATGAATGGGCATATGGACTGTGGCCAAAACATTTGGAGCTAGTTAGGCTATAATTGGCAATTAGTTATAATAATGAGCCAAGTCTAAATGTGTTCTAATGGGATGGAAATCCTCAATATAAAAAGAGGATAATTAAGCATGTACATAACCGATGAGATGAGGTTAACATGCAATAGATCATTGATGATAGTCCTTAAGCATATTTAGGTTATGTTAAATACAATTGGGATTCATAAATGTGAGGGTAAGATGAGGGTGACTATTGGCTTGAAATTACAGCTTAAAATGAGTCCACACGGGTAGACATACGGGCATGTATATAGACCGTGTGTGACACACAGATAGCCCTATGGGCGTGTGGCATTGTCATGTGTCCCCTACACCTAAAATTTTTGAGTCAGAATGCATGGTAGTAAACACACGGGTAGAGACACGACCGTGTGTCTCAACCGTGTGAAGGACACGGTCCAGTACACGGGCGTGTGACCTGGCCGTGTGCCCGTAAATGCATGCTGACGTCATAAACAGAATACTCAAGTTTTTAGACACGGACAAATACACGAGTGTGTCTAGACTGTGTAAAGGACACGGGCTTGGGACACAGGCCTGTGCTCGACCGTGTGAAAACCCCTGTAAGTTCGAAATAAAAAATAAATTCAATTAATTCCACACGGGTAGGGGACACGGGCGTGTCCCAATGCACACGGACGTGTGCTATGCCTCCATACGGGCATGTGAGGCTTAACTTAAAAAATTTTATAGGAACTTTCTTAAGTTCTTGGTTTAGTCCCGGACTATTCTCAATGTAGGTTTAGGGCGTCGTAGGCCTATAATTAGGACATTAAGATGTTGTTTGATTGGTTCTAAATTGGAACGAAATTTTATGACCCATATTGTTAGAAAATGTCCGAGTATAAGTTTGGTAACGCCTCGTGCCTAGTCTTAGTCTCGGAATGGGTAAAGGGTGTTATATTTAGTGGTATCAGAGCTATGGTTTAGTTAGTTCTAGGATTACCGTAGAGAGTATTGAGTTTCGCTATATATGCCATATACGAACGTTGATAATGTGACATCTCCTAATTGTTTAATTGTCTTTGAATATAGTAAATGTCTTCCAATCAAGCACAAGATGAGTCTAAGGGAGCCGAGAACCATACTCCAGCTTCCGTACAATGAGTTGTTTCTAGTAGTAGTAGAAGGCCTATGTTTAAAAGTTGGGAAGAGGCCAGAGCCGCCTTCTTTGACATGATGGATGAGTGGTTTGGGGATTATTTGAGAAATCGCCCTAATATACCACAACCTCCCCCGCCTCCTAACTGACCTGACGAGGAAATGCCACGAGGTATGGCACTTGTAAGAATTGGCAAAGCCCCGGTGGACAAGCTTAGAAAGTATGGGGCTGAAAAGAATTTAGAGCTAAGATCGATGATGATGCTGAGCGAGCTGATTTTTGGCTTGAGAACACTACATGAGTATTAGACGAGTTATCGTGTACACCGAAGAGTGTTTAAAGTGTATTGTATCTCTTCTAAAGGATACTGGGTACCACTGGTAGAAGACTGTGTCTTTAGTGGTACCAAAGGAAAACATCACTTGAGAATTTTTCTAAGAGTTTAAGAAGAAATACATCAGTCAAAAGTTCTTAGACTCGAAGTGAAAGGAGTTCTTGGAACTCAAATAAGAAAATAAGACTGTAGTGGGATACGAAAGGGAGTTTGTAAGGCTAAGTCAGTATTCAATTGAATGGGTTCAAACAGAGTCAGAAATGAGTAAACGCTTCGAGGAAGGTCTGAATGAGGAAATCAAGCTGTTAATTGGGATCCTTGAGATACGAGAGTTTTTTTGCATTAGTTGATCGGGCCAAGAAGACCGAGGAGCTCAATAATGAAATAAAGCAAGCTAAGAGAGAAGCTTGAGTTTCGAGCAAGAAATCCAGGGGTAGAGCGCTCTCATTTTCCACAAAGAAATCAAGGAGCCAACATGAACGTTCTACTTCATTGGTAGGATATTCGGGTAGAACGAGAAGCTCCAAATGGCGCAACCAGAAGTCTTCTTCCTCAATAATGACTAGTGTGGGGAGTGTAGATGACCAGAAATAGAAGTGCAAAAGCTGCAATAAATTTCACTTCAGAGAGTACTGAATAAAGAGTGGTGCATGCTACAGATGTGGTTTTCTTGACCACTTCCTCAAAGACGGCCCAGAACGAACTGATAAAGAGATGGAATTAGCCTCGAAGTTGAGTACTCCTATTCTACGAGGTAGACTTCCGAGATATCCTGGAAGTGCTAGTTGCAATTGAGTTGTGGCTAAAGACACTGCAAAATCAAAGGCTCGAGCCCCGGTAAGAACATATGCAATACGTGCTCGAGAGGAAGCCTCTGCTCCTGATGTCATCACGGGTATTTTTTCTCTTTTTAATACTTGTGTTGTTGCCTTAATTGATCCGAGATCGACATATTCATACATTTGCATGAGATTGGTGTCTAGTATGAATATATCCATTGAACCTACATAATTTATTATCAGAGTGTCAAACCCATTAGGCAAGTCAGTCCTGGTTGATAAAGTCTGTAAGAATTGTCCTTTGACGATTCAGGGTTATTGCTTTCCGACTAACATTATGTTGTTCCATTTGATGAGTTTGATGTAATACATGGTATGGATTGGTTAGCCCTGCATGATGTAATTATAAACTGTGGTAGCAAGTATAATGTATTGAAGTGCCTAGATGGTGAAATTCTATGGGTTGATTCAAGAGAATTGGGTACACTGCCGGTTGTAATTACTTCAATAATGGCTCAAAGATATGTGAGAAAATAGTATGAAGCCTACCTTGCTTTTGTATTGAACACTAAGGAAACGGGGTTGAAGATTGAGTCCATACCAATAGTATGTGAATATTCAGACGTGCTCCCAGAGGAACTACTCGGATTACCTCATGATAGAGAGATAGATTTTGGTATTGAACTAGTGCCAAGAACAACTCCTATTTCTATTGCCCCGTATAGGATGGCACCAACTGAGCTGAAAGAGTTAGAAGCACAGTTGTAAAAACTGATAGATAAAGGTTTTGCAAGGCCGAGCTTTTCGCATTGGGGTGCTCCCGTATTATTTGTAAAGAAGAGAGATGGTTCAATGAGACTATGCATAGATTATCAGCAGCTGAACAAGGTAACTATCAAGAATAAATATCCTTTCCCAAGGATCGATGATTTGTTCGACCAGTTGAGGGGAGCCACTGTATTCTCTAAGATAGACCTGAAATCCAGCTACTATCAGCTACAAGTTAAGGAATCAGACGTGCCTAAGACAGCTTTCAGAATGAGGTATGCCACTATGAATTTCTTGTTATGCCATTTGGGTTAACGAATGCACCGGCCGTATTTATGGACCTAATGAATATGATATTTTGGCCATGCTTAGACAAGTTCGTCACTGTGTTCATTGACGACATTTTGATTTATTCCAAGGATGAGACAGAGCATACGAAACACCTGAGAACTGTGTTGCAGACCTTACGAGGAAAAACAATTGTATGCTAAGTTTAGCAAGAGTGAGTTTTGGCTCCATGAAGTAGGGTTTTTGGGTCATATTGTTTCGGGTGAAGGCATCCGAGTTGATCCAAGCAAGATCTCTGCCATCGTTGAATGGAAACCACCTAAAAATGTCACTAAGGTTAGAAGCTTTTTGAGCTTAGCCAGTTACTACCGAAGATTTGTGAAAGGATTCTCCATGATAACGACTCAAATGACGAGATTATTATAGAAAGACGTTAAGTTTGAATGGACAGAAAAGTGTCAACAGAGTTTCGAGAAGTTGAAGATATTGCTGACTAAAGCTTCAGTTCTAGTATTACCTGAGTCAGGAAAAGAGTTTGTGTGATGCGTCCTTAAATGGACTGGGTTGTGTGCTTATGCAAGATGGCAAAGTGATAGCCTCCGCTTCACGGCAGTTGAAGCCACACGAGAAGAATTATCTGACGCACGACTTAGAGCTTGCCACCATTGTTTTTGCCTTGAAAATTTGGAGGCATTATTTATATGGTGAGACTTGTCGTATATTCACAGACCACAAGAGTTTGAAGTATTTGATGACTCAAAAAGAATTGAATCTGAGATAGCGGAGATGGTTAGAATTAATTAAAGATTACGAGCTAATCATCGATTATCACCCAAGAAAGGTGAATATGGTTGCCGACGTGTTAAGCAAAAAATCTTTGTTTGCATTGAGGGCCATGAACACTCGATTGGTGTTTTTTTTTATGATGGTTCGGTCTTGGCAAAGTTAAGGGCTAGGCCGACATTTCTTCAGGAAATTTATGATGCTCAGACTAATGATAGTGACCTCCAAGTTAAAAGAACTCAATGTGAGTTGGGCATCGAATCAGATTTTTAGATCAGTTCTGATGGATGTTTGATGTTTAAAGGTAGAGCTTGTGTACCGAGGAACGATAAAATTATTCAAAAAATCTTGCAAGAGGCACATGATAGCCGTTTATCTATACATCCGGAAAGTACCAAGATGTATAATGATTTGAAGAAAATATACTAGTAGAACGGCATGAAGAGAGACATCTCCGAATTTGTATCAAAATGCTTGATATGTCAGCAAGTCAAAGCTGAAAATCAAATACCTTCAGGTTTGTTACAGCCTGTGATGGTCCCCGAATGGAAGTGGGACAGAATTACTATGGACTTTGTGATAGGATTACCATTGACCCCGAAAAAGAAAGATGTTATATGGGTTGTGGTGGATAAGTTGACGAAGTCGGCTCATTTTATCCCGATAAGGATAGATTATTCACTTGATAAGTTGGTCGACTTGTATATATATATGATTGTGAGATTACACGGGGTACCGCTTTCGATAATTTCAGATAGAGACCTGAGATTCACTTCGAGATTTTAGAAGAAGCTACAAGAAACCTTGGGTACAAGGTTGAGTTTTAGTATAGCTTTTCACCTGCAGACTGATGGTCAGTTCGAGCTGATGATCCAAATTCTTGAGGACATGTTGCGATGTTGCATCCTCGAATTTCAGGGCAGTTGGGAAAAATACTTGCCATTGGTAGAGTTTGTCTACAACAACAGTTATCAAACGAGTTTGAAGATGGCACCTTATGAAGCCTTGTATGGTAGAAAGTGCTGAACTCCATTGTATTGGACAGAACTCAAAGAGAGTCAGATTCATAGAGTTGATCTGATCAAGGAAACTGAAGAAAAGGTTAAGGTGATACATGACTGTTTAAAAGCGGCATCAGATAGGCAAAAGTCATATGCTGATCTGAAGAGAAAAGAAATCGAATTTCAAGCTGAAGATGGAGTATTCTTGAAAGTATCTCCACGAAAAAAGGTATTGAGATTTGGCCAGAAAGGTAAACTGAGTCTGCGATTTATCGGACCATACGAGATCATTGAAAGAGTTGACCATTAACCTATTGCTTGGCGTTGCCACCAGAACTAGAAAAGATTCATGATGTGTTCCATGTATCTATGTTAAGTCGATATTGATCAGACCCCTCTCATGTGATTTCACTGATGGAGATTGAAATTAGACCGGACATGACCTATTGTGAGGAACCGGTCAAAACTTTAGCTCGTGAGGTTAAACAGCTGAGAAATAAAGATGTAGCCTTGGTAAAAGTTTTATGGCATCGACATAGTGTAGAAGAGGCCACATGGGATTCAGAAGAAACCATGAGAGGCCAATATCCAAACCTGTTCACTGATAATACTTTCGAGGACGAAAGTCCCTAAGAGGGGAAAAATGTAACATCCCGAAATAGGGCCTAGTCAAAACAATGGTTTCGGGACCACAAATATGACGTTGAAATATTTATTTTATGATTATTACGAGACCTAGAATATGAAAATATGCATATGTTAAAGTTTCATGAAGAAATTCTATGAGTAAAGTGTCCAATTGGAAAATAATGACCAAATTGAATAAATTGTAAAACTTGGATTCTAGAAGCAATTTGCATGAAATTGCTTTAGATTATTAATTAGAAGGTCTTAAAGAGTAATTTGCCCAATTTCTAAGTTTTTGGACAAAAATGGGCATGTATGGAAAAATTTGAAAGTTTAGTACGGAAGGGCATTTTGGTCATTTAGTAATAAATGAAATAAAAAGGGAAAATGAAGGAAAAATTCACTCATCTTCTCCTTGGTACCCGTCAAAATTCTCAAGCCCTCCATAGCTAGGGTTTTCAACATTTTCAAGCTCAATAGTAAGTGCTTCCTAGCCCCGTTTTTAATGTTCTTTGTATTTTTGAAATCCCGGTAGCTTACTCTCTTCATTTCTACCCATATTTCATGTTAGGGTTCATGTTTAGAAAACTACTCACGAATGAGATACTTGTATTTTGATGTTTCATGGAGGAATGTAAGAGTTTAAATGATGGTAAACAACTTTTACTAAGTGGTTTTTCATGGAAAAGGCTTAAAGGACTAGATCGTAAAAGTTGTAAAAAAATGGGTAGAAAAATGTGAAATAGAGGAAAATATGGGCTAGTATGAGTTCATAGTACATTCAACTAGGCTGGGGTAACCAAGGAATTTCATGTATTTCATTATTCGAGCTTAAGGACTAAATCATAAATAATGTAAAAGGTTAGGGGCAAAATGGTCATTTTGTTTGAGGGTGAAATTTAGACTCGAAAAGAATAATGTGAGGTATTAATAGTTCATTTTTATTGTTATAGACCCCGAGGAACAAATTTTGGAGGTCGATCGAGGAAAACAAAAGGTTTCGGAATAAACGAAACACGAAACCGAAACGAATGCCAGGTAAGGTCGAATAACTTAAAGTAAACTTTTAATATGCCTAATTGCATGTATTATGAATGTATGATATTTGGTTATAATGATGGTATGAAAATCCATGAAATGTGTTAATAATAATGATATGATAATAAATGTCTTGATTGAAGTCAAAAAGGGAAATTCGATTACATGACTTGAGATCCTGCATGTGTTGCAGAAAAGGGTATAGCCCGAACGGGTAATCTGTTGATCTCAAATATAGAAAGGATCTAGCCCGGACGGGTATTCCTTGAGTGATCGAGCCTCCCGAAGAATATGTGTGCATTATGGATTTATCCCGAACGGGTAATCTGCCTAGGGCCTGAATTTAGCCTGGACTGGTAATTCAGATCCAAGCTCATTAAGGGTGTTTGTCGTTACAAGGGATTTAGCCTGGACTGGTAATCCCGCTGTAAGATGTGAGGTTCACGGGAGTGCGTACATGAGATGATCACTCGTATGACTTGATGGTAAATGGATAATCCATCAAGATTTTCAAGAAACTCAACAGGATTAACATGAGATATAAAAATGAAAATGTTGGATGATGAGCTCATCTAAGACAAATTACATAGTGTATTGTTACGAGACTAACTAATTGATTGAGTACATGTGATAGGGAAGCCATTCCATGCTTGCTGGTTTTATTGCCTAGTATGGTTGTATGCTAATTAATCGATAAGTTTACTTTCCAGTTACTCGGGCTTACTAAGCATGCAAATGCTTATCCCTATCTTTTCCCTGTCTTACAAAGCTCGAAGACTTGTAGAGATTGGAAGACAGTTGGAAAATCAACACACTATCATCTTGTCTAGCTTTGGTACATAGATACTTTTACTTCGGTTCAATGGCATGTATAGGGCTTTGGTTTATTTTGTTATTTGGTTATATGTGTCATTTGGTTGGCCAATGTAAAGGCTTAAATATTAAACTTATACTTTTTGTATATGGCCATAAGACATGGCCCATTTTGTTGTAGGTTATGACCTACCAACTATGCATATTTATGTTAAAGATGTTCTTGTGATGATTGAATGTGGTACATCATGAATGGGCATATGGAATGTGGCCAAAACATTTGGAGCTAGTTAGGCTATAATTGGCAATGAGTTATAATAATGAGCCAAGTCTAAATGTGTTCTAATGGGATGGAAATCCTCAATATAAAAAGAGGATAATTGAGCATGTACATAATCGATAGGTGAGATTAACATGCAATGGATCATTGATGATAGTCCTCAAGCATATTTAGGTTATGTTAAATACAATTGAGATTCATAAATGTGAGGGTAAGATGAGGGTGACTATTGGCTTGAAATTACAGCCTAAAATGAGTCCACACGGATAGCCCCATGGGCGTGTGGTATTGCCGTGTGTCCCCTGCACCTAAAATTTTTGAGTCAAAATGTATGGTAGTAAACACACGGGTATAGACATGGCAGTGTGTCTCAACCGTGTGGAGGGCACAGTCCAGCACACAGGTGTGTGACCTGGTCGTGTGCCCCTAAATGCATGCTGACGTCATAAACAGAATGCTCAAGTTTTTGGACACAGACGAACACACGGGCGTGTCTAAGCCTTGTAAAGGATACGGGCCAAGGACACGGGTGTGTGCTCGACCGTGTGAAAACCCCTGTAGTTTCGAAATAGAAAATAAATTCAATTAATTCCACACAAGTAGGGGACACGGGCATGTCCCAATACACACGGGCGTGTGCTATGCCTCCATATGGGCGTGTGAGGCTTAACCTAGAAAATATTCCAAGAACTTTTTTAAGTTCTCGGTTTAGTCCCGGACAGTTCTCAATGTAGGTTTATGGCCTTGTAAGCCCATAATAATGACATTAAGATGTTATTTGATTGGTTCTAAATTGGAACGAAATTTTATGACCCATATTGTTTGAAAATGTCCGAGTATAAGTCTGGTAACGCCTCGTGCCTGGTCCTAGTCTCGGGAACTGGTAAGGGGTGTTACAGAACAACTAACTCTAGGTTAATTAATTGAAATCCCTTTCTAATTAAAACCCCTATTGTCGCATTAACTCAATCTATGGATTCCCTTATTAAATTTGACTCTAATCCGGTAGATTTATGTTGTCTTATTTCTAGAATTGCATGCACCTCTACTCAATTATGCTAGATCTACTCTTAAACAGTGACTTTTGCTCCACTAAAATAAGCACATTAAACATGAATTAATATCCTAAAAATATTAAAATACGAAATAAGTATACATAATTAAGAGCAAGAATCAAGTATTTATCATGTAAATTAGAAATCAAATAATAAGATTCATTGTAGGTTTCATCTTCCTTAGGTATCTAGGGAATTTAGTTCATAATCTAGAATGAAAACATCTCAAAATTAGGAAAACAATAAGACATAAAGAAACTCAATAAAACTTCTAAGGAAATTAAATGGAGATATTTAATCTTGAAGGAGATCCGCTTCTGAGTTGATTCCGATGGCATTCTTAAAGTGTTTTCTTCAATCTTCTCTCAGTGCCCTCTTAAATCTTTTTCTAATCGATATTTATAGACTTTAGAATGTTTAGAAAGCCTAAAAATTGGGTTTTCCACGTGTTTGGGAAACAGGGAGCGATATCGACACATGCTGGCACATGGGCGTGTGGCCAACCTGTGTGGATCTTGGAAACAGCTCTGTTTGTCTGATTTTGACTTGTTTTTCACTCCTTTAACTCCCAAATGCTCTCCTAAGTATAGAAACATGAATTTAAAGGATTAGGAGCATCAAATTCACTAATTTACATCATTTATCATCCAAAAATGCATTAAGAATTAGGTTAAAATATGTTACTTTTATAGCTTATCAAATATCCTCACACTTAAACGTTTACTTGTCTTCAAGCAAAATCCACAACTCACAATTAAAATTAATATTTCTCGACTCATAATTCTCATCAATGATGTTTCATCCTAATTCACAAATAATCATACATTGACAATTCAACTGAAAGAGTATTAAAGATTCAAACAATTCAAGTCGAACATTTTTAAAGCATGAACACATAGGTATTTCCCCTTATCTAAGTAATTACTTTTAATTCAAAATCGAAAAGAATGTACATCCTCACTAAAGTTTCACTCAAATCACTCAAAATGTTTAAGGTTCTAGAATAAGCACTCAATTGTCAAATATGAAAAGTCATTACCATATGCTTGCATGAAAATCAAATCTTTACCACTATAGAATGAGATGATACACAAATTAAAAGGTTTTTAAGTGGTTGTAATGGGGCTTAGGTTAAAGGTGTGGAGAAAGGCTGAAAAATGGTTAAAATCAAGATCGAATTGATAAATTACCAAACTAGAAAAATAAACAAATGCTGAATTAAAAACAATTACATCAATCGAAAATTGTTCAAGAATGACACGAGCTTCTTCTCAAAATATGAATTTAACTGTTCAAGCTCAATTAACATAGAATTAAATAATAATCAATATATATGCATTTTTTTTAGAATAATAAGAAATAATTTAGCAAATTAAACAAAACAACTTAATTAGACAATTGACCAAATCAAATCTCGATAAAAAGGGAGTCAATAAAATGGAAAAATTTCTCAACGAGTAAAAAATGAGTTATGGGTTAACATTAATAGGTAATTCAAGAAACGGTGTGTTAGGCTCAATAGGGTTCACTAAAGGTTAATTATGTAGGTAGGCTTTTTATGGGATAAGTGGGTTAAAACCTAAGTGTCTCTATCACCTCAGTATATCATATCAAAGGTGTGGTTTTGACATGCATAATCGAAGCAAGTTCTAGAATAACAAATCAAATTGACACACTCATAACCAATAATAAAAATGAGCAAGAAAAATATATGCTCTAAAGGCTCGAAATCTCACACAAAAAATTATGGTTTTTGATATCAATCTTGCAAATCTCAAACTTCAAGGTAATACCTCAAATCAGGGAAACAACCTAAAATTTTTAATTCTAAAAATAAACTTATCATGTTTGATTCTCTCATGTCTTAACAACCAATGCACAAGTATATATGAATTTAATCCAAAACACATCAATAAATATTATAAATCGATAAAAAATCATTCTAATAGGAGTATGAGAAAATTACTTAAACACAAGACATAATTCAGGGATTTTCTAATAATTATAAAAATAACCTCCCCACACTTAAGATGTACATTGTCCTCAATGTACAAACAGATATAATCACAGTATAAACAGAGTATTATAAGAGAGGAAGAAAACTAAAACTGCCTTGAATATTGGATGAAATCCCCAGAATAGTGAAAAGCGAAATTGTAGTCAAATCTAAATGTAGAGCATGATTTCGAGCAAACTAATAAGAAAATAAACACAAATAGTGAAGAAGATTAAGGGATTAAAACTTGATTAGAAACAACCATAAAATAAAAATATAGTTCAAAAGATAAAAACGAAATAAGTTTAAGAAAATAAAAATAAAAATAAAAATAAAAATAAAAATAAAAACAAATAGACTCAATGGTCTTCATCATCAGAAGCGCCGGTGTCGTGAGTCTTCGGTGCTGAGGAGGAGATATGAAGATGCTGACAGATCTACCGCAATGTCGCGTCAATATTGTCGAGCCTCTGAAAGTAGTGCTACTCGAAGCGAGTGAACCACTAGAAGAGGACTGCCAAAGTAGTAGTAAAAGAAACAGGGCAGTGACTCAAAGGTGGAAGATAAAGTGGGTTCTCGTGATGGAGAGAAACATCATCAGTGAAGTCTTTAGGTTTATTCTGAGAGTCAGAATGAAATAATTGGTACTAAGGAGGGTCTACTCCACGAAGCCGCTCAATCATCCTCATATGTGCCATGCTCAAGATTCCCTATAGGGACATCTGGCCTACAAATGTAAGAATAGAGGACTATTTCGATGTGTCGAGGAGACCGAAGTGTCGAGCAAGTCGAGTCACATAAGGGCTTAAACAGATAGGACCCTTTCTGTTGCGGTCTGTCTGATGGCGAAAAGCGAGGACGATAAAGTAGGCTAAATAAAAACATGCCATGTGGCCATACTCCATAAAAAATATGCATCAGTAGTACTGACGACTCTTGTGCTTTCTCTTACCGGACAAAGTATGGGCTAAAAGGGCATGAATGTACCATAAAGTCGGAGGGAGAGAAGTCGGCTTCGAGCGAATCATATCATAGGGGGTCATACTCGCCGTAAGATCTGTCCAACAACTAGCTGGCAAGTAGTGAATGTGTCGATGTAGGTGGAGGAAGTTCTCGACACTCATAAACTCCTCAATTTATAGTCCCAAGGCAACGCTGAAATCAGGGACACTCATATCCAAGCCACCAAGTCTAGAAGTGATAGTGCCTAGCTTGTCATGAATCGTCATTGCATGCTGGAGAGTAAATGTCGAGCAGAACTCCAAAGTCAGCTCCATATATGTGGGCTCGTTGATATAGAAGAATCGATCCCATGGGGATGTGGTAATAAAGGCGCGCATGTGATCAGCTAGGTAGACCTGCTCTAACGTAACCCAATCAATACATCGGCCTAGACCGAGTGGTCATAATCTAAGTAGTTGAAATAATTCTTTCTGAAGACCCGCTAAAAATTGGAGATAAGGGTGGCAGGCCTCAGCAGAGGCACTCGAGAAGGAGGTCGCGCTAGGTGTCTTCCATTTTTTGAAGCGGGGACGGTAACCTTAGACCTGCTGTGAGTGTTCATCATGATGTGCCTGAAAAAAATAAAAGAATTCTATCAATAAATAAAGCAGCACCAAATAAACAAACAAAGAAACTGAGAAATAGTCGTGTAAATTAAAATACAACACTAAGAATCATCCTAAGACGCGCATCAACATTCAAACAGCCGAAAATAGAGAATCGACTCCTAAAACACTATTTATTAAAATCAATGATGCAAAAATAATAATGAATAAAAAGACGAAACAAAATGGAAAACTAAAACGACGATAAACTAATGAAATTCCAGTAATAAGAACAATAAAATCATATAATATTGAGAAGAATAGAAAGGTAAAATACCGAATTCAGATACTAAGAACAATAATAATATTAAGAGAATAAGTGAACAAATAACTCAATATTATAAACCAAGAAAGAACGATAACTATCATAATAATCTAAAACAAGAACAAAAATAATAAATAAGTAATGATTTAATAAAAATTAAAAGAAAATCAGTAAAAAAGTATAACCTAAAAAGAAAAATAAAATGACTAATAATAATAAACAATAAAGAAATAAAATAATATAACCAATAATAACAATAAAAGATAAGAAACAAATAACTAAATAAATAAAGAAATAAAGAAGGGAGACAGTGGTGGGTGACCGAAATAAACGATGGTGGCGGTGACGGGGGAAATGATGGCGACACGATGGTGGTTCAGAGCGGGTGTGTGTGTGGGTGCGACGGGGGAAGGCACTGTGTGATGGGGGTAAAGGATAGTTTGAAGGGGAGGAAAAGAGAAGGGAAGAAAAAAGAAAGGGAAAAAGGGCAGAGGAGGAGGTTCTTTTGGGGCTAGGACGATGGGGAAGGAACGGCGGCCGAAAAAGGGATGGTTGGAGGGAGCAGCGGTGGGTAGGGTGAGAGATTAGGGAAGAAAAAAAAGTAAAAATAAAAGGGGATTAGGGTTTTAAAAGAGTGACATAGTCGTATAAGGGCCTGTGTTGGGCCACACGGCCGTGTCACATGCTCGTGTGATACGTTTTCAGCCCGTGTGTGTTTTAAAAATATCCTAGCCTTGTTTTCACACGGCCTTGGACATGCCCACACGGCCATGTCTCCCAGCTGTGTACAACTTCCTTCGTTTCTCCCACGCCTGTGTGGGTCAGCCGTTTCTAGCATACAGTCGTGTGCCTTGCCTATATAACTCTCTGACTTGATTTTAAAACAAAAAATTTAGCTCCAGGTTTTACACGGCTTAAGACACGCCCGTGTGTCCAAGCCGTGCGGTCTACACGGCTGTGCCACACACCCGTTTGGACTATTTTAGGCCGTGTCTCTATCGATTTTTGGAAAAATTAAGTCCTAGGATTCACACATCCAAGGACACGCCCGTGTGGGTCACATGGCTATGTCCCCAAGCCGTGTAACTCACTGTCGGACCTCTTTTTATGCACATGACCTGGGACACGCCTGTGTGTCCAAGCCGTGTGGGTCAAAAACACATTATTTATTTATTTATGTTTTTTTGAACATTAATTAATTTTAAAATATCATGAAATAAGATTAAGAAAATTAGTAGTGTTAACACTCGATTACCTCCCGAGAAGCGCTTATTTAAAGTTTAAGCTCGAATTAACTCAAATTCGCACGGTCACAGTAGTTCGCAGAGTTGAAACTCCTCTTTCTCGCTAGTAATTCTATTATCAAAATAAGGTTTTAGTTGAGTACTATTTACCTTAAAAGTGTCGAATTCAAAATGAGTTACCTCGACTGTACCGTATGGGAAGGCATTCCGTATTGTAAAAGGAGTTGCTCCGTTTACATTAATCTTTGAAGTGGCCATAAGTGGATCTGTTTTATCTAATAGTATCTTGCCCCCAACCTTAATTTGGTTTGTTCCATCCACATGCTCATCATAGGATTGCTTTAGTTCTGCATCATGGATTCTCGATTTCTCCTTGACATGTGTCCTCCATTCGTCTAATTCATCGATCTGTAGCATTCGTTCTTTATGAGTCGTTCAGTTTTTGTCATATATATTAGAACGTGGCTCCATTACATTTTTTCGAGGGGTTTCCTACAAAGAAGTTTGAGCCGCAATGTTACTCATATTAACAAAACTCATATAATCATCTCGATCACTAGATGTCTTAACAAAATCATGAACTTGGAGTGTAATCGTGTCATCACCTACACGAAGTATTAATTCACCTATACCAACATCAATAATAGTTCCAGTAGTTGCTAAAAAGAGCCGACCTAGAATCAAAGGTACGTCACTATCCTTATCCATGTCTAAAACAATGAAATCAACTGGGAATATGAATTTATCAATTTTTACAAGTACGTCTTCAATAATACCCCTAGGAAATCTAATGGTTTTATCTACTAATTGAATACTCATACTAGTTTGTTTGGGTTTCTTAAGACCTGATTGTTTAAAATTTTATAGGGCACGACATTAATATTATCCCCTAAACCAGCCAAAGTATTATTAACATTCAAACTACCAATTAAATAAGGAATAGTTAAACTCCCTAGATCTTTCAATTTGTTGGGTAGTTTATTTTGCAAAATGGCTGAGCACACTGCATTTGGCTCCACATGCGACAAATCATCTAACTCCTGTTTGTTTGTCAAAAGCTCCTTTAAAAATTTAACGAAATTAGGTATCTGCGAAAGAGATTCAATAAACGGTAAGAAAATATATAAATTTTTCAGAAGTTTAAGAAATTTACCAAATTGTTCGTTTGTGTGGTCTTTCTTTTTCTCCTTAGGATTTGACACTCAAGGTTTATAATATTTACTAATCGATTTTTGTTCATTCTGGCTTACCTCAACCTTACCGTTACTTACCACAATTTCTTGCCTTGGTTCAGATTCAGATTCAACTAACCCTTCTTATTTACGAACAGTTATTGCATGAAGTTGCTCTTTTGGGTTAGTTTCGGTGTTGGTAAGCTACCTTGTGGTCGTTTTGAAATCAACTTTGCAAGTTGACTGATTTGGTTCTCGAGCCATTGAATCGATGCTTGTTAATTTTTAAGCGTTGTTTCAGTGTTTTAGAAGTAGGTTTTTGACACCAAAATAAACTTCGTGAACATCTCCTCAAGGTTCGGTTTTTTCTCTTGTTGGTAAGATTGTTGAAAGCTTGGAGGGAGTTGTGGTCTTTGGTTTCTTTGACCACCTTAAGAGAAATCGGGATGGTTCCACCAACCTGCATTATAGGTATTACTATAAGGATTATTCTGAGGTCTAGAATTATTACCCATATAATTGATTTGTTCCTTTTTTGTGCTAGGACCTTAGGGTAAACATTCTGGATTATTCATTCCTCTTTCATTTGTATCGCACTGCATCACCGGATGTACTTGCGTAGAACCATATAAACCATCAATTTTTTTATTTAAAAGTTCTACCTGATTCAATAACATGGTGACCACATCTATGTTAAAAACATTGGTTGTTTTTATTGTCTTTATCCTCATGACTTGCCACTGATAATTATTCAGTGCCATCTCTTCTATAAATTCATAAGCCGCTTCAAGTGTTTTATTGTTTAGAGTACCACCGGCTGCTACATCGATTAACTGCCTAGTTAAGGGATTCAAATCGTTGTAAAAGGTTTGAACCTGTAACCATATTGGTAACCCATGGTGAGGGCACCGTCTCAATAAGTCCTTATACCTCTCCGATGCATCATATAAGGTCTCTAAGTCGATTTGAACGAAGGAAGAGATATCATTCCTTAACTTGGCTGTCTTAGCCAGTGGGAAATACTTTTGTAGGAATTTTTCGGCCATTTGATCCCATATAGTGATCAAACCTCATGGTAAGAAATTCAGCCACTGTTTAGCTTTGTTCCTCAAAGAGAAAGGGAACAACCGTAGGCGAATGGCGTCATCAGAAAGTATCACAGACTTTCAGAAAATTAGCCAAATGAGCAGGGATTTAAATAGCGGCCTGCAATCGGAATAGCGGCTGTTATATTGCGGTAGCGACGCCGTCCGAAACTGCTATTGTCGAAAATAGCGGTGTGAAACCGTTTCACACCGATAGCGGCGGATCGCGGCCGCAATTTAACGGGTAACGGCAGATTGCGGCAATAACGGGCCGCTATTCCCGTTATTTCCCGTTATAATAAAAAAAATTCATCTATCAACATTCAAGTATTCAACAGAAACATAAACAGTCAACGCTCAACACAATAAAACAAAAAACCAAAAGGGAATATATTCCCCTGCAAAATCAGAGTTTTCAATAAAAAAAAAGTAAAAAGAAGTTGAAATGTTGAATACTTGAATCTGAAAAGTAAACAACACTACAATAGTACGACACAGCAACATATTCTCAATCTCATATTTCGGCAAACAAGAATAAGTGAACAACACAGCACGACAAGGACAGCAATTGATGAAAGCACCGAGGACTTGGATCTGAAAAGCAAACCCTGCCCTAATCACTTGCACATTCAAAGATTGATAGTTTTCAAGTAAGTTACCTAAAATTTTATCTTGGTTCTTGCTTGGGTTCTTGCTTGCATGTCTTGAATCTGCACTTCTGCAGTACATATGTTCTTTAGAGACTTTAGGGATGAACCGATGAAGGGACTAGGGAGAAGCGAGAAGGCACACATGAAGAAACAACATATTCCAAGAATTTCAGAGGAGAGGATGATAGGGTTTCTAAAACTCTTCAATTTTTCTTCTAAATTTTGTGTGTTTAGTCACTAAACTGTTTAGGGATTTAAGTTTGATTTGAAGAAATAAGAAGAAGTGAAGAAGTAGAAGAACTGATGAAAAGAGGCGTTTTGTCTTTTGTGGGTGGGTTATAAATTGGGTCGTTCTTTTTTTTTAATTAAAATTGAAAAATATTTAATAATGGTAAAACTATTCTTACTTATTTAAATAAAATTAAAAAAAAAGAAAGTAAAACAAAGTTAACTTATGTAAAAAAATTAATTCTGATCTTATTGTATTAAAAAAGTATTAGTCAATTATTAATTTTTAAATTTAAAGTAAAAAAAATTAATTTCAATTTGTTTACTTGTTTTAATATTAAAAACTAATTTCTTCTTTCACCCCAAAAATAATAATTTCTTCAGCATTTTATATTTTAATTTTTAAATATATTTTTTAATTTATTACAAATAAAAAAATTTATTAAAAAGGTACATTCAAATCGAATCAAATACATAGATAGCAAAAGCTAAAAAATGGTGGCAGCTACTATTGTCACTGTTATATATCTATTTTGTTGTAATGTAAAAAACAACTCCCTTAATAATCATGTAATAAAAAATAATATTGTAATAAATCTAAATCTAAAAAAAAAAAGAGATAAAATTTTTTAAGTAAGAAAGAAAAATTAAACTTCAAAATTCAAATATAGAAAGACTGAAAGAGTATAGATGATGACCAATAAATTTTTTTTGTGAATCAATATTATATAAAATCATGACATATTTTACATTGCAATTTTTATCAACTATAACTTGGGTTGAGGATAAAAAAATGTTTGCTTCCTTTCTTTTAAAACGATATAAGAAAAAAAGAAAGGAAGAAGAAATGCAATTAAGAAAAGAAAGAAAACATGAGACAGTGAAAGTAAAAGGTTGGTGGTTAGTGCCTTGGTGGTATGGATGCCATATCCGATAGGTTAGTCCAGAATGATGGTGCCATTGTCTCCAAGCAGAACTTGCATTAAACAATAATTCCAAACATTATTCTGGAACCAAAAACTTTGGAACCAAGTAATAATGGGTTATGGTGTATTGTTGTTTTTAAAAAAATAAATAAATTATGTATGGATTATGCAATAAATTTAAATTTTCCATGTTAATGATGTTTACTATTTTTTTTTTGTATTATATTGTTGATAATATAAGTAATGAGTTGCTTATATTTCTAAATATAATTTTATGTTTCTTATATATATAAAAAATAAAGCATGCCACCACGTGAAGAGTTTCCGACTAAGGGATTGGAGGGTGCACCAAGTAATGATATAGGTTGGCACTTTGGAACTCCAGTGCCAAATGCGAAAGGAAATATCGTATGTAAACTTTGTGGTAAAGTTGTGAAAAGAGGAATAACACGATTTAAAGAGCACATTGCTCATAAAACCGGCAATGTTGCACCATGCCCTAATGTTACTGGTATGTGATACTTTATTGTTATTTTTAAATGTTATTGTAAATTTATCAATAAAGTTATATATAATTGATAATAATATAAAGTGTGAATTATTTTTATTTCATTAATGGTGTCATTAGAGAAAGTATGATGAATGTACTGAAAGAAAGCAACACAAAGAAAATAGACAAAAAGAGGAGAAAAGATGATTTCTTATCTCAATTAAGAGAAGAGGAGGATGAACAAGAGGAATTCATTGATGAGATTTTTGCTATAAGGCAAGCAACTCGAGAAAGTATCCAATCACAACACGAGTGGCATAGAAGGAAAGAATTCAGACGAAGTACTGGTGGTTGGGATAACATTTATGAAAAAGGGCGATCTTCTCAAGGATCATCCATCCCAACTGAGTCTGAGTTTACCTTAAGGGGAACTATACCTGAATTGGTTAGAAGCAAAAGTTCAAAGCAACCAAAGTTCAGTGACTCTTTTTTAAAGAGTTTTCGAAAGAAGATAGGTGAAGCGGTTTCTAAATTTTTAATATATGAAAGACTTCCTTTTCAATTAGCAAGCTCTCCATGGTTGTATAACTTAATTCAAGTGTCAACAGAAGTTGGACAAGGTGTAAAGCTCCCAACACCTTATGAGGTTTCAGATGTGTATTTGGAGTCAGAGTATCAACGAGTTCATAATTGGGTAAACGGACTAAAGACTCATTGGAAAGAATTGGGTGCAACTCTAATGTGTGATGGTTGGACCAACAGTTTGAATCAAATGCACATCATTAATTTCCTTGTTTATTGTAGTAAAGGAACCATTTTTTGGAAATCGGTAGATGTCTCAAGTGTTCGTAGTAGAGATTCTGAATTCTACTACAGTTTGCTAGATTCAGTTGTAGAAGAAATTGGAGAAAATTACATTGTCCAAATAGTGACTGATAATGAGGCAGCAATGAAAGCTGCTGGAAAAAAATTAATGTTGAAAAGAGAACATCTATATTGGACCTCATGTGCAGCTCACTGTTTAGATTTATGCCTTGAAGATATTGGGAAAAGGCCCAGTGTAGCAAAAGTGTTAGATGAGGCAAAGAAAGTGACTTGCTTTATATACAATCACACTTGGACTGTTGATTTGATGAAGAAGTATACACAAGGGAAACAAATACTTCGACCCGCTCTTACTCGATTTGCAACTCATTTCATTCAACTTGAAGAGATAACAAGACAAAAGCAAGGTCTGAGAGAAATGTTTAGTTCAAAGGTTAGTATTTTATAATTAGTTAATATAATTACTTAAATATAGCAAGTAGCAATCTTTAATGATTTTATTAGTTCCAAATAATTTAAATTATATTATTTTAAAATTTTTCTTATGAATATATAGGAATATAAAGAATCAAAATGGGGACAGCAAAAGTCAGGGTCTGTTTATGAAGCTAAAAAAATTATTTTGGGAAAAGATTTTTGGAAGAAAGTCAATGACCTCATAAAAGTTTATGAGCCCCTAGTAAAAGTATTGAGACTTGTGGATAGCGATGAAAAACCAACAATGGGCTTTATTTATGAGGCTGTTGATAGAGCTAAACGAGCAATTCAACAAGATTGTCGATATTTTACTGAGTATGAAAAGATTATTGACAAAAGATGGAATTTTATGCATTCCGACTTGCATTCAGCTGGTAAGATAAAATGTTTTATATAATTAAGAAATATTTTTATATTTTATTATTTTAAGCTTTAGATTATTATTATTATTTGATGATATTCTTATAAATTATACTTAGGTTATTTTCTTAATTCTCAATTTCAATTTGGGGTGGAGCATTCTCAGAATGTACTAATAGAAACATTAGAAGGTACACGATCAGTAATTGAAAGATTAGAACCTTCTCTTGATACTCAAGTCAGAATGGTTAATCAGGTTAGATTCAATTCAAGTACTATTATTTGTAAATTAGTTACATAATTTGAAATAGAATTTTTTTTTACTCTATCTTTTATTTATGCAGTTGTTACTATTTAGAGATAAACATGAGACATTCGGTACTCCACAAGCGCAAAGAGCTTGGAAGCAAATGAATCCGGGTAAACAATTAATTAAATTATTTAATTTAATTTATATTATTTAATTATATTGTACATTTTGAAGTTATTTTGAAATTTAAATAATATTATGCAGCTAAGTGGTGGATAATATATGGCACATGTGTTCCCGAATTACAAAAATTAGCAATTAAAGTGCTTAGTCAAACAACTTCAGCATCAAATTGTGAACGAAATTGGAGCACATTTAGCTATATTCACACCAAGGCAAGAAATAGGTTGAAGTATAAAAAACTTGAGAAACTAGTGTTTACCTATTACAATATGAGGCTTCAGATAAGGCATCAAAAAAGAATGAGCACTGATGATATAAACACTAGTTTTAATCCTATCAGCCTTGATTATATCTTTGAAGATTTTGATCCACTATCAGAATGGCTTCATGAGAAAGAGAATCCATTATTAGATGGTGAAAATGCCGGTGTGTTACCTGTGGATACCTCTGATGATGAAATAGATGTTAATCAATCTCAACAACAAAATTTGTCTCATTCAAGTTCTAGTTCAACGCCAAGTCAGAGTGGCGATGGACTCGACGGTGGTGGTTTAAGTCCAGTTGATGAGGATGATGGATATAGTGGTGATGGAGGTGAAATTAGGTCTTCTTGTCAGTATGGAGGAGAATATGGGGTTGGTACCACTAGTAGACATTTCCGTGATAGATCAGAGTTAGATGGAAATATGTTTCCTGAACCTAGGAGAGATAGAAGTGAACCTAGAGCTCCATCAAAAGGAAAAGGCAAAAAGCATACTTCTATAGGCTCTTCATCTGTTAGGAGATCGGGTTCTAGTAACCTTGGGTATAGTGATTCATCTACTAGTACTCAAGGTTTTTATCCACCAGAACAACCCTCATATTTTCAACCTTCACATGGTTATCCACAACCATATGGTTATTATCCACCATTTCCTAATTATGGTGTGTCATACCAGCCTCAAATGCATCCTCCACCACCAATGTATCACCCACCTCCACCTCTCATGTATCCTCCTCCTCAAATATATCCTCCACATCAATTATATGAAAACCAATGTGAAAATGTTACTTTTTTTGGATATATTTTTGGACAAAGGCCAAGAGAATCAAGTCAAGAACGCTCTCAAAGTGAAGGTGATGGATTTGATCTTCCTCGTCATTCTACTAATTGGTGAAAACTAAATCGTACCACTACCATTATTTGTAAGGTATGTTTTTTAAAAGAAAACTTTTGTTAATGTTTTTAATTTTGATGATATTAAAACATTTAAAACATATCTTTAGATAAATAAATGGAGCATATTTTATGAAAAGATAATTAAGAATCGAAGCATGTTAAACAATATATAAAAGTAGAATGAGAGTGAGAATAAGTGGTAGGAAATAGGAATAATTAATGAGAATCTATACATTTATCTATTCTTTTTTTTTCCTTTTGCAGCATAGAATGTTTATATCTTCACCATCTTCAAAGCTGTCAAGAAATATTGCAAACATCTCTCAGGTATGAATTTTTAATTATTTTATCTATAAAAACTTTCAAACTTATTAAATATGATAAATGTTTAATATTTCTTTTTTTTTTTTTACTTTGTTATTAGTTAATATAACATTATTAGAAAATTCGTAAATAAATATAAGAAAAGAATAAGTAATGATTATAAAAGTTGTGTTCTCATATATCATATTAATAAACGTTCATAAGTGTTAGAAAACACTCTAAAAATCATTAAAAGTGACTTTTTATAATTATAATTATAAATTATTGTGATTTACAATAAGTTGTGCGAATTTTAAAAAAATTCACGACTGCGATACCCGCAGTGACCGCAATAGCATCCGTTATGTCCGCAACCGCGATAAACGCAACGCGACCGAAAACGCGGCCGCAACCGCAATTTAAATCCCTGCAAATGAGTATTTGGATCCTCGTCTTGCAAACCATCGAACTAAAAAAATTATTGTACCATCTGAATAGTGTTCGGCTTCAGTTCAAAATTATTTGCAGCAATGGTGGGTCTCACAATACTCGATTTAGCCCCAGTTAGAGTGGGCTTGGCATAATTGTACATAGTATGAACAGCAGGATTCGAATTTGCAGGATTTGCAGCAACCACAGGAGGTAGCTGATTATTCTGGTTATCACCTATCTCCTCAGTAATAATAACATCCTCTTACTCGTCTACTATACTCTATCGACTTTGTCTTGCTTTTTTACAATTTTTGCGAGCTGTGCTTTCAATTTCGTTGTTAAATAGTAATGGTCTCGACAGGTTTCTTCTAGTCATAAACTAAAGGAACCTGCTAGAAGCAAATAAAAGAAAAATTAGAAAACAAAAATTAAACTAGAAATAAAAATAAAATGGCTAAATTAATAAAAATCAAGTGTTCCTAATATTCTAGTACCCAGCAACGGCGCCAAAAACTTGATGGTCACCAAATTAACTATAATTACGACAAAGGCAAGCGCACCTATCGAACAATAGTATAGCTATGGTGAGTAGGGAATATCGTATCCACGAGGACTAAAAGTACTAGTAATTATTGTTTTTCTATTATTTAGCCGACAAATTGATGAAATTGTTTTTAATATAAAATTACTAAACTAATCTAACTAAGAGTTCAACAGAGAATGAAATGAGAAAAATAATCGACGACAACCAATAAGAAAGACAATACCCAGGAAAGAATCCACTTAGACTTCATCTATTATTCTGAATCTTAATTAAACGATTTATTCAGTTGTATCTTGGTCTGCAAAAATCCCTAAATTATGTTAATATCTCTTTTGAGAGTAAGAACAACTGACTCTAGGTTGATTAATTGAAATCTCTTTCTAATTAAAACCCCTATAGTCGCATTAACTCGATCTATGGATTCCTCTATTAAATTTGACTCTAATCCGATAGATTTAAGTCGTCCTACTTCTAGAATTGCATGCAACTTCATTTAATTATACTAGATCTACTCGTAAACAGTAACTTTTGCTCCACTGAAATAAGCACATTAAACATGAAATAATATCTTGAAAATATTAAAACACGAAATAAGCATACATAATTGAGAACAAGAATCAAGTATTTATCATGTAAATCAGAAATCAAATAATAAGATTCACGTAGGTTTCATCTTCCTTAGATATCTAGGGAATTTAGTTCATAATTTGGAATTAAAAAATCTCAAAATTAGGATAACAATAATACATAAAGAAACTCAATAAAACTTCTAAGAAAATTAAATGGAGATATTTAATCTTGAAGGAGATCTGCTTCTGTGTTGATTCCGATGGCGTTCTTCGAGTGATTTCTTCAATCTTCTCTCAGTGTCCTCTTAGATCTTCTTCTAATTGATATTTATAGACTTTAGAATACTCAGAAAGCCTAAAAATTGAGGTTTTTTTTCACGTGTTTGGGAAACAGGGAGCGATATCGATACGGGCTGGCACATGGGCTTGTGGCCAGCCCGTGTGGAAATGCCCAGCCGTGTGGATCCTGGAAACAGCTCTATTCGTCCGATTTTGGCACGTTTTTCTCTTCTTTTGCTCCAAAATGCTCTCCTAAGTATAGAAATATGAATTTAAAATATTAGAAGCATCAAATTCACTAATTTACATCATTAATCATGAAAAAATGCATTAAGAATGGGATTAAAATATGTTACTTTTATAGCTTATCCCTAACACTAGATTAAAAGTTATATATTTGTACAGATGATTAGGGTGTTCGGTGTGATTGGGTTCAAATCACATTTTGTTAAGACTTTATTTTCCTCTCGCAATTCACTAAATAAAAATTTATTTAAATGATTGGAAAAGCATGTGAAAAAAAAGAGTAAAAGAATGAATTGTATGAAATTGTGATTTCACGTCATCTTTACGTAAAATGATGAGGAAAAATCTAATTTATCATTTTCTTATTGAATATGAATAGAGATAACGTGGAATAATAGTTTTATACAATACTTTGTCAAAAAGTAACGATCACTTTTAAATTGTTGAAATTCAATTACATTGTTTAAATTGATTACTGCCTCACATAGTATTTTTATTATTATTTTGGATTAGAATTAGTGATTTTTCTATAATTAGTTTAAAATAGTTTTTTTTTATTTATTTGCAACGCATGTTAAAATCTGGATGTTCAAGATGGTGTCAAGTTTGCTATAAATAACAAAACAACAGAGATGCAGATATTTAATTGTCTGAGGGAAGCATATCTTTGTTGTTTAGAAACAGCGCAAAAGTTGCTCTGTTTTAGTTTTCAAAAACAGGGTATCGTCTTTCTCCATATTTTTTTCATCTTAATGAGGTTTATATTCTATGTTATAATCTTGCTTAATTTGCTGAACATAATATGTTATAATATATGCTTTAAAACCAGTTATTTTATTGCTGAGGGATGATTAATCAGGAGCCTGTATGTTAATCTCGTAGACCTAGCTAAAATTCGATAGTTGAAGAATCTTCATTGATCATTAAAAGTGTTCAAACTTCGGTGAAAACCGAATTATCCGACCAAATCGATCTAATTTGATTAGTCATTTGGTTAATTTTTTTTTAAAATTTCGATTGAGTGTTAATTCGATTCGAAATCAGGTAATTAATCGAATTAACTTAACTTAATAAATAATATTATATATTATATGTATTAGACTATTACTAGTTCAGTTAATTCGGTCAAATGAACATTATAAATTTATTTATTTTGATATATTTTATACTTTTTTTAAATATATATATAAATTTTGATTAATTCGATTAACCGGCTTAACTAACCAAAATATTTCGGTTCGGTTAAATTTTTTTAAAAAAATTTCGATTCAGTTAACGATTAAAAAATTAAAAAATTTGATTAATTTGATTAAAACTAATTTGGTTCGATTAACCGTTTGGTCAACTAGCATTACAAATATCATTACTTTTCCTCTCTAAAAAAATATTTATTTTACTTTTTTTTATTTTTGACATTTATGAAATTTAATTTTATAAAATTATAAAAAGTTAAAATAACTGAAATATCCTTCAACAATAAGAATTCCAAAAATGAGAAAACTCCACAGAAAACAAGTGAAACAAAGCATAACAAGTAGCACATATGGACTAAAAAGCAAATGGTAAATAAAGAATTATCACTTAAAGGAGAAAAATATTACCAAAACATAAAAAGTTAGTAGTTTCAGTAGTGGACCCGATTCAATAATTAAAAAAACTTTAAAAAAAAAAAAAAACCGTAAATGACAATAGCATAAAAATCAACCAAAACCAACATAAAAGAACATAAAAGTAATAATTTTCTACTGGATTCAACAATGAGAAAAACATAAAAATGAATAAATGAAATGATCACATTTCACAAATCATTACCAAAAGCAACCAACCATGACAGCTAGTAGTTTCAGTAATGAATCTCATTATAAATAACTTTTTACTTCATTAATTTTGAAGAATGACAAAAGCATATAAATAATTAGTATTTTTATGTGCGAATTGATTTTCTAAATTTTACTAATAGATTATCGAGACATCTAAATATCTCTTTCCTATTTAAAAAAGGGCACATTAGTAGGTTGAGGATATATTCTCTAACTGATGAAAATACCAATATCGAGATCCTAAGCTCAAAACTTGTACTAACTCTACAATTGTCAAGAAAATAAGATAAATAAAAAATGTAAAAATGAAAGAAATGATAGAAATTCCAAATTTTACTCTCAAATTTGGCTTCAGGAAAAAAGTTTCTTTGTTTTTATTAAAAATAATTTTTAATATGCCAATTCTGCCTCAAAACCAGAAGATAGTGGTGGTTCCTTACCGTTATAGAAGAGCTGAATTGCGCGGGGACGAAGGCCCTTAGGCCAGAGTCCATGGTATGTGTATCTTTTTTATAGTTGAGGGGGGACAAGGCAGCTTACGGTGAGGAGGGAAATACAATACATACACCCCATTTCGACCTCGACCTGTGTCATATATGAAGAATAATCCCTCTTAGTCTCTTAATGGCTCCAATGTTGATGCCCCTCCCCATCACCTCCAACATGGCCCTTTTTTCTTGAATTGCAAATTCTCTACGCACCTGCATCACCTTGAAGCTATGAACTATTTCGTGGTGCTTTTTTTTTTTCTCCGTAGCAATCAAGTTTGTTGTATCCAAATATGAATTCACTTTTTAGTTGTCCTTTACTTCATTTATTCTAAGTTGAATTTTTTAACGTCATCATCCTTTTATCTAAATCGAGTATTAATTAAGTCCGACATTGTTCAAATTAAGTCTACCCATCATTTTAGTTGTTGTTTGCTTAAAATCCGGTCTTGGTCATACCAAGTACAAAGGTGATGTTTTTTCGGATTTTATAGTTGCATCACTCATGTTGGAGAAACAATTAGGTAAAATGAATAGCAAGGGATGGTGGTTGTTATCGTCGGTGATGAAGATTGTTGATTTTTATGGTGGGTGTTGAATGGTTATGAGGATAGGAAATTCTTATATTGTAAATAAAAAAAAATTGTTTTGGACTAATATAAAAAGGTATTTGACTTTAATCAAAAGTTAAAAAAAAATGTCACGTTAGCAATTTTTTTAAAATACAGTGATCAATTCGAACAATTATCTTAATTAGAGTGATTAAATTGACAAAAAATATTTTAGATTGACCAAAATAATAATGCCATTACTGTAAGTGTAATATATAAATTTCGATTAGGCTTGGAAAGAGGGTTAAATTTCATGAATTTCATTATCCGGGCCTAGGGACGAAATCAAAATTTTTGAAAAAAATAGGGGCAAAACGGTAATTTTGCATAGGTTAATAGAATGCAAATGTAAATGAAATGTGATAGATTAATAATTAAATTTATCCATATAGATCTGGAAAGACCAATTATGGAACTAGATCAAGGAAAGCAAAAGGTTTTAGATTAGCTGACATTCAAATATGAACCATTTTCAAGGTAAGTTCGTGTAACTTAAAAATGCATATTAATATGCTTGAATTGAATTGTATGATTGTGTTGATATGTGTGAGATGATATATACATAATGAAATAGTCTTAAGTTGGGTAATATGGAAAAATTATAATGTTCCGGTCGAATGTTGAATTTTGACGGGTTAAGTATAATAATGCATATGTTGCAAATAGAATTTAGTCGAGTGGGTAATTCTAATGTAAGCCCTCTTGAGTTTAGGTTATAATTTGGATTTAGCCGAACGAGTAATCCATATTAAGCTCTTTGGAGCATATGCTACGGATACGATTTAACTTGGACTAGTAATCCTACTGTAAAACGTACGACCCAAAAGTGTGCCTTTTTATTATGTACCCTGATGGATACCTTTGCACATGTGTATATTACCCGAACATCCATCGAGTTTCAATAGTTCAACGAAAAAGATTCTTAAAGTGTGGAAAGGTGAAATTAATGGAAGCTTGTAATGTGATGAGCTCATCTATGTTTATTTGATATTCATATGAGGTTATGTGACTAACTTGTTTGGATAAGTGTATGTGTTTAGGTAACTTACCCAAAATTGATGGAATGTATATTTATGTTTGCTTGTATTAACAATATGACCGGTAAGTTTATTTTTCGTTATACGAGCTTACTAAGCATAAAATGCTTACTCCGTTTAATTTTTCGTGTTTTATAGTGCTCAAAGCTCTTGAAGGTTGGAAGTCGGTCAGAGTAGTCATCACACTATCCACTATCTCATTTTGGTATAAATAGAAATCTCATTTTGGTATAATGGCATGTATAAGCTTATTTGGCCAATGATGGTTTGTAATTGTTGTTTTGTAATCTAGCCATTGGAGTAGCTAGTGATGGTCTAAGCTTGGCTATTTTGAGGTAATATTTTGGTAATCATATAAGTGCTTATTGTGTGTTGGTTTGATGGAATTATGTTAGCATATACGTTTATGTCAAGAGTAAGTTTATATCCATGGATACATGAGATAATACCATAAGATTGATGTCAAACTTTATGTGAATATGATGTTGGATTGGTGAATATATGCTTGTGAGTTTTGGTGCAGGAAAATGGTAAGTTTTGGATGACAAATGAGGCTAGGAAATGACCTTATTTTGTCCACATGGGAGTATGTCTTGGCTATGTGTGACACACGCCTTGTCCCATGGGCATGTGGTCCGACTGTGTGTCACATGCATCTTAAAAATGAGAAACAGAATGCTCAGAATTGGGCACACGGGCAGAGACACGAGCTTGTGTCTCAGCCGTGTGGTTGACACGGCCTTGGACACGGGCATGTTATACGATCGTGTGAAAACTACAGCTAAATTTTGAAAATAAAATTTGTCACACGGCCTAGTACACGGGCGTGTGACTTGGCCGTGTGACTTCAATTTCTTCATGCCTTAAAAGTCAGAGAGTTACATGGGTTAGGGACACAGACGTGTGTAGTACACGACCTGACCACACGGGTATGTCACTAGACCACACGGGCATGTGGGCCCTGCACCTTGGAAAATTTTTGAAATGTCACAAAAAATTTTATAAGTTTTTGATTAAGTCCCGACTTGAATCTAATGCTCGTATTGGACCTCGAGGGTCTAATTAAAGGACGTTTAAATGATCTCGGTAAATGAATAGTAATTTACATAAATTAATTGTAAAATATTCTTAATGTTTCGGTAATACTTTGAAATCCTATTCTGACGATGAATACGGGTTTGGGGTGTTACAGGACTAGATCTAAGAAAAATAGACCCTAAATCCATTTATGAATTTATTTACATGTGGCAATCATAGTGTGGCATACCTTAATCTTGAGTAGATGATGGAGTATGTATGCATGACTCGTATATTTTGATGTAAGTAAAAGCTTGAGTTCAGATAAATAAGGTGTCGAAAGCTGGAGTGTTGGATATATGACTTCTACAGTAGCATCATTCACAATATTGGAATTCATATCCCAAGACATGGGTCAATGATATCCTCTTATTGACACTACATGATAAATGAAAAGTAAACGTGGTCACAAGTCGTTTGTCTTTGTGATGAATGACTTAATTATTATATGATAGTAATTGACTTTTCATGAAGGAAGATGTAATGGTTACCATGATATAAAATAGGATAATATTGGAAGAATGAATTTATCTAAAGGAGATTAAGGATATCATGTGAGGGTAACACAATTATTATAAGGTCATTGGACGAGCACTGATTGAGTAGCTTTCGTAATGGTATATCACTAGAGAGGGCTCAATTATGATATTATAGTGGAATAAATTCGTGATTAAATGAGTTTATAATTAATAAGTGAAAAGCTGGAATTTAATTATAAATCATTTAAGCCTTAATCACATATTTCCAATCGGTCCCTCTGCTAGCTCGTTGAAACCAAAATTGAATTGCATGTTGAATCAAATAAAGTTAGAGAAATGAGTTACATTCGGAAATGAATGTGGTTTTTTCACTAAGTATGGAAAAGACTTGAAAATTAATTATGGTTTTTCAAATTATTAATTAATTAATTGAATTTCGAAAATGGATTTAAATTAATTGGTCATTGTGAATCCATTGAATGTAGAAGTTTTAAATATATTTTCTTATAGATTTTTTTTTACGATAAAGTTGTCATTATTTTAACGAAATTAGAATTTGGTTGAGAAAATTATTTAATTTAAATTAATTTAAAAAATAATATTTATTTAAGGAAACAAAAAAGAACATGTATTGAATTAAATTAAATATAAAGTGTTGGGTTAAAAGTCCAAGAAGCACATATAATTGGACCCAAAATAGGAGAGACCTAATTCCCTCCTGATGAAAACAAGGGGATGACAAACCCTAAGATTGTCGCCTTTCTCTCCTAAATATTATGGAGTTTTAGGATTTTTTCTATTAAATGAATATTATTTGAGTTCTACTAGTTCTACTAGGATTCTCTTAATCACTATAAACGGTGGCACTGTAACGCCCCGTATTTTGGGCCTAGAAGTTTTGAGTTTTGAGCATAGGGACAGTGAGAAGGTTGCACTTAAGTGATTAGTTGTGCATTTTAGTGGCAGAATGAGCCTGCTGGTCTAGTGGTTGAGGGAGTGATAGTGCACCTTGAGGTTCTGGGTTCGAGTCTTGGGGTGCGTGATTTGGAGAAAACCTTTTTATTTTGTATTGTTTCTTTTAGTTAGTAATTATGATTATTATTTACAATTATTAAATTATGTGGTTAGTATATATTAGTTTTTATTTGTTATTATTATTTTTTTTCCTTTTTGAATGTTTCCTTATTTTTGTTCTCTCTGTACTTTTCTCTTCTTCTGAAAACGATCTCGGTTTGTGGTCTTTTGGGATTGTCGCTTCTCCGTCGCCTATACCAATCACAAAATAGGTGTGGGATTCAAACCTTGTCTATAATTCTTATCTGTTTATTTTGTTTTGTAAATCTTCGCTTTCGGCTTTTCTTGACCGTATGCTAACCCATTAGTTTTGGGGGTTTTAGTCGATGGAAGTGATGGAAAATCGTCACTTCCTGATATATGTTGATAGGGCAAAGGTTAGGGACAGTTCTGGTGGCTGAAAAGGCAGTTTTGGGGCTGTTTTATGGTGGTTTCATGATCACCTCGACGGTGACACACGGCCGTGTGGATTTGAGAACTAGAGTTCTGGGAAAAATTGGGTGCCACACGGCCGTGTGACCGATTTGGGGATTTTTTTTGAAATTCACACAGCCGTGTCCCTTGGGCACACGGGCGTATGGGTTTGGGAATTAGGGTTTCAAAGATTTAGAGTTACACGGCCTGGCCACACGACTGTGTGGCTAATTTGAGGATTTAGTGATCCTACACGAGTGTGTGTTTTGGAGCACACAGTTGTGTCTAGTTGGCACATAGACGTGTGAGACCCTCACACGGTCGTGTTTTCCCTGCACCTTATTTTAGCGAAATTGGACAATAAGTTACACGGCTGTGTCCCTGCTTCACACGGGCATGTGCCTCTGTCACACGACCGTGTGCTACCCTTCACACGGGCGTTTGGACCCCCCACACGCCTGGATTGCTCCACATGACTGGAGCACATGGGCGTGTGGCCTTATCTCACCAAACTTTGGTTTTAGGCCAATTTAATTGTAATCGTAACTCTGTGTGTGTTCCAACCCTCGATTAAGCTTACTGAGGGTAAATACGACTCTGTTCTGACTTCAGTTTATGTTTTACTTGTAATTGGATGTGTGATATGTTAGGTACTGAATCTGAGTGTATAGGTGAATACACTTCTGTAACTGATTGATTGAATGTGAATGTTTGCTTCTGACTAATTACCTGAGACTAGTATTCTGATTGTGTACATCTGACTGCGTACATACATACATATGCATAAACTATTTTGGGCGGGATTTTGAAGAGAAGGAAGATTGACTGAGCTAAACTGAACTGACAATTGATCTATTCGTTATTAGCCCTTAATACCCAGAGGGTCATGGGCAGTCCCAATACCCTGAGGGTCGTGGACAATTTGACTGTACTACAAACTACCGCATTGCACCATACAGTACATACGTTAGCATCGTTGTGTATCATTGACTGAACTGGTAGTTTTACTACAAACTATCGGTATAGTAGATTACTGCATTGCACTATACCGCATGTACGTTAGCTACGCTACGTACTATTATCTGAACTGGTAGTTTAACTGCAATTTATCGGTACAGCGGTTCACCGCATTGCACTGTACTGCACATACGTCTACTTCGCTGTGTATTGTTACTAAACTAAACTGGCAGTTTACACTGCATGACTGTACTACGGTTTATGCATGGCACTGTACAACTTACTGATAGCCCTAATACCCAGAGGGTCGTGGGCAGTCTCAGTTCCCTGAAGGTCGAGGACAATGCTGATGTCCATCGTTGTCGGGCAACTCGGGATGACATTATAAGGAGTGTAAGGTTGGATGGGCCTTTCGAGGTCCTATTTGGAGTGATTGGTCAGATGAGCTTAATAGCTCTATTGAGGAGTGATGGCGGACGGAGAGGTGTGTTGCTTGGATGGGTGGGTTTTTCCTTAACTCAATCGCATTCATATGCATCATATTGACTATTCGACTAGAATGTATGATTGACTATTTGACTAAAAGGCACTTGTGCCTATGAGAATTTTGTAGATTCTGACTGCAATGCCTTACTAGTTAATTACTGTGACTGTTGAGAATTACTACTGCTACTGTGTTTGAACGGTACGTGAGACTGTGTGTGTCTGATTGACCCATATGATTGTAAAGTACATATGGTGTGTGTTTGATTTTGGGTGAATTCGCTCATCTGTCATCTGTCTGTAAGTATGTTCTGCTTCTGAACTGCTCCTAGTTCTTTGTTTTTGTTTCTGTAGTTTAATTGGTTTGATCTCACACTGAGCTCGAGTAGCTCACCCCCTCTTTTGTTTCCTCTTTCAGGTACATTTCGAAGTTCTAGATGTTGGACTTAGCACGCGGGGGTCTCAGACAGTCTCACAAACAAATAAATTATCAGTTTTGTTTTCCGTTACGATTTTGTTATTTGGTTAACTTTAAATTGTAAGGCTTTATAATACTATGGTACAATTTCCGTTTTAGATTTTCATTTGTATGTTTATTTTGGGTTTTATATTGAGTCTTACTGTAAATTTTATTGATTGATTATTAACTGATTTAAAATACTTTTGGTTCACTGAGATGAGTTGTTTTGTAAAATTTTCCTACGATCACTTCGGTGATCAATGTAGCATCCCGAATTCAGCCTAAACGTCTAGGCCGGGTTTGAGTGTTACAGACACTGGTAGGCTTCAAAATAGACTTTAGAAAAGAGAGAAACACAAGTCTCTCATAAGTTTTTACTATTGCTATTCTGCTAAAAAGTAGTGAAAATATATTTATTAGAATAAGTTATATTTTCTACAAATAAAAATTCTGTCGATTTTTATTTGAGATAAAGTTTTACTTTCCCAATAAAAGCAAATGAAATAATTTTAGTTTTGTGTTTGATTCAAAAGTATTTGAGCCCACACTTAAAACAGTTCGTGGTATGAGAATAGAGAAGAAGGTCATTTGGTTGAAAGCCGGGAACATTTAGGATCCATATATCCCAAAACACAAGTGTGATTTCAGGAATGTTTATTACTATAAATATCATAAACTGACCCAGTTTTCAAATTTTTAATTTTTTGTTGTACAAGAAAATCATTTTCAAACTATATTTCTTTTAACAATTGGTATAGAAGCTAAGTTGTACTATGTTTATAGTATAAACCGATACTAAAATTTCTTCTCTTCTTCATGTGATTAATTTTTTTATAAAATGTGGCATTCTTGTAATTATAAGCATGTTTAGGGATATATTTGAGGATGGATTTATGTTATTATATATGATAAAGTAATTTTGACAAAATTGTGATTCCTAGAAATTTGGTTGTAATTATTATTAATTTTGGGTATGTAATTAGATCGTGGACTATCATTTCCACGCATTATTTATTCATTTTATTATTTTGGAATAATTTATGTAAGTCGATAAAAAACATAAGTCTTATGTAACCAATACTTTTGATAGAGCCTGGATGGCCAACAGCGGTGGTTGATGATGGTCGATGGTGGCTAGCGATAGTCAGCGACAGCCCGACGGAGGCCAATGAAGGTGGTCAACGATGGCTCAATGATACTAGGGGCAGTGGTCATTAACGATCCTGTAGTGGTTAAATGAAGCCCGGTGATGGTTGATAACGACAACGTCAATGTAACAATGATAACAGTGATGTAAACTGGTGTGACAACAGAAGTCCGTGGTGGCAAACTAGAGACCCAAAGTATGTTTTGGGGTGACTTTTGGAATTTTATTATTTTTCTAGGATGAAATCATGGAAACTTTGGTTGGTTAGGGTCATTTAAATTTTATGCTTTTATTTATGATAGCATGATAAGATTTATTTGACTACAAATTTATGTTCATGCATATGTATGATAAGCATGTCATAGAGTTAAGGGAAAGAATGTCACATGTATTTGTCATGCATTTATTAATCATTCATGATTGAAACCGAACATTAAAAACCTTACATGCTTTTTAAAATATTGAGTGGGAGAAGGTCTTTAAACAAGACCTATGGCCTCCATCAATGATCTCTTGTAATGGTATAACAATTTAACTACCCCCACGGTAGGGCTGCCATGTGGATCTCAAGGAGGAGATTTCCTAAAAGTAAGAAGAATTATCTTGTAATCGTATGATAGTTGGCCAACCACGTTGTAGGTATTATCATGCAATATAACATGAAGTTTTTGTTTAAAGATGACAACTAGTCACTGCATGTCACTTAGTGAGATTACCCCACGATTACTCATTTGTGGTACATAATGTGATAGGTGTTGAGTTTATTGTTATACATTTAAGATCTTCTAGTTAAGTAACTTCTTACAAAGCTATTCTACTTAAGGTAGAATGATAGTCAAATGTTAAATGATTATTAGTACATGTGAATACCTAAGGAATTAGGTTCACACATTAATTAGATGAAAATTCATGTTCTTACTAGTAGATTAAGATTGTCTCACAGTGACTCAATTCAATGGGTGTAGATATCATCATTGCAACGACTTAAAAATGTTTTCAATGTTTAATGTAAGATGCATGCATCACCTTAATGTGCATCATTTGTTGCAAAAAATTTTCAAAATATTTTCTTAATACAAAGATATTAATGAATGGATATTGTAACAGCCCGTTTTTAGTTAAATCGAAACAGTAGTTTCAGGACCACAAATCTGAAGTCAAAATAATTATTTTTATTATTATTTTATTGTTTACAGTATGATAGTATAATTGTGTGAAAGTTCGTTAAGAAATTTTATCGTTTGAGTGATTAATTTGATAAAAAGGACTAAATCGCGTAAAGTGTAAAATGTATGTTCTAATAGTTAAAGGTATTAAATGAGTATGAAATTAAATAGTGGAGGTCCTTATGTGGTAAATATACCATTGTTATTATGAGTGGACAATCTTGGACATCATTTAAGTGTTATTAATAGTTATAAGTAAGGTTAAATAAGTAATTTGGTTAATTAAAGTAAATTAAATAAAACAAAAACCATAATTTTAGTTCATCTTCCTCATTCTAGCCGAAATTAAGAAAAAAAAATCCATAGATGCTATTTAGGGTTCGGAAATTGCATGGATAAATTGGTAAGTGATTTTGACTCTGTTTTTATTAATTTCTATGTTTTTGAGATCGTTACAACTAGGTCTAGCTAGCCTAGGGACTAATTTGCAAAATTTTTAAAGGTTTAGGATGTTTCCATTAATGAATATGTATGAGCTTTAATGATTGATGATAGATTATGAATGTTTGATGATAGTTATACAAGTTTTGTTAAGTGATTTTTAATGAAAATGAAAATTAGGGGTTAAATTGTGAAATGTGTAAATTTTGTGGTTAAATTGTGAAATAAATGGAAAATATGGACTGCTAGAGATCTAATTTAAATTCGTCTAGCGTGGGTTTTTTTTGAATTACATGAATTTGTGATTTTATGAAATAAGGACTAAATTGTAAAAATGTGAAATGTTAGGTGTAAAAATGTAAAAGTGCTTTAATGTGTGTTTTTGGATTAAACTGAATAGAGATATTATTAAATAAGTTAAATTTGATATTATATAGATCAAGAAAATCGAAATACGAACTTAGATAAAGGAAAGAACAAGGTTTTGGATTAATCGACTTGTTTTGTCGTTTTTGCATCCGAGGTAAGTTCATATGTAACGAGTTTTGTTTTAATTTTATTTTAAATGCGTTAATATTGGCATAAATTGTAAATATGACATTGCGGACCTATTCGACAAAGATTCGACATTGGAAATCCCGATTGAACCTTAGGAATAGATTAGGATACGAATGACATGTCATTAGGGGTATATTGTTATTGGGGTGCTGGTCCGTATGTTCTACCGGTGGCTGAGTTATTCGGCATGTGTTACAGATACTCCTCAGATTGTGTGAGCAGCACCGTGTAGCTTCGTCATGACCGTCAGCTTGTGTGAGCCGACCTATTGATAGCTCTAGTGTGAGCATTATATGTGATACGAGATTGAGATAGCTTCGGCTATATATGTGGCACTTAGGGTGCGAGGTCCCTGAGTATCCGATAGTATTTCAAATGGTTCAACGGGTATATCAAAAATGTGGATAAGTATAAGTTTGATATGGAATGGTATAGGTATGTACATAAACCGAGCAATACATTAAAATAAGGAAAAATTATGAAATTTACATCTAACTTATGAATGCAAATGTGGTAGGTTGGTGATTCATTATAAGCTATGTTATGTTATGTTATGTTTTAATTGCTTAATTAGAGCATATACGTTGTGTTGATTTAAATATTATACGAACTTACTAAGCTTTATAGCTTACTTTGTTTATTTTTTCGTGTTTTATAGTTATTTCAAAGCTAGCTTGGATTCGGGATTGTCGAAGACTTCGTCACACTATCCTACTATCATTTTGGTATTTTTGAACTTAAGTATTTTGAGTATATGGCATGTATAGGAGTTTGGTTATTTTGGTACATATGTGTTAGCTATGAATTTAGCCATTTAAATTGGCTTGTAAATGTCTAAAGTTTGGCTTTGTATATAGACATGGAAGTTGGCTTAATTTGGTTGGATTTGGTTGTGTATATAATTGTGCATATTTTTTTTGTGTGAACTTGATGATGGATATATGTGATGCTTGTTGATAATAAGTATTGTGGATGTCAATTGGTTGATGAATTAAGAATAAGTATGCTTGTGAGTTTAGAAAAATTGATGTATGTTTGAAAATGGCTATGTAGTTGAATTGGGAATGTGAATTTGGTATAAAATACAATAGCATTTTGTGATACATGTGAGACTTGCTGTTTTTGGTATCGAAATAGTATGTTTTATGCTTGGTTGAGATTGGATGAGTGCCTATATATGCTATGTTTTGGTGCCAAATGGGTTGGTTTAGGTGTGTGCAAGTTGGGTGCCAAACGAGCATGTGTCTAAGCCGTATGTGACACACGGTAGGGTTGCACGGCCGTGTGTCCCCTGGTGTTGAATTTGAAATCAAGTTAGTATGCTTCACACGGCCTAGCACACGGGCTAGCCACACAAGTGTGTGTGTTGGCCGTGTGACCCAAGTCAGAGAGTTACACGGGGTCAGACACGGGCTGGGACACCGCCAAGTGCTTCCATTTTGAATGTCCACACAGCCTGTGACACGGGCGTGTCTTTTGCCGTGTGAGACACAATGCCGAGCCACATGGGCGTGTCTCCCTTATATTTTGCAAAAATTTTCTAAGTGTTCCAAAAGTTTCTTGAGTTATCGGTTTAGTCCCGAACCTTCCCGAATGAATGTTTTAGGCCTCGTAGGTTTATACTAGGGATGATATGTATGTTGTTGAATGATGATTATTTGAAACTTGAAAATGTATGTGAACTGTATGTGTAATTGTTTAATATTTTTGGTAATGCTTTGTAACCCTATTCCGGCGTTGAATACGAGTGAGGGGTGTTATAGTTATTTTATTTACAGTTTGAAAATGACACCTACTCTTTTATTAAACATTCTCACTGATAACAAGCTAAATGAAAATAACTATAAGGAATGGAAAAAAAATCTTATGATTATCCTGAGCTATGAGAAACTCAAAAAAGTTCTTGATAATAAATGTCCTTCGGCCACTCAAGCTAAAACTAGAAAACATTGGGAGGAGTCTAATTGGATAACTCATTGCTATATGCTGACAAGCGTGATCAACACCATTTATAAGTAACTAGAGAGTTGGAAGACTACCAAAGCGATTCTAGAAAAACTAGTGGACATGTTCAGAGGCCAAGCTGCTTTGGCTTGATAGTCGACTATAACTAGTTTGATGAATGTCCAACAAAAGCTTGACACTCTGGTCAAAGACCATATGGTTACTTTTATGGGATACTTTGCCGAGGCTACAGATAATAAGGTCAATTTGGACCAAAACACGCAAATATATATGGTGTTTAAAAGCTTATCCAAGTATTTTACAAGATTAAAGGTCACATATAACCTTGGTAATAAGAATCTAACATTTACACAACTCAAGACGGATTTAAAATCCTATAAGTTGATGTTGAATAGCGGTCAATTGGTCCAAAAAATAGAAGAAAACTTAGCCGTTGCTTCTTCCTCTAAAGGGAAATGGAAACGCACTACAAGAAACAAGGATAAGCCCTCTAGGCCACCTCAAGAGGAAAGGAAGAGAATCTAGAAGCCTAAAGACTTATCCAAGTCTAAATGTTCCTTCTATAATAAGAAAAAGACACTTCAAGGTAAACTGTAAAGAGTGAAAGGATTACCTAGCCACTAAAAGAAAAGGTATAGAAGTCTTTATGATAGAAGCTACTAATCATGTGTGGGTTTCACTACAAAGGTTCGAGGAAACAAAAAATCTTAGAGATAAGAGTCTATCATTGCCGACCAAAAATTCGTCAAATATGACAACTGAAGTAGTTAGATATGTACATTTTTATTTTGATAATTTTAGAAAGATTATTTTAAAAGAAATTTTATACGTACCAAGTTTTAAAAGATACTTAATTTCTGTTGCATGTTTATTTAAAGACAGCTTGATCATCTCTTTCAAAAATAGTATTGCAATTTTTAGAAATTGTACTATTATTTGTAATTGATGGATGCCAAATAATCTTTATTTTATCAAACAAAATATGTACAATGAATAAGGAACTTAAGATATTAACCAAGAAAGATGTACTATCATTTATAAAGGATCTCACTCTAACGAGGCGTACAATTGACATTCGGGACTTGGTCATATTAACCAAGAAAGAATCACTAGAGTTATGAAAGATGGAACCTTAAGTTTGCTTAAGGAAATTAATATTCCATAATGTGAATCTTGCTTGAAAGGTGAGATGACTAAGCGATCTTTTAATTCAAAAAGAATGAGGGTCATTAAACCCTTAGAACTTGTACACATTGATGTATGTGGCCCCATGAACATCAGTGCACGAGGAGGATACAATTATTATGTAACCTTTATAGATGATTATTCCAGATATGGGTATGTGTACCTAATGCACCACAAAAGTTAACTTTTGAACAATTCAAAGAGTTTCGTGTGGAAGTGGATAAACAAGTAGGTTTACCCATAAAGACAATTTGATCTGATCGAAGTAAGGAATACTTATCAAATGAGTTCTTAGGATACCTCATAGAGAATGTGATATTATCCTAATTAACCTTGTTGGGAAATCCACAATAGAATAGTGTGCCAAAGAGAAAGAATTGAACTTTGTTAGACATGGTTTAATTGATGTTTTAGGGATATGTTTTATAAATGACTTGCTGCATTCTGAATGAATACCAACTAACATTGCACCTAAAACTCCATATAAATTATGGCATGACAGAAAGCCAAGCCTAAAGAATTTTAGGATTTGGGGATGGCTGTCCCACGTATTAGACAAAGATGCGAAAAAGTTAGATTCACGAATAGAATTATGCATATTTGTAGGATATCCTAAAGGATGAAGGGTGGTTTGTTTTATAAACTAAAAGAGAAAACAATTATAATGTCGACTCATGCTACCTTCTTAGAGGGAAGTTACATGAACGAATTTAAACCTCAAAGTAAAGAAGTACTCGAGGAACTTTTGAGAAATACACAAAAACCTCTAGTAAATATTTCATATCCAACTCCTAATATTAAACCTGCAAACGATCAGTAGTGTAGGGAGCTTCATCGTAATCGGAGGGTCTCTCCTAGGCCTGAGTTCTTCCAGTCTAGCAAATGTGTTTTTAACATTGAGCTTGTCGAACAGGAAGATGACAACTCACTCACATTTAACGAAGCGATGCAAAGTGTAGATTCCAAGTGGAAATAACTATGAAAGCTGATATGGATTCTATGAAATTGAACTCAGTGTGGGAACTCGTATACTTACTAAAGGGGTAAAACATTTAAGGTGTAAGTGGATTTGCAAGAAGTAATGAAATGCAGACGGAAAAGTGGAAACTAATAAGGTTAGTAGCAAAGGGCTATACTAAAAAATAAACGAGAAAACTTTCTCTTCAATTGTTGATCTACCATAATTTGATATGACAAATTAGGCTTTCTTGATACACTTAAGGAGCTTATTCTCAAGAAAAGTAGCATATTTTACGTAGTTTGTTGTAGTTTTTAAGTTTTAAGTTAATAAGTGTAAATGCCTCATTTTTACTCATTTTGAGACTCAAATTGGCTAATAATGTCATTAGGGGCCCTAACATATGGTTAAGTGATGTAGGGGCGAGTTGGAGGCTGAAATCAAAAAAGAACAACACCAAATGAGAGGTTATTGGGATATCCAAGCCTTCGAGTCATGATACCTCCAACAGACCCAAGATTGGATACCACCCTTCAGTGGTTTCACGATATCCACCTGCAAAAAAGCACCCAAGTTCAAGACTGCCCAAGGTATCGTGATATCCTATTCCTAGGTATCGCAATACCTGCACCATGAGGGGACAAAATTTGACAAAAAGGGTAATCTTTGTCCACCCAAAGAACCAATCATTGAAGTCTCATTCAAGGGTATTTTAGATACAAGAATAGAGTCAGAATAGCTGCTATATTAGCCAAAATTTGGCTGAGAGAAAAAAAAGCTACGTTGGAGTAGTTTTAGCTTAAGGTTTTCTTTAGTTTTCTCTTAGCTTTTCTTTCTCTTCTTCTAGATTTTCTTATTTTCATTTCCTTAGTTGTGGATTTAATATTTCTCTACAACCTTTCTTCTTGTTTTAGTTGTTCTTAGTGTTACTTAAGTTAGTTATTACTGTAGCTTAGGTTTATTTGCACTTTCAATCCATGTACCTTCATTTTAAGGCACTTTTAGCTTTAGTTTATGTATTTCAATTTCTGTTACTTTAAATATGTTAATGTTTATTCCTTTTATGTTTTTTTCTTTAGATTTTCTTGTTGAATGTTTCTCTTTACATGTCTTTTAAGTTTTCTTGCATAAAAATATCAACTTTTACATTTTTCTTAAGCTTTTATTTAATAACTTCCATGTTTTTTTCATTTTCATGTTCATTAGCTTTATTTTCAGCATGAGTAACTAAACTTTTAAAGGGGGTGGTTGATAGAGATGTGGTAAGCAGATTTTTGGATAAATAACCAAATCGTAATAAATTGGACTAATTTGAATGAACCTAAAAACTTAGGATTGACAACCCTGAGGGAATATCTAGGCAAGTTAGATCAAGAGGAGATCTTGTTGGGCACCAATTTATTAGTCCCAAATTAATCAATGAGATCGAGAGATAATCCAAATTAATTTGTCTAACATGGTAAAATTGAAACCGATAGGTAATATAGAACCATTTTGGGAGTTTAAACGATTTGGATCCCTAATTTGAGGATTAGTGAACCACATCGAGTTCAACCAACCACCATATTTATTTAATCACTAATTTTGTAATTTCGCTCGATTTACAATTTAGTCATTGCCAGTTAGGTAGTAGATTAGTATAATTTCTCTTGACTTTATGATTTGCTGTAATATAATTTTTTTGATTAGTTGGTTAGACTCCTTATTTAACATGCACATTATTTAGAAATTGTTCAATCCATAATTCTCTTGGTTTCGATCTTTGGAGTACTCCAGTGTTCCACTATAACACTACAAATATTACAACTGACCTGTTACACTTGCAGTAAAGCCGTGATATTTATATTTATATTTCTCTCCCTCGTTGATCGAGGGAAAGGCAGTCAAATTGTTGGCGTGTTGTCAGGGAATCGACATTTGATTGAACTATTTTCATTTTCGTTGCCTGTACTTAGGGAGATAATCAATAAAAGTCGAGTTTATAGATACGACCTTTTATTTCTATTTTAATAATGCATCTTGTTGTGTTGATACTTGACTAAAAGTCATGTTTAATCATAACTACAAGTGACCCGAAGAATCATTCGTGTTTGATGTGGATGGTGCTTCGACACCAAGCTGGGATGATTACGGCCCCTACGAGAGGCAAGGATACGATCCTTCTTATGACTTGTATAGTTATGCATGTTTGGTGGAAAGCGACTACCAAGGATGGAAAGGTATTCACCTGACATACGACCAGTATGAACTGTATTCCTCAGTTTTTTATGAGGATGGGGGAGCATATTGGGAAGCACCTAATAAAGATATCTAACTAACCACTGGGGGTACTACATTTGAGGATGGCATGTCTTAATGCCAAGAAAATTTGAAAACTATATAGAGTCAATTGGACCTCGTGTTAGAAGTCGTCCAACATCGAGCTAGGGAAAGTGTTCCAATGGACAAGTGTGTTGAATTAGAAGCTGTTGAAATTAATGAAGAGGTTTCCTATATGGTTGTTGAGCAACAAGACTTTAGAGTCAATTTTCAGCTAAATATAGAGAATAGAGAGTTGAAGGTGGTGCCAAGTGATCTCTAAGAAATCTCTAAATCTAGTGATGTAAATGTGGAGGAGTCGCCACATTTCTCAAACATTTTAGTACAAACCCCACAAGAAAAATCGATCGAGGAAGTGCCCCAATAGATGTATGCTCAAATAGAGGTAGAGAACTCAGAACAAGTTCAGTTTGTGATCCCAACATTGATGATCATTCGAAAGGTACAATGGAGTGGATGTTATTTCTGTGAGAATTGGCTCGAAATGTACAAAATCAAAATGACCTAAATTAACGCAGGTTCGATGTGTTCATTCACTAAAGGAGGTCCTGATCAACTTGATGATAGAAAAATGACGAATCAAAGTTTCAAGGACCTCGTGGAAGTTCCATTTTTTGGGGCTTAACGAGTCACCCTAAGCTACTCATTAAATTTTTCTTTAAAAGAAATCAGTGATATATAAATGTGTAGCATGTACATTAAAACTTTTCTTTAACTTTCTTGTTTAGACTAGGCCTCAATTCCCGCAACTTATTTTGTATTACTTCACTTTAGTTTGCTTTAGCTGCTTGATTTCATCTTTTTATGTAGTTAGTAACCTTAATTTTGCATATTTAAGGAGAGCAAAGGGTGAAAAGTGTAAGAATTAGGAACAATACAGTGATGTTGCGATACCCATCTCAAGATATCATGACACCACCAATAATTTCAAAATTTAAGGTTAAAATTTTGTGGGTATTACGATATACTCTTTGGGGTATCGTGATATTCGAGTTAGGTCAAAATAAAAATGGATCTCCTACAAATGACCCACGTGTTTTTAAGAATTTAAACTTTAAAAACCCTCAAAGAACCCCCAAACCTCTAAGTTTTCATGCCTTAGCTGCCTCCCCCCTTCATTCCCTCACCTCCTTCCCTTCAAAAATTCTCAACCATCTTTTTTAAACTCCTTTTAGGGTTTGCTTCTTGTCACTCTTTTGTAGGTTGTTGTCTTTGTTGGATTGGAACAACAATGTTGAACGCTTCTGCAGAACCTAACAATACATTCCTTAAGTGCTACAGTTTGTTCATTCTTTCCTATTAGTGCCATAAATCTTTATCTCATTTCTTATATTTTATGTAGTTGTATTTTTTTTCTCTTTTACCATGCCTCCCCGAAGACTAAGCTTGATGGGTTCTCATGATATACCAACGGAGTCCATGAAATGAAGCGATTGGAAGTTGATGTCTCTTGAAGCAGTGGATTTTTTCGTGAAATTCATGGTCGACCATTTATTCAAGAATAAAAAACACATTTGTGTAGGGACATGGATCTACAAATATATGTTGCATTGTGTGATCCGGGATAAAGTAGAGATTTTCTTGCCACATCTAGTCACAGGCATATGCCTAGTGACAGAAGTACCTACGAAGTCGCTTGAACCATTTCATCGACCAACCACATATGTTATAGGCGATTCAATATATATGAAAATTTAGGCACTTTTGTAAGAGCAACAAGCCAAATGGACCCGTAGGCATAAGAAAGAGGAAGGGTTGTCACAAACACATCCAACAAAATCAAGAATAGAGAATATTTTAGAAGGCATTCAAAAATACCTTAATGAGCTAGTGGAGTCACGATATTACGACTCCCAGATGATTGAAGCTGTGAAGCCATACGTAGAACGTTGTGCAGGTAACCGTGGGATAGAAAAGCTAGCTTGGCTGGTGAAACCAAAAAGATCTCAGGTTCAAGAAATGTGTGGAATGGGAAGCCATAAGAATATGAGAAAGGAAACGAGCAAAAAAACAGGGAACAACGAACTGAATAAAAGTAAGAACACAACAGGTGTAATCTCCGTATCCATACGACCAAATAGAGGTGGGATCATTTAAGGAGGATCCGAAGAGCGACTGAGTCAACTTCACAAGTTCTCAAGCGCAAGAGGAAAAGGAAAGCAAACTGTGGAGCTAAAATCAAGCTCTGATTCAGAATAGTTACATGCTTTTGCATTTTTAATTTTATTTTTATTTATTTGTGCGGCATGTAAACTATTAAACTATACTACTTTGGGGACTTATTTTTCTGCTTTTATATTTCGTATTTTGTTTGGTTGTTTGTGTTTTTGTGTGTTTGTTTTATGTGCAGTGAATTTTGAGGACAATGTTTATTCTAAGTGTAGGGGGATGCACATATTTTGATTTGTTTTATTTTTCTTTTTTTATGTTATTTTGTGTGTTTATTTTTGTTTTTAGGCCTTTTAAAAAATAAAAAAATTCCAAAAATATTTTTTATTTTTTGTCTTTGTTATGTGTAATTGCATGGTTATTAGACCATAATTAGGTAATAAGTCATTAGTTGTAAATATTGAATAAGTACATGGAATTGCCAAACTTTTAAATTTCGAATGATACTAGACAACTTGATGTTCTTAATTATAGACTAATTAGTTCAATAAGTTAATTTGTATAATAGAGTAGAGGCAATAACTTAAATGAAAATGTATAAAGTGTACCATAGGATGAATAAAGCATACATACTTGTAAATAAATAATTTGAATTGTTAATTGTTCATTTAAATATATGTATGCTTGATAGAATTGGTGTTGTGTGATTGATTCAGGAAAGACCTTAGGCATTGTTTGAACTAGCCTAGAGCCTAAAAGCTTACCTTTTGCTATGTACCCTAGTTCTTGTAACATCTCGAAATAGGGCCTAAATTGAATAGTGGTTGCGAAACCACAAATCTGAGATAGAAAAGTTTATTTCGATTAATTTTTATGATTTACCGAGTGATTAGATGCATGTGTTAGAGTATTGATAAGAAATTTTATAGATTGCATGTTTAATTTGCCTATTAGGACTTATTTATAGAAGTTGCTGTAACAGCCCGATTTAGGGCCTAAACAGAACGATGGTTTTAGAACCACGAATTTGAAGTCGAAAAATTTATTCCGATTAAGTTTTAAGGTTTATTTGTTGATTAAAATATTATGTAAAAATATCGTTAAGTAATTTTACTGATAAAATGCTTAATTGGACTTTTAGGACTAAATTGCAAAAGTTGCAAAATATGTATTCTAATTCATAAGTACTTGATTGAAATGGGGGTTTAAAGAGGAGGTCCTTAAATGGTAATCAGACTATTATATTTCGTTTGGACAAAAATGGGCATGAATAGGACAAAATTTTAAAGAAAGGCCTTAAGGGCATTTTAGTCATTTGGTAATTAAAAGAAATAAAAAGGGAAATTAAAGCCAAAATTGACTCATCTTTTTCATGGAGGCCGAAATTAGCATGGGGGAAGCCATGGCTAGGGTTTTCAAGCTTTCCAAGCTCAATAGTAAGTCCGTTCTAGCCCAGTTTTTCAAGTTCTTTACGTTTTTGGAATCCCGATAACTTGATTAAGCTTATTCTAGCAATAATTTAAGCTAGGGTTCATATTTGGAAAAATACTCATAGGTGAAATGTGTTTATTTTGATGTTTTATGATAGAATATAAAGGCTGAAATTATGTTAAACAACTTTTGCTAAGCGGTTTTAAGCAAAAATGAGTAAAATGGCTTAATCGGTAAAAGTTGTTATTGTTCATAACTATGTGTTAGAGTAAGAATTTGATGTTTCCATAGAAGGGAAAAATGATCAGCATGTCATAAAACATAAGAATAAGGGAAGAAGTTTAATTCCCGAGCCTAGGGGCAAAATTGTAATTTTTCTAAAGTTTGAGTTAAGGACTGTTTTTAATATTATATTAATTAAATAAGTAACATATGATGTTTTAGATCCCAGAAAACGAGATTTGAACCTAGAATGGGAGAAAAATTGAAAATCGGGAAAGTTGGTAAAATGGCCGTTTTAGTATCGAGGTAAGTTCATATGTATAATAAGCATTAATTTATGCATGTTTCAATATAAAACTAATATATTTACTATGATTACCGAGGTGTTGAAAGTAAGTATAATTATGATGATTTAAATGTTCAATATTAATTCGACATGGAAATGAGAAAGTATGTAAGTTTGTATGTAAATAATACATTATCTTTATTATGTTTTTATATTTCAGCATATTTTATTTATTGTAGCTGATTTTTGAATCATAATTGACTATTGGAAGTATGGAATCAAGTATTATAAAGAGAGAGAAATCCCGGTTGAACCTTCGGAAAGATTGGATGATACAGATGGTATGTAGCTAGGTCACATGTATGGTGCTGAGTGCACATCATGTGTACAAGAGAGTTACGAGACATTATGATGTAGCTAGGTTGCATGGGTGATACTATGTGTACACCATGTAGACAAGAGAGCTACGGGATATATGTAGCTAGGTCGCATGCGTGGTTCCAGGTGAAGGACACCATGTAGATAAGAGAGCTACGAGATAAACTGGCTAGGTCACATGGGTGGTACTAAGTGTTCACCATGTGTACAAGAGAGCCAAAATTATGTGTAAAATCGAGCTAGGTCACATGAGTGGTGCTAAGTGAAGGCCACTATGTGTACAAGAGAGCTTAGATTTTAAAGGTGGGTTGTGTGCGATACCATCGCGTATCTGTTATTATTCCGAAGCGTTCAACTGGGAAATTGATTAAATCAAATTGTGTATGACTTTGTGATGATAAGTGTAAGTATATACATGTGTAACTTATGAGAAATATGCTCGATATGTGATTGGAAATTGGAAAGATTGTTATGGGTAAGTGATGAATACAATTGAAGTGTGAAAGATCAAAATTGACAATAAAACTGTTATGGATAGTTGCAGTGACGTGAATCTAAAAATTTACCAAAAATAGTAGAAATTGAATCAAAGACTGAATGAGATATCAAATTAAAGCTTGATAAGTCTATTTTCATATAACAGAAACAGAGCAAGCAAAGGAATTATATATTATGAGATATAACAGAAACAGAAACAGACTGAATGACTACGTGATCCCCTATTCTGACTTGGAAAAATTGTTAAAAATTGTAAAAAAATAATTAGGGGATATAATTTATATGCTTGAAATCCTTAATGAGTCTAGTTTCAAATAAAGTAAACTATAACATCCTTTGAATTCTGTACAATGAGAAAATTGATTCGTAGTGAAGACTGGTCAGAACAGTTGAGCAGTGAAACAGGGGTAACTTCAATGAATAAATTGTACTAATTGGCTAGACCAAAAATTATGAAAATTTTATGGTAATAATGTACGTGAATCTAGTTTCAATAAAAATTAACGGTTTGTAATTTGGAGTTCTGTAGCTCCAGAAATAAATAATTTTGCTGCTGGTACTCTACTAGACAGCTTATTTTGAACATGTTTATGATTGTAATAGTGAAAGTATGTGTGTGTTTGTGATGGTAATATTCCGGGAACATATTGTGACTTCATTTAAAGTATGATAATGTATTGTTTATTAATATTTACATACTTACTTACTAAGCTATAATGCTTACTCCCTTCCTTTCCTTTTCCTTTAGTGTCTCAGATGTTAGCTCGAGTTGGAGGTCGCTGGAGGTTAAATCACACTATCAAACTATTGATCGATAAATAAAAGTTTTAAAGTATTTTTAAGTCTTTGGCATGTATGGAGACTCGTTTAATTGTTACTAAGTTGCTAGGAATTGACCTAAAATACTGACCTATGTTATTTGAAGGTCTCTATTGTATAAAGTCATTTAATGTAGATAGTCTTGATTATGTTATTAATTAAATGATGCAATTTATGAATGTGCATGCTTGCCTATGTGTGTGGTTGAATTAAAGCATGATATGGGCCTTGTAAGCTCTTTTTAAGGGATAGCTTGAATGTGTTTGAAAAAGTTTTAAATTAGAGTGAAATTATGAATCGATTTTTATACGATGATTAGTGATTAAGTCCGGTAATGCCTCGTACCCTGTTCCGGTGTCGAACACGGGTAAGGGGTGTTACAGTTCTCATATCTTTGAGCGTCAAGTACCCTTTCCTTGTAACCTTAATGTCAAAGCCTTGAGCCTAAATGACTCTAGTACTCAATCCTTCTCTGTCCCGATCTTTAAAATGCACTATGTAATGGATGTCGAGCCATGGACATTAAGGGTTAGGTAGATACCTCATGGTGACTTTGTTTGTGAAAATGAAAATGAAAAGATTACGCAAGTTCGTACATTATATATAAAAAAAAGTGAACAAAAGAGTGCAAAATAAAGAAAAAAAAGAGCTAAATCAAAGTTAAGCTCGAAAAAGAAAATCTTTCAATTCACAATTACTAATTTTGTGCGTACTTGTAACAGCCTATTTTCAATTAAATCAAAACAGTGGTTTCGGGACCACAAATCCGAGATAGAAAGAAAATTTATTTTAATAATATTGCATGGTCTCCATTATGATAGGAAAGACGTATGAAAATTTTGATAAGAAAATTTTACCGATTTCATGATTAATTATAGAAAGGACCAAATTGCATAAAATGCAAAAGTTGAGTTCTAGTAGCTCTAAGTATCAAATAGCTATGGAATTCAAAAATTGAGGTCTTTGTATGGTAATTAGACCATTAAGAAAAGTTAGTAGATATTTATGATGATTCATCCATGGAAATTTAGAAAAAGAAAAAGGACTAAATTGGAAAATGAAATAAATAAAAGATGATAAATAAAATAAATGTTTAATATCATCATTTTATATCATCTTCATCCTCAAATTCTATGGAAACCCTAGGAAAGAGAAAGAAAATCAAGCAAGCTTAATTGGGTAAGTAATCTTGTCTCGTTTTTAGTAATTTTTATATTTTTGATATCAGAATAACCTAATCTAGCTATTTGGGGGATCAATTTGTAAAGTTATCAAAGTATTAAAATTTTTCCATGGATGAATATACTAAAAATTTGAAATTTATGGTAGAAAGTGAAAGGTTCTTGATAGATAAACAACTTTTGTAAAGTGAATTTTCATGAAATTATGATTTAGGGACTAAATTGTAAAGATGTAAAATTCATGGAAAATTTTTTATTTTTATGAAATATATGTGTTGTAAATGTTATTTGTTAAAATCGTTTAGGCTTGGAATAAGGATTAAATTGCATGAATTTCATTGTCCAAGCTTAGGGACGAAATCGTCATTTTTGGAAAGTATAAGGGCAAAATGGTAATTTTGCCTAGAATGTGAATTGAATATTAAATGGATTAAATTTATGTTAAATTCATTTATATAGATCCAGATAACTCAAATACAAAGTTAGATTGAGGAAAAGAAAAAGTGTCGGATTAGTAGATTTTTGTATATAAACAAGTGACGAGGTAACTTCGTGTAAATAAATTGCGTATATTTATATGGTTGAATTGAATGTTGTGTATGTGAATTGTATAAATTCCATATACATGAAATTGGTTACATATCCGACAAATCCCGATAAATATTAAATCCCGTTGGACTCATGATTTGATGGATATAGGATTTCCCGATTGGTTGTGGTCCTGCATATGTTGCGAACACATCATAGTTCTTACGAGCATTCTGTTATAAGACCTCTCAATCTTCCTAATACATGGTTCTTTCGAGCATCTTGACCGGTAGTGATCCTACATGTTTTGCGAGCTACCACAGCTCTTTGTGAGCGTCCTGTTATACGATTGGTTGTGATCCTACATATATATATTGCGGACACAAACGCAACTCTTTATGAGCGTCTTGATATAGGCTCTTTGTGAGATTCCTGACATGGCTTGTTTGAACATCCTGTTATATGGCTATCCAGAGCTCCCTGATAATAACTCTTTAGAGTTACCTGTTAAGCTCAATGAGCTTCTTGTTCTAAACTCTTATGAGCTTCCTGATTTAGCCTAGATAAGCTTCTTATTACATGACTCACATGAGCATCCTGTTATATGGCTTGAGAGAATGCTTCCTAATTATGTGCCCTAATTGGGTACCCCTGAATATGAGTTGACAGTTTACAGTTTTGTACACTTTGAGTGTACTATATGTGTATCCATCGATATTTCAAATAAATTCAATGGGAATAGTTTTGACATGGTTGAATTGAACTTAAGATGATTGATTATGGAAATGTACATGTTATAAGGAAATATGATATGAAAAGCACATGTTTGTAAAAGTTATTACATGATTAGCTCATCTTTGATTTTTGGTGTTTACATGATATATATACATGACTAACAAGTCTCTTGAGATCATATGTGTTTAGGCAAATGACCATAATGATTTGGATGCATGTTTGTATATTTTTTTCGGAATGTACATGATTGGTAAGTTAAATTCTTGTTATATGAACTTACTAAGCATTTGAAATGCTTACTTGGTTTTCTTTTCTCTGTTTTATAGTGCTCAAAAGCTCGTAAAGGTTGGAATCGGTCAGAGTATCATCACACTATCCTTCTAACACACAGCTGTGCACATTGGCGTGTAGTCTGGCTATGTGTCCCCTGTATCTTAAAATTTAGAAACAGAATGCTCAGAATTGAGCACACGGTCAGAGACACGGGCATGTGTCTCAGCCGTGTGAAGCACATGGCCTAGCCCACGGATGTGTGGCTTTGCCGTGTGAAAACTACCCCTAATAATAGGAAAATAAATTGGCCACACGACCTAACACACGGGTGTGTGGTTGGCCGTGTGACCCAAGTCAGGGAGTTACACGAGGTAAGACACGGCTTGAAACACGGGCATGTCATGAGACCACACGGGCGTGTGACCCCCTGTACCTAGGAAAATCTTTAAAATTTTACAAAAAATTTTCTAAATTCTCGATTTAGTCCCGATTTGATTCTAATACTCGTATTGGGCCTCGAGGGTCCATTTAAGGGGCGTTATGAATAATCTCAAAAAATGTATAGTATTTGACATGAATTATTTGTAAATGATCTGAAAACTCCAGTAATGATCCATAACCCTGTTCTGGCGACGGATACAGGTTAGGGGTATTACACCTTCAACTCGTTTCGGTATAAATAGTAAACTTGTTTTGGTATAATGGCATGTATAGGTTTACTTGGCCAATGTTGGCATGTAATTGATTGTTTGTAATCTAGCCATTTCAATGGTTAGTAATGGTATATTTAGTGAATATATACTTGAGATTATAATATGATTAATATATGTGTGCTTGGTATGGTAAGATTGAATTATGGTAAACATATATGTCTTTTAAAAAGGTAAGTTTGAATACATGTGATGATATATAAAGTATAATGTTAATGTTGGCTTGGTTTTAACATCTTGAGTTGGTTGGTATAGGTATGCAAGTATTAATGGAGGTACAAGGAAAAATTTGAGTGAGAATTAAGGCTTGGAAATGGCCTTATTTTGTCCACACGGGTAGACACGCAGGCATGTGTCTTAACCGTGTGTGATAGACGACCATACGCATGGGCGTGCGGTTTGGCCGTGTATCCCCTAAAACTTAAAAATTAAAAAACAGAATGCTCAAAATTGGTCACACGGGCGTGTGTCTTGACCGTGTGAACTCTACACCTATTTTTGAAAATTAAATTGTCCACACGGGCATGTGGCTGGCCGTGTGACCCAAGTCAGTAGTTACCCTAATTTGATCACGAGCTGGGGCACGGTCGTGTGCCTCACATCGAATGCCCACACGGCCTAAGATACGGGCGTGTCACTTGGCCGTGTGAGCCACACAGCCTGACCACACAGGGTGTGTCCCCTGCACCTAAGAAAAAATTTAAAATTTTGCGAAAAATTCTCTAAGTTCCTGATTTAGTCTCGACTTGATTCTAATGTATAAATAGGACCTCGAGGGTCCATTTAAGGGACAAAATGATTGAATTATGATTTGATTCGGATATGAATAGTAAAAGACATGAATTAATTGTATTTATTTTGTAAACTCCGATAATACTCTATAAACCTGTTCCGACGACGAATATGGGTTAGGGGTGTTACAGTACTAATATCAAGTAATTCCTTCTAAAATTTTAGAGAAATAAGGTAGGCTAGGGAAGGAGAAATAAGGAGGTGAGTTTGTAAATAAATTGGGGGTGAGTAGGGAACAATGTCATTTGTTTAACTGTTTCTAGTGCTTGAACCCGTTTTGAGTGCCCATTGTTTGAATTCTAAACTGTCCTAAGCTTCAAAATGTTACAAGCTTAAAAGACCTTTGGGACCCGAATAATTCACCGACACAATAATTCGTGAACAATTTGCATTTGTTTGAATGAATATGACCAATTCTTTTTAAATATCTATGAGCAACCCACATTATTTATTTTCATGGATAACATTTGTACATACGTTCATTTCCATTGCCTCTATATCTATTGACATTTTAACTTAGTGAATTAATTGTATTTACATTAGAAATAACCAAGTTAACTAGATATCACTCCTAAGTTGCATAAGAGGTAGTTTTCGTATGAGTTCGATGTTTTACCACAATGTGACTTAATTGCCTGACATAGTCCAAGAGTCATCTTTCTTTTTACATTTTTAGTGTGTTTGCTTGAGGACAAAAAAAAAATTTAAGTGTGGGCAAGTTTGATCTACCGTAATTTTATATGGTAAATTAGGCTTTCCTGATACACTTGAGGAGCTTATTCTCAAGCAAAGTAGCGTCTTTTCTGTAGTTTTTAAGATTCAAGTTAATATGTGTAAATTCCTCATTTTTACTCATTTTGAAACACTCTAAACCTAACCCAATCACCGGATCTAAGCTATGGTATGTTACATTCATTTCAAAACTGGAGTTTTCAGCACCACTAAAAATGGGTTTGTTACACATTTTGAGACCCAAATTGGCAAATAGTGTCATTGGGAGCCCTAACATATGGTTGAGTGATGAAGGGACACATTGGAGGCTGAAATCGAGTAAGAATGACACCATAGGAGAGGCTATTGCAATATCCAAACCTTGGAATCGTGATACCTTTAACAGACCCAAGATTGGAGACTACACTTCAGCGGTATCACAATAACCACTTTAGGTATCGCGATACCCACTTGCCAAGAAGCACCCCAAGTTCAAGATTTTTTGAGGTATTACAATATCCTATTCCTTGGTATCGCGATACCTATATCGTGAAGGGGGAAATTGAAAAAATGGTAGTCTTTGTCCACATGAAGCACCAATCATTGTAGACCCGTTCAAGGGTATTTGGGGCACAAAAATTGGGTCAGAATAGCTTCTATATCAACAAAAATTTGGCCAAGAGAAAAAGAGGCCACACTAAATTAGTTTTAGCTTAGGGCTTTCTTTAGTTTTCTCTTATGCTTTCCTTTTCTTCTTCTAGGGTTTCTTATTTTCATTTCCTTAGTTGTAGATTTAACATTTCTCTGTACCTTTTTTTTTGTAGCAGCCCAATTTTCAGTGGTACCGAAAATAGTAGTTTCGAACTCTATTTTTTAATGATCGAGTTAGTAAATATGATTTATTAATATTTACGAGGTTATTACAATATTATACTAAATTCTGGTCTAATAATTGAAGTTATTTGGGAAGTTAGTAAAGGTATAGTTGAATCGGTTCAAAAGTTAGTGGTTTTGGAAATTGAGGTATGGGGACCTCATTTTTGTAAATTGATCTCGTGAATATTTTTATTAAATATTTAAGGAGCTTTTATATAGGTGAATTGAATTTTGGTCCGAAAATTTTAGTAATTGGATGTCTAATTGAGGTATAAAGACTAAATCATAAAAACTCTAAAAGCTAGTCGTATTTGATTTTTAATAGTTCTAAGGGTTTAAAAGGTAAATTATTAAATTTTAAAGTGGAAAATAAACACTTCTGTATAGTAGTGGACGATAGGTATATTTTAATTAGTAAAAAATGTGAAATTAAAAGGTTATGTTATAATTAAAACATAAAACATAAAATAATAAGTCATTATCATCTTCATTTTTCATCCATCACCGTTTCCACCATTATTAAGGGAAGGAAGAAAGATCAAACATTCAAAACCATTCGACCCTTGCATGTAAGTCCAAACCTAGCCTGTTTTTCGTAAATTTTATATTTTTGAGATCATTGTAGCTTAATCTAGCTAACCCGGATATTAAATCATAAAACTGTCAAAGATTTTAAAATTTACCATTGTTGTTTTTTAAGCTTTTTGGATTATTAATGGTTGAGTTTGAAGCTTTGTCCTCAAAAAGGACTATTTTGTAAAATAAATTTTGTTAATTTTGAGTATAGGGACTAAAATTGAATATGTCAAAATTGATATGAAATTTATATAATTATAGTATTTAGAGTGTTGTACAGGGATGAAGTTGAAATTGAATTGAAAAATGAAGCTTAAAATTTAAAGATGTAACTATTTCAGTTTTAGAAACTAAATTGAATAAAATGCGAAACTTTAGGAAAATTGTGTAAAATGAAATTAAGTTGTTATATGCATATACTACAATGTTATATGACAGCTGGAATTGATAAATTGTAATTAATTATCATATATTTGGAATTAAATCAATTGGAATTTAATCAAGAAATAGGAGAATTACAAATTAGTCCCTAACACTTTGTAGTTTCCATTTTTCAGGTAAGTTCTATGGAACTTAATTTATTTTCTTATTATGCTTGAATTATGTGGTTATATTTATTAATTATATATATAAAAATGTAATTTTAATGACTTGTGACATAAAAAGGACTATATCGAAAAATGTGAGATTTTTGGTAGAAATTGATAGATATGTATTAATGAATGTAAAATTTGTTATACGAGTGGATGATATATATATACATGGTGATGTTATGTTGTTAAAAGGTATATAAATATTTTTTTTTTTGATGTTCTGATATCTATTGGATTAAACTGGTAATACGTGATTATATTTTGAATTTTGGTTGGAACAGTACAAAATGTTAGGAATGGACTGAATTGTAATAAAGGATATTGATGTGTAAATTGTGCCTGAATAAAGATAGGATAGGATACAATTGTCATGTCAATAAGGTTATTTCGTGTGTTGTATGGGTTTTATATGAGATGATATGTTGACGTATGATATATATTCACTGATTGTACCTGAATCCAGTATTTGTTAAGGATTATCGAGTTATATTCATAGTGATTCAAACGTGTTTTTGAGGGAGGATGTGTAGCCTACGAGCTCGGCACTTAGTGCCCAAGCGTGTTTTTGAAGCTATGTTTCAGGTGTGCTTTTGGAGAGATGTTTAGCCTATGAGCTTAACTTAGGTTGTTCTTAGTGTTAGTTAAGTTAGTTATTATTGTAGCTTAGGTTTATTTGCACTCTCAGTCCATGTACCTTGGTTGTAAGACATTTTTAGCTTTAGTGTAATGTATTTCAGTTTCCTTTATTTTAAATTTGTTAAAGTTTGTTCCTTTTATGTTCTTTACTTTAGATTTTCTTGTTGAATGATTATCTTTATATGCCCTTTAAATTTTCTTGCATAAAAATATCAACTTTTACATTTTTCTTAAGCTTTTGTTTAATGACTTCCATGTTTTTCATTTTCATGTTTATTAGCTTTATTTTCAACATGAATAACTAATCTTTTAAAGAAGGTTGGTTGATAGAGATGTGGTGAGTTTATTTTTGGATAAAAGACCAAGTCGTAAAAAAATGGACTAATTTGAATGAACCTAAAAACTTATGATTGACGACCCTAAGGGAATATCTAAGCAAGTGAGACCGAGAAGAGATCTTGTTGGGCACCAATTCATTAGTCTTAAGTTAACCAGTGAGATCGAGAGATAATCCGAATTAATTTATCTAACTTGGTAAAATTGAATGAATAGATGATTGAATAAGTTAATTTTGAATATATTTAGATTAAGAAAAGCGAAATACAGACTTGGATAGAGGAAAAGATAAAGTTATTAACTAATTGACTCGATTCACTATTTTCACATCCGAGGTAAGTTCGTATGTTTTAAGCATTGTAATAATTATGCTTTTAGTGCTTTGATATTGCATAAATTTTATATACGGGACTACAGATATGTTCGATGACAAATCGGTTATTTATGGCATTTAGTGTGCGATACGATATAGCTTCGGCTATATATGGCACTTAGTGTGCGATTCGACATAGCTTCGGCTATATATGGCACTTAGTGTGCGATTTGAGATAGCTTCGGCTATGTACGGAACTTAGTGTGCGAGATATTGAGTATGACAGTTAGTGTGCGAGACATTAAGTGTTCAACGGCATTCCGTGTATGTTTGAACTTGTTATGAATTGGTACAGGTATGTACATGTATATTATGAGCTTAAAATCGAAGAAGTTACAAATTTTGTATATAAGCTTATGAATAAGCAGTGGAAAGGTTTGTTAGTAATTATAAAGTACATGATAATATGTTTAGATTGATGAATGTTGTATTTGTGATTAGTTAAGTTTATATTAAGTTTATATCATACTAGCTTACTAAGCTATTAAGCTTACTTTGTGTTATTTTTCTATGTTTTATAGTGAATCAAGGCTAGCTCGAATTTAGGAGTCGTCGGGAACATCATCACGCTATCAAACATCTAAGTTAGTACTTTTGGATTATACATATTTGACATATGGCATGTATAGGCTAGATGTGGTATTTTGGTTGTGATTATAGCCATGGGATTTAGCTTGTAAATTGTATATGTTTTGGTTTGTATATATAGCCATGAGTGATGGTTTATTTTGGTATTTTTGGTATGAAGGTGGTTATGGTTTTATAGTTGCTCAAATGATTAATTTATTTGTGGAGTATAAAATGCTTGAGAAATGCCTTGATGAGGTATGATTTTAGATGTTATGTGGTTGTTTATAAGGAAGTTATGTAAGTGTGAATTATGATAAATGAACTATATAGACTGATATTGTTTTGGCATGTTTTTGGCTAAGTAAATGGTAGTGATTGAGATTTGGAATAAATGAAATTATAATGGCATGAATTGTGCATTTGGTTGATGATTTTGGCTGCCTAATTGCATGATGAAATGGTACCATTTTGGTTGTTTAAGTGAGCATGAATAAGGGTGGAAAATTGGCCTTGCAAATGACCTATTTTTGTCCACATGGGTAGAGACACGAGCGTGTGTCTCAGCCGTGTGTGACACACGGTCATGTTACACGGTCATGTGTCCCCTGGTGATGAAATTGAAATGAAGTTAGTATGCTCCATACAGTCTCACACACGGGCATGTGACTGGCCGTGTGGTACAAGTCAGTATACTCCCTAATTGGCACACGGCCTAGCACACGGGCGTATGACTTGGCCGTGTTGCATAAGTCAGTATACTCTACAGTTTTGGCATGACCTGGTACACGAGCGTGTATGGCCACTTCGAAGGGCACATGGGCTAGACACACGGGAGTATGATTGGCCGTGTGACCCAAGTCAGTATGTATGCCCTGTTTCCACATGGCTCGAGACACGGGCGTGTCTGGAGCCGTGTAAGACACACGGCCTGTTCACATGGGCGTGTGACCCCTGTATGGTTGAAATTTTTCTAAGTTTCCAAAATTTTCATATGTTATTGGTTTAGTCCTGAATCACTTCTAAAACATGTTTAAGGCCTCGTAGGCCCTTATAAGGGACAATGTGATTGTGTTGAATGATTTATGAGAATGAATGCTTTATGTTTGAAAAGTGTATGCTATATGTTGTGGATTGATTGGTAATACCTTGTAACCCTACACCGGCGATGGATACGAGTTAGGGGTGTTACATCACGATTCTCTTAGGTTCGATCCTTGGAATACTTTAGTGTTCCATTGTAACACTAAAAATATTACAACTGACCTGTCACTTGCAGTAAAGCCGTAATATTTTATTTTAGTTCCAAAGTGTTGATTTCTCTCTTTGTTTAATAGAACGAAGAGAGGCGATCAGTTGCCATACTCAAATTGATTTGTATATTGTTATCCATTGTGACTACTCTTGATTATAAGATTTGTCAAATGGATGTTAATACAAAATTCTTAAATGACTATCTTGAAAAGAGCATCTATATGATGCAACCCATCAGATATATAGCTAAAGGAAATAAACATGAAGTTTGTAAATTGCTTAGATCTATATATAGACTTAAGCAAGCATCCCACTCATGGAGTCAAATATTTATTCAAGCGATAAAAAACTTTTGGACTTGAGTAAAATATTGATGAATCTTGTGTTTATAAATGTACTAAGGATGAAAAGGTGGTCTTTCTCGTTTTATGTGTCGATGACATTCTACTCATTAGAAATGATATAGGGACATTGTCATCGGTTAAACTGTTGTTAACCCTAACATTTAGCATGAAGGACTTGAGAAAGCTAACTTGTTCTAGGTATTCGAATCCTAAGGGATCAAAAGAACGAAGTGATAGCATTATCACAAGCTTCATGCATAGACAAGATATTGGAACATTATGCAATGGCCGATTCAAAAAAGGAACTCAACCCTCTCTATCGTGCTTTCATATTTCTTTGGAATACTTCTTAAGATAGTGAAAGAAAGACAATACATGAGAAATGTTCCTCATGCTTCAGCAATAGGAAGTATGTATACTATGTAATGTACACGTCCAAATATCTACTTCGTAGTAGGGTTGGTGAGTCGCAGTATGTATACTATGTAATGCACATGTCCAAGACACTGACAAACAGTCAAGCATATAACCAAGTATTTATAGAAAATGAAGGATTATAAGTTTGTGTATTCTGGAGGAGATCTTACTCCTATTGATTATACCAATTCTAACTTCCAAACATGTCAAGATTCATAGAAATTGACCTCGGGCCTTGCCTTTTATCCTAGGCAATAGGTCCATGGTATGGAGATGTGTCAAGTAGTGTTGTATTGTTGACTCTACTGTGGAGGTCGAATAATTGGCTACTTCTGAAGCAACAAAAAAAGTAATAGGGCTTTGGAACGGATCTCAAAGTTGTTTCTGGTATGAAAAAAACTATCATATTGTATTGTGATAACAGTGCAACCTACCTAACACCAAGGAAACTGAAAACCACAAGAGGATGAAACACATTAAGAGAAAGTATCACATAATAAGGGAGACAATAGTAGACATAATAGTGGATGTAGTCAAAGTCACATCATAGGACAACCTTACAAACCCGTTTACCAAGACTCTACTAGCTAGCAGTTTTGAGAAACATGTAGAGGGCATGGGAATGCAAAATATGACTTCTCTACTTCACTAGGGCAAGTGGGAGACTATTGGATCTAGTGCCCTAAATGTAGTATATTCGTCTTTGTACACTTTTATTTTTCAAACAAATTGATTTAATAAAATATCCATCGATTACATTAATATTATTTCTATATTTTCCTCAACTATTTTTGCACGCAAAGCTAAATGGAAGAAAATATTGGCACATTAATATCTAACATTTAACTAATACTTTAACACTCATAACCCATACCTGTAGCTGGATTAGGGTTACGACGTATTACCATACAATCCAAAACAATCAATAACAGATAGCATCAAGTTGCCAAATTAATTAACAGAATTTCATAATAAATCATATCGGAGTAATACATACATTTATGAGCCTTAAATTGAGTCTACAAAGCCTTAAATTTTGTTTAGAAATAATCAAGGATTAATGTTGGAACAATTTAGGACGTTCAGGGAAAAATTGAAAATTTTCACAACAAGGGTCACACGGCTATGTGGTTATCCCATATGCCTGTGTGCTACTATACACGCTCGTGTTCTCACCCGTGTAACTTAATGACTTGGGTCACACGACTGTGTCGTAGGCCGTGTGATAGCCTGTGTAAACCATGCAACTAACACGTTCAGGGCACACACTCGTGTGGGCTGCCCGTGTGTGACACGTAACCTTGTGATAGCCTGTGTCCCAAGCCGTGTGTTTTCAAAAGTTACTTAAATCATGTTTATTTTTCATTCAATTGCATAGATACCTAAACCAGTTCTCAACACAATAATATAAGACTTCAAAATGTATTCCAATGACACCCAAAACATGTCAAAACAAACATCCTAATGTCTAACCAATGTGCCATCCATGACATTACATTTCAAGTACTTTCACAATTCATTTCCTTAACTAAGTTTACAAGCTACAAACACATTCAAATAACTTATTTTCTATCTCAAAATGTTATACCATAAAATCAAGTATGCACCTCACTTAACTACCTATACCACATCATCATATGCACATTAACAATAACACCAATAAGTACTTATGAACCCTTACAAACATAATCAAATTCTCCTATTACATGCCATATAAGCCAAGATGTATTCAAAAGCTACCAAATGATCCCCGAATAGTGTGATTCTTCGAGTTGATCCTATCTCCCTATCCACAAAACGTATCTACAACAAATAAGACAAATAACACGAGTATGCTTTCGTAAAGCTTAGTAATTTTGTCGATTGAATCGTAAAGCTTACCAAATCAAACATAATAATAATTCAAATAAAAGATTAATGAACAGAGTTCTTGTCAACAAGGTTATTATTATAATTCCTATCAATCACAACTCATAGTAGGTGAGAAATGCTTAGTATAATAATACAAATCAGTTTCCACTTTTCAATAAATTTTTAGAGATCAATAAAATACAACCCGATGAACCAAATAGAATAACATTGACTACTTGACAAATACTCGTATATCCATTTAATTCCTTAAACATCACAAACATCATTAGTTAACATATTTATATACTTATATACCATATAGTCAAACCAAGGCATAAATATTCATTACAAATTATACTAGTCAACACATTCATCTCACATTCAATCTTATGATACATATCCCACCCAAAACATATTACCTAAATAGCAAATGGTTGAAGGATGCCATAGTGTCTTTCAATCATGATCTTATCGTCTGATTCATGATGCCATATCGTCTTTCAGCTATGGTCTTACTCGTTAGAATCGTGATGCCATAGCATATTTCAGTATGGTCTTACTCGTTAGAATCATGATACCATAACGTCTTTCAGTTATGGTCTTACTCATTAAAATTGTGATGCCATAACGTCATTTAGCTATGGTCTTACTCGTTAAAATCATGATGCCATAACGTTTTTTAGCTATGATCTTACTCATTAAAATCATGATGCCATAACTTCTTTTAGCTATGGTCTTACTCGTTAAAATCATGATGCCATAACGCTTTACAACTATGGTCTTACTCGTTTCCGGTATGATGTCATAGTGTCTTTCAACTATGGTCTTATTCATTTCATTCAAGCTAGCAAATTTGATTCACATATATACACAAATAGATAACAATTCATCGAAACAATAACTAATTTAATTACTAAGTTACGAACTTACAAGACTAATTTGCAGTAACGGTTCAAAGTATCTCAATTAGTGATCGATGTGGTATCAATTCCTTATTTCCATTTTCAATTACACACATCAATATAATCTAACATTATGCAATTAGGTTTGTATAATACATTTAAAAATGTACTAAAATTAAACTAAACAAACATACCAGACTAAACTACAACAACAACCAAATATAGGGACTATTCTGTAATTTTCTCTTCCTCAATTTTCCATTCGTTCTTGATCTAAAATAATAATTTCATTCAATTCACTAATTCCATAGAAAAATTAACTCATTTTATGCAATTTAATCCTTTTAGAAATTTTTATAAAATTGCCCCCAACATTTTACTTTTATTCAATTTAGTCCTTAAGCTCGAAACTTGCAATTTAACCAATTTTCATTAAAAAAAAATTCAGCAAAATGGTATTGTGTCTCATTACAACCCATAAATTCAATTATTTCATCTTAAGTCCTTACATTTTTATCACTTTAACATTTTAGTCCTTTAACATTAAAATTAACAAAAACTACTTTACAAAATAGTCTTATTTAACAATCGAACTTAATGATCCATAATAAAACTTCAAGAATATATACAACACATCAAAGGCATAATCTACAACATTTAACAATTTTACAAATTAATTACCGGAAGTGCATGCAAGGGGTAAACTCGGATAGGATAGGATTGTGCGTGCCGGGCCCTTCGGGTGTCATATTTTGGCCGAGTTTACCGTACCTCCGGCCCTTATGTTACGCGACCGTAATATTTTGTTACGATCCACCGCTGTTACGCCAGAGATAAAAGGTTCCACACGAGCTCTCGTTCTGCGGCGTGGTGGCAGGACCGATAGGGGATTGGCTCCGGGTGTAGATAGGACAAGCTTAAAAACATAAAAAATATTAAAAACGAGCAAAATTTACTTACCCAAACGAAGAACTCAACTAGACCAAAGCTCCTTCTATGTTTTTCTAAAGGTTTCGGTCTTTGAAAGAAAGAAATTGAACAAGATCAAGTTATCTTACCTTTTAACTTATTATAAATTTTTATTTTTTGTTAATTTACTAATATACCCTTCATTTTAACATTTAAATTTCATATTTTCTTAGCCATTACCGTCCACTACAAGCACAAGGGTCTAATTGCCCTTTACAATCCCCTTATTAAATCTTTTAAACTAATAGCAATTAACTTTTACAGTTTTTATGATTTAGTCTATTTTCTTTAATGATTAAGTAATTAGGATCTAAATGCAATTTATCAAAATCTAGATAATTCCACATCAATCCTATCATTAGGACATTTAAGGATGGTCCAATTACACCATTGGTCCTTCAATTATATTAAATTTTAATTAAACAATTTTTTTTCAATTTAATCTTAAACAAATTAGGACTTAATGAAATAATAACCCAAAAGTTAGTGGAATGATTGACATCCACCACCGCTTGGACTTTTTTACCATGGTTTAATCACCATTTTGGTCCCTATAGTAATTGAATCTATAACAATTCACTTTCGTCTCCTTTACAATTTAGTCTTTTTATTGAAATTAAGCAATAAATCATCAGAATTACCGGACCAAACTTCAATTCACATATATTTCGACCCTGTAAATATTTGATAAAAATATTTACGGCCTTAAATAACGGAAATGAGGTCTCAATATCTCATTTTCATAACCCACTCGACTTTTAAGCCGAACCACTTATACTAACTTTTAATTCAATAATTAAAATTCATCAAATCAAAATTTAATATAAAAATTATTATAAACTCTCATAATTTAAATACTAGTTATATGAACTTACTCGTCGGATTTGTAGTCCCAAAATCACTGTTTCTGATACCACAAAAAAATGGGTTGTTACAAATACTAAGTTCTATTATGTGGTCAAATCATAATATAGAAAGACAACTGGTATTAGTAGATAATCTAAACATGTCTTAGTCTAGTCAAAAATTAGCAAACCAATCGAATCCAATTGGGGAGAATTTTTCATCTTGTCCATTAGAGTAGATGATCCCTAAAAGATAGAGACACAGATGTGTCTGGCTATATTGACAGTACATTGGACAAGACCCAAGTAGAATAGATCCTAAATTAGTTTATGGATTTATTCTCTTGTGACGTTCATAGAATGTCATACCTTAATATTGAATGGATAATGGATTGTGTATGCATCACTCCTATACTTTAATGTATATAAAAGTCTGAGTTCAAATAGATAAGGAATCGAAAGGTAATGCGTTGGGTATACGACTTATACAATATGTAGCATCATTCCACAATAGTGGAATTCATAGCCCAACTAAAGTGTAAATGATATCCTCTCATCGACATTACATGATAGATGAAAAGTAAATGTAGCAAAGAGTCATTTTTTTTTAATAATAAATGATTTGATTATTATTTGATAGTAATTGACTTTTCATGAAGAAAGATGTAATGGTTACCATGATATAAAATAGGATCATATTAGGAGAACGAATTTATCCCAAAAAGATAAAGGATATTTTATAAGGGTAACACACTTATAACAAGGTCATTGGACGAGCGCTTATTAAATAACTTTCGTAATGGTATATAATTAGGGAGAGTTCAGTTATGATATTTTAGTGGAATAACTTTATGACTAAATAAGTTTATAATTAATAGGTGAAAAGTTGGAACTTAATTATATATATCCAATCGGTTCCTCCACTAGTTCATTAAAACCATAAATGAGTTATATGTAGAACCAAATGGATAAAAATCAATGAAAATGATGAAGTAAGAGAAATGGATCGTATTCACAAATGAATGTATTTTCTCATTAAGTACAAAAATGACTTGAGAATTAATTTAAGGTTTTTTAAATTATTATTTAATCATAATTCATTAAATACTGAAATTCAAAAATAAAATAAAATTAATTATTCATTATGAATTTGTTGAATAAGGAATTAAATATATTTCCTAATATATTCTTTTATGGTAAAATTGTTATAACTTTAATGAGATTAGAATTGGGTTGAGAAAATTATTAATTGAGAAATTAATTTATTTAATTTAATAAATAATATTTATTTTGAAAAATAGAAAACAAATATTGGATTGAATTAAATTATAAAGTGTTGGGTCAAAAGTTCAGGAAGTACATTAACTGGACCCAATACATGAGAGGCCCAATTCTCCTCATGCCAAAAGTGAGGGGCGACAATCCTAGTAATATTTACTAGGTTGTGCTTCCCACAGAGTAGGAGCGTGTTTTCTATTAAATAAATATTATTTATCAATGTCTTGTTCAACTAGTATTCTTGTATCTCTCCTTATAAATAGATGAGACTAGTTGACCTAAAATACACACTTCACAATATTAGAGTTATCGTTATTCTGCCAAAAAATAGTGGTAATTTATTTACAACTATTTTCTGGCAATTACGATCTTTACTGGTTTTTATAGAGAGGGATTAATTTCCTATTGAAAGTAATAAATCCATTTCATTTTTGTGATTTGGCTTGTGTTGCTCAAGCCCACACTCGGTGCAATTCGTGGTATGAGGATAGTGAAGAAGGTCGTTCGATTGAAAGCAACGATTGACTTGAATCTGTCTCGCACAATACACTGGTATTATTCAGTTAGAGTTTATTGATATAAATATCTCAAATTAGCTCAGTTTTGAAAAAAAGTTAAACTTCTGTTGTAATTGTAAAATCATTTTCTTAACTGATTTTTCTAACACTTTCTTGCTTGAATTAGAGTTCTTTAAAGATTATTCCAAGCCAAATAGCTTGACAAGAATAAAGAGTAGCAACAACAAATTCAGCTTTTGTGCTTGATAATGTGACAACGGTTGCTTCTTGGATGACCACAAATAGTCATTATGCCAACTATAAAAACATAGCCTGAATTGCTCCCTCCATCATCCTTGTCATGTAACATCCCGAATTAGGGCCTAGTCGAAACAGTGGTTTTGAGACCACGAATTCGATGTAATAAAATTTATTTTTATTATATTTTTATGGTCTACAATTTTAGGGAATTGTTTCTGAAAATTTCGTCTAGAAATTTTGACGTTTGGGCACTCAATTTAGTCAAAAGGACTAAATCGTAAAAAGTGCAAAAGTTGAGTTCTACATGCTAGAGGTGTCCAATTGTTATGAAATTTTAAATTAGAGGTCCTTAAATGTTAATTAGACCATTGGTTAATTTTTTGGACAAAATGGACATGAAATGGGTGATATAGAATAATTTTAAGTTAGGGGCATTTTGGTCATTTAAAAATTAAAATGAATTAAAAACAAAATTAAAAGCCAATTTTTGTCCATCTTCAACCCCATGGCCAAAACTTGCATGGAGAAGACATAGATAGGGTTTTTCAAGCTTCCAAGCTAGATTGTAAGTCCGTTCTAGCCCCGTTTTTAATGATTTTTATGTTTTTGAAATCCTCGTAACAAGATTTACCTATTTCTGCCATTTATTTGAGTTATGATGTAAGTATAGGATTTTACCCATGTTATAAATTTGTGCATTTTGATGTTTAATGGTAGATTATGCATGTTTATGGTTGGAGAAACGACTTTTACTAAGTAGTTTTTGGTGAAAATGCTAAAAAGGACTAATTTGTAAAAGTTATAAAATCTGTCATAAAAGTGTGATTTAGTGAAAATTTTAGGCTGCTATAGTTATGAAAATGATTCGGCTAGGCTTAAAGTGCAAAGAAATTGAATGAAAATTATTTTACGAGCCTAGGGGAAAAAGTGTAAATATGACAAAGTTTAGGGGTAAAAATGCAAATTTATAAAAGTATGATTTTGGGGTCAATTTGAATAATTTAAATAATAAATGAGCTATATTTGAAATGTTAGATCAAGGAAATCGAGATTCAGGCTTAAATCAGAAAAATACAAGGTTATGGACTAAATTGATAAATTTGCCGTCTTCGTATTCGAGGTAAGTTCGTGTGATTTAATAAAAATTTTATTCATGTTATTGTTGTTATACATGAAATCTATCTTGATATGATTGTATTGAAGTTTATGTTAATGATATTGCGAGTGAGAAAGAGATGTACCCCATAAAGAAATCAGAAGCTTAATATGTCAATTACACATTGTGTGTTTATTGGGCATGGGAAAACTGATGGAACAAGAGATTCCATTGAAACGAGTAAGTTTGTATGTAAATAATATATCGTTTTTACTTATGTTATAATATTTTGTTATTATATGATATGTGATTGCATATTGAATGATCACTTGATGTAAATTATGAATTGAAATTGATTATGGATAAATGGGTAAAATGTTGAAAAGTGGGGAATTTCTCGGTTGGACCTTCGGAATAGAAAAGATACGAGTGATCCATTGTGAGAACACATGTGTAGTACTATGTGTAGGCTACTATGTGTTTAAGATGGTTTTAGGTCACATGTGTAGTATTAAGTGCAGGCTACTACGTGTACCAGATAGTTAGGTCGTATGTGTAGTACTAAGTGCAGGCTACTATGCGTACTCGATAGCTTCGATCACATTTATGGTACTAAGTGCAGGCCACTATGTGTAAGAAACGGTTTTGGTCATAGATGTAGTACTAAGTGCATGCTACTATGTCCACCAGATAGCTTCGATTACAAGGGTGGTAATATGTGCAGGCCACCGTGTATCTGTTATTATTCCGATGAGTTCAACGGGAAATTGACTAAGTGAAAATACATGTGATCATGTAATGACTAGTATAATTAAATATGACTATGTGATGAATAAGTGCAGGTATATGTGTGTGTGAAAATTTATAAGCAATGTGCTCAATAGTTAAGCGAACTTTCAGTAAGATGGAATGGAGTAAGTGAGATTATGTAAGAGTGAAATTTATAATAAAATAGTTTTGGACAGCAGCAGCTGTGTGAATTTGAAAAATCACCAAAAATGGTGGAAATTAAATTAGAAGTTGAATAAGATATGAAATAAAATCTTATTGAGTCTATTTTCACATAAAAGAAACGGTGAAAGCAGAAAAATTTCATATTCTGTGATATTTGAATTTTTGTGAGACAGGTTTAGAATGATTTTGGAATCCCCTATTCTAACTTGGGAAAATCATTAAAAATTGTACACAAATAATTATGGGTTATAATTTATATGCTTAAAATCCTTAATGAGTATATTTTCAAAAGAAATAAACAAGAACATTATCCGAATCTTTTACAAATAGATAATTAATTTTTAGTGAAGAGGGGTTAGAACTGTCATACAGTGAAACAGGGGTTACTTTAAAGAATAAACTGTACTTATTGGATAAACCAAAAATTCTAAAAATTTTATGGTAAGAAGATATGTGAGTCTAGTTTCCGATAAAATTAGTGGATTTAAATTTAGAGTTCCGCAGCTCTGGATATAAATAATTTTGTGAATGTGACTTGAGAAAACAGCTTAATTAGACTTTGTATAAATAGAGACAAATTGAAAAATAGCATGTTAATACATTGCTTATTATTTTCATATGAGATTACTAAGCATAAAGCTTACTCCCTCCTTTCCATTTCCTTAGTGTTCTCAGGTTAGCTCGGGGTTGGAGATCGTCGGAGGCAGCATCACACTATCAAGCCAATACCTTTGGAGTATTGATACATAAGTTAGAAATATCAAGTGAGTGGCATGTATAGGGACCTAGTTTTATAACAAGTGTTATTATAATTTGGCCAAATGTATTGGCCTATATTGAGCTATTGATTATGGCTTGTAAATCTAGCTATTCATGTTATGTCTGATAATTCTAATGTGAATATGGTTGTTCACCATGCATGGTTGGTAATATGTCGTGTGTTGAATGCATGTTTTATGACCAATCGAGGTGGTCATGACCATGAATTAAATGTGTAATATGGAAATAAAATGATAATGCCTTGAACATGGACGTTTGATGGATAGTTGGGTAACCATGGCAAAATGGCATAAAGTGAGAAATAGTAATAATGTTAAACTGAATATGGAATTGGTGTAGAATGTCTTAGTCAAGTATATTGTTTTATGCATGTGAAATGTGGATACTTTATAAAGATATGACTTGGCTAGAAGGTGTATGCTTGATGATAAGTTAGAATTAAATGGACATGAAGACAATTATGGTATAAAAGTATAAGTGGTAAGGTATTTGGAAAAGCCAAATGAATAAGATATGGTGTGTCTAGACTTGGTTTAATGTGAGAATGTGTAACACATGTATGTTGATAGGTAAATAAAATGTCTGCATCATAATTGAGGATGTTGAATGCTTTTGGATCCATGTTTGTGTGTGTGCATGTAAAGGATGACAAAAAGGCTTGGAAAATAGCTTAAGTGTTGACCACACGAGCAGAGACACGGTCAGGTGTCTCAGCCGTATGGAGGACACAGCCTTAGCACACGGGCGTGTGACTTGGCCGTGTGACCCTAAATGTTTGCTGACATCATAAACAGAGAGTTATACGGGCTGAGGAAGCGGGCGTGTAAGACCACCCGGCCTACCCACACGGGCGTGTGACTCTCCAAACATAAAAATTTTCTAAGTATTGTAAAAATGTTCGTGAGTTCTCGATTTAGTTCCAAACTGCTTTTAATGCATGTTTAGAGCCTCGAAGGCTCGTGTATGGGACATTTTGCATGTGATCGAATGATTCTGATATGATTGAAATTTTATGGCCCGGTGTAAGACCACCCGGCCTACCCACACGGGCGTGTGACTCTCCAAACATGAAAATTTTCTAAGTATTGTAAAAATGTTCGTGAGTTCTCGATTTAGTTCCAAACTGCTTTTAATGCATGTTTAGAGCCTCGAAGGCTCGTGTATGGGACATTTTGCATGTGATCGAATGATTTTGATATGATTGAAATTTTATGGCCCGGTTTTACATGTATGTGCATGTTTAAGTCCGGTAATGCCTCGTATCTTGTCCCGGCGTTGGACACGGGTAATGGGTGTTACATGTCACCTTCATTATCACTGTTAGTGAAGCCAATCAAATCTAACATTTCACCATTCTTATAGAAAATACCAAAATCTTTGGTTCCTTATAGGTAATGAAGTTTTCTCTTAGCAGTTAACATATGTCTTTCAAATAGGCCATATAATTGCTAATAAGTCTCACAAAATACATAATGTCTGGTCTTATAGCAATAAAATACATCAAATTGCCTACAATTTGCTATAAAAAGTCCTGTCCACCTTCTTCCCATTTCTTTCTTTATTTAGCTTTAACCTAAACTCAGTTGGAGTGTTGATAGATTTGCAACTATTCATCTTAAATCTATCCAAAATTTCTCCCACATGCTTCTTTTGGGAAACAAAAATTCAATCATCAGATTGCATCACTTTTAGACTATGAAAATAGTGCATCTTCCCAAGATCTGATGTTTCAAACTCATCCATCATAGACGTCTTGAAACCATCAAGCATGGTTATATCATTCCTAGTAAAAGTAAGATCGTCAATATATAAACACACCATTAGCATTTTCCCATTATCTCTAGTTTTAACAAAAAGTGTGTGCTCATATGGACGCTTTCGAAACTCCACTTTCATTTTTTTTAAAAAAGCCTCAATATGACCATACCAAGCTCATAGAGCTTACTTTAATTTATATGGAGCTTTCTTCAATGTATAAACTTTAGGTTCTTTTCCATCCTTAATATAATTAGGGGATTGTTTAAAAAATACCTCTTCCTTCAAGTATACATGCAAGAATGTCGATTTGACATCCAATTCGAAGCTAGGCCAAGAATTTTTTTGTTGCTAATAAAATCACTAATTTGATGGTGTCATGCGTCATAACGTGCTCATTGAAAGCTTAGCAAGCTAGATATGAAAGCCTAAAAGAGTAGAGTCGGCCCTAACCAATTTGAGTTATGTCAGTTAGCCACGTATCGCTTAAAGTTTTAAGAAAAATCTTAAAATTAAGACTCGGTCTCATTATCAAAATCTGGGTTTGGGAGTAAAATTACATGTAAAAAAGATTAGAGCACCCTTATAATGCCTATTTAACAATAGTCCTACAAGATTTGGTGTTTAGGGTTTCTAACTTAAAATTTTCAAATTTTGACTCTAAATTTCCAAAGTTTAAATCTAAATCAGACATAAAATGCTATGAGCTTAAAACAAGTCCTAAAAGAATTTAAAACTTAACTCTGCTTAAAAATTTTAAAATTCCAAGATTAAAATCTAATTTGATTTGAAATTTAACTAAACCTATTGAATCTTAAAATCTACTATCTAAAAGATGAAAGAGATTTTAAAACTTGAAATTTTAAAACTTGGCCTCTAATACAATAAAAGTTTAAAAATGAAAATTACTCAACTTTAAATAAAATCAAGACCTAGAAAGTTAAAAAAAAAAAAATTATCGCCTTGACCAATTAAAATGTGTCCATAAATCGAATTGGGCCAAGTCAAAACTTAGTTTCAAAAAGAAATCTAAACCTAGGCCGAGCTTAGCCTGATCCATCCAAAAAAAAACTAACATTACTATTTAAATAATAATATATTAAATATATACTTTTATATTAATATTTGTATATTTTATAATTTAATTTAATTTAAATAAAAATTAAAAATCAGACTAACCCGAACCAGTTTAAGGTAAAAAGGATCTATCTACTTCCAACTCAATCTATTAAAATGTGTCCATAAGCAGAGTCGAGCCAAAGCTCAATTCCAACAAAAATTTCAATCCTAAACTTCAAAAATCAAAACATTTTAAGTACACCTTAAACTATTAAGTTTATATCTATTAGTTCCTTCGAACTATTAAAAAATATATTAAATCTTATGTGACATAATTTAAAATAAAAAATTATAAAAATATTGCGGCAAAACTTTTAAACTTAAAAATTAAGAAGAAAATAAAATTGAAAAAAAGAAAAATCAACAATAAAGCTTAAAAAAAATAATTTTGAAAACCTCAAAAGTCAAAACCAAAATGTTTACTACATATAGCTTTTATATTCACTTTTCTTTATTTTTCTTTAATTTATGCTACATAAAATTTGGATATAATCTCGTAATTAAAATATTTTGAAATTTAAAAACTAATTTAGAATGTGGGTAATAGTTTGTTGCAATTTACTATTTAAATAATAATATATTAAACATAATTTTATCATTTAATTTAAATTCGGATATCCCATACCAACCCAGATCAGGCTGGGTTGATGGCGCCTGACAGGCAACTGGTCTAGTCCCACTCCATGCACAGGACTTACAGATCAATGCTGAAGTAGTGTGAAACATTCATGCTTTTTCGTCACGAGAAGAGAAGTTCCCTCCCATTGAGACAAAATCCAAAACAGTTCAATTTACTTCTCGATGATTAATGCTTTCAAAAACAATATAAATATACCCTCTAAATAAAAAGACCTCAGACAGAATACGGAAGTATGCGCTGAATATACAAAAACAACAGAGCATGGCAAAATCTGGGTTTTATACCCTCACTTGAATCTCGAAAACAAGGGTATTGGAGCAGAGTGTCCTAAGCTTTTATCAGCTTCATTCTTCGGCGCTCAACTGATGATTAGCTAATTCAGACAAATGACTTTTTGATTCCCGTCATCGGAGGGCATTAATAAAGGCCATCAATGAATCTACATCTCTCTTCTCCGATGCATACTTTATCAGCTTAGACGAGTGTTTGGGGAAGAAAAGTATAGTTGGGAAGCTTCCCAACTGCAACTCTGTTTTTGCATACTCCTTTTGTTCACCATCAGCTCTGAATTTAGCTACCTTCACCCCGGAACCTGCCAGCTTCTCCGCCAGTTCAACATAAGATTCTTCCATTGCCTGTTCAAAATTGATACAGTCATCCATCAGATTAAAGCCAAACAACCAACATTTTTTTCAATTAAAATTCTGCATAGTTTGAAACAGGGTTTACCTGGCAAAAACGGCACCATGGAGCATAGAGCACAACAAGCCACAGCTCTTTCCGGTTCTCCAATCTCGCCAAATTCTCAATTCCAGTCCTGTTTAATGTGACCAAGCTCTGGCTATTGAAAATATCACTTTGAGTGGCAGTACCATTGGCATGGGAAGCCCCATTTCCGTTGCCATTAAGTTGGGCTGCACTGTCTTGTTTCAAATTTCCTTTATGTAAACCACACTCCTTGGCCTTAGCATCCTCCCACCACCACCTTCCTTCCCTCTCATGTTGGCCCGGTAGAACTGGCCTAGTGCACGGCTCGCAGCCAATAGACACATATCCTTGGGAATGCAAAGTATTGACAGGCACATTCATCGCCCGAAGGAAATTCCAAATGTCTTTACCATCAACATTGGCGACTGGGTTCCACTTCACCAAGCTACCAATCCCACCATCCAATCCTTCAAAAACAGGATCCACTTGAACAACAGGAACCTCCGATCTAGTCCCTGGAGATTGATCTTTCCTCTGACCGGTAATCCAAGCACGTAACCCTTTGAGTGCTCTCCTCAAAGGCCTCACTTTCCTAACCCGGCAACACTCTTGGTGCCCATCCTCGTAAAATGAAAATAACCCTTTGCTCCTGACTAATGCCTGAACTTCAACAGCATCTGGAAACATGTATTCCATACGGATTCCATAATGTTTCTCAACCTCATTAAAGAATCGATACGTTTCTGGGTTCAGTCTTCCAGTATCAAGGCTGAACACTCTAAATGGTCTACCAGTCAATTTCGCATACTCAATCAAAGCAACATCCTCCGCTCCACTGCACAAATTCAAAACATAACAAAAATTCCCATTTTCAATTAACACTCAAATTTGCCATTAAAAGAAATGATCTAGTAATTTTTAAACTAACAGTTGAACTAACACATTCACCATTTTAGATCTTGCAGACAAGAAGAATATTCCATGAGATGCTTTGGCATTCAAATTATTAACTTCTATTACAAATAGTACTAAACGCTAAGCAATTTTTGAGCTCAGGATTACCTGAAAGCGATGGCAATGTCGTTTCCGAATTTCTCTAAAGCCTTATCCATAATTTCAAGTGGAGAAGCGTTGTCAAGTTCTTTAGCCAATTGCTCGAAATCCTCCGCCTCTACTTTTTCCGATATTTCTGTTGAATCAACCAAATAATTAAGCCCCATTAAACCCTTTTTAAACCATCAAATTTAAAAGATAAGTTCTTTTTTGAAGATTTACCTGGAGCAGCGATGGTTGCTGCTAAAGGAACGATGGAATCATTACGCTTTGGCTCCGCATTTACGGGCTTCACTGCGCAACGTCTTCGAGACAGATTCACCGTTGCATGACGATCTGCTAACCGGACTGAACCAATTTGTGGAACTGCATACACCAAATTTAAAAAAAAAAAAATCAATAAACTTAATTAACCCAAAAAAACGAAATTTTCAGAGGAAAAAGAAAAGGAAAAATAACGAAAAATACAAGTACCTTTGAGATCAGGGGAGGCACTTGAACGAGGAAAGCTAGAAGCAGAAATCGCAGTTGAAGAAGACGATGAAGTAACAGCAAACGCCATTCTCAAACCCAAAAAAAAAAAAAAGTAATCTTTGTTTTCTCAAAAAATAAAGAATCCGTCTTTGTTTTAGATGTGTTTAGCGGAAGGCTTAAATAATAGCCTGATAAACTGGTTCATTGAACCTGGACGTAATTTCGGATATCCTTCGTTTGCTTACGTGGCTGATTTTAATTGGATGGAGGTTAATGTATCCCTCATTGCTTCCATCATCACACAATAGAGAACTTCTAACTTTCTTAGATTTTCTCCTTCTTTTAATTTTTATTTATTCTTGTTTCTGGTCCTTCTTTAGGGTCTAATTTATAAGAGGTCCTATATTATGCCTTTTTGGCATATTTAGTCCTTCTATCATAATTTGATATTTTCAGTTCCACTACTTTAGAAATGTGTATTTTCAGTGTTGGGAGTTGGGATCAATTTTTTATTATTTTGTAAAGCATTATTTAGATTAGCATTTTTATACCATTGGACAAATATTATATATTTTTCTACTTTTTTTCTTTTTCTTTTATAAGGGGAAAGGGGAGGGGTGTTCAGGGATTTAACCAAAAACTTCATTTTTGACAAAATTCCCTTGCCATTTCAACACAGAGTTTGTTGACTTCTTTTGTTCTATTTTTTTCAACGTGCAAGGATTTGTCAAACCGTACGAAAATGTCATTATATGTTTAATAAAAATAAGTAATGTTAAATTATTTGAAGGGATTAATAGAAACTAAAGTTAAAATTAGGATAAAAATGCACATTTCTAAAAGTAAAGGGACTATAAATGATTAATTTATAGTAGAGGGACTAAATCCATCAAAAATACACTGTACAGGGACCCTCTATAGCATTTAACCTTCTTTAAATAAATTTTTTAGCTTACATAAAAATAATTACTATTTTGAGAGATTAAGGAGTGGTTTAAATTATGCAAAATTTGCTGACCTCTTATCAAGGTGGTCCAACGCTATAAATAAATGGTCCTGTTTTGATTTTTCCCCCAATCAATAATAACCTTGTTCAATTTAAGTGATAGTACATAATTAAAGTTGTTTTTTAATGGTGTTATTATAAATTTAGTCCCTAATATTGATCTCTTTTGTCACTTTGACCTTGATTCATTTTCTGGATTATTTTAGCCCTAAACCTTAAAAAAGTAGTCAAATTGATTTCTAATTGAAAGTTGACTAAATTGTTAAAATTTTAATAGAATTAATATGAATGACCGGTGACAGTTCACAATTACTTCATTACTAACATGCATAAATTTGTATGAACTTTTTAAATACTTTTAAGTATTCTTTTGAGCTTTTATGAAATACATATGGATTGTTACTTAAATTATTATGTCGATTTCATTAAAATTTTATCAGTTCAGTTAACTTTTCCATAAAAAAAAAAAGAAGTAATTTGACTATTTTTTAAAGTTAGGATCAAAATGATAAAAAAAAATAGAGTTAAAATAAAAAATAGTAAATATTAGGGACTAAATTTATTATTATACCTCTTTTAATAAAATAAGAGACTTTGAAAGTAACCCGTGAAAAGCTCATATATGGTCAAATTAGTATCAATAAATAAATAAATATGTTAAAATACTATATGGTTGTTTGGTGGTCCATTTAATAGAAACAAATAATTTTTCCATTTATAATTAAATAATCTATCATACATATATATTTATAGAATTTTATTTCGAAGTACATTCAAGGTAATATAATAAGATTTTATTTATCATGTTATTATATAAAATAACAATAATTCATTGAAAATAATAAATATTTATTATAATTTTAGTATCGTAGCTAATATATTTTTAAGTGCTGTAAAAATATTTAATTTTTTTTCGATGGCTTATTTTTATTAAAAACTTTTCTTAATTAATCAAATATTAGAAAAAAATAAAATTTTAAAATTTTAATTGATAATTAAAGCAAAAACATATATTAGCAGGTCCTCTACTGAAACAACCAACTATTAATAATTAATAATCAAACATTACTGGTTTTTGTACTTATTTGGTCATTCCTTGATCTCCTGGATATTCAACTATTAGCAGGTCCTCTGCTGAAGCTTAATATCGAGCCATGGTTTAGCTACTTGCGAACTTACTTGGTTAGCTGCTCTTTTATCTGATTTTCGGTTCTAGTTCCTCATGTTGCTCTTTATTGTGCTAACCATGCTACCATTCACATTACTACCCATCCTATTTTCCATGAACGCACAAAACACAGAGAAATCGATTGTCTTTTTGTTTGAGAGAAAATCAAAGTTGGTTCATTAAGGGGTAGATGCTGACCACGAGTTTTAAAGCTGCTATATACTCAAGGCGAGGATCAAACCCTCGACACTAGTTAAAGTAGGAAAGATCCTTATCATCTCACCTAACTCTCGCGATTTATTATTCAGTACTGTTTTGAAATGGAATGAAAAATCATTTATTCTAAAGTCTAATAGGGGCTTAAATTGTATTTTGCTCCCTCTATTTAAAAACAGATATGTTACAGTTGTGTGACCCGAATCCTTATTGTTAGAGTTGTATGACCTAAATTTTAAGAGATTGCTTGCAAGTCAAGTTAAACAAAATATATTTTCTTTCTAGAAGATTTAGTATTTATTAGTATAATATATTTAACATTTATTAGCATGATAAATTTGACATTGATTAGAATTAGGTTCTTTCAACCTATAAATAGATGTAGTCAAAACTCATCTTGTATCATTCGAATTCGACATTAGTGAATTTTTTTCACCTCTGCCCGTGGTTTTTTTTCCCATAAGGGTTTCCACATAAAATCTGTGTGTTTTATTTTTTTCTTTGTGATCTTTATACATTGCCATTATCAAGGTTCAGTTTTTAACAAATTAATATCAGAGCTTTTTAGGTTACTTGTTTTAGATTACGTTAATGGCAACAATGAAGTATGATATTCTGCTATCGGATCGCAACACCAGATTCTCAGTATGGCAGATAAAGATGCAAGCAGTTCTTGCGCAGGTGGCTTTGGAGGATACCTTGCTAAGGTTAGATAAGATGCCTTCAACATTGACGAAGGAAAAGAAGAAACGTAAATATCAAAAGTTTTTAACGCAATTACATCTGTATTTATTGAATAAAATTCTATAGGACGTGATGAAGGAGAAGACCGCCGCTGCATTATGGGCAAAACTGCAGCAGCTATGCATGTCGAAAACCCTAATTATCAAGTTGCATATGAAGTAACGCCTTTATGCTTATCATTTGGAGGAAGGTGCATCTGTGCACAAACACTTAACAGTGTTTAAAGAAATTCTTTCAAACCTAGAGGCCATGGAGGTCTAGTATGATAAAAAAGATTTAGGGTTAATTTTACTTTGTTCGTTACCCTCATCTTATTCAACATTTAGAGATGTGATTTTGTATAGCTGTAAATCTCTCACAGTTGATGAAGTTTATGCTTCCTTAACATTATATGGCAAGATAAAGCATCTTGTGTCTGGATCCCACTCTCAGGGAGAGGGTCTTATTGCTCGTGGGAGACAAAAATGAAATACTGATGATAATCGCGGGAGGACACAAGAACGAAATCCTCGCGGTAAATCTAAGGGTAAATTGAGATCTTCAAACAAAGGTAAAACCTGTGACTTCTACAAGAAGAAAGGTACATTAAGTCTGAATGTTATAAGTTGCAGAATAATATCAAAAGGGAGACGACGAATCAAAAGAGGAAACAATCAGAACAATCCGGTGAAACTGATGTTGTAGAAGACTATAGTGATGGTGAACTCTTATTTACTTCTGCCAACAACCCTAAAGTGAGTGAGGAGTGGATCATTGATTCTAGTTGCACCTTCCATATGAGTCTCAATCAAGATTGGTTTACAACTTATGAAATAGTGTATGAATGTGTTGTTTTGATGGAAAATAATGCTTCATGTAAAATAGCAGGTATTTGCACAATAAAATTAAGATGTTCGATGGGGTTGTCAGAACACTTAGTGACATACAACATATACCAGAATTGAAGAGAAATTTGATTTTGTTGAGTACTCTTGATTCAAAGGTGTAACACCCCCAACCCGTATCCATTGCCGGAATAGGGTACGAGGCATTACCAGAGTTTATTGAACATTTTCAGATAATTCTGAGTCATTTATTATTTATATTTTGAAAATAATCATAACGCCTCTCTATGGGGCCCTTAAAGCCCAAACATACATTAGAAACCAATCGGAATTAAATCGGGATCACAGAAATTTTTTTATTGCAAAATCTTAAATTATATTTTCATCTAAGTACTTACCATTTCAATGCTCCTTAAACATGTTACCATTCAATCAATAGCTTGGCACTTGTCTAAGCGTGAAACAACATCACTATTAGTATACTTGCACATATTTCATATAAATTCAACATTGATATACTTATTTTCTCCACATGTCACACTTGAGTTAAATAATTGTCTTTACTTACATAATTTCCTTGGATCAACATATCAAAGATAATCATTTATGTACATGTCATGAAACATATCATTCTCTTACCGTTTCTTCATAAATATATATCAATCATTTCAATATATCAATATTTCATGCTCCATCATTTCTACATATTTTTATGTATATTTATTCCGGTAATAGTTTATATCAAACTTAACATAAATTATAATCCATGTACTTATACTTATTTCGTTTATCTATCTTCGTAATTATTTCATACAACTATTTTGTATATATATATATTTCCATATGACCAGTTCTTGTAAACATTTCACATTACCATTTCATATATCCATTCGTCATCTGATACATATTACCTGAATATCAATTGTTTAATAGATGTCATAGCGTCTCCCATCCACGGTCTTATATATCTTTGACATGATGCCATAGTGTCTTTCAACTATGGTCTTACTCATTTTCTGTCATGTTGCCATGGTATCTTTCAACCATGGTCTTGTTCATTTCATGTTACGTTGCCATGGTATCTTTCAACCATGGTCTTATTCATTTCATATCACGTTGCCATGGTATCTTTCAACCATGGTCTTATTCATTCCTCATCAAGTTGCCATGGTATCTTTCAACCATGGTCTTACACATTTCATATCATGTTGCCATGGTATCTTTCAATCATGGTCTTACACATTTCATTTCAGAAAGCACACTCCCGCGAACCTCATCTTTACTGGCGAGATTACGATCCAAAGCTAAATCTCGCAGCGACAATTACTCTAATGAGCTTGGATCTGAATTACCAGTCCAGGCTAAATTCAGACCCTAATTCGGATTACCCGTCCGGGCTAAATCCATTTTACATGTATTCTTCGGGAGGGCTATAGTAGGATAGGATCACCCGTCCGGGCTAGATTCTTTTTACAGTCAATTCCTTTTCCAATGATCCACTGAATTCCATTCCATTCGACCGGGATTTATTTTCAATTTATATCGAATATTATCAATATTTCATCAATTATCATGTATTGAACATTCAAATCATATTTTCATCTCATAACCACATATTTCAAGTATTTAAAAATATAATTCAAGTTACACAAACTTACCTCATTGCTTGTTTGTGTTTATAATTTCATTAATTTGATATCTTTTCTTTTCCACAATCAAGTCTCGTATTTGAGTCGTCAGGATCTTTATAAATAAATTTGATCATCATTTTCGTTCGTTTCATATTCTAATGCATTTAATTAATGCTCTAGGCAAAATTACAATTTTGCCCCTAAACTTTTAATTAATGACGATTTCATCCTTAGGGTTAGGAAAATAAAATTCTTGCAATTTAATCCTTATTTCCAGCTATTATTCTCATACATATTGATAATAGTCCATGAATTCTATAAAATATCAAAATTTTCCATAATTTCAACACTTTTCAATTTAATCCCTAAAACATGTTTTCCCCCGATCTTGAACTAAATTAATAATTTCATTCAATTTTGTAATTTAAATAATAAAATAATCCATTTCATGCAATTTGGTCATTTTTTATATTTTTACAAAATTGCCCATAAAGTTTTACTTTTATTCAATTTAGTCCCTGAGCCTAAAACATGCAAATTAGCCATGCTAGATGAATATTCATACATATTTTCCTCCTCCTCCTCTCCATTCCACATCCTTAATGTATATAACACACTTGTAAATAACATTATCTATAATTTTTATTAATTACTTTTATGAATATTCAAGCTGTCCATCTGTGTCATAGTCACTAAATTATTTATATCTGGAGCTATAGAACTCCAAATTAAGATATGATAATTTTCCCTGAAACTAGACTCATATATCTTTTTACCATAAAATTTTCAGAATTTTTTGTTTAGCCAATAAGTACAGTTTATTCTTTAAAATTTCCTTTGTTCTGCTGTCTAACAGTTCTGACCCTTCTTCACTAAAAATTAATTATCTCCTCTTACAGAATTCGAATGATGTTTCTATTTATTTTTCTTGAAAATAGACTCATTAAGGATTATAAACATATAAATTTAAGCCCATAATTATTTTTATACAATTTTTTATGATTTTCCAAAGTCAGAACAGAGGAACCCGAAATCATTCTGACCTTGTCTCACAAAATTTATTATATCTCATGATTTACAATTCCATTGCTTACATAATTTCTTCTATAAGAAACTAGACTCAATAAGATTTAATTTCATATTTTATTCATCCTATAATTCGATTTCTACAATTTTTGGTGATTTTTCAAAGTTAGACTACTGCTGCTGTTGAAAATTGTTTTAGTGCAAGATATTATTTACCATGTTTATAACACCCTTATTTTCTTTCTCTACACTATTTCTCATCACTTTCTCTTATTTTCTCTTCACTAACATATCAAGAATATAGGATCATATGTAAGGAAACTCTACATTAACATCAATCCCATGCTTTTTAAATAATGTCAAACTTAAAAATATATTGAAGTCATGATGTTCTTACATTGTTCTAATCTTCATCTTGATTTTCTCTCTCCTCCAACTTCTATTCCTTGAATCCAATTTGATATTCTAACTCCCCATAGTCTCCTTAACATTTTTCTCTCTTAGTAGCTATGGAAATTCTTTTGATTTCTAGGTGAAAATAATAAATTTTGGGTGGAAGGACTAAATTGTAAATAAAAGAAAACTTTCTTTCTTTTCTTCTCTTCAAACGTTTGCATGCATATGCATTGAAAGATGATGAGAATTCTTCATCTTTCCTTCCATATATACTAAATAAATAAGAATAAAATAAGAATAAATATCTCATTAAAATATTAATAAAATAATATTTATCTAATTAATTAATTTAAAATATCATCAACATAATCATTACATTCTAGAATTCTCTCTCTTACTAATTGACCATTTTGTCCTTCATGATCTTTTAGAATTCCATCCTTGAGTCATCACTTAATTTGGTAAAATTGCCATTTAATCCCTCATAATTTTTCACCTTATTCAATTTGGTCCTAATTCATCCATTTTCCTTAGTTTCTAGATCATTCTACCCTTAAAATATTTACACTATTGGTCCTTCAAATTTTTTATATTTACACTTTAACCCCTCAAATTTTGAGTATTTACTCTTGTGCAACAAGACTTTTCTCATCTTTACAATTTAGTCCTTTCTTGAATTAATATATCATAATATACTTCCCAAGGTTGAGACAACTCAAAATTTTCCTTTTTGTCACTTTATTTTCTTACTTTACTATATCAAGGATAATATATTACGGTAAAAATTTTTGGGGTATTACAAAAGGGGTACAAATACATAGCTGAAAGTGGGAATCTGAAGATTAGCGAAGGTTCCCTTACTGTGATGAAAGGGTAGAGAAAAACTGTCAAGTTATATGTTTAGCAAGGTTCAACTCTTACTGGTGATGCAGTCATCGCTTCCTCTTCCTTGTCAGATGTTAATGTTACAAGACTTTGGCATATACGTCTAGGGCATATAAGTAAGAACGACATGATAGAATTGAGCAAAAGAGGACTTTTTGATGGACAAGACATTAGCAAATTGAAGTTCTGTTAGCACTATGTTTTTGGGAAGTAAAAGAGAGTTTGATTCATTAGAGGAATCCATAACACGAAGGGAACGCTGGATTATATACATTCAGATCTTTGGAGACCATTTAAAGTGCCTTCTAGGGGTGGCTCTAATTATATGCTGATAATCATTGATGATTTTTCCAGAAAGGTTTGGGCATTCTTCTTGAAGTAGAAAAGTGATGTATTTTCCACATTTAAAGCTTGGGAAATTATGATCGAGAAGCAGACAAGAAAACAGATAAAACATATCCGTATAGATAATAACTTGGAATTCTGTTATGATAAGTTTAATGAATTGTGCAAATCAAAACGAATCGTGAGATACTTAACAGTTTGGCATACTCCACAGCAAAACGACATTGTAAAACGGATGAATAGAACAATCATGGAAAAAGTTTGATGTATATTGTCAAATGATTTTTTACCGAAGTCGTTTTGGGCTAAAGCAACCTCTATTGCATTTTTTTGATTAATCAATCTTTATCCATTGCTGTTGAGAAAAATACTCCACAAGAGGTATGGTCTAGTAATCCTGTTGATTATTTTAATTTGAAAATTTTTGGGTGTCTTACGTATGTTCATGTTGATAATGGGAAATTGGAACTTAGATCCATTAAATGTGTTTTTCTTAATTATAAGGTTGGTGTTAAAGGATATAAGTTATGGTGTCCTGAAAATAGAAAAGTTGTGATTAGCAAAGATGTTATTTTTTTATGAAACTGCTATGTTGCCTAACTTATCTCTTAAGAACTCTTCCAATAAAGACCAGCAAAGTCCAAGCACACATATGAAGCAAGTGGAGCTACAGGTTAATCTAGAATTTACAATAGAGTTTACTCCTCATGTTAGTATAGAAACTTAGAATATAGTTGCTTCTTCATCACAATATTCTATTACTAAGAACAAACCTAAAAGAGAAATTAAACCTCTAAAAAGATACGTCGAGGCTGATCTAGTTGCTTATGTTCTAAACGTGGCTAAAGATATAGATGCAAATCAAGAGTCAACTACTTATTCTAAGGTAGTTAGCTATGAAGATTCAGGAAAATGGATGTTTGCCATGCAAGAAAATATGGAATCGCTTCATAAGAACAGAACATGGGATCCAGTAAAGCTTCCTAAGGGTAAAAATATTGTTCGTTGTAAATGAGTGTTTAAGAAGAAAAAAGGGACCCGAGGAATTGAAAATTCCAAATATAAAGTAAGGCTGGCTGCAAAAGGTTATAGTCAAATTCTAAGTGTAGACTTCATAGATGTGTTTTCTCCAGTTGTGAAGTATAGTTCGATCAAGCCTTACTTGGTATTATGACCATATATGATTTAGAGCTTGAGCAGTTAGATGTAAAAATAAAGTTCTTACATAAAGAACTTGAGGAAGATATTTACATGCAACAACCAGAGAGTTTTATAATCTCAAAAAATGAGGATTATATTTGCTTGTTGAAAAAGTCTCTTTATAACTTGAAACAGCCACCAAGGTAATGGTACAAGAGGTTTGTTTCTTTTATGACTGCTCATGATTTCAAAAGAAGTAACTTTGACAGTTGTGTTTATTTTAAGAAAAACAATTATGGTTCTTTTATGTATCTACCCTTACATGTTGATGACATGTTGATAGCAGCAAAAAATGAAGGAGAGATAAGAAAGGTTAAAGCCTAACTTCGTAAAAAAATTGAGGTGAAAGATTTGGGAGCAACAAAAAAGATACTTGAGATGGAGATTCTCAAATATAGAAAATCATGTAAATTGTACCTGAGTCAGAAAGGGTACATTGAGAAAGTTCTTCGCAGGTTCAGTATGTAGAATGCCAAGCCTATTAGTACTCCATTAGTAGCCCACTTCAAACTTTCATCAGCTTTGTGTCCGTAATTAGATTATGATATTGATTACATGGAATATGTTCCATATTCTAGTGTAGTGGGATCTTTCATGTAAGTTATGGTTTGCTTACGTCTAGATTTTTCATATGCAGTTAGTGTAATTAGTAGATGCATAGTAAATCTCAGTAAAGAACACAGGAAAGCAGTTCGGTGGATTTTTAGATACTTACGAGGTACTATTGATGTTTGCGTATAGTTTGGAAGAACTAGATATGGAGTCATTGAGTATGTTGATTCTGATTTTGCTGGAGATCTTAATAAAAAAAATATCTCTCACCGGGTATGTCTTTACTATTAGAGGTTGCGCAATCAGTTGGAAAGCCACTTTGCAAACTACAGTTGCTTTGTCTACTATTGAAGCTGAGTACATGACAATTATCGAGGCTTGTAAAGAAGCTATTTGGTTAAAGGGACTCTTTGGTAAACTCAATAAAGACCTTCTGATCAGTATAGTGCTTTGTGATAGTCAGAGTGACATCTTCCTTACGAAAGATCAAATGTTTCATGAGAGAATAAAGCACATTAACGTTCAGTATCATTTTGTGCGTGATATTATTGTTCGTGGTGATGTTGTTGTGAGTAAAGTTAGTACTCATGATAATCCTACAAATATGATGACTAAGTCACTTCCTATAACCAAGTTCGAGATTGCTTGGACTTGGTTAGTGTTCATTATTGAAGAATACCTTTAAAGGGTTTTGTGAAAGATGTGGAGAACTTGTTCATTGAGAGTTTGTGGTGAAGAACTTGTTCGTTGAGAATTCGTGTCAATATGGAGATTGTTAAAGTTGTACGACCCAAATTCTAAGAGATTACTTGCAAGTCAAGTTAAATAAAATATATTTTCTTTTTAGAAGATTTAGTATTTATTAGTATAATATATTTAACATTTATTAGCATAATATATTTGACATTGATTAGAATTAGGTTTTTTCAACCTATAAATAAATTTAATCGAAACTCATTTTGTATCATTCAAATTCAACACTTGTTAAAGAAATAAAATATAGTAGCAAAACAAAGGGATCTGTGTACGGACCATGATGCATAGGTAGAATTTGTATAGAACTACACTTCTTCTATTTGACATTGATTAGAATATGGTTTTTTAACCTTTAAATAGACGTAGTCGAAACTCTTGTTGTATCATTCTTTTTTAACATTAGTGAATTTCTTCTTATTTGCCTGTGGTTTTTTCCCGATAGAATTTTCTCGTAAAATCTGTATGTTCTTTTTTTTGCGATCATTCTATTACCATTACTGACATTAGTTTTAACAAGAAAAAATATTATTAAAAAGATCAATTTATTTTTTAATCTAATAAATAATGATTAATTTTTTAATTTTTTAAGTAAACAAGAAAAAATCAAATCTAACTTTTAACATAATAATCTTCGTTATTTGCTTTCTTATCTCTTTAATTTGAAATCCCGCTAGTTTATTTTGCAATCCATCATTTTGTAATAAGATATTATATTAAAAAATAAGCAATCATTTTTTACTTCATCAAAGTAATTGATGATTTTAAAAAAAATAATTTTTATTTTATTTTTCAATGTACATATTGAAAGGAACCTAATAATTAATTTTCACCATTATGAAAACTCATTAAAAAAATAAATACTCTATACTAAAAAAATTGAGAATACTAATTTTTTTTATTCAATAGGTGGTAATGATTTGGATATCGCCACGTTTCCATATTAGTATCCGTTAGTCATTTAGACTTCCGTATTAACTCCCAAAATTGTCTACAACAACAGTTGGCGTTTTTAACAAGAAGAAAAGCACATATCTGATTGGTTGGCTGCAACTACCAAGAAACGTGTTTGTCGGTTAATCACCACTTTGTAACTGTCATGTTACATTAGTGAAAAAAAAAAATTAAAAAGTTTATAAATTTGTCCCAATGCTGACACTGCGTTATACAGGGCGTTTCACTCCCACTCTCACTCTATTTTTCTCTAGTAATTGCTGGTAAGTTCTTCGATCCAAATTAGGGTTTTTTTTAATTTGGGTTTAGGGTTTAGTTTTTTTTTTTTTTTTTTTTTGGTTTTGATCTATATTTGTAATAAGTTTTAGCATTGATCTTTACTTTAAAATTGAAAAATGAAATGAAAATGATAATTTTTATTATGTAATTTCTATTCATTTGGTTGACTTTACGAATGATTACACAGCAATCGGATTTGTTGAAAGATGGCTGAGGGTTCAGCTGCAGTTCCCAGCACTGAGTTGTTGGAATGGCCGAAGAAAGATAAGCGTCGGTTCCTTCACGCCGTGTACCGTGTTGGCGATCTTGATCGTACCATCAAGTAACATTTGCTTTTTTGTTTCTAGTACTATGATGTTCTTAAATTTTCACTTTCTTTTTTAAGTTTTAATGCTACAAATTTGTATTTAGGTTCTACACTGAGTGTTTTGGGATGAAATTGTTGAGGAAAAGAGATATTCCTGAAGAGAAATACTCCAATGCCTTTCTTGGGTTTGGCCCAGAGGAGTCTCATTTCGTTGTTGAGTTAACATACAGTACGTTTATGTTATCCTTGTATTTTCATAGCGAAATATTTACTGCAAATGGCTTTTGTTATATCTGTAATGCTTGGAGCTGGCAAATTTTTCTTTTTGTCAAACAGTTAAAATATCGATTCCTTTTATTCAATATATGTTATAGATATCTGCTACATCTATTGTGGCATACTTCGCTACTGTTAATCTAAAGTGTAAACTTCTTTGATCTCTGAGTTAAAAGCTTTTATTCTTCTCTACAGATTATGGAGTAACATCGTATGATATTGGAACTGGTTTTGGGCATTTTGCAATTGCAACACCTGATGTAAGTTTCAAACATTTGGATACCCAAACAAAAGATTCATTGAGAATGCTGATATATATATATATTTCCATTTTTGTATTTTAGGTCTACAAAATGGTTGAGGACATCCGTGCAAATGGTGGCAATATTACTAGAGAGCCTGGTCCAGTTAAAGGTGGATCCTCTGTTATTGCTTTCGTGAAGGATCCTGATGGTTATATTTTTGAGCTCATCCAAAGAGCTTCTACTCCTGAGCCACTCTGTCAAGTAATGCTTCGTGTTGGGGATTTAGACCGCTCTGTTAAGTTCTATGAAAAGGTAGTGCAAAGTAAAATAACCTTTTTTCTTGACTTTTGTTTCTCTAACTAATCTTATTTTTCAATTTGAACGCAAATTCATTGTGCCTAGACTTTGAGTGCATGAATCACTTAGATGAAAATTTTATTTATTGGAGAATAGTCAATTAGTCATAAACAGTCTTTGGATCTAATTGATTACTGGCGGTTAATGCTCCAAACTGTTCTTTTTTTCTTTTTTCTTTTGAGTTGGTAATGGCCTTGCTTTTATCCATCTATTTCTTTGCAGGCGTTGGGAATGAAGCTAGTAAAGAAGGTCGATAGGCCTGAATATAAGGTAAATTCTGTCCTACTTGGCTTTTTCTATTTATATTATTAGCTTAGAAGGATATTTAAAGCTTATCTTCTAGCTGCAGAGGAAGCCTAACTCTGGTTTTTGTTGCGTGTGCTTGACAGTACTCCATAGCCATGATGGGGTATGCAGAAGAACATGAGACTACTGTTCTTGAGTTGACTTACAATTACGGAGTGACTGAATATACCAAGGGAAATGCATATGCACAGGTCTGTTTTTAGCTCTATACTTAGCTATATCCTTGCAGTAAAAGTCTCTGTTACTACTGATTCCATTGTCCTTTTTGGGTGACTATTTTCCATATTCCAGGTTGCTATTAGCACTGATGATGTATACAAAAGCGGTGAGGTTGTGGAACATGTTATACAAGAGCTTGGGGGAAAGGTTACTCGTAAACCGGGGCCAATTCCTGGGATCAACACTAAAATTATCTCTTTCCTAGATCCTGATGGCTGGAAAACTGTAAGCTTTTAGTACTACTGGCAACTTCTCCGTCTGCACTATTTTCATGAGAATTTATAAAGAATAATAGATTATGATGGCTCAGTGATAGATTACAAGGTTGAATCATAAATAGGAATCAGGAGAGATACGATGGCTGAGTGATAGATTATGAAAACATATGGTCACGGTGCATCCATGTCTCAACCAAACTAGATCGTGAATTAGAGCGTAACATAAAATGTTTTGAGTGATTCGTGTTATAAGAAGCCTTTTATGTTGACAAGTTTATAATATGGTTATGCTTTGTTTCTGCAGGTTCTGGTTGACAATGAGGACTTCCTGAAGGAACTCAAGTAGGCACTAAGCAAGAGTAATGCTACTATATGAATAAATCAGTATCTTGTTGTGTAAGCGAGCAGATATGTCTGTTAAATATGATATTTGTTATGCGACCTGAGCCATTTTCCGCTTGTATCAGTTGTGGATTCTAGTATGTTGCATAGCTATCAGCAGGTTATGCTTATGATTGATGATATTCACGATTTACATCCCTGTTTTTTAGATGTGGTCAATAAAAAGATGCACTTGGACCGTCATGCCTTGATAATGTTATAGTCCAAATCTGTAAATTATACAGTTGCGATGATCCATTGGGGGATCTCTGCATTTCTTGTCTGATAAAATGAGGCTTGTGCAAACGATAGGAAACTGTAATGGAATTAAAATAGGGCAAATTATGCCAACAGTTAATCAATGTTGATGCAACCGACAAAAGTCGCTCTATTTTTAATTTAGTCATTCAATTTTCAAAAAATAACAAATCAATCCTTTTTAACTATTTTTCATTATAAACCTAATAGAAAAGTGGCACGGCATTTAATGGACTCTTTGCTGTCATTAATCGGCCAGCCTGAGGGTTAGCATCAGTTTAAATAGTCTCATTTAAGATTTTAAGGTGTAAGTAATAGAAAAAGAAGAAGGGGAAAAAGAGTAAGAGAAAAAATAGAGATGCCGGTCATAATTCTGGTGCGCTATTATAGAAACCCAGCTAATTTAAAGACTTAGGCTCTGGTGTGCTATTGTGGAAATCCAGCCAAGTCAATTTAAAGACTTACGTTGTTGGGCCTTTAGGTTGGAAATGCAGGTAATGGTACTAAAAATCTGGTCCCTGACGATATAAATTGTTGGCAAAGGCCTGAAGACATGAGGTACAAGAAGCCTGTTTCAGTTTGTAATGAGACAACTTCTGATTCAGCAGGGGAAATTGTTGCAGCACTATCAGCAGCTTCAATAGCATTTAAATAAGAGAACGAATATGCACAAAGATTGATTAGAAAAGAAGAGCAGATATATGAGATAACTGCAAAAGAAGATCAGATTCACAGCCATAAATTACACCACCATTGATGCTTGTGGAGGTGAAGCAAGAAAGCTTTACGGATCATCCGGGTAAAAGATGAGTTGGTCCGGGCAACAACTTGGTTGTTCTTTGCCACAGGGAACCGTACTTTTCTCGACTATGCCACCACAAACTTTGCTGCAGCAGCTGCCGATGAAACAACGACTGACAAAGGGATCTTCGATTGTGCTGAAGCTGAAGATGGCTACACTCTCAAGATCGAAATCCTAATATACTTTTGGGAGCAATGGTAGCCGGACCAGATCAATTTGATGACTTCTCTGATGAAAGGGAGAAGACATGGTTCACAGAACCGAGCATAGCAGGCAATGCTGGTCTAGTTGCAGCACTCATTGCACATCATGATCATCCTACTCGATCTTCTGCTTCTAATGGCCCTAATTTAGGCCTGGACATTGTGGGAATCTTTGAAAAAGTTCATTTGGATTCTTTAATTCATTAACCACATTGTACTTTGAAAATAGTTGACATTCTCCCTTGTAATTACAAATGGATAAATGCACGAGATGGTAATTAGGGTTTTTTCGCAAGAGAAATGCTTAGGCTCTACATCATCTCCACTTTTGCAGGTGCCAACAATGTCATTTATGGTATGAACCACATTGTATACTAAAATTTGCAGCGCAAGAATGAGGTAAAAGACAAAGCAAACAGCACATTCTTTGAAACTCCTAATTTCTGAAGAAAACATTTTAGATTATGGAGCCTAGATAACTAAAAAATAATCATGAAAAAGCAGTAAAAACAGCATCAAATTCCAACTAAAGACCATTAAAAATGCCAAATAGAATAAAAACAGACCCCTCCCATCTTACAAAAACAGTTGCATATGCAAATAAACATGAAAAACCAGTTCATTTTACCCAAATAGAAAGCTTCAAGATAAGCCCTGCCGCAGATCATATAAAAATTCAGTTCATCATCACTGCAAGTTAGCAACTAAAATACTTGAATTAGTTCACTTTCCAAAAGACCTGAACATCAATTTTGACCAGAATAAAATGATAACAGTTAAGGCCATGCTTCATTTCCAAAGGGGGGAGCTTCCTGTCAGTTCATTCCATTTTCTCATATGGAGCATACTCTGGGTTACATTGTGATGAGGAAATAGCAGATTTAGTCCAGACAACATCAACTGCTTTTCTTCTATTAATCATTGTGGCCCAGAACCCTGAACAATTGATATGTTTTGTTTTCTTTTTTTCTCTCTAAACCCAAAACCCAAAATCCAAATATCAATCCTTCAACCTTCAATCTTACCCTTACCCTAAAAGTTTCAATCCTTCAATTGTCCAACCCTAAACCGTAAAATGTTAATCCCAATCGACTTTTTTTTCTCCTTAATCTTAATCAATGTCTTTTTTTTTACCCTAAATCAATATTTTTTTTCCTAAACCCTTTTGACTTCTTGTCCAAGTGGCAAGTTAACTGATCACGTCAATTGTCCCGTTAAACCTGTGACGAAAATTGTTAATAGATAATTGATTTGTCACTTTTCAATATCATTAATGATTGATTTGTCACCTTCCGATATCATTAATAAATGATTTGTTATTTTTCAAAAATTGAGTTACTGAATTGAAGCAGAAAACAGAGTGATTGTTTTGCTAGTTGCATCAAAATTGAATGAGTGTTGGTATAATTTACCTTTTAAAATACAACTAAATATACTTTGTAAGAAACCCGAAATCCAATCTTAATTTGCAAAGATTTAAAAGGACCTCGATAGGTATCAATTGTATAACTGTGATTTTGAATGAAATTTCACATGGCACAGCATCCTTTTAGGAGGATGAAGAAACACCATGGGGGCTAAAAAGAATGGAAAGAAAGAGAGTGGATCATGTCGAAGAAGCTTTTGAACTAATAAAGTAAAGCTTTCCACATATTCCAGGAAACTCTTCATCCATCTTCAGCAGGACTTGTATGTACATTGCCTGTGGGGGTTGAGCCGTCACCATCTTGCTGGTTTGACAGAAAAATAAATATATTGACAAAATGTACTCTCCCTTGGAGGGCAGGGGGTAATCCATCTATAGAACTTCATCCATCGGATAGCAACCGAGGACTCGGAGAAATCTGGCATATTCCTGCCAAACAAAACAATTCATTTTCAGATTCACAATCTGAGTGTGAATTAAGAGAAATGAGAAGGGCAATAAAAATGACCGTGTACGTTCATAGTCTATTAAGAACCTATGTTTCCATTTTTTCTTAACCATATGGCAAGGAATTATGAGGTGGAAATAGTTGACACACCAATAAGATCTCTATATGCTAATAAGAAGCAAATGCGAATAATCTTTGAAACATTGTGGTTGATTACAAAGTGGAATTATGTTATTACATGCAAGCATTATTCGACACATGCCATTTTGAACAGTTTACTAAAGCTGACATCAAGTTCCTATAAAATGAGAACAGAGATGGATCCAAACAAGATAAAGATGTGAAAATAGAAACTTCAACATGTATGATCCACGCAATGTAAATATTGACCTTGGTACAAAAACATGGATTCCAAGTGCTTCTGGTAGGAAAATATGACCATTACATGTTACAGATGTAATAAAACAGTGTGAGACAACTGACCTGTAAATGTTCCAAAGCATTTTGAGCACGTTTTTCTGCCATAGAAGCTTCAAAGTCGATGTAAAAAAGATAGTCGAAGTACCTGGCACCACACAACAACCAGAATGATAGTTCTAATTTAACTACTTTTTTGTTTGTTATGATAATCTCCATGTAAAATGTATTACTATGCCCTGATTTTTTATTTCAAGTAGTGCTGTTAACATCTTCTTTTGATCTTGTTTAACCATTCATATTTATTAGGCTGCGACACCTCGGAAAATAGTGGAATATTACCCACTGCTCGTCAGATGTATATTAATTTACTAAGATCCAGTTTACAATGGTAGATATCAATGAATATAAAAACTTACTTGGCACTCCCTTTGTTAGAATCATCGACCACCCTTAGAGGACGCCCTTTTTGTGGTCGAGACTCTATCTGAAAATTGATCCAAGAGGCAACATAACAATCAGAGTCTCCTCACATTACAATATAAGACAAAGATGAACACTTTGTTATAATTACCTTTGACAAATTAATACCCCTTAGGGAGAACACAGCCAAAGCCTTAAATAGCATGCCAGGACCTTCTTCTAGAGTAAAAACTATGCTGGTCTGCAAAGTGAAAGATTATCAACAAAAAGGAAACACTGATTCATCAAATAAAATAGAAGTGGCAAAGTTCAAGGAGTTATACCTTATAAAGCCTGTCAGTTCCAGGAATTATGGGTTCTCTTGTGAGTACCAAATACCTGGTAACATTATCATCCTCGTCCTGATGCATTATACCAAACCAAATTGGCTTTGTCAGAAAAATAAAATAAATAAGAGGAAATGCTATTCCAAGCCTATGATACCGAAACCAATTCATTGTTATGAAGCCAGCATTCGTCTTCTTCAAGGAATCTATGTGACACTAAAGAGAGGCAACAAAAATGAAGGTTTGACCTGGACTTTTTCTGCAAGAATGTCAAGCCCATATAATGCAGCGGCTCTAGCACTTGCTATTGCACCCATATCCCTTCTTCCACTCGAAGCAACTATCTGTTCAAGTATCTTAGCATGTAGAACATCATGAAAAATAAAACAAGAAATGAGAAATTAGTATGAGGTCGTCTTCAAATGTACCTTAGCAGCACCAGCAGAATCATCAGCACTGACTCTAACAATGCCCATTTTGGTAAGTGCCATCTCACATTGAGCAAGTGCCTGAAAAAGAGCAACATTAAGACTTCAAGAATCTGAATCTCCAACTTCAACATGAAGTTTGCATATTTGATAAAGTAAATTCCTAAGTGATCTAATACATTTTTTACCAGTATATCCTGAAAGATAACTTCCAGAACAAACAAAAAACTAAAACAATATTGGAATATGAACATAATTAACCTGGGGATGGCTTAAAACACGTTTCACTTCCTGCTTTTCAACACCAGGCAATGCCAAGAGGCAATGGTTAACCACCAACAGTACCTCCCTCACGATGTGTAGCCTATGCCGGAGGAGTAAATCATAATTACGGTGTAGGCTACCACCGACAGAATTCTCAATGGGGAGAACTGCTTTATCCACCAACCAAAGTTCAACTGCCTGTTAAAAGAACGAAAACAATATAACTGAAAAAATTTCAGCATAGGTTCATGCAGTAAAAAAATACCAACAAAGTACTTATCATCCGAACATTGAATGCTGCTTCAAATTGGTCACATGGCACAGTCTCACAATTAGGGTATGCTTTAAGGGCAGCATCCTCACCATATGCACCTGAGATTCCCTAAAATAAGTAATAGCTGACATAAGTATAGCAAGAAACACGTTGGACATTCCATCAAAGAATGAATAAGTTTCAGACCTGAAAAGCAACCCGCACATTTGAACCATCATCAGGAAATGGAGATAGATCGGTTTTGGACAGCGGTTCTACAAAACAGTTACATATTCAATCTTAGAAACTGCATTGACCAAAACCCTGTAACGGTCCAAGTTATTAAAGATAAGACACAATACCTTATAAAAGAATAATACAAGAAAATTGGAAATAAATTTATAGAGCACGTCCACATCAATGAAATCACTAGATCATACAAGTACACAGTCCAACTTAATTAAATTACATCTGAATAGGAAAGATATTCATTGTATACAAGTATGAACTAATCCCGTCCTAGATCACGTAACGGTTATACTCCTTTATCCGTACACGTGCAGTGTGAGTACATTTGGGAGTCATTCAAACCTTGAACAACTCAAGTTCATCCACGTGAGAGTACCATCCCATCCCATTGGCTTGACATTATGCATGATACTCAAAAGTTCCAAAAAAGAATATTCCTCCTACTCATAACTACACCTGTTAGCAGAAGATGTTTTTAAAAGTAAGCGATGCATGATTCAGTACAAAATTTTTATGTCCGGCTTCAAACTAACATAACTAAAGATCATAAGCATCAAAAGCCATCAAAAAAGTAAATCTCAACTACCAAGTTAGGAATCTCATTTTGTATTTATTTTCTTGCTAAACCAACGGTTCCATGGGACCGAATAGTCCAAAAAAGTTCCAAGCAGGAGACAATAGCAGCCATCTTCTATCTTTACATAGCTACATAACCTTGAAGCACATTCAAACAACTGACATTGAATATAATTGGCCTCATAAATGTAATTCTACATATCAAATGAAACATCATTTATCCTAATGAATGTTCCAACTGTCCTTTATTCAAACTCATTCAAAGTAGAACCTTTCATTTAGCTATAAACACTAGAACAACAAATGGACCCATCTACATTGCCCTTCAACATATTTTAGGATTCTTTTCAACCTAAATCAAAATATTTGCATCAAAACTTAAAAATGAAATGAACATTATTTCCATCTATAATTTCATTAATGCTAATTTATAGAACAAAGCATAGCTTCCATACACATCTAAAATTCATACAACAACAACTCAAAAAAATTATAGGAAGAGGATTATAAAAAAACTAAAATTAAAACCCAATATTAGTTGAAAGTACTAGAACCGAGTTAGCTTACTAGGAAGAAGATTCAAGTCCTTGTGAAACCCCCTTGAGATTGTGTTCCCATCTTTATCAATCTTCCCAGTGGGAGATGTCTTGGCCCCAGGCTTCTCGTCTTCAACAAGACAAATAGCACTTTGTGCTGAAGCACCCAAAGCACAGCATTCCAATCTAATAGGCCTCAAATCCAACACAATCCTACCTCGGCTATACCCCAAAGCTGGTATCTCAAGAAGAGACTGAGGCTTTTGAGAACAAAAGAAGATCGGAACACACTTCAAAGCCATCCAAAAATACAAGAAATCTCAAAAACCAAATAACACACAATGCCAATGTCCTACTATTTTTCTATCAAAAGAACAAGAAAAGGCCAAAACTTCAACCTCTCAATGAGTGAAAAAAAGAATCAAGTTTGGTGGTGCGGTGTTGTTGGTGAAACAGAGTGAGAGACAACTTGAAAGGCGAATGCAGGTTAAGTATGAATGGACCCCATAACACAAAACTACTCAAAAAAGAAAAGCCCAAACTTTTTTTTTTTTTTTCCTTCTTTTCAACTGAAAAATCAAACAAATGTTACTGGTAAATCAAAGAACTTGGGTAGACTAGAAAAAGAAAAGGGTAGTTGGGAAAGGAAAGTTGGCTACACGTTTCCTTAGATTAGAGGGTGTTTGACGTCAAAGAAGGAAAGGAAAAAAAAACGAAGGTGAAGCCAAGCAATCCAATGAGAATCCAATCTTCATGAGTGAAACCTGGGTCCTGGGAACAACTATATCACCACCAAAGCCTCCATATATGATATTAAATAGAGGAGTATAGGAAGGGTATAATCAGGGAATGGTTTTGGAAACCTGGAAATGGCCTTCCAAATTTCAGAAAAATGGCTGAGCTGGCTTAAACCATAGCATTAAATTGTATTGGGGAAAAAAATAAATATTAGATAGTATATTCTTCCAAATGTTTTCTGTAGCGTTATCATTTATCAAAATCCAGTTCAGGCGTTACTAAAGTTATTTAGATAAAATATCTCAATTTTGGATTTTTTTTTTAAAGAAATCTTATCCCTTATTATTTTTTTATTCCCTACTTTCACTTTTAAATAAAAGATTTTATTTACTACTACGTACTTAAATTCATATTTTCTTGTTCAGTATTTTTTTAGGTGAATTGCCAAATAGTACCCCAACCCTTCATTTTTTATTTAAAAATATTTATCGATTTAAAAAAAAAAAAGAAAATTTTTGTATTATAAGTTAATTTATATTTTGTTCTTTTATTCAAAAGTAAATAAATTAGAGCTCATTTTTTTAAATATTTATCTATTTTTATTATTAAAAAATTAGTTTATATATGTCAGCATGAGGTACATGTGGCACATCATGTATAATTGTTTAGTTATTTTATTAGTCAAGTCAATTTTTAATAGTAAAAATATATGTTTTTTAATAGAAATGATCAGTTTACTTTTTTTTATTTAACTACAAGAACTAATTTAAATTAGGTTTGGTCATAAATCGGGCCATTTGCCTAGACCTGAAAACTCGCTTGAAAAAGTGAGAGAATTTGAACAAAAATATAGATCCGAAAAATAGACTTGGACAAAAAATAACTCCCGTTTTCTAAATGAGTTGGGCCTAATGTAAGATTTTTTTGCCTGGACTTGACCTAGCCCGAATCTACCTAATATTTTTTATTTATTTTTGCTGTTTGTTATCATTTTGTTGTTGTTTTGCTACCATTTTACTATTACATTACTATTATTTTGTTGTTATTGTTTAGATATTGTATAACTCTTATTTTATTATTAATTTTGTTATTATTTTAAAGGTATTTGCTTGCTAAGTTGCAACTATCTTAGTATTATTTAAGTAAAAAAACTTTTTTAATATATTTTCAATTTATTGGAAAACATTTATTTTAATGTTTTTAGTATATTTGATTTATTGTATTTTTAAGATTTGTTTTTATATAAAAAATAATATAAAAATTTTCAATATGAGCAAGCTAGGTGGGCTCGGGTTTAGTATTTTTTATCTGGGTAAAATTTGAGCAAAATTTTAAGTCAATTTTTGAGTCGAGCTTAAGTATAAAATTTGACATTGGTGTAACCCATGATCAAATCTAATTTAAATTTACTCATTTTTTTATAAGATACAATTTAATTCTTAATATAAAAACTTTTATGATACTTTTATCCAACTTTTTTAATGTAGGTTAATTATTAATTAAAATCAATAATATAGTTGTGAATGTCGTAGGACAAAGGATTATCTCTAATTAGTAAGGTAATGGACCATACACTATTAATAGATTGGCACCTAAAACAAAAAGCTACAAACTCAAAACGAGGCACTAGGGCATTTACATCAGGTAAATATCCACCCAAAGCAGACACATCGATTTCAATTCTTCTTAGCTTTGTAACATTGTTGGCTGAGTCATTTTCAATTTAACATTCTCATCACTAGACTTGATTACCATCAGGTTAGGTGGATGCAAAATTTAGGCCTATTTTTAGATTTGAGTTGGATATAATTTTAAATATAAATTTAAAATTTGATTTAAGTTAGGTTTAAATTAAAAATGTTAAACTTAAATCTGTTCTAACTTATCTATATTAATTTTTTATATTATTTTTTAATGTAAAAATATATTTAAAAAATATAATACATCAAATATTAACATAAATGTTTCTTAAAAAATTAAAATACATTAAAAAAATTTATACTTAAATAACACTAATATATTTCCAACTTAGTAAGCAAATGCCTCTAAAATAGTAGCAAAATTAACAATAAAACAAGAGTTATATAATATCCAAACAATAACAACAAAATAGTAGTAATATAATAGCAAAACAACAACAACAACAACAACAACAAAAGTTTAAGCTGATCCGTGTCGGGCTCAGACCAAAAAGTCTTACCGAGACTCGACCCGTTTAGAAAACGAACCTTATTTTTTGTCCCAGCCAAATTTTTGACCTATATTTTTGTTCAAATCCTCTCACTTTTCAAGTGGATTTTGGAGCTTGGACGATTGACCCACCCATGATTATATCTACTTATAACCCATGGGTTGGGTTTTAAATTGATGGTTTAATATATATTTTTTTTTGTATTTGACATAACATATTATTAGAATTAAATTAAATTATTTTAATTTTTTAACCAAATAAGTAGAAATTGAGTTGATAACCTTTAAAAAATTTTAAAGTGTTACAAATTTAGGCCCTAGAAAAATGGATGAACGCTCTATTGAGGAACAAGATCACTTGGAACGTAGCACCAAGAAGATTAAGGCAATAGATCTTTTTTCTACACCGCCGTCTCGATCTTATAAGGATTTTCTGTTGAAGCCACTAGTTGTTAGATTTGTAAAATAAATCTGAAATAAAACTTAATAAACTATGATCTATCATGTCAAATCATCAAGAATAAATTAAGAATAAAACTAGATGCGGAAACGTACCTGAATTCATGAATTCCATGAATTCCTTGAAGTTTTTTCGGATTTTGGAGATTTGATCTTCCAAATTAGCACACAAGAAATTCAGAGAATATTTACCCTTTCCTAATGATGGGATATTAGAAAAGATATCTTGTTGTGTAATTTGGGGACCATAACCCTAATATTTATAACCTTGACATATTAGTTCTAATTCCTAATTATCCCATCATTAATTAGAATTTGATTAGAACTCAATTACTAGAGTATCTAGACATATTTGACCCATACTTTATTTAATAATTAATGCCCAATAAAACTTTAACAAATTAAATCACTTTTAATTTGGCCTAACCTATCATGATAGTAAATAATAACATATAATTACCCTTATTATATATGTGATATCCATATTTTCCAATACTAGTATCTAATGATTTATTCCAAGGAGTCATCTTAGTGGAAGAGGATAATGATGACTCGAATTTAGATATGGAGGAGTTCTCTAATGAGTTTACACGTATTCCAGCGGTGGAAGTGGATAGAGAGTGGAAATAGAGTCTACAAAAATCGTGGAGAAATGCTCTAATCATTAAGTTGTTAGGGAAGTCGATCTCATACAGTGCCCTTATACAATGATTAACAACTATGTGGAATCTAGATGATGAGTTTGATTGCATTGATCTGGGACATGGTTTTTATGTTGTTAAATTCTCGAGCACAGAGGATCACTTGAAGGTGATAACGACGGGTCTTTGGAAGATTATGGATCATTATTTGACAATACAGAAATAGAAACCGAACTTTCACCTGACTATGGGAATAATTGCATCCACAGCAGTGTGGATTCAAATGCCTGGTTTACCTTTGGAATATTTCAATGAAGAAGTACTAGTTAAAGTGGTGAAGATTGTTGGTAGACCCATCAAATTAGATTCTGATACAGTTTATACTACTAGGGAGAAGTTTGCAAGAGTTTACTTTGAAATTTATCTATCCAAGCCTTTGAAAACCGTGGAGAAACGCTCTAATCATTAAGTTGTTAGGGAAGTCGATCTCATACAGTGCCTTTATACAATGATTAACAACTATGTGGAATCTAGATGAGGAGTTTGATTGCATTGATTTGGGACATGGTTTTTATGTTGTTAAATTCTCAAGCATAGAGGATCACTTAAAGGTGATAACGACGGTCCTTGGAAGATTATGGATCATTCTATGACAATACAGAAATAGAAGCCGAACTTTCACCTGACTATGGGAATAATTGCATCCACAGCAGTGTGGATTCAATTGCCTGGTTTACCTTTGGAATATTTCAATGAAGAAGTACTAGTTAAAGTGGTGAAGCTTGTTGGTAGACCCATCAAATTAGATTCTGATACAGTTTGTACTACTAGGGGGAAGTTTGCAAGAATCTTCTTTGAAATTTATCTATCCAAGCCTTTGATTCCATCAATTAGAATTGGTAATTTCGTTCAAAATATTGAATATGAAGGGCTTAGTAATATTTTCATTTCTTGTGGCCGTTTTGGACATCACAGAGAGGCTTGTGTCTTGAAAAAAAATGGTGACTAACCTTGAAGAGTTGTCGAAGGTAGTACAAACGGAAAATACAAATGTGACAAGTGAAAAGATGGACAAGACGACAAAATGAGGTAGTTTTGGTTCGTGGATGCTTGTACAACACTCACAAAGGAAATCGAGAATTTTGGGAAATAAATCTCATGATTCACGTCAAGAGATGAGGCAAGAAAAGATGTTTACTAATAATCCATAAAAGTAACATATTTTAATCCCATTTTTGATGCGTTTTTTGGATGATCTATTATATAATTTAGTGAATTTGATGCTCCTAATCCTTTAATTTCATGTTTCTATACTTAGGAGAGCACAGGGGAGCAAAAGGAGCAAAAAACGGGCCAAAATCAGATAAAATGAGCTACTTTCAGGATCCACTTAGCCTGGCCATTCCCACACGGGCTGAGTACACGTCCGTGTGAGCCACATAGGCTGGCCACATGCTTATGTGCTAGGCCGTGTCGATTTCGAACCTTATTTCCCAAATACGCAAAAAAGCCAATTTTTAGGTTTTCTGAGCATTCTAAAGTTTATAAATGCACACAGGAATAAGACTTAAGGGAGCACGCGGAGAAGAACGAAGAAATTACTTGAAGAACACCGTCAGAATCAACTCAGAAGCAGGATCTCTTTCAAGATTGAAGATCTCCAATCAACTTCTTTAGAAGTTTTTGAGTTTCTTTATGTTTTGTTGTTTTCCTAATTTTGAGATGTTTTCCCCCAAAAGTATGAACTAAATTCCCTAGATACCTAGGGAAGATGAAACCTATGATGAATATTATTATTTGATTTTTCTGAGTTACATGATAAATATTTGTTCTTGATCTCAATTATGTGTACTTACTTTATGTGTTAATGTTTTCAGGATATTAATTTATGATGATGTGCTTATTTCAGTGGAGCAAAAGTCCCTATTTAAAAGTAGATCTGGCATAATTAAGTGGAGTTACATGCAATCCTAGAAATAGGATGACATAAATCTACCGGATTAGAGTCAAATCTAATAGGAGAATCCATAGATCGAGTTAATGCGATAATAGGGGTTTTAATTAGAAAGAGATTTCAATTAATCAACCTAGAGTCAATTATTTTTACTCTCAAAAGAGATATTAATATAATTTAGGGATTTCTACGGATCAAGGCAACTGAATAAATCATTTAACTCGGATTCAGAATAATAAGTGAAGTCTAGGTGGATTCTTTCCTGGGTATCGTCTTTATCATTGGTTTTCTTCAAATATTTTCCCAATTCATTCTCTGTCGAGTCTTTAGTAATTAGTTTAATTTTAGATTAAAAACAACCCTTCAATTTATAGGCTAGATAATAAAAAGATAGTAATTACTAGTACTTTTAGTCCTCGTGAATATGATATTCCTGACTCACCATAGCTATACTACTATTCGATAGGTGCACTTGCCTTTGTCGTGATTTTAGTTAGTTAAGTGAATCGTCATCATTTACTATTTTTAATAATTGAAGGTTATGTCCCAACGCATAAATCTCCAATATTGGAATTATAGTTCATCATATGACTCCATAATATATAAGGATATTTTAGAAATTCTAAGTCATGCATCACAGTAAAGTTAATGCTACACATATGTGATAGAGGTTCATACAATGGAAGAGCTCGACTAGTGGCCTGCTAGAATTAACTAAGTTCATAGTAGTATTGGTTGGAATACCTCACTCGAAATTGAAATCATCATCGTCTTATTGACAATTGATGTCATCTAGTACATCGTCACATAAGGATCAATATTGTAACAGTTCGGTTTTGACCCTAGTCGGAATATTAGTTTTGGGACCACATGTACAAGTTAGAAAAAAATTTAAATATTATTTTCTGTGCTTGTGATGTGTGAATTAACATGTGGGAAATCTCGTATAAAAATTTGAATGTTTATATGCTTAATTTTGGAAAAAGACCTAATCGCATAAAATTTAAAAGCTGTGACCTAGATGTTAAAAGTGTCTATTTGGCTTGGTTTTATAATTGAGAGGTCCTTATGTGGTTATTTGACCATTGGAAATTTGAGTGGACATTTATAACCATCCATTATGTGATTTTATAATAGTTTAACAAAGGTTATAATAGTAAAATTTTTATTATGTTAATATTAATAAAACAAGCATGAAATTGCTCATTATTTCTTCATCTTTGCCGAAAATTAAGAAAGAAAAGCTAGGGTTCTTACACTTTGATATTCGGCTACTTTCAAGCTTGATTAAAGGTTCGTTTTTGATCGATTTTTGATAATTTCTATATTTTTGAGATCGTTGCTTTATGTTTTATAAAACCCATGCCTCAATTTCTAATTTTTGGTGATGATTTTGAAATGTACCAATGATGAAACTATGGGTTTTGAGATGTTAGTAGATGAATTATGGAAGCTTGATGTTGGGTTTAAATGATTTGTCTTTGGATTTTTGATGAAATTGAGTAATTTGGGCTAAATTGTAAAGATGTTATTTTTGAGGGACTAAAATGTGAAATAAATGAAATGTTTGGATTTGCATGAGAGTTAGGAGAATTCGGCTAAGCTTGTGTATATGCAAATTATGTGTATTTTGTGATTTTGTAAAATAGGGACTAAAGTGTCGAAATGTGAAAATGTGAGGACTAGTTTGCAAAATGCCCTAAATATGTGTTTATGGATTGAATTGAATTAATTGGTGAATAAAAGGGTTAATTTTGATTACATATAGATCAAGAAAGGAGGAATTCAGATTTAGATTGAGGGAAATCGAAGGTTATCGAGTAGACAATTCAAATCGACAATTCCGAGTACGAGGTAAGTTCATACGTGATAAATGATGTTAAAGTTATGTTTTAATGCGATTACAATGCATAAATTGTATAGATATTTGATTATGGTTTGAGTATGATAATATTCGACTATGCTTAGCACTAAGTGTGCGGTTTAATATATATAGCTTTGGCTACAAATGGCACTAAGTGTGCGAGTTGGAATAGCTTCGGCTATATAATGCACTAAGTGTGTGATACCGACTTAGCTTCAGTTAATTGAAATGGCACTAAGTGTGCGAAATCATTTTAGCTTCGGCTAACCTTTACAGCACTATGTGTGTGGATGTTAAAGTATGAATAATTTACGGGAAGTTTTGATATACTCAAACAAGATGTGAGAACGAAAGTAAATAAATATGGGAAGATCTAGGTATGTACGATACCTTTGTGGTAGATGATTTTATGTAGATGAAGTTCATTGAATTGTTATGAACATATGGATTGGGTTGGTATAGATTTAATAGATGATTTGAGAATTCGTAAATACTTATGTGTTGATGTTTTATGTTTTATCTACTGTTGATGATTATAGTACGAGCTTACTAAGCTTTTGAAAGCTTACTTTGTGTGTGTTTGCATTGTTTTATAGATATCGAAGATACTACAAGCTCAGGGACCGTCAAGGATCATCACCGCACTACCGAAACTTAATTCGGTACTTTTGAAAATTGCATATTTATGAAGTATGTCATGTATAGGCTAGTAGTGGTGGAATGGTGTTTTGTGATGATTATGCTTAGCCATGTGACTTGGCTAAATTGTGATTGAACTTATGGTTGTTAATGGTTCATGGTATGTGATGATAAAATGAAATTATAGAATGTTTTAGTTAGTAAGTTTTGGTAAAATTAATTTGAGATTGAATGAGGTACGGAAGGAAATGTTTTGGTATGAATTTACCTTGTGATTAGCATAATTATTGGCTGAATTGGAGGTAGAATTATGCTTGTTTTCTTTGCTTGTAGGTTGAACCCATTATGGGTGGCTAATTGGCTATTCAAATGGCTTATTTTTGTCCACACGGGCAGAGACACAGGTGCGTGTCTCAGCCGTGTGCGACACATCGCCATGTTGCACGATCTTGTGTTCCTTGGGGTACCCTTCAATTGAAAGTCAGGTTCGTACACGGGCTAGACACACGGGCGTGTGGTCTGGCCGTGTGACCCTAATTGGTATGATGATGTCACAAACAGAATTCCCTCTATTTTTGGCACGGCCTAGCACACGGCCAGGACACGGGCGTGTGCATAGCACACGGGCTGGACACACGGGCGTGTGGTCTGGCCATGTGAACAAGTCAGTAGCCATGCCCTGTTTTGCCAAGGCTTTGACACACGGGTGTGTCTAGATCGTGTAAGGCACATGGCCTGTTCACACAGGCATGTAACATTTTCAAAGTGGAAAATTTTTATAAGATCGAAAACTTTTATATGTTATCAATTTGGTTCCGAATGCATGATTAAGCATTGTATACTCAATTTTATGTGAATATTGAATGTGAATGAATGACTTTTAGTAGTAATGAGATAATATTTGATGTATGGTGGTTCTGATTTGAGTTATAAGTCTGACAATGCCTCTTAACCTATTCCGGCGACGGATACGGGTTAGGGGTGTTACAAATATATCTAGAAATAATGTCATCATAGTATGCAACATCCTCTGTGTCCAACCTGACAACATTCTCATTTAAAACTGGTGTGATGTTTAGGATCAGATGTTCTACACTATCTTCTCGTAAACCAAATCCCAATAACCTACTCCTTAATTAAGGTTGAATATGGATATTGAATGCTATTAGATATTGATGGTGTGGAAAACTTGTAGGGCGCATCCAAATGTACATTTAGATGTAAATCCAACCCGCAAACTAAAGACCATCTCTCTAAAGATGTTGATGGTATCCTTATGTAAGGTTCTTAAAATTCATATTGTTGACACATTAATGAGAAAATAGTCATAGGTTGTCTAGATGGAATTAGAATTTCATCTACCGCATTTCCATGATTACAATCATCTAACTCAGCTACCATATTTTTAGTTCTACCGTGAATTGTTATAATTGTCTCAAAATCTTCATCTTCAATAAGCTGAAGTGTCACACTCGATTCTCCTATGGACCCGAACTAAAAGAAGAGTTTGGGAGCTGGTTATATAGAAATAGAAATTTACATGCTCTAATAAGATATTTAGAAACTTAAGTGGCTGGTTGGGAAATGTTTGATTTCAATTCTGGTTTTATAAGATTGGAATTGACTGGTTCCATAGTGGGAGACAAAATAAATAAGATTGAGTGATGGTAATGGTTTGTTGAGGCCGTGCCAATGGACTTGAAGAGGATGTAGTTAAAGGAAGCTCTACATGTTGCAACCATCGAGAGAAGCCAAGTCTGGTAATAAAGAAATGAGGAACTAGTATGCTTCATTACCTCTTTTTACTTGTGGATTAGAGATAGAAGTAAAGTAAGAACTTTCAAAGCTTCTGTATAATTGTGGATTATGGGTTTTTAAGGTTTGAATGCCTTCAAATTAACCAATAAGTGGTTGTTATGCTTAACTACCAAGACAAAGAAAGCTCTAGTGATTTGACAAGCTACGCTATCAATAATAATGAAACAAGGTGATATTCGGTGCTCTACCTCTAAATAAATATTGATAATACATTGATGAATGGTTTGTGTTCAAGTTTTTTTGAGTTGTCTAAAACTATTGTCACGTATATGATGGTGTAAGTAAATGAGTACCCGTTAATGAATCAATATACATAAATTGGTTGTGGTATTACAGATAAGTTTGACATACTCCACGATATTATGTCATGTGATTATATGTCTATGTTTGTGTGCTTATAATAAATCAAAGAATACAAAGGGAATTTATTGATGGGTTAGATGAAGTTAGGACTTGGGAATGAGAATTTCTGTTAGATACCGTCATACGGTGTTTCTAAGTGCAAACCGTGATGTGTGAAGCTTCAAGCCTTGCGGAGGGAACACTGCGATGTTTGAGCATCAAGGTTAGGAATAGGGAATTAGAGGAATTGGCGAATAAGTAGGAAAAAAAATGAAATTTCTGTTAGATACCACCATATGGTGTTGCTGAGTGCAAACTATAATGTGCGAAGCTCCGAGCCTTATAGGGGGCAGTTCGGTGTTTGAGCATCAAGGTAGATACGAGATGGATTGATATCGACGAATATGAGGTTCCATAGAGTAACACAGTGACAGTTGTCAACAGGCACTATGAGGCAATACCGCGATGGCGATAAGGTCTTACGGGGCGACATCTCAAAAGAGGTCTAACATTTAATATCATAGTTCAGTTATGGCAACCAGTATAGTCCGCAGAGACAGTAAACACGGGGTAGCCTACTGGAACAATAAACTCGGGGACGTCCATCAGGACACCAAATATGGAATTTCAAGTTTAAGGCCATAGCTTGACTGTGGAATCACAAAGTGTATACCAGGATAGTAAACATGAAAATTATGAGGTGTAAGACCATAGCTCGACCATGGCGTTAGGTACAGACCACCAAAAAGGGACAAACTCAAACACTGACAAGACAAGATAATGGAGATAGAGGTACAACTTGGCTGAAAGAAAGCACATAAATGGGGTATAACAAAGATTCCCCAACATGTAATAATAAAAAACATGGGTAGGAAAGCCTAATATGGTAGATAAATATAACACCTCCACCCGTATCCAACGCCGGGACAGGGCTCGAGGCGTTACAGAACTTAAACGTTCACAAACATACAAAATCGGGTCACCAAATTTTGCCCAAAATTAAAAATTTTCAAACACATGCATATCGTCCCTTATATAAGCCTTCGAGACCTAAAACATATATTGGGGCGGTTCGGGACAAAAGTGAAAACATTCGATAAACTTTGGGCAACTTAACAATTTTCTAACTTTGGAGAGTCACACGCCCGTGTGGCTTGGGGTCGTGTGGTCACACACGCCCGTGTGGCTTGGGACACGCCCGTGTCCTCAGCCCGTGTAACTCTCTGTTTATGACATCAGCAACCATTTAAGGGCACAGGACCAAGGCACACGCCCGTGGCCAGAGGCCGTGTCCTCCATACGGCTGAGACATACGGCCGTGTCTCTACCTGTATTGTCAAGACTTAGGCTAATTTCCAAGCCTTTTTGTCATCTTTAGCTAATTTCCAAGCCTTTTTGTCATCTTTACATGCACACACATACACGATTTCAATGGCATTCATCATTAGCTCGTTATTATGCATTAGTTCCACCTACTCATGATAAACTAGTCTAGCTACATCACAAAACATTAACACATATCATGGATAAATAGGGTTGCAAGTCAAAATCATTATAAGCCACATCTCATGGCTATAATCAACAAATCAATATAAGCCAATACCTTTGGCTAATCACAACAATAATCATCATAGAAAAACTGAGTCCCTATACATGCCACTCAATAGAAAACATTTAACATACACATGCCAATACTCCAAGGATAATGGCTCCATAGTGTGATGCTGCCTCCGACAATCTCCAACCCCGAGCTGACTTGAAAAAAATAAAAGAAATGGAAAGGAGGGTGTAAGCTTTATGCTTAGTAAGCTTGCATGAAAATAATAAGCAATGCAATAACATGCTATTTTCATATTCTTTCTATTTATTCAAATTCCAACTAAGCTATTTTCCCAAGTTATAGGCATTAAATTATTTATATCCAGAGCTATGAAACTTCAAATTAAGATCTGTTAATTTTCCCAGAAACTAGACTCATTTCCCTTCTTACAATAAAATTTTCAGAATTTTTAGTCTATCCAATAAGTACAGTTTATTCTTTAAACTCTCCCCTATTTCGCTATCTAATAGCTTCAACCTCTATCTACTAAAAATCAAATATCTCATATTTCGAGACTCAGATAATGTTACTGTCTCTTTCTCCTAAAGATAGACTCATTAAAGATTTTATTCATATGAATTTTAACTTATAATTATTTTTGTACAATTTCTAGTCATTTTACAAATTTGATATAGGGGAGTCTAGAATCACTCCGACTCTGTCTCACAAGAATTCATATATCTCATAATACAAAATTCCTTTGCTTAGACCATTTCCTTTATGTGAAACTAGACTCATTAAGATTTAATTTCATATTTTATTAAGCTTCTAACTCAAATCCAACTATTTTTAGTGGATTTTAAAATTCGGACCAATGCTACTGTCCAAATTTGTTTTGGTACAATATAATGATCACTATCATAAGATCATTTCCAACTATCATGAACTTACCATTTCATGGATCCCTTACTCATTTTTCACAATGGAGCTCAATATAAAAGTTTTTATTTCTCATGGGCACACTTAGTCATACATTCCAAGTATAGGATCATTCCTTATCACATGCACTCAATCATCAAATTAGTCTCATGACAATGCACCATGTAAATTTGTCTTAGAAGAGCTCATCATTCAATAATTCCTTTTGTACATATATCTCATATTAATCCCGTTAAGTTTCTAAGAAATCTCGATGGATTATCCATTTACTGTCAATTCATAAGAATGATCATTTCAGGTATGCACTCCCGAGAACCTCACATTTTGCGTCGAGATTACCAGTCCAGGCTAAATCCCCCATATCGTAAACTCATATGGTGATGTCGAGATTACCATTCCAGGCTAAATCCCTTACAGCGACAAACACCCTTAATGAGCTCGGATCTAAATTGCCAGCCCAAGCTAAATTCAGACCCTAGTCGGATTACCCGTCCAGGCTAAATCCGTAATGTATAAATATTCTTCGGCAGGCTAGATCACTCAAGGAACACCCGTCCGGGCTAGATCCTTTCTATATTTGAGATCAACGGATTACCCGTCTGGGCTAAATCTTTTTTGCAACACATACAGGATCTCAAGTCACGTAAGCCATGGTTTATCCATCGAATTTCCCTATTTATTTCAACCGGGACATTTATTATCATATCATTGTTATTGACATATTTCATGGATTTTCATGCCATCATTATAACTAAATATCATGCATTCATAATACATGCAATTAGGCATATTAATAGTTTACTTTAAGTTATTCGAACTTACTTGCCGAAATCTCGTCAGGTACAACCATGTAGCAACTCATACAACCCATGTAATATTAATTTAACATTCAATTCAGGTAACAATAATTTGCCATTCGATTTTACATGACACAACAAACATCACATTTTCCATACCATACACACCATCCATCAACTTCTCCTAAATATATTGAATCATACAATTTATGCCATATCAATAGAGAATTACAATTCAAGCATGGTATTGCATTATTATTAACACGCGAACTTACCTCGATCTAGAAATGACAATTTATCATTTTAGTCCATAACCTTGTATTTTCCCAATTTAAGCCCGAATTTCGATTTCCTTGATCTATAATATCATATTTAGCCTACTAACTAGGCATACTATTCATATGGGTCTAAAAATCATATTTTTACAAATTTTCATTTTGACCCCAAAACTTTTGCATATTTGCACTTTTGCCCTAATACTCGTAAAATGATTTTTATTCAATTTACTTACATTTTAAGCCTAGCTTAATCATTTTCATAACTATGACAGCCCCCAATTTCCACTAAATCACCATTTTATGACCAATTTTACAACTTTTACAAAACGGTCATTTCAGACGTTTTCATCGAAAACCGCTTAGTAAAAGTCGTTTATTTAACACCCATAACTCATTTTCTACCATTAGACATCAAAATACAAGCATGTCACTCATGGGTAAATTTTTAAAAATAAACCCTAGCTCAAATAAATGATAGAAATAGCTAGAACATGTTACCAAGGCTTCAAAAATGCAAAGAACATTAAAAACGGGGATCGGGATCACTTACAAATGAGCTTGGAAGCTTGAACCAAACCCTAGCCATGGCTTCCATGGGGATTTCAGCTGATACATGGAGAAGATGACCAAATTTTGGCTATTTTGGCTATTTAATTCTTTTAATTATTAGTTTACCAAAATGCTTCTAACTTAAAAATATTTTATTACACCCATTTCATATCTATTTTTGTCCAAAAATTAACTAATGGTCTAATTACCATTTACGGACCTCCCATTTAAAATTTCATAACAATTAGACACCTCGAACATGTAGAACTTAACTTTTGCACTTTTTACAATTTAGTCCTTTTGACCAAATTGAGTGCCCAAACGTCGAAATTTTTGAACGAAATTTTCTATGAATCATTTTGTGAAATCGTAGACCATAAAAATATAATAAAAATAAATTTTATTATGTCGGATTTGTGGTCCCAAAACCACTGATCCGACTAGTCCCTAATTCGAGATGTTACATTTCTCCCCCTTTAAGGATTTTCGTCCCCGAAAATCTTACCAAAAGAGTGGTTTAGTTCCTCATAATCTTTGCTATCTCATAATTAGTGCTAAAGAACTTTTGCTTTAGCCTTCATTAAAATCCAGGGTCTTATTTAGCTTTCCCAATAACTTATAATATATAAAAGTCCGGATCTCAATCCAATTAACCAGGATCTCAATCCACTAAATCCAACCCACTGGGATTAAATACAATAAGGATAACATACTTTCCCATATATGTATATTGAATAGAGCATCAATTAGGAGAAACAGATTTATATCATCATGTGTATTATTTCATAAAGTCCTATTAGATGGAATGTGATGGAACGCCAGAGAGACATAGAGCAATATAGATTATGTACTAGTCAGGCTATCAATACTTTCATCTGTACATTGTGATTAGAAAGCACTTCCATAAAATAAGGATTTTATTAGTAGGCCAATAATCGTAAAAATATTTTCGAGAACAGTTAAACATACAGAATACCTCGAAAAAGACTACCATAATCTGTTATCTTACCTTTCAACATTATTCCTTCAATTATTTCTGCCATCGTAAATCTCACATTATGCTTTTCATTAAAGAAGTTCAGTTCTGAAGAAATTTCCAGTTAATACATTTCCCAACATCTTACCTTACTAGTTCTGTCGTTACTTATCAATCCAATTTAATCTCTGATCATGTTCATAATCATTCTATAGTTGAACCCTTTGGTATCATATTTGTGAACTTATTCAATATGATTCTCGTGAAATTCCTTCACAAAACACCACTCTGGTAAAGGGGTGGGGTTGTAAGATCCCTAACTCGTTTCTCATACTCATATACATATATCACTAGTTCATTATCAAAGTAACATTTTCATAAGCATATCATTCACTTCAGGCAAACTTTTATTCACGTTCGTATGACAAGAACTTTTCAGTTATCTTATTTAAACAAGTATATTTATGTATGCATTCTATGGATTTTGGACAGCTTACTAATCTCATTCATTCAATCAAACAAATAGGCATATAACTTTTTATAAAGGCCAAACAAACATAGACAAGTGCATCATAGTTTAAACTTTCATCTCATATGTTATCATGTACATATCATGAATTCATCTCATATGTTATCATGTACATATCATGAACTTTTATTCATACCATTCTAATTTTAAGCTCATCATAGTTGTACTTTACCTGAATGCCTTAGCTTCTCATCAAACATAGTCGGTATAGCTCGGTTGAAGGGCACCATTGTCCAAAAAGGATAATTCTAATTTGCGTCGGGAGACATCACACTATCATGAGTTTGTGGCATGTATATCTAGACTCTCATACATGTTAGGTTAGTCTGAGAATTGACTAAACCATAGCTCTGATACCATTAAATGTAACACTCCCAACAGAATCCAACGCCGAGACAGGGCTCGAAGCGTTACCGGACTTAAACGTTCACAAACATACAAAATCGGGTCACCAAATTTTGCCCAAATTTAAAAAATTTCAAACACATACATATCGTCCCTTATATAGGCCTTCGAGACCTAAAAATATATTGGGGCGGTTCGGGACAAAACCAACAATATTCGATAAACTTTTGGCAACTTAACAATTTTCTAGCTTTAGAGAGTCACACGCTCGTGTGGCTTGGGGTCGTGTGGTCACACACGCTCGTGTGGCTTGGGACACGACTATGTCTTCAGCCCATGTAACTCTCTGTTTATGACATTAGCAACCGTTTAAGGGCACACAGTCAAGGCAAATGCCCGTGGCCAGAGGCCGTGTCCTCCATATGGCTGAGACACACGGCTGTGTCTCTACCTGTATGGTCAAGACTTAGGCTAATTTCCAAGCCTTTTTGTCATCTTTACATGCACACACATACACGATTTCAATGGCATTCATCATTAGCTCATTATTATGCATTAGTTCCACCTACTCATGATAAACTAATCTAGCTACATCACAAAACATTAACACATATCATGGATAAATAGGCTTGCAAGTCAAAATCATTATAATCCACATCTCATGGTTATAATAAACAAATCAATATAAGCCAATACCTTTGGCTAATTACAACAATAATCATCATAGAAAAACTGAGTCCCTATACATGCCATTCAATAGAAAACATTTAACATACACATGCTGATACTCCAAGGATAATGGCTCGATAGTGTGATGCTGCCTCCGATGATCTCTAACCTTGAGCTGACCTGACAAAACTAAAAGAAATAGAAAGGAGGGAGTAAGCTTTACGCTTAGTAAGATCGCATGAAAATAATAAGCAATGAGATAACATGCTATTTTCATATTCTTTCTATTTATTCAAATTCTAGCTAAGCTGTTTCCCCAAGTTATAGTCATTAAATTATTTATATCCAGAGCTAAGGAAATTAAAATTAAGATTCGTTAATTTTCCAAAAAACTAGACTCATTTCCCTTCTTACCATAAAATTTTCAGAATTTTTGCTCTAGCCAATAAGTACAGTTTATTCTTTAAACTCTCCCCTATTTCGCTGTCTAACAGCTTCAAACTCTATCTACTAAAAATCAAATATCTCATAGTACGAGACTCGGATAATGTTCCTATCTATTTATGCTAAAAATAGACTCAATAAAGATTTCATTCATATGAATTTTAACTCAAAATTATTTTTTTTACAATTTTTAGTGATTTTCCAAAGTTGAGATAGGGGAGTCTGGAATCACTCTGGCTCTGTCTCATAAGAATTCATATATCTCATAATAAAAAATTCCTTTGCTTAAACCGTTTCCTTTATGTGAAACTAGACTCATCTAGATTTAATTTCATATTTTATTAAGCTTCTAAATCAATTTACACTATTTTTAGTGGATTTTCAAATTAGGACCAATGCTGCTATCCAAAATTGTTTTGGTACAATATAATGATCACTATCATAAGATAATTTCCAACTATCATGAACTTACCTTTTCATGGATCCCTTACTCATTTTTCACAATGGAGCTCAATATAAAAGTTATTATTTCTCATGGGCACAGTTAGTCATACATTCCAAGTATAGGATAATTCCCTATCACATGCACTTAATCATCAAATTAGTCTCATGACAATGCACCATGTAAATTTGTCTTAGAAGAGCTCATCATTCAATATTTCATTTTGTACATTTATCTCATATTAATCCCGTTGAGTTTCTAGGAAATCCTGATGGATTATCCATTTACCGTCAATTCATAAGAATGATCATTTCAGGTATGCACTCCCGAGAACCTCACATTTTACGGCGAGATTACCAGTCTAGGCTAAATCCCCCGTATCGTAAACTCATATGGTAATATCGAGATTACCAGTCCAGGCTAAATCCCCTATAACGACAAACACCCTTAATGAGCTCGGATCTGAATTGTCAGTCCAAGCTAAATTCAGACCCTAGTCGGATTACCCATCCGGGCTAAATCCATAATGTACAAATATTCTTCGACAGGCTAGATCACTCAAGGAACACCCGTCCGGGCTAGATCCTTTCTATATTTGAAATCAATGGATTACCCGTCCAGGCTAAATCCTTTCTGCAACACATGCAGGATCTCAAGTCATGTAAGCCATGGTTTATCCAACGAATTTCCCTTTTTACTTCAACCGGGACATTTATTATCATATCATCGTTATTGACATATTTCATGGATTTTCATGCCATCATTATAACTAAATATCATGCATTCATAACACATGCAATTAGGCATATTAATAGTTTACTTTATGTTATTCGAACTTACTTGTCGAAATCTCGTCAAGTAAAACTGTGTAGCAACTCATACAACCCATGTAATATTAATTTAACATTCAATTCAGGTAACAATAATTTGCCATTCGATTTCACATGACACAACAAACATCACATTTTCCATAGCATACACACCATCCATCAACTTCTCCTAAACATATTGGATCATACAATTTATGCCATATCAATAGAGAATTACAATTCAAGCATGGTATTGCATTATTATTAACACACGAACTTACCTCGATCCAGAAACGGCAATTTACCATTTTAGTCCATAACCTTGTATTTTCCTGATTTAAGCCTGAATCTCGATTTCCTTGATCTATAATATCATATTTAGCATACTAATTAGTCACACTATTCATATGGGTCTAAAAATCATATTTTTACAAATTTGCATTTTGACCCCAAAACTTTTGCATATTTGTACTTTTGCCCCAATGCTCGTAAAATGATTTTTATTAAATTTCCTTACATTTTAAGCCTAGCTGAATCATTTTCATAACTATGACAGCCCCTAATTTCAACCAAATCACCCTTTTATGACCAATTTTATAACTTTTACAAAACGATCATTTCAGACGTTTTCATCGAAAACCGCTTAGTAAAAGTCGTTTATTTAACACCCAACACTCATTTTCTACCATTAGACATCAAAATACAAGCATTTCACTCATGGGTATATTTTTAAACATAAACCCTAGCTTAAATAAATGGTAGAAATAGCTAGAACATGTTACCAGGGCTTCAAAAATGCAAAGAACATTAAAAACGGGGCTCGGGATCACTTACAAATGAGCTTGGAAGCTTGAACCAAACCCTAGCCATGGCTTCCATGGGGGTTTCGGCTGGTACATGGAGAAGATGACCAAATTTTGGCTATTTTGGCTATTTAATTCTTTTAATTATTAGTTTACCAAAATGCCCCTAACTTAAAAATATTTTATTACACCTATTTCATGTCTATTTTTGTCCAAAAATTAACTAATGGTCTAATTAACATTTAAGGACCTCCCATTTAAAATTTCATAACAATTAGACACCTCTAACATGTAGAACTCAACTTTTACACTTTTTACAATTTAGTCCTTTTAACCAAATTGAGTCCCCAAACGTTGAAATTTTCGAACATAATTTTCTCGAAATAATTCTGTGAAATCGTAGACCATAAAAATATAATAAAAATGAATTTTCTTACTTTGGATTTGTGGTCCCAAAACTACTGTTCTGACTAGGCCCTAATTCGGGATGTTACAATGAACCTCTTAAAGAGGATTTGAGGTTTCAAGTTATGAAGAATTCATAGTGTGAGTCTACTAATCTTTGCCAAATAACCTTGAAACAAATGATATAATAGATGATTGAGCAGATCCTAAGGGTCTACGGGTAAACGTTAGCCAGAGGTAGTTAAGTCCGCCGAAGCCCCCATAGTGGTTAAGTCACTTGGGCTAATAGAAGAAGGAAGTCACTAAGGACTAAACTGGGATGGATGGTCCGTCCAAAAAGAAGAGAGGTTAAGAACTCGAAACTCGATGAAGTAAATGGAAGACAACCAATGAAATAATTGGAATTCACATCCAAGGTTGTGAAGAAAAGGGACCTGTACCACTAGAAGACTGTTACATTAAAGGAATACGCGTATGTCTCATATACAGAATAATTCTGCAATGGTAAACTGCAAAAAAAAAAAATGGGGACGCATTGATCTCATAGGTGAAATCTATGGAAGGTTAAAAGTATACAAGGAGTTTAAATTCTCTACTTTAAATCTTTGTCCTTTAGAAATTTGAAACATGACTACTACCCTGTTTCATCAAATCTCACTAATTTTATCAGAACTTATGATTCCACTGCTTTGGCTGTATGTTTAATGATTAAATTAGAGGTTATGGGAGAGGTCCGAGCCAAACTCCTCCAAAGTGAGGAAAAATAGAGCCGTAATAGTAATGTGCGTATAAAGGGGGCACTTATAGAGGTTATGCCTCGAGGGTTTAGTCGAGTGATGAAATTTTAAATAATGTTGTGAGGCAGTAAAATTAGAAGATTTAAATTATACTATAGTTTAGTGTGTATATTAAATAGTCAAGAATGAAATAAGATTTGATTCACATATGTTAGCTAGTTATTCAGGTCTTTGTATCATCTGATACCCAAACCCAGTGATCAGGTCAGGATTAGGGTGTTACATGAAGTGAGTTATACATGACCGAATTTGATGAGGACAAAAAATCAAACACTCGCTACCTCTTTCCCTTGCTGCAACATCATTTCCCCATGCAGCAACAATTTCCGAAAAAAAAGGGATGACAAAAATTAATAAAAAAGGGGGAAATTTCTTTTCTTAAGTAGTTATTTTTAAGTATTTATTTTTATCTTCTTAGTTAGTATTTTTATTTTGCATAATAAGAAATTTGCAAGCATGAATAAACTAAGCTCAATGCCTCCTCTCTAATAAAAAGCTAAGTAGTGTGGTAATAATAATGAACATGTCTAGGATTGGATTATTAAGGAAGACTTGGTACTTAAGTAGTCTTTATGACTCACCTCTCTTTTCTTACAACCCTACCTGGTGTTTGATTTTCATTCATTACTTTGTTTTTGCAATGAGGATATTGCTTCTTTTTAAAAGGGGTAAGACAAATATTTTGCAGCATGAATTTTTAAAATTTTCAAGTATGTTTCAATCTTTTTACCTAGGTATGCTGAAATGAATGAATCTTCAGAGAGAATTTTTGTTCATAAGTTTGTTCAAATGCAAGCATGATTTCTAATTTTATCTAAATTATTCTTATGTTATATTGAGTAATGGAATGCTTGTATGCTCGTTAGTCTTATATAGTATTTTCCATGAAAGTTTGAGCCTTGGATCGTTTTACCTAGGATTAACCCTTGGAAATAGACATGCATGAAAGTAACGTTTTCTTTGGATCATTTGAGCCTTTCAAGCCAACCTTATTAAATTAACCCTTGAAACTTTACTTTTAAGCTCAATGGCCTATTTATTGCAAATTACCTACATTATAAGCCACATTATCATATTTTTAATTTTATCCTATTTTGTGCACCTATCTTAACTAAATTTATCTTGGTGGTCGAAGTTTGAGGAAAAATACAAAAGATGTACCTACTCTTCACATGTTTTTAAAAAAGAAAAGAAAAGAAAAAGATAAAAGAACAAAGTAAAATTTGTTAAAAAAGAATAAAAAGCAATACGAGAATTTCTGTACTACTAAATAGACCATAGCAAATTTGGAGGATTTGCTTGGAGGCCAAGTCGCATTGGCTTGACAATCCATTATTACAAATTTGATGAACTCTCAGAAAAAACCCAATAATCATATCAAAGAACATATTCTTAGGCTTATAGGATTCTTTGTGGAAGAGTAGGACAATAGGGTTGAACTAGACGTGAACGCTCAGATTGAAATAGTGTTCAAATTCTTAACCAAGGAATTCTCTAGCTTTAGGGCTGCTTACAACTTGGGGAACAACTTGCTTACCTTAACTCAGCTCATGAATGAATTACAATCCTATGAGTTGATGTTGAATAGCGGTAAGCTGGTTTAGGTGAAATGTGAGGCAAACTTAGTTGTTGACCTCTCATCTTCTAAGGGGAAGTAGAAACTTAAGGGAAAGAAGAAACAAACTAAGTCTTTGGTTCTACCTCGTATGGATGGGAGAAAAAGATCAAATGTTTTTCCAGCAACTAAAAATGGCACTTCATATCAAACTGTAAGGGATATATGGATTACCTAGCCGAAAAAGGCAAAGGTATGAACTCTTTATGGTTAAAGCTTGCTTAGTGGAAGAATCAATTGAAAACTGGGTTATTGATTCTAGATTCACTAACTATGTGTGTGTTTCTTTAAAGGGGTTTAGCAAAACAAGAAGTTTGCGTTATATGAGCCTTTTGTTGCGAACAGAAGATGTGAGCTATGTTTCAGCTGAAGCAGTAGGAGAAGTTATTTTACATTTTGATAATTTTGTGAAGATTTTTTTAAAGGACTTGTTTTATGTACCTCGTTTTAAGAGGAATTTCATTTCTGTAGCATTTATTTAATGACAGTTATTTTGTGACCTTCAATAAAGTGATTGTTATTCACAGAAATTGTTCTCTAATATGTAATGGATGGATAGAAAACAATCTCTACTTTATCACACCAAATAACTACTCGATGCTTCAACCTGAAATGATGAATAAAAAGCTTAAAACTTCTTACTCTAATGAAGGGTACCTATGACACTTAAGACTTGGTCATATTAACCAGGAAAGAATCACTAGACTTATGAAAGATGGTCCCTTAAGTATGCTTGAGGAAGTAAGTATTCCGCAATGTGAATCTTGCTTTGAAGGTAAAATGACTAAAATATCTTTTTATTTGAAAGGTAAAAGGGCCAACCAACCCTTATAACTTGTGCATACTGATTTATGTGGTCCCATAAGCATTAGTGCCCGAGGAGGTTGTGATTATTAGGTGACTTTCATCGATGACTATTCTCGATATGGATATGTGTATCAAATGCACCACAAAAGCGTAACCTTTGATAATTTTTAAAAGTTTCGTGTAAAAGTGGAAAAGCAACTAGATTTATCCATAAAGAATGTTTGGTTTCACTGAGGTGGGAATACTTGTCCGGCGAGTTCTTAAGATACCTCATTGATAATGAGATTTTATCCCAGTTGACTGCGCCAGACACTCTATAGTGCAATGGTGTAACTAACAGAAGGAACAAAGCCTTGTTTGATTTGGTTTATTCAATGTTAATCTATTCACAACTCCCTAATTTCTTCTATGGATATACGATACAAACAACATGCCATATTCTAAATAATGTGACAACCAAGACTGCTTGTTAGACACCTGATGAATTGTGGCATGGAGAGAAATCTGCTCTAAATCACTTTAGAATATATGGTTGTCCAGTTGACGTTCTGGATAAAGATGGAAAGAAGTTGGATGCACAGTCGAAATTGTGCATGTTTTTAGGATATTCGAAAGGAACAAAGGGTGAATTATTCTACAATCTGAAAGATAATATGATTAAAGTTTTACTCATGCTACTTCCTTTGAGGAAAGCCACATGGATAACTTTAATCCTCAAAGTAAAGTTGTTCTCGAGGATCTTCTAGGAGTTGTAGAACAATCACTAAGTTCAATTCTCAAGAAATTTATAGAAACCCCTGCTAGCAATCAACAACATAGGAGAATTCGTCGCAGCGAGAGAGTTTCTAAAAAACAAGATTTCTTCATTTACGATGGTAGTATTTATAATAAAGATACCAATCATTAAAATGATGACTCGCTCGCTTACGAGGAGGCTATGCAGAACATTGATTCCAAGCTCTAGAAATGGGCCATGTGTAACAGCCCATTTTTTAGTGGTGCAGGAAATAGTGGTTTTGAGACCAAAATTATGATGAGTGACACCGTATATATTATTTATAAAATATTTACAAGGTTATTGGTGTTTTATTAAAATTTGGTTTAGAAATTTTGACGTTTAGTTGGTTAATTAAGTAAAAAAGTACTAAATAGTAAAGCTTAAAAAGTTAGCTTATTCAGTAAGTTTTATCATTTTAACTGTTCAACATATTAAGCTTATAGAAGCTTACACGTGTCATTTTCCTATTTCTCTGTAGATATCATTTTATGGAATTGAGCGATTGAATCATCTTGAAGATCAGACAATCCAGAGATTTAGCGGTAGATTTTGACAAGTTTATCTTTAGATTATATGGCATATAATAGGTGTTTTGTATATGTTTGTATACTAATTTGCCGTAATTCGGTGTAGCAAATTAAATTAATTTTTGCATTTTAGGAGCTTGAAAACAAGCATTATCATTAGGTTTTAATTATTTTTTTGTAAGTTTTCTTAAAGTCAATAAAATGTGCAAATTGATTATTTATATTAATATTATGTAACACCCCTAACTTGTATTCGTCGCCGGAATAAGGTTACAAGGCATTACCAGACATATCGAAACTTTTACATTTCATTTCACAATCATCATAGCATCATAATCATACATCAATACATAGTCCCTTACATAGGTCTACGAGACCTTAAACATGCTTTAGAAAGGGGTTGGGACTAAACCGAGCTCATACAAAATTTTTCGAAACTTAAACATTTTTCAAAGTTGTACAGGTCACATGCCCATGTGAACAGGCCGTGTGCCTAGCACGACATTAGACACACCCGTGTGTCTAGGCCATGGAAAAACAGAACATACATACTGACTTGTCCCACACGGCCACAATATATGCCTGTGTGCCAGGCCGTGTGAAAATTAGAGAGGCTACTGACTTGGGTCACACGGCCGACCACACGCCCATGTGCCAGCCCGTGTGCCACACACGGCCAATAGACACGCCCGTGTATCTAGGCCGTGTCAAAACTGTAGGGTATAATGACTTAAAATCGTAGGGTACCCCAGGGGACACACGGCCGTGTAACATAACCATGTGTCACACACAACTGAAACACACGCCCGTGTCTCTGCCCGTGTGGACAAAAATAGGCTATTTGCAAAGCCATTTTTCCCCCCATTTTGGGTCAACCCTACAAGCATAAAACCAAGAACATTTCATATCAATTTCCAGCCAATCTATACACAAAAATATACAACATTCATGCCATATCATAAACAACCAAATTCATGCTTACAACCATATCAAAATCATACCAAATCATAATTCAAAGTCATACCAAAACTTAAGTTTCATAACCTCAATTTGCTTCATTCAATATTATGCCATAAACTTACCAATTCTCAAATAAACACATACCAAAACTTACCAAAATTGACCATTTCATTTGGTCATCCATGAGCACATCATATAGGCATAATTTGCATCACATAACATATACCAAAATCCAACCATAAGTTAAACCATAATCAAGCCATATCATATGGCTAAATATACACATTATAAAACATATTCACATACTTGTAGCCTATACATGCCATATTCAATATTTACATTTTCAAAATGTACCAAAATAGAGTTTGATAGCGTAGTGATGATCCTTAACGATCCCCGAGCTCTCTATAGCTACAATATCTTTAAAATAATTAAAAACACACACAAAGTAATATTTCAAAAGCTTAGTAAGCCACATACAAATAAACTTATCACATAACAAAATTTAAATTCAATTCAATCATATAGATCATGGCAAAGCATATCCACATATCTATAAGTCTCATATAGCTCATGCATATTTCATATGTTCACCTAGGTTCAAATACTTACCTTTTATTCTTAATCATAATAAACAATTAAAACGTACCTGAATCGATACACAACCACATAATTATTCGTTTCTCAAAATTACCCATTGAACTGTTTGGAATCAATAAGGATACTTGAATAACTCAGAAAACTCGTACAATGCTAATGTCCCAAACGTGGTCTTACATGTAATCAAATATTGATGCCACTGTCCCAGACAAGGTCTTACACGAACTCAAATACGATGTCGATGTCCCAGACATGGTCTTACACGTAAATCATAAGTCGATGCCAACGTCCCAGACATGGTCTTACACAAAAACACATATCGAATCCTATGTCATGACATATGTATCCTAACTATTCCTATGGTTTGTACGGGGCTTTTCGGATGTCAAAACACTGTCGATACTTTCACAATTCCACATATTCATCTTCCAAGCCATTCATTTAATTTCAATAACATATAAGAATAAATAAATTGATTCAAACACATTTATTTGTATATCGACTTACCTCGTACGGATTCGAACGAACGGAGTCAACTACTCGACGACTTTCGACTTCCCCCGATCTAATTCCATTTTCTTTTGTTCTTAATCTATATAAATTCAAATTTAACTCTTTTATTCACCAAATCATTCAATTTAATCCAAAAACACATTTTTAGGGCATTCTACAAATTAGCCCTCCTATTTTCACATTTTGACACTTTAGTCCCTAATTCACAAAATCACAAAATACACCAAATTTTCTTTTATACAAGCTTAGCTGAATATTTCCCTAGCTCACACAAGCCCACATATTTCATTTATTTTATATTTTAGTCCCTCAAAATCTCAATTTCACAATTTAGTCCAAATTACTCAAATTCATCAAAAATTCAAAGACAAAACATGTTAACCCAACATCAAGCTTCCATATACTATCACCAAACTTCATAAAACTCATAATTTCATCAATGGCATAACTCAAAATCATCAACAAAATTAAAAATTGAGACATGGGCTTTATAGAACGCAAAGCAACGATTATAAAAACATAGAAATTATCAAAAACCGAACATAAACCATACCTTAATCAAAGAAGACAAGGTTGAACCCTAGCTCAATCTTTTTATTTCTTATTTCTTTGTATTTTCAACGATATGAGATGTTAATAGCCTAATTTCATACTTTGTTTTAATTATAATAATTTTATTTCATCATTTACTTAATTACCGTTTATAATTAAACATATAATTCATATCAATTAAGGCTATTAATATCCACTCATACTTCCAATGGTCAAATAACCACATAAGGACCTCACAATTAAAAAGTCATAACAAATAGGCACACTTAACATATAGCATGCAACCTTTACATTTTATGTGATTAGGTCCTTTTATCAAATTAAGCACACAAATGATCAAATTTTCATACGAAACTTTCACACATATCAATTCACATATAATAAGCATGAAAAATAATATTAAAATATTTTTTAACTCGGATTTGTGGTCCTGAAACCACTATTCTGACTAGGGTCTAAATCGAGTTGTTACATCTTAGAGCCCGAATGAGGCCCAAGGGTGAGCTAATGAACGTTGCAAGTGTACGGGAGACCATTAGAAGGTATACTAAACCGATGCTAGTCACTATGTCAAAACATGGAGGATGTGATGTCGCAATAGAGGGAGTGGAATAGAGAAATCTTGAGACTGCATTCAACGTCGCAACACTAATAAAATATGTCGTAACATACCCCTAAAGATATCCCAAAAGGAATATGCTGACTCCTATGTCACGACATAGGTACTAATATGTCACGACATCGACTCTGGACGAGAATTAACACGAGTTAGTGGGCGTTTTGGTCCGCACAATCAATAGGCCCATTTGTCAAACATTATGGACATGAATTACTGTGTTGAAACACGAAGGGTTTGATGTCGCATCATAGGGAGTAGAATGGAGAAATCTTGAGACTACATTCAACATCGCAACACTGATGAAGGGTGTCGTAACATACCCTTAAAGATATCCTGAGAGGAATATACTAACTCCTATGTCACGAAACTAGTACTGATGTGTCACGACATCGACTCTGGATGAGAATTAACACGAGTTAATGGGAGTTATGGCCCGTACAATCAATAGGCTCATTTTTCACACATTATAGACACGAATTTCAGTTTAGTTTTTCTTTTTACTTAGGACTTAAATTTTCTTTCAGTTTGTTCTTTGTTTTATCTCGAGAGGTCTGATTTGTGGACAATCAAACTTGTTGATTCACGTTCATTCTTAATACAAATCAGGGTTTTTCTTAAATGCTATACTTTCAATTCATTTATCATGTTTACTCTTTTTATCAATTCTATATTGTTTATGAAAACCATGAGAAACATTCCTTCTATGAGGGATTAGCGAGTGGAGGTTGATAACTCTTGAAAAGAGTTATATCTCGAACCTCTAAGTTTTATTAAATTCATGTACTTAAGTAGATATATTTTCATTTTTAAGTCATTTTTAGAATATTGCATAATAACGCTTGGATTGTGCCTTAAATGTCATTTCATGTTACTTTTACTATTGAGAAGAAAAGAATTGGTTGTTGTATACACCAGGTGCAAGAAGGATGAAGAAAAAGAGAAAAAGGAGGAAGAGAATGAAGGAAGTGAAATATTGCCACGGCAAAAGGTTGGATGGATTGCTAACACAAATACCATGGCAATTCTAGAAAAATGCTGATGCAGCACTTGGTCCTCGTTACTCTCAGCCAGCTGGATGTGTACCAGATAAATCCACCTAAAAATGAAAGATAAAAAGTATGTGCTGAGAGAGGGGACCTACCCTATAAAAGAAGAAAGAGAAAAGAATTCTACATACGAAGATTTTACACGAGGATTTAGAAGGGGGATTGGGAGAGTAGTTTTCTCTGTAGAAAATCTTTTTAAAATTTCTAGAAAAAGGGAAAGGGTAGAAACTGAAGAGGAGATCAAAGACACCAGGAAATGGACAAACAATTAGCCTTGGGTTCTGCACGATTTAACAATGTCAAAGTGAAAGCTGAAGTGGCGAAAGCTTCTTACAATTCTACCTTCACTCTATTAATTGATTTCTGTTATTTCTAAACTATTAATGATGATGTTCAATGTTATTCAAATTTTAGATTTTAAATCCCAACCCAGGAGCTAATTTCATTTAAGTTGGAATTACTAGATTTATCTTGATACATTTCATATTGATGGTGATATTTTGAGTAGACTTACTGTTTTATTCAGTTTGGATTATTTTAAATATATGCATGCAAACTCTAGACATAAATGAATGCATGATATATTCTTAGACTTGATTTAATTTTGAAAAGGTTAAATAAGTTGGATCATAATTGAATAATACGAAGGAGTACTCGAGTGAATACTAGTAGCACTCTAGACACAAAGCTGTGATTGGTACAGAATAAGTAAGAATATTGTTAGGTATTGTTCTCAAGACTTGTAGACATACAAAGACTTAGAATGATAGCTTTAATTCTAGCTCTTGAAAGAAGCAAAATACAGTTGCTATACTTTGGGCAGTGATTTGGTCAATATTTTACCATGACATTACTATGTTATTAAGATATAATCCAAGTAATTCCAACCTTTCCATTCAATAGCATCAATTCTCTTAACTTTGTCTCATAGAATTGCCACAGCATTTTATTCATTATTTGATTTTTTATATTTCATACATTAATACTTCACCTCAAATCATTATTCTATTTACTTTGCCATAAGTCTAATTAGTATAGTTTATAGTAATAACTCAACCATATTTTTACCTATTTCATACCATGTGGAGACGATCTCACTTATCACTTTATTAATTGATTCGACGTGTATACTTGCACATTCAGATTACATATTCATACGTGACAACGGTATAATCTATTAATTGTTATATAGGAGAGGAAGATCCTAAACCCTAGGCCTGACAACCCTAGAAAGTCATCAAGGTGGGAATTAACCCAAAATTGGTATGACCTATTCGTGAACACCTTACCCCAAGTTAGTCTGGATTGTGAGGTCGAAAGATAAGAAATCCTTGCTGACTCATTATTTTAGTGAAAGATCGAAAAGTCCTATTGGGATAGCAACTAGTTGATTGATGAAGAACCCGAAGCGACAGTTGATGAGGATTACCAAAGCAAGCTACTCACCCATAATCATATTTGATTAGTTCTAAAAATATATTTTATTTATGTTTTCGTACTATAACTAAATTAGAGTACTAATTAGATCTTTCAGTGTTTAGGTTAAAATTGATCTAGCATTAGCCTCCCTTGGGTACGATCCTTAGAGTATTCACCTATTCTGTTGAACTATATTACGACTAGACCCGTATACTTGCAGATACCGCCTCATTTATATATCTTTTACTGCAATATTCATACTCTGGACGTTAGTACATCCAAAGGCTGTCAGATACTTATCACTTGTGATGCATTTTGTACTTGAATGATGTGTAAACTTGATTTTGGCTCCCTTGTATATATGCCTTTGGCATTAGGTTTGTAAATGTTTATATGTATGTGTTTTGGTCATTTTGGTTTATGTTACTTGTGAATGACTAGATTATGATAAAAGTGGACATGAATGATATGAACGAATTGTAAGTTTGGTGTGTGTTTAAAGTAAGTATTTGTGAGCTTTGAATGTGAATTGGTTGGTATATAAATTGCAATACCATTGAGGGCACATTGGTTAGGCACTTAGGTTGTATGTTTTGATATGTTTTAAGCTTGCTGGAATATATTTTGAAGGTATATGAATGCTTGCTTTTGGTTTGGCTTGGCACTTAAGGAATTGATTTAATTTTGCCTTGTTTTGGAAGCTATTTTAGGTACACATGGCCGGAAACATGGGCTGTCATACGGCCATGTGTCACACACTATCTCCTCGCACGGTTGTGTGTCTTTTTTATTTTACTGCTGGATTAACGTATACAGTTACAGGTTGCTACACTGTCTATAGACACAACCGTGTAACCTTATTTTGAATACTCACATGGTTTGGTACACGGCTTGTGACATAGCCGTGCAACCTTATTTCAATTTGTACATGGACAGGCACACCAATAGCGACATAGACGTGTGACCCTTACTTTGAATTGTACATGGTTTGGTTACATGACCATGTTTCTGAGCCATACGGTCTAAGCTCTGTCACATGGTCGTGTGATCCTTGTTTCCAAATTTTTTAAAATTTTCTATAATTTTATATTTTGTTTCAAATTAGTCCCTAATTTTTTCCAAACTATTTTTATGGCCCCGTAAGCTCGATTTAAGATTCATAAATGTAATTATGATTTGAATGGATTTTGGATTTGAATGGTTTATTGATGTTAATTGTTTTTATATGTGTTGTAATACTCTATAACCTTAATTTAACGACAGAGACAAGTTAGGGGTGTTACATTTAGTGGTATCAGAGCTACGATTTAGCCGATTCTCAAACTAAACATAGCATGCTAAATTCTAAAAATTACATGCCATATAAACCTGCGATAGTGTGATAATAATTGATCTAATCTAACCCTTATTTTTCTTATAATGTAACGCCACAAAAATCCCAAAACCCAAAAATCTCAAAATCCCGAATTTTCTTTATTTTCAATTATGATAAAAATTGTGTTTAATATTCTTATCCAAGCGATAATTTTAGTAGGTCTTAGCTAAGGTTGAGTTCGAATTAAGGGGTAGAAGAAATTATACTTTAATTATTAAAAGAATCAGGGCTAACAAGTAGGTGGACTTTTGAATAAATGAAGAAACAATTGGACAAAAAGAGAGCCTGTGGTGGAGTGGCTAAGTGACACCACATAAGGTGTAGTGAGGTGGTGTTAGTAGCTAGCAAGGGGGTCCAAGGTTCGAATCCTAGCTTAGTATTTTTAGAGTTTAGTTTTGGCCTTCTAGAAGGATGGAAGTGGTGTGAAGATGGACTCCAAGGGGAGTGTTCAGAAGAGAAAATTAAGGAAAGGATCAAGGGGTTATCAGGGAGAAAAATGAGGAGATGAGAAGTGAGGAGTAAGTGGAGCCGAATTGGGAACTTGGGCTTGAAGAATTTGGCTATAGGGCTATAAATAGGTGCTGAATAGGAGGGTTGAAAAGCTAATGCCGAATTTCCCTTCACTTTGTGCCAGAAACCTTTTTCTCTAAAAAACCAAAAACCCTTTTTTCTTTTCTTTCTTTGTGCCGAATTCTTTCTTTGCTTTAGCCGGTTCTTCTTCCACTCTTCTTTGGTGCTGAGTAATCAATTGTTGCCATTCAAATCTCTAAGAGCTTGGTGCTGCCACTACTCTTTCCACCCAGTCGGTTCTAGTGTAAGTGTTCGCTCTCCCAATCGGTTTTTGATAAGTATTGAGTATTCGGTCCCTCACTTCTTTCTAATCAACTTTGGTAGGGAATTAGTGTCAGATGTCGATTTTGGATTCCTGTCGATTTGCTCTTCAGATCTGAGAAATACGCATGTTTAGTGATCAAAGTAAAAGCTAGTAAAGGCTTGGCGTTCAGGTAAGGTTAAGGTGAGATTCCGGCTTTTGGTAAAGTAATCGATAAGTACGTGTGATTAATATTTGAGTGATATCGATCGTAGGTTTGGACTAAGGAGATCGCATCACGCTTGCTTACCAGGTGTGTACATACACTGCACACACACACACAATGATTCGGCAAAAGCCGAAAAGCTGAAAAGCTGAAATGCCAAAAAGCCAAAAGTTTGGCTACGGTAGTCTTGTGAGTGCGCAAACACTCGTAAGAGGGAAACTGATAGGTTGCCTAAGGCCCACGGGTGATTCCGTGGACTTGGGTTGTGATTTGGCCATATGGTCCGGAATGGGCTAAATGGGCCCAATGGGCTGTTGAGCCCATAATAGGCAAAAACTGAGTATTGATGCTTTGTGATAGGAATTTGTACGTGAGCATGAATATAAATGTGACTGGGCCTAACAGGCCATATAAATGTGATTTGGGCCTAATGGGCCATATACAGGTGATTTGGGCCTAATAGGCCATACGAATATGATTGGGCTTAATGGGCTAGATGCAGGTATGTGAAATTGCTAGGCTTTGTAAGGGGTTTTTGGGCCTAGTATATGATATCCACATAAGACTTAATTAATATATTGCGACCGTGGACAAGTCAAAGGGTTAAGGTGTGGCAACGGGTATATGCATGTCTAGGATTGGATCTAGGGAGAGCTTGGTACTTAAGCAGTCTTAATGACTCACCTCCTCTTTTCTGGAATCCTACCTGGTGCATAGTATTCATTCATCTTAGCTCGCGGGACTAGTTGACGGGCCAAGGTAAGTGAAAATCGTAATTAAGGGAAAATTACCAAAATGCCCCTAAGGGCAAAAATGACCAAAATACCCCTAGGTGTTGAATGTAGGTTTTATGGATGTGACATGCATACATATGATAGTCTTCTTAGGTTGCATATGCGTTGGGAATTATGGAACGGGGGAAGTATATGAGGATCGCATGATTGCTTAACAATCGTGGATCCACCGACGGGTTTTAAAGCCCAATATGTAAATGAAGGTAGTTCCGCAACTGGGCTACCATGGTGAGTGGGTTGGGTGGGTTGATATTTAAATCCCCACATGGTGTAACGGGGGATGGAGCCGGTGTGTAGCGGATAGATAATTGGATGCGATTGCATTGCATGAATGATTAACGATGAATGATGTTTTTTTTGAATGTTTGTTTTCTTCGAGGGTTGTACACACTGAGTTTGTGAAAATTCACCCCCTCTTTTATTTTATTTTCAGGTGATGCTTAGTAGAAATTTCGATGTTTGGAGGGACTCTAGGTGGCCAGCTAGCAAGATAATTTGGACTTGTTTTTTTTCAATCATATAAGTTTTTATTTAATTAAGTATGTTTCAGATCAGATTGTAATAAGGTTTTCATTATGTTATTATTACTTGAATTATTATTATTTTCATTGTAATTTACAAGAAGTTGAACATGGGTTTCCTAAATTATAGCATGTTTTCTATGTTTACGCAATTAAATTTTTATATGAAAAGTTTTCTTAAATCAAATGTTTCAAACAAGGATTTCGCAACTGAAATGTGTTTGTTTTTTAAGTTAATTAAGGTTTCTTTTATTTTAAGAAGGGTTTTCAATGAAAACACAGTTTTCGCTAAAACACCTCAATGTGACACACCAGATTCGGTCATAGCGTCTGGGCCGGGTTTGGGGTGTTACATATAAATTAAAAGATGTTGGCAAAATCTAATCATACTGATAGTGATAAAGTAAATAGCAGTGATTCGACTTTCAAATATGAGGTAAGTTGTAGTTTACCGACTCCAAAAATGTCTAAAAATGAAGTAAAAATTGTCCTATTTGGTTTAACGGGTCGATGGTTCACATAATTTATGTGAACCAACCTTGTGGCTCAACAACCTCCACCCCCTATTGTACTACCTTCTGTGGAATTTCCACCTTCTCAAATAACTAAAACAATTCAACGAATTCGTACTGATAAAATTAGAAATTGTGGTGCTAAGGAGTTTCAAAGTGGAATAGAAAATGATCCAGCTAAGGCTAAGTATTGGCTTGAAAATATTCGATAAGTTTTTGATGAAATGGCCTGTTATCCTAGTGATTATCTCAAATCTATCGTGTCATTACTTAAAGATGAAGCTTACAGCTAGTGGTCAACATTAATAGTAGTGGTATCGAGAAATAGTGTTAACTGAGATTTCTTCACATTTGAGTTTAAAAAGAAGTATGTCAGCAAACAATACCTAGACCGGAAAAAGAAAGAATTTCTTGAATTGAAGCAGGGAAACCAATCAATAGTCGAATATGAGAGAGAATTTGTGCATCTTATCAAGTATGCTCGTGAAATTATTCCAAACGAGGAGGAAATGTGCGTCTGTTTTGAAGACGGACTAAATTATGAAATTAAAATGCTAATTAGAGGGACGAAAATCTGAGAGTTTTTTGTTTTATCTAATCAGGCACAAAAGATGGAAGAATATTATAATCAAAAGAAACAAGAGAAAAGAGAGCTCAGGAGTTTGGTAAAAGAAGTATCGTTAAGTCGTTTTCTGCACCATCGTCAAAGAAAACAAAACAAGATTTTAATTGTGTCACTTCACTATTTAGGTTTTCAGGTAAAAACAAATCGAGGCAACATGATTTGAATTCTTAGTTTAAACTGGTTGATAGTGTGGGAAGTGTTCGTAATGTTTTAAGAACAGTGTGTAAACATTGTGGAAAACTTCATGTTGGTGAGTGTTGGACCAAATTGGGTGCTTGATACAAATTCGGTACGACCGATCATTTTGTACGAAATTGCCTGAGAATAGCGGGGGGTAATGATGAGTGGAGCGATAAACAAGTGTCTACACCTCATAAAGGTAGACGGCCTAGTCAGAACAGTAATACTGGAGCAAATCACATGAGACCAAAGATACAGTTGTCAAATCTAAAGCTAGAGCCCCTGCGCGAGCATACACAATCTGAGCCAGGGAGAAAGCTATTGCACCTGATGTTATTGCTGGTACATTCTATCTCTTTGATGTTACTGTGTATGCACTGATTGACCCTGGGTCAACTCATTCGTATATTTGCATTGCATTAGTAACGGATAAGAATTTACTTGTTGAGTCAGCTGAGTTTGATGTTCAAGTTATTAATCCACTAGGTCAAAGTGTGATAGTTAATTTAATATGTCATAAGTGTCTACTAAGAATTCAGAGCTGTGACTTTCTTGCTAATTTAATGTTGTTACCCTTTCGCGAATTCAATATCATTTTCGGAATAGATTGGTTGACATTACATGATGATGAGGTGAACTGTAGACTGAAAAAAATTGATCTAAGATGTTAGATGGGTGAAATTATTACAGTAGATTTAAATAGATCAAACAGTGTTAACAGAGTTATTTCAACTATTTTGGCACATAAATTATTTCGTAAAGGTTGTGAGGCATTTTTGGATTATATACTGGATACTCGGGAACCAAAATCAAAGTTTGATCAAGTACCAATTGTAAATGAGTTTACTGATATGTTCCTTGAAGAGTTACTGGGATTACCTCCAGAATGTGAAGTTGAATTTGTGATTGATTTGATGGCAGGGACTACTACGATATCGATTGCGCTGTATCAAATGGCACCAGCTGAGTTGAAAAAACTTAAAGCACAGTTGCAAGAGTTATCAGACAAAGGTTTTATTCAGCCGAGTGTATCTCCCTGAGGTTCACCTGTGTTGTTCATGAAAAACAAAGACAAGTCAATAATATTGTTTATTAACTACAGACAATTAAATAAAGTTACGATAAAGAATAAATATACGTTGCGTCGTATCAACATTTTTTGATAAGTTGAAAGCTGCGACTGTGTTCTCAAAAATAGATCTCAATTGTGTGTTAAAGATGTCGACGTGCTGAAAACTACTTTTCGAACTCATTAAAGTCATTATGAATTTCTAATGATGTCATTCAGATTAACCAATGCCCCTGTTGCTTTTATGGATCTGATGAATCAGGTTTTTTAACCTCACTTAGATAGATTTGTGATTGTGTTTATTGATGATATACTAATTTATTTTAAATCAAAATTCGAGCATGCTTAGCATTTTATAGATTTTTCGCAAGAAACAACAGTATGCAAAATTTAGTAAATGTAAGTTCTGGCTCAGAGAGGCTGGATTTATTGCTCACGTGATTTCTACGAATGAAATTTTTGTTGATCTAAGCAAAATTTTTGTAATTGTTAACTGGAAAGCTCCGAAGAATGTTTCAGAGGTATGTAGTTTTCTAGGCTTAGCTGGTTATTATCGTTGATTTGTTAAGAATTTCTTGATAATTGCTTTACCGATGACAAAGTTGTTACAAAAAAATATTTAGTTTGGTTGGTCACATAGGTGCCAACAGAGTTTTGATCAGCTAAAGTCACTATTGGCAAAAACTCTAGTATTAACCCAGCTTGAATCTGGAAAAGAATATGTTGTTTACGGTAATGCATCGCTCAATGGATTGAGTTGTGTGTTAATGTAAGCTGGAAAAGTTATAGTATACACTTCTTGACAGTTAAAACCACACGAGAGGAATTACTCGACTCACAATCTAGAATTGGCCGTAATTGTTTTCGCTCTGAAGATTTGATGACATTATTTGTACGGTGAAAAATGTTACATATTTACTGATCACAAAAACTTGAAATATTTATTGACTCTAAAAGATTTGAACCTCAGGTAGCGACAATGGCTCGAATTGTTGAAAGATTATGATCTAGCTATTGATTATCATCCAAGGATGGCTAATGTGGTTGTAGACGCGCTAAGTCTAAAATCATTATTTGTCTTGAGACCGTTAAATGCTTAATTGACTTTAAATATTGATGGTTCTATTTTAGCAAAATTAAAAGCTAGACCATTGTTTCTTCAGCAAAATCAAGAGTTACAAAATGATGACCCGACTTTATTAGCTAAACGAGAACAGATTTAAAGTGATCAATCTATGGAATTCACAATTGATACTTATCGTATGGTGTACTTTCGTTTGGTTGGTTTATAAACTGTCAAAGCTTTAACATTTGGTTGGTTAATTAAGTAAAAAGGACTAAATCGTAAAAGCTTAAAAAGTTAGTTTTTATTAGGTAAATGGTTATTGAAATATGAGTGGATGGAATTTTATGTTAAATAAACCATAAAGAAAGTTAGTGGACAAATATGGACTAAGTTTAGTTAGTTACTAAGTTATATTGAAGGGTAAATAAGTAATTAGGTAATCAAAACATTAAAAACTTAAAAGCAAATAAATTATCATCTTTCTTTTAGTCTTTACCGAAATTGGAGAAGAGAATAGCCATGGATGTAGCCTGAATAATCACCCATTTGATATCTATGCATATAAGTGTTATTTTTATCGGTTTCTCGTAAATTTTATAATTTCGAGATCGTTGTAACTTAATCTAGCTAGCCTAAGGACTATTTTAAAATAATGTCAAAGTTTATAAAGTTTTCCATTGATGTTTTTGAAGTATTCTTGATGTTAAAGTTTTGGTTTAAAGATAGATGATGAGTTTGTACTAATTTGTAAAGTGATTTTGATTAATTTTCGTGTTTAGGGATTAAATTAAAAATAAGTTAAAATAGACATGGTTTTCCTGGAAAATTCCAACATGTGTGGACTGTATTTGGGTGTAATTGAATTCGGTCTGTTGGGTTTAGGGATAAATTGTGAAAATAATCATGTTTTGGTCTTAAGGATCAAATTGAATAAAATGTAAAAGTTTACAGAAAATGTGAAAAATTGTAAATATTAAGTTACATGCATTAAATTGAATACTATATAAATTTGAAGCTAATAAATTGAAATAAGTTACTTTATAGATCAAGAACTAGTAAACAATTGAGAAAATGGAAAAGTTATCGATTAGTCCCTGAAACTTTGTTATCTCTGTAATTTAGCCCTGGTAAGTTTGTTCGGTTTAGTTTAGTGTAATTTGAAATGTTATATTGATTGTGAAATTGGTTTGTTATAAAATGTTATTAACTGAGTAAGAAATTGTTTTGTACGTTGTTAAATGATGATATGTTTTGATCCAGATGAACGTAGGATAGAGTACAATTGGCCTGTCAATAGGTTATATTGCGCATAGTACAATATTGGCTTGTTATGAGTTGATGATTATTGACTTGTTACTGTCCATTGAGTATACTGATGTCCAACACATGATTTAGACTATCATGTTATATTTACAGTGATTTTGGAGTGTTACCGGGGGCAGATGTAAAGCCTTCAGGCTTGGCACTTGGTGCTCAGGCGTGTTTTCAGAGGGGTGATAGCCTACAGGCTAGGCACTTGGTGCCAAGGCATGTTTTTTGTTGGATTGGCTCGTTTGAGCTTTCTGGTGTGTTTCAAGTGGATAACCACATATTTGTATCTGTTATTTCATTCAATGGGAAACTTTCCAGTGATAAATGACTTATTATTAAATTGTATAATGGGCTGTATAACTTTCTGATATTATAGTGACTTGATATTGAATGATCTCATGTGGTTGAATATATATTATGCAACTCGTATACTCATATGTATAAACTCACTTGTTGAATGGCTGTGGTTGGCAAGATTTATTGATTGTTAATCTAGTTAATATAATTTCCAAGTTTATTCGGTAAGTTTTATTATTTTAACCGTTGAACTTACTAAGATTATAGAAGCTTACTTATGTCATTTTTTTTGTTTCTCTGTAGATATCATTTTGTGGAATTGGGCGATCGAATCAACTTGAAGATCACACTATCCAGAGATCTATCGGTAGATTTTGACAAGTTTATCTTTATGTTATATGGCATGTAATAGGTGTTTTGTATACGTATACTTATCACTTGTGATGCATTTTATACTTGAATGATGTTGTGTAAACTTGATTTTGGCTCCCTTTTATATATGTCTTTGGCATTAGGATTGTAAATGTTTATATGTATGCGTTTTGGTCATTTTGGTTTATGTTACTTGTGAATGACTAGATTATGATAAAAGTGGACATGAATGATATGAATGAATTGTAAGTTTGGTGTATGTTTAAAGTACGTATTTGTGAGCTTTGAATGTGAATTGGTTGGTGTATAAATTGGGATGCCATTAAGGGCACATTGGTTAGGCACTTAAGTTGTATGTTTTGGTATGTTTTAAGCTTGTTTGAATGTATTTTAACGGTATATACTTGTTTTAGGTTCGATTTGGCACCTAAGGAATTGGTTTAATTTTTCCTTATTTTGGAAGCTATTTTAGGTACATGCGACCTGGAACACGGGCTATCATATGACCGTGTGCCGCTGTAACACCCCTAACCTGTATCTGTCGCCGGAATAAGGTTACAAGGCATTACTGGATAATACACATCATTCATATACATTTATACAATCATAATCAAAATCCATTCATCTTAATCACATTGTCCCCTAGAAGGTCCTATGAAACCTTAAAACATGCTTAGAAGTGGTTCGGGACTAAACCGATAACATTTACAAACTTTGCGAGACTTAGAAAATTTTTATTGATTTAAGGGTCACACGCCCGTGTGAAAAGGCCGTGTGCCCCGTGCGGCTACCAGACACGCCCGTGTCACAGGCCGTATAAAAACAGGGCATACATACTGACTTGGGTCACACGGCAGGCCATACGCCCATGTGCCAGCCCGTGCGTCACACACAGCCAGTAGACACGCCCGTGTGTCTAGTCCGTGTCAAAACTGTAGGGTATACTGTCTTAATTTGAAAGGGTACCCCAGGGGACACATGGCTGTGTAATATGATCATGTGTCGCACACGGCTGAGACACACGCCTATGTCTTTGCCCGTGTGGACAAAAATAGGGCATTTGCAAAGCCAATTTGCCACCTTTTTCTCATGCACACCTAACCATCAAAATGGTATCATTTCAACACATATATGGTAGCCAAAATATGCATATTCAATCACATATCATGTTATCTAACATCAACCAATTCAAATACTAAATTCCATATTCAAAACATACCAAATCAACATGCCACAATCATCAAACTCACATAACTCTTAAATAAATTTTCTCACATTTTTATCAACCAAATCATACCAAAATATACCAAATTCCAAGCAATAATACCACAACATATAACTATCCAAAGAGCATCCATACAACCATTCCAAACAAGCCAACACTTATGACATTATATACATCACATATATCACTTATCAAACACATAATTCAAGCCAACTTTAATGGTCATAATCCAACATTTACAAGCCAAATCTCATGGCTATAATCACAATTCAAAACATACCAAGATGTCACTAGCCTATACATGCCATATACCATATATACAAAGCTTCAAAATACCAACAAGATGATCGATAGTGTGATGACGTTTCCTGACGATCCCTGAGTCCGAGCTAGCTTCAATAATCTATAAAACATGGAAAGAATACACAAGGTAAGCTTCAAAAGCTTAGTAAGCCATATACAAATAAAATCAACACATGAATATTTGCATATCAATTCAAATATGCTAAACATAGCTAGTCACATTCAAATTTACAAACCTTTCTCATTGAACATATATTCAATGTCTTAATCAAGTTCATCAAATAATTTCCCTTTTCAATGCTCGTATGAATTTCGTACGTACCTGAATCACTTAAATCATTCACATATTCTTTCTCGACTTGACTTTCCCCGTTGAACCATTCGGAATCGTTAAGGATACTCAGAATCACATAAAGCTCGGACAATGCCATATCCCAAATATGGTCTTACTTATTATCACATATCGAGGCCACTGTCCCGGACAAAGTCTTACACGAAATCAATTGACGATGCCAATGTCCCAAACATGGTCTTACACGTAATCTCAATACAATGCCAATTTCCCAGACATGGTCTTACATTTAATCACATCTCGATAACCTAATGTCATGACATTCGTATCCTATACTATTTCTAAGGTTCGTACGGGACTTTCGGATGTCATAATTTCATCGATTCATGCTCATATTTGCTCATTTGACATTCATAGAAATTCAATGATAATAAAACATGTATAATTCAATTCAAAGACATTTATTTGCATATGAACTTACCTCATGTTTGGAATAAACGGACGAAATCGACTATTCGTCAACTTTCGATTTGCCCCGATCTAAATCCATTTTATTTCGTTCTTGATCTATATAAATTAAAAATTAACTCTTTTATTCCTCAATTAATTCAATTTCATCCAAAACACACAATTTTAGACATTTTACACATTAAACCTATAATTTCACTTTTTTTTAATTTAGTCCCTATTTCATAAAAACACAATTTACAATAATTTCAACTAAACCCAAGCTAGCCGCATTTCTATACGCTCCATAACATCCCATATTTATAAATATTTCACACTTTTAACCACACATTTTACACTTTACACAAATTAGTCCTTTTTATGCAATTTCACTAAAAATCACTTTACAAAACATGATAATCTATCAACAAAAACTCATTTTCCATCATCAAACATTCAAGAACAAATGAATTCATCAATGGAAACTTTCAAAATCATCAACACTTTCAAAAATTGAGGCATGAGCTAGCTAGTACTCAAAGCAACGATCACAAAAACATAAAAATCATCAAAAATCGAGTAAAAATAGAATTACAATTAAGTAATGAAGTAGCTGAAATTTAAAAACCTAAAACTGGCTTGTTCTTCTCTTCATATTCGGCCAATAAGATGAGAAATAAGCTTAAAATTGATTTTGTGCTAATTAACACATAATAATTATACAATTACTATTATAACCTTAATTAATAAACATTAAAAACTTATAATGGACGTCCATAAATGTCCATTATCACAATCAATGGCATAATAACATCATAAGGACCTTTGGTTTAATAAAACATAATAGATAGACACATTTAACATATAGAATACCACTTTTGCATTTTACGCGATTTAGTCTTTTTTTCTCAAATTGAGCTATTAAACGATAAAATTAGCTCACAAAATTTTCACACATATATATTCACATACTGTAAACACCAAAAATAATATTAAAATAATTTTACAACCTCATATTTGTGGTTCCAAAACCACAGTTCCGATTTAGCTAAAATCTGGCTATTACAACCGCACATAGTCTCCTTGCACGACTGTGTGTCTTTTTTATTTTGGTGCAGGGTTAACACACATGGTCACAGATTGTTAATTGGTCTACAGACATGGTCTTGTGACCTTATTTCAAATACTCACACAATCTAGGACACGGTCTATGGCACAGCCGTGTAACCTTATTTGGATTTGTACACGAACGGGCACACTGGCTGCGACACGACCATGTGACCCTTACTTCGAATTGTACACAGTTTGGCTACATGACCATGTTTCTGAGCCATACGATCTGGGCTCTGTCACATGGTCATGTGACCCCTGTTTTTAAAATTTTTAATTTTTTTATAGTTTTATTTTTTGTTTCAAATTAGTCCCTGATTGTTTCCAAACTATTTTTAAGGCCCCATAAGCTTGATTTAAAGCTCATAAATGTAATTATGTTATGAATGGAATTTGAATTTGAATGGTTTGTTGATGTTAATTATTTTTATATGTGTAGTAATACTTCATAACCCTAATTTAGCACCGAAGACGAGTTAGGGGTGTTATACCATAGATGCCAAGATGGGTTCTATGAAATCCAATACAGTATGGGAACTTGTAGACTTATCAATTGAAATTAAACCAATTAGGTGTATATGGATCTACCTGAAGAAGAGAAATGTGAAAGGGAAAGTGGCAACACATAGAACTAGACTTGTAGGGAAAGGCTGCACATAGAAAGAATGTATCGATTATGATGAGACCTTCTCTTCGGTCGCCATGCTGAAGTCTATTCGCATACTCTTATCCATTGCGGCTATTCTTGATTACGAGATTCGGTAAATGAATGTCAAGATTGCATTCTTGAATGGCTACCTTAATGAGATCATTTATATGGCTCAATCCACTGGCTATGTTGTCAAAGGAAAGGAGAAGAAAGTTTGCAAACTGCTAAGATTCATTTATGGAATTAAGCAGACATCTCACTCATAAAATAAAAGATTTGATCAAATGATCAAGATTTTTTTGTTTTGAGCAAAATTTTGATGAACCTTGTGTTTTTAAGTGTATAAAGGACAAAAAGATGGTCTTTCTTGTTCTTTATGTGGATGATATTCTACTTATCAGAAATGATGTAGGAGAATTATCATCGATTAAACTGTGGTGAAGCTACTTGGGTGAAGCTAGTTATATTCTTAAAATTCGAATCCTCGGGGATAAAAAAATAAAATGGTAGTTTTATCACAAGCTTCATACATCAATAAGGTACTGGAATAGTTTGCAAAGATTGATGCGAAGTCAGGCGCTCGATCGACTGCATTAGGTTTTCATCTTTCTTTGGATGACTGTCCTAAGATAGTAGAAGAAAAAGAGCATATAAGTAAGGTTCCATATGCTTTGGCAGTTGGAAACAATATGTATGTGTTGCTTTGCACACGTCAAGATATTTGTTTCACAGTGGGAATTGTTAGTCGATATCAAGCAAATTCTGGTCTCAGGCATTGGCTAGTTGTAAAGCATATATTAAAGTATCTTAAAAGAACCAGGGATTATGTGCTTGTGTATTATAGAGAGAACCTGACTCCTATTAGATACAAAAACTCAAACTTCTGAACCTATAAAAATGTAAGGAAATCAACATCGGGAAGTGTATTTGTCCTAGGCGGTGGAGCCATAGTATAGAAAAGTGTAAAGCAAACTTGCACTACTGGCTCTACTATGGAGGTCGAGTATGTGGTTGTTTCTAAAGCAACGAAATAAGCGATATGGATTCAAAAGTTCTTAACCGATCTTGAAGTCTTTCCTAGTATGAAAAAGGCTATAACATTGTATTGTGATAATAGTGTTGCAATAGCTAATACCAAGAAAATTAGAAGTCACAAGAGGACCAAACACATTGACAGGAAGTATCACTTGATATAAGAGGCAGTAGCTGAAGGAATAATAAATGTGATGAAAGTTTCTTCTGAAGATAACCTTACAGATTTGCTTACTAGGACTTTTGTAACTAGTAGTTTTAACAAACAAGTCGAGGATATAGGAATGCGAAACATGACACATTTACTTTACTAGGGCAATGGGAGATTGTTGGGAAATGTTCCCATATTGTAGTAAACATGTAACTATTTTCTATGTATCTAAACGATGAATAAATAGGTAAAGTTAATTTCACATTTCACTATTATATCTTTTATGTTTCTGTCGTTCATATTTTGCATACATAGCGAAATTGTGACAAGCAAATATTAGCTCATTGATTGTCTAAGTTCGAACTGGTGATAAGTGGCACTGTAAGAACGTTTACATCGCGAGAAAGACTACTTCAGTAGATAATCTAAATGAGTTCATAATCTCATAAAAGAATCAAAATGAACATTTGATTCAAATACTTATAAAGATTATTATGCCAATTACAATTCCAATTGAAAAGATGACTAGTCTTGGCTATAGGAGCAGCTGGCTCTACTGGTAGAGACATAGATGTACTCATTAGAAGAATGATACATTAGACTGGACCTAATTTGAATTAATTCACTTGTGACATTCATGGTGTGACTTACTTAAATCATGAGTATAACAACTAGTTTTTCAGTGGTACCAAAAAAGCTAGTTTTCAGACCTCGTTATCCAATGATTGAGTTCATAAATATTAATTAATAATATTTACGAGTCAATTATAGTATTATATTGAATTTTGGTCTAACAAATTTGTTAATTAGATAGTTAGTTAAGGTACAAGTGTTTTGACCTTAAAGTCAATAGTGCTGGAAAATGAGGTTTTGGAACCTCATTTCTATAAACCGAACTTGTAAATATTTTTAATAAATATTTATGGAGTTATTATATATAGGAATTAAATTCTTGATAGGAAATTTTACCGAATTAGTGATTAATTAAGGTAAAAGGATTAAATCGTAAACATGGTAAAAGTTAATCGCTATTGATTTTTATAAGTTAAAAGGGTTAAATAATATTTAACCAATGGTTAATGTGAAAATTAGGCAATTTTTAATAATAGTGGATGGTTTGGTGGAATGAATTAATAAAATTAAAATTTTAAATTAAAGAATAAAATAAGTTTAAAACAAAAGAATAATAGAAGCCATTATCTTTATTTTCCTCCTCTACAGCATTTTCAAGAAAAAAAAAAGAAACAAATGAAACTATTTTTGAAGCTCAAAGTTTGGCCAAGCTTAACTCCCTCAATTAGTAAGCTTAATTTCGTCATTTTTCTTGTAATTTGTATGTTTTTAAGGTCCCGAGAGCTTGATTTAGCTAACCTGTGGATCAATTTATGAAAATTTAAAGTTTTAAAAAGTATATATTAATGATTTCTTTATGTTTTTTATTTTTTGGTTAGATTTGAAGCTTAGATACGAAAAAGGAGTAATTTGTAAAGTGAAAATTGTTAATTTTGCATGAAGGGACTAAAGTGTAAACGTTTTAAAAATGGTATGAAATTTATATAATTATAAATATTATAAGGCTATAGAATGATGAAATTGAGGCCGATTTCGAAATCGCAGCTCAAATTTGAAAGTTATAGTAATTTTTGTTTTAGGGACTAAATTGAATCAAAAGTAAAAATTTAGGGAACATTTGAAAAAAAAGAAATTTATTTGTCATATTCCTGTAATAGGATGTTATAAGATAATTGGAATAAATAAATTGTAATGAATTATTATATATCGAAATTTTAATCAACCAAAAGATAATTGAAGAAAAAGAAAAATTGCATATTAGTCCCAGACTTTGTGTCGTTGTTTTTTTAGGTAAGTTCATATGGGATTTAATTTATTCTATTATTATGCTTTAGTTGTGTGTTTATACTTATTAATTTATATACAAGTGTAATTTCAATGATTTTGGCATCTGAATGACTAAACTGTAAAGTATGAATTATATGGCAACAATGAGTTGATATGATGCGTCGCTAAATGAACTAAAAATTTGAGTGAGACAAGTGCACCTATCAATTAATAGTATAACTACGGTGAGTAAAGATATTGTTCCCATGAATATTAAAAGAACTAGTAATTACTATATTTTTATTATTTAACTGAACAATTCGAGTGATTGATTTAAATACTAAAATTAACTAATTTAATTAACTAACGAACACGACAAAGAACAAATCAGGAAAATAACTTATTAACAACCAAGAAGCGAAACAATACCCAAGAAAGAATTCACCTAGATTTCATCTGTCACTATCAATCTAAATTACGCAATTTTTTTACTTAGTATTTTGATCCGTAGAAATCCCTAAATTATGCTAATATCTCTTTCGAGCATAAGAGCAACTAACTCTAGGTTGTTTAATTAAAAATTCTTTCTAATTAAAACCCCTATTATCGCATTAACTCAAACTATGGATTCCCCTATTAGATTTACTCTAATCCGATAGATTTATGTCGTCCTATTTCTAGGATTGCATGTAACTCCACTCAATTATGCAAGACCTAATCTTAAGCAAGGTCTATTCAACCTCCGATTTAAGCACATCAAACTTGGATCAATAATCTAGAAATATTAAACCAAGAATTAAGCACACAAAATTGAGAGCAAGAAACTAAGTATTTATTGCGTAAAATAAAAATCAAATGACAGAATCCATTATAGGGTTCATCTCCTCTAGATATTTCGAAAATTAGTTCATGCTTGAAAATAGAAACATCCAAAAGACAATATAACTAAAAGAAAAAAAAGAAACTCATGAAAACTTCCTAAGAAATCAAATGGGAATCTTCAATCTTCACGGAAATCTACTTCAAAGTCGGCTTCAATGGTGTTTTTCGAGTTGTTTTCTTGAATATTCTTTAACGGTTCACTCCTATCTTCTTATTTTTGTCATATATAAGTCTTAGAATGCCCGAAAAACCTAAAAATCTCGATTTTATGAAGTTTAATTTTTTGAAGTTCACGATTCTTAGAATGATAGCTCAACTCTCTCAATTCTCCCAACTCTCACGATTTTTTGATGTTCACTCGTTTTTTGCTCCTTTTGATCTCAAGTGCTCTATTAAGTATTAAAACATGAATTTAAAGGATTAAGAGTATAAAATTCACAATTAACATTGAATAATCATCCAAAAACGCATGAAGAATGAGGTTAAAACATGTTACTTCCAGCACTTATCATGATACGAGATATAAAATGGTAAAGAAATGATCATATGAATTATGCAATATGTATAAATTATTTTAGAGAGATTGAATTGATACGAAAATGGTAATTAAAGCCACATGAACTCAGTAATCAATTGGAATACGAATAACATGTCATTAGGGTTTTAAAAGGAAAACGGTGTTGTAATCAAGGATTAATTCGATGACTTGAGATCCAACATATGTTGCAGATTCTCTGAATCTAGTGTTAGCAGCATATGTTGCATATTTTCAAACCAGTCTTGTGTATCCTAGTTTAATTTAATTCAGTTCTATAGGTGAAAGAAAAAAATGGAAATGATATTAACAAAAATGTAATGGTTGATATATGTGAATTTCAATAAAGTTTTTTATGTTGCAAAATGAGTATGATTGGAATATGGCATGAATAGGATTTGAATTATATGTTCATGAAATGAGTATGATTGGGATGACATATATTATGTTATATTGAATTGTTGAATATGTATAGGTGATTTGTATTGTAAGTACTTGATGTGTAAACAACTAACCTATTGGTTGTTTTGTTGAGATGTATATGAACGTTGAGGATGCCAAAGGATGTCATGTTTAATGCTAATGTATTTCAATTAATACATTGTTGTAAAATCAAAGTAAGTTAAGTAATTTTTCATATGAACTTACTACGCATTTAAAATGCTTACCTGTTGTCTCCCTTTTTCCTTATAGATTGTTTGTAACACCCCAAATTTTCGTAAATTCTGGCTTTTGTAAATCAGTAGCAGAAAAATATATGTATATGTGTTTGGTAAATTATGACACAAATATGTGTCTGCTTCAGTGGTTAAGTGTTCTGGGTGTGTGTGTGAGGTCCCAAGTTCAACTCTTGTCTTGGAAAATTTTTTGGTATTTTTTCTGAATAAAGCCCTATCTCTAATCAGTAGGCTTTTATTTAATTGATGGTAAGTTTATAATAGAATGGGCCTGCTGGTCTAGTGGATAAGTGGAGTGTTGATGTGAAGAAGATCCTGTGTTCAACTCTCTACTTAGGCAAGGGATTTATTTTGCTGCCAGTGAGTGGTAGGAATTTGAATTAACCGGGTTTCTAAGTAGTTTGGTGATAGTGGCATTAGTGGAGTGATTTAGGGGATTGGGCAGTATCTCAATATTTTCTTTTTGGAAAAAACTCAATCTTTCTCTCTTCCCTAAACTCTCTGACGTCGTTCCTTCCTCTTTTTTGCATTCTCTACTTTTCTTTTCCCCATCACTGCTGAAATCCTTATTATTTCTCCTTTAATCCATCCTTTTCTCGTGAATCTACATTTTTGTTGGCACTCGTGCGAGTTCAGTAAGTTTTCTCTTTTCTTTTCTATCACGGAGTTCATAACAATTGATTAGTAATCTGGTTTTTTTGTTAATAATGGCGTAGAAAGAAGCCTTGATCAGTGATTTTCGTATCCCTTGTGTTAGCGACTCTAAAGAAAGATTTTTGTCGATGGTATTCGTTAGCGGTAAGTTGAGTCTTCGTTATTTCCTAATTATCGAATTCGTATATTAATCCGGTAAATCAATGTTGGATTCACTGATTATAAGTACTGGAGTGCTCGAGAGTGTTTAGGCATCAAAATGATATAAGTGTGTACCCGAAACACTGAAAACGAGTTTCGATGAAAAGCCAAAAAAAACCTACTGCCGGTACCACACGGGCGTGTGATAGCCCGTGTGACAGGCCGTGTGACTGAACATGGGCGTGTGAATAACGAGCCAGGCTGTGCACGCATGACACGGCTGTGTGCGAGATACGAGCTAGACCAATTGGGTTCGTGTGGGCCACACGGGCATGTAGGCCCACACAAGCGTATGGAATTTTTGGGCCAGGCCATGTGATCCACACGGCCAAGGCCAATTTGGGCCGTGTGGGCAACACGGGCAGGCCATATGGGCGTGTGAGCCCATTTTTCTGAAATGATCTGTAAGGTTGCACGGGTAGCCCAAGTCGACTGTGGACCTACTTTAGAGTCAATATGCGTTACTTAGACCCTTATTTATGTGATCTGATTATATGGTGTCTAACTGAGCATGATATGTGTACTGAAGTGAATGTATGATCGGTTATTTGCATGTTGCATTGCATCGGGGAGGGTTGATGATATTTCAGAGGAAGTGTCTGAAAGGCTTTAAGCCTGTTATCTAGCTTCATTGCATTATTATTATTTATGTCGCATTTGCATTTGATGCATATGGTGTGTAGGGATGGGTGGGCTGATTATATCCCTACATGGTGTGTAAAGGCTGGTGGGTAGGATTCTGATATTCTGATCTGCATTCTGTAGCTGATTGGGCTAAGGCTCTAATATATTCCTGACTCTGTATCTGAGTTGGGCTAAGGCCCTAATTGATATATGATTCTGTATCTGAGTGGGCTAAGGCCCACACTGATTCTATAATGGGCTCAGGCCCAAACTGTATATACATGATTGATTTTTTGATATTATGTTGTGTGCACGTATTCTGTGGGGATTACACACTGAATTGCGAAACTCACCCCTTTTCTGCATAAATCTGTTTAAGTAATCCCCAGCATTAGATGGATCGGAGTAGCGGAGGATTCGACGGTGACCACCATTGTTCCATAATACCTTTAATTCAGTTTTTTTAAAATTTATTTTATTTCCTCACTAATAATTTGGGTATTCATTTTTTTTTGGTAATTATGGCCATTATGGATTTTTACTTAAATATGGGTTTTACATTGTTTATGACTTATACCTGCTAGAAGTAGGAAAATACGGGTTTCAAAATAAGGGAATGTTTTAACGAAATACTCATGGCTACACAACTGTTTTGAAAGCTTCCGTATAAAATGACATTTGAAACTGGAAAACTTAAATTTGACACAATTTGAAAACCAACTACAGGTTAGTTAAAGGTTTTAATGGGAAATGAGGTTTAGGTACGATTCATCTTCAAAAGGCCCTATCATGTGACATCGTCAGATTCGGCCATAACGTCTAGGCCGAGTTTGGGGTGTTACATTGTTGGTCACGAAATGTGTCAGTTGGATCACCTCGAAGCTCACACTATCCTACCATTGATTCGGTAGATTTTTTGCTTGTTTTAATCTCAGATATGTGGCATGCATATAGGGCTAATATAAGTGTTATTTTTTAGGTAATCTAGGCTGAATCTTGATGAATGTTAATTTATGGATTGGTAATCCCTATATGAAATTGGCATTGTATTTTATATGATTGTAAATGATTGAAAATATGGTAGGTAAGTTATGCTTATACTAAAAATGTTGAAGAAATTTTGGTGCCAAATAAAGGCAAGTGATTTGTATGATCTTGGTATATGTTAAGTGATAGATTGGTGTGTATATTGGAATGGTTTATGCAGGTTTGTTATGTGCTTAAAGTACCCTTTCAATACAAAGTGGATTTGGGCATAAAATAGGCATAAAGTGGATTTTTTTTTTACCATTTTGGCACTGAAGTATCGATACCTTCAGATATGGTATTGGTACTTGATCATTTCCTTGAATTTTTCCAACAAACGGAATGCTAGTTTGGTATTGATACCAAGGTAAAGTATCGGTACTTCTATAAGGAAGTATCGATACCTTATGATTTTAAATTGATTTAATGAAAATTCGAAGATCAAAACGGTATCGATACCTAATAGGGTTATTGATACTTGTTCTGAAACTTTGAAAACCTTATAATTTGGTCATGTTTCGTGCCCAAGTCCTTAAAAGAGATTTCATAGATTCAACTAAGGTTCAAATTTTAATTGTATATATCTAAGTGTTCATGTCATGATTAAACATTTAAAGAGTTTATTTATAATATACTTGATTACAAATTTTGAAAATGTTGCAAATTAGTTCTTAATAAATTCTGGGTTGAATCTAATGCATACACAAGCTCGTTTTAAACTCGAGAAAGATTTTATTTGATGATTATTGAACCGAATTGACTATGATTGTATGAATTATGTTATATTGAATGTTAATTGTCTTTATATGCTCTGACAACAATTGTAGCATCCCGTAACTTGAAACCGGTGATTAGATTGGGTGAGAGGTGTTACACTAAGCTATTCACTGACCATGTGTATGTAACTCATATGTTTTGATATAATTGAAGGCTTATGCTTTAAAGATGATCGAGTCAGTAGCTAGTATGTTGGGTACATGACTTGTGTATGGCATGGCTTTACTAGTAACAATGGAATTCATAGTTTGATTAAAGAGTTAACGATATCCTCTAATTGACATTGTGTGGATTGTTAAATATGGAACGTGGCCACGGGTTACTAGTTCTCGAACGAGCAATTTATCATAGTCATTAGTTGACAGTGATCATATTAATCATTAATAAGACAGAAAGGTGACAATAAGATAAAATAGGATTGTATTGAGTGAACGGATTTAACTCAAAGGAATCAAAGATACCATATGAGGGTAACACACACATGACAAGGTCATTGGACAAAACAGCTAGATGAATTGCTTTTGTAAAGAGTATACAATAAGAATTTTTCAATCACGCTACTTCTTATGGATTGACTTCATGATTAAGTAAATTGCGAATTATTAGAACAATGCTTCTAGACATAATTGCAAATACTCATGCCTAATTGTATATGTTTGATTGGTCCCTCCACTAGCTCAACAAAAGCTCGATCAGACTACATTCGAATTAGAAGAAAATTCTATGACTTTGAAAATAATTTAATTGAGTCGATTATTCGATGTGGGATTAAATTAGGTGGTCGGGAGAATTGTTCAACTAAAGAATTTGATTAAAGAATTTTCTTGAAAAATTAATTTGGGAAATCTTAGTGATTTTAAAAAAATTAAATTAATCAAATTAACTAAAATAAATATGATATTTTAGGAAATTAAATTTCAAGTTAGACAATTGCCCCAGTGGGTAATTGAACTTGAAAATTGGACTTGAGATCAGAAATTGATCCCAAGAACCAAAACCCGAAACTGAAATCCAAAAACTAGTTGAAACGAGCACTGTGTATGAAATTGGACCAATGGTCCAACCGGTGATTGGATCAAATTGGTCAAGTCGTCATTAGCTCAGACCGAACCGGCTAGGCCCATTCGGGTAAAACGGTGATGGTTCGGTTGCCGAGGGAGTCGCGACGATGATGGCACTGCCAGGCACAACGATTGTGATGACGACGATCCAGCGGCCGGTAAATAGTCAAGGGACATAGTTCTTTGATGGTAGAGTAGTAGAAAAATTAGACTCCTAATATGACTGTACCGAGTAACTTGATTTCAAATTAATTTTTTCAAAGATAATATTTTTTTAATGAATTTAATATTAAACTTAAATTTAATATTTATCTAGATATTATTTTATTAATTTAATATTAATATGAGATATTAAATTTAATTTAATATTTATCTAGATAATATTTTATTAATGTAATATTAATGTGATTAATTATAATCCTAGTTGAACTCTTTCTAAACTCTCTCTATATAAAGAGAGCACAGGTCATTGTCTTCATACATTTGCATTCAAAAAAAGTTGTAAGGAGAAAATTCACTGAAGAAATTATTCTTGAAATTTTATAGAGATAGTTTTTATTAAAAGTTTAGAGAAATTGCGAAATTACTTCACTGATAATTTTTTAAAAAAGTTTTCTAATTCGAAGCAAGTCCACACTAAGCAAATGTGAGCGTGAAGATAGCAGAGAACATCACTCGATTGAAGCGTTCATCATAAATGAATCAAAAAATATGAATTTTGATAAATTATTTATTACTGCAGATAACACAACTAAATTCTTATTTTAAAAAAAAATTTACAACTCTAGTTTCCCATAAACATATTTTTTGATGCGTTTCCTAACTCAATCTTCCAACTATATTAACATTTCATCTATACCGTAATCCCACTTTACAATTCTCATAAAAAAATTGTCTCAACTAATCCAATAATGCCATGTTTCAAAAAGTCTTAAAAATTCTAAATATATCCTAAATTTCTTAAAAAATCATAAAATTATAAATATATATATATATATATATAAATACATAAATATTCAAAAAGAACTAAAAAAATTGAAAATGTTAAATTTCTATATTTTTTAAATTAAAAAAAACATAATAAATTATTAAATGCAGACCTGGACAAAAACTTACCTGGGTTTATCCCATCAAAATTTAAATAAAAAAAAATCTAAAAATTGAAATTTTATTTTGATAATATGTTTTTTGAAATTAAAAAAATATATAATTGACAAAATAATCACATATAGAATTAATTTTCTGATTTAGATGAACCTAAACGTCTATTTATTCAGTTTCATTTTAAACATTCATATTTTAATAATTTTATATTTTTTTTATAATGTCAAAAGAGAACAATATAAAAGAAAATGATATATTAAGAAAATTTTCCAAGTCCTTTTTTAAAATTTTTAAATTGATTTTTAGTTTTTTTAAGTTATTTTTAGAATTTTAAAGATTTTTTTGGCATTTATATTTATGGAATTTTCTAATATTTATAAGGAATTTTGACTTTTTTCGACATATGACATCGTTTGATTGGTTAAGGTTTTTATTTTTTATTTTTTATTTTTACTGAAATGAGGTAAAATGATAGACGGAATGATTGTACTAAGGCTAAAGTAATAAAACTATTTTTAAAGAATCAAATTAGGAATTTGTGTGTAATACATTGGCCAAAATAGATATTAAGTAAAAAATAAAAATAAATCTGAAATAACAATATTATAATATAACTTTAAATTAACTTCCAATTTTAAAATAATAGGATAATTAATTAATTAATTAACTTCAATTTCAAAATTGAATATGCTGAAGCATTCTTCAACCACTTCTTCTTTTCTTTTTTTTCCTCCTTTGGTGCTTGAAACAAGGGCATGTTTCTTCTTTGTTAGTGTTCCTGTTCCTTTTTTAATGGAGCTAGGGTTTTGACATTTTGATGTGGGGATGGGTGGGATCTGGTGGGGTTTGATGGGTGAAGAAGCAGTTGCAAAAGTATTTTTCAAAAATTGCTTTTCATAGAAGTGATAGAAAAAATATGATTTGTTCATAGTTGTTAGAAATTGTTATTGAATGTTAAAATGTTTTCTTTAAGGAAAATTAAAAATTAATTAAATTATATGATATTTAAATAATTTAATATTATAATAAATAAAGTAAAATTTAAATATTTTTTTGAGTAATTAATATAAATTTTAAATACATAAAATATTAATTAAGATAATTTTTATATACATTTTAAATGGTTAATATAAATAAGGGTTATTTTGAAATACAAAAATTAAAATCACCTAAATTTCAACTTTTATATTTGGGTGAAAAACAATTTTGTATTATAGTTTTAATCCCAAAAATAAAATATTTTTATTTGCTTTTGCATTGAAAAACTCTAAATACAATGAAAAATGATCCTAAATCAGTTGGAATGAATTTTTTAAAAGTTTACTTATGCTTCAAATAGCAGATTTGACTTGTGTATTTGATAGCTCTCTCCTCCTCAACGATTAAGCGCTCGGAGGAGGCTCGAGAGCTGATCAGCAGAAGAAATCAAAGACATGTGTGTTTGATTGAATTTAAGAAAACACATTTTCTCTCCACCACCAAAATTTGTCTACTTTAATCAGAAAGAAACCCACCACCATAGTTTTAACCAAATATATAATTGTACAGAGTTTCACAATAATTTCATTCTTTGGGGCACATGTTAGCACTGTGAAGATTTTTGTTTGGGTGCATTGCTAGGTGTGGGGTCTTTTATCTTTGGCATTTCACTTCTAGACAAGAGCCAATAATGCATAGGCGCACCAGGTTGGATATATGTAAGTCTCGGGTTATTCAAATCCCAATTCGTAAATTTGTTTTTTTTTTAATATACTAATTATTCGTAAAATATTTTATTTTTATTATTAAAATTTAAATCCAAATTAAATAGTATTATTCATCGAATATTTAAATCTGTAAAAAAAATAAATTTAATATTTTTAATATTACATCAAATATCTAAAATCATTAAAAATAAAATCTTATAAAATAATATAAAATCAAATAAAAAATTATTTATTTTACATTTATTCATTTTGAAGTAACAAAATAAAATTAAATAATAATTCAAACTAAAAAAATCATGAATGAGTTTACATTTTACAAGTAATGAAACTAATATATATATATATATATATATATAGAAACCAGGTCACAAGAATGCACACAAATTGTCAAATAAAAAAAAAAAAAAAAAACCCTGTTAAAGGAGAAATTGGAGGCGGTGGTCGGTGGTTGACAATTGATGATCAACGGTCTGCAGTGCCTGACCGCTGCTAGACAATGATTGGGACAGTTTGAGAGTCAAGGGCTATGGGGCTCTTGGGGAAATTTTAAGTTGTGATCTTTTGGGAAATCAAAAAAGGGACTTGGGAGTCCTAAATCAGGAAAATTTTAATTTTTTTTCTTTTAATGAATTTTGGGCTTTCCTCCAACAATCAGAATTTAAACGAGGCAGCGGTAAAATTTTTCAAGGGCGAAGTTTTTTTTTTTTTTTTTTTATAAATATCATGCCATTTTCTTTTCACTCAAATTTAATTTTTTCTATTTTTTTAAAGTCTCAATTTTCTCAAGTTTTGTCCGAAAATTTTCAATACATTTGTCTAAAAATATTTTTATTTTATTTTATTATTTCATAGATTATTCATTTTGATTAAATTTTCTAAAATAACAAGTTCTTTGATTCGTTTCGATGACAAGTACATTTACTTTACTCAATCAAAAATGGTAAGGAAAAATTTTAAATTTATTTATTTTCAATTAAATTAATTTTAAAGTTTTTTAATTGATATCAATAAAATATGATATATTTTCAATCGGTAATGAGTTGGATTTTACGACACTGATGATATATTTTTCATTTACTTTTTGTGATGTAAGTATAATTGATATCAATAAAATATGACCAATTTTTTTATATTTGTGTTGCAACTCATAATTGTCTTTGTTAAATTCTAATCTATATTGTACATAATTTTCCATATATAATATTTTATATGAAACATGTAACGGTTCAAAAGTTAGTGGTGTCACAAAACGAGGTTTCGAGACCCCGTTTTCATAAATTGGAGTCATAAATTTTTTTATTAAATATTTACGTAGTTATATAGTAGGAAAATTAAACTTTGGATAGGTACTTTTATCAAATTAGTGATTAATTAATGTCCATGGACTAAATTGTAAAAATAGTAACAGTTCAATCGCTAGAGAAATTTTAATTGGTACTTAAAGTAGGGCTTAAAGTGGCAATTTTCCTACTATATAAATGTTAGTAGACGGTGGCAAATACAACTAGAATATAAAAAATATCAAATTTTGTACAAAAAAATAAGTATTGTAATCAATTTACGTACAAAAAATTATGTTAGCAACTTTGAGGCCTCAATGCATCCCTCAAATGTTGACATGTTGTCTTCGTATTCCCTGAGTTCTCAATAGCCACATAACCTCTATTGATTGTCCCTCTCTCGAACATTCATATTTGTGCGTCTCTGAGTAGAATTCGGATGACCTTCTAGGAGGCGACGCAAGTTGATATTTGGTGCCAATTCGAACGGAGCGCTAGACAGTGGCGGCCACATACTTTCATATGAGACGGATGGGAATTCAAATATCCATACTCTATGCATACATTTTAGTTTGTCCACATCGTTAATATAAGACATGTACTCTATTCATGCATTCGCACATGCAACAATTGCATGTGCACATGGGAATCGAAGTGTCTGGAATCTCATACAATCGTAGGTCTCTTCTAGTAGGTCAACACGGTTTGTTGCCCTGACATGCCTTGGTCGGGTTAGCATACTCTGTGACTCGAAATCTCAGGTTTGGACACGAGTGACACATTACATACATAGTATTTTCTCACTTTGCATTTCGTCTAATTTCTTTCATGACGTCCTCACATCAAATGTGACCGCCCGCTAGTTGTCCAACATATGCCTTAGCCCGCTTTGGAAATAAGGCTGCCAAGAGAAAGTAAGTTTCTTTGACAATCGAGGTTATCGATAAATGATGCGTCCCTTTCACTTTGAATTTAATGCATTCTGCTAGGTTCGTTGTCATATGCCCGTAATGTAGACTCCCGTCATATGATTGTGTCCACTATTAGAAGGGTATATAAGCGAGGTAGTTTGCACAGATGCTATTGATGGCGCGTAAGTTATCTAGCATTTCATGGAAACGATGTTGGAAGAGCTCGTACCCTATTGAGAAAAGTATACCCATGAATGAAAACAATGAATGAAATATAATATAGCATGATTATGGAAATAGTGATAACTACGTACTAATGTTAATGCATTGATCTCGCTCACTTTTCAAATGCCATTTTAAGTGGTAGTTGGAGTCAACATGTCGTATACAATACCTATGTTTTGTGCGATCCCAAAGGCTACTATGTCGTTCAATAGCGACTAAAATTTTGGGTCCTCTATCGGAGATGGCACATATGTCAGGTTACATGCAAACATGACGATGCAATTAGCTAAGGAAGAAATCCCAATCATCTGCCTTTTCTCTTAGAGTTATTGTAAATGCTATCGGCAGAATCCTCTATCGTGGGCAATGCCCATCAACAACCGATGCTCATACCTCCTGTGCAGCCAAGTGCCATCAATTTGTACCAAAGGCTTGCAGTGCTGAAAAGCTTCCCTCCATTGATTGAAGGTCCAAAAGAATCGGTGGAATACTCTTTTCTTAGAGACCAGACGATTGCAGACGTACAATGGGTGCATTTCCAAATCAGTTATAAAACTTGGTATGTACTCATCCAGTACTTGACACATTTGCCATAAATTGTTATACAACCTATCTCAATAATGATGCAACTTATCCATAGCTTTTTGTTTTGCGACCCATGCCTTCTAGTACTATAGTGTGTAATCGTGCTAGTTACGGATGTTAGCAATTAACACGGGGATGAGAATTTTGGGACTAGCTTTCATCATAAGTAGAATTATGTCAGATATTATGTCGGAGTCTAGCCGTAGATGATCCTAACTTACACTTGCAATGTACGAGTTAAAGTTATGTTATCAGCAAAAACGAATACCCTTTGTCAGATCATATTATGTCAAATATTGGGAGATTACATCGTGCACTTACTGCATTACAAATATGTGGACTGATGTACTTTTTTATTGTCCACAAGTCCATCTTCTTCCGAAAAGATGCCATGATTTTTCATTTGCACCTTACGTCGCCTACTGCACACTTTCCCTCAAATTTCTCCGAACAAGATATTTTGACATGATAGTTTACATCGTTTTTGAAGTTGTATCACTTTAGTGCAACAAGAAAAACATCTTTTTTGGGATACTCCACGCCAACATCCAATACCCGGACATTTGACGATAAGCTTGCTTGGCCAAGTGTTCTGTATGAAAGCTATGTTAACTCTAAACCACCCTCGGTGGAAAGGTCGATGTTGGTCATATGGGGCGGAGGTTCATATACCTTAAATCGTAGATTTAGATTTGGAGTATTGTCCGAATCGCAAGGTTTTAGCTCAGTTGGAGCCTACTCTGGTTTAAAAAAAAGTGTTACTTCTGAACCATTCAGCCCGTACTGCTGAATTAGACCGGGATCTGATTATGGTCCGTCAACAACATCCACTGCCCTTTCGTACGTGCCTACATCTTTCTATTCAGTTGTATCTTCATTTTCATCCGCACTAGAGCTAATCGTAAGAAGTAAGTCATTAGTTCTTCTATACCTCATATTACATTCAACATTTGCACCAGATTGCCAACCAATGTAGGTTGATGGCCCCTTAGTATAAGTGTTTCTACCCCAAGATATCGAACTACCAAAGTTGAAATCAAACACATTAACTGAATGTCGTGTTCGAGTGTCGAGGCTCAAGTTACACTTATACCCCGACTGATAATGATTGCTGAAGTTGAAATCGATGCCTGAAACCGAAGAATGTCTTCTCATTGAACCCATCGTACAACTGTGTCATACGACTTTCTGCTTAGGTTCCCACACTAGCTGCAATAGTGATAGAAGATGGACCAATTCTGTCAACCTTAGAAAACTTAACATATAACTACATTATAACATTTCCAATTGAGTAATGCGATAATATGACCTCCTCCAACTCTAGCTTGCCTTTCACATTAAATAAATCATACTTAAAAAGGTCCATTGATGCCATATATCTACATTGCAAGCTCGAAATTCTTTCCCAGCTTGAATCCTCAACTTTCCTCCTGATTCAAGTCCGTAGCTCACACAATTGAATGGTACAGTTGAAAGCCAATTCCATGAACTAGGATCCTATAAAAACGACCTTAACATTCGTATTACAAATTTGATTATCGTATTAAATTATGAATTTCACTTATCGACTCATTCAATTTAAACCAAATTAGATATTTAGAACAAAAAATCTTCAGATAGTTATCCAAAGAAATGCATACGACACTTACAGTGCAACTATTTAAAAAAGAACAAATTTAATGTGTTTCTAAGTATTGAATAATTCAATAGTTTAATAGAAAAAAAAATCGATGAGAGAGGGAAGACGTGCTTCAAAACGTATTTCAAAAGATGCATTTTAATCGAATAATAATAATGAAAGACTCTTCTGTGCTCGAAAACGTGCTTCAGTAAAATCATTTTTAGCAGACGCGTGCTTCAAAGGATCTTCAGTGTACTTGAAAACATGCTTGAAAACGTACCCGAGATTCCTAGGGGCAAGGCATATTGGTAAGATTTGAGTGGTGGTGGATAGAAAGCTCGTCCAGCTGGGCATGCTTTCCTGTTAACATGATAGGAAAATGCACTTAGCTAGACACGTTTTCAATTAAATATAAAGAAAGCGCGTCTAGCTGGGTGGGCTTTCCTGCTGACATGACGGGAAAGCTTGCCTAGTTGAATGCACTTTCAATCCACCATCACTCAAAGGTTGACAAAAGTGCCTTGATCCCGTGAATCACAGGTAAGATTTAAGACTCATCTTTCAGGTATACGATGAAATTGTCTCTTCTGTGACGCATTTTCAACCATGGGGTTTTTTTTCTTTTCAATCTCACCCCTCCCTCACGCCTACAAAAGGGAGGGCTCCCCCTCTATACCCCATCATCCATAAACCTATCATCTCTCTCGTCATCATCCCTACACTTTACAATATTTCTCTCTTTCGGTTTTTTCCCCTCTTTAATGTTCAAAAATTTCATCGATAATAAAATTTTCTATTTGAGGTATTATTGAGTTGTCAGTAATGTGATATTGCTCTGAGATACACATTTCATATATCCTACCGAGATGGGACCATTACCTTAGATACCTATCCTATGGATATTGGGTTCTGGGGTGATTGAGCTTTATACGGTCATGGGTGGAAGTCTACATAGAGGTTTCGGTTGATGGTCGTTATGTGGTCAAGGATCAGAGAATAACGAGCAAGCTAGTTGACGGTCGTTATACGGGTACAAACTCAACTTTTTGGATCCTCGAAGATGTTACCTTATAAATACCATATAGAAGTTTAAAGGCATTTTCATAGGGAATAACTATGGGGCTTTCCGCTATAATCAACGTAATTTTTTTCTCTATTTTCATGCAACCGATATCTTTAAATTACCTTTTTATTTGAGGGTCAGCGTCGTTGTGTATGTAAGACTCTCAGGCGGGCAGCAGCTATGATATTAGAGTAAAGGTGATTCTCCTTTCAAGGCGACAATAGTTGTTATTAAACAACCCATTAATAACTACGACTGTTGTCGTGTAACATCCTGATTAAATTTTTTTTTGGTAAAATTTGACCCAAAATGTGTATTTGCTTCAGTGATTAAGTGTTCTAGATCTGTGTGTGAGGTCTTGGGTTCAAGTCCCACTTCTGCCAAATTTTGTTATTTTTTATCCAAGCCTCACCTTTGTGTAGTGGGCTTATATTAAATTACTTCTAAATCCATATCAAAATGAGCTTGCTGGTTCGAGTGGTAAGGCAGTTGGTGTGCTAGGGGTCCTGTGTTCGAATCCCTGTGTGAGCGGGGGTATTTATTTTTGCTCGGTTGACTGATAGAGTTTCAATTTAATTTAAATGCTAAAGTGGTTGAAATTATATAGTTAGTGACAAGTTGGTGAAATATCCAATTGAATTTTATTCTTATTTTTATTTTTATTTTTATTTTCTTTCTCCCAAAAACCCCTTTTCTTTTTGACGTTTTGTTTTCCCTCTTCTCCTCTACCGAATTTTTGTTTCTCCCTCTTCTTCTCGATTATCCAAATCTGCCTTCTTCTTGTACAACATTTGACTGTATTTGTTGAGTAAGTTTTGCGTTGTTACGATCTTATTGTTTCTTGGTTGGTATTCTAATAGGGGGTTTTGCGGTTACTCTTGGCAAGAGGAAGGTCAAGAAACAATTGGTACTCCTTCAGCGATTTGATCATTAAGGGTCTCTGTTCGTTGGTGGTAGATTTTTGAACTCATTGGTTGATGTTGTAAGGCTGCATATGTAGATTGGTTTCGGATTGAGTTTCATTATTGTGTACTGAATTAGGGTTTTTGGATGCTATTTCTTAGGTTCGGTGGTCTCCGGAGTGTTTGTGCGTCAAATTGGAAAAAGGTGTATACTTGAAACACAGAAAACAAGGTTTCGATAAAAGCCAAAAAACTACAATGTCAATGCCACACGGGCGTGTGGTAGCCCGTGTAGATGGCCGTGTGCAAGACACGACCATCTGATCGATGTAGGCATGGTCGGGTGCAAGACACAGCCATATGGTGGCTTGAGTGTGGTCGTGTGGGCCACCCGAGCTAGGCCATTTTAGGCGTATAGGCCCACACGGGCATCTTACATAGGTGTGTAGATTTTGGGCCAGGCCATGTGGGCCACACGGGTAAGGCCAATCTAGGCGTGTGGGCTACACGGGCATGTTGACCCACACGGGCTTGGGGGTCATATTTTCTGAAAATTATCTTAAGGTCACATGCGTTGTTCTAATCAATTGTGGGCCTACCGTAGGGTCGGTAAGGGCTAACCAAACCCTAAAATTGTAGATCTAATAGACTGATATTCTGTTCTAAATATGTTAATGCTGTGTATGTCTGATTACTATCCTAGATGCATATATGTTATCTGTATATGAGGATGTTTAATCTGTTATATCTGTATCTATTTTCTGCATCTATTTATTGGGGTGGGATTTGTATATGAGGAGGAAGTAATCTGAATGGCGTTCATCGCCTATTTTTTAGCAGTTTGGCTGCATATTATCTAACTTGTGTCGTATTGGCACGATATGGTGTGTAGGGATGGGTGGGTGTTTTTAACTCCACTTAGTGTGCTGGGATGGACGGATATGGGGTGTAGAGGATGAGGGTAAGATTTCGTATGTTTTGATCTGTATATATGATTCTGATACTGTATCTGTAAAAGGCATGTAATAGTCCAATTTTGACCCTAGTCGGAATAGTGGTTTCGAGACCATAAATCTGAGTTAGAAAAAATATTTTAATATTAATTTATGTTTCTATGATAAGTGAATTGACATGTGTGAAAGTCTCGCGTGAAAATTTAACTATTTGTGTGCTTAATTTGCAAAAAGGACTAAATCGGGTAAAATGCAAAAGTTGCATTCCATTAGTTAAAGGTGTCAAATTGATTTGGCTTTTTAATATGATGGCCTTGCATGGCAATTTGACCATTTGAATGGTGAATGGACAATTATGGACATGTTTGGTGAATTTTAATGATTTATAACTAAAGGCTAAAATAGTAAATCATGAAATAAATATAATAAATTAAAGAAAACAAAAGAAAGTGCATGGGAAATCACTTGTTTCAGCTGAATGTTGATGAAGAAGAAACCATCTTTTGGTTCTTTAAGGTTCGGCTAATGCATGTTAAATTAGTAAGTCATTTTGGACTCGGGTTTTGATTATTTCTATGTTTTTGAGATCGTTGCTTCATGTTTTATAAAGCCCGTGCCTTAATTTCTAATTTTGGTGATGATTTTAAAATGTGCCATTGATGAAACTATGAGTTTTGTGATGTTAGTTGATGAATTATGGAAGCTTGATGTCGAGTTTAAATGTTTTGTCTTTGGCTTTTTGATGAAATTGAGTATTATGAGCTAAATTGTAAAAATGTTATTTTGAAGGACTAAAATGTGAAATAAATGAAATGCATGGACTTTTTTGAGAGCTAGAAGAATTCAGCTAAACTTGTGTGTATGCAATTTATGTGTACTTTGTGATTTTGTGAAATAGGGACTAAAGTGTCGAAATGTGAAAATGTAAGGCTAGTTTGCAAATTGCCCTAAATATGTGTTTATGGATTAAATTGAATTATTTGGTGAATAAAAGGGTTAATTTTGAAAACATATAGATCAAGAAAAGAGGAATTCGGACTTAGATCGAAGAAAGTTGAAGGTTATCGAGTAGATAGTCCGAGTCGACAAATTTCGAGTACGAGGTAAGTTCGTACTTAAAATATGATGTTAAGTAAGCTTTGATGCCTTTATTATACATGGTTTTTATATAATTTAATTGGACGATATGATGATGAATCGGAAGTTTTGGCACTAAGTGTGCGATTTAAACTATCTTGGCACTATGTGTGCGATTTAAATTAGCTTCAGCTATTTGAGGCACTAAGTGTGCGATACCGACTTAGTCTCGGTTATTTGAGATGGAACTAAGTGTGCGAAAATATTTATTTTGGGCTAACCATATAGCACTAAGTGGGCTGATGTCTAAAATATGAATAAGTTATGGAAAGTCTTATAACATTCACAATAGGTGAGTATGAAAGTGTATAAGTACGGGAAGATTCAGGTATGTATAATACCTAAGTGGTAGATGATGTTATGTATATGAATTTCATTGAGTTGATATAGATTTATGGATTAAAATTGTGCAAATACTTAGATGTTGTTATTTTATGTTTCATATATTATGAATGATTTGAGTACGAGCTTACTAAGCTTTTGAAAGCTTACTTTGTGTGTGTTTGCATTGTTTTATAGATATCAAAGCTACTGAAAGCTCGGAGATCATCAAGGATCGTCATCACACTATCAGACTTCATTTTGGTACTTTTGAAAATGTATATATTTGAAGTATGGCATGTATAGGCTGGTAGTTGGGAAGTATATTTTGTGATGTATATATTTCGCTATGTGACTTGCCAAATTTTGTGTTTGAATTCATGGTTGTGAATGGTTTATAGTATGTGGAGTTATATGTAGTGGAGGTATGTTTTAGATGGATAAAAGAAATGGTAAGTTCGTGAGTTCATGGTATGAGATTGAATGATGTTTTTTATATAAACCTACCTTATGTTTTGGTATAAATAAGTAAGGTTTATAATTATGTAAATGGTTGATAATATTATGGCATGAAAGATGTATGTTTTAGCATAAAGAATGGTTGATTGGGTTGTACATATATGCTTGATTCCTTGCTTGTAAGTTGACCCAAAAAGGGGTGGCAAATTTTGGCTTAAACCAAGTCTGCTTGGTGTTGCACGGTTAGGGGACACGGGCGTGCCTTGGGGCCGTGTAAGAAAAGCAGTATTCTCTCAAGAATCACACGGTCTTGACACACGGGCGTGTTATATGGTCGTAGGCTAAAGTCAGTAGCTAGCTAAGTATCACACGGCCATAGTACACGGGCGTGCCTATTGGCCGTGTGAAAAAGTCAGTATGCATGCTCTGTTTTGGGGCGGTTGGTTCACATAGGTGTGTCTGATGCCCGTGTGAGGCACACGGCCTGGACGCACGGACGTGTGACCTCAATAGAATTGAAAAATTTTCTATGTTCTAAATTTTATGAATGTGTTCGGTTTAGCTCTAACCGTTTTTAAGCGCATGTTTTAACTCTCGTAGACCATTTTATGAGATAAATTGCTTATGAAATGATATTAAATAATATCTGTGATTTTGAATTGGTTTAAGATGTTCTGTCTGTCTGGTAATGCCTCGTAACCCTAAATCGATGTCGGTTACGGTTAGGAGTGTTACATTTTATTGGTATCAAAGCTATGGTTTAGTCTGTTCTAAGACTACCATAGAGTTTGTGAGTCTAGCTATACATGCTATATATTTGAAACTACGATAGTGTGATGAATCCTGACATTGAAATGTGCTTTTGTATAGCAATGGATCCCAATAGAGCTGTAGCTAATGATGTTGAAAGTAATACGCTTGCTCCCGCACAAGGGACATTGCAAGCTGATTCTAGACCGGCTACGAGTAGTCGTGACGGTGAGGCTAAGCAAGCCTTCTATCAAATGATGAATGATTGGTTCACCCAATACATTAGAACTAATCTGGCTGTACAACAACCTCCACCCCCGGTTAATTCTCCTCAAGCTCCTGTTATGCCACTAGTAAATTCGATACAGTTGAGTAGACCACCAATTGATAAGATTAGAAAACACGGGGCTAAAGAGTTCCGAGCTACAACAAAGGATGATGCTGAAAAAGCCAAGTTCTGGTTAGAGAACACAATAAGAGTATTTGATGAATTGTCTTTGAGCCCTGAAGAATGTATAAAATGTGTTGTCTCTCTTTTAAGAGATACAACGTATCATTGGTGGAAGACTTTGACATCCGTGGTTCCGAGTAAACAAGTTACTTGGGATTTCTTCCAAGCTAAATTCTAGAAGAAAAATATCAATCAAAGATTCATTGATCAGAAACGCAAAGAGTTTTTTGAGCTTAAACAAGGTCGTATGTCTATCACAAAATACGAGCGGGAATTTGTAAGGCTGAGTTAATATGCTGGTGAATGCGTATCTACGAATGCAATAATATGTAAGAGATTTGAAGATAGTTTGAATGAAGATATTCGTTTGCTAGTTGGGATCCTAGAAATTAAAGTATTCATGGTGCTTGTTGAACCAGCATGTAAAGCGAAAGATCTTGGGAAAGAGAAAAGAAAGGCTGATTTTGAAGTTAGTGAGGTACAAAAGAGATTATCGGGTAAATCATTTCAGTCTGGATCCAAAAAGTTTAGAGATGATAACAGTCACTCGAAGGCTAGTGCGGGATATCTGAACAGAAACCATGTTAGATCGCAATCGAATTGCAAATCTTCAGCCACGTCTGTTGCTAGTGTTGATAATGCAAGGAATGAAAAGCCTGAATGTGATCAGTGTGAAAGACGACACTTTGGTGAATGCTGGGGAAAAATTAATAACCGAGCTTGTTATAGTTGTGGTTCAAGAAACCATTTTATTAAAAACTGTCCAGATTTAGCTAAAAAAGATAATGTTCAGAATCCGAGACCGAGTGGTAATGTTTCTCCTAGTAGACCTCATATAAATTTAGGAAATGTGAGTGGTAGTCAGTAAGGAACGAAAGACACAGTCGTTAGATCTAAGGCTCGTGCACCTGCTAGAGCGTATGCTATCCGAGCTCGAGAGGAAGCTTCATCGCTAGATGTGATTACGGGTACATTTACTCTCTATGATACTTATGTGATTGCTTTGATAGATCCTGGATCAACACATTCATATATATATATGAACTTAATGAACAGTAAGACTTGTTCTGTAGAGTCTACTGAATTTGTAATTAGAGTTTCAAACCCCCTAGACAGATGTGTCTTGGTTGATAAAGTCTGCAAGAATTGTCCGTTAATGTTTCGAGACAATTTTTTTCCAACTGATTTGATGCTATTACCTTTTGATGAGTTTGATATTGTTCTGGAATAAATTGGTTAACTTTGCATGATACTGTAGTGAACTGTAAACAGAAAACTATTGAATTGAGATGCAAAAATGATGAAATAGTTAGAATTGAATCTAGTGGTTTGAATAGATTATCTGCTGTGATATCTTCGATGAAAGTTTTAAGTATTGTGAGTAAGGGTTGTGAAGCTTATTTTGCATATGTGGTTGATTTAAGAGTATCAGAAAAGAAGGTTGAATCTGTACCTGTTGTTTGTGAATTTCCTAATGTATTTCCTGAAGAACTTCTGAGAGTACCTCCGGTTAGAGAGGTAGAGTTTGGCATTGAATTGGTACCTGGTACTACTCCAATTTCAATAGCTCCGTATAGAATGGCTCCGACCGAGTTAAAGGAATTGAAATCTCAGTTGCAAGAATTGACCGATCGAGGGTTTGCTAGACCGAGTTTTTCACCTTAGGGTGCTCCGATTCTATTTGTGCAAAAGAAAGATGGTACGATGAGAATGTGTATATATTCTGAATACACTATATATAGTACTTACTGAAACTGTACTGAAATAGTTAGAGACTGAAACTTCTGAAAACATCATTGAACTTCTGATAATTTGTGCATAAAACATCTGTTAATAAATACTGAAATTGATGCATAAAACTTTATAATGTAGATAAACTCGAATTATAGTAGAACTCGCGGATGTAGTACTCGTGGCCGTGGTAGAGGCCGTAGGGGGCCTCGAGCTGAGTCTTCTTCTCTGGGTCTTAAAGTCGCTCAGCTAGGGACGACGCACTGTCTCAAGCTATGCTGAGGATATTAGAGAGGGTCGCTGGACTCCATTCTAGATCTGAGGCCGGGGGTCGGTAACTGAATGACTCCGATCTAATAGAGCTGAACTGTTTAGGGGTGTCATTGGAGTCACCCCTACAGTGGTCGAGTATTGGTTGAAGACCATTGAGAGGATTATGAACGATTTAGACTATACTCCCGAACAGAAACTTAAGGGTGCAGTCTCTTTGCTTCGCGATGAGGCATATCAGTGGTTGTTATCGGTTGAGGAGGGTACTCAACCTTATCAGTGAGCTATGTGGATGCTCGTAGGCATGAGTTCATGAACCTCACGTAAGGCAATAGAACTTTGGTCGAGTATGGGGCCAAATTTCTGAGGTTGAGCCGCTACGCTTGAGGCATAGTGGTATTCGAGTATGAGAAGTGTGTCCATTTTGAGGACGGCCTGAGAGATAGTCTGAAGGTTTTGATTACTTCACAGAGGAAGCATAAGTTTGCAGTTCTAGTTGATAAGGAAAAGATTGTCGAGGGGGATAAGTGCGTGAAGCGCCAGAACAGGGACGGTGAGAGGGGTAAGAATAAGAAGGATTTGGAGCCCTCTAGTTCTGTTTCGAGGCCTGAGAAAAAGGTCAGACCTGATGGGCCGATTATAGTAGGGGCTCCCACTGCTCCTATTAGGATTCAACCGTGTGGGGACTGTGGTAGAGGCCATCTGGGCGAGTGTTGGAGGAGGATTGGGGTTTGTTTGAGGTGTGGGTCATTGGAGCATCGTATTAGAGAGTGTCCACAGTGTGTAGATCAGATGCAAGCTTTGGGACCAGGTTTTGTGCAGCCTTAGAGGGCAGTTCAGCAGCCCCCTAAGGGCTGTGGACCGACTAGGGGTGGTAATGGTGGGGTTCGTGGGCAGAGAGCATCGAGCAAATGTGCTAATCAGATAGAGGCGAGGCAGTCCGCACTGGTTTATGTTGCATGACGTCGAGAGGATAAAAATGCTCCAGATGTTATCATCGGTACATTCTTAAATTTTGATGTACCTTATACTGCCTTGATAGACATAGGTTCTACACACTCCTATATAGCTATATCTGAAAACTTAGGAATTTCTGTCGAGAGCACTTCTAGTGAGATCACTGTACTAAGTTCGTTGGGGCTGTCTGTTCGGGTTAATAAACTTTATAAGGATGTTTCGTTAGAGGTGCAATAAGCTATCTTTTTAGCAGGTTTGATGGAGCTTCTGTTTGGGGAGATCAATTTGATTCTGGGAATGGACTGGTTGGTTGAGCACTAAGTCAGTTTGGACTGTACATTTAAGAGGGTTGTTCTGAAGACTGAGGATGATAAATAAGTGGTTGTGATAGGTGAGCATCGATATTATCTGTCCAATGTGATTTTTGCGCTTGTGGTTGGAAAATTGGTTCGAAAGAGGTGTGAGGCATATTTAGCTTACGTCAGTGTTTCTGCTTCTAGGGACTCTTCTGTTAGGGATATAAGAACAGTGAAGGATTTTCCAGATGTCTTTCCTGAGGAGTTACCAAGTTTGTCTCCTAATCGAGAAGTTGAGTTTGAAATTGAACTTCTACCGGGTACAGCTCCGGTATCCATCGCTCCCTATTGAATGACATCGAAGGAGCTAACAGAGCTTAAGACTCAACTTCGAGAACTTCTAGACTGTGGTTTCATCCATCCTAGTGTGTCTCCGTGAGGAGCACCAATTCTGTTTGTAAAGAAAAAGGATGGCACTATAAGGATGTGCATCGATTATCGGCAACTAAATAGGTTGACTGTGAAGAATAAGTATCTACTTCTGAGGATCGACAACCTGTTTGATCAGTTTCTAGGGGCTTCAGTTTTTACGAATATTGATCTCTGTTCTACGTACAATCAGCTCAGAGTTAAGGAAGCTAATGTCTATAAGACTGCATTTAGGACTCGTTATGGGTATTACGAGTTCCTAGTTATGCCTTTTGGTTTGACGAATGCTCTGGCCGCATTCATGGATCTGATGAATTGGGTGTTTCAGCCATATCTGGATTAGTTCATCGTGGCCTTCATCGATGATATTCTAGTTTACTCTAAGACTGAGGATGAGCATGATGAACATCTTAGAGTAGTGCTTCAGATTCTTCGAGAAAAATAGTTCTACGCTAAGTTGAGCAAGTGTGAGTTTTGGTTGTGTGAAGTAACTTTTCTGGGGTACGTATTTCTACTGAGGGGATCTAAGTTGATCCTATGAAGATAAAGGCGGTGGCTGATTGGAAACAACCTAAGAACGTGTCTGAAATCCGTAATTTTCTGGGTATAGCGGGTTACTACCGGCATTTTGTTGAGGGATTCTCTTTGATTGCAGCACCTTTGACTAAGCTTCTATGCAAAGGTGCTCGTTTTGTTTGAACTGATGTGCAACAATCGAGCTTCGAAAAGCTTAAGTCTGTTCTGACTCAGGCTCTTATTTTGATACAACCTGAATTTGGTAAAGAGTTTGTGGTCTATAGTGATCCATCGCATATCGATCTGGGGTGTGTATTGATGCAAGATAGGAAGGTTGTGGCTTATGCGTCCCATCAGCTTAAGATATATGAGGGAAACTATCTGATGCAGGCTCTCGAGTTGGCTGTAGTAGTCTTTGCATTAAAAATCTAGAGGCACTATCTGTATGGGGAGAGGTGTATTATCTACACTGATAACAAGAGCTTCAAGTATGTCCTTACTCAGAAGGAGTTGAATCTTAGACAATACCGATGGATTGAACTGCTCAAAGATTATGACTGCACGATAGAGTATCATCTTGGTAAGGCTAATGTTGTGGCTGATACTCTCAGTCGTAGGGCGATGACTAATTTGAGGGCGATGTTCACTCGACTTAGTCTGTTTGATGATGGGAGCCTGTTAGTTGAGTTACAAGTTAAGCCAACTTGGATTAATCAAATTCGACATAAGCAGTTGGGTGATGAGCTCTGGGCTCACGGTTTCGTCAAATTGAGAGCAACAGTACTTCAAATTTTGGCTTGAATAATGATGGGGTACTATTCTTTCAAAGTCAGATTTGTGTGTTGAATAATTTGGATTTGAGGCAGTCGATTCTGAGGGAGGTGCATAGTAGCCCTTATGCTATGCATCCTGGTGGTAATAAAATGTATTGCGATCTTCGTGAGTTGTATTGGTGGCCAGGATTGAAGCGTGAACTTACTGATTTCATTGCTCGTTGTCTAACATGTCAAAAAGTTAAGGCTGAGCACCAATTGCCTTCGGGTTTGCTACAAGCCGTTAAGATTCCTTTGTAGAAGTGAGAACGAGTGACGATGGACTTCGTTAGTGGGTTGCCCTTGACACTCACTAAGAAGGATTCTATTTGGGTCATCGTGGATCGATTGACCAAGTCTACTTACTTTACTCTGGTTCGGACCGATTATTCTTTGCAAAAGTTAGTGAAGCTCTATGTCTCCGTGATAGTTAGACTGTATGGGGTTCCTGTGCCGATTATTTCTAATAGGGATCATTGCTTCACTTCACGATTTGGGAAAAAATTACATGAGGCATTGGGTTCGAGATTGGACTTTAGTACTGCATTCCATCTTCAGACCGATGGTCAATCTGAGAGGGTGATTCAGATACTGGAGGATATGCTTCGGAGTTGTGTGATTGATTTCCGATGTAGTTGGAAGGATTATCTGCCGCTAGTTAAGTTCGCCTACAATAACAGTTTCTAGTCTAGCATTCAGATGGCACCTTACGAGGCTTTTTTATGGTCGTAAGTGTCGTACTCTACTGTGTTGGACTGAGTTGGGTGAACGTCGAGTTTTGGGTTTTGAGTTGGTTTCTGAGACCGAAGATAAAGTTAGACTGATTTAGGATAGTCTAAAAGCAGCTTCTGATAGACAGAAATCTAATGTAGATCTGAAGAGGCGTGATATTGAGTACTCTGTGGGGGACTTCGTGTTTCTTAAGGCTTTTCTGTAAAAGAAAGTTCTGAGGCTCGGTCGTAAGGGTAAGTTAAGCCCTAATTTTATAGGGTTATATCAGATTCTGAATCCTGTGAGACAGGTCACTTATCAGTTAGAGCTACCTCCAGAGTTAAACCGTATCCACGTTGTCTTTCATGTTTCGATGTTGAGGCAGTACCATTCGGATCCATCTTATATTGTCTCTATTGAGGAAATCGAGGTTAGATGGACTTGACTTTTGAGGAGGAACCAGTTCAAATTTTGGATCGAGATGTTAAGGTTCTGAGAAAGAAGTCTATACCGTTGGTAAAGGTTCTATGGCGAAATCATAGCATTGAGGAGGCCACATGAGAATCTAAGGACTTGATGCGTCAGCAGTATCTCATTTGTCCTGATTAATTTATTTTTGTTTCTGTAAAATTTGACACAAAATATGTATCTGCTTCAGTGGTTAAGTGTTTTGGATGTGTGTGTGAGGTCTTGGGTTCAAGTCCCACTTCTGCCAAATTTTGTTATTTTTTATCCAAGTCTCACCTTTGTGGAGTGGCCTATATTAAATTGCTTGTAAATCCATATCAAAATGAGCTTGCTGGTTTGAGTGGTAAGGGGGTTGGTGTGTTGAAGGTCCTGTGTTAGAATCCCTGTGTGAGCGAGGGTATTTATTTTTGTTCGGTTGACTGATAGAATTTTGATTTAACTTAAATGCTGAAGTGGTTGAGATTGTGTAATTAGTGGGAAGTTGGGGAAATATTCAATTGAATTTTATTCTTATTTTTATTTTTATTTTCTTTTACCCAAAAATCCCTTTTCTTTTTAACGTTCCGTTTTCCCTCTTCTCCTCTGCTGGATTTTTGCTTCTCCTTCTCCTTCCTGATTATTCAAATCTACCTCCTTCCCGTACAATGTTTGACTATGTTTGTTGGGTAAGTTTTACGTTGTTACGATCTTATTATTTCGTGGCTAGTGTTCTAATATGGGGTTTTTGTGGTTACTCTTGGCTAGGGGAAGGTCAAGAAACAATTGGTACTCCTTCAGCGATTTGATCATTAAGGGTCTCTGTTCGTTGGTGGTAAGTTTTTGAACTCATTGGTTAATGTTGTAAGGCTGCGTATGTGGACTGGTTTCGGATTGAGTTTCGTAATTGTGTACTAAATTAGGGTTTTTAGATGTTGTTTCTTAGGTTTAGTGCTTTCGGGAGTGTTTGTGCATCAAATCGAAAAAAGGCGTGTACCTGAAACACAGAAAATGAAGTTTCAACAAAAGCTAAAATTGTCGACGCCACACGGGCCTGTGGAAGCCCGTGTGGATGGTTGTGTGCGAGACACGGCCTTATGATTGACGTAGGCGTGGCCGTGCGTAAGACACGACCATGTGGTGGCTTGAGTGTAGCAGTGTGGGCCACACGAGCTAGGCCAGGTTAGGCATGTGAGCCCACACAGGCATGTTACACGGGCATGTGGATTTTGGGCAAGGCTGTGTGGGCCACACGGGCAATGCCAATCTGGGCGTGTGGGCCCACATGTGTAAGCCACACGGGCATGTGGGCCATGTTTTTTGAAATTTATCCTAGGGTCGTATGGGTCGTTTCGATCAACTGTGGGCCTGTCGTAGGGTCGGTAAGGGCTAACCAAACATTAAAACTATGGATCTGATAGACTGATATTCTATTTTGAATATGTTAATATTATGCATGTCTGATTATTATGCTAGATGAATATTTGTTATCTGTATATGAGCATGTTTAATCTGTTATATCTGTATCTATTTTTTGCATCTATTTATAGGGGTGCGATTTTTATATGATGAGGAAGTGTTCTGAATGGCGTTCATTACCTATTTTCTAGCAGCTTGGCTGCACATTATCTGATTTATATCGTATTGGCACGATATGGTGTGTAGGGATGGGTGGGTGTTTTTAACCCCACATAGTGTGCTGGGATGAATGGAGATGGTGTGTAGAGGATAGGGGTAGGATTCTGTATGTTTTAACATGTACATCTGATTCTGATGACTGTATCTGAAAAGGGCATGTGCCCGAATCTGTATCTGACTGTTATGAGATTTTTGTATGTTTGCATGTTTAATTCTGTTGGGTTACACACTGAGTTTACGAAAATTCACATCTGGTTGTCTGTTCTGTCTAGGAAATCCACAGACTTAGGCGGATCGGTGTGGCGGAGACTCAGCTGTGGCCACTTGATCGTAAACTATTTTAATTTAATAATTTATGGTTTTTATATTAAATTTTAGACTATTTCAGAATTTTTGGTTTCTGGGACTCTTTGGACTGTATGGACTTTTAACCGTTGGTTTTTGGTTTTGGATTGTTTGTTAACTTGCATACTTCAGTAAAATGTTTTATGAAAACGACGGTTTTATACAAATAAAGTTTTTCTAAAAATACAAATTGGGATTCTAAAAGATAACGGTTTTACTAAACTTCCACTGTAAATAAGTTTTGGCAAAAAAAACAATTAATTAATGTTTTTTATTATGGTTATAAAGGATTTTGAGATAATAGACTGAAATGATTTAATGTAATAACTCCGTTTTCAAAACCCCTACCTTATGACACCTTCGGATTTAGCCATAACGTCTAGGCCGGGTTTGAGGTGTTACATGTCGCACCGACTCGAGTTTGACCTCAAAACCGGTGGAACATCTGTTCTCTACTTGAGAGCCCTCTTGTGTCCACCTTGGTGTCAACCTTTAAATAAGAGTGAAAGATTAAAAATATCGACCTTCTAGAAATAGAGAAAAAAATTACGTTAATTATATCAGAGAGCTCTTCAGTTTTCCCTACGATTATGGTCTTAATCTTATATATGGTATATATAAGGCATCATTTACGAGTATCCAAAACACTTGAACTCGTGACCGTATAACAACCGTCAACTGGTACTTAATTATACTCGAACCTGTGACCACATCACGACCACTTACTAAGACCTCTACCTAGACTTCGACATGTGACAATATCAAGCACTGCCACCCTGAAACCTAACTTCCATAGGATGAGTTTCTGAGGTAATGGTCCTATCCCTGCATGACATATGAAATGTATGTGTTCTGAGACACGTTATCACATCCCTGACCCCTCAAATCTACTTATAAACTTTTTCGGTTTCACTCTCAAAACTCTAAACCCTAGTTACTAAACAAAAAACCTTAACCTTAGAAAAACCCTAAAATAATCAACGGCCGATGAAATAGTGTGTATGTGAAAAGCACGTCTAGTTAGGTGCGCTTTTACACACACTCTCTCTAAAATCGGCCTATTTCTCTAAATTTTGCAAAAAAGAGGGGGCATATTTGGCCAATTAAAAAAACGACATATATTAACAATTTAGACATCAATTGTAACATCTCAAACTCAGCCTAGACGTTATGGCTGAATCCGGAAGTGTTACGAAGAAGGGTTTTGAAATTGATTTTACTTTGACAAAAACCTTGTAAGATTACTTGTTAAAAAGCATCTGAATTTTACAAAACATATTCGTTTACTTATTTATTGCAGAAACCGTCGTTAATTTTTTCTTTCGCCAAAACATAATTTGTAGCGAAAATCTTAAAAAAAATATTATATTTTGGAAATCCAGTTCGTATTTTCAGAAAAAACCTTTGTTTTTGTAAATTGTTTTAGTCAATCATTGCAGGATAGAAAACATCCAAAAACCAAAACCAAAGCCAATAGTTAAAAACCATACAGTCCAGAAAGTCCCAAAAATTACAAACTCTTAAATAAATTCAGAATTTAAGAATACCAAAAACTCAAAAGTAGTTTAAACTAGTGGTCACTGTTAAGCCATTGTCGCACTGACCCACCTATGTCCGCGGGTTACCTGGATAGAACAGACAAACAGAGGTGAGTTTTCGTAAACTCAGTGTGTAACCCAACAGAGATAGTCATGCAATTTACACAGAATTACATATGCAATCAGATACAAATTCGAACCTAAGTCCTTATCAGAAACAGATATCAGAATCAGATAACAGATCAGACGTATAGTATCCTACCCCCATCCTCTACACACCATTTCTGTCTATCCTATCACACCATGTGGGGTTAAAAATACCCACCCATCTCTACACACCATATAGTGTCGATACGACACATAACAAATAATATGCAGTCAAGCGGCCAGAATATAGGCGAAAGGTCACCGTACAGATCACTTTCTCCATATATATCATCCTCCCAATACAGATACAGAATACAGAATACAAATACAGAAGTATTAGAATAAACATGCTTAACATGCTCGCATACAAATAAATACATACTTAAACAGTACAGTCAGAGAAACATATTAGTATCCTACTCAGATCAGTCTACCAGAATACCAAATCACATGAAATAAGGTTTGGTTAGCCCTTACCGACCTTACGGTAAGCCCACAGTCGATCAGAACGACTCGTGCGACTCTAAGAAAAATTTTAAAATTTTTTACCCACATGCCTGTGTGGGCCCACATGCTCTTTGCATTGCCCGTGTGGCCCATACGGTCTGGCCCAAAACCCATACTCCCATATGGCATGCTCGTGTGACCCACACTGCCATACTCACACCGTCACACGATCGTGTCATGTGCACGACCACACCTTCATCAGTCACACAGGAGACGGCCAGCCACACGGCCGACCACAAGCCCGTGTGGCATCGACAAACCCAATTTTTCAATTTTTGCTAAACATCGTTTCTCGTGTTAAGAGTACACACCTAGTACAATTTTGATGCTACTGCAATCCTGAGCCCATTAGAACCTAAAGACAATATTCCAATGACCTATTAACAACCAATTTACGATTTTATTAACACAAAAATCGAGTAGCACAACCAAACTTACCACCAACGAAAGCAGCAACAAACACGGTTTAAGCCGTTGAAGCAAAATTCACTGATTCACCACCTTCTCCTACGAAAGAAAAATCCATAAAGATCAAAACTCCCACCCACACCACCACGCCAATTCTGAAAAGAAAGAGACAATCACATTAAAATTCAACAACTATCAATAAAGCCCTACTTATCTAAACTGAATGAGAAGCAATGATTCTACAGATGCAATGATGGGAATTCAATAGATGAAAAGCAAAATTTGAGAGAAAATAAAAGAAAGTGGAGAAGGAAAAATGGGAACGTTAGAATCAGAGGGAAAATTAAGAAGAGAGAGAGAAAAAGTAAAAATAAAATAAGATAATAAAAATAATATCTCAACTTCCCTCATTATCCCACTAACTAATCGGCCCACTATCTCACAACTTGATTCTCATTCAATAACTTCAAAGTTTCGGTTCCATCAAACCTCTATCACACAACTGAAGTAAAAATTATCACCCACACTCACGCAAAAATTCAAACACAGGACCTCCAACACACTAACTCCTTACCACTTGAACTAGCAGGCTCATTCTAATATGAGTTTACAAACAATATTACAAAAGCCTACCCAGCAGGGATAAGGCTAGGATAAAAAATAACAGAATTACCAAAAGTGAAACTTGAACCCAATACCTCACACACACCGAAAACACTTAACCACTAGAGCAAATACACATTTATGCCAAATTTCACAAAAGTGGACTTAAATTATTTAGGGTGTTACACAATCGAAGTGGAGAAAGATGAGAGGGGGCAGTGCTGAAGAAGGTTGGTTCACCCATTCTAAGGCCAAGAGCCAGAAATGAGTCCCTCTACTATGTTGATACTTGGGATATTTATAGGTAAGCGAGGGTTTCTACCCAATTATGTCACTTATTGGGCCTTGTGTGACCTAATGGAGGGTTCAACCATGTTCAAATTGCGGTAGCAATATATGTATAACAATAATATACCATAAGGTTAGTTGCACGTTTAGGGTTTAAGGTTACGTATCATTAATATAAAAATGTACATTATAATATCGTAGTTGTAAATACTATATAAGGTTATAGATCATTACTAATCTACCTTAATTATATAATGCTAATTGTATATACTATATATTTACCATAAAGTTAGTTAAATGTAAAGGTGAAATCGATTTGTTCCGATTGGGTTTTTAGGGCATTTTCAAGCGTCCAGTATAATTCGGTTTGGTTCTCGATTTTTTAAAGTTAAATTTTTTTTTTGAATTTTTAAACTTTTTTTCAAGAAATTTTAAATTATTTTCACTATTTTATAAAATATTTAATTTTATATAATTAAAATTAAAATTAATCATTTATGAAATAAAAAATAGAATTTGATTTGGTTTCAGGTTACCGCAATTTTTAAACTTGTATTCCATAAATTATCCAAATACATTGATTCAAATAATTGAGTTGATCAAATAATGAAAAAAATAATTGCATATTTAAAAAATTTGATTTTTATATCATTGTTTAGTTAGATTTAAGGATAAAAAAAAAAAAAGATTTAAGTGAATAATTGAAGAATATATTTTTATCTCATAAAAAAATTAAACATATTTAAAATTATTATATTTATTATTAATTAATAATTGTATTTAAAAAATTTATATTATTTTTATATATTATTTAGTAATTTATGTATATTATAATCAACCTTGAAATTCTAGCTTTGGGAGCCAAACTAGTCCTCCAAGGCTAAGATTTAAGCCATGGTAGAAGCAAAATAATGAATATTTTAGACTCGGATATTCATATCTATTCCAAACTCATAATGAATAGTAAATTTTGTTATACAAAATACGTTAGTAAATAAATATTAAATACAAGATCTGAATAAATAATATAAACAAATATTTATATTGATGTAAAAACATCATATCTAAACAAAATAAATTAAATAAATATTTATATTTATTTAAAACATTAGATCTGAAAATAATTAAATAAATAAGATCTTGAAAAATTAAAAATAAAAAAAAGTACTTGGAGAAATGTTGGTCATCTGTCTCCTAGGATACAGCAACAAAATTATCGCGGCAATAATACTTCTACAGTGATCAACGAACAAACCTTGCCTTCTTCTATCACTGAAACGTTTAAAAATTTAGAGAGAAAAAGAAAAGAATTTTGTTTGTGTCTCTATAGAATTTTGTAGTATTCTTTAGGCTTTTATACGCATTCAATATGGAGGAATTTTAGAAATTTCTATGTGTTAAAGATCATATTGCTGATGATCAGTAGGTAGTCAGTTAGTGTAGTTAGCAAGTCAGTTAGTCAAGCAATTGTACAGCTAAGAAGTTGTTGAGAGCAGTTGTTCAAAGCTCTCTCTCTATATATACATATTTGGTAATGTACTCAAGGTAAGATTAAATAAATTCAGAATTTACTTTTCCATTTCAAATACCTTTCTTCTCTTTTATAGTTCTATATTGTATGTCTTACCGGTCATTCTAACATGGTATCATTTGCCGGTTGATCTTGGCACCATGGCTACCTGAATTTCGCCGATTCTGATTCTGTCGATCCTAGCTCCGCCGTGTTTACTGGTGCTCGTGTTTTCCACTCGTTTCCTCGACATGACATCATCAAACTTGATGACGGAACCTACGCTTAATGGCAACAACAAGTCAGGTTAGTTGTTGATGGATATGATCTAATTGGTTTTTTAAATGGTACACTTCCTCCACCGTCTCGATACATCCAAACACCTGATGGTTCCTTAGCTCCGAATCCATCAGCCTCGGTCTTTAAACAACAAGATCACCTTCTAACCTCGTGGCTGCTCTCCATGATCAGTTTGTCCTTCCTACTGCCGTTCATTAATGCTCAATCAGCATGTGATGTTTGGAATATGGCGTCAAATTTGTTCGTAGCTGACATTGGTGCGAAACAATCACAGATCCGTTATGAGCTACATTGTTAAAAAAAGGAGACCTCTCTATCAAGGTGTATGTAGCCCGAGTCAAGAACCTGTGTTCATTGTTAGAGACTTTTGGTTCTCGAATATCGAAAGTGGAGAAAATAAAAATCATGTTGGCTGGACTACCACCGGAGTTCGAGGCCGTTGTCTCCTCCGCCTCTTTATCAACTGCTCCCGTGGCCTTCCAACACCTGGTTGATGCTCTTATCGAATGTGAGTCTCGACATGCTCGTGCAGTTCAGGAGATCCCTCTTTATGCCAATCTTGTTGAGAGCATGCCGTCGCAAATAGTGGAGGGCTATGTTCGTGGTAGCCGGTCGTCACCTCGTGGTCGCGGACTCAGCTTCCATGCGAGGATGTAGTGTCAGACCTACAATAGGTTCGGTCGTGTGGCATAAAAGTTCTATTATCGGTACCACCGAGACTCAAATGCGCCATCAATAGTGGCACCGATCATGCATCAACCCAATCAACCAGCTGCTGTCGCACATGGCTACGTACCTGCTTCGGATCTGACGACTTCGTATAGCGTTGGAGTGGCTGCGCGTAGCTTGGATGTATCTGTGCCGTTTGTTGAAGGTCAAGGATGGTTTCATCAACCTAAAAGCCCTAGAATTAGCTATGATGGTCAAAATAAGGTAACTGGTCAAAATTATGTTATGATGGCAGGCTATTTTGATGGCATAGATAGGTATGTTGCACGTAAACTAAATGTGGCTACTGGTCCTAGTGTTTTGAATTTGGCTAGGCAAAGTATTGGGCATCATGTTGTTAGGCCATGTAATAGTGGTAGGCCAAGCACTTATGGGGTGCTTCATAGTAGGTCGATTACTCCATTTATGGCAAATGGGCCATCATCAAATCATGTGCAAGTTGGGCCTTCTAATCTAGGTTTAGGGCCAAATACTAGGCCAAAGGATGGTGTCTCGATACCTTGGTCTACCAAACTACGTGCCCGTGTTTACTCTGGGTTTGATCCGTGTATTGGACTCCCTCGGGTTGGTGACTTACATGCCTCCGATTATTCTGATTCATCTGGGTCTCATGTTAATACCACTCATTTTGAGTCCAATGTTAGGGGTACTGATTCATACATTCCCATGCCTGTTGGGTCGGCATCGTGGTACCCTGACTCGAGGGCAAGTCATCATGTTTGTCGTGATGCTTGGCACTGCAGGATGTCACATCGTATTTAGATACGTCTTCTCTTTTAGTGGGGGATGGGAATCCTGCTCGGATTTCTTCAATCGGTAATGGTGTTTTACCCACTTCGTCTAAGTCGTTACATTTGTCTAATATTCTGTGTGTGCCTAGTATACGGAAGAACCTCTTGTCAATATCTCAATTTGCTAATGATAATGCTGTGTTTTTTGAGTTTCATCCAACATATTGTGTTGTCAAGGATATCATGACCCTGGAAACCTTGCTGACGGGCCACATTCGTGACGGTCTGTATGAATTTCCAGTGCCGGTGGTGCCTACTACGTCTACTAAAATTTCGTTTACTGCTCATACGAAGGTTCAAAATAAAACTAAAGATTCTTCCGGGTTTACTTTGTGGCATAGCCGTCTTGGTCACCCTTCTACTTCTGTAGTCAAGAATGTTGTAGAAAAATATAATGTTATTTTCGATAAATACTATCTTGATGGTGTATTTACTTCTGGTCAAAAAGGGAGATCGCATAAATTGCCTTTCTCAATGTCGACAACTGAATATCAACTGTTTGAATTGATAGTTTGTGATTTGTGGGGACCCGAGTCCGTTGCATGTGATAATAAGTGGTATTATATTTTGTTTATTGACATGTGCACTAGATTCACATGGATTTATCTTCTTCGTCAAAAGTCTCAGGCAATAGGCTGTTTTGTGCAGTTTCAACAACTAGTTAAGACGCAGTTTGGCAAGTGTATTAAACAACTTCAGAGTGATTAGAGTGGAGAGTATCGGGCCTTCACATCTGTTTTAGCGTCTCAAGGGATCTTTCATCGATTGACCTGTCCTTATACTACAGAACAAAATGCCGTGGTTGAGCATAAACCTCGTCACATTGTTGAAATGGGAATCACACTGCTAGCTCAAGCGAACCTCTCCATGGAGTACTGGGGGTATGCATTTTGTTACGCGGTTTATCTTATTAATCGCCTCCCTACTACGATTTTAAACGGACAGTCTCTGTTTTGAGTTCTTTATGGATACGATCCCACCTATGATTACTTATGAGTATTTGGTTACTGTTGCTTTCTATACTTAAGTCTGTTTGTGATACACAAGTTGGAATTTCGCTCTCAACCTTCTATTTTTTGGGGGTACAGTGCATAACACAAGGGCTATCAGTGCCTTTTACCAAATGGTAAGATTATTGTTTCACGACATGTTGTGTTTGATGAACTGAGGTTTCAGTCCTCTGAACACATTTCAAATGGATCTGTACTGGAGTTTGGAAAATCTATTTCAACGGCTCTTTCTCTCGTTTAGGAAGTCTCGTCTCGGCCAGTTCAGTTCTCTGTAGCTCCACCTTCTCTGTTGTCTACTTCACCGGCCGTCGATTTCGCACCATCTTCATTAGATACACCTCCAGACGATTCTAATACTGTTCGTGAATCACATCCAATTTATCATTTGGTTGGTGATAATCTCGGTTCCACAAGACCTCCTAAAGGTGTTCCTTCGTTGCCTAATGAGTCGACCGGCACGTTGCCTATGACCAACAAGCACCCAATGGTGATCAGGGCTAAGGCGGGAATTTTCAAACCCAAAGCTATGACAGTTGAAGCTGTGGAACCGTCCACGATTGAGGAAGCATTGTCTACTGAAGAATGGCGAGAGGCAGCACAAGCTGAATATGATGCTCTCCTTCGTAGCTTTACTTGGGAACTTGTTCCCCTACCACTCAACTGCAAGATGATAGGGTGCAAGTGGTTGTTCAAAATCAAGAGAAATCCCGATAGTACTATTGCTCGAAGAAAGGCCCGGTTAGTAGCTAAACGTTGTTCTCAAGTTCTTGGATGTGACTTCAAGGAAACTTTTAGTCTAGTGGTGAAACCTGCAACTATTCGAGTTATTTTCTCCATTGATGTGTCCAGAGGGTGGTCACTTAGCCAGGTAGATGTAAATAATGCCTTTTTAAATGGAGAGCTTGATACAGAAGTGTTTATGCAACAACCTCCGGGGTATGTTAAACATGATTTGAATGGAAAACCATTTGTGTGCCGTCTGAAGAAAGCTTTATATCGCCTACGTCAGGCCTCTCGTGCATGGTTTGAAAGGCTAAAGCAATTTCTAGTATCTATTAGTTTCGTCATGTCGAAATTTGATACGTCATTATTTGTTAGGATCAACTCTGGTTCCATTCTCTCTGTTCTAGTGTACGTAGATGATATTGTCATCACTGGAAGCCTATCCACCACCATAGAGTGGTTTGTTTAGCTGTTCAATGATGAGTTTTCACTTAAGGATATGGGTGAGCTTCACTATTTTCTCGGGATCGAGGTCTCTCGCTCGACCACAGGGTGTCTCTATTTATGTCAGACAAAGTATATACGGGATATTCTTGACCGAGCCTTAATGACCAATGCTAAAAGTGTCCACACTCCAATGGTTAGTTCATCCATCATATCCAAGGATGATGGTACCCGTTTAAAAGATCCGACTGAATATAGGAGTCTTGCTGGAGCACTACAGTACGTGGTACTTATTAGACCTGATATTGCTTATGCTGTGAACCGGGTATGTCAGTTTATGCATAGTCCTACCACTGTGCACATGGTAGCACTAAAACGCATTCTGCGATATTTGAATGGAACCCTTGATTTTGGGGTTGTGATTCCAACGTCTACTCGACCATCTTTGGTTGCATATGCCGACGCCAACTGGGGGTTAGATTTTGATAACCGTCGGTCCACTTTGGGATATTGTGTTAACTTTGGCTCAGTTTCTGTGTCATGGTGTTCTAAGAAATAGCAAGTGGTGTCTCGGTCCACGGCTGAGGCAGAGTACAGAAGTCTTGCTGCAGCCACCAGTGAGGTTACCTGGTTACTTTCACTACTTCAAGAACTACAAGTTGAGTCGGCTGATACTCCCAATGTGTGGTGTGATAGCTCTAGTGCCGTTGTCGTTGCAGCCAACCCTGTCTTACACTCGAAGTTCAAGCACGTTGAGCTAGACCTATTCTTTTCAAAAAGTTACGGATGGGTCTATTGTGGTTGGTGAGGTTCCGGCATGTGACCAAGTTGCGGATGTTCTCACTAAGCCTCTTTCAATGACGTCTTTTGTGCGGTTTAGAAATTTTCTTCAGATCTTACCCGTTAAGAAGATGGGTGAATGTTAAATATCATATTGCTCATGATCAGTAGGTAGTCAGTTAGTGTAGTTAGCAAGTCACTTAGTTAAGCAGTTGTACAACTAAGAAGTTGTTGAGAGCAGTTGTTCAAAGCACTCTCTATATATATACATATATGGTAATGTACTCAAGGTAAGATTGAATAAATTTAGAATTTACTTTTCCATTTCAAATACCTTTCTTCTCTTTTATAGTTCTATATTCTATGTGTTACCGGTCATTCTAACACTATGAATAAATATGAAAATCTGTATCAAATGAGCCTTAAAATATAAATGAATTTGAATAAAATCAAATCAAAATGAGATATCTGTCCTTTTAAAACAAATTTTGTAAGTTTAAGAGGTCGTGTTGCCCAAATCATGCAAGTGCACCCACCAACCCCAATGGATTTGAATTTGCATATATATACAAGTTCCATACTTGATTCACAATCAATGTGGGACTAATGTTTTTCATTTTCCTCAACATAATTTACAAGTAGCTTACTTTAAGTATCAAATTTGAGCATATGATATCCCGTTATAAATATTTTATGGGGTAGAACATAAAATAATAATTTTATAATTTAAAATTCCTTATTTATCAATAAAAAAATATGTGTCAAAGTTTTCAAAAATCATATTTTTTCAACAAATTTAAATTTAAATAAAATAATTAAATTCAGGATCTAAATTATCATCCTAATAATGCAGAATCTCAAACAATTATTTAAGGCATTGGAGTTGAATGATAATGACAGCTAAACCTTGAAAATGGAGAATGGAACCGCCTACTTTCCTAGAAAATGAAGGCAGAAAATTGCAAATTTGGTGGTCTATTCATTCATGCACTTGCACTGCACTGCACAGCACAAAACAGAAAACAATGTGCTCATTAATCTAGATATTATAAACAAAATAAATTATTTAATTAACTAAGATGTGTCTAATTCAACAATATTTTAATAAAAATAATTTTTTTATTACTTTTGATATCTCCAATTATCACCTCAATATAAACATACAAAACATAATATTTTGATAATTAATAGAAAAGCCGAAAATCACCATTCAACTAACCTACATATGGGTGATGGCTTCAACCGTGTTGAGAGATTAGGTTTTTCTTCAATTTTCTTTCTTTGGTATTCATAAGAATGGTACAAACATTCCAAGATGTTTAGGTGAAAATTGGAGGAAAATCATACATTTTTTTGGGACTAACCAATCTTTTAGTGTTTTTTAACAGGTTATATCCAAAATTATAAATTTGATCTAATTATTTGTACCGACGTAGAGGGACTAATCCAATCAGATAGTGACACATCATCACTTAGTAGTAAAAATAGATTACCTTTTTAACATAATGATTAGTTTACTCTTTAATCTAACGTATAAGATTAATATGCTCATTTTTTGAGTAGAAGGGACAAACTGTAATTTAACTCCTAATACAAAAACCTTCAAAATACTTTTACCTAGATGAAACCTGACAATAAATAGAATGTCAATTCTACTAAATTTTGAATAAAATATTTTTGTTACTTCGGCAAGTCCAATCCAATTCAATTCAAATTAAATAAATATAAATATTTTCATTTAAATTTGATTGTAAATATAAATATTATTTATAACATTATTCAATTTTGAGTGAAAATAAGAAATGGTAAACTACACTATTCATCACTAAATTATGGGTAAATTTTTATTTTAAAAAAGGGTAAACTACACTATTCATTACTAAATTATAGGTAAGTTTTTGTTTTGGTCTCTTAACTAAAAAAAGTTACAACTGGATTACTGAACTATTCAAAGTTTTAATTTAAGCCACTGAACTGTTAAATTTTTGTTTTTAAAAGTTCTATCAGTAAGCTCCAAGTAATGATTCGACGATAAATATAATGGATTAATACTCATCGACAAGTAGAAGAACATACTTTAGATCCAAGTTGATCTGACAATTAATGACGGAGTTGGAAAAAAAAGTTGTTTGAATCTTGGTTCGTAGATTTGTGACATCTAAAGTTGTTTCATAAAAAAAAAAAGTGAACTAAAAAAGAGAAGGGGGAAGAGAGCTTTCGATTGATGTAGGTAATGTGAATAGAGAATATCATATAACATCGATTTTAAAAACTCAATAACTTAAATAAAAATTTTTGTATAGTTAAATAAATTGTAACATGTTTTTGTTAAATAAACTCAAAATTTAGTGACTAAGTTCATAAGAAATCATTTTGAAATGGGATTGCGATTGGGGCTGGCCAGACCCATGTGCAGGTATTGAAGAGGGATTTTTTTCATTTCCAGTTTTGACAATTTTGATATTGTTGGGCCTAGTCTAGGCCTGTTTCCCTAAATTCTAATGATATATATGCTTCCACATTCTACAAAATAGTTAAATTTTAATTCCAAATAATATGATAAATCAAAATTAATTTATGTGACAAAATTGGAATCTTGTAAATGATTAACACTTTATTTATTATTGACTTAAATTTTGATTTTAAAGCATTTTGAGTTTAAAGAAAAAAAAATGATAAATAAGTAGCTTTTCAAATCATCCCTTGATTTTAAATTGAAATTTTAATCCGAACTAAAAAAGTAAAAAAAAATTAGCTTTTGGAAAATTATTTTTTCATGAAGCTATATTTTAATCTCCCATTAAATCTTCCATTTTACAACATCATATCTAAAATTATCATTTTATCTTTTCAAAAGCACATTTTTATTAGTAATGGTAAACATTATCAAATTTTCTAACGCACTTTTTAAAAATTCTTTTTCACATAACTTTTCAAAAACATTTTTTAATCTCAACGGTAAACTAGTCCCAACTCAAATATTCAACGATAAAAGAGTTTTAAAAAAATTGTAAAAAAAAGAAGAAGAAAGAAACATAGGCTTAATTATATCTTAATTTTTTATTCCTCAAACTTTTGAAATTTAATAATTCTAGTTTTAATTTCAAAAAGTTTAGTCAATGATTTAAAAATCAAAGTAGAATGCCCCATTTTCAAATTTAACATAAATCTACTAAGAATGATATTATTTTAATTTTAATTTTTATATCAAACAAGTAAAAAGATTAAATTTTAAAATTTTAAAAATGTGTAATAAATGATGACAAAATTAAACCAACATTAAACTTTTGAGTTAAACCAAAAAACCTTTTTATATTTATTTTATTAATATTTTTAATTACAGTTCAATTAATTAGAGTTTTAAATTCATATTAGGTTCCAATTATTATTATTTTAGATTTATCATCACTTAATTATTATTATTATAATTATATATTAACACTAGATACATTAATAAAATATTTTTATTCAATTAGTAACCGTAGCGACGTAAAAATTTTACTTTCGGTCGCTAATTGTGGCGATTTAGTGAAAACTTCAAAACTGAAGTTTGATTTTATTTAAAAAGGGAGTCGCCACCGATCTTTTTTTCTAGGTGTGATCGGACACCTAATAAATCATCTTTTTAGAAAAGAAAACTTATTCATGAACAAAAATGAAGGCTAAATTTGGGTCTACGCGAAAATCTAGAGAAAAATAAGGTTCGGGAGTCGATTACGCCCGAGGAAGGTATTAGCACCCTCGCGACGCCCAAAATTGGTATCTTGTTAAACACGTGTTGTCTTGATTTTCAAAAATACGAATTCAAATTGATATTTAACCGTGATCCGATTGAAAAATGAGAATTTTTAGTTTTTTTTTATTATTTTTTGAGAAGGACATACCATTTTTACACGAGTCGATTGATGTTCACCCAACATAGCGATGAAATCAATGACTTAATGTTAAATCGGTATGTTACCTTGCTTATTGAAATTGATTTAAAACATGAATAAGAATATTATTTTTATTTAAAACAATAGAAACTTATAACAATGTTGTAATAAAATGAAATTTACGAATATATGAAGCAGATAATAAAATAAAGTATTCACGATGCATTTGATATTAAACATGATAATAATAATAATAATGTAAACATAAAAATGGTAATGAACGTATATATAGGAATATATAATACGAGATTAAAAAGTATATACAATATGTATTGAAAGCAGAAATAATAAAAATAACCAATGATAATGATAATATAATAATATATAAATATATGTATGTATTAAAGTATATAATAATAAAATAAAAAGTATATACATAGCATTAAAATATATACATGACATGAATAAAGATGTAATATTAAAAAGATACATATACATAATAATAGGTATGAAAAGTGCATACATAATACTACTAAACGTATATATACATAATATATAAAAATGAATATACACAATACATATTAGAAATACTAATAACATAAAAATATTTTAATAATACTACTTAAATATGTACATCAAAATAAATACATGATAATATTGAAAGTATACGTATATACATATTAGGAATAATAATAACATTATAAAACAATGATTAATAAGTTGCATAAACATATACCTATATATACTACGGATATATACATACCTAATAAACATATACTAATAATAATAACAATAAAGATATATATATATACCAAATAACACATTATAGTAATAAATGACAATAGTGAAGATAATAGGTATAGATACAATGATATATATATAAGTAATATTATATATAAAAAAATATATATATACACGTATAATAAGATATGAATATTAATATTAATAATAAACATGTACATAAGATAATCAAAATACGTACATAGAATAGTATAGGAAATATATACGTAGAAAGCGTTGAAAATATGTACATAATACAATTATAAAAATATATATACATATATATGATAAAGAATTAAAAAAAGTGTATACATAGTATATATACTAGGGATAATAATAATAGTAAAAACAACCATTAACAATGTTACATAAATAGACATATAGTAGTAGTATATACATAATATAACATTAAAATATTTATATAGTACACACATATTAGAAATAATAATAATGTTAAAGAAACCACTATTAATGAATTTTTCATAAACATACATATGTATTAAGAATAATAATATGATAAGCATGTACACAATATATATACATAATATATATATAAAAAATTTAATAATACTATGTAATATATATATATAAGTATTAGGTGGAAATAATATTATGCTAATAAATATAATAGTAATAAAATATAATAATATACTTAATATTAAAGTTAAAATAAAATAATGAAAAACGGTTAAAAAAAGGATAAAATTGAATTAAAAATGAAGTTTTAGGGCGAATTTAAAAGAAATAAAGGAAAAAAGATTAAAATGCAACACGCGCGTAACTTAGGAGGACTAAAACAGCAAATATTCATTTCTATCAAAACGTGGCGTATGTACGGAGACTGAATTAAAAACTGCAAAAAATTATGGGGCCAAATTGAAAATTCATAGAAACTTAATTACGAAGTATCAGAAAAGCGAAAGGGATAAAAGCGCAATTAGCCCTTCCGTTTAAAAACGCGCGGATCCTAGGCCGGAGTGGGTCGGATCGGGTCGGGCTATGGCAAAACGACGTCTTTTTGGGGTAAAAGGGCAGCCCCTAAAACGACGTCATTTTGTGAGGCTATAAAAGGCCAATTTTTTTTTAAAAATTTCATTTGCAGCAGAAAGAGAGAAAAAAAAGAGAGAGAGCTGGGGGGCGATTTCCGGTGGGAAATTCGGTCTCGTCCCGACCGCCGTCCACCGTCGTCGGCGTCGGCCACCGTACACGGTGGCCGAAAAATCGAAAGGTATGATTTTTTTCCTTTTTTTTATTTTTTTATGTGTTATAATATATATATGTGAGAAAATAGACACCAAAACGAAAACTAAAAATAAAATTAAAATCACCTTCGATTTTTATACTTTCGGTTCTTCAATCTCTGATATTGGGTTGATTTGATGCTATTCTCTTACTTGGATATTGATATAATTGCTATTTATGCTCAAAAGTTGAATGTATTTTTTATTTTTTGCTTGAACTGCCGAAAAAAAAGCCCCTTTTACATTTGTTTTGTTGGTTTTTATAGCCTTTACAAAATTTTTATTTCTACTTTCTGTCCTTTCACTTTGATGGTTGCAGGTGCAGAGGCGGTGGAGGTGACCCGAGTTGGTGGCCGGTGCTGCAGTGGCGGTGGAGCAGTTGTGTCAGAGGCAAGTGGGGAGAATGGTTGCGGCGCCGCTTTAGGGGCTAGGGTTAGGGTTAGGTATTTTTTGTTTCTGATTTATGTAATGGGTCTTGGGTTGGGTTTAGTTATTGGGTTTGTTGTTAGTTGGGCTAATGGGTGTTGGGTTTAATGGTTGTTGGGTAGGTTTAGCTTTGGGTTAGTGGGTTTAATTTAGGGTTTATTTTTGTAAAAGGCCCGGGCTAATTTGGGCTTCTATAGCTGCCCCTCTTTACTCGTTGTCGTGTACTGGGAATAGAGCAAAGACTTTGAAGGAAGACCAAATTTGTCTGGTCTCGCTGGGTCTTGACTTGCTTTGGCGCTCCTCTTTTTCCAAGTAGTCTCATTCTAATCCACCGCATCTTGTAGCTTTGGTTCAATCCATCGCGACTTCAAAGCTTCGACTTGTAGCTTTCCATCTGATGCCATGTAACTTCAAGGATATGAGATTTATGGCTTTGATCTTCTTCGCTGCATCTTTAAGAAGATAAGGTTTGCAACTTCAATGTGCTCTTCTATCGCTTTAGTGTGATAAGGTTTGTGGTCTTTTCTTCTGCGACTTCAGAAAGGCAAGATCTGATATCCTCGATCAGCTCCACTGCCTCTTCAGGGAGACAAAATCTGGTGTCTTCAATCAGCTCCAATCTTTATTCTTTACTCGGCATGTGATCCTGAGCTCAACTCATTTCTCGCAATATGAATTGACTCTCTAAAAACAGACATTAAAAACAGAAATTGAAAATAGCTCAGCACGTGAGCCAAGGCTCAACTCTCCTCTCGCAATATGAGTTGATTTTTGAAACTTAATTTGAAAAGCAGATTTTGAAAATACCTCGACATGTGAACTCAAGGTTCAACTCACCTCTCGCAATATGAGTTGATTTTTTTGAAAAATATAAATTGAAAAAACGAAATTTTGAAAATACCTCGCAATTGGCCCGAGGCTCAACTCATCTCTCGCAATATGAGTTGATTTTTTTGAAAAATAGACATTGAAAATACCTCAGCGTGTCTCAAGACTCAACTCGCTTCTCGCAATACGAGTTGATTTTTTTGACAAATAGAAATTGAAATTACCTCACCGTGTCCTGAGGTTCAAATCACCTCTCGCAATATGAGTTGATTTTTTGAAACAAAAATTGAACATACCTCAGCGTGCCTCGAGGCTCAACTCGCTTCTCACAATACGAGTTGATTTTTTGACAAACAGAAATTGAAATTACCTCAGCGTGTCTTGAGGTTCAACTCACCTCTCGCAATATGAGTTGATTTTTTTGAAACAAAAATAAAAATATCAGAATACCAAAACAAATCATCTGGTGGAACTCGAGTGTCTTTACCTTGATCCAGCATATACTATCATTCAAAATTTCTTGCTCTGCTGGAGTACCTGTATATGTCATGCATGATGTTATCATGATATGCACATGTTGGTCTTAAATGCCTTTATGCCTACATGATCATGCTATGCGCCTTGGGCTTGTTTGTCATATGTCCCTTTCCGTCATGATTTTTGATGATCTGCGTTCATTGCTTTGACTCTTGACTTTCTCTTCAGGCCTTGTACCCGTCCTCAAGCTTCACGAATAATCTGCGTTTCTCAGATATTACGCTTTTGCCCCTGGTTGAGCTTTGTCCTTACTTTGAGACTCTTGTACTTATCGAATTCTTATCCGGGTAATGCTTAACATTTCTTTTGTTTAGAGTATGTCATTTCACTATTTATCATGTAAATAAATGATATAATGAGATGCATGAAAATGGTCAGGTAGGGACAAAAGGAATACCTCACATTTATTTGTTTTAAATGTAGCAAACAAAGAAAGTTAACCAAGGATAGTGAAAAAAATGTCATAAAGAGAAAAGGGATCGCATTCAAACGGATACAAATGCTCTAGGTATTCAACGCATGAACTCTTCCACGTTTCTTAATCAAGAATCTTTTCAAGCATGGTTTCTTGTGTAGAAGATTTCGAGCTTTCAGAAATGCTTCAAATACTGTAGTCTCTCTGTTTGACCCACCGTTTAAAACGCCTTGCTTTTTAAGCCAATGCTTGCTTAATTAGAACGCCCTTTCGGGTTTTCATCCTAATCTTTTGTGTTAATCAAGACGCCCTTTTCGGGTTTTCACCTTGATCTCTTTTTTTTTCCAGGCATAATATTTCTTCACAGCATCTGAATTCACTGGATTAGGTGACTCCTTCCCATCCATCTCAGTGAGAATCAAAGCTTCACCTGAGAATGCCTTCTTTACGGCGTATGGTCCTTCCCAATTTGATGCCCATTTTCCTCGCGGGTCTTTTTGTATTGGGAGAATCTTTCTCAGCACGAGTTCTCCTTTATAGAATTCTCTTGGCCGTACTTTCTTGTCATGGGCCATGATCATTCTCTTCTGGTACATCTGTCCGTGACAAATTGCCTTTAGGCGTTTTTCCTCGATGAGGTTTAGCTGGTCATATCGAGCTCGAACCCATTCTGCTTCCTCTAGTTTCGACTCCATTAAGACTCGATCTCAACTTCGATAGGTAGCACAGCTTCCATTCCATAGACCAGAGAGAAAGGAGTTGCCCCCGTAGATGTCCGCACAGATGTGCGATATGCATACAAAGCAAATGGTAACTTCCCGTGCCAGTCTTTATATGTCTCGGTCATTTTCCCAATAATCTTCTTAATATTCTTGTTGGCGCTTCATGACTCCGTTCATTTTTTAGGCGATAGGGTGATGAGTTATGATACTTTATTTGAAATTGTTCACATACTTCTTTCGTCATCTTATTGTTCAGGTTCAAGGCGTTATCTGAAATGATTCTTTCAGGTAAACCATATCGACAAATGATTTCGTTTTTCAAAAACCTGCAAACTGTCGTCTTCGTCACATTGGCAAACGAAGCAGCTTCTATCCATTTTGTGAAGTAATCAATAACCACAAAAATAAACCGGTTTCCATTAGAAGCTTTTGGGGAAATTGGCCCTATAACATCCATGCCCCACATAGAAAAAGGCCACAGAGAAGTCATGACATGAAGGGGCGAAAGGGCTACATGAATCTTATCGCCATAAATTTGAAATTTGTGGCATTTTCTTGCATAACTAATGCAGTCACTTTCCATCGTCAGCTAGTAATAACCAAGTCTCATAACCTTCTTAGCCATAGTGAAACCATTAGCGTGTGTCCCACAGATTCCCTCATGGATATCTTCAAGTATTTTTTTGGCTTCAATAGCATCTACACATCTCAAGAGCACCTGATCTTTTCCTCTTTTGTACAAGATGTCCCCATCAAGAACAAATCCCGCTGCCATTCTTCTGATTGTTCTTTTGTCGTTCTCATTTGCTTGTTCGGGATACCTTTTATTCTTGATATATTCTAAGACATCATGGAACCATGGCCGTCCATCTGGCTCTTTTTCAATGTTGAAACAATGTGCAAGGACTTCATATATGCTCATTTGAAGAGGCATTATTTCTGTTTCTCTGTTTGCTTTGAACATTGAAGCTAAAGTGGCCAGGGCATCAGCCAATTGGTTTTCTTCTCGTGGGAAGTAATTAAAATTTATTTCTTTGAATTCTTTAATCAGTCTTGCCACTAGATCGCTGTATTTGACTAATTTTGAATCTCTCACTTCCCAATCTCCCCGGATTTGGTATATCACCAATGCTGAGTCTCCATATACTTCTAAAGTTTCGATGTTTCGTTCAATTGCTGCACGAAGTCCCATGATACAAGCCTCATATTCTGCTATGTTATTGGTACAGAAGAAGTTTAATCTGGCAGTGAATGGATAATGGTTCCCTTCTGGCGATACTAAGACTGCTCCAATCCCATGCCCCAATGCATTCGATACCCCATCAAAACTCATCTTCCATGACCTCTCTTTTGATGACTCGCACTCTTTTTCTGTAATGCATATTAAGTCTTTATTTGGAAAATCGAACCTCAAGAGCTCATATTCCTCCGTTGTTCGAGCTGCTAAGAAGTCAGCTATTGCGCTTCCTTTTATCGATTTTTGGCTCACATAGATAATGTCGTATTCTGATAGCAGGATCTGCCATCGTGCCATTCTTTCTGAGAGTGCAGGTGATTCCATCACGTACTTTATTGGGTCCAGCTTTGAAATTAACCATGTCATATGATATAACATGTATTGCCTGAGTCTCCGAGCTACCCAAACCAGAGCGCAACCGTATTTTTCAATGGACGAATACTTTGCCTCATATTCAGTGAACTTTTTGCTGAGGTAGTAGATCGCCTTTTCTTTCTTTCCTGACTCGTCATGTTGCCCCAATACGTAACCCATTGAATTTTCAAACACAGTTAAATACAATATCAATGGTCTTCCTGGAATTGGCGGTACTAGCACTGGAGGACTAGACAAATATTGTTTTATCTTATCAAATGCCACCTGGTATTCCTCATTCCATTCTCCCGGGTTATGTTTTCGAAGAAGCCAAAAGATTGGATCACACTGGCTGGTAAGTTGAGCAATGAACCGAGTGATGTAGTTCAACCTCCCTAAAAATCCTCTAACTTCTTTTTGCATGCGCGGAGGTGGTAACTCTTGAATGGCTTTTATTTTATCTGGATCAACTTCAATGCCTCTTTCGCTGACGATAAAACCTAGCAATTTTCCCGAGGTAGCCCCAAACTTACATTTGGCCGGATTGAGCTTCAGCTGGAACTTTCTCAGTCTGTCGAACAGCTTCTTCAGGTTTACTACATGCTCTTCTTCCCCTCTGGATTTAGCAATCATATCGTCAACGTAGACCTCTATTTCTTTATGCATCATGTCATAGAATAATGTCACCATAGCCCTCTGATATGTTGCCCCAGCATTCTTCAATCCGAACAGCATTACCTTGTAGCAGAATGTTCCCCATATTGTTATGAAAGTAGTTTTTTCCATATCCTCAGGGGCCATCTTGATCTGGTTATAACCCGAGAATCCATCCATGAACGAAAACAATGAATGCTTGGCTGTGTTATCCACCAATGTATCGATGTGTGGCAAAGGAAAATTATCTTTAGGACTTACTCGAATTAGGTCACGATAATCCATGCACATTCATACTTTGCCGTCTTTCTTTGATACCGGGACTATATTAGCCACCCACTCTGAATATTTGGAAGCTTGTAGGAAGCCAGCATCAAATTGCGTCTTGACTTCCTCTTTTATTTTCAACAACATCTCAAGTCTCATCCGTCTTAGCTTTTGTTGAATGGGTTTGCATTCTGGCTTTAATGGGAGCTTATGGACCACTACATCTTCATCCAATCCTGGCATGTCCTGATATGACCATGCGAATACATCTTTGTACTCACAGAGCAAAGCAATCAAATTATGCCTGGTGCCCCCTGAAATAGAGGTGTCAATCTTCACTTCTTGCTTCCTTTCTTCCGTTCCCAGATTTATTGTTTCAACAGATTCTTGATGAGGCAAAATCTGTTTATCCTCTTGTTCCACCATTTTTAGCAAGTCAGGAGACGAGACATAGTCTTCAGCATTTTCTTCGGCTTCGAATTCTCTTAAACAAACAGCCTTCTCAAAATCGATTTCAGGACTCGTAACGGGTTCGTTCATGCCATTGATATCTGAGCACCTGAAAGTTAAATGGAAAAGGAAACTATAGAGGGGCATCCAAGTATTAGAACCAAGACGAAATGTTATGGCATGGCATGAGGCAGATGTAAGGATAGGCTATCAAATGAGAAAATGATTATGAAATTAGTGATAATGCGAAAGATCGTGACAAAATACATCTTCATTGATATTCATTTGAATGATAAAGAGCGAATGCAAGCTCTTACAATTATATCTAAGGATACAATAGAGGGTTAACGTTTGAGCATTACTCTGAAGACTTATAAACTACAAGAAGGTCCACAGCAGTCCAATTATTCAAAACGAATCCAGGAGGACAAGAGCGTATCGTTGAAACATCCTTAATTGCATCACTTCCTTTGTCAATGACATTTATACTGACGTTCTGAAGACCCCTTTCAATTAATATCAGCGTGCTTCGCGGATTATCTTGTCCGGGGTATATCATTCCTGCAGATGTAAATGTTTTTGACAAAGGAGGGTACGTTATGGGCTCCCATTCTATTTCTCGGCCTAAGGTTCTTGCGATCCTTCTTTCCTAATCTTTCTTCTATTGTTTCCTTCTTTGATGCATGTCCGGCTGAAAACCTAAACCGTATTAGGCCTTGTGGTGCACTCGCTTTAGAGCCCTGACTATTCCTTGCAGATATCTCCCAAAACCTCTTCTTGCTCGAGCTCCCCTTCCTACAGTCAACTTGACACCCATTTTGATATTTCTCGACAGTTTTGGCACAGGAATTCTGTTTCCCTCGGCGACGAAGGTGGCATTGACAAATTCAAGGGATCGGAAGGAGCATTCTATAGCGTCTTTGCTTACTTCAAGGTACGACGCATCAGCAGCGATAGATGCGACAATGTCTTCTTCGCCCTCGACTGTGACCAAACAGCCATCCATGATAAACTTTACTTTTTGATGTAGAGAGGACGGAACTGCTCCAGCAGAATGGATCCAGGGTCTTCCCAAGAGGCAATTGCATGATGGTGTAATGTCCATGACTTGAAATTCAACATTGTATATATACGGGCCCACTTCCAGAGGTATCTCAATCTTTCCCATAACTTCACGCCTTGTCCCATCGAATGCCCTTACCGTGGAATGACAGGGCCTTAAATAGGACAGATCCATCAGAATTCTAGAAAGCATGGCCAGAGGCATGACGTTGAGCGTCGACCCATTATCGATGAGCACGTTCGGTATTATGTAGCCCTTGCAGCGAATCGTAATATGCAGTGCCTTCACGGAGCCTCTACCGTTTGGCGGTATCTCATCATCACTAAATGAGATAAAATTGTCCGCATTCAGATTATTCACCCACCTATCAAGCTTCTCAATAGATATGTTGTTTGCTGCATAAGCTTGATTTAACACCCTCAGCAAAGCGTTTCGGTGTGGCTCAGAATTTAACAGTAGAGATAAAACCGAGATTCGTGCTGGTTGCTTATTCAATTATTCCACCACATTGTATTCACTGTGCTTGATAAATTTCAAGAACTCCTATGCTTCCTCCTCATCCACAGGATTTTTGGTTTCTTGCATGGGTGGAGTTTCCTGCTCGACTTCGGCCTCATACATCACTGCCTTTTATTTTTGTTTCAAATCACTATTCTTCTTCACTGGTTCGACCTCTTTGAATAACATCTCCCGCTGCGAGTGAAATGACCTACTTCCCCAACGCTTCCAGTCGCGGCTTTAGATTCTTTGTCTTCAGGTGTGACGATATTGATGTCGTACTTCCAAGGTACCGTCTTATCGTCCTTGTAGGGGAAAGGAGATGGTACTTCGATTATCACTTTTGGTTTCACCGGCTCCTTCTTCGCATCGTAATAAATTATTAACGGTCAGTCGGCATTATACGGGAAACCTGATGATTGATTGTCAGAGGCGTATATTTCTCCTCTATCTGCCTCTTCGCCTTTATAAAAAATCTCAATTTCCTTATTATTCATCATATTTTGCAGTAATCTCCTGAACTCCTCGCAGGACTGAATGTTGTGCCTCTCAAAACCATGGAACTCGCAAAAACTTTGACCTTTTGCATTTTTTCCTTTGAACACTCTGTTAGGACGACAGAGCAACCCCTTTTCAACTAGTACCTCCCAGATTTTCTGCAGAGGTGCTCTTATTTCAGAAAATCATCTTCTACTTTGTCGTTTGTCCTCCTCTCCCACTGCGCTCACATTCCCTTCGGTGTGGTTTGGGAATGGGTTCCCAGTTGCATTACTGGCACTATCAAATCGTAGGATACCCGCATCAATGAGTCCTTGAACTCTCCTCTTAAGGGCTAGGCAATTCTCCGTGGAATGCCCCTGGTTCCCCGCATGGTATGCACAACTAGCATTTGGGTCGTACCACTTCGAGTATGGAGGCTTAAGGGGTGCCATGTAATGGGGAGATATTAATTGTTTCTCCAAAAGTTTTGGGTATAATTCCCCATACGACATAGGGATAGGAGTAAATTGTGGTCTCTCGAGATTGGGTCTTGCTGGTCTTGGCTCATTTCTGGGTTGGCTTTGAGCGGGTACAGTGTTTTGTGGGAATGTAGTGACGGGTCTTTGGTTGTTTATGGCGTATACGGGGTAGGAAGGAGGTGGTGCTTGGTAGTAAGGGGTTTGAGGGGGATAATAGAAATTTGGAGGTGGATAATTTCGAGGTCGGGGTTGGTTTGGATATGGATTAGGGGTATAACGGCTTCCCATTCCCACCATATAGGCTTCTAGTCCTTTCTCCTTCATAGGCGCTACCCTTTTTGAACTTTCTTGACCTTCCATTCTTCCGCTCTTGACGGCATTCTCTATAAGCTCACCAGATATTATAATATCCGCAAAGTCTTTCGTGGCACTTCCCACTAGTTTGTCATAAAACAGCACTTTTAAAGTGTTGATAAAGAGAACAGTTATCTCCGTTTTTATTAGTGGGGGTTCCACTTGGGCCGAGACATCCCTCCATCTCTGCGCATACTGTCTAAAAGTTTTCGATGGCTTTTTCTCCATCATTTGCAAGGTCATCCGGTCTGGCACCATATCCGATACATGCTTGTACTGCTCACAGAATGCTGATGCCAAGTCCTTCTAGGATCGGATCTTTTTCCTACTAAGCTGGTTGTACCATCGAAGAGCTGATCCGACTAAGCTGTCTTGAAAACAGTGTATGAGTAGCTTATCTTCATTCACATAGCTGGTCATCTTTCGGCAAAACATGACGAGATGCACTTTTGGGCATCTTGTCCCATCGTACTTTTCAAAATCCGGTACCTTAAACTTTGGAGGCAAGACTAAATCGGGTACCAAACTGAGTTCCTTAGCTCCCAATGTGGAGAAGACTTCGGCGCCTTCTATGGCCTTGAGTCTTTCCTCTAAGCTCTTATATTTCTCATTTGCATCATGATTATCCAATTTCAACCGGGCTATCTCTGCCGGATCGTCCAAATTTGCAACTAGTGGGTCAGTAAAACTAGCCCCTGGGTTTGATACGAACATTCCTTGCCCTAGATTAGCAGATGGCATAGGTCGTTGTTTCGGGCCTGTAGGTTTCCATTGAGCGTGCCCTCTTTGTGTTGCGTGGGCGTGTGGTGGAGTAAATCCTAGCGGATGGGGCAGATCCTGATCGAACTAACTCTTGACTGTGGTTCGACAACGTCAGGGTTCATAGATCCTTTTCCTTTTACTATAGCTGACATCATTTCTATCATCTTGGCCATTTGGTCCCTTTGTTCGAGCGATTCTTCTCGAGATCTCACCATTAAGTCTCTTGTCTCTTACTGTGACCTAGCCAACTGCTCTTGTAATTCCTTTTGGATTCTTTCCATCCTTTCAATCCTTTCATTGAATTCAGCCTCTATTGCTCTAGCTTGTTGGCGCGTCCTATACGAATGACGTGGTTCCAGTCTTGTAGTATTACAACTGCGAATTGTATGTTTTAACCTCAGCGAACGATTATGGGATATGCAATGAATAAATGAATGAATGAATGGATGTATAAATGTCAAATGAATGTTAGTCATGAAAGAAATGCAAGAAATTGGTGTTGATTTCAAGATAGCCCCTATTTAGGCATTTCATTCATCAAAAGAGTTCATTACAAAACATTTCGCCATTTTTGATTCGGCCATTACACGAACTTCTTAGCTATATCACTATATTTCTTTACTCGCTCTAAGAATTCTGATATGTTTGATCTTCGACTTGTAGGGAATTGGCAAATGAAAATTTCAGCTTCTTCCGATAGTTGTATCACGTGCATAGCTACCCCGCGAATTTCATTGATCAAATAGCTAAGTTGCATTTTTCTTTCTTGGAGGTCTACTTTATAAGCGTGACTGTCTCTGTCATATTGATCATTCTTTTCTTCCAAAGCCTTCAAGAGAGTATCTAGCTGTTGTTGACGATCTTGTAGCATATCTTCCAAATCCCGTATCCTTTCTTTTAGTTCTTGAAATTTAGATCGACTAGTCATTACCTCGGCAGACATAGCTTCATATTCGGCGTTCTTCTTCCTTAGCTCCCTCATAGCCCGCGCAACCTTTTCCTCTTCTTTTTTCGCTTTTCCTTTCCAAAATTCCATCCTACCTTTGATGTTGCTTAACTCTTCTTTCTATTCCGATGATGATTTGCCCAACCCACTATTCTTGATAGTGACTCTTAACTTCTTGTTTTCCAGATGAAGGTCCCTTAAATCATTTCTTACAACTTCAACTTCTTTTTGCACTTTCTTGGTTTTGGACCTTTCAATCTGAACGTCGATCTTCAACTGGTAATTTTCCTCTTGAAGAGCACTGAGATCCCTTAACATCTTGGTCTTTTTGTGTTCAAACTCTTGTCTTGCCATTTCTAACTCGGACGGCAATTCCTTTAAGAAGGGATTCTGAAAGGCGTAACTTATTGACGAAACTTGCTGACTATTTACCCACCGTATCCTCCATACGTCGTAATATTGAGTGAGAGTATCAGCGTACAGGGCCAACTCCATTAGATGAACTTCCTTCCAAGATTTTGCAGCGCCTCGGACCCTCTTCATATATCTTTCACCCGCAAAAGCAAACTCGGACTGTGCTAATCCTCCGGTGGCGGGTATGAATTATCGTGAAGAAAATTTCCTTTGGACCATTAACGGAGCGTATCCAACTCCTCCCCATAACCCGAGTAGTGGCACCCAATCTTGATTTCCAACCTTGTATAACAGAACTGATGGGCGTATCCACGGTACTCTCCAAGTTACGTCCTCGGCGCGAAGGTTCTGAAAAACTGAGACCCAATGTTGTTCGGTGACCTCCTTTGGCCATTCTTTCTCGAGATAAGCTTCTAACGGAGCGAATGTTTTGGAAAATGTGCGCTCTACTTTCCAAAAGTGGCTCAAAATCCAAACATTGAGTAACTGCGCGCATCCGATAAAACGACCTTCCCCTTTCTTCCTCTGATTTGCTTAGTGACACGAAGGTTTTGGCGGAGATAGTTGGGACAGGGTTGATTCCTTGTTTTAACCTTTCAAAGAAATCCACTACTGCAACTTCTATATGTCCGAGAATTTTTGGAAAAGCGACCAAACTGTAAATGGCCAAAGCGAACAGATTTACCCTCTTCAACATGTCGAGGTGGTTTAGAACCAAATCTCGCAAGGAAAACCAAAGGATACAGACGACTTCATTCTTCTTCTTTATTTGTTTTTCGGCCCATGTATCGGTCATATCTGTCAATCTCACTAACTTTTTCTTGAAGGTCATCGGCTGAGGTTCTTTCACATATATCTTATAAGGTTGTACATTATCGATACGAAGTAAAGCAGTGTACTCTTCTATAGTCAGAGTCATGTCTTCCTGATTGAAGGTAAAACAATGGTAGGCCGGATCCCAAAATCTGATCATGGCTTGAATCAAACGCTCGTCTATATTAATAGTGATCAAGTGGGCTATATCTTCGTACTTCTCAGTGAATATACCCTTAGTGTCCGAGTCCCACTGATTCCAAATCTGAACCAAGTCTTCAAGGTTATTTTGGCGAACATTCACAGTTACGTGCTCGGGCAGATTGGCAATACATCCCTCTACTAGACTATCCCCTTTTTCTTTCTGAGTTTTTAGAGACCAGTCCCGAACCACGACATTCTTCTCGATTGTTTGTATAATTGACTCTTCCATTAGAAACCTGTTTTTTGGCAACCGATCTCTAGTCAACACCTTCCTAATATGATGCCTATAATGCATGATGAAAAACAATAAGGCAAAGACAAACAACCTTGATTAGTAATTAAATATAGGAAGAAAAATATGGAAAATTTAACAAATCGAACTACCCGATCCAGTTTATTAAATAGACCCAATCCCCTTGTATAGAAAGTGAGAATGCAAAAGGTAAGAGGCGTTTCTCCCGTGCACTTATTTTGGTGACTATTAAACAGACGAAGGTTTGGTATGACTCTAATTAGGTGGCTCGTACGGTTCACTGTATGCAGTTTCGGTTCTAGGCAGGTACTCGAATTGTTCATACTATCGTCTACTAAGACTAGTACGAAGCCTCGGTCATAGCCCATCACAGGCTCACGAGTTCAATTCGAGGGATTACATTTACTTATGCCTATGAGGAGGGACAAGTTAACTCACGAAAGCATAAGTCATATGTACCCCGAAAGTATTCACTAGCCTGTACGGAGGGACGAGTTAACTCACGAAGGCGTCGCGTTTACTTTCACTTAAACGGACGGAGCCCGGGTAGAGAGCTCATGTTATGCAAAATGCAAGTGCACGGTGTGTGGGGAGAAACTCACAAACCTTTCAATTTATTTAAAAAAAACTATAAAACTAAACCCATAAAACTTAAAGCTGAAAAACAAAAAGGACAAGATGAGTTAGAAAAACATTTACAATATAATGTGAATGCATGACTTTTTGAAAACAAAAGTTTGAGGATCACGACTAAGTGTTAATTTGAACAAAGAACTTTGAAAATTTTGACAACGCGAGTTTAATTCTAGACACGACTCTCAAAAAGGGTCTCTAGTGGAGTCGCCAGCTGTAGCGACGTAAAAATTTTGCTTTCGATCGCTAATTGTGGCGATTTAGTGAAAACTTGAAAACTGAAGTTTGATTTTATTTAAAAAGGGAGTCGCCACCGATCTTTTTTTCTAGGTGTGATCGGACACCTAATAAATCATCTTTTTAGAAAAGAAAACTTATTCATGAACAAAAATGAAGGCTAAATTTGGGTCTACGCGAAAATCTAGAGAAAAATAAGGTTCGGGAGTCGATTACGCCCGAGGAAGGTATTAGCACCCTCGCGACGCCCAAAATTGGTATCTTGTTAAACACGTGTTGTCTTGATTTTCAAAAATACGAATTCAAATTGATATTTAACCGTGATCCGATTGAAAAATGAGAATTTTTAGTTTTTTTATGATTTTTTGAGAAGGACATACCATTTTTACACGAGTCGATTGATGTTCACCCAACATAGCGATGAAATCAATGACTTAATGTTAAATCGGTATGTTACCTTGCTTATTGAAATTGATTTAAAACATGAATAAGAATATTATTTTTATTTAAAACAATAGAAACTTATAACAATGTTGTAATAAAATGAAATTTACGAATATATGAAGCGAGATAATAAAATAAAGTATTCACGATGCATTTGATATTAAACATGATAATAATAATAATAATGTAAACATAAAAATGGTAATGAACGTATATATAGGAATATATAATACGAGATTAAAAAGTATATACAATATGTATTGAAAGCAGAAATAATAAAAATAACCAATGATAAAGATAATATAATAATATATAAATATATGTATGTATTAAAGTATATAATAATAAAATAAAAAGTATATACATAGCATTAAAATATATACATGACATGAATAAAGATGTAATATTAAAAAGATACATATACATAATAATAGGTATGAAAAGTGCATACATAATACTACTAAACGTATATATACATAATATATAAAAATGAATATACACAATACATATTAGAAATACTAATAACATAAAAAATATTTTAATAATACTACTTAAATATGTACATCAAAATAAATACATGATAATATTGAAAGTATACGTATATACATATTAGGAATAATAATAACATTATAAAACAATGATTAATAAGTTGCATAAACATATACCTATATATACTACGGATATATACATACCTAATAAACATATACTAATAATAATAACAATAAAGATATATATATATATACCAAATAAACACATTATAGTAATAAATGACAATAGTGAAGATAATAGGTATAGATACAATGATATATATATAAGTAATATTATATATAAAAAATATATATATACACGTATAATAAGATATGAATATTAATATTAATAATAAACATGTACATAAGATAATCAAAATACGTACATAGAATAGTATAGGAAATATATACGTGGAAACGTTGAAAATATGTACATAATACAGTATAAAAAATATATATACATATATATGATAAAGAATTAAAAAAAAGTGTATACATAGTATATATACTAGGGATAATAATAATAGTAAAAACAACCATTAACAATGTTACATAAATAGACATATAGTAGTAGTATATACATAATATAACATTAAAATATTTATATAGTACACACATATTAGAAATAATAATAATGTTAAAGAAACCACTATTAATGAATTTTTCATAAACATACATATGTATTAAGAATAATAATATGATAAGCATGTACACAATATATATACTTAATATATATATATATATAAAAATTTAATAATACTATGTAATATATATATAAGTATTAGGTGGAAATAATATTATGCTAATAAATATAATAGTAATAAAATATAATAATATACTTAATATTAAAGTTAAAATAAAATAATGAAAAACGGTTAAAAAAAGGATAAAATTGAATTAAAAATGAAGTTTTAGGGCGAATTTAAAAGAAATAAAGGAAAAAGGATTAAAATGCAACACGCGCGTAACTTAGGAGGACCAAAACAGCAAATATTCCTTCCTATCAAAACGCGGCGTATGTACGGAGACTGAATTGAAAACTGCAAAAAAATTATGGGGCCAAATTGAAAATTCATAGAAACTTAATTACGAAGTATCAGAAAAGCGGAAGGGCTAAAAGCGCAATTAGCCCTTCCGTTTAAAAACGTGCGGATCCTAGGCCGGAGCGGGTCGGATCGGGTCGGGCTATGGCAAAACGACTTCTTTTTGGGGTAAAAGGGCAGCCCCTAAAACGACGTCGTTTTGTGAGGCTATAAAAGGCGAATTTTTTTTTAAAAATTTCATTTGCAGCAGAAAGAGAGAAAAAAAAGAGAGAGAGTTGGGGGGCGATTTCTGGTGGGAAATTCGGTCTCGTCCCGACCGCCGTCCACCGTCGCCGGCGCCGGCCACCGTACACGGTGGCCGAAAAATCGAAAGGTATGATTTTTTTTCCTTTTTTTATTTTTTTATATTTTTTATGTGTTATAATATATATATGTGAGAAAATAGACACCAAAACGAAAACTAAAAATAAAATTAAAATCACCTTCGATTTTTATACTTTCGGTTCTTCAATCTCTGATATTAGGTTGATTTGATGCTATTCTCTTACTTGGATATTGATATAATTGCTATTTATGCTCAAAAGTTGAATGTATTTTTTATTTTTTGCTTGAACTGCCGAAAAAAAAGCCCCTTTTACATTTGTTTTGATGGTTTTTATGGCCTTTACAAAATTTTTATTTCTACTTTCTGTCCTTTCACTTTGATGGTTGCGGTGCAGAGGCGGTGGAGGTGACTCGAGTTGGTAGCCAGTGCTGCAGTGGCGGTGGAGCAGTTGTGTCAGAGGCAAGTGGGGAGAGTGGTTGCGGTGCCGCTTTAGGGGCTAGGGTTAGGGTTAGGTATTTTTTATTTCTGATTTATGTAATGGGTCTTAGGTTGGGTTTAGTTATTGGGTTTGTTGTTAGTTGGGCTAATGGGTGTTGGGTTTAATGGCTGTTGGGTATGTTTAGCTTTGGGTTAGTGGGTTTAATTTAGGGTTTATTTTTGTAAAAGGCCCGGGCTAATTTGGGCTTCTACAGTAACTAAATAAGGATTCAAATTTTTAATTTTGGTAATATTTAATATTTCATTTTTCATTACAATTAAAGTGTTTGATACTTTTATTTAATAGTATTTATTATGAATGTTTTTTTATTGCTGTGTTTTTTGTAACTCATATTTCATTGTTATTTGGTGCTTCATACTTTTAGTAGTATATAATCTTTAATAAAACTTATAAAATTATGAATGTTTTTTTTTTTTTTGCATAATATTTTGAAATATTATGTCTATCAGCAAATAATTGCTTTTATTAAGGCAAATTATAAAGAGATTATTAATATAATTTTTTATTTGAAAAAAATATCAAAGTAAAATAGAATTTTATTTGTTTTGTTGCACATCACTCAACAAGGTTTGTCAAAGATTTCCATTCAACATTCATTCTCATGGCAAGGTTGGCTATACCGTATTGCTATTCTGTTCTTTTGTCTTGATACATGTACCATTCAAAATTTCTCCATCCGTTCAAATAAATCCTTTACTCTCTCCCCTAACAAATTCTGGTCTCGAGTATGACCGCTCATTAGGTTAACTGTCTTTATACAGTTCATCTCTAGACAATCTTCTTAACTCCCTTCTCCCGCGCTAGTTTAACTCCTCAAAAGCCCCCCCACAACTCAGCTTGTAACATCAGGCAAATCTCTATTTTACGGAAAAACCCCCATAGCCAATGTCCCCCATTGTCCCTGGCCACTTCACCCACTGCAGCAACAAACGAGCCCACTCCCACTGCTGTATCAGTATTTACCTTTATCCACTCTCCTTCCGACACCTCCCTTCGTATCCCCACTTCTCCCCCTACTTATGTTATCCAAACCTTTTCGAAATAAACATCCAGCAGTACTAACATTATCCGCAAGTCGCAAACACCACTGCAGAAATCCTTCTTTCTCTTCAAAGTTAGGATAAAAAGCTCTTTAGTTTCGCCAACTCCATAGGCCCTAACAAATAATCCCAAAAATCACATCACAATTATGTTAATGAGTATCCCAAAAATTCGGCCTAGATATGTTAATGAGTATCCAATCTTTGAGGCTCAAAGACATGAATTCAGTAAGTTTCGAAGGTTGAGTAACAATCAACCAAGTTGTAACTGCCCTGAAACAAAGCCTCAACACATAATCCATGTCTTCCACCCTATATCCACAATTGTTGCAAACTTGCCTCCTCCACCATATATCTCTGCACTCTTTCTGCATTTGTGAGGAGTCCGTCATTCAATACTAGCCATAGGAAAGATCTCACCCTTTGTGACACTTTTAGCCTCCATGCCGCCTTCCACGGAAAGTCATTTACCGTCATTCAATCTTTGAGATAATTAATTGTTAGGATCGACCCGATTAAGCAACAAGTAAAAAAAATAGATGAATAAATTGAGAAATTGAACACACAAATTTAACGTGAAAAACCCTCCCAAAGGGAATAAAAAACTACGGGCAAAGATAATTTTACTATAATGGCAAAAAAAGAAGAGTACAAAAAATAAAGATAAAAACTAAACCCCGAAAACTCGAAAACAAAGAACCCTCAAAACGTAAACACAAAATTCTCTAAATGTGTTATGAGTTCTAATATCTAATGGGTGTATTTTCTAAGGTTGTAAAAGAGCCTATAAAAAGCCTATTTATAGGCTAAATTCATAGGTCAAATAATAATAAAATAATCTAAACTAATCCGTATTTGATTGAAACAAATAACCAAAGTTTAACTAAAAGATTATTTCTCAAATTTGACTAAAAATAGGAGCCATATTTAACAAATCTCCACCTTGACTCATATTTCCACAACGCCATCTTTACCAAGGCCCGCCACGAACCTATCTTGAACTATGCAGGGAGTTAAGTAAGTCAAATTTGTAATTAGAAACTGGAAGACTTCTAGCCTTCGACTTGTACACTACCAAATCAAAATTAACCTGAGTCTAATTTTCACGAACACAGTGTCCTAACTTTTCAAAACCTGCATCCAAAAGAGAACCTCTCTTCAACGAAACGGTCATACCTTTTTCCCTCCTATGACCAAGTTGCCTTTACTCCAAACGAGTTGACTTCGACTCCATAACGGACGAGGGACGTCCGATTTCACTGGTCACTGTAGAACCTTCCAGAATATAAAAACTGTCGGTTCTTTTACCTTTTAACAAAACGAGAGCTCTACGAGATACTTTAATGCCGCTCGACTTGATATTGACTCTGCATCCTTTCAAGTCTAAAATACTTAATGAGATGAGATTCTTTCGTAAATCAAGTACATACCTGACATCTGAGAGTGTCATAATCGTCCCATCATGTATCCTAATTTTAACAGTACCAATACCAATTACCTTACTAGATGAATTGTTTCCCATGTGCACAACTCCACCTTCAACCGAATTGTATGTGGAAAACCATTCTCTATTGGGACACATGTGGCAAGAACATCTCGAATCTAGGATCCACTTGGATATGAGCTTAGAGTTATCACTTGTTGACACTAATAAAAAATCATCACCGTTTTCATTGGCCAAATTAGCACCAGCTACATCTTCCTCGTTATTCTCAGCAGTTCTTTTATTTTACAGTTTATAACAATCTGCTTTGACATGACCTAACTTTTTACAATAGCGACACCTTTTGTCTCGTTTTTTTTATGCTACCAAAATGGAAGCTTGCCTATCTATCTTGCTATCCAAATGAAACTCATTGTCGAGTTTCTCTCTACTCAAAAAATGACCATTCATATTTTCAAACGAGAGTTTATCTCTGCCATAAATCACGGTCTCCCTGAAAGACTTGTATGAAGGGGGTAAAGAGCACAATAAAAGCATTGCTTGATCTCTATCGTCAATATAAACCTTAACATTCTTTAAATCATTTAAAAGAGTAATGAATTGACTGATGTGATCTCTAAGAAGCTCACCTTCGTTCATGCGAAATGTAAATAGGCATTGTTTCAACACTAAACAGTTAGCCAAAGACTTAGTCGCATAAAGAGTTTCTAACCTTTTCCACAAGGCAGATGAGGTTTTCTCCATCAATACTTCCTGCAATACCGTATTCGCGAGGCACAACTGGATCGCAAACAAAGCCTTTTTATCAAGCTCTTCCCATTCTGTTTTATTTAGATTCTTAGGCTTTTTCCCAGTAACAACCTTTTTCAAGCCGGATTGAACTCGAATTGCCATCATCCGAACTTGCCACAGATTGAAATTTGTCTCACCATCGAACTTCTCAATTTCAAACCTTGTTGTTGCCATCTCTGAATGAGCTGATCTATGAAAATTGAACTAGCTCTGATACCACTTATTAGGATCAGCCCGATTAAGCAATAAGTAAAAAAAAGCTAAATAAATTGAGAAATTGAACACAAAAATTTAACGTGGAAAAATCCCTCCAAAGAGGATAAAAAACCACGGGCAAAAATAATTTTACTATAATGGCAAAAGAACGAAGAGTACAAAAGATGGAGATAAAAATTAAACCCCGAAAATCTGAAAACAAAGAACCTTCAAAACGTAAACACAAAATTCTCTAAATGTGTTATGAGTTCTAATATCTAATGGGTGTATTTTCTAATATTGTAAAAAAGCCTATTTATAGGCTAAATTCATAGGTCAAATAATAATAAAATAATCTAAATTAATCAGTGTTTAATTAAAACAAATAAACAGGGTTTAACTGAAAGATTATTTCTCAAATCTGACTGAAAATAGTAATCATATTTAACATTAATATTGATCAAACACTGGGAGATCTAGAAGGTTCAATGATAAAATACTATTATGATATTTGTAATTTTTTAAATTTAATTTCCATCCAAAGTATTTTTAATAATTTAGTTTTTTATATTTTAACGGATGATAATACATTTCATTTTTCATTATATTTTTAAATGATCATTAGAAAAACAATTTATCAATATATTATTAATTATAATGTGATCTAACAAAAGTAGTATTAATTAACTATTAACTAACATGATAATATATTAATGTGCCATTAATTGATTTTTAAAATATTTTTAAAAGTTCTATCAAAGTAATAATGTCATAAAATTATTTTAAATATATATTATTAATTAATAAAAATTCACTTTATAAATTGTTGAAGTAATTAAAAATAATAAAAGTCAAACCTTTTTTTTTCCCAACGAAGCAGCTATAATCTCTTTCTACAATTTGATTTCAATTTCTTTAATGAGTCATGCATATATATATATATATATATATATATATATATGTAGTATATAATTATTGTTTGATATGTTCGGTTATTATTATTTGGGGATAAATTCTAAAATTATATACGAATTATGGTTTAATGTGTAATTGTATATATAAATTTTGTTTTTGTGTAATTTTATATATGAAATTTTGATTCGATTTAATTTTTGTAAATTATTTACACAATTATTGATATAACACCATTATATATTTATATATTGCATACATAAATAATTATATTTATCTAATATAAAAATAATTTGATGTATTTTTTTCTTTAAATGTGTATGATTAAATCAAAATTAAAGTTTCAAGTATACATTTGAACCACAATTAGAGTTTCACGTATATAATTGCATTAAATTAAAGTTCATGTATACAAGTACACATTAAATCAAAATTAATGTATAATTTATTATAGGATGCCTACCATCCATTTGATCAAAGATCAAGAAGACAAAAATTCAAAATTTCCATCTTGATTTAAAAAATGATATGGAAATGCAATGTGACTATCACGAGGACAGATTGCACCGGCTTCTTTTAAGGACATGCTAATTAGATCTAAGAGGATGGCGGTATCTGAATTTGACATTTTTCTTAATTTGGTACTTAAATTTTTTTTGGGTCTAATTTGATATCTAAACTTGACACTTTTTCCTAATTTAATATCTAAACTTCACAGTTTTTCCTAATTTGATACTTAAGCTTTTTGGGGTCCAATGTTGCACAATTATTAGTAAAATAACAGTAATATAAAACTTTTTATATTAATCACAAGATCAATATTGATACATACATATATATAACTGGAAAATAGAAAACAAAATTAAATTGAAATGGTAGTTGAGGCCTATTTAGACGGTCTCCTTAAGACAAATTCGACTGCTAGAGAAACGTCGATCGGCTGTCTCCTAATATACAACAACAAGATGACTTTAATTAAATCAATTGTGTAGATATTTTAACATATTTCCATAAACTACGTTAATAAATGTCAAAGTTAAAACTGTTTAAAAATTTTAATTTAATATTTTTAATATTTCGAAATATTTTTAATTAATATGCCCAAAATTTTAAATTATCTTTTTCAACAAATATTTTTACATTAAACTTTTTAACAAAATTTAAAAAAAAAATAGAAATTTTTAACAAACATATTTAAAACAACTTTAATTTTTTAAAAGTGTTATAAATTTTACTTAAATATTTAAAAAGTGATTAAAATATATTAAAAGCATACTGCAAATTTTTAATTAAAAAATTATATTAATTTAAAACTATTAATATGATATTTTCAAATTATTTAAAACTATTTATATTTATAAATATTTTTCAATAACATAGTTTTTTTTTCAAAAACTAATTTAAATTTAAAAATCTATATAAAATCTATTTAAAATATTATACAAATAATCATATTTGAAATAAAATTTAAGTGGTTTATATATTATTTTGATTGATACATACAATTAGTCCATGCAATTACTCCATGCATAGCATGGGTATCCAAACTAGTTATACATATATATATATATATATATATATATATATGTATGTATATAGTGTTCACATTATTAAAATTTGATGTGTGGCAATTGAAGAAAGCATTCGTGGAGGGAAAATTGCAACATAAATCTCTTCTATATTTTTAATATAATTTTTAATGGTGTTCTGCAAGTTATAATTTCATAATTAGTCTTTTTAATTTTTTATATTTAATAATTCAATTTATAATTTTACATAATAAACCACTATAAATTTTAAAATTGTTGAAAAATATTTTTTAAGTTTATCACTATTTTTATAAATTAATAATTATTTAAAAATATAAATATTATTATAATAAATTATTTAGTGGTTACAATATTTAAATTTAAATAACAGGCTACATTTACTAATTAATAATTAAAATCAAGTTACAAACTATGAAAGTAGACTTTGACACATACTATTAAATATTTGTATTTCAAAATTTATTTTAAAATATTATTTATTTAAATTTATTCTAAATAATTATAATGTTTTTAAAGTTAAACTTCTATATTATGATGTTTTGATTTCATAACCATATTATTAATTAAACTTTACAGATTTTATGAAAAAATATAAGAAATAATTAATTTTATTAATATATACAATCAATCCATGAAAAATTAAACTTGTATTTATATATTATAAGGTCCTTAAGTTTTTAATGTGTTCACATTTGACACGTAACAAAGAAAGAAAGTAAACATATGTAAAGGGAAAAATTCAAGATAAACCATTTCGCATTTTATATATAACTTTTTAATGGTTTTTACAAGTTATATTTGCATAATAAGTCTTTCCTAGTGACAAAGTCAGATGGTTCTACTCCGATAGCCTGCACAAATGGTTTGTGTGTAATTTGCAAAACCAACGTAGATTGTCAATAGGAGATGTAGATTCACCTTGCTTGTTCGGAATCATTGCGTGGCGCATTTGGAAGAACATAAATCTTTTCACATTTCAGGGAACATCATGGAGTGCTTGTGAGACGGCTAAAAGTTTTTATAGTTGGGTAAAGTAATATGCTTCTTTACATAAAGATGACCCACACGGGAGATAAAAAGCTATGTTGGCAGTCTCACTGTCAGATGGATGGATTCAATTAAATACTGATGGTGCCGTTAAAGTAAATTCCAAACTTGCTGCTGCTGAGGGAGTCTTACGTGATTAGAATGGAGAATGGATTCTAGGCTATAATAGATGTCTGGGAGAGTGCTTAATCTTTGAAGATGAGCTATGATGCATCTTAGATGGGTCAACTCTTCTTCGGGATTATGAAAGAGTGTCAATTCAATCTGATAATGTGGAGGTTGTGAAGACTATCTAGGACTTCTCATCAAGGGCACCAAATTCTACTCTGATCAGACGAGTTCATCATCTTTTGCTGAAGGATAGACAACGGATCTTACAACACGTCCCTAAAGAGGATAACAATTATGCTGACTACCTAGCCAAAATGGCCTTCGGGAGGGAAGAGGGTCTACAACTGTATGAAGTTCCTCCAAGGAAGATTTCCCTTAGTTTAGTTTAATCTTTTCCAATTTGCTTATATTCAATAATTCAACTTACAATTTTACATAAAAGTCATGGTAAATTTTAAAACCGTTAAAAAAACTTTTCAAGTTTATTTTTATTTTTACAAAGTAAATACACTATTAAAATTGAAATAGACATTTAAAAATATAAATAATATTACAATAAATTAATTGGTTGTCGTAATATTTAAATTTAATTAACAATCTACATTCACTAATTAATAATTAAAATTAAGTTAGAAATTATATATATAAATAGAATTTTACACAATCTACTAGTATAATATTTATATTTTTAAAATATTTTTTATTTAAATTTAGTCTAATATAAATTATCATGATTTTAAAATTAAACTTATATATTTATATACTTTAATTTTCGTAACCATATTATTAATGAAACATTACAAAATTTATGAAAAGTTTTAAGAAATAATTAAATGTAATTTAGTTAATATATACATTCAACTTGTGCATCATATGAGTAAAGAAAACTAGTGTAACATTTTTATAGTGTTAAATCTTAATTTTAATTGGTATACAATTATAACACTTATCTAATATTAATTAATCTAAAATAATAAATGTAACTTAATGAAGATAAAAGTCTAATTTCAATAGTGATATGATTTTATATAAAAAATTATCTTTTAAATGTACACCATCTGACTAATAATTGCACATATTTTACATCTGAACATTTAGTATTTTGCATGAATATTGCATTTTAGTTTAGATTGCCTATTTCGAGTCACATTTTCTTTTATTTATCTTTTTAATGTTTTCTCTTTATTTTATGCATTTTTAAATAATTGAATTTTAATTAAGTGTTTCTGAACTTGAAATAGGTGCACAGAAGCTTGATGCTCGGGTTTTGAGACCATTAGAAGATCAGATAAAGAACTGAGGCAAAGCATAGCCAAAAGCGAGGAGTTTAGAGCCCCGACACAGCAATTTGGCACCCCTGCACGCAAGCAACAGTGCCCCAGCCTCAATCGACACCCTAGTGCCAGAAGAGAAGCACCTATGTCGGTGCCCTTGTGCTGCCTAATGCCCCTACGCCACAACCCGCACGCCCCAACACGGAATCACCTTGTTCTGACTTGAATTTTCGCATTTTGATCATGTTCCAAGAGTGTTTTGGTATTTTACAGGTTTTATGACCTAAATCAAGTTTTTGTTACCTAATTTAGTCTGAAAAGATATTATAAATACTATGAGGACTTTTGATTGTTTAGAGATTAAATAGCTATTTTTGTTTATTTTTCATTCTTTCGATTTCATGACTTGCTAAACTCTCCTTTTCTAGTCAAAGGTTTTGTCGAAGTTTGATTTAATAAACTCATGAGACTTATTTGCTCTTTAATTCTTCTTTGTTCTTTGGTGCTCATGCATTTTTTGTTATAATTACAATTGCTCAGGTTTATTGAATGTCTAGCAAGTGTTCAATAGCTTAGAATGGTTGTCGAGCCAATTAGAATAATTAAATTTGTAATTGTTTAATTCATTCTAATACCAATGAAAAATTGCATAACTCGTTTCTGTCGTAATTGACGATTATGTGGTGTGATGTGGATGTGCGATTTGACTTAAATGAATCCTACTGAGGTAAGTTTGTTGGTTAGAATTAGGTCTCTCTAATTCTTAATGTTGTCGGTAAGTTAAATCTTGGGCGTTAAGTTGCAAGGTTATTTATCAGTTAGGGAAGTAATTTCAAACAAGTTATTGCTTGGTTACCGAATAGGTAAGTAGAGATTGATTGCCCGACATTGAGTTAGCAACTAGAACTAATTCACTAAAGGCGTTGAAGTTATATTTGTGTCGATGGTCGAATTCATAAATCAAACGAAGATTAACCTTTGACTAGAGCTTTTTCCAATCGATTTTCCTAAAAATTTTAATTATTGCTTTGTTTAACTTAAGTTTTCAATTTTAATTTAGTTTTAATTTAATTTTAAGTTTTTGATTGCATATAAACCCCCTTTTATTTTATTTTATTTTTATTTTTTTCTTGAAGAAGTAAAGTTATTATTGATTTATGTGGATACGACTCTACTTGTTGCTTCTACTAATTATTCTTTTTCGTGTAAGTTTTATTTTTATAGTTCTCGACAGCCTAGCAATGACCAATGAATATAAGTTGGTTCGATTTTTATTGTTTGTTCAACATGATGACAAAATCAATGATGATTTAACATGCTACATCAGCTAACTGTTACACCATTAATGGCAATTGGCGGCTTAGTGACTAAAATGTTACAACACGTTAACATAAGTGATTAAAACATAACATTTCAAACATAAGTAACTAAAATGTAACCTGAGGTAAACAAAAGTGACTATTTTAATAGTTTACCTTTAATATAATTATAAAATCTAATTTGCAGATGATTTTATCTAAAAATAATTTTTAAAGTTTAATACGAATATAAAGTATAATTCAATTTTTTTTTATAATTTCATCTAAAAAACTATTATTAATGTTATTTTAGTATTACAATGAAAATAAATATTTTAGTTGATTCAAAAAAAATTCAAAATAAGATAATACAAATTCAATTATTTTCAATTTAATCTCTATATTTATATTGAGTTTGATTACTAATTTCAAAATTAAGAAAATTATCCTTATCGAGTTTTTTAAACTATATAAATGACTCGCATATTTTAAACTGTTTTGATTTATACAATTACTGTCTTTATTAATAAGTTTTATAATAATCGACGTCCTTTTTTTTTTTTTTATCATTATTGGATTTTGATTTTTAAATCAGATAAGTAAAAAGATTAAATTTTAAAGTTCAGGGACTGGTGGAAGAATTAAACCAAAAGAATAATATACTACTAAAGTCTTCAATCATACATCTAAAAAAAACCCAGCTATTTGCACAACAGTTAGCCTTTGCTCAATTCCAAACTTAATTCCTTTTCCCACTAAATGGAAGAAAGAATCACAGAGTAACCCAGCACTTCCCTCGACGAAACATGGTTGATTCGTTAATAATGTGGAAGATGAAAAGAAACTGTAGTTGGAACCCTTCACAAGCGACTAAATCTGGTTCCAATGGGGAAGTAAGTCATCGGCATCGGAGGGCTTTTCTTACTTTTTCTTTCATTCGATTTGGCTTTAACGTTGCTGGATGTTGGTGGAGTATTGTCACCTTGAGACGCGACCTTACTTGAACCGGAAAAACAACTGAAGAAGCTTCTAAAAGGATCCATGGAAATTTAATATTTGTGTGGTTAATAATAGTTTGGTGGTGGTAGTGGTGGTGATGGTGTTATATATATATATATATATATATAGCATGTAGTTTTGCAGGACATTTGTTGCGAATAACGTGGAAGGAAAGGGAGTTGCATGCATCGTGTGATGCTGGTCGCTTTCAGGGGGTGGTGGTTGCAGACTTTCTTCGGCTGCATTTGAACGTGGTCAACAAGCAAAAGTGGAAGATCAAAGTTCAGCCCCACCTCGTGGAATCTCATTACTTGATGGCTAAGTTTGGCAATTAACTCAAAATATGAAAGTTAGATAAATACATGTGAGCCCTATTAGGAAAAAAAAAAAGTTGAATAACTAAATGATGGTGTAATTGAAATTATTTTATGGCTACTTTCTATCAAATCATTCACTGTTTTTTTTCAATTATTTTCTACATTCTTTTCATCACATCATTTATGGTCCCTTTTCAATTATTTAATGGCATGTCAACAAATTTTTCTATGTTATTGACATATAATTATGGTAATTCTTCTCCCTGAAACCCAAAACCATGAATCTCGAACCCTAAACCACGAATCTTAAATCCTAAACCTAGAACTTAAACCTCAACTCAAACCCTAACCATAAATCTTGAACCCTGAATGGGTTTAGGGTTCAAGGTTTAGGTTCTGATTCAAGGTTCGGGTTTGAGTTTAGGTTTTATGATTTATGGTTTAAGTTTGAGGTTCAGGATTCAAGGTAAAAAATTACTAAAATTATGTATCAATAACACAAAAAAATGCTGAAATAATTGAAAAGAACCATGAATAATGTGATGGAAATGGTCCACAAGATAATTTCTCGATGATGTAGAGTCAATTTTCATTTTTATACAATATTTATATTTGTGTTACTTTTTAGTTTAAAATATTATAAATATATTGTTGCATGTTTTTATATAGATTCGATGTTTTCTTAATGCATATTATTTTTGAGTTGTAATGTGCTTTAGATGTGTTATAATATCGATTTAATTTAGAGAATAGTTTATATATTTATACTCATCTTATATTATTCATAATTTTTAATATTGATTAAATTTAAAGAAAAAAATAGTGATATTGTGTTTAATCATTCCAAGTTGTTTGATATAATGTTTTAGTCCATCACATATTTTACTTAAGTTATTATGAGCATTTAATTTTAAATCCAAATTTATTTTTTGAAAATTAAATAATTACGCTTTGCAATAACTTAATATAAATATTATAACTATCTTATTTTATTTTAGCAATAAAATGGGTTAATTAATCCTACCATAATATATTTCTTAAGAAAAAGGCATTGCTTAGTTGTGATTTCATTGAAGCCACCAGAATTCAAATTATGGCTTTTCATTGGGTGGGGGATACTTTAATAATAGGTTATAGATTAGTTGTTTACTTAAAACATGCTAATCTTTGTAATAAAATAATTCTAAACACATTATTTCATATTAAAATTAAAACTAATCATTTCATTTAAAATTTATTATTATTCTTTTATTATTTAGAATATAATTTTAAATCAAATTAAATTTGATATAGTATTTTTTTGAAATTTCTAATGAAATTGGTGATGTATGTTTTTAAGTTTAAGATAAAAATTCTTATTTTTTAAATCTCAAATTAATAAAAAAAATTAAAAATATTTAAAGGTTAAAGTAAATACATGTCAAATTCTATAGTAGTAATGTAATACTAATAAATAAGAGATTAGGCCCAAAACGAAGAACAGGGAATGGTAGAGGTGGTCGGAAGCTCATGGTTATGGGCTTCAATCTCAAAGCAGGCAACAATAGTGGACACTTCAGTTTCTTTATTCTAGGCCACTGCTTCATTGCTTTGCTTCAACTCTTCGGTAGCACTACCAGTCCAATGAAAACAAAAATTCTCCTAGTCACAAATTTTATCACACAAAAACCACATATTTAGAATATAAGTATGTATTTAAAAATAATATATAATAAACAATAAAATTTAAAATTTAAAATTAATAATAACACAACTGCAATATGTATAAAATTAAAATAAAAAAAATAGTTTAATTTGCGACTAAAATGAAATTTAAATAAGTAAATATATCATATTAAGAATATTAAATGTACTCCAATTGTTTATTATAGTATTTTCTATTGAAAAAATATGGACACCACATATATAATAAGCACAATTACATGTTATTATTTTACTATAAAAAATATTAGCCCAAATTAAATGAAAAGTGTGTCTCGCATTTCAGATGAAACAAAGTTGACATCGTGACGAGGAAGAGTCGTCGTCCCGACGATGTGACTATGATGCCCCAACGAGAAGTAACGCCCCATCCTAACGATGCAAAGATAGACATCCCAACGAGCCGATAGCGACGTCATGATGTGGCGACGTGTTCCCCACTCAATCGGGTTTTTTCTTCTACGTTAACTCTGTTATATTTTCCCAGTCTAACTCTGATTATTTTAAGAAGGTTTTAGTAATATTTGTACACGAAATTCAGCCTATAAATAGGCCTCTTAGCAATCCTAGATAGTAGATAATAACAACAACAAAATTAAGAAAGAGTTTATGGGAGTTTCGGGGAATCTTTGTATTTTTGGTTCAGGGTTTATTTGTTTCTCCATCTTGTACTTCCCCTTTCGATTTTTTCCATTTTAGTGAAGTTTTCTTTGCTCATGATTTTTTATCCTCTTCTGAGGGGTTTTTTCATGTAAATATTTGTGTCTAATTTTCTTTATTTTCGTTCGTGTTTGTTGCACAATTCAGGTTCGATCCAACAAACTGATATTAGAGCTTGGTTCAATTTCTTCATTCAACCTATTCAAAGATGGCAATGAGGTACAATATTGAGAAGTTCGATGGGATTATAAATTTCAACTGTGGCAAGTTCAGATGATGACAATTATGGTTCAGAACGGTTTGAAAAAGGTCATTACAGGGAAAAACTCCACGAATGCGAATCAGACAAAATTGGAGGAACTTGATGAGAAGACATTGTCAACAATTCAGTTATGCCTCACTAACAATGTATTGCGGGAGGTATATTCGGAGAAGATTGCAGTAGCCCTATGGAGGAAATTGGAAGCCCTGTCTATGACAAGGTTCCTTGTAAATCACTTAGTGTTAAAACAATGATTATACACATTCCAAATGGTAGAGTGTGAGTCTATTAAGGCTTACATCAGTGAATTTTTCACTCTCTTTAATAACCTAAAGAATGTCGAGGTCAATATAGACACGAAAATCAGGTTATGTTACTACTTTGTTCTTTTCCCCTTCATACAAAACTTTTAGGGAGGCCACGATTTATGATAAAAAGAGGCTCATTTGAGGACGTGAAGGGAAATCTTTTAAGTAAGGATAAAATCGACAACAAGTCAGGCTCAAAGAACAAATCAGATGGGCAAGCCTCGATTTTGGTTGCTAGAGAAAGGTAATTGTAACGTCCTAAAATAGGACCTAGAAGTCTAAGCCTGGCGAATAGAGGTCACCAGTGGCTTTGGAGAAGCAAGGTTTGCTAATAGATTTAGTGAACTGTGATCACTAGTAGGCCTGACGAGCTAGAATTCGTCAGCGACACTAGTGAGATGGTGTACGCTAGTAGGTCTAGTAAGCTAATGTCCGATAGTTGGTCGGCATGTTGGTGCTTGCCAGTATGTTTGGCAAAGTAATGATCGCCAGTAAGCTTAGCGAACTAGGATAGTTATTTTGGGCCGATAGTTAAAAGTAGGAGTAGCTGAAGGGTAATTATACCAAAATTAAGAAGTTAACTTATTTTACAACATGATTCATGCACGTAACTTATTTCCTACTTCTACTACGACTAGGGTATTCTAAGAACATTAGAACACTCAGTACATATAAGTTAACCCCTTTCCATTAGAAATTTCATATTCTGATATGCAACAAATTTCTCTCAAATTCATTATCAACTATTCTATCATCAAGTTTTAAGAACCTAGCACTTAGCTCTTAGGATCTAAGGTAAGACTCTGTTTCTCTTTTATGTTTAAAAGTAATTAAGAAAGGTTCGCAAAAAAAAGGAAATGAGGTTCATCAAAAGATTAAAACGTGAGAACCTAGGATTGTTTGTAATTATGTATGAGTTTTCATGTGTTTTGTCTGTTAGTAACTTTTTTTATGTTTGTGAAATTGCAAAATTGACAGAACCACCTATAAGCAAGGACAAGGGAAAGACAAAAGTTGTCTAAATTTTTTAGCAAATTGGTGAGTGTTCAAGGATCGCCACATGTATAGATGAACCATAATGTTAATCAAGAGCTTAGGATTTTTAACTTAAATTCCGAGAGTAAGCCTTCTCTAAAAACTCTATTTTTTTTGTTTATGATTAAATATGTGTTTTTATGAATAGTGATATGCAAGGTCTATAATGCAAGTTCAATATGAACAAATGCTCCATGAGCTCCTCATAATGTGAGAGCTCTATGTTTTAAGCACATATTTTAGCAAATATGTTTTTCTGAAACCGTTGGATATAATGGCATGCTATAAGATTGTGAGTACTTACTTTTATGTTTTGTGATTTGGGTGAAAGGCCTTGGGACAAGTTGGAGAGATAAGGGTATGTCGAGCTAAGCTTCATTCATTGGGATATGTTGGTGTGTTGGAGAGTGTTTAGCTTTATGCTCTCATTGAGTCATTTTGAGGCTTTATAAGGAGATTCACTTATCCAAGAGGAAAATAAGTTTATGTTTTCTGGAATAATATGCTTTGTTATTTTTAAGCTATTTGATAGTAAGTATGGCAAACCCTATTTGCAAGTTCTGTAACTTCGCCAAAGATTTTGTTTAACTTATGTTTTGTGTGTGCTATGTGGTTATTATTTCCCATATATTCACTGAGTTCGCAAGAGTTCCCACACTCTCTTCTATTCACTGCAAATAGTTAGATCACAAGGTGAGCAGCAAAGAGGTAAGTGATCTAAGTGAAGCTTAAATATTGAAAAGAAGATACAAGTGAACTATGGATTTGAGGTAGATTGAAGAAGAAGATATAATAGATTGGAAAAGATGAACAAGATTAAGAACATTTAAGTATCTTTAAATAAAAAGTACTTACATCAATTAAACAAAATAAAAATATAAAATTAATTAGATAAAAATAAGGGTAAACTTACCCCTTAAGTTTGGTGTAAATTGCATTCATTTATAGTTTTAATAATACCCATAAATGATTTTAATAATACTCATGTACGAGAAAAAAAATCTTATAAACCTTCTTAAAATCTATATATTAAGTAAATTTTAAATAAAAAGACAGTCATACCCTTGTTATTATCTATATATGTACTTTCTATTTAGTTTATTCATTTCTTTATTTTTAATTGCAAAATAATAAAATATTAAAGTATTATAAAATTAAACATATTTGAATTTTTTCTTAAATAATTATATTTGAGTTCAATTAAAATTAAATATTTTAAATTTATATTTAATTCAAATATATATTAACCTTAAATTTAACTCATTAAGTTATTTTTATGTAAAATTATTAGTTGTAATTGTTTAGAATATTCTAATAAAAAAGAAATTGATGAAAATATAAAAGAAATAAAGGAAGAATTGGTCTCAAAATTAAAATTACAATTAGGTTAAAATTTAAATAATTAACATGAATTCATAAAATTCATTAAAAAATGAAACAAAAATTAAAAGAGAAGACAAAAAACAAAAATATAATTATCATTGATAACAATTTTTTTTTAAAGGTAAACATACAACTTATGATATCTTAACTTAATGGCGATGTTAAAGTTAGTAATTTTAGATCTTAGGTTCGAGTTTCACTTTTGTAAATTATGTGTGGGTTCTTAATTTATATTCATTCTAATTTATGTCCCACACATTTAGATATATTCTACTATAGACCTGAATAGATTTTTGTTACTAGTTTGATTGTATAACTTCAGAAAAAAAAAAGTTACATATATTAATTGAAAAATACATTATATTTAACGTATAAATTATGTTTGAATATAATGTAATTTCTAATTTATTTTAATAATAATTAATTATATTTTTATTATTTTAATTGAAAATGATTGAATATAAATATTAAAGATAATAAAATAACGAAATAATAAGTAATCAATAAAGGGTAAAGTAGTCATTTTGATTTAAAATTCATTTAATAAATAAATCTTTTTTCATCAAACCTTAGAGAGAAGCTGGTATTCTTCAAACCATAGCAATATACTTTTCCTTTAAAATAATTAAACATATAAATACACCTATAACACATTTGACATAAAAAAAAATAGTATAAAAATATATAAAAATAATGTTTAGGTTGAAACTCACACCCAAATGATCTTAAACCCTTTAAATTAACCACTTTAATTTTTAAAAATATAAAATTATTAAAAATAATAAATTTACAGTAAAATTTGTTAATTTTAAATAATAATAATAATAATAATAATAATAATAATGATAATAATAATAATAATAATTGGACGAATTTCATAAGAGTTAAATTTTAAATTTTAGATTTTAGATTTTAAAATTTATTTTAAAACTTGAAAATTTTAAAATCTAATATTGATTGAAAAAACATGAGAACTTTTTGTTCTTTTTTCTTTGCACACTTCCTTTAAAACTCAAAAAATAAATAATTATTTTTGCTTATACTATATTATCAATGAAGCTCAAGGTTTTTAGAATCGAACTAGTAGACAAACCAATCAAATCATCGGTACTTGATTCAACCAGTTCGGCCACCAATTTGGTTGATTCGACTAATTCATGAGTCAACCAATTTAACCCTTTATTTTGAATTAATATCCCTAATCAATTTTTGATCCAATTGGTTTAATTGGTCGGTCTAATTTTTTCCTATTATAGGGTTCATAGAAATGAGATCTAATTGAACCTAGTTGTTTACATGTATGAAATCAATATAATATATATTTCTACAATACTTTAGGTCACAATGATTTGCAATTTTAGTCTCAAATAGTATTAAGATTTCTTCATATTAATTAAAAGAGTTAATGTTTTAAATTTTTTTTAAATGTTGAAAGATAATATTATTGTTATTGTTTATATTATAATATTTATGTCTATATAAAGTTTATATCAATTCAATTGTAAAAAAAAATTCGAAAATAGATTTTTAATAAAAAAATGGTTTAATTGATCCATGGGTCAATTGGTATAATGTCTTTCTTCGAACAAATACCTCGACTGATTCCCAATTTGATTGGCCATTTGATCCAGTTTAAACAACAATGTCCAAGTCCTCCTAAATAATTATTTTTAAATTTTTTTTAAAGTTTACAATTAATTGAAATCTAAATTTAAATTTTTTAATGATGTAAATAATGAATTTAAATTAATTCAAAATATTAAATTTTTAATATTTTAATTCCCAAAGAATTTGAAAACAATTAATTTATAAACCCATGCATAAAATTTTAAAATCCAAAGGCTACCTAACTAAAATCGTCTCCAACTAACTGGTAATAACAACTTAGTTAAAGCTAGTATAAACTAGATAGTATAGATGTTGTAAGGCATAATTAAAAGCAACCTTCCATGTGTTTATTCTCGGAACCTTCCAACTAAAGGGTTAAAAACTTGAAATAGGGTGCGAGGTAAAATCATAGGCTCCAACTGTAGCAAAGTAAACCTTATATATATATATATATATATATATATATATATATATATGGTTTATATATAATACTATTTTTATTTTGAAAATGAAAAACTGTTAATTACATCAAACATTCTAAATTATGTATAAAATTTAAATTATTCTTTAAATTTTTTAAAATATTTCAATTGAACTATTAAAATATTAATATAGTATCAAACTATCAAATAAGGTTTTCCACAAATTTAAAGTATTAAATATAAGTTCAAATTTGATGTAGACAAAGTTGAATTCAAAATTGAGATAGAAATTTAATAATTAAAGGGATAATATATAATTTAACCCCTGAACTTTGTTGATTTGTACTTATTAGTTAGTTTTAATTTTTTTCAGATATGAAAGATAAATTGTAACAAACATGTAGGTGCATAAGCATGCAATCATTGCAGAACTGCGTCTGGAGGGTCATAGAAAGTAGTATTGTAACATTTTAAAAAAATAATTAAAAAAAAAAACTAAAATATAAAATGAGAAGGTTTGATGCAATTAAGGTAAGAAATAATGAGATAATAAAATTCCAAAGAGAGGAAATGAAAAAGGAGGCCACGAAAATCATTAATTGTGTTTGGGAATGCAAGGAAGGGTGTTTAGTTGCATCGTAGGTAGTGAAATCCGTTAGCGATTGGTCCTTGCTGCCGGAGACATATGTCCCTGTTCTTCCTTGCATTTGGTTACGACAAAAGCCACTTCTTGGACTGCCCTCTCTTTTCACTTTTCCCCGTCTCATTGCTAATTGCTAATTACTAATTACTCCTTAATCATTATTTTTAACACCAACAAATCCCCGTCCCTGGTTTTGGAACATCCCTCAAAATGCGTACCTTCGATACTTGCTATATTTTGCATGTGCTTGAAAACGAGACAATACCCTAATATTTGAATCCCAGTGTCAATTACTTAGAACCATTATTGTCCAAATGATTGTTGTTTCAAACTTCTTTGTAAGCATTCAAAATTCCAAGCGAGGTTAAAAGATCTTTGTTGAATTTTTACATCAAAAGACTTGAAAAAGAAAAAGGCTATATAAATCCTATGCTCCTGATCTCATTCAGGAAATCTTGTAACTATAAAGAGCAAATATATCATGGAAATCATCAATATGGGACCTACCCATTACCATTTTAACCCCGAGATTTCATTTCATCATGGAATCCCACTATCCTGCACTGCGTCTCCACGGTAACATCAATTTAAGATTTTATTTTTTCAAACAAAAGAAAAGCGGAAAAGACAAAACAAAGAAGCGTAAGGTAAAGCAAGGAAGGGATGTTCGGCCTTAGGACTGTACCTGTCTGAAGCATCAACAAAAGCCGCGCCAGATTGCGTGTATCTCGTCCTTCTCTTTCTCTTTTCACGCTACCCAATAAAATTCATTTTTATCAAATGACCATCTTACCCTCTCCCTTTCCCTATTGCCTTCAACCTTTCCATTTTCTTCGTTTTGTCTTTCATTTTCACAACCCAAAGAACTGAGAAAGGATTAGGTAAAATTTTGTGAAAGGAAATTAGAAACCAAAAAAAAAAATAAAAAATAAAAAAAATGTCGAGATCGTCTTCTGCGTCGGCGACAGCGCCGTTTCCAGCTATCAAACCGGAGGATTACAAGCATAGCCCTGTTCACTACGCTGTCGTTTTGCGTGATCATACTACTTTGAATCGACTGGTTTACACGCTGCCAAAGCTGGCTGATCCTGCTCAGATCCACACCGAGTGCGACTCACTCAGTCAAGAGCGTGTAGCTGACCAAATTTCCGCCGTTCTCGACCGCCGAGATGTCCCTTTCCGTGAAACTCCTCTCCACCTCGCGGTCCGCCTTAACGACGTCGTTGCTGCTAGAACTCTCGGTATTGCTGGTGCTGACGTGTCGCTCCAGAACGCTGCGGGCTGGAATCCTCTCCAAGAAGCACTCTGTCGCCGAAGCTCCGACATTGCGTTGGTTCTCTTGAAACTCCACCACCGCTCCGCCTGGTGCAAGTGGCGCCGCCGTTTGCCTCGCGTAATTGACGTCCTCCGCCGAATGCGTGACTTCTACATGGAAATCTCCTTTCACTTCGAAAGCTCCGTAATTCCGTTCGTCGGAAAAATCGCTCCTTCCGATACCTACAAGATCTGGAAACGCGACGGTAACCTTCGAGCTGATACTTCATTAGCAGGCTTCGACGGCTTGAAAATTCAACGCGCCGATCAAAGCTTCCTCTTCCTCGGCGATGGCGATCACCTCCACAACATCCCTTGCGGCTCATTGCTAGTCCTCAACCGCGAAGATCGCAAAATCTTCGACGCATTCGAAAATGCCGGAGCTCCGATGAGCGAATCCGACATTGCGGGTTTTTGTTCCCAAACTAGTGTGTACCGACCCGGAATGGACGTAACCAGAGCGGAACTCGTCGGAAGAACTAACTGGAGGCGCCAAGAGAAAACAGAGAGCGTCGGTGAATGGAAAGCTAGAGTTTACGAAGTACATAACGTGATATTCAGCTTTAGGTCACGAAAGGTTGCGGGTTCCGAAAACGACGTCGCCGGAAGTGAACAAGTGTTACCCTTAGAGCTCGACGAAGACGATGACGGTTTCTTAGTTTGCGAAAATCCCAATTTTGCAATGCCTGATAGAAGAAGACACAGTAGCTTCGTGAGAGAAGACAGAGAGTGGATTTCGGTAGGGAGGAAGAGCGTTGACGTTTTCCCTTCTTCAGCCGCGGCGATGCCTCCTAGAAGATCGACGTCTTTCGCAACGGCGAAAACGGTGGTGCCGCCTCCACAAACAAAGGAGAAAGAGTACGTTCGAAGTTTACGGCCGTCAGTTTGGTTAACGGAACAATTCCCATTAAAGACCGAAGAATTGCTACCTTTACTTGATATTTTGGCTAACAAAGTGAAAGCTGTTCGAAGAATGCGAGAACTGTTAACCACCAAATTTCCGCCGGGGACATTTCCGGTTAAGGTAAGACGGCGAGTTATTAAATCTATAAATATCTGGTTTTTTTTTTAAAGAAATGTGGGGTCCACGTAGATACCTGTCTCCTTAGAAGGGTGTCTGGTTTGGGTCTTTTGATGCGTTGAATGATGATAGCCTGACCAATGGACAAAAGGAAAGCAAGTGTGTTCAAGTTTTTCAGCTTTGCTTTGGTCTCTGATTAGTGGAGAAGCTTTTCTTTTTGTGGGGGGAAAACCCTGTTTTTGGTCGGCTCCAATGACGTGGAACTTGTCCCAATGGGTGTGTTTTAGATCCAACGGTGATTCTCCCTTTTAAAAAACCCACATCATACGAGGTTTCCTTTTTCTCTGTCATTTTATCATATTCTAGTCAGAGGCAATGTTACGTTTTACTTTTACCCCATCGGACAAACCAAGGGAATCATATGTGGACCAATTGTTGAACTGTCGTTTCTCTTTTGATATGTGATTTTCGGACAAGGTTGGTATTGAATTGTTGTTGGTGGGGTTTCGCAGGTTGCGATCCCGGTAGTCCCGACGGTGAGGGTGGTGATAACGTTCACGAAATTCGTCGAGCTCCAATCGACCGAGCAATTCTTCACTCCACTCTCAAGTCCTAGATATTTTTCCAATGGAAGAGGTCAAACAGAGGATGATCAAAATTCGGATAAACATAATTCGTCATTACCGTCGACATCGTGGTCATCGTCCACCACGGCATGGCTGAGGCGAAGCAATAGTCAATCGGTGTCAGCAAACAAGCAACAACAGCAACAACGGAGTTCCTCAATGGCGCAACAAGCTGATCCTTTTGCCATTCCTAGTGGATATACATGGACCAGTGTCGACGACAAGTCCGGCAAATTGAAGAAATCAAAGTCCACAAGGAAATCAAAGTGAAAAACAAAATTATTCAAAATACAGATAATTTGGTCAAATGGAAATTCCGCAATGTTAAATATTTTGATTTTCTTGCAACCTGCAAAAATTTTGCCGTTGAAATTCAATGGTAGGCAATTTGGTTGATTAAATATGTTGTTCAACACAATTTTGGAGCTTTTTTTATTTTTTATTTTTATACTTTAGATATTACCGTATTTCAATGTTCACGAGCATGAGGAATAAGGGGGCATATTGGGATCAAAGACAGGCCATCTTACAAGTGGTCCTCTGTATTTTACGGTTTTAAAGGTGCTGTTCATTATCATTCATCTTTTGCTTTTATCAAAATTTCGGAAGCACATGCCCTTGTCTATCATCATCATCACCAACTACTGCACTAGCTTTTATCAAACCCTTCATCACCATCATCATCCCGGGTACCTTTACAAAATATATTATCTTATTTGGATAATATTTTTTACACACACCACGCTTCAAACTTTGAAGATAATATTATTAGAAGAAATAATTTCGAATCCCGAACATGAATAATAAAATGAAAATAAAAAAAATAAAAAATATTATAATGATAATATTTTGAAACATAATTTATATAAAAATATAAAAGATAAAATACCTTCATATTAATATTCATTAAGCTATAAAAATACTTAATCAAAAGCTTAACTAGTAACTAGATTATAGTCACCCACAATGTGCGTGAAAAGCATAATTTTATAAAAAAATTAATATAAAATATAAATAGGCTTTGGTTGAAATGTTAGAATACATAAATTTAAAATTATAGTATCTTAAGTTTAAAATTCATTATATATGCATTTTTTTCATTTTTTATATAAAATATATAAAAAAAATTAAAATACTTTCAAAATAATATAATTTATTTTATAAAAAAATGTTATTTTAATTATTATTCAATTGAATTTATTCTTTTTTTTACTCATTACATAAATTCAATTAAAAATTTACTAGTTAGTATAAATATAGAAAAATATATACGTAATTAATAATTAAAACTCTAATTGAATTAGATATTTTTATTAAAAAAATTGAATTAGATATTTAAGCTGCTAAGGCCCAAATAGCTTTGGGTTTCTAACCATTTATGCTGTATTTAAAGCCCAAATAATTTTTTTGTTCCTTCAATTTTGAAACCTAAAGGTCGAAGATTCCTTTTTAAGTTCAAAAAGAAAAAAGAAAAACAGTTTCACTTTCATCTTTGTACCTATCAAGTGACCATTTTATGGCACATTTTTATTTTATTTATGGAAATGGGTCACTTTACTTATTATTTATTGGAATGGATCAAAAATACAAAAACGTATTCACGTAAGAGCGTTTTAAGAGAAAATTCTAGCAAAACGAGTCCCTGAATGAGCACTTTTGCCATGTTAGCAAAAAACGCACTAATGTAAACGCGCTTTGCTGACATGGTAAAACATGGCAAAAGCGCTCCCTCAAGGATGCGTTTTAACTTGTCTTTTTGACTCCCAACGGTCACCCCAACAATCATTTAAAATTTTGACCATTGGGGTCCAACAATAATATATATATATATATATATATATATATATATATATATATATATATATATATATATATATATATATATATAACCCTCTCCTATTTTTTCACACAAACATTTCTTTCAAAATTCTAAAAAACGCTCTCAAATTTCTTCCTAAATTTCTCAAAGCTCTCTTTAATTAACTATTTCTTTTAATTTTTTTTCTAAATTAGCATTTTTTTATTATAATTTCTAAGATATTTGATTGTGTAAGTAATGGCCGAGAAATTAATCTCCGTTGAACAAATGAAAATGGTAAGGGTTAATTTTAATTTTTGAATATTATTTAATATTTTTTTATTTATGTAATTTTAATTAATTTTTATTTTAAAATTTTTTATAACAGTCTATAGATAGGATGTTACAATGTTATATTCGTAATATGCATGGTCCTCCATCACTGTTGATAGAAAATTACTTGAGGGAAGCAAGTTTTTGGCACGTGGCCAATATAGGCTAGGGGTGCAAGTTGGACCTAAAACTCATCAGCGCGTTCATAGAGAGGTGGAGACCCGAGACGCACAAATTCCATCTTTTATGCGGGGAGTGTACTATCACTTTGGAGGACGTACAGTTACAATTGAGATTACCGGTGGATGGGTCTGTACTTACCGGGTTCACTTAATCTGCTGATTGGGGAGCCATATGCTACGATCTTTTGGGTGCGATTCCAGATAATATTTACGGAAGTCGGATCGAGATGGGCTGGTTACGAGATACATTCCCGGATCCGGGGGATGGTTCGATTGAAGTAGAAAGAATACGAAATGCTCGGGCATATATCTTTGAGATCATTGGAGGTTATTTGATGCCGGACTTGTTACGAATCCTCATACATATGAGGTGGTTGCTGAAACTTATTGATCTTAGAGCAGCTGGCGAACTTAGTTGGGGGTCTGTCGTGTTAGAAACATTGTACCGGGAGATGTGCGGGGCGAAAAAACCAAATAAAACCAAAATCGGAGGTTGCCTATCACTACTACAATCTTGGGTTCAGTTTCGCTTTCTATTTTTACGTTCCCGAGTGAACTACCCATATACATTCTCACTCATAACGTGGTAAAATTTATATTAGATTCTACAATTATTACATAGATTTAAAATATAATTTTACGCTAAAAATTTATTTAATTAGGTGAAACCATTTGGCGAGTTATGTTGGAATACCTACTGCTCTTGAAGATATACGACTTCTATTAGATCAACAGTCGAAAGCACATGTAAGTATTAAATGAAATATATATACATAACATAGTCATTTCGTATTTAGTATTTAGTATTATGTATTATGTATATAACTAATATTTTTATCACGTTCATATAGTTTCAATGGACACCATACGAGGATTCGGCAATTCAGGCAGTAATTCCAGATGAATTCTTTCAAAATATGAACATTTGGCATGTTAAGGCCTCATTGATCAACTCTGCAACTGTCAAGATGCACCAGACGGAAAGAGCGTTGCGGCAATTTGAATTCCGAAAACCAATTCCTTTGACACTTGAGGTGCTCGATAAAAAGCACAAAATTGACTTACGGCAATTGAATACGCATTGGCTGCTACTCTTCTTGGAATATATCAAAATATGGGAAAATCGGAATGATCATATACCTACTCGCGAATTGATCATCGTTCCAGAGTTAGCGTATGTGCTGGATTACATGCCATGGTTTAAGATCCATGACAAGCCATATTTGATCTCGGAAGAGCAGAGGCGTCAACAAATTCATGTCAAAAGGAAACGATGAGCCCTTTAAATCCAATGAGAAGGGATGACGGGGCAGGCCCATCAACAGCGACCACACAATCACCAGGCCAAATCCTTAAGCGACGACGCCCATACCACAGCCCCTTCAGATTATGTCAGGTGCATATTCTAGCCCTTATATGTATCCTAACCCTTATATGTTTCTTTTTCCCAATCCTATATCAAGTTGGAATGCATGACCCGATGCATCTTCTTTCCCGATGACTATGACTCAACTGACGATATATAGGCCATCCTCGTAGGAGAGATCGCACGAGGCACCGTCGGGGAGCTTATCTCATCTCCAATCCCTATCGCCTTATGGGATTCAAACACCTCTGTCCTAGATGATGCAAACACCTCCACATTCTTTGTTCTATCAAGATGGGTCATCTTCCCAACACCTACAACCAGAACAACCAAAACCCCTTCTAGAACAACCACAACCTTCGCTAGAAGCTAAACCAAGAAGGAATCCAGTGCACAACCATCAACCACCCCTATGTGGCATTGATTCCGACCGGCACATGTATTGATTTTTTTAAATATATTTGTACAAACTATTTTTGTATTGTTTCATTTAATAAAATAAAAGTTGTTTTGAATATTTTAATAGTTAATTATTTTTATATTTGTCCTATTTAATAAAATAAAAATTCTTTTGAATAAGAAAATAGAAATAATGCAACATAGTTTCATTTAAGCAATTATCAACTATTCCGATTTGGACATGTTCGAATTATATGACCTGGGTTCCTACACCATCTGCACAACTTCTGTTGGTTCGTTGTTTCCCGGGTATCTATATTATCACGTATTCTACTCGAGCAAGGTCAACCTTTTGGTTTGTGACGTAATTCTCTATTCATTAACAACTTAAACGGAGCAAACAATACAAACAGCCACTTACGTTCATCTAGGACTGATGGGAATACGTGTCTCTACACGTTGTAAATGTATTTTATTTTGTACACTTTATCGACATAGCTCATGGGATCCAAATGGAGATTCTGACAAGTTGCAATTGCATGAGCGCATGGATAACGAAGTGTGTCAAACGTCCCACAGTCGCAAGTCCTATTTCTCAGGTGTACACGATATTGCCGACTAGTAATACCTTGGTTCGGTCTTTTGAACTCTGTTACACGAAATCATAGGTTGTCGCGATTGTGACACACTATATGCATGGTGTTGGCCCGCGCCTTCCCTTGTTAATTTCTTGCAATACCTTCCAGCACCATACATGGCCTCCCTACATTTGACCTTTATAACTCATTGCTCGCTTTGGAAATAGTGCTGCCAAACGGAAATATGTCTCCCATACAACCGATGTTATCGAAAAATGACGTGTTCCTTTTAGAACAGAATTTATGCATTCAACAAATGAGGTTATCATCATTCAGTGGTAGACTGATATTGCCTGTAGTAGTTGGACGCAACGTGCCTTAGTTAATACCGATGGTGTGTGCAATCCTATAGGCTTCCCTGTTACTCAATTGCAACTAGTATTCTAGTGCCCCGATCCAATATAGCGCATATATCAGGTTGGTGAAGACATGCCTCTTAACCTAAAAAGAAAGAAATCTCAGTCGTCACTTGACTCCCCTGATGTTATTGCAAACACAATTGGAAGGATTCTCTCACTGCCATCTTGTACCATAGCTAGCAATAGCCGATGGATATATCTACCATACATAAAGGTACCGTCAATTTGTACTAAGGGCTTGCAGTACACAAATGCATCCTGACATTACTTAAAGCTCCAGAACAGATGCTTGAACACTTGGCATCCATGGAGCAAATAGTCATTATAGTACGTAGGGCCCGTTTAAAGGTCTGTTACGCAACTTAGGACATACCTCTCCAACACCTGACACCACTGCTACACTTCATTAAATGAAGCGTCCCACCCATTATGCATATTTTCCAATACCTTCTGCTTAGCTATCCAGGCTTTGTGGTAAAAAGGCTTGTACCTTAATTGGCTACGAATATTGGCAATTAAGATCAACACAGAAGTCTTGGGATTCGCCTTCACCATCGGTAGTATTAAGCCAGCTATCATATCTGAATCCATCTTGGGATGATCTTATGAAACACTTGTCAACGAAGTACGTTAAACAATGCAACATTAAGTAATAACAATATTATTCAAAAACCCTAAACACCCAATGATACTGTACTAACAACACACATATGTAGACCTTTGTACTTCTTTATCTCCTGCAACCCTGTCTTTTTCCTAACTGAAGCCATGATTTTCCATTAACATGTACCATCTTGCACTGCACATTTGGCCTCAAACTTCTCAGATTTGGATTTAACCACGTGATAGTTAACCTCGTTCATGATGCTATATTGTTTCAATGCATCAAGAAAACTATCCTTACTGGAAAACTCCTTACCCACTTCCAATTCACTCGAATCCAACGACAAACCTGTATGGTCATGCCTTTTGTATGGTAGATCTGGAAATTCCAACGCATCATCTACTGATAGATCAACATTATGCATGTGGGTTAGAGGCGAGTACGCCGTGAATCGCAGATCTTTTTCTTCTTCATCTAAACCACCTTCACTATCTTCAGGTTCGGTTGGAATAGGCTACGATTCAGAAAATAATGCAACTTCTACACCATCGAGGCTGGGTTCTCGAGGTGGATCCACATCGAACTCATTATCCATCCCACTATCATTTGCAACATACGAGGTCCCCTCGCCGGTGGACGCTGTAGGGAGTACATCATCCCTTCTTGTGGACGTTTTGTAACGTCCCTAATCAGAAGTAGATTTCCGACCACTAAAAATTGATGTCATTCCCAATACATATTTCCAGCATCGAACATTGACTCACCAAGGTGCATGTCCTATCCACTAATCGAGTGTCGTGCAGGGGTTATGTATTCCATACTGCCACTAAACACGGGTGTTTCCGTGTTTTGCCTCTCACTAACGGAGTGTCGGGCAGGGGTCATGTATTCTTCTCGAACAGCAGTAGATGTTGAAGTCGCAAAAGCTTCATTTGGTGATAAAAAATGTATATACAACTCAAGATAGGGTGACCCACTTGCGAGATGAGTCTGCACCATCGTCTCCAAGCTACGACCACCTTTGATATCAAATGAGTCATATGTCATGGGATCAACTGAAGCACAAAATCGATACTTAATAGACGAAACTCTCATTGGCGTTGTTCCAAAGATTTTGTGCCTAATTCTTTTACGAAGTTCTGTCAAATCTATGTTCTGGTTAAAAACCAATCGCGCTGTATTCTTCGATAAAAAACAACACCGTTCTCGGTGTCACAGACCTCACGATCATAGTAAATAATAGTACTAATACGTTTACTTATCTTTAATTTCTATTCTGCTTAGCCTTTTTAATTTTTCTTGCTGTAACTTATGTAACATGAAAATGAAATTTGACTTATTTATAGCCTAAGGCCAAGCAAGAACTATTGTAGAAAAAAACGTTCACGTGAGAGTTGTTTTCAATAATTTTCCTGATATTGCATACTACTTAAAGTGTTTTTGACACTATTTTTTTAGAATCCTCTTCTCAAAATTATTTTTTAGGAAAAAAAAGAGCGCCTATGTGTGAGCTTTTTTCTGTAATTTTGCATACAGTGCATCCTACTTGAAGCGTTTTTGACACTATTTTTTCAGAACCGTCTTTTCAAAATTTATTTTTTAGGAACTACTGTAGAAAAAGAGCGTCCACGTGAGATTTTTTTTAGTAATTTTACTGATAGTGCATATTGCTTGAAGCGTTTTTGACATTATTTTTTCAAAACTGTCTTCTCAAAATTATTCTTTCAGAAACTACTGTAGAAACAGAGCATCCACGTGGGAGCTTTTTTCTGTACTTTTGCTGACATGCATCCTGCTTGAAGCGTTTTTGTCCCTATTTTTTCAGAACCGTCTTCTCAAAATTAATTTTTCAGAAACTATTGTAGAAAAAAAAAACAAAATCCTTCTTGTCAGTATAATTTTTCAACACTCAACCCTAAATCCTTTTATAAAAACTCTAAACCTTAAACACAAAATTATTATTTTAAAACCCTAAACCCTAATTTAATTAATTTTTTAAAAAACCCTAAACTCTAATTTAATTAATTTAGTTAAAAACCCTTTTAATTATTTTTTTAAAAATTTTAAACTCTAATTTATTTTTTAAAACCTCTAAACCTTAACAAATAAATTCCTAAATTATTTTAACAAAACCTTAACCTTAAACCACTAAAACCCTAAACCCATAAACCTTAGGAACTAAAAATGCAAATAGCCCTAACCCTAGAAAAACACAAGCTAAAACTTGTCCTTGAGGGAGTGCTTTTGCCATGTCAGCAAAGCGCGTCCATGTCAGTGCGTTTTTTGCTGACATGGCAAAAGCGCCCCATTAGAGACACGTTTTGTTGAAATTTCCCCTTAAACTGCTCCTACCTAGACGTGTTTTTATATTTTTAGCCCATTTCGATAAATAATAAATAAAGTAGCCCATTTTCGTAAATAAAGTAAGAAATAGGTCTTTCTTAGTAAAATGGTCTATCAGAGCGAGCAAGAATGAGGAGGCGGTGTCTCCTTCTTCGGCTCCAACACCGTCAATTCTATTACTAGTTGTTGGTCCCACTTCTAGCTCTCTACTAAATTGTTGTTAATAATTGTATTGTCAAGATGTGACATTTTACTATTGAAATATGAGGTAATTAGGATAATCTGTGAGTGCTTATTACGAAGATGGTGGAGTAGTCTATAGAGGATCTATCATCCCAAGCACTTTTAAGGATATATCTTATTTTTTCTTAGACTTACATGAACGAAAAATTCTTGACTAAGACAATTAATCTGAACTAATCTAAAGAGTTGCGTGACTAACATGAAACCAAAAGAAAGCCACATGTTCTTTTAATAGCACTAATTGAAATTTTCCACAATGATCACTGTAACACCCCTAACCCATATCCGTCGTTGGAACAGGGTTACGAAGCATTACCAGAATATACAGATCAAGTAAACAGATATTTCATTTTATACAGTATTCAGGTCAGAAGTCAAACATAAAGTCCCTTATATGAACCCTCGAGGTCCAAAATATGCATTAGAAAAGAGTTGGGACTAAACCGGGTATTCAGAGGATTTTTGCAAAATCTCAAAATTTGTCCTAGGTACAAGGGTGACATGCCCATGTTGTCAGGCCGTGTGTTTCACACGGCCAAGGGACACTTCCCTGTCTAAGGCCGTGTAACTCTTTGACTTGGGTCACACGGCCAAGCCACATGCCTGTGTGCTAGGTCGTGTGTAAATACTTAGGTATTCTGTTTTGAAATTTTAAAGAGGCAGGGAACACAGGCCAGGTCCCACTCCCATGTGCTAGGCCGTGTGTCACACATGGCTGAGACACAAGCATGTGTCTCTGCCCATGTGGACGAAAATAAGTTATTTTCTAAGCCATATTTCTCACCCCATTTTGTCATCCTCCTACACCAACAGTTTAACACATTCACAAGCTATTATAGGTCATTTAACCCAACTCAAAATCAAGTCTTATACATGATATAATACCTCATATAATCAAGTATACACACTTACTTAAATTACCAAGTTCACATATATGCGTATCTTATCAAATATGCTAACTTAATTCAATAATCAATATGCCAATATAATTTTGGTCAATCAACCATTTCAAACACATACCAAACATATCCATCACAAGCCATTCCAATGGCTAGTTACAATTAAAGTATTTATATGCCAATATTGGCCAATTAACCTATACATGCCATTATAACCATAATTGATTTACCATATATATATATATATACCGAAATGGGCTGATGGATAGTGTGAGTGATCTCTACCAAGCTTCCAATCCAACGAGCCTCTGAATTATTATAGAACAGGGGAAAATAAACAGAGTAAGCATGAAATGCTTAGTAAGTTCGTATAACATGGTAATTAACTTACCACTCATTTAAATTCAATATAAACATATAAGACACATTCTATCAACTTGATCATGAGCCCTAACACATATCCTAATCACCCTTGTTAGTCATATATTTCATATAAATATCAAGAAACATGTAGGGGCTCAACAATAATTAGATTTCCATGTACATATACTTTCCACATCATGTATTCATATAACATATACAAATCATATCATTGTATTTCAAGTACATTTTCATTATAATTCATCTCGAGTTCAGATTATTTCATGTCGAACTTTTCCCGTTAAATCATTTGAAATGTCAGTGTCACATAGGTATTACACTCAAGGTGTACAAATTTATAATCATGGATGAACATATTCATCAAACTAGTACCTTATTCATATATTATCTATCGTATTTCCATATATCATGTATTATCATTTTCATGTATTTCGGGCTGATACATGTATTAATTAATTTCATGTTCATATTTTCTCATGTCAGGATTTTGCCCGTTGAATCATTAAAAACATCGATGGATACACAGGTGGTACACTCGAAGTGTACAAATAAAAAATCCGTCAATTCATATTCAATTGTGCTCTTTAAAGCACATAGTTAGGAAATCCTCTCTCAAGCCATATAACAAGAAGCTCACAAAGAGCCATTAATTGGGAAGCTCACAAAGAGCCATTAATCGGGAAGCTCACAAAGAGCCTATTAGGAAGCTTATCTGGGCTATATAACAGGAAAACTCATAAGAGCCATAATTAGGAAGTTCACAAAAAACTTTTAATCAGAAAGCTCACGAAGAGCCTTTAGTCAGGAGCTCCAGATAGCCATATATCAGAAAGTTCAAGCGAGCCATATCAGGATGCTCACAAAGAGCTGCGTTTGTGTCCGCAATATATGCAGGATCACAACTGATCAGATCATATAACATGACACTCACAAAGAGTTACGGTAGTCTACAACACATACAAGATCACTACTGATCAGGATGCTCGTAGGAAGCATACAACGGGAAGCTCGAGAGGGCTTATAACAGGATGCTCGTAGGAGCTTTGGTGTGTCCGCAACACATGCAGGACCACAACCAATCAGGAAATCCTGTATCCATCGAATTCTATTATTTAAACTGGATTTAATATTTATCGGGCTTTGTCGGATATGTAATCAATTTCATGTATGTGAAATTTATACAATTTACATATACACAACATCCAATTCAGACATATAAATATACACAAATTAGTTACAAGAACTTACCTCAACAAATGTTCGTGCACGTAAAATCTACTAATCCGACATTTTCTCTTTTTCTCGTTCTAACCCCGAGTTTGGTCTATCTGAATCCATATGAATGAATTTAACATTAATTCACATTCATTTCAATTCAATTCACATCTTATACAAAATTACCATTTTACCCCTAAACTTTTAATTAATGACGATTTCGTCCTTAGGCTCGAAAAATAAAATTCATGCAATTAAATCCTTATTTCAAGCCTATCCGATTCTTACATGTAAAATTTACAGCCCATGTATTTCATAAAATTTAGAATTTTCCATGAATTTTACATCTTTTCAATTTAGTCCCTAAATCATAATTTCATCAAAATTCCCTTTACAAAAGTTATTTATTTATCAACAACCTTTCATTTTATACCATAAAAATTAGTAATTCATCTATGTTCATCCATGGCACAACCCTAGTTCTTTCATAACTTTACAAATTAGTCCCCGAGATAGCTAGATTAAGCTATTACGATCTTCGAAATATAAAAATCATTAAAAATGGAACAAGAAAACATACCTAATTGATCGAAGTAAGCTTGCTTGAGCTACTTTCTCTTAGATAGGGTTTCTATGGAAATAATTTGGGAAAGATGATGAAAAAGATGATATTTTCATTATTTAATTAATTATCATCTTTTATTTTTTTCACTTTCCAATTTCATCCTTTTCTTTATTTTATTTTCCATGGATGAATCATCATCCTTAACCACTAAGTATTTTTAAATGGTCTATTTACCATATAAGGACCTCCACTTTAAATTTATATAGCTATTTAATCCTTTTAGTTATTAGAACTCAACTTTCGCACTTTGTGCAATTTGGTCCTTTATCAAATTAAACATGTAATCGATAAAATTTCTTTACGAAATTTTTATACGATATTAATATCATATTATAGACCGTAAAATAATATAAAAATAAATTTTTCTTTCGAAATTAGATTTGTGGTCTCGAAACTACTGTTCTGGTTTTACCAAAAATGGGCTGTTATAATCACCTTTCTAAGAAATATCAAAGATAAAAGAGATTATAAACCATTTTAGGTTCTATATATAAAAAAAATAAGCAAGAGATTAAAGCCGAGAAAATGATACCCTATTTAGCATCACAATGTGATCTAGTGGAAAAGTATGACTTAGACTAGTGTTTAGGGTCATTGACAAAAATGTTTGTTTTGACTCACCCAGCAACCTAGTATTCCTTAGAACTTCATATGTTATCTTGCAACATCCCTAGAATGGCTTCTACAAGCCCCCCATTGTGATTTTTCTTGCAATTGGCATACATATGCTTGGCATAGATCCTATGCTCTATGCAGGGGAATATAGGCGATATCTCTTCCAGGAAGCCTTACAAAAAACAGAAAAGAAAAAAAAAAGTAAGCAACACATATTTAACACAAATAGACCAAAAAAAAGTAACTTAACATTAAATACAAACCTTTTGTATATCACTTATAACATTGAAGCCTTTGTCATGTCCAAACCCAAGGTCAGTTTGTATATTTTTCAAAAATGTTTGCTCGGAAAGATCAACTCAAGATCGACGATAGGGAGGTTGAATCGGCCTTTGAGAAGTTGTGGTGGAAGCAACAAAAATTGTGTAACAAAGAACACAAGGATTTATAGTGGTTTGGTCCCAATGCCTACTCCATTACCTTAGCTTTCCACAACTAAGAATTTTCTCAAATCCACTAATTTGGCAACCTTTGAGGACAAGGTTTAACCTTTCAATCTCTCTTAAGACTTATAACCCAAAATCTTAAGATACAACTCTCTTAAGGTTTCTACCCAAACCTTAAGAAGAAACCCTCTCTCAAAAGAGATATAAATAAGCAAATAAAGAAAACAATCCTCACAAAATTAGAATGTTTGCCAGTTAAGTACAAATACAAAGAAGAACACTTGAGCTAAATGAATACAATGAAAGCTCACAAGTGTTTACAAGAAAAGATATGAAAGAATTAAACTCTAGGTTGTTTTGATTCATCTTTAAGCTTTGCTCTTCTTGTTGCTAGATTTTTGGAATATAATATTTATACCCTCTAATTGATTTCCAACTGTTGTGGTTGTTGTAGAAGTGAATTTAGCCATTGAGGATGAAATACCAGGTCATTAACTGCACCTGCAACAACGAGTATCGATACCTACTAAAAGGGTATCGATTTTTTTTATAATTAATGCAGATTTCAGTGACCATTAGAGCAAGAATATCGATACCTTTAGGAAATATATCGATATCTTAATAAAAGTATCGATACCTTAAGAAAAGTATCAATACCGGATCAATACCTATTAAGGTTTGAAAGAAACAGAATGTCAATTTGGTATCGATTATTAGAAGAGTATCAATATCTTATAAAATATCGATTCTTAGACAAAAAGTATCGATACTTTTTGTCTTAGAGCAATTCTAACTTGTTTGAAAATGGTTGAAATATATTTGAAAATGTTTGACTCAATTGAAACCATTTCAACTTGATTTTATCAAATTGCTCAACTTTACTTTTATTCAGAAGCATTTTAATTCGTTATATCAAACGATATTATCTAATAAGGCTTAGTTTAACAAAAAAAAAAAAACCAAATCTATGTCTCTCTATTTTCTACCTCAACAACAATACAAGTTGTGCAGAATATTTGAGGTAAAAACCATCTAAACATACCACAAATCTATAGTGTTTCTTAAAACCCTATTTTAAGTGCCCAAATCACACAAAACCTTTTGAATTTGGGTTTATCAACAATACTTGGCTTTCAACCATAAGTTCAAAATGACCATTAGCGTCTTCCTACCTTAATATATAGTCATGTAACCTACTGAATTCATATTAAACCTTACCTTTGATTTTTTCTAGACACCATTTCTTTGCTCTCCAACAAATGTTTTTGTTCAGCTCTGCCTTAAGCTCTTATTTTACAAGCCTTTTCATGTCTCCTAATTTTAAATTAGGGATACACCTCACCTTGCTGAGAAAATGTTTACTCATGAATTTATAATTTGTTATCTAGTTTTGAAAATTTATTGAACAATTATGCCCACTAACATAAGTCCTAATCTTAAAAGGCCCATCATTACCATAACTAGTAGTATAAATTAAGAAAGGACATTGTGCTACCTTACATCTAGGTTGAATCTTAAAATTCTCAATTGTTAAATACCTAAAATCAAAATTGTTAGCTATGCAAAGGATGATAGTGCCTTCTTAGATAGGGAAAAACATTAACAAACAATGTGTAGTTCAAACTTGGGCATTAGACTAAAAGCATCAAACAAAAGTTTTTTACTTTTCTTACACAATGTTGTGAATATAATATTAGTCATATTATTTTTTTAGAATTTTTTATTAACTTCTATTTCTTTCCTTAACCAAAATATTGTAACTTGTATAAATATGTGTGTGATATTCTCATTTGTAAATAATATAAGTTTTTCTCTCAATTTTTACTTTTGTTACATAATGTTAAAGTTAAGATGCAATTTAGAATTTGAGTTTCATCAAATTTATCGTGAAACAGTAAGTTTTGAGGGTATTCTCGTGACCACTAAGAGGTGGTTTTTGGTTCTCATTATTGGCCAAAGGAGGTGCGTGTCACCTTTTTCAGCCAACACTTGAAATCCAATAGCAAAAATCCTTATGTGTGGCCTTTACGCATCGCTAGACTGTTCTAACGCCTTCACCACACGTCGACACATGGAGGCGCGTGACTCCACATCGCACACCAAACCTCCAGCGTCCTCCCACAAGGTCGACTCGATACTCTGACCAAGTCTCAACCATTGATTTGCTAGTTTGCTTCTGTCTTGAAGGGGATTTATTTCTTGCCTCCTATTTTCATCATTATTCATCATTGTTCACTATTTCCTAATTGTTTTGGGAAATTTGCTATATGGTTCATTTTAATTTGTGGAAAATTGAATTTTAGGTTTGAGAAATTTATTATGTGGATCCTTTGAATTTTTGGTTGCTTGAATTTAATGTTATTATTTGGAGTTATTTGATTGAGTTGATTATTCAATTATCTTTATGATGGAAGGTAGTAAAGTTTCTGTTAATGATATGATCCCAATGATGTCAAAAATTACCAAGCACATGTGGAATGATTCTAATTATCTAGATTGGAGTAAAACAATTTGAATTTATTTACTAAGTATTGATAAAGATGATCGTTTGAAAAATGAACCTCTTATCGATTATACCAAGCAACTGTGGCTGAGAGAAGATGCTCAATCATTTCTATAGATTTGAAATTCTATTGACATTGAGGTAATTTATCTAATTAACCACTATGAATTTGTTAAGGAGTTAATAGAGTACTTGGATTTTTTATATTTTAGGAAAGGGTATATTTATTATATATACGAGGTATGCCAAGCATTTTATTATCTTGGGAAAGAAGATAAGTCTCTCAACGAGAACAAATGGTTGTTATGAGTTTCTTTGTTGGTTTTTTATCATCTTGACTTTGAGACTCACAAATCACAAATTTTGTCTGGTTCAAAGATTTCATCTTTTCAAGGTGCTTTTTACAAGAGTATTACACACTGAAAACTCTTACTCAGTCTATATTAACAACATTGCTCTTATTGGTCATGGAAACAAGATAAGGGGATCGAGTAATTAAGATAAGGAGTGGGAATGATGGTGGTCACAAATAAGAAAACTTGAGGAATATTTTGTTATTGTTGTTATGAACCAGACCATACAAAGAGTTATTGTGTGAAGCTTTAAAATAAGGCTCAAAGAGCACAATAAAATAATGTTGCAACACTTAGTACCAAGACCATTTTACCAGAGCAAACTATTTTTATTAATGCTATCACTAAGTCAAGTAAACCAAGTGTCTTCTTTCTTCATCATCAAAATGGGACATGGTTCTAGTGTTATAGATCATATGACATACAATTCAAATTTTTTTCCATATTTCAATCTCACACAACTTTATCTAAAGTCTCCAGTTGATGGATCAACTTCTTATGGTCTTGGGTCTGTAACTGTTAACTTGACCACATCCCTTCCCTTAACCTCGGTGTTATGTTTGCCTAATTTCTCATTTAACCTAAACTTTGCCAAAACTTACTTATGCCTTAAGCTATTGCCTCTTATTTTTTCTAATCATTGTCTTTTTTAGGATCTTATGATGCTACAAATTATTGGTAAAGGTCATGGATAGGGGGTGCCAATGTTCTTGATGTAGAAGTGCCAAAATTCATTATTCATGCCTTGCTTGATGAAAAGCATTTTGTTGATAAAAAAGAGGGGGAAAAAAAAAGGACGATTGCTTATGTTGAAAGGTATTTTTGATGGGGAGACTATTGAAAGGGGGAGATTTTATTAGGAGATTTCTATGCTAAATTGAGAGAAGAAGTTTTTAATTTTTTTTCACTACAACAATTTGCTTATTAGTTGCATCAAAAATATTTTTATTTGGTGACACATATTTTATCGTCACGACATTCGTCACATTAGGTGAGTCACTAGATGTTAAAGGTGATGTTGTATTAGTATCTGTCACATATTGTTGACAATATGGTGACAATAATGCATAATATCATGATATAATTATGACTGGATGTTAACTAATTTTGTCACATAATCATATAAGATTTCATCATTAATCATTTGTATCGTAACCATTAATGGAATAAGATTCAACGTATAGGTGGCGAAAGCAATATCGTAAGAGTGTCAATGATGTAGTATATCATCACCTAATATAATAAAACAATAACATTAATGTCGATAATATAAAATGTCACCATTTAATAATGATCTAGTGACAGATAGTTTTGTCATCGAAAGATATATTTATTTGTAATCTATTAGTCTAATTGTTGTAGAAAAAAATCCAGTTTGAAAACAATTTTGTCACAATGGAAAAATAAAAATTTGAAAATCGAGCCCTAAACCTGCAATTTCTAGCACCACTGGAAATCAGATAGTTACATTGTCAATTATCACATTTCATATGCATCCAAAGTATTGCATTTTCAAATGGCATTTCATATCAACCATTTTTATGCAATTTCATGTTTTATAACCCTTATTAACCAAACATGGACTCAGGATGGATACATGGATCATCCGACCATCACACCAATTTGGCACCCAGTGTCTCATTTGAACGGCTGAAGTATAATTTGCTCCCAACACTCATAGGAACGTTTAAAGTAATATGCACCCGGCGCTCATCAGTATACAATTGAAGGATAACTCGTACACAATCTAATCCTATGACATGTCAACTATATTCAACTCCACCCGAGACAGTTAATAGTGTAACTAATGTTCCAATTACACATCATATACATGTTCATCTCAATTCAATTTTTGACATACTATACACCATCACATATGAACTGAGTCACGGGAAAATAATATGCTAACCTCAATAGTAAGTTTGTAATAATCATATATGTATATATGCATATGTATTTATTATTGAACTTGAATCATAAACGTAAAATTTGAATTTTTGTAACTCGTCTACGATTCTCGTCTTTCCCATCTCTCGAGATGGCTCGACATCATATTTAGCTACATTTGATAATTCAATTATAAAAAAATATTAGGTCACATTCAATTCGCATTCAAACAGTTAGCCAACCATATTTTTCATTTCAGTCATTATATCTAGGGTACTCATATTTTTCCATGTCTAACATCATATCAAAATCCAATTTCACAACCTTTGGTTAGAGACCCTACACATTTCATCTACAATATAATTTCATGAAAGTTTTCAATTTATTCAATTTAGTCTCTCATGTCACAAAGCTATTTAACAAGCTTCGCTTAATTTCTAACTTAGTCCTTAACATAATCTAAGTTCACTATCTAATAATCTCTTCAAGACTAATTCAACAAATTTTCTCTAATGGAAGCTTGTTAAACATCTAACAATTGAAGAAATTGAGACATGGGCTAGCTAAATCATGCTCCCATGATTAAGAATCTACAAAAATTTCAAAAAAAATTGCTTGTTTATCATTCTTACCACTAATTTTTCTATTTATTGTAGCACCCCAGAATTGACCCGATCATCAGGTCTGGACTACAGAGTGCTACGTTCTAAATTCGAATTTAACTAACACATTCTTAATATATTTCGCAATTCATATTCACTTAATACAAATATTATTCAAACATGGTTAGCTAATTATCTTCACCACATACATGAATTTATTTCAATTATATGCTTTTAATTCAAGATACAAAAAGTTTACAAAGGTAGCTTACTATAAAAGAATATTTACCTAGTCTTGGAAATAAAATTCTGGCCATACTTAAATACAAGCTCGACTATAACCCTGAGGCTCTGCCTCTAGGTCACCCCGCTGTATGCATATTACAACTAAGAAACATGTCCATCTGAGCACGGTAGATTCTGGCCTAATCCCTCATCGAATCCTCAATTTTCCTTTTTACCTGCAATACATAATAACACATACGTAAGGTCAAATTGAACTTAGTGTAAGGCCCTGAAAATAGGTCTAGTAGTTTCGGGAAAGTTTACTAGGTTTTGAGTGAAAATTAGGAGTTAATTGGGTTTACTAGTGATTTTTTAAATTTAGTTGGCTTAATTTCATTGAAAAATCAGTAAATAATATTCTGGACAATAAAAATATTTTTAGAAAATTTCAATTTATTGTTTTAAATAATTTTTGATAAAATAAATATTTTGGGTCTAAAAAGAATTGAAAAATAAATTAAAATGGGGTTTAATTGAGAGAACTTAAAATATTAACTAAATATGACCATTTTACAAAACAATGGAAATGTAAGAGTGATTTTACAACAAATTGTCCTTATTTTTAAAATTTTGGAGGGAAAGGAGTATTTTGTAAAACAAGGGAAATGTGGGAGTGGCTTGATGACAATTTCTCCAATTTTTGAAAATCATGTGAGGGTTTTCAGTTTTAAAAACACTGCAACTACCTCACTCTACACACCATTTTCATCCGAATTAAGAGCTTTTTCTCTTTCTTTCTTTCTTTCTTTTTTTGCTTATTTCCATAGACCACATATCGGAGAATAGATCTAAACTTTTACTCTCTCAAAATTCTCTCCAAAATCTCCATAAAAGTTTTCCAAAGTTGACCAAAAGTCATCCGAAATTTTCCAAGGATCTTGATTCAATCTTCTAATTTTATGATTTGAGATCAATTGAAGGTAATTCTCAACTGACTAAATTCATTTTTAAGTTGTTTTCAATCATTATTTGCTATTTAAATTGATTAAAATGGATTTTCAAGTTTTGATTTCTTCTTTTTTGAACATGGAACTCAACAATAGTGAATCCATGATTTTGAGTTGAAATCAAAATTTTAATGGATGTCTAAGCTCAAAATATGTTTATTAAGAGGTTTTTAATCATAAAACAAGAGATCAAACTTGTTTGGTTGATCAATTTCGTTTTTAATCAAGAAGATTAATTGATTTTTCAGAAAATTTTAAAACGATTTAATATATGAAATTAACACTTAGTTTTTATGTTATTGGACTAGGAATAAAGTTTAGAAGTGGTTTGTGGTGTTGAGAAGGTCTTTTAGTTGATGAATTTTATGTTTTGACTTAATTGTGCAATATCGGTAAGGTAGATTAGAGAAACAATTTAAATCCGTATAGTTTATGAAATTTCAACTTTCTTGATGCTAATGTTAGTTTGTAATGCATATTTTGTCTCTGTTAAATCTTCTCACTGAGATGAGGATGATGCTAATCGAATTTGAGGCTCAAACTTACCTACTTGAACACACTTTTGTTTGAAAAACAAAGGTGGAGGTGAGTGATTTTAAAGGCTATTGGTAAAATTTTCAGGTTACGTGTTAATTTGAAGTTTTAAATATTGTTTTTAATAACTTAATCACATCTTATTTGGTTGGATTTGCTAAAATTAATTTTATTTTACAAGAGCATTATTGTAATTGGCTTTTGGAAAATTGTGTGTTAAGTTTTTGGCATGATTAAATTAGATTAAATGGATTGTCAATTGGAGCATGAGTTACTGAATTTTTGAGCACTTGATGTTGGTGTTATGATTATTTAAGATTCATGGACAAAGGCATTTGTTGTGCTTAGTTATATTGATGTTGAAATTGTTAAGCTAAATCCTTTTAATGACATTTTTACATCTTAAATTAAGTGCTTAAACATCAGATTTTATGCCTGATAGCTTGTTCATTTTGCACAATTTAGGTGTTTTGACTCAACTTATTCTCGAATTAATCCCTGCTAATTGGTGCATTTTGTGTTTAAATATTGACAGGAATGATATTCGGGAACTTTAAATCAAAGACAAGCAAAGAAAGGACTAAATCGAAGCATGAGAAAGAGAGGAGGGATCGAATTGTAAATTTAGAAAATTTGAGGGGCTAGTCAAATTTGACCTTATAAAAGCCAAAATTAGAAAACTAGATGTAAATATTTTGTGTAGTTAGTGGAAGGTGGAAAAAAGTCTAAAATTAGTATGTGAATTTTGTATAAATAGGTAGGGTGGTGCACTTGAAAAAAAAACACACCTGAATTTGCTTAAGCAATTAAATTAAATTATTATTTTTCCCTTCCAAAAAAAAAATATGGTGGAGATGCGAGGGAACGAAAAAATTGATGGGCGTCGAAACCACCAAATAAAGATAATTCCTATAATAAAAGAACTGTAAACAATAGTAAAGAGTAGTAGGGTCGAGTCCACAGGGATTGAATATTATGATAAACTTTCATGTTCTTTTCGTGGACAGAATTGTTTTCGTGGCGATAGTCGTGCCCACGACTCCGAATGACATGCCAAAAAATAGATCAAATAAATTAATGGGGTTTTGAAATGTTTAGAAACGAAATAATGGAGACAATTATAATAAATACTTGAGTAAATAAGAATTAAAAATTAAATTAGAAATAAATTTTGAATTTTGGTAACAGAAATAATAAGCTTTAGCCCTAGACTTGGTGAATTCCGATCTTTGAACCGATCATCGAAAATTAATATTCTCCCCCAAACTATAAGCTGGTTATAATGGCTAAGGACGTCCTAACTGCCAATTCTTCCTCTCGTAGTTGACCCCGATACAACCTATGTGTAACACCCCAAACCCGACCTAGACGTTATGGCCGAATCTGGCGATGTCACATGATATGGTGTTTGAAAACTAAGTTACTACTATAAATCCTTTTCCGTTTCATTACCCTTGCTGACTCCAAAATCGCTTACTTATTTACCCAATTGTTTTAATTCACAATTTGTTGCAGAAGCTTTAGAAATCATTTAATTTATAAAAACCGAGTTAATTAGGTAAATTCGTCCATCTTAGAAAAACCCCTTTGTTTTAGTGAAAACCATTTGTTCGCTGAGTTTGTGTAGTTATCAAATCCACGAAAACAGTCTAAAATCCAAAATAAAAGCAAACAGTCCAAAAAGTTCATTTTACATAAAAAAATAACCCAGAAAATAATTAAGAAATAAATTCCAAAACTAAAATTAAAACAGTTTAAAATACGTGTCGCCATCGTCGAGTCCTCTGCTGTATCGATCCGTCAAGCCTAGGGATTACCTGTGCATATTAAACAGATAGTGGTTAGTTTACGTAAACTCAGTGTCTAATCCCACAGAAAAAACAATAGTAAACACAGTGCACAATCAAATCAGTCTTGGGCCTAAGCCCCCTTTCAGTTTCAGTAACAGTACGGCCTTAGCCCAACCCAATATCAGTATCAGTATGCGTAAGGGCCTTAGCCCATCACAGTATCAGTAACAGATCTACAGTATTCAGTACAAAGTCCTACCCAACCAGCCTCTACACACCATCTCCGTACACTCCATGTGGGGATTAAATCAACCCACCGATCCCTACACTTCAGGTAATACTGAATGCGACACAATACAGTAATTTGCAGCTGAGCTGTCAGTATATTAGGCTTAAAGCCTTTCAGTACACTTCCATCAAATATCATCATCCCAACCTAATGCAATGCAAACATACAATATGTCATGCTTTTATGCAACCATCAGTCATACGTATACATACATAAATTAATGGCTTTATGCTTTTATGCTTTTATGCAACAAATGACAATTACATGATAGGACCACCAACAGTAATGAAGAAGCAGTACGGATTAATGGCTTTACCAAAAAGGGAAAAACGGTAGCAACCTCCAAGCAACAATGAAAAACGTCAAAAGGGAGAATTGGGAAAAGAGAGAATTTTCGAAAAAGAAAAAACAAAAAAAGATGGAAATCAAGATATGTCACAATCTCCTTGACTTTTTCCCACTACCCACATGATCTCAACTTTCTCAGAATTTTAGTTTTGTCGAAATTCTATCCGACACCCGAGCAAAAATAATACCCACGCTTACGCAGGGATTCGAACCCAAGATCTCCAACATACCAACACTCCACCCAACCACCAGACCAGCAGGCCTATTCTGATATGATATTGCAAATAACTAAGTATAAGCCTGCTGAACTAGTATCAGGCTTAATTCCAAAATAACCCAAAATTTGTCAAAAGCAAGGCTTGAACTTGGGACCTCTCACACACATCCAGAACACTTAACCACTGAAGCAGATACAGATTTGTCACATTTTCACAATAACAAAAATAAGAATTTTGGGGCATTACAACTCTACCCCCTAAAAGAAAATTTCATCATCGAAATTTACTTGATCAGAATAGATAAGGATATTGCTAACACATCATATCCTCAGGCTCCCACGTGGCCTCTTCAGTGCTATGATTCCACCACAGCACCTTAACTAGTAGGATAGACTTCTTCTGAAGAACCTTTACATCGCGATCCAGAATCTGAACCGGCTCCTCCTCGAAGGTCAGATCTGGCCTAACCTCAATTTCTTCAACAGAGACGATATGAGCATGATTAGAACGATAACGCCTCAGTATAAAGATATGAAACACGTCATAGATATGATCCAACTCTAGAGGTAACTCCAACTGATAAGCAACCAGTCCCACACACTTCAGAGCACGGTAAGGTCCAATAAACCTAGGCTTAACTTGCCCTTACCCCCAAATCTCAAAACCTTCTTCCATGGAGAGACTTTAAGAAAAACAAAGTCCACCACAAAATCCTCAATCTTGCGTCTTTTCAGATCTGCATGAGATTTCTGTCTGTTCGGGGCCGCTTTCAGTTGATCACGAATCAATCTGACCTTATCCTCAGTCTCAGAAACCAATTCAGGACCCAGAATACGTCGCACACCCAACTCAGTCCAATATAGGGGAGTGCGTCACTTATGACGAAACAGAGCCTCGTAAGGTGCCATCTGAATGCTGGACTGGAAATCTATAACACTACTCCTCAACATGTCCTCTAGTATCTGAATCACCCTCTCTGATTGACCATCAGCCTGAGGATGGAACGCAATACTGATGTCCAACTTTGAACCCATAGCCTCATGCAACTTCCTCAAAAATTGAGATGTGAAACGAGGATCCCTATCAGAGATGATCAAAATCGGTACCCCTTGCAATCTCACTACCTAAGAAATATAAAGCTTCGCTAGCTTTTGCAAAGAATAATCAGTATGAACTGGTATGAAGTGAGTAGAATTGGTCAATCGATCTACGATGACCCATACTAAATCCTTCTTAGTAGGTGTTAGAGGTAACCCACTAACGAAATTCATAATTACACGCTCCCACTTCCATACAGGAATCTTAACCGGCTATATCAAACCCGAAGGTATCTGATCTTCAGTCTTAACCTGCTGGCACGTCAGACATCTCGCCACATAATCAGTAACCTGACGTTTCAACCTTGGCCACTAATATAACTCACGGAGGTCTCGGAACATCTTATTTTCGCTAGGATGCGTAGCATAAGGGCTGTTATGCGTCTTCCTCAATATAGACTGTCTCAAATTAGTATAATTCGGCGCACATATCTGGCTTCAGAAACATAACATACTTTCAGGGTTCAACCTAAAGTTCGTAGTGCTACTACTCTCAATCTGTCGAAATCGAAGACCTAATGACTAGTCCTCCAGCTGTTTACCTTTAATCTGCTCGATCTAAGTTGGTTTGACTTACAAATCAGCCAACAAACTCCCATCTTCGAACAAACTAAGTCGAGCGAACATCGCTCTCAGATCAGTCATAGCCCTACGGCTCAATGCATTGGCCATCACATTGGCTTTGTGATAAGTCGTAATTTATACATATTTTTACCCCATGCTTAGCACATTTTTGGATGAATTATCATTATATTTTTGGAATTTGATGCTCCTGATCCTTTAATTTCATGTTTTATACTTAGGCGAGTATAGGAGAGTAAAAAGAGCAAGAAACGGGCCAAAAATGGAGAAAATAAGTCAACGTGAGAAGTCAACACGGCCTGGGCTTCCTCACACGGGTAGACTACCCGCCCGTGTCTATTTAACAGCCTTTAAAATAGCCTAAGCCACCTCACATGGGCGTGGCACACGCCCGTGTCCCTATCAGGCCCAAGTCTAGTTCTATTCGAAAAAGGGCACTTTAGAGGGTTCTGAGGCGTTCTAAAGCCTATATAAACACCCTAGAGGAGGATTAAAGGGACACATGGAGTGGGAGGCAAGGAATTACTCGAAGAAAGCCGATTGATCCATCTCAGAAGCCAGATTCTCCTTCAAGACTGAAGATCTCCCTTAAATTTCCTTTAGGGTTTTTTGGGCTTCTTTATGTTTTGTTACTATTATTATTCTTCTAAGATGTTTTCTTTTACACATATGAACTAAATCCCCTAAATACCTAAGGAAAATGAAACCTAAGATGGATCTTGTTACTATTTTCTAAATTATATGATAAATACTTGATTTGTTCTTAGTTATGTGTTCTTAATTCTTGCTTTAATATTCTAGGATATTGATTCAAGTATTGATGTGCTTATTCAGAGGAGAAAAAGTCTCTGTCTAACAGTAGATCTAGCATAATTAAGCGGACTTGATTGCACCCCTAGACATAGGGTGACATAAATCTGCAGGATTGGGGTCAAACCTAATAAGGGAATTCATAGATCGAGTTAATGCAACACTAGGGGTTTTAATTAGAAAGAGATTTCAATTAATCAACCTAGGGTTAGACGTTGTTAGTCTCGAGAGAGATAATAATATAAACTAGAGATTTCTATGGATCGAGTCAAGTGAATAAATCGTCTAATTCAGAATCAAATAACAAGTGAAGTCTAGGTGGATTTTTCCTTGGGTATTGTCCAAATCAATCAGTTTTCCCAAAAGTATTTCCCCAATTTACTTCCCTTGCATTCTTAGTTTAGTTGATTAGTTTAGATAAAACAAATCCCCTTATTTTTAGGCTAGATAATAAAAAGAAGGTTAATACTAGTACTTTTAGTTCTTGTGGGTTCGACATTCCGGTCCTGCTATAAGCTATACTACTGTTCGATAGGTGCGCTTGCCTTTATCGTGATAATAGTTAGTTTTCAAGTACGATCAATCATAAATTTAAAACTTATCACGCACATCAAGTTTTTGGCGCCGTTGCCGGGGAGCTAAGATATTAGGAACACTTGATTTTTATTACTTTAGCCATATTTACTTTTATTGCAATTTACTTTTTGTTTTTAGTCTAATTTTTCTTTACTAATCTTTCTTTCTTTATTTCTGGCAGGTTTTTATAGTTTATGACTAGAAGAAACCCGTCAAGATCTCTAATTTTTAATAGTGAGATCAAGAGCACAGCTCGCAGAAACCGAAGAGAGATAAGGCGAATCCTACATTACATAGAGGAATGGCAAAAGGATGATATCCATAACAGAACCGAGGAGATAGTTAAAAGTCAGGAAAATCCGCTACCTCCTGCGATTGCTGCAGATTTAGTAAATCAAAATCTTGCTCCACGTACTATGTATGATTGTGCTAAACCTATTTTAACAGGAACTGAATTGAGTATAGTTAGGCCTGCTGTTGCTGCAAATAATTTTAAACTGAAACCTAACACTATTCAAATGATACAACAGTTTGTTACGTTTGATAGTTTGCAGGACGAGGTCCCAAACACTCATTTGGCGAATTTTCTGGAACTTTGCTACACTTTCAAGATTAATGACGTTTCTGACAATTCCATTCGCCTTCGGTTATTCCCATTCTTATTGAGGAACAAAGCTAAACAGTGGTTAAACTCGTTACCACGAGGGTCAATCACTAGTGGGGAACAAATGACCGAAATTTTTTTATTAAAATATTTCCCACCAGCTAAAACAGCTAAATTAAGGAATGATATCTCTTTTTTTATGCAGATGGATTTAGAAACACTTTATGATGCATGGGAGAGATACAAGGATCTTTTGAGAAGGTGCCTTCACCATGGGTTACCTCTATGGCTGCAGGTTCAAACTTTTTACAACGGTGTGAACCCCTCAACGAAGTAACTTATCAACGCAGCCACCGGTGGAACTCTGAGCAACAAAACACTTGAAGAGGCTTACGAATTTATTGAAGAGATGTCACTGAATAAGCATCAGTGGCAAGTTATGAAAACGAAGCTGACGAAAGCTGCTAGTGTTTTCAACCTCGACGCGGTTACTATGCTATCTAACCAGGTAGAAATTTTAAATAAAAAGATTGACGGTTTGTATGGTTCTACTTAGGTACATCCAGTGATGAGGTGTGATTCAAGTGGAGGAGGAGTACACACAGATTATCCAACCTTCAACCCTAGCATCGAGGAGGAACAAGTTCAATATATGGGTAATAATAATTCTAGACCTCAAAATAACCCATACAGTAACACTTATAATGCAGGTTGTAGGAACCATCCCAACTTCTCGTGGGGTGGCCAACTAAATCAAAGGCCACAACATCCCCCTGGCTTTCAACAACCACCTTACCAGTAGGAAAAGAAGCCGAACCTTGAGGAAATGCTAACAAAATTTATCTTGGTGTAAGAAACTCGTTTTTAGAATACTGAAACAGCACTTAAGAATCAAGGGCTCGAGGCTCAAATAGGATAGCTTGCTAAATTAATTTTTGAACGACCATAAGGTAGCTTGCAGAGTAATATTGAACCGAACCCAAGGGAACAACTCAATGCGATTACCATTCGAGATGAGGAAGGGTTAGTTGAACCTGAACCAGAACTGAGGCAAGGAATTGTGGTAAGTAAAGGTAAAGGTGAGGTTGACTACAGTGAGCGAAAATTGGTAAGTAAAGAGTACAAACCTCATGTGCCATACCTTAGTGCGACAAGGAAAGACCATACGGACGAACAATTTAGTAAATTCCTTAATTTATTAAAGAAATTACATTTTAACTTACCGTTTATTGAAGCTCTTTCGCAGATGCCGAATGCAGTTAAATTTTTAAATGAGCTTTTAGCAAATAAGCGGAAGTTGGATGAGGCGTCGCATGTGGTGTTGAATGCAGTTTGCTCATCCATTCTACAAAATAAGCTACCCAACAAGTTGAAAGATCCAGGGAGTTTTACGATTCCTTGTTTAATTGGTAGTTTAAATGTTAGCAATGCTTTGACTGATTTAGGGGCAAGCATTAATGTCATGCCCTATAAAATGTTTAAACAACTAGGTCTTGGGAAACCCAAGCAAACTAGGATGAGCATTCAACTGGCAGATAAAACAATTAAATTTTCTAGGGGTATTATTGAAGACGTTCTTGTTAAAATTTATAAATTTATATTCCCAATTGACTTTGTTGTTTTAGACATGGATGAGGATAGTAGTGTGCCTTTAATTTTAGGAAAGCCCTTTTTAGCAACTGCTAGAACTATTATTGATGTTGGTACAGGTGAACTCACACTTCGTGTGGGTGATGAAACAATCACTCTTCAACCTCGTAATTCGAGTAACACATCAAATATTGAGAGTGGTTGTGTAAATCATACTGCTAATACCGATCATGTAGTGCAACCTTCTTTACAGGAAACACGTTCGAAGAGCATAAATGAGCCATGTTCAAGTAACAACGAAGGACTCATTTATGAAGAACAAAGGCTACAGATCGAGGAACTAGATGAATGGCAGACATAGAAACTGAGAACACAACCACGCCATAACGGACTCAATGTTTCACCAAAACAACTTAAGGTTGGAAACAAAGTACTAGTAGATGCAGCAGACCCTCGTATTACCACTTCTGAACCTAATAGAGCAATCCTTTTTACGATACTTAACATTTTCCCATACGGTACAGTCGAGGTAACTCATTCCAAATCGACACGTTTAAGGTAAATAGTACTCGTCTAAAACCTTATTTTGATAAAATTGATAGCAAGAATGAGGAGTGTAAACTCCTTGCACCACCATAACCACGCAACAGAGAGGTAAGTCGAGCTTAGACTCTAAATAAGCGCGTCTCGGGAGGCAACTCGAGTACTAACGGTGTTGATTTCTTTAAATTTTAGTTTTTAACATCTAAATCATTAACTGAATCCTTGAACACAGGTTTACCAAATCCACACGGCTAGGCATACGGGCGTGCCTTAGGCCGTGCTCATACCACGGGCGACGACACGGCCGTGTGATACGATCGTGTGAAAATAGAGTAAAATTTTCCCCACAACACGGGATTCGATAAGTTGCCACGGTCGTGCGACATGGCCATGGGCAATCCTGCCAAATCAACATGGGCATGCAACACGCCGGTGTCTACAAATCGTGGTAAAAACTGAGAAATTAACACGGGCATGCGACACGCCCGTGCCCACCACCTGTGGTCGAAACCGTCAAATTAACACGGGCGTGCGTATATATACACAGGCGTGGAAGAAGCGAACGAAGCAGGACACAACCGTGCGACACAGCCGTGTGCACCAATACGCCCAAAAGAACGCGAGCATGGGCCGAAATCCAGACGTGCCAAAATTTAAACACCACGAAACACACGGGCTGAAATAAGGGCACACGAGCATGCCCCACGGTCGTGTGCCTCAATATCTATCTAAACCCCCACTATTCATCATCCACTTCCCTAATACCCTAACCCTAGCTGTCGCTCTCTCCGCCGCCGTTGTCACCTAAGCTCCGACCATCACTTCAAAATCCACCATTTCTCCTCCCTTTTCCCCCATACGCATCAAAATCTTCTCTCTTATCCTCCCTTCCCTACACATTCCTTCCTTCTTCTCTCTTTCTCCACACTACAAACCCCCACCATCGCGCCATCGCTCCTCTGGCCACTGGTCCTCCAGTATTGATTTTCTCCTCTCTTTTACCTTCTTTTGATGCTTACTATCATAATGATATTAATTTTCCCATATTACTTACATTTTGTTTATTAATTGCTTATCATATCATTCTCATTCTTAGGATCTATTTCACGTATTTTGTACCATTTTCTTACCATTATTAGCTACTTTCATCTATTCCGTGTTGAATTTAGTCATGCTATTACTATGCCATTTGCCATAAAATTTCTGTCGTGAATTGATTTATGTTATGAAGTTCGATTATTTTTGGTTGAGTCTTATTAGTGTCATTAGTTTTTGCTTGAATTTGTTAGTTTAATTATATTCATGGTTAATTCCTTTTTGGATTTGTTAGCATATGTTCTCTTCTCCGTTCATTAAGACATGATAACCGTTCTTCTTGCAGATATACATGTCAAATCCACGTGGTAAGAAGACTTTCGTCCCTGTCTCGAAAAAACGAAAAGGAGCAGCATCTTCCTCGAGTCCTACCACCGAGATACGGCTCCCATTCTTCCAATTTCCACCGGGACCCCAGGAGGAACTATTCTAGATACTACGGGCCCGACCCCTAGGTGTGGGCTGTTGTATTGATTGGATCGCTCTAGAGCAGATCCAACTCGTGGACGCAGTCCGAGCTCTCCTGACTACTGACCCATGGGGGCTCTTATTTGAGATTGTCGAGCCGACATATCTCGAGCTCACATTAGAACTTTGTTCGACCTTCCACCTTCAAACCGTTATGACAGAGTTCGATGATCTCGAAACGGTCCAGCTTTGTCTCGGAGGTTTAGTTCACCAGTTGAGCGTGCCTGAGTTTGATGTCGCATTAGGACTATTTACAGAGGAGTTCATGGACAACAACGACTTCAACAGTCTCTATCGCCACATCCACTATTCTCCTTCAAATTACTGGAAGGCCCTAATCCCTGCTTTGGCCACTTATGACCCTAGCCGCTTCAAGGCATCAGCTCTCGCCCCATCACAGATATACTTACACGCCATGCTAGCCCACACCCTGACAGGACGGCGAGAGCGTACCAGCATCGTCAACACTAACGACGCCTATTTTTTATTGAGCATGGCGTATGGGCACGTATTCGACGTCGCTTATTTCATTGCCCTAGCCATTCGCCATCAGACAGAGCGGCATAGGAAGGGATTCCTTTCCATTAGCCCTTATGTGACTCGCCTGATGTGGTAATTCGGTCTCCTTAACACGGTGGCCCAATCATCCTCCCTCACCCTCATCGGTCAGATGTCCCACAGGGCATCTCGAGTATGCTACATATGAGGATGATCGAGCGACAACGTGGATTTGATCCTCCTCAGTATCGCCTCATCCAGTCAGCCGAGTAAGAGGACCCAGAGGATATTACTGATAATGTCCCTCCACCTCATGAGGATCCACCATCTCAGCCACGACCTGTTCATCGCCCAGTTCATGCGGCTGCTTCACTCTCTGACATCTCTGAGCGTCTCACTCGATTCGAGCAGCAATGTTTTTAGCACTTTGATCACATTGATGCAACCCTACATCAGATTTGTCAGCACCTTCACATCTCATCGCCACCCCCACCTCGCGAACCATCTGGCGATGAGGATTTTTGAATACTTTTATTTATTATTTTTATTTTTTACTTTCATCTTTATTTATCTTTTTAAATTACTTTTTATTTCTCTTTAATACTATTTTTACTTCATCTTTAGGTTTTACAATTTATATTAAGCAATTTATGTTTTCGGCCATTTCTTTACGAGGAATCATGCTACTTTTTATATCCTAAAGAGTTATTGATTCTATCGCAGTTATGAAGAGCTCCAAAGCTCACTACTACTTAAGAATTTGCAACTCCACTGGAAAAGGTCCTCTAAGACTGCCATGCCCTGCTCGACCACGACCATAGCTACCACTAGTTATAATATTCTTTTGGCACAGAACTTGTGGACTAACAACCTCTACCACCACCGGAGTGTCCTTCTCCAATCTCACCCTTGCCTTAGCCGATTACTTTCTATTACACCAATTCAAGGATTCCATTTAACATTCAGGAAGTTTCACTTCTCTCCCTATCTTATGATCTTATATCTATATTTTTCAGTAAATCTATCTTTGTACATTGAGGACAATGTACACCTTAAGTGTGAGGGGTTATTTATATCATTATCAAAAAAATATCATTATCAGAAAAATCCTGAATTTTGTCTTATTCTTACGTGACTCACTCATATCACTATTAGAAAGAATTTTGATTAATTTATGATTTTTATTGATATGTCTTGTATAAAAACATAGGCATTTATGCATTGATAGTTTAAACTTTAAGTATTTAGAGAATCAAGCATGATAAGTTGATTTTTAAGAATTAAAATTTTTTAGGTTATTTCCCCAAGTTTAGGTATTATCTTGAAGTTGAAATTCACAAATTTAACATCAAAAAGCCATAATTTTTGTGAGATCTTGAGCCTTTAGAGCATATATTATTTCTTTCATGCTCACTTTTATTGTTGCTATGAGTACGTCAATATTGATTTGTTATTCTAGAACTTGCTTCGATTATGCATGTTAAAACCACAACATTGATTTGATATGTCAGATGATAAAGGCACTTAGATTTAACCCACTCACTCTATAAAAGTCTACCATCATAATTAACCCTTAGTGCCCTTGAGCCTCACAATATTAACCCATAACCCATTATTGTTGAAATCCCCTCAATTAATTTGATCCCTATTTTTGTCGAGATTTGATTTGAATAAATTGCTTAGCTATGTTTTATTTCTGATAGTTAGCAAAGTTCTATGTTACTTTAATTTGTTCTTAAAAAAAACGAAGTTGCTGTAATTGAGATTTGTCGTCTAGCATATTACGAAATTATGTAATACTTGGATTAAAACGATCAATTTTATGATCATCTAATTAGGAATGTAATTGTCAGTTTTAGTATTTTTCTAGTTAGCTAATTTTTCAATTCAATCTCGATTCTAACCTTCTCTTTCAGCTTGTGACCACACCCCCTAACCAAAGCCACGTTACAACCTTCTAAAGACCTTTTAATTGATGTAATGTCTCAATATATAGTGGTGGAGAATTGATTTTCACGCAAGCCTATGGTAATAACTTTTCATATTGACTGTTGAGTGCTAAATTTGTTGTCCTTAAACACCTCGAGTGATTTGAGTGAATCTTTAGTGAGACTGTTAAACTTTGCGATATTTTGAATCAAAGGTGATTACTTAGATGACGGGAGACACCTATGTTTTCGTGATATAAAATGCTCAACTTGGAATGCTTGAAACTTTGATGTTCTTCTCGTTGAATTATCAATCTATGATTACTTATGGATTATTTTGAGATGCTATTGATAGGAGTTATAAGTTGAGAAATATAAATTCTTAATTGTGAATTGAGAATTTTGCTTAAGGACAAGCAAACGCTTAAGTGTGGGGGTATTTGATAAGTTTTGATTTATACATATTTTTACTCCATGCATAGCACATTTTTGGATGAATTATCATTATATTTTTGGAATTTGATGCTCCTAATCCTTTAATTCCATGTTTTATACTTAGGCGAGCATAGGAGAGTAAAAAGAGCGAGAAACAGGCCAAAAATAGATAAAATGGGTCAACTTAGGAAATCAACACGGCCTGGACTTCCTCACATGGGTAGACCACATGCCCATGTCTATTTAACAGACTTTAACACTGCTTAAGCCACCTCACACGGGCGTGGCACACGGTCGTGTCCCTATCGGGCCCAAGTCTAGTTCTACTCGGAAAAGGGCACTTTGGGGGGTTCTGAGGCGTTCTAAAGCCTATATAAATACCCTAGAGAAGGATTAAAGGGACACACAGAGTGGGAGGAAAGGAATTACTCAAAAAAATCCGATTGATTCATCTCAGAAGCCAGATTCTCCTTCAAGACTGAAGATCTCCCTTAAATTTCCTTCAGGGGTTTTTGGGCTTCTTTATGTTTTGTTACTATTATTATTCTTCTAAGATGTTTCCTTTTACACAAATGAACTAAATCCCCTAAATACCTAAGGAAAATGAAACCTAAGATGGATCTTGTTACTATTTTTCGAATTATATGATAAATAATTGATTTATTCTTAATTATGTGTTCTTAATTCTTGCTTTAATATTCCAAGATATTGATTCAAGTATTGATGTGCTTATTCAGAGGAGCAAAAGTCTCTATCTAAGAGTAGATCTAGCATAATTAAGCAGATTTGATTGCACCCCTAGACATAAGGTGACATAAATCTGCCGGATTAGGGTCAAACCTAAAAAGGGAATCCATAGATCGAGTTAATACAACACTAGAGATTTTAATTAGAAAGAGATTTCAATTAATCAACCTAGGGTTAGACGTTGTTAGTCTCGAGAGAGATAATAATATAAATTAGGGATTTCTTTGGATCGAGTCAAGTGAATAAATCATCTAATTCAGAGTCAAATAACAAGTGAAGTCTAGGTGGATTTTTCCTTGGGTATTGTCCAAATCAATCAGTTTTCCCAAAAGTATTTCCCCAATTTACTTCCTGTACATTCTTAGTTTAGTTGATTAGTTTAGATAAAACAAATCCCCTTATTTTTAGGCTAGATAATAAAAAGAAGATTAATACTAGTACTTTTAGTTCCTGTGGGTTCGACATTCCGGTCCTGCTATAAGCTATACTACTATTCGATAGGTGCGCTTGCCTTTATCGTGATAATAGTTAGTTTTCAAGTATAATCAATCATAAATTTAAAACTTATCACACACATCACCTTGCCAGGATGGTACTCAATGGTACAATCATAATCCTTAAACAGCTCAACCCATCTACGCTAGCTAAGATTCAGCTCCTTCTGAGTGATGAGATACTTGAGGCTCTTGTGATCAGTGTAGATGATACACTTCTCACCGTACAGATAATGCCTCCAGATTTTCAGTGCAAATACTACGGCATATGCTACCACCTTACCTTCCTGTATCAACACACATTCCAAACCGAAATGTGATGCATCGCTATAAACCATGAACTCCTTTCCAGGTTCAGGTTGTATTAGAACAGGGGCTTCAGTTAGTAGTCTTGAGCTTCTCGAAGCTCTTTTATTGTGCATCAGTCTAATCAAATGGTACACTCTAATCAAGGGTGCTACAATCAGTGAAAAACCTTCCACAAATCGTCGGTAATAGCTCACCAGCTCCAAAAAGCTGCAGATCTCAAACACATTCTTAGGCTACTTCCAATCTAGTACAGCATCGATCTTTCGAGGATCAACTCGAATCCCTTCAGCAGAAAGCACATGACCCAAAAATGTTACTTCACGTAACCAGAACTCGCACTTGCTAGACTTAGCATAGAGCTATTTTTCCCTCAAAATATATAGAACCACTCTAAGGTGCTCATCATGCTCATCCTCTCTAATAGAATAATCCAGTATGTCGTCGATGAACACCATTACAAACCGATCCAGATAGGGCTGAAACACTCGGTTCATCAAGTCCATGAAAGCTGTCGGCACGTTAGTTAGTCCAAATGGCATCACTAGGAACTCATAGTGACCATAACGAGTCCTAAACGCCGTCTTATGCACATCAGCCTCCTTAACCCTCAACTGATGATACCCATAATACAAGTCAATCTTGGAGAACACAGACGCCCCTCGGAACTGGTCAAACAAATCATCAATCCTCGGAAGTGGATACTTGTTCTTAATAGTCAACTTATTCAGTTACTGATAGTCAATACACATCCTCATGGATCCATCTTTTTTCTTAACAAACAGTATTGGTGCTCCCGACGGAGACATACTAGGGCGAATGAACCCACGATCCAACAACTCCTGAATCTGAGCCTTAAGCTCAGTAAGCTTCTTCAGTGCCATTCGATTAGGGGCAATAGACACCAAAGCTGTACCAGGGAAAAGCTCAATTCCAAACTCCACTTCCCGATTCGGAGGTAAACCCGGTAGCTCCTCAGAAAAGATGTCTGGAAAATCTCTTACAGTGTAGATATCCTTTACAGTAAAGTTTCCTAAAGTGGAAACACTAACATAGGCCACGAACGCTCTCTAATCATGACCACCTCATTACCCTCCTCAGTTCTTAATACAACCCTCTTAGTTGCACAGTCCAAGCTGACACGATGCTTGACCAACCAATCTTTTCCCAATATTAGGTCGAACTCCCCAAACGGAAGCTCCATTAAGTTAGCCAAGAAGAACGACCCTAGAACCTCTAACGGTACATTTCTGAATAGCTTATTAACTTTTACAGACTATCCCAACAGACTCAGTATAGTAACCTCACTCGTAGTGCTCTCAACCAAAATCCCCAAGTTTTCAGACACAGTACAAGCTATGTATGAGTGAGTAGGCCCTATGTCTATCAAAGCAAAATACAGTACACCATGAATAAAGAACATACACGTGATGACGTCCGGAGCATCTGCATCCTCTCGGCAGTGTGCAGTATATACTAAACCCGGCTGCCTCGCCTCAGTTTGTCCAGTACCTTTGGCCGATGCTCTCTGCCCAAAGCCTATACCATTACCACACCTAGCCTGACCACGGCCTCTTGGTGGCTGCTGTGCTACCCTCTATGGCTGTACATTACCAGTACCCTGAGCTTGCACCGGATCAACCCTCAGCGGACACTTCTTAATACGATCCAATAACCCACACCTCAAACACGCCCCTATCCTTCTCCAAAACTCACTCTAATAGCGTCTACCACAATCGACACATGGTTGTAGTCCAGTAATAATAATAGGGGGCCCAACTCTAAATGGCCCATCAGCTCTGGCATTTTTCTTAGGCCTCTCTACAGAATCGAGGGCTTCGAATCCCTCTTGTTCTTGCCTCTCTCTCTCTATTACGGCTTTGGCACTCAGCGTGCTTAAACTCTTCGGCGATCTTCACCTTCTCAACCAGAACCGAGAACTCTCGCTCCCTCCACAGCGCTATCAGAACTCTCAAGTTCTCTCTGAGGCCATCCTCAAAGCGGGCACACCTCTCATACTCTGATGCCACCATACCTCGCGCATAGCGACTCAATCTCAGGAACTTGGCCTCATACTCGGCCACTGATCGATCCCTTTGAGTAAGACTTAAAAACTCCCTCCTATGGGCATCCACGTAGCTTGCTCCTATATATCTCCCCTGGAAGGCAGTCTTAAAGAACTCCCAGGTCAGACGTTCAGGCTGAGTGCCCTCCTTAACAGTAAGCCACCACTGATAAGCCTCATCACGCAGTAACGAGACTGCACCCTTTAATTTATGCTTGGAGGTGTAGTCCAGATTATCCATGATCCTCTGTATGGCCTTAATCCAATACTTGGCCACATTAGGGGCGACTCCAGTAACACCCCTGAAGAGCTTAGCTCCATTGGACTAGAGTCATTCTGTAACCGACCCTCGACCCCTAGATCTAGTATTGGGCCCAGCAACCGTATTCAAAATCCTTACATTGGCTTGGGACGATGCATAGTCCCTAGCCGTACGGTCTTGTGACCCAGTCTCAGTAACATGCGACATCAGCATCTCCCTAGTGTCAAAATTTGACATGCTACATAAAGAAGAGGACTCAGCTCGAGCCCCTCTACGGCCTCTACCTCAGCCTCTAGTACCCCGTCCGCGGATACCTTGTGTGCTCATATATAATCCAATTATCTATATTTATAAATTTTATGAATTAGTTACAGTTCAATATTTATTAACAGATATTTTATGTAGAATATTATCAGTAATTCAGAGTTTGTTTTTGTATATCACAATTTCACTACAGTTTCCAATGTACACTAACTAAAGTGTTTTCAGTACAGTATACTACCTATAGTACTTTCAGAATATACTATCAATAACAGTTTCAGTTTAATAGAATTCACAGTTCAGAATACTTACAGGATCGGCGCCGGAGACTTGGTGTACCACATACTCAGTAGAAATATTTCAAATAATTTGAAAATCAATTCTTCAAAAACCAAATTTTAAAACCCAAATCCACAGTCGAGTTTTGTAACCTAACTCTGATACCATTAAATGTAACACCTCAAACCTGGCCTAGACGTTATGGCCGAATCTGGCGATGTCACATGATAGGGAGTTTGAAAACTAAGTTACTACTATAAATCCTTTTTCGTTTCATTACGCTTGCCGATTCCAAAATTGCTTACTTATTTACCAAATTGTTTTAATTCACAATTCGTTGTGGAAGCTTTAGAAATCGTTTAATTTATAAAAACTGAGTTAATTAGGTAAATCTGTCCATCTTAGAAAACCCCTTTGTTTTAGTGAAAACCGTTTGTTTGTCAAGTTTGTGCAGTTATCAAATCCACGAAATTAGTCTAAAATCCAAAATAAAAGCAAATAGTCCAAAAAGTCCATTTTACATAAAGAAATAACCCAGAAAATAATTAAGAAATACATACCAAAATTGAAATTAAAATAGTTTAAAATACGTGTGGCCATCGTCGAGTCCCACGCTGCACCGATTCGTCAAGTCTGGAGATTACCTGTGCACATTAAATAGAGAGGAGTGAGTTTACATAAACACAGTAAACACAGTGCACAATCAAATTAGTCTTGGGCCTAAGCCCCCTTTCAATATCAGTAACAGTTCGGCCTTAGCCCAACCCAGTATCAGTATCAATATGCATAAGGGCCTTAGCCCATCACAGTATCAGTAACAAATATACAGTATTCAGTACAAATTCCTACCCAACCAGCCTCTACACACCATTTCCATTCAGCCCTACACTCCATGTGGGGATTGAATCAACCCACCCATCCCTACACTTAAGGTAGTACCGAATACGGCACAATATAGTAATTTGCAGCTGAACTGCCAGTATATTAGGCTTAAAGCCTTTCAGTACACTTCCTCCAAAAATCATCATCTCAACCCAATACTATATAAACATACAACATGTCATGCTTTTATGCAACCATCAGTCATACGTATATATATATAAATCTGTAATCATGTATAACATACACATAGATCATACATTTAGGGGTCTAGGTAACGCTTACCAACCCTTCAATAGGTTCACAGTCGTCTTGGGCGACCGGTGCAACCCTAGGAATCATTCTAGATAAATGGGCTCACACGCTTATGTGGCCTGCCCATGAGGGCCCACATGTCTATGTGGCCCACACAGCCCAAATTTACCTTGGTCGTGTGAATCACACGGCCTGGCCCAAAACACCACACACCTGTGTGGGCCCACACGCCCATGTGGCCCAGACGGCCCAAATCAGTCTAGCCCGTGTGTCACACACGGCCTACCTGGCCATCACACGATAGTGTCTTGTGTGCACGGCCTAGCCTCATCGATCACACGCCCGTGTTATGTCACACGGCCTACCATACGAGCAACCACACGTCTGTGTAGCGTCGATAGTGAGGTTTTTGGCCTTCGCTAAAACCTCGTTTTCTATGCAATCGAGTACACACTTGGTATTGTTTAGAAGCAAAAACTATCCCGAGCCTTCCAAAACCTAAAACCAGAGTATCCAACAATGATTTAGCTTATTGATTAACCATATCAACCTAAGAATTGACTAAAACCTGACTTACCGCTGACGCCAAATCGATTCCAACTCGATCTAAACTGTTGAAGTGCAATTCCTAGCTTCACAATCCACTTCTAAACACCAATTTACCACTATCAAATACTACAAATCGACATCGTAAAAAAAATATCAAACAAAAGTTAAATACACCACACGCCCACTTGCCCAATGATTTAGAGAACTCCACCAACAAATGATGATTACATGATAGGACCACCAACAACAATGAAGCAGAAGTACGGATTAATGGCTTTACCAAAAAGGGAAAAATGACAGCAACCACCAAACAACAATGAAAAACGTCGAAAGAGAGAATTGAAAAAATAGAGAGAATTTTCCAAAACAAAAAAATAAATAAATATGGAAATCAAGATATGACACAATCTCTTTGATTTTCTCCCACCACCCACATGATCTCAACTTTCTCAGAATTTCAGTTCAGCCGAAATTCTATCTGACACCCGAGCAAAAATAATACCCACGTTTGCGTAGGGACTCGAACACAGGATCTTTAACACACCGGCACTCCACCCAACCACCAGACCAGCAGGCCCATTCTGATATGATATAACAAATAACTAAGTATAAGCCTGCTGAACTAGTATCAGGCTTAATTCCAAAATAATCCAAAATTTATCAAAAGCAAGGCTTGAACTTGAGACCTCTCACATACACCCAGAACACTTAACTACTGAAGCGGATACAAATTTGTCACATTTTCACAATAACAAAATTAAAAATTTTGGGGCGTTACGCTATGAACCAACCCTTGCCGATTCTCTAACCGCGAAACACACATTCGCGATTAAATATTCTAGTAGCTTTGCATTTTGAAGAGCCCAACTCAGATTAATGGCCTCAATCGCACGAGAAGTTTGAACCCGATCACTATCTCCTTTGCTTTGTTCTTAGAGATCCGAATAAAACACAACTGACTCGTTTCCCCAACTGCCCGCAAACATGACTCCAAGCCAACGTGCTTTTTGACTCGAAATCGAGTAAACTTTAAGGGATGAATTTGTCAATCCTAATATTTCAAAAAAATAGTGAATACCAATTGGAAGGATTTTTTTAGTATGGGTACGTATCTAATGATTCCTAACTGAAAAGAATGTCAGCCTAAAGCTAAGTTAGAATTTAGTGAAACACGAAATTAATCATGCTTTGTTCACTATGAAAATGAGTTTGATTGTAATGGAGAAAGTTTTAAATGGAAGGGACTTGAAAGAAATTAGACAATTTGCAAAGAAACAAGCAAATGGAAATGGAATGGCAATATGCTACACAAATAAAATTTGAGGGGAAAAAGAATAATTTAATTTAAATGCTTAAGCAAATTCAGGTGTGTTTTTTTTCAAGTGCACCACCCTACCTATTTATAAAAAATCCACATACTAATTTTAGGCTTCTTCCACCTATCACGAACTACATAAAATAATTTCAAATTTAATTTTCTAATTTTGGCTTTTACAAGCTCAAAATCTAACTAGCCCCTTAATGTCCCAAATTTACAATTCGGTCTTCTTCTCTTTCCCAATGCTTTGATTTAATCCTTTCTTTGCTTGTCTTTGACTTAAAGTCCTCAATTTCATTTCTGTCAATATTTAAAACACAAAATGCACCGATTAATAGGAATTAATTTGAGAATAAGTTGAGTCAAAATACATAAATTGTACAAAAATGAACAAGTTATCAAATCCCCCTACTTAGCTCATGCTTGCCTTCAAGCATATTATACTTTCATACATTAGAAATTATTCAATAACTTATCAGAAATCAAGCCTCTTTTTCGTATCCATGATCAATACAAACAATATAGGAAAAAAATCAATAAGTGCTCAAAATACCTAGTTCGATCAACAATTGTCCATAAAATTGAAACATGTAAATTAAATCATTTCACTAAATTGAGTTTGAAACAAAATTTGCAAGGTATTATTCTCAATTAATCATGTAACAAATTTTTTGAGCATAGTCAAACCTTTTCACGCGAACTAGGATGACAACCCAAACACCTTATCCCGGTTACCTAGTTCGACATGTCTTCAAACAGTCCCTTTTTTTAAGCAGCTCGGTTAGCGAAATGTTTGCAAATTTTTGGTTCGCCACTCACACCTTTTTACGCAAGACGAGATGATAATTCAAGTACCTCACCCCGGTTACTAAATTTAGTCACTTTTTCAAAACTTTCACTCCTAAGTTGAGCCTTTTTATTTATTTATTTATTTATTTATTTACAAAAAATACAATATTTTTACCAACCAATTATAAACAGTCAATTTTCATGAACAAAATCTAATTACATATATCAACTTTAAAATACACATGTCGATTAATTTATATATTCGAACACTTTAATTCAAAAATCACCAAACTATCCAAATTGACTAAGTAACAAGATTAGAGGGTCAATGTCAAACAAATTATCGAATAAATCCAGCATAAGATTGAACATATACAAAAGAGAAACATATAGAAAAAGACAATCAACCATGCATACCTACCATTTCAACCCCCTCACTTAATCTATGCTTGTCCTAAAGCATGTTTTATATGCAATAAAGTATAGTAACTCAAACAACAAGCAAATAGAATGGTTAAAAATACTCCCCGTGTTTTCCTAAAGATGTTTTCGATGTTAGGAGTCACAATTTTGCAGGATGTCAAAGATTGTAGAGACTTGGGTTTCCATTATTTTGAGTCAAGCTTCAATCCGGCTTAAACATGCCTCTATAGATGAAGGCGGTTGTTCCTCTTGCTCTCTAGTAGTGCAATTTGGACATTGACAAAAGACCTTATTATTGCGAGCAGTTCATGTACCTGGAGGAATAAAATAATACGCAGTAGAGATTCCAACAAGCAAACCATAAAATCCAAACAAAATTCATCTATATCCATAGTATATGCACATGTTAAGGACGAGAAATCGACTTTAGAGGGAAAAATTTTAGAGGTTAAATTTGTAATATAAGGGCCAAGTATTAGTGGTCGATTAGAGCGTAAAACAACAAGAAAGTTCCATATAAACCAATATCCTAAATTAACTTTAAATCCAGAATGCATACACCAAAAAAAAAATCAGTTTTAATTAAAACAGATGACAAATAATTTCGACCTGAAAAACTAAAGGCTAAAAACCGATGAATATATCTCAAAACGAGTTCATACACCGACAAGTATTTAGATGTCTTTGGATTATAAATTTGATTTCTAGAATGAGTTAAATCACAATAAACATCTTGAGCATCAAAGTTACTTGGAATATCTAACAAAGTTATATGGTAGGAATCGGTTTGAATGATGTCAGGGTCAACGAAACCCATGGAAATGTTAAAATCAGAAATCGACATCCTAAAGTTTTTACCATGTAATTGAAAACAGACAATGTGTTACGTTTCAACAGTTCGTAACGCATTAATATTGAAGCTAAATGTTGTGTAGAATTCATAAATTAATTCATAATATGCACTACATGAAATATTTGCAAATGAACTCCAACCAATAGTATCAAAATAGCTCATCATAGCATCACGAATATTTAACATATCAAGGGTGTAAAGATTAATTTGCTTACAGACTAGGAGTGGATGTTGTCAAATGTTGTCGTATCTTACACGGTGCTCCGGGGTCGAGAAGTTCAGTGACCCTCATAATCATCCTTTGGTGGGAACAATGTAAGCACAGCCTTGCTTATTATGTTGACCGTTTCGTGATGGTCGAACATTTTCATCGGTTGAGTCAAGTGGTGGACTCAAATTTTCAACAGCGTCAGTATTATTGTGTAGAGGCATCGTTGCCTCAAGTAGTAGTGGTCGGTGGGCTCGAGTGGTGGACAATCGTGTTCAACGTTTAGAAACATACTCATCTTTAGTCGAAGGATCTTTTCCATGGTTGTTGGAAGTTTCAACCTCATCCAAACAACCTACATAATATGTTAGTAAAGGTAACACAGGTTACAAGTTAGGAATCAAACTTTCAAAAATAACAGGATTGCTTTGGGAATGTTTTGTCTCATTTTGAGTTGGGCTTCGTCGACCACAATTCTTAACCGGTGTGGCCATTCGTCTTGAAGGAGGGGGAGACAGTTCTGAGTCGTCATCGTCTCAATTGATGACTAGCAGCACTAAAAAATAGTTTCGTCCGCGATTAAGCAAAGATGGAATCCCTTTGGCTATTTGGTTCCTAGTTCAAACCATGCTTGATGGAACCAACCGGTTTGTTTATTGTTGCTCCCGGTGAAGACTCACGGCCATTGATGGTTGGCGAGCGATAGTGGTGGTCGGCGACAGTAGTGATATAGGTTGGTCTAATTTTTGAAGGGTGAAAGGGTTCAGAAACGACATTGATTAGGTGCTAGGGGAATGCAGTAGTGCATGGGTGAGAAAAAGGTTGTATATTGGTGGACGGTGCACAATTTTGACAAGGAAAAAAAGGGCATCATTTGGTGAGGAGAGAAGCGGTGAGACCATTGCGACTTTGTAAGGTCCAAGATCGATGGTGACAACGGTCAACAATGGTGGCGATCGGGGGGAATGAAATGGGTAAAAGCTTGTGGATCGGCTTTTTTTGGTGCTTACTTGATATGGTGGGGTAAGGGTGAAGTTCGGTGGTCAGTTGACGTGACCACAGTGTTTGGTGATGGCAGCAGTGTGCAGCAGTGGCGACGGTGGTGTGGTATTAGAGGGGTTAGGGTTTTGTTTTTTATGGAGAAGATGAAAAATAAAGGGAAAAAGAGAAGAAGGGTAAAGGGGTTTGGGTTTTTTTCTCTCTCTCTTTTTTCTTTTTGGCCTGTTAGGCCTTCATTTTCCCCTTCTTCTTTTTTTCCTTTTTTCTTTTGGGCCAACGTTGGCTATTCGGCCCTCTTTCCTTGTATTCCCTTTTTTTCCTTTTGGGCCTATTTTTCGTTTGGCCCAACTGGTTTCCTTCTTTTTTTCTTTTTTTTTCTTTTGGGTTTTCGTTAGGCTTGTTTCGGTGTTGGGGGTTTGGCTTATTTTGAATTAATTGTATGGTTTTTTTTTCATTTGGGTTAGTTTTAGGTATGGGGTAGGTAGTTTAAGTGGATTTGGGGTTTTGGGTTAATTATTTCGACTAGGGGTGTTGGGTTTTGTCTGTAGGTAAATAATTGGCAATATTTAGAACGGCGTGCCCACACCACCATCAGTATTCAATTTTGAGAAAATTGACAACCTCCATTATGTACCTGAAAGTATCACATTAACTGAATTAAATAATAATTTGCTTATTATTTATTTTATTTTCAACTTAAATTAAACTGAAATTAAAAAATTCAATAAATTAAAATAAATTTGGGTTACCTCCCAAATAGCGCTTTTGTTTAACATAGTTACCTCGACAACCTAGAAATGTATTCAACCGGCTTTTCGAGGACTAATTCCTTAACCATGTGGAACTTGAACATTTCGTATAAGGGCTTCAATCGTTGCCCATTGACCTTGAAGATTTTTCTGGATTCTTCACTTTTGACTTCGACTGCACCATACGAAAATATGTGAGTAATAACAAAAGGCCTTAACCACTTAGTTTGAAGATTACCTGCAAAGATTCTTAGCATAGGGTCATAAAGTAATACTTTCAGCCCTGCCACAAATTAGTTACAGATTATCTTTTGATCACGGTATGCCTTGATTTTATCCATATAAATTTGGGCACTTTCATACGCTTCTCGTTGAATTTTCTCAAGTTCCTAAATATGTAACTTACGATACTTACTTGCAGCTTCCAGCTCCTTATTGCAATGCTTAACCACCCAAAACACTTTATGTTCTAGTTCTATAGGAAGATGACACGGTTTACTAAAAATTAGTCGATAAGGAAACATAGCTATGGGTCTTTTATAAGTTGTACGGTACACCCACAGAGTATCATTTAGTCTCAAACTCCAATCTTTCCTATTTGTTTTAACAGTCTTCTCCAAAATAAACTTGATTTCTCGATTTGACACTTCCACTTGATCATTTGATTGAGGGTGATAAGTCGTAGCAACTCGTTGCAATATCCCATATTTTTTTAAAAGTGTGTTGATTAACTTACTACAAAAATGTTTCCCGATCGTTGATCAATGCTCGCGATGTACCAAATCTGGAAAAAATATAACTCTTTAGAAAATCCACTACTGTTTTGACATCAGCACGACGAGTGGCTTTAGCTTCCATCCACTTTGACAGATAGTTAATTGCAAGTAAAATTTAAATGTTACCATTTGATGAGACAAAAGGTCCCATAAAATATATGCCCCATATATAAAATATAAATGTTAAAGGCATTTCATTTTTTTGGCTCAAGTTTCCTTCCTTTTGACACTTTTCACTTGTTTTACAGAATAAATATGCATCACAAAAAATATGTGGCCAGTATAGTCCACATTCAAGTACTTTATGCGCAGTTCGTTTAGGGCCAAAATGTCCACCACATGTGTAAGAATGACAAAAAGATAGAATCAATTTTACCTGAGTTTCTAAAATGTAGCTTTGAATTACCTAATCAAAATAGTATTTCCAAAGGTCGGGGTCATCCCAAACATAGTATCGCCATTCACATTTAATGTTATCTTTTTTCAGATCGTGATAAATTAGAAGAGACAATACCTGTAGCAATGTAATTCACCATGTCTACATACCAAGGAAAAACTGTCTGAGTAGAAAGCATAATTTCATCTGAGAAATCGTCTTTGAGAGGTGTGACATCTTTCGATAGAGATATTCGACTCAGATGGTCAGCTATCAAATTTTCGCGTCCTTTCTTATCCTTTATTTTGAGATCGAACTCTTGCAAAAGTAATATCCATCTAATAAGCCTCAGTTTTACTTTATTTTTCCCAATCAGATATTTAAGAGCTGCATGGTCAGAGAAAACAACGATCTTAGTCCCTAATAAATACGAATGAAACTTTTCAAAAGCAAAGACTATAGCTAAAATTTTTTTTAGTGGTCGAGTAATTGCTTTGGGTGGCATCTAAGGTTTTAGATACATAGGAGATAATATATGATTTTTTCTCGATTCTTTACCCAAGGACTATTCCTACGCTATGCTCACTTGTGTCCATATTACTTCGAAAAGATAGTTCCAATTTGGTGTCTGAATTATGGGGGCTGAGATAAGTTTAAATTTGAGCATGTCAAACGCATCCCTGCATGATTGGTCAAGCTCAAATTACTTGTCCTTTAGTAAGAGATTACAAAACGGTTGTGAAATTTTTGAAAAGTCTTTAATAAATCGCTTGTAAAAATCTGCATGACTAATAAAAGAAAAGATCTCCCTCACAGTTGTCGAGTATGGGAGTGAGTTAATATTTAATATTTTTTACTTTATTTACAAAAATTCCTTCAGCAGAAATGATATGACCTAGAACTAATCCTTTATCAACCATAAAATAACATTTTTCATAGTTTAAAACAAGGTTAAATTCTAGGCACCTTCCTAAATTTTTTGCTAGATTTGATAGACACACTTCAAAAGACTTACCATACACAGTAAAGTCGTCCATGAACACCTCAATTATTTTCTCGATGTAGTCAGAAAATATACTTACCATACACCTTTAAATTTTGGTTGATGTGTTGCAAAGTCCAAACAACATTCGTCTATAAGCGAACGTGCCAACTGGAAAATAAACGCCGTCCTCTTTTTATCCTCTAAGGCCACTGAAATCTGGAAAAACACTTGAGTAACCATCAAGAAAACAATAATGAGATTTTCCAAATAAACGTTCTAACATCTGGTTAATAAAAGGAAGTGGAAAATGATCTTTTCAAGTTAAAGAATTCAACTTCCTGTAATCAATGCAAACTCTCTACCTATTTTGGACCCGAGTGGGAACCATCTCACCTGCCAAATTTTTTATTATGGTTACGCCAATTTTTTTGGTACTACATGGACCGAGATAACCCAATTACTGTTAGAAATTGGATAGATCATCCCAACATCAAATAACTTTTGAACTTCTTTCCTTACTATTTCCATCATGGGCGGATTGAGATGTCTTTGAATCTTTCTTTTGGGAGTTGATTTATCTACAACTGGAATTTTGTGCATGCAAGTCGAAGGACTCAAACCTTTAACTTTGGCTATCGACTATCTGATCACCTTTTTATAATCTCTAAGAACTCGTACCAAATATTCCTCTTTTACCTTCGAAAGTTTACTCAAAACTATTACAGTAAGGTATTTCTTTCACTGAAAAAAGCGTACTTCAAATGATTCAGAAATGGTTTGAGTTCCAACTCTGGAGCCTACAAAATAGATGGACAATTCAAAGGTTTTACCTAAATTTTTTCGTGATTCTGATGCTTCTATATGAGCAATCTTCTCGTGAATTAACTCTTCAACAATCACCCACTCCTCTAGTTCCTCCATGGCATCAAAATCTAGACTTCTACAAAGAACAGTTCATAATTCATCCTCATCATGATATTCCAAATGCAATTAAGTTAGGGATTATGTCAATATTAGAAACATTAGAAATCATGCCAGAACGGTTCAAAGCCTCATAAACGTTAAATTTCACCACTTCGCCATCAAACTCCATAACGAGTATCCCACTTTTTACGTCAATCTTCATTTTTGTTGTACTCAAGAATGGTCTCCCAAGAAGTATGTCAAAAATATTGGCAGAGTTGTTATCCTCCATGTTGATAATGAAGAATTCTGCAGGAAATATTAGTTCCTTTACCTTAACAAGAACGTCCTCTAGCACTCCCTCCGGATGCACTACAGATTTATCTGCAAGCTAAATGATTACACTTGTTTCCTTTAAAGGAACCACGTTAATTAGTTTATAAATTGATAAAGGCATAACATTAATTGATGCGCCTAAGTCATAAATGGCTTTTTTTAATACCAACACTACCTAGTTTGTAAGATATGGAAAACAGACCTTGGTCCTTACATTTAGGCGGTATTTTCTTTTGTAAAATGGCAGAGACATTTTCTCTGACACTTACCTTTTCATTTCCCAGGAGCTTCTTCTTACCCGTACATAAATTTTTTAAGAATTTTGCATGTCGTGGAATTTTCTTAATCGCATAAAGAAGAGGTATGTTGATTTCTACCTTTCGAAAGGTGTCGAGGATCTCCTTCTCTTCTCACTCATTCTTGCATTGGACAAGTCCTCTAGGAAATAGAGGTGGAATTGTAAATAATTTTTGTGGTACTGACTCTACTGGAGCCTTTGTGTCAAGTTTCTTCTCATCTCGATTAGTATTGTGGGCACTACTCATGCCAGGTACGAGTTCCAAAACCTTTCCACTCCTCAATGTCATAGCACTTAAATTGTGTCGGGGATTAGGTTCAATTTAGGACGACAACTTACCTTGGCACTCCAAACGGCTAACCGTGAGCGCAAGCTTACTCACTTGCTTATCTAACTCCTACAAATGCACGTCAGCTTGTTGGGGATTGACCCGATTAAGCAACGAACAAGTAAAAATAATGAAAGAAATTAAGAAATTGAACACACAAATTTAATGTAGAAAAACCCCTCCAAAGAGGATAAAAAACCATAGGCAAAGATAATTTTACTATAATGGCAAAGAGAATAATTGTTGATTCGGAGGCGGCCTTTGTTGGTAAGATAGATTGAATTGAGGATTCAACCAATAACTTAGATTTGGGTGATCTTTCCACCCCAAATTATATGAGTTTGGGTAAGACTCATATCACTTTTGGGGCGGTCCTGGAAAGTTTTTAACAACATTTGCTTGTTTTATCGAATCTTTATGTAATATTGGACATGACCCCGTCAGGTTGTCTGGCTTAGCGCAAATTCTGCACAACCGTGCTGAGCCCAATTTATCTGTAAGCAAATTTTGAACAACATTAGTCTGCTTATTAATTTTATCTTCTAGAGATAGGGAACTTAACCTATGCACCCGTCTCGTAGGTTCTGTGGCTGGTCGGAATTGTTAAGAGTTAATAGCCATATTTGAAATCAACTCTCTTGCTCTCTGAGGTGTCATATTCACAAGTGTCCCCCACTTGCAGCATCTATCATTTTCATCTCCATCGGGAGTAACCCCTCGTAAAATTACTGCAAGAGTGAATGTTCAGTCAGTCTATGTTGTAGGAAACTCACACACAACTTTTTATAATGCTCCCAATAATCGTAAAACAATTCAATCTCCTTTTGACGGATTCCTACAATGTCTCTCTTTAGTTTGGCTGTTTGAGCTGCTAGAAATCTATCAAGAAATAAATGAGACATGTCAGACCATGTATTAACAGATCCCGAGGGAAAATAAAGTAGACATTCTCTAGCAGAGTCGGCTAATGATAAAGGAAAAGCACGAAGTTTGATTTAGTCTTCGGTTACTCATTGAGGCTTCATGCTTGTGCAAACCATGTGGAATTTTTTGAGATGGGTGTGCGAATTTTCGTTCTGTAATCCATGGAAAGTGGGCAATAGATGAATCAAACCCGACTTTAACTCAAACGGCGCTCCTCCCACCAGATAAGTTATACATAAGGGCTGCAACGAGTTGGCGTATAGTTTGTTTGGCCATTTCTTCTGGTTCATCGAACGAAAAAATGTCCTCCATGTAAGATGTGGTTTTGAACTTGGGATTTACTCATTTACAACGTTGAATAGCTTCTTTTCGCAGTTTTCGAGCCAACTTCTCTATTTCTGGTACAAATTTTAGAGACCTCAGTTCTAATCTGGTCATAAGGAAAACAAAAAAAAGTTAGAAAAATATTTTCAATCCCTGGCAACAACGCCAAAATTTTTCGAGCGTCGAAACCACCAAATAGAAATAATTCCTACCATAAAGGAACTCTAAATAATAGTACAGAGTAGCAGGGTCGAGTCCACAAAGATTGAATATTATCATCAACTTTCATATTCTTCTCGTGGATAGAATTTTTTTCGTGGCAATAGTCGTACCCACGACACCAAATAACCTACCAAATAAAATAAATTAGAGGGGTTTTGAAACGTTTAGAAATGAAATAATAGAGACAGCTATAATAAATACTTGAGAAAATCAAAATTAAATATTAAATTAAAAATAAATTTTGAATTTTGAAAATAGAAATAATAAGCATTAGCCCTAGACACGATAAATTTTGATCTTTGAACCTATGCTCAAAAATTAGTCTTCTCCCCCAAACTATAAGCTGATTATTGCGGCTAAGAACGTCCTAACCACCAATTCTTCCTCTCGTAGTTGACCCCAGTACGACCTATAAACTCAGGTTGATGACTAGTTTGTTGAAAAGAATGCTACATCAATAATTAATTAGGTAAAACAATTGGATCTAGGTTAAAGGAACTCGTGTAGTCAAAACAAGGAATAGGAAAAGCCGATACATGAACCTAAGAGTAGATTTAGGTTTAGTTGAATTTATTTAGTTTATTATTATCATCTTGGTTCCTATTTAACGCTATTAATTCATGAATCGAGTAGATTAGTAATTATTTTTTATAATTTGCTTAATAGTAACTTTTCCCCCAACTTCATTCCCTTGGGTACGATCCTTGGAATACTTACCAAGTGTTTTATTCTAAACAAACTATAGTACAACCTAACTCGTATACTTGCGGACACCGTCTTAATTTCATATATTTTGCATCAATATTCACACTTTAGACATTAGTACGTCCGGAAGCAGTTAGATATCCCCTTTAAATCCCTTTTTAAAAGCTTGCAATCTGGCCTCCATTTTCGCCTCCATTTTTGCATATATAAGAGAGACAATTCCTCCTTCATTTTAGTAATCTCCTACTGTAAATTAGTAACTTCCTTCTGTAGGCGTATGGTGACTCTTTCCCCAGCCATGAAGGTCATGCTAGCTCTGATACCTCTGATGTGGCTCAAAAAGTTAAGAAGAAAACAGAGAAATTTTGATAATAGAAATAATAGAAAAGAGAGGAAATTAGGGAGAAGAAATCTTTCTGCTTATCTTCTTCTGATTCTACGCAGCATAATAAAGGAAAGGAAAAACAATAAAACAAACAAGTTGGTTACAAAACAATATAATTGTTGCTAATTAGGCCCTATCCAAAACACCACATTTAACTTATCCAATACCCCCCGTTTAATAGACTACTTCTATGTATCGTTTTCATTAACTAAACGCCACCATTTCATTAATTCAGATTTTTGTCCCGTAACATGTCCTTGGAATGGGTTTGAGAATTTGCAATATTCTTGAAATTTTTGTGTTCCTTAGAATCGATTTTTGAACTTATAGTATTTTAAAGTTCCATTGTTCTATGAAGGGGTTTATGAAATTCCATTATTCTTCGAACGTATTTAAGAATGTATTTTATGAAATTCAATCAAATGCATTGAAATATCGAACAAGATGAATTGAAATATGCATACCATTAAATATGTTTATTCTTAAAAACAACTTGATATAGAAGTTTTTAAATTTTAATATCCTTTGTATAGTTATGCAATTACCTAGGCATAAATTGAAGAGATATTTCTCAAGTTTTGAATTGGCTTTCAAATTTATGCTTCTGAACAATATTACGTATGTTTAAATTTAATTTGTCCAATTGTAAACTGTGAAACAATACAATCTTGACTTCCTTTAATTATGAGGTTCTATTATGTTTTTGCATTATCTTCCTTGTAAGTCCTAATGTTTATGAAATATTATGTTTATGGTCCCCGTATAAATACAATTAGCATAGTTTCTATCATGCTAGTGGACAAAATTACCAACCATTAATTTTAGGACTAAATTACCTAGCTAAATCCCTTTCAGCAATTCTTTGGGTTTTTTTAATTGTTGATATTTAATGTTCTTATCATTAGTTTTAAGATTTATCTCTTCATTTTTTTTACTTTTTTTTATTAATTTAGCTATTTCATCATGGACTATGCAGGTTTTTTTATTATAGTTTAATTTCTCATATTTTTTATCTTCTCTCATATTAAGCGTAACTTAGTGGCATGGACAAAAGTTGGATGATGGAGTCAAAATATTCTTTGAAATATGTGTTAGGAGTTGAAAGATTCATGCAATTCATACATAAAAAGATCGAGTCGAAATGTAAAATTTGATGTCCTTGTCAAGAGTACATAAATGTTTATATTAGATGTCAAAGAGATGCAGAAGGTCATTTACTTTTAAAAGGTATATGAAAAAGTTATACTAAGTAGGTTTATCATGGTTAGCAATTTGGTTTCACTATTTAGAGTTGTACTTATGAGGGGATGACTCACAATGTTAAACTTTAAGATGATGGACTGCATGATTTCTTGGAAGTTGTGTTTTTAATAGCAGTTCTAATAATTATTTCAATGAGAAAGAAGCTAAAAAATTTATTAGACTATTGAATGATGCATAATGTGCATTGTTACCATATTACAAAACCATGTGTAAGTTTTCATTTATTGTAAAATTGTTGCACATAAATCTTTATTATCAATTGAGGAATAACGCAATTAATATGATATTAGAACTTTTGAGAGGGGCTTTCCCTAGTAGTACAATTCCTTCATCATGTCATGAGTTAGCCAAAACACTAAGAGACATAGGACTTAGTTACATTCCTATTCATGAATGCAAATATGATTGTGTTCTATTTTGGGGGGAGTTTAAAGATAGACACAGTTGTTCAATATGTGAAACATCAAGGTGAAAGGTTATTGAGAAGAAAATACCTTAAAAAGTTTTACGTTATTTTCTATTAAAACCAAATCCCCAAAGATTATTTATGTCCAAGAAAACAGCTAAGGATATGCAATGGCTTGTAAGGAAGCGTGTTGATGATGATATGATGCTTGGAAATATTTTGACAATGAGAATGATTGGTTTGCACGTGATCCATGAAATGTTAGACTCGGCTTAGCAATTGATGGCTTCAATCTGTTTGGGATAATGAGCTCTACATATAACATATGGCCAGTTATAGTAATGTCATATAATCTTCCACCTTTGAAATGTATGATAGAGAATTTTATGATGTTGTCATTACTTATTCCTAGATGAAACTCACTAACAAAAGATATCAATGTCTATTTAAAACCATGATAGATGAGTTGAAAGATCTATGGGAAAATGAGGCATGGGCTTATGATGCTTACAAAAATAAGTATTTTTAAATGTATGTTGTTTTTTTATGGGCTATAAATGAATATAAAAAGCAAAATATTTGATGATAAGTTAGAATACAAATCAAAGCCAAAGAAGTTATCTGGGAATGAGTTACTACAACAATTAAATGGTCTCAAAGATAATAAGTTTGGAAAACATCCAAACAAAAAGAAAAAAAAAACCCATGAAGAGTTGAAGTGGACTAAGAAGAGCATCTTCTTTGAGTTGCCTTATTGGAAAACAATAAAGTTACACCACAACGTAGGTGCCATGCATATTGAGAAAAATATTTGTGATAATATTTTAAGAATGTTGTTAAACATTGAAGGGAGAAAGAAAGAACTCCATTTGAAAATAAAGAATGCCACAACTTAGATACTGTAAGTGCAAGGTTAGATCTAGAGAACATGAAAATAAATAAAGAACTGTATTTGAAAAAATTATCAGATGGTTCGTACTTGATGCCTCTTGCATGATACACTTTATCAAAAGAGGAAAGGAACAAATTTTGTTTGTTTCTAAAATTAATGAATTTTCCTGATAGATTTGCATCAAATATCTCATGATGTGTTAATATCAGTGATGGAAAGACTTCAGGATTGAAAAGTCATGACTATTATATCCTTTGCAAAGATTGATTCCAATCGTTGTTAGGAAATTTGGATTGAAAGATGTTTTCCAAGCATTCGATGAGCTTTGCAACTTTTTTTAAAGATTATGTTGTAAGAAATTAAAGAAGAAGAAGGTAAAAGACTTAAAAAAAGCTAGTGTAATCATTTTGTGCAAGTTGGAGAACCCCCTCCCCTGGGCTTTTTTTGATATGATTGTACAAGGGGACCTGTACATTATCGATGGATGTACCTTATTGAGAGATAACTCTATCTTTTAACCTTTTAAGTTTTATATTTTTAGGTAGTATAATAATTCAATAAAAATTCTTTTTCTACCTAATAGGTTTTTAGAAAAGCTCAAAGCATATAAATGGAATATGGCTCGTCTAGAAGGATGTATAGTTGAGGCATATGTTTCTACTGATTGCTTAACATTTTATCCTATGTATCCTTCTGGAATTGAGACTATGAAAATTGAAGGTCGATAATAATAATGAATCGCAAAGAAAAAGAGAAAACAACACATAGAATTTTATATGGAAACCCTTTCGAGAAAAAATCACGGACAAAGAAGAAGAAAATTCAATATGTCGAAATTTGAATGATACAAAAAGAGTATAAACTACGTCTATTTATAGGTTTGTAAAACCATATTCTAATCAAAGTCAAATAGAATTAATGCAATAAGGTTAAAACACCTTATTCTAATCAAACTCAAGTAGAGGCAGTAAACTTCTATACAGATTTCACTTATGCAGCTTGTACCATAACTATCTTTTCCCTCATAGATCCTCTTATCCTGCCACTTGTATTTTATTTTAACATAACAAAGACAAATTTTAATTGAAAAGATAGAAATCATGATGGAGGGAATGAAATCTATGATCCAAGTTTGCTTGTTATTTCAAAAAGTTTTTCCCTTTAGAAGCATCAGAATATGAGTCTTTGCACAACAAGAGTATGAAATGATGCAATGGTATATTCTAACAAATTGTGATGAGGTTGAACCATATTTAGAGTAGGTTTCTATTGCAATAATTTAATTATCAAGTAAATTTATATTTTATTGTGGAATAACTAACACTTATATTATGTTTATTATAGAGAACATAAAACAATTAAGTTATATCAAAGATTATAAAGTTGTTTTGTTTAAGTGTGAGTGGTTCCACTTAGATAGTAAAAAGAGAAGAGTTCATAAAGATGGTCATTTACTAAGTATCAATGTTAACAAATATTGGTATGAGAGTAATCCATTTATTTTGTCAATTCAAGCAAAGTGAGTTTTTTTATGTGGAGGATACAATAAGGAAAGATTGGAGAGTAGTATAAAATTTTCACCACAGACACTTATATAATGTTTTAGAGATAGAAGTGCAAAATCATGAAATATTTGATATTGGTGAAGAACAAGTAGATGAAGATACTGAAATATATGAGTGTAATACTGAAGTTCAAATTTTAGAAAATGGATAACTACGTAGGGATGATATTTGATGGTCACTAAACTAACTATAAATACGACAAAGGCAAGCGCACCTATCGAATAATAGTATAGCTATGGTGAGTAGAGAATATCGTATCCACGAGGACTAAAAGTATTAGTAATTACTTTTTTTTTATTTAACCAAAAATTTGGGGTGATGTGTTTTAATCTAAATTTACTAAACTAATTTAACTAAGAACGCAACAGAAAATGAATCAAAGAAATAATCAAATATTAACCAATGGGATAGACAATACCTAGGAAAGAATCTAGCTAGACTTCATATTTTATTATGAATCTGAATTAAAAGATTTATTCACTTGTGTCTTGATCCGTAGAAATCCCTAAATTATGTTAATATCTCTTTCAAGAGTAAGAACAACTGACTCTAGGTTGATTAATTGAAATCTCTTTCTACTTAAAACCCCTATCGTCACATTAACTCGATCTATGGATTCCCCTATTAGATTTGACTCTAATCTGGTAGATTATGTCATCTTATTTCTAGGATTGCATGCAACTGCACTCAATTATGCTAGATCTACTCTTAAAAAATGACTCTTGCTCTGTTGAATTAAGCACATTAAACATGAATTAATATCCCAAAAATATTAAAACAAGAAATAAGCATACATAATTGAGAACAAGAATCAAGTATTTATCGCATAAAAATAGACATTAAATAAAAGGATTCATCATAAGTTTCATCCTTCCTAGGTATCTAGGAAATTAGTTCATAATCCTAAATGAAAACATCTCAAATTCAGAATATCCACAAGACATAAAAAAACTCAATAAAACTTCAAAAGAAATTAAAAGGAGATCTTCGATCTTGATGGAAATCCGCTTTCGAGTTGATTCCGATGGTATTCTTCGAGTGTTTTCTTCGATCTTCTCTTATTGCCCCATTATGTCTTTTTGTAATTGGTATTTATAGACTATAGAATGCTCAGAAAGTCTAAAACATGGGTGTGAGTCTATCCCGTGTAATGCCCAGGTCTTATTGCTCCTGAAAACAGCTCTATTTGTCAAATTTTGGCTTGTTTTTTCGCTCCTTTTGCTCCCAAATGCTCTCTTAAGTATAAAAACATGAATTTAAAGGACTAGGAGCATCAAATTCACTAATTTGCATAATTAATCATCCAAAAACGCATTAAGAATGCGATTAAAATATGTTACTTTTATAGCTTATTAATATTGCTCCAAATGTGGTTAACAGTGACATCGTAGATAAAGCAAATATGTTAGTTGACTTCGATCAAGAAAATAAAGATGACATTGAGGAGGATGAGATAAAATGTGATGAATATCATACAAATACAGAATCTGTTTTGTGATTGCTAAATTTGTTTTGTTCTTTTTTTTTTTTTTTAGAGATTGTTAAAGATGTTTTTCATTGTTTAGCTATGATCATTTAAGATTTTTAGATGTTTTATTTTTTAAATGATTTTTTTAATTTATTCATCTTGAATTTTTTTTTTCCTTTTAGTACACACTAGGGTGTTACAATATTGTTTCTTTGTGCTAAAATTATGAACTTCTACCAAAAATAAATACACTTTGGATTAGAAAAATTATTGTGAATTGTAACCAATGTAAAATCTTGCCATTTGATTTTGGGGCTAATTAAGAGACTAAGTATGTATTATCATCTAAGAGCTTAAAGTTATAATCTTAAAGATAAAAATATAAGAACAAAGTAGATAAGTAATAATGTATTTTGCAGTAACTTTGAGATGTTAATGTGAATTCTATATCGCTTTTAAAGCATGTTCGCTAAATAAAAAAATAATCATCACTAATAAGAATTTGCATCAGCAATGAGGAAAAATAGTCACCATTTTTTCAATACATCAAAAAATCAATTACCACAAAAAGTTTTAGAGGAAATTTTGCACCTAACGTATAGTTATGTACACAAATGATGTTTTCAAAATTGCCATATAAGCTACATAATCAACAATTAAACATGATGATTATTTCTTTTCATCATGATGATTATTTCTTTTCATCATGTTTGTGTTATAATTTGTGATGCCATTTGAAGAATCACTTAAGAAATTTATCAATAATTAGTAGTATGTGTAACATAAAAAAAATTCAAACATTTAAGTGACAGTTTTATTTCCATTAATAATAAGCATTTACTTACATAAGTGCCTAAGTGCATGTATAGTACATTTTCTCTTCATTGTAATGAAAAAACAAAAGTGTCACTAATAATAACATGAGACTAATGATAAAAGAAAATTTTCAAATAAAATTTAAAATGTCACTAAAAAAGTTCCCACCAAATTTATTTGGCAGCAAGAATATTAATTGACACAATCTCATGATGTTTCTCAAAATCATAATATAAAATATAAGATAAAAAAACAAGGAGTAACAAATTACTGCTGTAACGACCCGAACTTTAAGGTTATCGAAAAAGTGTATTTTTGGGTCTCCGTTGCTAAAAAATGGATCCGTAAATATTTATCAAAAATATTTACAAACTTAATTGAGTGGTTAATTAGAGTTTAATTAAGTAAATTTAGCTTAATTAAGAATAATTGGATAAAAGGATTAAATTAAATAAGTGTGAAAGTTTAATTATAGATTAAAAGAAAATAAAAAGGACCAAAATAGCAATTATGCCATTTAGCATAAGTGAGGCGGCATATAAAGTAAAAATCAAAAATTTCTACTTAGATTTTAATTATAAAATATATTATTTATTAGTAATAAATGATATTAAATTAATTTATTATAATTATATTACAAGATAATTATATGATAAATAAATTAAATTATGACAAGTGTGTGATAAAAATAAAATACATGTATAATAAATATTATACATACATTTGTAATATATGTATGTATTTACTTGTTATTTAAGTAAATAATTAATGTTATTGTTATTATTAAATTGATATTATATTATGAAATAAATTAAATAAAGACAAATGTATGGTAAATAAAATATACAAGTGTAATACATAAATTTGTACAATTGTAGTATATTTTATTTAATTGCTTTCTATTTAAATTGGTACAAGTGTAATAAATATTATACATACATTTGTAATACATGTATGTATTTGCTTATTATTTAAGTAAATTTAATGTATTTATTATTATTAAATTGATATTATATGATGAATAAATTAAATAAAGACAAATGTGTGGATATGATTTGATACAAGTGTATAAATAAAAATACATATATTTGTAATATATGTATTTAATTATTAATAGATATTTATTAATTATAAAAGATATTTATAAATTAAATAATTATATTATAAGATTTTTATGTAATAAATAAATTCAAACATGACAAATGTATGATGATGATATGTTACATGTGTAAATATAAGTAATATTACAATTGTAATAAATATATTGATTATTAAATAGATATTTAATAAGTTATTATATATATATATATATATATATATATATATATAAAGGAAATAAAGAAGAAGAAAAAAAAGGAATAGAAATAAAGAAACAAAGCAAACGAAACAGAGCAGGGGAAGGAAAGAAAGTAAAAGAGAAAAGAAAGAAGAAAAGAGAAAATTGAAGGTTTGAAGCTTGGAAGTTTAATAGGTAAGTCAATTTAGCCCTTTTTACTTAATTTTGATATTTTGGAAGCTTTGAAACAAGGTTTTGATGAAATTAAATTAATATTTTGAAAGTTATTAGATTTCTAAATATTGTTCATGTTGAATAAAAAGATGAATTAGGGGTTAGATTGATAGGAATTCAAGTTAGAAATGAAATAAGGACTGAATTGTAAAGTAATTCATAAGTTTTATGTTGTAGGAACTAAATTGATGAAATTTCAAAATTAGGAAAATATGCTGGAAATTTAATAGTTAAGTATGAGTTTGGACAAAATTTGAATAGAAATGAAGTATGAATTGAGATAGAAAAATTAAGTGAATTTAGTTAATAAATTGAAATTAAAGTAGAAATTGAATAGAAATTGTATTAATTAGATATAAATTAGTAGTGAATTAACGAATATAAATTGTTTTAATTACCATAGCTAATGTTGTCTCGGGAAATCTCAGCTAAGCAAGAAAAAATGGCAAAGACAACGGGAGTTAGCTCGAGAGAATATGGTTTGTATTTCTATAATCCGAACTTAGTCATTATTTGTTATATTTATATACATATGGCAATTGTTAGTGTTAGAATTATGATGTTTTAAAATTAAAATGGATTGATTTTGGTATGCGATGAATTTATTGAATTTATATTGATTGAATTTATTTTGATTGAATTTATATTGATTGAATTATATAATAAATATGATTTATGTAAAATTTTGAATATTGAATGAATGTTATATTGAAAAATATATTGATTGGAAATACGAGGAAATTGATATGAATATATGAGATTTGTGATATTTGTATATTTGATATTGAAAAGTAAATTGAATTGTGTTGAATTATGAATTAATATGAATAATTGAAATATATTTGTTGAATTGAATGAAAATGTATGAAATTATGAAAATGTGTGAATATACGTGATTATTAGAATGGTATATTGATGAAAGAATTATTGAAATTGGAAAAGAAAAATAATACTCTATTAACTTGCCGGACTAGATTGGATACAAATGGCATGCCATTAGATTTGTGATGTGATGAGGAGATTTGTAGTTCGGCCGAGAAGATGTTTCTGTTATTATATACTTCGGTTTATCCGAAGAGGCATTTAATGTCTTATTGGTGTGTTTGGGAGGATATATTATACTGGTGTGTTATGGAGGATTTATAATATTCCGGGTATGTTTGGGTTGGATATTCTGGTGTGTTTGGTTGGATCCGTGTATCCGTCTGAGTCCGGGTCATGTTAATAGGGGTTATTAAATATAACAGTGATCAGATTGGTACTAAATGAAGAATTGAAATGTGGATGAAACACACTAATCGTATTATCTGATGAAAGCTATCCGGGATAGCAAGTCGATTTGATATGAATGGTAATGATGTTATTGAAATGGATATATACGAGATAATCGATTGAAAAGTGAATAGTTGAATATAGTTTATTGAAATTAAACAGTGAATTAAAGTATGATTGAGACAAATGAATCATGTAGCTCTGGATTGCATAAAAGTGAATATTATAATTGTTTAATGACTCGTGAATAAATCGTGAAAAGCTATATAGGTTAGTAAATGAAAAGAATGGAATAAATAATAATGGATTTATTTAAGAATTGAACAATTATGTTATTGTGTTTATTATATGATTTATATAGAATTTATATGGTAAGTAGTTGAAATTTATCAATGAAATAAATAATTAAATAATTGTAATTGTTATTATGATCTTAAGTATTTGTTATATTATTAAATGTTCGGATTATAGAAATACCACTGAGTATACCTATACTCAGCGTACGGTTTGTTTCCGTGCGCAAGTTGAGTAAAGATAGAACGTTGAATCAGCATCCCAGGTCGATCCCGAATTCAATAAGGTAAAGTGTGTTAATTATTGGTAATGTCATGTACCTAGGGTGTCTTATGTGTGTGTCATTTTGAAATTGTAAATGTAAGGATGAAATAAATAGATTTAGGTTTGGTTATAATATATAATAGAATTAAATATTGGATAATATGTAAATGTTTAAATTTGGTAAATTATGAGTGTATCTGGTTGTGTTGGTATTTATATGTATATTAATTGTATATATCCAATAGGTCCGACAATGCTCCGTAACTCTGTTCTGAGGACGGTTTGGGGTTGAGGGGTGTTACAACTGCATTCGTCATGATAAACCTATTTTTATGACATAAATACCCTGTTGCTTTTTATGTATTATAAATACAAAAAGTAAATTGTCACTAATAAATCTTATTAATTAGTTACAAAAATAATTTAAACTAATGATGATGAAAAATCATCACAATTTTCTTAAAATGTCACAAAAACATTTCCCACCAAATTTTTTTATATGTAAATTTTGGCATCAAATATATAGTGACGTAAAATTATGGCATTTTCTGAAATTGCCATATAAGATTTACTATCAATAATTAAATGTGACACTTAATTGTTTTTTTCACATTTGTAGTATATTTGTGACATTGTAAGCATCACGTAGAAAATGCATCACTAATTTATAAATTTGTTTTAATGTTTTGAACTATTATTTCAATTTTTGGATTTTCAGTTTTTGGATGATTGTACTTCTTTGCTTCTGCTACTGTTACTTCTTTTTGATGATGATATTGCTGCAGAACTGATTTTAGAATTGTTGATGAGCTAATTCTACTTAAGAATTTTATTTACTTTGATGCATTAATTCATTACTTGATTATCTTACTTACTTATAATTATGGTTGGTTAGTTATTGATGCAAAGTTGGCTAAGCATTGAGGATTAATTTACTTAAATATTTTCTAAAGTTAAGTTTATTGAGTTAATGAAATATGCTATGGGGGAGCTGAGATTACTTGATGATTTAGCTTCCTACATTGTGTATGTTTTGTTCAAAAAATTGTCAAAGGGAGAGATTATTGAAAAACACAGAACTAGTAACTGAGTGCTAAGGGAATGCCCACTCCCTTACCAGTGGAGTTGTTTTAGATAGTTTCCATATTTGAGATATTGACAATTTATTGAGAGATATTTATAGGTTATGTGGATTATGTGGATGGTATCTAGCCTATTATTGAAGATTATATCGTTTAGAGAAACATGTTTTGGAGATTGGATCAGATCAGATCACCCTTATCTAATACCTTGAATCGTGGATATTGGATTGATTTAGAACATTGCATTCTTAGCTGCCAAGAGTCCTTGTTTACCTTATTTATTATTATTCTATTGTCTTCAACTTGTAATGTGATTATTTTATAGAGATTGTGATAGATCTTTTTTATGTTAGCAAGTCTTGAACAAATTTGTATAACTGAGAGACTTGTATAGTTTCATGTACCTAGAATCAAAAGCAATAAATATGTTCAAGTGAGAAATTATTATTTTGTGAACATATATTGATAGTAAAACATTTGTGTTGTGGTTTTACTTGTTCAATTCACATGGTGAATTTAGTGGTGAAGGTTCTTGCCTTCAAATATACAAGTAAGGAAATTGTCACGAGTATGTAATAGATTTAGGATCATTGTGTAAGAGTTTAAATATAGTTGATACTTCTCATTGAGCTAGACTCATTGAGCTAGACTCATTGAGCTAGACTCTATAAATATAGAGAAATTGAATCGCGTAAACAAACTTTCTATCCCTTATTTGTTTATAATTTCACGCAATATTGAAGGAGTGCCCACTTCCTTATCACTTCTTCCAAACACCAAACTTATTTCTAAGCAATTGTTTCAATATAACAATATTTGTTAAACATAACTTAATAAACGTTTAAAATATAATCTTTATTTATTAAACATAATTTGTATATAACTTACCAAATTAATAAATATAAGTTTATTAATCTCAAAATAAATAAACTTCAACATTTTTAAATGTAAGTTAGTGAAACTTACGTTAATAAATATTTTCATGAATGAAATAAAAAGTTTATCCCCTAAAATTTCTCATTCACATTTTGAGTTTTATAAAATAATAATTAGACAAGTTTTTATAATAAAAAATTCCTAACAACAGCTAGTAAGGTTATCATGATTGCCTAATTTCACACATTAATGGGGTAAGTAGGGTGGACCAATAGTGACTGTGTCAAATCCTTGAGTATGAGGTAGATGGAAAAAAAACAACCTGTGGCAAAGTATCAATAGATTGGGTGGAGTTGCCCTTACACATTGTATTTTTTTTTTTTTTTTTTTTTTTTTTGTGGAAAGAAAGTAATGAACCATAACAGATGCACCTAACTACAAAGTGCAAACTACAAGCAAGACAAACAGGTTAACCTAGTAGAAAAACATTAAATATATCCATTGAGATCAGCCAGCAAGCATTAAGTAGGAAGTGGAGTCAGCCTGCAGCAACCCGTAAGCCAAGCACGACAGTAAGCCACTGGTCCATTAGGTATCCCCGTTTAAGACCTTCGGATAGGTTTACTGCAAGTAATCTCACTGCTGCCACATCTTCCGCGCGTGCATGTCCTTAATTGCGCTCACCAATTGCATGCAAACAATGCGTCAGTGCCAAGCCATCATCAACAAAAAAGATGATGAGGAGGAGGAGGAGGGTGAAGAAGTGCGTTGTTATGAAGGGGATACGTACGTCAAGCTTGAAGGAAAGGTGTTTAACCAAGGCCAAGGAACTAAGGTTGAGGTTTTACATATTAACAAGTCCCTTATTATGTTACTGTTGTTGGTACCGCAAGTACTAACTTTTCAAGCTCTTTCAGGCCTACCGGTTGTGTATTAACTACCTTCTTAAATTGTGCCGTGATCTTCAAGTATCATCATTAATTTAAGTACTTCTGTAGTTCGATATTAATTCTTGCAATTCAAAAATATATTGCAGGGTTTAGTACATTAGCAGAGTTTCCACGTGAAAACTGTCATAATGTGAGGCTGTTTTTTTGCTGTAAAAGATGGGGTGTTAGTACGCAGAGAACAAATTTTTAGGGGAGCCTGAATAAAAATTTATGTCTTTATAAATTTTAAAATATTAAATTGAATTTTTATAATTTTAAGAGGATTAAAATATAATTTTATATTTACTAATTTAAAATTTTAAAAAATATCAAAAACCTAAATAGAAATTTTTTATTTTAAGGGAGCAAGAGAAACTACCAAGCCCCTTGTATCCGCCAACGATCATTGGGGTTAGACACAAGTTTCCCCTCCTTTTTTTTATATTTGAGTTTATATATATACTTTCAAAAATCAATTAAGAAATATCAATGGCCCTTTCTCTTATATATTTGCACCAGTGAGATAATAGGCGGGACTCAAAAAGAGCTGGGATCAATCAATCACTAGTACAATAGAAACAATCTTTCTTTTTGACCACTATTGGGGTTAGTGTACAAGGGCTTTGTATTGAATCTTTGTTCTTTCTTTAACCGGCACTGCTCTTACTAGGGGAACATGCTTCAAGCATATTCACCATTGTAGAACATGGGTTCTGTCAGTAACAATTGAGAAAGCACTGCCCAAATCTAATCTAATGGGCTACATTGATTAACTTTTAGGGACCATGGGTCAATCTTCACTTATTTTGTGTGCGTTACCCCCATTGTTGATGGGGTTGTAAACAGGTTGGTACTTACTGAATTCCAGGATCTCCTCTGATAACTCATTTAAAAGGTTTTAGGCTTGAAATTTCCCGGTATCACGCCACTCATCATGTCCGATTAGTCAGTTAGGGAAATTGTGGGTAAAAGTATTGTGTACGTCACTATGTTAAGAGTCAAATTGTATTTTTTTTCCATTTACTCAAAAAAATGGGTAAATTAGTCCCTATGCGTTAGATTAGAGAGTAAATTAGTCTTTTTTATTAAAAATTTTATCTCTTTTTATTGTTAAAAGTAGCATGGCTGACAGAGTAACAAGACAATTACACGTGACATGCTAAGTATATATCATTTTGACATACATGAACCAATTTTAAATAGTAGAAATTGATAAAAATTTTAAAAGAATGATCAGTTTGCTTTTTGCTATAATGTATAGGGACTAATTTTCCCCCTTTTTTTAATAGAGAAGGAATTTGACTTTTAATACAATAATTTTTATCATACTTTTACCAATAATTATGATAATTATTTATCTATTAATTATATACTATGTTGAACATGGTTTGGAACCTAACGTAGACTATACAACTTTGAAAACATTTGTTGTTAAGATCATCTATGGGGGCAGCTTCACCAAAATTTCCAAAAATATACTTCAATTAGTAGCTTCATTAATTTTCTATCTAATCAAAACATGGTCCATAGGTCCCATTTTAAATATAATACTTCACATCAGTGATATATTTATAATGTAATACGACCAAATCATCATTATGATTGCTTCTCAAAATAATTAAAATTATGGAAAAATGAAACCCCAACTACAATACCAACTTTCTTTTTAGGATCATGTACTTGTTGTTTGCCCCATTAATTGCAAATATTAATTGTGTCCTTCCAACATCATTCCTATGTGCTATATGTTTGAGATGGTTACACAGTTTGCTAATAATGCAGCAACAATTTGGTGCAATTTGGGTCTTAAATGCAAAATATGGGTCTCAGAGATATTGTTTGGTACAGTCTCACAATACCTAAAAATTAAGTTCACCAACCAAAGACTTCATTCCCCAACTCTTTTTTGAAATTCAAATGGTGTTGGCACCACACCAATAGCAGCAACAGCAACAAGGCCCTTCCACCTCATAAATACAAAATTGAAAGCTCAAGGGTTTGTTTCAGTAAGAGCTTTCCTATTGTCTCTCAACTTTATATTTAATACACCCACACCTTTTTTGTTGTTGGGTTGGTGGCCAATTCAATGCAACCATTTTCCTTTTAACGCTTACCTCTCTCTCTCTCTCTTTTTATTTATTTGGTTGTATGTATGAGTGAACCCTCTTTGTCTCTAAACTCTTAATATATGAGATTCTCTCATCTCCTCCTCTTCCTACTCCATTAATGTTTCTTCTCTTCTATACCTTGAAAGCTGTTTTTTTTCATGTATTTAGCTTTCTTTGTTCATTATTTTCTATCATCTGTTGATGTTGAAGGTAAATGTGTATTATGTATATGAATACTCCCTTTCATATGTATGTGATTGTAATTCTCCAATATACAGGAAGGAAGATGGTGTGAGAGCATAGGAAAGCATACATAGAAAAAAGTAAGAATGCTAACGAGATATTGGTGCGGTTCAATTTAAGAGCATCACTCTAAAGGTTAAGAGTTATGTTATTTGATTGAGCCGTGCCAATATCACGTAATAATTATACACCTTTGCTCTTAGTAAAAGTATGAGAGTTCCAAAGGTAGGTAAGCCCTACTGCTCTTTAAACAGCCTCTTTTTGCCATGTTTAATGATGCTACTGCTGTTTTCTCCCTTTAGATTAGTTTTTGAATGTTGAGGGCTTCATACCATACAAGATTACAGATAAGATTGTCCATATATTTGTATGTATGTATTGGGTGCAGGATTTTGAAGTTCTTATTGACCATTTTTGAAATGCATGCAAGGTGGGTTGAAGAACCCAGACAAGAACCATCGAAGAGGACAATTTCAAGGAGGATTAAATATTATTTTATTGAGTTGCCAACTTGCCATCAAGCTCAGTCAAAGCCAAATTTCATGCAGGGAAATTTCCACCAAAACATGGTTGTGAATGGAGTAGTATATATATGGACAAAAACAAAGACAATGTCAAAGTTATTGTTCAGTGTGTAGCTTTTCCATGTTTCTTGTTGTCCAAATGGCGATGGAATCGTCCATTTGGTTGAATTTAGAGAAAGTTTTGATGGGGTAGGTTACATAGATTTTATCAATGAAACTGAACTTTTATGTTTATCAGTTACTTCTACGTAATGTCCACATTTTTGACAAATTGATATGGGTAGTTGACAACATCTGTATCTCCTTTTAAGCCTTTTTATAACACATTCCAAACTCCAAATATATCTACCTTCCATCTATATACCTCTTAAATTTTTAAAATTCTCTTACATTAATAAACATTCAAAAATTATGTTGGAAAAATATGGTTACTACATATATAATTAGTTTAATTATTTGGTTAAGGTATTAAATAAAGTACGGTCAAATATTTGTAGATACTCTAGTAATTAATTGATTATTTTTTAATTAATGGACTGACTATAAATTAAGGTTAATGTGCAAAAGTTATATATTAGGGTTATGATTCTCAAATTACACATATGTAACTTTTTTTTGTAACAACCTAAAAGTTAGTGGTGTTGAAAAGTGTGGTTTCAAAACCTCGTTTCTGTAAACCAGACCCGTAAATATTTAAATATTTATGAAACTATATTAGAAGTAAATTGAATTTCAATCCGGTCAAATTACTAATTAATTAAGGTAGAAACTAAATTGTAAATGTGGTAAAAGTGCAATTACTAAATAACTCCAATTAGAATTTAAAGTGAGGGTTTTGTATAAAAAGTATATCATTAAGGTGAGGAAAGTGGACAGTAGTAGTTGGTGTTAGAATTTACTTAAGGTTAAATTTGTAATTTAATAATTACATTATAAAACATTAACATAAAATTATGGCATAAGAAATAAACTTAGTGGATTGAAAGAAAAAATCTTGTCTTCTTCGTTCATCAAAACCGAATATAGAGAAGAGAAAAACTTTCGGCTAGGGGTTTTGAACTTTGAAGCTTAATTTGGTTAATGCAATTTAGTTCTTTTCTTGTAATGTTTATGTTTTTAGAATCTCGGGAGTTTAAGCTAGTTGATCCATGTAGTATTTTTTAGAGCTGTTAAATATTTAAGATGTTGTCATTGTTGGATATTTGAAGTTTTAGGTACTAATTTGATATATTTTAACCTTAAAGTTGAAAAAGGACTAAATTGTAAAGTCAATTGATGATTTTATTCAATAGGGACTAAATGCACAAATTTCAAAATTTCTAGTAGAAATGATAAATATGAGGTCTAACAAAGACTTTAGTGAATTCGGCTTGAAATTTTGAAGTTTGAATTGAAAGTTATGTTAGTCTTGGTTTTAGGGACCAAATTGAATAAAATGAAAAAGTTGTTTAAATTAGCAATTGAATGTGAATTTGTTTGTATATTGATGAATTATTATGCTTGTGTTAATCTGTAGCTAATGTTGACTAGGATTCCTCGAAAAAAAGGTAAAAGACAATCGTCGACAAATTGCTCAGAGTTTACGGTTTGTATTTCTATAATCTGAACTACTTTGCATTATTTCATAATAGATTGTTTGTACATGGTAAGACCATAAGGTGAGACACTTTTTTTACAAATGAGTTGTATTGGATTGTTTTGAATTGAATAATGTTAATGAGGACTAAATTGAATATAAGTGAAAAATGTATATGTTTATATAAATGTGAAATTGAATACATATTGTGTAACATCTCGATTTTCAGTGGTGACGGAACAGTGGTTTCGGGACCACAAGTTTTCGTCATATTAACTCATAAATATTATTTTTAGAATATTTATAGAGTCATTATAGTCGTATTAAAATTTAGTTAAGAAATATTAATGTTTAGTTAGTTAATTAAAGAAAAAGGACTAAATTGAAAAAGGTGCAAAATTTGCTAATTATAGCAATTAGGTGATGAAACAGTGTAATTATTAATTGAGGAAGGAATTAAGTGATAATTAAGCCCTAATAATATAGTGGGACGGCAAATTGATGGATAAGGACAAAATAATGAAATTATAATGGCAAACCTGTAATTTAGTAGAAATTAGAACAAAATTAAGTAAGAAGAAATAGGTTTTCTTCTTCATTTTCTTTTTTTTTCATTTTCGAAACACAATAGAAATAGCTTGGAGAATCGGTTGAGCATAGGAGCTTCCATGTGAGTTCAATTCTTACTCGTTTCTTGTAATTTTTATGTTTTTGAGATCGTCGCAACCAATCGAGCAAACCTGTACCTTTGTTTCTGATTCTGTTAAAAATTTTAGAGGTTTTCATTGATAAATATTAGATGTTTTTGATGAATAACATGGATTTAGAGCTTTGATTGTGTTGTGTAATGATTTTGTAAAGTGATTTTTTGTTAAATATTGATTTTAGGATTAAATTGTGAAAATGTCAAAATATTAGGGTTTGATAGTGAATTTTAGGTTTATTAGGGGCTATATGAGGGCCTAGAATATTTATATAGATTATTGATTTGAGAAAATTAGTTAATTTGATAGATTAACTAATTAAGAGATTAAATTGCAAATATTGTAAAAGTTTAGGGTAATTGCATAAATTCAAAAAATAAAAGGGTATTAATTGTAAAATGGATTGGAAATGAAATATATGCTAATAAATGAGTAATTTTATATTTTAGATCAAAATCTCGTAGATACTCGCAGAAAATGAAAAATAGCATAATAGTCCCACAACTTCTGCAATTACAACAATTCAGTCCAAGTAAGTTCGTACGGTTAAAATTTAACATTTGTATAAATTGATGATTGGTATTATGCATATATTCTATTGTTGGAAATGAATTATTGTTTGAATTATAATATTGAATTGGATATTCGGTTTGAATTGAACGCGGGATTTGAGTACATTCGTGATTTGGTGTATGACGGGGGTTTGGAGTGGAGATGGTATTGGAGGGAGATATCGGCATTTTACCCAAGTAAATCAAGGTTTAGAATTTGTTGCAAACTCTCGTGTTTTACTTTCTGTTTGGCATGATTAGGTGGATCAGCTCTTACGAGCTTCTGTTCAACTTTCGAGCTTCTGTTGGCGTATTCAGGAGGACCAGCTCTTATCAGCTTCTGTTGACGATGTACTCTTACCCGTAAGTCGTTCTTCGAATGAAAAATTCTCGGTAAGGTGATTTATTTAATGAATTTGAAAGACATATTATTTATTTTTGTATTGATTTGAATACGAATGTATCTACTGATTAAAATTGTGAATGATAAGGAGTTGTCTTGGATTATTTTTATTATTTGATTTATTATAGTTAGTTCGGTAAGATTTATGATTAACTCATCGAACTTACTAAGCTTCATTAAGCTTACTTGTGTTGTTTAATGTCATTGTATATTTCGGAAGGTTGGACGATCGAACCGGCACTCAAGTCACACTATCCAGTTTATTTCGATAGTTTTTGAAACATTAAATTTCAGATTATATGGCATGTATAGGCTCTTGTGCTATTTTGGTTAATGTTTGGCTTATGTAAATGTTATGAATGATATTTTGTGCAAATAACCAATTTGCAAAGGGTATGAGAATAAGGTATAGTTGTTATGCTAGTATGTGTGGCTTACATATATTTGATTTGTTGTGGTTATGGTAACTTTGTTAGGTATTTTGATTTGGTATTGCTTGAATGAGTTGATGAATTGAATTAATGTGTATTTTGAGATTAAGTTGTATATAATTGTGGTACCAATGAGGGTACATTGGTTAGGCACATATTAGGTTGGTTTTGATGTGTTTTTTACCCGATTAATGTCATTTTGATTTTTTAATTTGGTTATTATTTGAGTTTCTCAAGGTCCAAGCAATTTGATTATGTTTGTATTAATGTATTAATGTATGATTTGAATGATTTACTATTCTGTTGTCCTGTAATACTTCGTAACCCTATTTGGCGACGGGTACGGGTTAGGGGTGTTACATATTGAGAGGAATTATACTACCATATGTATAAATAAGTGGATTCTTGATTAAAATACGTGTGAATTAAGATATTGATTGATAAAGAAATGAGCAATGAGTACCCTATTAACTACTCATGCAGAGTCGGATATAGTTGGCATGCCATAGGATAGGAAGAGTTCAAGGTTACTTCGACTACGAGACGATGAGGTACTAGGTGTCAAATTACTTTGGTTATACCAATGAGACACTGGGTGTCAAACTTATTAATGAGCATTTGGCGCAAACTATTTACTTCGTATTTATCTGATATGGCATTAGGTGTCAAACTGGTGTGTTGGTTAGATCCGTATATCTGTCCGAGTCCAAGTCAACTTAATGGGGAGATAAATAATAAAAAATGAATAATTAGAATTGAAACGATGATGATCAAGTCCTCAAATTCATGAGAATGAAAATTAGAAGAAATGAAATATGGTATTTGATAATTGAGATTACAAATAGATATGAAATGAAAGTATTATGAGCTTATACTTGTGAATTAAATTAGCTTGTTGATAATGAGATGAGAAATGGTTAATTGACAAGATACTTGCATATCATTACTTGCTCTTTATTCATGCATTCAAATGATTTTTGTCATGTTATAATATTTGAATTATAGAAACACCACTGAGTTATACCCAGCATACGATTTTGTTTTTCATACATAGTTTAGGTTAGGTTAGGTTTTATATTGTTCGACCGTCGGTATCAGCATCCAGTAGCAATCCTAGACTCAAAATGTTGGTGATGTTTTAGTTGTTAATGGCATGTATTTAGGGAGTCATATGCTTATGCACTGTTCTATTTTGAATTTTGTTGCATTTTGAGAATCATGAGCATATGTGTATATATATGTATGATGACAATAGTATCTTGTTGAATGATTCAGGTATATATATGCTTAGATGTTTAAATGGTAAGTTGGTAGTATGATATAGAATAGGTGTGGCAAACAAGTTGTTGAGAAATGATGAATGTTCTGCTTATATTGGCTTGATTGTTTGGCAAATTTGGTACATATTTATAAGGTTGTATTTAAGTCAATTTAGATGCTTGAATGATTAAATTGATGAATGTTTTGTTGTTTGTTTTGAGGTGTCAATTGTAGCATATTGTATGGTTTTAACTAATATAACATTGAATTATATGTAGGTTTGAATAGGTTTCATTATATTTTAGGTCATACTTTGCATATGAGAAATGTTCAAGTTTCTTTTAGGACCTAAAGGTTACTTTTTGTGCCACACAGCCTTATGCCACACACGGACTAGAGGCATGACTTTAGTTAGTTACACGGCTAGCAACACGGTCGTGTGATAATTATTGAATAATTACACTTTTGTCCCATACGGCCATGGTGAGTTACACGGTTTGCTCACATGGCCGTGTGACTCAATCTCTACATGGCCTCAACTAGTTACACGGTTTGTCCACACAGCCTCAACCTGTTATACGGTTCATCCAAACGGCCATGTGTTCCACCCTCACACGGCCTCAGCCTTTCACACGGTTAGGGGACACAACTGTGTGACCCCTGTTTTTCAAAATTGCCCACCTTTTTTCAATAGTTTCAAATTGATCCTTGATTGATGCCGGGGTAATTTTAGAGCTTTCATAAGCTCAATTTAAACTTGAATTGGGTTGTATTGCATGATACACTTGTTTATATGTGATTATTTAATATTGAATTGAAATCTTGAACTATGAGTCGTATGTAAATGTTTTGTGATCTCCTATAGCATCTTATCGCTTAGGTCCGGAGATCGAATCAGGTGAAGGGTGTTACATTTTTCATATTCCATTTTCAGAAAAGAGAGAGTCACCTTCTCTAAATTATTTGTGTACTAATTTAGAATATCAAAACTATAAGATTCAAATATTTCAAGAAACTGATGGATCTAGATACACTTTCGTATTTTTGTTCTTGATTTATTCTTAATGATTTGACATGATAAATCTTAATTTACAATTTTAATATTTGTATAAAGGATTTTACTATTCTATCAGATTCATCCACAACAAATCAATACTAAATTTTAGATATACAATTTTATTAATTTATTTAAATTTACATGAACTAAACGTATAAAAATAAAGCCTACTGTTTTAATTAAAATATATTATGTTAACTTATAAATTTATAGCAAACGAATACATAATTGAATAATTAAATAACTCTGAAATTTTATATGAGAAGAAAAAAAATAAAATAGAATAAAATAAATAAAATAAAGAACACACAAATTTTACGTGGAAACCCTATCGGGAAAAAACCACGGGCAGAGGAGAAGAAAATGTACTATGTCGAAAATTTGAATCAATACAAGAGGAATAGACTATGTCTATTTATAGGCTTGTAAAGCCATATTCTAGTAGGATTGAAACACCCTATCCTAATCAATATAAAATAGATGAAGTTTAATAAGGTTTAAAAAACCTTATTCTAAAATAAAATAAAAGAAGTCTAGTTCTATATAGATTTTACTTTTATTTTATTTTCCATCGTATTTTATTTAAATAAGAATTTGGGTCACATAATTCTAACAATCTCCACCTTGACACAAATTCTCAATGAACAAGTTCTTCATCGCGAACTTTCAATAAACAAGTTCTCCACCTCTTCCATAAAACCCCTTAAGGGTTTAACTTCAACAATGAACACCAACCAAGTCTAAGCAATGCTCAAACTTGGTTATAGGAAGTGACTTAGTCATCATATCTGCAGGATTTTCATGAGTACTAATTTTGCTCACAACAATATCACCACGAGCAATAATATCACGAACAAAATGATACCAGAACATCAATGTGTTTTGTTCTCTCATGAAACATTTGATCTTTTGTAAGAAATATAGCACTGATTGTCACAAAAATATTGTGCTGATTTGAAGGTCTTCATTGAGTTCACTAAATAGTCCCTTCAACCAAATAGCTTCTTTACAAGCCTCGATGAATCGCCATGTACTCAAAAGCTCGATGGTAGACAAAGCGATCGTAGTTTGCAAAGTGGCTTTCCAACTAATTGCACAACCTCCGATTGTAAAGACGTAACTTGTGAGAGATCTTCTTCTATCAAGGTCTCAAGCAAAATCAGCATCAACATACCCTATGACTCCATCTTTAGTTCTTCCAAATCGTAAGCAAACATCGGTAGTGCCTCGTAAGTATCTTAAAATCCATCGAATCGCTTTCCAATGTTCTTTACCGGATTTGCCATGTATCTCGCTAATCGTGCATTATTGCATATGATAAATCTGGGACGTGAACAAACCATAGCATACATGAGAGATCCCATCTGCACTAGAGTATGGAACATGTGACATGTACTCAATCTCATCATCGATTGTGGAGACAAAACCGATAAAAGTCCGAAATTTTGCTAAAGGAGTACTAACAGCTTAGCACTCTGCATATTGAACGCAAAGAACTTTCTCAATGTACCCTTCCGACTTAGGTACAATTTACTTGATTTTCTATCTACGAGAATCTCCATACCAAGTATCTTCTTTGCTGGTCCTAAATCTTTCATCTCAAATTATTTACTTAGTTGGGCTTTGATCTTTCTTATCTTTTCTTTATCTTTTCTTTGTTATCAACATGTCATCAACATAAAAAGTAGATACACAAAAGAACCATCACTGCTTTTTCTTAAAGTAAACACAATCATCAAAACTACTTCTTTTGAAATCATGAGAAATCATAAAGGAATCAAACCTCTTGTACCACTGTCTTGGTAACTGTTTCAAACCGTAAAGGGACTTTTTCAGCAACCAAACATAGTCCTCTTTTTCTAAAACTGTAAAACCTTCTGGTTGTTACATGTAAATATCCTCATCAAGTTCTCCATGCAAAAATGCAGTTTTTACATCTAACTGCTCAAGCTCCAAATCATGCATGGCCACAATACCAAACAAATCTTGAATCAAACTATGCTTAACAACTGGGGAGAACACATATGTGAAGTCCACTCTTGGAATTTGACTGTAACCCTTTGCAACAAGCCTTACTTTATATCTGGGTTCTTCAACTCCTGGAGTCCCTTCTTTCTTTTTAAACACCCATTTACAACGAGCAACCTTTTTACCTTTAGGAAGTTTCACAAGGTCCCATGTTTTGTTTTTGTGGAGTGATTCCATCTCTTCTTGCATAGCAAACATCCACTTTTCTGAGCCTTCACAGCTAACCGCCTCAGAATAATTAGATGGCTCTTGATTCGCATCTATATCTTCAGCCACATTTAAAGCATAAGCAACTAGATCAGCCTCGGCATACTTCTTTGAAAGTTTAATTTCTCTTCTAGTTCTATTTTTGGCAATAGAGTATTGTGGTGAAGAAGCAACTCTATTATCAATTTTTGTACTGGCTTGAGGAGTTGACTCTGTATTAATCTGATGCTCTACCTGTTTTTGATTTTCTTTATTGGAAGAGTCTTTAAGAGATAAGTTAGGTAGTATAGCAGTTTCATCAAAAACAACATCTCTACTAATCACAAGTTTTCTATTTTCAGGACACCATAACTTATACCCTTTACACCGACTTTATAACCAAGAAAAACACATTTAATGGATCTCGGTTCCAATTTTCCATTATCAACATGAGCATATGCGGGACACCCAAAGATCTTTAAATCAGAATAATTAGCAGGATTACGGACCATACCTCTTGTGGAGTCTTTTCTCAATGGCAGCGGATGGAGAACGGTTGATCAAAAAACATGCGATAGATCTTTGCTTTTGCGAAAATGACTTGGTAAGTTGGCATTTGATAACATACATCGAACCTTCTCCATGATCGTTCTGTTCATTCGTTCTGCAACGCCGTTTTGTTGTGGAGTATGACGAACTGTCAAGTGTCTCATGATTCCTTCTGACTTGCATAATCTATTAAACTCATCAGAACAGAACTATAAGCCATTGTCTGTGCGGAGGTATTTTATCTGTTTTCCCGTCTGTTTTGCAATCATAATTTTCCAAGACTTAAATGCGAAAAACACATCACTTTTCTGCTTCAGGAAGAACGCCCAAACTTTTCTGGAAAAATCATCAATAAAGGTTAGCATATAATTAGCTCCACCTCTGGAAGGCACTCTAGATGGCCCCCACAGATCAGAATGAATATACTCCAATGTTCTCTTCGTGTTATGGCTTCCTCTAGTGAATCGAACTCTCTTTTGCTTTCCAAAAACACAATGCTCACAGAAATTCAGTTTTCAAATTCCTTGCCCATGAAGAAGTCCTCTTTTGCTCAATTCTGCCATGCCATTCTCACTCATATGCCCTAGGCGCATATGCCAAAGTTTAGTAATATCATCATCTAACAAGGAAGAGGAAGCGACAGCTGCATCACCAGTAACAGTAGAACCCTGCAAAACATATAACTTGGTAATCTTTCTCTGTCCTTTCATCACAACAAGGGACCCTTTGGAAATCTTTAAAACCCCACTTTCAGCTGTGTATCTGTACCTTTTTGAATCAAGAGTACTCAACGAAATTAAATTTATTTTCAATTCTGGAACATGCCTTACGTCACTAAGTGTTCTGACAACTCCATCAAACATCTTAACTTTAATTGTTCCAACACCTGCGATTTTACACGAAGCATTATTTCCCATCAAAACAACACCTTCAGACACTGTTTTGTAAGTTGTAAACCAATCTTGATTGGGACTCATGTGGAAGGTGCAGCCTGAATCAAGTATCCACTCTCGCTTACTTTAGAATCATTGTGAAGCGACTAGAAGTTCACCATCATTTGTAGTCTTCTACAACATCGACTTCACCGGAATTTTTTACGGTTGTTTTTCCTTTTGATTCGCAGCCTCCCTTTTAATCTTATTTTGTAGCTTATAGCACTCAGATTTAATGTGCCCTTTCTTCTTGCGAAGTTACAAGTTTTACCTCTGTTTGAAGACTTGATCTACCCTTAGATTTACCACGAGGATTCCGTTCTGTGTCCTACCACGATCATCATCATCAGCATTCGATCTTGTCTCTCACGAACAATGAGACCCTCTCCACGAGAGTCGGGTTTAACCACAAGATGCTTCATCTTATTATACGAGGTTAAAGAATCATAAACCTCATCAACTGTGAGAGACTCGCGGCTATATAAAATCGTGTCTCTAAAGGTTGAATAAGACGGGGGCAACGAACAAAGTAGAATCAACCCTAGATCTTCCTTATCATACTGAACCTCCATGGCCTCCAAGTTTGAGAGAATTTCTTTAAACACTGTTAAGTGTTCGTGTATAGACGCACCTTCCTCTAAACGATGAGCATAAAGACGTTGCTTCATATGCAACTTGCTTGTTAGATTTTTCGACATACATATTTGTTCTAGCCTCTTCCATAATGCAGCGGCAGTTTTCTCTTTCATCACATCCTGTAAAATTTCATTGGACAAATACAGATGTAATTGTGTTAATGCCTTTCGATCCTTACGCTTCTTCTCTTCATCTGTTAATGTCGAAGGCATCTTATCTATCCCTAGCAGGGCATCCTCCAGATCCATCTGTGCAAGAACTGCTTGCATCTTAATTTGCCACAACGCAAATCTGGTGTTGCGATCGAACAGCAGAATTTCATACTTCAAAGACGCCATTACCGTGATCGAGATGAATAACCCGGAAGCTCTGATACCAATTTGAGAAGAAAAAAATAAAATAGAATAAAATAAATAAAATAAAGAACACACAAATTTTACGTGGAAACCCTATCGGGAAAAAACCACGGGCAGAGGAGAAGAAAATACACTATGTCGAAAATTTGAATCAATACAAGAGAAATAGACTATGTCTATTTATAGGCTTGTAAAGCCATATTCTAGTAGGATTGAAACACCCTATCCTAATAAATATAAAATAGATGAAGTTTAATAAGGTTTAAAAAACCTTATTCTAAAATAAAATAAAAGAAGTCTAGTTCTATATGGATTTTACTTTTATTTTATTTTCCATCGTATTTTATTTAAATAAGAATTTGGGTCACTTAATTCTAACATTATATAACCCATTAATATAAATAAGAAAATTTTGCAGTATCTTTAATATAAAACTATCATTAAACATCTAAGTATTAGGGTAGTTCACAATTAAGTTTGCATAGCATATTTTAAAAATCCTTATTAATAAAAAAAAGGTTACATAATGTAAATTTTATAATTATATAAGCTATTAATAAATAAATAAATTTCATGCTTATAAATGCTAATTTTTTTCATAATATAATATATGACATTTATATTTTTTAGATTTTCAAGATTTAGCTATTGTGTTAAATAATTCTAAACTAAGAGGTTTAAATTAATAAACAAATAATTAAAAATTAAGTTGGCATAACATCGTACCTAATATTTCATAATAGATAAGATAAAAGTTTTAAATTTATCATAAAATGTAAAATATTGTATAAAATATAATTAATAAGTTTTTACACATTTAGAAATGTCATCATTTTTGTGACATCAATTTAGGTTTAAAATCATATCAATTTTGCAATATTATTTTATTAAACTATATGTTTCTAAGATTACAAACCTTTTTAGAATAAACTTATTTATGCAAGTTTTTATAATTACCAATTAGATCTTGTGGGCATTGTCATAATAGTTACCATGTCACATGGCAATATCTATGTAGCATTATGAATTTTTTTTTTCTTTTCAATATTTTTAAAATTAAATTACCCTTAATCTTTTTGAAATTTTTTTTATGTAGGTTATCTAACTTTAAAAATTTTGTAATTTGATACTAACATTTGTACAGTGATTAATACTTATTGATATTACAAAATTTTCATGGGTCTTGAGCAACGAAGTGGCCCTCACAATATTGACCATTCGCTTACCCCCTTAGTATAGAAGGTTATATTGTTGGAACCACCTATCACCCACCGAGGAGCAAGTCCTTTGGTAAAGCTGGTACTGATGCGCTAGAGCCTGATGGTGGTGCGGGGGGAGGGGGGAAGATCGTTTAGGAAAGTGAGACCCTTGGTTTGCTTGCATTGACGACTTGACTTGATCTATGTTCATCTTATCACCATCGTGAAATGGTGAACCATTTCGTATAACTGAGATAGCTTCTCCAGATGGTTAGTGTAGACACCCGTTTTTGTCCGAGCTTGATTGGGGGCCCATTTAAATTTTGTTCTCTCTTAGGCCGTTCGAAGCCCACCCAGTTTTGGTCTATTTGATACATTTATTTTTCTTTCTTTTTTTTTATTCTTTTCTTTTTCGACCTGTCAAATGCCCAAATTATTATTACTATCATCACTACTATTACTATTATAAAATGCTATTATTATCATTTTTTACAAATAAGTAAGATTAAAAAAATAATATATAAACATGAAATGAAATGAAAAAGAGGAGGCTTTTCATTATTTTTGTTCTTAAAAAAATAAGGTAAAAAAAAAAACACAACTACAAGCATTCTATTTCTTTTTTTTTTCTTTTCTTCTATCTTTATTTTTTGCCATAGGCATGTCATGAGGGATCAGATTTTGGGTTCTGATAAAGGGGACGTCACCGGACCATCTGTCCTTCGCCCCTAGGAGCCTCCAAAAATCCCTTTTTTTCCCTCCCCTTGCTAAAATAAAGGTTTCTTTTTTAAGAAAAAAAGCTTTATTTTGGGGAAAATAGTGTTTTTTTCTAAAGGAGAAAGTTTAGATTTTGAAGAAATAAAAATATGTTTTTTTTAATTTATTTTAAAGGGAATTTTAAATTTTTAAAACTAAATTTTGATTTTTTTTTTCAACTATTTCAATGTAAAAGCTTTACATTATGTTTGGTTGGGTGTAATAGGAATAGATTACAGCCCAATTCAATGGGCCCACCACCAAACCAATGTTTGGTTGGCTGTAATGCCTATTACAGCCTCATTCAATCCCTCATCTATTCCCACTAAACACGCTGAATAGCATTCGACACCCTATCCACAGAATAGCCATTCCTCACGTCTCAGTTTCAACTTTACCCTTCTCCCTTCCTCACGTCTGAAACCTCTCTTCTTCTTTTTTTGTTCTTTTTCCCATTTCCTTCCAGCCTCTTCACTAACTTTACCCTTCCTCACGTCTGAAGCTCCATCGATGCCTTCGCCCTCGACGCCTTCGCCCTCTCAGGTTAGGGCCATATTCTATTTTTTTTAATTATTATTTTGATCATCTTCCAACAAATCGGCTTCAGATGGGTGAGGTAGTCTCTACAATTCCAAGTAGGTTTGCCTTTGTTGACTACTCTCTCAATTCTTCTTTATCATTCTTGTTTTGGGTCTTCATTTTTTTTCTAAATGACTAACAGCTTCGATACGCCATTTTTTTAACTCTTTTTTTGCAGCGATTGGGTTTAATGTAGAGACAGTACAATACAACAACATCAAGTTTCAAGTATGGGATTTAGGTAAGTTAACGCTAATAAATCTAAAATAGCAGCTAATGTAGTTTATACAAATGGAGTTCAATTTAATTTATCGAATCATTGAAATTTGCCTTAATCCTTTTACTTAAAATTGAATCATTGAATTTCATTTTTGATCCTATATTTATCTGGTTGGCCTGCTTGCTTTGGCATTTACCACAAGGCCTTTGGGAATTTTAGTTACAGTTTGAATTGTATAAGATTACATCAGTAGAAACTTTTGTGGCTTGAATTTACAGAGAAATTGTTTCAGTTGTTGAGTTTAAACATGTAGTTCCATTTTGCTTATCAGTTGTGAGATTCTATAAAGTTGTAACATTCATTTAACTGTTTGTTCCAGTTTAAATCAAATGTAGTTTTGTTTTTTGCAGGTGGTCAGGCAAGCATCAGATACTTGTTTTTAAGCTATGTATTCTCAAGGAAACATCCCTATACTTTTGGTACAGATGAGATTTTCAATTGATTTGTTAAAGTAGCTTTAACTGTTGTGGTGTGTCTTTTAACTAATGGAGATACAACTTCTAAGTTACTTTGCTTCTTCTATTTATTTAATTCTGATATGGGGATATCTTGTGAGTTTTTCTGGCTGCTCTTTAGCTGGACAATAAGGTGAGATGAAAGAAGATTCATCATTTTTCATTTATTTACTCAGGAAGGAGTTTTATTTTTTGGCCAAAACTGTTTGACCAAAACTGTCATGGCCTCCATGTTGTTGCTGAATTTTAATTTCAGTTATTTTGGTTGGGATTTATCAGTAATAAATTATGTGAATATATCTTATGGAATTATTCATAATCTTTTTTCACTATTAAATACAAAGATAAACACACTATGCAATTTACGTTCTCCTACAATCTAAACAATTCACGCTTACTCTTGCAACAATATGAATGCTAATCAAGTGACACATAGTTAAGGGAAGGCAGGAAAAATAATTGAAATACAAACGACACAAAAAATGGATAAAAACATAATAATAATTATGATTTTTTAATCTATATAATAATTATATTAATAATTTTATTAAATTATATATTATTTTATTAAGTTATATTTAATAATAATTATGTTAAAATATAGTTAAAATATTTATTATTTTTAATAATAATTTTATTAAAATTTAATAACAATAATCATCTACCTAAAAAATGTTCTGCTAAGTGTATCTGGTCATTTTAGTTTTTTTCCTTATGCTATTACAACATCATTCCATTCAACCAAACATAAGAATACTATTACAGTTCTATTCCATTTCATTCAACCAAACAGTTAAATTACTGATTACAGTTCTATTCCATTACAGCTCTATTCAATTACAGCCCTATTCCATTACAGTGAACTAAACGTACTGTTAATCTTTAACAAAAATAGTGTTTTTTTTTAAAAGGAGAAAGTTTAAATTTTGAAAAATAAAAAAATTTTAAAATTTGAAAAATAAAAATCTATTTTTTTATTTATTTTAAAAGAATGTTTAAATTTTTTAAACAAAGTTTTGATTTTTTTTTTAGCTACTTCAAAATGAAAAATTTAATCTTTAATAAAAATATTGTATTTTTTTAAAGGAGAAAGTTTAAATTTTGAAAAATAAAAATATGATAAAAATATGTTTTTTTAAGTCATTTTAAAGGAAAGTTTAAATTTTTAAAACAAAGTTTTGATTTTGTTTAACTATTTCGAAATAATGTTTTGATCTTTAAAAAAAGTAATGATTTTTTTTAAAGAAAATTTTGATTTTGCAAAGAAAAAAAAAATCCAGCCACTATATGCGGAGGCCCCCACCGGAGGCCGAAGAGCTATTGCGCTCTCCGGTGGTGGAGCCATGCCCAACATAGAAGTTGGAAGAGGAAGAGGAAGAGATTTTTTTTTTTTTAAAACAATGAGGTTTAAATGAAAGGATGAATAGTTTTTTTTCATTTATTTATAGATGCCAAAAATGGGCAATTTATTATCATCCCCTTACTTTTTAAATTTATAAAAAAACGCCGTTTTTTGCAGCAACGCCCTCACTCTCTGATCTATTTACACTCGTAACCCTTTTATTTATTTAAACATTCGATTTAATTCGGAATTTAAAAATTAAAGGCAAATTAATTGCTACACCAGTCATTTGTCTTCCACATTTTTATCTTTTAGTCCTAAAATCAAGCTATGTCATTTTGTTTTCATCTTTAAAAAATAATTTACACTTATATCTTCCATTTCACTTGCATTTATACTTTATATATTTAATGTTAATTATGCACTTTATTTTAATATTTTATATTTATTCATACTTGTATAATTTTTATTTATTCTTATTTCGTTTTATTTTTTTTCATATCTATTTTTATTTTTTTTTTACATATTCCCCTTAAATACATTTTAGTATTATTTATTTATGTTAGCTTGATTCTTTTATTGTATTATGAATAAGGTGTATTATTGTTATTGTTATTATTATTATCATCATGTTAATGTCTTATTTATTTCATTTATTTAATTTTTTTTTTATTGCCATTTTGAAAGAGTTTTAACTTTTTATTAACTTTAGCCAATTTAATTAATTTTCCTATTTTATTACTATTCATTTTAAAAGAGGGAATTTTAGGTCATTTTTTCATCCTATAATTGTTGACATAAAGTTAGTTAAGTAGGTGTAATATTTTAATGAAACCATAAGGTTTTTACATTTGGATTTAGGTTAGTCTTTAATATCTCACCTACCATTTACCTTAGAAAAATTATAAATAACATGTAAGATATTTTTTAGGGTTTTAAATTAGTTTTAAATATCGTATTGGATTAGAAGCTTAAGTTAATATGTAAATATTTTTTAGAACTTTATTCAAGTTTAAAACTAAAGATTTTTGTAGGTGAATTGTAAATCATGAATAGGTCTTTCTGAGTATTTTATTTTAAAAACTTTTTTAAGAAAGCTAATAAATGTTATTTAAAATTTATTATTTTAGGATTTTGACGAATTTAAATCTTAGATCAAGAATTTTAAAGTAAGATAAATCATAAACCCGACATAGAATACTTTCGTAAGATCTTGATAGGTTCAACGTTATTAATTAAATATTTAAAAATATTAATAATAATAATAATAGTAATAATAATAATAATAATAATAATAATAATAATAATAATAAAAGATCGAATAAGTTGTAGATGTATTTTAATATTTCTCTTAATTCATTGGTAATTTCTAGGTTTTTTTTTTTAGAATTCTAAAATAGAATTAATTTTAGGAATTGGAGGTATTTTACTAGAATTATTTAGGTATCCTTTAGGATTCCTGTTAAAAGTAAAAATCTCTAATTTAAGTTTCAAATTAAATAAGTTTGGTGAACATATCTTAATCGAGCTACACGTAAATCAAAGGCGTTTCTTTTAGTGTTTTTATTTAAGATTTCCATAAGTTTTTAGCTTAGATTAAGACAATAATATGCTTAAATAAAAAAATCTATCTCTTAAGACCCCGTAGGACTATCCCCATTGTGGGGGTGCTATAACACCCCAAACCTGACCTAGACGTTGTGGTTGGATCTAGTGATGTCCAAAGGCGAAGCCAAGGGGGCTGGCATGGGCCCCAGTCCCCCCTAAAATGTAAAATTAGTTTTTACGCCCTTGAATTTTTTAAAAATTTTAAATTAGTAAAGGTAAAATTACACTTTAGCCCCCCTAAAATTATAAAAATTTGATTTAATCTTTTACAAATTATAAAGATATAAGCTATAAAAAATTAAAATTTCATCTGGCCCTCCTAAAAAAATTTCTGGCTTCGCCCTTGGTGATGTCACATGGAATGGGGTTTGAAATCGAGATTGACAAGTTAAAACCGTTCCAGTTAATTAGTTTTTATTTAATTCAGAAAAATGTGAACTAGCTGATTTGCCTTAAAACATGTCTTTTAAGCAGAAGCTTTTGAAACTAATTATTTTACGAAATCGAAAATCTTAGTTTTTAGAAAAAAACCGTGTTTTGTTGTGTTGCAGTTTAAAAATCCATAAAAATAATATAAAATCTCAATTTAAACCAAATAGTCCAAATTCCCAACATTACAATAATAAATACCCAAAGATAATATAAAATCAAAAGCTGTAATAAAGTAGTTCAGTAGTGGTGGTCACCGTCGAGCCCTCTGCTGCACCGATCCGCCTAAGTCTGCGGATTACCTGTACAGATTAAACAGAAAAATGGGTGAGTTTTCGCAAACTCAGTGTGTAATTCCCATAGAAAACATACATACAGATACACATCAGAAAATAATCAATTACAGTCTGGACCTGAGCCCATTACAGATTCAGTTTGGGCCTTCGCCCATTCAGATACAGTCTCAGATATAATTTAGGGCTTTGGCCCATCTCAGATACAATATGCAATAGTATAAAATCAGCATCCTACCCACCAGCCTCTATACACCATCTCCGTCCATCCCTACACACCATGTGAGGATTAAATCAACTCACTCTGTAATAGCCCAGTTTTTAGCTAAATCAAAATAGTGGTTTCAGAACCATAAATACGAGGTCAAAAAATTATTTTAATATTATTTTTGGTATTTAAATCATGTGAATATATGTGTATGAAAATTTCGTGAGATAATTTTATCGTTTAATAGCTCAATTTGAGAAAAAGGACTTAATCTCGTAAAAGGTAAAAGTTGAATTCTATTTGATAAAGATGTCTATTTGTTATGGCTTATTAAATGTGAAGTCCTTAAGTTGTAAATATACCATTTGAATAATGGATGGACAAATATCCCTATAGTTAGTGGAATTTTAATGTCTATTCATTAAGGGTAAAATGGTAAAATGTGTATTAAGTATAATAAAATAAAAACAAAGTTAATTTGTGCTCATATTTTCTTGCTACCAACCGAAATTGAGAAAGAAGAGAAGCCATTTAAGGGCTTTGATATTTGGCTAGCATATTCTTTGATTAAGGTATGTTCTTTGCTCGATTTTTAATGATTTTTATGTTTTTGTGATCGTTGCTTCGAGTACTAGCTAGCCCGTGCTTCAATTTTTGAATTTGTTGATGATTTTGTGAAGTGCCATTGATAAATTCTTGAGTTCTTGAATGTTTGATGATGGAAAATGAGTACTTGATGATAGATTATTATGTTTAATTAAGTGATTTTTGATAAAAATGCTTATTGTGGATTAAATTGTGAAATTTGAAAATTTAGGGGTCTAAATGTGAAATAAATTGAATTAATGGGCTGCTAGGGACCTAGGGAAAATTCGGCCTAGCATGAGCATATTGAAATTTGGTGTATTTTGAGTTGTTTGGAAATAGGGACTAAATTGAGAAAATGTGAAATTATAAGGGTTAAAGTGTAAAATGCCCCAAATTGTGTGCTTTGGACGAAATTGAATGAATTGAGGAATAAAATAGTTAATTTTGAATGTATATAGATCAAGAACAAAAGAAACCGGATTTAGATCGAGGGAAATCGAAAGTTATCGAATAATCGATCCAATTCGTCTATTCCAATTACAAGGTAAGTTCATATACAAATAAATGCTTTTAAATTGAATTATATGTGTTTACTTGCCATTGAATTGTTATAAATGTTGAATGAGCATTTACGAGCAAGAATCGACAGAGTTTCGACATCCGAAAGTCTCGTACAAACCTTAGGAATAGTATAGGATACAGATGTCATGACAATAGGTTATCGATATGTGATTACATATAAGACCATACCTGGGACATTGGCATTGTATTGAGATTACGTTTAAGACCATGTCTGGGATATTAGCATCGTTAATCGATTTTGTGTAAGACCTTGTCTGAGACAATAGCATCAATATGTGATAACATGCAAGACCATATCTGGGATATGGTATTGTACGAGTTTATGTGATTTCCAAGTATCCTTATTGATTCCGAACGGTTCAATGGGCAAAGTTAAGTCGAGAAAGAATATGTGAATGAGCTAAGTGATTCAGGTATGTACAAAATTCATATGATCTTCGAGAAGAGAAGGTAATTGAGGAATTGGTATGTTTGAGAAGTATAAATTGATTAGTAGAAAGGTTTGTAATCTTGAATGTGTATTTAATTGTGCTTATTCATATCTTGTTTAATTGATGGTAAAGATATTGATTCATAAGATGATTTATTTGTGTATGGCTTACTAAGCTTTTAAAGCTTACTTTGTGTGTTCTTTCCATGTTTTTATAGATCATTGAATCTAGCTCGGACTCTGGGATCGTCAGGAAAAGTTATTGCACTATCGATCAACTCGTTGGTATTTTTGAAAGCTTTGTATATATGGTATATAGCATGTATAGGCTAGAGTTATCTTGATATGTTTTGAGTTGTGATTTTAGCCATGTGATTTGGCTTGTAAATGTTGGTGTGGATTTGGCTATTTAAGTTGGCTTAAGTTATTTGTTCGATAAGTTAATTATATGATGTATATAATGCCTTATATGTTGGCTTATTTGGTGTGATTATGTGTTGGTATTTGATTAGATGTTAATTGATGTGCTTAGGCTTAGAAGCTAGCATATTGTAGTTTGATTTGAGATGACCATATGATATATATTGAAGTATGAAATAGGTAATAAGTTGATGGATAATTGCATTTAGTATTTATATATGTTTGATTTTTTTGGTATAGTGAAATGGTATGTTTAGGTTGTGGAATTGAGTAGTGGAAATGGTTGTGAATAGATGGCATGATATGTGTATGAACTGGTAAGTTTTTGGTCACTTAAAGATGTATTGAAATAGTGCTATTTGGTTGCTATGTATGCTTGTGGTTAGGGTGGCATGCAAATAGCCTATTTTTGTCTACACAGGTAGAGACACGGGCGTGTGTCTCCACCGTGTGCGACACACGGTCATGTTGCACGGCTGTGTGTCCCCTGGGGTACCCTTCGATTTAAAGTCAATATACCTTACAGTTTTGACATGGCCTAGACACACGGGCATGTCTACTAGCTGTGTGTGGCACATGGGCGTGTGATCGGCCGTGTGACCCAAGTCAGTAACCTCTCTTAGATTTTACACTGCCTGGTACACGGACGTGTCCTCGGCCGTGTGGTGCAAGTCAGTATGTATGCCCTGTTTTCACACAGCCTGTGACATGGGCATGTCTGGCATACGAGCGTGTGACCCTGAAATTAAAGAAAATCTTATAAGTTTTTTAAAGTTTTTAAATGTTATCGGCTTAGTCCCGAACCACTTCTAAGCATGTTTTAAGGTCTCGTAAGACCTTACAATGGACAATGTGATTGATATGAATAGATTTTGATTGTGAATGTATAAATGAATGTGAATTGTGTGTGATTTCCGATAATGCCTTGTAACTCTATTTCAGTGACTAATATGGGTTAAGGTTGTTACACACCCATCCCTACACACTATGTTGTACAGAAATGCGGCACATAATCAAAAATTTGCAGCAGAGCTGCCAAATAACAAGCTTAATAGCCTTTCAGACACTTCCTCCAGATAACAATAACCCACCCCGATGCAATGCAACATACAAAAGATGTCATGCTATTATGCAATTACAGTACATACATTTAGATATCATAATTCATGCTCGATACAGAAATCAGACAAATAGATCACTCATATAGAGGTCTAAGTAGGGCTTACCGACCCTTCAGCAGGTCCATAGTCGACTTGGGCGACCCGTGCAACCTTAGATAACTTTTCAAAAAAATGGGCTCACAAGCCATTGTGGCCCACACGGCCCACATTAGCCGTGTGATTCATTTTTAATGTAACTCATGCTAGCTAAATATTCATATATATCTTCACTATTTACTTATATGTTCATTCAAAGCTGTCTACTTGAGTCATTGTCACTAAATTATTTATATCTTGAGCTACAAATTTCCAAATTAAGATCCGCTTGATGTTTTTGAAACTAGACTTAAATACATTTCTACCATAAAATTTTCATAATTTATAGTTTATCAAATAATTACATTAAATTCTTCAAATTTATCCCTATTCTGTTATTTGACAGCTTCAATCTCTCTTTACTAAAAATTATTCATCTCTTAGTACGGAATTTGGATGAGGTTTCCATTTGTTTCTCTTGAAAATAGACTCATTAAAAATTTAAACATATAAATTTAAGACCCTAATTATTTTTTTACAATTTTTTATGATTTTCCAAATTCAGATTAGGGGAACCTGAAATCATTCTGACCTTATCTCACAAAATTTATTATATCTCATAATTTAAAATTTCATTGCTTACACTGTCTCTTCCATGAAAAACTAGACTCAATAAAATTTAATTTCATATTTTATTCAACCTCTAACTCAATTTCCACTATTTTTGATGATTTTTTTAAAGTTAGACTACTACTGTTGTCTAAAATTATTTTAGTGCAAAATGTTGATTTCCAAGTTTATAACACCCTTATTTTCTTTCTCTACAATTTTTCGCATTATTTTCTCTTACTTTTCTTATTTCTCGACAGCAAGAAATTTTGACTCTTCGTCGAATCCCGTTTTCTTCATTTCAGGTACACACCTGGTATCGATTCACTGTGCAAAGTAACCCGAGCCTTCAAAAACCTATATTTGACCAATATATCCCTTAATTAATCACTTGATTCGTCAATCAAACCAAATATCCCCAACATAAAACTCGAGAAACTAAACCAACGACGATTCGAAAACTTACTGCGACAAATCCAATAACTAGTCGTCTCCACACACCGAAATATCCGCTTAGAACCTTTGAACAACACCTAAACGAGAGTAAAATGAACCCTTTGTTAATTGCCTAATCAAAATAGGATAACTAAAGGGGAAATTTTCACATACAGAAATAGATGAAGTCGAAAGTTGCACCCAAAGAGATGACTCGCAAAAAATACAGAAACGAAAAGAGTAGGGAAAAAAGAAGTGAATTTCAGCTATAGAGTAAGAGATGAACCGATTAAGAAAATGAAAAGAGAGGGGAAAGAGAAGAAACAAGATTCGGCCAAAGGGGAACAAAAACCAAAAGTGAACAAAAAGGGAGAGAAACGGTAGAGAAACAAAAGTCTAACGTCAGAAAATTTGTTGGGAAGAAAGAAAATAGAAAACTGATAAGAAGAAAATCTTATTTTGATAACTTCTCCCCAATTATCTCTTAAAAACACTCCCTATTAACTCACTAAAACAGAACTACTCAGTAGTCCAGTTTAATTTGAACTCCACCACACCACACACCTCAAACAAAAATTAATTCCCCTGCTTGCGTAGGGACTCAAACATAGGATCTTTTACACACTAACCCTCCGCTTAACCACCAGACCAACATGCCCATTCTAATATATTTTTACCAAGAATTAAATAAAAGCCTACTGAACAAGAGTAAGTCCTAATTCATTCAAAATACCAAAATTTGCCCAAGCGAAGGCTTGAACTTGGGACCTCCCAAACACTCTCAGAACACATAACCACTAAAGCTGACAGATATTTGTGTCATATTTTCACAATAATGAAATTAAAAATTTTGAGGCGTTACAGGTGCTATAACCTTCCCCATATGTAACCGTACTCCCGAACTCGAAATTTGGTGATGAGATCGGGTCTAGATTTTTAGGATTTTTCCATAGTATTAATTTTAGATTTTTAGACGATATGTGGCTAACCAACCTAGCCTTAATTGGTTAGTGGTGACTCTATGTAATTTAGTCCCTCCGTGTCTAGCTTTGCTTACTAGGCCCTTGTACTCTTATGTAGGCAACGTTATGGTAGTTAGCAAAAGGTGGAATCGGAGAAATTTATGAGTAGATCCAACCAAAAAGACTTGAATGACTAAACCATTAGCAACACCCTTAGTTATCATGGTTGCAACATTAAATCTCTTCATGAAATCACGGAGGGATTCTTTCTCCTTCTATCAGATAGACAATATGATAAGTTAGGGATTGTAGTGGGGTTTTGTTGACTAAAAATCTATTCATGAATAACCCGACTAACTAATCAAAGTTGTTGATGGACCCTGAGGGAAGCGATAGGTACCACTGTCTAGCAGTGCTAGAAAGAGTTATAGAGAAGACTCTACATTTCACAACATCTAAAACCCCAAGAATGTTCATATGGTTATTGTAGTAGTAAGCTAAATGGTCATTTGGGTCACTCGTACAAGTATAAGACATCTTGGGAAACTTGAAAAAAGAAGAAAGGTTATGGTTAGCACGGAAGGGGCTAAGGGTTCATTAGCGTAACTCTAACAAACTTCATCAGACTTAGAACCCTTAGCCTCTTGCAAGAACTCCAATATGAGGGTTGCAATTTGTTCTTCAACGGAAACAACCTTGTTTTAGGGTTCTCGCTCTAGACGATTGATAGGCTGAAGATCTTGTACCACTTCATTATCATTGCGATCCTTCTTATCTTTACGAATAGTAGATAGTGTCATACCTTCTGGTTCTAGCGGAAGGGGTAAACCACCACCTTTGGCAGCATCTTTGGCTGCACGCAACTTCGTGATAAACTATTCATTATTGGCATTTTGTTGATCCAATAGGCATTGACGCTTTTGTTGTTCTTGGAACTAACATTGCTAAGCCAAAAGTTTTTACTCCATAAGACGTATTCTTTCCTACATCTCAGTAACATGGTGTTGAGAACCAAAAAGTTATTGTTGCTTGGAAGCTTGATCTAGAGGAATAGCCACAACAGTGGGTTGAGGTTGAGAAGCTAAACAAGAGAGAATTTGTTCTATAAGGTTATCTATGAGATATTGCGGGGTAGTAGGATATGATGAGGTGTTAGAAATTGAATGAGAGGCCGCAATCGTTGGGTTAGTGGAAAGAGTAATAAGGACATTCAAGAGTTGGGTCAAGGCTTCCATGGTGATCATGGCTGGGCGAGTTGATATATTGGTTTGTGTTAAGGGAAGTTCAATGTTGGTGGCATTATTGCCATTCATTAAAATGGAGGATTTGGCAGGGTTGGCATTGTTATTTTTATTAATGGGGTTATAGGTAGCTTCATTTTGATTCTGAGACATTTCTGATCCACGTTCACTGCACCAATTGTTGATACAATGTATAACAAGGAAGGAGGTAAGGAAGAGCAACAAAGAATTCATAATGGTGTAATGGATGAAGGCTGGTTCACCTGAAGAGGCCAAGAGCCAGGACAGAGACAAGAGGGCAGATTGATTAAGAAAACAACTGCATAAAGTAGTTTTAGGGTGTTAAGAGATCAATCCTTTCTTCATCGTTTGTCAGGGCATTTATAGGATAGATCCTCTTATCCGTTAGTATAACGTGACAGGATATACATTTAGTCTCGTTAAATGCATAAAAGATAATCATGGGCGTGTATCATGAGACTTTATAAGTAAAAGATTGTCATGCCTAAATAGAATTTAAAAGAAAATTCAAACTTAAAGAAAACAATTGAAAAAAAAAACCTTTTTAAAATAAATAAATATATATATATATAAAAGATCAAGATTAAGAAATAATTTAAAAGAAATTTTTCAAAATTTTAAAAGAATGTGAAATGAAAGGGACTAATGTTGCAATAAAAAGAAGTGGAGAAGTGGAAGATCTAAAACAATTAATCGAAAAGTGTGGAAAGGTTTATGATGCAAAAGCCGCCTCTGTTTTGTCTATAAAAAAATAAATAAAAATAAAAATTCCTTTCATTTTCATTTCTCCCATTGAATCCTTCTCTCTTTAAATCGTTCTCCCCTATACTTTCTTCATTTACTGTATCAGTAGGTTTCCATAGTCGAAAAACTCAAGTTCTCCGATTTTCTGCTTCGTTAGAAAATTCAAACTTTATAGATTTTTTTTTTTTTAATGATCATTTTCAAAACTCATATGGGAGCAGTGAAGGCCTCCTTGCGCCTAAGACTTGAACTCATATGGAGTTTGAATCTTTTGGACCTTTAAAAATCCAGCATCAACTTTGACTAGAAATGAACTTGGGCTTGACGTCTAATCACACTTAGTTTGGACCTTAATGAACTTCGCCTGATCTTAAACAACAATTAATCTAAATAGGAGTGATGCTCAAACACATTCATGTGGTTAGCTTTCCAACTAGTTGGCATATATGCTTTATACAGGATTCTGTGTTTGGTATTTTGTTCCTTTTGTCTGATATATAAATCTGCATATCATTTCGATTTTATTAGGCTCTAAATTGCCAGTAAATTAACTTAGATTCACCATATTTTGTAACCAAAACTTCGGATGTGGTCTGTACTCGGCCGCCGATTCAGGAATCCGGCCTTAAAGACTTAACTTATAAAGCCAAGAATCTAACATAAGCAATGATGTAAATGTAATGAAGCAAATTGATACCTTGGTTTCATCTAAACCCTTTTAATTGTCCAAAGAAACAGATGATTAGGTTAAGTAACCAAAAGCTGCAGGGAATCAAATGAACCTGCATGAAAGAAGGCCCCTCTTGAGCAGCTCTAATGAATGAAGCCTATTGAATCTCTCAGGGTTTAAATTCAAGGAAGAAAATTATTCTTGCTTGCAATATATCAAAGGCAACTGGAGCATGCGAAACTCTGATCTTCGACGGTGAGCGGACAAGTACCATACATGTAAGGAGCAAATAACATACAAAGATGGGTAAATGCTCTTATTTTTCAACTCCAAAAGACATTGCAGTTCTCACTGTGCAAAGAGTTCATAAGCATTCGAGAATTACAATGCAAAAAAAACTTATCAGCATGGCTGTTCTTAAACAAGTATATAGGAATGAATAAGGAAACTAGGAATGAATAAGGAAACTACTCATAATTTAATAATTCTTTTTAATACCTACAAGGGAACATAATTGATGGTGAAACAGGTTTCGAGTTCATTAGGCCAAAGCATTGGCACCAGCAACAATCTCCAATATCTCTCCGGTGATTTTCGCTTGACGCTGCCGGTTGTAGACGATAGACAAGGTCTTTTTCAGTTCCTGGGCATTATCAGTAGCATTGCTCATGGCACTCATCCTAGCTGCAAGCTCACTGGCTAGTGATTCCTGCAAAGCCCTCAGAACCTGGCTGTTGAGATAAAGAGGCAACAAAGCATCAAGAATCTGAACTGGGTCCTGCTCAAACTGCAAAATGGGAGAGAAATCAGCTGTCTGAGTCCTCATAACTTCTCTCTCCACCGTCAGTTTCCCTTCCCTGGTTGTCAATCTGAAGAACTCATCCTCAGCAGCATCAACACAAACACCATTTACATCACAGATTTCACCCTTTGGTGAAAGTGGAAGCAAAGTATGAATCACAGGATCAGACTTAACCAAGGATACAAATTTGGTGTACAAAAGCTCCACCTTATCGACTTCTTCACTAACAAAGAGTGAAAAAACATCATCAGCAATTGCCTGAGCTTCTTTAGCTGTAGGGAGTGAGCTACCATCTAGGAATCTGTCCACTGGGATGTAAGGCCTGCGGATGAAATATGAATTACCCTTTTTCCCCACACTGATTATTGTATAATCAAGTCCAAGCTGCTTCAATTCTGCAATTCTAGCTTCAGCTTTCTTGAGGATAGCATTGTTGAAACCTCCACAGAGACCACGATCACCAGTAACAACAACCAAAGCAACTTTTTTGACGGGCCTGACGTTTGTGAGAGGAGCATCTATGTCTTCAGTCTGGAGCTGTTCATTGATGTTGTAAAGAACTTCAACCAGGGACTCAGAGAAAGGTCTGCCATTGACAACAGCTTCTTGTGCTCTCCTAACTTTAGCAGCAGCCACAAGTTTCATGGCTTCAGTGATCTTCTGCGTGTTCTTTACTGAATCAATACGGTCTCTAAGCTCACGAAGACCACAGTGAACTGGGGTTACAGATGAGGACCTGGAAGGGTTACCGGGGGTTGAGCTCTGAGATGGGAGCTGAAAAGGGCTGATGAAAGAACGGAAAGAGAGTGAAGAAGTGTCAGAAAGATAGGGTTTTGAGGACACCCACATTGTCAGATTTGAGCAAGACATGGTGACAATGGATCCCGGATCTCTACAAAGGATTGCAAGAGAAATTTACTCTAAAGAGAGCAAGAGAAAGAGCTTTTTCCTACAATGGCTTGCTTTTGTATTTTGATTTTTATCAAGTCTTATCCTTTTGTGTGTTGGAGAGTTGTTTCTGGTATGGAGGAAATCAGAGGGAATGTGTGGAAGTGATAGGGAGGGAATGGATGAGGTTTTGGGATAAGGATTTTGAAATTTTGGTCCATTGATTTTTCACCATTACATCTTGATGGGGCCTTTTTGAAGTGGCAACCTCTGAATGGTTGCTTCTTAGATCTTAACTTGATAGGTTCCCTATTCTGAAAGGTATATGCCACTCCATGAATTTTGATACTTTTCAACCATACTTACAATATTTACTTGTGTTAATTTCCAGGAAAGCCATAGACTTTATGTTGCAAAAAAACTGATTTTCTGTAAAGATGGTTGGAGAACAGATCAAAAGAGCTTTATGATTTGAATGTCTATCATATTTCCATACAAAATAATCAAAAGATTACATTTCAGAAAACAAATGCGTTGCCTCAGACATATTGCTGGTGTTCTATACCCTGTAACAATAAGAAATGAGGAAAAATAAAGGAACAAAAAAGATGATGAAATTTCAAGGCCACACATTCATGGACCGATACATCATTAGTCAAAATTATGCAGAAGATCATTTCCAATTTAACAGGTCGAAACATCTTGCATCAGAACCGAAATGCTCCTTCATCTTCCTAGATCAGTGTTGCAGGAGCTTTTAACTGTCAATGTCTACTCATTTGAACCTATGAGATTTAAAGCTCTAGGTAATAAGAAAGGAAAGAACAGGCTAATTCAAGAACTTCCAGGCCCCTGAATCCATATCCTACTTATAAACAAAACAGAAACAATCATCATAACATCATCTTTTCCTAAAACTGTTTTTCGAGTAGAAAATTTCACATAATAATACATACAATGGCATAAATTAGCAACCTGTCGTGTTCGACAGCTGCATAATTGGCTACAATCCACACCATAGGCGAAATCTCTACATTTATTTGACAATCTCTATATCAGATGACAATGAATAAGAATGAAGGGGGAAAAATCAAAGGCAACTGAACTAACATGAGTAAGAAAATATAAAAACTAAACTCTTGTCCCCTCATTTTCTTCCCCAAGGAGGGGTCTGACAATAGCTTGATATGTCTGTCGGTAAGGAACCACTCCGTTAAGCACCATGGAGTCATGCAATTCAATAACTTCATCTGCGCTACAATTCTTAGCAGAACATGTAATGAGCATCGTGTATGTTATAAAATCAGGAATCAGGCCCTCTAGAACCATTCTCTTCGTTAGTTCTTTTGCTTGTTGAATGCACCCACACTTGCAAAGAAAGTTTATCAATGTATTGTAAGTTACTGTGTTTACAAACCTCCCTACCTTTCGCATCTCCATTAACAGAGAAAATGCCTCGTCCATATTACCACAGCTGCAATAACCGTTAATGAGAGTATTATATGTTATAGCATCAGGTAAACCCAGACTCTTTAATGAATCTATCATCCGTCTTGCAGCATCCATTGACATATCCTTGCACAATCCATTAAGAATAGAGTTATATATCACTATGTTGGGCTTTTTCTCCACCTTCATCTTTTCGTAGACCCAAACAGCACTTCCTAGTTTCCCTTCCTTGCAATACCCATCAATTAAAGCACCATACGTGACCAAGTCAGGAATTAAACCATGGATGAACATGCTACCCACAAGTTGCATGGCTCCTGATAAATCATTGCTTTTACAAAGGTAATTGATGAGAATATTGTGTGAGAACGTGTCTTCAATGACATTCTTTTCCATAATCTGGCAATGAAATTTCAAAGCTTGCATCATATATCCATTTCTGCAAAGCCCCTGTATAAGAGTAGAGTAGGTGAATTGATCAGGGAATACATGCTTGTCAATCATGTCCGATAATACTAAAGAAGATCCCCCGATATCACCTTCTAAGTAAAACCAATGGAGGATAGAATTATAAACAACTGTATTAGGCATCAAGCCCCTTTCCACCATTTCATCACACAATCTTAATGCCTCCTCCAAACACCCTCCTCGTGCATAACCATCTATCATTGCTGCATAAGACCTTACATCAGGCTCGACACCTGCCTTAATCATATCATTAAGGACCTCTTCTGCAAACGCAACTTTCCCTAATTTGCAAAACCCGTTAATGATAGAATTATAAGTTACGGTGTTGGGCGAAACAAAGTTCTCTGACATTACTCCCATCTTTTCAAGTAGCTTCAAAGCAAGCCCTATGCCACCCACCCTACAAGCTCCATCTATTATCATGTTGAAAGTAACAATATTAGGCAGGATCCCACTCTTCAACATCCGATAAAATGTCGAAATAGCTTCTAGCAATTTACATTCCTTACAAAGAGCATATACAACCAAGTTAAAAGTATTCACATTCTCAATATACCCGTAAGAAATCATTTCCTTATACATGTTCCAAAATCTAACAATTTCATTTAACTTCAATAGTTGACTCAAAAAATTATTCCAAGCATGAATAGTAACAAGCCGACCCTCCATTCTCAACTTCTTAATGACTAAGTAAGCACCTTCGGTTGCACCACATCGAGTGCAAGCTCTAACCAATGCATCAAAGACGGCTGGACATGACTTACAAATTTCATAACTATCCAACAAACCATCCAAAACTTCCATTGGGGTCATTCCATTTACATGTATTAATTTCTCCATTAGAGACAATGCATCATCGAATCGCCTCGACTTGACCAACACATGAATTAGAGCACAACGCGATGCCAATGAGAGTGGGAACCCTTTTTTCTCCCGAACCCAATCGTAAAATTCCAAGGCTAACTGAGGTGAGTTCTGAAACTCGCCAACAACACGACTCACCAATGCATTTGTAAGATTTGGGAACACTTGATCCAAGAATTTCCATCTTCTATGCTTTAAATTAACACAAATTGCTCTGAATACAATGTCTTCACTATTTGGGCAAGAGAAGTGCTTACCTAAATGCAATCCTCGGTTGAAAAAGCAACTTCTTTTGGACAAAAAAGAGCAAAAAACCATAGAAATATCGATACCCAATTCATCAAAAGCAACACTTCTTTCCGTAAAAAAGATTAAAACAGAAAAATAAAAACCCAAATCACTATAGCAACATAAAATCTGCTTAACACAAGAGAGGGGGAAAGAAGAGAAAGTTGCAGTCTAAAAATGAAACACGGCAAAGAAAGAGATGAACTAAGCTTACAACAATACTACTAGCTTCTAAGCAGCTCCAACGGAATGTGCCTTGAAGAACGACTGCCGACGAACTTAGGAGTAAAGAAAATATAAAAGTGACTGCTAAGATTAGTGCAAACAAAAAAAGTGAAATGTTTTTAACTTTCCGGTTGCCACCGGCTCCAATGTCGGCAACTCATGATATCGTTCATGAGCATTGCAATCATGGGTTGTTTGTTATTCCTGGGCTATAATTTTGTCCAATAATATTTTCCGTTTTTGCTGGGCTTGATCAACCTTATACTGGGATAGATTTATAGGGTTAACTTTCTCGTCGGCCACTTTAAAAATCAAACAAGATGCAAAGAAAATATCATCTGCCAGTTGGGCTAGAAATAAACTTTGTTTTTCGGCTTAATACCACTTTTGGCCCTTGTACTGTAGCTACATTTTCATTTTAGTACCTGTACTATTTTTATCAATTTTTGTTATCATTTTGGCCCCTGCTCTTAATCCCTGTTACCCATCCAAATTTTTTTTAAAAATATTAAACTAATCAATGAAACACTACCACGTGTTAAGGGGAAAAAATACATAAAATTGCTAAAATTATAAAAATTAAAAAAATCATTAAAAATTCAACACCCAAAAATTCTTAAAACTCATAAATTATAAAAAAAAAAACTAAAAAAAAATCTATTTTTTAAAAAATTATTAAAAAAATTAAAATTATAAGCATGCAAAACATAAAAAAAATCATAAAGTTAAAAATATATATTTATTGGGAATTTTATGTTTTTAAAATTTTTAGAATATTATGAAATTTTTTTAGAATTTTATGGTGTTTTTTACTTAAGAAAACTTAAAATTCCTTTTAAAATATCATAAAAATCATAAAAATACAAAAAAAAAACCCTAAATTTTCTCAAAATAATATATGAATTTTTAAAAATTTTCATAAAATTCTAACATTTTTATAAAAACCTTAAATTCAAAACAAATGGATTTATTTTAATTTTATGATTTTTTTTTGAAGTTTCACATACTTGTAGTTTTAAATATGTATATATGATTATTTTCAAATAGATAATGATTTTTATAATTTCCTAAGTTTTAATATTCGGGGATTTTTATTTTATTTTTATTTTTTTTAAATTATCAAAAATAACATATAAAATATCAAGATAAGTTTTGATGTATTTTAAATTCTAATAGTCGTTAGAAGTGGATCTCTACTTCATTTATACTTCTTACGCCTATAACTAGAGAGTTTGGAGAAGTTTTATAAATATTCTGATTGATCAATAAAATACGCTCTCTCTTTTTCTCTCTTATGTTCTTTGTTCTTTATTCTCTGTCTTTTTATTTTATAACAGTTTGTTTGGAATTTTAGGTTTTAGAAATTTTTAGAATTTTTATGAAATTTTTTTAAAATGTTATGGTTTTTTTAAAATTTTAGGAATTTTTCTTTTGCATTTTTTATGAAAATTTTAATATTTTTAAGGAATTTTGAGTTTTTTAAGTAAAAAAAATACCATAAAATTCTAAACAAAAATCATAATAATCTTAAATTTTATAAAAACTAAAAATTGTAACAGCCTGTTTTTCAGTGGTGTCAAAAATAGTGGTTTCGGGGCCACAAATCCGACAAGTCAATTATAATATTAAAATAAATTTTGAATTGACAAATTATGTTGTTTGAATGAATAATTAGGTTCAAGCGATATGACCCTAAAGTTAAGTGATTTTAGAAAATAAGGTATCGGGACCTCGTTTCTATAAATTGAACTGTAAATATTTTATTAAATATTCATGGAGTGTTATTAAGATTGTATTAAAGTTTAGTTAAGAAATTTTAATATTTAGATAGTTAATTAATTGAAAAGAACTAAATTGTAAAAGTTGCAAAAGTTGATTTCTATTAGTTAATTAGATCAATTAGCTTTGAAAAGGTGAATTAATGGACTTAAATGGTAAATATGCATATTGATAGTGGACAATTATGGATATGCCTTGTAAATTTTTAAATTAAAATCTTAAAGGTAAAAAGGTAATTTGATAAATAAAATAAATAAAACAAAAGCTATCTTTTCTTCTCTTCTTCTCCAACCGAAAAAAATAATGAAGGAAGCCATTCTTTTTAGCGAAGGGTATGCATGTAAGTACATTTTTCATTTATTTCTTATAATTTTTTATATTTCTTTAAATTATTGTAATTAGACTCAGCTAACTCGTATCTCTGTTTTTGAAATTATTAAATGTTTTATAATGTGCCATGGATGATTTTGAGGTGTTTTTGAATGTTTACGATAGATTGTTAAGTTTTGTTGTTAAATAGATATATTTTATTAAGTAAATTTTGATGATTTTAAGGTATAATGACTTATTTATGAAAATAGTAAATTTAAAGCAAAATATTTCAAATGGATGATAAATATGGGCTGTTATAAAAATAGGTAAAAATTGGTTTGCATGAACTTTAATTAGAAATGATGAAATTGCAAATTTCGGATTTAGAGATTAAATTGCAAAAAGGGTAAACCTTGAGGGTAATTTTGTAAATTTTCATTATTATAGGTTATAATCTAAATTAATTATTTTAAATGCTGGAATGGGATTAATTGAATAAAAATGGTTAATTTGCATGTTTTGAACTTAAGTACTAAATTGTATAAAAGTAAAATGTTGAGGGCAATTTTGTAATGTCAAAAAAGGATTTAATTGCAAAAAATGGATTGATTTTTCTGATAGAATTAGTGAATTGAATAAAATTATTTTTTTAGATCAAGAACGAGTAGAAAATTGAGGAGAAGAGAAAATTACCAAATAGCCCCTGTACTTAGTCATTGTTGCAATTTAGTCAGATAAATTCGTATGAATTGTAATTATTGTAATGTTATCTAAATGGAATGTTTATTATGTATTTTTAATGTAAATAAAATCGATATATATAAACGTATCAATGCTATGATGAATTGACAGATATCTAGTACCAGTTGAACCTTAGGAAATTTTAAGATGCAAAGGATATGTCATTAGGGATTTCATGTTTTGTGTGCTAGTCTTGAATGTCTTACCGATGGCTAAGGCCTTATATTTGTTGCAAATTCTCCACAGCTCATGTGAACAACATTGTGTAACTTATATTCTGACCCACAACTCGTGTGAGCAGACCCATTTCACAGCTTGTGTGAGCAATGATGTAAAGGAAAGGTTACAGTTATATATAAAGGCACACTTCGTGTGAGCTTTCTCGAGTATCTGATAAAATTCTAGAGGGTTCAACGGGTAAGAAAATGAATGGAATGATAAGTGACTAAATAAAAAGGTTCATGATTATATGGAAGAGTCTAAAGCTTATGTAATGTATTTTATGAAATTCTGCTTATGATGTAAATGAGTTTACATATGTTGTTGATAAACCTATTAACATGTGAGTTTGATGATGCTTGAATAGACTTGTACTAAACTTATGGTATTGGAAATGGTAAATATGCAAATGAAATGAATCATGATCTTATGGTAACGATAATGAATTAAATGTTATATTTATACATGGTTGATCTTATATGTATCATGAACAAGTATGCTAACTTGCGAGTTTGATGGTGTTGTATAGGCTTTTACTAAGCTTACGACATTGGTAACGGTTTGTACTTATTCTATAAATTTCATTATTGAAATGGTAGATTATGTTTTATGTTTATACAAGCTTACTAAACATTAATTAATTATGTAGTTATTTTCCTTGTTTTACAGATTATCGGAAGTTAGATCGGTTGGAAGTTCGTCGGAGATCTATCACACTATCTAGTGAACAATTCAATAGTTGTTGAGTAATTTAATTAAGGTTTATAATGGCATATATAGGGTGATTTGTAATGGTATTATGGTGCATGTGTTAATAGTGTTTTGGTTTGTATAAGCTTTGGAAAGTTATGTTGCCATACCAAATTATGTGAATTTGGTTACTTAAAGTACTTGTTGATACGGTTCTCTTAGCATGTTGATGATGGTTTGAAAATAGTTACTTGTGACATGTTTTAGTTCATATTTGAACTAGGTTATTATGTTTGAAAATGACAATATTAACATGTATAGGGTGGTTTATAATGGTGTTTTTGATAAACATTTAAATGGTAACTTGATATGTTTGAGCTTTGATGTTCTTGTATGCTTAATGGAGTTAAAATACTTGTTTTGGGTAAGTACTTTTGGTCACTTTTTGATAAAAGATATATAAGGGATGTTGGTACAATTTATTGGTTAAAGAATGGTTAATATGTGGTATGTTTTAGGTAAGTAATTAAATAGGTTATCATGTATGAATTGGTACAATATTGACATGTTTTGATGCTTGATGTATTGATATAATGTGGTGCCTTTGAATGACATATTGGTTAGTTGAATTAGAGTTTTGAGAATGGTATAAATATGTGTGTGTTTAGGTAAGGTTTTGGTGCTTTGAAAGTGTGCATTATTGATCTAAATGTTTATGCATGACATGGTTTTGAAATGACTTGATTTTAGGTAAATTTAGGTCCATACAGCCTGAGACAAGGGCATGTGACTTAGCCGTGTGTCTCACACGGCTGTTTGTCATCTGATGATTTCTTAAAGGTGCAAGTCAGTGAGTTACACGGCCTGGCATACGGGCGTGTGACACGGCCGTGTGACCGCTATTTTCAAATTTTGTAACTTTTTTCTAAACTTTCCAAATTGTTTCAAATTGGTCCTAGTTTGCTTCTAAGTTATTTTTAATGCCTCAAAGGCTCAATTTAGGGATAATATGCTTGTGTATGAATGAATTATGATATGATTTAAATTATTGAATGTTAAAATGTTTTCGATTGTATGGTAATGCTCCATAACCCTAATCTGGTGACGGAGATAGGTTATAATTTCAAATAAACAAAATTTTAAAATTTTATGAAAATTTTTATTTTTTTTTTTATGTTTTGCATATTTATAAACTTAATTTTTTTATACTTTTTTAAAATATATTACGATTTATTTATATTTTTTTTATAATTTTCTGATTTTAAATAATTTGGGGTGGATTTTTTATATTTTTGTTTTTAATGATTTTTTTGTTTTTTTTATATTTTTTAAACATTTTTATGTGATTTTTTTTCTTGAAGTGGCATGTTATTGGCTGGTTTAATTTTTTTTAAAATGAAAATTTGGGTCAGGGTAACGAAGATTAACAGAATGAGAGTACATGCGCTAAACTAAAAAAAAAATAGTATAAGTATCAAAGTGATAATTTAGCTATAGTATAGGGGCCAAAAAGTGCTATTAAGCCTTGTTTTTTCAACCTTAGATTTGGATCCAATTAATTTAAAAGGTAAACTACACAATTGATCATCTAACTTTCATAAGTTTTCATTTTGATCACCAAAAATGAAAAAGTTTGCATTTTAGGCATTGCCATTAACAACTATTTTCATTTTAGTCACCTGTAGCCGCCCTTAATTAAATATTCATTTTAGTCACTCAACTTAAATAAGTTCTCATATTGCTCACTCATTTTATCTTTTTTATTTCTTTTTTTTTTAGTATTAATTTTATTTTTTCCCAAATTTACATGAAATTACTTTATATTTATAAGAAAATTTTGGGTTTTTACAGGGAAAATCATTTTATATTCTTAATTTCTTTTCTTTTTTTTCCTTTTTTATAGTTAAGATTAATTTTTTAAATAAAAACAAAAAATTTAGGTTTTTACATAGAATTGAGTTACATAGAAAAAATTTGAGTTTATCTTTACAGCTGAATTATTCAATTCCTTATAAAAACTGAAGGTTTTTTTTAAATAAAATAAAATTAATTCTAAAAAATAAATAGAGGGTTATAAGTTAAAAAAGCTCTTAAGAAGAAAACGAAAAAAATCAATTAATCCCCTACACTAATCTGCACCCAATTAAGTCCCTAGCAGTAACAAAAAAAAAATCAATTAAGTCCCTCCTTTAACGATTTCCATCTTTGACCACATTGACCAATAAAATAAATTGATATGTCAATCAAATGGTGACATATGCCAACTTCTAATTTAATCTTATATTTTTCTCATAAAAATAAAATATTTATTTAAAATTACAAATATTAAAAAAATTAAAATCAATATAAACTTATAAAAAATATTAAAAATAAAAAAATTATAATAAAAACAAATAAACTATAATAAATTATAATATTAAATAAAGCATATTTAAAATTTTACAAAAACGCATAGATATTCATAAAAATTTATAAAAATATAAAAATTATATTAAATTATATTTTTTAAATAGAAATTGTAAAAATTTCATTTAAATCCCTAAAATCATAATGAACACTTACAATACACCAATAGTTGGATATGGAAATAATCACCAAATCGTTAGGGTCATGTTGAATAAAATGTTCTCAATATTATACAATAAAACAATAGTTGTGAGACCTCATCCTTCTTACAGATAAATTATTTTTTTTTTAGTTTTAAAATTTTTATATCTTATTTTTTAAGTATAATAATAGTTTAGACATTAAAAAATTAAAAATTGTTTGCTAAGTATTGTATGATATAAAATATTTTTTGTACAATTAGATACTCAAATCAAAATTTTATTACCCAACTATTACATATATCAATACGGAATATTCTGACCAAGGTTTTCAAAATCAAATTGGTGGTTGAAATGGTTAGGCTACTAGTTTGCTAATTCGATTGGTCCACCTGGTTCAATTAAATAAATTATTAAAAAATAAAAAGTAAAAAATCAGTTTAACAACCCGATTCTCGAATCAACTAGCTTAATCGCTTTCTTCAAATTGGTACTCTTGTCGATTCCGCTCCAGTTCAAACAATATTGATTCTACGATTATTTTCATTATCCAACTGTTGATCTAATACCATATGTTTTTTTTTTAGAGATTTAATTTCCGAAACAAGGAACCAATAAATAAAATTTATAATTTTATATATTTTATAATTTTATTAAAATATAATTTTTATAATTTATTAAATTTTTTTATAAATTTTTATAATATTTATAAAAGTATATATTAATAATATATTTTAAAATAATTTTAAAATTTCTATCCAAATAAATTTTAAAATTTAAATTACAACCCTTATTTTTTATATTTATTAAAAAAATTAGCTTTAATACTGGGGAACTAGTAGGTGAGTCTGAGAGTATTTAATTTGAGTGTAGGGCCTACTCTCCTTCAAGAGGACAGCTATTTTCATTAGTCATTACTCCTCGCTGCTTTGCTTTAATTTTTTTAAGTCCCCACCACTCTTTGAAGCTCATTCATGGCTTCTTTGGGCTCTCTTCTTCTCTATGTCTGCCATGTCTTCCTCCTCTAGTTTTTCACATTCCCAAACTCTCCTAACGTCTTAACCATTCTCCTAATCTCTTTTCCACTTTTGGCTTCCTTTAAGCTTTCTTTCCAACCTTACTTGTATTACTAAGTGAAAGAAGAAGATTATGAGTGCAGGGGTGTCTCTCCTCACTATGCTATTCCTTGAGTTGTTTATGCTTTTCACCTGTGGGTGATTTTGCTTTCTTGTTTGCTTATTTGGGTTTTGTTTATTTTAGCATGATCTGTTAGTTTCAATAATTGGGTACTTGGGTCATTGTTTCCAAAATTTCAATTGTTTTTTTTTTTTTTTTTTACTAACGGGGAAATGTTAGCCTAGATTTCTTAAATTTTGCTGTGTATATTTAGGGTTAGAGAAATGGATTCTTCTTGGATTTGTGTGGGGAAGGGTCTTCCTAGAAAATATTACTGCAATTTCCAGGAAAGAGCTACAAATTTGAGTTCTTTTAATTGCTTACCCACAAATAGGTGTTCTAGTTGTTACTCTGTTTAGCAAAACCAGTGCTTAGAAATGTATGATGGTGATTAAAACTATTTGAAAGAACTCCACATTACACCATGGAGGTGTTTGAGATCTCTTGACTAATTGTAAATTGCTTTCGTTGATGTTGTAATGAGAAATGGCAATTGTTATAGCTTTATATATGAGGAACATACATGAGACATGTCTTGTCAATGACATTTGTCTGCTCTACTATTATTTGTACTTGTTGAAAGCCAGAAACTTCATGGTAAAGTGTATGATAATTTCATCCTTTCTCTCCTTTCAGGCTTCCATGAATGTTTATCCAGCCCTGTGGATCAAGTTAAAAGTTATATCTTAACACAAAGAGGAGCAGATGCTTTCTTACCTGAAATTACTCCGAGTGCAGCTCCTCAGCCATTTCTTCCTCTTCTTGCACCTTCTCCTTTGTCACCATTTACAAATAGTACTATTCCAAAATTATCAGGTATTTGTTACTTGGTTCGTAACATTGGAATGTCAAAACAATTGAGATTTAAGTGTATAATTACTTATTGTACTTGGCCTTTGTAGGACTTTGTATGTTAAACTTCACTGCTTCTCAAAGCTTAATGACCATGACCTCAACCGATTGTTGGGCTGCATTTGCTCCATTGTTGGCTAATGTAATATGTTGTCCTCAGTTGCATGCGACTCTTGTGATTCTTGTTGGTCAATTAAGTAAAGAGACCGGTGTGCTTGCTTTAAACAGAACCCTTGCGAAACCTTGCCTTTCAGATATTGAGCAAGTCTTGGAAGGCCAGGGTGCTAGTGATGATCTCAAGCAGGTGTGCTTGATTCATCCATCAAACCTTACTGAAGCATCGTGCCCAGTAAAAGATGTTGATGAATTTGAGAACACTGTAAATTCTTCTGAGCTTCTTGCTTCATGTGAAAAGATCGATCCTGTGAAAGAATGTTGTGACCAAGTTTGTCAAGGTGCCATATCAGATGCTGCAACAAGGATTGCATTGAAAGCTTCTGATCCTTTGAGCATGGATGGAACCCATGTTTTACCGGAGCACTCGACAAGAGTAAATGATTGTAAAACCGTTGTCCTTCGGTGGTTGGCGAGTAAACTCGACCCTTATCGAGCAAAGGAAGTTCTTAGAGGACTAACCAATTGCAATGTTAACAAAGGTGAGTTTGGAACTTCTTATACATAGATAGGATTCGCCCATGCATGTAAGAACATCCCTTTCGATATTGAGTAGCATTCAAATTTTCATTACTTCTTTGTCTTTTTGTTTTCTGCTTCAGTTTGCCCTCTTGTTTTCCCCAATATGAGGCATGTGGCAAATAGCTGTGGAAATGGAATAAGTAACCAGACTGCTTGTTGTGATGCTATGGATAGCTATGTCTCTCATTTGCAAAAGCAGACCCTCATCACCAACTTACAAGCTTTGGATTGTGCTACCTCACTGGGGTTGAAGCTGCAGACATACAATATCACCAAAAATGTTTATAGCCTATGTCATATAAGCCTCAAGGATTTCTCCCTTCAAGGTTAGTTTTGTTTTTTTATATGCACCTCTAATAATGATCTTTAGTGACAATTTTGATCTGGTACTATTACTAACACTTATTTCTTTTTGTCATCACTATTGATTTCGGTACTGATTACAAACTTGTACACATCAGTTGGAAGTCAGGGTAAGATGCTTACAACACTCAGGATTTCTTCCTATTTCTTGCACCTTAAAGAAGTGCAAAATCCTGTGACTTATATTTTCTCAAAGCAATAATATTTCTCATATGCCTAGATTATCTAAGACGTGCTTGATTATTTATAATAAAGTGCATAATATGTTTTTTTTTTTTCTCGTGCTTTTAGTATCTGGATGTCTCCTGCCAAGCTTGCCCTCTGATGCGACATTCGATAAGTTTTCTGGAATCAGTTTCATTTGCGATCTAAATGATAATATTCCAGCTCCATGGCCCGATCCATCACTTCTACCAGCTTCATCATGCAATAAAAGTATGTACTCTCTAAATTTACTGCTAGCTGCTAAAATATAATCTATATTAGAAAATGATTTCATATTACCATGGTGCTCTTTTCCTCTCTTTTCATCTTTCATTTATTTCACCTGGGTTTTTGGAATGCAGCTGTAAGAATACCTGCACTACCTGCGGCAACAAATGCTCAAAGCAGTAAGAAATAGATCATTTTACTCGAATAATTGTAATCTCTTTGAGTTGAGAGGAATTTACATATGTCTTGCCATGTAAACTCTAATAGTTCAATTTATGTCAAGTAGCTGAGTTATGTTGTTGAACATAAGGTTGACACACAATCTATGCCTCTTTCACTCTCTGAGTATTCATTCTCTCTTGCAGGACTTTACAATGAATATGCTGCAGTATATCTTCTCATCGCTTCTTCATTGACCATGATGATACTCTAGTTCGAGGCTGATTCAGTCTTTTTGCCAGAAGTGTATGACATAAGATCAGTCTTCTTTAGGACAAATGGATGAAATCCTCTCAAGTTTAACACTGATTCAAGCATGACCACCTGTTAATGGAATGTTCAACCAGATGCAGACCCAAGTCCATGTATCTGATCATATAACGATTCTTGCATGTTTTCTGTAATAATATTTTTGTAAAAAAGGCTACTTGGGTGCAAGAGAAAAAGTTATGTTGTATCTACATTAGTATTTGAGTATACCATGTAAATTTTGATTGGATATCTATTTACAAGAATTTTTATTCCTGTTGCAAGACTTTGGCTTAAGCCTGTTGGAAGTTTTGTAAGCAGCCAATAAAATCCAAATTGCCTTTGTTCAGTTAGATTGTCGGTGCTTAGATCATAAGACGTGGGCATGAGCTCATTGTTTATAAAGTACTACATGCATGAAAAGGAGAACAACAGTTCAACAACTGAGGGTCGCCTTCAGATAGCATTTGAGGCTAGTCTTACTCTTTTAAGTTGTGACCTTGGGTTGCAGAGACGTATAAATGCTGTTGGGACATGCCTCAATATTTCACATTGAACGCGCAGTACACTGTCCGCAGTTGTGGAGGTAACCCTTTCATTTCAACATGCTTGTTTTTGTTTTGGGAATTTTCGGTATCCAATAGTTATATTGAACTCTAATTAAATCTGAAATCAAATTGGATGGGATCTCTTTTGGATGTTGGTTTTTTCTATCTACCTTACTTAAAAAGAAGTATGGATATTGATGAATATTTTAATAAATAAGTTTGTTATGAAGATAGAATAACCCAATTCACATTCAGCATGTGATATCAAGCTTGACTTTAAGATATAAAGAAGTTTGTTATGAAGATACAATAACCCAATTCCTAAGCTCTTCCTTCTTTCTTTTCTTCATTCTTAACAATAATGATTAATTTTCAATTTAGTCCCTCTATTTTTTTAATTATATAGAAATTGTTAAATTTCAATTTTGTTCTTTATACCATGTTAAAATTTGAGATTTGATCTTTGTACTTGAATTTTTTTTTTATATAATTTAGTACTTCAATGTTTATAATGTCATTAGTTACTTTAAATGTTTTATTCTAATTAAAAGGTTAACCTAAATTTAAAGAGTTGTTAATATCATTAACTTTTTTGTTATTAAATTCAAGCCCATTATAATGCCATTTTTTGTGACATTATTATTGAGTGAGCATTTAAGAAAAAAAATTAAAATGTCACACCAACAAATTAACAATTGGACTTGAATTTTTAAGTTTTAGAAATAAAAGGGATTAAATTCTTAAAAATAAATATTAAATTCTAAATATACAAAAAAGAAATAAATAACTTGAAGCATATTATGACGATTAAATTTTAACTATTTAATTCAAAATAATTAACTCAATAATAATATATATATATAGAAGGAAAGTGGATCTTCCTCCAACTTACACCTGGCAGCCAAATTGTATGCCCCTTTCTTAGTTTCATTTTAGCAAACCATGCTCCTTTCTTTGTAATTTGGTACCCAGATTTAACTGCTATATTTTATAAAATAATTAATATAATTAATTTTTTACTAAAATATTATGTGATAATATAATTGAATTAAGTCTTAGATATGGATACGAAAATTTCTATTCCTCTTAGGTTTACCTTGTTGCTTTTTTATTTTTTTTAATGATTAAACTTCAATTTTCGTCTTTTAATTTTATGATATCATTAGTTAGTCTAAATATTTAATATTGTTAATTATTTTAATCAAAATACTAAAATTAATTTTTCGTAGGGACAATATTCCAACAAAAAATATATTTATATATATATATATATCGAGCATGATGAGCTCAAATGAATGTTTTTTAAAAAAAAAAATTCATATAAACATTTTCAATGTTATTTTTATTGTTACATGATTAACATGTAATTTTTTTAAATTTAAAATGTTACATCAATGAATTTAATAGAAATAAATTAACCACGATAATAATTGAACCTAAATTTTTAAATTAAAAAAATAAAAATCTAAATTTCTGAAATTAAAAGTAGAATTAGAATATAATTTAATATTCAAATTTGTACTTTATAATTTTACACAAATAAATAATGGATTTGATTTTTTATTCCAAACATCACTTTGTTGTTTGTTGCAAAGATGCTTATGTTGCCAGCTACAAATTGGTAGGCATATGCACAGTGGATTATAACTCTTGAAGTATATTTTCGAGAATAAAAGGTTTTTTTAACAATTTTATTATGAGTTTCCATAATTTTTCTTTCTTTTTAATACAACGCTTAAAATTATCTATAGCCCATCTCAACTCATAAATAATATGATAATGTGCTTTAGCGCACTCGAATCTACCTCTTTCTGTATTGACAATAATATACATACCAATCGAATTAAGACTCAATCGATTTTCAAAAATATATGCTATTTGAGTGCGAGTTGCAAGTTGTAGTTTTATTGATTTTTTAAAATTTTTATTTATTTAAAGGATTTTCACAAAATCTTATTTTTACACCTATGATTAAATTCGAGTATTTCAAGAGATTAGAAACAACTAGAGTAACATAAATTCTGAAAACTCTGATATTGGCATTCAACAAAAAGAAATAATGCCAAGTCCAACACTTGATAAAAAAAATGAAAACAATCAAAATTTCTCACTGCAAAATCAAGAAAACCACAACATATGCATGTGTATATCAAGTGAACAAAGGACGAGGAAGGGTGGCATTAATGGTTCCACCACCACCACGCTTCTTCTTGTTGTTGTTGTTAAACAAGCGTCTCCAAATTTTCAATCCATCAACCACCTGCTTATAAACGCCACCACACTTCCTTAGCTTCTTCAACCTTGCACCAATCTTCACCTTTAGCCTACACAATCTCATTCCTAGGAACGATGGTTTTCTTCTACAATCAGCTTGTTCCATCACCTTGTAGATCAAGAACTGAGCTCGTCGATGGATAATGTCTTCTGGGTCTTCCTTATTCACCTTTGAGTAACCATTTGATCTCCTCATAACACCCATTGTTGTATATGCCAGGTGCTGTGTGACTTAGGGGTGAACCAAATACTTATAGAAGCCATTGAAGATGTCATGTGCATGTGATGATGAAGCTTTTAACATGTGCACTGGTTTCAGTTTTGCAGAAAATTTTTAATTAGCTAACCTCTTTGGTCAGTGTGAAATGCAGCAAATTAGTTTGAGTCTCTAGGAATTTATATGTTATTATATTGTGATCATATCATAGTCCATTTAATCATAATATATGCCAAGTCCATCAAAATGTTGGATATTAATGTCACTGCATATGATATTCCAGCTGTTTGTGTGTGGGGTTTTGACTTTTGAGAGAGAGGATGGAAGTAACATTTGAGTGTAACAACAAAGCCGACAGCATTTAGTTAATTGGATGGGAACAAAGACATGGTGTGAAAAAGGTATAGAAGTCAAAAGTGTTTTAGTATTATAAAACAGACCAAATTTTGCACCGCCAGACATTAGGCATCTTAATCAGTAGTGAAGTTAAGTCTTCGGTTGGAGCCAAACATAATTTTGGTAATTAAGCAGGAATAATGGTAAAAATGTTAAGAAAAGTAAAAAGCAAGATTTAATATAAATTGTAAATTGTAAATTAGGGTGTATTATATTAAATCATTAAGAACAAATTAAAAATAAAATTAGATTCGTTAAATATTTGGTTTCTCTCTCTTAAAGATGAGATATTAGAAAAATTATATTGTATGTAATTTGAGACCATAACTCAAATATATAACTTTTGTACATTAACGTTAATTTCTAATCAGCCCATCATCATTAATTAAAAGTTAGTTACAAAAATATCTATAAATATTTGACCCATTAGATGATATATATATATATATATATATATATATATATATATAAGCATATGGAATGTGCAAAGATATGACAAGGAGATGGGAAAGACACAAGTATTTTAACCCAATACAAGGAAAGAAAAATGATAAACAAATCAAATATGTATATATATATATAGATGGATGTGATAGGATAAGTGTTTACAGCAGTAATATCAGTAATTAGACGCACTAAAACACTATGAAATGAAACATATTGTGTTGCTCTCTAAGTCTTCCTATGTGCAGTAGCAATTGAAACACTATCAACAGCCATATCAATTGCTAAATTACCCACAATCTAGCTACGTTCATTCAAAGGGATACCCAGTTGAAACACTAGAAGCTATTCAAAGTTGGCTTCTTTGTTGGGGTATAGCTTATTACACATGCTCGGGCCGATAAGTGAATAATTTGGAAAGGAAAACAAAAGCGCCTGTGGCCTAATGGATAAGGCGTCTGACTTCTAATCAGACGATTGTGGGTTCGAGTCCCACCAGGCGTGTGCTGTTGTTTTTATTATAATTTTTGAGTTGTTTCAAATGGGCCCATTTCAGGCCCAGTGAACCAAACAACTCCTCCAATGGAAATCCCGAAAAGTAAAAAAAGGTAGAAAACAATTAATAAATGAGTAAAATCTTTGGTTTGCTGATTATTATTATATTGATAATTGATCTCACCCACCATTTTTTTCACTCAGCTGATTTGGATTTTGGAATCTCCTACAGAACAAAGGTACAGTATCCTTTCTTTTCTTTCTTTCAATTTAAATACTGTAGCTTTTGTGGAAACATGGCGTTAACAATTTTGGTTTAAGTGAAATAAACACAATTCAATAGTAATTTGTTTTTCTTTTAGATGATTGTATTTGGGATTATTTTGGGTTAGTTCATAACTTAGCTGAAAAACCCTCAGATTCCTGACCCTCTTTAGATTTTTAATAAATAAATAAATAAGATGGTACTTTCTTTGATTTCTACCCCATTGAAAAAATCTGAGATACTTGAAATGTGTCAAAAAAGCTGTATTTTCTGTTTTTAAGGTTATGATTAAGGGCTCAAAACAATGTTGTTTTGTTGCAAATGGGAAGTTTGCCCCCTTCGAATGTTTTTCGAATTCGAGTTTCGGGTTTTATGTCTGTTATGCACAGATATTAGAACTGTCTGTTTCATCCTTGTTTTTTTTTTTTCTCTTAAATATATGACAACATTGTTGTTCTCTCAAGTTTCAATATCCTTTGATAATGTGAGAACTTGGGATAAGAAATCATGGTTTAAAGTTTAAAATGGGGATTTGCTTAGCATTTCCAATGGCAGGTATATTGCTGCATGCTCAATTTAGACAATCAAGCAAAACCTATGGACTTGAAAAATACTTTGGCTCTGTGTCAGAATTTATTGTATCTGCCTACACATCCTTGACAAATCATGTCTGTATTTTGATCTTATCCCAAAAATTGTTCAAAAAAATGACTGTTCTCTTAGGCTTTGCTTGGTAGAGTGGAAAGAAAATTGGAAAGATGGAAGATTGAAGGGGTAGAAAACTAGAGGGATGGATAACATAATTTTTCTTTCCATAGGTGTGCCTGGTAGGAAGGATGAAAAACTGGATCCATTGCTTGGTAGAGTTGAAAAATGAAAGGAAAGCAAATAAAATTTTTGAAAAATATATAAATTTGATCTAACAGACACCTCTCTTGCATTTTCTCTCCTCTCATCTTCCCTATTTAGAAGGATTGGTTTTTATGCATTAGGATGGAAATGGTCATCTCTCCTATTTTTTCTTCCCTACCAAGCACACTCCAAATTTATTTATTTTTTCCACTTTTCCACTCCCTCATCCTATCCCTCCACTTTTTCACCCAACCAAGCACACCCTTAGAGATGGCAAGGTCTTATGAGATCCTGATATCCATAGCTCTTATTTTGTGAGCTTTTGTTCCAACTGTTTGTAGCATTAGCAACACCTATCATGAATGTATATTGCCTGCTTAGCTGTACAAATTTTCCGGAACCATCGGTGTAAGATTGAATATGACAAGACATGTCATAATCAAATCTATATCCATCGGGTTTGTTCTTGGGTCTAACTATATGGCATTTAGCACTTATCAATATTGAAATTTTAGACCAGAAACAGACTCTACTCCAAGAAAGACACTTACCTAATGCACCAATAGGTGGTCATCTTATGTTAATAATGATCTAAAGGGTCTTTTGTTATAGTTTGCTACACTTGATTCTTCTGAAATATGGTTGATTAATGGCAAAAGAAGTGGTATCTTGATCAACAACAAATTTGTATGATTTTTCTAATGCACTCTGTTCTTATTTGGTCATTGCAATTCTTTTGTGATTGCTGGTAAACTCGAAAAGCTTATTGCAAAAAGAATTATGATAAGATGGTATAAATTGTGCATCCATCTTTGCAGGATGAGCAGCAAGAATCAAGGGGTAAGCTTAACTTCCTCAGCAGAACCCCCTATGAAGCGGAAACGTGGGGACTACACACCTGCAACACCTGAATCTGACAATCTGAAGGGAAACAAGCAGAGTGCGTGGATAAGTGACCCTGCCTCCTCTGACATGTTAGGTCAGATGGTTTCTGGTGTCATTGAAGGTTCATTTGATGCTGGGTATGTTCTTCATGTTAAGGTAGGTGATACCAACATGCATCTTAGAGGTCTTGTTTTTCTACCGGGGCTATTTGCTCCCATTACCAATGCGAACGACGTGGCTCCTCATGCTAAGATGCACAAAAGAAAAGATATTCCTATCCCGTTTGTAAACCTCCATGGTCATCTCCATGTTTTGAGTCCATCAGGGAAAGGTGAGAAGCCGGTTGAGCAGAAAAATGACACATCTAACCGTCATGACCGAGGTCTACACATGGGGCTTGAGCCTGGTGCCTCGGTTGCTGGCGAGAGCCAATTTGCTTCTATTCTAATTCCTCCAGCTAGTAACTTGCCAATAAATGAAGCTGGTCTTCCCTTACGACAGAAGGTCATGCAAGAACAAAGATCGGATTCTGGATTACATAATGAGAAAGCTGTTGGACAGCATCAGTCACGTCAGGGACTTGAAGCCTTCAAACAGATGAAAGGGCCAAGTATTAATGTAGAGGCAACTAAAGCTTCTGAGCTATCTGCAGAATTTGCTGCTACTTTGCAAGCTACTGAGACAATAAATCTGAAGCCTCAGATTCAATACAAAGCCCTGAGTTCTGAGCTTAAGCCGCAGGCATTGATTCATGATCATGACACGATAAGCCTTGACATTGGCAACAACCAAACTCCCCAAATTTCTGAAACTGAACCTCGGGCCATGGCTTGTGACGCTGGAATCAACATGTTTGGTAAGCAGGCTTCATCAAGGCAAGACACCCAGTCAGAGCTTGGTCAGAAGTATATGGACGGATTATTTGCAAGTGATGATTTTACGACTAGTGCAACAGCTCCATGCTCTGCATCCATGACCGGCCTACCAGTAATGATATTTGGGGCAGATACTATTCCATTTGAACCCAAGTCTGGTGCTGAAGAATCTGTTCTTCCAACAATGGTTGTCCCTGAAGTTAACAGTTCCCTAGTTACTACTGCCAACACTGACAGTGTGGAATCCAATCCCAAAGATGCCACTCCACCACCACATTCTTAGGTTTTCCGAGTTACAAAAATAGAATGAGGCTTGCAAGGCAAGGCTTGAAAGATGGGCAGTGAATGTCGTGACCGAGAATAGTTGAGAGAGTTTTTAAGGCAAATGCTTAATTTAGGTACTATTTGTCTCTAATTTGGATTATTTATGATTGTGATGGAAACTCTTTGCAGTCTTATGACTTGGTTTCTAGTTCCATTCCCATATGCTTCTATTATATGGCAAAAAAATCAGCAATCAAAACCCAGTTATTAGAAGGAAAATCTCCCAAAACAGGATAATTGATTCAACATGGTGCAACGAATAAACAAATGGGCCTAGTTAGGCCTTTTTCTTTTGATCAAACAATTCCAAATCCATGGGGTTTAGGGTTTGAAACTGTACATAATTTCATGGGCCAAATGACTCCCTATTTTTAACCTACTTAAGCCCATGTGATTTTTCCCCTTCGAGGCTGGCTCCCTAATTCAAAGTTGAGCTCCCCTTCAAAGTTGATGCTTTCCCTGCATCCCGTCTTTGGGTTCTCAGATTTAAGCAGTTTACGAAGCTCCAAGATCGAATTTTCTGAAAGTTAAGATTCGTAAGATTTGGGTTTTTTCTCGCGGTTTTAAGAAGATGGATATCATTTCCCAATTACAAGAACAAGTAAATTCTATAGCAGCCCTAACTTTCAACACATTTGGGACACTGCAACGAGATGCTCCACCCGTTAGGCTCTCCCCTAATTACCCAGAACCCCCTCCCAATCCCACCGAGGACTCTGCCAATTTGGCCGACCAACCTAAGCTCATGAGTGCTGCTCTTGTTAAGGCTGCTAAACAGGTCAGAATTTCTGGGAATCAATCAGTACTCTAATTACAGTTAGATCCCATGTGGGGATGATGTTAGTGATTATTGCTCCGGGTATTTCCACAGTTCGATGCATTGGTTGCTGCACTTCCACCTTCAGAAGGCGGTGAAGAAGCTCAACTTAGAAGGATTGCTGAACTCCAAGTAATATAGTTTGTTCAATAATGTTGTTCGTTTTAAATTAGTTGTTGGAATTTTCTGTTTTCATTTTCATTTTACCCCTGTTGTCTAGGCTGAAAATGATGCTGTAGGCCAAGAACTTCAGAAACAACTGGAGGCTGCTGGTACCTTTCCCCCATCCTTTTTACATTCTTTTTTATGTAGACTTGGCTTGGGTGTGAATGTGTAGATTTGCTTTTCCAAGTTCTTGAAAAGCTATATTCCCCGAATCCAGATATGCATTGAGTAGTCGTGTTGTAGCAACATAATCATCTTCCATCTTCTTATAGATAAATAAGAGAGTGAGTTAGGCTGCGCATTTTCAACATATGTTTGAGCAGTGGCTAAGTTTGCTTTGATTCTGGCATTTGTGTTGTATGCAAGACATAGGATGTTTGCTTCATCTCTCATTCTTTTAAACTTTCAGTTCATTTTGATCTACTAGTATATGTGTTGTTTGGTCAAATTCAGCTATTAGACTTTGTACTTTGCTTAAGTTGTGGATTTAGTACTTGGTACTTTTTCGAATTTTGAAATTGTAGCCTTAACAGCAGTTAAATCTGTTTGGTTAAATTCTACTATTAGCCCTGTATTATGCTTAAAAGTTGTAGATTTAGTCCATGTTATCCGACACGACCATTTTTAGTCATTACATTTTTCAAGTTTCAAAATTTCAATCTTAATGCAAACGGCAGTCATTAAATCTATTAATTAGTTTTCTTTATTTTGAATAATATGATAAAATAGCAAGCTAACATGGTATTACACATGCAATAATCTATTTGCCTCTTCAAAATTTTAAAATAGCAAATCAAATTACAGGGACTAATAGCAGATTTTAACCTATGTTGTTTTTTACCTAGAGAAATTAAGCTCCCCAGTTTAAAGTTCTAACTATCTGTATGTTACTTCCTTACCAGAGAAGGAACTGAAACAGGTTCAGGAGTTATTCAGTCAAGCAGCAGATAATTGTCTCAACTTGAAGAAACCAGATTGAATTCATTTCCTTGAACAATCCCTCCTTCCATGTTTAATTTTATTGTCTTTATATTTGTTTAATACTAGGTTTCTAAAGGTTTGTTTATATACTCAAAAGTTTGTACAAAATGTTCCACCTGGGCTTTTGATTCTCTGCACTAGAATTCAATCCAATTACTCTTTTTTGTTTGTAAAAAAACCATGTTTACTGTTCCAATAGCAGTGTCAGTGTGCATCTAACAATTCAAATCATATTCATTTGCAAAGAATAGAATCTGAATCAGTCACACATACAACAACAATCACAACCTTTGCATTGAGGATGCAAATCAGTCACGTATCAACATTTGCTAACAGATACGATAATTACTGGATTCGATAACCATTTGTTATCAGTCTAAGAAGTTGGACTGCCTCCTTCAATCTTCTATCTGTGTTCTCTTTTAGGACAACAGTACGAGGATTCCTGTAGCATAAGAAAACGTCAGTTGTAGGTCATTTTTCTTCCAACAAGAGACATGTTTCTAAAGGGAAATTAGCTTTTATAGTAAAAAAAGTCTGACCTTTTTTCAGTGTTCAATTTCCTTGTAAGTTCTTCAACAAGAGTATGTAGTCTCTTCAAAAGAGCAGGAAACTTGTGTACAGCTTTCACACCTTTCGGATTTGAACATATCTTCTTCAAGATCTCGGAAGCAATAAAGTATCCTTCTTCCTTGTTCCTGGAAATATGTATATTATAACCAAATCAGAAACAAAACAACATAAGATGTACCATTTTCTGATTAAGTTGGAAAATAGGAAAACCTGAGCATCTCCCATAAGATTATCTCTACTGATGGAGGAGTGTCGATTAACACTTCGGCCAAATGGGGATATCGGGCTAAGTTTCTGAGGGTTGAGAGTGCATGCTTTAGAACCTGCTGATCAGGGATGCTTCGACTGGCTGACCGAATCTGTTTCAGTAGAATGCCGATTGCACCCGCAGCCACAAGTTCTTCACAGCATTTCTGAGAATGGGCTGTTGCCATATCTGCAAATTGAGTATAGTCATAAGCATGTAGATTCAAATCTCATTTTAGCTTTATCAAACTAGCCTCTGCTCATTAATAGGGGTCCTTTATATTGGATCATATTATTTTAGTGTATGTCAAACCATGATGATTATATTTTCATCTATGTTGATCCGACTCTTTATTTTCTTGAATTACCTATGTTCGACATCTGTGTCATACATTCTCAGACAAGAGTATGTAAATATAATCCCCCAAATGATATATATGGAAAAACATACCCAAGGTCTCACAATGGTGAAGAATGCCACTGATGCTTTTCATGCTTAGTAGTACTGAAAGTGCTGATAAAAGCCTGTTAATAATACGTTTGCTATCATCAACGTTCTTAGCAGACTCCACCATTCTCAAGCGTAAATCCTTTAGCTGCCCTCTCGATTCTTTCCGGGCAACATAACCTTTCCAATGAGACTACCAAATTCACAAGGAAAAATGAAGTAGAATAAATTTACTTAAAATTGGGAAAGACATGCAAGTGAACATTCAAAGAATATATAATAAGCACATTAGCAAAAGGATGAGTATTGATTAAGCCAGCAATTTTAACTAAATGTGCCATAGTTCCAAATATAAACCAAGCCAAATATTTAGTGCAATCGATTGTAACAAGTAGAAACATCTTATTCTTATAGAGATATATCAGTTTGACCATAGGATGAAGGCAGCTTAAGAAATACGAGGAAATTTCATAACATAAACATGGAAGAGACAACTTACTTGGATCATAACAACAAGATACCTATATCGCCGAGCTTCTCTCCTTGCCATCCATCCACGCACAAAAGATTGAATGATGATCGCTGATCTGTTGGCATTTTTATATTGTTGAAAAGCTCTCAAGCATTTTTGCAGTCGGAAATTGCTCTGAATTTTAATTATTGCTTGCTTTTTCTTCATACAATTCCTTCTTAACTGCCAACCACGGAAATGACTCTGAATTTTAATTATTGCTTGCTTCTTCTTCATAAAATTCCTTCTTAACTGCCAACCACGGAAATGACTCTGAATTCTGGTTGCAGCTAAGGTCTGATTCTGAAGAGTTCTACGGATAAATTCCTTCCAAGCATTCTGAAAGGCCCTCCAATATTTTAGCCGTTGGAAATTACTTTGAATTTTTGTTATTGCTTGCTTCTGCTTCATAAACCTCATCCTCAACCTCCAACCACGATAATAGGTCTGAATTTTAGTTGCAGCGTAAGTTCGTTTGTGTAGAGATCTGTGAAGAAAATTCTTCCATGCAATCTGAATCCTGGTTGCCGCTTCTATTTCACTAGTATTTAGACCCTTGACTGGGCACTTAAGAGATGCATTCTCAGTGCAAGCATGACCAAGAATGTGGTATGACCTCACCATCCAACCACGAACATATTTTTGAATTACAATGGCAGCTTTGACAGGGTCAAGACAGGATGCATCACACCTTTGAGCTATATAAATCTTTGCAGCTTGCTGTGTGAGCAACACTGATTTTCTTAAATTAACAAAATTGTGTCTCTCAACAATAAGCGTTGCAACTCTCTTGTGTTCTTCTGGCAAAGCGAGGGTCAAAAATTGAAGTGAGAAACTTGGAAATGAAAAATGTATATAACAAAAATGCTTACAAGAGCGAATACCAGCTCGAAATTCCTGACCACTGGCAGAACAGAATTTGTTGATCTTTGTATTTTTCTTTACGGTCAACCATGTCCTTACAACAGTTTGGACTAAACAGATTGCTTTCATCATCTTCAGAAAATTGCGACGCTCTTTCAGTCGTCTATAGTGAGACTGTATGATTGTTGCAGCATTTTCTGAAGCATCATGCAGGAGTTGCAAGGTTAAACGAAGAATATTACTTTCCACAAAGATGCTATTTATGGTGAATGCAATGAAAGGTCATAGAAGTCAAAGATAACATATTAAGTTAAATTTGAGTAAGCAATAAAATCAAGACAACCTTAGAAAAATGCATAAATTTTCAAGTATAGTTTCCATATCCAGAGTTTTCAACTCGCTGTGAACAGATTTCCCATGATAACTTGAATTAACAAGAATGCGACAACAATCAATGAATATCAAAATCAAATTGCTTAAGGAAAAAACAGCTAAATAATACTGACAAAATGTCATAGCTAACCGTATTGAGCTCCTAGTTAGTGTTGACAATACATCAACCCAAAGCAGGATAATGGAAAAAGAAAACTATTACCAAAATTAACTAGAGAAGGAGCACAAAGTAACCTCTTAAAATGTCAAATCTTGTCTTCTGAGCTGTGGAACAATTCGAAATAGAAGTGGCGGATCTTACAAAACTCTTGTAGTTTTGTTCTGTCATATTTCGCCACCAAGCCTGAATGGCCTTAAACTTTTTAGCAGCATCTGCATAAATGAAATGCAAGAGGGAATAAAGACTAGATTTAGTGCCCGATTCCAAAGGCTTGAACATTTAGTTTACCGTTGATACAAAAAAAACATTTAGTTTCCTGAAAAATGTGAAAACTTCTCATAATAATTTCCTTAAACTAATCACATCAAAAAAGTACATAAGCACACAAATATATATATCTACTCATGCCAATGCACACCACACACAGACTGTATATAAAATATTTAAAATGCTTTGTTCATCACTAACATTAAAAGCCACGAAAAACAACCCTAAAGGATCAAACAGACTAATACTCTGGATTCTGTCAAAAAAAAAAAAAAACTAATACTCTGGATTGACAAGAACCATCATTAGAATAACCTTTAGTGATATCTATGTCTCTTTCCTTATTGTGCACAACGGTATCTGAACTTGCTGACTGTCTTTGAGTTAATGAATGCCTCCTCTCTAGGCTTTGGCAACCGCAACCCAGTAGTTTATGGAAATTCAACTGATCCTGGCAAAAAATAGAAGAGCTCTTGAAGTGTTTTCTTAGCTATGACAAGATCAAATTGTTCATAAAAGACTTCTGGGATGAGGCGTTACCACATTTTTCTTGACAATAAGCTGGGACAACAGGAAAACGAGCAAAATTACTACACTCTGATCACTGACTGCACCATTATGCTCAAGTAAGTCGCTTATTTGCAGAACCTATACAACACCACATGCAGACAGTAAGATGTACAATAATATTTTGACAAATAAACAAGTAAATGCCACATGCACAATCACCATTTAGACCACAATTTATCACTTAACACTGTTTTACCTCAAAGGGGGAAAAATCAACTTTTAAAACATTAGCAGCATCTCTCATAATCTCACTTTTACCACACTTTATCAAGATTTTTAAGTAAATCAGAAATGTATAAGTAAACAGTACATAATCAATTAATAAGCATTAAACCAAACATTACCTCAGGAAAATTTCCCAATAATGTTGTCAGCTTCTGTGATAATATAAAATTGTGAACTGCATCTGTGTAATCAGTAGCAGACATGATTGATTTTTCACCTCTTGGTTCATGAGAATCCTGTTAAGACATAATAATAAGATAATAATACATATCACAGTAGAAAAGAATGAAAACATTGGGACAGAGAAGCTGCAGTACCTTGTTAGAACAAGAACAAGACAGTTCTCTGCGGAAATAATAATCAAGCAAACACCATATGGCTTTTCCATTATCCAGAGAAGAAAAGCTGTCAATCTTAAGATCATACTTTCCACAAATTGCCTACAACATTCATTTATATTCTTATTAACAGCAATGAAAAGAATAAAAATGCAAATTTAAAAAAGTAAACATGAAGAAAATGAAAATTCCTTAAGCACAACTATTTTGATTAACAAGTATATCAGACAAAAAGTTACCTAAAAGGTGCAGAAGAAGAAGAAAGTAATATGGTTATGAAATAACAGAATACCTGGATCCAGTTTAAAAGTATTCCCATAAGAGTGGAATTGATTACATTCAAGCTATCCTGTAGTAACCATAGAAAAATGAAACTGAAAATATGAACACTAGGAAACCTTAATATACAAAAGAAAAAAAACCATTAAAAATTGAACTTATCTAGGTTTTCTAGTACTTCCTACATACATTAAACATTGCTATACTTCCTACATGCACTTCTTTTTTTCTGTAATGAATTGAAAAACTAAATCAATTATCCAGACCTCCTTATTCCCCACTTCCCACACTTATCACCCCCTTTTCTCATAAGAACTCAAGGAAAGTCTCAAGCGTACCATATTAAAGCCACCTATTTTTGATATCTCATCAGCAATAGTTGTTTTATCAATCAGAAGAGGCAGCTGCAAGTTCAATGAAAACAGAAGTGAGAGATAATGTATTAACATTGGCAAAAAAACCTTTTCTAAAATTTTCAGATAGATATTAGCAAACCTGTAAGTGAACAAATATATTCCACAGCAAGGACAGAGTGAGCTCCTTATCCCCACTAGCAACATCATCTCCTGTAATCCTCAATCCGTCTTCATCACATAGCATGACACCAGCCTGTTTCAAATATTCCAGGGCAATACCACAATTGGCCAAATTCTTTTTCTGCGTATCTGAAGGAACTACTATTTTCTGCACATGCAACAAGCTGATGAGTTAAAATTACATTCCATGGGCTGCTTAAAATAACTAATTTATCCTGATGTGTTAATTTTAGGGGATGTGAGAAATACTAACCATGAGGATAGAGGGGTCATGTCGCAAAAGTTGAATTACTCTACAGAGCCGCACCCCGTCTTGAAAATCCAAGAATAAATCTGATACTTGGAAATTGAACTCAACAAGGGCAGACTGCATCAAGGTATATTTGGATAGTAAAAAGAATAAGAAAAGGAGCTGAACTTATAATTTCGTATTTCAAGGATGATATAGAGTTGATGATGTATAATCATCAGCATAATGTGCCCCCAAAATAAGTTGAAGATGATTAGTGTTCAAAACATGCAAATGGTATATACATATGAATCCACAAGCACATAAGAACTATACATGGATTAAATGTAAACCGCATACCTGCTGATGAGAAACTTTGTAACCTACAATCACTAGATGTGCGAGAAGATTACCTTCTCCGTGCATAACATCAGATGACAGAAAATCTAGTTCCATATCATAAATAAGACAAAGTTAGCATATATAGCTTTAAATTACGCAACAAAAACATTCAAGCAAGAAGCAATAGAATTACCATTAAGGACTTGACGACTTGATTTTATACCAGATGAAACTGTGAACAGAAGAGGAGAACCTCCATCCACTCCATCAATACCGTACTTAAGAGGAAGAGTGGTCTGAGATTTAGCTCGATCAAGGATAAGAACAAGCAACAAAATTCTCTTCAATAAAACATTCCCCAAATTCTCATAGTATCCCGGTCTGTATAAGCCTTCGACCTTCTTGTTATAAGCATAAGCCTTTGCGAGCCCAGGGTGCGAGAAAAACTGCTTTTCAATAACCATCTTCAAAAATGAAATATCTTGCATGGAACTATTATCACCATCAGATGATAACAGGGAATCACCGCCAAAAATAATATACAACCCGATTCGGAGCCAAATAGGGTTGTAAGACATCAGAAGTTTAGTAGCATTTTCCTTCATTCTAACATCAGTAACTATAGGGCAATGTGCCTTCATTTTTAGCCTCCCTTCATCTATATTCTGAAAATTAATTAAGAACGACAATAAGACTGCAATGCCACCACTAACTAATTAAAAATATACTTACATATGAGTAAATCATCACTAGTTTAACAGTCATTCCTACATAGGAAAGTGAAGAGAAAAAGAAAAAAGAAACGAAATTAGAGAAGCGAAACCTTAACGACTTGAGTCATGGCATTGAGAATCTCCTTGCAATTTCCCAAACTCAAATAAACCCGCATCCGCAGCTTCAAATCATCGAAACTACAAACTTCCTTCAAGGAAGACCTCAAAATCGAATACTTGGAGCTGGAGATATCCGCGGCTATGTTTTCCTCTGATTCATCCCCTCTCCACCACAACTCCCTCATCCTTTTGGGGCTTCTCCAGGTACTATCCACTCGAACAACATTGCTATCGTCGCTGCCATTAATGGAGAGATCACATCCACAAGACTTGGGATTCTGGAAGAGGAAATTCAACCAAACGGTGAGAGATTTGGACAATGACTTGAGCGATTGTTCTTTCTTGAGCTGTTCCTTGCGAGCCGACTGAGATTGCTGCAGCTCGAAGGCTTTGAGCTTGGCTGCGGCAGCGGCTTTGGATCTGGAGCGGGAAGAGGAAGGAGCAAAGAAAGGTCGAGAACGGTGACGAAATGACGAAGAAGTCCTCGGGGTTTGCTTGGAAGCAGTGAAGTACTGAGGACATGGTGAGTGGAAAATGGGAGGCTTGGAAGGGCGATTGGGGGTCTTGAAGTTGGAAATGTCTTTAAAAAGGAAAGAAGAAGACGAAGTAAGAGGTTCTTCCTCCATTTTTGGTTTAAATTTGATCAATAAATTCAAATTTTTCAGCGAATTTATTGGGAGAGAAAGAGGTCTTCTGCAGCAGAGAAAGAATTAATTTAGTGGGTAAGCAGTGCAGGGAAGAGGAAAAGGAGAGGGAGGTTCTTTTTTTGAATTTGAATACCAGGAGCCGGCCAGTAACGTTACGATGAAGCCGGGTCCGGAGACACGTGGGGAAGCCGGCTAATAGCATTCACTCGTGTTGTTTGTGATTGAGTTTTAGGCTTAGTTTGTTTGGGTTAGAGGTGTGCATGGGTCGGGCGGCCCGGCCCGGCCCGAAGGCCCACCCGAAAAATGGGAGGGTTTGGGTAAAAATATAGGCTCGAAAAATGGGCTTGGGCAAAAAACGAGGCCCGTTTAGAAAATGGGCCGGGCCTCGGGCAAGATTTTTTTGGCCTGGGCCCGGCCCGATTTTAATATTAAATTATTTTTTAATTTTTTAATTTTAAATTTTAAGTAACTTTAGTTTTTTTTATTTACTTTTTTTTGTTGTTTTTAATGTTATTTTGATATTGTAAAATTTTTGTTATTAATATAATTTACTTCTTAATTTAGTTCTAATTTGTTTCAATTTTTTAATTTTAATATAATTAATTTTTATTATATTTTTAATTTATGTATTTTTTTAAGAATTATTTTAGTCCCATTTTTTATTTTTTTGTTTTAATATTTATTTTTATGTTTTAAATGCATTTGATTTATTATATTTTAAAATTTTTTATTTAATAAAAAAAAGCAAATTTTTTTTAAATATGGCCGGGCCGGGCTTGGACAAAATTCTAGGCCCATATTTCGGGCCGGGCCGGGCCCGGGCCTTGAAAACGGGCCAAAATTTTTTAATAGACCCGGCCCGGCCCGGCCCATGCACACCTCTAGTTTGGGTGTGTTAGTGTTTGTTTGGTTGAAAATATTTTCTTAAAGTAAAATCAATTACAAAAACAAAAAAGAAGTCTTTTAATTTTGGAAAAATGTTACCCTTTCTAATTTGATAAGACATTTTCAGGAAAATTAGAAGCCAACATCGATCTTCCCTTTTTTTTCTTTCCCTTCCCCTTTTCCTTCCCCATACTTGACACTTAATCTTCTACTTGCTATCAGCCAACACCGATTCTCAACACCAGGCACCGGCGTTTATCAAAGCTTTTCTTTCTTCGGCTTTTTCTCCAACAGGTTTGTTACAATCTCATCAATCCAACACACTACCCTTTCTCTTCTTTTTTTTTCTCACTTGCTTTTTTAATCGGTGTTGATTACTAAGTCTTTTGTTAGATTCATTTTCTTTTTTCTTGAACGATCTCTTTGTATCTTGAATTATGATTTGTTAGAATTAATTTCATATTGAATCTCTTTTTGTTGTTCAAATTCCATTGCAAAGGTTGGGAAAAAAAAGGGTACTTCTTCTGTTTTTTAAGTAGTTTTAAATTAGTCTAGTTAAATAGCTTTAGATCAGGTAAATGAGTGATCTTATTAAAAGAAAATGGATTCTGATCATCAGCAGCTCAAAAGTATGGAAATCGAATTTGATAATGAAGGCTAGATTTTTTAGTTAGGGTTTGTTAAGAACAAGTGTTTTTGTTTTAATGCTTTGGTTTTGAATCTTTAGATTTTGAATGGATATTGCTTTGCTGCCGTAACTGGAATTTGTTATTAAGGCTATGGAAATGAATAGGCTCACTTTAAATTTTAATATATATGTAGGAGTTATGATTCGATTGTTTAAAGTAAAGGAAAAGCAGAGAGAACTTGTTGAAAATGCAAACGAGGGAGCTGCTACCAAAAAGCAAAGTCCAGGAGAGTTGCGTTTGCACAAAGGTTGCTTCACATATTTAATGGATTGAGTTGTTTTAATTTCTTTTAGTTCTATGATAAAGATCCATTATTTTTTATGATTTGGTGCTTTTGGTGTGTCATTGCTAATTTTCTTTAGCTTTACTGATCTATTCAATTGTATGTTATTCTAGCACTGAATCTATTAGCTCAAGAGCATCTGGTGTTTGATCCAAGTGTGCTCATGTTAAATCAACTGAAGTTAAATCAAACAACATGCATGCTTTCCCATCTTCTTTGGCAAATAATTATAATTTGTCCTCTATAGAAGTGCACATACATGCAAAAAGTCGAGAAAATGAGAAATATGGTGCTTCATGGAATGTTGGAAGATTGTATAATGATAGCTTACAGGCAGAACATATGAGTAACAACTTTCAAGAACCCAGGTCAAAAGAAGATGATGGCCATTTGAAGGTTTCTACAGTTTTAAATCTTGTTTTTTTTTGAAAATTTTGTTAGTAAAATATCTCCACAGACTCTGCTCAATCTACCTCTCGAAGCTGATTGTTGTTAATGAGAATATCTTGGAGAAGAAGCATGATTTTTACTCTACCAAACAAAATGAGGATTTTTGCTGCTTTGGAGCAGGTAGTCACATTTTCTATTCTTGGGGTGCCACTGTGTCCAGGTTTCTAATAATTATTGTGTTTCATGGTTCATCTCTTGGGAAAGTTATAATGCTTGTAATATGCCATTATAAGCATCCATGGTTATATTTAACTCATCTGATGCAATTTGACATTCCATAATATATGCAATTTATTACTAGTCTATGTTGTTCTATCCATAATAACCATGATATAATGGATGGGTATATTTTTATCCTTAGATTTGTGTCTTGTGTTTACCATCTTGTCCTTTGGTCTGCATGAATTGGATCCAGACTTTGTTTGGTTTGGATATAAGAGGCAAGGATAAGGAGACTCTTGAGCATTTTAGCTAGTGATAATGTACTGTTTTGTATTCAAGCCTAATGTCATGTTAGTTTCTTAAGATAAGCTAATACTAATGGTTGATCAAAGAATTCGAAGAAGCTGTTGAAATGAAAACATTGATGTATGTTTTGAAGCTCCTAATACGCTCACATAGATAATTTAATTTAGAAAACTATAATTTTAAATATATAGATGTCAAGTATAATTTGGCTTCAAAAATTTTCTCAAGGTTGAAGATATTGATACTTTAATGTAGTGTAATATTAGTTATGCACTTAGACAATATTGTTGTTATCATATGGTGCACTACTAATTATGTATTTGGATAATATTATTAATTTCTAGTATTAATTCTGGTTTGGAAGCTGATTTATAATTATTCAATCCTTATTTTTTTTTTATTTTTTTATAACACAAATAGAAATAATTTATTTGACTTTGGCTGTTTTCAATTTATAACGGTTAATATTCTATATGTTAATAATTGAGTATTATTATATATTTAATTTAATTTATTTATAAATAAATCATTGCAATATATGTAAAAATTATTTAAAATATAAATTTATTAATATATATAATAAACTCAATTAAAAAATAAAAAGGACCCTAAATTCTTAAATATATATTTGTTTAATTTAAAACAATTTTTATGAAATATTTTCAAGAAATTTGTCAAAAAACAGAAAATATTTTACACAGATTCATCTAAACACCAGAAAAGTAAATCATTTCCAGAAAAGTAAATCATTTTCCAGAAAATTTTTTCTGAAAAATATTTTACTGGCAAACAAACGGAGCCTAAATTTGTAAACGGAAATATCTCGTGGCATTCTAGCAAATTTTTGTTGTTTTCCAGTTTGGATATTAATATACACCTCATGCCTCCAAATAATTATTTTCCTTTGTTTTTAACTGTTGGGGATCGATCCGATTAAGCAACGAACAAGTAAAAATAGTGGAAGAAATTAAGAAATTGAACACACAAATTTAACGTGAAAAAACCCCTCCAAAGAGTATAAAAAATCATGGGTAAAGATAATTTTACTATAATGACAAAAGAATAAAGAGTACAAAAGATGGAGATAAAAACTAAACCTCGAAACCCAAAAACAAAGAACCCTCAAAACGCAAACATAAAATTCTTCAAAAGTGTTATGAGTTCTAATATTTTGATGGGTGTATTTTTTAAGGTTGTAAAAGAGTCTATTTCTAGGTTAAATTAGTAGGTCAAATAAATTATGTTAATAAATACTAAATATATTATAGTAATAAATACTAAATCTTTTAGAAAAAAATACTTTGTTTAACTTGACTTGCAAGTAATCTCTTATTTTATTTAACAATCTTCACCTTGACACGAATTCTCACAACGCTATCTTTGTCAAAACCCGCCACGGGCCTATTTTGAACTATGCAGGAAATTAACTGAGTCGAATATGTGCTTAGAAATTGGAAGACTTCTAGCGTTTAACTTGTGCACTGCCAAATCAAAACTAACCTGAATTTAATTTTCACGAACACAGTGCCCTAACTTTTCAAAATCTGCATAAAAAAAGAATCTCTTGTCAACGAAACGGTCATACATTTTTCCCTCCTATAACCAACTTACCTCTGCTCCAAACTAGTTGACTTTGACTCCATAACCAATGAGAGACATCCAGCTTCACTAGTCGCTGTAGTACCTTCCAGAATATAAAGACTATCAGTCCTTTTACTTTTTAACAAAACGAGAGCCCTACAATGCGCCTTAATGTCGCTTGACTAGATGTTGATTCTACAACCTTTTGAATCTAAAATACTCAAGGAGATGAGATTCTTTTATAAATCAGGTACATATCTGACATATGAGAGTCTCCTAATCATCTCATCTTGTATTCTAATTATAACAGTACCAATACCGATTACCTTATTGGATGAATAATTTCTCATGCGTACAACTCCACCTTCAACAAAACTATATGTGGAGAACCATTCTCTGTTGGGACACATGTGGAAAGAACATCTTAAATTTAGGATCCACTCGAACGTAATCTCGGAACTATCGCTCGTTGACACTAACAAGAAATCATCTCTTTTATCGGCCAAATTAGCACTTGCTACATCTTCTTTATTATTCTCAGCAACCCTTTTCTTTCACAGTTTATAACAATCTACTTTGATGTAACCTAACTTCATACAATAACGACACATTTTGTCTCACTTATTTGATGCTACCAAAACCAAAGCTTGCCTATCTGTCTTGCTATTTAAACCAAACTCATTGTCGAGTTTGTCGTTACTCAAAAAATGACCCTTTACATCCTCGAATGAGAGTTTGTCTCTGCCATAACTCAGGGTCTCCCTAAAAGACTTGTATGAAGAGGGTAAATAGCACAATAATAGCAAAACTGATCTACACCCGAACTTCAATATTCTTTAAATTATTCAAAAGAATAATAAATTGACTAATGTGATCTCTATCACCCGAACTTGCCACAAATTGAAATTTGTAACACCATCGAACTTCTCAATGTCAAACATTATTGCTGTCATCTTTGAACAAGCTAATCTACAAAAATTTGAACTAGCGCTAATACCACTTGTTGGAGATCGACCCAATTAAGCAATGAACAAGTAAAAAATAACAGAAGAAATTGAAAAATTAAATACACAAATTTAACGTGGAAAAATTCCTCTAAAGAGGATAAAAAAACACGAATAAAGATAATTTTACTATAATGGCAAAAGAACAAAGAATACATAAGATGAAAATAAAAACTAAACCCCGAAACCCAAAAACAAAGAACCCTCAAAATGTAAATATAAAATTCTCCAAAAGTGTTATAAGTTCTAATATTTTAATAGGTGTATTTTTTAAGGTTGTAAAAGAGCCTATTTCTAGGCTAAATTCGTAGGTTAAATAAATTATATTAGTAAATGCTAAATATAATATAGTAATAAATACTAAATCTTCTAGAAAAAAAATATTTTGTTTAACTTGCAAACAGTCTCTTATTTTATTTAACAGGAATTTGAGTTATACAACTCTAACATTAACTTCATTAATTTCTTTGGCGCAAAAAAAAAAAATCTAATTTTTATCTTTTAAAATGAACAAGAATAATCAAATTTGTCCAATGTTGAAATAGAAATTAAATTCAACGCAAAAGATAATACAATAAAAGTCTCATTCAAATCTAAATAAAATCAAATTCTAAATAATAACCTAAACTTTCTAATTGCTTCAATTCCTACTAAATGACCATTGCATATGTAGATGTATTTTTCACCGTCATTTGACATTTGGCAATTCTAGCAACCCTACATTGACACATTGGTGTGAGTTATTGGATCGAATCTATTCACCATGTGAATTAACCTTAAAACAAAGTGTACATTTGATGACTTGTTGCATTACAGAAGAAACAACTCTTATTATTGTTTCCTTTTGGATGTTGTATCCGCAGCTTCCTTAATTTTATTTCTCCTTTTGTTCTTCTTGTTAAGAGAGCACTTTCTATTCTTGTTCTTACTTCAATATTTCCTCCTTTTTTTAACACAATATGAGATGAAGTCATTCGAAAAACGCATTTTAAATTAAATAATATTTTAAAGATTAAATTCTAAGATTAGTGAAATTTTGTTTATATATATATATATATATATTATCATTTATAATTCAAATATTTAACATAAAGTTTTTTATAATGTGAAATAATTTTATATGAGAGCTTAAGTAATTCCAAATAAAAATGTTTCGCAATTGGGTAAATTTTAGATTGAAGTATGAGTGAATGTGCATATTCGACATTTTAATTCATCATTTAAAATTTTAAAAAACCATTTAAATGATTTTCTTGTTTTGGTAAAAATAAAAAAACAATATATATTTTAAGATTTTTCTTAGTTTCTCATATGAATCACAAATAGGTACGTGTATCAATAGTTTTATACAAATCAATTAAAATTAATCAAATAATAACTTTTTTTTTCTAAATTGATATTATCTTTTATATATTTTTGGTACAAAGATGATTCAAATCTAAATTACTTTTTAAGAAAATAAACACTCGATAAATATATCACAATTTGAGTTCAATTTTTTTATATTATAATGTTTTAAACCAATAAAATGAGATAAATTGAAAAAAAATATGAGAAACTAATTTTTTGATATAAAATATGAGAAAATATCAAATATATATATATATATATATGAAAACATACTTAAAACTTACCTACACATAAAAAACTATATTAATACAAAAATAAATAAATAAATAAAAATCAAAGATACAAAAATTTCTACGGAAACTACAAAAATATCACTAAATTTTGGTGAAATTTCTTGTTTTACCATTAAAATATGAAAAGTTACATTTTAGTCTCTAAAGTTATTGACTTATAACGTTTTGGTTACTTATCTGTTAATGACAATTACAGCCTTGACGGGAAAATGAGGTGGCATATTAATTCAATGGTTAATATCCAATTTGATCCCTGAACTATAGCTAAAACATTTAATTTGGATTTTTACAACATTTTTAACAATAATTATGAAAAATATTAAAAATTGTAAAGAAAATATGTTAAAAAATCTAAAAATTTGTTATTTATTATTTGAAATTATAAAAATATTTTTAAAATTATAATTATATAAAAATAAAAAATTATCCTTTTCTTTCTTTTCCTTCTATCGAGATGAGTAGTTCTCATTAGACCTATTCATGGGCAAGGCTATTCATCCAAACCGAAAAACTCACTGAAATTTGAGAGGGTTTAAGCAAAAATTTTAAGTTTAAAAAAAGGGTTTGGGCAAAAAAATAAGTCTGTTTAAAATATGGATCAAGCTCGGATTTGAACATTTAAAGCCTGAACCCTACCAACTTTTAAGTTTGTAATATTTTATATTATATTATTTTATATATATATATATTATGTAATTTGTAAACATAAAAAATTCAATTTATATTACTATAGTGTAAACATTAAAAAATGTTAAAGATAACTAAATATAAAATTTTAATAAATAAAAAAAATAAAATCATTAAATGTTAGATTAAAAATAATATAAATATATATTTTACAACTTTTAAAAAATAATATGAAGTTTAAAATAGGTTTGTGTTAGTTATTTACAAATATAGGAGGATTTGGACAAAATCTTAAACTTATATTTCGAATTAGACCAAAATTAAACAAATATAAAATATATTAATATTATACCTATATTCAACCAAACCCGACCAACAAACATCTCTAATTTTAATACTAAGATAGGGAAGACGTATGATTTTGTTTTGTGTCCAAGTAATAGATATCACTGAAAACTATAATTTACCAAATTATAATTGTGCGAAAATGAAAAAGAAAACCCTGCAAATCAATTTTTATCAATCGAAAATCCACAAAATTGAAAATAAAAACCTTAAAATTTCAACCTAAATTCAATAAGATTTAACATGTGTATCACCCAAACACTAAATCTATATATTAAATTTATAAAATATTAAGAATAAATTATTTTAAAAAAATTAATTCACTCTTAATTATTTCACATGACGAAGTTTAAATGCTACTTGTTAAAATTGTAAAACTCTTATATAAAATTTAATAAACCAGGATTTGCATGCTATGTCAGATCATTAAGAATAAAAACTAGATACGGCAGCATATCTTGTGGTTTTAATTTTCCAAAGTAACATACGAGTATTTTAAAGAAGGTGGATGAGACATATATATATATATATATATATAATTTGGGGACTATAACTTTACTATGCACCTTAACCTTATCATATATTTTGCCCATGCTTTTATTTAATAACTGAAGTTGATTATTTTTTATTTAATTAATATTTTATGATACTAAATAATAACATATAATTCTTTTTATTATGTATGTGATATCTATATTATCCAACAATATAGTATATTTAAAATATCAATATAGCTTTATAAAAAGAAGTTTATAAATCACACATTTTGTATGTTAAAAAATATTAATATTAACCGATTGAGTCTTAGTTTGATTGGCATTAACATTGTTCCCTGTGCAGGAGGACATGAGTTCGAGTGTGTGAAGTATATTATCCTCCTATTTTAGGGTTGGGAGAGACTATAAATAATTTTAGGTATTGTAAAAAAATAACATATATGATAAGAACATATACTAAAATTAATGTTAAAAAAATATTAATATTAAAAATAAAATAAAATAACCTTATTAATTTGTTATTAACATTTTATTTATACCTAACAATAAAAGTTGATTAGAAAATTTAAGTTATGAAGAGCCTGCCACGTAGAGGTGTGCATGGGCCGGGTTACCCGGCCCGGCCCGAAGGCCCGCTCGAAATGTGGGATGGTTTGGGCAAAAATATAGGTCCGGAAAATGGGCTTGGACAAAAAAATAAAGCCCGTTTAAAAAATGGGCCGGACCTCGGGTAAGATATTTTTAGCCCGAGCCCGGCCCGACCCGGCCCGAATTCACTAAAGGACAAAAGAAATCTGCATATTTTTTTTTTATTTTTGAATGTTATTTTCTTGTTGTTTTCTCCATATTTTGCTACCATTTTATTATTATGTTGCTATTATTTTGTTGTTATTGTTTGGATATTGTATAAAATTTATTTTATTGTTAATTTTCTTATTATTTTAAAGATATTTGTTAATTTTTTTATTATTTTAGAAGCAATTGCTTGTTAAGTTGCATTTATCTTAGTGTTATTTAAGTCTACATATTTTTCAAAATTTATTTTCAATTTGTTGGGAAATATTTATTTTGATACTTTTAGTATTTTTGATGTATTATATATATTTAAAAATAATAATAATATAATATAAAAAATTAATACGGGCGGGCCGGGCTCGGGTTTTAGTATTTTTATTCGGGTCGGGCTTGGGCAAAATTTTAGGCCTTTTTTTTGGGCCCGACCTAGCCCAAGCCCAATAAATGAGCATGATTTTTTAGTTGAGCCCGACCCGAACCCGGCCCAGCCCATGAACACCTCTACTGCCACGTAGTCTTATAGTAATTTTGGATATTAACTTGAGTTCAACTAGTCCCTCTAATGTAATTAAATTTAAGGTTTAATATTTATATTTTAATTTGATAAAATTTATAAAATTTATTCAATTTAAAAAAAAAGTTATATTTGTATTGTTTTAATGTTTAAAATAATAAAGTATATAAATTTGTATACATTAATAATTTATTTTTCTTAAATTTTAACAATTTTTTTTATATTTGTGTATGTTTATATTATCTTTCATAATGTGACATATTTACTTAATAATTGTAAGGGCCCAATTTTACCCGGCCCGTTTAAATAAAAACCCCAAAAAATAAGCAGTACACTTACAAAAAATTTTAACCCAATTATAAACCCATTAACTTAAACTACTAACCCATTTTGGGCCCGTTAGCCCAAGACCTAAACTCATGTTTAGAAAAATGAAAACCCTAGGCCACCCTCGCGCCGTACCCCCTCCTACGTGCGCCCTTGGCATGCACGACGCCCAAGGGCCGACTTTGCCTTCCACCTTACACCAAAATGGCATGCTTTCACCGCCGTTGACCCCCTAGGCCTGCAAAAGAGAGCAAAGCAACAGAAGCAAAAGGAAATAGCAACAAACAGTAGAAAAATTCTTGGTATTCGGCTATAAGAAGCCTCAAACGAAAATATGTAAGGTTACGAAAAAAACGAATATCAATCAAAAAAGAATAGACGATTTTCTAAGGTGATTTTTGCGTTTCAGTTTTCAATTTCTTTTACTTTATCTTGTTTTCCTTTTCCTTTTTTTCTTCTTCTTTTCATTTTTATATACGAAATAATAAAATAATAAAAAATAATAATAAAACTCACCTGATTCACTGTTCGGAGGGGGGCTTCGGTATTATCCCACCGATTTGGAGGCCGCTGAACCTCTAAGGTTCGGCCGATGGCCGTGAAAAGGAGCAAGGAACCGAAAGGGTCCGTCCCTTTTCTCTTCCGTTGCGGTGGGCCATGAAAGCCCCGTCTATGGAGTCGTTTCACCCAACACCGGTCACCGTTCGTGGCATGGACACAGAGGACCGCCGAGGAATCCTTGGTCGGCCATGGAGGAGGCTAAGAGGAAAAAGAGAGGGAGCAGAGGAATGCTCTCTGTTTTTTTTTTTTTTTGCTTTTTTAAAATGCTAGGGTTAAAAAAATGAAACAAAATAAAAAATGGGCCTTTTATTCAGTGATGAAACGGCGCCGTTTGGACGGGGGTTGTAGGTGCCGAAACGGCACCATTTTGGTGCACCCACGCGCAACTCGACCCGCTCCAGGGGGTCCGCGTGTTTCCTTTAAATGGGAAACTTCCCGCCTTAGTCCCTCCGCCTTTCTGTCCATTTAATTAAATCCCATATTGCTTTGTTTCCTTTTCAAATTTCCCCCTTTGATTTCATTTCATTTCTATTTTGGTCCTTGGCCCAAATAGACGAAGCACTGCGTATAGAGGGTTGAGAATATTTTCCCAATTAGCCCCTCGTTCTTTATGTGCGTTTCACTTCGGTCCCTAGAGGCCTATATTTTATTTTATAATTTGCATCTTAAATTTAATTAAATTTCAACTTAGTCCTAATTTATTTATTCGTACATCTATTTATTGGTTTATAATATACCTATTGTCTATTTATTCATCAATGAACATTACTAGTTTATGTCATTGAAATCATTTCATAACTCCTTTATTTATTTTCAATTTTCATTTGCCTTTGTATTATTATTTTATTATATATTATCGTTTTATTATTTATTTATTCATCATTTATTCATTTTTGTTACTTCCTTTCATAAATTACCCATTTCATTCATATCTTCATTATCATAAGTGTTGAATTATTTATTTTATTAACGATATTATGATTATATTATTAAACTAATTTAGTTAATGTCTAATGTTTATTTGTTTGTTCATGTATTTATCGCTTCATTTCTCTTTTTACATTATTTCATCATAAACTGCCTATTCCTTTTAAATTTGCTTCATATATTCTAAGTTGTGCTCATATAATTTACTGCAAATTGTTTTATTATATAAAATTGTTCATGACTATTTACTTAAAATTATTTTACGTATACAATGTTTCTTTTTAAATCTGTCTTGACATATTATTTATTTTGAAACTATTTATATACTTTAAATTTTATGTATTATTTATTTTGAATTATTTATGCACATATGTCTTTCTATTTAAAATGTTCTTATATGTTATTTGTTTCAAATTTCTCTTTTCATATTATTTATTCTGATTATTTTTATACGTTATTTACATCAAACCATTTTATATATTATCTATTTTATGTTTTTATATGTTATTTTATTATACTATTTTATATATGTGAATAATTTCAAATTTTTTCATTATTTATTACAAACCTTCATCATTATTTACCTTAGGATTTCATATATATATATATATATATATATATTACTTATATTAAATTATTTTATACACTTTTTATATATTATATATACTTTTTTTTAAAATTGGTTGTCCATATAATATTTATTTTAGACATTCTATGTTTCCTTCTAAACTGTTATATATACTATTTGTTTTAAGTTGAATTTTTAAATTATTTTGTGTATTAATTATTTTAGAGTGTATTATACTATTCCCTTTGAATTTTTTTTATAATATCTACTTTTTTTAATTTTTTTTATGCATTACTTATTTAAAATTGTTTCGTTATTCATTTTAAATGGCTTTATGTTATTTCATTCTTTTGATTATTATTGATGGTATCTGAGTAATATGTGTTATGTGGTTTTTGTTATTGAGTATTGTAATTCGTTCATTCATATTTACATATTTTTGCCATTTGTTTGTATAATATGGTATTCGTATTGTATTATTCCATGCTCTATGTTATACCTTTGTTTTACCTAGTTAAAATTAAAGATGAATTTGCGCTCGGGAACTCATGATATTGTGTCCTAACTTACGGGATGTGATACTCCGATGTCTCGAGACGAAGGAATCTCTAACGATCGTTTTGAACTAATTCAAGTTTTTTAAAATCAACGTTAATAAAAAGGGTCATATTTCAAATTCATTCTCGATTTTCAATTTTTGACATAAAGACACTAACTAATCAATTCGGTACTAATTTTTGGGCGTGTCGAGGGTGCTAATCTTTCTTCGCACGTAACCGACTCCCGAACTTGTTCTCTTGAATTTCGTAGACTAAAATACCGTTTTAGTAAACTAAAATTGTTTTATTAAAACAAAGGTGATCCGATCACACCTGACAAAGATTGGTGGCGTCTCCCGTTTTAATTCTCACTTTCAAACAAAGTCGATCCCCGTTTTCAAAAAAATGGTTTCGACAATAATTATATTATCATATATTAAATAAATATTATATTTAAAATTTTAATATAATTTGTCGATCGAGTTTTAATTCAGTTGATATCGACTCAATGCAGGGGGATGTGGATTCAAGTGTGCCAAAACATATTTCTCTTCCTATTTAAAAGTTGGAAGAGATTATAGATAATCTTAGGCCATTGTATCAAAAAAAAAAAAATTAACATAAATTCCTAAACCATGAAGAGAGGCATATTTCAGGTATTGTCGTTAAAAGTAGGCGGGGGCCTTATGTCATAAGGCAATTAACCTCTAATAGAATAAGTAGTGCTATACCTAATTATATCCTTAAAGTCTAAGCATTTTCTCATTCCAATCTTGTGATGCCCTTGTCACGAACTCTTCTATCATGATTGATCTAAACTGTCAATCCAACTTATTAAAGCATTTGGCATTAAACACACGATATGGAATTGAGTAGTCAAGGGTCACTTTGATACTATATTTAAATTGTCTATACAACTTTTAAAATACTCGACATAAAATCGAGTAGTCAAAGGTCACTTAGATATGAGGCCATTATCCTTTTTCTAAATGACATGTGTAATAGGATATGCAACTACTTAAATGGTTTGAGACTTGCCACTTGGTAAACTAAGATGATTGTAGTTTTAGTCTTTGATAATAGTTAATTATTCGATTTAAGTTTTTAACTGTAACAGCCTGTTTTCAGTGAAATCGGAATAGTGGTTTCGGGACCACAAATTCGATTTCGTAAGAAAAAATATTTTAATATTATTGCATGGTCTGCATTATGATAGGAATGTCGTATAAAAATTTCGTTAAGAAAATTTTACTGATTACATGTCTAATTTGAAAAAAGGACCAAATTGCATGAAATGCAAAAGTTGAGTTATAGTAGCTATAAGTATCAAATAGCTATGGAATTTAAAATTGGAGGCCCTTATATGGCAAACAGACCATTAAGATTAGTTAGTAGATAAGTATGCTTAGTCATCCATGGAAAATTAAATAAAAAAAAGGACTAAATTGGAAAGTAAAAATAATAAAAGATGATAAATGATTAAATAAAGAAATATCATCTCTTTCATCATCTTTCCCAAATATTTTTACATGGAAACCCTAGTTAGAAGATCTTGAAGGTAGCAAGCTTATTTGGCTCAATTAGGTGAGTATTCAAGTCCCATTTTTAGTAATTTTTATGTTTCCGAGATTGTAATAACTTAATCTAGCTATCTCAGAGATTAATTTGTAAAGTTATCAAAGTACTAGGGTTTTTCCATGGATGAGTATGCATGAATTATGAAGTTTTATGGTAGAAAATGAAAAGTTGTTGATAGATAAACAACTTTTATAAAGTGAATTTTGATGAAATTGTGATTCGGGGACTAAATTGTAAAGATGCAAAATTTATTGAAAAATTCTGAATTTTATGAAAAACAAGGAATGTTATTGTGACATATAAAATTCGGCCAGGCTTGGAATAAGGATTAAATTGTATGAATTTTATTTTTTGAGCCTAGGGAGAAAACCAAAATTAAATAAAAATATAGGGGCAAAATGGTAATTTTGCTAAGATGTGAATTGAATTGAATTGAATTGAATTGAATATGAATTGTATTAAATTGAGCTAAATTTACTCGTATAGATCTAGATAGACCAAATATGGAGCTAGATTGAGGTAAAGAAAAAGTAACGGATTAGTAGCATACAAGTTCCCGAACATTATCGAGGTAAGTTCGTGTAACTAAATTATGTACATTTACATGCTTGAATTGAATGTTGTGTATGTGATTGTATTGTTGCTATGAATATGAAAATTAATATTATATCCGACAATGCCTAACAAACATCAAGTCCCGATTGAATAAATGAAATTCGATGGATACAAGATTTCCTGTATTGGTTGTAATCCTGCATATGTTGCGGACACATTACATATCAAAAGAGCATCCCGTTATTAGCCCTCTTGAGCTTCCCGTTATATGGTTCTTGCGAGCTTTCTGTTAATAGCTCTTCGGACCATCCCGATCGGTTATGATCTTACCCGTGTTGTGGACACGCCGCAACTCTTATGAGCGTTCCGTTATATGGCTCTTCGTGAGCTTCCCGATTAAGGCTCTTTGTGAGCTTCCTGATTAATGACTCTCTAGAGCTTCCCGACATGAATCGCTTGAACTTCTCGATACATGGCTATTCGGAGCTTATTGATTAATGGCTCTTCGGAACTAATTGTTATTGGCTTGCATGAGCTTCCCGATTATGACTCTTATGAGCTTCCTGTTATATAGCCCGGATAAGCTTCCCGTTATATGGCTCACATGAGCTTCCTGTTATATGGCTCGAGAGAGGGCTTCCCGATTGTGTGTTTTAATGAGCACTCCTGAATATGAATTGACGGATTACAGATTTATACATTTCATGTGTATCACTGTGTATCCATTGATATTTCAAATGGTTTAACGGACAAATTTTTTATATAAGTTAAGGTGAATTTTAAATGAAATATTACCTGTATACACTTGAAATCACATGGAAATTTGATATTAGATGAGCTCATCCCTGATTCTTGATATTCACATGAAATACATAACTAACATGTTAATGAAGTTGTGTGTTTAGGCTATTAGCCAAATTGCTTGGATGCATTTTGTATGCTTACCTTAAATGTAAATGAATGGTAAGTTTATTTCCTGTTATACGAACTTACTAAGCATTAAATGCTTACTCTGTTTTATTTCCTTTGTTTTATAGTAACTCGGAAGCTCATTAAGGTTAGAAGCTGGTCAGAGACACATCATACTATCTATCGGCTCATTTCGATATAAATAGTAAATTAATTTTTGATTATAATTGCATGTATAGGTTTAAATAGCCAATGTTGGCATATAAATGTTTTAGTTGTAATTAGCCATTGGTATGGCTTGTGATGAATGTGTTTTGATATTTATATATATATATATGAGATAATGTCATGTTTGATATGAATGTTAAGTATGGACAATTGATAGTAAATTTCATAAGTTGTCTAAATGTATTTTTGGTCAAATAGGTAAGTTTGGATGTATGGATTTATGAAGTAATATGTCATGCATAAGACTTGATTTTTGGCTTGGTTTAAATGTCTTGGATTGGCTTGTGTATGTGGTAAAGTGTTTATGTAGATGGAAGATTAATTGGGTGAGAAAAGAAAATGGCCTATTTTCATCTACACGGGCAGAGACACGGACGTGTGTCTCAGCCATGTGTGGCACATGGTCTAGCACATGGGCGTGTGGCTTGGCCGTGTGACCCTTACACCTACACACGACCTAACACATGGGCGTGTGACTTGGCCGTATGACCCAAGTTAGAGAGTTACACAGGTACAAACACGGGCTAGGACACGACCATATGCCCCATTTCGAATGCCCACACGGCATGAGACATGGGCGTGTCTCTTGGCCGTGTGAGCCACATGGCTTGACCACACGGGCGTGTGTATCCTGTACCTAGGAAAATTTTGATATTTTGCGAAAAATTCTCTGAGTACCTAGTTTAATCCCGACTTGTTTCTAATGTTTGTTTTAGGCCTCGAGGGCTTATATAATAGACTTTATGAATAATATCTGACATGGATGTTAAATAATTTAAAATGTCTGTTTTTGATCTGTTTATTCTGATAATGCTTCGTAACCCTATTTCGGTGATGGATACAGGTTAAGAGTGTTACATTAACTATTGATTAATAGTAAAATTATATTTTCGTCCTTGTAAAAAAAGTTAAAAAAAATTCAATTTAGGTTTTCTTAACAAAATTTTTTAACCCCTCCAAATAATTTTTGATTCCATCCCTGGATATTTTAATAGAATATAAAATTTCACCTTGATTTAACTTGTATATAAGAATTTTAAAAACTCTTAAAATAGGTCTAATTTAATTATTTTAGGATATAAATATAATTTTAATTTGATAACACTTATTTAGTGATTAGAATAATCCTAAACAAAAGCAATTTGATTGGTTCGTATCAACCACGCGCGTTCTGATTCGCCTTGGGTTTGTCATTTAAAAAAAGGTATATACGATAATATTTTGTACGCCATTAATCACTTCATTCGGTTCTTCTTTTTGTTTCTTTCATAAACCAAATCTCTGTTTCGATCTTCAAAGTCCCCCCAATCCATAGTGAAAATCAATTAAACAATTTGATCCAAGTAGTCTTTCTTGGGTTGAATTTTATTGCTATTATAGAAATTTCAAAAAAAAAAAAAAAAAAAAAAAAAAAACCTCAATGGCTCAAGCTATTGAAGAATGGTATAAGCAGATGCCCGTCATCACCCGTTCTTATCTCACAGCTGCTGTAGCTATCACTATTGGCTGTTCTCTCGAAGTATGCCTCTCTTTTTTTATTTATTTATTATATGTGTTTTTATTTTCTCTTTTTGGATTTTCTTTTTCAATCTGGGCAATGGGATTGCGATTTTGCCCTTTCAATTTTCTATGATTTAGGCATGCTTTTTCAAGTTTTTATGCTAATGGGTATAATTATTTTAGACTGATTTGATCTGCGTTTATCCCAATGTCGTGAATTTAGTGATTCCCATTGGATTTGATCCATGGGTTTCTATTCATGTTTTAAAGTTGGAAATTTGGGCAGGCAAAGTTGGCGATGTATGATTGATTTTCACGTCTTGATTTTGAGAAGAATATAGAACATGTTTGCATTGTTGTGCTAATCTGATTTAGTTTTCTTTTGCAGATAATATCACCTTATCATCTGTACTTGAACCCTAAACTTGTGGTTAAGCATTATCAATTCTGGCGCCTAATTACTAACTTCCTGTACTTCCGCAAGATGGGTAAATTTCATGTCCTTTTTATGTCTGAATGTCATGAAATCTCGGGTTTGTAATTTCTTTTGCCATGGAACGATGTTATGTAATTTGTCGTGGATGTTTTTGCTTAAATATGTAAAAGTTTCCTGTTGTTTTAAAAGCTTGAATAAGTGTAGATAAAAGTAAAAAGGAGTATGCTTTAAAGACAACAATAACTTCAAATCAGCCTTCCTTTTATATGCTTTCTTCCGAGTTTAAACCATCAATGACATTAAAGATATTTAAAGTTGGCATTGCTTATCCAGGCATATCTGTATGATTAGGATTGAAGCTAGTACACTCAAATTGTCGAGCACCTTTAACATGGTATCCGTTTATATGCCAGATTTGGATTTCATGTTTCACATGTTCTTTCTCGCCCGATACTGCAAGCTTCTTGAAGAGAACACATTCAGGGGAAGGACTGCAGATTTTTTTTACATGCTTTTGTTTGGAGCTTCTGTCTTAACTGGCATTGTGCTTATAGGAGGAATGATACCTTATCTGTCAGCATCATTTGCCAGAATCATATTTCTAAGCAATTCATTGACATTCATGATGGTAAGCCGATCTGCCTTTGTTTACGTGCAAAATTTGTTTTATTTTGTAGTTTATGATCTCTGTTAATAGCCATTTGGAAACCATCTTATTTACTACAACTTGTAGGTTTATGTATGGAGCAAACAGAATCCTTTTATACATATGAGTTTTCTGGGTCTTTTTACCTTCACAGCAGCGTACTTGCCCTGGGTGAGTGCTTCAATTCACTCCATGCTTTTTTTATGATTATTATTGCTCTTGATTATGCATCTTCTATTTCGATTTAAAGGTTTTCAAAAAAAGAAAAGTGGTTATTGGTGGAATTTTCCATTTGGAGAAAGTTCAGCCTTCTTTTTGCATTTTTTTTTTATCATACTTCATCTAGTTGTTGAGTATAATTACTTCTTTTCCTTGTATGTCTTTTAGGTGCTTTTGGGATTCTCTGTTCTTGTTGGTGCTAGTGCTTGGGTGGATCTGCTGGTGTGTTCCTATTTCCAGAGCCTGCTTTAATGTTGGGATTAGTATTGTTTGTATGAATTCTCTGCATATATCTGAAATCCATTGTACGTTCACTGAAGTGACTACAGTGCACAAGCTATACTAGTATAATTAAGCTTTTCATAATAGCCATATATCGTCACTGCTGGATCGGTCTTGTTGTGACTAGTGTGGAAAAGGAAAGTGTTAGGATTTGGGGGGAGTAAGTTACTTGGTATCATCCGCTGGGTGATAACCGAGAGACTCCCTTATAATTATGCAATGGTCCTATAGACCGCCCCCGGTTCTTGTCCCATGCTTCAGATTCTCAATTTGGCCATGTTTAATTTTTGAATGCCATCGCCTTGTTAAACTAAATATTTTTGTTAATCCAGGGAATGATAGCTGGTCATGCATACTATTTTCTTGAAGATGTATATCCCCAAATGACTGGTCGCAGACCCCTAAAGACTCCATCTCTCATCAAAGCGCTGTTTGCAGATGAGGATGTAGTGGTAGCACGGCCAGAAAATGTGAGATTTGCTCCACCACCTGCAGAGGAACTTCACAGGGATTAATCTGCCGTATGGAAATTAGACCAACGAAGTGTACCTTGGTGGGGTTGATCTCTGCTTGGACACGACAATTGCCTAAAAAAGTGTAGTTTGCCCCTTCGTAAAAGCGTTCAAGCTTACATTGCTAATCATGAAAACAATATATCTTGATTCGCATTAGAGGTTAGCTATGTATATATGACCTACTACAGTTATGCTGATTTGGAGATTTGAGTTTTGTAATTTTATACCTACACTGTGTGCATTTGGTTGGTATATGATTCCCTTTGTGCATCTGCTATGACCCAAGCAGCATTTACTCACAAATTTAATGTTTTACTCCTTTTCGTGGCGGAACTGTGATCTTATGTCTTAGTGGGTTTGGTTTAGTTTATTGGTGACCTCTGTTACATGAACCAAAATGAACCCTGAACTTGTGCAAATTATAGGGGAAAAAACGCCTACCACAAAGCTGACATAGTGGCAACCAGTTGATTGATGTCCCATGTTATTGGAAGACGGTTAACATGATTTTAGGCATGTTTGAAGGGAATATTAAGAGTCCCAATGATAAAATGTGATTTAGGGTTAATTTAAAAGTTTTAGCTACTTGGTCGTCGCTTTTGTTGTACCCACACTATGAAAAACAATTGAAAGCAGGGCAACAGTAGCACTAATCAACCCAATAAGCACTTCAATTAGTACATTGGAGATTATCTTAAAACCAATTTAGGGTAAAATAATGTTTTACAAGCAGAGAACGTCCTTAATGAGCTCTTACGTGTGGGGTTTTTAAATAGGAAAATATTTGATTTGATTTTAATCTGAATGCAAACAAAAGTCACTATCGGTTTCTATCTAATCGGAAAGGATCTCTAAATTCATGCATACTACACTGTCAAGATTATTAATTTGCCTAAGATATAGGTTGTGAACAAAGAGACTGCTGTTTGACTTGCATACAAGAGTAGCTTCAAGTGCAATAAGTCGTATAGTTTTGAAGCTAAGCGCAAGGTTTGGTCAAAAATGAAAAACTTACAATAAATCACCTAATAAGGAAGCTGGTGAAACAAATGAGATTTAACAGATCCACCCTATAGAAATCCAAAATACTAAAGGCTTATTAAGTCCTACAACAACAAACAAAGACTTTTCTAGTGCATACACTAGGCTTTATAGTGCCAAGTTAACAAACCAAGAAATTAGCAGGGACTTAGAATGAACATTAAACTTATGCCATTTTAGAATGTTACTGGAAATTAAGGAAAATACTTCATGGACAGGAGCCTCCTCTTTTGATTCAGAGTTACTTTACTGTGACTAAACAAATATAGCTATTTTGAGGTAATGGACAACAGGATCCGTGGCGCAATGGTAGCGCGTCTGACTCCAGATCAGAAGGTTGCGTGTTCGATTCACGTCGGGTTCAATTTCCCATTACTAAGATATCCTTACTTTTTTCCTTACTTTTTTGTACTGAAATGAGAAACGAAGACTGCAAGAGAATTGCTTGTTGAAATAGTGAAAAACATCCTGCTGTTGAACCAAATGTCCTGGAATCATTTCCATCAAACACCAGGAACAATTGACTTGCATATAGATATATATAGATATATATATCTATATCTATATCAAACAGATGGTGAGCAGTTGAACACTGCCGTACAAGAGTTTGGAACTTAAAGCACCTAACAAGGAAGCAGGTGGATCAATTGACTCTTCCAACAGATCCACCCACCAAAAATGAAATCAAAATACTAAATGCCTTGTAAAGTCCTACAACAACAAACAGTGTCCCGGGACAATACTCTTTTTCTAAAAACTATGTTTGACTGCATCTGCTTATATATCCTACCACCTTCCATTTCCTGGCATGACACATACACTAGGCTATATGGTGTGAAGTTAAAAACCAATAAATTAGCAGAGACTTAGAATGCACATTAAACTTACGCAATATTAAAATTTTACTGGAAATTAACGAAAATACCTCATGGAGCTTCTTGCTTTTGATTCACAGATGCTACAAAAATGCTATATCAAAATAAATGAACCGCTCTTAGAGCAACAGGATCCGTGGCGCAATGGTAGCGCGTCTGACTCCAGATCAGAAGGTTGCGTGTTCGATTCACGTCGGGTTCAAACCTTTTGTATTGGAATGAAAGATGAAAATTGCACTTCTCTCATTAATTCGTTTGTTGAATTAGTAAAATACTTAACTTCTCTGAAACTTATTCGATGAAATGTTGTGGAAGAATCATTTCCTTTAAACACCAGGTTTAGTTTATTGGATAAACTATCATGGAACCAAGGTTAATTGTAAACAATATAAAATCTTGATTGTGTGTAGTACCTATGAAACTTTAGTCTCATGCAGGCATTAGTTACTTTATTGCATGTATGTTCCTAAAGTGAAGCGGTAGTAATGTCATATTCCTTTGCTTGTGAGTAGAATCGTGGTGCATTCTCACAATTATCTTGTCTTGCTTAATTGTTTCTGTCGCTTTTATTGCAAGATGGAGCAGGCCTTTTACAAGCAACCACTAAGCTCCTTTGGCTCCACATCCGGTTTTCCTTTCTTCCCCATCTACAGCTCTATATGCTCACACACCATAGGAACTCGTCAACTTTGCTCTCTTTCTCCATATGCAATGGTAGAACCTACTGCTGTAGTCGCAGCCACTAACCAACCGTCGATGTGCATATGTCATCAAGTATATAAGCTGTTAAGGAAAATACCTCATGGAGCCTCTTCCTTTTGATTCAGAGCTACTAATGATTTACTACTATGAAACCAACCAAAAGAATCTATTTTTAAAAGAGTAAACAACAGGATCCGTGGCGCAATGGTAGCGCGTCTGACTCCAGATCAGAAGGTTGCGTGTTCGATTCACGTCGGGTTCAAATCCCCGTTAGACTATGATCCCGCTTTTTGTTTTCTGCTGTCAAAAGGGAATGAAGCCGAATTTGGGTTTTCTTTATCGATTTTGATTGATGGGTTGTGTAACGGAGTGAATTTGAAGGAAGCTAGGGAGTTATTGTATGAGGAATGGAGATTTGGAGGTGGACTCTCACTGTTGCCTTGCTTCGCTGTATTGCTAGTGGGGAATTCTGTAATGAGAGTATGGAATTGAAATCGGTTTGTGAGGAGACTTTGCTAGCATCTTTAAACGTTGAGGAGGCAAATGAACTCGTCCACAATTGTCGAGGAGAAGTTCCCAGGTGTAAGCAAGGGATGTCCATACTACTACTTCAAAGCAAATAAACGGAAGGTATGGTCCACTTGGATGGGGAGTGTCTCGTATATCACCTGCAACTTTATGGAAAAAGTGTTGTATTATTAGAAATATTAATTATGCAAGTTGTGCCTGCAGGGGATTGAACCAACAACCAAAGCTTAAATGTCTCATTTTGCAGATCATATTTACATCAATCAAGGCATTCCTTAAGGGAGATACAACTCTCGAGTGGGATAATACCTACAGTTGTTTTTTTGGCATTGAAATGAAAATGAACAGTGTAGTTTTCTCAGCTACACCCTGAATTATTTTCATTTTGTTTGTTGAATTACTGAATAATATCTCTTCTCTGAAACACTAAAATGCTGTTTCAGTGGAACTTTAGCGTCGTGGAATCATCACTTTAAATAGCTTGATTAGTTTATTGGCTTCTTGTATCATGGAACCAAGGTAAACAGAGGAAAAAAATAAGTCTTGATTCTCTGTGTTACCTATATTAGTGTCATAAAGCAAGTTATGCTTTTATTACATGTATTTTTGTGAATTAGTGGAATTAGTACACCGACTTGTTCCTTAAGAGTAGCAGTAATGTCGTATCCTCTTGCAGATTGTGGTGCATTCTGACAATTATCTTGGATCAGCTTCGAGATTTTTTTTCTTCAAAAGTTGAAAGAGTGTTTATCCTGATCTTCATATCCTCTAATGGAAGCTTTTTTTTTCATGTTTGAATCAAAACTTGGCATAACTCAAATCACCCCCATTAAAATTGTTGGCCAAGACATTATAGAAATCAACATAATTTCTTCAACGGAGCTTAAACACCAATGACAACTTTACAAGTTATACTTTCAAGTTACACTAATAGGATGCTTTGCCAAACCCTGTATTCGTAAATTGTTTCTGTTGCTGTTGTTACAAGATAGTGCAGGCCATTTACAGGTAACCGATAAGCTCCTTTGGCTCAACATCTGGTTTGTATCCTATGCAACCATTCTTTTCTTCCCATCTACAGCTCTATAAGCTCACACACTGAAGGAACTCATCGATTGTCCTAGTGTTGCACTCGGAATTCAACCTATTGCTTTCTAGTCATCGACCCTGGTCTCTTTCTCATGTGTTGTGCTCCATATGCAAAGGTAGAACCTACTGTTGTGGCAGCCACTAACCAACTGTCGATATGTCATGAAGTATATCAGCTTTTGTGACATCATATATTTAAGTATGATCCAATTAGCTAAGGGGCAGTTTGTTTACCTTAAGTATGTGATGCATGATTGAGTTTCTAGTGTTCCAAACTCAGGTTGAAGGAGAGCTGAAGCAACTAATATCAGCTGGAAAACTGTGTTAACCTGCAAAATTTTGAAATCTTTTCAGATATGGAAGCATTAATGGTCTTCACATGCTGCAGCATTTGGGGTTTTCTGCATTCCGTAGATGGCTTTCACCCGTGTCTTGCCACTTGTTCTCACTGTCTTTTACAGTGTTAAAATACTAAAGAATTGCAGAATCCATTGCTAACTCCAATCCATATTCCCCTCAATTGGGAAATGAAAATATGATACTTACTTTGCTTATAAGGAGAGGCTCCACCTTCTGTGGACTAGTCCCATCAAGATTAAAGAAATCTAGCCAACTTTTCCACTGAAAAAAAAAAAGAAAAAAAGACCCAAGATTTAGATCAATGATTCCCAAAGTTTGCCAAGCCATTAAAGAATTGGAACAAAAACATGTGCTACTAAAGTTCAAGTTAAACCCTTCACCTGCCAACCCAAGCTACTGGCTCTTTGGTACACAGCACCACTAACAAGGGCAACATCTCGAAAGACAACAAGCCCGACAAGTCCAGCTTTACATCACAGAAAACTAATAAGATCAGCATCACCAAACATTTGCAGATAATAGATACCTCATGTGTGTAAAATTTAAATATCAAATAACATACACAGATAACTACTGCTCTAAACATCCACAATTCCCTGTATTAAAAGTAGGTGAAGCAGAAATCAAGATGAAGGATTCTGTGGCAATTACTAGCAAAAACTGCTGCTGATATAATCTATAACAAGTACAAACCTTAAACATTTAGTCTGGTTATGATAATTTCAGCATTAGACTGAGTAAAAATCATGTATTTCCAAGATGGAAAGCTTGTTTATGAATTGTATGTGTAAGCTAGGCATATTGATTAAAAAATTAATACCAATAACCAGAGAATCGAAGAAGATCTAAACGCATACAGATTAAACTTACTGTGCAAAAGATGGTTATGTACCATTGACAAAGCAACACATCCAATAAGAACCTATACCAAGAAGATGAAAAGTAAACAACTTGTCAAATGAAGCTCATAAGCGAAGTCACAAAAGCATACAAAGAAGTAAAGTGGCATTAATCATTTACCTTATCAGCAAGAGGATCAAGATAAGAACCCACCACAGAATTAATCCTCATCTTTCTAGCTATATAACCATCCAACTAGAAAAAATCAATAGAAATGATAAAAAACTTAAATTCTCAAGATTTATACAAAAAAAAAATTACTTGGTTTCAATTAACATATGAAAATGTCAAGAGAATCCTTACCCAATCAGTTGCACCAGAGATAGCCAATCCCACAAATGCAAGACCATACATTTCATTTACAATCATCCTACAATTAACCCATTGAATTAATAACTGCAACAATCAATTAACAAAAACAAATTTGAATTAATAACTTACCATCCAAGCAAAGGACCAGAAACCAATCGACTCATTGAAATGAAATTAGGCAAATTCACGAAACTCTCAAGCACAGCTTCCCTCTCCTTATTACTTTGCTTCTGGGTTTCCACCCGATCCAAGGCTGTCGGGTTCGATAGGACAGACCCAAATCGTAGCTTGACTGGGAATTTAGCTCCGCCGCCTCTGATCAAGTCAAGATTCAACGCTTGGACTTTTCTTAAAACGGTGACGTTGCCCCAGAAGGGAGTGGCGGATTGGGAGAGCTTCCAGGGAGGAGAAGCGAGGAAGAGAGGGCCATTGAAAGGAGCGATCCATTTAGAAAGAGACGGAGAAAAGGGGGAGACTCGGGTGTGAAAGAGAGGGGAGGATAGAGGTGGAATTACATAAGTGGTTGTTGTGGCAGTTGAATTCGTAGATGCTGCGGTCAAAAAAGTTCGAGCTTTCTTAGGGTTTTTGGTGATTAGGGTTTGCAGAGATCTGTAAATCCCCATTGATAAAGCATCGCTTTTTTTTTTGAATTCTAGGACAAGACTGAGAAAGGGGTGCGTCTTTGGAAAATTATGAATGTGTGTTTGTCTTCATTTTTCCTTCATAGGTTTTGCAAGGGTTTAACAAATATTTTTTGACAAATTTAAGTTTAGTCACTTAAGTTTGTTTCAAATTACATTTTAGTTATTAAACTTTTAAAAATTATTATATAGTGATTAACATTATCGATTTGTTATATTATTGTTATTTAGTTACTATCATAAAAAAAAAAAAATTAGTTTATCTTTTGAGTAATTTAAATATTTTATGTTCTTTTGACTTTATTCTTTTTAATTTCTTTTTTTCCCTATATTACTGTTTATATTTTAAATTGGTTTGTAAGTTTCAAAATATTCTAATGGAGTCCTCAAAATATTAACATTATACTAATAAAATCCTTCTATCAATCTAACAATCAATTTAAGTATTAAATATCCATTTAGATTTGATGTAAGGTATATATATAAGTAAAGATGACAAAATTCGAATTGCTCAATGAAATTCAAATCACCCTACTTCAAGTGGAGTGATTTCTTTTCTTTTCTTTTTTGAATAGTAGAGATGAGGTGGGGATGAGTTATTTTTTATAAGATGGGTTTGGAGCGATTTTGATAATTGCTTGTCTTTCCCCATATATGAAATTTCATTTTTATCTTTATGTATATAGTTGTTAAAATGATAAAAATATAAAATTATATCATAAAATAAACCTTAAATTCTTCTAATTTCTTATATAACTATTAAAAAGATAATATTATTTTATCTATATAATGTAATAAAATTGTGTATTATGTATTTTCTTAAACGGGTCAAAGTGAGGATGGATGTATCTAATAACTATAAAAGCAGTAGTGGTTTTTTTTTTGGTAAGAAAAAGAAAGTAGTACATTATAGAACAATAATTACATCAATATCATATTGCAAATTATTCAGAACGAAAGTATCAATTTGTTGGGGAGGAGAAGCGAACTCATTGAGACCCAATTGATAGTCAAATATCATACCAACTAAGGCATTAGTCAATCCATTAGATTCCCTATAAATATGCTCGATGCGAACCACCCATGCTCGAGTATAAAGCTCTTTTATTCTACATATCAGTGCCTTGTTCAATATGCCTTTATAGTCACCATTGATTGCTTGAACTGCAGTTAAACAATCACATTCCCAGATAACTTATTTCCATCCTTCAGATCAAATTAGTTTAAGTCCATCATAGGTTTCCCAAAGTTCAACTTGTTCAACATTACATTTCCCAATATTGTGACTGTTGACAAATATCCATCTACCATGGCTGTCTCTAGCAATCCTAATTGTTAAGGCAAGTCTGGTATGAGGTTTCCTTGTATCATATGTGTTCATTTTGACGCAACCAACTATTGGTGGCTGCCAGGTACTTGGTGTGATTCGGCTTTTAACCTTGACCGTTGGTTCTCTATTAGCTTTGACATTCACAACCCAACTCCAAGCGGATCCCACAAGCATACTAAGATTATGAGGAACATTTCCCAAAACAAAAGAATTCTTTTGTTTCCATACAACCCAACATAGTATGCTGAACAGGGTGTTCCAATTAACATATTTGAGTTGTAAATTCAGTTCATTAGAAAGATTGACAGTCACCCAAGATAAAAGTAACAGAGATAAGAACCTGGAGTAAATTGAATTTGGAATGAATTGCTTCCATACTTCCTAAGCTTTGGGACAATCACGAAGTATATGAAGAATATTTTCTTCTGCAGATCCACAAAATCAACAACTAGCGTCATCCTCTAGTCTGCGTCTGCATCTGTATCTTTCCACGTTTGAGAGGAGCCACAATTTTAAAACTAGCCATAAAAATTGTCGAACATGTCGTAGACTATTATAAGACCAAGCAAGTTCCCATTTATTGTCCAGAATATCATGGGAATCATGAGATAAGAAAGTATAGGATATTTTAATAGTTAATTCTCTATTCGTAAACCATTTAGATACTAATGAATTCGATCCAGCGAGTGCACTATGAGGTGGAACACCAACTATTTTATCAAATAAAGATTCGTCCAAAAGGTTTCTAATATACCCCAAATTCCATTCACCATCATTTGTAACCAAATCTTTGAGGATGAGATTATTGTCTCGAGCCATATTATTCAGGTCAAGTAGTATCAAAGGACCTACCTTGGGGATCCAATCATCAACCCAAAATCTGACTGAATTCTCATCTCCTATGGACCAATAGAAGCTATCTCGTAAGAGTGGCCAAACTTTGGCAATGGACTTCCATACAAAAGAGCTTCTATTTCACGTAATTACCATTGGACATACCTTGTGAATTTTGTATTTAACTCTCATCACTTGAACCCATAAAGCATCCTTGTTAGTAATGAAATTAAGCCCCAACTTTAAGAGGAAAGACTCATTTTGCTGCCTTAAACGTCAAAGACCCAGTCCTTCATTAGCCCGGGGTTGGCAGCAGTCATCCCATCGCACTAATGTTGGTTTAGATCTTAAGGAAGAACTTTCCCAAATAAAACCCCTTGTAATCTTTTCAATCTCCATACATATACTGCTGGGAACCAAAGTTGTTTGCATAAAGTAATTAGGGATTGGCATAAGAACATATTGTACCAAAGTAACATGACTCGCCATTGAAAGAAGTTTAGTACCCCAACTATCAAGTCTTCTACGGACCTTATCAAGGACAAACTTAAAGGTACTAGTAGTGACATGACTGCGAAAGAGTGGCATGCCAAGATAAACACCAAGGTCAGAAACTTCATTAAATCCCAGAACCAGGAAGATTTGTGAGGCAATATTAGCTAGAGTATTCTTTGAATAGAAAATATTGGTTTTTTGGGCATTAATTATGTGACCTGAGAAAGCCCAAAAGTTTCCAATCTATCTTTAACAACTTTTTCTTTTTCTATATCAGCTTCAATAAACAGAAACAAATCATACGCAAAAAATAAATACAAAAATTTAGGGCATCCTTTTGAGAAAAAGATTCCTTTCCAAACCCTCTCTCCAACCAATTTATCAATATATTGTCCTAATTTTTCCATACATAGAAAAAATAAATATAGAGATTAATGACACCTCTGCTTGATACCTCTCCAGGGTTGGAACTCATCCGATAAAGCACCATTCCACAGAATTTGTATAGAACCTAAAGAAATGCTATAACATCTCATTTTTTAGTGGTTTCGGGATCACAATTTTAATTAGTGAGTTAGTTTTTTATTGGTTAATTAATATTTATAGGAAATCTATAATGTCATATTAGAGTTTTGATTAAGAAATTTTAGCATTTAGTTAGGTAATTAAGTTAAAAGGACTAAAGCGTAAATGTTGTGAAAATTAGTGGTTATTAGTTAAAAGTATTAAATAGTTAAAGTAATTTGAACATATGGCCTTAAATGGTAATTATACCATGAAATAGTTAAAAGGACGGTTGTGGGCTTGAAATGGTTAAAATGGATGTTAATTAATAATAGTAAATAAGTAAATAAATAATAAAACATTAACAAATGAAGAAAAGAAAGAAATTATCATATTCTTTGTTAGCTTGTCGAAAATTAAAGGAGGAAACAACCATGTTTTTAGCTTGAATATTCAGTCACTTGGAGGCTTGCATGTAAGTGATTTTCATATCCGTTTTTGGTAAATTTTATATTTTTGAGATCGTTGCAATTTGGTCCAACTAACCCGAGCGTAAATTCGTGAAATTGTTAAATGTTTTGACATGTGCCATTGTTGATTTTATGAGATTTTTGAAGTTTTCTTATGGTTTTGCAAGCTTGGTAGTTAAATGATATTATTTTGTGAAATAGTTTTAAATGCTTTTGATGATTAAGGACTTAATTGTTAAATTAGTAAAAGTTCTTGGATTTATGGTGAAATTGAGAATTTTATGGGCTGTTATAGAGTTATAAGAAATTCAGTTAGTTAGGATTTTGGCTTAAGCATGTTAATTGATTAAAATTTGAAGTATGGATTAAATTGAATAAAGTTAAATTATTGAGGGTAAATGTGTAAAATTATAATTGTAGGATGAATTTTTTGAGTTTAAGTATTGTATGGTATTTGAATTAATTAATTAAATTAAGTTATTTTGTTTAGATCAAGAAACGAGTGGATCGATTGTTAATCGTGAAAAAGAGAAGGTCGTTGAGTAATCGTCTCCGATCATTGTAAGTTATCGTAAGTCAGTAAATTCTTAAGATTATTTTGTTTATAATTCATTATTAAATGTTGTTATTGATATAATTACATATTTTGAAACTATTGAAATAAAATTGGTTTATATGTAATATTTTGAATTCCTGAAATGATATCGATGGATCGAGTAAAAGTTTCATACGTGAGATTTTTGATTGAATTTTTGTTTTGGACCAAGCTCCTGCATGTGTTGCAGACTCAGATATACATGTGAATCAGATTTAGCCTGGACTGGTAATCTATTATCGGTTTACATGTATACCTAGCTCTGGCCAGGTTAGTTTATCTGTGTTGTCATTGGTTTAGCCCGGACGGGTAACCTAACTTATTTAATCTGTATCTGGTTAGCTCTTATGAGCATTATCTATTTCTGGACTCATGTATTTGAATACTTTCACAAAGATCCATCGGAAGAACAAAGATTAATTGATACGAAACTGTTTAAATTAAATAAGTGAGTTACGAATTTTGATTATCCATACATTTAAATGTTACTAACATGAAATTTGTTGGATTGTGTTGTATAAGGTTGAGGTTTATTTTTTATGTGCAAAATAACATTTAAATGAGTTTGGAAAGTTAATATGTTAAATTGTGGAAACTTACTAAGTAATTCATATACTTTGTTATTATTTTTTTGTAGATTTTGAACTTTTGGAACGTGTTGATCGGACCATCGGAGCTCACACATATCATCAACTATCATCAGTAGATTTTGAAGTCTTGGTTGGTGGTTATCTGTGGCATGTATATAGGATGCTTAATTGTGAATGTTTGGACACGTTTTGTATTAGGTTGCAAATGCTTGTATATATAAAGTAGATATATGTTTTATAAGTTGGTTCTTTTGGTAGTGTATTATAGGATTAATACTTAGGTTGATATATGGTATGAAGTTGTGATGATAATGTATATAGTTCTTGATGTTTAAATAGAAGGAATGTATGAATTTGTTAAGGTTGAATGCAAATTTATTTGATGATTGAACTGTGATGTCAATGAGGGCACATTGGTTAGGCACATAGGTTATGTGTTTTTGACTTGTTTTAGTCTTGTTTGAAGGTGTTTTTGATAGTACATAAAGGTTGGTTTTAGACTTGGTTTGGTACCTAAGTAATGTGGGAAATTTGTCTTGTTTTAGAAGCAATTTTAGGTTTATACGTCCTGGAACATGGGTTGTCACATAGCCGTGTGCCATATGCGGTGTGCTACACGCGATCTCATCACACGGCCGTGTGTCATTTAAATTTTAAGTGCAGGATTGTTTACATGGTTTTAGAGGGTTACACGGCTTGGCGACATGGTTGTATGGCCATACTTCAAATATACGCACTATCTGCGACACGGTCGTGTGACCTTCTTTTGAATACCACACAGGCGGACACATGGGTTGGGACATAGCTGTGTGTCCTATACTTCGAATTATACACGGTTGGCCACATAGCCTGACCACACGGCCGTGTGATCCTTATTTCTAAAATTTTATGTTTTGTTTCAAATTAGTCCCTTAATGTTCCCAAACTATTTTAGGGCCTCGTAGGCTTGGTTTAAGGCCACTGAGTGCATTTATGCTATAGATAAAATGTATATTTGAATATTTGTATTTAATTTGAATAACTGTTTATGTTTAATGTTAAATGATTTTAATTGTACTGTAATACTCCGTAACACTAATTCGATGACGGAGAAGGGTTAGGGGTGTTACAAATACATTCCATAATAATTTGAGATATCTGAGAAGGATTACCTACATCTGAGAGGGTATCTTCTATGAACTCCCATTGTAGTCTATCATAAGCTCTCTAAATCAACTTTGATAACCATCCAACATTTCTTCCCTTTCTTAATTTGCATAGAATGAATAATTTCTTAAGCTATAAGGATATTATCCATTTATTTCGTCCAGCTGTAAAATTGACTTGATTAGTCGCAATCAACTTAAGAAAGATAGGTTTGAATCGATTGACAATTAGTTTCATCACCAACTTATAGAGAACATTACAAAGGTTGATTGGATGAAACTGATTAATAGTTTCTGGACTTTGGCTTTTTGGGATCAAAACCAAAAGCATCTTGCTAATACTACGATCTTTGAGTCAACCTGAAAAGATACATCTCACCCATTTGCAAACCGAATGCTCAACCACATGCCATTGGTTTTGGAAAAAAATAACATATAAGCAATCTAGTCCCGGAGCTTTAAATGGTCTCATATCAAAAAGAACTTTTTGGATTTCCTTGTTAGAAACTTCCATAACAAGATAATCAAGAATAGAAGAATTCAATTTAGAAAATTTACCTGTCAAAGGAAAAGTACCTCGTAGCCACGCATCAAAAGAATATAGGTCTTTGAAAAAAGTAAGAGGCACATCTTGTAAGCAATACTTACCATCGCACCAAGACCTATCATCGATTTTCAAAGTCAAAATATGATTTATCTTACGTCTCAACAAAGCTTTACTATTAAAGTATTTTGTGTTCCTATCTCCTCGGGACAACAAATCCACTCGAGATTTTTGCCTCCCAAAAAGCTCCTCATCATCTAAAATGAGCTCAAATTTAGCCCAGAGGTCTGGTTTAAGATCAAAAAGAAAATTTGACCATTTTTTTATCAAGAGCATTTTGTATGCTTTTAAGTGTTCGGGAGATTATATGCTTCATTGTATGAATAGTATTATAAATCTCCTTATTCCATCTCTTCAAGTTCGAAGTAAGTGAATTAATGGAGTTTGTAATAGGAAGAGTGGGATCTCATTTCCTATTAATAAATGTAACACCTCAAAAATTTGGATGTTAGATTATTGGATTCAGTCATAATTGAGTCTCTGTATTTGTGGTTTTGTGCTCGGTTTATGTGATTGGGGTTAGGAGTTCAAGTCGCATATTTAAGAATTTTGTTATTTTAATTTAAGATAACCTCTATCCTTGAATGACATATTTAAGTTTAATTCAGTGTAAACCTGTGTCAAGAATGAGCCTGCTAGTTCACTGGTTAAGCCTCTGTATTCTGTTTGGTCCTATGTTTGAGTCCGGAGTATGCGGTAGGGAACATTTTTGCTAAATGCTAGGAATCTGAGTGGAATTTAATTAATAATTAATGTTATTTATTCTTCTTCTATTTTTCCTTCCCTCTTCTTTCTTTTATTTAATTTCTTTTCTTTTTTGGTCCTTTTTCTTTTCTTCTTTATTTTGATTACTGTAATAAGGAATACGGGACTAGTTGAAGTTACGTTGTTAGTTTTCTTAATTGAAAGGTTATTAAGTAAGTTTCATTGTGAATTTGTTTATTTTCTAGTTTTTTTTTCCTTTTTTTATTTGTGGCATACTCTGAATTGGCTGTTTCGAGTGTATTGTGTGAATATCTGACAGTCAATCGTTTGGTTTCTTTGTTAGGCAGGGATATTGAAAGTAGTAAACCTCATCACATTAATTCGAGTAATCATCGATGATCTTCGGTAAGTATTGATTTCATTAAAAGTTTATGTTGAAACTTTCGACATAGGTATTTTGAGTATAATTGTGCATTGCTGTTGATAAAGTTGGTTGATTGAGTTACTGGATGGTCGTTTTAGGCTTCAGAACTTTTCTACATTGTTACTGCTTCGAAATCATTTTAGGTGCATACCAAAAACCTCAAATTTTGTGAATTTTAGACGTCAAAAAACATGGCCGTCGATGCCACACGGCTATATGGTAGGCTATGTAACACATTATTTACCCAATTTGAGCAACACGAGCAGGGGACACGGGCGTGTGCCTTGGTCATGTGTGGGCATACTAGTGTAGGGTTCACATGAGCCAAGGACACGGGCATGTGTCTAGGTCGTGGGACTTATTGTTTGTAATTTAGAGACCACACGGGCCAAAGACATAGGCATGTATACAGGCCGTGTGCCTCACTATCTATGATTTAGGATCACACGGGCAAACCACACGGGCGTGTAGGTCAGTTTTGAAATTCATCTCTGGTGCCGTACGCGTTGTTAACGCAAATGTAGGTCATCTATAGTGTATATGTATGATTCGAATTAGACCATATGAATACTATCTTATAATTTGAGATTGAGATTTTAATTATACAAATGTTTACTGAATCTGAATAACCGTGTGTGCATTTTAACATCTATAATCTGCAACTGTATTGGGTGGGAAGTTATGTAAAAAAAGAAGTGATCTATTCTGATTTGGTGGCTAGACCACTATTCATAGGTGAAATCGATGTTATTCGCCTATTGACCTGGCAGCTAAGCTGCAAATATTTTAAAAAGTGTCATACCGACACTAAGCGGTGTGTAGGGCTAGATGGGCATTCAATACCCTAAATGGTGTGTTGAGATGGTAAGAGATGGTGTGCAGAGGATAGGGGTAGGAATAACTACATCTGTTACTAATTTGTTCTGTATCTGAACTGAAATTATTCTGTTATAAAACTGATACGATAAATCAGTACTGAATATCTTCTAATTCTGATTGAAACCTGAGATTTGATAACTATTCTTGTAATTGCGCTTTCGCTAAATCTATTACTATTATGCACTGGTGTCACAACTCATTTTGTGTTGACTGAATTTTAGATGCTTCACAGATTTGATTGGGTTGGCGTTGTAGAAACTCGGTCAATCACTTTATCACCCTTTAATTATACTATTAGTAAATTTCAATACTCTTTAGTAGTACGATGTTTTATTATAGTTGAATGATTAATTGATTTCTATGGTTGTTATGACGTGTTGAATAATTTCTTTATGTTTTATCTGAGACTATAAATGTGGGCTTCTAGTATCGTTAATGTAACTCTTTGAACTTGGTCTTGACGTCTAAGCCGAGTTTGAGGTGTAAAATTTAGTAGTATCAGATCCAGGTTAGTCAACACTCGAATTGTATTTTGGACTCACAATGTGTGTTACAAAGGGTAGTTAAATGAAAATAAGATATCTGAATTATTTTGAAAACAAATTTTTGTAAATCACTGAGCCTCTGGCGCCGAACCTGTAAGTATTTCTGCACCGTTGTTGAGACTAGTAAAGATACTATAGTGGTTAAACTACTATCTAGTTAAATACTCTGATATGAGTTGTTAGGAGCTTTTAAGTCTCAAACTGATTTGTGCACTGACATTGTATATAAACTGATATTATTAGTTTACGTGGTAGTTATGGACGTGGGTCATGTGGGCGTTGTGGATGCTAAAAAGCTCGAGCAGAGTTATCCTGTATGGGTAGCATGCCCAATCTAGAGACCAGCAAGAGAGTTGGTACTCTTACTGAGATGAGGTCCCAAACTCTGATGACCAGAGACGATGTGCTATCTCAGGCTATGATTCAGCTGTTGAAAAGAGTTACTAGGACCCATTCTAGATTTGGAGGCCGATGTTCGATTACTGAGCGACTTTGGTCGAATGGTGTTGAGTTATTTAGGAGTGTCATTGGAGTCGCCCCTACTGTTGTTGAATATTGGTTGAAGGCTACCGAACATATCATGACTGATATTGGCTTTACTCTCACTTAGAAATTGATGGGTGTTGTGTCCCTGCTCCAAGACGAAGCCTACTAGTGGCAGCTGACAGTTGAGCAAGGTGTTCAGCTTGAACAAATTGATCTAGAGTATTTCAAAAACGCCTTCCAGAGTAAGTATGTGGGGGCGAGTTATGTAGAGGCTCGCCAACGCGAGTTTATGAGCCTGGATCAAGGCGATCGATCTGTGGCCAAGTATAAAGCCGAGTTTTTAATGCTAAGCAGCTATGTACGAGCTCTAATAGCATCTGACGATGATAAATGTGTGAGATTTTAGGAATGATTAAGTTATGATTTGTGACTTCTGATAGCTCCTCAGTGGGAGTGGTTTTTTACAACCATAGTTGAGAAGCCTAAGATCGTGAAAGAGGTAAAGCGCTTTGAGCACGCGAGGCGCGACCGCAAAAGAGATCAGAGTAAGGCTAAGATGGATTCGGGTCCCTCTAGTTTTGGACAGCGCTCTAAGAAATGAGCGAGGTTTGACAAGCCTCTAAGACTGAGGCATCAGCTACAATGAGCGAGATTCAGCCTTGTAGTGACTGTAGGAAACGCCATCTGGGTGAGTGTTAGAGAAGATTAGAAGCATGCTTCTGTTGTGGGTCAGTGGAGCATCAGGTTAGGGATTGCGCCCGTCGACCAGATCAAATGCCAGTTGGGGCATAGACTACAGCTTAGGGTTCTGTTCAGCCTCCGAGAGTGGTTCAGCAACCATCTAGGGGTCGTGGTGCTAGAAGAAGAGACAACAGTTCTGGTAAAGGGCAGATAGCATCGGGTAAATGTGCAAGTCAAACTGAGGTGCGACAGCTTACACTGGTTTATGCAATGAGTCGCCGAGAGGATAGTGATGATGCTGATGTCATAACATGTATATTATTTATTTATTCTATTTTGTATTTTGCTCTTATTTACATTGGATCTACTCACTCATATATAACTAGTACAATTTCTGTAAATTTGGGTTTAACTATTGAGAATATTGCTAGAGAGTTTTCTGTGATTAATCCTCTGGGTTAGTCAATACGGGTTGATAGGGTATTTAGACGAGTATCCTTAGAGATTCAGAGTATGGGATTCCCAGTGGACCTAATGGAGTTACCTTTTGATGAATTTGATCTGATTTTGGGAATAGATTCACTCGTAAAGTATCGGGTCAGTCTAGATTGTGCATCTAAAATAGTTATTCTGAGGATAAATAAGAATGTCGAGATTGTTATGGTTGGTGAGTATCGAGATTATCTTTTCAATGTAATGTCCGCCATTGTAGCTAATAAGCTAGTCCGAAAAGGGTGCGAGGCATACGTTACTTATGTATCCGACTTTATTCCTCCAAAGCTTTCTGTAGGAGACATTGGTATTGTAAAAGACTTTCTGGATGTTTTTCTCAAAAAATTGCCTAGAATACATTCGGATAGAGAGGTTGAGTTTAGTATCAATTTATTATAGGGTATTGCTCCGGTGTCCATTGCACCCTACTGCATAGCACCGAAGGAGCTGGCAAAGCTGAAAGCTCAGCTTTAGGAACTTCTCAACAAAGGGTTAATCCAACCGAGTGTGTCTCCGTGGGAGGCATCGATATTGTTTGTTAAAAAAAAGATGAATCGATAAGGATGAGTATCGATTACCGACAGTTGAAAAAATTAACAATCAAGAATAAGTAACAACTACCGAGGATTAACGACTTATTTGACCAATTCTATGGAGCATCCGTTTTCTCTAAGATTGATCTTCGTTCTGGCTACCATCAGCTCAAGGTTAAAGAGATTGATGTGTACAAGACCGCCTTTAGGACTCGTTATGGACACTACGAGTTTCTAGTGATGCTTTTTTGGTTGACAAATTCCCCGGCGACATTTATGGATTTGATAAATCGGGTGTTCCAATCATATTTGAATCAGTTTATGGTAGTTCTTATCGATGACATATTGATTTATTCCAAGACCGAGTCTGAACATGATAAACATCTTCGTATTATTCTCCAAATATTGCGAGAAAAATAATTATATGCTTAGTTTAGTAAATGTGAATTCTGGTTGTAGGAGGTTTCTTTTCAGGGGTATGTTGTAACTGCTGAAGGGATCTAGATTGATCCCAAGAAAATAAAATATGTAGTGGAGTGGAAACAACCAAGAAATGTGTCTGAGCTTTAGAGTTTCCTGGGCTTAGCGGGTTACTATCAAAGGTTTGTCGAGGTATTCTCTTTGATTGCATCACCTCTGACGAAGCTACTGCGTAAGAATGCTCTTTTTGTGTAGTTCAAAGATCAACAGTCTAGTTTTGAAAAGCTCAAGTCTATCTTGTTGCAATCTCTTGTTCTTGTTCAACCAGAGTCGGGTCTGGAGTTTGTTGTTTTTAGTGATGCGTTGCATGTTAGTCTAGGATGTGTTTTAATGCACGACAGTAAAGTGGTAGCTTACGTATTGCGAAAGCTTAAGACACACGAGGGCAACTACCCTACGCACGATCTTAAGTTGGCTGCAGTCGTGTTTACTCTAAAAATTTGGCGGCATTATTTGTATAGTGAAAGGTGTATCATTTACATTGATCACAAGAGCCTCAAGTGTTTGTTAACTCAAAAAGAGTTAAATCTTAGACAGCATCGGTGCGTTGAGCTGTTTAAGGATTATAACTATACGATAGAGTATCATCCCTGTAAGGCTAACGTGGTAGCCGATGCTCTGAGCCGTAGAGCAATAACTGACCTGAGAATTATGTTTGCTCGTCTGAATTTATCTTAGGACGGGGGACTATTAGCCGAACTGAAGGTTAAACTGACATGGGTTGAGCGATGAGTCATTGGCTCAGTGATTGCAACAGATTAATTAGAATGAAGTTTCAGATTTTAGTTTGAACAACAACAATGTCTTATGTTTCAAGGGTTGAATTTGTGTAATGACAAGGATTTGATGTCATCGATTCTATAGGAGGTGTATAGTAGCCCTTATGCAATGCATCTTGGTGGAAATAAGATGTATCCGAATCTTCCGTAAGTATTGGTTTCATTAAAAGTTCGTGCTGAAACTTCCGACATAGGTATTTTGAGTATAATTGTGTATTGTTGTTGATAAATTTGGTTGATTGAGTTATTGGATGGTCGTTTTAGGCTTCGAAAATCCTCTACATTGTTACTACTTCGAAATCATTTCAGGTGCGTACCAAAAACCTCAAATTTTACAAATTTCGAACGTCGAAAAACATAGTCGTCGACACCACATGGCCATGTGGTAGGGGAAACGGGAGTGTGTCCTAACTGTGTGTGGGCATGCTAGTGTAAGGTTTACACGGGCCAAGGACACTGACGTGTGTCCAGGCCGTATGACTCATTATTTGTGATTTAGAGACTACACGGGCCAGAGACACGGACGTGTGTCTAGGCCGTGTGACTAACTATTTATGATTTAAAGACCACACAGCCAGAGACACATGCACGTGTCCAGGCCGTGTGCCTTATTGTTTGTGATTTAGGATCACATGGGCAGACCACACGGGTGTGTGCTTGCTTGTCTGTGACACACGGCTTGGAACACAATCATATAAGTGCTGTTAACGCAAATGTAGGCTGACCGTAGTGTATATATATGATCCAAATTAAACTGTATGAATGTTATCTGATAATTTGATATTGAGATTTTGATTATACAAATGTTTATTGAATTTGAATTACTATGAATACATTTTGATATATATAATCTGCAACTGCATTGGGTAGGAAGTCATGTAAAGAAGGAAGTGATCTGTTCTGATTCGATGGCTAGGCCATTACTCATATGTGAAATCGACATTATTCTCCTATTGATCTGGCAGCTAAACTACAAATATTTTAAAAAGTGACGTACCGACACTAAGTGGTGTGTAGGGCCGAATAGGTATTTAATACCCTAAACAGTGTATTGGGATGGTCGGAGATAGTGTGTAGAGGATAGGGGTAGGAATAATTGCATCTGTTACTAATCTATTCTGTATCTGAACTGGAATTATTTTGTTATAAAACTAATACGGTAAATTGGTACTGAATGTCTTCTAATTCTGATTGAAACCTGAGATCCGATAACTATTCTTGTAATTGCGCTTTAGCTAAATCTATTACTAATATGCATTGGGTTCACAACTCACTTTGTGTTGACTGAATTTCAGGTGGGTCATAGACTAGATCGGTCGACGTTGTGGAAGCTCGGATAATCACTTTATCACCCTTTAATTATACTATTAGTAAATTTCAGCACTCTTTAGTAGTACGATGTTTTATGATGGTTGAATGATTAGTTGATTTCTATGATTTTTATGACGTGTTGAATGATTTCCTTTTGTTTTATTTGCGACTGTAAATGTGGGTTTCTAGTATCATCAATGTAATTCTTTAGACTTGGTCTTGATGTCTAGGCCGGGTTTGAGGTGTTACAATAAAAGAATTAAAAGCAGGATGTTTTGTCCACGCTGTTAAGAAAGGGAATAGTCGATGTACCTTCTTTTTACTAGCATTGCCTAGACAAATAAAAAAAGGTCTATGATCGAACTTTAGTTTCGGGAGATGGTAAACCAAAGCTTTTAAAAAATTTCATTCCCTTTTCATATTTCCAACAACTCTATCAATTCTCTAAAAAATTATCCCATTCTTCCATGGAAACATAGGCCCTTTAAACCCAAGATCCCTTAATCTGTTATTTGCCAAAAAATCCATAAAGAGTGAATATTCGTAGGTAACTGGTTGTCATCCTCTCTTCTCATCAAGTGAGATGTAAAAATTAAAATCTCTCGCTAAAATCCAAGGTAAATGAATTTGAGCAGCTACATGAGTTAAACCTTGCTACAAAAACTTCTATTTACTTCTGTTGGGACTACCGTAAATAAAAGTAGCAACAAAACTTTTACGAACACCTTGCCTACCAATCTAGCAATGAATAAATTGGGGATAATTAAGAAGAATGTCTAACTTCACGAAATTCTTCCAACAAAGCCATATTCCTCCAAAAAACCCATAGATTCAGTTCTGTGAGAGTAATTGAATCCCAATTTCGAAATAATTCCATCAACTTTTAACCCGTTAACTCTGGTTTCTAGAAACGCAACAACCTCAACCTCATAATCTTGAAAATAATCTCTAACCATACAGAAAAATCTAGGGCTAACACAACCCTAGCAATTCCAAACAAATAAATTTGGAAAAAATCATAAAAGATAGTTACAAGGGAGTATCGAGAAAGGCTTACAAATCAGCAAAGGTAGCTTCAATATCTTCCACTTTCATTGAATCCATAAGATCCTTAACAATCAAATTTGACTTTAAACTATTAGCAATACGATTCATAGCCTTGGAAATAGGAACTTTAGAGAGCCCATGAACCTTAAACTTACTGCCTTTGTTCTTCAAAATATTGGGTGGCTTTTTCATTCTTCAATTAACACAGCCAATAACTAGTTCCTTTTAGACAAATTCACGTCTTTTGGAATGTTCGGATCACTATTTTCCCAGAAAGAAACAACAAAATGATGCTTGGGTTCAAGAGAAATTCCCATATTATTTTTTACTAACTTTTGGACTTCAAGGTAGACTCTGTCGACACTTTGGAAATGACCATATTAATCTTAGGCTCATTATTTAATTCATTACACTCTAAAGTGAGGACTAGGCTTTGGGGGCATTTATTTTCTTGGCCCGAATTTAAGACAGTGGCAAAATCCTTGTTGGATGAGCCTAACGATGCAGATTCTATACAATGTCCCTTTTTTTTTCATTTTTGGTCAAGGATTTGGGCCCAATAGAATTGTTAATTGATTGGTATGCCTTAACCGAATATGAACTAGATGGTGTATAAGTTACCATATTACTTAATGAAACCTGACTTTGGTTTTTAACTTGGATAACTTTCAATTTTTCCTCAATCTGTTTAGGAAGAGATTTCTTTTCAATAAGAGGACTGCAATAATTAACAATCCCATTTTGTTGACCACTATCATGATTCGTAGGATTTGGAATATGATTTTCCAAGATTTCAGCTTCATCATCTAATAAATCATGCAATACATTGAACCTAGACGCATGTTGGTTCATCGACTGCCACACTCCTTTCACTGTTTCAGAATTCCAGTCATCTTTCCATTTTTGGCACTCAAAAAGCATCCACGGTCCATACTTCTCTAGAGTTGCCTAATAATCCAGATTGGGACAAGAATGAGTTAGTACAGAGACATTCTAAGAATTTTATTGTTGATCAATTGCAACCTTCATGATAAGACATGCTTCTTATTATGCCTATACAAACCATAGCAAAATCAAACATTAGGAAAAGACTCGTATTCAATCCATTAAACTCTATCATCAATTTTGATCCTGGAAATAAGAAGCTTATTTAGGTCTAAAAACATTGTTAGCTTGTCGAACTGAACTTAAAAACTATTATCTATATTATCATTTAGTCGAACGACTGGGCCAATCCTCTCACCAATGACTTTAACCAATTTCTTCTTATACATATATCTTGGGAGACTCAGAAGGCGTATCCAAGCAACAACATTATGTGGATACGGTTGTATTGTTGAAAAATTTTGTGTCCATAGTTGTATCGTCAGATATTGTCCAAAGATCACCCACAAATCGCTTTAGTATAGTCTTCTATTGGTCGAAACTTCACTGAGAAATAATTATTCTCTACATCCATCAATTTTAGAGGTTGAGAAGGTTTCCGAAGGGAAAATAGTTTGCTAGAAAGCGTATTAGATCTTATCTTCCTTCCCAATAACTTGACGATAACTGATAAAGCCATGCTTTTCCTTAGGATATGATGAATATGATTAGAAAATTGAATCAATGGCATACTATCCTCTTTGCCCGTGATGATATCTCCATCAAGCAGTTCGAAGTCATCATCATTCTTGAGGGTGCTTGAATCTTTGTTCTCCCCTCCTTCTTTACCAATTAATGTATCCTTGAATGATCCTCTATTCGTATCTACTCCAGCCGTAGGGGAATCAACAATTATCACCTTGTCTCCATCCATGATATCTTCTCTAAAACAAACTTTCTCAGTGGCTTTATCTACTGCTGACTCAATAGAAAAATCTGAATAACCGATCATCCAAAAATTCTCCTATTATACCTATTATATGTTTTATAAAGATTGAATTCTAAATGCGCACACAAAAAAAAAAAAACACTTGATAGTAGTGGTTTTCAAGGTTACTTTGTTACACATTCGTAGCGTAGTTGGACAAGTGGTGGAGTAGAGTATGTCAAAATTGTAGACTGTTGGTGGATTTGGTAACATACACCTAGAGGTGTGCATGGGTCGGGTCGGGCCCATAAAAAAATTCAGCCCGTTTTCAAGGCCCGGGCCCTGCCCGGCTTGAAATATGGGCCTAGAAATTTGTCCAAGCCCGACCCGGGAAAAAATGGTAGGCCTGAGCCTGACCCGACCCGGCCCGGCCATATTAATTTTTTTATTAAATAAAAAACTTTAAAATATAATAAATCAAATACATTTAAAAACATAAAAACAAATATTAAAACAAAAAATACATTTAAAAATATAAAAACAAATATTAAAACAAAAAAGAAATAAAAAATGAGACTAAAATAATTCTTAAAATAATACATAAATTAAAAATATAATAAAAAGTAATTATATTAAAATTGAAAAATTGAAACAAATTAGAACTAAATTAAGAACCAAATTATATTAATAACAAAAGTTTTACAATATCAAAATATCATTAAAAACAACAAAAAGAGTAAAGTAAAAGTACTAAAGTTACTTCAAATTAAAAATAAATTTTTTTAAAAAATAAGTTAATATTAAAATCGGGCCGGGCCAGGCAGGGCCCGGGCCGACAAAATCTTACCCGAGACATGGCCTGTTTTCTAAACAAGCCTCGTTTTTTATCCAAGTCCATTTTTCGGGCAGGCCTTCGGGCCAGGCCAGGCCGCCCGACCCATGCACACCTCTACATACACCCTATGTTGCTCAATTACCATCCATATATTGCATAAATAACTAGAATATAAAATATAAAAAAATTCGTTAAAATTTAAAATGATTCTTTTTTACACATCAGCGGGGTGAGTAAGGTAGGCACACAAGACCTTAGGTCCCTTGGTTAAATAATACAATTACATATTTAAATTTTAGCCCTATTTATAGATTAATTATTTCATTTAATTCTTCTTAACCCTTAATTAAATAAAAATTAAGATTTTGAACCATCTAAAATTAATATTTTAATAAGTCATTTTACACAATTTTTAACTTTCCTCCCAAAAATTTTAAAATTTATCTTATTCCCTTAAGATGAAATTCCTAATTTCGCTCTATACATCATATCTAAGTTTCTATACAATAGATACACATATATTTATAATTTAATCTATGTATTTTAAATACACTACGTATTATATTTGAACTGATATTTAATACCTTATATTATAAATAGATAGATCGATGAAAAAACTTGATTGAGACGATATTGATATTTTAAGAAATCTTTTAAAACTTTATAAAATTCAATAATCACTTTATAAGTTATATCATGATTCAAAGTGTCTAGTGAATTACCATAAAATTACTTTTAATTTTTGTAAGAACAAAAAAAAAAGTTAAATCTTAAATTTTAATATTTATAAATATTTATTCTGAAACTCAATTTTTTAAAGAAATTATAAATTTCAAATTTTAAAAAAAAAAATTAAAATCTTACAGCTGAATTCTACTGGGAATAATAATGAACACTATTTTTTTTTTCTCAAAACTAGTGTAAATTAGGATTAAAAAAAAACTGGAATATCAGTGCATGAAAATTAAAATATTTTATAGTAAATGGATAATTCTCAAATTCATCTTCCTATTTATAACATAGTTTTTTTTTTCCCTCTTTTTATTGTATTAAATAACCAAAATTATGGAATGGAAAATTTGTTGGAAAAATTTAGTAAGTGTTAAATGGAATTAAAATCCTACACTTTCTTTCGACCAACCTATTAAAGCAATTTTAACTAATTTTTCCCTTTATTTTTCTTGTTGGGACTGATCTTTATCCACGACTTAAATTAAAACAACTAAATTTAGCTAACTGAAACTGATATATTTACTAACCAAGTTGATAAATGGGTGATAAATAGAATTAAATTTTTAAATATATATATATATATATATATATATATATATACTTGGCCATTTGCTATATATGAACAAAGCAAAAATTCAGTTTCTTCTATATTTGTTTGCTTGGATCAAAAATCAAACTACCCTTTTTCCTGTTTTCCTTTAATATTTTTTGGAACCTAGGGTTTTCAAGAATTCTTGCAAGGTTGTTTTTGGTCTTTGGCAAGAATTCTAACAAAGGGTAAATCAAAGAAGATAAAAAGAAAAAAAGAAGAAAAAGACATGAGCTGGTTGTCTTGTTGTAGGTCGGATGCGCATCACCGCAATGTTGCCTGTAAGAAGAAAACCGTCGGCGTCGGTGGTAATAACAACAACAATGGCAAATCATTGAGGTCTTTCATGCATACTTTGTCTCTCAAAACAGGTACATATTTTTGTACCTACCATGTTATGTTTTTCATAGATTTCATTCTTTTATAACGTTCTGCAATAGGAATCTTGTTCATGTTATATACATATATAAGTATTTATATAGTATCCCTTGAATATAACCGTACCGGATGTTCATACCTGAATGTTGCTATGTTAATGAATGTGCAGATGGAGGCAAGCAGAAGCTAGATGAAGAAATTCAGAAAATCAGGAAACCTAAAGTTTCGGCTCGTATCTTCACATTTCGAGAACTAGTTGTTGCAACAGATAACTTCAATCCTGATTGTCTGATAGGCGAAGGCGGATTCGGCCGGGTTTACCAAGGATACATAGAATCCATTGATCAAGTATATATATGAATGAAACTGTTGTTGGTGACTACATTTTGCATGCATTTTTTTTAAAAAAATGATGTACTAAATTTAAGCTCTTTTTTTTTTTATTATTATTATAATTTTCATTTAGGTTGTTGCGGTGAAGCAACTTGATAGGAATGGATTGCAAGGAAGCAGAGAATTCTTCTCAGAGGTTCTAATGTTAAGCCTGGTTCAACATCCCAACCTTGTCAATTTGATTGGATATTGTGCTGATGGGGATCAAAGGATTTTAGTTTATGAATATATGCCTAATGGTTCTTTGGATCATCTTCTTGGTATGTTATACATGATTAACCACCCAATATTGTTCTTGTCTGTAAAACTGTGTGTATTCTGATTATGTTATCTGTTTATTCAGATTTACCTCCTGGCCAGCAGCCATTGGACTGGAACACAAGGATGAAAATAGCTGTAGGAGCAGCCAAAGGACTAGAGTACCTACATGACTTTGCCGATCCACCGATAATTTTCCGCGATTTTAAAGCGTCCAACATCTTACTAGATGCCAACTTTAATCCGAAACTGTCTGATTTTGGACTTGCAAAGTTAGGGCCAACAGAAGGGAAGGAACATGTTTCAACAAGGGTGATGGGGACCTATGGTTATTGTGCTCCGGAATATGCGATGACAGGGAAGCTGACCGTGAAATCTGATGTTTACAGTTTCGGAGTGGTGTTTCTGGAGATAATCTCGGGGAGGAGAGCTATTGATCTCGAAAGACCGACCGAAGAACAGAACCTGGTTGCTTGGGTATGTTCATGTAACAAAGCTCCATTGATTTCTTTGATTCAAACTTGGCACTCAATCTAATATTATTGTAAATCTGGTAGGCCGAGCCATTGTTCAAAGACAGGCAGAAGTTCGAATTAATGGTGGATCCCCTGCTCAAAGGGAATTACCCTATAAAAGGTCTTTGTCAAGCTCTTGCAGTTGCAGCAATGTGCCTTCAGGAGGAAGCCGAGAGTCGGCCGTTGATTGCTGATGTCGTGACAGCCATCGAGTTCCTTGCCAAGCCAAAAGACAGTGAAAACAATTATGAAGATTCACAAAGAAGCGGTCGCTTGCACGATAAATCCGCGCGAGAAGAAATGTGAGTGAGACCGTGAATTGTAGATGCCGTAGCTCGGTTGGACAACGTTGAAGTTTGGAACAATCGCATAACCGAAGCAGCTAAAAATCGAGACCAAAACTATCAATCTACAAAGTCATTAGGATGATGTTTGTGTAATGAATCAGTCAGCTATTTGCTTTCAGGCTGTAATGGTTTGAATAGCAATTGGTGTTTTATTGTATTCGTAGCCATTTCAGTTGACTTTGAGTGTACTGTGGTCGATGAAATTAAATGCCATTTTGATAGGGGATGCTCTTAAGACCATAGGACATTGTAGACATCATTCACTAAGACCTGGATAGATTGTGCACGATAGGTAACAATATTTTCATGAAAGATGTAATAAAAAAGCATCAAGAGACAAGAAACATAATAAAAAACCAAGTTTAAATTCATAAAATTTCAAAAGCTAAAAATCCAGAAGCTCAACCAAATAACAGATTATTAACAATATTTGTTGAAGCTCTAGGCTTGAACCAGCTTAGGACAGCGAGAAACCCAAAGGCTGACCCGTCCAACAAGATGGACTAAACATGAAAGTTGTGGACATCATTTTGAAGGATCCTGTAATTGAAACCAGGGATCCTGTTAAACTGTTCCTTGTCGGCAACTTCTATTGCAGAACACATGCTTGGCAAGAACCCAGTGTTGCCTTTTCGTTTCTTCCTTTTCCAACCAGTAATCAAAAACCAGAAACCAGGCCTTGAATGGCCAGTTCTGCAATCCATATCCACCATATGGGCATTGGGTTTCCATGACCCACCTCGTCCTTCTAGCTCAAACTTGGTGAAGTACTCGATTTCCTTCTTGAGGAGTGATCCTACAGTACCCCTACTGCCAATTGCAATAGGCGCTGAAGCAGCCATTTTGTGAGGGTAAAAATTGGGGTGTTTGAAGCTGGTTTTATACTGCATTTTGATGTTGGATTTTAAAGTGGGTAATGGAGGGTTTTAGGTGAAGAAGGTGGTGGGGCCATATGGGAATTAAGGTAACTTGGATTTTAGAGCATCTCATCAGTCTGACCTTAGAAAAGCAAGCTTTTATGGAAATAACTTTAATAAAGTGGAGAGCATGAGTTTCTGCATAATTGGAGCGTAGATAGGGCTAAACACCATCATTTCCCTTGTGTTTTGCAATGAAAGCATGCAATGCTTGTTCCCGGACAGTTCTTTGACCCCTTAAATCCATGTCATCCCTGTACTTATTTAATTAATTATAAATATAATTACACTTCCATCTACTTAGGATGGGTTTGGGGCGGTGATGCGGTGGGATACTATGAGTTTAGCTTACTTTTTGTCTTACGTTATAGTATCGTTACAGTTTTTAATCTCGCCGCCACCGCTGTTTTAACACTAACCGAATGTAAACGGACTGCCCAACCAAACTCACCCTTAAATGGTGTCTCAAAACGACTAACATAAGAAAAAGATCTGATCATACTATGACCCTTCAACAGCAAGTATGTGCCTCTCATGCGGAGCCTATTAACCGCGCTCCTCAACTCTACACCTACATGATATAACAACTTGGTTTTATGACCTTTTTAAATAAAAAAAAAAGGGAGTATTTTGGGTGACGAATCTTCATATCATTATAATTTTGAGAGGTTCATACATAAGATAATAGTAAATACATATCTTAAATTTCGATTTATTTTTCTGATACGAGAGTTTAGAGAAAAAGTAAGGTTGTAATTAGAGGTGCTTATGGGTCGGGTTGGGTCGGGTCTAAAAGTTTCTTTAAGTTCGGTCCAGGTAAAAATATTAAAATTCGAGTTCGGCCCGGCTTTTTTTATATAATTTTTTAAACATTATATAATACATCAAAAATACTAAAAACATTCAAATAAATATTTCTTGACAAATTGAAATTAAATTTTAAAAAATATATATACTTAAATAACACTAAGATAGATGAAACTTAACAAGCAAATACCTCTAAAATAATAACAAAATTAATAATAAAACAAGTGTTATACAATATTCAAACAATAATAACAAAATAATAGTAACATAATAGTAAAATGGTAGCAAAATAGGGAGAAAATAACAAGAAAATAACATTAAAACAACAAAAAAATAGCAGTTTTTTTATTTATCATTTTGTGAATTTGGGCCAAGCTGGACTCGAGCTAAAAATGCCTTACTCGAATCCCGAGCCGTTTTTTAAACGAGTCTTATTTTTTTACCTAAGCCCATTTATACAAGTCTCCTTAATTTATAAGAAATTGAGACTTGCTAACATACTATATCAATTACATTCAATCTTCCCATGAAACCAACAAGACAATAAGCATAAAAAAAAAAAATCTCCGATGAGCTTAGGATATGTAACACCCCGAAGTTTGGGCTAGAAGAATTAAAATTTGCAAGTGAGTCGTTGGTAGCTGATAGATTTTTATGTTTTCTTTTGCGTTTGATAAACAACAATGAGCCTAGTGATTTGGTGGTTAGTTGTTCAATTTACTTTGGTCTTATGTTTGAATCCTTTGTGTGGAAAATGAAATTTTATTTTAATTTTTGGATCCAATTTTAAAGAAAATATGATGAGTTAAAGTTTTGTTAAATTTTATTTTATTTAGTTGTGGTTTTAATTTATTTTTATTAAACAAAATAATTCCCTAATTTCTCTCACGTTACCCTCATTTTCTCGCTTATCAATTTCTCTCTTTTCACAATTCAATTTCATATTGCCTCTTTTTGCCACAATGTTTTCTTTTTGTCACCATCTTCCTTAATCTTTGATTTTACCCAATTGTTCCACAGTTTTTATAATCCAAAGTTCTAATCATTTGGGCCGCCTCATTTGTTCTCTAGTTTTCATTCAATCAAGTGTTTAAAAGAGTGCAGTGTAAGTGTTGTTCTTCTTGGTTTTATATTGGTTTCTTTAATTCTTTTATATTGGTATGATCACAATTCTTACGGGTTAAGTATGGTTGTAAAATTGAATTTTTAGATCGATTTAATTGAGGTGTTGTAACGACCCGATAGTCAGAGGTGACTGAAAGTGAAGTTCGGAACTCTATTCTCGTAAATTGAACTCGTAAATATTTTTATTAAATATTTACAAAGTTAGTTTAGTAGTGAATTAATTTTTGGATAGGTAATTGCATGAATTAGGAACTATTATGGTATAAAGATTAAATTGGGTAAAGATTAAAAGTTAAATTATAGAATGAAATAAATTAAAGAGACTAAAATAATAAATATACATTTATTTAGTGGTAGTGGACGGCATTATTTAATGATATGTGTTATATATATTAACTAATATATATATATATATATATATGTTATAATAAATAAATAAATAACATGAAATGTATGCATATTATATAATAATAATAATAATAGAAAATATAATAAAAGAAATGATAAGAAAGTGGAAAGAGATGAATGGATGCAAAAAGAAAAGAAAGAAAGAAAAGAAGGAGAAGCTTACCGCATTAAGGAGGTTTTTAACTTTCAAACTTAAATTGGTTAGTTAATTTAATCTCTTTTCTTATAAATTTTACGTTTTCATAATCTCGGTATTTAGAGTTACTCAACTCATATTATAATTTTTAGTATTGTTTAATCTTTTAGATGTTGTTATTGTTGAATTGACAATATGTGTTAATGTAAATATATATGAAATTGAGACATTTGTTGTATTGAAAAGTGAAATGAAACCCTATTAACTGTTTCGAGTTGAGTCGGATATAGATGGCATGTCATAGGATAGAAAGAGTTCAGGGATTTCTTTAACCTCGAGTCGACGAGGCAGTGGGTGCCAAATTGGTGTGTTGGTTGGATTTGTGTATCCATCCGAGTCCGAGTCCTTTTAATAGGGACAATAAATGATAAAATCGATGTGTTTGATATTGAAATGACATGGTTGAGAAATGAAAATGAGATGTGAAATGAAATATGAAATGGTAGATTGTTGTGAATATGGATTGAATTATGAGAAATGAAATCATAAATTGGAAGTAGAGATGAAATATGCCATTGAATGGATTGGTTTCTCAAATGCCATATGAAATACTATTGCCATGTACTAAATTTGTGAACTCTATTGATTGTGAATAAAGAATGAGTAAGTTGGCATTATGAAATACTGTTGCATTGTTACATTTTAATTACTTATATCAAGTTTAAATTGTTTAGATTATAGAAATACCACTAAGTTATACTCAGCATGCAGTTTTATTTTTCGTACACGTGTTAGGTACTTTTCAACTTACCATTGACTCAACATCCAACAACAATCCCGAGCTCAAGTGTGGTGATGTTTTAAATTGTAATAGCATGTACCTAGAAAGTCTTTGGTTAATAGTTGGCTTGATAATGTGATGTTATTTTAGGTTGAAGTGAAATAATGATTACTTGCATATATGGTTGTCGTAGAAGTTAGGTTTTGGTATGTGTTTTTAACTTAAAGCTTGATAGCCTAAGTATCTAAGTGTTAGTTTAATATTGGTAAAATTGGTATGGATGAAAGTCTTGAATGGATGATGCATTGTTGATGTGTTTGAAGATATAAAATGTGGTACCAATGAGGATACATTGGTTTGGCATTTAAGATGGTTGTTTTGGTATGATTTGAGCATGTTTAATTGTATTTTGGGATATAACCTCTATATATTTTAATAAATTATATAAAAAAGTTAGTAATATAGAAGAACAAGTAAGTCAATTAGGAGATATTAATGAATTAGATTTGAACAACAAATCTAAAGAAATCTTATCTGAAGTTAATAATAAATTAGAACAGGTTATTGTTAATAATAATATAGAGTCTAATATAGATTTAGGTTCTTTATATTATGGTAATAGTAATATAATATTAACTTTATCTGATGAAGAAGACACTTCTTCAGATTAATCATCTTCTACTAATAAAAGAAGTACAATTTCTGAAAAACAAAAAAGAAGATTTACTATTCAACAAAAATACGATTTTCAATCTTATAAAGAATTTATAGAACATTGGAAAAAGAGATTTACTTTATTAACTTCAGATGGTGGAGAGTATATATTTATGTTTAATGTAGGAAGTAATTCTAAAAATCAATTAGAAGAAATTCCTAAGTCTGAACAACAAGATATAATATTAGAAAATTTAATTGGAGAAGAAAAAACTTTTATGATGAAATGATAGAAAAATAAATAAAAATCATATTTCTAAAGAATAGATATATAAAATATCTAAGTTTAAAATATAGAGTCAAAGACATATAGAAAAAATTAGTGACAATACGGTTGCTAAAGATACTAGAGAAGGATTAACAGAAATCTCATTATTTACTAAAGATAAAATTAAGAGGATTAAAAAGAAATACCCTCAAGTTAGATATATACATTTAGGTATAATTATGATAACAATTAGAGCTTTATTTAGAAAAGGTCATGATATTCCTATAATAGTAGTTTTATTAGATAAAAGATTTGAAAATCCAATAAAAGTACTTATTGGAGGTATTCAATCTAATTTACATACCAATTACAGTCTAAGTTGAGTGCGAAAGCTACGAAGGAAATATAGTAATTTTAATAAAAAAGATGATTTTTACAAGGAGAGAGTGATTACAAAGATAATATTCAAAGTAAAAAGAAAAGATTTCTAACTATTTTTCGCTACTCTGTTTAGGCTTCATACATTGCTATTTATAGCAAAATTCCTAAACTATATTTAATTCTTTCTTCAATCTCGAACAGTGTTTTTGATAAGGATGAATTTATTATGGCTTCCACGTATCCTGGCATTTGTCCCATCATATCTTTGTTTGTACATAGATGTGTAATAGCCTAAATTTTCAGTGGTGTCGGAATAGTGATTCGAGATCATTAAATCCGACAAATGAGTAGAAAATATTATTAATTTAGTGAATATAAGTTAAATGTGAAGTTAGAAATTTTTTTGAAATAGCGAATAGTGTACTAGAAATAAATATTAAAATAATTAGAATCAGAAACGAGGTATCGAGACTTTAAAAATTTTAAACCGAGCCATAAATATTTTTATAAATATTTATGGAGTGTTAATAAGTTAGTATTAAAGTTTCGTCAAGAAATTTTAAAGTTCCGATAGTTAATTGAATAAAAAGGACTAAATTATAACAAATGTAAAATTATGGGAAATGATTAAATGGCTTAAATGATAAAAGAAAGAGGGTTTAAAAGGAAAATAGACCCAAAATGTTTTGGGCTGGACGGCAAGGGGCATGAAATCAGCAGGAAAATTGATGAATTAAGGGAAAAATTGGAATATTGCAAAATTTACTTAATAAAGCTAGGACTAAAGTGGAATTATCTAGATTTCTCTTTATTTTTCTGCATTCTCATCAGCAAAAACACCATAGAAGGGTTTCCTTAAGCTGGTTTTTCATATTTTTACTGCAAGTAAGTTCAATTCTTGATTATTTCTTGAAATTTTTGTGTTTTTATGACTTTTACAACTAGGTCCACTTGTTGAATTCATTAGTTTTTGATTTTATGAAAGAAATTGGAAGTTGCTATGAATATGTGATGGAAGTATATGATGATTTATCATGGAATTAGAGCTTTAAATTGTTTATATGCTGATTTTATTGAAAGAATTGAATAGAAAGTGAATGTTTGGGACCTAATGGTGAAAGAGTTTGAAGTTAGGGTTTTATGTGAAAATTCTGAATTTAAATAATTGTGAGATAACTTATAATTTCTAGATAAACCATTAATTTGGAAAAATTATCTTCATTGAGGGGTTAATTGAGTAAGGACTGAATTGTATGAACTGTGAAATTTGGGGCAAAAATCGAAATCAACATTTGCACTAAAACAGTTTTGGACAGCAGCAGTAGTCTAACTTTGAAAAATCACCAAAAATTGTATAAATCGAATTATGGAATGAATAAAATATGAAATTAAAGCTTATTGAGTCTAGTTTTTTATAGAAGAAACGGTATAAGCAATGGAATTGTAAATCATGAGATATAATAGATTTTGTAAGACAATGTCAGAATGAATTCGGGTTCCCCTGTTCTGACTTTGAAAAATCATAAAAAATTGAATAAAAATAATTAGGGGCTTAAATTTATATGTTTATAATTCTGAATGAGTCTATTTTCAATAGAAACAAACGGAAAAATCATTTGAATCCTGTACGAGAAGATAATTAATTTTTAGTGAAGAAGGGTCGGAACTGTCAAACAGCAGAACAGGGGAGACTTCAATGAATAAACTGTATTAATTGGCCCAACCAAAAATTATAAAATTTTTATGGTAAGAAGATATGTGAGTCTAGTTTCAGGGAAAATTAGCGGATCTTAATTTGGAGTTCTGTAGCTAAAGATAAAAATAATTTAGTGACTATGACACGGATGGACAGCATTGGAATATACATAAGTAAATAATGAAATTATAGATAATATTACTTATAAGCGGGTTGAAGATGAAATCAATACTGATAAGTGAATGATTTTACAATGATAGATCGAGAACCCGAAACAAAGTCGAGAAAAGAAAAAGTAGCTGATTAGTCCCTGAACTTTCACAAATTTTGCAAATCGACCTGTAAGTTCATATGGTTGAAGTTTAATGATTATATGTTAATTTTATGAATTATATAATGTATGATGAAATATATTTATTGATGAATAGAGAATAAAATAACAACCGAAAATCGAATAAATGATCAAATTGAGCGGAACGTCGGATTTGAGTACTTACGATCGATGATAAGTGACAAGTGATAAGTGGTAGCTTTAGCTACACTTATCGATCAGCGACAAGTGATAAATGATAAGTGGTAGCTTTAGCTACACTTATCCGATCGATGACAAGTGATAAGTGATAAGTGATAGTTTTAGCTACACTTATCGATCGATGACAAGTGATAAATGTGATCTGTGTGTAAGACCGTGGCGGGACTATGACTTCAAAAAGTGATAAGTGATCATACGCAAGACCATAGTTATACTATGGCAAAGTGAAAGTGAAGTACTCAATTTTCTCGTAACCGTTCCTAATTTGGTTAAAGAATGATATGTGACAAATGGGCCCAAAAGAATTAAAGGAAATGAATAAGTGGTAGTAAGTCTATACAAGGGAACTCACCAATGACTGTGGTTGACAGGTGAACTTAATAATTGTGTATATTGTATAAGTGTATAAATATTTGGTAAGATTTATGTTTTACGCCTATGAACTTACTAAGCTTCTATAAGCTTACTTGAGTGTATTCAATGTCTCTTGTAGATTGACGTGGAAGTATACGGAGGATCGGATCAACACAAAGAATCACACTATCCAGATTATCTCCGGTAGCTTTTGTAAATTTTCTTTTTGATTTATATGGCATGTATAAGGTTTGATGATTATATAAATGCTAAGACTTGTTTAATGAATATACATTAAAGAAAAAAATGATAAATATGTTAAATAGTATGATTATAGTAGAAGTATAATTTGGTATCAAATTGATTGAAATGAATTGGTTGGTTGGATTAGTCTCGGTTTTAAAATTTGCAGGGAAGGTTAGATATTTATAAATGGGTTATATTGAACAAAAAAAAAACTTTGGGATTTTGCGAAAAATTTTCTATGGTTTCGATTTAATTCTGGTTTGGTCTCGAAGTATGTTTAGGGCTTTGGAGGCCCATCTAAAGGACGTCATGACATGTTTTAGTAAATGAATAGTATTTAACTTGTATTAACGAAAAATTAATCTGGTAAACTCTGGTAATGCCACGTACCCTATTTCGGCTATGAATACGGGTAAGGGGTGTTATAAGATGCCTTGTTTTTCAAGTTACCACCAATCTTGAATTTCTTATTGTATTTCCACGTGGTAGCTATTTTATCCTTCTTGGATATTATTGAGATTCCAAGTCTCTATTTCATCTAGGTGTAATGATTCTGGTGACAGTCTTGGTGAATTCCAAGTCTCCCACGTGTTTCTGATTTCATTGGTTATGTACGATGCTATCCTTTTTAAAAGCTTCAGATTTTTCGTCTCTATCTTTCTGGATATTTCCAATCTCATCAGCAACTATTCTTCCTCCATCTGTCCATAGTTTATAACTCTGATTTTGTAGTAGATGTTGAGCTGTTGATAATAAATCAATTCCTGCTTGAATTTGATAATAGCTAAAATTATTATAACACTTGTCAATATTTTTTTATCAAGTGTTATTTATCTTCTTTGACGACTGATAAGTGGGGGCTTCCAATCATCTTTTGAATAATCTAAATTTGATATGGCTGATAAAATCTTTCTTTTTCAGAAATACCAATAAGACTACTCATTTGAATATAGAAATAATAATAAAAATCGTCTTGATTTACTATTTTTGATAATATAAACTTAATAATTGCAGGAAAATCTTTTAATAAATTAAAAGAAAAATTTTGAACAACTATTTCTTTAACAAAACCCCATTCAATACTTCTTATATCAAATGGTTCGTGATCAAGTCTAAATTTTATAGTAGGAATTTTTTCTCTTAATTCATTCATAAAAGCATATGCTTGTAAAAAGTATTCAGAAAAAGTCTTTTGAGATTAAGTTTGCTGATTGCAAATAACTCTATTTATTTTTGAAAAATTATTTGTTGGTAATATTTTTCTAGCTTTATTATATAGACATATTCTAAATATTTTATTCATAGTAGGACTATTTATACCTTTATGAGTAAAATATTGAAATATATCAAGAAGATTGTTTATCTCCTTAATATCCATATATTCTATATCAAGCTCTTCCTAATCTCTATATAAAATAGATTTTAATAATAATTCATGAGCTTCATTTTCTTTAGTTGTTTTTTCAACTAAAAATTGTGAAAACTTTGTAAGAGCTCTTCTAAAATTTGCTCTTTGTTCTAAAATATGGGTTTTCCATATTTCATTTATGAAATTATATAACTCTGGTGATAATCCTGGATTATAAAAATCTTTTATTTCTAGAATTTGTTGTTGTTTCATCAAATTTTCTGCTCCTTTAATCATTTCAGCATAATTGGCTTGAAATGTCGAATTTGGATCTTGAGACCAAGGGTATTGACTTACCATTCTTGGTGAAGAAGATAATTGAGTTCCAATTGGTGGTCTTACCATTGGATAAGGAATATAGTATCCTTGATTAGAATAAAATGATGGTTGTGGAGATATTTTGATAAATCCTTGATTAGGATTTATTGTTTTCCCTTTGTTGGGTTTTTTATGGACAGTAGCTCATTCTCCTACTTGTTCTAGAGGTTTTTTACCTCTATCCATAGGGCCTGCTAAGATAATCAGCGAGAGTATTATCAGTGCCTTTTACATATAAGACTTCAAAATTAAAGATAAATATTTCATTATACTATCTAATTCTCCTAGGTACAGTTTCTAAACTTTTATTAGTAAGAAATTGTTTAACTGCCTGATTGTCAGTTTTTATAATAAAGTTTTCAGATGCTAAATATATAAGAAAAGTTTTCATTGCTTTTTTAATGGCTAGTAATTCTTTTTCATATATAACATAATTAATTTCAATTGGTTTGAATTTTCCTGAATTATATCCATATATTAATTCTTCATTTTTAATTGTTTTAGCTTTTAAAATACATCCCCAATAATTTTGTGATGCATCTGTTTCTAAAATTAATTTATCACCTTGTTTTGGTAAATAAACCTTTGGAGTATAATTTATTTCTGATTTTATGTTTTTTATAATTTCTGAATCTTTTTTAGACCAATTAAAAGGTTTATCTTTTTTTAATTTTTCGTATAACTCACCTATTTTTTAAGATAAGTTAAGAAAGAAGTTTCTTCCATAATTAACTTTTCCTAAAAATTGTTGAAGTTGTTTTTTATCTTTAATTTCTTCAAGAAATTCTTTTATTTTTACTATAATATGATCTTGTAATTTAAAATCATTTGCTGATAAATTTAATCCTAAAAATTTTATTTATGCTTTCTCCAATTCTATTTTCTTAGGGCTCAATATTATTCCATGTTTTATGAATTCTTGAGAAATAATATTTAAATGTTTTCTCTATTTTTCTAATGTATCTGAAAATATTAAAATATCATCTATATAAACTACACAAAATTTTTTATATTTATTAAATATAGAATCCATCCATCTTTGGAAGATTTGAGGTGCATTACATAACCTAATTGGCATTACTCTCCATTGATAATGACCATTAGGTGCACTAAAAGTTGTTAATGATTTAGATTCATCGGTTAGCATTATTTGCCAAAATCTCGATTTACAATCAAATTTACTAAAATACTTTGTTTGTTTAGCTTGATTAATTAAAATATTTTTTCTTGGAATAAAATATCCATCAAAAATAATATTTTGATTTAGTCTTTTATAATTAATTACCATCCTAGCTTTTTCTCGTTTTATTTCAGCATGGTTTCTTACCATAAAAGCAGAACTAGAATGTGGACTATTAGTTTTTTCTATTAATCTTTTTTTCTAATAATTCTTTGATTTGTATATCAAATTCATCTATATCCTATTTAGTATAGATCATAGGTTTTACTCTAATAATTTTATTAGGATTTTCCAATTTTATTTCACAATATCTAGTATTATTCTGCCATAATTTTAATGGTTCTTCACTAAAATTATCTTTTAAAATTTTAGACAACCAATGACTTGTTTCAAGTTGTTTAATTTATTCTTTTCTTATTGGTGTAAATCATTTATCACACACAAAATTATGATTTTTTACTAAAGGTAGTTCTACAGAAGTTTTTTCTGCTGACAATATTACTAAATTTTTATCAATAGAGAATATTAAATGATGATATATAAAATTATTTCCTAATAATATGTCTCCCCATTTCAGGAAAATATAATATTTTAGGAATTACAAATCTTACATTCTTTATGTAAATTGGTATATTTCTAGCCTTAAATTGAATTATAGTTTCTTCTATTCCTATGGCTTTAATTGGATTTTTCATTAATTTCCATTTTTCTACAAGAATGGCATTTTCTCTACAGTTACTGGTGGTAGCTCCAGTATCTAATAAAGCATGTAAAGAATATGTTTTATATTCTCTAAATTGAAATGTGATTTCTATATATGTATAATATTTCCTAGGTTGAAAATTTGAAAATGTAATAATATCATTTTTTTTCTCATTTTCATTTGTTGAATAATTGTAGAAGATTGTATTTCTTTCATTCTACTATTTCTAGAATTTTTACTAAGTTCAGTAGGAAAAATAGGTATCTGAACTGTTTTCAATCCTATTGGTGTTGAGCTTGTACTTATATTATCCTCATCTTCCTCTATTTGAGAATTTGAGGGTAAAACTAAATTATCATTTATATTTGTTATAGCATTATTTTTGAAATATAGTCTATCTCTTGACGACATATATTCTATAGTACTTACAGGTTTTGAAGTACTAGCACCACTTATTCTATCTATCATCCAATCTCTTGGTATTGATAAATCTTTTAGATGTAATAATTTTGGCTGAATTTCTATAGTAAATTTATTAGGCTCAAATAACTCGATTATTTTATTATTAATTTCTTTAATTTCTTCTTCTATCGTATTGGTACATTCATTAATAGAAGTCCAATTTATTCCTAGATCTTTTGCTAAATCATTAATATCAGAATTTTTTGTCTGAATTCTTAAACATAAACACTCTTCTATTAAATGATCTGTAATGGATATAAAATAATTAGGTTTAACTTTAAAACCTATTACACCAGTATGTAAATTAGACTGAATACCTCCAATAAGTGCTTTTATTGGATTTTCAAATCTTTTATCTAATAAAACTGCTATTATAGGTATATCATGACCTTTTCTAAATAAAGCTCTAATTGTTATCATAATTATACCTAAATGTATATATCTGAGTGTATTTCTTTTTAATCCTCTTAATTTATCTTTAGTAAATAATGGGATTTCTGTTAATCCTCCTCTAGTATCTTTAGCAACCGTATTGCCACTTATTTTTTCTATATGTCTTTGACTCCATATTTTAAACTTAGATATTTTATATATCTCTTCTTTAGAAATATGATTTTTATTTATTTTTTCTATCATTTCATCAGAAAAGTCTTTTTCTTCTCCAATTAAATTTCTTAATTTTATATCTTGTTGTTCAGACTTAGAAATTTCTTCTAATTGATTTTTAGAACTACTTCCTACATTAAACATAAATATATACTCTTCATCATCAGAATCAGAATCTGTTTCTGATATTAATTCATATAATATTTCCTCAGGATTTATTTCTTCTTCATAACAAATTTCTAATTCTTATTCTTCAAGACTTTTAATCATTTTTTTAGCACCTTTTTCTTTATTAGGACAATTTGGCGCTATGTGAAAGCTATATTTATAAAATATCTGATGAAAACTTTTCTTATATATTTAGCATCTGAAAACTTTATTATAAAAACTGACAATCAGGTAATTAAACAATTTCTTACTAATAAAAGTTTAGAAACTGTACCTAGGAAAATTAGATGGTATAATGAAATATGTATCTTTAATTTTGAAGTATTATATGTAAAAGGCACTGATAATACTCTCGCTGATTATCTTAGTAGGCCCTATGGATGGAGATAAAAAACCTCTAGAACAAGTTGGAGAATGAACTACTGTTTATAAAAAATCTAACAAAGGGAAGACAATAAATCCTAATCAAGGATTTATCAAAATATCTCCACAACCATCATTTTATTCTAATCAAGGATACTATATTCCTTATCCAATGGTAAGACCACCAATTGGAACTCAATTATCTTCTTCACCAAGAATGGTAAGTCAATACCCTTGGTCTCAAGATCCAAATTCGGCATTTCAAGCCAGTTATGCTGAAATGATTAAAGGAGCAGAAAATTTGATGAAACAACAACAAATTCTAGAAATAAAAGATTTTTATAATCCAGGATTATCACCAGAGTTATATAATTTCATAAATGAAATATGGAAAACCCATATTTTAGAACAAAGAGCAAATTTTAGAAGAGCTCTTACAAAGTTTTCACGATTTTTAGTTGAAAAACAACTAAAGAAAATGAAACTCATGAATTATTATTAAAATCTATTTTATATAGAGATTGGGAAGAGCTTGATATTATGAATAAAGTATTTAGAATATGTCTATATAATAAAGCTAGAAAAATATTACCAACAGATAATTTTTCAAAAATAAATAGAGTTATTTACAATCAGCAAACTTAATTTCAAAAGACTTTTTCTGAATACTTTTTACAACCATATGTTTTTATGAATGAATTAGGAGAAGAAACTCCTATTATAAAATTTAGACTTAATCACGAACCATTTGATATAAGAAGTATTGAATGGGGTTTTGTTAAAGAAATAGTATATTATCAGATTTTATACTATATTTCTTTATACATCCCATGGTGGGGGTAATTTATGAAAATATTGATTTTTCTAAAATTCTATATTTTTATTTTTTAGCTTTTGATATTCATGAAGAAATTTTTTAAAAAATTCTTCTAGGTATCTAATATCACATAGTTTAATTTTTGACAAAATATAACTAGATATGCTATCTTGATCTTTTTTATCAAAATAACTACAAAATTCTGTTTTTAGAATATTAGTTAATCCTTTTAAAAGATCTTTAGGAGTACCTATCTGATTAATTAATTGTCCTTTTTGAATTTTTCCAGCACCAGATTTTTCCCATCTTCTTAAAAATTGTAAAACATCACCTTGAAAAGTTCGTACAAAATAATTTAAGAATTTTTCTTTTGACCAAGTATTGTTGTTGTTTACAACAATTGTCATTGAATGTGCTCAATCATCTATAGTTTTTTCATAGTCTGATATTGAAATATTAGTCAAATCTAGATATATTCCTCCTTGAGCCACATTTCTTTTATTTAAATCATCTATCCTATGTGGTATAGGTATAGTTTGACTTGGTTGTTGATTAGATGATTCTCCTGTATATTCAGTTTTAATTTCATTAGTAGCTATATTTTTTGTTTGATTACCAAAAATTCTAATTGTATTTTCATCTTTTTCAATATCTTTATTAAAAGTTCTCAGATAATCATCGTTTTGAATATCTGACTTTATTTTTCTTTTCCCATAAGGATCTGTTTCTTCAGTATCCATTGGTTCTGGAATTTCTATATTATCTTCCTCATCTGTTGAAGTATTTTCTTCATCATATTTATAATTAATAACCTTTAAATGACTGGTGAATTGATTGCTTAGTGTCCAAGTAATCACCATTTGGTAAACTTGAGTTCTAAGGTACATTTAGGTACACACAGACGTGTGCCCTAAGTGTGTTGAAAAATAGTATAGGTGTAGTTTCCACAAGGGTTGACACATGACCTGCGATAGAGCTATGTGAGCTAAGTCAGTGACTTACACGGTTAGAGACACGGGTTGGGATACAGTTGTGTATCTCAAGTCAGAGAGTTACATGGGCAGAGACACGAGCCGAGACGCTGCCGTATGTCCCAATTTCAAAAGTTACACGGTCTGGGGTGTTTCACACGGCCTGGCCATGCAGCCGTGTGTCCCTTATTTTTAGGTATTTATGAAAATTTCCCCTAACTTTCTAAATTATTTCAAATTAGCCCCTATTTGTTCTTAGATTATTTTTAGAATCTCGTAAACTCGTATTTAGGACTGTATAGGAAATTTTTATTGTGATTTTGAATGAAATAGCTTGATTCATTATTCAATTGTATAAGACACGATTATAGAATTATTAAATTAGCATATATTACCCCTATATCGTGTGATGTTAATATTTAGCTTGCACCACTGCTTGCAATGTAATTAGATGTTTTGATTGGTTAGTAATGCCCATGACCTTAATTCGACGACAGGGAGGGGCTAGGGCTGTTACAGGCGCGTTGGTCGATTGTTAGTGCGTTGGGATCATCTTTCAGGTGTGTTTCTGAAACTAATGTAATTGGGGGTCAAATTGATGAGGAACTTCACGATTTTCAGTCAATTTTAGGATAGTTTACGAGCCACACGGGCGGTTCACACGGCCATGTGCCGTTTAGAGATTAGGTAAATTTGCGAGTCACATGGCCTGGGGTATATCACACGATCGTGTAACCCCTGTAAGAAAAAATTGGTTGATCATACACAGCAGGCATGTTATCCAACCACACGGCAATGTCTTTTCTGCTCCTAAAATAAAATAAACAACTGAACAAATGTTGGTGTCCTAAGTCGATGTGTAAAGTGATTAATGGAGAAAAGGGAAGCTTCTTCTATTGATTGTTTTAAATTATTGATTGCTTTTGCTTTTATAATGAAATGTTTGAAGGATGGAATCAAATCCCATATTTGTGAAACGGGGTTTCAATTCCTTAAAACTTTATTCTCATGCTGCTGCCTCAAATCATTTCTTCCAGTACCAGATTTTTTATATAATCACATTCACTATATACACCTATTCTTTATCTGGAATTAAGGGCCACAATTTTATAATATAATTTAAAAAAAAAAAAAGACTTAAAATTATTTGTAGAATACAAATCGTATATTGTCATTGTACCAAATATTAACCCATATATATATTGGGTAAACTATACAAATAGTCACCCAACTACATCCACGTTTCTGTTTTGATCACTCAATTTTTAAAAAAAAATTCAATTTAGGCATTAACATTTGAATTCGTTCTTGTTTTGATTATCCGCGGTTAAATTGATAACGAGATTTTTTTTAATTCGTATAATAACACATTTAGTCCTCAATAGTTACATATTGTTTCAATTTGATCCTATTTTTAAATAATTCAACAAATTTAATCATTCACATTTACAAATTCTCTCAACTAATGAGTCATTTTCTAAGCCAATTTCTGATACCAATAAGTTTATCTTAAAACTTTATTTCCTTTCTCTTCTTTTTTTTCATTAGTTTTCTTCTAAATATAATATTTTATAATTCTTTGATTCATAAAATCATTTAATTTTTAATAAGGAAAAAATGTGAAAGAATTAATTGAATTACCTTTTCTTATGTTAATAATATATATTTTTTTAATTTTATAGACTGATTAAGAGCTTATCACGTGTTTGTTATGAATATTTCATTATTAAGTAAATGTCCATCAAGATTAATATAAGTTTGATGTACTTTAGAACTCTAATATTCACTAGAAGCAGGGTTTTATATCATCATCTATACTTCTTATACCCATAAATATAGACTTTGGATAAACATTCTAAATCATTCTCATTGATCAATAAAAATACGTTTTTCCTTTTGCTCTTTTATTTCTCTTGCTTTTACTCTCTCTATTATTTTATTTCATGACAAATTTCTATTTATTTTAAAATTTTAAATCCACAATAAACAATATGCATTACTAATAATCTGATTTTAGTGTAAAATTATTTACCAAGTTAATTAAAAATTGAAATTATACTAATCAGAGTGAAAAATTATTTTTCAAAAATATTAAATTGTTTATAGAATTTTATTATCTATTATATTTTTAAAATTTGTATTTTTTTAATTTTTAATGGTATTTAGTTAATTTTTAACACTAACTTCTTAAAAATATAAACAAAAATAATTATGTACCAAATTGGATAATTTCAATCATAAATAAAATAATTACTAAACGCGAAACGCCTTTATTTTAAAAATTGAAAGAGGATTTCAATTATAAATGCATTTTCCATTTCAATTTCGATTTAAAAAAAAAAGTAAGTATTTTTATCCGATTTAACGTTTAAAATACATGAACATTAGGAGTTAGTAGCTAGTAATTCTAAAGGAGGGTAAAAATTAAAAAGTCAAAATTTGCTATAATTTGCGTAAAATATGGATTTAGTATGTGATTAATTTCAATTTTAAATTTTTTTAATTGGTTAATCTTAGTCTTTATATTTTTTAAAATTCTAAATTTTAGTCTTGACCAAATTAGTAGTTAATTCTACTATTAGTCCTGTATTATGCATAAAAATGTAAATTTAGCCCATGTTCTTCAATTGTATTGTTCTTAGTCCTTATATTTTTAGAATTTCAAAATTTTAATCCCGATACAAATGATAGTCATTAAATCTATTAATGAATTTTTTTTTATGAGTAATATGTTGAAATAGCATGTGGTAGTATGTTAGCTACATCAAATTTTGAAAATAACAAAATTTAACTAAAATTTGTATGAGATATTAAACGATTAAATTAAAGTCTAAAAATTAAATTCACAACTTATATATATATATAAAATACAAAGAATAACATCATAATAAATAAATAAATAAATAAATAAAACGGTGTAAAGTGAATTACGGCCAAATATTCACTTTCTCGAAAAGTGATGAATGAAAAAGGGGTTATAGTGTGACCAACAACTGAATTATAAGAAAACTGAAAAAGGCATTTGAAAAGCAAATTGAGTTTCGATCCGACCGCCAGACAATGGTGCCAATCTCACGCGCTATCCACGCCTTTACAGTTGGCTAAAGCAATTTATATAATAATAATAATAATAATAATAATAATAATAAGACATATTTGATGATTTTACATTGTATGTTATCTTTAAGAATTCAATCTGTGTTTTTCTAATCATCATTTCTTGATGTTAATATTTGATTTAATAGATATTATTTACACTTTACAGAGATAGTTATGCATAATAACATCATCTATACTTTTTTACTTAAATCTTTGATATTAAAAATATACTAATATTCATTATTTGAATCTTTTTCAAAATTTATTGTATTAATATATCAATAATTTACTCTCCATTAATTTTTATAATAATTTAACTGTCAATAATTTCTTATATTTGCTATAATATACCAAAATATGTTAACATAACACTTAAATAAATAATTAAAATTTTATATAGTGAATATGTTGACTGTAATTATATCCTCTAAATTTGATAAATTCAATTATCAAAACTATTAAAATTTATTACTTCAACATCTAAATAAATTTAAGAAATAAAATATGAATAGTTAACTACAAAATTAAAAAAATTAAAAAAAAATTAAAAAAAATGAGGAGGTGTAATTTATTTTAAAAAAGCATTTTAAGAAAATTCTTAATGATACTAGAAAATAAAACATGATTATCTAAATAGTATATATAACGTGTTTCTTTTTTGATAGAATATAACATATTTCAATCTATATAAATTTTAATAGATCAAAATATATTTAACAATTTTAAGGTTGAGCCTTGTACATATATGAATCTGCTTTATTTTGCAGAATTCAATCCCATTACCTATTAAAAAAAAAAGAAGAAAGAATTGTAAATGTTTACACTCTTTGTTCATGTAATGAATGGTTGACAACAAACGTTTAATTATAAACCTCAAAACTGATTGGTGCCCCCCACATTGTGTAATTATTCATGCACACCCTATACTCTTTTTCTCTCTCTCTCTCTCTCTCTCTCTCTCTCTCTCTCTCTCTCTTTGCTTTCTTATTATCATGTTTATGGGATTTATTTCACATCCTATTTTACATTGGGAAGGTGACAACAATACCTCAGCTTCCGATTTGAGGCAAGTGCAGTTTTTAGTGCAACGTCAACTCTGGCGCCTTCCCGAAATATCAAGTCATACAACTGACACACGAACCTTGATAGTTCCTCTTCTTCATCGCCAAAACCTGTACAATGCTCCTCATTCTTCTCCATGTCACTATCCCAGTCACTCACCGGACTGATAGTTTCCACCTCAACCTCTTCATCTTCCGCATCTTCTTCACCAATCTCAAACTTCCCATTTTCCAGAACGTTATACTCTCCTGATATATTAACTGACACATCATGAGGCTCAGCTGCAGGGCATATAACAGCTTTGGCCCCCGAGTCTAGAAAGGCCTTAATCAAATTTGCATTGGGACCGTAAGTTCCCGTGCAGATTATGATCCTATCCCTCCAAGCTCCAACCTAGCATTATTCAACAAAGTATCAGCCACACAAAACTGAATCAAATTTTCATGCAGGAATTGCACTTCATGTAAATAAAATAAAACATGTTAACAAAGATTTTGGGTGTCACTGAAAGGGAGTGGGCTTGTTAAATATGATGACACCACAGCCCTAAGTTGACATGGAAAACATCAACAATGAATGCCATTTGGAGGTTTATACAAAATAGTATCCTTATTGTCTTGGTAATGCATTTCTATTAATTCAAGATTAGAGTCAATGATTAGAGGTATTTGAAGTTATTCTTATGTTTGGCACAATCATCTAGATCAATAGAAGGTTAAGCAACTGAAACAAAGAAAATTAAACTAATCCTGTGAATGCAATATTGCCCAAAGAAGACGAGCAGCTCAGGTTAACCATCAAAGTGAAGAGTTAAAAACTGGGAGAAAAATAAATCAGCCATAACACTCGTCAGGTATCATGTACTTTGATGCTCAAATCTGATAATCAAACGAGAGACACATACGTACCATCCAACGAACATCATCAGGAGTCAAGTGCAAAGAGGGGACTGTGCGGCGAAACATGTATGCCCCAATTTCAATATCATCTTCCATGACCTTTAAGAGTTGTCAAGAAAATAGAAATAGAAGTTCATTAGATTTGATAACATCAAACTAACAAAAAACAAACTGAAAGCAAATGAGAGACGAATGCACACTTGGGTTTGGCGTCCAATATATCTATGGCCAATCTTTCCAACTTGGAAGTATGGTTTACAACGGACCAAATCAGCAATAGTTGTAATATTGGCAAAAGGTGATACACACTTTTGACGCTGGCTCTGTAGCACCGACAACATGCTCAACTTAACGCTTTGTAGAAACTTTTCAGCCAGTTCTCCAGGTTCAGCCACAACAAACACGTCATTTTGCCAACTAGAGAAAAGAAGCATCTAGCAGGTTAGCATGGGGCAAAAGATACACTCAAAAGTAATTAGGCAAAAGAAAGGATCATTTAGACCTTAAAACCGAACCAACAGAGTCATTTTGAAGGGCCAAATGTATAATGCCCACTTGTGGTAGATTCTGTAACTTCTCATGCAATGACCGTACAGGTAAAGAGAGCTGCCTGGGTGCAGAAGGGGATGTAGGGGGTGATATAGCTGTCTTAACAGATTGTAATCCATCCAAGCTTAAAGGTGGGACTGTGTCAATTCGGCCAAGCCTCTGCAGGCCAGTATCAGTACTGAATAAAAGAGGGCTTGAAGGGAAACTTCCAGTGATCAGAGGAGAGGTAAATGGTGTTGGAAATGTTGTAGCTGGTAATGCCTTCGAAAGTCCAGATATATCATGCAAAAGAGATAATCTAATTCCATTTCGTGCACAAAATGACTCCAGTGCCCGAGCATGGTGCACAATTCTTCCTGAATCAGGACTATGCAAAGCTTCAACAAGTAGAACATTTCGTCTCCAGCCTAAAGAAGGGCTATTCTCATCTAGCAATGCAAAATAAATTAAAAAGATTCAGCAGAACACCCAGAAAGCTAGAACACATGAAAACTATTGAAAAAGGACTACTACCTGCATCTGATGCCTTTGCCTTGGCAAAATGTTGAGATTTCAAATTCTCTGTCCACTTCTCGTCATGTGCAAAGGGTAGAATAAGTCTTTCGCATGCATTCTTGAAGGACTCAGAATTGTTCTCGATGTAGTCCTTTACACAAGCTTCCAACTTCAGCCAAACTGTTGGATCAGTCTCATCAAGCTCCATGTCACAACGTTCATCAACTGCAAGGGCAACCATATAAAATAATGAAGACTTCCTAATTATTCCACTACAAAGATATTGCAAAAGGATGAATTCCTAGATGAAATTTAAAAGAAAAAATGGTTGGAAGAAGCAACTGATGGAGACATAAAACGGGGTTGAAACTTCCAACCCCCATCAAGGAACCAAGACTCAATACCTGGATTAAACCGAAAATATTGAATCTCAGGAAGCATAGGTACCAAAGTACTCAAAGCTTCCTCAGTTCGGTCCACAGAGCATGCACTCTCAATCAGAACTTGCCCAGTATCTAGATATCGCCAACCACCTTTTCGTGCCTACAACAGAATAATCCATGGTATGATGTAATGGATCTTAAACGTCAATATGATCAGCTATTGAAAAGGTCAATAGAAAATTAAAAATCTCTAATTTTTTTCTCCAATTAGCCAAAATATCAGAACCACTTAGAAACATATTAAACTTGGAACATGATATAAAGCGCTTGTGGACTGTCTGTTATTTTGCATGAATTTACAGAATGAGGATTTGCACTTCAAATGGTCATGGTACGAGGAATAGTTTTACTGTCAATTGAAACCAGAAACCACTTAGATGGGGACAAACACAAAATAAAGCAGTTACCTTTGTAGGCACGGAACCACAGCCAATTGAAACTATACAGTCAATTTTTGTATCGGGCCACAAAAGTTGTGCTTCTCTTATTGAGAAGATAGTTGGATTGTTTGCCACTATAGCACCATCTTGCCAGCGGTTTACATCTATATAAAAGGTAAAAATATAAAGGTTAAGTTCAGACATTCTTAATAAAATAGTTAACTTAAGCAAGCAGAAGAACAATACCATCTGAGAAGTCATCAAGATAATATGGGGCAGCAGAAGAAGCTCTTATAGCTTGCCATATATGGTGTTTACAACTTCCAATAAAAGCACTTCGTTTGTAGCCAACTTGAGCACCTGTAGTTGGAGATCCTAGAGTGGTAATTCCTGCACTTTCCGATATCGAAAGAGGCACCTCAGGGGTTCCCACAGGATACTGCACATTAAGAAATTTATAAATGTATAAACTCACTCTTAGAGCTGCCAAGATATTACCAAAATAGATTATAACCCTATTTTTGGATTGGACTAAGGGGAGGGAAAGGAAAGTAGACTAAGGGAAAATGAGGACCTTTCCCCTGTGTGGATAAATATTTTTGTTTAAATAAGGGAAAGTACGGGAAATTGAGCATCCTTGCTTTCCCTTGAAGTACGATTTTTGTTTACCCCAATTTGGAGAACAAGCTAGGGAAGGGAAAGTAAAAAAAAAAGAAAGAAATATATAAAATACCTATTTTATTATCTTCATGTTTTCATAAACTTAAAAAGGTTATAATTGGAAAAAATTATTATAGTAAATCCTTTCCTTTCCCCTGTTTAACCAAACAAAGATTGTTAAAATTCTGTTAAAATTCCTTTGCTTTCCTTTGCTTTACTAATTTAAGCTATCAAAACAAGATACACATGTATCTTTTCCTTTACTTTCCTTAACCTTTCTGTCTTTTGCTTTCCCTTTCCTTCCTTTCTTTTATTACTACTTATCCAAACATAGTGTAAATTGTTCTACATAAATCTACATGAGCAATAATACATGAACCCAATTAGAGTTCATATTGCATGATAGAGAAAGGAAATCTTGACCACAAACCTGATAATTGCGGAATATAAACGGCTGAGCTGGCATAACGCTCACCAAAGTAGACACTACAAAAACTTTCGGAATGTTTTTCACAGCAGATTCAATTAGTAGGTCACCATCCTCATCGGCACACATTTCCTTTAGCAACCTTTCAAACTGATCTGCACTGTGCTGCAATACTCTATGTTATATACTATACAGTTAAAGCAAATAATACTTTGAAAAGTAAAACAAATAGGCCCATTTAAATTACTGATTTAAGTATAGCAAAACACCTTCAAAATGATGATAAGAACAATGCAAAGGCAATATATAGAATGAGCAACCCTTAATAAATTATAGTAAATCCTCTGAAAATATCTTGGAGAAACACAAAATTTCTCATTTGCTTGAGTTATACTTTCAAATAGTTTAATACCCCTTCATTCATAAATAGACATACATTTTCAAACATGTTGCTATTATTCTTCATTTTTCTTTAAGTATCCCAGTCAACCACATAGGCATGAAAATATAATCCTCCAAGGATCCACCAAATATATGGAAAATCATAAAAAAGAAATCTGACCATTTCTGTATCCGACACTCACACCCCAGTCCAAGCAACATAGTTTTCAAGGAAAAGATGAAAGCAGCTCTAGCAGTATGAAAGACAGAAGCACAAGTTTGCATAAAAGAGAAATTCATACTTTAGATCCATGTACAACAACTCTGAAGCTCTGTGAAGAACTTTTATAAAGCATATCCAACTTCTCTCTCCAAGTTGCAGCTTCATTATCCTTTGGCACAGGTTCAGCGAAAACAAGTTTTCCTACAAAACAGCTTAGAACTAGATAAATTAATTGAACCCTAAATTAAGTGCCCATCAATAGAACCTTTATACAGCACACTCACCAAGATTTTTGTATATTTCTTCACATTGGTCCAAGGTTAATAACTTAATACCAAGGGCAACAGCAAGCATCCCTCCAGTTGATGTCCCACAGATAAGGTCAAATAGCTCATGTATTCTCTTCCCAGTTCCCTTCTCAATTTCTTTAAGGATCTGCACAGTTGCAAGACCTTTCATGCCACCTCCATCCATTGAGAGTATGCGTAGGCCTTGTTTTGGTATCTGTCTTCCTCTTATAGCCCGTCGCAAGTTTTCATTTTCTCCTACAGAATAACATAATCAGATGATCCAAGATCCAAATATTCTAAAAGAAAGTAAAAAATCAAATGGAAGAAATATACCAAGAATTGCTAAAGCACGAGCAGCAGCTTTATTCACACGTGGTTCAGGTCCAACAGTTAGTCTCATGAGAAGGTCCTTCAAGCTTTCAGAGGTCACAAGAATGCGACGATTCTCCAGACAGAAGGCCAAATTTCCAACAGCTAACAAAGCAAGCCTTTGCACCTGATTAAATATAAAGGTTTAATTATACATACATTCGATATAAGAATCATTTAGATCAGAATATTACCTCTGGGTTTTTATGGGCACAGAGTGATTTTAATGATCTCAAAACATCCTTGGTTAGCATCTTCTGAGCTACAATATCAGATCCAATGGCCAATGTGACCACAACTTGTAGCACAGAAACCAGTTCTACTGGGTCAGGAGACTTCATAACAGTTTCAATGGGTTGCATGATGTCACATTTCATCAACTGCATTGCTACGGAAACATCTCCACCAAGAGTTGATAGAGCGGAGCAGGCTTGTTCGACCTGACACAAGATACGAATCATAATGATACTGCACAAAATAAACATGTCTGATGTTATTCATGAAATGAAAGTATATGCAACATACCACATGCCGGTCTTCACTACTTATCATACTTATGAGCTGTCTCACTGCATTCTCATCTTTACCAATAACTACACGATTCCCCTGGTCCTGTGTTATTATCTTGACCAGTGCAGAGGCTAGCAAAGGGTGATGACAAGAGGAAAAACGGAATATGAGAGAGAAAAAGGCACTCAGCTTGTGTCTAGATGCACCAAAGTAAGAACTATTCTCCATCTGTAATACAACAAGAGAAGCAGTTTAAGCATAGATTTATTCATCGCACGAGCATACAAACAGCTAATTTTTGTAGCTTGTACCTCTATTTGCACATTCACTGATCTTAGATTTTCATCAGCCACAATCCTGATATTTGCGAGGGACAAATGGCGTAGCTTGTGTAAAGGCAAGATTTCAGGAAGGAATTCAAGTGGATTACCAAATAACCTAAGAATCTGCAACTCGGCCATAGCCCTGCCATCCAACTGGAGAAAAACATTAGACTAAAGGAAACTACATATCCACGAGCTTAAAAAAATATGTTGATTGTCAATAAAGTGACCTGAAGTCAAGAAGAGGCCGAACAAGTTTGTTATGTTCCAATGACAATTCCACCAGCCCAACGCACTGTCTCAGCTCTGCTGCTCATAAGTTACCAACAGAAACATGGTAAAATGGACAAGTGAGAAAGCAATGGCCTAGTACTTGCAAAATCATGAGAATAAATGTTTTCCCTCCTTAATATGGGAAGTTACGAACTTGATAAGGTAATACATTAGGGAAGATAATTTAGATGTAAAACAAGATTTACTCTTACCAGGAACTGAAACAAGCATGTTGTTGTCAACCCTGAGTACTTTTAAGGTTTTTAGTTCACCAAGCTCAGGTGGTAACACAGAGAGCTTGTTGTTATCAAGGTATAGTTTCTCAAGAACAGGCAATTGAGTTAGCTCAACGGGCAGTGTCTGTATCAAAAAGTACACAACCAATGAGTGTTAAACTAACGGAGCAGAGGAAAGGAAACACGCCTAGTTTCTTCATAGAGCTCAATCCAAATTATAAAAAAAAGGATCTAGTACAAGTTAAAATTAGCATAGGTCCGTGCTTATACTTCCTCGCAATCCATCGCTCCACATTTCTCAATAAAATCACTTCAATAAAAAAAAAAAGAAAAAAAAAAGCATAAATATAGAATCAAGAAAAGCAAGGAAAAGAAGAAGAACGAAATTACCGTTAAACCACAACCACAAAGGCTAAGCAAAGTGACACTTCTCCAATGGTCACCGCAGGCAACCAGACCACTGTCACCAGAAGGAACCAAATTTGACCGTAGCAATCGAACCAATACTCCGACTCCATCACTCTGCTGACCTGAGCCGGCTGCCTTAGCCATCGTAACCGCCCGCAATGGCTCTCTCCTCTTCTCCACCTTCATCTCCACTCCCACTAATTTCTCTTCCGTCTCCCTCAATTCCACCGAAACCGTATCTTGCGGCTCCGGAAGCGCCACCATCAATTTGGATTGCAGCCTTATCGCCACCTGATCCTCGTCATCCCCCGCAACCCAATCCAGATCAATCCTAAACCCTAGCTCTTTCTGATCTTGCGGCGTTGAAGATTCCGGTGAAGACAAAGAGGAACTTACCGGAGATGTATGGTCTAGATCTTCCGCAGATTTTTCATAACCGTAGTTTAGAGACAAACGGAAGATCTCCGAAGGCCGTTTCCATCCCAGTCCCCAAGACATTGTGATCGGACGGTCAAAATGCGGGAGGAGAAGACTCCGATCACGATTCGACGGTTGATACGATGTTTCACATTTGAATTTTCTTCACATATAGAGAATTGCATACAAAAATGGCGACGACAAGAACGATAAAGTTCCTCGCTTTAGGATTAAGCTTCGGAAGGTTTGGAGAAATTAAAGACAACGAAAAATTGAAGCAGTATTATCTACGAGCTCTTTCTTTGACACAGTTTTCTTTGTCTATTCTTTTCCGCCGTCGGAGTCTTTTATTCTCGGTTTTAACATTTTATTCATCAAGAACGACGTCGTATTGTTGGGGGCTAATCAACTCAGTCCACGCAAACTGGTGCACTCCATTGTCACCGAAACGACGTCGTTAATGAGGAGAGTTTTGGAGAGGGTTATCACATGTGTGACATAACATTGCAGTAATTCAATCCAAATATAAAATAACTTATTATAAAATTAGAGATGAGAATGAAATAATACAATTTAAATTCGTATTAATATTATTAGATATCTTAATATTAAAAGATGTATTTAATAAATCATAAAGTAAAAATATGTATTTAATTTTTTTTTTTTTTATAGGAGTAGCATTACATAATCTAAACCTGTGTGGGTATCTCAATTAAACTTTTTTAACTTTAACCACGTTAAAAAGAAAACCCACACATCATATTTACATTTACATATAATGAGATTCGAGATTGAGTCCTAGGAAATTTCTCTTTTTAGCAATTCAATTTAAAGCTTATTTAAATATAAAAATTTGAACTTTAGACCCCCAAACATTTATAAAATTATGTTAGATCCAATATTTGCAAAATCAAATGTCAAATCAGCATTCAATTATTTCAGTAAGGGCCAACCATAAAATGCACATTGCAATCACAAATCACTTGGTTTCAACATAGAAATTGTAAGCATGAATTTCAGCCTAAAAATCAACACAAGTCATGTATCAATGATCGACAAGCCGGTCTCGAATTGCTTGCAACCGAAATCGGATCGACAATGTTACTACTGGCTTATAAAGTATATTCATAACAAGTACAATTCTGCTTTCGGAATGGATACCGTCATCATAAATTCAGCTTCTTTACGGCTTCTTCGAATGTGGCTCTTAAATCGGCCTTTACTCCATCATCAGCAAATATAAAATTGATAGCGATTTCAGCAAGCTGAAACATTTCAGTCTTTCCGAGACCTGGGAGAATAAAAAAAAAAGGGGTAAAATCATCAAATTGCATAAAAATGATTTGGTTGTGCTAGTTATATTCCACTTACCGAACGAAGAGGAAGCAAGATTGTACTCCCTGGAAAGACTGGTAGAGAAAACCCCGGAATCATCCGTGCAGAGAACCAAAGGATGTTTTGCCTTGTATAGATCAACTGCATCACCATTTCACAAACCGATTCGTCTAAACATCAGGATGAAGAACAAAAAAAGAAGAAGCAAAAACATGCTCGAATCCTTTGAGAGAAGCTGATTAAATGTACTTGTAAAAGTAATTTCTTAAAAGAGTTGAAAGACAAGCAGAAAAGCCTGACCGAAATGATGAATATCTATTGAAGATATTGTTTCCGTCCGGATATTGGATGTCAAACAAATCTCAACCTGCAAAACGAAACAAAAGAGAGGAACAGACATTAATGAAACTTTATGAGAGGAAACATGATTTTCAACATCGAACAAATCACTTGAAATCAGTCAATCAAGTAAATTGTCTCGAAAGTCAGATATCAACCTACATACTAAGGGATAAATATCTTACGGGGATTTTTGCTGATTTCAACTTTCTCCAGTTTTCCTCATCGAAGCAACAAGCATGACCGATCCTATGTGGAAGGAAGTCTATCATTGCTTTGATTTCCTCTTGGTTAGGTACCTACAAGCACTAAGATATGACAATAAACAAGTCGGTGTTATTTAAAATACTATAGCACACACTAGTTGCACGACAAGTTTGAGAAGTAGCAACAAAAACGCACCTCTCCGCAGTGAAGAGTGATATAGAGACCCTGCTCCTTTGCAAATTTTAATGCAGGCAAGAATGTAGACCTATGTCGGATGCAAAGAAAATTAAGAATTATGATGGAATTATAACCTTCAAAACACATGAACAAATAAGGGAAATATGAGTACCAATTGCCAACAATCGGGTTTCCAGAGAGATCAATGCCAACTACACCTAAATTCCTCATTTCCAGTGCAAGCTTAACCTAAAGAAATAAGGGAACTATAAGGACATTTATCGAACAAATAACAAGCTTTTTCCACAAACTGCAATCTTTAACATACAGTTTCCATGGCAGCTTCAGTGCTCTCACGACGATCAATGCTGAGAAGAAATCTTACATACATCTTCTTTCTCGTAGACCCGTTAAATGTATTGGTCTTCAAACCAGCGGGAGAATAATCAACGTCAACCGAACTGACAGCTCTTAAACCCTCCATCACAGCGTCCATATACGAACGTTTGCTCATTCCTATGGAATCATTTCTCTGTACAATGTTTCCATTTATTCAAAACTGCATATAAAACGAACCACCACGAAACTAAAACATAGCAATGAAAGTACCTTAGGAGTGGTTCTAAGCTCTAGATATACAACATTCTCGGCAGCAAAATCTTCGATGACCTGTAGATCGAAAAATAGAAACAAATAACTAAAAGAATCAATACAGACAAAGTCTTCGAGTGGAAAACTACATTACCTCTTTAGTAATCCTTGTAACAGTGGAGTGATCAGTAGTGAGAATGTGGATAAGGTCAAACAGCTTGAATACTTCGTGTAGCGTACGGTCGTCTGAATCGGAAAAAAGGAAATTTAGGAGCTCCTAAATACCAATCTTTAACATACAGAACACAAATACACAATATAATGAAACCCCATTTCCCTAAGATGTGCAAGGATTAATTAAATCAATCAAAATTTCCAATCTCAAAGTAGTCAAGCTCATGTTTTTTTTTGGGTTCTCAAGAATACAATGTGCAGTATTTCCTCTCTTGATCTTCAATGATTTTTAAGCAATGAAATAAAAGGACTAAAGCATTAAAAAACATATACCTTTCATTATAACATTCTCCACATCTGAGAAAACAATGACACCCTTATCACCCAAAACTCTTGCAAGTTCACTGTCAACAACAATACATCTAAATTAACCTTCATGATTAAAATTGTTGGGGGGGGGCATAATTGAAAGGTTAAAAAAAGAGAGGGGAAAGAGGGATAAAAGTAAGCTCACAAGAGAGTAGAGTTCCTAACTGAACCATTGAGGTGAGCATGAAGTTCAACCTTTGGAACCGAAACACACCACTCCAGCTCTTCTCTGTTCATCTTTTGCCTGTCTGGGTTTTCCGACCGGCTACGTTTCGCGGTGTGATAGATTGAGTTTTTGAGCACTTTGTCCTAACCAGACCAGATTAGTCAAACAACAAAACATAATAAATACTAAAAAAACACACAAGCAGACAAAGAGAGGAAAGAGAATTGTAACATTGGGCCCTAAGAGAACAGAACCTGCGGTTTGTTAGGCTTCAACAAATGTCTGATACCAGACTTTGGGCTCTGAGGACCGGAAATTAAGACCCAAATTTCATGGCTAAAAGAGACTGGTTCTATGCAAGTCACTAAACGTGTCCATAAAAGCAAACCCTTGTTCACCTTTCACATTTGTGCCTATATCAATCTTGGGCTTTGACAGCCTAACACAATATTTGGCAGCTCATAGTTTAATTATTTGTTTTCAAAATTTGAAAGTTAAAATAGGTTATAAGTATTTATACACTTTTAGTCTCCCTATTTTTACTTTTAGGAATTTATTCATTCTACTTTTCAATTTCAAAAATTTAAGTCCAATTGCTATTACTGTTAAAATTCTTCTGTTAAATTCATTGGTGTGATATTTTTTAATTTTTTTTAAAAAATCACTTTGTACTAACGCGACAAACAAATAGAAACGTTAAAAATGCTTATGTGGATTTGTTTTCCTTAAAAACATCCATTCGAACTTGTCATAATAAATTTTTTTGTTGGAATAGTATTCTTATGAGAAAATTGACATTAGCATTGTAATTGAAATATTAGACAGTATTAACTATTTAGACTGACTAATGACACTATAAAAGTAGAGGGATCAAATTATGTAAAAAATTAAAGTATATGGATTCAATCCAAGTATCAGCATAGTATGGGGATCAAAATTGAAATTTGACCATTGATTTATAATGTCAATAAAGTAGGGGTGAGCAAAATCCGATTCGATTCGAAAAACTCGATAAAAAATTCAAATTTTGAATTAAATAGTTCGAGTTAATTGAGTTATTCGAATCAACTCGAATAAAAAATTAAGATTTTCGGTTCAACTCGAATATGAATTACAAAATTCAAGTTATCTGAAAATCCGAATAAGAAAAGGCAAAACTACGCCGTTTTGATAAATGTTTACCTTTTCTAAAGTTAAAAGTCAAACCATTAAGTTAAAAGGTAAAACTACGTCTTTTTGACAAATGTTTACCTATTAAGTTAAAAGGAAAAACCATTATATTGTTTATGTAGTTAAATAATCTTATACTTTGTCTACTAGTTAAATAATCGGTTCATGTACATGCAACATTGAGTATAAATAATAAGATTCGTTAACTCGACTCGAAATTTTTTGACTCGATTCGATTCGATTCGAAAAAAATTCAAATTGAATCCGGTTGCTAAAATAAGATTTGTCAACTCGACTAACTCGAAATTCTTTTACTCGATATGGCTCGACTCGATCAAATACTCACCCCTACAACAAAGGCAAACACATGCATGATCCTTAAGGCATTCAAATTATATATAACCATGTAACATTATAATAAAAAAGTTAACTATGTTAATTATTTGGTTTAACTAATAACATCATAGAAATATAGAAACTAAATTATGTTATAATTTAAATTATAAAGATTAAATTAACATTTTCTTATAGTATAAAAGAAAAAAAATTCATATACCAAATGACGTTCCTTCTATTTATAGTTTTAAATTATTAAAATAATAAAATATCTTAATTAATAAATAAATAAATTAGAGGCATAAACCAAATTCAACATTCTAAAAATCTAATTAACCTTCTACTTTTTTTTCACTCAATTAAGTATTTAAATTTTCAGAATGTATCAAAAAAATCCTTAAACTTTAGAAAAAAAAATAATTAAGTTCCATTTTTTTCACTCAATTGAGTATTTGAATTGTAAAATGCATCAAAAAAGCCCTTTGATCGTTAATTTTAATAGTTAATTGTTAATGTTAATTGCTCTTAATTATTTCCAGTTAAAGTCAGCTCTATAACACAATCACAGCGTGACATGTGACAAAAAAATTATTAAAATATTAATAAAAATTATAAAAATAATTAAATTTTAATTAAAAATATAAAAATATTTAATTTCATTAAAAATTAGATTTTTTTTAGAAACTGTAAAAATATAAAATTTTATAAAAATCATAAAAAAAATAAAATGCATCAAAAGGACCCTTTAATCATTACCTTTAAATGTAAAATCCCAATTTTTTTTAAAATTAAAGCCATCACATGTTGCAAGACAACGTGACATGTAGCGAAAAATGATAAAAAATAAAAATCAATAAAAGTTATAAAAGAATTATAAAATGCTTCTTTTGGTACGATAATTTTTATAATTTTCTTATGAATTTTATATTTCTTTACATTTTTTATAATTTTCTTACAATTTTATAAAATTTTATAAATTTTTTTTATATTTCTATATATTTTATATTTTGTTACGATTTTTATAAAATTTTACAATTTTTTATAATTTTTAAATGATTTTTATGTTTTTTTTTCTATTTTGCTATTTTAATTAAAATTTAATAATTTTTATAAATTTTATTTATTTGTATTTATTTTTATCATTTTTTTGTCACATGTCACGTTGTGGTTGTGATATGTGGTGGCTTTAACTGAAAAAAATTAGAGGCAGTTAACTTTAATGATTAAAAGGCCTTTTTGATGTATTTTGGTAGTTCAAATACCCAATTGAATGCAAAAAGAAAAAAGAGTAGTGGCTTAATTATTATTTTTTAAATGTTGAGGGACTTTTTGATGTATTTTAAAATTTTAAGAATCCAATTGAATGTAAAAAGAATAATCCAAGAATATCTCATATAAATATATAATGTATTATTAAGAAAAAAATGATAACTTGGGGAAAACAAGCAAATATCAATGTTGTTTCATAATGTTTTAAGATAGATATTGGTGGAATGATTGGGATATACGGTCATCTTCCCAACATTTTCGTGTAGGAGAGCACAACAGTTGAATGCGCCCCCAGTGGCCTCATATTCATTGCCTATACACAACTGTATTCAAGAATATTATCACTCACAATCAATCCGTGCCATCATTACTGTATGAATAGTTTCCATTTGCTTTTTACGCTCTTCTTTGCTCCAACTCCCCATTTACTTGCTTCACCTACCTTCTGTCTCATCTTTCAATGCTACCTACCTACATGCTCAAGGCTGAAATTTCATTTACTTTATATCTATCTATCTATCTGCCCTTTTACAAACCATCTCCATTGCCATTAATACATATAATGGTAATTTCATTTATCTTCATGATAAGACAGGTTGGACTTGGACTATACCATTAAGTTTTGGGTAATCCAGAAGTCAATACTGTCATAGGCACTTCAATTATCTCATTTGACTAAACTCTCAAAGATTTACCAACCAATTACAGCTATTGCTTATATAATTGTATAGTTTGATTACATGCTTTTTTATAATAATTTTATTATAAATTTTTATCATATCTATTTTTTTTACACAATACTCTCCCCATCCCATAAATAGGAATATAATGTGCTTCGGCGCACTCAAACTCACATCCTCTTACATTGGTAATAATATTCATACTAATCGACATCACCCTTTCTTTTTATACAGGAATAAAATGTTTGAGTTGTTTACGGATTGAATCCAATATTGATGTTTGAAAAAGCTAAATGGTTTGTCTTAAGTCCTATTTGATAAAGTGTTGAAAAAAATTTAATTAATTGGAATTTAATTTTTTCAGCAACTTAATTTTTTAAACTTGTTTCAGAATCTACAATGAAAAGTATTAGATAAATTTGTTTCTACAAAAAAGTGTGAAAAATGTTAAGTAGGTAGGAATTTACTTATCACTTAATAGAAAATAAACTCAATTATATGTATTTTACTCTATTTTATTTAATATTATATTATCATTTATCAAACAATTTAATTATCTTCAGGATTTAATTTAAGTAATATACTAAACATATTTTATAACTTAAATTCAACACTTTATTTTTTCAACTCAAAATTTTAATTTATCAAACATAGCCTTAGTCGAATTATGTTTCACAAGTTTGTTGTTATAATAAGAAATAAATAAGCAATCGAAGAGTAGCAAGACACCAAGCTTGTTTAGCACAGTTCAAATTCAATAATCTTACTTCTACTGAGCCTATCTAAGAAAAGGAATTCACTCAACAATTAACTTGGTACAACAATTGAAAGTTCATTCTACTCTTAATTGTAGCCTCTAAGTTTTTCTCAATTTTTATGTTCACTCTCCTCAAAATCTTCACCTTACATATAAAATACCACTCTAAAAAAGTCCCTAAATAAACAAAAGGTGTAAATCCACAAAATCTAATACAAGAACAAAATACTCTAAAAAATTCACACATTTTGCATCTTCAATAGCCTATATAAATAGGCTCCATAATTATCCATATCTTTTTCAGAATGAGATAAGTAACTTGTAAATTTGAAGTTATATAAAAATTATCTCCAAATATTATCATTGCATTTTTTAAAATATTAATTATTTTGAAAATTCTAATAAACTTGATTCTTTGAAAGTAATAAGATAGAGTACTCTTTTAAAGTCTCCAAAATTGTCGCCAATAGATAAAGGATAATACAAATTATTTCTAATTCCTTTTGTCCATTAAATATCATGCATTTGCTGCATAAAAAAACATTTAATTAATATTATTGAAGACACCTTAATAGATTTTTTCCTAGTTTGTTTGTACAAGTTTTAGTACATTATGTCACATTGTCGTCCATGCAACTGCTTTGGAGTGGCTCTCTCACGAAAATGTTGCATACAACTCAAAAGGTGTGACAAAGAGACTCGTTGTTGCCATACCTCTTTGTGTTAGGGATGGGGGCACTTGGATTACCTAATCAATCAGACAATCGAAGGTCAGTAGTGGAACCCATGTTGCTTTCAAGAAGGAGGCCTACTTTGTCTTATTTCTTATTTGCGGATAATGTGATTTTGTTTTGGAAAGTAGATTGCTAGCAAGTATATTGGGTTATGAAATTTTGGATACCTTTTACCAGGCTTCAAGCCATATGATCAACAAACAGAAGGATTAAATCTTCTTCTCTCATAATACCCTAGAATTGACTATTTTAACTATTTTTAGTCATTTAAGGTTTACTATGGTAACTGATTTGGGAAAGTATCTAGGGATGCCAATTTTCAAAAAATGCATTAACACGAACAGTTTCAGTTTGGTGTGGACAAGGTGCAAGCTAAGCTTAATGGTTGGGATGCTCGTCGTTTCTATGGTGGGCAAAATAACTTTAGTTAAGTCGATACTTCTATCCACCCCTAATTATTTCATGAGCACGACTTGTGTTATTGTCTTTGTGTGTTAAGAAGTCAAGAAACTTGCGCGAAACTTAATTTTGTGCTCTAATTCTACAACTAAAAAGTTCTCTCTTGTTAGTTGGAAAGATTGTTGTAAACTGATTGATAAGGGAGGTATGGGAGTTCGGTGTCTTCAGGTTCAAAACAAGATTTTCTTACTTAAATTGGACTATAATCTCCTAGCCAATTCATGTGCATCTATTATGTAGTAAGTACAATGTTAATAGTTTGATTTCAATGCCCGTAGATCATAGTAATTGTTCTTATATGTGATGCTCTCTCTCTAATATTTGCAATGCGATGATAGAAAATGTTGTTTGGTCCATTAATGATGGGCATTTGATCAAACTATGCAATGACCGATGGCTTAGGACATCGGCTCGCTCAAGGCTTTCCACACAGGCAGTGAAAGGTTAGATATGTAACACCCCATACCCTATCTGATCGCCAGATCTAAATTGTAAAGTGTCACATTTGTTGCCAGAGCAACTACAAATAATTTATAAAGTAATTCATATTATTAAATATTCATTTGCAAGCAAATTAAGTATATAAGTGTTGTACATTCATTTTTGGGTTTTATACGAGCTTACGAAAGCTTTAATACCAACCCGAGATCGAATTAGGACTAAAATTTAGTGATTATAAAGTTTCAGGTTGACGTCACGACATTAAAAGGTGATCATGCTCAACGTCACATTGTGGGATGGTGACCTAATTCTCGTCACGACGACATATATCCGACATCGCAACGTAACATCTTATTTATGAAATTTCCAAATAAAACTTCACCCTGCACTTTCTAAACAAAATACATATGCAAAATCAAACCACATTTTTAGTCAAAGCATGTAATCTCTAAGTCTTAAACATAACAAAACTCCTTTGACAATAGTCTAGTGCCGCGTGTAAATGATGTGCGAATTGTGCAAGTATATACGTCGGTTCAAGCAATAAAGTGATGAGCGAGTATCATTCCCACGAGGATCAGATTGAGGCACAAAATTGGTCAAGTTATTGTAATATGATTAATGTTATGGCAAGACTGATGAATAAGATGCTATGGTAAACTAAGGTAAGTATGCAGTGATAATTCAAAGAAATGATGATGTATGCAATAGATGGAATTGATGAATAATTGGAAATGTTATAGCAAAAATGAGAGCAGAAATGTAATGGCAATAACGAGAGTGATTATCCGAATGAAATGTAAACAAAGAAATAAACAACTAAATATGATGTGGCAAAGATACTACGACAAAGTATAAGGATAGAGTGATGTTGATTCAGAAGGTCGGGTTTACCCAGAATCGACCCTTACTGTCAATAATGCCTTGGCAAAATCATATCTTCTTTATTGCACAAAAGAGTTTTAAAATGCTCTGCCTCTCGCAAAAGTAAAATCTCAAGTTACATTGCCCGTGTCTATATGCTTTTTAGATATCTTGCATAGGTTCCTTCTGCATGACCATGACTCTATGTCTAGAGTCTACTACAAGTGTCTATCGAATACTTGCTTATTTCATTAATTTTAATCCAACCAATTTAACCCTTTTTAGAATTAGAATCAGTTTATAAGTATGCGAACAGTCTTCTATGTCTAGAGGTCGTTTGTATTTTAATTAAGAAATAAGAACAATCAAATGAAACAGTAAAGTAAATTAGATATACACTGCATCCATAAAAATAGTTTAAGGTTTCATCGAAAGTAATCCCAACCGTATGAGATTTAGCTCATAGGCTGGGAAATAAAATTCCAAACAAAAATATTATCTGACATTGTATTCAACTACTTCAATTTAATATTTTGAAGGAACACTAATGGAAATAACGAAAGAACTTTGGGAAACAACTCGCTTGCCTAGTCCACACTTCAGTGGCACAATGTCCTGTGATGGCTAAGAAGGATTGCCTTCAACTTCCTTTCCTTTGCGCAGTCGAACCCTTATTCACGCCTAAAGATCTCTCCCACTTTTTTTCGCCATTTGTGAGGTCCACTTCATCAGCTTTTATAGATAGATTAGGCTAGGGTCAGCTAACAACTCGTGATTATCTTCTCATTTTTTTAGGGGGATTTATTTGGTACAAGTTTGAATTTGAGCTGGGATTGCTGGATGAAAAATGTTGTCTTGGTCTTTCCAGCATTACCACGACATTCGTGCTAGCAAACTGTCTGCAGTTTGCCTTAACAAAACTTCACTCATTTATTTCCTTGTTCTAAAACTTGTGCTTGCCACACCAACACACAAAAAAACTCCATCGCAAGTAATTAAAAGCACCTAATTCTAACATAGTCCAAGTCCTAATGCAATATTAAAAATGCTAACTAAAATGTCCTAAAATGCAACACATTGTACTTAAGTACAAGTAATTAGTTAGGTCTAAAGGCATGAAATATAACTCTTTTCAAGAGTTACCATCTAGCTGTAACACCTCTTACCCGTGTCCAACACCGGGACAGGAAACGAGACATTACCGGACTTAAACATGCACATATATGTAAAATCAGGCCATAAAATTTTAATCATATCAGAATCATTCGATCACATGCAAAATGTCTCATACACGAGCCTTCGAGGCTCTAAACATGCATTAAAAGTGCTTTGGGACTAAATCAAGAACTCACGAACATTTTTACAACACTTAGAAAATTTTCATGTTTGGAGAGTCACACGCCCGTGTAGGTAGGCCAGGTGGTCTTACACGCCCATGTCCTCAGCCCGTGTAACTCTCTGTTTATGACGTCAACAAACATTTAGGGTCACACGACCAAGTCACACGCCCGTGTGCTAAGGCCGTGTCCTCCACACGGCTGAGACACACGGCCGTGTCTCTGCCCGTGTGGTCAACACTTAAGCTATTTTCCAAGCCTTTTTGTCACCCTTTACATGCACACACACAAACATAGATCCAAAAGCATTCAACATCCTCAATTATGATGTAGACATTTCATTTACCTATCAACATACATGTGTTACACATTCTCACACTAAACCAAGTCTAGACACACCATATCTTATTCATTTGGCTTTGCCAAATACCTTACCACTTATACTTTTATACCATAATTATCTTCATGTCCATTTAATTCTAACTTATCATCAAGCATACAACTTCTAGCCAAGTCATATCTTTATAGAGTATCCATATTTCACATGCATAAAACAATATGCTTAACTAAGACATTCTACACCAATTCTATATTCAGTTTAACATTATTACTATTTCTCACTTTATACCATTGTGCCATGGTTACCTAACTATCCATCAAACGTCCATGTTCAAGGCATTATCATTTTATTTCAATATTACACATTTAATTCATGGTCATGACCACCTCGATTGGTTATAAAACATGCATTCAACACACGTGACATATTACCAACCATGCATGGTGAACAACCATATTCACATCACAATTATTAGACATAACATGAATAGCTAGATTTACAAGCCATAATCAATAGCTCAATATAGGCCAATACATTTGGCCAAATTATAATAACACATGTTATAAAACTAGGTCCTTATACATGCCACTCACTTGATATTTCTAACTTATGTATCAATACTCCAAATGTATTGGCTTGATAGTGTGATGCTGCCTCCGACAATCTCCAACCCCGAGCCAACCTAAGAACACTAAGGAAATGGAAAGGAGGGATTAAGCTTTACGCTTAGTAAGCTCGTATGAAAATAATAAGCAATGTATTAACATGCTATTTTTCAATTTCTCTCTATTTATACAAAGTCTAATTAAGCTATTTTCTCGAGTCACAATCACTAAATTATTTATATCTGGAGCTGCGGAACTCAAAAATTAGATCCGCTAATTTTCCCAGAAACTAGACTAAAATTTTCAGAATTTTTGGTTTATCCAATAAGTATAGTTTATTCTTTAAATTCACCCTTGTTTTGCTGGCTAATAGTTCTGACCCCTTTTCATTAAAAAATAATTATCTATTTGTACAAGATTAGAATAATGTTCTTGTTTATTTCTTTTGAAAATAAACTCATTAAGGATTTTAAATATATAAATTATAACCCATAATTATATGTGTCCAATTTTTAATGATTTTCCCAAATCAAAACAAGGGATTCCAAAATCATTTTGACCTTGTCTCACAAAAATTCAAATATCACAGAATATGAAATTCTTCTGCTTTTACTGTTTCTTTTATGTGAAAGTAGACTCAATAAGCTTTTATTTCATATCTTATTCAACTTCAAATTTGATTTTCACAATTTTTGGTGATTTTTCAAATTCACACAACTGCTGCTGTCCAAAACTGTTTTATTATAAATTTTACTTTTACATAATCTCACTTACTCCATTCCATCTTACCGAAAGTTCGCTCAACTCTCGAGCACATTGCTCATAAATTTTCACACACATATACCTGCACTTATTCATCACATATTCATATTCAATTATACTAGTCATTACATGATCACATCTATTTTTACTTAGTCAATTTCCCGTTGAACTCATCGGAATAATAATAGATACACGGTGGCCTGCACATATTACCACCCTTGTAACCGAAGCTATCTGCTATACATAGTAGCCTGCACTTAGTACTACATCTGTGACCAAAACTGTCTCTTACACATAATGGCCTGCACTTAATACCACACATGTGATCGAAGCTATCGGGTACACATAGTAGCTTGCACTTAGTACTACACATGCGACCTAACTACCTGGTACACGTAGTAGTTTGCACTTAGTACTACACACATGACCTAAAATCATCTTAAACACATAATAGCCTACACATAGTACCACACATGTGATCGAAGCTATCGAGTACGCATAGTAGCCTGCACTTAGTACTACACATGCGACCTAACTATCTGGTACACGTAGTAGCCTGCACTTAGTACTACACACTTGACCTAAAACCATCTTAAACACATAGTAACCTGCACATAGTATTACACGTGTTCTCACAACAGATCATTTGTATCTTTTCTATTTCGAAGGTCCAACCGGGAAATTCCTCACTTTTCAACATTGTACTCATTTATCCATAATCAATTTCAATTCATAATTTACATTAAGTGCAGGGGTGAAGCCAGAATAAATATTTAGGGGAGCCGAATAAAATTTTAATTTTTATAGTTTATATCTTTATAATTTGTAAAGGATTAAATCAAATTTTTATAATTTTAGGGGGGATAAAGTGTAATTTTACCTTTACTAATTTAAAATTTTTAAAAAATTTTAAGGACCAAAAGAGCAAATTTATATTTTAAGGGGGCCGGGGCCCATGCTAGCCCCCCTCGCTTCGCCCCTGATCAAGTGATCATTCAATATACAACCACATCTCATATAATAACAAAATATTATAACATAAGTAAAAACGATATATTATTTACATATAAACTTACTCATTTCAATGGAATCTCTTGTTCCATCAATTTTCCCATGCCCAATAAACACACAATGTGTAATTGACATATTAAGCTTTCGATTTCTTTATGGGGTACATCTCTTTCTCACTCGCAATATCATTAACATAAACTTCTAAACAATCATAGCAAGATAGATTTCATGTATAACAACAATAATATGAATAACATGCTTATTAAATCACACAAACTTACCTCGAATACGAAAACGAAAAATTTATCAATTTAGTCCATAACCTTGTATTTTTTCGATTTAAGCCCGAATCTCGATTTTCTTGATCTAACATTTCAAATATAGCTTATTTATTATTCACATTATTTAAATTGACCCAAAAATCATACTTTTACAAATTTGTATTTTTACCCTTAAAACTTGTCAGATTTACACTTTTACCCCTAGGCTCGTAAAATGATTTTATTTAATTTCTTTGCACTTTAAGCCTAGCTGAATCATTTTTATAACTATAGTAAAATATTCACTAAATCACACTTTTATGGCAAATTTTATAACTTTTACAATTTAATCTTTTTTAGCGTTTTCACCGAAAACTACTTAGTAAAAGTTGTTTCTCCAACCATAAACATGCATAATCTACCATTAAATATCAAAATGCACAAAAATCTAACATGGTTCAAACCCTAAACCTTCATCATAACTCAAATAAATGGTAGAAATAGGTAAATATTGTTACGAGGATTTCAAAAACGTAAAAATAATTAAAACGGGGCTAGAGCGGACTTACAATTGAGCTTGGAAGCTTGAAAAATCCTAGTTATGTCTTCTCCATGCAAGTTTCAGCCATGGGGTTGAATATGGACAAAAATTGGCTTTTAATTTTATTTTTAATTTATTTTAATTACTAAATAACCATAATGCCCCTAACTTAAAAATATTCTATTTCACTCATTTCATGTCCATTTTTGTCCAAAAAATTAACCAATGGTCTAATTACCATTTAAGGACCTCCAATTTAAAATTTCATAACAATTGGACACCTCTAGCATGTAGAACTCAACTTTTACACTTTTTACGATTTAGTCCTTTTGACTAAATTGAGTGCCATGTCAAAATTTCTGGACAAAATTTTCCAAAAAAAAATTACATAGAATTTTAGACCATAAAAATATGATAAAAATAATTTTTCTTACGTCGAATTCGTGGTCTTGAAACTACTGTTCCGACTAGGCCCTAATTTGGGATGTTACACTAGCAATACCATGATACCTATAAGTTAACTAATTGGTATAATTCATTCCAAACCTTCAAAAACATACTTATTTAGCAAGGCCATTGGCATTTACAACATTTCATACCGTTTCCAACCATATTTGAATCCATTTACATGTTATATCCAATTAACCAAGTTCATACATCAACCTTTTAAACCAAAAGTGTATATAAACATAGTTTTGTACCAATTTGACTCAAACTAGGTATATGTCATACTTGACACTAAAAAAAAACTCATACAAAGTTTGTTGAGTTGGGGATTACTTTCAAGATGCTAGACCAACTGCTCAAACTACAGGGAATCTACTATACCTGCGTATGGAGAAAATAAATCGTATGCTGAGCAAATACGCTTAGTGGTATTTCCATGATTCAAGTCAAAATAAACAAATTAAACATATGCATACATCTATATCAATTTCAATTTATAACCTAATTTCATCCTATTTCATGCCACAACACTTTCATTTTCAAATCACCATGTATATGACCAAACTTATAACCAATTCATATGTATATTCATGCCAAAACGTACAATGCTACTTAATTTACACAAGTCCATTTCATTTTTTCCATTTAATACATAAGTACCTAACATATCTTTCATACTTATATACAATCATCAGTTTGCTTACCTGTATTTATGCTAAATTTTCATCTGATCGTTTCATTCATTTACAAGCCTAATAGCTCATTCATGTTCAATCGACCCCTATAACTTGTTTTCAATTTATTTCACATATTGTCACATATTGCAATTCAATTGCATTTATCAGTTTACATATTATTTATCAAATCTCATGTTTATAACCTTATTAACCATACAAGGACTTTAAACAGATACATGGATCCGTCACCCCAGGTTGTTCGGCAATGATGACGCTATACATGTACATATTACTATTCGAAAATATGCCCATATTGTAGTAAACATGTAAATCTTTTCTATTTATTTGAACGGTGAATAAATAAATAAAGTTAATTTCTCATTTCGCTATTTTGTCTTTTGTATTTATGTCTTTTATATTTTGCATGCATAGTGAAACTGTATTATTGATTATCTAAGTTCAAACTGAAGATAAGTGCATTGTAAGAATGTTTACATTGTGAGAAAGATAACTTACTTTAGTAGATAATCTAAATAAGTCCGTAATCCCGTAAAAGAATCAAAGTGAGTATTTAATTCAAATACTGAAAAGGATTATTATGTCGTCTACAATTCCAATTGGGGAGATGGCTAGTCTTGGCTGCGGTTGACTCCACGAGTAGAGACATAGATGTATTCAATTAGTAGAATGATACATTGGACTGGACCCAAGATGAATTAATTCTGAATCCATTTGTGAATTAATTCACTTGTGACGTTCGGTGTGATTTACCTAAATCTTGAGTTAAGTTATTGACCATGTGGTTGCTGCTTCAACCCAAGTTGTTACCTTTGTCGCCACCAACGGTTTGCCACATTTTTTACTTGAAAATGGCACCAAAGTTGAGCTGATTTGGGTTTCTAGTTAGGGTTTTCTTTCAATTTAAAGTTCATAAAATGGTATCCGAGTTTAAATCTTTTAAAATCCCTGGTTTACTCCATGAAATCAAGCTTAAAAATGCTCAATTGCCGAAAAATTTGAATCCAATTTCGAATGATTCAAAAAGCAGAGCTTTGTGACAGGATCATCGTTAATACATTGCAAATCAAAATCAAAATTGAAACTTTGCAGCCGTGGCTTGTCTCGGTAGTACTTAACGATGGAGCAAATCATAATCCCAATACAAAATCAAAGTAGAGACAACCTAGACAATGAATGGAATCCTAATAAAAAAAGAAAACCAAAATCAAATTCACCTATTGGAGGGAAATGGAATCAAATCCCGAAAAAAAACCCTAACCAAAACTTAGTTTTGCAAACCCAAAAAAAAAGAACCCCAAAAATCTTAGATTTGCAAATATGTTTATCATATGAGATTAGACAGTAGAGGTGGCGGTAAAAAAAGAAAAGAAACAAGAGGCTGAGTAGTAGTGCACATTGACCGAGGGTAAGGCCATTGACGATGGTGGCTCAATTCGACATCAGACAGCAGACGAAATATAGTAGGAAAATTCATAGCCAACTATCTAATGTTCAAAACTCCAGATCTTCATTCGGCGATCCTAGCGGTGGTAATGCTAACCACAACATGATGTACCACATACCGAAGACCGATGGTAATCTGACGATGTAAAAGGGAGATCAGAGAAAGAAAGAGATCGAAGCTTTGGCTTTTGTTTCATCAAATTTGGGTCGAATTCTTGGAAAACTAATCGATGATTTGAAGAGAGGTGGCGGAGAGGAGTGTTTTGATGGTGTTTGATCGGAGCTTAGACAATGATGACAACTAGGGTTCATCGAAGGAAGAAAAAAATAAAAGAAATGGAAATTGGAAAGAAGAAAAGGAAAACCTGGAAAAAGGAAAAAATGGAAATAGTTTTTAAAAGTATTGTTTTATTGATTTTTAATATATTTTTAAATTATGACATCATGATGATGTCATTATGTCACATGTCACAATTCTATTCTGCCACCTGTCTCAAACTTAACAGTGTTAAAAAAAAGTACCAAACTAGTTGGCAAAGAAAAAATTCGGTACCAATTTAAAACAAAAAAAAATCATAAATATCAATCTGAAAGAAATGAAAAAAATTTAAATACCAATTTTATATTTAACCCAAAAAATATTAACCCATCCAACTATTTAGATCATTACAAAAAGTTAAACAATCAACTTGAATAAGCAAAGTTAACATAAATGTGGTAATAATTTGTAATAATATAATTTGTGGTAGAGGAGAATTGTGTGGACGTTGGAGTTTATAATTGTAATCACAATTGGTGCAATGAAGCCAGCGAGATAGCGATTGCCCTCTTTAATTAGTATTATACTGTTATTGCATACATGCATTAATTGTAATATATAACTATAAAATGAAAATGAATTTATGGAAAAGCAAATCCCTTTCATTAGTATGACTGAAGCCTTACCATAAAACCCATGCCATTTTTATAAATTGAAGAGATTTAGACACCGGTACATTTTTGGTTCCAATGAATCCAAAAGCAATCATTATTGTATATAAATGGATAAATTTTTATTTTAATCACTTAATTAAAAAATATTACAGTAATTAAACTATTAAAAGGTTTTTATTTAAGTCTTTTGACTAGAAAAGTAATAATATATGACTTTTTCTGTTTACACTTCTTGTACCAATCGAATCTCTTTTTCTTTTTCTCTTCTATAATTTCGTTTTTTTTTTTTACTGATTGTTTACTTATAAATTGATGAACTATAAACTGTTAAATTTTAAGCTGAGTGATTCAATGATTAATTCCTTAAATTACATAAAATAAAAATAAATTAAACAATCCTTTATCAACCTGTTTGATAAGGCTATTAAATATTAATAAAGACAAGTCGCGGCTCATAAACTTAGGTCCTTACCATTAATGTTCAGACAATGCTAATTTATTTGGGTACATTATTAGAAAGTACTAAATGGGAAGGCTATCGCTTTACTTGCAAGTCCATATGGGAACACATTTTTTTCTTTCTATTTTATTTTATTAAATATTGAGAATTTAGTTATGTAAATAAAATTAAGAAATAACTAATAATGTCAAAAAAAATTTCTATGGGGATGAGACAATACGGTTACAATCTGCGTTAAATGAGTGTCTAACAAGAGTTTTAACCGCCGCTCCATACAAGTTCAATAATTTATATATAAATCAATATATGCAATAAATTATTAAACACAAGTTTATTAGCAAGGTATAATGATAAATTTATATTTTAATGTTTATCTTTTTTTTGTTACTTTGACTCTAATTTTTTTTTATTACTTTAACCTTTAAAATTTAGTTAATATTTTTTAAGATAGAAACCTTAACAAGATAAGTAAAATTTTAAAGGTGACTACTTGCGTACTTGGTAAAAATTTAAATAAATCAATAAAAATAATTAAAAATTCAACAAATTTTTAAAAATTTTAAAATTCTTAAAAGATTATCCATGTACGTGGACGGTTACACAAAATATGACATGAATGCCATTAATTTTTTTAATAAATTAATTAGCTTTTTCATCCGAAATAAAGCAATTTGACCCCCAAACCGGAAAGAAATTCATAATTATATAAAAGAGCATGGGAGAGAATTTATATCCAGAAAGAAAAACAAATTATTTACCTAATTATCAAATAAATTATCATTTATATATAGCCATCAATTGGTGAAGCATTAAAACTGAAAGGGATTGATAAAATAGTTGAAAATGGCGTGCTTGAAATACATGATTAAACACTCGAAACAATGAAACAAAACATGTCAAAAGTATTATTAAAGTCAAAATACATATATATATATATATATATATATATTGCCTAATTAAGGTTTCAATTTTCTCACCGAGGCATGATCACGGCCTTGAGAGGGTTCTTCATCACAACTGTGAAAGAATATGCCTCAGTCAAATCCGGTGGGGCATCCGGAACTGGAACCCACTTGAATGCTTGAACCATCTTTGCTATCAACAAGTTTATGTGCAAAATGCCTAGGTTCCAAGCCGGACAAATCCGTCTCCCTGCCCCAAATGGCACCATTTTCACCGCACGAGTCCCGGTGACGTCGACACCGACCCCGTCACCGTGCAAGAATCTCTCGGGTCGGAACTCACCTGGATCCGACCATATATCTGGATTCTCAGTGATCCATGCAGTGTAGAACTCGACGTGAACCCCTGCGGGGATTGTGTAGCCACCAAGCTCAGTGTCTTTTATAGCTGCATGAGATAGGAGGAAATGGCCCGGAGGGTGTCGCCGGAGCGTTTCTTTAACGACGGCTTCGAGGTAAGGCATTTTCTCTATATCTTCTTCTTTGATATCACCATCTTTGCCTACACAATCCACGATTTCTTGGTAAAGTTTCTCTTGGATATCTTGATTCATTACCAAATTAAGCATGGCCCATTCAACTGTCGTGGTACTCGTGTCGGTACCGGCACTGATCACCTCTGAACATAGGGTAACGTACTCTTCTTCCCCCAACGGACCTCGGGTTGGTGGCTCTAGTCCGAAGAGTGAGTCTATATAGGCTGCACCGATTGGACTCACCATTTCTTGGTTAGGGTTTTCACCTTTCTCAACAAAAGCTCTCCGGTTCTTTATCAATGGAGCCAAGCACTCCAATTGCCTCTTTCTTAGTGCTTTGGCCTCTTTCATTTGCCGACGAAACAACGGAGTGAGGATCGGCAAGAAATCCGGTAGCTGCGGCGATGTTACCAGCATTACATCTTTGAGTATGCTTTCGATTTTCTTAATCCGTTCTTCGGAGATCTTTGCACCAAAACATAAACAGATCAAGATGCTACATATAGTGAGCCTGCAATTGCTCATTACCTCCACGAACCCATTCTCAAAAGCCTCACTTTTGATCCTTTTCATATGGTTTTCGATTGCCCATTTGCGGATCCAACTACATTGCTTCACTCTCGTAGGGGTTATCAGCTCGGTGACGAGGTTCTTGCGCAGGGTTCGCCAGAGAGGTCCGTACTCGGCGGAGTTGATAGCGCATTTCCCGACGCTAAACACGAGCCGGATCGGGGAGTCCGGTGGACGGGAAGCGAAAGTGTGGCCTTTTTGAACCAAAGCTTCATGGATGAGACTCGAATCTGTAACAATCACCATGGTCCGTTGCCCCATTCGCAAGGTGAAAATTGGACCGTATAGTTTACGTAGTTCACCTACTATAAAGACGTAATGTCGACGTTGGAGAATGATTTGGATCAGGTTTCCAACGAATGGCCAACCAGGCGGTCCTGGAGGGAGGTTCTTAGGGCCGCCGCCAGTGACCAACGAGTACCGCCACCATAGACGGATGAAAATAAGTGCCAAACCGATAATGAAAAGGTCCATCAACTCCATTTTTTTCTCTAAACAAGGAAAAAAGGGGGGGGGGGGGGATGGAGGAAAGGGAGTGGCTAGTATGCAACAAGGGAATGAAAATTTCGTGGTAGGTTTTATAGAAGATGAAAAGAGAGTGAGGATTAAATGAAATCGTTCCACCAGCTATCCGTATATTAATTTCTTCTATCTTTTTGAATGTGAACAGATACAAGTCAACAATCACTAAAATATAATATGGCAATGGCAAGTACATATTTTATAATTTTACAGCTAATTTTATCAATCAATGGCAATAGTGTATCATATATATTTGTGCACTAACAAGCGGTTAAAAAAAAAAAGAAGCGAAAATAAATTACTTTTCTGAATATCCGAACAAAATTAATGTGAAGACGAAGGAAGATAAATGTGATAATACCAATATTTGTGCTAATTGCTCGGCCATTTACTTGTGCAGGTGCTGATTTAATTAGTTAGTTACTTGTTTGATCATAAATTGAGGGAATCCGATAGCAATAATGGATGGATGCCTACCTACGTGGGATGTGGGTACGTAGGCTATAGAGGGGATTAGTTGGTTTTTGGAGTTTGTTAATTAACTAATAAAGTAGGTGTTAAATATAGATAATCCTCAAAACTTAAACATCCTAACAAGTATGTATTATAAATTTGTAATAAAGTTGGTGCATGTACATGCATTTAAGTATAGTTTGATTGCATTTACGTACATATATATTTAAAAAAAAAAAAAAACTTAAAATAGGGATTAGGTAGGAAAAGATTATTGGAGTGACATTGTAGGCAGTGGCTATCAGCAATGTAAGACGACAACCATTGGTGAACTTGCCTGACCTAAAATGGTAACCGGGAGTTAATGTGTAAGGGAGCTGCGTACCTGTAACTTTTAATGAACCATATGCAAAACTTTCAAGCTTTACTTATTTTATGTATTCATTTCTTATTTTCTAAAACAGTAGTACTATATTTAGATATTAATTAATGTTTTGTGATAAGAAAGAAAAATTGAACTTTGGAGATATGGGACCAAAATGAAAGCACATGGCTATGCCCTTTTTATCCACCATTTTTTTTTTTTACTTATAAATCATATTTAAACTATATTCTATTACACAAACTGGTTTATTACCCAAGTTACTCTAAACATTAGGAAAAACTCTTAACCAATCATTCACACGTATATGTTTAAAACAAAACTAAATTAAAAAAAGAATAGAATTAAATTAAATTATAACTTTTCCAAAAAAAAAAATTACACTCTTTTCCTCCCATAATTATTTCATCTATTTTAATTTCCTTTTTTTAATTGCTAGATAATATAACGTCCCAGTTTGACTGTCTAATCGGCGAACAAGGATGGTACCGGAAAACAGAAAATATTTCATAAAGACAAAGACAATGGTTTTGGTAGTTAAGTGAATCAATATGATTTAAATAAACAATCTTAAAATGACGTTTGGTGAAGTAATATATTTTAAAACAAAACTAAAGGAAAATAAAGATAAAATTTTCCAAACCGTCACTCAATAGATTAAATATGTAAGTCACAAATCAAAAGAGAAAATAAGAGTAAGCTTTAATTCAAATAACACAAAGGTAAATAAAATGGCAAAGTGCCATCATTCGTTATCTACAAATGATTTAATAAAAGAAATAAAAATTCGCTTTTACAGTTCAATTACAAGAGACTTAGACAACATGCCACCCACGAATTGATATGCATGTTAAGAAAATTTATTTTAATATTATTTTATGGTCTGCATTATGATAGGAATATCATATAAAAATTTCGTTAAGAAAATTTTATCAATTACATGATTAATTGATAAAAGGATCAAATTGCATAAAATGCAAAAGTTAAATTCTAGTAGCTAAAAGGATCAAATAACTATGGAATTCAAAGTTTGAGATCCTTATATGACAATTAGACCATTAATTGGAGTTAGTAGATAAGTATGATGATTCATCCATGGAAATTTAATGAAAGAAAATGATAAAATTAAAAAGAAAAAGATGAAAAGATGACAAATTAATAAAATAAGAAAATATCATCACTTTTTCATCATCTTTCCCAAATTAAATCCATGGAAACCCTAGCTAAGAGAAAAGAGTTCACACAAACTTTGTTGGCTTAATTAGGTATGTATCCTTGCCCCTTTTTAATGATTTTTACATTTCTGATATCATAATAGCTTAATCTAGCTATCTCGAGGATTAATTTGTAAAGTTATCAAAGTATTAAAGTTTTGCTATAAATGAATATAGATGAATATGAAATTTATGGTAGAAAATGAAAGGTTGTTAATAGATAAATAGCTTTTGTAAAGGAAATTTTGATGAAATTGTGATTTAGGGACTAAATTGAGAAGATGCAAAATTTATGGAAAAATTCTGAATTTTATGAAATACATGGGATGTAAATGTTATATGTAAAAATTAGCTAGGCTTAGAATAAGGATTAAATTGTATGAATTTCATTTTCCGAGCATAGGGATGAAATCGTAATTAATTAAAATTATAGGGGCAAAATGGTAATTCTTACCTAAGATATGAATTGAATGGAATTGAATGTGAACTTTATTAAATTGAGTTAAATTTACTCGTATAGATCCGGATAGATCAAATACGGAGCTAGATCGAGGTAAAGAAAAAGTAACGGATTAGAAGCATACAAGTTTACGAACATTGTCGAGGTAAGTTCGTGTAACTAAATTGTATATTTATACGTTTGAATTGAATGTTGCATATGTGATTTGTATAATTGTTAAGTATGAAAATAAATCACATATCCGATAATGTCTGACAAGAAATAAATCCCATTTGAACAAATAAATGAGATGGATACAGGGTTCCCGGAGTGATTGTGGTTCTGCATATGTTGCGAATACACTATAGCTTGCAAGAATGTCCCGTTATAGCTCACATGAGCATCCTGATATAAGCTCTCTTGAGCTTTCCGATACATGGTTCTTCCAAGTTTCTTATTTATATGCTCCTATAAGCATTCTGATCGGTAGTGATCCTGCATGTGTTGCGGACACATCGCAACTCTTATAAACGTTCTAATATATGGCAATCTGGAGCTTCCCAATTAAAAGCTCTTTCATGAGCTTCCTGATAATAGCTCTTCGGAGTTACCCGTTAAGCTCGTATGAACTTTCTGATTTAAGCTCTTATGAGCTTTTTGTTATTAAGCCCGGATAAGCTTCCCATTATAAGCTCACATGAGCTTTTTGTTATTTGGCTTGGAAGAGCTTTCCGTTTAAATGCTAAATGAGCATTCTTGAATTTGAATTGACAGAATATAGTATGTGCACTTTGTGTGTACTAACCATGTATCCATCAATATTATAAGTGGTTCAACGGATAAAGTTATTATAAATGATAATATGAGTTTGTGATGAAAAATTATGGATATATATATTTGACTACATGAATATGACTTGTATATGAAGATTAAATATATGTTATGGAAATTACATGAATAAGCAAACTTGATTAATGATAAGTTCAGACTTGTTTATTGATATTCAAGTGAAATAAATGACTAACATTTTTATAAGGATATCTGTATAGGCTATTGGCCAACTTGCTTTGAATATATTAATTATATTTACCTTAAATGCAACTAAATGGTAAGTTAACTTCCCGTTATACGAACTTACTAAGCATTAAATGCTTACTCTGTTTCACTTCCTCTGTTTTATAGTAATCTGGAAGCTCGTTGAATTGGAAGCTTGGCGGAGATATCTCACGCTATCCATCAGCTTGTTTCGGTATATATATAAGGCCTTAATATGTTTGATATTGATTGAAATGGATGAATGATAGGAGTTATTTGAGATAACATAATTGATGAAAAATGCATATATATTTATATGAACAACTAGGTAAGAATGAGTACTTGGATATATGGGGTGTTATGACATGTATTAAACTTGAGTTTGGCTTGATTTGAGTGTTTGGTATTGGTTTGTGAATGTGTTAAAGTGTTAATGCAGGTGGAAAACAAGTTTGGGTGAGAAATATGACTTGAAAATAGCCCTATTTCGTCCACATGGGCAGAGATACGACCATATATCTCAACTGTGTGTGGCACACGGTCTGGCACATGGGTGTGTGACTTGGTCATGTGGCCCCTGCACCTAATTAATATAAATCAAAATGTTCATACGACCTAGCACGCGGGCGTGTGGCTTGGCCGTGTGACCCAAGGTAGTAAACACCCTAATTTGGACACAGGCTGGGACACGGCCGTGTGTCCCTGTTTCGAATGTCTTTACAGCCTGAGACATAGGCGTGTCTCTCGACCGTGTGAGTCATATGGTCTAACCACACGGGCGTGTGTACCCTACACATAGGAAAAATATTGAAATTTTTTGAAAAATTTTCCGCGTACCCGGATTAGTCTCGACTTATTTCTTTTGCATATTTTAGGTCTCGAGGACTCATATAGGGACAATATGACTGTTTATGATTAATTTCTGATATAAATATGAAATGATATGAAATGTCTATATTTGATTTGTTTATTCCGGTAATGCTTCGTAGCTCTGTTCCGGCGACGGATACAAGTTAGGGGTGTTACAAAGTCCCTTCAAAAGCCCACTATCTCAACAGATCTTAAAATGGTAAGGGGTAACGAACTTAGTGAGTTCCAATGATAAATAAATAAGCTTTCAGATAAAGTTTTCAAGAAGTGAAATTTAGCTAGACTTTTACCACACTTTGTAATACCAACAATTTACACACAGATACGCCAATATAGTTGTGTACGATCCATTGGCAGATTCATACCCCCACACAATTAAGGTTTGTTGGCAGATACTATCCGCCTCTAAATGCATCACCAATAACTTAAATTTTCATGCGAATATTAGTTATGTCTAATCACAAACACAGTCAATTTCACCCCACAACCAAGTTAGTTTACGTGCATATACCTTTCTCTGTTAAGCACAAATCACGCGGATACTTTTATGGACTATTCATGGCTTAGCTTCTGATTCACATATCGCTCCGAAGAGCCACGGTTTCATGTTCACAGTATTTGCTCCATTGAGTTGATATTTCATATATCCAACCAACCTCCACAAATCTTTCTTGTTAATTCGAACACTTACGATTCCCCAACAAAGTCGGGGCACCAATTGCAGTTTGCATTTACATGCCCTACCGGAGGTAAATCTTATATCATATCACAATCTCCATACATTTCTCCCATCATATCTCATCAGTTTCCACCATTTCCCTCATTTCACCATTCCGAATACAGATCTTGTGCGCCAAGGAAGAGTGTCCATTAACAATCATTCATGCATATACTATTATCATCATATCCCTACACAATTAGGGTTTGTTGGCAGATACTATCCGCCTCTAAATGCAATCACTAGTAACTTAAATTTTCATGTAAATATTAGTTATATTTAATCACAAACACAGTCAATTTCACACCACAACCAAGTTAGTTCACGTGCATATACCTTTCTTTGTTAAGCACAAATCACGTGAATACTTTTATGGACTGTTCATGGCTTAGCTTCTGATTCACATAAGAGCCATGATTTCATGTTCATAGTATTGCTCCATTGAGTTGATATTTCATATATCCAACCAACCTCCATAAATCCTTCTTGTTAATTCAAACACTTACGATTCTCCAACAAAGTTGGGGCACTAATTGCAGTTTGCATTTACATGCCCTACCGGAGGTAAATCTTATATCATATTATAATCTCCATACATTTCTCCCATCACATCTCATCAGTTTCCACCATTTCCCTCCTTTCACCATTCCGAATACAGATCTTGTGCGCCAAGGAAGAGTGTCCATTAACGACCATTCTTGCTTATACTATTATCATCGTTTTAGGTTGTTAATTTAGACATACACAACTGATTTTACATAGACTTACCTGGAAGACAACGTTATCACAAAATTAGCTAGAATTTAACAAGAACACAAGTGAAAGGAACTCACCAGAGATTACCAGAAAAGCTTTGCCTATTCTACGAGTTCTTTTCTTTTTGCACTCGGGCCTTCTTCTGTTTCTTTAGCTAAATAAAATTAAACACTCTATTAAATACATAAGCAACTGAACTTTAATGTAAAAAAAAGAAGAATAAAAAACATGCAAATGTTAACCAGAAGGGAGTTTCCTTCTCTTTGACCTCCAGTAGAAGCCTGTATAAATGGTTCCTACAACCCTCTCATTCCTTGGATATTAAAATAAAGAAAGATTCAAGAATTTACCAGCAATTGGCTTGAAAAAGTCAGTTACTAATCAAGTTGAAGGCTGGTACCTTTTTCATACAGCGAATAACATACTAGGTTTGTTCTGAAAGAACAAGGATGAATAGAGAAACGAAAAATAAAGTCCTTCTCTATGGGTAACAAAGTATAATTAGGTGCTTGTGACCAAAAAACCTTTTTAGGTACCAATTTGGAAAAATGGTATAGTTTAGGTATCACTTTGGGTAACGGAGTATAGTTTAGTGAACCAAAGAAAATGTTTGATTACCAATTTAAGAAAATGGGTATAATTTAAGTATCATTTTGTAATTTAAGCCTAAGCAAAATAATTAAGTCATCCACTCCTTTTTACCCAACAGGTAACAATAGAATAACATAGCTTATTATTTTAGAAATATTTGTGAGAGTGATTGAAGAGTTTTTTTTTTGCAAATTGAAAAAGAAAACGAGTGGATGTTTTGATTATCCTCTTTGTATAATTTTTTATTACTTTATTATATCCTTCTTTAATGGTGGTATTTTGTTATAGTGAAAATTTAAAATTTTGAAAATCGGGTCGGTTTGTAACATTTATAGCAATAAACTTTTTTCGAAAAGTATTTTTTCTTTGTGTGAGATGGATCCTAGACGTTGTTAGCTTTCAATTGAACGACCTTCTTTGCTATTTTTGTACTACGAATTATTTTGAGTGCAGGATCAAACAATCATGAATCAAACACAGAATCAAAAACAATCTTTTACTTTCAGTATGAAAGTAATTCTCTTTCCATAGAAACTAATATAATTGTTATTATCAGGAAATAGAATTTATACTTAGAAAATAAATTTCTCACTATTTTTGGGTAGAATAATAATATCTCAAAGTTGTATATGTTTAGCCCAACCAATGTCATATATTTATAGGGAAAGATAGAAGAATTCTAGTTGAATTAGTAAAATACAAATAATATTATTTGATAAAAAAATACTCCTAGTTTAACCAGGAAAGGGGGGGCGCACACCCTAGTTAAATATACTAAGTTTGCCACCCCTCATATGTATTATAAGAGGTTTTGAGCCTCTCCTGTATTGGGTCTAATTATATATGCTTCTTGAACTTTTAAGCCAACATTTTATAATTTAATCCAACTCAATACATGTTTTTTCTATTTTTCAAAATAAATATTATTTATTAAATTAATTGATTTAGATAAATTAATTTTTCTAATTGAATAGTTTTCTCAACCCAATTATAATTCCGTTAAATTCATGACAACTTTTCCATAAAAAAATCTATGATAAATATATTTAATTTTCTTATTTAATGGATTCACAATGACTAATTAATTTAATTTCATTTTTGAACTTCAATTATTTGATTAAATAATAATTCAAAAAACTTAAATTAATTATCAAGTCATTTCCATATTTAATAGGAAAACACATTCATTTCCAAATGCAACCCATTTCTTCAACTTTATCATTTCCATCTATTTTTGTTCGTTTGATTATTTATACAATTCATTTATGGTTTCAACGAATTAGTAGAGGAACCGATTGGACGTATATAATTAAAGCTTAAATGATTTATAATTAAGTTCCAACATTTCACCTATTAATCATACTCATTTAGTCACAAAATTATTCAACTATAAAATTGTTACTGAACTCTTCCTAATTATATACCATTACAAAAAAGTAATATAAATCATTTACTAGAAACTCAATAAACCAACATTTTCTCCTCTTTTAATATGCCTATTTAACCTAACTGTTTTCTATAGCATTAATATAAAAATGTCAATTTCCCATTCCCTTAATGGAAGTTGAAGGCTGGTATGGAGTCTAAGAAAATGATTTTGGGGATTTGAGGGGAGGGGAGGGGAGGGGCCCTTCAATCTTCATACTTATTTAATTTTAAAATAAATACATATTTTATATTGTTTCTGAAACAATTGCCATGTGAATAATACAATTAATGTTATATATAAATTCAATATTAGAAAGCATAAATAAAAAATTGTAATTGAAAATTTATTTAAAAATTAAAGCCATTTCAATATATGAAACTTTTTTTAAGCTAACAATATTAATATATAATATTATTAATAGGGTAAACTATAAAAATAATTATTTATGTATGGTTTAAATTACATTTTGGTCATAGAACTTTAATTTGTTACGTTTTGATGACTAATATTGTCGATTTATAATATTTTGATCACTGTGTTATTATCCAGGGTTAATGGTGTAACGAAAGCGTGACATGGTATAAATTGTGTCGTTAAATGTTGATGTGTCATTCATGTCATCACTACAGAATTTAAATACATTTAAAAAAAAAAACTTTTTTATCTTCTTTTTACTTCATTTCCTTTTTATTTTTTCTTATACTTTCCATTCTTCTTAATTTTCTCTCAACTCACCATCTCTAAAGCACACTTCTTCTCTCAAGCTTCATCCAAACTTTTTAATTGATATGATTCGAAGAGTTGATTAAATATAAATTTTAAAAATAAATCTCATATTTTTCTTGAAACTATAAAAATAAAAAGTAAATTTAATAAATTTCTCATCATCTATCAAACCAAACAAGAGGAAAACAAAATAATGGCAGCAACACTGTCACAAGCCCAACTTCTCAAAATTCCCCAATATCTAATTCAGGCAAACCTATCAAACAATGTCACCTTCACCACTACTCCTAATCTCATTCACGACACTCTATCAACATCATTCACTTATCAAATAAACCTATATTCAAATCAACCAAAAACTCAAGCAAACAACAACCAATAAGCACACACAAAAAAAAAAACCACATTGATCCAAATATCAGACTTCTAACAAAGAAAATGTGTCAAAAATAGGGGAGACTATCGATGCAAAAATAAAAGAGGATCAAATTCGGGTCAAATAGTTGGAGGTACTTCGGCAACTTGCTAGTCGATCCCGACGGTCAAGAAAGAGGTATTGGTGAGGAGGAGCACATATAAAAAAATTTGAGTCGAAGATCCAAGCTTGGGTAGTACAAAAGTTGGGTTTTATATTTAAGGATTTTTAGTGGGTTTTGAAGAAAAATTATTAGAGATTTGTGGAGAGGCAGTCGATGGAGCAATTCAATGTATCTTTGTTGAAGGCAACACTGACGACAACTTTTGAGCAGACGACAAGTGATGATGAATGAAGCTTTGAGAGGGGGAGAGTTGGGATAGACGAGAGAAAAATGATGAGTCGAAGAAAAAATAAGAAAAAAATGGAGAAATAAAGAAAAAGGAAATAAATGAAATAAGTTGATTTAAAAAAAAATGTTTAAATTATGTGGTGATGATGTGAATGACACGTCAAAATTTAACGATATAATTTGTGCCACGTCAGATTTTCATTACACCACTATTGTCGGAAAATGACACAATGATCACAAAGTTACAAATCAATAACATTAGTGACCAAAACATAATTTAAACTATACATAAGTGACTATTATTAATATATGTGAACATTCTTCTTTCCATTTACAATTTACATATGATGAACTTGCTTCGAATGAATATAAAATTTTGAGTTTAATCTACATCTCATCTTGAAGTTGCTTCATAATTACAGATTCTTCATTTTATAAGTTACTGTAATGTTTAACTTCTGCTTGCAATTTCTTTTTCTTTTTCATGAAGAAAATTTGATTTATTTTGAAATCAACTTTGTAACTAATTTGTCTGCACAAATTCAAATTATTCAAGTATAATGGGGAACATCATTATGTTAGTAGAATAGCTTTGATATCGAAACTTTTTAAAAAACTTTCACGACACATTTAAATCAAATGTATTAACCGATCGTGTCTTAATTCGATTGGCATGGATATTGTTGTCAATGTAGGAGTATGTGGGTTCGAATGTGCTAAAGCGTATTATCTTCCTATTTATGGGTTTGGGGAGAGATTATAGGTAATTCTAGACATTGTATAAAAAAGAGTAGATATAATTAGAACCTATAAGTTTAATTTCTTGAGGGTTGCAAATAATAAATTTAATTACAATTTTAATAATATATATCCACTCTTTTTAACAGTTACAACAAGTGATCTTAACCTCTCACATATCCCGTGATGATCGTCCTCACTTTCAATCCTTGAAGATAAATATTCTCGCCACTAAGTTTGCGCTTATGACCTCAGTAAGTAAAACCTTAACACAAATGATTTTACTAACAATTTGCAGTCAAAGAAATGTTCCTTACTTAAACAAAATAAGTGCTAAAAACTCTCAGTACAATAACTTATACAAGTCTCTCTCTTAAATAGATTTTTGAGACTTGTTAATATAGAATATCTATAGCAATCCCATTAAAATAGTAATACAATAAACAATAAAGAATAAATCAAACGTGGACTCTTGAAAACTAATCTCATTGAGTTTCAATCCAATCCAAATATCCATGTTGTAAGTGATTGTCTCTGGTGATCTAATTTGATCCAAACTTCCATGTGAGTTTTTCGAGTAATATGACATTTGTTGAATATGACTCCTATTTTAGTCAAATTTGAGAAATAATCTTCCATTTGAACTCTGTTTATTTGTTTCAATCAAACTCTGATTAGTTTATATTATTTTATTATTATTTGACCTATGAATTTAGCTTATAAATAGGTTCTTTTATAACCTTAGAAAATAAACCCATTAGAGATCAGAACTCGTAATACTTTTAGAGAATTTTGTATTTACATTTTAAGGGTTTTTTATTTTCGAGTTTTCAGGGTTTCGTTTTTATCTCCATCTTTTGTACTCTTCGTTCTTTTTCCATTATAGTAAAATTATCTTTGCCCATGATTTTTTATCCTCTTTGAAGGGGTTTTTCCACGTTAAATTTGTGTGTTTAATTTCTCAATTTCTTCCGCTATTTTTACTTGTGCATTGCTTAATCGGGTCGATCCCCAACAAGTGGTATCAAATCTAGTTCAATTTTCGTAGATCAGCCCATTCAGAGATGGCAGCAACAAGGTTTGAAATTGAGAAGTTCGATGGTGTCACAAATTTCAATTTGTGGCAAATTCAGATGATAATTCTAGTTCTAACCGGTTTGAAAAAGGTTGTTACTAGGAAAAAGCCTGAGAATCTAAATTAAACAAAATGGGAAGAGCTTGACGAAAAGGCCTTATCTGCAATCCAGTCGTGCCTCGCGAATATAGTATTGTAGGAGATATTGATGGAGAAGACCTCATCCGCCTTATGGAAAATGTTAGAAACTCTTTATGCGACTAAGTCTTTGGCTAACCATTTAGTATTGAAACAATGTCTATTTACGTTTCACATGAATGAATGTGAGCTTCTTAGAGATCACATCAGTCAATTCATTACTCTTTTAAATGATTTAAAAAACGTTGAGGTTCAGATTGACGATTAAGATCAGGTTATGTTATTATTATGCTCTTTATCCCTTCCATACAAGTCTTTTAGGGAGACCCTGATTTATGGTAGAGATAAACTTTCGTTTGAAGATGTGAAGGGTTATTTGTTGAGTAGAGACAAACTCAACAATGAGTTTGGTTCGGATAGCAAAGCAGATAGGCAAGCTTCCGTTTTGGTAGCATTAAAGAAGCGAGACAAAATGTGTCTCTATTGTAAGAAGTTAGGTCACGTCAAAGCAGATTGTTATAAATTGCGAAATAAAATATTAGTGAGAGTAACGAGGAAGATGTAGCTAGTGCTAATTTGGCCGAAAAAAGCAGTGATGATTTCTTGTTAGTGTCAATGAGCGAAAGCTTCGAGCTTACGTCTGAGTAGATCCTAGATTCGAGATGTTCTTTCCACATGTGTTTCAATAGAGAATGGTTCTCCACATATAGTTCGATTGAAGATGGAGTTGTGCACATGAGAAACGATTCATCCAGTAAGGTAATTGGTATTGGTATTGTTAAAATTAGGATGCACGATGGGACGATTAGGACATTCTCAAATGTCAAGTCTGTACCTGATTTACGAAAAAAATCTCATCTCCTTGAGTATTTTAGACTCGAAAGGATGTAAAATCAACATCGAGTTGAGCGACATTAAGGTATCTTGCGGAGCTCTCATTTTGTTAAAAGGAAAAAGGACAAGCAGTTTTTATATTCTAGAAGGTTCTATAGTGATCGGTGAGATTGAACATCCCTCGTCCGTTACGGAGTCGAAGTCAACTCGTTTGGAGTGGAGGCAACTTGGTCATAGGAGAGAAAAAAATATGACCGTTTCGTTGAAGAGAAATTCTCTTTTGGATACAGGTTATGAAAAGTTAGGGCACTGTGTTCGTAAAAATTAGACCCGGGTTAGTTTTGATTTGGCAGTGTACAAGTCGAAGGCTATAAGTCTTCCAGTTTCTAAGCATAGATTCGACTCAATTAATTCCTTGCATGGTTCAAGATAGGCCCGTGGCGGGCTTTAGCAAAGATGGCGTTGTGAAAATATGAGTCAAGGTGGAGATTTGTTAAGTATGACCCCTATTTCAGTCAAATTTGAGAAATAATCTTTCAGTTAAACTCTGTTTATTTATTTCAATCAAACTCTAATTAGTCTAGATTATTTTATTATTATTTGACCTACGAATTTAGCCTATAAATATGCTATTTTATAACCTTAGAAAATACACCATTAGAGATTAGAACTCGTAACACTTTTAGAGAATTTTGTGTTTACGTTTTGAGGGTTCTTTGTTTTTAAATTTTCGGGGTTTAGCACTCTTCGTTCTTTTACCATTATAGTAAAATTATCTTTACCCATGGTTTTTTATCTTCTTTGGAGAGTTTTTTCACATTAAATTTATGTGTTTAATTTCTCAATTTCTTCCGCTATTTTTATTTGTTCGTTGCTTAATCGGGTCGATCCCCAACAACCTTCATTGATAGGTTAAATATCCTTCAAATAATTAAGACATCCTATTTAAATCATTCAATCAATTGACAATACTCAAATATCGAAATTGTCACTTAACAACTCTAGTGCTATGGAAATAGGAGTATAAATTTCCCCGGTCTTTGGTTTCACTGAAAGGTAACTATTCATAGTACTATACATGCCAGCAGCTATAGCTGAGATGGCTAGTCCTGGGCTTTAACCCATACAAGTTCAGTAGTGAGAATGGTGAAGAAATGGCCATTACAGATGGAATGATTGCCTAGCATGGAAAATAGCAAGTGTTGCCATTGGTCTCCAAGCATGTCAAATTTCATGGGATGGTGGTCAACACTTTTATGAAGCCATATATGGCGGCATGAGGAGATGAAACTGTAAATTACAACTTTTCCCCCTTATTGTTCCACATTTGGCTCTTGCTATAAAAGGTCTCATTAGATTTCTAAGAAACAATTTATATGGACAAATTTTATATTGACTATACAAAATTAAGGGAGCAAAGAAAAAAAAATTTGCTAGTAGAAGTAGTAAGATCGTTTATGAAGATGATCAGCTGTCTGGTATTTTACTTTGCCATGTTCTGCAATAAAATTTTTGTACCAAGTTGCTGAAAACTTGGGGGTTCTCTTCAGTGTCTTAAAGTCAACATGGTGAAGTCCGAATCTTCTTGTGAACCCATATTCCCATTCGAAGTTGTCTAGCAAAGACCAGGCAAAGTAGCCCCTAACATCTGCTCCTTTCCTGATGGCATTCAATGGCAGACACAAACTCATCAGTTACACTCTCACAATTAAAGAATCAGAGAAGTATTTTAGAACTTGCAAAATAGGCAAGAAACATAAGCAATGTAAAAGATGGTTTGTCCTTTGTTTCTTATTTGCTTTTCACCTGATTGCTGTTGACAGGGAATCCAAGTATCCAGCCATGTACTTGGCTCGGTTAACGTCTTGTAAGGAATCTTCAATGGTGGAATTTGCTTTGGTCACCTCACCGTATCCTACATCAAACAAAATATAATTATGAATGTGGAAAAATGCTTTGCAATGAACTTTAAACGAAACTTTTTGTCTCTTTTTACCATTTCCTGTAATAATCATTGGGGTGTTGTTGAATCTCTTTTTAACATAGGTTATGATCTTCTCCATTCCTCCAGGGTAAACATACAACCAGTCCACATCAGTCTGCATAGCAAAAAGATTTAGCTTCTGGTTTAAGTTGCCAAGCAAGTAAAAATCATAAAGTCCATTGTATTAAGAGTCAAATTACATTTTATTCTCTCTACTCAAAAAATGAGACAAATTAGTCTTTGTACTTTAAATAAAAAAGTAAATTGGTCTTCTCTCTTAAAAAATTCAGTCATTTATATTGTTAAAAATTGACATGACTGATAGAATAATCAAACAATGATACATAAAATGTCATGAGTACCTGCATCTTGACATACTGGAACTAGTTTTTAACAACAAGAATAGATGGAATCTTTAATAAGAGGACCAATTTGCTCTTTCAATTAATGTATAAAAACTAATTTACCCATTTTCTGAGTAATGCATTATACTTCTACTCCAAGCAAGTATCTCATGACCAACCGACCGGATCATGTAAACAATTCAATATTGTTCTCTTTAGACACCCTCATGTTTTCAAAGTTTTGTTACCCAAAACTATACCACTCCAGGTTTGAATCCAAGAACTCCTGCATATAGGAGTCCTTACCGAAGCTCTTGTACCATTTGATCAATGATGAGAGACATATGGATGTCCAAAGAAGACAATAACAGATTGTGGGCCATGACAAGTTGTGGAAAATGAGAGTACCTGATTGGTCTGCCGGTTATGACATTTCAACAGGCAAAAGAATATGGTTACATACAGGTTCTCCAATAGGGATGCCGTTCTTTTGGTAACTTTGTGCCCATAACCCTTCAGTCTTTGAGGTTCCTGTTCCTGGTTCACACGCAGTGAACATACAATCCTGGACATAACAACTTGAATAATGGTTGATTCCAATGAAATCCAACCCTTTCTTCAACATTTCCTTCTCCGTTTTAGAAAATTCAGGCAAAATAGATCCTAATATGCTTTGCATTTCAGGAGGATATCTTCCGAAAACAATCGGGTCTAGAAACCTTAAAGTTACAGTTACACCAGAACCTTTAAGATATCAGTTGGAAACATATAGAAAAGTTGAAGTAGAGAAGGGTTTATAAGAAGAAATATACCAATTGGTAGTGAAGCATTGAGCTCTTTCTGCTGCTAGCTTGTCAGCCATGGAGCTGCTGATGGGTTGAAACCATGCTGCATTGATAACGATTCCAATGCTGCCTCCTTGCTTTGCCTAAACATTCATCGCTCTAAGTAAGAAATATGTCCTTAAACCTTCTAAGACTACATTAAGCCAATGGCATTTAGATTTTATAATGTCACTGATACCTGGTATTTTGATCTGTAAATATGAACAGCGGCTGCATGTGATAAGATAATGTTGTGAGCTGCTATGAAAGGCTCCTTCTCTGAATCTCCATTGGTACAATTTCCAAATGGAAAGGAGCATCGTGATGGTGGAAAATTACAATTTCCAAATGGAAAGGAGCATCGTGATGGTGGAAAATTCCCTTCTCGATACCCAAACTTGACTTGGGAATTGGGTTCATTGAAAGTGACCCAATACTTCACCCTATCCCCAAAAGACTTGAAGCAAATGTCTGCAAAGTATGCAAAATTCAGTCTGAAAATGAAAGATCAATGCCATTAGTGAGCTCGCCAATGGTGTGCATAAACTACCATTTCATTTGAATACAAGAAACAGGATAATTGTACTGTGATTCAGGACTCAGCCAACTTCCATATCTGTCCTCAATTTCTTGGGGAAGATCAATGTGTGTCAAAGTTACAAATGGTTTAATCCCTGTAGAAAAAGGCCAAATCTGCAATTGTTTATGCAATGTTTTGAAGAGAAGTCATTCAAGAAATGCCAAAATATATGAAAATAAACCTTTGAGTAGGAGAGCATCAATTAGATTGTTGTAGAAATCGATGCCTGCTACATTGACATTTCCAAATCTCCCCTCTGTCAGGAAATTGGAGAACATATTAGTGAAGAATAGATATTCCAATATTGATAACTCTTGGTTTAAACATCAAATATCCTGTCATTCAAAGGCTTACTTGGTAAAATTCTTGCCCAAGAAATAGAGAATCGATAGCTGTTGACCCCCAGTGATTCCATTAGATCAATATCTTCCTCTATCATATTAAAATCTCTTAATTAGTTCCAAAAAAAAAAAATGTAAAAGTTTCAATTGCTTATTTTTTCCCTAATTTGTTTGTAATTTATCATCATCATCAAAATCTATGTTATCCTTAAATGAATCAATTTAGTGTGTTTTTTTTTTGAATTATTGTGTTTAATAGAATTAATATTTTAAATTTTTTTATGGTTTTGCAATTTAAATATTTTATTGTCAATTTTAAATAATAAATGTTAACTTTATTAAACTTTTAGTATTCTTTAGTAGTAGTAGGACTAATTTGAACCAATTCCTATAATACAAGTATCATATAGATACTTTCATACAGGTTTTAACTTTTTCTGTAACCCCAACCCAACCCATAAATAAGAGAATAATACACTTCAGCACACTCGAACCTATATCTTTCTACATTGACAACAATGCCCATAGAGATGTAAATGAACAAAACATTCGATGAATTGTCCATATAACGTTTGTTTGTGTTCATTTATTAAGCTAAATAAACGAGTATGAACAAAATTTTTATATTCGTTTAATAAATGAACGAATACGAACAAAGGTGTATTCGGTTCGTTCATGTTCACGAACAAGCTCGTTTATTGGCTCGTTTATTGACTCATTTATTTATTAATGATATTTTCTTATAAAAATTTCATTAGTATATATTAATAAAATTATCTTAAAACTTGTTTATTTCTGTTAGTATATATTAATAAATTTATCTTGGTTTGTATTTGTTTTCATTTATAATATAATTATTAATATTTATATTTATCTATTTTATATCTAAACAATATATGTGTGTGTATGTATTTATGTATTTATTGTTTGTTTGTTTGTTTATTATTTATTAACATTGTTCATGAAAATGTTTAATTATATGTTTGTGAACATGTTTGATTAAGTTAAGTAAATATGTTCGTGAACATTAAACAAACGGACATGAATACACATAATTTTAAATAAACAAACATGAACAAAAATTTGAAATTCTTAACAAATACAAATTGAATACGAACGAGCTTAAAAATAAACAAACAAACATAAACATAAATTTGTTCGTTCAAGCTTAATTCATTTACAACTTTAAATATCTAAACCAATTGAATTAAGTCTTTCAATTGTTAAATGAGCTAAGAAAGACTAAACAATAAAACTTTTTGCTATCTAAATATGTTATAGTTATATTGTGGACATTAGAAAAGCATTATAATTAAACGTTACTGATTACATAATACATAATATTTAATTTTCAATAATATAAAAAATATCAAAATAATTAGTTTCTATTTACAAATATTATAAATTATTTTTGTGATTAAATATCTAAAAGAATTATAAACTAAGAAATCAAAATGTCATTAAAATAATAAAAATATGTCTAAAATTATTTAATATTATAAAGAAAACATAAAATTATATTAATTTATAAAAGAAATAATAAATAATTTGTACTATATCTAGTAATAACTTAATTTCTTTTAAATATATCTTTTTGTTATGAACATAGGATGAAAAATATTACTAACAAAAAAACTACCACAAATATGTCCATTTGATTAATTAAAAAAAAATATAATTAAAAGTGTTATAAAATTGGTTGCATTAAATTACAAAAATATTACTTAGACTAAATTAGTTTATTTTTTTTTTGGAGAAATATAATTTTACATTATTTTTAAATGGTGATGTGAAGACTAAATGTAATTTTATGATATTTAAAAAGAATGTTTTAATTCATATAAAAAAAAAAACCTATTTAATACATGACAAGTAACAAATGATATCATCTACTTTGGAACTTTTTGGAGGTAAAATGTGACAACGATGGTTTCAATACTACGGTAACAAAACAAGTGTAATTTAAAGGTTAAATGGGGAGTAAAGCCTATAATTTTAAAAAGCTAATTTACATCCAATTATGAGTTTTTCTTTTCTTTTCTTTTTTATCTAATTATAAATTTTTTTAAAATCTTCTTTTAATTATCATTTTCTTTAACTGCTTTTAAAATTCTAAATCAAAAAAATTGAAGTCAATCAAACCGGAAAAATTGTCTTTCTAATTTATTTGATTTTTTTGGTTTTTATGCTCGATTTAATTAATTTATTTCGTTGACTGTCAATTTTGACATTTTAAACTGAATAAACCGTTTAAGGCTATAATCCATAAAATTATAAGTCTATAACCCATTTACATACTTAAACTCAAATACCCATTAAAACTTAACATTTTTAAAAGCCAGAACCATTAAGATTTAAAACTCAATACAGTTTAATATTTAAAACCTAAATTGATAGTTTAATTTTTTATTGTATTCATTTTATTTTTTATCATTTAATATATTAAAAAAAAGACAAATTAATATATATCCGTTAACAACGATAGAAGACTTGTGAATTGTATGTTGGCCATGCAAAAAATTAAATATTTTTTGAGTTTATTAAAAATTATTTGATTTAATTTTTAATATATTTTAATGGATTTGAAATAAAAAAAATAAAAGTAATACAAGAAGAAAATTATTTAAAAAAAATTAAAGGAAAAAAATTATAACTACCTCAATTAAATTTTTTTTTTTTACAATTAAGAAAAAAACAGAATTGAAAATTTTCAGTTCAATTTATTCGATTTTAAAAATTTTCAGTTCAATTTATTCGATTTTACTCCTTAGATTGGTTCTATTTATTCGGCTTACATGGATAATTTAATTTATTTGATTTTTGGTATAAAAAAAAATCAAACCATTAGAACTAATCGAAATTACACCTCTACCTTTAAATGTTTGACGAAAGGGTGATATGGTGGTTAAAAAATATATAACAAAAATACATAAAATTTGTCATTATATCGATTTTTCAACCACTATGTTACCTTCGAGTTAAACACTTAACGGCACTATAAAAATGGATAACAAATCTAGTTTAGTTAACTGACCAAAAAGAAACTTACCCATAGTTGGGTGAGGTATGGAGTAATTTACCCTTTTAAAAAAACTGAGGGGTGAACCTCAGCTAAATTGGAAAAGAACGAAACGCGGTGCAGAAGGCTACATGGATGTGAAGTAAGCTTACCAAATAGCGATGATAATGATCCACTGCTACGTCTCCATTGCTTCCGTCAATGACCTTTTCTGCAATAAATTATTTGTTGTTGTTGAATATGGGGATATCATTTTAAACAAAAAGCAAGTTTGAAGGAATTCGATGTTGAATTATGACCTGGTCTGTGGGCATAAACATCCCAATTGTTCAAACCTTTCCCATCACTCAAGTAACCACCATCATACTGCCCAAAATCAAAAGACTATTCATTACATCTGCTTGTTTTCAATAGGATAAACAAATTGAAAGAATGGTGGTGAAGCAAACCTGGTAAGCAGAGGAGGCCGTTCCAAAGAGAAAGTTTGGAGGAAATGAAGATGGATTGTTATTATTACCATTACCCAAGCTTTGTTTCAGGGTTAACAGCTCCGGTGAAACCGGAAGAGGCAATAACACGAACATCTGGAAGGCAAAGAAAAGAATGCAAAGCATGGAGAATCCAATATGCCAAATCTGCTGCTATGACCAAACACAAGAGATGCAGAAAGTTTATTGTAGAAGGGATATGGAGAAGATAAGATGAAAATGTTGGTTGCATGCCATCCTTGACCATGACAAGTAAATAGTGCAGTTTGTACCGTATACCAACTGGAGGGTTGAATTGTAAAAGTATTATAATGTTTGAGGGATTGATTAATCAACTAATTTTAAATTAAAGAAAGGTTTTAAAATTCCAAACTCTGAATTCATCAACATTGAATCTATCTTCTTGATGATTTTAATTTGGTAGCCAAACAAAGTTTGAAGACCCATAAATCATAAAATTATTATTCAAAAGTTTTTTTTTTTTTTTAAATTTGGCCTTCTAATTATGTTGTTTTTTCATTTTGGTATTTAAACTTTTTTATTTCAAATTGGTACTTAAACTATCATTCAGTTACCCAGTTCATTTATTTTCTTAACAATGTTAAAAAAAAAAAATTTACCACATGACATCAATTAGAATGAGTCGCGTGGCACCTTTCAACCAATTAGAATGTGCTATGTAGTACTTATATTTATTTAAAATAAAAGCATTTACCTACCATTGACTAGACGTTGCCGACCTTGACTGTCCATGTCAAGGGCAAAGCCAAACAAATAATTTAGGGAGGACCAAAATTAAATTATAATTTTTATAATAGTGAAAAATGTAATTTCATCATTTTAATAACTTATATCTTTATAATTTTTAAAATATTAAATCAAAATTTTATCATTTTTAGGTGTGCCAAAGTATAATTTTACTTTTACTAATTTAAAATTTAAAAAATTTTAAAGGACTTAAATGAATTTTTTTTTTCATTTTAGAGGAAACTGGGGCCCCTACCACCCCTAGCTATGTCCTTAGTCCACGTGGCGCTACTAGAACATAACACATCAAAATATTATTTAAAAATTCAAAAATTCTAAATTCTAAAAATGCAAAAAATTATAGATATATTTTAAAAATTTTAAAAAACTCTAAAGTCATTTTATAAAAAAAATTATGATATATTTTAAATTTTTATATAATATTATATATTATATATTTATATATTCTAGAATTTTTTTACCTTTCAATTTTTTTGAATTATTTATATATTATATATGATTTTATTTAATTTTTAAACAATATTATATATAATATTAATAAACAAACCTAAGTACCATATGGCACATTTTTATTGGTTGAAAGGTATCAGGTGACAACTGATTTTTTTAACACCGTTAAAAAAAAAGTTGAACAAGATAACGGAATAATAGTTTAAGTATTAATCTGGGACAAAAAAATTTAAATACCTAATTGGGAAAATATGCCTAATTCGGGGCTCAATTATATATGATTTCTTCAGAATGTACTATAGATGCTTCTGTATTAGGAATTGAATTATATTTTTTCCCGTTTTCAAAAAATAAATAAATTAATTTTTATATGTTAAATTAAAGAGTAAATTAGACATGATATTAAAAATTTAATCCATTTTTATAGTTTAAAATTAATTTTTATACATTGACATGAGATACATGTAAAATATTAAATATAACTTTATTGTGAGCCAAGTTAATTTTTAATAATAAAAAGAGATAAAAAAATTTAAGTCGAAAAAGTAATTTAATGTATAATAATTATTTTATTATTATTTAAAAAAAAAAAAAGAAAAAAGACAGCACTCCTACGTAACTCGACCATACTTTACTAATTTCTTGGTAATAACAATACTAGAGAAAAATTTATAGGGCGGTTTTGGACATATTCGCTGACAAATTTGGCGTTTTCGTCAAGGTCTGAACCCAACAATAGATCCATCCCCCATATATTTGTTACCATTGGGGGCTTCAACAGGGGAAAATTTTTACAAATAACTTAAAATATATTTTATGTTCCCTTTTTTCTTAAAATGTTCGCTTTGAGTTGTATTTTTGTAATTTCGAATTTTAAATTTTAAGTCTATTTATTAATATTATTGAAATTTATTCGTTAAATTTGTTAATAGTTGAAATTAAAAAAGATTCACTTGATGAACATGCTACAGAGAAAATAACATTGTAACGAATTTAAATTTAACAAAAAAAATTTAATGGTGTTTACACTTGATTTTTTTTTTTAAATTTAAAAAATAGAGAGACTAAATTTTTTAATATAAAAGTAGAGAACTAGATTTTAAATGTACAAAGAGTAAAAAAACTTAAATATATCTAAACTATAAAATAAAATATTATTTTTTTTATTTTTATTTAAAGTATATTATATATTTATTACTAGTTTGCATATTATGAGTTTATAATAAAATGTTTTATTGTGAATAAATTAAGGTGTTTATTGGTTATACTAATTAAATAAAATTTATAAAAAGAGTATTGTGATTTTTATTGTCAACATCACTTCATGTCTTTTATATTATTATACATCACATATAAATCATATAATAAATAATTAGTGTTTTATTTTAGTTTAAATTCTTAAATATAGATTTAGAAGTGAAAATACAATTGAATAAAGAGATTTGTATTTTCTTCTTTAAAAAAAGAAGAAGCATTTTCTACAAGGGATTTAAATGTCAGCAAATAAAATCAATTTGTTAATGTCAATTTTTAAGAGAAAAAAACAAAGACGACTAAGGTTGATATTTTTACATCTGAATAAATAAAATTTACTACAATGTGTTCAAACAAACAACTAAGAAAGAAAGAAAATAGTGTCAATTGAGTCTTAACTCGATTGATATGTACATTTTTATTAATACAGAAGGACGTAAGTTCAAATACGTTAAAACATATTATCCTCTGTCAAAAAGAGCAGTACAAAATAGTAATGTGTTTTAGTATTGATTTCCATGTTTACCTTGGTTGAAGGAGATGTGCAACAAATGGCTACCAATCTTATCTAAAAAATTTTGATATTTAAAAAAATGACCCATGTTAAAAAACAATCACTAAAATGACCTGAAATGAACAGTAGATTAGGGTTTTGGGAACCCAATGGCTAGCCCTACCTAGTGTTTTGGCCCCATGATTGCTTGATGATTGTGTCAAACTTTAAAAAATTGATTTTTTTTTTTTACTTTAAGAACTCAATGGCCGGCACCAGCGTATTTTTTTTAAAATCGTATCATACTGGTATACAAAAATACCAGTATTTAAAAAAAAATTGGTTCTGGTCATGTAAAGGCTGGCACCAAAGATGTAAAAAAAAAATTGGTGCTAGCCAGTAGATGCCCGGCACCAGGTACCTTTTTCGTGTCCCAATGCAAATTTTTTTACTTTGATATATTGATGGTTGGCACCAGTTAAATTTAAAAAAAAAATTGGTGCTGGCCATTACATGGCCGGCACCAAACCTTATATATAGTGGGTGGTTTGGGTTCTGACAGTGTAAATGGACAAATAATTTTTTTTGAGAGAGCCATAAAAATGATAGTGTTTTGTAGTATATCATCAAATGAGTTTTTTGTAGTGGATTGTAGATGAGAGTTTTTCATAATGTACAACTAAATTTCGGGGTTAAATTATATACTGTCATGTTTTAACGGAGTTGAATTATATACTGTCATGTCCACCCTAAAGGTTATGCAATTAAGGGTTGGACGAATTTCTACGCTATAGATGGCTAATCGAGATGTCCAACACAGATGGACATTATCTATGGTGCAATAGCATTTATTCCGCAGTGTTAAATGCCATCCTATTGCCGGCCATTAGAAGGCTAAATTGACCTTGGTTAGTAACGTATACCTGACACATGCACATGCCCTATCATTTCAACCTTTTTTTTTTCATTTCCATTTTAATTTCCATTTCATTTCATTTACATTTCATTTCATTTAAATTATATTTTCTATTTAAATTTATTTATTTATCATTTCAATTTTTTTTCATTTCAGTTTTTATTTTCATTTAAACTTTTATTCCATTTCATAATCATCATTTCATTTCATTTCATATTCATTACAAATTACATTTTATTTGATATTCATATTTCATTTCATTAATTTTTTTCATGTAAATTTATTATTTTTTCCTAATATATAAATATATTTTTTTTCATATTAATCACAACTAGTATCAGTTCAAGTTATCTTTCTTTCCATTTTAATTTAATTTTTCCTTATTTCATTTAAGTTTAATTTTTTTCTCATTTCATTTAAATTATCTATCTTCCCATTTTAATTTAATTTTTTTTCATTTCATTTAAATTATTTTTTCCATGTAAATTTACATTTTTTTCATATTAAAATTTCTCTCATTGTTATTTATTTAATTTTAATGTGTTTTAAATTAAATATGTATATATATTGTATTATATTTAATCAAGTGTATAATTTGAATAAAGTAGGTCATTTATCTAATTTTTCATATTTTTACAATGTTTTGACAACAACATGCGCTCAATAATATATTATTCGTCATCTTCGAGTCCGGTATTACGAGACGATTAACATAAAACATAGACACGATGTGGGCAAGTTGACCGGTTGTTCTCGTTGATTGTGGTCGACCTTTAGGATGTCTACAGAGACTACGGTTAGGTAGCATCTCAAAAGCAGGCGGTGAAACTTCCCACTTTGAGACATTGGGCATTATAGGAAATTCGTTCCTCCATATACGCAATGTGCGTTACAACATGTAGATCTCGTCTATGAATTGTTCGACATTTAAGTTTGCTCTCGTACACGCTGCATGAACATGAGCACCCAGATATCGAAGAGTCTAAAATATTCCGCACTCGCATCGCCTATTTCGCAGATCAACTGCGTAAGACCTAAGTGGAAGACCCGAATGACGACCGATGTACTCTTAAACTCGGAAAGTCTCTAGGTCACACGAATACAATTCTGCGTTCATTATTTGTGCCCTTCGACTATTTACCGCCATGGGCTTTCGGACGACCTTAATGTACACGTGCCTGGCCTCGATCTGCTTAGCTTGTCTCAACCCATCATAGGCATCAATGTAGCCAACCTATAGAATGTTGCTGAGAAAACGACAGAAATCAGCAGATGACGTGTGAGCCTCAATACAAAGTTGACCGCCTCTACTAGGTTCGTCATCATCTGCCCATACCGAAACCCCTCATCGTAACTTTGAGTCCATTGCCAGTTCTCCATGCTACCCAACCATGTCCGGAGATCTGTTGGTAAAGATGACATCTAAGATTCAAGCCTTGCGAACCTCTACCTAAATCTTCGTGGTTCTAACTCATGAGCTATATATTTAATTAGAAATTAGTATTTTAAAAACAACAAAAAATTTGAAAAGTAATTTTTGAAATAAATACAAACATAAATTTTTTTACCTATGTTCACGAGTTCTTTTTTCCAATCATTATTCTTATAATCTCTATGGAAGTTTGCCGCGATATGCCGAATGCAATAAACAAACCTCCACAGAACCCCCATTCACCTTATCGCACCAAGTAATCCTTTCGATCTATCTGATATAAGGTAAATGATGTCTTCTCTAACAACGTGCCTCCGCAGATTTTTGAGGAAAAATTCCCAAGACTCAAAGCACTCACGTTCCACGATGGCGAAAGCGATCGAAAGTACATTTTGGTTGCCATCTTGTGCAATAGCAATCAAGAGTATTTGCGTGTATTTACCGTACAACCATGTCCTATCCACCTGTACCATTAGCTTGCAGTGAAGGAAGACCCTAACACACGGCTCGAACGTCTAAAACAATTGGTGAAAAACTTATTTCCTTGATTGTATCTTCTCATCCGGGCCTTTTTGTATGGTAGTGTTTGCAAATAGTCACTGTCCCGGGTACATACTCCTACATCCCGGCTATCCACCCTTAAAGCTCATTGTATGATGCATCCCAGTCACCATACAACTTTTGCATCACCATTTGCTTTGCCTACCATGCCTTTCGGTATGACACTTTATACTTGAATTGAGCTTTCATGTCTGCAATAAGGAGCGACACTTGAATGGTGGGCGACTCTTTCACCAAAGGGATGATGCAATTACATATAGTTTTTGCATCTAACTTTCTATGGTCTTGCGACATACGAGCAGACGTGCATGTGTGTGGACCTTCTAGTTTTCTTATCATCCACATCTGTGTCTGCTGCATTAATACTGCTCGAACACGCCAGTTACAACCACTTAACACTTTCCAACATTCTCCTACGTACAAAGACTACGTCGACTTTATTACTTTATAATTCACACCTAACTTCAAGCTAAGTTGTTTCATAGCATGTAAATAGTCTTTTTTGTTATCGAATTGTTGTCTTACAAACAACTATTCATCACCGAATTCATCACTAAGTAGGTGACCCGGCACAATGTTTGTATATTCTGAGAACTCGCATGCAAGAGCCGTATCAGGATCCACATCGATCATGAATGACCTTGGATTATATCTTATAACTATACCAGGGCCAGTGTTCCCAGTCGAATGGGAGTTTGCATTTTCATTGTAACAACACGTTTTTAGTCAAATCAAAATAGTAGTTTTGGAACCACAAATCTGAAGTTGAAATAATTATTTTATTATTATTTTAATTTCTATAGCATGATAATATGTTTGTGTGAAAATTTTGTTAAGAAATTTCATTGTTTGATGGGTCAATTCGATAAAAATGACTAAATAGCGTAAAGTGCAAAAGTAATGTTCTAATAGTTAAAGGTATCAAATAGTTGTGGAACATTTAAGTGGAGGTCTTTATGTTGTAATTAGACCATTATTAAGGTGGGTGGACATATATGGACATATTATCGTGTATTTTGATGGTTTTTAACTAAGGTTAAATAGATAAATTAGTTAATAAATGATAATTTAATAAAAACAAAAGCTATTTTCTTCATTATCTTCTTCTTCTAACCAAAATTAGGGTGTAGAAAAGCCATTTTAAAGCTTTCAAAGTTTCGGCTACTTCATTTGGCTAAATTGGTATGTATTTTGTCCATTTTTAATGATTTCTATGTTTTTGAGATCGTTGCAACTAGGTCTAGCTAGCCTAGGGACTATTTTACAAAAATGTTAAAGATTTTAGATGTTTCCATTGATGAATACATGATTATTTTGATGTTTAATGATAGATTTTGAATGTTTGATGATAGTTATACAAGTTTTGTTAAGTTATTTTTAGTGAAAATGCAAATTAGGGATTAAATTGTGAAATGTGAAAAATTTGTGGTTAAAATCTGAAATAAATAAAAAATATGGGCTGCTAGGGACCTAATTGAAATTCGACTAGCATGGGTTGTGGTTGACTTGCTTGAAATTGTGTTTTTATGAAATAAGGACTAAATTGTAAAAGTGGTGAAACAAATAGGGCAAATGTGTAAAAGTGCTTTAAAGTGTATTCTGGACTAAATTGAATAGAGGGATTATTAAATAAGCTAAATTTGATATCATATAGATCAAGAAAAGAGAAACTCAGAATTAGATCAGGTAAAGAATAAGGTCTTGGATTAGTTGACTCGTGTCGTCGTTTTTACATCTGAGGTAAGTTTGTATGTAATAAGCATCATTATAATTATGCTTTAAATGCTTTGATATTGCATAAATTGTGTATACGAGACTACAGTCATGTTCGACGATGATTCGGCTAATTATGTGCACTTAGTGTGCGTAATCAAGATAGCTTCAGCTATATATATTTGCACTTAGTGTGCGAGATCAAGATAGCTTCGACTATATATATGTATATTGGCACTTAGTGTATGAGATTGATACAACTTCGGCTATTTATTTGGCACTAAGTGTGTGAGTTTCCCGATTATCCAAAAATATTCCGATAAGTTTAACGGATATGTCAAAGATGTGAAAGAATATGAGTTAAATATGGAAAGGTACAAGTATGTACATGAATAGAGTAATACACTGATATGATGAAAATTATGGAAATTACATCTAATTTGGTGGATGCAAATGTGGTAGGTTGATGATTTATTATGAGATATGTTATGTTATGTTTTTGGCTTAATTTGAGTTTATATGATGAGTTGATATAAATGCTATACGAACTTACTAAGCTATAAAGTTTACTTTGTTTATTTTTCCATGTTTTATAGTGAATTCAAAACTAGCTCGGATTCGAGGATCGTCGGAGACTCCATCACACTATCTAACTATCAATTTGGTACTTTTGAGCTTGTGTTTTGGTTATATGGCACGTATAGGATTATGGTCATTTTGGTTATGAGTTGATAATGATTTTGGCCATTTGAAATGGCTTGTAATTGTATATGTTTTGGTTTGTTTTTATAGTCAAGAATAATGACTTATTTTGGGTTGTTTTGGTATGCTAGAATCATGTATATATATAAGTGTATGTGGCTTGTGTGATGTTTTGAATGGTTGAAATGTTTGAGAGTATAAATCAAATGATGCATATTAGTTAATGGTCATTTTGATGATTTGAGAAGATAAAGATTGATATAGACTTAGATGACATAATATGATATTTATGTTTTGTATTGATTGATATGGAAATGATATGGCCTATCTTGTGACTTGAGTGTATTGAAGATGATGGTATAAATGTGCATGATTTAGGCTTGAATTGGATGGTTTAAGTGTCTATTTTTATGTCATGAATTGTGCAATTTGGTTTGGTATAGGTTTGTGCAAGTTGGGTGGTAAAATGACTTGGTAAATAGCCTACTTTTGTCCACACGGGTAGAGACACGGGCGTGTGTCTTAGCCGTGTACGATACATGGTCATGTACACGGCCGTGTGTCCCCTGGTGTTGAAATTAAAATCAAGTCAGTATGATCCACACGGCCTCACACACGGGCGTGTGACTTGGTCATGTGGCATAAGTTAGTACACCCTACAGGTTTGGCACGGCCTGGCACACGGGCTAGCCATACGGACGTATGTGTTGACCGTGTGACCCAAGTCTGAGAGTTACATGGGGTTGGACACGGGCTGGGACACGGCCATGTGATCCCATTTCAAATGCCCATACGGTTTGTGACACGAGTGTGTCTGGTGGCCATGTGAGGCACGTTGCAACTTTATGCTAAATTTTAGTGAGCTCATTTTTACTTAGGTGGTGAGTTTCCACTTATAGTGCTTGTATAATGGGTGTCATCGACGTTTCTTCCTTGTACAGATCGAGCACTTGATGAGTGTCACAGCTTGGGGTGGCTCTATGCTCTAACATGATTTTTCCTCTCTGTTCAATAGTAATAGTGGACACTAACTTTGATAAAACATCAGCTTTGGTGTTCTCCATCTTGGATAGTTGTCTTACTTGTGCCTTATCAAACTGAACGAGTAGCTGGGCTTCTATGGCATGTACTTATTTAAGCTTGACTCTTTTACTTCACAATCCCTATTTATCTACTTTTCTACGAGCTGACAATCAGTTTGTATGATCAATTCCCTCGTCCTTAGCAGTAGAACCATTTGTAATCCTGAAATCAATGCTTAGTGTTCTGCAACATTGTTAGATGCCTAGAAGTCAAAGGATAGCCCATACTGTCATTTATTTCATTAGGATTTATAAGAAGAACACCTACTCCTGACTCTATCTTCGTTGTTGAGCCATAAACATAAACTGTCCAACACTTTGGCTTTGTAATTGAACTCGTTTGCCCCTATGATTAGCTAACTACTACATCTTGTGTAACAAACATAAATATTTTTTTTTAGAATCAAATGCGTACTTGTAGTAAAACATCGTAAGAAAAAATAAGTATCTGTCAAGTAAAATTCCAATAATTTGTGTGACATGTTACCATATTATTTATTTAAGTAATAGTGTTTGAAATTAAAAGTTACTCGCATGGTATGATGATTTGGCAAAAGAGCATTCCACCATGAAATTAGCTAAGACCTGAGCCTTGATCGCTGTTATTGGGGCCTATTCTATTACAAATTCTGCCAATTCAATTCCCCATTTGGTCATTCTACCTGAAGTATCCAATTTAGACAAAATATCCTTAATGGCCTGATTTGTCATGATAGTTACGAGATGAGCTTCAAAGTAAAGTTTCAACTTCTGAGCTACCAGTAGTAAAGCAAAAATGAGTTTTTCTATCTTTGAATACCTTTGTTTGTCATTCTATAACACCTTGCTAATGTAATATACTGGAAATTGGCAAACCCACTCTATCCTGATCAAAACTATTGCTATCGTTTCTATAGAGGTCAAAAGATAAAGATAAAGAGTCTCCCCCACTAAAAGAAGTTCTTAAGACTTTAAAGAAGGGTAAGCACTTATCTCCATTCTGGAGACGAACCTATTGAGTGCGACCACTCTCCCCGTTAGGCATTGAATATCTTTAATGATATTTGGGGGAGGCATATCTAGAATGGCTTGAAGCTTTTCAATGTTCGCTTCAATGCCCCTTTCTGAAACCAAGAAGCCTAAGAATTTTCCTGTTCTCACCTCAAAAGCGCATTTTTTTTAGATTCAACTTCATGCTATAGGCAACAAAAGCTTTAGACAAATCTTGAATATGCCCTCCTCAAAGTAGACCTTTTTACCAACATGCCATCAACATAAACCTCAATATTGCGGCCAATTTGTTCTTTGAAAATCTTATTGACCAATCTCCGGTAGGTTGCACCTGTGTTCTTCAAATAGAAAGGCATAACCTGATAGCAAAACAAGTCTTCTTCCATGAAAAAGGTTATTTTATCTCGATCTTTTAGAGCTATGGGAATTTGTTTATAACTAGATAATGTATCCATAAAACTCATAAATTTATGGCCTGAGGATGCATCTACCAGCTTACCGATCAAGGGTAAATAAAAACTATCATTTAGTCAAGCTTTGTTAAGGCTGGTGAAATCAATGCACATTCTCTAGTTTTCATTGGCCTTCTTCACCATCACAACATTTGATACCCATTTTGGGTACGCCACTTCTCTAATAAATCCCGCTGAAAGTAGCTTTCCTACCTCTTGCCTAATTGCCTCCACGACCTGCGGAACGAACCTTATTTTGTTGTTTGACTAGTTTGACCTCATAAGACACATTTAACCTATGAACAATCACTTGAGGATCCACACTAGGCATGCCTGCAGCTGACCAGGGAAAAATGTTTGAATTCTTTTAAACATCGAACCAGGTCCTCTTTTTCTTCTTTTGTCAACGCTAATGAAGTCTTTACCAACGTATCCGTGTTATCATAAAACAACTGCAAAGTTTTCATGACCTCTACTGCTTCTTACTTGTGAATTCTCTCCTCACTTTTGACATCCAGACTATCCAAATCTAAAACTTAAGTAGCCACTTCTGTCTGTTGCGAACTCTGACCTTGTGGTACCTATTCACGTGTTCGCTTGACTAACAACATATGACACTGCCTAACTGTTCGCTGGTCAGACTTCATAAAACCTATTCATGTCTTAATAGGAAACTTAATCTTTATAAAAAGAATTGCAATCATCATTTTAGCTAATCTCATAATGGGACATCTAAAAATTACATTATAAAGAATTGAATATATTCTGCGGTGGTTTGTTTGCCATCCCCCAAGGTAACAGGTAAGGTAATGCATCCCTTCACCTTAATTGTATTGTTCGCAAAGCCATACAAAAGGCTTGCCCTCCTCAAAGCTTGCTCCTTTAGCCTCATCTTTTAGTATGCGTCCCAAGTCAACACATCTACAGCACTACCACTATCAACCAAAATTCTATTCACTTCAAATCCTGCTATAGTTGCTGACACAAACATTGGATCATTTCCTTCTTCATTACATACCAAATCCTCATCCTCATTATTAAACTCTACCTTCTACTTTTCTTGCTGATGCAGTATCTTTAATGAACTGACTGGCATTACACTTCTAAGATAGGCCTTCTTTTTGTGTTAAAGTCGTCCACTCTTCATCTATACCAATTATCACATGTATTGTGCCTTTAACATTTTGTTTACCTTTGTTAGCACTCCACAAACTCTGACTTAATGGTGTAGCATTTTGAGCCACAAAATCTTTAAGCTCGCCATTTCCAACTGCCTCTTCAATAGTATCTTTCAAAGAAAAATAATCCTCGGTCTTATATCCTCATTCTTTGTGAAAACTACACCTGTCCCTCGAATTGATTCTTAACTAATTATGTCGCATGGGTAGAGAGGGCTTGGAAAAATGCCCAAACATTTAACATGAGTAAGAATGTAACACCCCTCACCCGTATTCAATGTTGGAATAGGGTTATGGGGTATTACCAAACTTATAACACATTCAAACATACATTTATGTAACACCCCTCACTTGTATTCAATGCCAGAATAGGGTTACAGAGTATTACCAGACTTATAACACATTCAAACATACATTTCACATATAATTAATCAAACCATATACATTTCATTCACAAACAATCATTGTTTCACTAATACGAGCCTACGAGGTCTTAAACATACATTGGGAGTGGTTCGGGACTAAATCGATAACTTTGTAAACTTTTTGAACACTTAAAATTTTTTCTCAAAAATAGGGGACACATGCCCGTGTGTCCCAGCAGTGTGTCTCACACGGCCAACAGACATGCCCGTGTCACAAGCCGTGTGGACATTCGAATTTGGAGCACCTGGCAGTGTCCCAGCTTGTGTTCGACCCTGTGTAACTCTCTGACTTGGGTCACACGGCCAACACATACGCCCATGTGCCTTAAAAATGGCCATACACGCCCGTGTGTGAGGCCATGTGGAGCATACTGACTTGATTTTAATTTCAACGTCAAGGGACACATGCCAGTGTACATGACCGTGTATCACACATGGCTGAGACACATGCCCGTGTCTCTGCCTGTGTGGACAAAAATAGGCTATTTACCAAGCCATTTTGCCACCCAAACTTGTGCACACCTATATTAACCCAAATGGCACCAAAACATAACATTAAAAGGCATTTTAATCAACCAATTCAACCATACCTTATGCACATTCTATTCTCTCATTCTCCACACACACAAATCACAAATACATGCTATACCATTTATACCAATTCAGATCTATTAATCAACTAATTATACACTTCTAAACTTGCATCATTTTGCATCAAAACCATAAGCATGTAACTAGTCTAAAATCAACCACTTAACATCCTAATCTTTATAATTCCCAAGCATTATATATTCATCGATAAACTTACAACACAAAACATATATGAACATATTTATACATAACCAAAACAACCAAATTAAGGCAAGTCTTGTAATGACCCAAAATTCACGGGCACCAGAAAAGTGAGTTATAGGGCCTTCGTCTTAATGAAATAAGTTCAAAAATAATTATTAGAAATATTTATGAGTTTAGTAGTGTGCCTAATTAGGTTTTAATTAGGAGAATTTAGCTTAATTTAGAGTAATTTGTAAAAAGAACTAAATTGAATAAGGGGTAAAAGTTTAATTCTAAAGTAATAAAAATAAAAAGGATTAAAATGGTAATTAAACCATTTATAAAAGTTGAGGCGGCATATATGTATTAAAATCTAAGATTTGATTTAGGTTATATATAAATATTATATAAATATTATATATAATTATAAACCATCATTATGGTTTTATATTATTATTATTATTATTAGTATTGTTATTATTATTATTAAATGAAGTAAATAGTAGACAATTGTATGGTTTAATTAAATACATATGTAATAATATGTATAATATAATTGTAATACAAGTATTATTTATTAAGTAGATATTTATTATTTATTATTAATAAGTAAAAGATATTTATTAGATAAATAATTAAAACAAGATTTTTATGGTATGAAAAACAAATTAGATAATGACATTTGTAATAATATAAATATGTACACTTGTAATAAAATAAATAATTTACTTAATATTAAAGTAAAAGATATTTGTTAATTAAATAATTAAATTATTAGATTTTTTGTGTGAAAAATAAAATAAATGGTGACAAATGTATGGTATTGATGGTGTACACTTGTATCTATATGATTAAATACTTAATAAATATTTAAAATAAATATATTATAATATATGTTAATTAAATAAACAAAGTAAATAAAAGAATGAAAGAATGAAATAAAAAGAAACAAAGAAAAGAAAGAAACAGAGACATTCGAAACAGAGCAAGAAGAAAAGGGGAAAAAAAAGAGAGAGGAAAAACTAAGAGTTTAAGGTTTAAAGCTTTGATTGGTAAGTTATTTAAGTCCTTTCTATTTAATTTTGATGTTTTAGAAGCTTTAAAACAAGGTTTTGATGAAATTAAGTTGATAGTTCAAGAGTTCACATGTTTCCAAATAGGGTTTATGTTGGACAAATTATGGAATTAGGGATTTAATTGAATGAATTCTAAGTTAGAATCGATTAAGGGATTAAATTGAAAACTAGGCTATAAGTTTTATGTTGTAGGGACTAAATTAAATAAATTTCAAAATTAAGAAAATATGCTGGAAATTTTATAGTTAAATATGAGTTTAGACAAAATTTGAATAGAAAAAGAGAGTGAATTGGATTAAGAAAGTAAGTAAGTTTAGTTAGGATTAAATTGGGAATAAGGTAGGAATTGTTTAGAAATTTAATTATTTATTTTAATTAATGCTGTTAATAATAATGTAAATTACTATTATTTTCGTAGCCAACAAAGAACCTGAAGCATTGGCACGAAAAGGAAATGAGAAAGTTATCGAGGAGTAATCGCAAAATTCGGGTTTGTATTACTATAATTCAAATTATTTATTTATTCATTAAATGTTTAATTTAATTTATGTATATGGTAAGTAAATTATAAGGTAAGTATATTTGTTGAATTGTATAAAAATTTAATTGAATGATGAATATGTATTGAAATTGAATTGCTTATGGATTGAAATAAAAAAGTGTATTGAATTGAGTTGAAATTGAAATTGAAAAGTGATATGGAATACCCTATTAACTAGTCGGGTTGAGTCGGATATAATTGACATGCCATAAGATTTGGAAGAGTACGGGAATTGCCGGCTTTACTGATCAGGCACTTTATGTGCCGTATTTTAGGCACCTCGTGTGTCGTATCAGGCACCTCGTGTGTCGTTTTAGGCACTTTATGTGTCGTATTCTGATCAGGTACTATGTACCGTTTTAGGCACAATGTACCGTACCGGTGTGTCTTGGTTGGAATCCGTGTATCCGTCAAAGTCCGGGTCTGTTAATAGGGTGAACATGTAAAATGAGAAATGTAAAATAAATTGATTGATTATATTACTGAAATATTGAAAGAAATGAGAAAGTTGAATTATGAATTGAAATGAAGATTGAGAATGAAAGGCATGAATTTAATATTCATGTAATGATTGAAATTGTTACAAGTGATATATGATGGAAATTGAAGAATAGTTAAAAATTGTATTTTTATTATTAATGAATGAAGTTTAAGAATGAATTGATATTTGAGAAATTGGATAGTTACATGTTCGGTAATTATAATTCTTTATTGCTATTAAAATTTGAATTATGGTAATACCACTGAGTATATTCATACTCAGCGTACGGTTGTTTCCGTGCGCAGGTTAGTAGAAGTCAAGTGTCCCAGCTCAGCATCCAGAACATTCCCGACTCCAACACGAACTTGGTGATGAATTTTTCTTTTGAGTAAAAGTGGCATGTACATAGGTGTTGTGTGATCACTTAAATATGTATATTATTTTGGTTGTGAAGGATGAACTATAAGGTTTAAATGGTTAAATGAAATGGTAAGAAAGATATATGATATTTTGACACATGAACATTAAGTTGTTAAATGAATGAAGTTTTCAATCAAATTTAGAATGATGCTATGATAATTATTTAAGTTAAAATTATTTTAATGATATAAATATCAGTTAGGTGAATTTGAAACATTGGTATTAGTTGTTTTGGTTTAAAATTTGCAGGGGTTTTAAGTAAAAATAAGCAGAAATACTGCCGAAATTTTTATAAAAAAAATTAAAAATTACGAAAAAATTTCGGAATACTCAAACAAGTCTCGTTCTACTTTTAATACGTGTTTTGGACTTTGAGACTCCAACATAGAGACTTAATTATTTGTTTTACTATGAATGTTATATTAATTGTGAATTATTCGTAAGTTGTCTGATATGTCCGGTAATGCCTCGTAACCCTGTTCCGGCGACGGTTTAGGGTTAGGGGGTGTTATAAGTCTCATGGCTATATTTACAAGTCAAAACATAAACATTTACAAGCCAATTCTAATGGCCAAAATTATTATTAACTCGTAATCAAAACGACCAAAACCCTATACATGCCATATAACCAAAACATAAGCTTAAAAGTACCAAACTGATAGCTTGATAGTGTGATGAAGTCTCCGACGATCCCCAAACCCGAGCTAGCTTAGAAATCATTATAAAACACGAAAAAATAAGCAATGTGAGCTTTATAGCTTAGTAAGCTCGTATGAGATAATTAAGCAAATTTCACCATTCATTTACATTTTCAAATAAGTAACTCAAATTGCATCAAAACATTAAACACCAAGTTAACATGGAATTTAACCACATAATTGATCATAAGCTTACAACTTCCTTTGATTCATTTCTCAAATAGTTTTTCGTACATACCTGTACTGATACGTATCTATTTCTCAGCAATTCACATCTGCAATATACCCATTGAGCCATTCGAAATAGAAGTCGGATACTCAGGAGTCTCGCACACTAAGTGCCAATATCATGGCTCAAAGCCAACTCAATATATCTCGCACTTGAAATGCTAATATCATGTCCCGCAGCCAAATTAGTGGAGCTTACACCCGAAGTGCCGTTATCATGGCTCGAAGCCAAATTAATGTATCCCCTAATGACATGTCACTAGTATCCTAATCTTTTCTTAAGGTTCAACCGGGAGTTTTAATGCCGAATCATCGTCGAACATATCTATAGAGTTGAATTCACAATTCATACAACATCAAAGCATTTAAAACATAATTATATCAATGCTTATTACATACGAACTTACCTTGGATGTAAAAACGACAACACGGGTCAACTAATACGAGACATTGTTCTTTCCCCGATTTAAGTCCGTATTTCACTTTTTTTGATCTATATAATATCAAATTCAGCTTATTCAATTATCTCTCTATTAAATTTAATCCAAAAATTCACTTTAAGGCATTTTTACACATTTTCCCATAGAATTTCACAACTTTTACAATTTAGTCCTTATTTCATAAAATCACAAATTCATGAAATTCAATACCAACCCATGCTAGCCGAATTACAATTAGGTCCCTAGTATCCCATATTTTTCCTTTATTTCACATTTTAACCACAAATTTTCCACATTTCACAATTTAATCCCTAATTTGCATTTTCACTAAAAATAACTTAACAAAACTTGTATATCTATCAACAAGCATTCATAATCTATTAAGAAACTTCAAAATACATGCTTATTCATCAATGAAAACATTAAAAATATTTAACAGTTTTGCAAATTAGTCTCTGGCTAGCTAGACCTAGTTGCAACGATATAAAAAATGTAGAAATTATTAAAAACGGGACAAAAATCATACCTTAATTGAAGAAGATGAGATTGCCAAAATTTTAGCATAAAAATGGTTAGGTTTTCTTCTACATTTGGTGGAGAATAGAAAATAAAAGATGAATTTGGTTTTGGTTTTATTTAATTAAACATTATTTATCTTTTTACTAATTTGCCATTAAAAAAATTGATATTTACATAAATTCCAAACCAAATATCATCCACTAACTCACAATTGGGCTAAATACCACATAATGACCTTTACTTAAAGGTTCTATAGCTATTTGACACCTTTAGCTATTAGAACATCACTTTTACACTTTACGCGATTTAATCCTTTTTATTAAATTAAACATTCAAATGATAAAATTCCTTAACGAAATTTTCACACAAAAATTTTCTAATGTTGTAGACATAAAAATAATAATAAAATAATTAGTTTGACTTCAGATTTGTGGTCTTGAAACCACTGTTTCGATTTGACTAAAAACGGGCTATTACCAAGAATGTAGGCATGTGTAGCATTTAAGGGAGTATAAGTTTCAAACTTGCCATGAGGAACATACCTTATTGTGTGCTCAGCTTGAGGTCTTTGAAATGACCTTGAAGATTTATTCTGCGAATAGTTCCTCTGGTGTCCCTCATTTTGTATTCGTAGACTTTGAGAAGTAGGACCCCTGATGACTATAAACTCCTTATCAACTCTAAATTGTCTGTCATCCCTCTGGAAAGTATTGCCTTTTTAATTTCCTTTACTTCAGTGAACTTATGAGCCCTCATACAAATTTGCCAGACTCTATGGCCTATTATCAGTAAACAAATATTGCACGTGCTTATTTTGGACTCTTATGATGAAGGTATCAATTACCTATTGGTCCTCCAAATTCTTTGTATTTAACGTAGTTACATGGAATTGTTTGACATAATCTTGCAAAGATTCTTCATCCCTCTATTTCACTGACATCAAATTCATAGGAGTGTTCATTATTGCTCTATGAGCTTGAAACCTTCCCAAAAGCATCTGGCCCAGCTGCAAGAAGCTTTGAATGAAGCCTTGTGGTAAAGACAAATACCAATCTTTCGCGCTTCCTCTAAGGGTCATCAAGAAAGATTTACATTTTGTTGCATCAGAAGCCCCTAGCATATTCATATAATCATAAAACTGCATGAGATGTGCTCGAGGATCCCTTCTTCCTTTGAACATTTCTTTTGGAACTTTAAACTCAGTTGGTAGGCTCACAACTCTTATTTCAGGAGACAATGGGTTGTTAGAACAAAACAACCAGTCCGTATCTTGCACATCAAGTGCAATGCTCGAGCATCTCTATGCAAAGCATCCATTTCGTTCTGCTATGGCTTTGCATGTGCCCTTACATCCTCCTCCCAGGTAGGCTTGACACGATTTTGAAGATCAAAGTTATCAAACTGCATTTTTCTCCTTAATTTTTTGTTCTGTCTTAGCAGTTGCTGTTGAAACACTTGTTGCTACTCGAACCAAGCACTTTGTTAAGCCATCTATTCTTTCATCAACCTTAGCTACTCTTGCAAACCAAAAAATTATTGTAGAGATGCTCCCTGATTAGAGGGAAATGACGGTCTTTAACCAAAGGGAGCATTGAGATCGAAAGAGTTGGAAGCACTTGCATGGGTTGAGTTACCTAAATTCTCTGGTCGGTCAGCAAACCAACCAGCAAAAAGGTCTACCTCATTAGGTTGATTGCTAGTGCCATAACCTCCTGCTTGGCCTAATGGGAAATTAGTGGGGAAATTCTCGTTGGGGTGAGTCATTTTGGTTTTTTAGCAATATGGAAATCTGAAGATTGAAAGTCTATCCACATTCACTGCACCAATTGTTGAGTAATTTAGAGTATATCCTTCATATGGGTTAAACTGTGTATTTATATTATATGGTTACTATTCATGGATGTGATATTGTAGGTATTCTCATCCATGTCGACATGTACCTTACTTTAGGATTAACACGTGTTTTCTAGATGTAGGTTCGCCTACATGGTAGTGTGAACCGCCATTGTGCGGTCTCATAGAAGGGTGCGAGCACCTTGCATGCGAATTCAAAGTGCGAACTGCGTAGAATATAGGTCAAGACCCAAATGGATAATTAGGTATCGAGTCAGTAACGTGTTAATAAAAGTGAGTATCATAACAAACATAATATTAAAATTGTAATGTGGTGTAGGTTGTAATATAGAGTTCTTTCATAAATCTAAAATATATATAGACTGAATTAATTTTAATTAATAAGGAAAATAATTTTGATTACCCAAATATTTATTTGTATGAAATATAAAATCAGTTATGTTTTGAATTCTAGTTGAGTGATGTAATCAAAAGATTTCGATTATAGTAAGATTTTAAATATTTGAAGTTGTAAAAGCTTATTTCTTCCAATTTTTATTTATTAGTAAAGTGAATTATTGAAGGGATAATTACCCTATTAATTACTATAATTTATTATCATATTAATAGTGAGAATTTAATTTAATTTATTACAATGTGACAATTATCGCACATTTATCTATGTCGAACAGCTTATGTTTGCATCAATACGCTATTTTAGTATATAAATATGGGTAAATATAAAAATTATACATAAATTTTGGTCTAATGTGTAATGTTATACATGAAGTTTGATTTTGTATAATTTTACACATGAAATTTTGATTTGATTTAATTTTCACAAATCACTAACATTATTGAATTACCAATATTTTATGTTAATATATTGTATACACAAACAATTATATTGATCCGATATGAAAATAAATGTATACATTCATTTCTTTAAATGTGTACAAATTAAATCAAAATCAAAGTTTCATTTATACATATGAACCACAATTCAAATTTAATGTGTATGATTGGACCAAATTAAAATTCACGTATGAAATTACACATTAAACCAAAGTTTATGTATAAATTTAATATTTATTTGATATATGTATACTAATTTTATTTCCCGTGCGATGCACACGTTGGTTTTATATATTATTTAATTAGTAATATGTTAGGAAAATATTTCATCATATTATAACCAAATAAATTCAAATGGATAACACTATGTTTATATTTTTGATATAAAAATAATGATCGGAAATGTTATAACTTCACTTCATTTACAAACTATTATTTATAATTTTTTATACAAAAAGAAAACGAATTATTTTAATTAGTGAAAACCATTAATATCAATTTTAAACCCTAAAAATAAAAATAATACGAGTATATTGAATTTAAAAATACTTACTTATTGTGATTTAATGCAAATAAATTTTCATAATGAAACACTAATTTTTGAAATTTAAAATTGTTTGGGCTCCACGTTTTTCCGACTAATGAGAAAATTTAATAGAAATATACTATGTTATACAACAAAGTATGTTAGTCGTTAAAATTTAAAGGTTCCTTACTTATTCTAAAACTTTGCTATACAATATATATATATATATATATATTATATGGTTTACTTATTCGTGCATAAATTAGTGTAGGAGATCTTTCAACATATTAGGAATGAATTTTATTTATAAAGGAATAATAATTAAATAATATTTAGTTTAAAAATATTTATAAATACTTTTTTGGTAGAAATAAAATGTAGCACTAGACTAAAATTTCAAAAAGATTAGGTTCTATCAGTCACTTCGTGCATTGCGTGTTAAATGTCCTCTTTTAACAAACTTCTCACGTATGACGAAGGATCAACAAGGACGATCAAATGACCGGTTCCACATCTTGCCTCCTTAGTTATGTAGTTAACAACCTTATTATTGTCCCTTAAGATGTGAAATGCAATATAATATTTGTAAACTTTAAATTAGTATAATATTAGAGTAAGAATATTTAAATTAAAAAATAGCATATTAAGGATGCAATATAATATGGATGTAAAATGCAAGCCTCAATTGTGTAAAGTGAAGATGCGACAACCCTTAATAATCAACTATAAAATACAGATCGGCATAAGTGAAATTAGCCCATAAATTGTTGGGTATTGTTGATACAAGATTTAGTTGGTAGCTGAGTTAGCCGCTTCATCTTCTTTTTGATATTTAGTTGGTTAGAGTATGGAGAAACATGGTTTTCTTGTGAAGAAGGAGATGGGATAAAAAATGGAAGTCTTCATAGAGCAGACCCCTTTAAGAGTCTTTAGAGGTGTATTGTAACATCTCAAACCCAACCTAGATATCATGACCAGATCTGGAGATATTACTGCAAAACATTTGAAAACCTAGAAACCGTTTGACTTGAAAGGATGATGCTGGCTCTTGCTAGGTAAAAATCTAGTTTATTGGAGAACATTTCTTTCTTAACCAATTTGGTAAAAACGTTGATTATTTATACTTTTTAAGCATTTAGGTTTGCAGCAGAGTTCTTAATTTAACTTGAATTTTTATAAAATACTATTTGTTGTTGGAAAACCATGGTTTTGCAAATACGGTGAGTATCATAAGAAATACATTGAATAATTAAAAGTAGAAAACAAATCAACAAAATAATATCCAAACTTTAAAACAATTCAAAAATACCGAAATAAAATAGACCAGTTTTAATAGCTACTAAATAAAAGCGTTTAGCTAAGCTCTCGTCGCATTGATCTGTCCTAGGTTTGAGGGTTACCTGAAAGTAACAGACGAACAAAGAATGAGTTTCGAACTCAGTGTGTAAATATCATAAAACTAAAAAAAATCATTTCAAACATATCTCAAATACAGAAATAGTGACAGAACACATCAAATGTAGATTTCTATTCCTACCCCCATCCGCTACACACCATCTCCAACCATCCCAACACACCATATAGCGTATTAAATACCCATCCATCCCTACACATCGCTTAATGTCAGTATGAAACTTTTCTGAATATTTGTAGCTTAGCTGCCAGATCAATAGGCCATTTATTGCCAAATACAGATATACATGTGGTTGAGCCACCAAATAAAACAGAAAATTAAACTGCTCACATTTCTTCCAAAACATAAATCTCACCCCAATACACATATAGAATATATCATATATCTATTTCATACATGCTCTCATAATAGATACACATTATGCTTGACGAAAAACAGATCAGACTTATCTTATTATAAATCATACAGACCATACATCATAATAATCATGCATACTCATATCAAATATTTCACATTAACAGAAAATTAGATATCATTGTTAAAACCTTAATTTATGTCATATGGACCCTACGAAAGGCCTATGTTCGGCCTGAATGACGTTTACGACCTTAGGGTAAAATTTTAGAATTTGGGTCAACACAAGGCTTACTTGGCTAGCCCGTGTGGCCCACACGGCCTCATACACGCCTGTGTAGCCCACACGGTCCAATTGGCCTAGATCGTGTGTCTCACACAGTCCAGCGTACAACCCGTCACACATGACCTGGCACATGACTGTGTGGCATCGATAGTTCCCTTTTTCAGCTTCCGTCGTTCTGTTTTCTCAGTTTTTAGTTACACACCTTGGTAAAAAATCCAATGCACGCTCAAAATCGAATATTCCAATACCTAGATTGACAAATAATATGAATTAATAACTGGAAAATTACCAATCTAAACGATTGATTTAACAAATCCTACAACAAACAAACCAAAAACTGAAACAAACGAACTGCACAATAACAAAACACTCAACTCTTATCGAAACAACAATTGAAATGAACTCAGATCATCGAAGAACCCACCGTCACACGATCCTTTCCTATTCATAACACACATAAGAATTAAATTTCTAACTAATTCCTTCGTAACAAACATAAAAAAGAAACAAACAATTCCCCCAAAATACATATCCAACAATAGAACTTAAACCTTACCCAACACCACGAAATCACATAGGAGTGTAATAGTAGAGAATGAATTGAAGAACAAAGATTATGAGCAATTTCGGCTTGGCAATTGGTAAAAGAAAAGTAAAAATTGAAAAGGAAATATTGGGGGAAAAGAAATTAACAAGAGCAACAAAAAAAAGTAGCATGAAAAAGAAAAAAAACTTGAAAAATAAAAATGAGGGATTTTAGGAGGCCACTTAGGGATAAAGTCAAAACAACTTCCCACTACTAACCACCACCTACATTTCGAAAATTCAATTTGACCCCACTATTACCAGTGAACAACACAGACAAAAAGCAAAAATAATACTCCCCCACTTGTACACACATGGTTTCAAACACAGAACCAAAGGATAAGCTAACAACTTTGAACCAATAGGCTCATTCTATTATAAGTTAACCAAAAATAATATTTAAGCCAAACGAACAAAGATAGGCTTAGGAATAAAAATAATATAATTTTCCCAAAAGAGATAATTAGACCCATAACCTTAAACACACATCCAAAACACTTAATCACTGAAGTAGATACTTAATTATGACATAATTTAACAAATCATAAATTCATATTTTTGGGGCGTTATATGTATATAAAAGGGATTTTTTTGGGTTAGATTTCGAGTTGGGTTATGATATATTCTATAACAATTTGTCCCCCACCTTATCGAAGAAGAGTTATAAAGTGACTCTTCTGAGACAGACTTACACGCATGCATCATGTAATTGGGAGTTTACTACATAAGTTTTAACTCAAAACTTTACTGAGTAAGTTTTGTTGTCTGACAGTGTGGTACAGAAGTTAAAAGGTTATTGGGGAATATTTTAAAGACCGTGAAATTCTCAAAATTTCGTAAGCAGAAAGCTGTGATCATAAATTAACAAACCATGAGAAAGGAGTTGCGATCGTAAATCAATGAACTCTTAATAAATTGTTCATGATTGTAAATGAATTATTTATGATTATAAATCAATAAACTGAAGTTGTGATCGTAAATCAAAGAGTTTTAAAAAATTATAGTTGTGATTGTAAATCAGTGAACTAATTAAATGGAGTTGCAATCGTAAATCAGTGAACTCTTAATAAAGTGGTCATGATTGTAAATCAATGAGCTGAAGCTGTGATCGTAAATCAACGAGCTTTGAAAAATAAAAGTTGTGATCATAAATCAGTGAACTGTTTAAATGGAGCTGCAATCGTAAATCAACGAACTCATAATGAAGTGTTCATGATCGTAAATTAGTGAGCTTTAAAAAATGACATTTGTGATCGTAAATCAGCGAGCTTTGAAACTAGTATGAGCAAGGAGAAATATCACACAACACACATGGGTCTTCTTGAAAATAGAAGTTCTGTTTCCTAGTTTTGATGACAGTAAAAATAAAGAACCATGTGCATGTAGAGAAAGATATATCGAAAAGCTAAATAAATTAGCCTTTTAACTGTTTGATACAACTACTTCATGATTTTATGAACAAGGTGTGACTTTGTCTGAACCAACTAGATCTGAAATGTCCGAGTTTAAAAAAATTATTCAGAACAATGCAAGCAATTACGAAAATAAAAAGTATAGAAATGAGAAGAATTGAACTAGAATTAACCTATCCTCAAAATGACTATACACAAATAAAACAAAAAATTATCTGAATCACAAGGTGAAAAATTTAAGGTACTTGCAAAGCTTGTGATGATAACCTCATATTCTTCACCAACCTTAACTTCAGTGAAACCAACTAGCTTTGGTTCTATGGAAAGGAAAGAAACATTACCATTTTCTTGCATATGCTTATCAACATTCTCTTTTAGAGGAATGAACTCAAAATACCCAATATTAGGAAGCACATATAAGTGGCTAACTTAGGAGGTAGACTTGGATTGATATTTTTGCAATTCACCCCTTAAAAGAACCGTAATTAACACTTAAAAGAGGCACATCTGTAACATAATGCCTTGAACTTTTCAGATAAAGCTCTTCAGACCTAGTCATGATCCCATAAATGTATTTAACATTAGGGATCAACTCTGGTATTAATCCATACTAATTACTTGATCTTGAACATTTCTTCTCAATCAAATCAGCCAATTTAGGATTTAGCTTTCAGCAATTTAACCATAGCAGACTGAATAGAAGGAGAGCTGGTTCGACTTGTGAGGACCCCTTCTCTTATATCATCACAAAGCTCTCTCAAACTTGCCCACATAAAAGATGGTAGTACAAATATTGGTGAAAATCAGGACCAAATATCACATCATCAAGGCTGAAACACTCAGATTGCATTACTTTCATCGCTTTTTTGTACTGCAAATTACGAAAGACATTGGTGGTTGTAGTTCCAACAAACAAACCCCATTTTTTCTTACTCTGCTTGCTACTGTAAATGAATTGCAAAGCCTTACCGTTCTCAATAGGAAATTCTATATTTTTGAAAGTAAAAGAAAAATGGTATATTCGTAAATTAGTTTCCATCAATTCATCATTGAAAGGCATAAATTTGGGCGTTGAGAGAAATGGTTGTTATCTATTTTTCAGTGAGAATCGGGGAAAATGCATCATCAACAACTCATTGAATATAAGGCTCCAAGTCCTTGTGAGTGACGAGAGGAACACAAGCCTTGAAGCTTTTAGGGTCAATTCTGCCATTGAGCCTCATATTCTACAAATACTTGACGCATCCATTTTCTTCTAAAATTATTGTTAAAGGTGGCAACAAATAGTAGTATATATGTTACCCGGATGTGATACAGCAGCTACAAATGTATGTATGTTGTCCTGATGAAGTACGTTTTTGTAACAAGCGACCTGTATATGATTTGACAGAAAATTTTTTTGACTGGATAAAGTTGGTTAAGTACTTTCCAGTTTTAGATAGGTCCTAGGTTATCATTAGGATGTATTTAATGTGTGTTCACTTTTGCAAGTCAAAAATCTTGTTCTTCATATGTAATAGCTCTATATGTACAATATACACTAGATGAATTAATGTAAGGGAGAATAGCCAATTCTTGTTCTCTCAATTTCTCATCCCTTTTGCTTCTGTTTTGTTTGGTTGCTTTCCTTGCAACTCTCATTTCTTTGAATCTCAAACTTATTTCATACTTTATTCGGAATTATTGCTTTGTTGCTCTAGCTTCAACAAGAGCTTCATATTTCATCCAAATAACTTAGTTATATTTTTCTTCTTATGTAAAAAACCCAACAAATGGTATCAAGAGCCTAAGTCTTTGAGGACCTTGGTTGTGTGTTGTTTGTGAGTGACTTGTGTTTGAGAGAAAAGAAGTAGAAGCTATTTTTTATTGGTCTATTTATTTGCTACAAGGATGAGTTTTACACCACCACCACCACCTGTCTTTGCTGGAGAAAACTACCACATCTGGGTAGTAAAAATGAAGACATATCTCCAAGCACACGACTTGTTGAATGTTGTAGAAAATGATGCTGAACCACCTCCGTTGAGGGCCAATCCAACCATTGTACAAATTAAGCAACACAGTGAAGAGTGTGCCAAGAAGCATAAAGCAATGGTCTGCTTGCAAAATGGGGTCTCTAATGTGATCTTCACAAGGATAATGGCTTGTGATTCACCAAAGCAAGCATGTGAGAAGCTAAAGGAGGAGTTCATGGGGTCAAAAAACACAAGACAGCAACAGCTGATCAATCTTTCAAGGAATTTTGAGAATCTGAAGATGAGAGAGTCAGAGACCATTAAGCAGTACTCTGACAGAATAATGGCCATAGTCAACAATATTAGGCTCCTTGGTGATAATTTCAGTGAGAGTAGAGTTGTTGAAAAGGTCATTACAACTCTCCTAGAGAAGTTTGAGTCAATGATTTCTTCATTGGAGGACTCGAGAGATTTATCAACCATCTCATTATCTAAGTTGGTAAATTCCCTATATGCACTTGAGCAAAGGAGGGCCAACAGGCAGGAAGAGTATCCTGAAGGAGCTCTCCAAGCAAAAGCCAAGGAAGGCTCAGGTTCTGGTCAAAAAGGGGAGAAACTTTGGGTCGATAGAATGGAGAAATCAAGGAGAGATGCAGGGAAGAAGAGGTTTCAACCATGCATTCACTGTAAGAAGACTTCACATTTGGAGAAGAACTGCTGGTACAGACCAGATGTTCAGTGCAAGAGCTACAAACAGCTGAGACATGTTGAGAGAGTGTGCAAAAACAAAGAGAAGGCACAAGCTCAGAAGAAAATGCAAGCTAAGGTTGTTGAGGATCTTCAAGCTCAAGAAGAGCATGTTTTTACAGCCTCCTGTTTTGTAACATTGAGCAAGGTCAGTTATGAATGGCTAGTGGATAGTGGCTGCACACACCACATTGCAGCTGATGTAAGGTTGTTCAAGGAACTCGACAGAAGTTTTGCCTCAAAGATTAGGATTGGTAATGGAAACCTGATTGAAGCCAAAGGTAGGAGGAATATGGTGATCAACACAAAATTAGGTAAAAAAGTGATTTTTGATGTACTTTTTGTGCCTGACATAGATCAAAATCTACTTAGTATTGGTCAGCTTGTAGAAAAAGGTTACTCACTTACTTTTAAGAATGACTCATGCATTGTTGAAGACTCTTATGGTAAGAGTTGGTCACAGTAGCAATGACAGATAGATGTTTTATGCTTGATGTTAATCAACTTGAGAAGAAGGCTTACACCAGCCTTGTTGATGATGCTGGTTTATGGCACAGGAGATTAGGACATGTGAATTACAAGTCACTTGATTAGTTGCACAAGTTTAACCTGATTGAAAATATGTCGAAAGTTGAATTCAAAGATACTGTCTGTGAGGTTTGCCAGCTTGGTAAGCAAACCAGGTTTCCTTTTCCAGTTGATATGGCATAGAGGACTCAAGAAAGACTTGAGTTAGTTCATTCTGATGTCGATGGACAATAAAGACCTTTTTCTTGAATGGAAGTAAGTATTTTGTGCTGTTTATTGATGATCTAACTAGGTTTTGCTGGGTTTATTTCTTAAAGCAAAAGTCTGAAGTGTTTGAAGCCTTCAGCAAATTCAAGGCATTGGCTGAGAATCAGTCTGGCTACAAGATTAAGGCTTTGAGAACTGACAATGGCACTAAGTACTTGTCTGAAAGGTTTTAGAAATTATGTGAGCAAGCTGGGATTCACCATCAGCTAACAACAGTCTATACTTCTCAGTAAAATGAAGTATGTGAGAGGAAGAATCAAATAGTTTTTGATATGGCAAGATGCTTACTATTTGAGAGCAAGCTATCAAGCAAGTTTTGGGCTGAGGCTGTCAATACCTCAGTGTACCTGCTCAATAAGTTGCCAACCAGTGCTGTGAAGGAAAAGACTCTTTTTGAAGCCTGACATGAAATCAAGCGTTCTGTTTCACACCTAAAGGTGTTTGGCTGTGTTTGCTACGAACTTATTTCAGTTGAGAGGAGAACCAAGCTCGAGAGAAGGGCTACTCTAGGAATATTTGTTGGCTACAGCAGCACCAAGAAGGGCTACAGGGTGTATGATCCCTCAACAAAGAAAATATTGGTGAGTAGGGATGTAAGGTTTGATGAAGGTAAAGTATGGAGCTGGAATGATGCTGATGCAAGTTGACTGATGAAGATCAGCTGGACAACAGTTTGGAACTAGTTGAAGAAGGGCCAATTGATGATAATTTTGATGAAGCACCTATGAGAGGGACAATGACTATTACAGACATCTACCAAAGATGTAATGTTGCAATAGTTGAACCTTCAAATTTTGAAGAGGTTGCTAAAGAAGAATGCTAGAAGAAGGCCATGGAAGCTAAAATAGAGATGATCCATAAGAATGACACATGGAATCTAGTTGATAGACCAGTAAACATGAAGATTATAGGTGTCAAATGGGTGTTAAGATCCAAGAACAATGCAGATGGGTCTCTGAATAAGTATAAGGCCAGACTGGTTGTGAAGGGGTATAGTCAGCAACAAGGTGTTGATTACTTTGAAACCTTTGCACCTGTTGCAAGGTTAGACACCATAAGGCTGTTATTTGCTTTAGTTGCTCAAAGCAGTGGAAGGTCCATCAATTGGATGTAAAGTCATCATTTTTGAATGGATTTATCAGGGAAGAAATTTTCATAGAACTGTCTGAAGGATTTAAGGTTGCTAGTGAAGAACACAAGGTTTACAAGCTCAAGAAGGCTTTGTATGGCCTAAAACAGGCTCCAAGGGCCTGGTATGATAGGATTGATACATACCTGTCAAGGTTAAGATTCAAGAAGAGCATTAGTGAGCCCACACTTTATGTGAAGAAGGCTGAGAAAGAAACCTTGTTGATAGTCTTACTTTATGTGGATGACTTATTGGTTACTGGTTGCAGAAGTGGGCTAATTAAAGAATTCAAAAGGCAGATGCAAGATGTTTTTGAGATGATTGATTTAGGTTTGATGACCTACTTCCTTGGTATGGAAGTGAATCAGAATGAGCATGGCATTTTCATAAGCCAACAAACATTTGCACAGAAAATTCTAAGAAAATTTAGCATGTCAAAGTGCAAGCCTGCTAGCACTCTTATTGCACTAGGAGAGAAACTCTCAAGCACTAGTGAGCATAATCGAGTAGATGAAAAAGGGTATAGGAGTTTGGTTGGTTGCCTACTCTATTTGACAGCAATAAGGCCAGACATCTTGTATGCTGTTAGTCTTCTATCGAGATTCATACATTGCTGCAATGTAGCTCATTTTAAAGCTGCAAAAAGAGTCTTAAGGTATGTCAAAGGAACCTTAGGCTATGGTGTGAAGTTTGAGAGAGCTGAAGAACTGAAGCTGATTGGTTATTCAGACAGTGATGGGGCTGGCTTAATTGATGACATGAAGAGTACATCAGGATACTTCTTCACTCTAGGATCAAGAGTTTTTAGCTGGAGTTCAAAGAAACAACAAATAGTAGCTCAATCCGCTGCAGAGGCTGAGTATATTGCAGCTGCTACTGCTGTTAATCAAGCAATTTGGCTTAGAAAGCTATTGGATGACTTGAATGCTGGTCAAGCTGAAGCAACAGAGATCAAAGTTGATAATCAGTCAGCTGTTACAATTTCCAAGAACCTTGTGTTTCATGGCAAAACTAAGCATTTCAAGATCAAATACCATTTTGTGGGGGAGGCAAAGTTGTCAAAGGAGATCAACTTGGTCCATTGCTGCTCAGAACTTCAATTGGCAGACATTTTGACCAAGCCGTTAGCTGCCACCAGATTCGAGTATTTGAAAAAGCAAATTAGAGTCTGCTGTCTTGTAGCCAAGGAGAAGTGTTAAGGGTGGCAACAAACAGCAGTATATATGTTACCCGGCTGTGATATTGCAGCAAAAAATGTACGTATGTTGTCCGGATGAAGTAAGTTTTTGTAACAAGTGACCTGTATATGATTTGACAGAAAACTTTTTTGATTGGATAAAGTTGGTCAAGTACTTTCCACTTTTAGACTAGTCCTAGGTTATCATTAGGATGTATTTAATGTTTGTTCACTTCTACAAGTCAAAAATCTTGTTCTTCATATGTAATAGCTCTATATGTACAATATACACTAGATGAATTAATGTAAGGGAGAATAGCCAATTCTTGTTCTCTCAATTTCTCATCCCTTTTGCTTCTGTTTTGTTTGGTTGCTTTCCTTGCAACTCTCATTTTTTTGAATCTCAAACTTATTTCATATTTTATCTGGAATTATTGCTTTGTTGCTCTAACTTCAACAAGAGCTTCATATTTTATCCAAATAACTTGGTTCTGTTTTTCTTCCTGTGTGAAAAACCCAACAATCATTTTTAAAGTCTCTCTTTAAACATTCTCAACATCTTTGGTCATTACTTCGAAATCTGATATAACTTTTTCAACGTTTAGAATTTCTATCTTTTCCAAAATTGTTGAAACTGTGACTAAAAATAAGAGAAGGCAATGAAATGATCACTATCTAACTTTCTATTGAAGAAACTGATTGGAAAGGATGAAAAAAAAGCAAATTACTATCAAGATCTCAAAAAAAAAAAGTTTTAAACAAGTTTTTTTTCCCTTTTTATGCAACCAAGTACAAGCAAGATGGAGCTTGGACATGCTTTGCCCTGCCATAAAAAGAATCAGAAGCCGACACTGAAAAATTAGCAAAAAGATAAAAGAGCATAAGCCAAAGAGCATATCATATAAGACACATAGAAAGAAAAACTGGGTGATATAGAGATAAACTCCCTATGCTCAAGTTGATTGTACTAAATTTGTATACGAGGCTACTAATGATAATAAGTACACATGACATGATCGGGTAAAAAAAAAACCCCAAATTCGCTAATACTCTATGGTTACAGGCGCAAACAATAAGTTGATATTTAGCATTGTCGTTGTTTTCAAGCTTAATGAGTCAGATGATATCTTTCCTCCGTTTTTTCTGAAATACTAAATTACAAGAAGATAAACCACAGTTAATCTGAACTTCACCATATCAGACTTGAGGACCTCGTAGAGATGAGCATAAACCAACTCAAATTGCAATTGAAGGCAAATGATACTTAAAATAATGATAACATCATTTCTGAATCGTTTGGGATAACTAAACCATCCATATCTTGGCAATGTGTGACATCTCGAAATAGGGCCTAAATGGAATAGTGGTTGCGAAACCACAAATCTGAGATAGAAAAGTTTATTTAGATTAATTTTTATGATTTACCGAGTGATTAGATGCATGTGTTAGAGTATTGATAAGAAATTTTATAGATTGCATGTTTAATTTGCCTATTAGGGCTTATTTGCAGAAGTTGCTGTAACAGCCCGATTCAGGGCCTAAACGGAATAATGGTTTTAGAACCACGAGTTCGAAGTCAAAAAATTTATTCCGATTAAGTTTTAAGGTTTATTTATTGATTAAAATATTGTGTAAAAATATCGTTAAGTAATTTTACTGATAAAGTGCTTAATTGGACTTTTAGGACTAAATTGCAAAAGTTGCAAAATATGTGTTCTAATTCATAAGTACTTGATTGAAATGGGGGTTTAAAGAAGAGGTCCTTAAATGGTAATTAGACCATTATATTTTGTCTGGACAAAAATGGGCATGAATAGGACAAAATTTTAAAGAAAGGCCTTAAGGGCATTTTAGTCATTTGGTAATTAAAAGAAATAAAAAGGGAAAATAAAGCCAAAATTGAATCATCTTTTTCAATGGAGGCCGAAATTAGCATGGGGGAAGCCATGGATAGGGTTTTCAAGCTTTTCAAGCTCAATAGTAAGTTCGTTCTATCCCCGTTTTTCAAGTTCTTTACGTTTTTGGAATCCCGGTAACTTGATTAAGCCTATTCTAGCAATAATTTAAGCTAGGGTTCATATTTGGAAAAAAACCCATAGGTGAAATGTGTTTATTTTGATGTTTTATGGTAGAATATGAAGGCTGAAATTATGTTAAACAACTTTTGCTAAGCGGTTTTAAGCAAAAATGAGTAAAACGACTTAATCGGTAAAAGTTGTTATTGTTCATAACTATGTGTTAGAGTGAGAATTTGATGTTTACATAGAAGGTAAAAATGATCAGCGTGTCATAAAACATAAGAATAAGGGATGAAGTTTAATTCCCGAGCCTAGGGGCAAAAGTGTAAATATGCAAAAGTTTAGGGGCAAAATTGTAATTTTTCTAAAGTTTGAGTTAAGGAATGTTTTGAATAGTAAATTAATTAAATAAGTAAAATATGATATTTTAGATCCTGGAAAACGAGATTTGAACCTAGAATGAGAGAAAAATAAAAAATCGAGAAAGCTAGTAAAATGACCGTTTTAGTATCGAGGTAAGTTCATATGTATAATAAGCAATAATTTATGTATGTTTCAATGTAAAATTGATATATTTACTATGATTTTCGAGCTGTTGAAAGTAAGTATAATTATGATGATTTAAATGTTCAATATTAATTCGACATGGAAAAGAGAATGTATGTAAGTTTGTATGTAAATAATACATTATCTTTATTATGTTTTTATATTTCAGCATATTTTATGTATTGTAGCTGATTTTTGAATCATAATTGACTATTGGAAGTATGGAATCAAGTATTAGAAAGAGAGAGAAATCCCGGTTGAACTTCTTGGAAAGATTAGATGATACTGAGATGGTATGTAGCTAGGTCACATGTATGGTGCTGAGTGCACATCATGTGTACAAGAGAGTTACGAGACATTATGATGTAGCTAGGTCGCATGGGTGATACTATGTGTCCACCATGTAGAAAAGAGAGCTACGGGATATATGTAGCTAGGTCGCATACGTGGTTCTAGGTGAAGGACACCATGTAGACAAGAGAGCTACGAGATAAACTGGCTAGGTCACATGGGCGGTACTAAGTGTTCACCATGTGTACAAGAGAGCCAAAATTATGTGTACAATCGAGCTAGGTCACATGAGTGGTGCTAAGTGAATGCCACTATGTGTACAAGAGAGCTTCGATTTTAAAGGTGGGCTGTGTGCGATACCATCGTGTATCTGTTATTATTCTGAAGCGTTCAACTAAGAAATTGATTAAATGAAATTGTGTATGACTTTGTGATGATAACTGTAAGTATATACGTGTATAACAACTGTAAGTATATACGTGTGTAACTTATGAGCAATATTGTAACAACCTAATTTTTAGTGGTGTCGGAACAGTGATTCGAGATCACTAAATCCGACAAATGAGTAGGAAATATTATTAATTTAGTAATTATAAGTTAAATGTGAAGTTATGAAAATTTTTGAAATAGTAAATAGTGTACTAAAAATAAATACTAAAATAATTAGAATCGAAAACGAGGTATCGAGACCTCGAGAATTTTAAATCGAGCCATATATATTTTTATAAATATTTATGGAGTGTTAATAAGTTAGTATTAAAGTTTCGTCAAGAAATTTTAAAGTTCTGATAGTTAATTGAACAAAAATGACTAAATTGTATCAAATGCAAAATTTTGGGAAATGATTAAATAGCTTAAATGATAAAAGAAAGAGGGTTTAAAAGGCAAATAGACCCAAGGTCTATTTGGGCTGGACGGCAAGGGCATGAAATCAGCAAGAAAATAAGGAGAATTAAGGGCAAAATTGGAAAATTGCAAAATTTACTTGATAAAGTTAGGACTAAAGTGGAATTATCTAGATTTCTCTTTATTTTTCTGCATTCTCATCAGCAAAAATGCCATGGAAGAGTTCCCATAAGCTGGTTTTTCATATTTTTACTTCAAGTAAGTTCAATTCTTGATTATTTCTTAAAATTTTTGTGTTTTTGTGACTTTTACAACTAGATCCACTTGTTGAATTCATTAGTTTTTGATTCTATGAAAGAAATTGAAAGTTGCTATGAATATGTGCTGGAAGTATATGATGATTTGGCATGGAATTAGAGCTTTAAATTGTTTATATGTTGATTTTATTGAAAGAACTGAATAGAAAGTGAATGTTTGGGACCTAAGTGTAAAAGAGTTTGAAGTTAGAGTTTTATGTGGAAATTCTGAATTTTAATAGTTATGAAATAACTTATAATGTCTAGTAATTAATTGATAAAATTATCTTAATTTATGGGTTAATTGAGCAAGGACTGAATTGTATGAATTGTAAAATTTGGGGCAAAATGAAAATCAACATTTTGCACTACAACTGTTTTGGACAGCAGCAGTAGTCTAACTTTGAAAAATCACCAAAAATTGTAGAAATGGAATTAGAGAATTAACAAAATATGAAATTAAATATTATTGAGTCTAGTTTCTTATAAAAGAAATGATGTAAGCAATGGAATTGTAAATCATGAGATATGATAAATTTTGTGAGATAAGGTCAGAATAATTTTGGGTTCCCCTATTCTAACTTTGTAAAATCATAAAAAATTGGATAAAAATAATTATGGGATTAAATTTATATGTTTAGAATCCTGAATGAGTCTATTTTCAAGAAAAATAAACAGAAACATATTCAAATCCTGTACGAGGAGATAATTAATTTTTAGTGAAGAAGGGTCGAAACTGTCAGAAGCAGAACAGGGGAGACTTCAATGAATAAACTTTATTAATTAGCCCAACCAAAAGTTATGAAATTTTTATGGTAAGAAGATATATGAGTCTAGTTTTAGAGAAAATTAGCAGACCTTAATTTGGAGTTCCGTAGCTTTAGATATAAATAATTTAGTGACTATGACACGGGTGGATAGCTTGAATATTCACATAAGTAATTAGTGAAAATTATGGATAAGGTTACTTACAAGTGTGTTATTTATACCAAGGATGTGGATCGAGAGGAGGAGGAGGAAAAATATATGAATGACTCGTGTATGAATTGATCACATGCCCGATTATAATCGATAAGTGTTGGATTAGAAATGATATAATGTTTTATTTGGAATATTTATTATGAAATTATGATTATCGTTATAATAGAAAAATTGAACTTGTGAGTTTATATGGCTAAATTTTAGTGATTATTTGTTAATTTTGTAAATTTCATGATGTGTTATTTCATATGCATTGATGATAAAATCGTGAATAATGTAAAAGCATGAAAATTGAATAAATGATCAAATTGAGCATTTCAGTTCAGTGACAAGATGAATTGAAGGAAAAGACCATGGTTGGACCATGGCAACAAGTGATAAGTGATAGCTTCGGCTACACTTATCTGATCAAGGACAAGTGGAAGTGATAAGTGATAGCTTCGGCTACACTTATTTGATCAATGACAAATGAAAAGTGAAAAGTGGTAGTTTCGGCTACCTGATCAGTGAAAAGTGGTAGCTTCTGCTACCAGATCAGTGAAAAGTGGTAGCTCCGGCTACCTGATCAGTGAAAAATGGTCGCTCTGGCTACCTGATCAGTGAATAGTGGTAGCTTCGGCTACAAGTGACAAGTGACAAGTGATTTCCATATAAGACCATATCTGGGATATGGCATCGGTGTGATATATGCTACTATATAAGACCATATCTGGGATATGGCATCAGTGAGATATGTGATTCGTGTAAGACCATAGCTGGGCTATGGCATCGATATATGATATGTGATTACGTGTAAGACCATAGCTGGGCTATGGCATCGATATATGAATATGTGTAAGACCATAGCTGGGCTATGGCATCATTATGTGAAGATGTGTAAGACCATAGTTGAATTATGGCATTGAGAAAACGAAGTACTCAATTCCGTAAGATGTTCACTAATTTGAAGAAGTTTGGTAAGTATTACATGTAATTATGTGATATAAGAAAATACGAGTTGATGAGACATGAGCATAAAACTTGGTTGATGAATGAGTTCATTTGTGATTATATATTTCTACGCCTTGAGTGTATTATCCGTATGAATCGATATTCCAAATGAGTTAATGAGAAAACTTCTAGTATGAAATAATCTGAGTTCGAAACAAAATATCATGAAAACGTACTTGAAATACATTGGTATGTCTTGTATATGCTATTTGAATTCATAAATGTGGAAAGTAAATGTATGTGGAAATATGAGATGATGATATCTGTACATGGAATTTATTGATGAATACGTACATCCAAATTTATATGATAGATTTTAGTGAACATTGAAATTGCACTCAATAAGTGATTTGGCAATTTAAAATCGTGATTGGTAGGAAGAGTTAATGAATTGCATATTTATGAATTGTTACACGTATTTATCTAAAATACAAGGAAGTGATGGTAATTGATACATGGAAATATGAAACTATGATATATATAAAAACATGGAATATGTTTGATAAATGTGTTCATTCTTAATTATGGAATTTATGTACCTCATGTGTGCTATTTGCATAAAGATGATATCTTAAATACTTTGGTGCAAAAAGCTTAAATATGAAATAGTATGAAATCGAAACAAATTGTTATGAAAATGTATTTAAATTATCTGTAAGTGTTTCGTGCTTCTCGATAATGCCTCGTACTCTATTCCAGCGACGGATATGGGTAGGGGGTGTTACAAATATGCTTGATATGTGATTGGAAATTGTAAAGATTGTTATGGGTAAGTGATGAATACAATTGAAGTGTGAAAGATCAAAATTGACAATAAAAATGTTATGGATAGTTGCAGTGATGTGAATCTAAAAATTTACCAAAAATAGTAGAAACTGAATCAGAGACTGAATGAGATATCAAATTAAAGCTTAATGAGTCTATTTTCATATAACAAAAACAGAGAAAGCAAAGGAATTTTATATTATGAGATATTTAAGTTTTTGAGAGACTGGTTCAGAATGACTACGTGATCCCCTATTCTAACTTGGAAAAATCATTAAAAATTGTAAAAAAATAATTATGGGATATAATTTATATGCTTGAAATACTTAATGAGTCTAGTTTTAAATAAAATAAACGAGAATATTGTTTGAATTTTGTACGAAGATAAAATTGATTTGTAGTGAAGAGTGGTTATAACAGTTGAGCAGTGAAACAGGGGTAACTTCAATGAATAAACTGTACTAATTGGCTTGACCAAAATTCTGAAAATTTTATGGTAAGAATATATATGAATCTAGTTTCAAAGAAATTAACGGTTTGTAATTTTGAGTTCTGTAGCTCCAGAAATAAATAATTTAGCTACTGGTACTCTGCTAGACAACTTATTTTGAACCTGTTTATGATTGTGATAATGAAAGTATGTGTGTGTTTGTGATGGTAATATTCCGGGAACATATTGTGACTTCATTTAAAGTATGATAATGTATTGTTTATTAATATTTACATACTTACTTACTAAGCTATAATGCTTACTCGCTTCCTTTCATTTTTCCTATAGTGCCTCAAATGTTAGCTCGAGGTGGAGGTCGCCGGAGGTTAAATCACACTATCAAACTATTGATCGATATATAAAGGTTTTAAAGTATTTTTAAGTCTTTGGCATGTATGGAGACTCGTTTAATTGTTACTAAGTTGCTAGGAATTGGCCTAAAATACTAACCTATGTTATTTGAAGGTCTCTATTGTATAAAGTCATTTAATGTAGATAGTCTTGATTATGTTATTAATTAAATGATGCAATTTATGAATGTGCATGCTTGCCTATGTGTGTGGTTGAATTAAAGCATGATATGGGCCTTGTAAGCTCTTTTTAAGGGACAGCTTGAATGTTTTTGAAAAAGTTTTAAATTAGAGTGAAATTATCAATCGATTTTTATACAATGATTAGTGATTAAGTCCGGTAATGCCTCGTACCCTGTTCCGGCGTCGAACACGGGTAAGAGGTGTTACACAATGCTTCTTTCTTTTTGGTTTTATCAGTTCCTAATTTTTTTACAAGTTCTAGGGAAGATTGTAGTGAGTTCCACTCCATCCCAGATAATTTGTATCCTTGGCTTGTGCTGACTGAAAAATTAAGATGCCATCTAGATGAAAGCGCAAAGTTTTTACATTCCAAGAATTGGAAAAACAACACAGCCCACAATACTATGCTTATGAAGAAAGCAATGAATACTAATAATTTTAATGATCTGGATAAATCATTACACACTAGAAATTAAAATAAAACCAAAGATAAGAAATTCAACAACTGATAAGATAATTATAACTTCCAAGAAGAAAGAGAAATGGTGAGGCTTACCCAAAATCAATCAATTGCAAGATAAGCCTAAATGTAGCTGGAAAAATCATCCAACGTGTATACACACCAAGAAAAGAAAAACAAACTACAATCTTTGCCCAAAAATATGAATAAATTTCATCAATTGGTTAAGCTCTATCCTATGATGTTTTTAATGTACGAATGATTCCATCTTCAAAATTCTAACAGTCCCGATCGTTAGCATGTCAACAAAACACAACAATAGTAACTCAATTAGGTTTCCTATTCTCTTTTTGCATTTGCTCCCCTACTCCATATTTTTCCATCATTTTATCAGACACTTTCTTTACATCATCTACTTTTCCACACGAACATTTCTTTCTAACATTTTATCAAACACATTCTTTGCAAACTCTAAACTCAACACTTATGATGAATCAAAAACAACAAAAAGCCCCTATTCTCAATAAAACCTAACCCTTGATGTAACACCCCAAAAATATATAGGTTTAGATGAAATAAATTACTAAGAAATGACCTAGTCTTGATAGTTATGTAGTTAGCGTATTTGTTTAGAAATCCAAGGCTCAAATCACATTCCTCCTATTTTCTTTTCTTTTTTTAGCAACCTATGATCAAAACCATACTAGCATATATATTAGTGAACAAATATGTAAAGTATGGACAGCTACCCAATTGGTTAAGTATCCACTCTCCCTTTACATACCAAGTTTGAATCACACCACCCTTCCCTATTTCCAATTTAAATTTGGCAGCCAAAGGGTAATTTACTAAAACAACCTCTAAAATTTTGAAAACCCTAAGTATTTAATCCTTGTTTTCCTAATTACCCTAAAATTTTAATTTCTTTCCTAATATAATTAAAATTTTCTCTCAATCCCTTTCTTTATCATCTTATTTTTTTCCTCTTCTCCTATTCTTTTGCATTACATCTTTACTCCATTGCTAAGAATTATCTTTACTCCATTGCTAAGAATTATCTTTTCACCTTTCAAATTGAACCGATTTCTTATTTAACCTTTTTTTATTGTTTTGGTGATTACTGTCAATAACACCCTTATTCTTGCCAAGAAACCGTAAGTGAACCTTAATCCTATGATTTGTTTCCGTAATTTCACTGTATGAATCTCCAGCCTTAATCTTTAAGTTCAATTAATGGATCTAATCGAAATCTTGTCACATATTTCGCAAATCTTGACAAACCTTGAAAATAATCACGAATTCTTGCATAAATGTCATTTGAAGGACCCGATTTAGGTATTCCAGACCAGATTTGAATGCAATGGACGTCGCTTAAAACTCTGGTGACAGGTGTGTGTTCTTTTACAAGTGAATCAAGACAAAAATGAGCCTAGGCAACCGGCCACACGGACATATGGGTTATCCATGTGGACCACACGACCCCCATACACGATCATGTCTCCCGGAAACCCTAGGATGTTCGATTCTCACACGGCCTAAGACCCCCATACGCTTGTGTCACCCCTAGAGCTTAACTTTGCATGTTCCACAGAGTCACAGTCTGTCACACGGCCCAGACACACGGCTGTGTACCCTATCCATATGGTTCAAGGCTTCTCACATGGTCCGCTCACATGGCTGTGTCTTCCTTGTACCTCAAATTTTACAGTGTTGACCCAAAATTTTATGTTTTGATCAGTTTAGTCCCTAATAATATAATTGTGTTAGAATCCATGATTGACTGCATTAATATGGTATTTATATGTATATATATATTGACAAATTATGAATAGTATATATAACTATTGTATCTATAATTGGGACCATAGGTACAACATGCTTTATGTTACTGTTAATCTGAATACATGAAAAACATAACTTTTTCTACTGATTTGTCATGTTTTAGTACATTAATTGCTATCATATTGTTTTATATTAAATATGTCACATTGCATTGCATGGGATGGGACAATGTGATCGGAGGAATTTTGACAGTTTATATGCATTTATCTCTTTTGCTGTGTATCCACAGCCAAAAGCATATTCTATTTGCGGGTACTGCTGTGTATTCATAGCCAAAGGCAGATTCCAACTGCGGGTTTATGCTGTGCAATCTACAGCCAAAAGCAAGTTTCATCTGTAAGACTTTTTGTTGTAAACAGCCAAAGGTAGATTCCGTCTGCGGTGACTTGATGTGTTTCCACAACCAAATGACAATTATTATCTTCGAACCAATAGTGGCTTATCCACATCTTGGTGTGTTGGAGGAGTTTAGGGGAACTCTTGTTGTGGCTAGGGGGAAGAGAAAAAAGTTTTTTAGGGGCCAAAATTAAATTTTAATTTTTACGATAGTAAAAATGCAACTTCACCATTTGAATAGCTTATATCTTTATAATTTTTAATGGATTAAATCAAATTTTTATCATTTTTAGGGGGCCAAAGTGTAATTTTACTTTACTAATTGAATTTTTTTTAAATTAAAGTGTTGAAATGGAAAATTTTTCATTTTAGAGGGTATTGGGGCCCTTGCCAACCCCCTGCCTACACCCTGGTTGTGGTGTATAGCAGTGGGGTAGGATCTGTTCTGTTAAAAGCTGAAACTATATGGCATCTTTATAATCATGTGCATGCAAATCTGGAAACTCTGTTATGATATATATATATATATATATATATATGTATGTATATCTATGTATATTGTGGGCAAATATGAAAATTAGTTATTCTAAAAACTATTGTTGTGAGTTTTGTTATATTAATGATGGTTGCATTGAAAAACCGATACTCGAGACTGTTGTTTGATTGTGGTTATGTTTTGCGATATTATTTAATGTGGCTTACCAACTGTTTGCACTAATTTTCTTATGAATGAACTCATTCTGAGCGTCATAGCTCACTCCCTCTTAAGATTTCATCCTTACAGATAACCCACAGGGTTAGGACGTGGATGTGAAGGTCTCGGCTCGGAATGTTTTATTTTATTAAAGTATTTTAAGATTATTTTTATTTAGAAACTCTATTATTTTATTTTAAGCTATGACATGAGAATTAAGATTTGGGTTTATCTTATTTTGCATGATATTCAATATAAATTATTAAGAAATTATGTTATGATTATTGATTAGTATGCATGAACCCCGATTTTTATTAAAAACAAACATATCACTTTTCCGATGTTAAATTAGAATTAAGTTTTTGAGGAACAATAAAATGGTTTGTAACTAAATTTTATATTAAATTAAACAAATATTTTAAGATGACAGTTTTTAAAACTCCAATAATCATGCCAGATTATCTTAATGACTGATGTAATCTTCCGAATTTAAATTTAACATTTAAGTCGAGTTAGGGAAGTTAAGATTGTCAAGGAAATCTATAAATTTCAAGCTAACTCACAGACAAAACAACATTTCCCAACCAATTCAATCTCAAAAGGTTAAAGATTTATGGATCAAACACTTGGCTTGCATATACATAAAGCTTCTTTGCACAAAATAAGAATTGATAAAATTATTAGAGCTTTCTTTGTTTTTTTTTGGTGGGAGTCTCTGACGTTGGGGAAGGTGCACCATCACTCTCATCATTATTTTCCCCTTGTTTTTTTTTGCCACAACCAGCGGACCTCGTGTCCATACATACACCCAAAAGAGATTTTACTACCAATTTGCAATCCGAATTCAAATTACGAACCCCATGCAAATACCGCATGGACTGAATAATTAAAGAGAGAAGAGATTTAAATAGTGTAGAATATTTCAATACAGTGGTTGGTGTTGAGGATGAAGGTCGCAACGATTCAGACCACGCTCACTGCATTATTGTTGATACAGGATTTAATTGATAGCTGAATTGACTAGATTATCTTTATTTTGATATTTAGTTGGTTAAAATATGGGAAAACATGATTTTCTTGTGAAGAAGGAGATAAAATAAAAAATTAAGAGTTTTCATAAAGTAAACATTCTTTAAGAGTCTTTAAAAGTGTATATATATAAAAAGAAAAATTCAATTCGAATTTCAGATCAGATTATAGTATAAAACTAAATTTCCTTTCCTTAAATTAATTTCATAAGCATGTTAGAAAGAATTGTCGGCTTAAGGTGTTTCAATTTTTGTCATTATTCAAGGGAAAATTATATGTCATCAGATTGATTTTAAATCTTAATTGATCCGGTCTTCATTTCATCATTTTAAATTTTTTTTACACAATCAGAAAATATTTAAAAAATATATATAAATTTTATAGCGTTTTTTTTTTACCTTTATATTTTAGGATACAAAGATTAAATGAAAATTAGAGATTTGGATAGTTTTCCATATCTGACTAAGAGTGAAACTTGCGATGATGAATTGTAGTCGGAATTATGAGCATTTTAGAAAATTATTGAAATTAATTAGTATATTCATTATAGTTATTGAATATTTCCAATAATCCATAATTAAATAAATTATTTTCATTAAAATTCTAAGAAATATTTTGAAAATAGTTATATTTTGATAAATATAGTTTTCTAAAAATTAGGGCGTATAATTTTGAGAATTAATTATTAAAATTTTATTGTCACATCAATTTAATTAAGATTGTGTGAATATATTCAGATTTTCAAACTCTTTTCATGTATTTTCTTTTTCTTTTTTTTTTTTTGGGTAAAAGGAAAATTTCAAATCAATATTGATGGGATTGAAAAGTGAATTTGAAAACTTCGATGATAAGATGCATATTATCTCCAAATAATCTGCTTCGTACAGAATTTAGCACCCTTTTTTGTCTTCTTTAGCACTAATAGCCGACTCTAGATTTCCAATAAATAATTTTCAGGGTTCAGAAATCAGCAGCCATGATCATTGGCTATGGACCAATTCTAATAAGAGAAAGTTTTGAACAAAGTTTTTCAAATGGTATTGAAATGTTGTCCCAGCTGATTCCCTGGATAATGTTGAGGCATTAAAATCTTCTCAGCAGTGTGGTTGGCAATGAACTGTTTGTACCAAGTTGCTGATCTTCTTGGTGTTCTCTTGAGAGTGGTGAAATCAACATGGTGAAGGCCAAACCTAATTGTAAATCCCAATGTCCATTCAAAATTGTCCAACAAGGACCACAGAAAGTACCCTCGTACATCTGCTCCTTTCCTGCTTATTCCATCAAACATGTCAAAATTATAAGGATAATTTATCTCAAATCCTGGGTTTGTTTGCAATTCTTAAGATGTGTAGTATGGTACTGAAAATATCGACAAAATTATTACCTCAAAGCTGCTGCAAGGGCATCCAAGTAGCCACTTATGTATTCCACTCTGTTCACATCATTGAGTGTCTCTTCTGTAAGGCTATCCGACTTGTCATTCTCACAAAATCCTAATGAAAGAACAACCACAATCATTGATAAAAATGTACTGGTTTAATGCTAATGATAACACTTTTAAGTTCTGTTTTTCAACTCACCATTTTCTGTAATGAACATTGGGATGTTATTGTACCTCTCTTTTACGTATGTTATTATCTTCTCCATTCCTTGAGGATGAACAAATAGCCAATCAAGTGCAGTCTACATGGAACCAAATGCAAAAATTAGTGTTTTTCTAGGAAACGGGAAAGTTGGGTATATGTTGAAGTTACATACTGATTCACCTATGAAGACCCCATTTTTAGTAGCTGTTCTTAAGGCAAAACCTTCTGTTTTGGTATTTCCTGGTCCTTGTTCACACACCGAAAACATGCAGTCTTTTGTGTAGAAAGAGGTGTAGTGATTAATACTAATAAAATCAAGTCCAGTACTGTTTAGTTTCTCCTGGTCATGATTTGAAAATGAAGGCAAATTGGAGTCAAGGATTTCTTGCATTTCTTTAGGATATTTCCCCATTATGATTGGATCTAAGAACCTGAAGTTGTAAAGAGAGTCAAAGCAAGGCTTGAAAGCTCTTAATTTCATTTCTGAATGTTTGATTTCTTACCAATTCATGTAGAAAGCTTGGGCTCTCTCAGCTGCTTGTTTGTCTTTTAAGGAATTGCTTATAGGTTCATACCAGATGGCATTCATGACAATTCCTATGCTACCTCCTTGTTGTTTCTACATAATTACAATGAAACAGTATGGTTTTTAACATTGAACTATGTTGCTCAGAGTTTGAGTAATTGAATTTACCTGGTATTTGGTTCTGTAAACATCAACAGCAGCTGCATGTGACAAGATGATGTTGTGGGCTGCAATGAAAGGCTCTTTTTCAGAATCCCCATTACTGCAATTCCCAAATGAGCTTGAACAACGAGAAGGTGGGTAAATCCCTGATCTATAGCCCCTTATTACTGCAACATTAGGTTCATTGAAGGTAGTCCAATACTTCACCCTGTCTCCAAAATATTTGAAGCATATATCTGCATGGTACTTAAAGTCTTCCCTGAAAATGTTCAAATCTATATTGATGGTATGGAATAGCAAGACAAGGAATTGTAGGAGATTGATTGCCACTTACTGTACTTGGGAACTTAACCATGCCCCATATCTATTTTCAAGTTCTTGAGGAATGTCGTAATGAGTCAATGACACAAAGGGTTGGATCCCTGTGACACAAAAAGTTAAAAGATCCTCCAAATACATGGGAGAAACCCTTACCTGAGTAACATAAAGGGGAACTAGAGAGAGACCTTTAAGGAGAAGAGTGTTTATGAGCTTGTTATAGTGATGGATGCCGGCTTTATTAACACTTCCAAATCTTCCCTCTGCACAAGTCATTTTGAGATTAAGAGACTTAAAAGAAACGGCCATGACGAATCATGTTAAACTCATTCGTTTTCAAGAAACAGAACTCACTAGGTAGGATTCTTGCCCATGAAATGGAGAAGCGATAGCTGTTGACCCCAATGTCTTGCATCAAATCCAAATCTTCCTGTTTCAAAATCATATAAAACATGTTCATTTTCATGGAACATGTTCAGATATTGGAAGAAAATGCAGTCTTATTTTGAAACTATTGCCTGATATAGATTGTAATGGTCAACAGCTATATCTCCATTGCTTCCATCCAGAATATTGCCTGTAAACCCCCCCCCCCAAAACAACTGTTTTGAGCACCAAAGGAACAACAGATAGAACACATGTGCATTGAACTTTGTATAATATGAGTAATTCTAACCAGGCTTGTGAGTGAAAACATCCCAATTGTTTAGGCCTTTGCCATCACTCAAGAATGCTCCTTCAAACTGGGAGAAAGTTATGTATGAAAACATGATAAACAATCCATTAGTGGCTAAAAACAAACTGTAAAAAGAGACTGATAAAAAGCAAAAAAGGAACCTGATAAGATGAAGAGGCTGTTCCGAACAGGAAATTACTGGGGAACGGGGATGCATTTGGATTCCCCTGTAGATACACTGGATAACATAGTAATGCTATAATTGTGAAACACATCTCTAGCACAAAGAGTGAGAACTCCATAACAAGAGAACAAAAGCTAAACAATAATCTCTGCTGCTTCAGTAGTTTAGTATGAGTAGTCACTGAAGAAAGCTTGGGGTGCCAAGTGACTGATGCAGGAGGAGAAATTTAAACATGAGTATCAAATACGAATCATATTTTTCATGTCCATATATGCGCATTGAGAGGACATATATTTTGAAACAAAAATAAAGAATTGGAGCTTGGAATTGGCATGGAAAGCTAGTGCCAAGAGAAAAAAGCTGAGAATGACAAAAGCCTAAACAACAATCATTGGCGGAACCAAAACTACACTAAATAAAGTTATCTTAGCCTAACTCTTGCTCATTAGCAACTACAGAATCTCATTTGAACAAATTTAAGCAAAAAACCCCATAGTGTAATTAACATATTTCATTCCACGGTTTTCTCCTTCTTTAAGAAAAGCAACAATTTACATGAGATTTTTCTGATAAGGTGACAATCGAGGGTATCTTAGAATTTGTCTAGTCTTAATCTCATTTCGGAGTGCAGTTTCTTATATGGAATTCATGCATTCGGGAGTTTACTTATAAAAATCGAACCCAAAGTAATTTCTTCATCTCAAATTCCTGTTCTTTTTAACCATAAATAAAATTTCAGCAGAGGTTGCTTAAATAGATGAAGTTAGACAAGGAGTTGGGCAGACATCCAATAATGGAGAAACAGTATCAGCACTAAAAAAAGAATAAGAAAACACCAAAAAGATACAGTTATGCTGATAGGGTTGGATGCGATGTTGACGAATCTTATAAATGGGAATAAAAATAATGATTAAATTAACATAATAATAGAGAAAAAGAAGGGGAACGCAATAAATTATGATGGAAACAGAATATATAGAGGGGAATCTCATCCTTTTAATATTCCATTCACTCCAAACAATCATTTCCATATTAATAAACTAAACAATATCTGTTTTAAGAAATGTTGTTATAAAATTTAAAATAAATATAGAACCAACAAGAGAAGATTCACATTCAATAATCTTTAAAATCCCTTTATTTATAGGGCTTAAAAAATAATAAGTTACAAAGTATTAAAAGACTAATATTAAGGTACCTTATAAATGATTTAGAGGTTACAAGATAATGAATTTAGGGGTTATGAATATTCATTTTTTAAGAGATATAATAGGATAATTTTTTTTTGGGGGGGTATGGACATCTATTTATCAATGGATTTACAACACTCCCCCTTAGATGTCCATCAATGAAAATGTGTCTTATTAAAACTTTATTAGAAAAAACCTTATGAGATAAAAATCTAATGAAGGAAAAAGAGTGCACAATCTTCTATTGCAAGCTGACTCGTTAAAAACTTTTATTAGGAAAACCAAGTGGGACAAAACCTTGGTTAAAGGAAAAGAGAACAATTTGTTTTAGATTCCCTCTAATGGCAACATCACATTACATCTTTGAGTCGACGCATTCAATCTTGTATACTGGTCTTTCGAACATTGTGGTTGGCAAAGCATTTGATGTAACCACCTTTCAATTGAGCTATACATGTATTATCTTCATATAAGATAGTTGACATCTTTTCCTATACAGACAAATTGCATATATTCTGGATATGTTGGGTCAATAACCTTAGCCCAACACATTTTTGGCTTGCCTTATGCATTGTAATTATTTCTGTATGATTTGAAGAGGCGATAGTTAATGTTTGCTTTATTGAATGCGATGATATGACAATACCTCCACATGTAAATAAATATTTCGTTTGAGATCGACCTTTATGTGGATCAGATAAATATCTAGCATCAGCATAGCCGACTAATAGAGATTTTGAATCATTTAAATAAAATAATCCTATATCAATGGTCCCTTTGAGATTTTTAAAAGATAATCCTATATCAATGGTCCTCCTATAACTTTTTCATCTCGATTTTTAACACCCTTTGACTCGTCTTGGTGGTTCCTCGAATATCTCACCATTTTCGTGGACTCTGTCTTTCCTTCACATGTGTTCCTTCTCTCTCGTTTTCTCATAAGGTGGTCATCGACCATTCCACCTACTAGTCATTTCACAGTTCCCCCTAAGAGTTCTTTCACATCCATTTAGTCCATAGCAGACTCTTTTCCTTATTATAATTTTGAATACCTTTTCCACATCCCAACCATGGGCATGACTAACAAGATCCCACGCCACTCTAGCGGACTAAATCTCGCTTAGTTTAAATAGTGGTCAGATTACTTCTTTGTAACCCGCTTTTGTCATATTACCTTAACCTTAAGCATAACACACCCTCCTGCCACGAACCACTATAGCCCACAGTACGCAACCAATCGTCACTAAGTGACCATCAAGGTTCACGATTTCTCTTTCATACTACATCCTCCCTTAACTAGCCCTTTTGGCTAACACTTCCTCAATGGTTTCCCCTTAATGAAGAATAGTCTTGAAAGACATATCTGTTATACGTGTATCTTTCTTTGTTAATGAGTTCTAACTAACCTCTTTTTTCCTTGTACACTGTTTTCCTATTCTCAACCTTTAACGAATAGAATTTCACTGAGCATTCTTTGGTGGCTCTTATTGGAAAACCCTTATTTGATATCTTTGGATAATCCATCTTTCATTCATCTATACTTTTGGCATCACTGGTGCGTCATCTTTCGTAACTATTTCTTACTAGGTTACTACTTATATGTTCAACTGCCTTTCACAGCTACTATTCTAAAAATCTTTTCCCACTTTTCTTGTGCTTCTCATTCATTGGCAGATTCCTTCGACCCGCTGGCTTACCAATTCATGTCTATGCTTCCAATTTCCTTCTATCCCTTTCTCCTTATTGGTAAGGTTTCCCATGATTATTTCCCTGATTATCCACTGGTGTTTATTGCCCTGATAAACTTCCTCATACTACCACAGTCGAACTATGGTCTTACATAATATAATCCCGTGTTTATCGTCCTAGCAGACTACCCCGTGTTTAGTGTCCCAATAACTTCCTCGTGTTTTCTGTCTTGGTGGACTCCATTGGTTGCCAAAGTTGAACTATGGTTTTACACCTTGTATTCACCGTGTTTTTTGTCCCAGTGGACTCTCTATGTTGCTGTAGCATCTTTCAGCTATAGTCTTACACAATATAACCCCATTTTTATTATCTCGATGGACTACCAAGGATGTCATAGCGTGTTTTAATTGTGACATTTGTCCTACTTATCCTGATGCCATAGCATCTTTCAACTATAGTTTACTCTTTTTAGGCATATAGCCCCCGATCAGACCCATTGCCTAGCCATGATCTTTCTCATTTACTTTTCTTGTTGTATTCCATCCATTCCTCTATTTCACCATTCCTAACATTGATGCTCGAACACCACAGTGTTCCCTACTCAAGGTCTAGAGCTTCGCACATCACAGGTGCACACAACAACACCGTATGACAATATCTAACAAAATCACCGATTTTCCCTTCCTTCGTTTAATCCCGGCGAAGACCCCTTTCTATATTTCGTATGCAATACATGCATTTGTAAATAAAACATCTTGAGATCATGCATACTAAACTAGAATGGTGGATACTCATAAACCCATGAAATCTTAGCATATTTATCATTCCAGAGGTGGAGTGCAGAAACTCACCTGATGCTTCATTGCCTCCCTAGCTTGGCTTTTCCAAATGCCAGAGCTTCTATTCTCCTGGCAGCTAAGCATGACAAATCCAAAATCATCAGTTAAACTTAGTATTTGCATCTTAAACTCAGGTTTTTCAGAAACATACAGAACACCTAAAATGGTTTTGAAAACCTTTAACAATGTTTCCTAAATCTTATGTACACCGAAGGACTTAGAACCTTACCAGCTCCTCGAATTTTCTACTTCTCTGACTCTTCATGGTCATCGCTCCATGCAGAGCTTTCCATAACCACCACTTATTCAGAGCAACCAAAAAAGATGAAGAAGATGCAAGAATGAAACATAATTGAGATGAAACCCCTCATAGAAGTTACCTCTCAGCTATTTATAACCATTCCTGCACAGTCTTTGACCATGTAAAAACCGTCCATTGAAAATTATTTTATCTCCTACTAAGGGATTGGCTGGTTCTAATCCAACCAAACCAAACTTGGTTCTCAACCCTGTCCAATTTCAGTTACTATATTTTCTGATCTTTTAGTAGAGACAGCCACTTTACAGTCTTTTTCAATTAAATCCCTAAATGTTCTAAATTTTTGGGTTTAAAGGAAACCAGGTGTGACATGTTAAGACTTGATAGATGTTCTATTATTGAGGCAGTTATGAGGAGTGCCACGAATAGTGCCCATTGCTATCTGGTACTGTTCAGCCTCATAACTTGCCTTATATGGAGTTTCCAATTTTTGTTAACAAAATCTTTAGTTTATGATCTTTTCTGATTTTGCTGAAATGTGTAAACTCATCAATTATAACGACCCAATTTTAAATGGTGTCAAAAAATGTGGTTTCAAAACCCCATTTCAAAAAAAAAACCAAGTTTGCAAAGATGAGGTATAAAGATTAATGAAGTTAATATGAAAATATAATGAATATTGGTTAAATAATTTAACCGAGAAAATTTTTAGTTAAAGCTTAGAGACTAAATTGTAAAAGTTCAATCGCTATTGAGTTTTAATTTAGAAAATGATTGAGGACCTAACAACAATTAATTAGTTAATTTAAGCTTTTTTAACCCTTTTAATTATTAAAAAATATATTTTTGGCCCTTACAAAAAAATTAATAATTCAATTTATACCCTTTTAACAAATTTCTTTAGCTTTGCCCCCTAAAATTTTTAGTTAAAGCTTAGAGACTAAATTGTAAAAGTTCAATCGCTATTGAGTTTTAATTTAGAAAATGATTGAGGACCTAGCAACAATTAATTAGTTAATTTAAGCTTTTTTAACCCTTTTAATTATTAAAAAATATATTTTTGGCCCTTACAAAAAAATTAATAATTCAATTTATACCCTTTTAACAAATTTCTTTAGCTTTGGCCCCTAAAATTTTATAAATTTATCTCAAATCTCAAAAAAAAAAAAAAAATTGACTATGTTTTAAGGAAACGAACTCAAATTCAAACCTTACAAATAACATTGTTGAGAAAAGTTACCATGAACTTCAAAAAAATTACTCTTCATGAATTGTAAAATGAAAACCTTAGTCTAAAAAAAGAATGTAGAGAACATGTATAGGAGATTACATGGGATTTGGAAGCTAAGGAGTTCTTTGTCACATAGATTGCGTAAACTCCATCTCCATCAACCTCTTTCTCCTCCAATGTTTAAGGGTGTATTTGAATAACTTGTAGGAAGGATTTCATTTGTATCATGGTTTTCAAAATTTTAAAAATGAATTTACTTATTTGGGTAAATATATTGGTGAATTCTAAAATTTGTGAATAATTTTAAGAGGGAATTTTAATAGCTTAATTTCTTTTTTCAAATTCCACCTAAATATGCGGTTTTTCAAATTTTCTCATAATTTTATTTAATTTAATCCATATGGTCGATAAAAAACTTAAACTTTAAAAATAATTTTTATTTAATTATAATATATTTTTAAATTTTATTTTATTAAAAATATTTATAAAAGTTTACAAATATAGTGACATTCAAATTAAATATTTTTATATTATTTATTTTTAGTATATTCTTATTTTATAATTAGTTTTTATAATTTGTACAATTCTTTACTAAGTCAATTATTTATCTAAACAAAGCAATTACAACTCCTAGCATTTTGAATTGATGAATTCTAAAATGCTAGCATTTTAAATATCTCAAAAATTTTAAAATTTTTCATTCAAACACACTCTTAATTTTCTTTTCAATGTTTGGTCATTATCAAATGAATGCGTGGCAACTTGCAAGACAATTCATGTATACTCTATGTTGATATGACAATATTTATCTTATATGTCATGTTAAAAAATAATTTAAAAATTATAAAAATATTCAAAAAAATTCAAAATTCAAAAACTAAAAAAATTCAAAAATTAAGAAAATAGCATGAATTACACGTGGATTGTCATGAGGACTGCAACATTAAAAAATGTTTTAGTCGTGTTTTATGTTAAAAAAATAACAATTTAAATCTCTTTGAAAGGTTAATGATCAAATTCGACTCTTTTTAAATCTTGAAAGTCAAATTTAGCTAAAAAAAAACAGAAAAAATAAGCATCAAATTAATAAAAGATGTAAATGTTAAGGGCTGAATTTGTTATTATGCAAAAAAAAACTCACTTATTAACCATGTTGCAAAAAAGAGACATTATAATGGACCTGAATTTAATAAAGAATTTTAACCATGTTAACAATATTTAAAATTTACGTTAGCATTTTAAATAGAATAAAATATTTATACTAACTATTACATCCCAGAAACCGTGTTGAAAGAAATTGGGTTAATGAAATCAAGAGTGGTCACACCCTAATTTGGATTAAGGTTGTGGGAATTATATTAAGTAATTTGCTTTGGTTCAGTGGTTAGGAGTTGTGTTTGAGTGTGTGAGGTCTTATGTTCAAATCCCTTTCTTTAAATTTTTGTTTCACCCTCTGACTTTGGAAGATCTAGCTTATATGTTATTTTCGCTCAATTAATGTTAAAAATGAGCTTGATGGTTTAGTCGTAAGACTTTAGCTTACTTAGAGGTCTTGTGTTTGAATCCCTGTGTATGTAAATTGGAAAAAAAATATTTTTTTTAAATTTGGAAGAAAAATCTGATGTGGATAATGATGGAAGGTCTTCTAATTTTACTATTCACTTTCTACCGTCCAACCCTCCCTCACTTTCTTCACATTTTGTTTTCTTCCTTTTTTTTTTCTGCACCTTGTTTCTCTTTTCTTTTCTTTCTTTCTTTGTTGATTCTTGACTACCATCAAGTAATCTTCTATTGTGTCCATGCAGGTTAATTGCTCTCAAATAGTAGTCCGTTCATGGTGTAAGTACCATTTATTTATTTTTCTAATGTCTTGTTTTTGGTTTGTTTTTAGGAGTAAGGTGGGGTTATGTTGGTATTGTTTTTGTTCGGTATTGTGATTAGCATTTTGTGGTTCTTGAATAGGCAAAGTGTGCAAAAATCAAATTAATCCAGCGGAGTAATTTTCATTCTGGACACTATTTTTCGAGTGGTAAGTACTCAAATATCGATTTAAGGGCTGGATTTTCGATATAAGATGCTATTTTCGATAGGTCTTTAACGATTAATTGGTGTTATTTAATGATTGAATATAGGATTCGTGAGCTCTTAGTTGAGTGGTCAATCAAATTTACCATTAAGTGTGTGAAACTAACCTAAAACCTCACACGAAACTCGAGAAAATTGCGAAATAGAGGCCGATTTCAAAATTGCCTAGCTTCATATGGCCGTGTCGCACATGGCCATATGGTAGGCTATGTGCCTGGTCTTGCGGAGCATATGACCGTGTGTAATTAAGTAGCCAGTGTAGTAGATTGTGTGCACCACACAGCCATGTGGTAGGCTGTGTGGACCACACATGCTAAGTTTTGGGGCTGTGTGGGCCTTTTGGGCCAATTTTGATGCCCGATTAGGGGACGGTTAAGGGAATAAAAAATTGGGTCTGTGGGTATTATGTAGGCCCAGAAAAGCATAAGTTTTAGTAAACAAATATGGGTAAGTGTAAGAGGTATGTTAAATAAGTTTTGATAAGTATAACAATGCGTTATGATTCTCTATAAGTAGGTACGTGAGTTAAGCATCGCTATTTTCTAAACCATGTATGTTATACGTATTTTGCTATTTGTTCTGATAAGCTATTTGATTCGACTATATAATATGAACATATGATATTATGATTTTGCATGTGCATTAGGGTGGGTTTTGATGTTGGAGGAAGTCTTTTCAGGCAATATTACTGCTTTTTCAGCGGTTAAACTGCAATATATATTTGGCAGCTCAGTTGCATCATTTTGAGTGGCATACCACCATGATCCAATGTGATTGGATGAATAGACTCTTGTAGTCCTAACTGGTGTGATTAGTTGGATAGAGTTGGTGCATAGCGGATGGGGGTATGGTATATATCTACATTTAGTCTGGTATGATATGACATTCTGATGTGATATATGTGTTTCTGAAAATTTGACAATCTGGTTTGATATATGTTTATGAAAATATGGTATTTCGATATGAAATATATTCCAGAAATATGACATAATGATCTGATATATATTTCTGGTAATACAACATTCTTATAAGATATTTGTACATTATAAGTAAAATTTTGTAATGACATTTACATATGTGCTTGTTAAATAAAACTCTAGCTCACTCGTTTGTTTGATATGTTTCAGGTGAACTTCCAATTTAGGAGCAGATGACGTGCAGGAGCTCGAATGGGTTTTCACATAAAATGGTTTGGTTTGGTTAGTTAATCTAGATTTCCAAACTTTTGATTTTCAAACTAAGTTTTCAATTTTGGTTTTGTTTTGGTTTTTTGTTTATTTGTCAACATTTAATATTTTCAAGCATAATATTGTGAATCACACGAGTTAACAAATTAGATTTCGGTTTTCAAAACTAAAACAAGATAAGGATTTTTCACTACAAATTTGAAATGGTTTTTGTGAAAATTTATAACGTATGTTTCAGAATATGCCCAATTGGTGAAATATACGTTTTCAGTTATCGAGATCACGGTTTCCAAATTATCAACTCTAAAATTTTCTGTTGTAAAGTTTTATTCAAAATATGAGTTTTATAATGCAAGAGACATAAGCGCGATGATTTCGTAAAATTGAGACTTTAATTTAGTTATTGATAAATTCACATAAGCGTTTTAAGAGTGACAAGTTTTTCTATCAAAGATTTGTGGCGAGTTTTATAAAATTTTGATTTACAATTTTGTATCAAGCCACGTTTTGGGAAAGTAAAGATTTCAACATATTATTGTAACCCTTCAGATTCAGCCATAACGTCTAACCCGAGTTTGGGGTGTTACATTAACTAATGATATAATAAAAGTTTAGGTACTGAATTATGTCTAAAAATAAATTATAGAGATTAAATCTCAAATTCGAGCATAGTATAAGGATCAAAATTAAAATTTGATCATTTTTATATAATTAAAAAAATACAAGGATTAAATTTGAAATTTAATTTCCTATGATGTTAAAAAAGAAAAAGAAAAAAAAAAGCAGTAGGTGGATTCTAGAAAATCAAGTTCTTTGAACAACTTGGGGAAGGAAGCAAGCAAGCCTATTACAATGATTGCAGAAGTTGCTAATGACCTAAATTTGGATCTAGTAGTGATGAGCATGGTTTGGCTTGTGCTTGGTTCTTCTTTAATTGATAGAGCTTAGACTGAGATTGGACTTTTTTTTAGCCAACTTCTCACAACTAGCCTGGCCTACAAATAGTACAATCTAAACTTAGCCTGAGCCTATAAAAAGAATAGTGGCAATAATTGGACAACCACTAACTTAAAGGTAAATGAACCAGCAAAACCATGGTCAACTTGCCCTTTTAAACAAAGATCACATATCCACCAGATAATTAGAACTTGAACCTCAAAGTTACATACTAAGTGTAGGTTTCAAGCTATACCAAGACTTATGCAACATGAAATTAATATTCCAAAATTGTTAGAACTTGAGATTTATAACATTATCCAAAGCAGCTAGAGGAAATTTGAGTGGAGGCCATGGTCTGTCCAGTTCCTCCAAAATTTTCTACTCGTTTATTATTGATCTACCACAATTTGTTGTGGCAAATTAAGCTCTTTTCATCACTTAATAAGCTTGTATTCAAGTGATTTTGTAACCTCCCAACCTTAGCCTAGACGTTATGGCTAGATTGAGAAGGCTACATTAGCCATTGAAATGGCTAAGCTAACTTATGTTACTCCTGAAAACCTTAAATAAACTCATTTTAGAGAAAACCTTAGTTGTACTTTGAGTTAACTTAAAAGCATTCATTTATTAGGTCGTGTATACTTAGGATTCATTTTCTTGTTGATAGTGTTGTTTTAGAAAAATAGTTTTCTTGTCGCTCTTCTTTAAAAAAAACTCGATGTTAAACTAATGCAGCGGAAAAACCATTTTTAAGTCATTTTGGAAACTTAGTTGCCTTATCGATTTCTTTTTTAAAAAAAGGTTCATTTGCAATGCAGCGAAAACTAGGGAACAATATTAAATTTTACTTAAGCCCAATATCATATATTATCTGGTTATTATACTTGAGTAATCCATACATGCAAAAATCTCCAAAAGAAAAAGTTACCAAGCCACAGACCAAAGATAATTAAAAATTACAAGCCAAAACCAATAAAAACTTAATAGTACTTATTAAGAATAGTCTGAGGTCCAAGGTTGTGAAAAATAAAATAAAATAAAATAAATAAAGATAAAGAACACACAAATTTTACGTGAAAACCCTTTCGGGAAAAAACCACGGGCAAAGGAGAAGAAAATTCACTATGTCGAAAATTTGAATTCATACAAGAGGAATAGACTATGTCTATTTATAGGCTTGTAAAGCCATATTCTAGTAGGATTGAAACGCCTTATCCTAATCAATATAAAATAGATGGAGTTTAATAAGATTTAAAAAACCTTATTCTAAAATAAAATAAAAGAAGTCTAGTTCTATATTGATTTTACTTTTATTTTATTTTCTATCGTATTTTATTTAAATAAGAATTTAGGTCACTTAATTCTAACAATCTCCACCTTGACACAAATTCTCAATGAACAAGTTCCTCAACTTTCAATAAACAAGTTCTCCACCTCTTCCATATAACCCCTTAAGGGTTTAACTTCAACAATGAACACCAACCAAGTCTAAGCAATGTTCAAACTTGGTTTTAGGAAGTGACTTAGTCATCATATCTGCAGGATTTTCATGAGTACTAATTTTGCTCACAACAATATCACCACGAGCAATAATATCACGAACAAAATGATACCGAATATCAATGTGTTTTGTTCTCTCATGAAACATTTGATCTTTTGTAAAAAAGATGACACTCTGACTGTCACAAAATATTGTACTGATTTGAAGGTTTTCATTGAGTTTACTAAAGAGTCCCTTCAACCAAATAACTTCTTTACAAGCCTCAGTAATCGCCATGTACTCAGTTTCAGTGGTAGACAAAGCGACTGTAGATTGCAAACTGGCTTTCCAACTGATTGCACAACCTCCGATTGTAAAGACATAACCTGTGAGAGATCTTCTTTTATCAAGGTCTCCAGCAAAATCAGCATCAACATACCCAATGACTCCATCTCTAGTTCTTCCAAACTGTAAGCAAACATCAGTAGTACCTCGTAAGTATCATAGAATCCACTGAACTGCTTTCCAGTGTTCTTTACCGGGATTCGGCATGTATCCGTAAATCGCACCGATTGCATATAATAGATCGGACGTGAACAAACCATAACATACATGAGAGATCCCCCTTTGCACTAGAGTATGGAACATGTGACATGTACTCAATCTCATCATCCGATTGTGGAGACAAAACCGATGAAAGTCTGAAATGGGTTGCTAAAGAGAGTGCTAATGAGCTTAGCACTCTGCATATTGAACTCGCAAAGAACTTTCTCAATGTACCCTTCCGACTTAGGTACAATTTACTTGTTTTTCTATCTCTCGAGAATCTCCATTCCAAGTATCTTCTTTGTTTGGTCCTAAATCTTTCATCTCAAATTCTTTACTTAGTTGGGTTTTGACCTTTCTTATCTCTCCTTTATCTTTTTTCTTTGCTATCAACATGTCATCAACATAAAGAAGTAGATACACAAAAGAACCATCAACTGCTTTTTCTTAAAGTAAACACAATCATCAAAAGCGCTTCTTTTAAAATCATGAGAAGTCATAAAGGAATCAAACCTCTTGTACCACTTGTCTTGGTGATTTGTTTCAAACCGTAAAGGGACTTTTCAGCAAGCAAACATAGTCCTCTTTTTTGAGACTATAAAACCCTCTGGTTGTTGCATGTAAATATCCTCCTCAAGTTCTCCATGTAGAAATGCGTTTTACATCTAAGCGCTCAAGCTCCAAATCATGCATGGCCACAATACCAAGCAAAGCTCGAATTGAACTATGCTTAACAACCGGGAGAACACATCTCGTGAAGTCCCTCTACTGGAATTTGATTTGTAACCTTTTGCAACAAGCCTTGCTTTATATCCGGGTTCTTCAACTCTGGAGTCCCTTCTTTCTTTTTAAACACCCATTTACAACGAACAGCCTTTTTACCTTTAGGAAGTTTCACAAGGTCCCATGTTCTGTTTTTATGGAGCTTGCATAGCAAACATCCACTTTTCTGAGTCTTCACAGCTAACTGCCTCAAAATAATTAGATGGCTCTTGATTCGCATCTATATCTTTAGCCACATTTAAAGCATAAGCAACTAGATCAGCCTCGGCATACTTCTTTGGAGGTTTAATTTCTCTTCTAGTTCTGTTTTTGGCGATAGAGTATTGTTGTGAAGAAGCAACTCTATTCTCAATTTTTGTACTGGCTTGAGGAGTTGACTCTGTATTAATCTGATGCTCCACCTGCTTTTGATTTTCTTTATTGGAAGAGTCTTTAAGAGATAAGTTAGGTAGCATAGCAGTTTCATCAAAAACAACATCTCTGCTAATCACAACTTTTCTATTTTCAGGACACCATAACTTATACCCTTTTACACCAGTTTTATAACCAAGAAAAACGCATTTAATGGATCTTGGTTCCAATTTTCCATTATCAACATGAGCATACGCAGGACACCCAAAAATCTTTAAATCAGAATAATTAGTAGGATTACCAGACCATACCTCTTGTGGAGTCTTTTTCTCAATGGAAACGGATGGAGATCGGTTGATCAAAAAACATGCAGTAAAGGCTGCTTCTGCCCAAAATGACTTTGGTAAGTTGGCATTTGACAATATACACCGAACCTTCTCTATGATCATTCTGTTCATTCGTTCTGCAACGCTGTTTTACTGTGGAGTATGACGAACTGTCAAGTGTCTCATGATCCCTTCTGACTTGCACAATCTATTAAACTCATCGTAAGCGGAACTCTAAGCCATTATGCATGCGGAGGTATTTTATCTATTTTCCCGTCTGTTTTTCAATCATAATTTTCCAAGACTTAAATGTGGAAAACACATCGCTTTTCTGCTTCATGAAGAATGCCTTAACTTTTCTGGAAAAATCATCAATAAAGGTTAGCATATAATTAGCTCCACCTCTTAAATGCACTCTGGATGGCCCCCACAGATCAGAATGAATATACTCCAACGTTTCCTTTGTGTTATGGATTCCTCTAGTGAATCAAACTCTCTTTTGCTTTCCAAAAACACAGTGCTCATAGAAATTCAGTTTGCAAATTCCTTACCCATCAAGAAGTCCTCTTTTCCTCAATTCTGCCATGCCATTTTCACTCATATGCCCTAGGCGCATATGCCAAAGTTTAGTAATATCATCATCTGATAAGGAAGAGGAAGCGACAGCTGCATCACCAGTACCAGTAGAGCCTTGCAAAACATATAACTTGGCAATCTTTCTCTGCCCTTTCATCACAACAAGGGACCCTTTGGAAATCTTTAAAACCCCATTTTCAGCTGTGTATCTGTACCCTTTTGAATCAAGAGTACTCAACGAAATTAAATTTCTTTTCAATTCTGGAATATGTCGTATGTCACTAAGTGTTCTGACAACTCTATCAAACATCTTAACTTTAATTGTTCCAACACTTGCGATTTTACACGAAGCATTATTTCCCATCTAAACAACACCTTCAGACATTGTTTTGTAAGTTGTAAACCAATCCCGATTGGGACTCATGTGAAAGGTGCAGCCTGAATCAAGTATCCACTCCTCGCTTACTTTAGAATCATTGACAGAAGCGACTAGAAGTTCACCATCGCTGTAGTCTTCTACAACATCAGCTTCACCAGAATTTTCTGGTTGTTTTTCCTTTTGATTTGCAACCTCCATTTTAATCTTATTTTGTAAATTGTAGCACTCAGATTTAATGTGCCCTTTCTTCTCTCAGAAGTTGCAAGTTTTACCTCTGTTTGAAGACTTTGATCTACCGTTAGATTTACCGCGAGGATTTCGTTCCTTTGTCCTTCCACGATCATCATCAGCATTCCGATCTTATCTCCCACGAGCAATGAGACCCTCTCCTTGAGAGTCGGGTTTAACTACAAGATGCTTCATCTTATCATACGAGGTCAAAGAATCATAAACCTCATCAACTGTGAGAGACTCGTGGCTATATAAAATCGTGTCTCTAAAGGTTGAATAAGACGGGGGCAACGAAAAAAGTAGAATCAACCCTAGATCTTCCTTATCATACTGGACCTCCATGGTCTCCAAGTTTGAGAGAATTTCTTTAAACACTATTAAATGTTCGTGTACAGACGCACCTTCCTCCAAACGATGGGCATAAAGACGATGCTTCATATGCAACTTGCTTTTTTAGAGTTTTCGACATACATAATTGTTCTAGCCTCTTCCATAATGCAGCGGTGGTCTTCTCTTTCATCACATCCTGCAAAATTTCGTTGGACAAATGCAGATGTAATTGTGTTAATGCCTTTCGATCCTCACGCTTTTTCTCTTCATCTGTTAATGTCGAAGGCATCTTATCCATCCCTAGCAGTGCATCCTCCAGATCCATCTGCGCAAGAACTGCTTGCATCTTAATCTGCCACAACACAAATCTGGTGTTGCGATCCAACAGCGAAATTTCATAATTCAAAGACGCCATTATCGTGATCGAGATGAATAACCTAGAAGCTCTGATACCAATTTGTAAAAAATAAAATAAAATAAAAAATAAAGATAAAGAACAAACAAATTTTACGTGGAAACCCTTTCGGGAAAAAACCACGGGCAGAGGAGAAGAAAATTCACTATGTCGAAAATTTGAATCCATACAAGAGGAATAGACTATGTCTATTTATAGGCTTGTAAAGCCATATTCTAGTAGGATTGAAACACCTTATCCTAATCAATATAAAATAGATGAAGTTTAATAAGATTTAAAAAACCTTATTCTAAAATAAAATAAAAGAAGTCTAGTTCTATATGGAATTTATTTTTATTTTATTTTCCATCGTATTTTATTTAAATAAGAATTTGGGTCACTTAATTCTAACAAAGGTGATTCTCCGAATACTGAGTCTAGTCTTAATTTTGAGGTTTACCTTAAAAGGTAAACACTATTAGGGGGTGAGCTTATGAAAAGTGTGAGTGAAACAATTATTTAAACAAACATAAATATCGAATACAATGAAACAAATTAACTTTAGCAGAAGAAAACAGAACCATCATATGAATTTCATATCATTACATGACCATTATCAAATTGATGTCAAACAGTGTATGGGCATGAGGCATTTCATTCGAGTAACAATTATTAATTTCGATACCATTCTATACAACAAAATACAACACATATCATAAATAAATAACATTTGAATATGTCGTGAGCATGATGCAATGTGAAAAGGTTCCTACCCATACCATCCACTACACACCACGAGTTCCCTCGAACCCGTCATCCGAACTCCAAAATATTATGGGCTTAATCCCATTATGGTTAAAACCAACGATAAAAATATGCAAAAAATTATGCTAGTAAAAATGCAGAAGCTGCCAGTAAAAATGTAATAAATTGTCATTCCCTTCGGAACTCCAGGTGTAGTGCACTAACTACAAAAAATGTGGACTTAATATGCCGTCGGTACTCCACGGAACTCCTCCGTCAACCACAAAATCCCAACTCAATGCATATGCAATATGTCACACAATCTCATACATAATCATATCCTAATACTTTTCACATTCATTTGACATGATCAGCATGTTCTCAATAATCACATACTTTCAGTAAATTGAAACAATATTTCAATCTTTCAAATTACCATTGTGTTGGTATCAATCAATATCGTTCAATTTCACATACTTTACAGATTTTCATTGTGCATAAATAACACCCTTTTCAGTACACAATATAACAAATATCTCATGCTTTTAAATCATACATAAGCTTAGTATCTCAACACATTTTATCATTCAGTCAAACATTCTCATATCTCATAACTCAATCAAACATTCATACCATCAAACTAGAAATTTTGCCAACATGTCAATCTTTTAAGGCTCGAAACATACTTGGTTCAACCACACACAAAATCAATAATTTTACTATTAATAAAATCCAAATATCAAGATAATTTATCAAATATAACATGATATTTAACATTTTCAATCAATTTTATGAGTTTAGGACCCACACCTTAGTTTTCGCTTCCTCGCAGCACACTAGCGAATCTTCCAATTTTCTTGATAATTCCTTAATTGAACCTAAACCAAAATTCAATTCAATAAATTTACCACTAAACCAGCCCCAAAAAACCCATTTGTGAGTTCAAACCAATTGTTAAAATTATAACTATTTTATGAATCCAAACTAGTTAGATTCCTTACATTGTATTGATGCAAATCGTACGTACAATCGTTCTTCACCTTTACGAATGATTTGGGGAGTTTGGTTCAACACCTAATTAAATAATATATTGGAAAATCAATAGCTAATTAATAACTAAATTCATTCATTTAATAAATTCATAATCTTTACCTAACAACTATGTCGAAATAACAAACTAGTTATCCTTAATTGCACTTACGTTTCACGATTTGTGGGATTCGATTGGCTAATATATTAAGAACTTCTATCCCTATTTAACATTTTATTTAAGATGGTTCAAGAACACAATTTAATTCTGGAAAAATATGGGCAAGAATCAAGAACAAAATAGTCCCCTCTTGTACATAGGCACATGCACCACCACCCATGGTGGCCAAAATTGGGGCTAAATTTTAAGATGGTTTGAGATCTCATTAAAATATGGAAAGTTACCTTTGAAATAATTAAAAATCCCCAAAAATAAATATCTAAAAATTTTGGTTTTTAATTGACAAGATTAATAAAAAAATTGAAGAGAAAATAGATCTTACCCAAGCTAGTTGAGAGAAACGACAATTACACTTTCTTGGCAATGTTTGAGATCGATCTTGGGGTTCAAGATTTTATATTTGGGTTTGATTTAGATGAGGATAAATGGTAGCAATATAGTAAAGGAGATGGTGCACAATCATGATGCAAAAAGAAAAAGAAAGAGATTGTAAAATGAGAGGTGTAGGCAACGTCATTAATGGAGGAAAGGAAAAAAAAGAAAATCAAAAGGAGGGAGAGGAGGAGATGAATGGCTAGGGAAATGAGGAGGAGGATTAAAGGCTAATTATTTGTGAAAAATTAACATTTATACCTAGGGTTACAAGGCTTGGGTGGCACACACATTAAAAATAAGGGATTTTTGCCAAAATTTAAATTATTTCGCAAGGGAAAGTATTCGAACTCGAGACCTCATTTAATTTCCATGCTTTCTCATATTTCTTTTAACTATTAGGATTCCTCCTCATTCTTGAAATTTTTTTTTCAATATTTATTTAAAAAAAATGTGTGTCATATACTAGGGTTTTAGGCAAAATTAGTAAAATAATAAAAATGATGAGAGATAATGAATTTGAATTTGGGTTTCAAGGAACGTTTCACTAACACTTATCCAACAAACCAATACCTCATTTATTACCTAAAAATGTATATATAATCTAAAAAATTAAGGTATGACCACTCTCTATCGATTCTCAAACACGATTCTACTAACCTCGATTTTTGGGATGTTACAAATTTTATATCTTTTAATTCTATTTTTAAACATAGTTTTGAATTTAAGTTTAATAAATTAAGCTTTTGTTTTTGTTTTATGTCCTGTTAGGTCGATCTAGGCCTAAGGAGAAACTAACATGTTGATTAAGTGCACATGACAATTTTTTTGGCCAATAAGTTACTAGTCTGCCCTGGATGTCGCAACATTCAAAGAGAATGTCGTGACATTGAAGAAAACCATAAAAATTAGCTGAATTTTGAACACAAATCCAAGAGGTGAGATACTGGAGATGATTTCGCGACATCCATAAGCCAAAGTCGTGATATTCCACTTCGAGTCCAAAAAGGGAGCATATTATCATCCAATTCATGACACTAGGAAATCAATGTCGTGACATTGGGGCCAGTCTTGAAGGCCAAGTAAATTGCCATAGAAGTCACAACATCGACTATAGGGTGTCGTGGCACCGATTTGACGAGGCCCATTAGTAACAACCCATTTTTCTATGGTGTCGAAAATGATGGTTTCGGGACTCCAAATTTAATGAGTGAGTTTGTATAATTAGTATTTAAATTATACGAGTCAATAATAATTTTTATATTGAATTATGATTTGAGGAATTTTAACTAACTGAATTAAAAGATAGTATAAGTGGTTTGGTTCAAAAGTCAAATGGTAATTGAAAATGAGGTACTAGGACCTTGTTTCCATAATTTAATACCATAAATATTTTTATTAAATATTTGCAGAGTCGTATTATATGTGAATTGAAGTTTGGTCTGGTAATTTTGACGATTTATTACTCAATTACAGTAAAAGGATCAGACTGTAAAAGAGGTAAAAGTTAATTACTTTTGATTTAAAAATAGTAAAGGGACCAAAATTGGTAATTAAACCATGGTAAAAAAATTCCAAGCGGTGGTGACATGATTAAATCCACTAACTTTTGGGCTATTTGCTCATTTAGTCCTAATTAGTTTAAGATTAAATTAGAATTAAGCTTGTTTAGTTAAATTTTAAAATAATTGAAGGACCAATTGTCCTTAAATAGCCAAATGGTAGAAATGGTGTGGAATTTTCTAGTTTTGTAGTTAATTGCTATTAGATCCTTATTAATTAGTAATTAAAGAAAAAAGACAAAATCGTAAAAACTGTAAAAGTCAGTTGCTATTAGTTTAAAAGGTTTAATAGGGGGATTAAAATGGTATTTAACCCATAATTAAATATGGCGAGTGGTGGAATTTGTTTTTAGTGTAAAAATATGTTAATTTTATATTTTAAAGAATAAATAAATTAAGTTAAAAGGAGAAAAAGAAAAAGAAAATATAAATGATTACTTATGTTCTTCTTCCCCAAACTGGAAACCACCATTTTTAAGACATGGTAGGTTCGGCCAAGCTTAGGCCTGTCGATTTGGTAAGTAAATTCTGTCTATTTTTAGTAATTTTTATGTTTTTGAGCTCGTATTAGTTTAATCTAGCTAACTTGGGGACTAATTTGTAATACTGTCAAATATTTTGGATTATGCCATTGATGATTTTAGTATATTCTTGAAATTTCATAATAGATTATTAAGCTTGGTTGTTAAATAAGACTATTTTGTAAAGTAGTTTTTGTTAATTTTAATGTAAAGGACTAAAATGTAAAAGTGGTAAAATTGCAAGGACTTGGTATGAAATAACAAAAATTAAGGGATGTTGAGAGGTATTGAATAATTCAACTGAAATTAATTATGGTTAAAAATGGTTAAATTGTAAGTTTTGAGCTTAAGGACTAAATTGCATAAAAGTAAAATATTAGGGGAAATTTGGCAAAAATGTCAAAAAAGACTTAATTGCATAAATGAGTTAATTTTGCTGTTAGAATTAGTGAATTGAATGAAATTATTATTTTATATCAAGAACGAGTAGAAAACCGATAAAAAAAGAAAATTATTGAATAGTCCCTGTACCTTTGTCATTGATGTAATTTAGTTAGGTAAGTTTGTAAGTTTATTTATACGTCTAATGATTTTTTAATAATCTTTGTTAGTATAATTTTTTTTAAATGTTATATTGTACAATAGTATGACCTTGAAGACGAAAAAATGGAATACTGATTATACTGAATGCTTGCTCAAACGAGTAATATCCACTAATTATACTAAATGCTTGCTCAAACAAGCATTATCTACTGATTATACAGAATGCTTGCTGAAATGAGAAATATCTACTGATTATATTGAATGCTTGTTTAAACGAGCATTATCCACTGATTATACTGAATGCTTGCTCAAACTAGCATTATCCACAGATTATACTGAATGCTTTCTCAAACAAGCATTATCCACTAATTATACTGAATGTTTGCTCAAACAAGTATTATTCACTGATTATACTGAATAAGATTTTTTTGTATCGATGATTGGACATGAACACTGAAATCATGCTTAGAATATTATTCATTTCATTGAAGTTATGATTTTCAGGAATTTCATTGTCTAAATGCAAATTTTGATTTATCATGTTTAAGTGGGTAAAAATTATTGATTATTCACACGAACTTACTAAGCTATATCTAAGCTTACCTGTATTTGGTTCATTTTTGTAGATTGCGTTTTTGTGGACTTGGAAGATTGGATCAACATGAGAAATCACACTATCCAGGAATCTTTGGTAGACTTTGATTTTGGTTTGGTATATATGGCATGTAATAGGACCCTTTTGGATATGTTGTATTGGTACTTAGTTTTTTGCAAGTTTACACTTTAACTTGTGTTGTTATGTTTGATTAACTATGTAAATATGCATGCTTTATCTAAGTTGAATTATGGTATGAAATGGAAAGTTTCAACTTGTTAGGTAACACTTCGCAACCTTATTCAGGCAAAAAAACAAGATGTGGTTGTTACACCATTTGACTGTCAAGGGTATTTTTGTCAGCACAATCATAATTAACCTGTTACACAACTTGTAATGGACCTAATTGGCTCATCTAACACAAACACTATAAATATTAACTTTTAGCACATGATTTAGGTAGTGCAGACTTGAGATTTTTGTTCTTAATTTTAGTTCTTAGAATTAATTAGGGTTTTAGTTTGTTTTCAAGTTCTTTTCAGTTATTAAACAATCATTTCAATTTCAATATCAAGTTCGTTTCTATTTTCTTTTCATTATTTCTCTATTTTTTTTCTTTTCTACCAAAGTCAAAGATCAACATCAATCGAAGGTTCGATGATTCAAGTTGCTATTAATGATCTTTGGATATTGAGCATTCTTTTCTCCCTTCTCTTTATCTTTACATCCATTTTCTTGTTTAATAATTTGATAGGAGAGTTTGCATCTAGAATGGTCTAAAACTAAAACCCAAAGAAGGTTGGTGATCTAAAGCGGGATAGATTAGCTTGGGTTAGGGGTTTCACATATAGTTAGATGGATTAGGTTGAGCGAATTAAACCCTAGAATTGATGACTCTAGGAAGTCACTTAGGTAGATGAGGCCGAAAGGATAATCTACTTAACATCAACTTAATCTAACCTAATTTAATTTATCAAGTCAAAAGATAAGTAAATTAAGTCGATCAATTAATCTAGTTATAGGCCAAAAGGTATTAATCAGGTTAGCTGTTAGCTAATTAGTGAAAAACCCTAGATCTAAGTTAATCATAAACATGAAACTGAGTCACCCTTCTACCTGCTTATATTAATTTAGATTTTGGTATTTAGTTTTTATTTTTATTTTGCAATCCATATTTTTATAATTCTACCGTAATATGATCTAAACATGAGTAGTATTCAGACTATTAGTATGTGATTTCTTGCTTATAATTTAGTTTAAACAGACCTCCATTGGGTACAATCCTCAGAATACTTCCAAAGTGTTCCATTGTAAAAACAAAACTATATTGCAATTTGACCTGTAAACTTGTCATTTATATTTAATTGCATTTTCCTAAGCCCTGGTGCACGCATGCTGGGGTGCGGTCAAGTTGTTGTTACCGTTGTCGACGAGTTTTTGGTGTTAAATTAAATCGTTGGTAATATTGTATGCTAAGTAGGATAAGTAGAAAATTGAAGATTATAGATATGGTGTTTAATTTATTTATTTGCAATTTATTTTCGTGTTATTTTTACTAATTTAGCTATTTTTCTTAGTTGCAGTGTATGACTCGAAGTAGAGGCGATCTGATTGAGTTCGACCCTGAACCTGAACGTATATTAAGGCGAACACATAGAATTCTTTTTTCGAGAGAAGATCCACCAGTGGCTAATCCACCACATGATAACCTATTGTACGAGGACCAGCAAGAGTAGATACCACCACCAGTAGAGTCAGTTCCGCAGATTGCAAAACCAATGGCAGAGCGAAATTGCACATTGCGTGACTATGCAACACCAATCTAGATGTTGTACGAGGCAGCATCAATTGGCCAATCATCAATGCTAATAATTTCAAAATCAATTCGGCCATCATACAGATGATACAGAGTAACCTGCAGTTTCAAGGCTCAATACATAAGGATCCAAATCATCATTTAAAAAGATTTTGCATTTAAGTGATACTTTCAAGTTTAATGGGGTCACCGATGACACTATTTGTCTTTGGTTATTCTCATTCTTATTGTGTGATAATGCTTCTTTTTGGTAGGATTTGCAGGCTCCAAGTTTGATCTACACGTGGGATGAACTTGCAAATAGATTCTTGGCAAAAGTCTTTCTGCCAAGTAAGACAATGTAATTGATGAGAGACATTACCGGATTCTGCCAAATTGAAGGGGAGACTCTTTACAAGGTATGAAAGAGGTTTAAATTATTGTTGCACAAGTGTCCATTCCATGAGTTAGCTAAATGGTTGCTGATGCAAATATTCTATAACGATCTAGATGAGAACTTGGGGTTTAGATTAGATGGAGCACCTGCTGGCATGTTCATGTCTAAAACCTATGTAGAGGCTTGTCAACTTATTGAAGACGTAGCCATGAACTCATACATGTAGCCAGTTCTTAGGTTCGTGTACAATCCAAGACCCCTGACGGTGAAAGTTGTTCAAGAGGAAGACAAATAACAAAAAATCTTTAAAAAGCTGAATTGTCTGGAGATGGGTTCCAGCCAACCACCGGTATCTAAACAATCCCGTATAAGTGGTCAAGGTGATAATGCGACATGGAGAAGTTATTCTAAAAGCCAACCCGAAGAGGTCAATTATGTGAGAAATGTGGGCGAAAATATCTATTCAATACTTAAAATCCGGGTTGGAAGGACCATCCCAATCTGAAATAGAGAGCTAATTGAGGTGGAAGTATAAATTAGAACCGACAGCCTCCTCCATAAATTAGAACCGACGGCCTCCTCCATATCAACCTTCGTATATTTTTAAACCTCAAGAGTATGTGAGGCACTTTACAAATAATAATCATGCCTCATGTGATCAGCGGATGGATGAGTGATGCAGTTAATGTTTGGTGAGCTACGGCAGGTGCAGAATCAGCACACCAAAAAATAAAACACAGTTGGTTGACATCTGAGACCAACATAGCCAAATAATAAACATGATTCAAAGGCAAGTTGAAACATGCATCCCAAGTAATACTAAGAATAATCCTCGAAAAGATGGGAAGGAGCATGTGAAAGCTATTATGCTCCACTCAGGTATAGTTCTAGAAAACTCAAATATTCTATCTCCGAATGAGGTAAATTATCACACCCAGATTTATTAGATCCTCGGTTTTGAAGGACTTTAGCGTACTAAATTGAAAGGATCTCTAATCTAGCGGGTCATTTCTGCAATAAAGAGAAAGTAGTGGGTTGGATGATGGAAAATTGGATTTCAACCATGGTCCGATGCGAAATGAACTAGATAGTTTCTTAGTGGGAGACATGATGATTATGATTATGTACACTTGGTTGTTTATAACAGAGATCAGTGAGAATGTGAAGGAGTATTATTTAAGGGAGAGATGTTAGTCTCCGGGATGATTCTTCTCTTTTCTGTTCTTTCTTCATCATCCCTATGGATGGAGTTGCAAGAGAAGAAGATAAATGTGAGAGATGCATGGAGGGAGGAAGCTAAAGCTAACGTACAAATAACTGATGATTTATTAAGCTAGTAAGCTCATTAATCTCTCTGTACTAACAAATTTGAGAAAGGGAAAGAGGATTAAAGATTTTCTGTGGAATCTGTTTTTGTTCTGGGTTGAGATTGTAACTGATTTTTGGATGGATTTTGCATGCAAGCTGTAACACCCCTAACCCGTAATTGTCGCCAGAATAGGTTAAGAGGCATTACCAGACTTGTAACTCAATTCAGAACAATCATTTATCCAGAACATCATAATTCAGTCAATATCATTCATTCACATTCAACATGTAGTTAAATTAAGTATACAAAGCTTAAATCATGCATTCGGGACTAAATCGATAACATATAAAAACTTTTGGAACTTAGAAAAATTTTCAACTTTTCAAGTGTCACATTCCAGTGTGAACAGACTGTATGCCTCACACGGTTACTAGACATGCCTATGTCACAAGCTATGTGAAAATAAGACATACATACCGACTTGCACCACACGACCGGGGACACGCCCGTGTGCCAGGCCGTGGGAAAATTAGGGAGGTTACTGACTTGGGTCACACGGCCAGCCACACGCCCATGTGCCAGCCTGTGTACCACACACGGCCAATAGACACGTCTGTGTGTCTAGGCCGTGTCAAACTTGTAGGGTATACTGACTTTAATTTGAAAGGGTACCCTAGGGGACACACGACTGTGCAACATGACCATGTGTCACACACAGCTGAGACACACGCCCGTGTCCCTACCCGTGTGGAAAAAAAATAGGCTATTTGCAAAACCATTTTGCCACCCTATAAACACAAGCATTTAAAAGAACAATTGATCACATTTTTAAAGCTTAATAAGCCACCAAAATAATCATTCAATGCACATTATAAGCCATATCAAAACCTGCCAATTTCATATCCAAATACCTATTTAACAACATGCATACTCCATTCATTTAACATCAACATATCAAGACTTCACTTGTATAATTTCATTCCATCATTCCTTGCCAAAACACATCATAATTGAACACTTCAATTCAATCAAAACATAACATCAAAATAAGCCAAATCACATGGCTTATTTATACAATAATATACCAAAGTCATAATATAAAGTAACATAACTAACATCTTTCAAAATAGCCTATACATGCCATATTTACAAATATCCACAAAATCAAACGTACCAATTGGAAATTGGATAGTGTGATGTGCAACTCTGACTTGTCCAGAACGAGCGAGCAACTAGCCTCTATAAAACATAGAAAAGAAACAGAGTAAGCTTTATAGCCTAGTAAGCTCGTATAATTCAAAATTAAACTTACCATTTATACATAATCAAAGCAATACAAAAATGCAACCAATTCAATTATCCAACACCTAATCACAAGTATTCATCACATGTTAGTCATTTTACAAACACGTGAAATCATCCATTTATACAATACTTTGTATCATTTCAAAGTCACATATCATATATAATATTATAACTTGTAACTTATCTGTATAAGTAGTATTTATGCCCGTTGAACTTATTAGAACTTCAAAGGATACTTGAGTGAACAACATCAGTAATCCGTCAATTCATTATTATATATGCTCTTTAGAGTCATGATCGGTAAGCTCCTTCTGAGCTAAGGAACATGAAGCTCTAATAACCTGAAACAATAAGCTCTATCGAGCTAAACAGTAAGCTCTATTGAGCTGAACACTAAGCTTATATGAGCTGAACACTAAGCTCATACGAGCTGAAAACAGTAAGTTCTTACGAGATGATATATCAGTAAGCTCATACAAGCTGTGGTGAGTCTGCAACAAATGCAGGAGCTTAAGCAAAACAGTAATCCCAGTAACATGTCACTCATATCCAATGAATTCTTACAATTCAAACAGGGCTCGGTAACATATACATTATATCAATAAAGCATTCATACTTCAAGTATTTCAATTATACATATTCAACAATGGAACTTCACAAAATCATGAACAAATTCAAAAATTAGGGCATGGGCCAGCTAGAGTACAAAGCAACGATCTCAAAAACGTAAAAATCATTAAAAACCGATCCAAAAACTTACCTTAATCTAACCCTCAAAGTAGCCGAATGTTAAAACTTGTTTTATAGCTTTCTCAAGCTTTCATTTCGGTGGAAAATATGAACATTTGCATGCATTAACAAATTTTGTTTTTGTTAATAAATCCTAATAGCCATTTTACTATTTTAACCTTTGTAATTAAACATAAAAACCACCTATAACATGTCCAAGATTGTCCAATTACATTATAAATGGACTAATTACATAATAAGGACTTCATATTAATAAACCATAGCTATTTAATACTTTTAAACAATAGAACTCAACTTTTACGCGTTACGCGATTTAGTCATTTTTACCGAATTAAGTATTTAAACAATAAAATTTCTTAACGAAACTTTTACATAATTAATCTATCATTCTGTAGACCTTATTAAAATAATAAAATAAATATTTTGACTTCAAATTTGTGGTTCCAAAACCACTATTCTAATTTAACCTAAAAACAGGCTGTTGTAACTCCCCCTTAGGGATTTTAGTCCCCAAAAATTTTACCGATAAAAAGGTTAGGGTACTATTTTTGCATAGCTTATTCAGGTTCCCACGTAGCTTCCTCTATTCTGTGTTTATGCCAGAGAAATTTTACTAAAGCTATGCATTTATTTCTCAACTCTTTGATTTCACGAGCTAAAATCCCGATTGGTTTTTCATTATACGACATATCGGGTTGAATTTCAACATCCATCGGAGAGATCACATGTGACGGATCAGATCTGTAACGACGTAGCATAGAAACATGAAAAATATTATGGATATTCTCAAGTTCTGACGATAAAGCAAGTCAATATGCTACAGGTCCTATTCTTTCAATAATCTCATACGGCCCGATGAACCGCGTACTTAAATTTCCTTTATGGCCGAATTAAAGAATATTTTTCCATGGTGATACCTTTTAAAACACTCTATCCCTGACTTGAAATTAAATTTCTCTACGTTTCAAATTCGCATAGGATTTCTGTCGATCAGAAGCTGCTTTTAAACTATCCCGAATCATTTTCACTTTTTCTTTAGTTTCTCTTATTAATTCAACCCTGTGAATCTTTTTCTCACTCAATTCAGTCTAGTACAGAGGAGTTTGACATTTGCATCCATACAAAGCTTCGTACGGTGCCAAATTTATACTCGTTTAGAAACTGTTGTTGTACGGAAATTCAATCAACGGTAAACATTTTTCCCAACTGCCTTCAAACTCTAGAATACGACATCTCAACATGTCTTCGAGAATCTGAATAATTCTTTCAGTCTGACCGTCAGTTTGAGGATGAAAAGCAGTACTGAAATTCAATTTCATACTTAGGGCTTCTTGAAATTTCCTCCATGATCGCGATGTAAATCTCGGATCTCTATAAAAGATAATAGTGAATGGTACCCTGTGTAACCGAACAACTTCAAAAATGTACAATTCAGCTAATCTGTCAAGTGAGTAATCTGTACGTACCGGTATGAAATGAGCAGACTTCGTTAATTGATCAACGACAACCTAGATAGCATTTTTATTTTTTGAAGTTAAAGGCAATCCTGGAACAAAATCCATTGTAACTCTATCCCATTTCCACTCAGGAATCATTACAGGTTGTAGTAAACCCGATGGCACTTGATATTCAGCTTTGACTTGTTGATAAATCAGACATTTCAATACAAATTTTGATATATCCCGTTTAATACCCGACCACCAGTACAATTGTTTTAGATCATTATACATCTTGATACTACCCGGATGAACTGAGAAACAACTACTGTGTGCTTCACGCAGAATTTTATGAACAAGCTCTGTATTTTTTGGTACACAAATTCTATTTTGAAACATTAAACAGTCATCTGTTCCAATATGAAATTCTGAATTAGAAATAGACTCATATTGAATTCGTTTAGCTTGTAATTCTCGGTCATCTTTTTGAGCTTCACAAATATGTTGAAGAAATATTGATTTAGCTTTTTAATTCGGCTAAAATAAACCCATCATGACAAACCATCAACTGGGTGTTCATTGCTCGTAATGCAAATAAAGAATTTTGACTCAGGGCATCAGCAACAATATTAGCTTTTCCTGGGTGATAATCAATCACAAAGTCATAATCTTTCTATAAATCGAGCCATCTTTGTTGTAGCAAATTCAAATCACTCTGTGTCATCAGATATTTCAAGCTCTTGTGATCCGTATAAATGTGGCATTTTTCACCATATAAGTAGTGTTGCCAAATCTTCAATGTGAATACTATTGCAGCCAACTCTAAATCATGTGTCGAATAGTTCTTTTCCTGCGGTTTCAACTGTCGAGAAGCATAAGCTATAACTTTTCCTTCCTGCATCAGAATACAACCCAGACCGTTTAATGACGCATCGCTATAAATCACAAATTCTTTCCCTGATTTTGGTTGAACTAATACTGGTGCTTCAGTTAATAGTACTTTCAACTGTTCAAAATTCTGCTGACATTTTTCTGACTAATCAAACTTCTCATCTTTTTGTATCAGTCATGTCATCGGTGTAACACCCCTCACCCGTATCTGATGCCGGGATAGGGTTCGAGTCATTACCGATATTTCACCTTTACAAACTTACTAAATCGGGTCACCGAATTTTGCCCAAAATTAAAACTTTTCAAACATGTATCTCCCATCCCTTATACAGGCCTTCGAGGCCTAAAACACACCTAGGGGCAGTACGGAACAAAATCGAAAACATTCGATAAACTTTGGGCACCTTAGAAAATTTTCCCTTACTTTGAAGTGTGACACGCCCGGGTGGTGGGGCCGTGTGGTCACACATGCCCGTGTGGCTTGGGACACGCTCGTGCCCTCAGCTCGTGTACAACACTGACTTCAACCTCATCATACAATTAGGGGCACACGGCCAAGACACACACCCGTGTGCCTAGCTCGTGTACAACCCTGACTTAAAAATTTAGGTGCAGGGGACACACGGCCATACCACACACCCATGGGGGTGAGCCGTGTGTCACACACGGCCTAGACACACACTAGTGTGTCTACCCGGGTGGACCTTGTTAGGCTATTTTCCCAGCCTTTGATCACCCTCCATCAACCAAACATACTTATGAGTTACTTTTACACATGATAAGGCCAAATTATACACTTGTATAAGACCATATAAACCTTATTGCATGACAACCTCATATCATCGGTTTTATACATGCTAGGTTAATTCCCATCTTATATTTAAGGGGATTCCATGTCTCATTGACACATTTAAAATTGGCTCATTTTTATAACTCATTGCTAATTATAACCAAGCCATCACATATGAACATAAACATGCATAGATTTGTAGGTCATAGCCTACTTCAAGATAAGCCAATTTCTATGGCCATATACAAAAAGAATAGCATAGCTTTACATGCCTTCATTTTGGCAAATCAAATGACACATATAACAAAATACTTAAAAGTTCTATACATGCCATTGAACAAAACGTAAGTGTCCAAATACCAAAGCTGATTTAGTTGATAGTGTGTTGATTCTCCAATCGTCTTCCAATCGTTACAGGTCCTCGAGCTCTGTAAGATAGGGAAAAGAGAGGGGTAAGCATTTACATGCTTAGTAAGCTCGAATAACTAGAAATAAACTTACCGATTATTTAGCATACATCCTTATTAGATAGTGAAACCAACGAATATGAAAATGGTTTCCCTATCACATGCACTCAATCAATGATTTAGTCACATAACAAAACACCATGTAATTTATCTTAGATGAGCTCATCATTCAACATGTCATTTGTACATATACCTCGTGTTAGTCTCGTTGAGTTTTTAGGAAATCTCGATGGATTATCCAATCACCGTCAGTTCATACGAATGATCATTTCAAGTATGCACTCCCGCGAACCTCACATCTTACGGTGGGATTACCAGTTCAGGCTAAATTCCCCGTAATATAATCTCATAAGGTGATGTCAGGATTACCAGTCCACACTAAATCCCTTGTAGCAACAAACACCCTTAATGAGCTCGGATCTGAATTACCAGTCCAAGCTAAATTCAGACCCTAATCGATTACTCGTCCGCGCTAAATCCATAATGCACACATATTCTTCGGGAGGCTCGATCACTCAAGGAACACCCGTCCAGGCTAGATCCTTTTCATTCTTTAGATCATCGGATTACCCGTCCAGGCTAAACCCTTTCTGCAACACATGCAGGATCTCAATTCACATGTCAATCATGGTTTATCCATTGAATTCCATTTTTACCTCAACCGAGACATTTTCCAACAAATCATTGTCAGAGATGCATTTCATATGATTTCATGCCATTAATAAATAATATCATTAGACGCATTTTGTGTTTACTTTAAGTTATCCGAACTTACCTAGTACTCGTTTCGGTGTTGTGTTTCGGTTATTCCAAAACCTTTCGTTTTCCTCAATCGACCTCCGGAATTTGTTCCTTGGGTATATAACAATAAAATTGAATCATTAACACTCCACATTATACTTTTCAAGTCTAAATTCCACCCCCGGCCCTAATGACTGTTTTGCCCCTAACCTTTCACATTTTTACGATTTAGTCCTTAGGCTCGTATAATGAAACACATGCAATTTCTATCTTACCCAAGCCTAGCCGAACACTTTTCCCTCTTATGGCAGCCCACATTTTCCATTATTTTTCACATTTCTACCACATATTTAACAACTTTTGCAAAAAGGTCCTTTTAGGGGTTTTTCATGAAAATCACCTAGGAAAAGATGTTTAACACGCCTCCAACTTTCATATTCCTCTATAAAAATACAAGTAACTTATGTATGGGTAGATTTTTAAACATGAACCCTAGCATGAAATATGGGTAGAAATGGAGAGAGTAAGCTACTAGGATTTCAAAAATACAAAGAACATTAAAAACGGGGCTTGGGTGCACTTACTATTGAGCTTGAAAATGTTGAAAACCCTAGCTATAGAGTCTTTGAAATTTTGGCAGCCTGGAGAAGAAAATGAGCTGATTTTGGTTCATTTTTCCCATTTTATTTCATTAAAATGCCAAATGACCAAAATGCCCTTAAGGCCTTTCTTTAAAATTTCATCCATGCAAACCCATTTTTGTCTAAAATCTTAGAAATTGGGAAAATTGCTCTCTAAGACCTTTTAATTTATAATCTAAAGCAATTTCATACAAATTTCTTCTAGAATCCAAGTTTTGCAATTTATTCAATTTAGTCCCTATTTTACAATTGGACACCTTACTCAAAGAGTTCCTTCAAGAAAATTTAACACATGTATGTACTCATATTTTAAACCTCATAATAATTATAAAATAAATATTTTCATGTCGAATTTGTGGTCTCGAAACCACTATTCCAACTAGGCCCTATTTCGGGATGTTACAATCGGTGTTGCAATCATCGAGAATCCTTTCATAAATCTTCGGTAATAGCCCGTTAAGCCCAGAAAACTATGGACTTCAGATATATTTCTTGGAGATTTCTAATCAACAATAGCAGAAATCTTGCTCGGATCAACTCTAATACCATCAGCTGAAACAATATTCCCTAGAAATTCAACTTCTTTGAGCTAAAACTCACATTTACTAAACTTTGCAAATAACTGCTTATCACGTTGAGTTTGTAACACAATTCTTAAGTGTTCGGCATGCTCAGATTCATCTCGTGAACAGATCAGAATATCGTCAATAAATACAACAACAAATCTATCTAAATACGATTTAAATATCCCGTTCATCAAGTCCATAAAAATGGCAGGAGCATTAGTTAAACCGAAAGGCATAATAAGGAATCCATAATGTCCATACCTTATTTTGAACGTGGTTTTCAGTACATCTGACTCTTTAACTCGCAACTGATAGTAACCTGATCTCAAATCAATCCTTGAAAATACTATAGCCCTTTTCAACTAATCAAATAAGTCATCAATCTGCGGTAGAGGATATTTCTTCTTTATAGTCACTTTGTTCAAATGTCTATAATCGATACACATTCTCATCATGCCATCTTTCTTTTTCACGAACAATACTGGTGCACCCCAGGGAGAATAACTCGGTTGTACAAAACCTCTATCTGTCAATTCTTGCAACTTAGCTTTCAACTCTTTTAATTTTGTTGGAGCCATTCTATACGGAGCTATCGATATTGGTGTTATTCCAGGTACTAAGTCAATACCAAATTCAACTTATCTAATCGGAGGCAAACTCAGTAATTCTTCTGGAAATACATCCGAAAACTCACAAACAACAGGTACAGATTCAATCTTTGATTCAGACACTTTTGTATCTAGTATATATGCAAGGTATGCATTATCACCCTTTTTCAAATATTTCTGAGCTAAAATAGATGATATCACAACCGGTAATTCATTCGAATCATTAGATTCAATCCAAAAAATCTCACCATTTTGGCATTTCAATTCGATAGTCTTTTGTCTACAATTTACAACTGCATCATGCATAGTCAGCCAATCCATTCCCAAAATTACATCAAACTCATCGGACGGTAGAAGCATCAAGTCAGCCCAAAAACAGTAACCCCGGATGAACAGAGGACAATTCTTACAAATTTTATCAACTAAAACAGACTTGCCTAAAGGGTTCGATCCTTTAATTACAAACTCTGTAGACTCGACATGTAACTCTTTTTAAAAACTAAATTTATACAAATATATGAATGGGTTGATCCAGGATCTATCAACGCAACTATATCAGTATCAAAAAGAGAAAAAGTACCGGTAATAACATCTGCCGATGACGCCTCTTCCCGTGCACGAATAGCATAAGCTCTGGCAGGTGCTCGTGCCTCAGATCTCACAGTCGAATCTCTTGTAGCACCTCAGTTACCACTCACATTTCCAGTATTTCAGGGTGATCTCCCTCTCGTAGCCGTGTTACTTACTTTCATTGTTGCTCTCTTTTAGCTGTAAACCTTTCTGGATAGTCCAGGAGATAATGATCAAGAGATCCACATTTAAAGCAAGCTCCGCTCACTAATCTGCATTCACTGTAATGTCACTTATTGTAATTTGCATTCAGGTCCAGTATTTCTAACACTTCCCACACTGGCCACAGATGTCGCCGAGGTTTTGAACTTGATTGTCTCGTAGCAGAGACCATAGAATGAGGATGATATTCTCTAAATTTTTGTGATGCTGACTAATGTGATTTACCCGTAAATCTCTTTCTAGACTCTCTAACCTTAAAATTAGCTTTTTTTTTCTCTTTGCAAAGCTCTTCGACTTTACCAGCTTGGTCAAACAAAACAACAAACTCTTTCAACTCAAGAATTCCAACTAACACTCTGATTTCTTCATTCAATCCATCCTCGAATCTTTTACACATTATAGCTTCAGAATAAATACATTCACGAGCATATTTGCTGAGTCGTACAAACTCTCTCTCTCATATTCTGTGACCGACATACGGCCCTGCTTCAATTCAAGGAATTCTTTTCTCTTCTGATTGATGAACCTTTGGGTAATATATTTCTTTCTAAATTCAGCTTGAAAGAAATCCCAAGTGACTCTTTCTTGTGGAACTATGGATATCAAGGTATTCCACCACTGATACGCAGTGTCCCTCAACAGTGATACTACACACTTTAAGCATTCTTTAGGGGTGCAAGATAATTCATCGAATACCTGAATCCTGTTCTCAAGTCAAAACTCGGCTCTCTTAGGGTCATCATTAACAGTGGCTCTAAATTCCTCAACTCCATGTTTACATATCTTATCGACAGGTGGTTTATTTAATCGTAGAGGATCAATACCTTGAGGAATTACAGGGGTTGGTTGAGGAACATGTGGGGTGGAGGTTGCAGAACAGCTAGGTTCGTACGAATGTACTATGTGAACCACTCGTTCAATATCTGAAAGAAGACTTCTTTAGCCTCACCCCCGTGACTACTCGTCACGAGTCTAGATTTCGTAGGCGTTGTCCCTTGAGCAGGAGCTGACGCGTTACTTTCTACGTCATCTGCTACAACTCATTCAGGATCCATTACTATATAAAAACACATTTGAAAATGTCAAGATCACAGTTTTATATATGGCATGTATAGCTAGACTCACATACGCTACGTTAGTCTTAGAATCAACTAAACCGTAGCTCTAATACCAATAAACGTAAAACCTCTAACCCGTAACCATTGTCGAAATAGGTTAAGAGGCATTACCGGACTTGTAACTCAATTTAGAACAATCATTTCTCCAGAAAATCATAATTCAGTCAATATCATTCATTCACATCCAACATGTACTTAAATTAAGCATATAAAGCTTAAATCATGCATTCGGGACTAAATCGATAACATATAAAAATTTTAGGAACTTAGAAAAATTTTTAACTTTTCAAGTGTCACACGCCCATGTGAATAGCCCGTGTGCCTCACACGGTTACCAGACACGCCTGTGTCACAGGCCGTGTGAAAACAGGGCATACATACTGACTTACACCACACGGCCGAGGACATGCTCGTGTGCTAGGCTATGGAAAAATTAGAGAGGTCACTGACTTGGGTCACATGGCCGGCCACACACCTATGTACCAGCCCGTGTACCACACACGGCCAGTAGACACGCCCGTGTGTCTAGGCTTTGTCAAAATTGTAGGGTATACTGACTTTATTTGGAAAAGGTACCCTAGTGGACACACGGTCGTGCAACATGACCGTGTGTCACACATGTCCCTACCCGTGAGGACAAAAATAGGCTATTTGCAAAGCCATTTTGCCACCCTATAAACATAAGCATTTACAAGCACAATTGACCACATTTTTTTAACTTAATAAGCAACCAAAATAATCATTTCAATACACATTATAAGCCATATCAAAACCTACCAATTTCATATCCAAATACCTATTTAACAACATGCATAATCCATTCATTTAACATCAACATATCAAGACTTCACTTGCATAATTCCATTCCATCATTCCTTGCCAAAACACATCATAATTGAACACTTCAATTCAACCAAAACATAACATCAAAATAAGCCAAATCACATGGCTTACTTATACACAATAATATACCAAAGTTATAATATCAAGTAACAGAACAAACATCTTTCAAAATAGCCTATACATGCCATATTTACAAATATGCACAAAATCAAAAGTACCAATTGGAAATTGGATAGTGTGATGTGTAACTCCGACTTGTCTAGAACGAGCGAGCAACGAGCCTCTATAAAACATAGAAAAGAAACAGAGTAAACTTTATAGCTTAGTAAGCCTGTATAATTCAGAATTAAACTTACCATTTATACATAATCAAAGCAATACAAAAATGCAACCAATTCAATTATCCAACACCTAATCACAAGTATTCATCACATGTTAGTCATTTTACAAATACATGAAATCATCCAGTTATACAATACTTTGTATCATTTCAAAGTCACATATCATATATAATATTATAACTTGTAACTTATCTGTATAATCAGTATTTATGCCCGTTGAACTTATCAGAACTTCAAAGGATACTCGAGTGAACATCATCAGTAATCCGTCAATTCATTATTATATATGCTCTTTAGAGTCATGATCGGTAAGCTCTTCCTGAACTAATGAACAGTAAGCTCTAATGAGCTAAAATGGTAAGCTCTATCAAGCTAAATAGTAAGCTCTATTGAGCTAAACAGTAAGCTCATACGAGCTGAAACGGTAAGCTCCAATGAGCTAAAAACAGTAAGCTCTTATGTGCTGATATATCGTTAAGCTCATACGAGCTGTGGTGAGTCCGCAACAAATGCAGGAACTCGACCAAAACAGTAATCCCAGTAACATGTCACTCGTATCCAATGAATTCTTACAGTTCAAACAGGGCTCGGTAACATATACATTATATCAATAAAGCATTCATACTTCAAGTATTTCAATTATACATATTCATTTCAATAATTATAAGTATAGAAAAATTCGAATCAAATCATAAGAACTTACCTCGTAACCTCGGATAAAATTATCGGCAATTCGTCTACTTTTCGTTTTCCCCGATCTAGTTCCAATATTTGCTTATCTCGATCTATATAATATCAAATTAACTAATTCAAACTTTCATTCAATTCAATTTAGCCTAAAACATTCATTTTGGTTAAGTTACAATTTTACCCTTTGACTTTTGACTACTTTGCAATTTAGTCCTTAACAAATAAAAATGTAAAATTACACAATTAGGCCATAACCCATAGTAGTCGAATTTCTTATATACTACTAGCAATCCATATATTTCATTATTTCAGACATTTAACCACCTAATTCTATACATTTCTCAATTAAATCCCTATTTGACATTTTTGTCAAAAATCACTTTAAAAAACTAGTTTAACTATTAACAAATATTCAAAATTCATCATCAAACATCAAATAACTCAAATATTCAACAATGGCACTTCACAAAACCATGAACAAATTCAAAAATTAAGGCATGAGCTAGCAAGAGTACAAAGCAACTACCTCAAAAATGTAAAAATCATTAAAAATTGATCCAAAAACATACCTTAATCTAGCCCTCTGGAAACACAAAAGTTTACACACTTTTTCATACCCTTTTTAACTTAAATTCATGCGAATTCTGTTAAATTCTTGTGGAAAAATAATTAATTTTTATAAAATAATTAAAGTGCACTTAAAATATGAACATGTTAAATTTTATTTAATTTCATAATTATTTTTGATGAATTTTGGTTATTTTCGACAGATTTGCACAAAGGGCGAAAAATGGCTCAGCAGACACTACTAGAAGTACGAAACTGAGAAGCAATTTGAAGTATCGAGGCAAATTAAATTTTAGCCTAAGACAGTCCAAAATTATATGTATTTATTCATAATATAATTAATTTTAATTTATATCCAATTTAATTTGGGTTAATAAATTATGATTAATTAATTATGAAGAAGTGGTCCAATTAAACCAAACCGACCAAGAAAAGAACAGCCCAAAACCGTCCAAGTTCTGACCCAATTCATCTCATTAGCTGATTATTTAAGCTGCAAAGAAGCCCTTGAAGACTTGTTCAAATTGCAATTAAACCCCTCCACAATTGGTGGCTTTGTAGATTTGCCCCAAGCCTTTTTTAGCAAAGTTGAAGCCATCAACTTTGCCACATAGGAGCCCGGCCAAGGGGTGGCTCTTTGGCTGATATTTTTAGCAAATTTCAGCTGCCACATTCAGCTATAAAAAACCCCCATTGGCTGATCATTCAACGCATCCCTCATTCACACCTCAATTCATTCACATCTTTTCTCTCCTCTTTCACTTTTTCTCTCATTTTTTCCATTCAAAGTTCCTTGTTCTTTTGTCGATTTCTCCCCTTGAGAAAGGGTACTTCTTTAGCCATTCTGGAGCAGCAATTGAGTGTTCATAGCAGCCTTGATCAGCAAGGACAACAAAGAAGGAAGAATGGAGAAACCTAGTCAAGCCATGGAAAAACACCGGATTTGATTCTTGTTCCCTATCTCTTTAATTTTTGTTGTTTTTGTGATGAACATATCTATAAATATTTATGTTGTTGGATTGGTTAATTTAATCAGCTTAGCTTGAATTTAATTCATGTTGAGTTGATTGCATTTCGTCCTCTTAAATTATTAAAGTTGTGTTTATGTTGTTATAGGCATCGGTAAAATGCTTGATTAAGTAAAATCATGCCTAAGTTATTCTTGCATTATAATTATGAGGGAACTAATGAATTAATTATTTAAACGGATTGAAATTGTAATTAGTTGACACAATGCTAAATCAGTGCATGTTTATTCTTCTAAGGTAGCTGAAGGTTAAATTAGCATTGTATCTGGCGATACATTTGCCTTGCATAACTTGCAAGATTATTGTGATTAAACTATTTCAAGGTAAGGATACCTTGTTACCTCACATAGTCTTTTATGTTCTCATTAGATTTAATTAATCGTTTGAATTGACATAGGAATTTGCAAGAAATTAGTTTAATTTAATGAGTATGTATGTGCAATAGCATGCTTGCTTATTAGAATTTATTTATCAATTGAATTGACATGGGGATATGTTAAGAGATGAATGGATTTGTGTAGGTGAGTGTGTTTATAAGTTAGCAATTTACCGAGTTACCGTGAATTTATTCGTAACAATATAAACATGAGTTTAATAATTCTAGGATAAGAAATGTAATTAATCTAACACAATTATATCATCTTGATTAAAATCGTATTTTGAAATCATGCATTTGAGATTTATTTATTTAGTCTGCTTAGTTTAAAATCTTAGTTTTTAATCACCCTTTTCAAACAAAATATTTTTTCTTAACCAAAGTGTTTTAAATTACATTTATAAATAATTCTTTTCACAATCCCTGTGGGTACGATAACTCGACATTTACTTGTTACTTTATTACTTGTTGCGATTATGTACACTTGCATATTTCCGTCATTCTAAGTTTTTGGTGTCGTTGCCGGGGACTGTGTTTTAAAAAGTCATTATTTGTGAATTTGTTAGTTTTGCATTTTGGTTTAATTTTCTGTTTAAATTCTAACTTAATAAATTTTTCTATGATTATTTCAGGTGTTTATGAGCATTAACCGAATCATCGATTTATTCCATGTAGACCCTGAAATTGAACAAACTTTTCGACAGCGAAGAAGACAAGCAAGTTAGAGAAGGACCGAAGAAATGAACTTTGAAAATCCAAATCAAGGAAACGGAACAAACCCTGCTCAAAATCCTATCCTTATTGCTGATGATAGGGATAGAGCTTGAAGACAGTATGCCGTGCCAGTGTTTAATGATTTTAAGCCGGGTATTAAGAGACCCGAAATTGAGGCACAACAGTTCAAGCTAAAGCTAGTTATGTTCTAGATGCTTCAGGTAGTGGGCCAATTCAGTGGAATGCCTACCGAAGATCCTCACCTACACTTAAGAATATTTATGAAGGTGAGCGATTCTTTCAAATTAGTCGAAGTACCCGAAGATGCATTATGATTGAAGCTGTTCCCATATTCACTAAGGGAAAAAGCTCGAGCCTGGTTGAACTCATTGCCACCAAATTCAATTTCCACATGGCAAGAGTTAACAGAAAGATTCCTCATGAAGAATTTCCCGCCTAGCAAGAATGCTAAGTTGAGGAATGAGATCACTATTTTCTAACAAATTGATGATCAGTCCTTGTATGAGGCATGGAAAAGGTACAAAGAATTATTACGGAAGTGCTCTCATCATGGAATCCCATATTGCATCCAACTTGAGATATTTTATAATGGTCTCAATGCTCACACGAGGACGGTAGTGGACACTTCTGCTAACGTTGCTCTCCTTTCTAAGTCTTATAATGAGGCTTATGAAATTAGTAAGAGGACTGCTAGTAACAACTATCAATGGCCAACTAATGAGCAGCGTTAGGAAGATGAGTTGCCGGAATACATGAAGTAGACGCTCTCACTTCACTCGCATCTCAGGTATCCTCAATATCCTCAATGCTTAAAAATTTTACCACTAATGGGTGTAATAGTTTTGCAGCACAGCCACCAAATCAATTTGAAAATGTAGCCTGTGTTTATTGTGGGGAAGGACATTTGTTCGAAGAATGTCCATCGAACCCAAAATCTGTGTATTACATGGGTAACCAAAACCAAAATTGAGGAAGGCAAGGACTGCAATCTAATTTCTATAACCCATCGTGGCGAAATCACCCCAAATTTTCCTGGAGCAACCAAGGGGTTGGAACTAGTAACACTTACGCCCAACCTAGACTAACCTAGCCGCCTAGTTTTCCCCAACAAGTTCCCAAATCAGCTAAAGCTAAATCATCCAATAGCTTAGAGAATTTATTGAAGGCACAAATGGCGAAAAACGATGCCACTCTAAGGAATTTGGAGAATCAAGTGTGCCAACTTGCTACTGAACTCAGGGACAGACCACAAGGTGTTTTACCTAGTGATACGGAGAATTCGAGGAATCTAGAGAAGGAGCATTACAAAGCGTTGACATTGAGTAGTGGAAAGACAGTAGAGCCTAACACCATCGAAGCTGAAAAGGAGCAAGCTGACGCTCAAGATTCAGAGGAAGTTCAACTGAGTGTTGAAATTCCAATTTCACAAGAACCAGAATCTACAAAACCCGACAAGGTAATTTCAGAACCAACTAATTCTGATCAACTAATAACTCCGTTAGATGCAAAATTGCCACAGAAGATGGATCAACCAGTTCCAGTAAAGAAACCACCACCACCCTACCCTCAAAGACTTCAAAAGCAGAAGTAGGAGATTCAATTCAAGAAGTTCCTAGACGTACTCAAGCAACTTCATATCAACATCCCGTTGGTTGAAGCACTTGAGCAAATGTCGAACTACGTCAAATTCATGAAGGATATGCTGTCCAAAAAATGAAGACTTGGAGAATTTGAGACGGTAGCTCTGACGAAGGAATGTAATGCATATCTTCAAGACAAACTACCCCCAAAGTTGAAGGATCCTGGATGTTTTACCATCCCTTGTAACATTGGAGCAACATAGTGTAGTAAGGCATTATGTGACTTAGGTGTGAGTATTAACTTGATGCCTATGTCAATATTTAGAAAATTGGGGATAGGTGAAGTTAGACCAACTATGGTTACACTTCAATTAGCGGATCGATCCTTAGCACATCTAGAAGGAAAAATCGAGGATGTATTGGTACGTGTAGATAAATTTATCTTCCCTACTAATTTTGTTATTCTAGACTTTGAAGCAGACAAAGAAGTGCCAATTATATTAGGAAGACCATTCTTAGCAACCGAAAGGACCATTATTGATGTGAAGAATGGCGAGCTTACTATGTGTGGTCAGGATGATCAGGAGCTGACTATGTCTGTTCAGGATGATCAGGTAACATTTAACGTTTTTAAGTCTATGCGATTTCCTGACACAATTGATTATTTTTCTACAGTATCCGATTTAGAGGATTTAATAGTGAAGAAAGAGCTCAACTATGTTAAGGATCCATTTGAACAAATTTTGACATCAAATCCTCTGAATGATGAAGAGGAGGATGAATACTTAGCGTTGTTAGAAGCTAATCAAAAGGGATTTAATCTGTAATCCTATTTTGAATCTTTAGAATTAGAGAAACTGAATTATGCCCAACCAAAAGCGTCAATCGAACAGCCACCTAAATTAGAACTCAAGTTACTACCTTCACATCTAAAATATGTTTATTTAGGTATCTCTTCTACTCTGCATGTGATTGTTTTAGCCGAATTAACTATTGAGCAAGAAGTGAAACTTATCCTGGCATTGAAACAATTTAAGAAGGCTATTGGATGGACCATAGCCGATATTCGCAGAATTAGTCTATCTGTATGCATGCACAAGATTATCCTGGAAGATGGCGAAAAAGGGACGACTGATGGACAACAAAGACTGAACCCTGTCATAAAGGATGTAGTCAAGAAAGAAATCATCAAGTGGTTAGATGCGGGTATAATCTACCCCATCTTAGATAGTTCATAGGTAAGTGCGGTCCAATGCATGCCAAAGAAAGGAGGTACCACGGTCATTGAAAACGAGAATAACGAGTAAATATCGACTAGAATGGTCACAGGATGGAAAATTTATATCGATTACCGGAAGCTGAACAAGGCGACTAGGAAAGATCACTTTCCTTTTGTCATTTTTGGACCAGATGCTGGATAGACTCGTAGGACAAGACTATTATTGTTTTCTCGATGGATACTTGGGGTATAATCAGATTACAGTAGCACCCGAAGATCAGCACAAGACAACATTCACCTGTCCGTACGATACATTTGCATTTAGATGCATACCATTTGGTTTATGTAATGCACCAGCTACATTTCAAAGATGTATGATTTCTATTTTTGCTGACATGGTTGAGAAGTATTTGGAAGTTTTTATGGATGATTTTTCAGTATTCGGAGATACATATGATGATTGCCTAGTCAATCTAGCCAAGTTACTAAGGCAAGAAATAAACCTCGTACTTAATTGGGAAAAGTGCCATTTCATGGTACGAGAAGGTATTGTTCTAGGGCATCGGATAACATGACATGGAATAGAGGTTGATAAAGCAAAGGTAGATGTTATTGAGAAACTCCCACCTCCAACATCTGTAAATGGTGTTAGGAGCTTTTTGGGCCACGCCAGTTTCTATCGAAGATTCATCAATGACTTCTCCAAAATTGCTAAACTTTTATGCAAATTATTAGAGAAGGACACGATGTTCAAATTTGATGAAGAGTGCTTAAGAGCTTTCAACGTTTTGAAGATTTGACTAGTTTCGACACCCATAATTGTCACACCAGACTGGGATTTTCCATTTGAATTAATGTATGACACAAATGACTTTGCAATAGGAGCTATCATGGGTCAGCAAAGGAACAAAGCTTTTTATCCCATCTACTACACAAGTCGAACTCTAACAAGAGCTCAACTGAATTATAAGGTAACAGAAAAAGAGTTACATACTATTGTGTTTGCTTTTAACAAGTTTCGATCTTATCTTGTAGGTACCAAAGTGACTGTCTATACGGACCACTCGGCAATTAAGTACTCACTTGCCTAGAAATACGCTAAGCTGAGGTTGACCCGAAGGGTACTTCTGCTTCAAGAGTTCGATCTAGAAATTCAAGAACGAAAGGGAGTAGAAAATCAAGTAGCAGACCACTTGTCTAGATTGGAGCCGCAAGAAGGGAACTCTCCTCTTATACCAATTCGAGAGACGTTTCCCGATGAACACATACTGAAGGTAGATCATGTCTGTAGTACCCCTTGGTTTGCTGACATTGCTAACTTTTTAGCTTGTGGTTTGATTTTGATTGATAAGATGTATCATCAAAAGAAAAAGTTTCTTCAAGATGTGAAATACTATTTCTGGGAAGAACCATACTTGTTTAAGAAGTGTGCAGATCAAATGATCAGGAGATCCATGGCAGAAGATGAAGTACATAAGATTTTATACCATTGTCACTCAGCTCCGAGTAGGGGACACTTCGGAGGTACATGTACTGCAGCCAAGGTATTGCAAGCCAGATTTATTTGGCCAACATTATTCAAAGACGCATATGCTTACGTAAAGAGTTGTGATCGATGTCAAAGGGTTGGGAATGTCACCAACAAAAATGAGATGCCTTGAACAAATATCATTGAGGTAGAATTGTTTGATGTTTGGGGTATTGACTTCTTCGATCCTTTCCCTCCGTCTTTTGGTTACAAGTACATCTTGGTAGCTATAGACTACATGTCTAAGTGGATTGAGGATGAAGCCTATCTGACAAACGATGCTAAGGTTGTGATGAGGTTTTTGCAAAAACATGTGTTCACAAGGTTTGGAACCCCAAGAGCCATCATCAATGATAAAGGATCCCATTTTATGAACAAGTAGTTGAAATGGTTATTAGATAAAATGAAGTGAAACACAAGGTTGCTACAGCTTACCATCCGTAGATGAATGGGCAAGTTGAACTGGCAAACAAGGAGATCAAAGGTATACTTGTGAAGGTAGTTTGGCCGGACCAACGAGATTGGTCCAAAAGACTGGATGATGCTTTATGGGTTTACAAGACAGCATACAAGACACCTTTAGGGATGTCACCCTACAGATTGGTTTTTGGAAAAGCCTGCCATCTGCCCTTGGAGTTAGAGCACAAAGCTTACTGGGCCCTTCGACAACTCAACTTGGATCTTAAGCTTGCTAAAGAGAAACAGATGCTTCCACTCAATGAACTAGAGGAATTTCGAATGTTCTCATATGAAAATGCCAAATTACTCAAGGAGAGACTTAAAAAATGGCATGACAAGCACATTCGAGTTCGAGAATTTGAAACAGGTCAACAAGTCTTGTTATTTAATTCCAGATTAAGGTTCTTTCCAGGTAAACTAAAATCACATTGGTTTGGTCCATTTACGATTCATCGCGTCTATCCATACGGAGTTGTTGAACTCCAAGGTAAGGGAGGTAATTTTCAAGTTAATGCTCAGCGTCTGAAATATTACTGGGGAGATAAGATTGAACGAAATCAAATTTCGTTCATCTTATCGGATGTTGAAATTTTCTTTTTTTTTAATAAATGATTTAGGGTATATTTTTGGGATTAGTATGTTTAAATAAATTCTGTCTAGGAGATTGGAACTTAAGCGGGACCGCTTGTGACCCCTCCAATCTTTCCTGGGAATTGATTTTAACATAATTTTTCGAGAAATTATTCCCTACATAGAAAATTAAATTTTTGGTTTTTCAAATAAAAAGGTCAATTTTGATCCAAGTTTTAAATTGCAAGTCAATTTCAAATTTTCATTAAGCCTGGGGACTTAATTGAATTATTTTAAAAATTTGGTTGTTCTTTTTGTAAATAATAAAAATTAGGTGCCTCTTTTTGTAAATATTTTCAGAAGGCATCTAGAATAAATGTTTTTAATTAAAAAAATTACAAATAATAATAATAAGATGATAATCTTTAATTATATCTATTATAATTGATATATTAATTTTTATCAACTTAGCATGGAATTAGGATTAGTTTAATTTTAATCTTCTTTTAATAAATTAATAGCATTAATAATTACTAATTTAATATGCATATATTTGATTATTAATTGTTGTTAACTTTGAGTAGAATTAGAATTAGAATTTCTTTTTTAATTGTTAAATTATACTAAGAATTCTACTCTAATTCCTACTACTCTCACTATAAATTCCACCCTTACTTCTCTCAATTTATTCATAACTCAAAACCCCAAAGCAACAAATCCCTTAAGTGTTGCAAGCTCTTAGCCACAACATCACCCAGCCGTCGGCCAGCACACGCCCAGCAGACTTCACGCACGCCTGCCCATCGTGCACTGCCTTGCGCGCCTAGCCTTGCTCAGCTCCTGCTACTCCACCCTAGCTGCTCAGGCCGTGTTCCGCACCTGCGCCTAGCGCCTGCACCAGGCCTGCTTGACGAGGCTTCGCATGCTGCTCGCACACCCAGCCCAGCTCCCACACGTACTGTTGCCTGCTCTCGTGCCCTTTCACCCGCACACCTAGCAGCGTTCCAACACCCAAGCGGCACACACCTTCACCCATCCTTAGCTAAATCCTCCAACCTACCTTAAATCGATCTCTTTTGCTTTCTAACTATTTTTATTAGGAGTTCTTAAAAAAAGGTGGTAAGACCAAATTTTCTCTTAAATTTTAATTTTATTCTAATATTTAATTTTTCAATTTATTGAATCATTAATAATTTTTATTAATTAAATTTTTGAGAAAATAAATTTTGTCATCTTTTGTTCAGGTTAATCATGCCTCGCAAGAGAACTCGTGCCCATGCCCAAATTGATGAAACACAAAACAAGTTCCATTGTGAAGAAGCCAAAGCAAGATACGATAGTATCTTCAAAAATCAACAGATGCATCCAGAGAAAGGCTTTACATTGAAAGAGAGTAACTACAAAGACTTTATGGCATGTATTCGTCAAGTTGCTAAAGCCCTCAATTGGGAATTGTTTTGTGAGAAGGTACCTAGTGTGGATGGGAAGTTAGTGCACAAATTCTATGCGAATTTAACCTTAAGTGAGTTGACAGAAGTTCCAGTTCACGGAATCAAGGTACCATTAACTTCAAATGCTATTAATGAGTTCTTTGAATTGCCTGATTTTGAAAACGACGACTATTCTTCCTTGATGAGCAATATAAAGCCTGAAAATTTGCAATAAATTATCAAGGAACTTACAGTTCCAAGTTCTAAGTGGACTGTGTCAAAGCAAGGAATCAACACTTGTCGAAGAGAATATTCGACACCACTCGCAAAGGTATGGTTCTATTTCATCTGTTTCAGCTTTATTCCTAGCTCACATGAGACTACAATTTCATTAGAGCGAATGGTCTTATTATACTCAATTTTAACTAGAAAGACCATTGATGTGGGAAAAATCATCCTAAAAGAGATGCAAAATTGTGCCGTTAGACGTTCTGGCCCAGCCTACTTTCTTTTTACAATAACAATTCTATGCTTGAAAGCTAAAATTCTTGCAATCATAAAGAGGACAGGTTATAGCCAGGGCACAATCACAGATTGGGACCTCTATCGAATAGCTGGAGAATCTGTTCTACAGCAATGAGTTCAAGAAAGTGAGGACCCCGAAGAAGAAGGAGAAGATCCCACAATGCAATCAGCTGAAGTCCCAGATAAGGCAAAACCAATGGAACCAGAAGCTGAACCTGATGCCCAAACTTCAATGTTCAGAGCTCAATCACCTCGCCTAGATCTTCAAGATGAGTTGTCAAAATTGATGGACATAATGCAGGATATGCAATGGCAACAAAAAGCTTACTAGAGATACTCAAAAATAAGGCATGACTCAATGAGAAGTGCTCTTAAGAAAATTTACAATGACCCATTTATTTTTGTGCCTGAATTTCCAGATTTTATATTTGAACCATGGAGTCCATTATCGAAGAAGGAGCGAAGTGATTCATGCAAAGGCAAGAATGATAGAGCAAAAGATGAGTCAAATTCGAAAGGATCTGTAAATAAATAAAAGAGGGGATCTTGACTTTATTTTATTTCTATTCTTAGGTCATTTTAGGATTAAGTTTAATGGAATTTTTATTTTCACATAATAAAGCAAGAGATGAAAATCATGAATAATGAACAAGTCACAAAGTATAAAGTGTGGCAATAGTTATATACATGTCTAGGATTGGATATAGAGAGAGCTTGGTACTTAAGCAGTCAATTTCACTCACCTCCTCTTTTCTAGAATCCTACCTGGTGTATAGTATCTATTCACTTTAAACAATGAGAACATTGTTCATCTTAAGTAGGGGGACCGAAAAATTGAATTATTTCCACTCAGAATAAATTTTTCTTTTGATTATGATTAGGATATATTTTGTTCAATAATTGGAAATTTTGTTAAGTATGTTAAACTTCTGTATAGATAAAGTTCTATTATTTCAATAAATTATTATGTTAGCTTAATAATGATATGAATGTATTTCTAATAAAGCATGCAAATCGTACTATAAATTTTTAGTTCCTTACGAAAGTTAGGCATGCATGAAAGTTTAAGTCTTTAGATTGACTTAGTGGTTTCTTGAGGCGAAATCCTAGGAAGCATGGAACATTGAAAATGATTTAGGCAACTTTTGTTTGGACCGTTTGAGCCTTTCAAGCCAACCATGATGAAATTTTTATCCTTTAAAACCCAACTTTGAGACTATATGGCCTAATTTTATTTGAACCCTTACAAATTTAGCCATCACTTCTCTCTTAACTATCTTAAAATTGTCCCAAACACTAGACTCAATACTATTCAAAGTATTCTTTAAAAATAAGTTTGGGGGAATTGAAAAGAAATATCAAATGCTTTAAAGTTGTAGTACATTCAGTAAAATGCTCGTGTAAAAAAAAATAGAGATAGCATGAGTTCTTAAAATAAGATGTACAAAAGAGCATATGAAAGCAAAGTAAGTTGGTTTATTGAGGGAAAATATTCCAAAGGTCCAATTGAAGCTGAGTCTAGGGTTTAAAAGCCTAAGTTTATCTATCTTTTACCTACCCCTAAGCCCAGCCACGTTACAACCATGTTAAAGACCTATTGATTCAAAGTTCCAATACTACCTACATTAGTGGAGAGAAATTGCTACGTTCAACATATGAAGGCATAAGTTGAGCTTAATGATTGCAACTTAATCTTGAATAAGGGAATAAAATTAAATTGGTAAGGTTTAACATGACTTTATTAGGAAGCATTTAGTCTAATTTTTGTTATCATAAGAATGATTGAGATTAATTTGAACTATTTGTATACTTAAGTAAGCATAACTATCAGATTTCTTGTTTTTGAGCATAAGTATATTAAATTCATAATTCTGGGAAGAGTGTTGTTCTGAAGGAATTTTTCAAAGGTGTTTATGAGAAATTCTTTTCAATTTGTGCATTACTCGGGACGAGCAATAAATTAAGTTTGGGCGTGGGGAAACACAAAAATTTACTCACTTTTTTATACCATTTTTAACTTAAATTCATGCGAATTTAGTTAAATTCTTGTCGAAAAATAATTAATTTTTATAAAATAATTAAAGTGCACTTAAAATATGAACATGTTAAATTTTATTTAATTTCATAATTATTTTTGATGAATTTTGGTTATTTTCGACAGATTTGCACAAAGGGTGAAAAATGGCTCGACAGACATCTAAGAAGCATGAAACCGAGAAGCAATTTGAAGTATCGAGGTGAATTAAATTTCAGCCTAAGATGGTCCAAAATTATTTTTATTTATTCATAATATAATTAATTTTAATTTATATCCAATTTAATTTGGGTTAATAAATTGTGATTAATTAATTATGAAGAAGTGGTCCGATTAAACCGAACCGGCCAAGAAAAGGACAGCCAAAAACCGTCCAAGTGCTGACCCAATTCAGCTCATTAGCTGATTATTTAATCTGAAAAGAGTCCCTTGAAGACTTGTTCAAATTGCAATTAAACCCCTCCACAATTGGTGGCTTTGTGGATTTGCCCCAAGCCTTTTTTAGCAAAATTGAAGCCATCAACTTTGCCACATAGGAGGCCAGCCAAGGGGTGGCTCTTTGGCTGATATTTTTAGCAAATTTCAGCTGCCACATTCAGCTATAAAACCCCCATTGGCTGATCATTCAACATATCTCTCATTCACACCTCAATTCATTCACATCTTTTCTCTCCTCTTTCACTTTTTCTCTTATTTTTTCCATTCAAAGTTCCTTACTCTTTTTCCAATTTCTCCCCTTGAGAAAGGGTTCTTCTTTAGCCATTTTGGAGTAGCAATTGAGTTTCATAGCAGCCTTGATCAGCATGGACAACAAAGAAGGAAGAACGGAGAAACCTAGTCAAGCCACAGAAAAACACCGGATTTGATTCTTGTTCCCTATCCCTTTAATTTTTGTTGTTTTTGTGATGAACATATCTATGAATATTTATGTTGTATTGGTTAATTTAATCAGCTTAGCTTGAATTTAATTCGTGTGGGGTTGATTGCATTTCGTCCTCTTAAATTATTAAAGTTGTGTTTATGCTGTTATAGGCCCCGATAAAATGCTTGATTAAGTAAAATCATGCCTAAGTTATTCTTGCATTATAATTGTGAGGGAACTAATGAATTAATTATTTAAACGGATTGAAATTGTAATTAATTGATACAATACTTAATCAGTGCATGTTTATTCTTCTAAGGTAGCTGAAGGTTAAATTAGCATTGTATCTAGCGATTCATTTGCCTTGCATAACTTGCAAGATTATTGTGATTAAACTGCTTTAAGGTAAGGATACCTTGTTACCTCACACAGTCTTTTATGTTCTCATTAGATTTAACTAATCATTTGAATTGACATAGGAATATGCAAGAGATTAGTTCAATTTAATGAGTATGTATGTGCAATAGCATGCTTGCTTATTAGAATCTGTTTATCGATTGAATTGACATGGGGATATGTTAAGAGATGAATGGATTTTTGTAGTTGAGTATGTTCATAAGTTAGTAATTTATCGAGTTGCCATGAATTTATTCGTAACAATATAAACATGAGTTTAATAATTCTAAGATAAGAAATGTAATTAATCTAACACAATTATATCATCTTGATTAAAATCGTATTTTGAAATCGTACATTTGAGATTTATTTATTTAGTCTGCTTAGTTTAAAATCTTAGTTTTTAATCACCCTCTTCAAACAAAATATTTTTACTTCACCAAAGTGTTTTAAATTGCATTCATAAATAATTCTTTTCACAATCCCTGTGGGTACGATAACTAGACATTTACTTGTCACTTTATTACTTGTTGTGATTGTATACACTTGCATATTTCCATCGTTCCACCCTTAAAGTAGCCGAATGTTAAAACTTGTTTTATAGCTTTCTCAAGCTTTCATTTCGGTGGAAAAGATGAGCATTTGCATGCATTAACAAATTTTGTTTTAGTTAATAAATCCTAATAGCCATTTTACTATTTTAACGTTTGTAATTAAACATAAAAACCACCTATAACATGGCCAAGATTGTCCACTTACATTATAAATGGACTAATTACATAATAAGGACTTCCATATTAATAAACCATAGCTATTTAATACTTTTAAACAATAGAACTCAACTTTTACGCGTTAAAAGATTTAGTCCTTTTTACCGAATTAAGCATTTAAACAATAAAATTTCTTAACGAAAATTTTACATAATTAATCTATCATGTTGTAGACCTTATTAAAATGATAAAATAAATATTTTGATTACATATTTGTGGTCCTGAAACCACTGTTCTGATTTGACCTAAAAATAGACTGTTACACAAGCCAAGCATATTCTTTATGGTGATTTAAGATTCTGAATTGGTTGTTATGTTGTCTTGATTAATGAGGCTCGTGTAGCAAAAAGGGGGGAGAAAAGCTTAGTGGAAGGAATTGACATCTACTGCCAGGTGAGTTCTTGAACTCAAGTCTAATGAATGCTCCTTAACGAAGTCGCATGCTAAATAGGTGCTATTCAGACTTATATAGATGACAAGTCAAACATAACTGAAAGATGAGTTACTGTGTTGCTTACTATAAGTATGAAAATAATGATTGTGTTATGTTGAGATAATGATGTGTTGTTCATGAATGTGTATAACTATGAATAGCTTGATTGTGATGCATGAATAAAATCTTTGGTGTAATGCACTGATGCTTATTTAAGCCATATGATTGGCAGGTAGTATGCATTTCATGTCAATAGAAATGTTGGCGTGTTATATATTGTATAATTCCTAGTATTTATTGGCAGAATGTATGTATGATATGCATTCTAGTGTCACGGGGCTAGAACTTTCGTCTCGCAATCCGTGCGGCCTTAGGCGATTTGCTCGTCCAAACTCGCCCAAGTCAGCCTTTACTCGTATGAGGATTCCTTAAGAACTCCTCCAAGGCACCAATCGAACAGCGGAAGCAAACTTATGCCAAAAGAAGCTTATAAAGAACAACAGAAAGGGACGCTCGCAAAGTGTTTGAGTAAATGCTCTCTATTCTCTTATTCATAAAGAATAATGAAACAATGAATGGAGCTCCGTACAAATGAAGGGGAGGCTCTCTATTTATACTTGAGCTCCCCCAAAAACGACGGACAAGATACAATTACATCGACGGACGAGATTAACCATATCCCTTAATTTATGGGATTTACAAGATATTGCCATATCAAATCCTATCTAATCTTAAAAGATATGATTCCCTCTATCTTTTAAGATTAGTTACCATAGTTGCCTAAGTTGCCATATCTTCGCTATCGGGCCAACCAGCTTCAATCGATGAGCTTCTCCAACAGTTCCTTGAATCGGGCCAGCTCACGTGGGCCAAATGATCCCCATCTAAGTAATAGACCTCCATCGGATGCATTTGGTTCGATGGTCACCGGCTTCGAACTCTGGCCCGTGACACTAGTATGTACCTATAAGGAGGTTCGGATGGTCATGCCTAGGGTTGAATATGTATTAAATTTATGTGGCTTTGAGGGAAGTTTGATTGGACTAAGCCAAGAAAAGAGATAATGATACGAAGACTCGGTGTGCACTCATTTATGAGAGCCCATCGGGGGACATATGAGAGCCCTTAGTGGGGAGAATAGAAGTTCATGACCATAGAATTACTGTATATGTGTGGAAAGTTCAAAGGGACTATCTAATTGGGAAGTTCGTCAGGACAGTCTTAAAGTGGAAGTTCGTCAGGACGATAGTAATTGGGAAGTCCGTCAAGACAGTCTTAATGTAAAAGTCTGCCTGGATAATCGTAATTGGAAATTCCATTAGGACTACCTTATAATGGAATTTTTTTTGGGCTAGGTACGAATGGGATTTCGCAATGAGGGGATCTGCTAGTATGAGCTTGCCAAGTAAAAGTTAAATCTCTCGTAGTCTATTGCCTGAGAAAGCTCTGTTGCGCCAAATGTATATGAAGGACATGACCGTCAGCCATGTCTATCTCAAGACTGATGCTTTGCAACTTGGGGATTTATCCCTAAATGGTTGTCTAATTCAAAGAAAAAGACTCCCAATAACATGATTTGTTTTCAAAATTGCAGCATGGTGTGGCGGACTACCAAATCTATTTATTCAATCTGAGTAAACAAACTTTCCTTATTAATCTATCATTTAGCGTTCTTAATAAATTCATATGCACGGGTTTGTATAAGAACCTTCGAGGATCGTAACTCAAATTAGAGTCCGTTGGACATACCGCTAACAAGAGTCCACAATTGGGATTATATCCCAGAATCAGTAATGCAATTATTGGAAAAAGACGGAGCAGTATTCATGTTGGGTTTCTTATAGTCGTATATGAAACCTCTGCTTATGAGTTGATTGAAATCAAATAGAGTTTAATTCCATCGAGAGAGGGGCTCTACATACAAAAAAAAAAAGACCACATCAGATGAGGTGGACACTGCGCCAAAGGATAAACAAACTATCATACTACAGACTGTCAATAATAAATTTTCAATCATAATTGTATTAGGAGAAAAGGTATGAGAACTCACTAAGTTCTTATGGAGTTACATTCATGTTATCATTTATTGCAGGTTAAATAAAACAATTGAGTGTTCGATGAGGGACCAATCCAGAATTCGTCGTGCGGAGGCAATTGCTGTCACTTAGCCATCATATGTATACAGTGGGGCAACCTTGAGGTGGAACCCCAAGTCTTAGTCAAACTCGCATCTAGCACATTTAGAATGTTAACTTTTACTTAAGCGAATAACTAGCATGTTGCATATTTTATATTAAACATTTGGTATTCTAAAGTCAAATTTTATAATAATTAAGTAAATACGCATTTATTGTGATGTTATTTCAAATAGTTGATATCCTATCCATATCATGTAAATATATATATGAATCTAATCCTATGCAACAACAAGTAGATAACTGGTTATGAATCTAATTGCATTAAACTACATTGGTGGCCTAGGAAATAAGTTTTCATTAACTTAGGAATATGTTGTAGATTTGGATATTACGGATAACACCTTATAAACTAGATCCATTGATTGAGTCATGTATGGGGTGTTACATAAATAAAGAAAAATGATCCTATAGATGACTCCCTAATTGGTGATGAAACTCAGAATATAGAAGAGGAAATAGTCGAACCTAAATTGAAAGAAAGTGCTGACTTAAGTGGTTGATAGTCACTAAACTAACAATAAATACGACAAAGGCAAGCGCACCTATTGAACAATAGTATAGCTATAGTGAGTAAAGATATCGTATCCATGAGGGCTAAAAATATTAGTAATTATTTTCTATTATTTAACCAAAAAATTGGAGTGATGTGTTTTAATCTAAAATTACTAAACTAATTTAACTACGAATGCAACAGAGAATGGATTAAGGAAATAATTGAATATTAACCAATGAGATAGACAATACCCAGGAAAGAATCCACCTAGATTTCACCTATTATTATGAATCTGAATTAAACGATTTATTCACTTGTGTCTTGATCCGTAGAAATCCCTAGATTATGTTAATATCTATTTTGAGAGTAAGAACAACTGACTCTAGGTTGATTAACTGAAATCTCTTTCTAATTAAAACCCCTATCGTCGCATTAACTCGATCTATGGATTCCCCTATTAGATTTTACTTTAATCTGGTAAATTTATGTCATCCTATTTCTAGGATTGTATGCAACTCCACTCAATTATGTTAAATTTACTCTTACACAGAGACTTTTCCTCCATTGAATTAAGCATATTAAACATGAATTAATATCCCAGAAATATTAAAATAAGAAATAAGCACACATAATTGAGAACAAGAATCAAGTATTTATCATGTAAATAAAAAATCAAATAATAGAATTCATCTTAGGTTTCATCATCCCTAGGTATCTAGGGAATTAGTTCATAATCCTGAATAGAAACATCTCAAAGTCAAAAAAACCACACGACATAAAGGAACTCATAAAAACTTCAAAAGAAATTAAAATAAGATCTTCGATTTTGATAGAGATCTGCTTCCAAGTTGATTCTGATGGTGTTCTTCGGGTGCTTTCTTCGATCTTCTCTGATGGCCCCCTTTATGTCTTCTTCTAATTAGTATTTATAGACTTTAGAATGTTCAAAAAGCCTAAAAATTGTGTTTTTTTGTGTATTTGGGAAGTAGGGTGCGAAATTGACATGGGCTGGCACATGGACGTGTGTACAGACCGTGTGGCACACATGGGCGTGTGTCCAGCCTGTGTGGAAATGCCCAGGTTGTTTGGCTCTTGAAAACAGCTCTATTTTTCTAATTTTGACTCTTTTTTGCTCCTTTCGCTCCCAAATGCTCTCCTAACTATAGAAACATGAATTTAAAGGATTAAAAGCATCAAATTCACTAATTTGCATAATTAATAATCTAAAAATGCATTAAGAATGGGATTAATATATGTTACTTTTATAGCTTATCAGTGGTAAAAGTGTACCATTTCCATCAAGGCTCAAGAACAAGAAAAAAAGGGACAATACTGAATTTGTAAGCTTCTTAAACTTATATAAATCCCTAAATGTAAATTTATCTCTATTGGATCTTATTGATAAAATTCCTAAATACATGAAATTTTTAAAGGAAATAATGGCTAGACATAGGAAACTTAAAAAAGGGGAACAAATTAATATAAACGCCTAATGTAGTGCTCTAATAACTAAGAAGATACCCCCTAAGTTTAAAGATCTGGGGAGTTTCACAATTCCTACAGAGATAGGGAAACTAAACTTTGGGAAGGCCTATGCAATTTAAGGGCCAGCATAAATTTAATGCCATTATCTGTCTATCGAAAATTAGCTTAGGGGAGTTAAAAACCTTATCGATCACACTATAGCTGGCTGATAGGTCTTTGGTACACCCTAACGGTGTATTAGAGGCTGTGTTGGTCAAATAAAATTTATATTCTCATGGATTTTGTAGCCCTTGACTTCGAAGAAGACCTTGAGATTCCCATTCTATTGGGAAGATCGTTCTTAGTCGCGTCGAAGTTTACCATCAATGTAGAAAAGAATGAGTTAATTATGAAAATCGATAGAGAAGTGGAAGTGTTCAAGTCTGGTACTTCCTCAACAAATGAGGAACATGCAGGGTACTTAGTGGAGAATTGTGATATTTTATTTTATTGTACCACTAACAACCTTGATCGAAGGTACTATCAATGCTTAACGTATGCAGGAAAGTGAATTGGTGCTCGAGCAAGGGACAAATGGAAAGACTCGGTTGGAAGGGACACTATTAGACTAATCAAGACAATTGAGATCGAGATCAAAAGTCAATGAGGAAACCAAAGAGCCTGTCAGATGACTCCAGTAGCAAAACTTAATGTTTAATTATTAAACTTCAATTTCTGTATAATTTGTATAATTTTTAATGTTTGAACTTATAATAATTTTTATATAGGTGTAGGAGATAGTAAAATAAGAGTTAAGCCATGATAAGTATTTAGGCCACTCAGAATGATGTGGGAACTTTAAAATTGAGATGACTATGTTGTAACACCCCCTAAAAATAAGATTTTACAAAAATAGAGTTGATGTCGCGACATGGAGCCATTAATGTTGCAACATTGGAAACAAAGTTGAATATTTGAACTTTCAGAGGAGATGTCACGACATTGCACCTTGGTGTTGCGACACTGGCCTTTGAAGTAGAATGTCGCGACATTAGAGATGGGTGTCACGACAACAAGTCGGGTTCTGCAGCAAAATAACTAACTTGATGATGTGAACCAATGCTAAAACATTAAAAACCCTCCAATTTTACCCTTTAAAACCTAAATATAAAACATAATTAAACCCAATTAACCCCCCCAAAAAAAAATTTTGCCACACTTAAACTCTCTCAAACTCTTAAAACCTTCTCCCTCATTAGATTTTTACAACACTTTTTTTTTCTCTTCTCTTCTGTTTTGCTTGTTTTTGTAGGTTCTTAAGGAAGCCCACATTATAAAAAAGTTCTTCCATCTCAAGGGTGTTAGCAACAAGTTTAAAGGTTCTAAACTCATTTTTGTTCAAAACATTTTTAGGTTGTTCATAGATTTTGAGAATAGTTGTTTGGTTGTATTCTTGATAAATTATAGTTTTACTGTAACACCCCAATACCCGATTTGATCACCAGGTTTGAGTTCCAAGGTGCCACATTTGGTGCTGGAGCAACTACCATGACACCTTATACCTGACCTAGTTGGTGGATCCGAATATAAAATGCCACATTTCGTTGCTGACCCAACCTACTTTTTTATCTCACTTTATCGAAATAGAAGCGTAGTGGTAAAATTATTTTATTAAAAATTTCGGCAACATTTCTGCTTATTTTACATAAAAACCCTGTAAAAAATTCAGATTTCACAATATATCCATATTCAAATCATCTCTCAAATCAATTCCCAGCACTTCAAACTAAGCATATCACACTTAATTAACTAATAACATTATAATTATTGCAACCAAATGTTAAATCTTTCATGCCACATATACTTTACTATAGCCAAATGACTCTACTAAAAAAAAACTAAATACATGCCAACTTGAAACAAAAAAATATATACGAACTTTGTTAAGTCCAATATTTCTCAATTGGTTGCTGACAACTTTGAGTACAAAATCTCAAAATACACCTAACCTGCATATGAAAACAAGACCATTTGGTGAGTAATAACTTCAATGCTATTATTATAACTTACTAAATATAGCGTGAAATTTAGATGATTGGACTTAGTTGATTTGTTTCCTCCTTAGGCCAATTCAAGTATGTTTCATGTCAAAGTTTATCCAATACATTAATATACACATGTATCCCAAAAAATACAAAATATGATATTTCACCTAACCAATTTATTTAAATGAACTTACTAACACTTTATGCTAACGATGTATGCAACCTTATTTGATTTTGTCTCATTTCGTCATATCGCATTGCATTACCAATTTGAATTAAACCATTCTTCCTAATCAACATTTATATTCGTTAATACATAATTCAGACCTGAACTAATTCACAAATCATACTAATACCGTAATTCGACATCCAGTGCCTCATCGGTACGTCTTGAACCAAACAAATTGCACCGTGCACTCATTGGTTCATCTGAAGCAATAATCATCCCCAGCATTTATCAGAACATCCAATGGTTAATGTGCCCAACACTCATTGACCTATAGTCAAAGTAATTCTGTATTGGAACATCTGACGCGCTCATAGGCTCAATCAAAGTAATACTTGTGAAAATCCACGGTTGGGAACGTCCGAAGAAAAATGCGTCTAGTGCTTATTGACTTATATTTGAAGTGGTTTGTTTTCATTCTATTATATAACATACTATTTATTCACAAATTTTCCCAATAACCACTACGATAATCTATACTATGATTTCATTCTAAATCCAATTACCCATCTGTTGATCTCAACAATATCAATCCTTCAATCAATTATCTTTTCATACCAAACGTACCATGATTCTTCTTAGTTCCAAGCCAATTTTTGCAGTTTCACCAATTCAAACTATTTCCAATTTTTATTCAATTTAATCATTTTCCAGTATATCCAATCTCAGTATAGTAATTCGAGTCAAATAATCATATGTAGCTTTCTTTGATAATTTAACGTGCCAAACAATGAAAATATGTAAAAATATTTAATTAGATGAGTTATAGAAATAAAAATTAGAAATTTCAAGCTATTCAACAGTGGCTTTAGTTTTTCCCTTCGTTCTTGTGGAATCCGGGTCGATGATAGCTACGAATTAACATAAACATAAAATACCATCAGTATTCAACCCAATTCAAGATTAATTTTCATTTCATATAATTTTTATTTTATTTTATTCAATTCAGTCCTTAAAACTGAAACAAACATAACTTTCAATTCTAAGCTTCGATTTACAATCCAACTTCACTTTCATCCATTATAAACCCTCTATTATCTATTTCTATCAAAATCTCATAACAGCTCTACATGATATTCACTTTAATTTCTCAGGTGTAAAATCTAACAACAAACTTCACAATCTAGCCTTTTTTTCATGTCTACACTCAAAATCTATCAATCTAACATAAAAAACATAGAGAAATCATAAATGAAAACTTTATAAAACCTTAACAGTTTTACAAATTAATACACTGTTAGGCTAGATTAAGCTTCCATGGTCTCAAAAACATAAAATTTGCAAGGAAATGATTGAATTGCACTAACCAATTTTTCTACCAAAGTTTGAAATCCCTAAAGCAAAATTTTCTCTAATTCCTTTCTTTCTTTCGAGCATGGAAGGTTGGACAATACCATATTCTCTCACCTTCCACTAAACATATTTATTACTCATTTTGTTTTGTATTATTTTTAAAAAAATAATAATAATCATTCATAGTCCACTTACCATCCACTAAGCTTTATTTCAACATAATCTAATTGATATTTTAAGCCTTTCGATTAATTACAACTTAAGTCCCTTTAGTTATTCTCTAATTAAAATCTAAAGTAATTGGACTTTACAATTTAGTCCTTGGATTAGATTAAATGTTCCAATTAACTAAATTACTTATCCTTAATTCTATTCATTTATAAAATAACTCCATAAATATTTTTATTAATTATTTACGGACTCATTTCACTAAAATGAGACCCCGAAACCATAATTTTCGACAATGTATAAAAAAAATGGATGTGCCACCTTTCTTAACAAGCAAAAAGGGAAAAAGCAAGACGACAAGAGAACCGGAAAGCCAAGGGTAGGGTGAGATGCCTGACTCAGAGCTCATGGCGAGACGGTTGCATGAGGTGCAACCAAGTTATGAAGATTATGCTAGGAGACATGGTGTGAGGATGCCACAGTTTCCACCATGTAAGTATGCACCCATGCAATTCTGAGGGCAATCAGAAGAAGAAGAAGAAGAAGAAGAAGAGAGAAGGTTATAGATGAAGACTTCCGACCTATGTACAACTTCGAGGAGGTGTTCTAACTCGAACGACCTTTGACTGAGGGTGTCAAACTTCGTAGCCCAACCCGGGATGGCCCAACCCATTCATCGAGTGGGAATACTTCAGAGTAGGCTGTCGGAAGAAAAGACAAAGGGATAAGGATGATTGAGTCATTAGAATCTGATTTCAATGAAGATTATAAAAAAATTTATTGTTGTTTTGGGGATTGTAAATAATTAACTTGGATGATATTTATTTTATTTTTCTACTTTGTAATAGGATTTCTTTAGTTTATTTTTGTTAACTAACTTCAAAAAGAAATTGTTTCCAATAGGCACCTCATATGAAAATGCATGACTATTTCAAGTGGAACATGCAAGAGTAGAACATTCCAACTACTCCTCCCTGCACCATCACGATAAAAAAGGGAAGTTCTCACTCTTATCTTTAGTTAGGGCATATGAGGGAAAATGTGTAATCTAAAGTGTAGAAGGTTACATAAGAATTTTTATGCTTGTTTTTTTTGTTGTTTTTGCATTTTTTTTCTTGTTATTTTCATTAAAAAATTTTGTTCTGTTTGCATGGTTCTTGAGCTTACAATAATGCAAGCGATTTTTTAGAAGCATGTTAATAGGAATTGGTAAATTTGGCATGGTAGTAAAATATTCTAGGCTTTTAAAATTAGACTAGTTAGTCCACTTTATTACAATATAGAATAGGTGAAAGTAGTTAGGTATACCAAATGATAAATAATTGTATAGAAAGGCATGTATGTTTCTCTTGAATTGTAGGTAGTTATAATTTTGTCACTCACATGATTGAATCCATGAATGTTGAGATGCCCAGAGATGACTTAAGGCATTGTTTGGTTAAAGCTAGAGCCTAAAAACCTAACCTTATGTATGAGCACTTTAGTATCAATATTTGAGCCTTAATACACTTTTTGATGAACCTCAATATGAAACCATGAAGTAAAAAGTAAAATATACTTGTCTTTTTCTTGGTCTTATATTTATCTTATGCACAAACTTAGACTTCGGGCCATAGATGTTGAGGGTTAGGTGGATACATACTGAAGGTTTCAAAAGAATTAGAGTGAAAAAGTATGAAATAGTATGATATAGTAAGTATAGGATTTGTCAGCCTCCGGGCGTACTAATGTTGAGAGTGTGAATATTGCTACAAGATATATGGAAATAAGGTGGTGTCTGCAAGTATACGGGTTAGATTGTAGTATAATTTTTACAATGAAATAGGTGAGTACTCCGAGGATCGTACCCAAGGGAGGCGAGTACTAAATTAATTCTAACCTAAACGCAAATAGATCTAATTAGTATTTTAAACAAATTATATTACGATAAAATATAAAAGAAAGATTTTTGGGTTTTTATAAATAAGGAAATAAAAATAATAAAAACCTAAATAAAAAGTACTTCGAAAAACTAATTTATAAACTTAATCAATTCTAAGCATGGGTGATTAGCTTGCTTCGATGGTCATAGCTAATTCCTATTTCAAGTTTTTATTTAATCAACTAGTCATTACCCTAACAGGATCTCTCGATCTTTCACTAAATTAATGAGTTGGCAAGAACTACTTATCTCTCGACCTCATAGTCCAGATCGATTCGAGGCTAGGGCGTTTACGGACAGGCTATACCAATTTTTGGTTAATTCCTACCTAAATGACTTTCTAGGGTCGTCAAGCCTAGGGTTTAAGTTCTTCCTCTCCTAAATAACTGATCCATTGAGAAAACCCTACATAGAAATTCATTAATCACACCTCTACTCACTAATCTCCCATAAGAGGATTAGTTTCTCATGGATCTCATAAACACAATAAACTTGAATATAAGGATAAAAATAAATAACAAATCAGTATTAGAGTTTGAGAATTCTATTTGTATTTGATAGATGAAATGCAAAAAATCCACTAATGTTTGATCGCGTTTACAAACCATGTTCTCTGAAAAATACAAATAAAAATAAACCTAAAGCATAAAGGAAAGAAAAATTGAAAACTAAAGTTACAAAGAAAACTTAAAGTATCAAAAGATATCTTTAAACAAGTGCTAAATAAGCGCATTTATAGATTTAAGGTAGTCGTCATCCTCAACTCTAGCCTAGCTAACGTTCTCATGTTTAATTTCCATTGTGCAGATAAAAACACCCCTAATTCGTAATTATTCTTGTACAGAGCCAGTGTAGTGACACCCTAGTGTCTGTGTCGCAACATCGAAGATAATATGCTCAGGTTAAGGGTAACATCAAGGGTGTGTCATGACATCCCTTGTATGTGTCGCGACATCCAAGGCAGTATAGCAATTCTGGGATTCTACTCTCTATGTTGTGACATCGAACTCCCCGTGTTGCTACACAATGACCAGTTTTGAGTTCTTATGCCTTTAAATGGTCTCTTGACACTTACTAAATACATTAGCTCACCTTTAGGCCTTATTCAACCCTTAAGGTCAATAAAAGACTCAAAATGCACTATTTATTGAATTTAAACTAAAGTAAGAAAACATAACTAAAACATACTAAAATTGCTAATATTCAAGCTCCTCAAGTACGAAAACTAGTTTAATTTGCTACTCCGAATTACGGTAGATTAGGATTCTTGCAAAAAGTGTACGAAAACATACTAAAATTGCTAATATTCAAGCTACTCCAAATTAATGTGGGAACAAAAGCATTGTGAAGGTTAAGAGCAAAGCAAGAGAAATAAAAGTATAGAATGGGATAAAAGCAATGTGAGTGAAAAAAAAAAAGCGAAATAAAAGGATTAAATAAAAATCATGAATACTTAGACTTCATATTTGGAGAGAAAAGGAAGGTGAGAGAAGGGGATATATGAAGGTGAGCTAAAAATTACACTAAGGGTGCATAGGGAACAATATCATGTGCCAAACTACGTTCATGCTTGAACCGTTTTGATGCTCCCAATTCTTGAAATCCAAACGAACCTTTAGCCTCGGAACGTTACAAGTTGAAAAGCCCTATGTTACTTAGGTAACTCAGTTTACAGATAAAAGTCATGATGAGTATGCGAAGCTTAGTTACTTACATTCTTCTAACAGAAATGCTATAACTGTGTAATTTATTTTGATGGAATCATATGCTTAATTATCTTGTTACTTGTTAACCTTGTAAATTAGTGAACTCTCTCATGCTTGAATTTAAGAACTATGAGTATTTTGCATATCATTTTAGAGTTACAAGTTTTAACAAGTATTCTTAGCTTCTATTTTTGAATTAACCATTAGTTTTAAACATGCTCAAGGGATGTCTCTTTTGTTTGCATGTGAATGTTTTGTTTGCTTGAAGACAAGCAAAAAGTTAAGTGTGGGGAATTTGATCTGCCACAATTCATTGTGGCAAATTAAGTTCTTTTTACCACTTAATGAGGTTATATTCAAGTGGTTTTATATCTTTTATTTTTTTTTAAACTTAGTTTTGAATTTAAGTTTAATGTGTTTTTAGTGTTGTTTTTATGACCTGTTAGGCAGATCCGAGCCTAAGGAGAAACTAACATGTTGATTAAGCATACAGGACAATATTTTTTGCCTGCCCTGGATGTTGCAACATTCAAAGAGAATGTCGCAACAATAAAGCAAACGTTAACACTTAGTTGAATTTCAAACACAACTCCAAGAGGCGAGCTACTGAGACGATGTTACGACATCCATAAGCCAAAGTTGTGATATTCAACTTTTAGTCCAAAAGGGAGCATATTTCCATCAAAGTCATGACACCAAGAAACCAATGTCGCGACATCAGACCCATTCCTGAAGACCAAGTGTAACACCCCAAACCCGGCCTAGACGTTACGGCTGAATCTGGTGTGTCACATTTGTATGTTTTGCGAAACCTTGTACTTGATGGTGAAAACCATTTTTAAGTTAAACCCATTTGATTTTAATTGAAACTATTACTATTTTGAAAATTCGAAGTTCCTATTCCGGCAGTTTAGAATATGAAATCAAAAGCCCATTAAAAGTTAAAAACCCCCAAATGGCCTTATTACATAATTAAAACCCAAATATGAAAGCTTAAATAAATAGAATCATTAACAATCAATCTGTGAACGTGTGGCCACCACTGAGTCCCTCACAGCTCCAAATCGTCTAAGGCTGGGGATTACCTGCACAACTAAAAGAAGGGTGAGTTTACAAAAACTCAGTGTGTAATCCCCTATCAGTCAATAGTAACAGTGCATACAATAACGGTTTAGGCCTGAGCACTATACAATAACAGTACAGTCTGGGACTAAGGCCTATGCAATAACAATGTGGGCCTATGCCCAAAACAGTATAATCACAATACAGGTATGCAACCCAACCCAATCCATCCTGCTTACCACCCGTACCAACCAACTCACCATGTGGGGATTAAATCGACCCACCTAGCCAACTCACCAATATCGCAGTGTAACTGCTAATAGTAACATAACAAAGCTGCTAATAGCGGTAAATGTGGCATAGCCACTAATATCGGAAAACGTGGCAAAGCCACTAGAACAGTACTTCCTCCAAATCAAAATCCCAACCCCAATGCAGAATGTCATGTCATAATATTTCGTGTATGCAATGTTTCATACTTAGATACGGTCACGCATATATCATACACTCATCAATCAACCTATCTCTAAGGTATAATAGTCATTTCCACCCAGTAGGGGTAGAATAGTAATTTTTACCCCTCAGGGGTATTTTGGTCATTTTACCCTCTAGGGTCTCGGTATAGATAATCGACCTCTTGGAAGGTCCATAGCCGCCTCGAGTGACTTAAGTAACCTAAACAGACATAATGATGTAAATGGGCCTAAGGCCCATTATTTGGCCCAAGTGGGTCCACACGCTCGTGTAGCCCATTTAGCCCAAATTTAGTTACAGTTATGTGACCTACATAGTCCAGTCCAAAATTTATCACTTATCTTGGATTTAATCTTTGTGGGTCTCACGTGCCCATTGAGCCCTCACGGCCCATTTCGGCCCAACAAAGCCCTTAACGGCCTATGCCATGCACACGACATGAAAAGCCCAACTACTTCCCACCTAACAATTAGATTTACACAAGTGGGCCCATGGGCCTATCGAGGCCCATTGAGACCAGTACACGAGAACGCTCGTGGTGGCCTCTACAGTCTATCGCCCATGGTTTGTGGGCTAGGTTTACCCCACGAGCGATCGCACGCTCGTGAGGCCTCGAATGTCGAAGTTTTAGCGTTTCGATTTTTACCGATTTCCAACAAAGAAGGGCATGAATACACACATGTTTATGAGAACGTGTCGAAGTCCATTATTACCAACCTTGGCACATTCTCACCAATTCTCATGTTAGCTTCCCGAGGTGGGATTGCATTAAACCATTAGAAAAATTCCTCATTCTTATGACCACTTTAACCACAGAGTTCTAGTCCAACTCCACCTCCTACACAGCTCAAATAGAAAAATAAATACTCCACTGTGCATCCCAAGACTTGGACCTCAGACCTCACAGTTACACAACATGCCACTTTGCCACTCTACCACAGGCTCTTTCTATGTCATATTTTATCCTCAATTAATTATAAGGCCTATAGGCCAAAGTCCAGGTTCTTTTAAAAGAAAAACCAAAATAAATTGCAAGAGCTAAGACTTGAACCCAGGTTCCCTTGCAACCTTAATGATGCCACAACCACTAAACCACATGCTTCTTTGTGTCATTTACTTAACACAATAATTTAGAAGGCCATCATCCAAGCATCCAGGGTTTTATTCACTTAAAACCAAAATTTTTGCTAAAGCCCAGGTTTGAACCCAGGACTTTTTCAACTCCTCTCAGGACCTTTAACCACTTGAGCAGACATTTAATTATGTCATTTCCTTGTACAATTAAATACTTATACACAACCCCTTATGGACCCATACTCAAGGCCCAATACTTTTACGTCCAAATTCGGGGTCCCTTTAAGAAATTTCAGCCTCGAAATTTACCTGTTCAGAATAAGTGAGGGTATTGCTGCCGCATCGCCTCCTCAGGCTCCCACGTGGCTTCCTCTGAATCGTGATTATGCCAAAGCACTTTGACCAGTGGAACAGATTTCTTTCTTAATACCTTAACATCACGATCCAATATATGCACCGGTTCCTCCTCGATAGTCAAATCAGGTCCAACCTCGATTTCCTCAACTGATACAATGTACGGGGGATTAGAATGGTACCGCCTCAGCATTGAAACATGAAACACGTCATGAATCCTATCCAACTCTTGAGCCAACTCAAGTTGATAAGCGACCGGTCCCACCTGCCTAAGTATTTGGTAAGGTCCAATAAACCTAGGGCTCAGCTTGCCTTTCGGCCTAAACCTCAAAATTTTCTTCTATGGTGAGACCTTGAGAAAGACATAATCCCCCACGGAGTACTCGATCTCTTTACACTTTAAGTCTGCATAAGACTTCTGCCTATCAGCTGATTCCTTTAATCAGTCTCGAATCAGTTTCACCTTATCTTCGTAGACGTAAATTAATTCTCGCCCCGAACTGCGCGCTCACCACATTTCGGTCCAACGGTAGGAGTACGACACCTACGACCATACAACGCCTCAAACGGTGCCATTCAAATATTGGACTGGTAGCTATTGTTATAAGCAAACTCTGCAAACAGTAAATAATTCTCCCAGTTGCCTCTGAAATTAATTACACAACCTCTTAACATGTCTTCTAGTATATGAATCACACTCTCTGACTGCTCATCTATCTAAAGGTGGAACGCAGTACTAAAATCTAACCTTGTACCCAAAGCCTCGTGTAACTTTTTCCAGAATCGAGATGTGAATCTAGGATCTCTGTCAGATATGATAGAAACCGGTACACCATACAGTCTCACAATTTCGGCCACATACAACTTGGTCAACTTCTGAACGACTAATTCGTGCGGACTGGTATAAAATGGGCAGATTTAGTCAACCGATCCACAATACCCATATCGAATCCTTCTTAGTCAGCGTCAAGGGTAGCCCACTCAGTGCGTCAGCTACCACATTAGCTTTACCAGGGTGATACTCAATTAAACTATCGTAGTCCTTAAGCAACTCTATCCACCTTCGTCGCCTAAGATTCAACTCCTTTTAAGTAAGAAGATATTTGAGGCTTTTATGATCTGTGTAAATAATCGTCTTTTCACCGTATAAGTAATGTTTCCAAATCTTCAGTGCAAAAACCACCGCAGCTAATTCCAAGTCATGAGTGGGGTAATTTGTCTCGTGAGGCTTGAGTTGATGAGACGCATAAACAACCACCTTACCCTCTTACATCAACACACAACCCAATCCAATGTGCGACGCATCAGTGTAAATAGTAAATTCCTTCCCAAACTCTAGCTGTATCAAAACAGGGGCCTTAGTCAAAACATCCTTCAGTTTCTCAAAACTCTCTTGCTGCTTATCAGTCCAATTAAACGGTACCCTCTACGTGAGAACTTAGTCGAGGTGCAAAGCAATCAATGAAAATCCTTCAACAAAACATCACAGTAAACCCAAATGCACTGGACCAGTAAAGCTTTGAATCTCGTGATATCGCTTGTCTTTGGTGGTTTCCAATCCACTACAGCTTCAATTTTCCGAGGATCCACCCTAATTCCCTCTGCCGACATTACATTTTCCAGAATTGTCACTTCTCGTAGCCAGAATTCACACTTGCTGAACTTTGCATAAAGCTGTTTTTCCCTCAGAACTTGCAAAATAATACGAAGATGTGCATCATGCTCCCCCTCGGTTCTTGAATACACCAAGATGTCGTCTATAAACACAACTACGAACCGATCTAAATAAGACTAGAATACTAAATTCATTAGATCCATGAAAGCTGCTGGTGTATTTGTTAACCCAAACGGCATCACCAGAAACTCATAATGACCATAACGAGTTCTAAACGCAGTCTTATACATGTCAGCCTCCTTAACCTTTAGCTAATGATACCCAAATCGAAGATCTATCTTAGAGAAAACCGTAGCTCATCGCAGCTGGTTAAACAAATCATCTATCCTCAGTAAAGGGTACTTACTCTTGATAGTCAGCTTGTTCAATTGATGATAATCAATGTACATGCGCATGGATCATCCTTCTTCTTCACAAACAACACCGGTGCTCCTCACGGAGACACACTCAGTCGAATAAATCCTCGATCCAATAGCTCTTGGATTTGAGCCTTTAGTTCCACCAGCTCTTTCAGTGCCATCCTATAAGGGGCAATGGACACCGGAGCTGTTCCAGGTAGGAGTTCAATATCGAATTCAACCTCACAATCTAGAGGCAACACCGGAAGCTCTTCAGGAAATATATCCAAAAACTCTTTGATAGTTCTAACATCTCCCACAGAAGGACCTTTAGAATCAGGAACACTAATATATGCTAGGAACACCTCGCAACCTTTGCGAACCAGCTTCTTGGCCCTTAACGCAGAAATCACATAAGACAGATAATCTCTTCGCTCTCCTATCACAGTCACCTCCTCATCCTTCGTAGACTTCAACACCATACGCTTAGCAGCACAATCCACTTTCGCATGTTTCACTAACCAATCCATGCCCAATATAATATCAAATTTCCCAAACAACAGTTCCATCAAATCTATCGAAAAGACCACCCATTGGACTTCTAAGGGCACATCTCTGAACAACTTACTCACTCCAACTGATTGTCCTAGTGGACTCAACACAGTCATTTCACTAACTGTATTTTCAGACTAAATACCTAATGTCTCGGACACAATGCACACAACATACGAGTGTGTAGACCCAATATCAATTAAAGTAGTGTATGGTAAATTAAAAATCAAGAACGTACCAGTTATGACGTTAGGGGTATCCCCATCCTTTCAGCGACGAGCAGCATAGACCAAGGCTTGCTGTGTCTCCTCATTATTTTCAGCACCTCCGCCTGGTGCTCCATAACCTCGACCAAACCCGTTTCTACCTCTGGCCTGACCTCGACCTCTCGGTGGCTACTGACCACCTCTCACAAGCTGAACATGACCCTGTCCTGTAGCTTGCATCTGAGTCTGATGATCCATAGACCCACATCTAAAGCATGCCCTAGTTCGTTTCCAACACTCACCCTGGTGAGCTCTCCTACAATCGGTGTAAGGCTGCGGTCTTGCAACAATACCAGGAACCGCTCGAACAGGCCCATCAAACCTGGCCCTCTTTATAGGCCTTCTAGAAGAACTAGAGGGTTAAAAATCCCTATTGTTTCTGCCCATATCTTTCTAGCGGTTTTGGCGCTCAGAGCGCTCCATATCTTTAGCAATTTTTGTTTTTTCCACAATGGCAGCAAAGTCTCGCTCCCTCTGCAGGGCTATCAGCACACGTAACTTGTCCTGGAAGCCATCCTCAAATAGCACACAGCGTTCATATTCAGTTGTGACTATCCCTCGTGCATACCGACTCAACCGCAGAAACTCTACCTCGTACTCTACCACGGTTTTATTCCCCTAAGTCAAATTCAGAAATTTCTTCCTTCGGGCGTCTAGATAACTTACGCCCACATACTTCCTTGAAAAGGCTGCTTTGATGAAATCCCATGTCAAACAGTCAACTTGCGTACATTCTCTCATAGTGAGCCATCACTGGTAGGCCTCATCATGTAGTAAAGACACTGCTCCTTTTAATTTTTGCTCTAAAGTACAGTCAAGATCATCCATTACTTGCTCAGTATGTCCTAACCAATATTCTGCCACATTCAGGGCTACACCCGAAACACCCCTGAAGATTTCTACCCCATTAGATTGGAGTCGCTTCGAAATTGAGCCCCAGCCTACAGATCCAGTACTTGCTCCAGTAACCCTTTCAAGAAATCGTAGCATTGCTTGAGATAAAGCATCATCCCTAGCTGCTCGGTCGTGAGACCTTGTCTCAGCTATTGGCGAGGCTGGTGCCTCCCTAGCCGGCATGTGGCTCGATGCTGAAGAACCAGCTCTAGCACTTTCTTGACCTCTTCCACGGCCTCGTGTACCCCTTCTGCGAGTACCTCTTGTGCTTATATCGATAGCGAATTGTCTATTTTAAAGTCTTATGAATCAATTTATAATTTCAATAATTATTAACAATGTGTTATGAACAATAGCAATTAGAGTTTGTTTTCGCAGAACATAATCTTCTACAGTTGTCAGTCTTCTATAATCTCAATCTACTCTAACTATAGAGTTTCAGTGTAATTCTACTATCTATGGTAGTCTTCAATAATACATTTCAGTTCATAACAATAATCAGTGTCAGAAAACTTACTGACTTGGTGCCGAAGACTCAGTGTGTCACATTTCCAACCATAACATTTAACATTCAAATACACAAAAACCTATTCAACAGCTGAGTTTTGTAACTTGGCTCTGATTCCACTAAATGTAACACCCCAAACCCGGCCTAGACGTTACGGCCGAATCTGGTGTGTCACATCTGTGTGTTTTACGAAACTTGTACTTGATGATGAAAACTGTTTTTAAGTTAAACCCATTTAATTTTATTTGAAACTGTTATTATTTTTAAAATTTGAAGTTCCTACTCTGGCAGTTTAGAATATGAAATTAAAAGCCCATTAAAAGTTAAAAACCCCCCAAATGGCTTTATTACATAATTAAAACCCAAATATGAAGGCTTAAATAAATTGAATCATTAACAACCAATCTGCGGACGTGTGGCCACCACTGAGTCCCTCGCGGCTCCAAATCGTCTAAGGTCGGGATTACCGCACGATTAAAGAAGGGTGAGTTTACGAAAACTCAGTGTGTAATCCCCTATCAGTTAACAGTAATAGTGCATACAATAACGATTTGGGCCTGAGCCCTATTCAATAACAGTATAGTCTGGGCCTAAGGCCTATGCAGTAACAGTGTGGGCCTATGCCCAAAACAGTATAATCACAATACAAGAATGCAACCTAACCCAATCCATCCTGCTTACCACCCGTACCAACCAACTCACCATGTGGGGATTAAATCGACCCACCAAGCCAGCTCACCAATATCGCAGTGTAACTGCTAATAGTAACGTAACAAAGCTGCTAATAGCGGTAAATGTGGCGTAGCCACTACTATCAGAATACGTGGCAAAGCCACCAGAACAGTACTTCCTCCAAATCAGAATCTCAACCCCAATACAGAATGTCATGTTAATATTTTGTGTATGCAAGGTTTCATACTCAGATACGGTCACACATATATCATACACTCATCAATCAACCTATCCCTAAGGTATAATAGTCATTTCCACCGATTAGGGGTAGAATAGTAATTTTTACCCCTCAGGGGTATTTTGGTCATTTTACCCTCTAGGGTCTCGGAACAGATAATTGACCTCTTGAAAGGTCTATAGTTGCCTCGAGTGACTTAAGTAACCTAAATAGACCTAACGGTGTTAATGGACCTAAGCCCATTATTCAGCCTAAGTGGCCCCATATGCTCTTGTGGCCCATTTAGCCCAAATTTAGCTACAGCTATGTGACCTACATAGTCCAGTCCAAAATTTATCACTTACCATGGATTTAATCTATGTGGGGCCCACGAGCCCATTGAGCCCTTACGGCCCAACAAAGCACTTAATGGTCTATGCCATACACACGACATGAAAAGCCCAACTACTTCTCACATAACAGTTAGATTTACACAAGCGAGCCCACAGGCCCATTACACGAGAATGCTCGTGGCAACCTCTACAGTCTATCGCCCATAGTTTGTGGGCTGTATTTACCCCACGAGCGATCGCACGCTCGTGAGGCCTCAAATGCCGAAGTTTCAGCTTTTCGGCTTTTGCCGATTTCCAACAAAGAAGGGCATGAATACACACTTGTTTATGAGAATGCGCTGAAGTCCACTATTACTAACCTTGGCACATCCTGCATTGAGTCTTAATCACTTTCCCCCTCACCAACTCATCTGGTTCGCTCTATTTAAAGCCAGCTTCTCACCAATTCTCATGTTGCTTTCAACCGACAAAGAAGGGCATGAATACACACCTGTTTGTGAGAATGCACCGAAGTCCATTATTACTAACCTTGGCACATCCTGCATTGAGTCTTAATCACTTTCCTCCTCACCAACTCATCTGGTTCGCTCTATTTAAAGCCAACTTCTCACCAATTCTCATGTTAGCTTCCCGATGTGGGATTGCTTTCAACCATTAGGAAAATTCCTCATTCCACTTGAACCACAGAGTTACAGTCCAACTCTACCTCCTACACATCTCAATTAGCAAAATAAATATTCCACTGCGCATCCCAAAACTTGAACCTCAGACCTCATAGTTACACAACATGCCACTTTGCCACTCTACCACAGGCTCTTTCTATGTCATATTTTATCTTCAATTAATTATAAGGCCTATAGGCCAAAGTCCAGGTTCCTTTAAAAGAAAAACCAAAATAAATTGTAAAAGCCAAGAATTAAACTAGACTCCCTTGCAACCTTAATGACGCCACAACCACTAAACCACATACTTCCTTGTGTCATTTACTTAACACAATAATTTAAAAGGCCATTATCCAAGCATCTAGGGTTTAGTCACTTAAAACCAAAATTTTTGCTAAAGCCCAGGTTCGAACCCAGGACTTTTCCAACTCTTCTCAGGACCTTTAACCACTTGAGCGGACATTTAATTGTGCCATTTCCTTACATAATTAAATACTTATACACAACCCCCTTACGGACCCATACTCAAGGCCTAATACTTCTAGGCCCAAATTCAGGGCGTTACACCAAGTAAACTACCATCGAGGTCATGATATAGGGTGTCACAACACCGGAAAGACAATGCCAATTTGACTGCCAAAGATATTTTTGTTTGCACAATCAATATTAACATGTTACATAGCTTGTAATGGACCTAATTTGGTAATCTAACACAAACACTATAAATATTAGCTCTTAGCACTTGATTTGGGGAAGGAAAACTTGAGATTTATGTTCTTAATTTTAGTTCTTAGAATTAATCAGGGTTTTAGTTTGTTTTCAAGTTCTTTTCAATTGTTAAACAATTATTTTAACTTCAATATCAAATTCATTTCTCTTTTCTTTTCATTATTTTTCTATTATTGTTCTCCTATTTACCGAAGTCAAAGATCAACATCAATCGAGGGTTCAACGGTTCAAGCTGCAATTAATGATCTTTGAATTTTGAGTATTCTTTTCTATCTTCTCTTTATTGTTACATCTATTTGCATGTTTAATAATTTGGTAAGAGAGTTTGCATCTAGAATGGCTCGAAACTAAAACCCTAGAAAAGTTGGTGATCTAAAGTGGGATTAATTAGCTTAGGTTAAGGGTTTCACATATAGTTAGATGGATTAGGTTAAGTGAATTAAACCTTAGAATTACGACGTTAGGAAGTCACGTAGGTAGACGAGGCCGAAAGGATAGACTGCTTGGCATCAACTTAATCTAACCCAATTTAATTTATCATGTCGAAAGATAAGTAAATTAAGTCAATCAATTAATCAAGTTATAAGCCAAAAGGTATTAATTAGACTAGTTTGTAGCTAATTAGTGAAAAACCCTATATCTAAGTTAATCATGAACATGGAAATGTGTCACCTATCTAGCTGCTTCTATTAATTAGAATTTCAGTATTTCTGCAATCCATATTTTTACAATTCTATTGTAATATGATCTAGATGCGAGTAGTATTTAAACCTAGTTAGTGTGTGATTTCTTCCTTATAATTTAGTTTAACTAGGCCTTCCTTTGGTACGTTCCGCGGAATACTTCCAAAATGTTTCATTGTAAAAACAAAACTATATTACAATTTGACCTGTACACCTGCAGACACCACACTTCATTTATATTCAATTGCATTTTCCTAAGCCCTAATGGATGCATGTTGGGGCGTGGTCAATTACTTGTGTTAAGAGCTGGCGTTGGCCTTTTCTAATATTAATGCATACACGGTTGCTTGAAATTCGATGTACGCCACACTTCCATGGCAAGAAAACAACCCTTGATATTTATATAAAACACAACATCCACCATGACCTATGCATAAATCAGTGATCATAGTATACTTCATTCCTTCATTTACTACAACACCTTGGTCATATCAAAAATGGCTCCAGCATAATCTAGTTGCCTTTGCATGTTTGTAATGACTTCATTTATGTTCATGTTTGGAAGTTTTCATGCAGATGCTTCGGTAACTTCCATCGCCATACTTATAAGAGTCGACCAATAGGGGAAGGGAGACTATAAGAAAATACAAGACGCCATTGCTGCTTGGCATCCAATAACAAATACCTTGTTTTCATATGGGTTAAGTTAGACATATATGAAAAGAAGATTGTTGTCTCTTCCGATAAGCCTTTCATTACCATAAGTGGCTTAAAGGAAAATAGCACCATAATTACTTAGAATGATGGTGGGGAGATATTTGAATCTCCTACCTTCACAGTGCTAGCTTAAGTTTTTGTTGGTCGATATATCACAATTCAGGTATATATAACAATAACATGGATGATATGATAATTTATATGGAATAGATTGAAATTTTCTATAATTCAAGAAAAATCAAACTTAAAATATTAATATTTGGTCATTTTGGGTTTGTTTTTTATAAATATAATACATTATAGTCCGGAGCTAAAGTAGCTGCTTTAAAGGTATTTAGAGATAGGCAACTTTCTTTAGATGCATAATTTTAGCTTATTAAGATACATTACTAGATGATAGTGGAAGACATTATTACAAAAATTGTTACATTGAATGAGCAATTGACTTTCATTTGTGGGAATGTCGCTTCCCTTTTTGAGATAATAAAATTCAGGGATATATGTAATATTTAATGATTCCGTTACTCGTCAATATTCATGTAATAGTCTATTTTTCAGTGGTGTCAAAAATAGTAGTTTCGGGACCACAAATCTAACGAGTGAGTCCGTAAATATTATTATTTAATATTTACGAGTCAAATATAGTATTATATCAAATTTTGATTTGATAATTTTTGTTAATTGGACAAATAGTTAAGTGCAAGTGGTTTTGGAAAATAAGGTATTGGGTGGTTTTGGAAAATAAGGTATTGGGACCTCGTTTCAGTAAATCGAGCCCGTAAATATTTTTATTAAATATTTACGAAGTTACTATATAGGGGTATTTAATTTTGGTCCTAAATTTTGATGTTTGATACGTTAATTAAGGAAAATGACTAAATTGTAAAAGACGCAAAAGTTACTCACTATTGATTTTTATTAATTAAATGGCTTAAATGGTTAAAGTGGAAGGACTAACATGGTAATTAGACCATAATAAGATACAAACAAATTTTATGTTATTTTTTTATGTTAAAACATTAAATTAATAAAAATAATAAAGTAAAAAGATAACCAATTGTTGTCATCTTCTCCATTTGAGTTCTCCTTACCAAAATCCATTGTTTCTAAGTGTCCAAGGATTGGTCTTACTTATACTCTTGCATGTGAGCCTATTTTCACCCGTTTTTCATGATTTTTATGTTTTTGATATCGTTGTAGCTTAATCTATCTAACCCAGAGACCAATTCGTAAAACTGTTAAATGTTTAAAATTTTACTATGGATGAATTTTTAATGTTCTTGAAGTTTAATGATAGATTATTAAGTCTGATAGTTAAATAGGACTATTTTGTAAAGTATTTTTTTGTTAATTTTAAATTTTAGGGACTGAGTTGTTAAAATTACAAAATATCATGTAATTCTTGTGATAAAGTGGTAAAAGTGGGCTATTTAGGGACCATATAAAATTTGGCACAAGGGTTTTTGGTTTAAATTGTGATAATTGTGAGAATTTCGGTTATAGGGATTAAATTGAATAAAAGGTGAAAGTTAGGGTAATTATGTAAAATGTCATTAAAGGGTTAATTGCATGAATTTATGTGTTTTAAGATGTTTAAATTGGTTAATTGAATTAAATTATTATATTTAGATCAAGAAACAGACCAGTCTGTTGATAAACGGGGGAAAGGAAAAGTCATCGAGTAATTGTCGCCACGTGTCGTTAGCTATAGTATTTCGGTAAGTTCGTATTACAATTATTATGTTGATAATGTTTTAACTTATTTCATATTTGATAGTATGCAGTTTGAATGATGTTATGTTCTATTGGATGATTACTAAAATGAAAGAATAAAGTTGAGTATGAATGTTTCGGAGAAACAAAATAAGCCCGTGTGAATTTAGTGAATAGCTAGGATGCAAATGGCATGTCATTAGGGCATAGCAGGCTTTGTGCCGGTTTATATTTAGCAGGCATTAATTGTTGGTGTTTTATTTAGCAAGTACTATGTACCGGTGATGGATATCGTACCGATGGCTTGAGGTTCTGCATATGTTGCGAATTCTCTGAAGCTTGTGTTAGTAACATCGCATATTGGTTAATGTCCTTATGTTAGCTTGTATAAGCATTACCCTCTCGTGAATCCGAAGTTGATTTACTATATTATTTGATATGTTATGTTTTGATGATCTGAATCATCCAATTTTAATTATTTTGGGTAGTTGGAATGATGAGATATGATAAGGGAGTTGTTAGTTTCATTGTAATGCACAATTTAAATTTAAATTGATAGGTATGATTTGTTTGATTTTACAAACTTACTAAGCTTTATGAAAGCTTACTTTATTTGGTTTTATTTCTTTGTAGATATTTGGACTTTTATTGTCAATTAGAACGTTGTTGGAGATCACACTATCCGACAACTCATTCCGTAGTTATTCGCTTATTTTGGCCCGATTATAAGTGGCATGTAAATAGGGTTTTGGATATGTAAATTATAAGCATTATGGACAAATGTTGTGCACTTTGAAGATTATGGTGTATATGTTGATGTAAATCCTATTTGGTAAATTGGTTGGTTATGGTTTGTGATGGTGAATGCATGAATTGAAATCTAGAAGCATTTAAATGGTTGTTTTGGTATGTTTAGGTTAATATGCAACTTGGAATGCTTTGAGCTTGATGAATGGTTAAATTGGTTGTGCTAGGTTATACATTTAGAATAAGATATATGAGCATTTAATGGTTTGGTTTATGGATGAACTTTGGTAATTGTTATCTAAAGTTTGAAGGATGCTTGAATAAAGCTAATTTGTGGTACATGCTTTGATCGAATGGTTGTTGTATATATGTTTGAATAGTGGTGTCAATGAGGGCATATTGGTTAGGCACATAGATTAATTGTGAATTGGTATATTTTAGCATGTTTAGGCACATTTTGAATAGGTTTTGATTGTTGGTTGTTAGCTTGGAGCCCAAGCATTTGAATGTGAAATGGCTTGATTTCGAAGGTAGTTTTGAGCATACACAGCATGTGATACAGGCTTCCACATGGTCGTGTGTCCCACACGGTTATGTGGTTCTTTAATTTTTTGTCCAGGATTGTCCAGACGGTCTTGAGAGTTACACGGGTTGGCGACACTGCCGTGTGATCCTATATTTGAATTGTACACGGTCTGAGAACACGGGCGTGTGGAGTAGCCACACGGCCATGCTTGGGGCCACACGAGTTGGTCTCTTTCACAAGGCCTAGCCATACGACCGTGTGACCCCTGTTTACAGTTTTTACTCAAAATTTCGTAGAAGTTTCAATTTAATCCAAAATCGATCTCGATTTGTTTTAAATGTTCTGTAATCTTGATTTAGGTCCCAAATTGATTGAAAAGCATGGAAATGGTTTTAAATGAATTGTTTGGTTGTTATTTAATAGGAATTATGGAAAATGTTCAAGGTTTGTTGGTGTAACACCTTATAGCTTGGATCGGCTGACTGGACTAGATATAGGGTATTACAATTCCTATATATTGCTGGCCTATTTAGCTAAACCATAAACTTACATAAGGATTTATTTTTTACCTTTTTTAGAGGTATCATTTACATTCACACTCAAAAGGAGATGCATCTATAACAACCCAACAGAGGGAGTCTCTTTTGGAGGACACAAGTTTCACTTTCTTGGGTTACAAGAACGTTGGCGTAAGGAGTGCTCTACTAGGAAGGCCATGGGATGCATATTTCAAGGTGATTTTTGCCCTATCCTACATGTCTAATGTGATACTGCCTCAAGGGTTAGATGATTGGGGAGACACATCCAAGCGAAGGTATCGACAAAAAATCACACGAAGATCAACTTGTTCTTTTCTTACATGATTACTCAGGTTTTGGAACTAAATAAATGGTGTTTTGGTTTCTTGATTCAATAGCACGGTGTTTTGTAAAGAATATTAATATTATAAAACTAGAGCCAATGCAACAAAAAGGGTTGAACGGTAGAAAAAGCTAACAGCCAAACAAGCAGAGATTTTCATGACAAAGAACATGATGGGTGGAAGGAGTTGAATTAGGTCTACGCCTACCAATTTTAAGAAAGCTTCTACTGCCATTTCTAACAATCCAACTACACATGCTTGATCATTAACAACATCAAATTTAAATGTTAGCTGATATAGTGATGTCGATTACTAATGTTGTTGCGCATATGTTTTTCTACCTTATTATTTGTTTTTGTTTTTGTTTTTTTGTTTTTTTTTTTGTAACTATAACATATTTATTTGTAATTACTTCAAAAAAAAAAACTGAATTTCCTGATTTGTGGGGATGATTTAAAACATTAATAAAGTAGTACAAGATATTTTTGAAAAATATACATTACATCTTATCTGATATGATTTTGAGGTTAATTTGAATGTGTGATATAAGGTTTAGATAAAAATTAATTTATCATAAAAAACTGATATGCAAATTAAATTCATTTACGGCATCAAATTAAAAAGGAAAAAATGGTTAGATTTACTAAATGTGGAACAATATTTGTTATTGTTTACCTATCACTGCATGGATAGTTGGCTTAGAAACTGGTATGCTATTGGATGTTGAATTTCAAGTCTTTTACTAAATTATTTTATGTGATATCGTTTAGAAACTGATATGCGAAATTCTTGTTGTAGAAAATTTTAAATTTGGGTTTTGAAATATAAAATTTTAAATAGTAAAATTTAAAATTATAGTAATATATTTTTTTTAATAATTTATTTTATTTATATTTTATATTTTGAAATATTTTTAAAAATTATCAATAAAAATTATTATCTTTAATAGTTGTCCACGAAACTCAAATTTTTTTGGATCACATGATCTTGAATCTTCTATGCTAAACTAAAAGTAAAGAAATTTTTTTTGCAATTAATTAATTTTATCCTTTATTCTAAATAAAACTCATATTCTTTTCATCACTTCTTTACCCAAACAAAGAACAAGCAATTAATTTAATTGATTACAATTATCTTTTCCCTTTTAACTTAGTACGGAAGATTTGAGATTATATAATCAAAAAAATTTTAAGTTTCGTAGACAATTATTAAATATGATTTATTGGAGTTGATTTCGTTAAGGATAATATGAAAAGATAAAATAAAATTTTAAAAATTAAAAGGAGATTTAATTAATTAATTTTAATATTATAGTAACAAATTGGTTGGCATTATCCATGGATAAAAAATTTAATTAATGTTTTGGAAATTTAAAACTTTCGGCAATGGGATAAACAAGTACAATTTCGTGTATTATTTTAGTTTCTATCACTTTTTCACTTTAATTTTTGAATTTTTCTTTACCCCAACCAGTACTTTAAAAAAATATTTTTTGGTGACCAAAATGAAAACGACCTAATACTTAGGTGACTAAAATGAAAATGTAACATGATGTAACGCATACAGTTAATCGTCGTTAGAGATTTAACGCTTTGTTGATGACTAAAATGGAAGTGCCCTAAAAATTATATCATCAACTAAGGCAATTTACCTAGTATATTCTAGTGATTTAGATTCTCATGCCAGGGCTTTCCTTCATTAAAGTGGCCAAAAAATTGCATAATATCGTCTTTAATGACCTCTCAGAATCTTTTGAAGAGGTCCAGGCGCCCATGTCCCATCAACATGCTACAAAACATACCAGATTTTTGCCTCGATAAACCTATAGCAGCATCAACACTCAATTTTTGAAAGTTACAATTGTAACGCCCCAAAATTTTGATTTTTAAAAATGTAATTGTTTGTTAAAAGATTTGATTCGATATGGTGGTTGTGCGCGTTGAGAGTATACTTTAGGACCCAATTTCAATTACTAAGTTTTGGATTTTTTTCCTATTAATTTTTTGATTTAAGTTGGACTTGATCTTTTGGTTTAAATTAAATTTTGTAATAGATTATGATAATGAAGAGTCTAGTGATTTAATAGTTAAACGTTAACATACTTGGAGGATCCTGAGATTGAGTCCTAGCATGAGCGCATGGTTTTTGTTGCTTGCTATGTGGGAAGTTGAGTTTTTGTTAAATTGTAAGTTGGGTGATTAGATTAATATGGGATGTTTTGTTTTTTTTTTTTTTTTTTTTTTTTTAATTCTTTAAGTTGCCAAATCCCTAAATTTGTTCCAATCTTTTCAACCCGTGCAACTCTCCTGCACATTTTGGTTCTTTGTTTTTTTCTATTTTTTTACCAAGTCTCCCAAATCTCTTTTCTCTTCTTTTGGGTTTTCGGTTACTGTGCTCTTTTGTTTGTTCTCATGTTGGTCTCAACTCTTTCTTTGATACTCCCTTTGATTTTCTTTAAGTTCTTTGTTGTGGGGTATTTTTGCTACCTTGTTACGTTGCTATTGAATTCCTGGAGGTTGTGTTACAACAATTGTGGGTGTAAGTGGTTGTTATTCTATTGCTATTGTTCGTTTCTGTTTTTGTTTTGTTTACTGGAGCGTTAATGATTAATTTCGCTATTGAATTTTGATTGGCTTTTTTATTTCTAGGTGAGAGGGTTGGAAATTAGGATTCTCTAGAGGTATAGTTGTCGCGTTTGTTGCTGAGTTCTAAAGGGTAAGTATTCGACATTAGTGTTGTGTTCAAAGTTTCGGGTTAAGAATGTGTTTTTGGTTAGGCATATCTTATGAATAATTAGGGCAATTTCATGAATGTTTGTAGGTTTCGTGAATTTCAGGAGCGTGGTAAATCGTATTCTTAATCAGGTGTATAAAAATGACCTAAACTTTCCATAGAATTTTGATTGAAACCACAAAACAGGGGCTATTTTGAAACAGCCCAGTTTCCACACGGCCATGTGTTAGGCCATGTGGTGGGTTGTGTGAGACACACGGTCGTGTGTGTGTGTGTGTGTGTGTGTGTGTGTGTTTTATAGACTGTGTGATTTGGCCATGTGTTGAGATTGAGCAGCCTATGTGGTTGGGCCGTGTAGGGCACACAGCCATGTGAAAATGTACAAACCATGTGGGTGGCCTGTGTGGATCACACGGGTTAAGCTGTTGGGTCGTGTGGGTCACACAACCGTGTGGGCCTTTTGGTAAATTTTAGGGCCCAATTAAGGGTCGTTTGGGGGACTTGATATTTGGGTCCAAGAATGTCATAAGGGCCGAAAAACTGTAAGTTTAGTACTTAAGTTTGTATGGGTAGTATTAAAAGCATGATAAATATGATAAGCTAAATCTAACTTATAAGTTATGTCATGCGTAAAATGAATTATGTAAGTAAGCATGTCATGTAACGTATGCTATATGTATGTATGTCGTTCATTTATGATTATAATATGTATAAGATATGTATCTGATATGTGTATGTTTGGGGTGGAATATGTTTTGATGAAGGAAGTGTATATGGCAGAATTTACTACAAATATGGCGGCTAGACCGCAGAACTATACGTATGGCAGCCTAGCTGCAATTATAAACTTTAGTAGTCTAATATGGTGTGATTGGTTGGATAGAAATAGTATGTAGCGGTTGAGGGTAGGATACGATATGCATGTTATAATTCAATATGATATGTTCAATACGACCTAGCATGAGTTGCTACTATATGATAAGTTATGATCCGAATAAATTATGATACAATATGAATTATCTGAAAGATATATATTTTGTGATACTCTGTTACATAATTTATATATATGAAAATATATGTTTTTGAATTATGGGACAAACTACACACCGGGCTATAAGTTCACGGTTCCGTATGTTTCATTTCATGTAATCCTCCAAATTAGCAATGGACGGTGACACTGGAGCCCAAGTTTCATATTTTGATTTATTTTATTGATTTGTTTTGTTTGTTAATTTTGGACATTTTAGATTGTTTAACGTTCGGACTTTATGTTTGGTGTAGAACGTTAGGGCAAAAACGTTATTTTAGGTTAAAGCTTAAAGAGTTAACCACACCAACTTAAGATAAGTAAAATGAAATCTAATTTTCAAATATTGAAAATTTTAAGGATTTTCCACCAAAAATATATTAATAAATAAACCTAGAGGATTTTTATAGAAATTTTTTTTTTGAAATATGAATATGAAGAAGCGAAATTGGCATTAATTCTTTGAACGCAATTAGGTTTTGAATTTGTTTCCTAGAAGTTAAAATACTTGATACGTTTTTAAAGGTTTTATTTGTTTTCAATCTGTCAAAAGCGTTTGTACTTCTGTTTAAGCATTATAATCCTGACAATTCGACCGTAACATTTAAATCAAGTTTGCGGTATTATAACAATCCAAGTCAATTAGTCTAAGAGTGGCAGCATTACTGTAAAAGGCTAAAAAATGAACCTGAATGACCCCTCTAATGTTATTGGGCACACTCACCAACTTTAATCGAAGAGATCATATTCCTAACTCTTCTAGCTGATGGAAAAATTTAGTATTTTTATCTCCCTGAAACATTTTTGAAGCCATTCCCTTTCCTCCCTTGCGTACAAACCCCACAACTTCCACGTGAGAATTAACAATATCATTGCTAATATAATCTGATTGGACTAGTTTTTCTAAGCTATTAATTCCTTGTTCGATATTAGAGATAGACACGGTCTCCCTTTTTTCCATCTTCATTGTCACTCTCATTGATCAGTTGACAGTTGAGACTAGTATTATGACTGAAGCTCTTGGCAAATCGACTTTGGTACCTAATTATCATGTGGTATCATTGCTCTGTTCCTCAAAACGGGTTTATTAACGCCCACACTTGATTCTGATCATGTCTAATCGGCATTACAATATGGTCGTGCCAACTTCTTACTTGCATCATTTATGTAGGCCTTTCTTAGTTACCTTGGCATGCCTGTCTAGGTTCCTAGAATAGAATCAATCATTAAAACCCACTACATTCATCATTTCCATTGCTCAAAACATAATAGGCATCAACAAACTTGTCTTATTTCGCTATAATACAAAGGTTATGCACCCCCCCCCCCCACCCCCCTTGTTTCAACTTACAAAATGTAAAATAAAATCTACTAGTTAATTAGTAGCATCGAAGGTTGCAAAGACTATCATATTAACTTGTTGCTTCCATCTCCAGGACTACATGTGGAATGCATCAAAACTAAGCCCATTAGCATCATCTTCTGTGAATTCCTTCCAAGTATTCATAAAGCCCCTTTTTTATCGTTTGTCAGTCCAACAAAATCTTGAAATTCTTTGACCTTTCTCACTGCTTTGCCTGCTCAAAACCATACGTTTTCATTAGACAATAAACATGGCTTAATTTCAAATCGAGCAAATTTGTCCATTATTTACCACTCTTTAGTCCCAAAATCTCTAAAGAAATCTGAAATTCCAATTGAGCAAAGAGAGAAGAGAATATATATATTACCTGTGAATAAAGGAAGGTTCCAAGGATGGCAATGGCAGCTCCAAGAGCATTAATGGGCTGAACAGGTGTGTGGAAGATGATGATGGACGACACTATAACTGAAATCCTCTTCATTGTGTTCCCAATGCTAAATGTCAAGGGAGAAATTTGATCCAGAGACATGTATGAAACTTGATTATATAAGTGATAGAAGACACTCTGAGCTACCACCCACCTGTAAAAAATCCAGAACCACACAATTGTTTATAAGAAACAAATTAAAGGAGAAAAAAAATATGGGTCATTTGAATAACTTTAAAACGGCCGAAAGAAAGAAAATTGGTAAATTACCAGACAAAATTGGGTCCAATTTGTGAGACTGCTTTTTGCCAGCCAACAGCCCATAGCTGAGGACCCTCAACAGCGATTGCAAAAGGTGTGAGAATCAAAAGGGACAACATAGACAAACATGCATAGTAGTTCATCCCACTCACTGACTTCCCATTCATCCCTTTCTTTGAGAATATGTTTCTAAACACGAATGCCAAGTTTGATATCATAGCCCCCATGAAACCTGAAACACAATCATAATGCAAAGCTCAAATTTGTATCATAAAGAGAGAAAAGAGGTTAATTCAATCATGCTTGCTTTCTTCTTACCAGTCATGTTAAAATTGAGCTCAGTCAAAGCTGAAAGTGCACAACCTCCAATAATTGGTACAAGGGACAAGTAAACTGGCATTGGAAATGAGTCCCCTAACAAAAATCTTGAAACCAAAACGCTGAATGCAGGTTCACCACTCTTGATGATATGTGTGAATGAAACAGCGACCTTTGACATGCTCACAGTTGCTGCTACATGCCCGATTGTATGTGCCACCGCAACCTAAAACATGCAAACCCATCAATAAATTTCTTAACATGTTCAAAAAAGTCTTTATTCTTGCGAAGTGGTTAAAACGTAGAAAAACTTACAGGGAAAAGGGTCTTCCAAAACTCAAAGTCGGTTTTAGGAGCATCAGCAACTCTAGTGGCCCAAGATATGAGCATCAGCAAAGAGCCAGCAGCCAAAGATAGGGTAGAGGTCAACCAAGGGAAAGGGAAAGCATTGAGAACCTTCTTGTTATATATGTTGAAAACTACATTCAAAGCCCACCAAGTAGCAAAGTAAATCCCAATCTTAATCCTTTTAGCTGCTTCCAATCTAGCATCCTCGTCAGGTAACTCAATGTTTATGTCCAGAGGCCTAGACCTGTCGGCTTCATAGGCCTGGCACTCAGTTTTCCTCTGCTGGGTGTTTTTGGAGATTGCAAGATTGTCAATGGAGGCAACATGTAGCGGTTTCTGAGAAGAGAAAGACTGGGTGGGGAAGGCACTGTGGAGGCTCTTGATAATAGGTAATGGAGAGAATTGTGGTGTGGGGATTGAACGTCTCTTGGGTAAGAAACATGTGGAAGTGAAAGAAGATGGGGAGAGCTTAATTGAAGAGAGCATGGTGTTTTAGTATGTTTTTCAAAGAGAATGTGAGTTTGACAGTGAGAGGAATGTGATATTTGTAGGAAAATCTGGAAGTTTGATAGATGTACAGAGTCTCAGAGAGAAGAAAAGAAAGGTTTTGGTTTGGGGTGAAAAGAAGGGTAAAGCAGAGAGGGGAATTTATAGAAAAGTGAAGAGCAGAGGAAGGAAGAAGAGGCCTCCAAGAGGAGGCGGTACTATTGATTTTTCTTCGCTAGCAGAGTTGAACATGCTTACTCGGTTTTAGATTGTTTGTTTGTTTGTTTTTTTAATTTACTAAAATATCCTTCTCCTTTGTTTTTCTTAACCTTATTCAATTCTCCCATTATGAAAAATGAAATTTCAATCATACAAAATTAATAGTCTAAATTAAATTAATGCAAACTTAAAAAGGATAAGAAATTGAAAACTCGAATAACCTCAACTTTTGAAAATTATTTAAAATAATAATAATTGAAAAAGAGTGATTTGAAATTTCTAATGAGTAAGTGCATGTTTGCAATTTGGACTTCCAACTTTGTTTTCTTTGATATCACCCATTATTTCTCTTAACCATTGTCAAGCTGCAAATTTTAGAACATGGGAAAACAGTTGTCAAACTTGCATGAACTTTCCTTTGTATTTCTTGAGTAATGCTCAAATTAAGGGTCCAAATTCCACCTACACCTAACCTGAATTTCCTTAAACAAATTTTCAACCACCTAAAAATATGGAACGTTCTTTTCTTTGATATTTTCCCACCAATAATATCATAGTGGACAGTGTTTATATTATTCCATCAAATATTATATATATATATATATATATATAAATATGTCTTCAGCACTGTGTAGCCATACCAAATGACCAATTATAGTTGATGGTAACAGCCCATAACATTGGTCTCAATTCTTCACCGTTAATTTTCTTACGGCAACTGAGCACCCCCATTATTGAACATGTAAAGACAATCCCAAGCAATAAAAATCTGGACCCAAAAAGACACCTGTCAATCTGCATGTGTTTTTGATCGTTAAACCTTCTTTCTTTTTTCCTTTTTTTCATGCTATATTATTTGGACGGATCAAAATTTTCTAACTCTTAAAATGGAGGGAAAATATTATATATATATATATATATATATATCAGTTTGATTGATTGGCGGCTGGTGCAAGATGTAAATTTAGGTGTAGCAGTTGGAACAGCATTCGATGGTGCAATTGGAATGGGAAAGAAAGTAGTCACGTGAGTTTCAACATGTAATGCACGTTGTCGTTTGGAGGCAATGGGAGGGTGAGATTGTTTTGTAATTACAGCTGACAGACAATCCCAATAGCCAATGAAATGGAGTAGGGTTTGGCTTGGTGATTGGGATGTGTGATATTGTAAACATTTCACCAACCCTTCATGGCTGCAACCGGCCACCCCACCTGTCCTTGTTGATGAATTATACGGATGTATTCTTAAACTGGTTAAATAATATCAAATTAAAATAAAATTAATACTTACTGTTTAAAATATTATTTATTATTTAAAAGAGTTAATATTTTTAAAATTTTTTAAATTTTATAAATAAATTTTTTATTTTAGAATTGAACTAACATTTTTTTATATAATATGTGTTAACATTATTACATTTTGAATTTATTTAATTCTTTTTTAATAAATAGAAATTAAATTGATTCATTTAATAATAAAAAAATTAATTTATTGTAATTTAATAATACAAAAACCTTTCAAATACTTTAACCAAATTAAACTTCAAAAGTTTCGCACCTTTCATATAAATATGAAAAAAATTAGAATAAAATAATGTAAAACAATTAAAATACAAAGATTTAAAAACACACAGTTATAGTGTTATGACAAAAGATGTAAGCATAACACAAATATCAAACTTGTTAAATTTATATAATATAAATCATTAACAAACCTTTAATTTTATAGTAATTTAAAGAAAAAATGTAAATATAATAGGGATTAAATTAGTATAAAAAATTGTGTAAAATATAAGATAAATTAAGATATAATATGAACATAAAAATATTTTTTTCTAAATTGAATAATTATAGAAAATATATAGAATATAAAAGTAATGTAAACATGACACAATGTGCTAAAATATACTTATAACCAATTTTTAATGTATGAAAAATACCTTCTTCTTTCTTTTTCTTTTTTAAATATGGACACGACAAAAGCTATGCTATATATAAGATGAATTAAGAAATGGTATAACAATAAAATAATTAAAATAAATAACTTAAACACAATGTCAAATTTATGAGTGCATTAAAATATGCATAAAGTTAAATAAAAATGTGTAAAAAAAAAACTCGAAAAATGACATCAACACAACACAGAATTTACTAATGCATATACAATTAATTAGTAATTTTTAAAAATTAGTTAAGTTTACAATACTTAAAATGCATTTAAAATAATAATAATACAAATTTCTTAACCATTTTTTTCTCATAAAAACAAATTTAGCCTTTTAACGTTTTTTATCAATTTGATTTTTTTAATTAAATTTGACTTTCAACTTTTTTTAAAAATAAAATAAAAATTAACTATCAACATTTCAGAAAAAGTCAAAATTTAGGAAAATACCAACTACAAGTATTTCATGCTATTTTTTTTTATTTTGAATTTACTTTTTGAAGTTTTTTTTATAATTCTTAAATTTTTATTGACATGATAAATAAGATAAATAATGTAGCATTGTCATGCCAACATAATTAAAAAATTAATGTTTTAGTAGATTTCCACTTAAAAAAAATACCTCACTAGTGTTTAAATTAAGGTGACAAAGAGGACCCAAAAAAAAATTTACCTCAAAGGTGACCGTGGTAAACATCCCATGATTTATTCTTGAAGAGCAATCCAAATACAAGCAACAAGCCAAGGGTTCTTGATCATACCAGAAAAAAAAAATCCAAAACATTATTAAGAAGGTTCCACCAACTCATCGCATCACACCAAAGAGACCAAGATAGTAGGCACATAATAAGTAGATGGTTGAGATCCTCAATACCTAGAGAATACAAACAGCAAAGCAAACCTCCTCGTCGATGAACAATGCCCTTATTAAGCAAGAGCTATAAGAAATATTGAATTCTTGGAGGGACAGCAATGCTTGAGATTGAAACGAGAATCAAATTGGTTAATTATTTAACCGAAAAGAAACCTTTAGAAGCAACAAAACAAATAAGATCATCAGGCTGTCCAACACCTCGTCCATAAGTCTTCTCTCTCAATCATACAAAACCCTTCTAAAAAGATGATTCAAGCTTGCAGGTACACAAAAAACATCACCAACACAAGCATCCTTGATAGAGTGTTAGTAGTTCTATAAAATTGAAAACAAACTAAAAGAGAATTGAAAGAATAAAAGAGAATTGATTGAAATAGTGTTGTATTGTTAATCTGTTTGTATCAGTACAGAAAAGTAGTTTATATACATAAGGAAGGTAGGCTAACTTCTGCTAACAACCTATAACAAAATACTAGTCTTAACTAACAACTTGACTAACACATTTACATACTTTAATATTCACCCAACTTCCTCAAGTGGTATGACCCGAAGAAGACGACGAAAATGAGTAAAATTAGATACGGACAGCAGTTTAGTAAGAATATCCGCAGCCTGGTCACAGGCTGGCACTTCACCAATAACCAAAGAGCCATTAGCCACCTTTTTTCGAACAAAAAACAGATCAAGTTCGACATGTTTGAATTTGGAGTGTAAGACCGGATTAGCTGCAATAGCCACTTCACTGGAATTATCACACCAAACAGCAAGAGGATCATCAGAATTGAGTTTTAATTCCGTCAATAGAGAAACCAACCAGACAATGTCACTGGTGGCTACTGCTAAACTTCGATATTCAGCCTCTACCGTAGATCTAGAAACAACTTGTTGTTTCTTAGAACACCAAGAAATAGGTGTATGACCAAAGTAGACACAATAGCCCGTAGTAGAACGCCAGTCATCAAAATCAAGACCCCAATTGGCATCAGCATAATCGACCAAAGAAAGTCTGTCAGACCATTGAAAAACCAGACCATAAGTAATAGTGCCATGTAAATACCTCAAGATACGTTTTAATGCTACCATATGGGTCGTAGTGGGGGCATGCATGAACTGACACACACGATTTATAGCACAGGCAATATCTGGCCAAGTTAAAACCACATACTGAAGATCCTCAGCAAGATTTCGATATTTAATAGGATCAGCAAGTCGATCACCCTCATCTTTAGACAAGGCAAATGAACTCACCATAGGCGTATGAATACTCATTGCATTAGCCAAAGAACTTCTGTCAAGAAGATCCCAAATGTATTTACGCTGGCATAAGTGAATATTCCCAGAAGATGATCTTTTGACTTCAATCCCTAAAAAATAATAGAGATCACCCATATCCTTTAGAGAAAATTCATTGTGTAGCTGCTAAACAAAACAGGCTATTTCGTCAGGCAAACTTCTAGTAATAATAATATTATTGACATAAACCAAGACATAAATGGTGAACTTGGTTGAATTTTTAACAAACAATGAGGCATCCAATTTAAATAAGACAAAATCGGTAGAAATAAAAAACTACTTTAATCTTTCAAACCAAGCACGAGGTTTTTGCTATAAGCCATACAATGCATTTGTTAGACGACACACCAACTACTCATCATTATGACCATACTGAACATAACCTGGAGGTTGTTGCATGAAAAATTCATTAGTCAGGTCTCTATTTAAAAAGGCATTGTTTACATCAACTTGACGAAGTTGCCAACCATTAGATACCGCAATTGATAAAATGGTTCGGATAGTAGTAGGTTTGACCATTGGGCTAATTGTTTCTTTGAAGTCACACCCAAGCACCTGTGAACATCCTTTCGCTACAAATCGTGCCTTTCGTCGATCAACTGTCCCATCAGGATTCTTCTTGACTTTAAAAATCTATTTGCACCTAATCACCTTCCGACTAAGAGGTAGAAGAACAAGTTCCCAAGTAGAGTTAGCTATTAAAGCATCTTGAACAGCTAATTTCCATTCCTTATGAGCAAGAGCTTCCTCAACAAAGCTTGGTTCAAAATCTATAGTATCTACTGATAAAACCCTGGGTCTAAAAATTCTGACCTTAGATCGAGTAACCATAGCATGAGTATTCTGTAGAGATACAGGAGGAGCGGTGTCAATCTCAATAGGTAACGAAACAACTTTAATAAAAAGATGTGGCTCCCTTAAACCAGACCCTAATTCAACCAACGAATCAATTGAGGTGGCTTAAAGTTGACTAAATGTAGCTGGGGAGGCAACTGAACCAGACTGCACTGAATCACAGCTATGACCAGCCACAGGAACTGTAGGCAAAGATATAGTGGTTCTGTTAGGCTCTGTAGTAGGTCAAGAAGACGAAGACTGAACAATAGGAATATACGTGGGAACACACGTAGGTGTCTGAACTTTGTCCACAACATACAAGGGAAACAAGAACCAATGCTCATAAAAAATAACATGACAAGATACAATCACCTTACCATCCAATTTGAGGAAATTATGGCCCTTATGTTGAGAGCTATATCCTAGAAATATACATGGATGTGAGCGAAAGTCCAACTTATGTTGTACGAAAGGTCACAAATATGGAAATCAACAACCAAATACCCTGAGATGATCATATGTGGGTTCATGCCCATAAAGAATCTGATACGGAGACTGGCCTTTCAGGACCGAAGCGGGATGCACAGCACTGCAGAAAGCATAACCCTAGTAGTCCATGGGTAGATTAACCTGGGCCAAAAGTGTAAGGCCGGTCTCCACAATTTGTCTGTGTTTACTTTCAATAACACCATTTTTGTTCAGAAGTATGGGAGCAAGTAAGATGATGAAGAATCCATTAACTAGCGAGAACTAACGCGAAAGCACGAAACTCACCACCCCAATCACTTTGAAATTTTTTAATATTTTTCCCAAATTGAGTGAAGACCATCTTCTGGAATTAAAGAAAATATTCAACTGCTTGAGACTTACGTTTAATCAAATAAACCCAGGTAAACCGACTACACATGTCAATGAATGGAACATAGTACAAATTACCTCCACAGGGAATAGAAGCCGGTCCCCACAAACCAAACACAACCAATTCAAACAATTCCATATATGCAATAGTAGAATGTGAAAAGGGCAATTTATGTGATTTCCCTTTCTGACAGGCAACACAAATATTACCAAGGCATTTTTTATTTGAAACAATTCCACACTTATTAAGAACACTCTTGACAATTACAGGAAAAGGATGACCAGGCCTTTTATGCCATAGTGTAAAAACATATTCATCCAAAGGACAATCGTGGATCCCAGTGTTGTGAATAGAAAATTTTAAAGCAAGAGAAACAGACGGGTCTACGAAAAACTGATAGAGACCATCACGAACTTGGCCCCGCAGCAAAATTTCCTATGTCTAGATGTCCTTTGATAGGGGTGAAATTCAAAAAATACATTATTGTCGGTAGCAAATTGAGAGACAGATATAAGATTTTTTTTTTGGATGTTAGGTACGCACAAGACATTAGAAAGATGTAATAATTTCTTCGTTGTTGGTAAAATAGTATTCCCAATGGACGAAATTTTAGTGGGAGCCCCATTTCCCATTAAAAGAAAAGAGGTACATGTATAAGGTATGGAGTCATTTAAACCAGACACATTCTAACAGACATGATGAGTGGCCCCTAAGTCTGGATACCATGATGAGGTTCCTACCGGCACAGGAACATATGAGTTAGAATTATCAAAGTTGGAATCATATTGCTTAGCATCTAAAAAATTAGACGCATAAAAATCAAGAATTCGGGGTAGCTCAACACACTGTGAGGAGTCAACATCAAATACACGAGCTCGTGGTTTAGTTTGCCACAGAACTTCAGGAGCATTATTTGGCATAGAGCCTCCAAGATCAACATAATTAGCATTAGGCCCAAGAGAAATTTTTTTACTAACATTAGCCTGCTCACTATGTGGCCCATTATTCTGCCCAAGAGACCGCCCAGCATTCGGCCCAACAGACTGCCCAGCATGTGGCCCAACAGACTGCCCAGGAATCTACCTAAGATATTGCCCAGCATGAGCCGGCATGTGCACCAGGGCAGATGGCCCACTACTGCACTGGCCCAAATCACGCCCCAAATTGTGTTGCACATCACGGCCAAAGAATGGTCTAACATATGGGCCAAAAAAATTAGAAGAACCACCAAACCATGCATTAGTCGATCCACCTGCAAGGCCAAATCCATAGCCAGCATCAACCATGCATGTAACAGCCTGATTGTGGATCTAGTCAGAACAATAATTTTGGGACCACAAATCCAACGTAGAAAAAATTATTTTTATTATATTTTTATGGCATACAATTTTATGAAATGATTTCATGAAAATTTTGTTCGAAAATTTTGACATTTGGGCACTCAATTTAGTCAAAATGACTAAATTATAAAAAGTGCAAAAGTTGAGTTCTACATGCTAAAGGTGTCCAATTGTTATGAAATTTTAAATTAGAGGTCCTTAAACGGTAATTAGACCATTGGTTAAGTTGATGGACAAAGATGGACATGGTTAGGTATGTTTCTAAAGTTTTTCATTAAGGGCATTTTGGTAATTTGGTAATTAAAATGAATTAAAAACCAAATTAAAAGCCAATTTTTGCTCATCTTCTACCCCATGGCTGAAATTTGCATGGAGAAGACATAGCTAGGGTTTTGGAAACTTCTAAGCTCGATTGTAAGTCCGTTCTAGCCCCGTTTTTAATGATTTTTACGTTTTTGAAATCCTCGTAACAAGATCTATCTATTTCTACCACTAATTTGAAGTGATGTCAAAGTTTAAAATTTTACCCATGTGGAACATGTATGTATTTTGATGTTTGATGATAGAAAATGCATGTTTTTTGTTTGTTAAACAACTTTTGCTAAGTGATTTTCGGTAAAAATGTCTAAAATGACTTATTTGTAAAAAGTTGTAAAATGGGTATTAAAGTCTGAATAAATGAAAAATGTGGGCTATTATGAGCATGATATAGGTTCGGCTAGGCTTGGGTTTTTAAAGAAATTAAATGAAAATCATTTTACGAGCCTAGGGACTAAAATGTAAAAATGTAAAACTTTAGGGGCAAAAATATAATTTTTGCCATAATGTGATTTTGGGCTGTTTTGAATAGTATAATGATTGAATAATTTTAATGTGATAATATAGATCAAGAAAAACGAGGTTCGGACCTAGAACGGGAAAAAACGAGTATTTGACGGTTAGGTCCTTTTTGCCATTTTTATGTCGAGGTAAGTTTGTTTGTTTAATAAGCATTCAATTATAATTGATTTAATTGTGGTAAATTCTATATTATTGAAATAAAATGTGAATATTATTGAGTACGACACTACGGAAATGCCCGATGAGGTTCGATATAGCGAAAGTCCCGGTTGAACCTTAGGAATAGATAGGATAAAAATGTCATGACATTAGGGTTACTAAGTCTATGTGTAAGACCATATATGAGATATGGCATCCATATGAGACTTCGTGTAAGACCATATCTAGGATATGGCATTGATAAGAGATTTCGTGTAAGACCATAGCTGGGCTATTAGCATCGATACGAGATTACATGTAAGACCATATCTGGGATATGGCTTTGGTATGGTACTGAGTGTACGGGATTCCCAAGTATCCTTTATGGTTCAACAGGAAATTCAATGGGTATGTCAAATAAAAGAAAAAGTATTTAAGTATTACGAATTGGTACAGGTAAAGTCTATATGCATTGACTTCATGAAATTGTGAATTCATGATTTCCACGAGAATGACTTTTGTAAAAATCTGGTGATTATGGTCTATACTTGTGATGTATGAATTTCATGATAAATTTAGTTGAAAATCATGTGATTGGCTTTTGGGCCAAATTGATTTATGATATAACATGTTTTACTCGCACGAGTTGTGATTTATCGGATATGAGAAAAAGGAGAGGATTGGCATAATTTCCTATTATCGTGGTTATGAAAGTACGGAAAGATAAAATTCTAGGCAATTGAAAGATATTAAGATATATGCTTGGAAATATGAGTACACATAATTTAATGTGCATGTTTACTATGAGGTTTGTAATGACTTGTTAATTGCTGTGATATGTTACGAAAGAGAGATTATGCTTGTTAGGCTAATGCCAAGATATGTTAAATTATGCTTATAAGTTAATAGAGTAAATATCGTGATTGAATAAAATCATAACTATGAGATTTATAGCAATTAGTAATATTTTGTGTTTAAATTATTGAACTTGACAAATGCCTAATAAGAATTGCTTACTATTTTCATGCGAACTTACTAAGCTATATAGCTTACCCCCATTCATTTCCCATGTTTTATAAGATTATTAATCTAGCTCGAGTTGGAGATCGCTGGAGATTCTATCACACTATCAAGCTATCATTTTGGGTATTGATAAATTTGAGTATTTTGAGTTTATGGCATATATAGGGACGTGGTCATTTTGTTATATCTGTCATTATGACTTTCGCCAATGTATTGGCTTGTAAAGGTCAAAGGCTTGTTTTGCTATTTGGCCATGTAAGTTGGCTTATACTGGCAACATGGTTGTGAGCCTAAGTATATTCATATATGTGTCAATGTATATGGTGATATGATCATGGTATGCTTGGTGAATGTGAATTTTTGGTAATGTGGTCTATTGATGAGATGATAAATTTGGATGTACAATAAGTTAAATAAAAGTAGTCAAATGAAGCCTAATGAAGGTGAATTTGACATGAATGATTTATGGCATGAATAATGTTGTGTGTATGATAGATGTTGATATGGTACTGATATGTGATGGTCATAATTGTGAATGGTTCATGGTTTATTTTGCATATAGCCTTGGAAGTTGGCTAATGTTGGTTATGAGTATATTTGTATTAATGTCATTTGTGAATGTGAAAACTTGCATAATTTGGTGTGGAAAGGTTGATGTTTTAAGCATATTTGAAAATGGTATGAGAATGACATGTTATTGTCTTGGTTGTGATTATTTGGTTGCTCTTCATGCTTGAGTTTGTGACATGTGATGTTGAGTAAATATGTACAAGTGAGGGTGGCAAAATGGCTTGATAAATAGCCTTGTTTTTGTCCACGCGGGTAAACACATGGGCGTGTGCCTAGGCCATGTATGACACACGGTCAGCCCCATGGGCATGTGATCTGGTCGTATGTCCCTTGCACCTTAATTGTTGCAAAATAGAATGCTCAGAATTGAGCACACGGATAGAGACACGGGCTTGTGTCTCAGCCGTATGAAGGACACGGCCTCGAGACACGGACGTGTATCTTGGCCATGTGAATTCAATTTGTTCTTGGGTGACAAATAGAAAGTTACACAGTTTAGGGACACGAGTATGTATGACCACACGGTCTGCCCACACGGGCGTGTCCCAAACCACACGGGCATGTAACCCCTATTTTAGCAAAAATTCTCTAAGTGTTGTAAAATTTTCTAAAGTTCTCGATTTAGTCCCGAACTGCTTCCAATGCATGTTTTGGGCCTCATAGGCTCGTTTTTGGGACAATATGAATGTATATGAAAAGTTTTAAATTTGGATGGAGATTTGCATTCGATTTTGTATGTTTGATTGTGTTTATGTTCGGTAATGCCTCGTACCCTGTTCCGGCGTCGAATACGGATAAGGGGTGTTACAATGCATTAGTCGATTCACCTGCAAGGCCAAATCCGTAGCTAGCATCACTAGGGTACGAATAGTCACAATTAGGAGCCCTAGCTTGCGGTTGATAATTGCTATCATTTTGCAAACCTCCCCATGAATTATCTCCAGACCTAGGACCTCCAAACAGACTAGAATGGCCAACAAACTCATCCCCTCGTAACCCCTGGCCATCATGCAAAGAAGAAAATCACACTGTGGTGTAGGCGTTCGGGCTACCATAATTGCGGTTGAAATGATAAAAGTAACGCTGCGCCAAATAACTGAAGTGGCTGTATATTTGGCACTGTGTTCGTGACCGAAATCCTCGCCCACGCGAACCTGTCGAAGATCGCCCACCACGCACATCTCGTAAATCGGAGGCAACCACCGTAGTGACTGGTGTTTCGACTAGATCAGCATGCATCGAAACCTCACACGTCGCTCACATTTGTCTACTCTCAAATTCCAGAAGAACTTCAACAAGGTGTTGGAAGGGAAGGGACTCCGTCGAGCATAAAGCCAATGTTAAAATCGCATCGAAGTCCGACGAGAGACCATCCAAAACAACTTCCACTTTTCGGTCTCTAACACCTCCGATTCAGAAGCTGCAAGTAATGCACAAACATTTTGTATTTTTGCTATATATTCCTTAAAAGTTAAATCACCCTTCTTCATAGAGTGAAGATCATGTTTAATCCGGGACATTTTTGCACCAGTTGATGTAGTGAAAAGGTGATTAGTTGTACTCTATTTCTCACATGCAGACTTAGTAGAGGTAAAGTATGACAAAAGAGAAGAACTTATTATAGATAGAAGCCATAAAGCTAACAATTTATCTTGTTGATTAAACGCAGATGCCTCTGGATTTGGAGTAGTGCACCTTCGAGAGAAGCAACGAACTGAGGCGGAGCAGAAAGCGTGCCCTTCAAGAATTCTTGCAGCTCATACCCCTCTATGATTAGCTGGATATGATGCTGCCACTAGACAAAATTACCTTTCTCAAGTTTTACTGTGTCATGGCGCGGAAAGGAATGAATCAGATGTATGCTGGAGAAAGTCTGACTCGTAGGATCAGCAGAGGTAAAATCGACTGATGGTGCCATGTTGCGGAAGCGAAATCAGGTACCAGGACTAAACGACTGATACCATGTTAGTAGCTCTATAAAATTTAAAACACACTAAAAGAGAATTGAAAGAATAAAAAAGAATTGATTGAAATAGTGTTGTATTGTTAATCTATTTGTATCAGAACAGAGAAGTGGTTTATATACATAAGGAAGGTAGGCTAACTTCTGTTAACAACCTATAACAGAATAATAGTCTTGATAACTGACTAAAAACTTGCCTAACACATTTACATACTCTAATAGAGAGCAACATTGGGTATTTAAATTTGAAGGCACATCACCAATCCAAATGAGTTTCTCAACGCTTAAACCACCGTATCTTTTAGATTCAACATTTAACCTTTGCCATTTTACCTTGAAAATAGAGTGGTAGAGAATTGATGACAGACTTAATAAGCCTAACTCGACCGACAAACAAGAGGTAGCGTCTCTACCACAAAGCAAGTCCATTTCCAACTTTCTCAATAATTAGCTCTCATAGATATTTTTTTCTTTGGGTTAATGCCCAACTTAATACCAAGATAAGAAAGTGGCAAACTATTTACCCCATTAGAATCAACACCCATTAGGATAAGATGAGTCTTAGAGAAATTGATGCACAGCTCTGAGACTAGTTCAAAACAGTGAAGAAAATGTCCAATAAAAACACCTTAGGATACTAAATTTATAAATAAAATAAAATCCAAAACTTAAATACCTAATTTTATAAAAACTAAACCTCCCACCATTTAAAAAAAAGAATTGAAGTACTTGAAAGAAAAAAAATTATATTAAAATTATATTTATGAGAAATTTATTTAACAATTAAATTAAATTATAGATAGAATAGTAAATATGAATAAGTGTTTTTTTTAATGCGAGAGTTCAATCATTGAAAGTCATATTTCCAATTATTTTATTTAAACATTATATTAAGGCTTAATTTATAATTTAACCTTTGAAATATACTCAATTTCTTATTTTAGTACTTAGATTTTTTTCTGGCCAAATTTGATATCTAAAGTACACTTGATTCTTATTTGGTACTTAAATTATGCATTCATTACTTTTAGTCTATTTTTTTAATGAACATTAAAAAAAGATGATGACCAATCACATAATGTAGCATCTTTTTGTTTTAAAAAAATAAATCTTTTCTTTTATCAAATATATACATAAACATTATAGAAATAAAAATATATATAAAAAAATTAAGAAAAATATATCTAAAATTTTAAAAAAATTACAAAAATACAAATTACAATAGATAAAAAGAAACAATTGAAATTAATAATATTAGTATAAAAATGTAAAACAAAACTTATAAAATTATAAAAATTGTAAAATATTTAAAAAGTTTAAAATTTATTAAAAATATTAAAAAGTTGTAAAACTATTTTTAAAAAATAACATATACAATGGTAAAGAGGATTTATAAAGAGAACTGAATTTTCAAAAGGAGGAGGATGACTTCGTTAAAATTAATTAATTAAAAAATATGGTTTTATTCAAATTTTATGTAAAATAAATAAACATAGACCTTGTGCAAACATCATCTTTGAAAGTCTAAATGTCATGGAACATTTCAGTGACTGTTAACACCCTTGAATTATTGCTAATTCTGTTTCTGTTGTTTTAATTCTGCTTTTACTTGTATTAGCCAAAACACTGTGTTTAAGGTTGAAGCCCATTTAACGAAACAGTGCGTATCAATCCTAGACCTTAAATGAAACAACCCATTTTTGAGACAGCTGGTTAATAGCTTGATAGATTATATTTTGGCTGCTACTCCTCCCTTTTTAGCACAGATGAAGGAAGGGAGGTGGTTATGCATATTGAGATAATACAATTTCCTTTCTCTCTAACTCTATCTCTCTCGTTCTTCTCCTTCATCTTCTCCTACTCTATCTTCTTGAATTTGCACGTTACAAAGGTATCAAAGCAAAACGTTCCTCATGGCTAGTGAAGGTGTTACTACTAGGTTGCAAAAGGATATGGCCCAACTACAGCAGGAGATGCCATAACTTCGAGCGGACCTTGATGTGAAGATGGATGCAAGATTTAAGGACTTCCATGAGGAGTTCAAGGTGGATATGCAATCAGAGTTGCATTCCCTATTGGAACAGTTCTTAGGTCAGCCACAAGCTACAAGTGCTACTAGTTCAGGTCCGAACAAAGGGAAGGGCATTTTAGGGGAACCTCCTCTGGTTTTCCCTCTAAGAAGTCTATCATTCTCTTGCCATAGTCAGATATGAGGCAGTATTATTGTGCCAGCAGTATGGAAACCAGTGTTAAGTAGGTCAAGTTTGATTGTCCTCGCTTTGATGGGATGGATTTTAGAGGGTGGTGGTTGAAATTGGAACAGTACTTTGAAGCTGAGGGGTGGGAGATCCAAGTAAGGTCCGAATGGTCATGTTTCATTTGGAATAAAAGGCATTGGATTGGCATCATTTTTTTGCCTAGAGATAAGGAGGACTGCAGAAGTTGACCTATAAAGCTTATGCAAAAGGCTTGAAGGATAGGTTTGGCTCCAAGAACTACTAGAATTCTATGGAGGAATTGGTGTCTCTCAAACAGCGAGGATCCGTGGAGCAATTCCATGACCAATTTTTGAGTCTCTTAAATCAACTCCGTCTCTTAGAACCTTATGCCCTTAGTATATTCGTTAGTAACTTAAGGCCTGGGATTGGAAAATACCTTAGGTTTTTTAAACCACAGAACTTGATTGATGGTTGTTTAGTAGCTAAACAAGTGGAAAATATATTAGGGGGCAACCATAAGAAGTACACAACTCCGAGTGGAGGGGCAAGCTATCACAAGGCATTGTTCCCTAGTCCACAGGGTGGTACTGTGGGATTTTCTAAACAATCTTTTCAATAGGTCAAATCTCCTGGCTCCTTGTTAAGACCTAATGGAGCAGAGGGATCTCCTCATGTCAATACTAGTACCGGGTTACCTAGAAAAACTCTTTCCCAGGCAAAAATGGAAGATAAGAGGAAAAAGGGGCTTTGTTTTTTGTGTGCAACACAATGCACTCCTGGACACAAGTGCACTAGGGCACAATTGTTCCAGCTCGTGGTTGAGCCCTCGATTGACATCACTGAGGTTGTTACAAGTGCACACACAAGTCAAACTAATGAAGACTTCCAAGACTGTCCCAAGCAGCTTGAGATAGAAGAAGTAGACAATGGGATTCCTTCTCCAATCTTATCACTGCATGCACTGAAAGGGACTCAGGGCCATTAAACTATAAGGTTGGCAACTCGTATTGATCAAGTGGAAGTGATATTGCTGGTAGACTTAGGAAGTACGCATAATTTAATTGACTCTAAGTTGGCTAAAAGGTTGCATCTACCAGTGGAGGCAGTTGATAAACTAAAAGTAATGACTGCTAATGGGGGAACATTGTTCATTCAGGGCCTTTGTAGGGCTATGGTTTGGGAAGTTTAGGGATATCAATTCACCACAAATTTTTTTGCCCTGCCATTAAAACGGTGTGGCTTAGTGCTAGGTATTCAATGGCTACTATCTCTAGAGTCTATAATGTGGAATTTTAGCCTTTTAACTATGCAGTTCCAGTACCAAGACCAGCAATGTGTTCTCAAAGGTATACCACTTGGATCCCTTCAGCTTGTGTCTGGTGGTCAACTTTCGAAATGCATCAGTTCAATGGAAAATGGCCCCTATCCCATGTTGTTTTCTACCTGTACTCAAGTGGCTTTGACTCTTCCACATGCTACATTACCATTCGAGCTGCAGGAACTCTTGGAGGGATTTGTTGTTGTTTTCGAACATCCCTCTGGTCTTCCTCCTAATAGGGTACATGATCATAAAATACCATTACTTGATGATAAGCATGTGGTGTGTAGCACCCCTATACTCGGTTCGACCCAAGGAACCTAATATAGGAATATTACATTTGGTGCCAAAGTGATTTTGGCTAATCACTAATATATTTGAACATTAAAAAACATAAATTTATATAACTTATGTTTTAGTCCCTACTACTTGGAACACACTTGATCTTCCTAAGTATATGTCATTCTATTCAAAATTTTGAAACGTACCCTCTTGGCACTTGGAGATGTGATAAGATGGATGCTCACAACCTCAATTACAACTCTTCAAAATCACTGTACCTAATATGCGCATAGAAAACAAAACCGTACGTTGATAAAAAACTCGGTGGTATTTCTATAATCCGAATATTTAAAAACACCCAGTGTCTCATAGACTCGAAGTCGAAGAAATCTCTAAACTTTTCCAATCCTATGGCATGCCATCTATATCCGACTCAGCCCGATACAGTTAATAGGGTTTAATTTCATATTTCAGATATAATCAATATCCAATACTGATAATCACATAATTACACATATATTCATTTCAATTCAAAAAATCAATCCATTCATGATATATATATCAATTCAATCAATTCCCATCAATTTAAAATCAATTCAATATGAAAATGCCAAATACTCACCTCAACTACTTACCATAAGCATTAAATCAAAATTTAATAATTAATAACTTGATTCAGATTATAGAAATACAAACCAGAAATTCTGAGCTATTTGAGGATTCCAGTACGATGTTAGCTACGGAATTAAAACAATTAAAATTCATCAATACAACACAATTCAATCTCATAATTAATATTTCAATTTTTATTCCATATTTGCTAAATTTCAATTTAGCCCCTAAATCGAGACTAATTTTTATTCTTTACAATTAATCTTATATTTTCACACAAATTCCACTTTAAACTAAATTTAAATCCCTATTTTCACTTAAATTCCTAAATTTTAATTTTTTCACAATTTAGTCCCTATTACTCAAAATTTACAATTTATTCTACAATTTAATCCTTTTTCATTTCTAACTTAAAAATCTATCAATTTAATCCTTAATACTAAAATTTTTCAACATTAACAACACTTAAAAACTCAATAATTTCTAAAATTTCGACATGGGTCAGGTAGCATTTAACATCGAGATTCCAAAAATATAAAAATTACAAAAAAATAGGGACCAAATTGACTAACCAATTGAACTTTGAAACTTTGAATCCCTTAAGGCCCTTCGTCTCCTTCTTTGTTTCCCTTTTTCTTTTATTTCTTTTCCTTTCTGTTTCGTTTTGCTTGCCTTTCTTTTTTTTTCTTTTATTTATTTGTTTTATTATATTATAATATATAATATATATACTTAATAATTAAGTAAGTATAATTTAATATAATATATATTAAATTTACATACTTTTAACTTATGTTGCCTTATTAATAAAAATGACATAATTGTTTCTTTAGTCCTTTTAATTATTCCTTAATCTATAATTCAACTTTTACCCTTTATGTAATTTAGTCCTTATACCTAATTACTCTTAATTCATGTAAGTTCACTTAACCAAAACCTAACTAACTACATAACTAACTTCGTAAATATTTTCGATTTACGAAAATAAAGTCCTGAAAATGCACTTTCTGACATCCATGACTATCAGGTAGTTACATAGTGAGGGTGAGGCCTTACAAATACCCTACTCTACAGATACTATGCCAGTAGGATGCTGACAGAAGCTCAGCTTAATTACACCACCACAGAGAAAGAATTGCTGGTAGTAGTCTTTGCGTTCAAAAAATTCCAATCTTATTAGTGGGGACAAAAGTTACGATTTACACAAATCACTCAGCTATCAAATATTTGATATGCAAGAAGGGTGTCAAGCCAAGATTAATTCGGTGGATACTTTTGCTGCAAGAGTTTGATTTGGAAATCAGAGATAGAAAGGGAACCGAAAATCAAGTGGCTAACCATTTGTCAAGAATCTGGAAATGAAGATGGTTGCACAAAATGCATTAAAGAGGATTTCCCAAATGAACAGTTACTCATTGCCAATGCACTACCTTTGTATGTAGACATAGTAAACTTTTTGGTGAGTGATGTAATGCCACTTGACTTTAATGCGCACAAGAAACAGAAATTTCTTCATGATGCAAAACAATACTATTGGGATGAACCTTTCCTATTTAAGCATTGTGCAGACCAGATAATTCAAAATTGTGTCCCTAAAGAGGATACGCTTAGCATTTTACAGAATTGTCACTCAACTCCTTATGTAGGACATTTTGGAGGAATAAAGGTAGCTGCCAAGGTACACCAATTAGGATTCTATTCGCCAACCCTATTTAAAGATGCTCATGAATTTTTTAAGTCATGTGACCATTGTTAGAGAACAAGGAATGTCTCAAGAGGATAGGAAATGACGTTACATAGTATATTAGATATTGAGTTATTTGATGTATAAGGAATAGACTTTATGGGTCTATTTCCACTATCTGTTGGCAAGCTATACATACTTTTGACAGTAGACTATGTCTCTAAATGGGTAGAAGCAGTAGCTCTAACCTCTAATGATGCTAAGTCGGTACTAAAATTTTTACATAAGAACATTTTGACAATATTTAGGACATTGAGAGCAATCATCAGTGATGGAGGATCCCATTTCAATTGCAAATTAATGGCCAATTCTTTGCATAGATATGGAGTGAAACACAGAATTGCCACGGCATATCATCCCCAGACCAATGGCCAAGCCAAAATCTCTAATAGAGAAATTAAGTAAATTTTGGAAAAAGTAGTAAATCTTTCTCGAAAAGAGTAGTTTACCAGATTGCATGAAACTCTATTAGCATACCAAACAACATTTAAAACACCATTAGGGATGTCACATTTCAAGCTTGTTTATGGTAAACCGTGTCATTTGCCTGTTGAATATGGACTGGACAGCTGCTAGTAGCAAAATATTATTAGAGTTGAATAAGATGGAAGAATTTCGGGACCAAGCATTTTATATAAAGAAAAGACCAAGCGATGGCATGATAGCAGAATTTTTCCAAGGCAATTGAACATGGACAGCAGGTGCTGTTGTTTAATTCCAGGCTCAAGTTACTCCCTGGTAAATTAAAATCTCGATAGTTAGGACCTTTTGAAGTAATTCAAGTGTTTTTGCATGGAGCTGTTACTGTCAAAAATTCAGAAACAAGAGCAAAATTCAAAGTTAACGGACAACACTTGAAACATTATTGGGGTGCTCCTGTTGAACGTGACAAGCAAACCATTAATCTTTGTAACATTTAATTTAGCAATTTTTCTTTTAATTTTTGTATTTTAATTAATAATAGAATTTTTCATTATTTTTTTATTATTAATATTTTATTATTTATAGTTTAAATCAAAGCAGAATAAAAGGATCAGGGTTTTCTAGTAAGCACTAAGCAGTAATACTGTAGCATTAGAGAGGAGTATATGCCATAACCAACTGGGTGATGATGTGTTAAAACTTGATCAGTTGGAAAACTCCAAAAGAAAGATTTGTTGGCAAACCCTTTTGGGAAACTCAAATAGAAGCCCTAAATGGAGGGACCAGATATTTCATTTCCCCTAAAACTTCGTTTCTTTTTTTTTTTTTTTCCACTTTATAACCCCTTTCTTTACGTTTTTCATTCCCTAAAAACCGTTATCATTATCCCCTTTTAATTCCTTTTTCTTCCAACTGCTCACATCTCTTACCTCTGATAAAGTTTTTATTTTTACACTAATTCCTTTTTAACTCCACTGTTACTCTCTTCACATTTGGGTACTTTTCCCAAATTTCTTTCCAAAATTCATTTATGGTCCGTGCAAAGAGTACTTCAAATATGGTAGAATCTTCTCGTGCTGAGGGTTCTCAATCGAAGATATTTTTCAATGTTTCTACCGCTACGAGTTACACATATAACATTCTCAAACGATTGTTTTGCTTTGAGCAGGGATTTCTATTGAAAGAGGAACCCCATTTTGGGTATGATGAATCAATGGCATCAGTTATCGAAAAGCACAACTAGAGTAAGTTTTGTTTTCATCCAGAAGATGTTTTAGGCAAACTGGTGCGAGAGTTTTATGCTTATGTTAACTCCTCAGATTCCCCATTCATTTACATGAGGGGTAAATCTGTTCCGTTTGATGAAGACCAAATAAATACCTATTTCGGTCTCGGGGAGGTTGAAGATGAACTTCGAAGTTTTCTGACAATATTACACCAGTAGGATTATCACGGGTTTTGAATGATTTGTGTGTTGAAGGAACACAATGGACTATTTCAAGCCACGACTGTTACACCGTTGGGCGCACTGTGTTGAAGCCAGTAGGGAATGTCTGGTATCACTTCATGAGAAGTAGACTGATGCCATCAACACATAATATGGCGGTGCTAAAAGAGAGAATGTTGCTGTTGCATTCAACTATTCAAGGCCGAAGGATAAATATTAGGAGAATTAAATTCCAAGAAGTTTACAAGTGTGCAGATAAGAATGTTAGCAGTTTAAACTTCCCTTCTTTTATCTCAGCCCTATGTGAAGTAACAAATGTGCCATTAAGTGATGCTGAGGATGTTACCTCCAACAAGGGTGGAATAACACGACCTATTTTTGTTAAACTCAGAGGAGCTGAGTTTACCGCGGCATTCCAGCATCATCAAGCTTTACTTGCCATACAAATTCCCACAGCACATCTCCTGCCTCTCTTGATTCCATTAACCAGAAAATCTTACATTATTTGATGCAATTAGAGCAAAGGCTATCCCTTTTTGAAGTCCAACAGTACCACCTCGTTGAAGAGTTAGGAAAACTCAATGCACGCTAGGCTCAGTAATGGGCGTACGCAAAAAATCGAGACTTAGCCTTATGAAGATCCCTTCAGAAGAATTTTTCAAAACCCATGCCACTATTTCCTGTGTTTCCATCGACCTTGCTGTCATCTGATGACTCTAAAGAGGAGACAGATCAGCCTGCTACTAGCATTGATTCCATGGAAGAAGAAGCCACTTCTAAGGAGAAGGCTACTGAAGATGAGCTGGGAAACTCTACATTTAAGGACCCTAGAGTAAAAGGAAAGAAAGATGCGCAAACCACTACCACTACCACTGCTAATAAGGGTAAAACTTCTATACTCGTGTCTTTACCGACTTCCTTGACTGAGTAAGACAAAGCAATCGATCAATTGATCGATGCTCTTACGGAAACTGATCGATGCTCTTACGGAAACTGATAAGGAAGGTGGAGAGAGCACCACTTTGAAATGAAAGATGAGGTACAAATTCAAAGCCCGCAAGACCGCAAGACGAATTGAATGATTCACCTACAGTCCAGTCTAAGTCCGATAAGCTTTTTCTTTCCTTATTTCTTTTCTTAATACCTTGCATATTTTTTTCCATATCCATGCATATATTTATGTTTTTGTTGTTTCATGCATTAGGGACAATGCATACCTTAGGTTTGAGGGTTTATTGGGCCTCTAGTTGCATTTTGCATTTAGGATATATCCATATTGTTGCATATAGGAGTATTTTTCCATGGAATTGTAACTATCGATATATTGTTTGTCTATACGAACTATAATTTTTATTCATGATGTTTGATGATGATTGTAAATATTATTTTTCGATTTGCCTGAATTTGTCAAAATGGATTTGGTAAGTTTTGTTGAGGCTAGATTATTTGGAAATTGATTTCTAAAAATAGGATGTCTTATACTTGGCACTTTTGATTTTCTAATTATGGTGAGTATCTTTTAATGCCTTAAGGATTCTACAACCTAGTATTATTAACAATGCTACGACATATTATTGAAATAAATGATAGTAGACACTCCAATGCTTCAGCATCGCTAAGTAGGTCAGCAGCACTTTGTTTGCGCAATTGTGCTATTGATTAGAAAGGTGGATGGAAACACAAAAATATATAGACTTTTTCAGCACCTTTTGATCTCTAATTCATGCAGTTTCATAGTAAATTTTATCAAAATTCACACTTTAATTATAAAATAATTAACTTGCACTTAAGTTATTAACATATTGAATTTTAATTATTTTTATAATAGTTTTTTTACGGATTTGGCCTATTTTCGACAGTTTTGCACAAAATGTGAAAATTGGCTCAGCAGACATCTCGAAAGGCTTGAACTGTTGGAGAAATTTTTGCATCGAGTAAACCAAGAGCAATGCTGAATATTTTTCCAGCCAAGGATGATCCAAACGATGATTATTTTATCCACTTTATATTTAATTTTTATCCAAAGTTAATTGGGTTAAAAATTAATATAAAGCCTAAATGAGAAAGTGGCCCAATTGTGCTAATAAAACAAGACTGATCCAACAAGAGAAATGGCAGCCCAAAATCGTCCAGTAAGCTAACCTAATCAGCTGAATTTTGCTATTTTTTATGCTTGTAAAACAGCTCTCAATGTTTCCTTAAACTCCATTCAAACCCTTCCACTTTTTGGGCCTTTGAAGATTTTCCCCTAGCTTAAAATAGCAACTTTAAAACATTCAAACTTGCTTGTTGTATGGCCGGCCAGGGAAGAGTGTGTGGTTGCTAATTATTTTCTATTTTTAGCAGCCATTCACACCTATAAATAGCCACCTTTGCTACCTCATTCAACACACTTTTCATTTCTCACACATCTCTCTCTTTCACTTACTTTTCTTTCTTCTGTTCCTTTCATTATTTTCCCCTTTCCCTTGCCGATTTCCCCCTTGAAAAATAGCCTTCTTCCATCTTGGAATAACATCATTCAATTGTTCATAGAGGCGTCGGTGCAACAGAACGAGCTAAGAGGAAAGTTAGCACACTAGTCTGGCTTCAGAGAAAACTTGGATTTGCTTTCTAGTTCCCTTTTCTTTTTTCTTTTCTTTTTTTTATGTTGTGATTATGAATATGAATAATTGTTTTGTTGTTGTTCTTGTTCTAATTAAAATGGATTAAATTAATTCATCTTAGATTGATTAAGTTCTGTCTAGTTGAATTATTAAAATCATTGTATTGTTATAGGCCTTGCTAAGTTGTTCAATTAAATAAAATCATACCTATATTATACTTGCATTATAAAATGTAAGGTAACGAATGAATTAATTATTAAATGTACTAAAATTATAATTAATTAACACAGTATTTAATTGGTGCATGTTTAATCTTCTAAGGTAGTTGAAGGTTAAATTAGCGACGGTATTAAACGGTACATTAGCCTTGCATAACTTGCAAGAATATTGTGATTAAACTGTTTCAATATAGAAATATATTGTTACCTCACTTAATCTTTTATGTGCTTATGAAGATTGATTAATTGTTTGAACTGACATTGAAAAAAGTTCAAGAGATTAGTTAATTTAATAAGTACATATGAGCAATAGTTAGCAAATTACCAAGTTGCCATGAAAATATTCATAACAACATGAACATGGGTTTAGTAATTCTAAATTAAGGAATGTAATTTATCTAACACAATTATGTCATCTTGATTAAAACCATCTTTTTGAAATCATGCATTGGAAGTTTTGCTTTTATTTCTATTAATTAGTTAATTTTTAGTTTTTAAAATCACTTCTTCAAAACAAAATATTTTTCCCATCACCAAAGTGTTTGATTTACATTTTATAAATATTTTTCTTTCACAATCCCTATGGGTACGATAACTCGACATTTACTTGTCACTTTATTACTTGTTAACGATTGTGTACACTTGCACATTTTTGTCGTTCCAGGTTTTTGGCGTTGTTGCCAAGGGCTATTTTAAAAGACATTATTTGTGAAATTGTTAGTTTTGTATTTTGGATTCTTTATTTCTGTTAAATTTTAATTCCAATATTTTTTTTATTTTTTTAGTGTTTGTTTCAGGTGTTTATGAGTATTGATCAAATTATTGACTTACTCCCCGTAAACCCTAAAACTAAAAGGACTTTCAAACAAAGGAGAAAACAAGCGAACCAAAGAAGGATTGAAGAGGTGAATTTCAAAAATCAAAACCAAAATCTAGGAGGAGAATTCGCTTATAATACTCACAATCCGATCATGATTGCCAATGACAAAAATTGTGCCATTCAATAATATGTCATTCCTCTATTCAACGAGCTCAATCCAAATATTAGGAGACCCGAAATCGAGGCACAAAAATTCGAGTTGAAGCCGGTCATGTTCCAAATGTTGCAAAATATGGGTCAATTTAGTAGGATTCTTACTGAAGATCCATATCTTCATCTTCGGTTATTCATGGAAGTCAGTGACTCATTTAAACTAGTTGGGGTGACTGAGGACACCTTGAGATTGAGATCATTTCCATACTTCTTAAGAGATAAAGCACGAGCATGGTTGAACTCCCTACCTTCAGGTTCCAAAACTACATGGCAAGATTTGGTTGAACGTTTCTTAATGAAATACTTTCCTCCATCTCTAAATACCAAGATCCAAAATGAAATCACTTTATTTCAACAACTTGATGAAGAAGCTTTATATGAGGCATGGGAGCTGTTCAAGGAGTTATTATGAAAGTGCCCTCATCATGGCATTCCTTACTACGTGACTTTCTATATTGGTCTCAATATTCATACTAGAATAATAGTGGATGCTTCAACAAATGGAGCCCTTCTTTCTATATCTTATAACGATGCTTACGAGATTATTGAAAGAATTTCCAACAATAACTATCAATGGCCAACCAACCGAGCAGCCTTAGAAAAATGAGTAGCATGAGTAAATGAAGCGGACACACTTGCTTCTTTGGTAGCCCAGATATCCTCTATGTCTTCTATGCTTAAGAACATAGCTTTTAATGGTTTCAATGGTAATCTGACAGGTCAAAAGCCGAACCAGTTTGAGAATATTTTTTGTGAATTTTGTAGAGATGGCCATTTCTTTGAAAATTGTCTATCAAATCAAGAGTCAAAATATTACATGGGAAATCAGAATTGGAATGGTTCGCAATTAAATTCTTACAACTCTTCATGGCAAAATCATTCAATTTCTTCATGGAGTAATCAATAGGAAGACCATAGCGACTCTTTTATGCCATTTCAACCAAATTATCTGTTGGAATATTCTCAACAAGTGCAATAACCCCTACCAACTAAATCTTCAAGTGATCTTGAGAATCTGCTGAAGGCATACATAGTGAAGAATGATGCCACTTTAAGAAATCTAGAGAATCAAATGGTTTAGCTAACCAATGAAATTCGAAATAAACCCCAAGGAGCTTTGCCCATTCGATACTAAAAATCCAAGAATTTTGGGCAAAGAATATTGTAAAGCAGTCACTTCTCCAAGTGGGAAGACATTGGAACCCAAGGTGGTTGAGGTTTAAGATGAGCTTGTTGTAGCTCAAGACAAAGAGGAAGTTCAATCGAGTGTTGAAACTCCTATTTCACAGAAGTCAGATTCAGTGATCCTTGATGAGGTAAACTCTAAACTATTCAGTTCTGATTATCTAACACCCTTATCAGATGCAGAAAAATTGCCATAGAAGAGTTGTCCAGTTAAAGCTAAGATTCCACCACTGTCATATCCTCAACAATTCTAAAAGCAGTAACAGGATACTCAATTGAAAGAATTTTTTGATGACAAGGTGACTTTTAATGACTTCAATGCTGTTAAATCCCTAAATGTAGTTGAAGACTGTTCTGCTATTTCCAAGATGGAATCATTGGCTTCTACAGAATTGAAGCTCAATTCTCTAGATGATATATTAGAATGTATTCTACTAGCGGATTCACTTAAGAAGTTCCATTGGAATCATTAGAGTTATTGTCTCGTGAGTATACACAACCAAAAGTGTTAAGTTCCATTGGAATCATTAGAGTTATTATCTCAATTCATACCAAAACAAACAACTTAAGTGCCTAACCAATATACCCTCATTGGTACCACAATTTATATCTTCAAACATATCAACAACACATCAACCATTCAAGACTTTTATTCATACCAAATTTTCCAATATTGAACTAACATCTAGCTACTTTGGATATCATGTTTTAAGTTAAAAACACATACCAAAACCTAGCTTCTACCACAACCATATATACAGGTAATCATCATTTCACTTTAAACCAAAATCACATCACATTAACAAACTAATTATCAACCAAAGACTTCCTAGGTACATGCCATTACAATTTAGAACATCACCACATATGAGTCTGGGATTCATTGTTGGATACTGATCGGCGATAGTTTGAAAAGTACCTAACCTATGCACGGAAAAAAAATCGTACATTGGGTATAACTCAGTGGTATTTATGTAATCCGAACAATTTAACTTGATATGAGTAATCAAAATATGAGTGTTATGTACTTATGCTTCAAATAAAAAAAATACAAATTTACTCATTCTTTATTACATCCATTAATTCCACATGTTCAAGCACATATCAATGGCATCTTATTTAGCATTTGTTAATCTCAACTCATGCAATGGCATGATTCAACTCTTTGATTAATACTTGATTTCATTTCACAATTCACATCTCATTTCATCATTCCATATTTCATTTCTCATCTCACATTTATTTCCCATCTTTTCCATCTCAATATCAAACATATAGATTTATTAATTAATTTCCCTTATTTATAAGACTCAGACTCAGTTCAGATACACGGATCCAACCAACACACCAGCTTGGCACCCAATGCCTTATTGGATAAATCTGAAGTAATAATTGCGCCCAGCGCTATATATAAGTTGACACCTAGTGTCTCATCGGTTAAACCGAAGCAAATTGGCACCTAGTGCCTCATTGACTCAAGGTCGAAGTAATCCTTGAATTTTTCCTATCTTATGGCATGCTATCTATATCCGACTTAGCTCGAACAGTTAATATAGTTTCATTTCACATTTCAATATATCCTATGTCTTATTTATATATATATATATATATACACATTTGTAACATATAGGCATTTTATTCAATTCATTAACAATCAAAATTCTCAAAGCATATATTCAATTCATCATATATGCAAATACGTACATTTCTCAATACACAAATTTAAATCCTTATAGACACTCATCAATTCAATTCAATTCAATTCAATTCAATCAATTTCATCCCAATTTTAACAAAACCATTCACCTCATATCTTACCATGCATAATAGTTTAAAATGCAACAATTTATAAGAGTTCAAATTATAGAAACACAAACCATATATTTCGAGTTACTCAACGTCGACATTGTCTTTCCCTTTCTTACTCGAAGATTCTGGGACGACGTTCACTACGGAATAAAATGATTACAATAGATTAATCACATACCACTCAATTCACAATAATTTCACTTTTTCTACTATATTTTGCTTATTCTTTAATTTAGTCCCTAAATCGAGACTAATTTTAATCTCCACATTTAAATTTATATTTCTATACTAATTTCACTTTAAGCTAAACTTAGCTCCCCATTTTCAAATTTTACCCCTTAATTTCAATTTTTTGCAATTTAGTCCCTATTACTCAAAATTAATAATTAATTTCACAATTTAGTCATTTTCCACTTCTAACTTAAAAATCTATCTATTTAATCCTTAATACTTAAACTATTCAACAATGGCAACATCTAAAATCTTGAACAATACTAAAAATTACAATATGAGTCGGGTAGCCCTAAGTATCAGGATTCCAAAAATGTAAAAATTACAAAAAAAGACTAAATTGCACTAACCAATTTAAACTTGAACCCAAAATTTCCTAGCCATGCGTCTCCCTTCTTTTCTTTTCTTCTTTTAATTTGCACGCACTTATCTCTTTCTTTCCACTTTCTTTCTATTTCTTTTGTTATCATTTTTTTTTATTATAACATATATTATTATAAGTTATATATATTAAGTTAACATAATATATATTATATATACATATCATAATGTTTCATTATGACCGTCCACTTTAATGAAATAAAGGTATAATTGCTTCTTTAGTTTCATTAATTTATTTCAATTTATAATTCAACTTTTAACTCATACGTGATTTAGTCTCTGTACCTTAACAATTTCTAATTTCACGAAATTTATTTAACCAAAATCTAATTCACTACTAAACTAACCTTGTAAATATTAAATAAAATAATTCAACTTGGTCATGCCATAAGCCCGTATATGGCACACGACTGTGCCATAAGCCATGAATGGCACACGACCGTGTGCCAGGTCATGTGAACCTGTAGTTACCTTTCAAAACAAGTTTTCTAGCATAACTCACTTAGGCAACAAGTAATCCGCTTTAAACCATATTCAACCACTTCAAAAACAAATCAAAACAAGCCAAAACCATTATTTAGAATCACCAACCTACACTACAGGAGAACAAACTTTTAGCGGCGTTTTTTTGGCCTTTAGCGGCGTTTTTAAGTGCCGCTAGAACTATTAGTGGTGTTTTCACAAGCGCCACAAAAGACGCCGCTATAGAAGCTAAAGACCATGAACTTTAGCGGCGCTTTTCCCGCAAACGCTGCTAAAGACCATGACCTTTAGCGGCGCTTTTTTTGCAAACGCCGCTAAAGACTATGACCTTTAGCGACACTTTTCTCACAAACGCCGCTAAAGAATATAACCTTTTAAAAAATTTAATTAAATAATATTTATTTTTTATATTATGTTTTATTTTTGAACTTTAAACTATATACTTTTAAGGATAAATAAAAAAATATTAATTAGATTAAATTTTCTATTAAAATTTTAACTTTAAAACTAAATATAAAAATTAATGAATTTAAATTTAGAATTTAAATATTATGTTTAAATAAATGGGCAATCTACCAACAACAAAGAGATAATACAATTTATGAAAATTTATGTCGATGAGAATTTTTAGATAAATTTTAAGCACATTTACATTTATGGAAAGAAAGAAAAAGAAAAAGCTCATATCAAATTCAAAGTAACAAAAATGGAAGAAAATGCCAAAGAATCAAAGGGAATGTCGTCCAATTCAAAGAGACAGCACTCAGATGATTCTGGTCCTGGTGATATTGGGGCTTCTTCAGCTTTGCCAAGAAGGTTACATAAGTTTGCTCCAAAAAAGACAAAGCGATGTTAGAAACATAAACATCTTCCATAAATGTACATGAGATACAGAAGTAAATTGTATACCAGTGATTGAGTGTTTTTGTCATTTTACAGGGCAATGTCCGTAAGATCAAGTTCTGCCAGTGGTGTGGCGGCCCAGCAAAGCATGATTGAACTCCCGAAGCACCTATAAATAAAGCAACACATGGAATTGAGCTACATATGAACTTCAATGTACCACAGTAGAAAACATTTTCACTGATTTCACATGAACATCTACTAAATAAAGTGTATTTAGGCTTACCCTATAGCCATTACCAATTCATTTGGATTGGATGTTAAGTTTGGTTTTCAGATCTGGGTTATTTATTTTGTTTTTCTATCATTTATCACCATATTTGTTTACCACAATGTAGGCCAATTTCTTTTAATTGTTCTTATTGGGCTTACATATTTGGTTGATGCTTAAAGCATAGTTCATGATCCCAAAGGAGATATAAGATCTGTTTAAAACAGTTGACATACTACCTTTTCATATTTTGCCTTGGCAAGTTCAAATTTTCCCTTTCTGAAGTGTCGGTTACCCTGCAGGCAAATGGTTAAATATTCAAATCTCCTACCCATGGTGCTCTAAATTAGGATGGAAGCTTATAAAGACAATAAACTCACCAGCATCGGGAAGTCCATCCTTTTGCAACTCAAATGTACGCTTCCTTTCGTGGTCCAAGATGGCAATTTTTGTTGGTGTACTAAGATATATCTTATCCACCTTTTCATCAACAAGAACGGTAAACATAAAACAATGTATACAAATTAGAATTGAAAAGACAGAAAACATAAGCCTGCTTTAAAAATTTTAGACTAACTTCTGATTCAAATGTTATTGCATCCCCTTGTTCAGTGAATTGCTCTCTATTCTGTAGGTTATCCAAATAATCCAGTGTCTCTAGTCCTTCTACTCGCACTTCACTAAATAAAAGTAAATAAAAATTGAATTCTACAGAACAAAGAATAAGTCCAAGCAATATAACATAACAACAACACCTAGACTTTACTCTTAAAATAATAACAAAAATAAGAACAGAACGAAGAAAACCCTTCACTGTTATTCACTCTGTTTTTGCCAATGAAATTCCTCTTTCGATTCATTTCTGGTATAAATTGCGAGAAAATAGAATTTGAGGTTACATGAAAGATAACAATTAACAACTAGGTTGAATAATTTGAGGTTACATGAAAGACAACAAAAGAGAATGGCAATATGGATGCTAAAAGTGGGAAGTGGGAACCCCAAAAACAACCTACGAAAAAGATGGCTACCCAGTTTCAGAAATGAAAGATTAACCAAAATATGGTTTTTGATAATGAAAAAAAAACTAGAAATGTTGCAGCACCACCACCATATCTTCTTGGATAAAAAAAAAACTCACCTTTGTATTTAATAAGATACTCATGAAATTGTTTAATTATTTCATATTCTGTGTCTTCTTATGCTTTTTAATTTCGGCTCATTTTCTGTTATAATCATTTATATAACGATGGATAGCGAATTAGGGTCTTTTTCCCAAGGAAAACTTTTTTTTTTTTGAAACAGTCCTCTAAGCCAATAACCTAACAGAAAGGGAGAAAAAGCTTTGACACTAGCAAATTGGTCAATATTTTATGCATTGATGTGTAATAATGAAGAAAGATTTTTTATTGAGTAAAAAATATAGGAAAGCATACAATCAGCAAATCTATTATGCCTAATGACTAATGTGGGATTGTTCTCCCTTTTATTAAATAGACTATAGCACACGCAATTTGTAAAGTTCAATAATGATGGACATATCTAATCATGTTGGGTTGGGTTGGGTTCCTTAAAAAAAATCATGTGAAAATCTATCTACAGTTTCACCAAAATATCTCCCTCCTCCCACAGTCCATGCACTTTATATGCCAAAAGCAATGAAAACAGAATCACTACTAGTTTATCTGCTAACCACTAAGAAATGAAAAATGAGCCAAAGCTAGATAAAGCTAAGGGGGGCCTTTCTATAGGCATGAATGAGTAGGGTTTTTGTTCTAAATCTCAAATGTCAATTTCTTCAAAGCTGGAGATCATTGGGATTTATTGGCTTACTGTTGTTTTCCTATCTCTAAAATATTCACAGGTTTCAGGAGAAAAAAGAAAAAACAGAAGCTAATGTTTGCTCCTTTTGGGAGTAAAATTTAAATGCAAAATCCCAAATTTAAATGCATAAAAATTAACAATTAACAATTAACAACACTTACTTCGCAGAAAGCTCATCATAGATAAGTTCAAATGACCTGTAATATTCTTCCCACTCTTTGCCATTAGTACATCATTTCCTGAGCTCATTTAGGTCTAAGCTTAAGAAAATCCAATCTAACATCAATGGCAGTTATGATAGCTTAACGCACAATGGAAATGATAGCTCATTTAAGCTATGATATGCTTGCTTTCAGGTAAAAACAACAACATCACTTAAAAATAACAGATATCTTGGACTCTATTTTTCATGAAAATTGAATCTAATGGAAATTTGGGTTTACCAAAATTGCGACCATCAATGCAATGCCAAGTAGGTCCATGTTTCTTGTCGAATTCTTTCTTAATGAACTCTGCTACATCTTTCTCTACATTGTTCTTCTCGAAAGCCTAGTTAAAACCCCCAGAAGGAAAAACTACTCCAAGTCAGCAAATCTACAGTATTTACTAACAAATCAAGATCAAACGAAGAAAACCCAGAAAATAATTCCAATAAAAAAGCCATAAAAATTAGGAATCTTGTAAGGTAGAGAAAAAGAGCTAACGAAAATGGCTATATTGACGGCCTCTTTTTGCATGTCATCTTTCATGTTGGCGCTTTTGATGATAACTTTCTTGGGTTCTGCAGTAAGCGCCGGTGAAGGCTTCAATTCATCGATTTTTCGTTGTTTCACCGTCAGAGCTCCGATGGTGCTTCTCTTAGCTGCTTCAGTACTATCCTATTTTTTTCTTTTTTGTTTTTCAAATTCCAGAGCCAAAAGAAGAGAAAAAGAAAAGGGAGAGACTTAGTTTCCACAAAATTCCAGTTTGCAACAATGGGGTTTTTGTTTTGGAAGCAAATGAAAAATGGAAAACTGGAAATGATTCTGTCAGGTGATACTTTGGTTAATGAATTGAAGTGTGTTCACTATTGAGAAGAAGAGGGAGTAACGAGCGAGTAACCAAAAGTTATTTTTTGGGAGTGAGCGGGATTTTGATTTCCCTTTTTTTTTGGTAAAGTAATGGCCTGTTGCGGCGTTTTAAAAAAAAACGCCATTATAGTTTAATTTTTTACGGTGTTTTTACTAAAAACGCCACTATAGCTTAAGTTATTGTGGCGTTTTCCCCAAAAACGCCACTATTGCTTACTTTTAATTTTTTTTTCATTTTTAACATATTTTTTTTCTATTTTTCTTTCAAAATTTTTGTGCTGAGATTATCATTTTTTGGAATTTTTTTTAATTTTGAATATTTAACTTTTTAACTGAAATATGGACTAAAATATTAAATATTAAATATTTAATTTTTTTTAAGTTTTTTAATTTTTAAATTTTAAATTTTTTTGAAGATTTTTATAATTTTTAAATTATCATATAAAATACAGAAAGAAACTTTAACAGAAATAAAATGAAATCGATGAATTAAAAAAATACAAAATGACTCAACAATACAAGCATTATTCTTTTAAGTATGGTCTGCATTAGTTGTTTAGATTTTTATATAAATGGCATTTAATTATATGTATACACCTAAATTTTGATAGAGATACATCTCAGAATTATATATGAATTTCAGTTTAATGTGTAATTGTAGACGTGAAATTCTAATTGTGGTTTAAATGTATAGTTGAAACTTTAATTTTGATTTAATCCTACACATTTTAAAAAATAAATACATCAATAATATATTTTTTGTATTGGATAAATATAAATATTTATGTATGCAATATATAAATATAAAATGATGTTATATCAATAATTGTGTTAATAATTTACAAGAATTGGATCAAATTAAAGTTCATGTATAAAATTGCACACTAAATCATTGTTAGAAAAAGAAACATTTACCGGGGATAATCATAAACATAATCTCTAAACCCTAACAACCTAACACTTAACCCCTAACCCTTAAACCCATAACCCATAAACCTTAAAATAGTAACTCGTACACTTTAAACTCTAAACCCTAAACCCTAAACTATAATGATAATTAATTTAATATTTTAAAATTAATACTATCTCTTTTACAATTATATAAGAAAGTATTTATCATATAAATTAAAAACACTAATTAATTTAAACCCTAAACTTATAATCCATAAATCCTAAACCCTAAATCCTAAAACATAAACCCTAAACCATGAACCCCTAACACTTAACCACTGACACCTAAACCTTAAACCTCAACCTTTAAACCACCCTTAAACCATAATCCCTAAACCCATAATCCATAAACCTTAAAATAGTAACTCATAAACATTAAACCCTTAACCATATACCGTAAACCCTAAACTATAATGATAATTAATTTAATATTTTAAAATTAATACTCTCTTTTACAATTATAAAAGAAAATATTTAACATATAAATTAAAAAACAATCAGTCATATACCAAAAATCTTTAAAATTATTTTAAATAATAGTATTTCAATTTTTTTCATTTTTAACAAATATTTTTCTATGTTTTTACTTTCAAATTTTTTCTACGTGTCATTATTTTTTCTGAAGAATTTAAATATTCCATTAAAAATAAATTATATTTTAATATAAATAAACCAGTTAAACTATAAGTAGACAGATTAAATATTTTTTGTGGCGTTTTTCAAAAAGCGCCGCTAAAGCCACTAAAAGCTCAATACAAAACGATGGCGTTTTGTAAAATTCTTTTGCTGCGCTTTTCAAAAAACGCCGCTGAAGATCGAGCATTAGCGGAGTTTTTTGAAAAGTGCCGCTAATACTAGATCTTTAGCAGCGTTTTTTGAAAAGCGCCACTAAAGCCACTAAAAGCTCAATACAAAACGACGGCGTTTTGCAAAATTCTTTTGCGGCGTTTTTTAAAAAGCGCCGCTAAAGGTGTACTTATAGCGGTGTTTTTAAAAACGTCGCTAATGCTCGATATTCAGCGGCATTTTTAAAAAGCGCCACTAAAGCCACCAAAGGCTCAATACAAAATGACGGCCTTCTATTAAATTTTTTGCGGTGCTTTTCAAAAAAGCCGCTGAAGCTCAGTTAAAACGACGGCATTGAGCATAAGTTTTGCGGCGTTTTTTTAAAAAGCGCCGCTAAAGGTGAACCTATAGTGGCGTTTTTTGAAAAGCACCGCTGATGCTCATTCTTTAGCAGTGTTTTTCATTCAAACGCCGTTAAAAACCTATTTTGCTGTAGTGCTATGTGTCTAACCAATATGCCAAAATTGAAACCTAACCAAATGAATTTATATACAACTATACCAAAATGCCTTTAAGGCACCTCAACCAATTCCATTATAGCAAGAACAACCAAAAGAACATACAAATACCAATTCAATAATCACTAAATGACATATTCACCATCAACTTCTCAAGCATCAAATAACCATTCAACCAATCTCCAATGTTAAGCATTAACTTACCAAAACATCTCCTAAACATAACCTAAATGTATAGTATCCATTATTCCATATCCAAGCATCAATTATAACACAATGCATATAATGATATTTCCTCATCCATTTGGGAATTAAGCATGTAAACCAAGCAACCTATCAAGTCATCAACAACATGACCATTACCATCCTATTTAAACATATATATACATAGCTTTCAAAAATGCCAACAAAACACAAAATGACCATTATAAGTATAAAAACATTCTCAGGTACATGTCAAGACCCAAAATGAACAATTCACCAACACTCGAGTTCAGGATTGTCATTGGATATTGGATCAATAATTTATTCTTTAAGTACCTAACATGGGCACGGAAAACAAAACCGTATGCTGAGTATAACTCAGTAGTATTTCTATAATCTAAACATTTATGCAATATATAATATCATTAAGATGCAAAATTAAATCATCTAATAATATGCAATATAACCCATTTATTCAATATAATTTAGTCATTCATTTGATCAAAATCAATTCATCAATAACAACATTACATGACAATTATCTCTTTTAACACATATAATGGCTCAATTCATACATGAACATATTCGAACTAGCCTTTCAAATTCATATAAATACATTGATCAACTCCATTCTTTATCCACATATTTATTCACCATTTTGATTTCCTTTTCACATTTCATTTCATTCCATATCATTTGTCACTTCAATATAATTTTCCATTTCAATATCATTATCCCGATTTTATCATTTATTTCCCCATTAACACGACTCAAACTATGACGGATACACGGATCCAACCAACACATCAGTTTGGCACCAAGTGCCTCACTGGATAAATTCGAAGCAAATAGTTGCGCCCAGTGCTATAAATAAGTTAACACCCAGTGTCTCATCGGTTAAACCGAAACAAATTGGCACCCAGTGCCTCATCAACTCATAGTCAAAGTAACCCTGAACTCTTCTTATCCTATTTTATGCCAACTATATTTGACTTTGTCCGAACAGTTAATAGGGTTCCATTTCATATTTCATTAACATCAAATATCTCATTTAACCTATCTTTTCATCATAAACATATAAATTTACATATGACAACATTAAATCATCACATTACATATTCAATTTCACATTTGAACTTTCCATAAACATTCAATTTAGTCCTTAGATATATCAATCAATTCAATTCAATCCAATTCATTTCATTATCACAGATGACTCACGTCGTATTCTTACCATACACAAATAGTTCAAATTGTAGCATTTTACGAAGAGTTTGGATTATAGAAACACAAACCATAAACTCCGAGCCATTTGTAGATGACTTTGTCTTTTCCTTTCTTTTTAGAGAAATTCGGGTCGACGTTAGCTACGAATTAAAACAAATATAATAAATTATCAACACACAGCCAAATTTGCATTCAATTGCTAAATTATCCAACTTTTAAATTTTATTCAATTTAGTCCCTAAAATTGGGACTAACACAACTTTCACATTTAGCCCTCTAATTTAATGTCGAATTCACTAGAGACCCTATAGGACTCCCCATTTTTCAATTGCACCGCAAATTTAAAAATTTAATTGCATTGGTTTAGTTGCTTTAAAAGCCCCTTAGTCATGTTTTACCTTATAATTTAATAACAATTCATACTTTTAGCATTTATGCGATTTAGTCCATGTATGCTAATTAAGCCCTAATTCAAAAAAATTACTCAGTCAAAATTTAATTTGTAACGCCCCCACGCCCGAGACCATCACCGGAGTCGAGTATGAGGTGTTACTAAACTTAATTCAACATTTTAAGAACTTTAGATTATTTGTTTCTACATTCACAGCTTTTTAGCTACTTGCATTACAGTCACAAGAAAAATCATATCTCGAGTTACGAGACTCGAAATCAAGATCCGTAAATTTTCCCTGAATCTAGACTCATATGCCTATCTACTAATTTTTTTCTAGAATTTTTGGTTGGGTCAATTAGTTCAGTTTATTAGTTAAAGTTACCCCTGTTTCAGGGCTTGACTGGTCTGACCTCTGTTTACTACGAACCACTTTTCTCTCTGTATAAAATTCATATGAATATGAGGTTTATTTCTCCTGAAACTAGACTCAATAAGGATTCTTAGGATATAAAATAAGCCACCTATATATATCTTCACAATTTATGGTGAATTTATAAAGTTGGAACAGGGGATTCAGAAACTGCTCTGACCCTGTTTCACTAAAATTCAAATATCTTCTAACATATAATTCTTTTACCAGTTTAGTTTGTTTCATGTGAAACTAGACATAATAAGCTTCAATTTGATATTTAATCCATCACCGAATTCAATTTCTATGATTTTTAGTAAATTTTCAAACTCACGTCAGTGTTGCTGTAATATTCTGTTTATGGCAAATTTCATCCTTTTTATAAATTTTCATGAACTAGGTAACTTATTAACTTTCCATAACATCAAACATATTCTAAACTAACCATTTCCATAATTTATCATTATCAAGCACTTCCTCAACCATTTCATCACCATACCATAAGATCATTTACACAAAATAAGTATTTTGCTATACATGCCATACTTGAATTTACAAGCCATTTTACCGAAAAGTTCTTAGGATAGTGTGACTGAGTTTCCACCAATCCCGACTCTGAGCTGGCTAGTCCAAAACTACAATGAGTAAGAAAGAGGAGTAAGCATAAATGCTTAGTAAGTTCATATGTAAAATAATAAGTAACACAACAAAGCAATCATACCAAACAACATTAGCATGGTATCACCAAAACATAAATCTCATTTCTAATCATCATTCAACAATTTACTACCTTATCGTTATTGTATCAAGTATTCAACCCAAGGGTTCTGAGACATACCTGTCCAAAGTATTCCATTTCACATCACTTACCAATACGTCTCTTTTCATCTCGAGTATTCCTCCATTTAAGTAGAACTTTACCCGTTGAACACATCGGAATATAATTCGGATACGTAGGAAATTTGCACATAAGTGCCACATATGTAGTCAAGCTACCATGTAACCCGCCCATAAGTTTAACTCGGACTCAACTCAACGAGCTCGGGTGTTCGTGATTCATAAGTGAACTCGGACTCAACTCAACGAGCTCGGATGCCTAGTTACATTTCACGAACTCGGACTCAACTCAACGAGTTCGGACATTCGCATCCATATGTGAACTCGGACTCAACTCAACGAGTTCGGATGCTCAGCTGTCACTTGTATCCTAATCTATTCCTAAGGTTCAAACGGGATTTTCCTCGAACACATATCCTTGCCGTCTTCCGTAGAATGCCGGAACCAATACTCGGTAACAATTATGTTTAACAAGTAATTTACATAATTTGCATTTTATTCGAAATTAACCACAAAGCATATATTTCATGATAAAAATCAGCATATCACATAATTGACATCAATAACTTAAAAATAACAATTATGCTACATTATTTACACATGAACTTACCTTGGTACCAAAATACAAAGGTTTTGCAATTTAATCCACAATCTTTTCTTTTCCTCGATTGGGGTCGTTTCCACGTCTTTCTTGATCTAAAATAACACATTTAGCTTATTTAATACTCACATTATCAAATTAATCCTTAATTCAAATTTTGGCAAAATTACAATTTTACCCTAAACTTTTGCATATTTACATTTTTGCCCCTAGGCTCTGGATTAAACTTTATTCCTTATTCTTATGTTTTACAACATGCTGATCACTTTTCCTTCTATGGCAACATCAAATTCTCACTCTAACATGTACTTGTGACTATTTGGTATTTTTACCAATTAAGCCTTTACTCGCTTTTTGCTTAAAATCGAGTAGTACAAGTTGTCTAACATAATTTAAAACATCATATTCTATCATAAAACATCAAAATACACAAATTTCACCTATGGGTATTTTTCCAAATATAAACCCTAGGTTAAATTATTGCTAACATAAGCTTTATCGAGTTATCGGGATCTCAAAAACATAAAAATCATTAAAACGGGGCTTGGAATCACTTACTATGAAGCTTGAAAGTTGAAAAAACCCTAGCTATGGAGACATGGAGCATTCTGGCAGCAACTAATGGGGAAGATGACTATTTTGTGTCATTTTTCCCATTTTATTTCATTAATTATCCAAATGACCAAAATGCCCTTAATGCCTTTCTTTGAAAATTTTCATGTACAAGCCCATTTTTGTCCAAAATTTTAGAAATTGGTCAAATTGCTATTTAAGACATCCTAATTAATATTTCAAAGCAATTTCATACTAAAAACTTCTAGAATGCAAGTTTTGCAACTTATTCGATTTAGCCCCTAACTTCAAATTAAGCATTTTATGCATGGAATTTCTTCACAAAATTTTCACACAATCATGCAATCATATCATAAACCACTATTCCGATTAGGCCCTAATTCGGGATATTACATAATTCACTTTAATTATAACTCTGTAAATATTTAATAAAAATATTTACGAGTCTGGTTTCAACAATTAGGGTTCCGAAATCATATTTACCGGCACCACTGACTTTTAGGTCATTATAGTCGTGTTGGAGAAGAGCTAAATCTTGCTAACAAACTTACAACAAATGCTATATCAGGCCAGGTGTTGTTTGCAAGATACATTAATTTCCTATAGCACTATGATATGGTATTTTAAGACCAAAGAGCTCTTCATCATTTTTACAAGGATAAAAGTTTTCTTTATTCACATCTAGTATCTTACAATCATTAGAGTACTTAATAGATGTGATTTATCCATGTAAAATTTTTTTAAAATCTTTTATGTATAAAGTGACTAATAGATAGGGATCCCACCTTCTAAATGCTTGATCTACATGCTGAGATAAACCCTTTTTTTTTCTGAGATCTTTCATCTCAAATTCTTTCTTTAAACAATTTAATGCATTTTGTAGCTATACAAGACTTCTAATAATATTTAAATTGTCAACACAAATAAAAATCATAATGATATCTAATTCAATTTCTTTTATAAAAGAACATAGACAAGTTGGATCATTTTGAAGATCTTCCTTCAACAAATACTCACCAAGATAATTGCACTACATACATTAAGATTATTTTAATTCATATATGGATTTATTTAATCTGATTGAGCAATTTTCTTGGCAAAACATTGTATCGTTCTAGGATATTAAATCCTTCAGGGATTTATGTAAATTTCACTATCAAATGAGCCATACAAATAAATTGTAACAACATCCACTGCATGCATATCAAGTTTCTCATGTATTATCAGACTAATAAGATATCTAAATGTGATTGCACCAAACCATAGAAGAGTAAGTCACTTCATAATCAATATTGGGCCTTTGTTAAAACCCTTATGCTATACGTTGTGCTTTATATCTTATGAATTCATTTTTCTCAATTCATTTTTTGTAAAAATACCCATTTATATCCTATAGGTTTGACACCTTTAGGTTTTTGGACTAGAGATCCGAAAACCTCACATTTAGCAAATGAATTCAATTATGCTTGACTTGCATCTTTCCAATTTGGCCAATCATATCTATTTCTATATTCCTCAACAAATGTAGGTTCAAGATCCTCATTTTCTATTGTTATTTTAGTATCAATATTATAAGAAAAAATGTTTTTCACAACTATATCTTTTAGATTTCATTTTTTTTCCTGCAATGACATAACTTATTGATGTATCTTCATTATCACTATTTTCAAGTACCTGAATCTCTCCTAGGGTTTTCAAATTAGTTATGTCTTTGGCTTGTAAATTTTGGATTCAATTTTTTATTTATAAACTTTGACAAGAGCTACAATATCTAGATATTTCTTTACAAAAAAAAAAAAAAACTCATTTGATTCTTCTCTTTAATAGAGCTTTGGTCCAAGGGTCATAGAGACTTGATCTTGGAAGGATGCGTTTGATGGAAAAATCCAGTTTAAAAAATGGTTTTCTATCACAATAGAAAATTAAAATTTTGAAAGCCGAGTCGGTTTATGTAACACCTTTCGCTTGTATCCAATGCCGGGACAGGGTTTGAGATGTTATTGAACTTAAGCTCAACCAATATTAGAAAATCGGGCCATCAAATTTTGATCAATCTAAAACTTTTTATCTCAAAGGCAATCTGTCTCTTGATTGGGCTTACGAGGCCCAAAACATACATTTGAGGTGGTTCGGGACCAAACCGAGGGCTCAAGAAAAACTTAAAAAATTTCATTCTTTAAGGCCCCATACGCCCGTGTGGGTATATGGCACACGCCCGTGTGCTAGGGACACACCCATGTCTTGCACCCGTGTGGCCAATTTGATTTTTACAATTTTTCATAAAACAAGTGCAGACTTCACACGGCCTGGACACATGCCCGTGTCCTTTACCCGTGTCCTTTCACAATGCCATGACACGCCCGTGGCACAGTCCGTGAGCAAAAATCTGGCTATTCTATTTCTGACATCAGCATTACACAGCTATGGCACACGCCCGTGTACTAGGCCGTGCCCTCCACACGGTTGAGACACACGGTCGTGTCTTTGCCTGTGTGATAAATACCATGCATTCTAACTTAAAATTTCTAAGTGCAAGGGACACACGGTTTGCTCATACGCCCATGGGGCTATTCGTGTGACACACACGGCCTAGACACACACCCGTGTGTCTATCCGTATGGACAATATGAGGCTATTTACCAAGCCTCATTGCCACCCTAGTATGCCCATTTTCATATCAATACCCACCAATACCAAATCAAGCATGATAGACATTCATTTAACCATGAAGATGCATCTATTATAGGCTCAAAATGAATGTTGCCCTCAATCAAGGCTTAATGTAAAATGTGGAAACTAATTCAAGCCAACACATTTGGCCAATTCTCAAAGACACAAAATAATAAGGTCTAGCCCTATACATGCCATAATCAAAAATATAAATCCAACTATACCGAGTATTACGACTGATAGTGTGATCAATATCTCTGACTTCAAGGGATCATTGAGCTAATTAAGTAGCACTGAAAGAAAACGGAAAGGAAAGAGAGTAAGCATAAAGCTTAGTAAGTTGCACATAAACAAATATACAACAACAATTTCACCATTAGTCATCATGCTCATGGCTCAAAGGTAAGCATAAACTTGGCTTACTCATTACCGTCTACTCAAGTCACATTTCCTAATTTGAGCTCATTACTCATGCTTACCAAATAGGTACCTGTACCACTCACAACATTATTATACTTTCCTTATTAAATCACTTTCGTAACTTTTAAAGTTGAACCTTTTGGAATACTACCGGATATTCTGTAAGCCTCAAACATGGGATAAGTTGCCGATGCCATGTCCCAAATATGGTCTTACACTGGCTATCATCCTCGAGGCCGATGCCATGTCCTAGACATGGTCTTATACTAGCTCTCGTATATACGTGCTGATGTATGTCCCAGACATGTCTTACACTAGCACAACTCTTAGCCGATGCATGTCCTGCACATCGCCTTACATCGGCTATCATCGTCCGAGGCATTGCATATCCCGGACATATCTTACACTGGCACTCATCTCTATGCCGATGCCATGTCCCAGACATGGTCTTACACTGGCACTCAAAATGTGGCCGATGCATGTCCCAGACATGTCTTACACTGGCACACAAGTAATCCGAATGTTAAGGCACGAATATTCGGTTTATTTCCTAGGGTTCCAATGGAATCTTTCTACTATCTCAATTATTACTATGCATTCTCAATTCACAATCTAGAAATTCATGCTTTATCAATTCAATGACAAATTGAAAACATGTATTAACAATGTAGTTATATTATTTACATACAACTTACCTCGGTTTACAAAACGTACTCGACTAGTCAATTTAGTCGATTTGCTTGGCTTTCCCCCGGTCTAGGCTCGGATTTGGCAAAACTTGATCTATAACAAAAAAAATAACCTTATTTAATCACTAAATACAATTATGAATTCATAAATTCACTTCTTTGGTAAAATAACCGTTTTGCCCCTAGACCTTGGCAAAATGACCATTTTGTCCCTATACTCGAAATTTGATTTTTATCGAATTTATTTATTTCTTAAGGCTAGCCGAACCTCTTTGACTCTTATAGAAGCTCCAAATTCCCACTATTTCACACATTTATCACCTATTTTGCAACTTATGCAAAATAGTCCCTTTAGGTGTTTTCATGCTAACACCCTTCACAAAAGTTGTTTAGAACTCTTCTAAGACTCATATTCTTCCATAAAAACTCAGTAACTATCATAAATCTATTCATGGCAAAACTCTAAACTCTTAATCACTTTGCAACCTAGACCCCTCATTTGAAAGCTCATGCTTCAAGGGTCTAAAAAATGCAAAAATCTTCAACAAAGGGTATGGAAATCACTTACTTGTGAGTGCTTTAAGTTGCTAAAAATTTTAAGCTCTTAAAACCCCCTTCAATGGCTGATTTTTGGTAGAGAAAGAAGAGGAAAAAGGGATGATATCATCCTTCTTTGATTTATTTCTATTTTAGTCAAAATAAGCCACCTAACTCACCAAATATAAAAGTTTTGTCCCTCATTTTGACTCAATGGCCCTTTAAAGACTTCAAATTTTAATTCTCTAGCTATATAACACATTTGGGTACTAAATGAAACTTTTGCCTTTTATGCGATTTAGTCCTTTTTCGCAATTGAGCTCTCAAACGTCAAAATTTACTTACCAAAATTTTCATGCACTAATGAAATCTTACTATAACCTCATAATAATAATAAAAATAAATTTTCTAACTTCGTATTTGTGGTCCCGAGACCACTATTCTGACTAGGCCCTAATTCGAGCTGTTACATTTCTCCCTCATTTAGGGATTTTCGTCCTCGAAAATCTTACCGGTGAATAAGTTCAGATACTGGTCTCTCAGAGATTCCTCGGGTTCCCATGTGGCTTCCTCGACCCCATGTCTATGCCACAACACCTTCACAAGCGGTATACTCTTATTTCTTAGCTGTTTGACTTCTCAAACCAAAATCTTGACCAGCTCCTCACCATAAGTCATATCTGGAAGAATCTAAACTTCAGTCGACGCAATTACATGAGAAGGATCTGATCTGTATCGACGTAACATGGACACATGAAACACATCGTGAATCTTTTCTAACTTTGGTGGCAAGTCTAATCGGTAGGCAATAGGCCTTACTCTCTCAGTAATCTTATACGGTCCTATGAAACAGGGGCTCAACTTACCCTTTTTACCAAACCTAAGGACTTTTATCCACAGAGAAACTTTCAAAAATACTTTATCACCGACTTCAAACTTAATTTCTTTCCATCTCAAATCCGCGTAGGATTTTTGTCTATCCGAGATGACTCTTAGGCAGTCACGAATCACTTTGACTTTCCCCTCAGCCTCTTTGACCAAATCGACCCCATAGATCTGATTCTCTCTCAACTCAATCTAGTATAAGGGCGTTCGACACTTTCGCCCGTATAAGGCCTCATAAGGTGCCATTTTTAGATTCGACTGATAGCTGTTGTTGTAGGCGAATTCAACCAATGGTAAGTATTTTTCCCAACTTCCTTAAAATTCAAGAACACAACATCTCAACATGTCCTCTAAGATCTGTATCACTATTTCCGACTGTCCGCCAGTTTGCGGATGAAATGCCGTGCTGAAACTCAACTTGGTTCCCAAAGTCTCTTGTAACTTTTTCCAAAACCTTGAGGTAAACCTTAGATCTCTATCTGACACAATCGACAATGGCACTCCATGAAGCCTCACAATCTCAAAAATATACAAGTCGGCTAGTTTCTCAAGGGAGAAATCAGTACGCATTGGTACGAAATGTGTCGACTTAGTTAGTCTGTCGACAATAACCCATACTGCATCTTTCTTTTTCAGGGTTACAGGCAAACTGGTCACGAAGTCCATAGTGATACGATTTCATTTCCACTCAGGGACCATAATAGGTTGAAGTAAACCCGAAGGTACTTAATGTTCAGCCTTTACTTGTTGACACACTAGGCACTTGGAAACAAATTCTGAGATGTCTCTTTTCATACCCGACCACCAATACATTTTCTTAAGGTCGTTGTACATCTTCGTACTACCTGGGTGAACGGATAAGCAACCACCATGTGCCTCACTCAGAATCTTCTGAATAAGTTTATTGTTCTTGGGTACACAAACCCTGTTTTGGAACATTATACACCCATCAGATCGATATTTAAAGTCTCGAATCAATTTTTTTGACTCACACTGAGTTCTCTTAGCTTGCAATTTCTCATCACTTCTTTGAGCTTCTCGAATCTCTTGAAGAAATGTCGATCTAGCTCTAACTCGGCTAGAATCGGACCATCATTAGATACAGTTAACTGAGTATTCAAGGCTCGTAAGGCAAATAATAACTCCCTACTCAAGGCGTCGGTGACTACATTCGCCTTTCCCGGATGGTAGTCGATAATTAATTCATAATCTTTTAACAACTCTAACCATCAGCGTTGCCTCAAATTCAACTCCTTTTGAGTCATCAAGTACTTTAAGCTCTTATGGTCGATAAATACTCGAAATTTCTCTCTATACAAATGGTGCCTCCAAATCTTCAGCGCGAACACTACAGCCGTTAGCTCCAAATCATGGGTCAAATAATTTCTCTCGTGTGGTTTTAGATGTCTCGAGGCGCCGGCTATAACCTTGCCTTCTTGCATAAGCACACACCCTAAACCATTTAAGGAGGCGTCACTAAAAATCACAAATTCCTTGCCCGACTCTGGCTACACTAACACTGGGGCTTCCGTTAACAAAGCCTTTAATCTCTCAAAACTTTGCTGACACTTTCCGTCCATTCAAACTTGACATCTTTTTGCAGTAGTTTAGTCATCGAGGTAGCTATCATAGAAAATCCATTTACAAATCGTCTGTAGTATCCGGCTAAACCCAAAAAGCTTCGAACCTCCGTTACATTCCTTGGTGGTTTCCAATCCACAATAGCGGAAATCTTATTTGAATTGGCTCGGATTTCGTCACCCGACACAATATGTCCTAGAAACCCAACCTCTTTAAGCCAAAACTCACTATTGCTGAACTTGGCGTATAATCTCTTGTCTCTCAAGGTTTGCAACACAACCCTCAGATGCTTTGCGTGCTCTCTCTCATCACGCAAGTAGATCAGTATGTCATCGGTAAATACGACAACAAACTTATCTAGATATGGCCTGAATATACAATTCATCAAATCCATAAATACTGCCGGGGCATTAGTCAAACCAAAAGGCATGACGAGGAACTCATAATGCCCATATCTTGTCCAAAATGCAGTTTTCGGTACATCTTTCTCTTTAACCCTTAGCTGATAGTAGCCAGACCTCAGGTCGATCTGAGAAAACACCGTGGCTCCCCTTAACTAATCGAACAAATCATCAATCCTTGGTAAAGGGTATTTGTTCTTCACTGTTACCTTGTTGAGTTACCTATAGTCGATGCATAATCTTATCGACCCATCTTTCTTCTTTACAAAGAGTACTGGAGCACCCCATAGAGAATAGCTTGGTCTTACAAAGCCCTTGTCTGTCAGATCTTGCAACTGTGCTTTTAACTCTGTTGGAGCCATCCTATACGGGGCGATCGAGATGGGTGCCGTTCCAGGAACTAATTCGATCTCAAACTCAACTTCCCTCATTAGAGGTAATCCGAGTAACTTTTCTAGGAACATATCTATGAACTCATAGACTACCGGCACTGATTCAATCTTTAACTTTGACTATTGAGTATTCAGCACAAAAGCTAAATAAGCTTTATACTTCTTTCTCAAATATTTATCAGCAGTCAATGACGATATTACCATAGTTAAGTTATTTGACTCATCTGGTCCAACTCGAAGAGCATGCCCATCTTCACATCTTAACTCAATTACTTTTCTTCCACAGTCTACTACAACACCACGGGAGGTCAACCAATCCATCCCAAGAATTACATCGAATTCATTAAACGGCAATAACATCAAGTTGGCTGGAAAACGATGGCCTCTAATCATCAAGGGACAATTTCTACATACTTGGTTCACTAATACATGCTTGCCTAACGGGTTGGACACTTTTATTACAAAATTAGTGGACTCTACTAACACATTTATACGAGATATCAATTCCATACAAATGTAAGAGTAGGTAGATCCCGGGTCAATCAAAGCAACAACAGTTATATCATACATAGAAAAGGTACCCGTGATCACATCGGGAGACTCTGCCTCTTCATGGGCATGTATAGCATAGGTCCTGGCTAGCGCTCTACTTTCAGACCTCGTCGCGGTATCTCTTGACACTACTCTACCACTAGTCTCACTCCCAGGATTCTATTGTGACCTACTCCTCAAGGAAGCACTACTTGCTTTCATATCTTGTTTTCTTCCTCTCTCGTCCATCTCAGGACAATCACGAATAAAGTGGTCAAGTGGCCCACACTTGAAACAGCCCCTCTCGTTTACTCGGTATTCGCCTAAGTGACGTCTCCCACATTGCGAACACTCTTGCCTATTTGGCCGAGTACTGCCAATACTAGCGACCGAAGTAGTCTGGGCTTTAGATGCGATATTCTGTTGATTTATTTTTCTCCTTGAATACCCCACCGAAGCATTCGATCGAGTAGTAAATTCTTTTGATCTTTTAGATGAGGACTGATGTGCTTTCCCCATCTGTCTTTTCTTCAATTCTCGAGACTCAGAGGCCACTTTCTTCCTCTCTTTTACCAACTTCTCTGCCTTGCACGCTTTCTCGACAAGTGCCACAAATTCTCTTATTTCTAAGATACCCACAAACACTCAGATATCTTCATTGAGGCCATCCTCAAATCTCTTAAACATTGTAGCTTCAGAGGATACGCATTCCCGCGCATACTTACTGAGTTTCACAAACTCACGTTCATACTCCGTCACAGTCTTATTGCCCTGTTTCAACTATAAAAGTTCCTTCCTTTGCTGGTCTATGTATCTCTGGCTAATGTACTTCTTTCTTAATTCTCCTTGGAAAAATTCCCATGTTACTTTTTCTCTCGGTACTACAGACACGAGGGTATTCCACCACTGATAAGCTGAATTCCGTAGGAGTGATGTTGCACACTTCACTCACTCCTCAGGTGTGCATGATAATTCATCAAACACCCTCATGGTATTCTCTAACCAAAACTCTGCCTTCTCCGGGTTATCATCTAAATTAGCTCAGAATTTCTTGGCCCCTTGTTTCCGGATCTTGTCAACCGGAGGCTTCTCTCTTCTGAGCATGTCCGCACCTTGCAGAGCTACCAGGGCATACTGAGGAATTGGAGGAGGTGAGGGAGGCGGAGTGTTCAGGTTTGTATGAACAAACTCCGTGTACCAAGTGTCCATCATTCAGAGATAGGCTTCTCTAGCCCCTCCGCCATGGCCCATACTCACGGGCTCCCTCTCTACTGGAATGGTCCCTTTTATGGGAGCCAACGCATTACTTTCCACGTCATCCACCGTGATTCTATCAGGATCCATTTACTATATAAAAACATAATTTAAAATCGTCAGGATTCGTCACACTATCAATGTACATCTATGGCATGTATAGCTAGACTCGTACTATCGCTAGGTTAGTCTTAGAATCGACCAAACCATAGCTCTGATACCACTAAATGTAACACCTCTCGCCCGTATCCAATGCCAGGACAGGGTTTGAGATGTTACTGAACTTAAACTCAATCAATATTAGAAAATCGGGCTATCAAATTTTGATCAATCTAAAACTTTTTATCTCAAAGGTAATCTGTCCTTTGATTAGGCTTACGAGGCCCAAAACATACGTTCGAGGTGGTTCGGGACCAAACTGAGGGCTCAAGAAAAGCTTAGAAAATTTCATTCTTTAAGGCCCCACACGCCCGTGTGGGTATATGGAACACGTCTGTGTGTTAGGGACACGCCCATGTCCTGCACCCGTTTGGCCAATTTGATTTTTACAATTTTTCATAAAACAAGTACAGACTTCACACGGCCTGGACACACGCCCATGTCCTTTATCCCCATCCTTTCGCACGGCCACGACACGCCCGTGGCGTAGCCCGTATGTAAAAACTTGGGTATTTTATTTCTGACGTCAGCATTACACGGCCATAGCACACGCCCGTGTACTAGGTCTTGCCCTTCACGCGGTTGAGACACACGGCCTGTACATATTCCCATTGGGCTGTCCGTGTGTCACACACAGCCTAGGCACACGCCCGTGTGTCTACCCGTGTGGACAATAAGAGGCTATTTACCAAGCCTTATTACCACCCTAGTATGCCCATTTTCATATCAATACCCACCAATACCAAATCAAGCATGATAGACATTCATTTAACCATGAAGATGCATCTATTATAGGCTCAAAATGAATGTTACCCTTATTCAAGGCTTAATGTAAAATGTGGAAACTAATTCAAGCTAACACATTTGGCCAATTCTCAAAGACACAAAATAATAAGGTCTAGCCCTATACATGCCATAATCAAAAATATAAATCCAACTATACCGGGTATTACGACTAATAGTGTGATCGATATCTCTGACTTCAAGGGATCATTGAGCTAATTAAGTAGCACTGAAAGAAAAAGGAAAAGAAAGAAAGTAAGCATAAAGCTTAGTAAGTTGCATATAAACAAATATACAACAATAATTTCACCATTAATCATCATGCTCAAGGCTCAAAGGTAAGCATAAACTTAACTTACTCATTACCATCTACTCAAGTCACATTTTCTAATTTGAGCTCATTACTCATGCATACCGAATAGGTACCTATACCACTCACAACATTATTATACTTTCCTTATTAAATCACTTTCGTAACTTTTAAAGTTGAACCTTTCGGAATACTACCGGATATTCTGTAAGCCTCAAACATGGGATAAGTTGTCGATGCCGTGTCCTAGACATGGTCTTACACTGGCTATCATCATCAAGGCCGATGCCATGTCCCAGACATGGTTTTATACTAGCTCTCGTATATACGTGCTGATGCATGTCCTAGACATGTCTTACACTAGATGCATGTCCCAGACACGTCTTACACTAGCTATCATCGTCGAGGCCGCTGCATGTCCCAAACATGCCTTACACTGGCACTTATCTCTACGCCGATGCCATGTCCCAGACATGGTATTACACTGGCACACAAGTAATCCGAATGTTAAGGCACGAATATCTGGTTTTTTTCCTAGGGTTCTAATGGAATCTTTCTACTATCTCAATTATTATTACTATGCATTCTCAATTCACAATCTAGAAATTCATGCTTTATCAATTCAATGACAATTTGAAAACATGTATTAACAATGTAGTTATATTATTTACATACAACTTACGTCGCTTTACAAAATGTACTCGACTAGTTGATTTAGTTGATTTACTTGGCTTTCCCCCGATCTAGGCTCGGATTTGGCAAAACTTGACCTATAATAACAAAATACCCTTATTTAATCACTAAATACAATTAGGAATTCATAAACTCACTTTTTTGGTAAAATAACCGTTTTGCCCCTAGACCTTGACAAAATGACCATTTTGCCCCTATGCTCGAAATTTGATTTTTATCGAATTTATTTATTTATTAAGGCTAGAAAAACCTCTTTGGCTCTTATAGAAACTCCAAATTCCCACTATTTCACACATTTATCACCTATTTTGCAACTTTTGCAAAATAGTCTCTTTAGGTGTTTTCATGTTAACACCCTTCACAAAAGTTGTTTAGAACTCTTTTAAGACTCATATTCTTCCATAAAAACTCAGTAAATATCATAAATCCATTCATAGAAAAACTCTAAACTCTTAATCACTTTGCAACCTAGACACCTCATTTGAAAGCTCATGCTTCAAGGGTTTCAAAAATGCAAAAATCTTCAACAAAGGGTATGGAAATCACTTACTTGTGAGTGCTTTAAGTTGCTGAAAATTTTAAGCTCTTAAAACCCCCTTCAATGGCTGATTTTTTGTAGATAAAGAATATGAAAAAGGGATGATATCATCCATCCTTGATTTATTTCTATTTTAGTCAAAATAAGCCATCTAACTCACCAAATATAAAAGTTTTATCCCCCCTTTTGACTCAATGGCCGGCCAAGCACCCTAAAATGGGCCTAATTGACCTTTAAAGACTTCACATTTTAATTCTATAGCTATATAACACATTTGGGTACTAAATATAACTTTTGCCTTTTATGCGATTTAGTACTTTTTCACAATTGAGCTCTCAAACGTCAAAATTTACTTACCAAAATTTTCATGCAATAATGAAATCTTACTATAACCTCATAATAATAATAATAATAATAATATTTCTAACTTCGGATTTGTGGTCCCGAGACCACTGTTCTGACTAGGCCCTAATTCGGGCTGTTACAGTTTATGATATTTATAACAATAAACTTTTTTTCCTGAAAACGTACCTATGCTTTGTGCAAAATGAATCCTAAATGTTCCAAGCTTCCAACCGAATGAATTTTTCCACTATTCTTGTACCATAAATTACTTCAAGTGTGGGTTTGAATAATCACGAACCAGACACGGGACCAAAAATGATTTATTGCTTTTAGTAGAAAAGTAATTCTTTTTCAATAGAAATCGATAGAATTGTTATTCCCAAAATATAGAATTTGTACCTAAAAATAAATTCTCATTATTTTCTAGCAAAAAAATAATATTGAAAACTTTTATGAACTATTGTTAATAGCTCTACCAGTGCCATCTATTTATAGGGAAAGATAAAAAAAAATATTGGTTGATTTAGTAGAACAAAATTAATATTTATTTAATATAAGAACTAGCCTCTTACTTTAACTAGAAGAGAGGGGTGGCACTCCTTAGTTAAATACTAATAAATGCAAGGATGGGGTGAAATTTATTAAATTCCATGCACCGAAGATGTCAATTTATAAGTTTGGCAAATCAATTGACTTGCAACAAATTTTTGGATGAGATACATAAAATTCAAAGGTTTATCTCTTATATCTACAATGCACTTTAAATCACTTTATTTTGAGTTAAAGAGATCAAGTTATTACAGTTTTAGTGAAAACTGTGAGAGCAGAATTTCTAGATGGGATTATTACTGAATTACGAGTTTTGGGCTTTTAATTTAAGTTTAAATCATATTGGATTAGATTTTTAGGCTTAATTTTTATTATATATGAGCCCAACATTATATTTATTAGGTTTTATTATTTATTTACTTTGAATTTTGGATATATATTTTAAATATTTTAAGTTATTTAGGAGTTCTATATTTCTTAGTCAACAAGAAAGTTTAGTTTAAAACTACTTCTTATTTAGATTAATTAGAGTTTCAGAATACTTGAGAGTTTTATTTGGATTTATTTAGCTAGCCTATATAAAGGCCTCATCATTGTTCATTAGATACAAAATTATTTTTGTTCATTAATAAATTTTCCATATCTTAGAGTTATTTCTTTGTTTAAGATTGCTTTCTTGTGATTTTTAAAAACAATGTTCTTCTCAATTTTCTTCAAGGACTCATGGGAATTCATTCTTCATCATTCAATTTGCCAATCATTATTTCTTGGAGGGTCGATTAGATTCATTAATTGAGTTTGTTGGGCTTATATCTCAAAGGGTTCAATTGGACACTTATCCATCTATCTGTCGTATCGATCAATTTATTCGATCCATCTTTCACTTTTTGTTCTATCGTTTATTTATTATTTTGAATATTTATTCTTTATTCTTAAATTTCTTATTTTAGTTATTTTCTTTATTTTTCTTGTTTTCGAACAACTTAAAATATGATCTTCTTTCTCTTTCCCTTTACAATTTGGTATCAGACTTGGGCCTTTTTGAGTTGTTTCCTTGTGCTAAATAAACTGTTTCACCAAATTTACTTAAAAAACCTCTAAAAAAATCGAACATATGACAAAAATAAAAAAAATATTTTGTAGATGAAATTTTGTGCTGAAAATTTCCAGATAAGTTTTTTATTTATCTTATAAAAAGGCTTCAGTTTAATTTTTGAGATTTTAGCACATCAAGAACACCTTGAATGAATAATTCAAGTTTTTTTTCCATTGTTTCAGATTTTTTCTACTTGATAGTTTATTTTCTTTGACTCTAGCCTTAGTTTTCTTTTGTTATTACCTTTTCGTATTCTATTGCGCATTCTAACACATTTTCACTTCTTGTGTTAATAGGTATGAAAAGAGTTGGCTTTCTTTTCTCCATGCAACTTACTTCCTTTAAAATCATGTAACAGTCCGTTTTTAGCTAAATTTGAACAATAGTTTCGAAACAAAAAATCTGAGGTCAAAAAATTATTTTAATATTACTTTAAGTGTTTACAGCATGATAGCATGTATATGTGAAAGTTTCGTAAATTAATTTTATCGTTTGAATGCTTAATTCAATAAAAAGGACTAAATCGCGTAAAGCGTAAAAGTTAAATTCTATTTGTTAAATGCACTAAATTCCAATGAATATTAAATGTGTAGGTCTTTAAGTGATAAATAAACCATTATTAAGGTAAGTGGACATTAATGGACATGAAATGGAAGATATAAATGTTTTATAATTAAGGTTAATCTGGTAATTTGTATAATAAGGTTAATTAAATAAAACAAAAGCCTAAATTTTGTTAGATCATCATCTTCCTTGGCTGAATGAAGCATGAAGAAAAGCCATTTTAGGGCTTGAAACTTTCGGTTACTTTAATTGTAAGTCCGTTTTTATTTCGTTTTTAATGATTTCTATGTTTTTAGGATAATTGCAACTAGGTCTAGCTAGCCCAGAGACTATTTTGCAAAATTGTTAAAGATTTTGAAAGTTACCATTGATGAAAATATGTTTTCTTTGATGTTTGATGATGAAATATAAAATCTTGTTGCTAGATTTACATAATTTGTAAAGTGATTTTGAGAAAAAATGCAAAATAGGGATTTAATTGTGAAAATGTGAAAATGTGTGGTTAAATGTGTGAAAAGTTGATAAATGTGGGCTGATAGGGGAAGTATAGTAATTCGGCTATCATGGGTATTAAAGAAATTTCATGAATTTGTGATTTTGTGTAATAAGGACTAAATTGTAAAAGTTCTAAAATTCTAGGGGTAAAAGTGTAAATGTGCTTAAATGTGTGTTATGGATTAAATTGAATAGAGAGATTATTGAATAAGTTAATTTTGAATATATTTAGATTAAAAAAAAAGTAAAATTCAGATCTAGATCGGGGGAAAACTAAAGTTATCGACTAATCGACTTATTCCATCATTTTCACATGCGAGGTAAGTTCATATGTGATAAATTTCAGAATAAGTGTATTTTAAATGCTTTGATATTATATAAGTTGTGAATACAAGACTTTGGGTAAGTTCGACAATAACTCGATGGTAATTCGGTATTTGAAATCCCGATTGAACCTTAGGAATAGTTTAGGATACTAGTGACATGTCATTAGAGGATACATTGAGTTGGCTTCGGGCCATGATATTAGCACTTCGAGTGCGAGTTATACTGATTTTACTTTAGGCCATGATATTAGTATTTCGGATGTAAGCTACCTTGATTTGGCTTCGGACTATGGTATAGGTACTTAGTGTGTAAGACTCCTGAGTATCCAACTTCTATTCCGAATGGTTCAACAGGTAAATGAATGATGTGGTTGAGAATGAGATTTTTACGAGATGGTATAGGTATGTGCATAAACAATATTAGCTTTGAATCGAAGAAATGGTGATGAAAGTATATAGTTTTGTGAATGAGTAATTGAAAGGTTTGATAGTTGATGTGAATTCATGTATCTATAATCAATTGTTGAATTATGTGGTTATGATTATATCGAGTTTATTTCATACGAGCTTACAAAGCTTTATAGCTTATATCGTTTATTTTTCTATGTTTTATAGTGAATTCAAAGCTAGCTTAGATTCGGGGATCATCGGAGATCGCTTCACACTATCCACCTATCACTTGGTACATCTGAACTTTGGTATCTTAAGTATATGGCATGTATAGGGACTTTGGTCGTGTTGGTTTTGTTTTGGTAATGATTTTGGCCATTTGAAATGGCTTGTAAATGTATATGTCTTGGTTTGTATATAATAGCCATGAGAGTTGGCTTATTTTGAGTAAATTTGCTTGCGCATATGTGTATGTGCATATAGTTTATGATATGTAAACTGAGGTTAGTTTTGATGATGCTTATTAGTAGTTGGTATTATGGAAGTGATTTTAATATTGAGGATGTTATTTATTTGAGAATCAAGGTAAAGAATGCATGTTTTGAGTAGCCATATTGATAATCTAAGTTTATGAGATTTTAGGTATGAATGGTTTGGTCTATTATGCAACTTGTGTGTACTGAGAAGCGTGGTACTGAATATGCATGAATTAGGTTTGAATTGGCTGGTTTAAATGCCTATTTATGCCATGAAATGGTGCAAATTGATGTGTTGTAGGTATATTCAAATTTGGGTGGAAAATTGACTTGGTAAATAGCCTATTTTTGTCTACACGGGCGTGTGTCTTAGCCGTGTGTGACACACGGTCATGTTACATGGTTGTATGTCATTTGGTGTTAAAATTAAAATCAAGTCAGTATGCTCCACACGACCTCACACACGGGCGTGTGATTTGGCCGTGTGGCATAAGTCAGTACACCCTACAGGTTTGGCACTACCTAGCACACGGTCTGGCACACGGGCTTGTATGGCCATTTTTTGGGTACACGGGCTTGTGTGTTGGTCGTGTGACCCAAGTTAGACAGTTACACGAGGTTGGACACGGGCTGGGATACAACCATGTGCTTCTATTTCTAATGTCCACACGACCTATGACACGGGTGTATCTGTTGGCCGTGTGAGAGACACAGCTGGGCCACACAGGCATATGTCCCCTGTTTTGAGAAATTTTTTCTAAGTTTCGTAAAAATCTTTTGAGCTATTGGTTTAGTTTCGAACTACTTCCAAAATATGTTTAGGGCCTCATAGGCTCGTTATAGTGATGTTATACTTGAGTTTGAATAATGTTTGCATGAAATGTGAAATTATATGTGAATTGAATGTTTAAATGTTTTATAAGTTCGGTAATACTCCGTAACCCTATTCCATCGTTGAATACGAGTATGGGTATTACATTTATTGGTATCAGAGCTACCATTTAGTCGATTCTAGGACTAACGTAGCATATGTGAGAGTCTAGCCATACATGCCATATATAAACTGTAATAGTGTGATGACTCTTGACATTTTAAAATGTGTTTTCATATAGTAAACGGATCCCAATTGAGTTGTAGCTGATGAGGTTGAAAGTAATCCGCCAGCTCCCACTCAAGAGACAGCTCCTTCTGAATCTAGACCCGTATCAGGTAGCCAAAGAGGAGAGGCTAAAGAAGCCTTCTTCCACATGATGACCGAGTGGTTCACTCAGTATATTTGGACAAATCTAGCTGCTCAACAACCTCCACCCCCTCCTGTTCTTCAACCAGTTCACATAGCTCCTCAAGGTTTGGAACCTTGACGATTGAATAAGTCACCTGTTGATAGAATTAGAAAGTACGGGGCTGAAGAGTTCAGAGCTACTGTTGACGATGATCTTGAGAGTGCCGAGTTTTCGCTTAAAAATACGATTCGAGTGTTTGATGAGCTTTCTTGCACACCGACTGAGTGTTTAAAATGTGTTGTATCACTGTTGAGGGACACTACATACCAGTGGTCGAATACTCTAGTATCGTGGTACCTAGAGAATGGGTTACCTGGGAATTCTTTTAGACCGAATTTAGGAAGAAATATATAAGCCAACAGTTTTTGGATCAAAAAGCACAAAAAGTTTTTAGAATTGAAACAGGGTCGTATGACCGTAACCGAATACGATAGAGAATTTGTGCGATTGAGCAAATATGCTTGAGAGTATATTTCTACCGAAGAGATCATGTGCAAGTGGTTTGTTAACGGTTTGAATGAAGACATTAAACTTCTGGTCGGGATTTTAGATTTGAAAAGAATTTGTTGTATTAGTTTATCGGGCTCGTAAAGTCGAAGATGTAACAGCCCAATTTTAGGGCTAGTCAGAATAGTGGTTTCGGGACCACAAATCCGACGTAGAAAAAATCCATTTTTTATTATATTTTTATGGTATGTAGTTTTATAGAACTATTTTGTGAAAATCTCGCTCGAAAATTTTGACGTTTGGGCACTCAATTTAGTCAAAAGAACTAAATTGTAAAAAAATGCAAAAGTTGAGTTCTACTTTTTAAAGGTGTCCAATTACTATGAGATTTTAAATTAGAGGTCCTTAGTCGGTAGTTAGACCATTGGATAAGTTAGTGGACAAAAATGGACATGAATAGGTAAAGTTTCAAAGTTATGCATTAAGGGCATTTTGGCTATTTGGTAAATAAAAAAATAAAAAGAGAAAATAAAGCCAAAATTTGCTCATCTTTCTTCAACCTTGACTGAAAATTTGAAGAACACCATAGCTAGGGTTTCTTCAACTTTCAAGCTTGATAGTAAGTGCATCCTAGCCCTGTTTTTAATGCTCTTTACATTTTTGAAGTCATTATCATCCGATTTACCTATTTCTACCATTATTTTGAAGAAGGGTTCATGTTTAAAAATTTACCCATGTGTGGCATGCATGTATTTTGATGTTTGATGGAAGATATTGTATGTTTAAGGTGTGATAAACAACTTTTACTAAGTGATTTTTAGTGAAAATGCATAAAAAGGACTTATTTGTAAAAGTTGCAAAAAATGGGTAGTATAAATGTGAGTTGATAAAAATGTGGACTGTTATGAGCATGATTTAGGTTCGGTTAGGCTTGGGTAACAAAGAAAATGGATACATTTCATTTTACGAGCCTAAAGACTAATTTGTAAAAATGTGAAAAGTTAGGGGCAAAATTGTAATTTTATCATAATGTGATTTCCAGACAGCATTGAGTAATGTGATAATTAAATAAGTTAAAATTTCTATTATAGATCAAGAAAAATGAAGTTCGAACCTTGATCGGGGGAATAATAAGGTTATTGACGATTAAGTCAATTTCCTACTATTTTGTACTGAGGTAAGTTTGTGTGTAAATAACTCAATGTTATATTATGTATTTAATGTTTAATATCGCATAAATTGTATGATTATTTCTATGAAAATATTCAATGAAGTTTCGATAATGAGAAAATCTCAGTTGAACCTTAGGAATAGTTTAGGATACAAGTGACATGAAAAAAGGAAACCATGAGTTATGTGATTTATGTGAATCCGGGTGCTGGTCATGTACGTCCTACCAATGGCTAGGCAGTCCGGCATGTGTTGAGGATACCTGACAGCTTGTGTGAGCAGCCTGTGTAGCTACGTCTTGATTGACAGCTTGTGTGAGAAGGCCCGTGACTAACTCGTGTGCGAGCTCTGTGTTATAAGATATGAGGTAGCATTGGCTACATATATGGCACTTATGTGTAAGGCTTTCCGTGTATCCAATAATATTCCAAGTGTTTAACGGGTAATCCGAAGAGTATGTCAAAGATGATAACGTATGCAACTATGTTGTGAGTTGGTACAGGTATGTATGTAAAACTCATGAGTATGAACTTCAGTATGAGATAAACCATTGGTAAGAATGCTAATGAGTAAGTTAAGCCTAAGATACATGATAATTATGTTGAGTAGTTATATGATTAATGTATGATTTATGCTGCTTATTAGTTGCATGCAAACTTACTAAGCTTAAAAGCTTACTCCCTTTTTCTTTCCATTCCTTATAGTGTCGCCAAGCTAGCTCAGGGATCGAGAAACATCAGAGCTCGATTCACACTATCAAATGATTGTTTTGGGTATACTTGGTTTCAATATTTTGAGTATGGCATGTATAGGGACTTGGTCATTTTGTTACGTGTCATATTGGTTAGTCAAATGCGTTGGCATTGTAATGGTTAATGATTCATTTTGTATATGGCCATTGGAAGTTGGCTAATATTATTCTTATTGGTCATTGGTATGTTTATGTAATGATGCTTATTGTGAAGATGAAATTGGAATGAATGGAAAAGAAAGTATGTGATGTTTATGCATGATAGATGTTAGTATGTGCAAATGATGTATTGATATCTTGTTTGTGGCTGATTTGGTTGTATGTATATGCTTGAATTGGTGTTGCTTGTTGTTGTATAGGTTGGTGCAAGCAAGGGTGGCAAAATGGCTTGGTAAATAGCCTTATTTTGTCCATAAGGGCAGAGACAAGGCTTTATGTCTCAGTCGTGTGAAGGAGACAGCCTAGGGACATGGGCATGTGTCCAGGGTGTGTGAAGTCTGCATCTATTTTATGAAAAATTTCAAAAATTAAAACTGATCACACGGCTTAGTACACGGGCGTATGACTTGGCCGTGTGATTTCCTTTGGTGCATGAAGTCATAAACAGAGAGTTACACGGGTTAAGAACATGGGCGTGTGTGACCACACAGCCTACTCACACGGGCGTGTCTTAAGCCACACGGGCGTGTGACTCTGTTTTGATGAAAAATTTTCTAGGTGTTGTAGAATTTTCTTAAGCTCTTGATTTAGTCCTGAACCACCTCCAACGCATGATTTGAGCCTCTTAGGCTCGTTTTAGGGACGATAGGAATATATGTGAAAATTTTTAAATTCGGATGGAAATTTACGCCTCAGTTTTGTATGATTGCTTGTGTATAAGTCCGATAATGCCTCGTACCTTATTTCGACGTTGGATACGGGTAAGGGGTGTAACAAAAGACTTGAGCAGAGAAAAGAAGAAAGCTGATTTAGAGACTAGAGATTCGAGAAAAAGACCGATGAATAAACCTTATCATTCTTCAGCAAAAAAATCCTGATATTCGTATAGTCGATCAAATGCATCAGTAGGATACCAGAATAGAGATCGTGGAAATCAACATGTGAGTCCTAAAGCTCAAGCAACTTCCGTCTCAAGCTTTGGCAATGTGAGAAACAGTAAACTTGAGTGTCAACAGTGTGGAAGACGACATTTTGGAGAGTGTTGGAATAAGAGAAATAAAGCTTGTTTCGAATGTGGCTTGTCAGATTATTTTATTTAAGATTGCCCAGAGTTATCTAAGAAAGATAAATTTCAGAATGCAAGACCGAGCAATACGACTGTGAGAGGGAGGCCCCAGAGAAATACGGGGAATGTGTCTAGTGGCAAAGGTGTGACTAGGGATTCAGCTATGAGATCTGAGGCTAGCACCACCCAGAGTTTAAGCTATTCGCGCTCGTGAAGATACGTCATCACTAGATGTTATTACCGGTACATTCTCTCTTTACGACATTAATGTGATTGCTTTAATTGATCCTGGATCGACACATTCATATGTTTGTGAGAATTTAGTGTCTAGTAAGAAATTGCCTATTTGTGATTAAAGTATCGAACCCCTTAGGCAAGTATGTTCTAGTTGATAAAGTTTGCAAGAACTGTCCTTTAATGACTCGGGGTTACTGTTTTTCGACTGACTTGATGCTTTAGTCATTTGATGAGTTCGATGTGATTCTGGGAATGGATTGGTTGACTTTGCATGATGCTATTGTGAATTCTAGACAAAGATCATTGAATTGAAATGTAAGAACAGTAAAATTCTTCGAATTGAATCAGATGAGTCAAGTGGATTACCTGTTGTAATTTTGTCTATGTCAGCTCAGAGATATGTGAGAAAAGGTTACTAAGCTTATCTCGCTTACGTTTTAGATACAAAAGTGTCTGAATCGAAGATTGAATCAGTGTCGATAGTATGTGAGTTTTCGAATGTGTTTCTAGAAGAATTACTGAGGTTGCCAACGGTTAGAGAGGTTGAGTTTGGTATTGAATTGGTACCGGGAACATCGACAATATCTATTGCTCCATACAGAATGGCTCCGACAGAATTGAAAGAGTTGAAATCTCAGTTGCAAGAGTTAACAGATAGAGTTTTTGCACGACCTAGTTTTTCATCCTGGGGTGCGCCAGTATTGTTTGTAAAGAAGAAAGACGAGTCAATGAGAATGTGTATTGACTATCGACAACTCAATAAGGTTACGATAAAGAACAACTATCTGTTGCTGAGAATAGATGATTTGTTTGATCAGTTGAAAGGGTTAACAGTATTTTCGAAGATTGATTTGAGATATGGTTATTATCAGTTACGAGTTAAAGACTCAAATGTGCCGAAAACTGCATTTAGAACGGGATACAGACATTATGAATTCCTTGTTATGCCTTTTGGTTTAACTAATGCTCCTGCAGTCTTTATGGATTTAATGAATCGGATCTTTAGACCATATTTAGACAGATTTGTTGTTGTGTTCATTGACGACATTCTGATCTATTCTCGAGATGAGTCTGAGCATGCCGAGCATTTGAGGATTGTGTTGCAAACCTTGAGAGAGAAGCAAATGTATGCTAAATTCAGTAAATGTGAGTTTTTGCTCAGAGAAGTCAGATTTTTGGGGAACACTGTTTCAGCGGAAGGTATAATAGTTTATCTGAGTAAGATTTCGGCAGTTGTTGATTGGAAACCACTGAAAAATGTATCCGAAGTCAGAAGCTTTTGGGGGTTAGCTAGCTACTATCGACGTTTTGTAAAAGGGTTCTCCATGATTGCTACACCGATGACCAGATTATTATAGAAAGATGTGAGATTCGAGTGGTCCGAGAAATGTCAACAGAGTTTTGAGCAGTTGAAAGCATTACTAACCGAAACACCAGTTTTGGTTCAACCTGAGTTGGGTAAAGAATTCGTGGTTTATAGTGGCGCGCCATTGAATAGTTTGGGTTGTGTTTTAATGCAAGAAGGAAAATTTATTGCTTATGCCTCGAGACAGTTGAAGCTGCATGAAAAGAACTATCCGACACACGATTTAGAATTGGCCGCTATAGTTTTTGCATTAAAAATTTGGCGTCATCATTTGTACGGTGAAAAATGTCATATCTTTACTGATCATAAAATCTTAAAGTATATTATGACTTAGAAAGATATGAATTTATGACAACGGAGATGGCTTGAGCTATTGAAAGATTACAAATTATTAATTGATTATCACCCTGGAAAAACGAATGTAGCCGCAGATGCTTTGAGTAGAAAATCGTTGTTTACTTTGTGAGCAATGAATACACAATTGACATTATCTAATAATGGTTTGATTTTAGCTGAGTTAAAGGCTATACCAGTATTTCTTTAGCAAATTTGTGAAGCTCAGAAATGTGATAGTGAGTTGCAAGCTAAAAGAGTGCAATGCGAGTCGACTAGTGATTCAGAGTACCAAATCGGATCTGATGATTGCTTGATGTTCCGAGATAGAATCTGTGTACCAAAAAATCCAAAGTTAATTCAGAAAATTTTATACGAGGCACATAGTGGTTGTTTATCCGTTCATCTTGGAAGTACTAAGATGCACAATGATCTGAAACAGTTATATTGGTGGTCGGGCATGAAATAAGATATTTCAAAGTTTGTATTGAGATGTTTAATCTGTCAGCAAGTGAAAGCTGAATAATCAAGTGCCTTCGGGACTACTACAGCCAGTAATGATACCTGAGTGGAAATGGGATAGAGTTATGATGGATTTCGTATCAGGATTACCCCTGACTCCGAAAAAGAAAAATGTTGTTTAGGTTTTTGTTGATCGATTATCAAAACCATCGCATTTCATTCCGGTACGTACTAATTATTAGCTTGATAGATTGGTTGAATTGTACATTTATGAAATTTTTAGATTGTACGGGGTGCCAGTTTTGATTATTTCGGATAGAGATCCGAGGTTTACATCGCGATTTTGGAAGAAATTGCAAGAAGCTCTGGGTACGAGATTAAATTTTAGTACAACTTTTCATCTGTAAACTGACGAACAGTCTGAGAGAGTAATTTAGGTTCTCGAAGATAAGCTTCGATATTGTGTTCCAGAGTTCGAAGGCAACTGGGAGAGATATTTGCCATTGGTTGAATTTGCGTATAACAATAGCTTTCAATCGAGCATAAAGATGGCACCATATGAAGCTTTGTATGGTCGCAAATGCCAAACTCTGTTGTACTGGACAAAGTTGAGTGAGAAAAAGATTCACAGGGTTGATTTGATCAGAGAAATTGAAGAAAAAGTGAAAGCAATTTGCGACTATTTGAAATCAACTTCAGATAGACAGAAATCGTACGCAGATTTGAAACAAAAAGATATTGAATTTCATATCGGTGATAAAGTATTTCTGAAAGTATCTCCGTGGAAAAAAATACTACGATTTGGTCGCAAAGGAAAATTGAGTTTGCGTTTCATTGGGCTATATGAGATCATTAAAAGAATAGGGCCAATGGCATATCGGCTAGCTTTATCGGCTGAGTTAGAGAAGATCCACAATGTGATTCACGTATTGATGTTGCGTCGATATAGATTGAATCCTTCACACGTAATTTCTCCGGCAGAAATTGAAATTCAACCTAATATGACGTACAACAAAGAACCGATCAGAATTCTAGCATATGAGGTCAAACAGTTGAGAAATAAAAGCAAAGCTCTTGTGAAAGTACTTTGGCAATGACACGGTGTCGAAGAGGCTACGTGGGAGCCTAAGGAAGCTATGGGAAACTAGTACCCTAACCTTTTCACTGGAAAAAGTTTCGAGGACGAAAATCCCTAAGGGGGAAGAGTTGTAACAGCCCGTTTTTAGCTAAATCGGAACAGTGGTTTTGAAACCGCAAATTTGAGGTCAAAAAATTATTTTAATATTATTTTAAGTGTTTACAACATGATAGCATATATGTGTGAAAGTTTCATAAATTAATTTTATCGTTTAAATGCTTAATTCGGTAAAAAAGACTAAATCACGTAAAGCGTAAAAGTTGAATTTTATATTTTAAATGCACTAAATAACTATGAATATTAAATGTGAAGGTCCTTAAGTGATAAATGAATCATTATTAAGGTAAATGGACTGTAACATCCCAAAATAGGTCCTAGTCCGAACAGTGGTTTCGGGACCACAAATCCGACGTTGAAATATTTATTTTATGATTATTATGAGGTCTAGAATATGATAATATGCATGTGTTAAATTTTCATGAAGAAATTCTTTAAGTAAGGTGTCCAATTGGAAAATAAGGACCAAATTGAATAAATTTCAAAACTTGGATTCTAGAATAAATTTGTATGAAATTGCTTTAGATTGGATTCTAGAATAAATTTGTATGAAATTGCTTTAGATTATAAATTAGAAGGTCTGGGAGAGCAACTTGCCCAATTTCTAAGTTTTTAGACAAAAATGGGCTTGTATGGATGAAATCTTAAAGAAACAGTTTAAGGGCATTTTGGCCATTTGACAATTTAATGAAATAAAATGGGAAAAAGAAGGCAAATATCAGCCATTCTTCTTCCTTGCCCAGCCGAAATTCTCAAGTCACCATAGCTAGGGTTTTCAATATTTTCAAGCTCAATAGTAAGTGCTCTCAGGCCCCGTTTTTAATGTTCTTTGTATTTTTGAAATCCTGATAGCTTACTCTCTCTATTTCTACCCATATTTCATGCTAGGGTTCATATTTAGAAATTTACCCATGCATGATTTACTTGTATTTTGATGGTTTATGGAGGAATATGAAAGTTGGCTGTGTGCTAAACATCTTTTTCCAAGTAATTTTCATGAAAAACCCCAAAAAGGACCTTTTTGCAAAAGGTGTAAAATGTGTGGTAGAAATGAGAAATAATGGAAAAATGTGGGCTGCCATAAGAGGGAAGAACATTCGACTAGGCTTGGGTAATGTAGAAATTGCATGCATATCATTATACGAGCCTAGGGACTAAGTTGTAAAAATGTGAAAGGTTAGGGGCAAAACAGTCATTTGGACTGGGGGTGAAATTTAGACTTGAAAAGTATAATGTGAGGTGTTAATAATTTATTTTATTGTTATAGACCCCGAGGAACAAATTTCGGAGGTCGGTAGAGGAAAACAAAAGGTTTCGGAATAATCGGAACAAGATACCGAGACGAATACCAGGTAAGTTTGGATAACCTAAAGTAAACTCATAAAATGCCTAATTGTATGATTTATGAATGTATGATAATTGCATTTGACAATGGCATGAAAATGCATGAAATGTATCTTTAATAATGACATGTTGATAAATGTCTCGGTTAAGGTTAAAAAGGAAGTTCGGTGGATAAACCATGATTTACATGTTACTTGAGATCCTGCATGTGTTGCAGAAGGATTTAGCCAGGACAGGTTATCCATTGATCTCAAATATAGAAAGGATCTAGCCCTGACGGGTGTTCCTTGAGTGATCTAGCCTCTCGAAGAATATGTGTGCATTGTGGATTTAGCCCGGACGGGTAAACCGATCAGGGTCTAAATTTAGCCTGGACTGGTAATTTAGATCCGAGCTCATTAAGGGTGTTTGTCACTATAAGGGATTTAGCCTAGACTGGTAATCCCGACATCACCTTATGAGTTTACGATACGGGGGATATAGTCTGAACTGGTAATCTCACTGTAAAATGTGAGGTTCACAGGAGTGTATACCTAAAATGACCATTCTTATGAATTGATAGTAAATGGATAATCCATCGAGATTTCCTAGAAACTCAACGGGATTAATATGATGTATATAAATGAAATGATGAACGATGAGCTCATCTAAGACAAATTACATGGTACATTATTATTGTGACTAACTTGTTGATTGAGCGCATGTGATAGGGAAACCATTTCATTCTTGTTGGTTCTATTGCTTAATATGATTGTATGCTAATCAATCGGTAAGTTTACTTTCTAGTTATTCGGGATTACTAAGAATGTAAATGCTTACCCCTCTCTTTTTCCCTGTCTTACAGAGCTCGAGGACTCGTAAAGATTGGAAGACAATTGGAGAGTCAACACACTATCAACTAGTCCAGCTTTGGTATAAAGACACTTTTATTTTGTTCAAAGGCATGTATAGGGCTTTGGTTCATTTTGTGATATGTGTTATTTAAATTGCCCATATGAAGTCTTGTAAAAGTTTACATATCTTCTTATATTTGGCCATGGGAATTGGCTTATTTTGAAGTGGGCTATGACCTAGAAATTTAGGCATGCTTATGTTTGCATGGGATGGCTTGACCATAATTGGCAATGAGTTACAAAAATGAGTCAATCTTAAAAGTGTTAATGAGACATAGAAATCCTTAAATCAAAGGAAATAACCTAGCATGTGCTAAACCGATGATATGAGGTTTACATGTAATGAGGTTTAATAAGGTTATCTATAAGTGTATAATCTGGCCTTATTATGTATTAAGGTAACCTATAAGTGTGATTAGTTGATGGAGGGTGACCAAAGGCTTGGAAAATAGCCTTACAAGGTCCACACGGATAGATATACGGGCGTGTGTCTAGGCCGTGTGTGACACACGGATTGCCCCTATGGGCATGTGGTATGGTCGTGCGTCCCCTGCACCTAAAATTTTAAGTCAGTTTCGAGCACAAGCTAGACTCACGGGCGTGTGTCCTGGCCGTGTGCCCCTAAATGCATGCTGACGTCATAAATAAAATGCTCAAATTTTTGGACACGGGTGACACACGGGCGTGTCTAGGCCGTGTGAAGCACACAGGCCAGGGACACGGGCGTGTGCTTGGTCGTGTGAAAACCCCTGTAGGTTCAAAATGAAAAAAATAATTTTTATAAATTCAACACGGGTAGAGGACACGGGCGTGTCTCAAAACACACGGGCGTGTGTATTGCCTCCACACGGGCGTGTGAGGCTTTACCTAGAAAATTTTTATGAACTTTCGTAAGTTCTCGATTTAGTCCCGGATCATTTTCAATGTGTGTATAGGACCTCGTGGGCCCATAATAGGGACACTAAAATGAAATTTGATTGGTTTTATATTGGAATGAAACTTTATAACCCGTATTTCCTAAAGATGTTCAAGTTCATGTCTGGTGATACCTCGTATCTGATCCCAGTCTCGAGTACGGGTAAGGGGTGTTACAAGGACATTAATAGACATGAAATGGATGATATAAATGTTTTATCATTAAGGTTAATTTGGTAATTTGTCTAATAAAGTTAATTAAATAAAACAAAAGCCTAAATTTTGTTAGATCATCATCTTCCTTGACCGAATGAAGCATGAAGAAAAGCCATTTTAGGGCTTGAAACTTTCGATTTCTTTGATATTCAATTGTAAGTCCATTTTTATTTCAGTTTTAATGATATCTATGTTTTTAGGATCGTTGCAACTAGGTCTAGCTAGCCCAGGGACTATTTTGCAAAATTGTTAAAGATTTTAAAAGTTTACATTGATAAAAATATGTGTTCTTTGATGTTTGATGATGAAATATGAAATCTTGTTGCTAGATTTACATATTTTGTAAAGTGATTTTGAGTAAAAATGCAAAATAGGGATTAATTTGTGAAAATGTGAAAATATGTGGTTAAATATGTAAAAATTTGATAAATGTGGGCCGCTAGGGGCATTATAGTAATTCAGCTATCATGAGTATTAAAGAAATTTCATGAATTTGTGATTTTGTGTAATAAAGACTAAATTGTAAAAGTTGTGAAATTCTAGGGGTAAAAGTGTAAATGTACTTAAATGTGTGTTTTGGATGAAATTGAATAGAGAGATTATTAAATAATTTAATTTTGAATATATTTAGATCAAGAAAAGCATAATTCAAATTTAGATCGGGGGAAAACCAAAGTTATCGACTAATCGACTTATTCCGTCGTTTTGACATGCGATGTAAGTTCATATGTGATAAATTTTAGTATAAGTGTATTTTAAATGCTTTGATATTATATAAGTTGTGAATACGAGACTTCAGATAAGTTTGACAATGATTCGATGGTAATTCAGTATTCGAAATCCCAGTTGAACCTTAGAAATAGTTTAGGATACTAGCAACGTGTCATTAGAGAATACATTAAGTTGGATTCGGGCCATGATATTAGCTCTTCAAGTGCGAGTTACACTGATTTGGCTTCGGGCCATGATATCAGTATTTCAGATATAAGCTACCTTGATTTGGCTTCAGGCCATGGTATAGGTACTTAGTGTGCAAGACTCTTGGGTATCCAACTTTTATTCCAAATGGTTCAATAGGTAAATGAATGATGTGGTTGAAAATGAGATTGGTACGAGATGGTATAGGTATGTGCATAAACAGTATTAGCTTTGAATCGAAGAAATGGTGATGAAAGTATATAGTTTTGTGAATGAATAATTGGAAGGTTTGATAGTTGATGTGAATACATGTATCTATAATCAATTGTTAAATTATGTGGTTATGATTATATCGAGTTTATTTCATACGAGCTTACTAAGTTTTATAGCTTACATCGTTTATTTTTCTATGTTTTATAATAAATTCAAAGCTAGCTCGAATTTGGGGATCGTTAGAGATCGCTTCACACTATCCACCTATCACTTGGTACCTATGAACTTTGGTATCTTAAGTATATGGCATGTATAGGGACTTTGGTAATGTTGGTTATGTTTTGGTAATGATTTTGGCCATTTGAAATGGCTTGTAAATGTATATGTCTTGGTTTGTATATAATAGCCATGAGAGTTGGCTTATTTTGAGTAAATTTGCTTGTGTATATGTGTATGTGCATATAGTTTATGATATGTAAATTGAGGTTGGTTTTGATGATGCTTATTAGTAGTTTGTATTATGAAAGTGAATATTGATATTGAGGATGTTATTTGTTTGAGAATCAAGGTAAAGAATGCATGTTTTGAGTAGCCATATTGATGATCTAAGTTTATTAGATTTTAGGTATGAATGGATTAGTCTATTTTGCAACTTGTGTGTATTGAGAAGTGTGGTATTGAATATGCATGAATTATGTTTGAATTGGCTGGTTTAAATGCCTATTTATGCCATGGAATGGTGCAAATTGATGTGTTGTAGTTACATTCAAATTTGGGTGGCAAATGGGCTTGGTAAATAGCCTATTTTTGTTCACACGGGCAGAAACACGGGCATGTGTCTTATCCATGTGTGACACACGGTCATGTTACACGGCCGTGTGTCCCCTGATGTTTAAATTAAAATCAAGTCAGTATGCTCCACACGGTCTCACACACGGACTTGTGACTTGGCCATGTGGCATAAGTCAGTATACCCTACAAGTTTGGCACGGCCTAGCACATGACTTGTCACACGGGCATGTATGGCCATTTTTAGGGCACACGGGCATGTGTGTGGGCCATGTGACCCAAGTCAAAGGGTTACATAGGGTTGGACACGGGCTGGGACACGACCATGTACTCCCATTTTGAATTTCCACACAGCATATGACACAGGCATGTCTGTTGGCCGTGTGAGAGACACGGCCGGGCCACATGGACGTGTGTCCCCTATTTTGAGAAAAAATTTCTAAGTTTTGAAAAAATCTTTTGAGCTATTAGTTTAGTCCTGAACCACTTCCAAAACATATTTAGGGCTTCGTAGGCTTGTTATAGGGATGTTATGCTTGAGTTTGAATAATGTTTTCTTGAAATGTGAAATTATATGTGAATTGAATGTTTAAATGTTTTATAAGTTCTGTAATACTCCGCAACCTTATTCTGGCATTGAAATGGATGTGGGGTGTTAGAAATCAAGAGTTTTTCTTTGGCTTCTTAGAGACTTAGGTCAGCTTTGGTAGAAAGGGATCCCACATCTTTTTCAATATTATTGAGTTTGATTACTCTTTAAAAGTTACAAACGAGAAAATTTTAACTTCTTTTCTTTGCCTATTAAAGTTGTTTATTTTTTCTTTTGCGAGTGCATAATGGTAAGGTTTAAATTTCTTTGACCAACTTTTCTTGTCTGAGTGTTTTGATTTCAGCCTCTAATAATGGTATGCACATATAGTATGGAAGATGAGAATAGTAAATCTTGGGCAAGACATAGATGTCGTATTTGTAAAAAAAACCCATACGGACATGTTGTTTCCAATGTTATTCAACCTTTTATTATTCATAGACTTATCAAGAAAGACATTGGTACAAAACACCTAGCAAGCTTTTTGAGCTTAAGCAACTTATGGTGGAGTAAAGAGAACAAGCTAGCAAGTGCATGTGGTGTGATGAGAAGGACCAAAAGGACTTTGAATGTCCAACAAACTCAGTGTCCTCTATATTTGATTCGATGATAGAAATCATATGATCCTTGCAAGTCGAGGTACATAAGTATGACACAGAGCTTATTGAAGAGTCTTCTTCTACTACTATTATTAACGATGATGATATAAATGTTGGGAAATGTGTCTATATTTTAGTAAACATGTAATTGTTTTCTATGCATTTGAACGATGAATAAATAAATTTCACATTCCACTGTTATGTCTTTTGTATTTTTGTATTTCATATTTTTCATGCATAGCGAAATTGTGGCAAACAAATATTAGCTCATTGATTGTCTAAGTTCAGACTGATGATAAGTGGCATTGTAAGAATGTTTACATTGTGAGAAAGGAAACTTACTTTAGTAGATAATCTAAACGAGTCTGTAATCCCGTAAAAGAATCAAATTGAACATTTGGTTCAAATACTGAAAATGATTATTATGTTGTCTACAATTCCAATTGAGGAGATAATTAGTCTTGGCTATCGGAGTAGTTGACTCTACGGATAGAGACATAGATGTATTCATTGGTAGAATTATACATTGGATTGGACCTAAGATGAATTAATTCTGAATCCTTTTGCGAATTAATTCACTTGTGACTTTCATGGTGTGATTTACCTAAATCCTGAGTTAGTCACTGACTATGCGCATGTAACTCATGTGCTCTGATATAAGTGGAGGATTATACTCTAAAGATGATCGAGCCGATAGTCGGTATGTTGGGTACATGACTTGTGTATGACATGACTTTACTAGTAACAATGGAATTCATAGTTCAATTAAAGAGTTAACGACATCTTTTTATTGACATTGTCTGGATTGATAAATATGGAACATGGCCACGGGTTGCTTGTTCTTGAGCGAGTAATTTATCACAGTCATTTGTTGGCAATGATTATATTAATCATTAAGAAGACACAATGGTGACAATGAGATAAAATAGGATTGTATTGAGTGAATGAATTTAACTCAAAGGAATTAAGGATATCATATGAGGGTAATACATACCTGACGAGGTCATTGGATAAAGTAGTTGGATGAATTGCTTTAAAAAAAGTATACAATATGGAGTTTTCAACCATGGTACTTTTTGTGGACTGACTCCATGATTAAGTAATTGCGAATTATCGGAACGATGCTTCTGGACGTAATTGCAGTTACTAGAGCCTAATTATATATATTTGATTAGTCCCTTTGCTAGCTCAATAAAAGCTTAATTGGATTGCATTTGAATTAAAAACAAATTCTACAACTTTGGAAATAATTTAATTGAGTTGATTTATTCAATGTGGAATTAAATTGGGCAGTCGTAAGAATTGTTAAACTAGAGAATTTGATTAAAGAATTTTCTTGAAAAAATAATTTAAAAAATAAATTTAAAAAATATAAGTGATTTTTGGGAAAACTAATTTTGATCAAGTAAAATTAAATTAATCAAATTAATTAAAATTAATATTATATTTTTGGAAATTAATTTTCAAGTCAAACAATTAGCCCAATGAGTAATTAAACTTGAAAATTGGACTTGAGATTGTAAATTGGGCTCAAGAGCTCAAAACCGACACCAAGACCTCAAAAACCGATCAAATCGGGTCTGATATGTGAAACCGAGCTAACGGTCTAATCGATGGCTGGATCGGACCGAACAAGCTGTTACTGGCCCAGACCAAACTAGCAGAAATCGAACTAGATCAAGGTGCCGGGGGCTTCGACGATGACATTCTGATGGCTGACAAATGATCAGCGACGGTGGGTCTTCTATGGTTGAGTAATGGAAGAATTATACTATTACTGGGACTCTACCAGAGAATTTGATTTCAGACTAACTATTCCAAAAATAATAATATTTTAATAAATTTAATACTTATCTTAATAGTATTTTATTAATTTAATATTATAGTGATTATCTTAATATTAAATTAAATTTAATGTTTATCTTGTAGATAAATATTCTATTATTTTTGTAACATCTCAAATCTGGCCTAGACGTTATGGCTAGATTGAGAAGGCTACATTAGCCACTGAAATGGCTAAGCTAACTTACGTTACTTTTGAAAACTTAAATAAACTCATTTTAGAGAAAACCGCAGTTGTACTTTGAGTTAGCTTAAAGGCATTCATTCATTAGGTCGTGTATACTTAGGATTCATTTTATTGTTGATAGTGTTGTTTTAGAAAAACTGTTTGCTTGTCTCTCTTCTTAAAAAAAAACTCGAAGTTAAACTAATGCAGTAGGAAAACCATTTTTCAAGCCATTTTGAAAAATTAGTTGCTTTATAGATTTGTTTTTCAAAAACAGTTCCTTTGCAATGTAGAGGAAACTAGGGAACAACATCAAATTTTACTTAAGCCTGATATCATGCATTATCCGATTATTATGCTTGAGTAATCCATGCATGCAAAAATCTCCAAAAGAAAAGTTACCAAGCCACAGACCAAAAATAATTAAAAATTACAAGCCAAAACCAATAGAGACTAATTAATACTTATTAAAAATAATCCAAGGTCCAAGGTGATTCTTTGAATGTTGAGTCTAGTCCTAATTTCGAGGTTTACTTGAAAGCTAAACATTATTAGGGGTGAGCTTATGAAAAGCTCAGTGTGAGTCGAATAATTATTTAAATGGATAAAAACATAAGTATCGAATATAGTGAAACATATTAGCATTAATAGAAGAACACAGAACCATTGTTGAAATTTCATATCATTACATAGCCATTATCAATATCGATGTCAAACGGTGTATGAGCATAGGTCATCATTCATTCGAGTAACAATCATTAATTTCGATACCATTCAATACAACAAAATACAATGCGTAGCATATATAAATAACATTTGAATATGTGTGCACATGATGCAATACAAAAAGGTTCTTACCCGTGCCATCCGCTACACGCCACGAGTTCCCCAGAACTCATCTACCAAACTCCTTAACATTATGAGCATAGCTCAATGTGGTAAAACCACCGAATAATCAATAATGTAGAAAATTTACCGGATGTCAAATAGTGCGATACAATCGCCAATAACATATAATATGCGATAAAATCACACTCTAGGTGCAGTGCACTAACTACGAATAATGCGGACTTAATATGCAGCCGGTACTCCACGAAACTCCTCCGTCAACCATAAAATCTCAACCCAATGCATATGCAATATGTTACACAATCTCATACAAAATCATATCTCAATACTTTTCATATTCATTTGACATGCTCAGCATGTCCTCAACAATTACATACTTTCATTAAATGGAAACAATGTTTCAATCTTTCAAATTACTATTGTGTTGGTATCAATCAATATCGTTCAATTTCACATACTTTATAGATTTTCATTGTGCATAAATAACACCCTTTTCAGACACAATATAACAAATATCTCATGCATTTAAATCATACATAAGCTTAATATCTCAACAAATTATATAATTCAGTCAAACATTCTCATATCTCATAACTTAAATATGCAATTATAAACTCAATCAAACATCTATACTATCAAACTAGGTTTTTTGCCAACATGTCAATCTTTTAAGGCTCGAAACATACCTGGTTCAGCCACTCACAAAATTAACAATTTGGCTATTATGTCAATCCAATCAACAAAATAATTTATCAAATATAACATGATATTTAACATTTTCAAACAATTTTATGAGTTTAGGACCCATACCTTATTTTTCGCTTCATCCTAGCACACTAGCGAATCTTCCAATTTTCCTTAATGATTCCTTAAACGAACCTAAACCAAAATTCAGTATAAATTCAATCAATTTACCATTAAACCAGCCCCCAAACACCCACGTATGAATTCAAACCAATCATTGAAATTATAACTATTTTTTGAATCCAAACTAGTTAGATTCCTTACACTATATCGATGCAAACCGTACATATAATCGTTCTTCACCTTTACGGATGATTTGGGGTGTTTGGGTCAGCACCTAATTCAATAATATATTGAAAAAATAGTAGCTAATTAATGATTAAATTCCTTCATTTAATCAATTCATAACCTTTACCCAACAACTATGTTGAAATAACAAACTAATTACCCTTAATTGCACTTACACTTCACGATTCGTGGGATCCGAATGACCAATCAATCAAGAAAATTTTTTCCTTAATTGAAATGAGTTTAAAAGCTGATTAGGAGGGTACAAGAACTCAAATTAATTCTGGAAAAATATTGGCAAGGACCAAGAAACAAAACAACCCCTTTTCTTGCCCATAGGTGCACGCACCACCACCCACGGTGGCCAAAATTGGGGCTAAATTTTAAAATGGTTTGAGATTTCATTAAAATATGGAAATATACCTTTGAAATCATTTAAAACCCACCAAATTCCAGATTTGGAAACTTATGTTTTTAATGGACAAGATTAATTAAGAAATTGAAGAGAGAAGAGACCTTACCGAAGCTAGTCGAAAGAAACGTCAATGACACTTTCTCGACAATGTTTGGGTTTGATCTTGGAGTTCAAGATTTCAAAGTTGGGGCTGATTTTAATGAGGAAAAATGACAGCAATATGGTGAAGAAGATGTTAACAAATCTTGTGGCACAAGAAAAAGAAAAAGAAATAGATGGTAAAACTAGGTGTAGCTAACGACAACAATGGAGGAAAGGAAAAAAATTAAAATCAAAGAGAATGGGAGGAGGAGAGGAACGGCTAGGGCAATGAGGAAGAGGATTAAAGGCTGATTATTAGTAAAAAATTAATATTTATACCAATGTTAACTAGTCTTGGATGGCCTAGACATTAAAATAAGGGGTTTTGTCAAAAAAATTAAATTATTTGCATGAGAAGGGCATTGAAGTTAGGACCTCAAAGATAAATTCACTAATGTTTAACCATCAAATAAATAACTCATTTTTTATATAATTTGAAAATATTTATTTTAAAAAAAACAAGGCATGTCACATATTAGAGTTTAAGGCAAAATTTGCAAAATAATAAAAATGGTGAGAGAGAAGGGATTTGAATTTGGGCTTCAAGGAACATTTCACTAACACATAACCAACAAACAAATACCTCATTTATTTCCTAAAAATGCACAGATAAATTTCAAAAATTAAGGCATGTCCACTCTTTCTCGATTCACAAACCCGATTCTACTAACCCCCGATTTTTGGGATGTTAATTTGAATAAGATTTAATATTAAATTTAATCTAATATTTATCTTAATAAATATTATATTAATTTAATATAAAAATGATTAAGTTTAATTATAGTTTAACTCTCTAAACTCTCCTTATATAAAGAGAGACTTGGGTCATTATTTACACGTTTGAATTCAAGAGAAAGTTGTAGAAATAAAATTCTTTGAAGAAATTATTTCAAAAATTTCTAGAGATATTTTTCTTATTTACAACTTTTCCCAAAAGTTTAAATAAAATTTTAAATTACCTCATTGGTAATTTTTGTGAAAACTTTTCTAATTCGAAGCGAGCCCACACTCGGTAGACATGAGCTTGAGGATAGCGGAGAAGATTCTTGGTCGAAGCATTTATCTTAGACGAATAAAAAAAGTATAATTTTGATTAAGTGTTTATTACTGTAGATATCACGACCAAGTTATTGTTTTAGATTTTTTTAAACTCTGATTTTTCCCTAAATTTATTTTTCGTTGCGTTTTCTAAACCCGATTTTCCAATCCCAATTTTCCAATAATGAATGAGTTAGAAACTTCGAGTGACATCATTTGTAAAGACAATAAGTGTGATTTTGTGCCTATTGTTGAGTTTAAATCTAGCATTGAATCTTATTTCAAAATTGGTGTCAAAGACATTGATAGTAATAGTGAAAACCATGATGATAGTGATAATGCACCTTGTGAACCAGAAAAAGTTGCTAGTGGGAATTGTTTTCGAGTCCATGAATTTGGATAAGTTAGACCTTTATTATCCTTCTAAAGAGTTGTATTCTAATGTATTCAATGTTCAAAATTTTTGTGAGAGTTTAAAGGGAAGTAAGGATGATTCATGCAAAAGGACAGAGAAAAGAGACCTTGAACGATAAAAGTCAATTTGATGGTCCAACTTTGGTGAGTAAAAATTCGTACGAGTTAAAATTAAATACTTCAGTTCACATTGAAAAAGAGAAGGAAGAAAGAACCTATACAATGAAGAGAAGTGATTATACTTTCACTAACTTTACTTATTTCTTTCTTTGAGGAATTTGTTAATCCTTTGACAGGAGCTCAATTAACCTATTCCATCTATAATAAAAATTCTTTCTTATTCAACCAAAGACAAGATTCTAGGACGAATTTTTTCGAGAAAAGGGGGAATGGTACATGCACAGATGGGGTGAAATATATTAAATTCAATTCACTGAAGCTGTCAATTTTCTAAGTTTGGAAAATTGGCCTACTTGCGACAAATTTTTGGATGAAATTAAGGAATTTCTAGGTTGAGATATCTTCATAGCATTTGAAGATCTATCTCTTAGCTTCACGATGTACTTTGAATCACTCAATTTCGAGTTTAGGAGCTCAAGTTATGACCGTTTTAATGAATGCGTGAGTAGAATTTTTGGACGAGATTATTATGAAAATTACGAATTTTAGGCTTTTAATTTGAGTTTAAATCATACTAGTTCAATTTTTAAGCTTAAATTTTATTATATATGAGCTCAATTATATTTACTATGTTTTATTATTTTATTGTTTATTTATTCTGAATTTTGGATATTTGAAGTATTTTAAATTAATTACAATTTTTATATTTTTTAATCAACAAAAAAAAGTTTAGTTTAAAATTACTTCTTTAGATTAATTAGAGTTTCAGTATATTAAGTTCAGTCTAATCCAATACATGTTTTTTATTTCCTAAAATAAATATTATTAATAAATTAATTTAACCAGAAAAATTAAATTTTCAATTAAATAATTTTGTCAGCCTAAACCTAATACCGTTGAAGTCATGATCACTTTATTATAAAAGAATTTATGAGAAAATATATTTAATTTCTATATTTAACGGATTCATAATGATTAATTAATTTAATTCTATTTTTAAAATTTTAATTAAATGATAATTCAGAAAAGTTAAATTAACTTTCAAGTCATATTTATATTTAGTGAAAAAACATATTCATTTCTATTATCATTTCTATCAATTTCTATTCATTTGATTCTTTTATGTGATTTGTATAATTGAAATATAAAGAACAAAGCAAATAATAATAAAAAAATTAAATAAAATGTCAGGTGGAGTCGTATACAACTTGTGCTGATTCTTCAATTGACAGTAATTCTGATTTTTATTCTTGGATAGTCTTTACCCCTTAAACAATGTATGATTTTATATTATTGTATCTGAGTATAAGATTGAAATATTTTTTTTAAATTTTAATCTCATTATATGTAATTATAATGTGTGAGTCTTCAATTTTATGTGTGTAAGTGATAGTATGAGTTTTGTCCAAATTCCTTCCCGTATTTTTAATTGGGTTATAATTACTCACTCCTGCTTATTATTGTATTCCGTTTGTAACTGTAAAAAGAAGAGTTTTCAAGTGGGATTTACTTGACCATTAGATTTAGCATTATTCTCTGTATCCCTGCTCACGAAAAATCAGAGTATCTAAGCTTCTTAAAAGCCTCCACGTCAATGGAAATCTTGTGGGCCCCATTTTACCATAAAAAAACTTCATTTTATTTCAACCGTGGATTAAACCAAATCTAGGAAGTCCTTTTTTTTTTTTAATAATTATTATCTCCCCAGCGAAAAAAAAAAAATAAAGAAAAAAAAGGGAAAACGAAAAGTACCAGACTCTCGTATTTGTAACACACTAAAACAGCATCTGTTTATTGTTCGATGCTGGCAACAAAAACCCTAATTTAATCAGCATCGATTCACGATGGGCCGCAAGCCCTAATACCTTTACCGTTTCGGCTACTTTTTCTCTGATACATGTATGGAATCAGAGAAAATCCTACTTTCCTGAGAAAACCCTAGAAAATTTTCATCTTTTTTCCTAAACCAATAGCAACAGTAGCAATAGCAGCATGGCCATATCCAATGAACTAGCCCAAAAGCAACTACCGTCGATATCGGAACGGTTCAAGGCTTTATTGAAGCAACGGGAAGATGAGCTCAGGGTTTCCGGCGGTATTGCTGATGATGATGGGGCAACGCCGACTACGGAGGAGATTGTTCAGCTTTACGAGGTTGTGTTATCGGAACTAACTTTCAATTCGAAGCCCATAATTACTGATCTCACGATCATTGCCGGTGAACAGCGAGAGCACGGCGAAGGCATTGCCGATGCTATTTGCGCACGAATTATTGAGGTTAGTTAAAATTAGGTTTTCCGTTGTACCTGCCAAGTAATTTGAACATTTAAAAATTTAATTTCAAATTTATTGCTTTCAGGTTCCAGTAGAGCAAAAACTTCCTTCGTTGTATCTATTAGATAGCATTGTAAAAAATATTGGCCGAGAATATGTTAGATATTTCTCTTCCCGTTTGCCAGAGGTGAGTCATTGCCAATCTTTTTGATGAAGTTCTTTTCTTTGCTATTAGCTTGATATAGATTATCTTATTTTATTTTATTTTTCATTCTTAGGTATTTTGTGAGGCATACAGGCAAGTTAATCCTAACTTGCATCCTGCAATGCGACATCTATTTGGCACATGGTCAACTGTTTTTCCGCCTTCTGTGCTACGTAAAATCGAGATGCAATTGCAATTTTCTCAAACGGGGAACCAACAATCTTCTGGAGTAACTTCCTTGCAGTCTTCTGAATCACCTCGTCCAACACATGGCATACATGTTAATCCTAAGTACTTGCGGCAGTTGGAACAACAGTCAGGTGCAGATAGTGTAAGCTTTCTAATGGAAAACTCTGTTCTTCACATCCTCTATTTTATTGGAATAAATGCTCTGTTCTGTAGTCTTATGCACATTCACTATTTAGGATATCACCGCAAATCATGTTCTTTTGAGAATTTATTTGAATCAGATGTTGCTAGCAGTTATAGATCCTTCTGGACAGATTGCTTTTGGTACTGAAGGACAGTTACAAGCTGAATTGGATTTTGATCACCAGGGATAGGCTGGATTGAGGGGTAGAGTTGCTAGAATGTTAATGACAATTGATATATTAGGATTTCTTTCGGTTAAGTTATTTGCTGAAATTACTTGGAGCATCATTATGAGATCAGACCTTAACACGGGCTTGCATCAAGTGAAATTACTTTAAGAAACTTGCAAATAGAAAACCAAACTCTACTGGTACAACCAGGTTATTAACTTATTATTCTGATTTTTTGGGAATACAGTGGGGAAGGCTTATGTCGTTTACGCTGCACTTGAATGTTTTTGGTGACTAAAAGACTTTTCTTTTCCGTTCCCCTTCCTTTTCCTTTCCAACTTTGTGTTGAGCCTTGTTTTTCTTTTTTTTTTTGTTAAATTTTCTTTAGAGTGTTTGACATGAACTGCATGCTTTTTTGCTAGTGATTAGGATTTTTAGCTTCCCTGACTGATAAACATGTTGAGAAATCTTTTTAAAACATCTATTTGTCATGTATGCATGCATGTATGTATTCATGCCTGCTTTGTTCAGAATGGCATCTGAATTGTGAAATGTTTTCAATCATTGCAGAATACGCAGCATGTAAGAGGCATGTCTGCTGGTCAAAAATTGTATGGTCAAAAACATACCATTGCATATGATGAATTTGATTCTGATCACACTGAGGTTCCATCCTCACATGTTGGTGTGCAAAGATTGAGCTCAACTGGAAATGTTGGCCGTACTTCTCTTGCAATTGGGGCTAATAAATCACAACTTTCTTCAGCTTCCAGAGTTTCAAGACCCTTCTCACCATCAAGGATTGGATCTGATAGACTTTTATCATCAGAAGTTGATGATCTTCCATCAGATGATTCTCCTAGAAGATTTGCAGAGGTAGCCTCTCCATCTCGTCCTCCTGTCTTTGATTTTGGACGTGGAAGAGGAACCATCAGAGATGAAGAAACAAGGGAGTGGCCAAGGAAGCACTTTTATGGCGATTACCGTAATTGTTCTGAAAGTTCTTTAAATGCATACAAGCTTAGTAATGGAAATGAGCGCCAAACACTCAGGGCTTTAATAGATGCATATGGTAATGATAGAGGACAAGGAATGTCTAACAGCAAGCCTGTACAAGTTGAGCGGCTGGATGTAAATGGCATGGGCAATAAGGTGACTCCAAGATCATGGCAGAATACTGAAGAGGAAGAGTTTGATTGGGAAGATATGAGCCCGACATTAGCAGACCGAAGGAGCAATGAATTTTCAGTGTCATCTGTTTCCACTTTTGGAAGCATTGGAGCAAGGCCCGCTGGATTAGAATCTAATAGGAGCAGTCGCTCTAATCAAACTCAGCTGGCCCTTGATGAATCTTCAACAATTCCTGAAGATGCAGTCCCTTCACTGAGTGTATGCTAGTTCAACTTTTATCTGTTCCCTTTGTTGTTCAAGCATCCTCTTTAGTATTAGTTCAACTCAAGTTATTTTTGTACTAGGAGAAGTTTGCTTCCTCCCCCCCCCCCCCCTTTTTTTCTACTTATGTAGACTGGTGGATGTTTCTAGTTTCCATCACTCTTGATATTTGCTATACCCAACCCCTAACTTAATTTTTTGTAGTTGATTCAACAATAAAATCTTATAAATCATGAGGTTTTGTGTACTGCTGCAGCCTGTTCAAATTTCTATGCTTTTTATTTCTCTGTTGTCCAGTCCATTCTGGATTTCAGGACACTGTTTTCTTTATTAAGTTCTAGAGTTGCGGCGTCTATCTTATGTATTTAAAACTTGTATAGTTGGTTGACTTTTCCATTTCATTATGTTTTCTGCAGTCTGGTCATGGATTAAATCAGATTCAACGTCCGCGTTATCCTCAGGATGCTTGGAGTAACTCATATCCTTTTTCCCAGTCATCACACCAGCTTCATGCCAAAGGAACGGGAAGGGATTTCCGGATACCCTTTTCAGCTAGTGGTATATCCTCGTTAGGTGGTGACAAAAATGTCCCCCTTATTGAGAAATTGCCTGAGGGTGGTTCACAATTTGTTAGGCCTCCAGCTCTTGTTCCAAGATCTGGTTCTTCTAGCCTTGACACTGTTACTGTTGGAGCTCAACCAGCCATGTTACCTTTGACTGCTGGGGCATGGCCTCCAGTAAATGTTCACAAATCTCAGCCGCCAACTGCACACACTAACTATTCACTGCAGCAGCATGGTAGGAGTCACTTTGATTCTTTGAATCCTATCAATGCTGCCATGAATCAGGGTCAAAACAAACATCCATATATGCCTGAACAATTTGATAATTTTGAAAGCAAGGAGCAAAGTTTGACAACAGTGCCACAATTGCCTGGACAACGCCCTGCATTGCAACAGCGAAATTCGTTGCATGGATCTTTGCAGCCACACTTTCCCCCTCATGAGGTTCGAGATAGTTTTCTTTCATCCGCAACAGGACCTTTACCACCTCGCTTATTGGCACCATCCATGAATCATGGCTACTCTCCCCAAATGCATGGTGCTGGCATCAGTATGGTCCCATCTAATCCAGTACCTGTTGCACAACCTCCTTTATCAATCCCAAATATGCCAACTGGCTCATTGCATTTGCAGGGGGGAGCGATGCCACCTCTCCCTCCTGGTCCTCGTCCGGCATCTCAAATGATGCCTGCCACCCAAAATGCTGGTCCACTGCTCCCTAACCAACCTCAGGGTGGTCCATTCACTGGTTTGATTAGTTCCCTCATGGCTCAAGGTTTGATTTCATTGACAAAACCAACTCCAATACAGGTACTTATCTCGATGATGTTCTTCTGTAGTTATATTTATTCCTGTTCAATTAGATTGTATCACAATGAAGCAATCTATTTTGTAGGATTCTGTGGGACTTGAGTTTGATGCAGACCTCCTCAAGGTGCGACATGAGTCTGCTATAAGTGCTTTATATGCTGATCTTCCAAGGCAGTGCACAACATGTGGCCTTCGGTTCAAGTTCCAAGAGGAGCATAGCACTCATATGGATTGGCATGTGACAAGAAACCGGATGTCTAAGAACCGTAAGCAGAAGCCTTCTCGGAAGTGGTTTGTAAGTGCTAGTATGTGGCTTAGTGGTGCGGAAGCTCTGGGAACTGATGCAGTTCCTGGGTTTTTACCCACTGAGGACATTGTAGAAAAGAAAGATGAGGAAGAATTGGCAGTTCCTGCTGATGAAGATCAGAACTTATGTGCATTATGTGGTGAGCCCTTTGATGATTTTTATAGTGATGAAACAGAGGAGTGGATGTATAGGGGGGCTGTCTACATGAATGCACCCAGTGGGTCAGTTGAAGGCATTGATAGATCGCAGTTAGGTCCCATAGTGCATGCTAAATGCAGGTCAGAGTCTAGTGTGGTTCCCCCTGAAGATTTTGTACGGTATGATGGGGTATGTATTTTTATTTTTGCCTCCAAATTGCATTGCCATTCCAATATTATCTTTAATAGACCATTCATGTTATTTCATCATCTTATTCAATTCCATTCAGTCTGAAAAGCAATTTGTGTGTTAATGTTTGGAGAGCAAAATTGTTCTGGAATTGAATTCTGATAATATTTAGATGTGAACATGGACAGAAAACTTCTGTTTTATATATTTTGGCATTAAATTGTGAGAGTTCAGTCAGTTGTATGAAGGGGAGACAAGTTCATCTCTGGCTTGTTCGTATTCGGGAATACAGAATTTTGAGTTATACATCAAGATTATAAGTGCATGTAGTGGTTCTTGTTTCCTGCAATTATAGACATGTTTTTAACATTCTTATTCCCTTGCTTTTGGGAATGCTGAGAGGATGTCGTGGCAGGCTGAGTTCTATAAATATATATCTTGTTGTTTTTGTCTTATATGTTGTTCTTCTCGTGACTTGCAGGGAAATCCTGAGGACAGTAGTCAAAGAAAAAGATTGCGGAGTTAAACTTTATTAGATCGGCTTCTAAGCTTATGTATAACTTGGTTTGAGTTTCATGTTAGTCGTATGCTCTTTCTAAGTTTTATCTTAGTGCTGGTGGTTGCAGTAGCTTGGCGAGATGCCAAAACCATGTACATGTATAGTTGAACTTGTACCATGCACATTATCTTGCAGCAAAAAAGGTTACAGATTCCATCGGAGCCTTAATTTTGTTGCATTCTCCTTGTTTCTTTCCTGCAAAAACGCATCCAGAGGAACCCTTTTAAACATTCCTTTATCGTGTCGCAGCTAGAATTGTTAAAATGTTATATGGGGAGTATTGGTTTCATTCGTCCACCGTGACTGTTTTGAGTTTTGACCATGTATGTAGTTCCCAAACTTGCTTTGGAGGAGTTCGCAATATTTAACTTTTGTTTTCGTTTTGTTTTTGGTTCTTGTGGTATTATGCAGGGTCTCATGTCACCTTCAATTTGCAGATGCCGTTAGAAAGGCTCTCTTTCTGATTGAAGCAGCAACAGATTCAAATTCCTTCTCCCCTAGGTTTCGAAATTTTCATGTAACGTTTTGGCTGGGAGTTTAGATTTGGTTGATTTTGTTTCCGGAAACTGATTTGTTGAATTTTTCATAATTCCTTATAATTGAAGTTTATGTTATTAATATAATTGTCTCCTGCTAATACTTGTTCGTACTAGCGTTTAGAGCTTTTGCTAAAATAATACGGGAAAAAAGTTATTCGATTAAAGATTAGTGATTACAATCGTAAACCAATTAAAAAATTGATAAAGGTAAAGGTAAGTGCACTTATTAATTAGTGGTATAATTATGATGAGCACAAATATAATTTTCACGAAGACTAGAAGTATTAGTAATTATCATCTTTTTAAATAAATTGATAAATAAGAGGGATCAATTAAAAATTAAAAATAACTAATTAAAGTAACTAAAGAATACGGGAAATAATCGAGTAAACAACCAATAAGCGAAACAATGCCTAAGAAAAAATTCATTTAGACTACATTTGTCATTATTAATCTAAATTATGTAATTTCTTCATTTAATGTCTTAATCTGTAAAAATCTCTAAATTATGCTAATACATCTCTTCAAGACTAAAGCAACTGATTATGGATCCCCTATTAAAACCCTTATTAAATTTTTTTAATTAAAACCCTTATTATCGCATTAACTCGATCTATGGATTCCCCTATTAGATTTAACTCTAATCCGGTAGATTTATATTGTCCTATTTCAAGGATTGCATGCAACTCCACTCAATTCTTCTAAATTTACTCTTAAATAGGGTATATTCCTCCTCTGATTTAAGCACATCAAACACGGATCAATAGTCTAGAAATATTAAAATAAGAATTAAGCACACATAATTGAGAAAAAGATCCAATTATTTATTGCGTAAAAATAGAAATCAAATAACATAATCCATCTTAGGGTTCATCTCCCTAGGTATTTAGAAAATTAGTTTATAATCGCAAATAAAAACATCTCAAAGATAGTATAACCACAAGAAATAATAAAACCCATAATAAACTTCAAAAGAAATCAAAAGGAAATCTTCAATCTTGATGGAAATTTGCTTCAAAGTCGGTTTCAATGGTGTTTTCTGAGTTGTTTTCTTCAATATTCTCTGATGACTTACTCCTATCTTCTTATCTTTGTCACATATAGGTCTTAAAATACCCGAAAAACCTAAAAAATTGTATTTTCCCTCGTTTCTGGGGTACAGTTTGATTTCCACACGGTCTGGCACATGGCCGTGTGGATCACATTGTTGTCTATCTAGCCCGTGTGGAATGGATCAACCCGTGTGGCTCCTGAAATTTGCTTTGATTTCTGCACTTTTTTCGCTCATTTTACTCCCAAATGCTCTCTTAAGTATCGAAACATGAATTTAAAGGGTTAAGAGTATAAAATTAACCATTTTAAATCGAATAATCATCCAAAAACACATTAAGAATGGGGCTAAAACATGTTACTTTGGGCATTTATCAAATATCCCCACACTTAAGCGTCTGGTTGTCCTCAAGCAAAATCCTCAATCCACATTCAAATTAACTTTTCTCCATTTTTCGTTTTCATCAATAATGTTTCAAGATAATTAGCAAACAATCATGCATTGGAAATTCAACCAAAAGGAAACTAAAGATTCAAGCAATCCAAGCCTAATTTTTTAAAGCACAAAAACGTAGGTGTCTCCCCTTATCTAAATAATTATCTTAAATTCAAAATTAACAAGAATTGACATCCTCACTAAGATTCACTCAAGCACTCGAAGTATTTAAGGTTCAAATATTGTGCATTTAACAGTTGAATGAGAAATGCCCTTACCATAAACTTACTTAAAAATCAAATCTCCACTACTATAGAATGAGATGACAACCAATCAAGAGGTCTTTAGAAGGTTGTAATAGGGCTTAGGTTAAGGGTATGGAAAAGGCCAAAAGAGTTAGTTACAATCGAGATCGAGTTGATAAATTACAAAACTAGAAAAAAATTCAGTTGCTGAATTAAAAGAAACTACATTAGTAAGAATACTCATAAATGGAAATGAGCTTTTCAATATATTATGAAACTAATTATTCAAGCTCAATCAAATTTTTTTTTGATATATATATTTTCTTTTTTTGATTGATTATTTTTTAAAAATAAAATAAAATTCAACAATTCAAATAGTGAAACATAGTTAGGCAACTAATCAAATCAAATCTTGATAAAAAGGGAGTCAAATTTTATAATATAAATATGAGTTATGAGTTAACATTAATGGGTTAGAAAAAAATGTGTTAGTATCAACTGGGTTTACTAAGGGTTAATTTAATAGATAAACTTTTTACAGGTTAAGTGGGTTAAATATTAAGTGCCTCTATCATCTCAGTATATCAAATCAATAATATCGTCTCGACATGTATAACTAAAGCGAGTTCTAGAACAACAAATCAAGTCGACATACTCATAACGAAAAATAAAATGAGAACGAAAAATATATGCTTTATAGGCTAAAAGCTCACAAAAAAATTATGGTTTTGATGTCAAACTTGCAAATTCAAAAATTCAAGATAATACTTCAATTCAGGGAGACAACTTAAAATAAAAATTTCTGAAAAACAACTTATCATGCTTGACTCTCTCATGTCTTAAAGTATAAATCAATCAATGCACAAACATCCACAAATTAGTCCAAAACAAAATCAATAAAACTCCAAATTAAAAGAGATTCACTCTAATGGAGGGCATGGGAAAATTACTTAAACACAATAAATAATTTAGAGATTTTATCACAAACATACAAACAACCTCCCCACACATAAGATGTACATTATTCTCAATGTACAAACAAATATAATCATAGAAGAAGCATAATATCATAAGAGAGGAAGGGAATTGAAACTGCCCTGAATTTGAATGAATTCGTCGGAATATTGAAAACCAGAATAGTGGGCGGTTCTGAATGAAGTGCATGTTTTCGAGCAACCTAATAAAAAAAAGACAAAAAAGAATAAGAAGATAAAGAGATAACAAAATAGAAAAACAATCGACAAAATAATAAAATTACAGTGCATAATAAAATAAAAATAAAAATAAAAACAAAAGCAAAAGCAAAAACAAAGAAGAAAAACAAAAAATAAAAACAAAAAAAACAAAAAATAAAAATAGAAATAGAAATAGAAATAGAAATAGAAATAGAAATAAATAAAATATAAAACTAAATAAAATCAATTTGGTTGGGGTATGAATGAAATAAAAGAATAAATTAAGAAAAGAAAAAAAAACTAGATTTAAAAAGGAAAAAAAAATACATGGCCATGTACCAGGCCATATGAGCCACATGGTCGTGTGCTCTACAAGGTTGTGTGGAATCACTCAGACCGTGTGTGATTCAAAAATACAGAAAATAAGCCTAGTAACCACATGGCCTAGGACACGTTCGTGTGTCAGGTCGTATGCAATGCTCCTTCGCTTCTCCAACGCCAGTGTGAGAGTTCGTGTGAGCCACACAGTCTATCACATGGCCGTGTATCTAGACCATGTGTCTCACATGACCGTGTGCCCATGTCATGTAACTCTCTATGCCAGTGTGGGTCAAATTAAAGTTGAAAATTTTAGCTCCAATATGCACACGGCTTAACAAGTCCGTGTGAATCACCCCAGACTATGTGAACCAATTTTTTTTTTTAATTTCAAATTTTTTTCTTTCTTCTTTTTTTTTTTCAATTTTTAATTTTTTTCAAAATTTTTAAGGTAATGAAAATAAATGTACTAATTTGTTTTTCAAGTTTTTTTTTTCAAAAGTTTTTTTTCAATTTAAAAAAAATGATAATGAATAAAAGTTTTTTTCTTTTTTCAATTTTTTTAGAAAGTAAAATAAGTAAATTATACAAAAACACTCGGGTTGCCTTTTGAGAAGCGCTTATTTAGAGTCTAAGCTCGACTTTCCTTTTTAAGCTCACAAGTAAGGTGGATTTTGGAGCCGAAGCTCCTCTTTCTTGATATTAGTTTTACCACCAAAATAAGGTTTGAGACAAGTATTGTTTACCTTGAATATGCCGAATTCAGGATGTGTTACCGTTTACCTTGAATGTGTTGAATTCAGGATGTGTTACCTCAATTGTACCATATGGAAATACAGTTTTTACCACACATGAGTTGGATCTTCATGACGTAAACTCTGATGGAAAAATTTGTGGATTTGATTTGTCTAATAGCACTTTGTCCCAACTTTGAATTGGTTCATTCTCTTTACATGCACATCATGGTGTCGTTTTATTACTTCCTTTTGCTTTCTCGGTTTATCATCAACTTTCGTTTTCCATTCATCTAGTTCATCGAGTTGTACCATTCGCTATTCACTTGTCCCTCGAGTTTTATCACTTTGAATAAAATATGACTCCAACATGTTTTCATGATGGATTTCCTACAAAGAATGTTGAGTCACGTGATTACTAACATTAACAGAACAATTAGTATCATCTCGCTTACAAGGGACTTTCATAAAATCACGTGCTTGAAGAGTAATATTTTCATCATCTACATGAAGCATAAGTTCACCAGTACCCATATCAATAACAATTCTAGTAGTGGCTAAAAAGGGTTGACCTAATTTAACACTCCTAACCTATTTTCGTCGCCGGTCTAGGGTTATGAAACATTATCATAAAAATTATAACAATTAACATCTAAACAATTTAATAATGCTATTCAATATTAATTATTTAAACCTCATAAAAATCCAACAAACATTCATATTTGGGCCTTAAATTGAACTTTCGAGGCCCTAAAAACAGTTTGGGATCAAAACAGTACTAATTTGAAATAATTCAGAAAATCTAAGGACTCTCTAAGGACTCTCACAAAATCATGTGCTTGAAGAGTAATCTTTTCATCACCTACATGAAGCATAAGTTCACTAGTACCCATATCAATAACAGTTCTAGCAGTGGCTAAAAAGAGTCGACCTAATGTAACACCCCTAACCTGTTTCCGTCGCCGGTTTAGGGTTACGGAGCATTATTGTAAAAATCAGAACAATTAACATCTAAACAGTTTAATAATGCTATTCAATATTAATTATTTAAACCTTATACAAATCCAACAAAAATACACATTTGGGCCTTAAATTGAACTTTGGTGGCCCTAAAAATAGTTCAGGATCAAAACGGGACTAGTTTGAAATAATTCAGAAAATCTAAGGAAAAATTGAAAATTTAGAAAATAGGGGTCACACGGCCGTGTGGCCAGGTCGTGTGACATAGCCCAAATCGTGTAGTGTTCGAACAATGAGACACATGACCATGTCCTAACTCGTGTCTTAAGCCGTGTAACTCACTGACTTAGATCACATGATTGTGCCGTAGGGCGTGTAACTCTCTGACTTGATACACATGGCCGTGTCGTAGACCGTGCAACTCACTGACTTGATACACACGACTGTGTCGCGAATTGTGTGCCAGACCGTGTGACTCACTAACTTGATACACAAGGTCATGTCGTAGACCCTGTGATAAGTATACCTGAAATAAATAGTGACACACAGCCATGTAACCAGGCCGTGTGTGTCACACGACCGTGTGATAGCCTGTGTGCTCCATAATTTGTCCCTAAAACAAACCAATTTAAGTCCAAAACTTGCCAAAAAATCTACTCCATTTGTACATACATTCAATAGACCTAAACATTGTAACAGTCCAGTTTAGACCCTAGTCGGAACAATAGTTTTGAGACCACGTAACCGATTTTGAAAAATATTTTAATATTATTTTTTGTGTCTGTGATATGTGAATTTATATCTGCAAAGTTTCTGTGATTTAATTTGCCTGTTTCTGTTCTTAATTATGATAAAGGACTAAATCGCGTAAAATGCAAAAGTTGCATGCTAATTGTTAATGGGGTTAATTGGCCTTTGCTTTTAAAATAAGGGTCCTTGCATGGTAATTATACCATTGATAAAGTAAGTGGACAATATTAGACATGTGTTAGGTGAATTTAATGTTTTATAATAAAGGTTATTTTTGTACTTTGTGAATTAAAGCTTAAATAAATAAAAACAAAACAAAAGGTGGCCTTATTATCATCTTATTCAGCCGAGACTTAAGAAAGAAATAAGGGTTTTGAGTTTTTGAATTTTTGGCACTTTGGAAGCTTGATTCGGGTATGTGTTTTGCTCCGTTTTTGATAATTTCTACGTTTCTGTGATTGTTGCTTCGTGTTCTTCAAAACCCATGTCCGAATTTCTATTTCTTTTGAAGATTATAAAATGTGCCATTGATGATTATATATGCTTTGTAATGTTTTTATATGGATTATGAAAGATATATGTGAGATTATCATGCTTTGTTCTTGATTTTTTTGATGGAATAGAGCTATTTGGGCTAATTTGTGAAAATGAGATTTTGAAGGACTAAATTGTGAATTAAATATGTCATTTGGGCTTGTATGGAAGCTATGTATATTCGGCCAAGCTATAGTCTTGGTAAATTTTGCATATTTGTGATTTTGTGAAAAATGGATTAAATTGTCAAAGTGTGAAAATGTAAGAGCTAAAATGCAAAGTGCCTAAATATGTGTTCATGAATTATTTTGAATGAAATGAATGATTGAATGGTTGAATTTGAATTGTATTAGATCAAGAACAAAGAAAATCGGACTTAGATCGAGGGAAGTCCAAAATAGTTGAATAGTCTACTCGTTACCGTCTGAAATCCGTATGAGGTAAGTCAAAATACAATTACTTGTTAAATCGATTGAATGTTGTATATACTAGTTATAATCTGTATTGGACGATTGTGAGAGCCTGATGAATGAATTTTGAGTAAATTCCGATAATATGTTAGTATTTGAAAAGCTTTGTATGTTTCTAAAGGAACGTTGACATCGATCTGAGATATCATGTAAGACCGTGTCTGGGACACATGCCTCAATTTGAGATTTATGTATAAGACCATGTTTGGGACATCAACATTGTATCTGATTTCGTGTAAGACCTTGTATGAGACAGAGGCATCGATACTAAATTACATATAAGACCACGTCCTAGACCTCGACATTGTACCCGTTTATGAGTATATGTATCATTTCTGAACTGTCTGATGATAGAGTATGAGATATGGGAATGAATATATGAAATGTATAATCTATACAGGTACGTTTGTATCGTACTAAATTTCTTAATATGAAAGGCTTTGTTTCTGTGAAATAATGAACGCGAAGTGTGTATGGAATTTGGATATGAAGCATGACATGTATGAGAGCAAATAAGCATGGTTAGGCTTATAAACTATTTTGTGAAATGGCTATGAATTCTTACTGTTGATTTGTACTTTATATGCTTTAGTATTCAGACCAATTGTATTTGGCTTACTAAGCTCTTTGTAGCTTACTCTATGTGATTTCTGTCTGTTTTACAATTATCATAGCTACTGAAGGCTCTGGGATAGTCGAGGATTGTCACCATACTATCGAACTCATTTTGGTACTTTTGAAAGTGTAAATATTTTTCAGTATGGCATGTATAGGCTAGAATGTCTATGTATTTAAGCTTTGATATGTATATATGTTATGCCATGAGAGTTGGCTAGCAAATGGTATTTTTGTGCTTAGTTTTGGTAAATGGTTGTGATGCCAAATTGTGTATGCTTGTAATGGTTATATGGCTTGGTATGTGGTAGTCATTTTGAAATATGTCAAGTTGAGGAAATGGTAAGTTTAAGCATGAGTTAGAAGGTGCCATAAGTGAGTTATGAAATGATCATTTTGGCATGTTGTTGTAATAAGATTTTTAATGTGTTTTGGTATGGATTTGAATAGGTTATTGAACGATGATGATTTAGTTATAATGAAGTATGTTTTAAGCATGGAATTGGCTGAAAATTGTGGCAAGAATGTTGTTTAATATTGCTTGTAGGAATGCCCCAAAAAGGGGGGGGGGCAAGTTGGCTTAAACCAAGCCTGTATTGTGCCACATGGTCAGGGAACACGGGCGTGCCTTGTGGCCGTGTATGCAAAGCAGTAACCTCTTAAAATCACACGGTTAAGACACATGGGCATGTCATATGGCCGTGGGCTTAAGTCAGTAACCAGCTAAGTATCACACAGCCGTGGCACACGGCTGTGTCTGTTGGCCGTGTGTAAAAGTTAGTATATATACTCTGTTTTGGCACGGCTAGATCACATGGGCATGTTTGGTGCCCATGTAAGGCACACGGCCTGGTCACACGAGCGTGTGACCTCAACAGAATTGAAAATTTTTTCTAAGTTTTGAAAATTTTGAATGTGTTCGGTTTAGTCTCGACCTTTTCTAAAAGTATGTCTTAGGTCTTGGAGACGTCCATAAGGGATGAATTGTAGATTTGCTTATGCATTAATATTATTTAATATCTGTGATTCTGTATTGATCTGTAATATTCTGTCTGTCTTATAATGCCCCTTACCTATTCCGGTGACGGTTACAGGATAGAGGTGTTACAAACATATTTCAAACACATATAAACATACCAATTCAATCAACCTAATAGTTCTAGCCAATATGCCATTCAAAGGCACCTCCAAAACATGCCAAGTCAAAATCATTCTATCACAAAACTATGATGCCAAGTTTCAACCACATAACATAGTTATAAAAGAGCTAGTTATTGTCAAACATTACCCTTACAACATATCATTTTTAGATAGGCATACCAAAGTGACCATAGTCATAAGAGTTTTAACATATACAAGCCAAACTAAGCATATATTCATATAATCATTTACAAGAGAAACCATCAGATCAAAATGCTTCATTGACATAAATCTCTATACATTTCATTTATAACCTTGACCAAGATAACTCAAAACTACCTAAGTGATTTCTTGATAGTGTTATATATAACTCCAACAAGCTTCCAACTGATCAAGCTTCCAACTGATCAAGCTTTCAACAATCTATGAAACAGAGGAAAAATAACTACGTAAGCAATTAGTGCTTTGTAAGCTCGTATAAATTCAAACATAACTTACCCTTCTTAAGCTCAATTTATAAAATATGCATAACATCATTACCATGCTCATAAGCTAAATAAACTCCTATATACACCACCAAACTCACAAGTCAGTAAGTTCATACATAATACATATAAGTTCAACCATATCATAAGTAAACTTCCATGTACATTCCATTCATCATATACCTATTTAGTTCCCTTCAATTCATATGCATTCATCAAATTTAACTTTCATAAGATTATGAACAATTATCCATTTGTATACATGACTTGTCATTAACCTTTACTTACCCATTGAACCGTTTAGAATTATATTAGATACTCGAGAATGCTCACACATAGTGTGCCTTTCCATATAATCGTAACCTTTCCTTTTCAATAGTGCTCACACAAGCTGTGAAATAGACCTATTCACATAAGCTGTGGGTCAGAATATTAGCTACACGATGCTGCTCACACGAGCTGTGGAGAATCCGCAACAAATGCTAGACCTTAGCCATCGGTAGGACATTCAAGACTAGCACCCAAAACATGAAAGCCCTAATGACATGTCATTTGTATCCTACGAATTCTTAAGGTTCAAACGAGACCATTGCATATATTTGAATCCTTTAATATCATTATTTTGTACCCTTCTACACATGCTTCATGAAATATACATTTTTTGAAATGCCAACTTAAAATATTCTAATGATACAATTTAATCCACTATATCAATTACCGAATAAACTCAATCAAGATTAAAACACATAATTACTTATAATAACTCATTTTAAACATAACATGACAATGTTAATCTCTATATGAACTTACCTCAACCACCACGGTTGTTACAGTAAAATTGACAACTAAACCGAGGTTTTCGCCTTTCACCGATTCAAGTCCTGTTGTCGTTTATCTTGATCTAAATAGATAATTTCATTCAATTAAGTACTTCAAATAACCTCAAGTATTCAATTCAATCAATAATTCATATTATCATAAAGTTACATAGTTATCTCTCCTATTTTAACTTTTTTCACTACTTAGTCCTTAAGTTCGTAACTTGAAATTTAACCATTTTAACTTAAACCCATGATAATCGATTCTTCCCTAAGCTTAAATAGTCTACATTTTTCCATTATTTCATACAATTTACAAGAAGGTCTTCAATTAAGCAATTTAATCCCTAAACCTTACATTCATAAAAATCCACTTAACAAATCATGGTCATTTAACAATCAAAATTAGTAAACTATCAATTAACATCACAAATACATTAATTTCATTCATGGCATATCCTTCAACCTTAAACAATTTTTCAAATTAATCCCTAGGCTAACTAGGTTAAGCTAAAACGAGCTCAATCAAAAACATAAAAATCACTAAGAATAAGTGATAATTACCTATCATGCAAAGAAGAATCCCCTTAGTCAAACCAAAACCTAACAATGGTGTTTATTTCCTTTAATTTTTCGGTGGTAGCTAGCGAAGATGACAACTCCTTCCTATTTTGTTGTTTTGTTTTAATTTTAATTTCCAAATTACCATATTATCCTTAACTATTTAACTAACAATTAAATGGCATGAGTCCATAAATATACACTTATCTTGGGTATGGCATAATTGTCAACTAAGTTCATAAATTTTTATTTCCAAAGCCGTTTAATCTATTTGACTTATAGAATCTCACTTTCTCAACCTTTGCAATTTAGGCCTTTTTAACTAATTGTCCACTTGAACTTCAAAATTTGTTAACGAAACGTTAGTACGACTATATTATAACCCATAGACCTTAAGTAAAAATTGTGGTCCCGAAACCATTGAAATTGGGATGTTACACCTAAGACCATCGGTACCTTAATATCCTCATCCATGTCCAATACAACAAAATAAACAGGGAACATAAATTTATCGACTTTCACAAGTACATACTCAATAATACCTTTAGGATATCTAATTGATCTATCCACTAATTGAATACTTATCCTAGTGGGTTTGGGTTCCCTAAGACCTAGTTGTTTGAACATCTTATAAGGCATGACATTTATATTAGCCCCCAAATCAGCCAAAGCATTTTCAACATTTAAACTACCAATGAGACAAAGAATATTAAAACTCCCTAGATCTTTAAGTTTGTTAAGTAGTTTGTTTTGGAGAATGACTGAGCAAACTACATTAACTCCACAGTCGACAAGTCGTCTAACTTCCTTTTATTTGTTAACAGCTTCTTTAAAAATTTTACATGCTTTGGCATTTGCAAAAGGGCTTCAACAAAAGGTAGGTTAATATGTAGTTTTTTTAAAAGTTCAAAAAATTTACCATATTGTTCGTTTATGTGGTCTCTCTTCAATGCTGCCAGATATAGAATTCATGGTTTGTATTCTCTAACCATCGAATTATGCTCTTTTTTACTTTCCTCAACTTCATCACTTTTCACACAGCTTCTAGCTTCGACTTCTTTTCCGGCTCGACTAACCTTTCCATGTTTCAAAAAATGATTGTGTGGATTTGCTCCATTGGGTTAGTTTTACTTTTGTTAGGTAAGCTTCCTTGTGGTCTTTCCAAAATAAGTTTGGCAAGCTGTCCAATTTGATTTTCAAGCCCATGAATCGATGCTTGTTGATTTTTTAGTGCTGTTCTAGTGTTTTGAAATTGAGTTTCTGACATCGAAATAAATTTAGCCAACATATGCTTAAGGTTCAATTTCTTCTCTTGCTGATAAGGTTGCTGAAAAACCAGAAGGGGTTGTAACCTTTGATTTCCTTAACCACCCCAAGTGAAATTTGAATGATTCCTCCATCTTGCATTATAAGTATTGCTATAGGGGTTATTTTGAGGTCTAGAATTATTACCTAAAAAGTTGACTTGTTCATGCTTCATTTTAGGCTTGAAGGGTGAATATTCTGGATTAATCATCTCCGCTCCATTCGCATCGAATTGCATCACCGGATTTACCTGCTTAGAAAAATTCAAACCATCAAATTTTTTATTCAGTGCTTCCACTTGGTTGTGATAGAACCTCGTGGTAATGAATTCAATCACTATTTTGCCTTGCTCCTCAAAGAGAATGAGAATAACCGTAAGCGTATGGTGTCATTAGTAGCGACATTAATCTTAAACGTGTCACAAATCTCTAGAAAGTTACCCAAATGAGCATTCAGATATTCATTTTGCAACCCATCAAATTGAACATATTGATGTATCATCTAAATTGTGTTTGGCTTTAGCTCAAAATTGTTTATAACAATAGTTGGTCTGACAATACTCGATTCAACCCCAATTAAAGTGGGCTTACCATAATCATACATAGTACGAGGAGCAGGAGCTGCTGATTATTTTGATTATCACCCATCTCCACAATAATATTTTTTTCCTCTTGATTGTCTACTATATTCTGTTGATTTTACCGTACTTCTCTTATCTCTCTACGATTTTTGTGAGCTGTCTTTTCCACTTCACTTAAAAAATTTACAATTCCGATGAGTTTCCTCTAGTCATAAACAAAAAGAACTTGTCAAAATCAAACAAACAAAAAATTAGAATGTAAAAATTAAATAAAAATTATTTAAAAAATAAAAATGGCTAAATTAATAGAAATAAAGTTTTCCTAATATTTTAGTCTCCGGCAATGACGCCAAAAATTTGATTGCAGTCGTTAAAAAACTAAAAACTCGACAAAGGCAAGTGCACCTATCAATTAATATTATAGCTACGGTGACCACAGATATCGTTCCCACGAAGACTAAAAGTACTAGTAACTACCGTCTTTCTATTATTTAACTAATAAATTAGAGTCATTGATTAAAACTAAAATTAATTAATTAAAGTAACTAAAGAACATGAAAAAGAAAAAATCGAAAAATAATCGAGTAAACAACCAATAAGCGAAACTGTAAGAGTATGCTCAAAGATCAATCATGAGATGGTTGTAATAACATACTTGATTTACCATGTTTATTAATATAAGGTGTTGCCATTATTATTTCAGTTTCTTTTCTGTGTGTATAAATAAACTGTTTTATAATAATGTCCTATGAATAATATGATTATTCTTAAAAGGTCCTTAGTCAAGTATTATTGTTGACTAGGACAACAATAATGCATTAAGACTAACGTGTAGTTGATTGATGATAAAGAGTTGTCATTGATATGGAGTGTCAGAATCAATGCATGAATATGTGTGTTAGAGAAAAACATATTGGACTGACCCACTATGAGTATGTTTTTTGTATTATTATGTAATTGTCACAACATTACTCATAGTGATTAATATGTATATGATCCTCAAACTTGAGATCATCATTATCCCAACATCGTGAGCTGTATATTTTGATACAGTCAAATGTACACTGTAACTGGTTGTTTTATAAAGGTTGATATTGGATATACCACAATCTATGTAGAGGGATATGGTTGATCAATATAAGATAAGTCCCTCCTACATAATGGGAGTAATATCTTAGGCCACTTGATTGAGTGAGACTAGAAATGCATGGCCATGCTTAAATAAGTTGATATGAGATGTCATACTTACTTGTGTATCATAGTCTACTCAAGGTATCAAGAAACATGGGATGGACTATGCAAGTGTGACTATTCCATGACTTGTGTCCATTCCAAAGATAAAGGACTTAAGGATTAATGCATGAAAGGTTAATCACAAAAGGTTATGTCGAATCATGACTTCTTCTAACTTAGGTAGAAATGATGCATTGCTAGATGCCACTCATTATTTGTAACATTAGAATCGTTTTAGTATTACTGCTAATGTTACAAGAACCTATAGGGTTACACCCTAATGGTTGAAATGAACAGAATAAAACATAGTTGGTATTGTGTTTGGTTGTCACATCAATTAAATTAATTATAGAATTAATTTAATTGGGCAATCAAATATCGAACATATTATATGTACAAGGATGTTGTACACATAAGGAGAACATAATTCTATGAATATATGAATTTGGTTCGTATATAAATTTAAATAAATATATTTTACCGAAATCTTTATTATAATTAATGTAATTATAATTTTCGGTTAAAATATTATTATATTTATTTATTTTAATTATGATTATTATGTTCAGATTAAAATTTAATAAATTAAGAATTCATTATATATATACCAATTATAAGGGGAGTTATATATATAAAGGGAAAAAGAACCCTAAAAAGTGAATATATATACAAACCCGAAGCTTTGCTACTAGGTCTAGCAGCCGTCAAGCAAAATATCTCTGAAAATAGTTGTGGGGATTTCTTCCATTCATTGTCAACTGGGTGGATTACGTAGAGGTCGGGATCATAAAAATTGCGGCTTGGATTCGAAAGCAAAACAGTATTCTCATTACCGAGGCTTACTGTCTACTTAGATTAAAGTTTTGGTAATTTTGAAACCTTTTTCACCCCGATTCGTTTCTCGCACATGGATCCATGGTTTGGATCGCCGGAATATATATTTTTTTCGCTGTGCCATGGGGGTACCGGTGTTCCAATAGTGGTATCAGAGCCACTTGTGTGATACGGACTCGTGTTTAAATACTTGGGTGATGCAATTGTATGAGATGCATGCTTTAATTTCATTACGATTTTTGACTGTTTATATTGTCTAAGTATAAACTGATTACTATTCCTTTCGATAATTGATTAATTGTTAATCATGGTGTTATGGCCTATTCGGTTTTATGTTATTACTATTAACTTTAAAAATCTGTAATGATGCGACGGTGGTATTTACAGTTTCTAGTAAGAGTTAACTGGCTAGTGGAACAAGGGTTGTTTCGATATGAAACATAAAGGATTCAAATCCTGAAAACATGATTCTGTTAATAAAAGTTATCAAATCGTGAGGTTTCATTTTATTGAGGTATGCGGTTCGTACCGCGAGGGCTCCACCCCCGTACCCCCAGCTCTTACCGGGATAGTTCCCTCTAGTATTTTGGAATGGGGATTTGAGGCGGTCGGAGGGAGCGAGAAAAACTTGATGGGCCATAAAAGGTTAAAAAGGATATTTTATAAATCATTTAGCAAAAAGTTGAATGATGTATGCTATTTTTGAAATGCACGGTGTTTGAAATGCATAGTTATAACCCAATGACCCATTTGATAAAAGGTTGTAATTTTATAAATACGGCCTGCGTGACGTGCCTTACTACTATTCTCTTGTATTTCTCTTCTCATCTTACTTCTTCGTATGTAAAACGAGTTTCTGAATATTGTAATTTGCAAAAGTTACTGTGGACTAGACGAGAAGGAAGATGGGCCAACTAATGTGGACCGACAGCTTGTGAAACGGCTTACACCTTTAAGTTTCCTTTTGGTTCTCCCATTGGCTTGGGTTAAACCACCATAGTTTATGGGCTATAATATTGCATTTATTTATTGCTTTATCTGTTCATGTATGAGATGCTATGGATGTCTAAAGCATGCAAATTTGGTGATAATAAATAAACCTCATTAATTGATGAGATCAATTAAAAGATTAAATAGACTGAAGTAGACCATAATTGGTGAGATACAACAACTTTAATAAAATCCCTCTATTAAAATATTAAGTCAACATGGCCTTTCAATTTTTGCCCTCGTTAAGGCCTCGATCAATACTATGTAGGTTCTGCCAAAGCGAAGTACTAGTATTTATCTTGGTTAAATGCAAAGAATAAACAAGTGATATTAGCTGGTTAAAAATTGGTTAATGACTTAACTAGGTTACTCTAATAGGATTAGAACAAGTAATTTGGATAAATCATAAAATGATTAGAACAAGAGTTGTTCACCAAATTGTAGGAGTTACATATGATGTAATTAGCAAGTGTTGCTTACCTAAATAGCCATAATCTTGAGAGTAAAGCCAAAGCTAACTTAAGAGGAGGTGAAATATGGATCCTTAACCCACTAGAAATACTTTCAAGAAAGTCTTTTCGAAATTAATATATGAGGGTTATTAATTTTGAAATAAAATAGTGGGAACATCATATAATAAAGTCCTTTTAATGATTATTCACACGCATATTTTATTGTTATAGATATATTATGGCTGCAAACACTAATACACTCTCATTGCGATCGATCCTTGAGAAGGACAAATTGAATGGTTTGAACTTTCTTGACTAATTCCCTAACTTGAGGATTGTCCTCAAACAAGAACGGAAATTATATGTCATTGAAAAACCACTTCCTAATGAACCACCTGCTAATGCCTCGAGGGCTGATAGAGATGCTCACAAGAAACATCTCGATGACATGGTAGACGTTGGATGTCTTATGCTTGCTACTATGAATCTTGAGCTTCAGAAGCAACATGAGGACATGGTTGCTTATGATATGATCGAGCACCTGAAAGAAATTTATTAGGGGCAAGCACGGCAAGAGAGGTTTGATATCTCTAAGGCCGTATTCCAATGTAAGCTGGCTGAAGGAGGCCTAGTAGGACCTCATGTCCTTAACATGATTGGTTACATTGAAAGCCTGTCTAAGCTTGGGTTTCCATTGAGCCAAGAGTTGGCCACTGATGTTATTCTACAATCATTGCCGGATAGCTACAGCCAGTTTGTCCTCAATTTCAATATGAATGAAATTGACAAGACTCTGCCACAGTTGCTCAGTATGTTGTGAACTGCTGAAGGCAACATGAAAAAGGTTGGACCCAAGCCCATACTGATGGTCCGTAACAACAAGGGCAAGGGAAAGGCCAAAGTTCAGACAAAGCCCAAGGGCAAAGGTAGGCCCAATCCTGGAAAAGGAAATGCTGCACTGAAACCTAAAGGTGGGGTGTCTAAGGAAGGAAACTATTTTCATTGTGGTGTGACTGGACATTGGAAGCGGAACTGCCCTATCTATCTTGAGGAAATCAAGAAGGCCAAGGTAAGCGGAACGTTTGCTTCATTTGGATCAAGAATTTCATTATTAGACAAGGGGTTGTGCCTAGCATACTAGATGCTATAGAACTCCCATGTGATAACAATGAAGCCATTGCACAAGCTAAAGAACCCAGATCTTACCAGCGATCCAAACATATACTTAGGCGCTACCATCTTATTCGAGAGATTATCGATCGAGGGGATGTAGAGATATGCAGAATACCTATAGATGATAACATTGCTGATCCCCTGACCAAGCCTCTGACATAGCAGAAGCATGATCGTCACACTAAGTCACTTGGTATTAGATATATGAGTGATTGGTCTTAGTGCTAGTGGGAGATTGTAAGAGTATGCCCAAAGATCAATCATGAGATGGTTGTAATAACATACTTGATTTACTATGTTTATTAATATAAGGCATTGCCATTATTATTTCAGTTTCTTTTCTGTGTGTATAAATAAACTGTTTTATAATAATGTCCTGAGAATAATATGATTATTCTTAAAAGGTCCTTAGTCAAGTATTATTGTTGACTAGGACAACAATAATGCATTAAGACTAACGTGTAGTTGATTGATGATAAAGAGTTGTCATTGATATGGAGTGTCAGAATCAATGCATGAATATGTGTGTTAGAGAACAACATATTGGACTAACCCGCTATGAGTATGTTTCTTGTATTATTATGTAATTGTCACAACATTACTCATAGTGATTAATGTGTATATGATCCTCAGACTTGAGATCATCATTATCCCAACATCGTGAGCTGTATATTTTGATACAGTCAAACGTACACTGTAACTGGTTGTTTTATAAAGGCTGATATTGGATATACCACAGTCTATGTAGAGGGATATGGTTGATCAATATAGGATAAATCCCTCCTACATAATGGGAGTAATATCTTAGGCCACTTGATTGAGTGAGACTAGAAATGCATGACCATGCTTAAATAAGTTGATATGAGATGTCATACTTACTTGTGTATCATAGTCTACTCAAGGTATCAAGAAACATGGGATGGACTATATAAGTGTGACTATTCCATGACTTGTGTCAATTCTAGAGATAAAGGACTTAAGGATTAATGCATGAAAGGTTAATCACAAAAGGTTATGTCGAATCATGACTTCTTCTAACTTAGGTAGCAATGATGCATTGCTAGATGCCACTCATTGTTTGTAACATTAGAATCGTTTTAGTATTACTGCTAACGTTACAAGAACCTACAGGGTCACACCCTAATGGTTGAAATGAACGGAATAAAACATAGTTGGTATTGTGTTTGGTTGTCACATCAATTAAATTAATTTAATTGGACAATCAAATATCGAACATATTATATGTACAAGGATGTTGTACACATAAGGAGAACATAATTCTATTAATATATGAATTTGGTTCGTATATAAATTTAAATAAATATAGTTTACCAAAATCTTTATTATAATTAATGTAATTATAATTTTCGGTTAAAATATTATTATATTTATTTATTTTAATTATGATTATTATGTTCGGATTAAAATTTAATAAATTAAGAATTCGTTATATATATACCAACTATAAGGGGAGTTATATATATAAAGGGGAAAAAACCCTAAAAAGTGAATATATATACAAACTCGAAGCTTTGCTACGAGGTCTAGCAGCCGTCAAGCAAAATATCTCTGAAAATAGTTTTGGGGATCTCTTCCGTTCATTGTCAACTGGGTGGATTACGTAGAGATCGGGATCATAAAAATTGCGGCTTGGATTCGAAAGCAAAACAATATTCTCCTTACCGAGGCTTCACTGTCTACTCAGATTAAAGTTTCAGTAATTTTGAAATCTTTTTCACCCTGATTCGTTCGTCGCACATGGATCCATGGTTTGGATCGGCGGAATATATATTTTTTCCGCTATGCCATGGGGGTACCGGCGTTCCAACAGAAGCAATACCCAGGAAAGAATCCACCTAGACTTTATCTGCCATTATCAATCTAAAGTATGCAATTTCTTCACTTAGTATCTTGATCGGTAGAAATCCCTAAATTATGCTAACATCTCTCTTCAAGACTAGGAGTAACTTACTCTAGATTGATTAATTGAAATTTCTTTCTAATTAAAACCCTTATTACCGCATTAACTCGATCTATGAATCCTCCTATTAGATTTGACTCTAATTCGGTAGATTTATGTTGTTCTATTTTTAGGACTGCATGCAACTCCACTCAATTATGCTAGATCTACTTTTAAACAGGGTTTATTCCTCCTCTAATTTAAACACATCAAATAGGGGTCAATAGTCTAGAAAATTTAAACCAATAATTAAGCACACATAATTGAAAACAAAATCCAAGTATTTATTGTGTAAAAATAGAAATCAAATAACAGAATCTATCCTAAGAAAAATAGAAATCAAATAACAGAATCCATCCTAAGGTTTATCTCCCTAGGTATTTAGAAAATTAGTTCATAATCGCAAATAAAAACATCTCAAGGATAGTATAACCACAAGAAATAAGAAAACCCATAATAAACTTCAAAGAAATCAAAAGGGAATCTTCAATCTTGATGGAAATCTGCTTCAGAGTCGGCTTTAATGGGGTTTTCCGAGTTATTTTCTTCAATATTCTCTAACGACTTACTCTTATCTTCTTATCTTTGTCATATATAGATCTTAGAATGCCAGAAAAACTTAAAAATTGTGTTTTTTCGCGTTTCCAAAGTGCAGTTTGCAATTTTCACACGGTTTGGTACATTGCCGTGTGGCAACCCGTATGGCTCACATGGTCGTGTGTCCACTCCGTGTGGCTCTTGAAACTTGCTCCAATATTCTAGTTTTTGCTCTTTTTTGCTCATTTTTCTCTCCAAACGCTCTCTTTAAGTATAGAAACATGAATTTAAAGGATTATGAGCATAAAATTTACCATTTTAGATTGAATAGTCATCTAAAAACACATTAAGAATGAGACTAAAACATGTTACTTTTGACATTTATCATAAATAAAAATAAGTCAAAAGAAGCCTTCAACAAAAAATGAAAAAAAAAGTCAATTAGGGGTCCTTTTGTTTGCATGTAAAATACTTTCCGTAAAACATTTTCATTATTTTACACTATTTGTTTTCTGGAAAATGAATTACCAAAGAAAATCATTCTCCAAAAAAGGGTAAAATCATTCTCAAAACCTTAGAATTAAAAAAATTACAAATTTTACAATTTGGTCATTACTTCAATTTTTATCAAATTAAATCATTTTTCAACTTACTCATGCAAATAATATTCAAAACAAATATTTACCACTTTCAGCTTAATTAAACGTAGACTTATATATATAAATTTGTATTCCCTAATGTACGAAATTAACAATTAAACTTAATTAAGTAAATTGAGATTAATTACAACTAAAATATGATTAATTAAAATATAAATAAGCTTTATGAAATAAACTCAATTAAACAATGAAAAGATAATAAAACCTCAAATGTATGTTTGTTTTATTGAAAATAACTTTTATAAAATATTTTTAGGAAATCTGCCAAACAATAGAAAATATTTGACACAGATTCATTCAACATTAGAAAATATTAGCTTTCCTAAAAAAGTAAGTCATTCTCTAGAAACATTTCCTGGAAACTATTTTTAGTGAAACAAACAAAGCCTAAGTACTTATTAAGACACATCACATTAGCAAAAATAAAAAATTAATTTTTTAAAAATAATTAATAAAATATATATCTGGAATGAATTTAGATAAATGATTGCATTAGTTTATTTGAATATGAACAATCATTTGTCTAAGATTCTGTAAACTATGATTTTTTTTAAATTATAAAAATTTACTAATAAATTTTATTTACAGTTTAGTCCTTGAATTATACTTGTTTCCTTACTTTTGGTACTTATATTTTTGTCTCATTTTGGTACTTAAACTTTACACCAGTTTTGTACCTAATAGTTAATGACATTAACAAAAGGCAATCAATTAGAAAAATTAGTAAAACTTATTTAGAAAATTTTAAAATTTATATAAAAATTGATAAAGACACGTGAAACAAGATCGTAAATTTATCTAAACTGCGAATTTGGCCTAGGGCCCTAAATGAATGAGAAAATTTAGAGTTTGTCACAACCTGGAATGCAAACTAACCAAGTTAAATCTAAGTAAAATAAGGGCGGCAAATAAAACAAAATAATAGAGATATCAAGAGCAAGGAAACCAAATTAAAAATTAGGGTTTCTTGAGAACCAAGTCAGCTTAGAGAAGCAAACTTGTTTTTGATGAAATTGAGTCAAAACAAAATTGTCAAATAAGAAAATATAATCGGTTAAAGCAAATTTAAGAAATCAAGTACTAAACCTAAATGGAAACAAGGGAAAAGAGAATAATCAGGTTCGACCAACCCAGAAAAATGAAAAACCAATTAATTGATGAAAAAAAAGTTGTCGAATTGAAATCTAAAGAAAAGAAACAAAATAAATTAGTAAATGAAAAAAAAACCTAAATTGAAAAGAATGATGAAATTAGATTTTCTTGAGTCAAAAGAAACCGATCTTGATCTTTAAGAAAGGCCCCAACTAGATCTAAAATTAAAATCACAAGAATGTTAGAATGATTAATTAAGCCAAAAGCAAATTATTTTATGCAAGAAAAAAGAGAGAGAAATAACTCCTATTTTTGAATGTTTCTTGATGTGAAAAGATAGGAGAACACCTGAACAAAACCAAACCTGAAATTTAATAAAAATAAAGATTAAATTCAAAATAACAAGAACATAATAGAAAAAAGAAAAAAAAAAATCAACATAGAGATAATGTGTAGAAGTCCAAAAGAGCATTGAAAATAAGATAATCCACAACTCTCTTCAAATGTCTCTAATTTCTCCTCCAAGAAAGAATTTTTGGCTAGGAAAAACTTATAGATGATTTTCACAATTTAAAAAAGATTGTTAAAACTTTAAAACAAAAAAACTCAAGAGAAATTCTTTAAAAGAAAACTTAAAGAATTTTATTAACTCAAAAATGAAGTATGATTGAATGAATAATGAAGAGACCTTTATATAGTTAGCTAGTTACATCAAAATAAAACTCGTAAGTATAATGAAACTCTAGTTAATCTAAACTAGAAGTAGTTCTAATAGAACTAAGGTTTCTTATTGACTAAAAAAATATAAAACATCTTAAAATTTGGAATAAATAAATAATAAAAATATAAAACCTAGTAGATACAAATCTACAATATTGGGCTAATATATAATAAAATTAAGTTTAAAAATTAAACCCAATATAATTTGAACACAAATTAAAACTCGAAACTCGTAATTTCCCATAATAATTTGTTTATAAATTTTACTTGCTTAATCTTCATTACATATAGTAATTTAAAGTACGTTTCGAAACTAATAAATAATTCATCAAACACCATAAAGACATATCAATTTAAAAATATTTGGATATCATCCAAAAAATTGTCACAAGTCTCATTACCTTTTTTTAACTTGAAAATTGACATTTTCAATCGATGAAATTAAATAAGTTTAACCCGATCCAGCCTTAGCTAGCATTAGCAATGCCTCCATTACTAAAACTTTCTATGGCTGCTCAAAATCCAATCCCCATTTTTATCTTCTTCCTCAAACTCTGCCACAGCAGATACTTGTTTTTTTGGGGTTTCATGTCATTCTAAACCAAATGGTCCTATAACTACTAACACATCTTTTCCTTTTCTTCTTAAAGTTTTCTCTTCACAATCTGTACGAGATTGGTGCGTTCTTCCTTGGAATTTTCAGTTTGCATTTTTTGTTATTCTATTCAAATTTCCCATTTAATGGCTGCCGTGGCCGCTTGTAAACGGGTGGGTCAAATCGGACCCAATTCCTGGACGATAAAGGGAGTTAGCAGATCCAAAGGAGTAGTTTCCCCTTTTGATGCCTCAATGTTTCCTCCCTCAGCCATTCGATTTTCACTTTCTCCTTCTCCCTTCTCACAATGGAGACAGGTTTCTTAGCGGCTGGTAAAATCAAATGGAAAGAGATTTTTTCTCATCGACACATTAGATTTGGTAATTTCAAAGATTTCTTTTTCGTTTTTTTAGAGATGTTGAAAAGATGATACTGTGAAATTTCAATGTGAAAGGGTGCATTATCCTTAGGTTAGGAGAATAGAGGCTGAAGGTCTGCCTTCGAAGCAAACCGAGGCCATAACAGTTGCCATAACTGAAGTTTTGAATGGCAACTTGGAAAATCTGTCTCTTTCCGTTGTTTCCAGGTCTTGAGATGCAGAAAGTATGGACTTTTTCTCTTATTCACTCTACAAAACTTCACCTTTTTGTTACAATGCAAGGCGGTTTATATGGATTAAATCTATTCTGTTTACTTGCTTTTCCTAAATTTTATTCCTATTTTCTTGTATAAACTCGTAAAAGGTTGTCCTTTGGTAGAGTGAAATGACTCAAGAAGCCAATCTTTCCAAGCTAAAGTCAAAGTGTTTTTAATATATGCATTTATTTGAAAACAATGGTGAAATTTTATAGGGCCCCCAAGTGTTTTTTCTTGTTAACATTTTCATTCTTACTCCAATATATATATATTTAATGGAAATTTTAAGTTTATTTGATAAACTGAAAATTTAAGCACTGAAAAATTAAGTATTGTTATAAAATAAAAAGACAAAAAGTAAAGAATAAAGAAAATAAGAGAGCAAAAGATATAACGTATTTTATTAATCAATGGGGTATGTACAATGCTTCTTCAAAGTCTCTATTTATAAGTAGAAGAAATATAAATAAAGAAGAGATCTACTCCTAATGACTATTAGAATTTAAAGTATATCAAAATTTATTTATATATTGGACATCCACATAATAAGAGGTTCATAACACTTCTCATTGGATGTCCATTGGTAGATAATGTGCCTTATTAAAACCTTATTAGGAAAAATCCTGTGGAATAAAAACCTGATTAAGGAAAAAGAGTACACAATCTTCTATTAATAGCTGCCTCGTTAAAAACCTTTACCAAGAAAATCCAATAGGATAAAATCTTGTTAAAGGAGAAGAGTACAACTTGTTTTTACTCCCTCTCATGAAAACATCACATACTTTCTCATATTCTATGTATTCAATCTTGAATACTAGTTTTTCAAATGACTATTTGAATGTATTTGCTAAGCATTTATATCACTATTCTTTCGAAAGTCATGATTGAGGGGAAAATTTGGTGGAAATATATTTTGATCTTTTTAGGAGTTTCAACAATAATCATAACAAATTTTAATCATGATCCCTTTATAAAAATACAAATAGGTATTTTAGCTCATTTTATAATCCTCTTTCAACTACTATTGATTAAGTCAAATTTACCAAATATGTTCAAATTATATCGATTCATATAAATGAACAAGTTCCCGATAATTTCAATATGCTTTTGCCATTCTAAATCCTTCAAGGATTTTAATATAAAATTTACTATATAGTGATTCATAAAAGGTTGTAACAACAACCATTAGACGCAAGTTAAATATTTTATGAACTGCCAGTTTAATAATATATCAAAAGGTTATTGCATCCACAAAAAAATATATATATATTATATCTTTTCACAATCAATGTCAGAGCTTAACGAAAAACTTCATATTTTTATTTCGTTTTTGCAAAACTACTTCATTTATACCCTTACCGGCTTTATACCTTTAGATATTTGGAGTACTGGTCCAAAAACTCTACGAATTTAATTATACTTGAGTTGCGTCTTTCTATTTTGAACAATCTATTCCATATTTATATTTCTCAATAGATTTATTCAAGATTCTCCTTTTATTTCATTATTTCAACAATAATATTGCATGTAAAGTCATTGTCGACCACTTTTATTATCAGTTTCACATTTTCTTGAATTGACATAACGTATCAAAATTTATTTATTTTCACTGTTTTAATCTTCAGTTTCAGGTACCAGAATCACTTCTGCAGTTTTACTTATTAGTTATGTCTTGAGTCTCTTCTAGAGCACCCGTCTTCACTATATGACCATCTAGATTTATTATTTTCTTGTATAAGAATTTTCATATTTGGATATTGTAATGAGCTATCCTTATTGAACTTCTGGTTCAAATTACTCTCCCCCTAACTCATTACAAGTTATTATTTCTCTCCCCCAAATGTCAGAAAAACTATCGAAGCAACATGGTAATCACAAATCATGTCATAATTGAATCTCCAATACATTTAAAACATATAATAATATAAAGAGACTCGCAATTAATATATATTCCCAACTTTCTTTAAGTATCACTCATCTTTGTTGTGGTGGAGCAATTGGAACATATACTCACATACAAAAATTTAAAGATGAGAAAGATTTAGCTCTTGACCAAAAATCACTTATAATGGTGAGTATTTATAACTTATTGGCTTGATGTGTACAACATGTAAACCAACATAATCTCATATTGAAATAGGAAGTTTAGTTTTCATAAGTAATGGTTTAGACATTAATCAGAGGCGTTCAATCAATAATTTCTCAAAACCATTATGCGCACAAATAATAAGCTTTTCATAAAAGTTTTTCAAACTCAATCAATAAGAGATTGAGATATAAACTCATTAGTTTTAGTAAGATGAATAGTAACACCCCAAACCCGACCTAGACGTTATGGCCGAATCTGGCGATGTCATAAGGAAAGGAATTTGAAATCGACTTTATTAAGTTAAACTCTTTCCGTTTATTAGCCTTTGTTTATCTTTCGTCAATTTCAAAACTATTTTTTCGTTAATTTAATTTGTTTTAAAATATATTTATAGCAGAAGCTTTTAAAACCGTGATATTTGAAGAAACTTATTCGCATTTAGGAAAAATGTTGTGTTTAATAAAACTGAGGTTTCGTTGCAGTTCAAAATTTTATAAAACAGTTAAAAATTCGAAATGAAGGAAACCGGCCAAAAGTCCCAAATTACATAAAAAATAACCCATAAGAATAGAGAAATAAAACCATAAATGAAGTTTAACAGTGTGATAAGCATATGGTCACCGTTGAGTCCTCCATGCCGGTCCGTTTAAGTTTGGGGTTTACCTGGACAGTTAAAACAGAAAGGGGTGAGTTTATGTAAACCCAGTGTGTAATCCCCACAGAAAACATACACACAGTCAAATAATCGTTTCAGTCAAATGCAGTTTGGCCTAAGCCCATTTTAGTTTCAGTAGCAGTTTGGGCCTTAGCCCATTTCAGTTTCAGTATTCGATATGCATTAATCAGTAAACAGAGTCCTACCCATCAAGCCTCTACGCACCATCTCCGTCCATCCTTACACTCCATGTGGGGTTTAAAACACCCACCCATCCCTACACTCAAAGTAGTACCGGATGCGGCACATAATCAGTAAATTGTAGCTGAGCTGCCAGATAATAGACTTAAGAGCCTTTCAGTACACTTCCTCCAAATATCAACATCCCAACCCAATGCAATGCAACATACAGTATATGACATGCTAATACATGAATATCAGTTATACACACAGCTCAGTAGTTATTCATATAATCATCATACTCAGTACATACATCATACATACAGTTCATGCATTTAAGGGTCTAAATAGTGCTTACTGACCCTACAATAGGTTCATAGTCGACTTGGGTGACTCGTGCAACCTTAGAACACATTTCAATAAAATGGGTTCACACGCCCATGTAGCCTGCCCGTGTGGCCCATAAGGCCCAATTTGGCCTTTGCCGTGTGGATCACATGGCCTGGCCCAGAATCTCACATGTCCGTATAGACTTCCCGTGTGGACCCACATACCCGTGTGGCTCACACGGCCCAAAACAGTCTAGCCCGTGTGTCGTACACGACCTATCTGGTCATCACAAGGCCGTGTCTTGTGCATACAGCCTGGCCTCATCGATCACACGCTCGTGTCATGGTACACGGCTTACCACATGGCCTACCACACGACTATGTAGTATCGACAAAAAGATTTTCAGCTTTTGCCGAAAACGCGTTTTCTTGCGATTCGGGTACACACCTGGTACGATTTCAATGCTACCGCGACTACAAACACTTCAGAACCTAAAAATTGATATTTTAGATCCCAATTTAGTACACAAGCGAAAAATCAAAATTCGTCTCCATCAAAGTCAATAGTGAACCTAAGCACTTACCGACAACGAATCGAACCCTACGCTCAAATCTCTGCAGAAGTACTGACCAATTATTAACCTCTGCCTAATCTAGATGACCTACAAACAACCTCATTTTAGAAAACTATCCACAAAATAAAAAGATGTTGGTAAAACAGTCACTTACCAAACGAGTGGAAACGAATGTTGAACAAAAATGAGTAGATTTGGAAAACCAAAAAGAAGAGGAGAAGGCTAGATACGTTCGGCTGATAAGAGGGAAAGCAATACGTCAAAAATAAGGGCAGAATTTTAGGGAATTGGAGAATGAGAGAAGAAAACATTAAAATTCCAAAAAAATAAAATAAATTTGGATATATTTGTTTCCCCTAAACTCCTCCCCCACTAACCTCTCAATCACAACTACTTCAGATTTTTAGTCCAACTCAAACACCTTCTCAACCGACTGAGCAAAAATATAAACATCCAAGCTTGCGCAAGGACTCGAACACAGGACCTCTAGCAAACTTACACTCCCCTTAACCACCAGACTAGCAGGCCCATTCTGGTATGATTTCACCAACAATTAGCCTTAAACCTACTAAGCAAGGATAAGGCTTAAATTAAAAAATTCCTAAATTTGCCAAAAACAAGACTTGAACTTGGGACCTGTCATACATATCCAGAACACATAATCACTAAAGCAGTTACACAATTGTGTCACATTTTAACAGAAACAAAAATAAGAATTTTGGGGCGTTACATGAATTGTCTTAATTGCATAATCTGAAATTAATTATTTAAATAAACAATTTTGCAAAAGACATGTTGCAAATTGATAACACATATGTAATTATTTTGTAAATGCATCTACCAGGAATCATATAATATCAAAATCATCCACATGGTGGATGAATGAACCCATATTCATTTAAGAAATGCAAGACATTAAATCTCAACTTTAGATAGTGAGTTTCTAATAATCAATTTTCATTGAGAACAAGCAACAAATGAGAATTCTTTAAACTAAAGAATCATCTGGTTATTTAATGAATGTCCATATGAATTCTTAATTAATTTTCTCATCATATATGATCCAAGATGGTCTAACTGGTCACTCCAGGTAGTAAATGCATTTGTATCAATAACCTTTTGGTTTACTTTAACATGCATTTCAATTATACTAATGATGTCAATATAAATTTTGACAAATTGGTAATTTTACTGTAATTCCTTTTACTTTGTATCTACTTATAAGTACAATTGTGACACTTACTACTGGAAATGTCTAAATCAATGTGGAGCCTATAATGCCACTAAGTTAACAAAATAAATATAATTTCCAAACAATTATATGCAATATTCTCTTCAAGGAATATGCCAAAATCTTCAAATACAAGGCATTTGGTCTAGTGGTATGATTCTCACTTAGGGTGCAAGAGGTCCTGAGTTCGATTCAAAATATAAATAACCCAATCCTCTTTTGATTCATATGAAATATAATCTTTTCCTCATTCACAATCTCAATATGAGATCCATTATGAATATATTTTAAAACCAATGGATTAAACATCAAAAGATATTAATATATTAGTTCTTCTGGAACTTTCGACTAATTTTGTACTACAAAATATTGGAATAATATTGGTTTTTTATACCATCCCAAACCCGGCCTAGACGTTATGGTTGAATCCGAGAGTGTTACGACGATGGGATTTAAGACACGTCTTTTACCTTAAATCATCTTGTATTATTTGTTACCAAAACGAGCCCACATTTTCAGAAAAACTTGTTTTTATATTCTTATTTAAAAGGGTTATAAGCTATCCTTCAAAGTATTTGTAAAATTTACAACGAAAGTTTGAAAATTGTTTTATTCAAAAACCAAGTTTGTGTTTTCAAAAACCATTTATTCGGTAAAGTGTTTTTGTCAAACGTTGCAGGATAGAAAGTAAAACAAATCCAAAAGTTAAAAAATATATATACAGTCCAGAGAGTCCCAAAAATTACAAACTTTCAAGAAAATCTAGAATTTAAGATAAGATCGTTATTACTAATAAAAATAGTTTTTGGTCGAGTAGTCACTGCTGAGCCTCCATCGCACTAACTCGCCTATGCCTGAGGATTATCTGAATAGAACAGACAATCAGATGTAAGTTTCTGTAAACTCAGTGTCTAACCCAACAGGGATATTCATGCAAATATACACAGAATTCTCATATATAGAACAGATACAGATACAGACTTAAGTCCTTAACTGAAACAGATGCTAGAATTAGATAATCAGATCAGATATACAAAATCCTACCTCCATCCTCTGCACACCATCTCTAACCATCCCATCACCATGTGGGGTTTAAAACACCCATCCATCTCCATACACCATACAATATCTAAACAACACATAACAGAATATTATGCAGTTCTGTTGCCAGAATAAGGGCGAAATGTCGCCTCACAAAACACTTGTAATGACCCTAAATTTACGGGTATTGGAAAAATGCATTTTCGGGTCACTATTTTTGTAAAACAAACTCGTAAATATTTATTAAAAATATTTACGAGGTTAGTTGTGTGGTTAATTAGGTTTTAGTTAGGTGAAATAGCTTGAATTAAGATTAATTGGGTATAAGGACTAAATTGAATAAAGGGTGAAAGTTTAATTATAGATTAAAGAAAAAGTGAAGGGACTAAATTAGTAAATAAACCATATTTAACACTTGTATAATAAAAATAAAATACAAGAGTGTGGTAATTGTAAAATACATGTGTATAAATACTATACAGAGTATAAAATAATAATAAATAAATACTTAATATTTAAGTATATAATATAATAATATATTATTATAATAATAACTAAATAATAAACAAAAAATAAAGAAAAAGAATAGAAAAATATAAACATAAAATGAAACAGGGGAAAAGAAAAAAGGAAAGAAAGAAAGGAAAATTTAGGGTTTTAAGGTCCAAAGCTTGATTGGTAAGTCAATTTAATCTATTTTCTTGTAATTTTGATGTTTTTAGAATTCTAGAATAAAATACTACTTGATTTAAGTTAAAATTTTGAAAGTTAGTGAAATTTTAAAAGTTGTTCATGTTGAATAAATTGAAAAATTAGGAATTTAATTAATAGAATTTCAAGTTGGAATTGAGAAATGGATTAAATTGTAAAATAAATCATAAGTTTTAAGTAATAGGGACTAAATTGAAAGAATTTCAAAATTAGGGTTTTATGGTGAATTTAGAGAGTTGAAATTAGTTTAAAATGGAAATTGAATTAGATATGAAATTAGTTTTGTAAGAAAAAGAATTAGTTTTGATTTAAAGATTAAATTAGAACTTAGGCAAAAGTTGTGTATAAATTGAAATATTCAATGTTAAATTGTGTTTTATTGATGATTTTCAATTATTTTAATTCCGTAGCAAACGTTGAGCCAGAGACCTCGGATAGGAAAGGAAAAGACAAAGTCAACAAGGATTAGCTCAAAAATTACGGTTTTTATTTCTATAATTTGAATTTAATAATTAATTATTGAATTTATTATTTAATGTGCATGGTAAGTAGATTGAGGTAAGTAATTGATATTGTAATATTGAATTGAATGGAATTGAATTTTGTAAGTATATGTAAATAGTTGAATTCAAATTATGAGAATTTGTGATTGGTGTGGACTTGTGATTGATATCTGATTATTTGAATTGAAATGTATGTTGATTGGAAATTGAAAATGTGATTGAAAACCCTATTAATTGTATCGGGCTGAGTCGGATATAGTTGGCATGCCATAGGATTGGAAGTGTTTAGGGATACTTCGACCACGAGTCGATGAAACACTAGGTGTCAAATTATTACTTCAGATAAATTCGATGAGGTACTGGGTACCAATTTACTTCGGCAAAGCCAATGAGACACTGGGTCTCAATCTATTACTTCGAATTATCTGATGAGGCACTAGGTACCATACTGGTGTGTTTTGGTTGGATTCGTGTATCTGTCAAAGTCTGAGTCGTGTTAATAGGGGTAAATAAATGAATTGGTGATAAGATTGATATTGAATGATGTTGAATGTGAATTTGAAATTTGACATTGAATTGATTTGTATAAATGAAATGCATGAACCAAGGGTTCATGAAAAGTGTATTGTTATTGCAAAATGATATGTGAATACAAAGTGAGAAAAACTATTGAAATAGCTATTGATGAGAAATGAATGTGTGATAAATGATTTATATGTGAATTGATTAATTGAATGAATTTGGAATGTAACGCCCCAAAATTCTTATTTTTGTTATTGTAAAAATGTGACACAACTGTGTATCTGCTTCAATGGTTAAGTGTTTTGGGTGTGTATGGGAGGTCTCAAGTTCAAGCCTTGTCTTTGGAAAGTTTTAGTATTTTTCTGACTTAACCCCTATTCCTGGCTAGTAGGCTTTTAGTTAAAATTTTACATGTAATTAACAGAATGGGCCTGCTAGTCTGGTGGTTAAGTGGAGTGTTAATTTGTTAAAGGTCCTATGTTTGAATCCTTGTATGAGCGAGGGAGTAATTCTTTTTGCATGGGGCGTGTGGAGTGGATGAGTTTGATCAGGATTGAAAGTCTGTGAAGTTGTGTGATAGTGAATTTGGGGAAAATCTGATAGGATTTGATTTTTGCTTTTCCAAAATTACTTCCCATCTCAAATTTTCTTTCTCTCTTTGCCGTTTTCCTCCTTTATCCTCCACCATTGCTGCAGAAATCCATTCCCTTTCAACTATTCTCTTTTTATTTTCTTTTTCCATCCGTTCCCGTTGTTTAAGCATGTGATTTCATTGTTCGATAAGTATCGGTTCTGCCTTTTTCTTTTTGGTTTCATGTACACTCTTAAAGAAGGCTATTGTAGTTCTTTTTTATTAGGCGAAGGGAAATAATTGATCAGTGCTGTTGTAGAGAATTAAGAGTTGCGATTTCGGTTGTTCACGGTAAGGGTTTCGTTAGATTACCGATGATAGATTTTGATAGGCTTTTGATTGAATAATGAAACAAGTGTTTAATTAAGTGTTATATTGGTCGATTTTTAGGTTCTGGAAGCTTAGGAGAGCTTACGCATAAAAAATGATACGGGTGTGTACCCGAAACACAGAAAATAGGGTTCGGCAAAAAGCCGAAAAACCCTCACTGTCGATGCCACATGAGCATGTGGTTACTCGTGTGGTAGGCCGTGTGCCATAACACGAGTGTGTGATTGATGAGGCCAGGCTGTGCGCATAAGACACGGCCATGTGATGGCCAAGTAGGCCGTGTGCGACACACGAGCTAGATTGATTTGGGTTGTGTAGGCCACACGGGCGTGTGGGTCCACACGAGTAGTCCACACTAGCGTGTAGGATTCTAGCCAAGGCTAATTTGGGCCGTGTAGGCTACACAAACATGTGGGCCCACACGGGCATGCCACATGAGCGTGTGAGCACATTTATCTGAAATGATTCCTAGGATTGCACGGGTTGCCCAAGTCGACTATGAACCTACTGTAGGGTCGGTAAGCGTTACTTAGACTCCTAAATATATGATCTAAGTGTATGTGATGCATGATAAATTATGCATGATTACTGATATATTTATGTATACGTATGACTGATGGTTGCATAAAAGCATGACATATTGTATGTTAGCATTGCATTGGGTTGGGATGATGATATTTGGAGGAAGTGTACTGAAAGGCTTTAAGCCTATTTATCTGGCAGCTCAACTGCAATATATTGAATATGTGTCGCATTCAGTACTACTTGGAGTGTACGGATGAGTAGGTGTTTTCAACCCCACATGGAATGTAGGGATGGACGAAGATGGTGTGTAGAGGCTGGTTGGTTAGGACTTAATGTATATCTGATACTATTACTGTGATGGGCTTATGCCCTATAATGCATATCTGATATTGAAACTGAGATGGAGGCCCAAACTGCTACTGAAATTGAAATGGGCTTAGGCCTAGATTGTATTTGACTGTTTGTTGTGTTTGTTTGTATGCATGTTTTATATAGGGATTACACACTGAGTTTACGTAAATTCACCCCTTCCTGTTTTATCTGTATAGGTAATCCCCAGACTTAGACGGACCGGTGCGGTAGAGGACTCAATGGGGACCACATGACTATTGAACTGTTTTAATTTTATTTAAGGTTTTTACTTTCTATTATTTTTGGGGTATTTTTTATGTAATTTGGATTGTTTCCTTATTTTGGACTTAAACTGTTTTCATAGACTTTTAAACTACAAACCTCAACGAAAACTCGGTTTAAGTAGTAATAACGCTTTTCCTTAACACGAACATTTTTCTTCAAATTTCATGGTTTTAAAAGCTTCCGCTATAGAATATATTTTTAAACGAATCAATTAACGAGAAAATAGTTTTAAGATGGATTAAATATAAATAAAAGCTAATGAACGGAAACATTTTTAACTTGATACAATTGTTTTCAAATCCCAATTCATGTGACATCGTCAGATTCAGCCATAACGTCTTGGTCGAGTTTGGGGTGTTACATTTAATGGTATCAGAGCCAGGTTACAAAACTCGGCTGTGGATTTTGGGTTTTAAAAATAGTGTTTAAAGAATTAATCTCGAAATTAATTGAAATGATTTGATTTAGTATGTGGTACACTATCTTGTAAGTATTCTAAAACTGTGATAAGTTTAAACTTAAAATACAGTAGATAGTACATTCTGAAACTACTGTAACTAATATACTGTGAAAACACTCTAGATAGTGTATACTGAAACTGTAGTAAAATTGAGACTGTAGCAAAACTGATAGAGACTGCGATTTATGACAATCACTTTGAATTACTGAAACTATTTACATAAAATATTTGCTAATAAATACTAAAACCATAATAGATTCATAAAATTCTTAATATAGATAAATCTAACTAGACATGAGTGCACAAGGTATCCACGGCTGAGGTACCATTGGCCGAGGTAGAGGCCGTAGAGGGGCTCGAGCTGAGTCCTCTTCACTAGGCAGTATGCCAAATCTGGATACGAGTAAGATGCTAGTGTCGCCTGCTACTGAGATTGGGTCTCAAAATCGCATGGCTAGGACGACGCATTGTCCCAAGCCATGTTAAGGATATTGGAGAGGGTCGTTGGGCCTAATATCGGATCTGGGGGTCGTGGGTCAGTTATGGAATGACTGTGGTCCAATGGAGCTGAACTTTTTAAGGGTGTCACTGGAGTTGCCCCTAATGTGGCTGAGTATTGGATTGAGGCCACGGAGCAGATTATAGATGACCTGGATTGTACCTCTGAGTAGAAATTGAAGGGTGTGGTCTCTCTGTTATGAGACGAGACTTATTAATGGTGGCTGAACGTTAGGGAGGGCACTCAGCCCGAACGTCTATCCTAGGAGTTCTTTAAGATCACTTTTCAAGGGAAATATGTGAGAGCCAGTTATGTGGACGCTCGTAGGAGAGAGTTTCTGAATCTTACTTAGGGGGATCAATCAGTGGCCGAGTATGAGGCCAAGTTTATAAGATTGAGCCGCTATGCACAATGTATGGTGGCATTAGAGTATTAGAGGTGTGTCCGCTTTGAGGATAGCCTCAGAGATATTTGAGAATTATTATAGCTCTACAAAGGGAATGATATTTTTTTATTTTGGTCGAGAAAGCAAAGATCGTCGAGGATGTTAAGCGCGCTGAGTGCTAAAACAAAGATAGAGAGAGGGCTAAGAACAAGAGGGATGCGGAGCCCTCGAATTCTATACAGAGGCTTAAGAAAAAGGCCAGATCTGATGGGCCAGTTAGATCTGGGCCCCTTGTTATTGCCACTGGATTGCAGCCGTGTATAGATTGTGGTAGACGCCATCAGGACGAGTGTTGGAGGAGGACTGGGGCGTGTCTGAGGTGTGGATCATTGGATCATTGTATTAGGGAGTGTCTGTTGAGGGCCGATCAGATGCAAGTTTAGGGTACTGGTACTGCACAGTCACAGAGGGTAGCACAGCAGCCATCGAGATTCCGTGGTTAGGCTAGAGGTGGTAACGGTATAGGTCATGGTCAGAGAGTACTGGGCAGAGGTGCTGGACAGGCTGAGGCGAGGCAGCCTTCTCTTGTTTACGCTACATGACGCCGAGAGGACAGAAATGCTCCGGACGTCATCATGAGTACATTTCTTATTTATGATATGCCTTACACTGCATTAATAGATATAGGATTTACGCATTCTTATGTTGCCTGTTTTGTTTCCAAAAATCTGGGGATTTTGGTTGAGAGCACTATGAGTGAAGTTACTGTACTGAGTCTGCTGGGGCAGTCTATAAGGTTTAATAAGCTATTCAGAGATGTACCGTTAGAGGTTCAAGGGGAGATCTTGTTGGTTGGCTTAATGGAGTTTTCGTTTGGAGAGTTTGATCTGATTCTAGGGATGAACTGGTTGGTTAAGCTCTGGGTTAGTCTAGACTGTGCAACTAAGAGAGTCGTCTTGAGAACTGAGGAGAATGTTGAGGTAGTCGCGATTGGATAACGTCAGAACTACTTATCTAACATGATCTCTGCACTGGTAGCTGAGAAACTAGTTCGCAAGAGATGTGAGGCATACTTGGCCTACGTAAGTGTTTCCGCTTCTGAGGACTCTACTGTATAGGATATCCGCACTGTAAGGGATTTTCCAGCCATCTTCCCTGAGAAACTACCGGGTTTACCTCCGAATTGGGAAGTGGAGTTTAGGATTGAGCTTCTTCCAGATACAACTCGGTGTTCATCACTCCCTATCGAGTGGCACCGAAAGAGCTTACGGAGCTTAAGGTTTAGATTAAGGAGTTATTGGACCGTGGGTTCATCTGCCCTAGTGTGTCTCCGTAGAGAGCACTAGTACTGTTTGTTAAGAAGAATGATGGATCCATGAGGATGTGTATTGACTACCGGGAACTGAATAAGCTGACCATTAAGAACAAGTATCTGTTACCACGGATCAATGACCTATTTGACCAATTTCGAGGAGCTTCTGTATTTTCTAAGATTGATCTCCGGTCTGGGTACCATCAGTTGAGAGTTAAGGAGGCTGATGTATATAAGACGGTGTTTAGGACTCGTTATGGTCACTACGAGTTCCTAGTTATGCCATTTGGATTGATTAATGCACTGGCAGCTTTTATGATTTGATGAACCGAGTATTTCAGCCTTATCTGGACCGGTTTGTGGTAGTGTTCATTGACGTCATATTAGTTTATTCGAGGACTGAGGAAGAGCATGGCGAGCACCTTAGGATTGTTCTTTAGATTTTGAGGGAAAATCAGCTCTATGCTAAGTTCAGCAAGTGCGAGTTCTGGTTACCTGAAGTAACTTTTCTAGGTCATGTGGTTTCTGCTGAGGGGATTCGAGTGGATCATCGAAAGATTGAGGCTATATTGGATTGGAAGCAGCCTAAGAATGTGTCTGAGATTCGCAGCTTTCTAGGGCTGGCAGGTTCTTACCGACGGTTTGTAGAAGGTTTCTCGCTGATCGCAACACTCTTAACTAAACTGCTACATAAGGCTGTATCGTTTGTCTGGACTGATGTGCAGCAAGAGAGCTTCGAGAAGCTCAAGACTGTACTGACTGAGGCTCATGTTCTGATACAACCAGAATCTGGAAAGGATTTTGTAGTGTACAACGATACATCGCATGTTGGTTAATGCAAGACGGTAAGGTTGTGGCATATGCGTCTCGTCAGCTCAAGATGCATGAGGCTAACTATCTGATGCATGATTTGGAATTGGCCGCAGTGGTTTTCGCTTTGAAAATTTGGAGGTATTATCTGTATAGTGAGAAGTGTGTCATCTACACTAATCACAAGAGCCTCAAGTACCTCCTTACTCAGAAAGAGCTGAATCTTAGGCAGCGTAAATGGGTTGAGCTACTTAAGGATTACGATTGTACCATTGAGTACCATCCTAGCAAGGCCAATGTGGTGGCCGATGCATTGAGTGGTAGGGCTATGACAGATTTGAGAGCAATGTTCGCTTGACTTAGGTTGTTCGACGATGGGAGTTTGTCGGCTGAGCTACAAGTCAAATCAACTTGGATCGAGCAGATTAAGGGTAAACAGCTGGGGGATGAGTCTTTGGGTCTTCGGTTCCAGTAGATTGAGGGTGGTAGCACTACGGACTTTGGGTTGAACTCTGAGGGTGTGTTGTGTTTTCGAGGCCGTATATGTGTGCTAAAGGATATTGATTTGAGACAGTCTATACTGAGAGAGGCGCATAGTAGCCCTTACGCTATGCACTCTGGTGGGAATAAGATGTACCAAGATCTTCGAGTGTTGTATTGGTGGCCAGAGTTGAAGCGAGAGGGTACTAATTTTGTGGCTAGATGTCTGACATGCCAGCAGGTTAAGGCTGAGCATCATTTGCCTTCAGGTTTGCTGCAGCCGGTTGAGATTTCGTTATGGAAATGAGAGAGAGTAATGATGGATTTTGTTACTGAGTTGCCTTTAACACTCACTAAGAAGGATTCAATGTGGGTCATTGTGGATCGATTGACCAAGTTTGCACACTTCCACTACAACAAAATAGGTTTTTAGCGGCGTTTGGATAAAAAACGCCGCTATAGATTAAGCATTAGCGGCTCTTTTTAAAAAAACACCGCTATAGGTCAACCATTAGCGACGCTTTTTAAAAAATGCCGCAAAAAAATTAAGCACAACGCCGTCGTTTTGTGTTGAGCTTTAGTGGCATTAGCAGCGCTTTTTTAAAAACGCCGCTATAGATCGAGCTTTAGCGGCGCTTTATCAAAAACGCCGCAAAAAACGTTTTATCTGTCTATTTATTATTGAACTAGTTTATTTATATTAATTGAAATAAAATTTATTTTTAATTGAATACTTAAATTCTTCAAAAAAAATAATGACACATAGAAAAAATTTGAAAGTAAAAATATAGAAAATTTTTTGTTAAAAATGAAAAAATAAAATACTATTATTTAAAATAATTTTAAATGTTTTTGGGTATATGACTGATTGTTTTTTAATTTATATATTAAATAATATATTATATAATCGTAAAAGAGTAGGTATTAATTTTAAAATATTTAATTAATTATCATTATAGTTTAGGGTTTGTAGTTTAGGATATATGGTTTAGGGTTTAAGCTTTAGGAGTTACTATTTTAAGGTTTATAGATTATGGGTTTAGGGGTTATGGTTTATGGTTTAAGGGTTGGGGTTTAAGGTTTAGGGGTTATGGGTTATGGGTTAGGGGTTTAGGGTTTATAGGGATAGGGGTTAGGGGATAAGGGTTTAGGGTTTATATTAATTAGTTTTTTAATTTATATATTAAATAATTTCTTATATAATTGTAAAAGAGATAATATTAATTTTAATATATTAAAATTATGATTAAAATTTAAATTATTTAAGAGATAATAAATAAACTTTATATATATTAAATGATTTAAGATTAAAGGTTTACTTGAGATTTGTTAAATGATGAAATTTTATACAATCAATTAATGCTTTTATATTTAAAAATATTTAATCTAAACCATTTCATATATATATTTAAATATTAGATTTAAAAAAATTGATAAATAATAAAAAAAAGTAACAGATTGATATGGACAAGTCACTATATAGTTAGGGTTTAAGGTGTAGGTTTATGGTCTAGGATTTAGGATTTATGGTCTATGATTTGGGGTTTGGTGTTTGAGGTTTAGGGTTTAATTTTTAGTGTTTAGGGGTAAATTTGGTGAACTACTTAACTTGTGTATCTTAGATTTTTTTATAATATAAATCTAAATAAGATAAATATAAATTATTATTTTTAAAAAAGTATATATCAAAATGGGTTAAATCCCAAAAGCATACATGAATAATGGTTTAGTGTGCAGTTGTATATATGAACTTTAATTTGATCCAGTTCTTGTAAATTATTAAGACAATTATTGATATAACATCATTTTATATTTATATATTGCATACATAAATATTTATATTTATTCAATATAAAAAATATATCGATGTATTTATTTTTTAAAATATGTATGATTAAATCAAAATTAAAGTTTTAACTCTACATTTAAACCACAATTAGAATTTCATGTCTACAATTACACATTAAACCGAAATTCATATATAATTCTGAGATGTATCTCTATCAAAATTTATGTGTATACATATAATTAAATGCCATTTATATAAAAATCTAAACAACTAATGCGGACCATATTTAAAAGAATAGTACTTGTATTGCTGTGTCATTTTGTATTTTTTCAATTCATCGATTTCATTTTATTTCTATTAAAGTTTCCTTTTGTATTTTATATGTTAAGTTAAAAATTAAAAAAATCTTCAAAATAAAATTTAAAATTTAAAAATAAAAAATTTAAAAATTTAAAAATAAAAAACTTAAAAATTTAATATTTAATATTTTAGTCCATATTTCAGTTAAAAAGTTGAATATTAAAAATTAAAAAAAATCCAAAAAATGTAATCTCAGCACAAAAATTTTGAAAAAAATAGAAAAAAATATGTTAAAAATGAAAAAAAATTAAAATTGAGCAATAATGGCATTTTTGGGCAAAACGCCACAAAAAGTTGAGCTATAATGGCGTTTTTGGTAAAAACGCTGCAAAAGGCCATTATTTTATTTTTTGGTTACCCTAACGTTACTCCCTCTTCTTCTCATCTCCTTCGCGTGCCTTAAATCCCCCAAATAAAAGTTTGTACTCATTTTTTTTCCCTTTTACTCTCAAAATTTTCCCCCAAATTTTCCATTTCCAGTAACACCAAGTCAATTCACCTACACCAATCACACTTCTTTTTCCTTTTCATTTCACTGCACTGAATTCACCCACCATAGCTACTCATTTTCTCTTGATCTGTTAGGGTTTCTTTTAATTCTAGGTAAATCTTGCTCTCTCTTTTTTCCCTTCTTTTAATTTCGGATTATTTCTTTATAATTTTGCTTTTTTTGGGTTTTTGAAATAATGATTCATTTATTTTGTTTTGACAAATCTGTATTAGGAAGTAATGAAATTTTGTCCTTTGATTTGGTGGCTGGAAGATTAAAGAAGGGATTTTATTTATTGTTCTTTTGGAAACATTTCTTTTATCTTTCGTTTTGATAATTTCACAGGGGTTCAAAGCATCATTATCTTACAGTTATTTTGGGTTTTTAAACTTGTGTGATTATTTTTGTTTCTAGCTGTTGGTTTCAATTAGATGAGGCTAACATCTCCATCACTGGTGTATAGAGGTATCTTCGCCACGTTCCTTGTAGGTTCAAGACAAGTTTCAAGGAAGGTAGGAAAATGCTAATGCCCTTAGGCTCATTGCTTTCTGATTTTAGTTATATTGCATATTTCTGTTCTTGTAAGAAATTTTGGATTTTTTTTTCTTTCAAAATGTTCTTATTTTTTATTGGGGGTGATGTATAGGTACTGAAGCAGCACCAAGGAAGATGGTTGCAGCAGCTTCTGCTTAAAAGGCAAATTGTAATGGTATGAGGTTTTGTTTTGGATGAAGCCATGTTTATGAGGAAAAATTTAGTGATGAAGAGTGAAATTATATTCCATTGGATGCTTTAGTTGTTATTTAGTTTCTATTTGAATGTAGCTGTCTTAAATTTTGAACAATTATTAGAGCTAATGTTTGACCATTAATTTCTTCATTGTCTTTTTTTTTTTTAACTTTATCAATGTTTTTGTTTGGTTTAAGATGCCCTTAAATCAATGGATCAGAAATGGGTTCATGATTTCTTAGATATAAGGTAATGCAGGTTCAGATTTTTAATCCTTTTTCTTATTTATTTTTCTAAATTTCTATAATAATATTTTGATTTGAATATTATATTTATTGTCCGCAACAGATGCAAATCTTTCTTTGAATTTTTTTACTTTTTATGCAAATAATCTATTAAAAATGTAAAACTTATTAAATTCAAAAATTTAATGTATTTAAATATTTAGTTGTTGGTTTTTAAATATGTATTAGCTGTTGGTTTAAAGTCTGTAAACATACTCGGTTTAATAAAGTTTTCTTCTTTTTTTTTTGATTGTATATAGAGGCATTACGTTTGCCCCTTCACATCACATTCTTTTCAGCTGTTCCCCCTCTAATATACCTGTGGTATAGTGGAGTTTGATATAGAGAATTTACAGAAAAGAATAGCCTTCTTTACCAGCACTAATCTATTTTTGTTTGCCCATGACACAGGGTGATTATATTTCTATTTATCTATATAAATATGGTATTAATATCATATACATAATATCATATACATAATCTTGACTTATTATTTTATTAATGGGCAATATGAGAAAGCTTTTTCACTGTATGCTGATGTAAGTATTTTAATGTATTTGTGCTCAGACTAATATATCTGCCCTTAGCTTGAAGGAACAAGATGAAGGTGTTTATAGGAAGTCTAGGAACGGTGAGTGGGTTAATGCTAAGGATATATCAATGTGCATTTGTTGCTGCTTCCATTGCAGTCATGGTCTCTACCTCTGATTTCTCTTCCTACACCGCTTTTTGGTACTTTCTGTTTTTGCCTTTTTCTTAATTTCGATTATGCTCTCAAATTTTATGTTTCTAGATTCAACGGTGCTTTTTTCCTTTTGCTTTTCCTCGTTTTGATTTATGTGGAAAATTTAATCTTCTTTTTATTTTTTTGCCATTATATCAGTATTCCAAGGTTTGATGATCAACATAATTTTAGGTTAAATTATGTGTTTGAATTGGATTACTTATCAGCTTAGGGGCATAATTTTATTAGGAAAAAAACTATGGGTAAAAGATAATTACCTTAGCTGATTTGTAGACTTGTGGATTGTTACCTCTTTGAATGTTGGTGCAAATTTGTTTAAAAGAATCCTGTAGCTGGTTTTGCTACTCTGGGTGTTCTAGTTTCAATTTATAGGATGTTGATTAGTTTCTAGATTTGAAATCTGGGTATGTTCAGTTTTTAAGTTTAGATCAATTTTGGACCCAGTATTTATGCTTTCTGTTTCTTATGTTAGCTGAGGAGCTTTGAGTATTGACCTTGAAGGGTATCATTCCAAATTCCAGTTTTGTGTTTTTGTTAAAAATAGAGATGAATGAGAATTTGCTACCTTCAATTTTACAATTTGCTTGCATGAATGTTTAGCCTACTTATTCTTCTGAAATTTTATTCTAAGCTGAATAAGAAAATATAACAATTGTGTCTGGGGAAATAATAGAAAGTTGGTTGTTTCAAGTGTACTTTTGTTCTTAATAGAAAATTTTTGTTTCAAACTGAGTGATTATGTTGGGTTTAACAGCATAACAGGAAAAAGGAACTGATCTCTATGGAACTTTTCTTCTACTATACATAATGTAGTGATGATGGTTTACAATATAGTGACAGCCTTTAACACAGCCTTTCATTTGTGTTAATGACATTCAGGACAGAAATATAATATAGGTTTGAATGAACTTGAGTGAATAGTTGACTAAAAGTATATAATCTCTTTATGAGTCTTCTGTTTTTCATGTCTGATCCTTCAAATATGCAACTCTGTTGGAACTTGTTCTTGTTCATTTTTGAAGTCTCATGAAGTGTAGGTTTCTGTTGTGGAAATGTTGAAAACAACTGTTTTGAAGTGTAAAATAGCATTTAAGCTTATCTTGTGTGGAATCTTATAGTTCTATATATTCCTGGGAAATGGGGGAAATGTTTAGGTTTGAAGGGGTGGAAAGGATGGTTAAAGTAGAGAAGAAATGTACCGCAATAATTACAAATTGTTTATGGAAAATAGGTTTTCATCCATTCTCTAGTTGGACATTTTTTTTGCTTCTTTGTTGATGTAACTTGTCTGTGATTTCAGCTCATGAAGCCAAATATATAAACGTTTTTATTCTCTATTTGGTTTTCTATTTGGTTCTCTTGTAAAATGAATATAAACGTTGAAAGAATTGTCAATTTCTTTTAATTTTTTGCTTGTGTGTGTTCCTTGAGCAGCAATTCAGACGAGGTTACAAATGGCAGTGGAGGTTAGAGACAGTCTCGAGATAGCTCACACCGCAGAGGACTTCTCTAAGTTATATGCAGACATTGCAATACTTTGGCTTCATCTAAGCTTGAACCAGCCTTCTGTTGTATATTGTTTCTTCTTCTTTTCTAATCTTTTTCCTTTAGTTAATGAGAGGTGATGATAATTTGACATTCTTTTCTCACCAGGATGAATTTTGTTTTAGAAATAGTAATACTTTGTGAGTGTGTCTATGTGTTTTTTTTATGTATTAAATTACATATTGAATCAATGTCTATGTATTAAATTAAATTCATTAATTTTTATATTTAGTTTTAAAGTTAAAATTTTTATAAAAAATTTAATTTAATTAATATTTTTTTATTTATCCTTAAAAGTATATAGTTTAAAGTTCAAATTTCAAAAATAAAACATAATATAATATTTATCATAGAAATAAATATTATTTAATTAAAATATATTTTTTTAAAGGTCATGTTCTTTAGTGGTGTTTGTGAGAAAAGCGTCGTTAAAGGTCCATTTTATAGTGGCGTTTGTGGGAAAAGCCCTACTAAAGGTCATGTTCTTTAGTGGCGTTTGTGAGAAAAGTACCGCTAAAGGTCATGTTCTTTAGCAGCATTTGTGGGAAAAGCGCCATTAAAGGTCATGCTCTTTAGCAACGTTTGTGGGAAAAGCACCGCTAAAGGTCATGTTCTTTAGTGGTTTAGCGGCGTTTGTGGGAAAGTGACGCTAAAGGTCATGCTCTTTGGCGATGTTTGTGGAAAGGCGCTGCTAAAGGTCATGTTCTTTGGTGGCGTTTGTGGGAAAAGCACTGCTAAAGATCATGTTCTATAGCATAAACGCTGCAAAATGTTAGCAGCATTGTCTCTAGCGGCGTTTTTTGCAGCGCTACAAGTGCCGCAAATAGTTTTAGTGCCAGCGCCGCTATAGGCCCAAAAAAAGGCCGCTAAAAACCTATTTTGTTGTAGTGTTCATACCGGTTAGGGCCAACTATTCTCTTTAGAAGTTGGCGAAACTGTATGTCTCGAAGATAGTTAGATTACATGGGGTTCTGGTGTCGATCATTTTTTATAGGGATCCTCATCTCGGTTTTAGAAGAAGCTACATGAGGCTCTGTGTTCAAGGTTGGACGTCAGTACTGCGTTCCATCCTCAGACCGATGGTCAATCGGAGAGGGTCATTCAGATACTGGAGGATATGTTGAGGAGTTGTGCTATCGATTTCCGAGGTAATTGAGAGGAGTATCTGTCACTAGCGGAGTTTGCTTACAATAACAATTTCCAGTCTAGCATTCAAATAGCACCTTACGAGGCTCTGTATGGTCATAAGTGTCAATCTCCCTTATGTTGGACTGAGTTGGGTGAACGACATGTTCTGAGTATTGAGTTGGTTTCTGAGACTGAGGATAAGATCAGATTGATTCGGGATCGACTGAAAGTGGCATCGGACAGACATAAATCTTATGCGGATCTGAAGAGACGCAAAATTGAGTTTTTTGTGGGGGACTTCGTATTTTTCAAGGTTTTGCCATGAAAAAAGATTCTGAGGTTCAATCATAAAGGCAAGCTGAGCCCTAGGTTTATTGGGCCGTACCAGATTCTAAAACGAGTAGGACCGTCGCTTATCAGTTGGATCTACCCCCGAGTTAGATCGTATTCACGATGTGTTCCACGTCTCAATGTTGAGGCACTACCGCTCTGATCCCACGCATATTGTCCCTGTTGAGGAGATTGAGGTTAGGCCAGACTTGACCTTTGAGGAGGAGCTAGTTCAAGTTCTGGACCGTGACGTTAAGGTTCTAAGGAAGAAATCCATTCCATTGTTAAAGGTTCTGTGGCGTAATCATAACACTGAGGAAGCTATGTGGGAACTTGAGGATGTGATGCGTCAGCAGTATCCTCACATTTTCTGACTAGGTAAATTTCGAGGACGAAAATTTCTTTTAGGGGTAGAGTTGTAACGCCCTTAAATTCTTATTTTTGTTATTGTGAAAATGTGACACAACTGTGTATCCACTTCAATGGTTAAGTGTTCTGGGTGTGTGTGGAAGGTCCCAAGTTCAAGCCTTGTATTTGGAAAATTTTAGTATTTTTCTGACTTAACCCATACTCCTGGTTAGTAGGCTTTTAGTTTAAAGTTTGCAAGTAATTAACAAAATGGGCCTGCTAGTCTAGTGGTTAAGTAGAGTGTTAATTTTGTTAAATGTCCTGTGTTCGAATCCCTACTTGAGCGAGGGAGTAATTTTTTTTGCATGGGCATGTGGCGTGGATGAGTTTGATTGGGATTGAAAGTTTGTGAAGTTGTGTGATAGTGGGGAGTTGGGGAAAATCTGATAGGATTTGATTTTTATTTTTCCAAAACTACTTCCCATCTCAAATTTTTTTATTTGATTTTTATTTTTCCAAAACTACTTCCCATCTCAAATTTTCTTTCTCTCTCTATCGTTTTTCTCCTTCATCCCCACCACTACCGCCGAAATCCATTCCCCCTCAACTATTTTCTTTTCATTTTCTTTTTCCATCCATTCTCGTTGTTTAAGCGTGTGATTTTGTTGTTCGGTAAGTATCAGTTTTGCCTTTTTCTTTTTGGTTTCATGTACAATCTCTTAAAGAAGGCTATTGTGGTTCTTTTTGATTAGGCGAAGGGCAATAATTGATCAATGCTACTACAGAGAATTAAGAGTTGTGATTTTGGTTGTTGATGGTAAGGGTTTTATTAGATTACCGATAATAGATTTCGATAGGCTTTTGATCGAATGACAAAACAAGTGTTTAATTGAGTGTTACATTGGTTGATTTTTAGGTTCTAGAGGCTTAAGAGAGCTTACACGTCGAAAACGATATAGGTGTGTACCCAAAACGCAGAAAATAGGGTTTGGCGAAAAGCTAAAAAACCCCATTGTAAAAGCCACACTGGCGTGTAGTCGCCCGTGTGGTAGGCCATGTGCCTTAACACGGGCGTGTGGTTGACGAGGCCAGGTTGTGTGCGCAAGACACGGCCGTGTGATGGCCAAGTAGGTCGTCTGCGACACACGAGCTAGATTGATTTGAGCCGTGTTGGTCCACATGGACGTGAGGGATTTTGGGCCAGGTCATGTGATCCATACGACCAAGGCCAATTTGGGCTGTGTGGGCCACACAGATGTGTGGGGTCACACGGGCATGCCACATGGGCGTGTGAGCCCATTTATCTAAAATGATTCCTAGGGTTGCACGAGTCGCCAAGTCGACTGTGAACCTACTATAGGGTCGGTAAGCATTGCCTAGACCCCAAAATATATGATCTAACTGTATATGATGCATGATAAATTATGTATGATTACTGATATATTTATGTATACGTATGACTGATGGTTGCATAAAAGCATCACATATTGTATGTTTGCATTGCATTGGGTTGGGATGATGATATTTGGAGGAAGTGTAATGAAAGGCTTTAAGCCTATTTAATTGGCAGCTTAGCTGCAATATACTGAATATGTGCCTTATTCGGTACTACTTAGAGTGTAGGGATGGGTGGGTGTTTCAAACCCCACATGGAGTGTAGGGATGGACGGAGATGGTGTGTAGAGGCTAGTTGGGTAGGACTCTGTTTACTGATTAATGTATAACTGATACTGTTACTGTGATGGGCTTAGGCCCTAATGCATATCTAATACTGAAACCGAGATGGGCTAAGGCTTGAACTGCTACTGAAATTGAAATGGGCTTAGGCCCAGACTGTATTTAATTGTTTGTTGTGTTTGTCTGTATGCATGTTTTCTGTGGGGATTACACACTGAATTTACATAAACTCACCCCTTCCTATTTTATCTGTACAAGTAATCCCAAATTTAGACGCATCGGTGCGGCGGAGGACTCAATAGAGACCACATGACTATTGAACTATTTTAATTTCATTTAAGGTTTTTACTTCCTATTATTTTTGGGGTATTTTTGATGTAATTTGGATTGTTTCCTTTATTTTGGGCTCAAACTTTTTTCACAGACTTTTAAACTAAAAACCTCAACGAAAACTCAGTTTAAGTAGTAATAACGCTTTTCCTTAAAGTGAACGATTTTCTTCAAATTTCACAGTTTTAAAAGCTTCCGCTACAAAATATATTTTTAAACGAATCAATTAATGAGAAAATAGTTTTGAGATGGATGAAAGATAAATAAGAGCTAATGAACGGAAATAGTTTTAACTTGATACAATTGTTTTCAAATCCAAATTCATGTGACATCGCCAGATTCGACCATAATGTCTAAGCCGGGTTTGGGGTGTTATATTGAACTTGTATGAATTAAATGTGCATGTTTAATTAATTTTTTTAAAAGCATTCAGATTATAGATATACCATTGAGTTTATACTCAGCGTACGGTTTGTTTTCGTGTGCAGGATAGGTTAAAGTCAAAATGTTGAATCAACATCCAAGGCCGATCCCGAACTCATTGTGGTGAAGTATACTTCTTTTTGGTAAATGGCATGTACCTAGGATGTTATGTTTGTTATTTTGGAAAATGATTATAAATGATGTTGTATTATGATAATGGTTGGCTTTATATACATAAATATAAGTTAAGTGTTTGTTAAGGTGACAAAATGGCATATTTTGGTTAAAGTATGAATGAATTTGTTATATACAAATTTAAATTGATTTGGATAAAACATATGAAGTATTTATGAATGAACATTAGTTAGCTTAATGAAGTTGATTATTTGGCTTGATTTGGATGTATTTAAATTGTGCTTTGGATTGATTGAATGATTGGTTGTTGAATTGCTTGTGGTTTAAGTTTACAGGGTTGGTAAAATTTGATATTAAAGACTCATTTTGAGTCCACACGGCTTGGCATACGAGCGTGTGATAGATCATGTGAGACACACGGCTTATACATGGGCGTGTAGATAGGCCGTGTGTCTCCTGCAATTTAAATATTCAAAACAGAATGCCCAGGAATCTCTACACTGGCAGAGACACAGGCGTGTGTCTCAGCCGTGTGAGGCACACGGCCTAGCACACTGGCATATGTTCCGACCATGTGAAAATTGCATTTAATTTTTGTTTAAGTCAGAGAGTTACACGGGGTTAGACATGGCCTAAAGCACGGGCATGTTTAGAGTCACACAGGCGTGTCCCTGAACGACACGGGTGTGTCCCTGAATGACACGCGCATGTGAGCCCTGTATTTCGATATATACCAACAGAACAGGTAAACTGGGATTTATTTCAAAGAGAATTTCAGAAGAAATATGTGGGCCAACTGTACCTTGAAGATAGAAAACAAGAGTTCCTGATGTTAAAATAAGGTGAAATGTCAATAGTTGACTATGAACGAGAATTCTCACGACTTAGTAGATATGCAGTTGAATTTGTACCAATAGAAGTTGATAGTTGTAAAATATTTCTACAGGGATTACGAGATGAACTACGTGTGCAACCGGTATCTCTCAAAATTAAAGAAATTGTAGATTTAGTTGAGAGAGAAAATATGGTTGAACAAGTACTTGGTCTTGACAAAAAGCTTGAAAATACTCGTCTGATTGGGAAACATACTGGAACTACTAGTTCATCTCCGCAACCTAAAAGATCGAAAGAATCTCGCGGTAATAGTAGACCGAGTTTTGGATCAGACAGAAGTGAAAGAAATTGTGGAAGGCAGATGACAGTTTCTACTGGAAGTGTAAGGGGTCCATCATGAGATATTGAAATACCAGATTGTGAACATTGCGGGAAGAAATATAGAGGTAAATGCTGGAAATAACTCGAGGATGTTCCCATTGTGGATCTACAGAGCATTTCATTAGAGATTGTCTGAAGAATGAAAATGCTGCACCTGTTACATCACAGAGATCAGTGCCTACTTCTAGAGGCGAAGATCTGGTAGAAGTGGTTCACTTTTCTAGAGGTGGTGCTAGAAGAGGAAGTGGTATAACTATTCAATAATCAGAAGTTAGAGTACCAGGTCGAGCATATGCCGTGCAGAGACTTGAAGAGGGTGATGCACATGATGTGGTGACAGGTATATTTTTATTGCAATCTGAACCTGTTGATGTTTTAATAGATCCGGGATCTACACACTTATATGTAAATACAAAATAGTTGAGAGGGGAAATTTAAAATCTGAAACACTTAGAGTATCAATAGTAGTGTCTAGTCCATTAGGGCAAATTGTGTTAATAGATCAGGTGTGTAAGAGGTTTCCTCTAATGATTCAAAACATAATCTTTCCTGTTGATCTATTGATAATGTCGTTTGGTGATTTTGATATAATTCTGGGAATGGATTGGTTATCTGAGCATAGGGTGATTTTAGATTGCTATAAAAAGAAGTTCATTGTTCAGAGTAAAAATGGTGATAAGATTGAGGTTAATGGTATTTGAACTAGTAGGCCGACTCGTATTATTTCAGCAATACAGGCTCTTAAACTTCTTCATCAGGGTTATGCAGCTTTTCTGGCTTATGTTATTAATTCAGATTCTGTTGAAAGTCAATGCAGTAAAATCAGAACTATTTGTGAATTTCTTGATGTTTTTCTTGAAGAATTATCGGGATTACCACTAGATTGGGAGGTTGAATTTCCAATTGAAGTATATCCTAGTACAGCTTCAGTATCAATACCTCCATATCGTATGTCACCTATCGAATTAAAAGAATTGAAAGTACAGTTGTAGGATTTACTGGATCGAGGATTTATATGTCCTAGTATTTCACCTTGGGGAGCTCTAGTGCTGTTTGTTAAAAAGAAAGATGGTTCAATGCGGTTATGTATAGATTATCGACAATTGAATAAGGTGACGATTAAGAATCGATATCTGTTACCTCGTATTGATGATATATTTGACCAGTTGAAAGGAGCTTCTGTGTTTTCAAAGATTGATTTGAGACCGAGTTACTACCAGTTGAAGGTGAAAGAAAGTGATGTACCAAAGACAACATTTCGTACAAGGTATGCTCAATATGAGTTTTTAGTTATGCCTTTCAGATTGACAAATGCTCTAGCTACTTTTACGGATCTCATGAACTGTACTTTTCTACCGTACCTGGATCAGTTTGTTGTGGTTTTTATTGATGATATTTTGGTTTATTCAAAGTCTGAATCTGAGCATGAGCAACATCTCAGAATTGTTTTACAAATATTACGGGAAAAATAGTTGTACAGAAAACTTAGCAAATGTGAATTTTGGTTATCAGAGGTTATATTTTTGGGACATGTGGTTTCAACAGATGGAATTAGAGTTGATCCAAAGAAGATTGAAGCGATTGTTCAGTGAAAAGCACTGAGAAGTGTGTCAAAAGTATGTAGATTTTTGGGATTGGTTGGTTACTATCGGAGATTTGTAAATGGATTTTCAAAGATAGCTTTGCTGATGACAAAGTTGTTGCAAAAGAATGTTCCATTTGTCTGGGATAATCAATGCAAAGAAAGTTTTGAGAAGTTGAAGCAAATGTTGACTGAGGCACCGATTTTGACTTTGCTAGAGTCGGGAAAAGATTTTGTTATTTACAATGATGCTTCTTTGAACGGTCTCTGGTGTGTTTTGATGCAAGATGGAAAGGTGATAGCATATGCAACTCAACAATTGAAACCGTATGAACATAATTACTCGACGCACAATTTGGAACTAGCTATCGTGATTTTTGCACTGAAGATCTAGAGATATTATTTATACGGTGAGAAATGTTATATTTATACTGATCATAAAAGTCTCAAGTATCTTTTATCTTAAAAGGAGTTGAATTTGAGACAGCGTCGTTGGATAGAACTTTTAAAAGATTATGATTGTGTTATTGATTATCAGTCCGGTAAAGCTAATGTTGTAGCTGATGCATTAGTAGAAAAGTAGTAATTGAATTACGAGCGATGTTTTCTCAACTCAGTATTAATGATGATGGAAGTCAGTTGGTCGAATTGAGAGTTAAACCGATGATGTTTGATCAGATCAGGTCAGCACAGTTCGAAGATGACAAGTTAATGAAGAAGAAAAACTGGTTTAGAATGGAATGTTAGAGAAATTCATCATTGATGAACATGATTGCTTGAGATTTCGTAATCGGATTTATGTTCCAGCAGTTTCTGAACTGAAAGAATTGATACTTAGTGAAGCACATGACAGTTCTTTCGCGATGTATTTAGGTGGAATGAAAATGTACCGTAATCTACGAGAATTTTATTTGTGGCCAGGTATGAAAAGAGATATAATTGAATATGTAGCTGAATGCTTGACTTGTCAATGAGTTAAAACAAAGCATCAAGATCCTACTGGATTACTTCAGCCTATTAATATTCCTGAATGGAAATGAGACTGTATTACGATGGATTTTGTAACGGGGTTACCATTGTCAACAAGCAAGAAAAATGTTATTTGGGTGATTGTTGATCGACTTACAAAGTCAGCTCATTTCATAGCAATCAGAACTAATTGGTCACTTCAGAAACTTGCTGAAGTTTACATTCAGGAAATTGTAAGATTGCATGGTATTCCTATATCGATAATTTTTTATCGGGATCCGCGGTTCACATCGTGATTTTGGAGGCAAGTGCATGAATTACATGGTACTCAACTCAGTTTTAGCACAGCTTTCCATCCGCAGACTGATAGACAATCTGAACGAGTTATTTAGATTTTAGAGGATATGCTCCGAGCTTGTGTTATTGATTTTGAATCAGGTTGGGAACGTTATTTACCGTTGGCTGAATTTGTATACAATATAGTTTCCAATCAAGTATTCAGATGGCTCCTTATGAAGCTTTATATGGTCGTAGATGTCGACCATCTATATGTTGGATGGAATTGAATGAAAGAAAAATTATTAGGCTGGAGTTAATTCAAGAAAGGGAGGACACTGTTAATAATATTCGAGATAGATTGAAGGCAGCTTTCGACAGAAAAAGTCATATGTAGATTTGAAATGTCGAGATATTGAATACTCTGTTGGTGATAAGGTATTTCTTAAAGTATCACCTTGAAAGAAAATCTTAAGATTTGGTTGAAAGGAAAAGTTGAGTCCTTGTTTTATTGGGCTGTATGAGATTATGGAAAGAGTTGGGCCAGTTGCCTATTGTTTAGCTTTGCCATCGGAATTACAGAATATTCACGACGTTTTTCATGTTTCTATGCTCAGAAGATATAGATCAGATCCCTCTCAGGTTATTTCGACAGAGGATATTGAAATCTGACCCGATTTATCATATGAAGAAGAGCTAGTTGAGATATTAGCATGAGAGGTGAAAGAATTACATAATAAACGAGTGCCATTAGTGAAAGTATTGTGGCGAAGTCATAATGTTGAGGAAGCAACATGGGAACTGAAAGAAACTATGAGATCTCAATACCCCTACCTTTTTTAGGTAAATTTCGAGGACGAAATTTATTTAGGGGAGAAATGTAACGACCTAAAATTTACAGGTGTTGGAAAAATGCATTTTTGGGTCACTTTTTTTGTAAAACGGACTTGTAAATATTTATTAAAAATATTTACGAGGTTAGTTGTGTGGTTAATTAGGTTTTGGTTAGGTGAATTAGCTTGAATTAAGATTAATTGGGTATAAGGACTAAATTGAATAAAGGGTGAAAGTCTAATTATAGATTAAAGAAAAAGTGAAAGGACTAAATTAGTAAATAAACCATATGTAACACTTGTATAATAAAAAGAAAATACAAATGTGTGGTAATTGCAAAATACATGTCTATAAATACTATACATAAGTATAAAATTATAATAAATAAATATTTAATATTTAAGTATATAATATAATAATATATTATTATAATAATAACTAAATAATAAACAAAACAATAAAGAAAAATAATAGAAAAGCATAAATAGAAAACGAAATAGGGGAAAAAGAAAGGAAAGAAAGAAATAAAGGAAAATTTAGGGTTTTAAGGTTCAAAGCCTGATTGGTAAGTCAATTTAATCTATTTTTTTGTAATTTTGATGTTTTTAGAATCCTAGAACAAAATACTACTTGATTTAAGTTAAAATTTTGAAAGTTAGTGAAATTTTAGAAGTTGTTCATGTTGAATAAATTGAAGAATTAGGGATTTAATTGATAGAATTTCAAGTTAGAATTGAGAAATGGATTAAATTGTAAAATAAATCATAAGTTTTAAGTAATAGGGACTAAATTTAAAGAATTTTGAAATTAAGGTTTTATGTTGAATTTAGAGAGTTGAAATTAGTTTAAAATGGAAATTGAATGAGATATGAAATTAGTTTTGTAAGAAAAAGAATTAGTTTTGATTTAAAGATTAAATTGGAATTTAGGCAAAAGTTGTGCATAAATTGAAATATTCAATGTTAAATTGTGTTTTATTGATGATTTTCAATTATTTTAATTTCGTAGCAAACGTTGAGCCGGAGACCTCGACTAGGAAAGGAAAAGACAAAGTCAACGAGGATTAGCTCGGAAATTACGGTTTGTATTTCTATAATTCAAATTTAATAATTAATTGTTGAATTTATTATTTAATGTGTATGGTAAGTAGATTGAGGTAAGTAATTGATATTGTAATATTGAATTGAATGGAATTGAATTTTGTAAGTATATGTAAATAGTTGTGACAGTCCTAATTTGACCTTAGTCGGAATATGGTTTCGGGACCACAAAACCGAGTCATAAAAATTATTTAAAACTTATTTGCATATCTTCTATGTGTGATAGTACATGTGTGAAAATTTGATGTTTTAATTTAGTCTTATGAATGTGAATTTTTCTTGAGAGGACTTAGTTGAGAAACTTAGAAAATATGATAGGTAAATTGTAAGGATCAAATAAGTACAAAGTGGGAAAACTTGCCCAAAATTTAATTAATGGCCGGCCAAGTAATGATGCCCCTCCACTAAGTCTAATTAATTATAATATTTTGTTAGCAAATGATTAAAATATTCTAAATAAAATGAATTAATAAAAGAAAAAAATGGAAGGGGAGAGAAAGTGTTCATCTTCTTCTTCATCTCCCAAAACCGAAACAAAAATGAAAGAAAGAGGGAAATTTCACTAAGGCAATTCGACATCTTCTTTTGTTAGTAGGAGGTGAGTTTTGAATTTTTCTTGATTAAATCTTTTATATGTTAAGTTAATTTTGAATACATTTTGGCAATGTCAAGAAAATTTAAATAACCTATGGTAGTTTGGGCACTAAACCGTGTATCAAAGTGTTAGAATTAGAGATAGTTTTCATGTTGTATTGAATAAGTAGACGATAGAATAGGGTTGAACTTGTTGGATAAATAGTTGGGCAATATTTTGTGCATTCAGCCATATGGAGTCTAGATGAAATGTCATTTTATTGTTATTTTACTTGTATGATAAATGGTTCATTTTTAAGACCGAATGAGTCATGATAGAGAAGTGGAAGTTAGATGAACATTAGTTGAAGTTTTAATGTCATGAACAATGACGGTTGTAAGATGTAGTGAAAATCATTAAACTATATATGTGAGTAATTAGCAAGGGTGGTTGCCGTATATACAAATATATATGTGTTTATATATGTGTGTAATTGAAGTATGGATTGGATTATTGATAGTAAGGTGATCTTAAGTGGTCAATAGTCGAATAGCTTAGAAGCATAAGGTAGAAAGATCAAATTTTACCGTGTAGTTCTTGTGATATAAAATCATTAATATCATTGGATATAAATAACTAGCAAGGCGATTAAACTAGTTAAATTTATTTGTTTTAAGCTCAAGAACTTAAAGGAGAGGAATCAAGCAAGGGCAAAGCAAAGAATATCGAGTAGCCGATTGGAACCGTTTCGTCTAAAAGAAAGTAAGTCTATAAGCAATTAAGCTTAGTTATTCTATACATAATTAGTGTATGCATATCGTGAAGTAATTACTTTTGTTTATGTATTATTTTGATTGAAAGGCATGTGATTGATTATGCTTAGTTGATTGAATGAATCACTTTGTTAAAACGAAATGACTTTGGTACTATGTGTGCGGACTTGTATGGCACTATGTGTGCGGAATTGTATGGCAATATGTGTGCGGATTTATATGGCACTATGTGTGCGGATTGGAATGTCAATATGTATGTGAATTACTATGGCACTAGGTGTGCGGGCTAACATGGCACTATGGGTATGAATTTCCTTGCTTGAGCAGTACATGCGCGAAATTGGTTGTTGATAAATATTGGAGGAAGGATTTAAGGTATTCGATTATATGATCCATTGAGTTAATAGTAAGACTTGACTAGTAGTTGAATTGAAAATTTCGGTAATCTATGGACCTTTCTAGTTTTTAGATCGACATATTCAGTTAATTGGTTGCATTATATGGCTTATGACTTACTGGGTTGAAAAACTCATTTGGTGTGTTTACTTGTCTTTTATTTAGATTTCTTTTGATCCGTTCCATGCTCGGGACCATCCTCGAAGTCATCACACCTGCCAACATTGTTTTGGTATCTCTTCGTAGTAAATTCTAGGTTAATATTATGGCATGTATAGGATAATATTTTGGGAGATTTTGTTGTTTTGATTGCATTGTACATAAAGGTCATGAGAAAATGGCTTAAAATCTATGTAAAATTTTGTTTTTGCTAGACTATGACTTAAGTTCTTTTTTATTATTATATAATGTGTCATGGTTGATTTTAACTAATTCTATGTGCTTGCATAATTTTGGATTATCATGAATATGTTGTTAAAGTTGGGTCTCTAATGTCAATAAGTAAATCCAAGATTAAGTTGTCTGAATATTAATTATTATTTGGCTATTGAGTATATGATCATAGACATATTAGTTAGCCTAGACAATAAGAGTATTTTTTGAGGGATGTGTATTTATTAAATGATTAGATTTATTAAAACTAAATGTGCATAATCTAATGACCTGGAATAAGTATGTATAGTCTTTTGGGATTAATTTTTTTAAAGAAGTATGGTAATGTGTGGTTGGAGCCGAATGATTGTATCATTTCGTATATACGTACAAATCATGTAAGTTTAAAATTGATCTTGACTTAAGTTGCATGCGTAAGAAATTTTATTTAGGTATATTATGACTTGTTAAATTATATGAGTAAGCTTGTGATATTTGATGGTTAGGCATAACTTCATTAGTGACTTAATAATATATTTAACCATGTAGTTAATAATTAAGGTTGAATATATATATGCTTTATATGCAGTAAATGCTAAGCTGGAATTTGATATGATATTTGTTTACATTGTGCAACATTAATATATGTTTTGACTTGAGTGGAAATTTATAAATGATTGTGATTATGTTTTTGATCGGTAATGCCTCATAACCTTAATCTACCCCGTACCCTATTTCGGTGTTGAATATGGGTAAGGGGTGTTACATTTAATGGTATCAGAGCTATGATTTAGTCGATTCTAGGACTACCGTAACGCGTGTGAGTCTAGCTATACATGCCATAATGCTAGTATATGATAGTGTGATGACTTCTGACGGATGAAATTGTTGTTTTGATTAGTAAATGGAATCCACTCCAGAGAGAGCCTTAGCGGATGACGTTGAGAGTGTAGCGCCTGCTCCCGCGCAAGGAACAACTCCTATTGAACCTCAACCATCCGCGAGTAATCAAGATGATGGGGCTAAGCAAGCCTTCTTTACCATGATGAATGAGTGGGTTGCACAATATGCCCGAACAAACCCGGCTACTCAACAATTCCCGAATTTAAATAATCCTTCTCCGGTGCCTATAATACCAGTAACTAATGATCCTTTGAGGCTGAGTAAACCTCCTGTTGATTTGATTAGAAAGCGCGGGGCCGAGGAATTTCGAGCTACCGCTACTGATGACGCTGAAAGGGCTGAGTTTTGGCTTGATAATACCATCCGTGTTTTTGATGAACTATCCTGCACACTCGATGAGTGTCTAAAGTGTGCCATATCCTTATTACGAGATTCGACCTACTATTGGTGGAGAACCTTGATTTCGATTGTTCCAAAGGAATGAGTTACTTGGGACTTCTTTCAGACGGAATTTCGTAAAAAGTATATCAGTCAACAATTCATTGATCAAAAGCGCAAAGAATTTTTGGAGCTTAAACAAGGCCGTTTGACGGTATCCGAATATGAACGTGAGTTTGTAAGGCTCAGTCGATATGCTCAGGAATGTGTAGCTGATGAAGTTGCCATGTGAAAAAGATTTGAAGAGGGATTGAATGAAGATTTAAAGTTATTGGTGGGTATTTTAGAACTAAAAGAATTCGTAACACTGGTTGAACGAGCTTGCAAGGCTGAAGAGCTTGGAAAGGAGAAAAAGAAAGCTGAAACTGAAGCTAGAGATTTTCGTAAAAGATCGATGGGTAAAACTTCTTTCTCGGCTGCAAAGAAGTTCAGAGACGATACTAACAGATCAAAGACGATTGCAGGAATTTTTATAAAGGAGCGACCGTCAACGGACTCTCGAGCTACTTCGGTTGCTAGTGTTGGCAACAATTGGCAAGAAAAGCCTGAATGTCCACAGTGTGGAAGACGACATGTAGGTGAATGTTGGGGTAAGTCTATTAACAGAGCCTGTTATAGATGCGGTTCGAGGGATCATTTCATTCGAGATTGCACGGAACCTGATGAGAAAAATAAGATGCAAGGTGCGAGATCGAGTGGTGCAACAACTAGAGGTAGACCACTGAGATATATAGGAGGCAGGGGCAGTAATCAGAGAGGGACTTCTGATATGGCTATTCAATCTGAGACTCGTGCCCCCGCCAGAGCTTATGCCATCCGTGCACGAGAGGAGGCATCCTCCCCTGATGTTATCACTGGTGCATTCACTCTCTATAGTACTAGTGTACTTCCTTTAATTGATCCTGGTTCGACTCATTCTTATGTGTGTGAAATATTAGCGTCCAGTAAGACTCTACATGTTGAGTCTACTGAATTTGTAATACGAGTGTCAAACCCTTTGGGTCGGTATGTGTTAGTTGATAAAGTATGCAAGAGATGTCCATTAATAATTAAAGATTTTTGTTTTCCGGTGGATTTGATGTTATTACCCTTCGACGAATTCGATATTATTCTCGGAATGGACTGGTTAATTGAACATGATGCTGTGGTAAATTGCAAGCGAAAGACTATAGACTTGCGATGTTCGAGTGGTGAAATGATTCGAGTTGAGTCTAATGATCTGAATGGGTTACCATCAGTGATATCTTCTGTGTTAGCTCAGAAATATGTGAGAAAGGGTTATGAACCTTATCTTGCATATGTACTGGATAGCAAGGTATCAGAACAAAAGCTCGAGACTGTGCCTGTAGTTTGTGAGTATCTAGAAGTGTTTCTTGAGGAATTACCGGGATTGCCACCTGTTAGAGAAGTAGAGCTCGACATGGAATTGGTTTCGGGTACGACGCCAATTTCGATCGCTCTGTATCGTATGGCACCGACCGAGTTGAAAGAATTGAAAGCTTAATTGCAAGAATTGACTGACCGAGGTTTTGCGCGACCCAGCTTCTCACCCTGGGGTGCTCCAGTTCTGTTCGTGAAAAAGAAAGACGAAACTATGCGAATGTGTATTGATTATCGTTAGCTCAATAAAGTGACGATAAAGAATAAATATCCGTTGCCGCGAATAGATGATTTATTTGACCAGTTGAAAGGAGCTCCCGTGTTTTCGAAGATTGATTTGCGATCTGGCTATTATCAGTTGCGAGTTAGAGATTCTACCGTTCCTAAAACTGCTTTCAGAACGAGATATGGACACTATGAGTTTTTAGTGATGCCGTTTGGGCTCACTAATGCCCCAGTGGTTTTCATGGATCTAATGAATCGGATATTCAGACCGTATTTAGATTGATTTGTGGTGGTGTTCATAGATGATATTCTGATTTATTCTCACAATAATTCCGAGCATGCCGAACACTTGAGGCTAGTACTTCAGATTTTGCGAGATAATCAGTTGTATGCAAAATTCGATAAATGTGAATTACGTTGGGGAAGTCACTTTACGGGGCATGTTGTATCCGATTCGGGTATTAGAGTGGATCCGAACAAAATTTTAGCCATTCTTGATTGGAAACCTCCGAGGAATGTTTCTGAAGTTCGGAGCTTTTTGGGACTCGCGGGGTACTACCGACGTTTCGTTAAGGGTTTCTCGATGATTGCAACACCGCTGACGAAACTACTCCGGAAAGATATCAAGTTTGAGTGGTCAGAGAAGTGTCAGACAAGTTTCGACCAGCTGAAAATCCTTTTGACGAAGGCTGCTGTGTTAGTTCAACCAGAGTCTGGTAAAGAGTTCGTAGTCTACAGTGATGCTTTTTTGAACAGTTTGGGTTGCGTGCTAATGCAGGAAGGTAGAGTTGTTGCATATGCTTCGAGACAACTTAAACCTCACGAGAAAAATTACCTAACTCATGATATTGAACTAGCTGCGATTGTGTTTGCTCTTAAAATTTGGCGTCATTACCTGTTTGGAGAGAAATGTCATGTTTATACTGATCACAAAAGCCTAAAATATTTAATGACACAGAAAGACTTAAATCTGAGACAACGACGGTGGCTTGAATTATTAAAGAATTATGAAATTGTCATTGATTATCATCCAGGTAAGGCAAACGTGGTGGCTAATGCCCTAAGTCGAGAATCTCTATTTGCTCTTCGAGCAATGAATGTACATCTGTCTATTTTCGCTGATGATATGCTGGTAGCGGAATTAAAAATAGAACCAGTGTTAATACGGCAAATTTGTGAAGCACAGAAAATCGACGAAGAATTGGTTGCTAAACGAACTCAATGTGATTCTAATATGGGTTCAGAGTTTCAAATTGACGACAATGATTGTTTAAGATTCAGAGGTCGATTGTGTGTTCCGAGAAATTCAAAACTTACTTCGATGATTTTGAGTGAGGCTCATTATAGCCGAATGTCGGTCCATCCTGGTAGCACAAAAATGTATAATGATCTAAAAAGATAATATTGGTGGCATGGTATGAAAAGAGACATTTCCGACTTTGTTTCTAAATGTTTGATATGTCAACAAGTGAAAGCGGAGCATCAGGTACCTTCAGGATTACTACAGCTGATCATGATACCTGAGTGGAAATGGGATCGAGTAGTGATGGACTTTGTATCTGGTTTACCGTTGACGTAGAGCAAGAAGGACTCAATCTGGGTTATTGTTGATAGGTTGACAAAGTCCGCTCATTTTGTACCTGTTCGCATGGATTTTTCACTCGATAGATTGGCAGAATTATATGTTTCTCAAATTGTTCGATTACATGGAGTACCTACTTCTATTGTTTCTGATAGAGACCCCAGATTTACATCCCGATTTTGGAAGAAATTGCATGAAGCGTTGGGTACTAAGTTACATTTTAGCACTGCTTTCCATCCCCAAACAGATGGTCAATCTGAACGAGTTATTCAGATACTCGAAGATATGTTGAGATGTTGTATTCTCGAGTTTAGTGGTTCGTGGGAGCGATATTTACCTTTGATTGAATTCGCATACAACAATAGCTTCCAATCAAGTATCAAGATGGCACCATACGAGGCTTTATACGGTCGCAAATGCCGCACACCATTGTATTGGACAGAACTCAGTGAAAATAAGATATACGGGATTGATTTGATCAGACAAGCTGAAGAAAAAGTGAAAGTGATTAGTGATAGTTTGAAGGCAGCATTGGATCGTCAGAAACCATACGCAGATTTGAAACGCAAAGATATTGAGTATCAAATTGGTGATAAAGTATTTTTGAAAGTCTCACCCTGGAAAAAATTACTCCGATTTGGCCGTAACGGCAAATTGAGCCCAAGATTTATTGGACCGTACAAGATAGCAGAACGGATAGGGCCGGTTGCTTATAGATTGGTTCTGCCACCTGAACTCGCAAAGATAAATAATGTGTTCCATGTATCGATGCTTAGAAGGTATAGATCGGATCCTTCACATGTGGTTGGTTTATTTGAAGTTAAGATTCAATCGATTTGAGCTATGAAGAAGAACCGATCCGTATCTTAGCTCAAGAAGTGAAAGAATTGCGGAATAAGAAGATTTCTTTAGTAAAAGTATTATGGGTCAAACATGGAATAGAAGAGGCTACTTGGGAGCTAGAAGACTCTATGAAAGAACGTTATCCAAATTTATTCACTGGTAAGATTTTCGAGGACGAAAATTTTTAAGTGGGGGAGAGTTGTGACAGTCCTAATTTGACCTTAGTCGGAATGTGGTTTCGGGACCACAAAATCGAGTCATAAAAATTATTTAAAACTTATTTGCATATCTTCTATGTGTGATAGTACATGTGTGAAAATTTGATGTTTTAATTTAGTCTTATGAATGTGAATTTTTCTTGAGAGGACTTAGTTGAGAAACTTAGAAAATATGATAGGTAAATTGTAAGGATCAAATAAGTACAAAGTGGGAAAACTTGGGTTTGCATGTCAAAATGCCCAAAATTTAATTAATGGCCGGCCAAGTAATGATGCCCCTCCACTAAGTCTAATTAATTATAATATTTTGTTAGCAAATGATTAAAATATTCTAAATAAAATGAATTAATAAAAGAAAAAAATGGAAGGGGAGAGAAAGTGTTCATCTTCTTCTTCATCTCCCAAAACCGAAACAAAAATGAAAGAAAGAGGGAAATTTCACTAAGGCAACTCGACATCTTCTTTTGTTAGTAGGAGGTGAGTTTTGAATTTTTCTTGATTAAATCTTTTATATGTTAAGTTAATTTTGAATACATTTTGGCAATGTCAAGAAAATTTAAATAACCTATGGTAGTTTGGGCACTAAACCGTGTATCAAAGTGTTAGAATTAGAGATAGTTTTCATGTTGTATTGAATAAGTAGACGATAGAATAGGGTTGAACTTGTTGGATAAATAGTTGGGCAATATTTTGTGCATTCGGCCATATGGAGTCTAGATGAAATGCCATTTTATTTTTATTTTACTTGTATGATAAATGGTTCATTTTTAAGACCGAATGAGTCATGATAGAGAAGTGGAAGTTAGATGAACATTAGTTGAAGTTTTAATGTCATGAACAATAACGATTGTAAGATGTAGTGAAAATCATTAAACTATATATGTGAGTAAATAGCAAGGGTGGTTGCCGTATATACAAATATATATGTGTTTATATATGTGTGTAATTGAAGTATGGATTGGATTATTGATAGTAAGGTGATCTTAAGTGGTCAATAGTCGAATAGCTTAGAAGCATAAGGTAGAAAGATCAAATTTTACCGTGTAGTTCTTGTGATATAAAATCATTAATATCATTGGATATAAATAACTAGCAAGGCGATTAAACTAGTTAAATTTATTTGTTTTAAGCTCAAGAACTTAAAGGAGGGGAATCAAGCAAGGGCGAAGCAAAGAATATCGAGTAGCCGATTGGAACCGTTTCGTCTAAAACAAAGTAAGTCTATAAGCAATTAAGCTTAGTTATTCTATACATAATTGGTGTATGCATATCGTGAAGTAATTACTATTGTTTATGTATTATTTTGATTGAAAGGCATGTGATTGATTATGCTTAGTTGATTGAATGAATCACTTTGTTAAAATGAAATGACTTTGGCACTATGTGTGCGGACTTGTATGGCACTATGTGTGTGGAATTGTATGGCACTATGTGCGCGGATTTATATGGCACTATGTGTGCGGATTGGAATGTCAATATGTATGTGAATTACTAAGGCACTAGGTGTGCGGGCTAACATGGCACTTGGGTATGAATTTCCTTGCTTGAGCAGTACATGCGCGAAATTGGTTGTTGATAAATATTGGAGGAAGGATTTAAGGTATTCGATTATATGATCCATTGAGTTAATAGTAAGACTTGACTAGTAGTTGAATTGAAAATTTCGGTAATCTATGGACCTTTCTAGTTTTTAGATCGACATATTCAGTTAATTGGTTGCATTCTATGGCTTATGACTTACTGGGTTGAAAAACTCATTTGGTGTGTTTACTTGTCTTTTATTTAGATTTCTTTTGATCCGTTCCATGCTCGGGACCATCCTCGAAGTCATCACACCTGCCAGCATCGTTTTGGTATCTCTTCCTAGTAAATTCTAGGTTAATATTATGGCATGTATAAGATAATATTTTGGGAGATTTTGTTGTTCTGATCGCATTGTACATAAAGGTCATGAGAAAATGGCTTAAAATCTATGAAAAATTTTGTTTTTGCTAGACTATGACTTAAGTTCTTTTTTATTATTATATAATGTGTCATGGTTGATTTTAACTAATTCTATGTGCTTGCATAATTTTGGATTATCATGAATATGTTGTTAAAGTTGGGTCTCTAATGTCAATAAGTAAATCCAAGATTAAGTTGTCTGAATATTAATTATTATTTGGCTATTGAGTATATGATCATAGACATATTAGTTAGCCTAGACAATAAGAGTACTTTTTGAGGGATGTGTATTTATTAAATGATTAGATTTATTAAAACTAAATGTGCATAATCTAATGACCTGGAATAAGTATGTATAATCTTTTGGGATTAATTTTTTTAAAGAAGTATTGTAATGTGTGGTTGGAGCCGAATGATTGTATCATTTCGTATATACGTACAAATCATGTAAGTTTAAAATTGATCTTGACTTAAGTTGCATGCGTAAGAAATTTTATTTAGGTATATTATGACTTGTTAAATTATATGAGTAAGCTTGTGATATTTGATGGTTAGGCATAACTTCATTAGTGACTTAATAATATATTTAACCATGTAGTTAATAATTAAGGTTGAATATATATATGCTTTATATGCAGTAAATGCTAGGCTGGAATTTGATATGATATTTGTTTACATTGTGCAACATTAATATATGTTTTGACTTGAGTGGAAATTTATAAATGATTGTGGTTATGTTTTTGATCGGTAATGCCTCATAAACTTAATCTAGCGACGGATACGGGTTAGGGGTGTTACACCATATTTTTGTCTCAGTTTTATTTAATGGTATGTGTTATGTTCTAGTAATACACCGTACCCTATTTCGGTGTTGAATGTGGGTAACGGGTGTTACAATAGTTGAATTGAAATTATGAGAATTTGTGATTGGTGTGGACTTGTGATTGATATGTGATTATTTGAATTGAAATGTATGTTGATTGGAAATTGGAAATGTAATTGGAACCCCTATTAACTATATTGGGCTGAGTTGGATATAGTTGGCATGCCATAGGGTTGGAAGTGTTTAGGGATACTTCGACCACAAGTCGATGAGACACTGGGTGTCAAATTATTACTTCGGATAAATTCGATGAGGTACTGGATACCAATTTACTTTGGCAAAGCCGATGAGACACTGGGTGTCTATCTATTACTTCAAATTATCCGATGAGGCACTAGGTGCTGTACTGGTGTGTTTTGGTTGGATTCATGTATCCGTCAAAGTCTGAGTCGTGTTAAGAGGGGTAAATAAATGAATTGGCAAGAAGATTGATATTGAATGATGTTGAATGTGAATTTGAAATTTGAAATTGAATTGAATTGTATAAATGAAATGCATGAACCAAGGGTTCACGAAAAGAGTATTGTTATTGCCAAATGATATGTGAATACAAAGTGAGAAAAGCTATTGAAATAGCTATTGATGAGAAATGAATGTGTGATAAATGATTTATATGTGAACTGATTGATTGAATTAATTTGGAAATTGTATGAATTATATGTGCATGTTTAATTAATTTGTTTAAAAGCATTCAGATTATAGAAATACCACTGAGTTTATACTCAACATACAGTTTGTTTCCATGCGCAGGATAGGGTAAAGCCAGAACGTTGAATCAACATCTAAGGCCAATCCCGAACTCATTATGGTGAAGTATACTTCTTTTTGGTAAATAACATTTACCTAGGATGTTATGTTTGTTATTTTGGAAAATAATTATAAATGATATTGTATTATGATAATGGTTGGATTTATATACATAAATATAAGTTAAGTGTTTGTTAAGGCGACAAAATGACATATTTTGGTTAAAGTATGAATGAATTTGTTATATGCAAATTTAGATTGATTTGGATAAAACATATGAAGTATTTATGAATGAACATTAGTTAGCTTAATTAAGTTGATTATTTGGCATGGTTTAGATGTATTTAAATTGTATTTTGGATTGATTGAATAATTGGTTGTTGAATTGCTTGTGGTTTAAGTTTGTAGGGTTGATAAATTTTGATATTAAAGACACATTTTGAGTCCACACGGCTTGGCACACGGGAATATAACCAGACTGTGTGAGACACATGGCTTATACATGGGCATGTGGATAGGCTATGTGTCCCATGCAATTTAAATATTCAAAACAGAATGCCCAGGAATCTCTACACGGGCAGAGACACGGGCGTGTGTCTCAGCAGTGTGAGGCACATTGCCTAGCACACGGACATGTGTTCCGGTCGTGTGAAAACTACATTTATTTTTTGTTTAAGTCAGAGTGTTACACGGTGTTAGACACGGCCTGAAGCACGGGCATTTTTAGAGTTACACGGGCGTGTCCCTGAACCACACGGGTGTGTGAGCCCTGTATTTAGGAAAAATTTTGAAATTTCATGAAAATTTTTTTGAACATCCGATTAAGTCCCGATTTGTTTCTAACATGTGATTTGAGCCTCAAGGGCTCAATAAAGGGACACTATAACTAAAATTATGATGCGTATATATGATTGTTCGTATTTGTTCTGAAATGACCGGTAATACTCTGTAACCCTATTTCGGTGACAGAAAATGGTTAAGGGGTGGTACAACACTTCCTCCAATAAAAAAATCGCACCCCATATGCAGATATAGAAATACAGATACAGATATATGGATACAGATATACAAATATAGAAATACAGATACATATACTCATACATGCTTTTACTAGTCAATCAAACATACATATCAGATTACCTAATTCAAATTTGTATATCAAATTATCAGATCATAAGCCTTAGGGCTTGGTTAGCCCTTATTGACCCTATGGAAGGCCCACAGTCAATCGAAACGGGTCATGCGGCCCTATGGAAAATTTTAGGATTTTGGGCCCACATGGCTATGTAGCTTGCCCGTGTGGGCCCACATGCCCAAATTGGCCTTGCCCGTGTGGCCCACATAGCCTGGCCCAAGACCTACACACTCGTGTGGGTCCACACACTCAATCCGCTTAGCTCGTGTGGCCCACATGGCCACACTTTTTCCACCATATGGCTTGGCACACGCATATGTGGTATCAACAGTCATCTTTTTTGGCTTTCACCGAACCTCATTTTCTCATGTTTTAGGTACACACCTGGTACGGTTTTGATGCGAAACCACTCTCGAGACCACCAAAACCTAAAAATAAAATACCGAAAACCTTTTTAGCAAACAAATTGCAAATCCATCAATACTAAACCAAGCAATGCGCACACACTTACCGCTATCAAACCCGTTCACACGAATAGATTAGACCGTTGGAGTGAAAACCATCATTTCACCGTCTTCTCCTACACAATACATTAACAGAGAATCAAATTCCCTACAACACCATTACACTACTACAATGAAAGTGAATCCAAACAGATTACTGAAACTGTTACCAAAAGGAAAAAGTAACCACTCTTACCCAAATCGCACGAAGAATACCAAAATCCAACGCGCAACGCGAAAAACAGAAGAAGTGTGAACAGACTTGAAGGAAAACGAAAGAAAGAGAGAAGAAAGAAGTAGGGGAGAGACAAAAAGATGGAAACAACAAAAAATAGAGGAGAGGCAGAAACTGATGTCAGATTTTTGGGAAGAGGGAGAAAAATTTTAAAAAACAAAATAAAATAAAAATAACCAATTTGATTAGTATCCCAACTCCCAACTCCCCACTAACAACCACATCCTATAATGTCCTCCCTACTAACCACATCCAACTACTTTAGACTCCGAACTCCACCGAACCTCTAACAGACAATAAAAAAAAATTAACAGTCATTCTCGCGCAAGGATTCAAACACAATACCTCCAACAAGTTAACTCCTTACCACTTGAACCAGCAGACTCATTCTAATATGAGTTTACAAACAATATTACATAAGCCCACCCAACAAGGATAAGGCTTAGATAAAGAATAGCAGAATTTTCCAGAGAGAAGGACTTGAACCTAAGACCTCATAGACACACCTAAAACACTTAACCACTGAAGCAAATACATATTTATGTCAAGATTCACAGAAACAAGATTAATTTATTTAGGGCATTACATTTTTATTTTCTTTTGTGCTTGCGTTCACTTCGAGGAATGCAATATATTTACTAGGACGATCTTATAAACGTCCCAATAGATTCTTCATTTGACAATCACCATCCCAAACATGCGTGGATTCAAATCAAAATCTATCTATTCATGTTGTTATGATTAGTCTCCAATTATAATAAACATGATATTACAAATAAATTATAGTAAAATATACCTGAGATTCTTTAACATCATCATTATCACCCAAGCTGAGTGGTTAAAGACTCTAATGATTACCCATAGTGTGCAGACCTCAATTGAAATAGCAGCAACTCTAGGAGGTAATCGACAATAGCAAATTTTGGGATATTTTGTGACTTATGGAGAAAAACAAATAAAAGAGAATCATGTTGATAATGTGTTATAAAATAAAAATAAAAAAATAAAAAACAAAGAAAATAGGAGAGCAAAAGAGAGTTATTTTATTAATCAATGAGATATATACAATGCTTCTCCAAAGTCTCTATTTATAGGCATAGAAGTATAAATGAAATAGAGATCTACTTCTACTGACTATTAGAATTTAAAGTATATTAAAATTTATTTAGCTCTTGATGGACATCCACTTAATAAGATATCCATAACAAGTATTTAATTTTTATAGCTAATTTTTATAAGTAAATATTTATTATAAACCTAAATATTGATTTTTAAAAAATTAATTATTTTTATTTTTAATTTTATTAATATAGTATTTTATATTATTTTGGATATTTTTAGATGAAAGATAAATATGGTGATTTGAATATATTTTTTTAAAAATAATCTATTTCAATTTTTTAATAAAATAAAATTGACTTAATATTTTATACATTAAGTGATAAGTAAGCGCCTACCTATTTATTTTATCCAACACTTTTTTTGTTGAAAATTTTATATTAAGTAAAAAATTAAAATGATTATCTAATACATTTAAAATACTAAAGGTTAATTTTTTTTATACATGTACGGATGGGGTGAAATTTATTAAATACTATTCGTTGAAGCTGCCAAATTTCAAGTTTGAAAAATTAGTCGACTTGTGATGGCTTTTTGGATGGGATCTAGACATTTCTTGTTGAGATGTCTTCATAGTATTCGAATATCTATCTCTTATATTTGAAATACACTTTGAATTACTCGATTTCGTGTTCGTGAGCTAAATTATGACCGTTTTAGTGAAGATTGTACGAGCAAGATTTTTTGATGAGGTTATTATGGAAATTACGAGTGTCAGGCTTTTAATTCGAGTTTAAATCATATTGTGTCCGATTTTTAGGCTTAATTTTTATTATATATAAGCCCAATATTGTATTAATTAGGTCTTATTATTTTATTATTTATTTATTCCAAATTTTGGATATTTTTAAAAGTATTTTAAGTTATTTAAGAGTTTTATGTCAATAAGAAAGTTTAATTTAAAACTATTTCTTGTTTAGGTTAACTAGAGTTTCAATATAATTGAGAGTTTTATTTGGATGCACTTAGCTAACCTATATAAAGGGCTCTTCATTATATACAATTCATCATTCATTCAGTAACTTCTCTCTTTGAGTTTTTCTCTTCAAGAATTTCTTTTGATTTTTCTTATAGAAGAGTTTTAACAATCTTTTCAGATTTTAGAATCATTTTCAAGCTTTTTCTTGTCAAGTTTTCTTTCTTGGAAGAGAAATTAGAGCCGTTTGAAGGGAGTTGTGGATTCATTTGGTTTTAAAGGCTTCTTAGGACTTCTACATGTCACTTTCCATCTTTTCCATTTTCATCTACTTGCTACTGTCACCTCTCTATCATTGGTATCAGTTTCTTGGGCGCTGAGTGTTCTTTGTGTTTTTATAAATTGATTTTCAACAAAGTAACTTAAAAACAAATTTTTAACCCAGAATTTTTTTAGAAAAAACTATTTTTCAGTAGGTAAATGTATTCCAAACGATCTAAAATTTTACATGTTGATTCTAAGCACTCTCTTGGAATATAATTTTTTTTCACAAGAAGTGATAAAAAAGAGAAAACAGAAAAATACGAAAAAAAATTAAAAAAATTTGTGGGTTGAATTTTGTGCCAAAACTTTCTAGATTAGTTCTACATTATTTTAGGAAGCTCCAGTTTAAATAAACATTCTAGTGGTTGAATTTTGTGCCAAAAATTTTCATATCAAATCTGTATTATTTGAGGAAATTCTAGTTTAAATTTTGTGATTCTTGGAAATCGGGAACACCTCGAACGTAGTTTGTCAAGTTACTCTACAATTGTCGGGTTTTCAATAATTTTCATTGACTTTTAGTCTTAGGTATTCATTTGTTTTTTTTTATTGTTCGTTACGCATTCTAACACTTTATTGCTTCTTGTGTTAGTAAGTTTAAGCACATTGGACATTCCTTCCTCTCTGCAACACAATTCTTTGGTGCTTAGCCAATTTTGGACTCTCAATGCCATTAGGTTTGCTTTACTAAATTTATCTTTCGTAATTCGGTGTGTAAATATGACTCCTATTTTGAGTCAAATTTGAAAAATAATCTTTCAGTTAAACTCTGTTTACTTGTTTCAATCAAACACTGATTAGTTTAGATTATTTTATTATTATTTGACCTATGAATTTAGCCTATAAATACGCTCTTTTACAACCTTAGAAAAACACCCATTAGAGATTAGAACTCATAACACATTTAGAGAATTTTGTGTTTACGTTTTGTGGGTTCTTAGTTTTCGGGTTTTCGGGGTTTAGTTTTTATCTCCATCTTTTGTACTCTTTGTTCTTTTTCCATTATAGTAAAATTATATTTGCCCGTGGTTTTTTATCCTCTTTGGAGGGGTTTTTCCACGTTAAATTTGTGTGTTCAATTTCTCAATTTATTTCGCTATTTTTCTTGTTTGTTGTTTAATCGGGTCGATCCTAACAAGTGGTATCAGAGTTAGTTCAATTTTTATAAATCAACTTATTCAGAGATGGCAACAACAAGGTTTGAAATTGAGAAGTTCGATGGTGAGACAAATTTCAATCTGTGGAAAGTTCGGATGATGGCAATTCTAGTTCAATCCGATTTGAAAAAGGTTGTTACCGGGAAAAAGCCTGAGAATTTAAATAAAACAGAATGGGAAGAGCTTGATGAAAAGGCTTTGTCTGTAATCTAGTTGTGCCTCGCGAATACGGTATTGCAGGAGGTATTGATGGAGAAGACCTCATCCGCCTTATGGAAAAGGTTAGAAACTCTTTATGCGACTAAGTCTCTGGCTAACCATTTAGTGTTGAAACAACGTCTATTTACGTTTCGCATGAACGAAGATGAGGTTCTTAGATATCACATCAGTCAATTCATTACTCTTTTAAATGATTTAAAGAATGTTGAGGTTCATATTGACGATAAAGATCAGGCTATGCTATTATTGTGCTCTTTATCCCCTTCATACAAGTCTTTCAGGGAGACCCTGATTTATGGCAGAGACAAACTCTCGTTCGAAGATGTGAAGGGTCATTTGTTGAGTAGAGATAAACTCGACAATGAGTTTCATTTGGCTAGCAAGGCAGATAGGCAATCTTCCGTTTTGGTAGCATTAAAGAAACGAGACAAAAGGTGTCGCTATTGTAAAAAGTTAGGTCACGTCAAAGCAGATTGTTATAAACTGCGAAATAAAAGAACTGCTGAGAGTAACAAGGAAGATGTAGCTGGTGCTAATTTGGCCGATGAAAACGGTGATGATTTCTTGTTAGTGTCAACGAGCGATAACTCTAAGCTCACGTCTGAGTGGATCCTAGATTCGGGATGTTCTTTCCACATGTGTCCCAATAGAGAATGATTCTTTACAAACAGTTCGGTTGAAGGTGGAGTTGTGTGCATGGAAAACGATTCATCTAGTAAGGTAATTAGTATTGGTACTATTAAAATTAGGATACATGATAGGACGATTATGACACTCTCAGATGTCAGGTATGTACCTGATTTATGAAAGAATCTCCTCTCATTGAGTATTTTAGACTTGAAAGGATGCAGAATCAACATCAAGTCTAGCAGCATTAAAGTACCTCGTGGAGCTCTCGTTTTGTTAAAAGGTAAGAGAATCGACAGTCTTTATATTCTAGAAGGTTCTATAGTGACTGATGAAATCGGACGTCCCTCTTCCGTTACTGAGTCAAAGTCAACTCGTTTGGAGCGGAGGCAACTTGGTCATAGGAGGGAAAAAGGTATGACCGTTTCGTTGAAGAGAGGTTCTCTTTTGGATGTAGGTTTTGAAAAGTTAGAGCACTGTGTTCGTGAAAATCAGACCCGGGTTAGTTTTGATTTGGCAGTGTACAAGTCGAAGGCTAGAAGTCTTCCAGTTTCTAAGCATAAATTCGACTCAGTTAATTCCCTGCATAGTTCAAGATAGGCTCGTGGCGGGCTTTGGCAAAGATAGCGTTGTAAAAATATGAGTCAAGGTGGAGATTTGTTAAATATGACTCCTATTTTGAGTCAAATTTGAAAATTAATCTTTCAGTTAAACTTTTTTTACTTGTTTCAATCAAACACTGATTAGTTTAGATTATTTTATTATTATTTGATCTATGAATTTAGCCTATAAATAGGCTCTCTTACAACCTTAGAAAAACACTCATTAGAGATTAGAACTCATAACACATTTAGAGAATTTTGTGTTTACGTTTTGTGGGTTCTTTATTTTCGGGTTTTCGGGGTTTAGTTTTTATCTCCATCTTTTGTACTCTTTGTTCTTTTGCCATTATAGTAAAATTATATTTGCCCGTGGTTTTTTATTCTCTTTGGAGGGGTTTTTCCACGTTAAATTTGTGTGTTCAATTTCTCAATTTATTCCGCTATTTTTCTTGTTCGTTATTTAATCGGGTCGATCCTAACACGGTGTATAAGATTAAACTCGTTTTTGCACTTTAGGAGCTTGAAATTAAGCATTATCATTAGGAACTTATTATGTTTTAGTAAGTTTTGTTAAATTCAATAAAATGTGCAAATTGAATTGTTTATTGACCTTAAGGGTTGAATAAGGCCTGAAGGTGAGCTAATGAACTTTCTAAGTGTGTAGGAGACCATGAGAAGACATACTGAATAGATACTGGTCACTATGTTGCAACACGGAATGTTCAATGTCGCAACATAAGGAGCAGAATAGAGAAATCATGAAACTATCTTCGATGTCACAACATAGCCTAAAGGTGTCGCGACATACCCCTAAAGATATCCCAAAAAGGAGTATACTGACTCTTATGTTGCGACATCGACTCTAGATGACAAATAACATGAGCCAGGGGGTGTTTTGGTCTGCACAATCAAACTTAAAGCTCGGGAACGTTAACTAACCTAGGGTTAAGGATGACGACCACCTGAGATCTATAAATAGGCTTCTTTGTTACATGTAAAAGAGACCAATCACTTAGCTTAGTTTTCTACTTTTAATTTTAGCTTAGCTTTTCTTCCTTTTTAGGTTTTAGATTTATTTTCAAGTTGTTCTTGTTTATCTTGGGAGATTTGATTTGTGGAGACAGTCAAACTCTGTGGATTTGATTTATTCTTAATACAACTTAGGCGTTTTCTTAAACTCTACACTTCAATTCATTTATCATGTTTTTGCTTTACACCAATTTCATATTGTGTATGAAAACCATGAGGAACCAATCCTTATATTAAGGATTAGCGAGTGGATGTATGATCCATTAACTGTTTTATAGGGTTACTTATTGGATCATCTGTTTGGGAAAGAAAGAATTTACATTCCTAGGTCTGACAATCATAGGAAGTAGTCAAGATGGGAATTAACCCAAAACTGATATGGCCTATCCGTGAACACCTTCACCCTAAACCAATTTGGATTGTGAGGTCGAAAGATAAGTAGTTCTTACAGACTCGTTATTTGAGTGGAAGATCAGAAGATCCTACTGGGATAGCGGCTAGTTGATTGACGAGGAACCCGAAGCGATAGTTGATGGGAAATACCGAAGCGAGCTAATCACCCATAATCAGATTTGATTTATCCTTTTCTTTAATTTTTTTCTTTATTTTATTTCATTCTGTTATTATAAAAAATCTTAAAAACTCTCTTTTATTTTACTATCGTACTATAACCAAATTAAAGTACTAATTAGATCTTTCGGTGTTTAGGTTAAAATTGATCTGGCAGTTGCCTCCCTTGGGTATGATCCTAGGTTAAAATTACAGCTAGACCCATATACTTGTAGATATCGCCTCATATATCCATATCTTTTGCTACAGTATTCACACTCTAAACGTTAGTACGTCCGGAGGCGGTCATATATCGATTTTCACACATTTTGATTAGTTAATACAAACATTTTAAAAGACTCATAAGACTATTTCTTACCTCATTGAGAGTTAAATCTTATTTTTGAGTGCATAACACTGAGGCTTGTTTAATTTTTCTTTTCTTGAGTGTTGTGTGTTTTTCAAACTTTCACAATGATTCACGATACTATGATCAGAAAGTTGCAATGAAACACCCCAAACCCGGCCCAGACCTTACGGCCGAATTCGGCGTGTCACATTGAAGTGAAATGTTTTTCGAAAACCATGTTTTCATTGAAAACCCTTCTTGATGTAAAACTCATTGGAGCGTTATTGTAAAACTCATGTTTTAATTAAAAATCTTTGAAAAGAATATTTTCGTTATAGATTAAAGTGAATGGAAGCCGTGCACCAGGTAGGAAGCCAGAAAAGATGAGGTGAGTCTATTGGACTGCTTAAGTACCAAGCTCTTCATGGATCCAATCCTAGACATGCACACATCCATTGCCACAGTTAAAGCATATTACTTGTCCATGAACAACAAATTAAGTTTAAATCCATTTAAAATATTTATTTCCTTTGAAAACATTTACGTTACGAAAACTTTACTCGGTAATCGTGATATTTTGAAAATAAGTAACTTTTATAAATTGTGCCCTAGAGCTAACCAATTTAATAACCCAAAATATAAAAAAATAATAAAAAGAGCGGCCTTATTACAACTTAAACCAGAATAAAAATAATCAAAATAATAAATGCGAAACTTATTTTAAAGAAAACAGGAACTTAATCTTCGTAGCCACTCTGAATCCCGCCCAGCTCCAAGTCCACCAACTAGGGCTCACCTGCAAGGATAGAAGAGAAAGAGGGTGAGTTTGGAAAACTCGGTGTGTAAAGTATCCCAACGAGCCCAAATCAGTCAAGCTTTACTCGGGCCTAAGCCCTATTCGTAAATCGGTGTTAAGCGGGCCTTAGCCCATATCAATATTAACTGGGCCATAGCCCTCTTACGAAGATCGAGTATATTGGGCCTAGCCCATATCAGTATCAATCTGGGCCGGAGCCCTATTACAAGTCGAGATATATTGGGCCTTGCCCATATTAACATGGTTGGGCCCACTTCAATACAGTTGGCCCATAACAAAATAGTCTCATATGAGTAATGCATGATAACCTCATCCAACCCTGCACTTGCCTCCGTCCATCCCTACACTTCCTGTAGGGAATAAATCACCCACGCCATCCCTACACTTACACAAAGTGTTAGCGGTTGCATGCACTAACTATAATCCGCAACAAAGCTGCTTATATCAGAATATGTGGCACAGCCACCAGAACGGGTTCTTCCTCCATAACATAACCCAGATCCCATGCAACAAATATACATGTCATGGCATACAACAAACAGAACCAGAATATCATGCATTTCAGTCAAAATTAACCCTAAGGGTATAACGGTCATTTTGCACCTAAGGGTAAAACGGTAATTTTCATACTTAGGGGTGTTTTAGTAAAATTCACTATTTTAGGGTTTACATACATCCTACAACTGTTAACGCATCATCGTAAAACACTTAGGCGAGTCTTTTTATCGAATTGGGCCCGTTGGCCCATTAACCCGTTTTCAGCCCATTAAGCCCAATATACCGAAGTGCACGAAATTGCACACTCTGAAATCATACCGCTTTAGATTACCAAAACTAACAAACAACCATCTCACGAGCGCTCACACGCTCGCAAGTTCACAAATGCAGGCTTTTCGACTTTTCGGCTTTTCGGCTTTTGTCAATCTAGTCTATGAGTGGGTGTCGTTTACACACCTGTTTTTTGACGAAACATTAACTAGTTGCACACAGGAGTTGCCTACAATCAGTTACTAACACGTTAAACTATGAATCCATAACAACTTAACACATCAAACCCTTACCATATTTGGCCCTTAACACCTTAGGCACTAAAGTTCTTACCTTTGCCGGAAAAATGGACTAGATCTAATTCTGGTCGTTTCAAATATCCAAGCCCTCGATTAGTAGCCTTTAATCCACACTAGAGCAAAACAAATCAAATAACACCACTAAACCCTTTTATTTTAGTCGACAGGCACCCTTTACATTAGGGGTTTTCGGCTTTTCTTTAAATCTCGAAATAAAGAATGGAAATAAGATTCCGAGTACTTACCACCAATGATGTACTTGTCAAGAGCGTTTCAAACACTTCCCCAATCTCAGATCCACAGTGAATCCAATCTTAAAATACGAGTAGAGAATAGAACTAGAAATTAATTCCCGAATCACTAAAGTATGGACGTTTCAGATTTTAGTATAATGAAAAAGAGAAAATAGAAAAATAGAAAAGAGGAGATGACAGTACAGATTCGGCTTTGAAGGAAATTAAAGAAGGAAGAGATGAGATAAAAGAAAAGAAAGAAAAGAAGAGTAGAAGAAGATAGGTTCGATTATTATCGATGAAGGAAAGATGAACAAAAAGGGAATAATTCATAAAAGCCAAAATTAAAAGAACAAATACGGCACTTAATGCTTATTAAAAATTCTTTCTCATTTCAAATTCCCTTGTTTTGCTCCATGAATTAAGCATTTGAAATTCATCCAACCATCTAGCAGCCTTATCCACTGTTTGATCGCTTCAGTCTGCTGCCTGGGAAGAGTTTTGGTTAAACTCTAACTCTCACCCACGTGAACAGCAAAATTGGTAGCCCATTGCGCGTACAACTGCTCGAACTCCAGACCTCAACCCACCCTTGTGCCTACGTCTGTGCTGCTGGCCACTGCACCAGGCTTCCTTCCTTAATAATATATGGTCACAATAAATTATAAAACTTACCTGTTGAAGCTCCAGTCCGCTTAAAAATAAAAGAGAATTTCGCCTTCCATGCGACCTTCTAACCCTACACACACGTTGCTTGCCAGTAAGCCACAAGGCTTTTTGTGTTAAACTATACTCGCAACTCCTCTTAACCTTTATTCTAGCCGCGATCTGCATATTAAAAAAAACCCAAATTGCGCACACCGCGCCTTGAACCCAGGCTCCTCCTCCGCCCTCCTAGCATACTTAGCCACTAGGCCAGATGCTTGCTTCTGACATGAATTAGCCTGAACAATTAATAAGGCCTACCATGATGACCCTTGGTTTTTCTAAAATAAAAACCCACATTTGCGCACGTAGGAATCGAACCCTCGCTCCCTTCCTATCGCTTAACACGCCTAACCACTAGGCCGGACTCTCCTTATGTCCAATTTTAGCCCAATTTATTAATAAACCTTAATGCCCAAATCCTAAAGAAGCAAAAATAATAATTTTTGCTAGAGTCTTGGATCGAATTTTTCCCACAATTTAAATACTTCTAAATTTATTTAAGAATTAAAATATTAGTAATAACATAAATATTTTATCAATATATATATATTTTTAAACACTAGTAATATTTAAAACTTCTCAATATTCAGGTTTTCTTCTATCCGAACCCAGACTCAAAGCCCAATTCTTCTAGACCCAAATTCAGGGTGTTACAACTCTACCCCCTTAAAGAAATTTCGTCCTTGAAATTTCAAACTACCAACTAACCGTATTACTCAAGTCAAACCACTATGCTTCTGCTGCGCACTCTAACAAAATAATTCTTAGTACGACCTAGAATATTTAATTACCAAAGTAAAGAAACGTTTATCAAGCACGCATACAACTCGTAACACATATTTAAATAAGATAAACTTGGCAAACCCGAGCTCGATGCTCCTTGGACCCACATCTCAAACATGTTTTTGTCTTCCTATGGCATTCACCCGGATGACGCCTGTTGCAATTCTTGCAGGTTGGAAAGTTTGGTCGTCTCTTAACATGTTTCACAGAACGAGGCTCTGTTCTCTAAGAACTAGGATCCTTCCTTTTCTTACACTCCAAGCACCCTGCTTGAAGCGTTTCCCTGATTTCCTTAATTTTGGTATCCAATACTTCCTCTACCACTTTTCTTACCAACTCGGCCAGTGCCTCAGTCCTAAGCTCCGAGTTGCCGCTACCCGAAGTTGGCAGACTTTGCTTACCCTCAGAATCCATATCGACACTCGACATTACCCGTACACATATCAAATAACTGCAAAGGTCTCAAAAATTTTACCATTTATTCATGTCTTATGCAGAGATAGTATTTTAGAGTTTCTATTTTCACAGAATCATAGCCTAATTATAGTCTCAGTATTCTAGGGTTTTTTTAGTATTGCCCTAGCTATAATGTCATGATATGGTCTCGCGATTCTATCTACGATAATATCTTAATACAGTGTAGTATGAGTAACAGGAATACTTACAGACTTGGTGCCGGGGATTCAGTGCCCCTTCTTTCTCCAAACCATTTTAAAACAAAAAAACCATGTATTTGGTCACAGAAAATAGAAATTTAAAATTTTGATTTTGAAACAACCTTGTAACACCCTTGTTTTGAAACTCTTGATTTTAGCCCCGTTTTAAAAACCAGAAAAAGAACTTGAACCATTTTAACATGTATACCTTGTTTTGAAACTCTTGATTTTATCCACCGTTTGACCGCTTCAGTCTACTGCCTCGGAAGAGTTTGGTCAAACTCTAACTCTCCCCCACGTGAACAGCAAAATTGGTAGCCCATTGCGTGTACAACAGCTCGAACTCCAGACCTCAACCCACCCTTGCGCCTACGTCTGTGCTACTGGCCACTGCACCAGGCTTCCTTCCTTATTAATATATCGTCACAATAAATTATAAACCTTACCTGCTGAAGCTCTAGTCTGCTTAAAAATAAAAGAGAATTTCGCCTTCCACGCGACTTGAACCTGCGACCTTCTAACCCCACACACACGTTGCTTGCCACTAAGCCATAAGGCTTTTTGTGTTAAACTATACTCGCAACTCCTCTTAACCTTTATTCTAGCCACGATCTGCATATCCAAATTGCGCATGCTGCGCCTTGAACCCAGGCCCCTCCTCCGTCCTCCTAGCATACTTAGCCACTAGGCCAGATGCTTGCTTCTGACATGAATTAGCCTGAACAATTAATAAGGCCTACCTGCGACAGCCCTTGGTTTTTAAAATAAAAACCTACATTTGCGCACGCAGGGAATCGAACCCCTGCTCCCTTCCTATTGCTTAACACACCTAACCACTAGGCCAGACTCCTCCTTATGTCCAATTTTAGCCCAATTTATTAATAAACCTTAATGCCCAAATCCCCTAAAGAAGCAAAAATAATAATTTTTGCTAGAGTCTTGGATCGAATTTTTCCCACACTTTAAATACTTTTAAATTTATTTAAGAATTAAAATATTAGTAATAACATAAATATTTTATCAATATATATATTTTTTAAACACTAGTAATATTTAAAACTTCTCAATATTTAGGTTTTCTTCTATCCGAACCCAGACTCAAAGCCCAATTCTTCTAGACCCAAATTCAGGGTGTTACATGCAAAGCGTTCAAGAGATTCGATATTCTCTAGATCAGCAATGAGACACTATTTTAGACACAATTTGTAAAAATTTGTGATGTGAGTCTCAAAGCTCAATTTGAGGCCTATGGGGCCCAATAACAAGGTTGAAGGGCAAGAAAATCAAACCAAGATTCAATCAAGGACAGTATGTGAGGATGGATTTTTTCGAGGAAAGGGGGAATGGTACATGCACATAATGAGTGAAATTTATTAAAGTCAATTTATCCAAGCTGCCAATTTCGAACCTAAAAAGATTAGTCAACTTGAAAATGAATTTTGGATGGGATCTAGACATTTATGGGCTTATATATCAACATAGAGTTTGAAGAGTTATCTCTTAGCTTCGCAATGCACTGTAAATCACTCGATTTAGAGATTAGGAGATCAAGTTATGACCTTTTTTGCACGGACATAATTTTTGGACGAGATTATTACAGAAATCACGAGTTTCAAGCTTTTTATTCGAGTTTAAATTAGATTGGGTTTGAGTTTTAGGCTTAATTTTTATTATATATGATCCCAATGTTATATTTATTAATTTTTATTATTTTATTATGTATTTATTCCGAAGTTTGGATAAATTTTAAGTACTTTATGTGACATCCTGATTTAGACCCTATTCGGAACGGTGGTTTCAGGACCACGATCTGAGTCAAAAAAATATTTAAAAATTATTTTCTTTGTTTATTATGTGTGAATTTATATGTGTGAAATTTTTGTGATTTAATTTTGTCGTTTGAGTGCCCGATTAAATAAAGGCTTAATCGCGTAAAAGGAAAACTTGATAGTTTAATGTGTAAGGGGCCGAATTGTTGTTGTATTTTTAAATAGAGGCATTTAAGTTGCAATTAGACCATAATATTAGGTGTTGGACGGTTGTAGACAACCATTATAAAGAATTCATATTATATATTAAAGGTTAAATATGTATTAAATAATATGTTAATATATGTCATAATATAACATAATTAAAATAACCTTTGTTCATACTTTGGTCTTGACGAATAGTAAAAATAAAGAAAATAATAAAAGCTTAGGGTATTCGGCCATTCTCAAGCTTGATTCAAGGTGAGTTCTAGCTCAGTTTTTGATATTTTTTACGTTTTTAAGAATCAGTGCTATGTTATCTACAAAGCCCATGCTTGAATTTTTAATTTTGATGAATATTTTGAGTTATGCCATTGATGAATATTTGAGATATGTGATGTTAGTTGATGAAATATGAAAGATATGTTTTGGATTAACATGTTTTGTATGGGAATTTTTGATGATTTTGAGTAATTAGGACTAAATTGCAAAAATAATAAATTAAGGGACTAAAATGTGAAATAAATGAAATTTATGGACTTTTATGAACATAAGGAAGATTCGGCCTAAGCATGGTAAATTGAAATTTTACATGTTTTGTGTTTTGTGCAATTTGGACTAAATTGTAAAAAGTGTAAAATGTTAGGGGTAAAATAGTAATTTTCCCATTTATGTGTTTTTGGACTAAATTGAGTGAAAATATGTTTGAATGATTTTAATTTGAATATACTTAGATCAAGAACCAAAGAAATCAAATTTGGATCGGGGGAAAACTAAAATTGTCGATTAGCCGTCCCGTTCCGTTTTTCATCGTCCGAGGTAAGTTTATAAGCAAATATGTGTTGTTAATTTTGAATAAATATGAGATTTATATGCTGAAATGAAATATGTGAAGTTATGTATATGTTGGCCGAATGCAAATAAGCTTGGGAACTATGTTTACGAATTTGTTTCGACCGAGTTACGACATCCGAAAGCCCCGTACGAACTGTAGGAATAGCTAGGATATATATGTCATGAAATAGGATTCCTGATATGTGTTCTCGAGTAAGACCGTGTCTGGGACGTTGGCTTCGATATGTGGTTACGAGTAAGACCATGTCTGGGACATCGACATCGTATTTGATTCGTGTAAGACCCTGTCTGGGACAGTGGCATCAATATGAGATAGCATGTATTGTATGATATATGTGATTATCCGAGTTTCCTATTCAATTTCTATTGGTTCAACGGGCAATGATAAGTTGTGAACGAAGATGTAAAATGAGCTAAAATGATCAGGTATGAGTTAGTTGATTACCTATTTAAAAATATGGTAAGATGGCCATTTGATATGTGATGCAAATTATATAAGTTATTAATGTGAACATATGTGCATTTGTAAAGTATATTCGACTATAGGTTATGTATATGTATGTGACATTGTATTTTGGTTCATAAGTACATGTATACGTGTGTAAACACATTCGATTATATAATGATGTTATGTCTTTGGAATTGAATGATACCTTGAATGTGTATATATTGTACAATCGGTTAAGATAAGGTTATTTATGAAAGCATATGTTAAATATGAAATGTTGAGCTTAAGATTTTATATAATTATGATAGTATCACTTGATTTGGTTAAAATAAGTTGATAATGTCATTGAGTTGTTATTTAATTATGACTTAGTAAGCTTTAATAGCTTACTGTGTGTTATGATTGCCTCTGTTTTATAGATTTTGAGATCTAGTTACGAGCTCGGGGATCGTCAGCAAAGTCCACCATACTATCGATTGTTGTTGGTATTTGAAAAGTTTACATGTGAACCTATGGCATGTATAAAGTATTTTATTTTTGGTCAAGTTTGAAGTACGTCTATATTAAGCCATGCGAATATGGCTAATATGTTATGTGAGAATATGTAACTTTAGTTAAGATTATATGTGTTATATGCTTTGGAAATGGTTGATGATTTTGGATGAAATTGTGGTTGATTCGACTATGGTTATGCATAGATAAAATATAAATGTGAACTTGATTGTTATGTTCGGTTAAGGTATTACATGTGATTTAGCATCAATGGATATTTGATTATGTCCGAACATGGTAAGAGATTATTTTGATATATTTGTTACATGGTATATAAGTTTTGTGTTTGGGTAAATATATTTTTAGTTGGTTAGGTGATAAAATATAAGTGATGGTTATTAACTAATTGTGATTCAGCATTTGTATATGTATATGTATGTAATGTATTGGTATGATATTTATATATATATATGATAAGATATATTTGTAATGTATTTGATTTGAGGTGTAAATTATGGTTGGTATATATGTATATTAATTCATTTCCATGGTAGGATATATGTTATGAAGTGATAGGGTTAAATGAAGAAAATGTAACCTTGAGCATAGCATGATTATTAAGCATGTTTATATTCAGTTAATGCTTTGAAATTAATGACCAAATGAATAGTGAATTTTGTATTGATAAAACAAAATGGTAATATGAACTTTAAATGATGCATTTATGCTCGGTTTGGTAAAAATGATGTGATCATGTGTAATTGGTTTTGTGAGTTCTATTTATGTATATTTTTATTTAGTATGTTATTGAAGTGTAATATGGTTTGAATATTTTGTGCATTATATAAGTTGCATTAAAGTAATATTCGGCTATATGGTCATGACATTAAAGTTGATTATGAGTTTAGACAAACATTAATGTAATAGTTTGTTTAATTTGTAATATGCACAAATGATTCGTAATGTTAACTAGATATATTAGCTTATATTCAATATTTGTGTTTGAATGTCTTAATGTTTATACATGGAATTTGTCATGTAGATATCTATGTTATGATTTTGATTAATCGAATGCTATGAGAGAGATGTAAATATATTTCGTATAATTGAGTTGTAATCTCTTAAGCATGAATAACAATTATTGACATCTTTTAAGCTGTGTATGGTTCGGTAATGCCTTATAACCCTAATTCGGCAACGGACTAACGTAGCTCGTGTGAGTCTAGCTATACATGTCATATTTATGCTGCGATAGTGTGATGACTTCTGAAATTTGATAATGTGTTTTTGTATAGTAAATGATCCCGACAGAGTCGTAGCTGATGATGTCGAGAGTATAGCACCTGCTCCCGCACAAGGGACAACGCCGGTTGATTCTCAATCGACTTCAAGTAGCCATGAGGGAGAGGCTAAACAAGTCTTTTATCAAATGATGAACAACTGGTTTACTTAGTATATCCGAACTAATCCGGCTGTACAACAACCTCTACCCCCGACTAATCCTTCTCCGATACCAGTTATACCTCAAGTAATTATTTTGTTGAGATTACATAGGCCCCCTATTGATAAAATCAGAAAACACGGGGCTGAAGAATTTAGAGCTACTGATGATGATGATGCTGAGCGAGCTTAATTCTGGCTTGATAATACTACCCGTGTGTTTGATGAGTTATCTTGTACCCCTGATGAGTGTTTAAAGTGTGCCATATCTTTTCTACGAGACACCGTATATCACTGGTGGAATACACTAGTATCGGTGATTCCAAAAGAACGAGTGACCTGGGAGTTCTTTCAGACTGAATTCTGTAAGAAATACATCTGTCAGAGATTTATCGACCAGAAGCACAAAGAATTTCTGGAATTGAAACAGGGTCGCATGACTGTGACAGGATATGAACAAAAATTTGTGAGACTTAATAGGTATGCCCGAGAATGTGTTTCGACCGAAGCCATAATGTGTAAAAGATTCAAAGACGGGTTGAATGAAGACATTAAACTGCTAGTTGGCATACCTGAAATAAAAGAGTTCGTGGTACTGGTTGAGAGAGCGTGCAAAGCCGAAGAGCTCAAGAAAGAGAAAAGAAAAGTTGACTTTGAAGCTAGAGATTTACGTAAGAGATCATCGAGTAAGTCATTCCAGTCGGTATCAAAGAAATTACAAGATGATTTTAGCCATTCAAAAGCTACTGCGGGTTATTTTAGACGGGATCGAGATAGACCACCTGTGAGCTCGAGAGCTACCTCTAAGCTAGTATTGGTAATGTTAGATCGAATCAACCCAAGAATAGGGGTGTGCAAAATTCGGGTAAAACCGAAAAAAATCAGTTAACCGGCCGAATTCGATTAATCAGTCGGTTAACCGAATTAATTCGGTCGAGGGTCGGTTAATAATTTTTTGAGTTTTCGGTTAACGGTTAATTCGATTCAAAACTGGTCGGTTAACTGAATATTTTTGGTTTAACTGAAAATATTAATAAATAAATTTATAATATATAAAGATCCCACTATTTATTCAAACCCAATTCAACATAAACCCAAATACCCAATCTAATATATATTAACCCAAGTACCCAACCCAACCCAATCATAAAAATTACAAATAATTTAATAAAAAAATAAAAATCTAAAAATAAAAATAAAAAAAATAAAAAAAAACATATAATTTTATACAAATAATTTGATTAATTCGGTTAATTCGATTAATTCGGTTAATTTGGGTAATTCGGGTAATTCGAGTAATTCGGTTAATTTGATTAATTCAGTTAATTCAGTTAATTTTTGTAATTCGGGTAATTAGAGTAATTCGGTTAATTCTATACTTATTTTAACCAAAAAAATATAAAAAATTTCGGTTTGGTTAATTTTTTTGAAAAAAATTCAGTTCGGTTAATAGTTAAAAATTTTGAAGGGTCAGTTAATTCGGTTAATGTTATTTCGGGTTGGTTAACCGACTAAACACCCCTACCCAAGTGTAAACATTATGGTAAATGACATCTCGGTAGTTGCAAATTGCATGATCGGGCTTGTTTTAAATGCAGGACGACAGATCATTTTGTTCGTGAATGCCCTGAGTTAGCTGAACAAAATACAATACAGAATGTGAGACCGAGTAACATGTCAGATCGAGGTAGACTGCCCAGAAATACTGGTAATGTGAGTAGCAGTCAGAAAGGAACTAAAGACACTGCAGTTCGATTTGAGGCTCGTGCACCTGCCAGAGCTTATGCCATACGTGCTCGAGAGGAGGCTTCATCGCAGATGTTATTACTGGTACATTCACTCTCTATGATACTAGTCTAATTGCATTGATTGATCCTGGTTCAACTCATTCTTATGTGTGTGAGACTTTAGTATTCAGTAAGACTTTGCCTGTTGAGTTTACTAAGTTTGTGATTAGAGTATCGAACCCCTTGGGCCAGTGCTTTATGGTTGACAAAGTGTGTAAGAATTGTCCTTTGATGATTCAAGATTTGTGTTTTTCGGCTGATTTGATGTTGTTGCCATTTGATGAGTTTGACATAATTTTAGGTATGGACTGGTTGACTTTGTATGATGCTGTCGTAAATTGAAAAAGAAAAACTATTGATTTGCGATGCTAGAATGATGAGATTATTCAGATTGAATCTAATGATCTGAATGGTTTACCGGCAGTGATTTCTTCGATGTTAGCTCAGAAATATGTGAGAAAAGGTTGCGAAGCTTATTTTGCCTATGTGCTTGACTCTAAAGTGACCGAAATGAAGATTGAATCAGTACCAATTGTGTGCGAGTATCTAGATGTGTTTCCTAAAGAATTACTGGGTTTGCCACCTATTCAGGAGGTAGAGTTTGGTATTGAGTTAGTGCCGGGAACAACTTCAATATCGATAGCTCCATATAGAATGGCACCTACTGAATTAAAAGAATTGAAAGCTCAGTTGCAAGAGTTGACAGATAGAGGTTTTGCGCGACCGAGTTTCTCTCCCTGGGGTGCACCAGTTTTATTTGTGAAAAAGAAAGACGGAACTATGAGAATGTGAATCGATTATAGACAGCTCAATAAGGTGACTATCAAGAATAAATATCTGTTGCCATGGATTGATGACCTGTTTGATCAACTGAAAAGGGCTACAGTGTTTTCGAAGATAGATTTCAGATCAGGCTACTATCAATTACGAGTTAAAGACTTTGATGTGCCAAAGACTGCTTTCTGAACGAGATACGGGCATTATGAGTTTTTAGTTATGCCTTTCGAACTTACTAATGCACCTGCCATTTTCATGGATTTGATGAATCGGATCTTTAAACAGTATTTGGATCTGTTTGTGGTTGTGTTCATAGATGACATTTTGATCTATTCATGTGATGAAACCGAACATGCCGAACATTTGAGACTTGAGTTACAGAATTTGTGAGATAAATAGTTGTATGCAAAGTTCAGTAAATGTGAGTTCTGGTTACGCGAAGTCAGTTTTCTGGGACATGTTGTATCAGCATCGGGTATTCAAGTTGATCCGAGTAAAATTTCAGCTATACTTGATTGGAAACCTCCGAAAAATGTTTCTGAAGTTCGAAGTTTTTTGGGACTTGCCGGCTATTATAGAAGGTACGTGAAAGGTTTCTCTATGATTGCAACCCCGGTGATGAAGTTATTACAGAAAGATGTTAAGTTTGAGCGGTTAGAAAAGTGCTAGAAAAGTTTTGATTAGTTGAAAGCCCTTTTGACCGAAGCTCCAATGCTAGTTCAGCCAGAATCGGGTAAAGAATTTGTTATCTATAGTGATACATCTTTAAATGGTTTGGGCTGTGTTTTGATGCAGGAAGAAAAAGTTATAGCTTATGCCTTGAGACAGTTAAAGCCGCATGAAAAGAATTATCCGACACATGATCTAGAATTGGCAGCTATTGTGTTTGCATTGAAAATATGGCGCCACTACCTGTTTGATGAGAAATGTCATGTTTATTCTTATCACAAGAGCCTAAAATATTTGATGACTCAGAAAGATCTGAATTTGAGACAACCCCGATGGTTAGAGCTGTTAAAAGACTATGAGCTTGTGATTGACTACCATTCGGGAAAGGCTAACATTGTTGCTGATGCTCTAAGCTGAAAATCACTGTTTGCTTTGCATACAATGAATGTGCATATGGCTATATCTAATGATGGTTCAATAATAGCTAAATTAAAAGCAAGATCGTTATTTGTTCAATAGATTTGTGATGCTCAGAAATTTGATGATGATTTATTAGCAAAGCGAACTCAATATAACTTGAATATTGATTTAGAGTTCAGAGTTGATGCTGAGGATTGTTTGAGGTTCAGAAATCGAATATGTGTCCCGAGAAATTCAGAGTTGATTCAGATGATTTTGAGTGAAGCTCACAGTAGTCGATTATCTATTCACCCGAGTAGTACAAAGATGTATAATGATTTAAAACAACTTTACTGGTGGCATGGTTTAAAATGAGACATTTTTTACTTTGTTTCGAAATGTTTAGTCTGTCAGCAAGTAAAAGCCGAGCATCAAGTACCTTTTGGGTTGCTTCAGCCGATCATGATACCTGAGTGGAAATGGGACAGAGTCACGATGGATTTTGTATCTAGTTTACCATTGACACTGAGCAAGAAAGATGGAATCTGGGTTATTGTGGATAGGTTGACTAAATCGGCTCATTTTGTTCTGGTTCATACAAATTATTTGCTTGACAAGCTTGCTAAGTTATATGTTTCTCAGATTGTGAGATTACACAGTATGCTTATTTCTATTATTTTGGATAGAGGTCTGTGGTTTATTTCACGGTTTTGGATGAAACTGCAAAATGCATTAGGTACTAAATTACATTTCAGCACTGCTTTCCATCCACAAACAGATGGTCAGTCTGAACGAATTGTTCAGATACTTGAGGATATGTTGAGATGTTGCATTCTCGAGTTCGAAGGTACGTGGGAACGATACTTACCATTGATTGAATTGACGTACAATAATAGCTTTCAATCGAGTATCAACATGGCACCTTACAAGGCTTTGTACTGTCATAAATGTTGTACACCGTTGTATTGGACTGATCTCAGTGAAGACAAGATACACGGGATCGATTTGATCAGAGAAACTGAACAGAAAGTGAAAGTAATATGTGAAAGCCTAAAAACAGCATCAGATCGTCAAAAATCGTATGCGGACTTGAAACGAAAAGATATAGAGTTTCAGATCAGGGGCTAGGCCTTTTTGAAAGTTTCGCCATGGAAGAAAATAATCAGATTCGATCGTAAAAGCAAATTTGGTCCGATATTTATTAGGCCATATGAGATTATAGAGCGTATTGGGCCGGTTGCTTATAGACTGTTGCTGCCACTTGAGCTAGAAAAGATCCATAATGTATTCTATGTTTCGATGCTTCGTACATATCGATCTGATCCCTCACATGTGATTAGTCCATCAGAGATCGAGATTAAGTCCGATATGACATATGAGGAAGAACCGATTCGTATTCTAGCTCGCGAGGTTAAAGAATTGCGAAATAAGAAAATTTCGTTAGTAAAAGTACTGTGGCATAGACACAAAGTTGAAGAGGCAACGTGGGAGCCGGAGCATGCAATGAAAGAACGTTATCCAAACCTATTCACCGGTAACATTTTCGAGGACGAAATTCCCTAAGGGGGAGAGTTGTAACAGCCCGATTTAGACCCTATTCAGAACGGTGGTTTTGGGACCATGAATCTGAGTCAAAGAAATATTTAAAAATTATTTTCTGTGTTTATTATGTGTGAATTTATATGTGTGAAATTTTCGTGATTTAATTTTGTCATTTGAGTGCCCGATTAAATAAAAAGGCTTAATCGTGTAAAAGGAAAACTTGATAGATTAATGTGTAAGGGGCCGAATTATTGTTGTCTTTTTAAATGGAGGCACTTAAGTTTCAATTAGACCATAATATTAGGTGTTGGATAGTTGTAGACAACTATTATAAAGGATTCATATTATATATTAAAGGTTGAATATGTAATTAAATAATATGTTAATATATGTTATAATATAACATAATTAAAATAACCTTTGTTCATACTTTGTTCTTGCCAAATAATAAAAATAAATAAAAGAATAAAATCTTAGGGTATTCGGTCATTCTCAAGCTTGATTCAATGTGAGTTCTAGCTCGATTTTTTATAATTTTTACGTTTTTAAGATCGTTGTTATGTTATCTACAAAGCCTGTGCTTGAATTTTTTATTTTGATGAATATTTTGAGTTATTCCATTGATTAATATTTGAGCTATGTGATGTTAGTTGATGAAATATGAAAGATATGTTTTGGATTAACATGTTTTGTATTGGAACTTTTGATGATTTTAAGTAATTATGACTAAATTGCAAAAATAATAAATTCAGGGACTAAAATGTGAAATAAATGAAATGTATGGACTTGTATGAACATAAGGAAGATTCAGCCTAAGCATGGTAAATTGAAATTTTGCATGTTTTGTGTTTTGTGTAATTTGGACTAAATTGTAAAAAGTGTGAAATGTTAGGGGTAAAATAGTAATTTGCCCATTTATATGTTTTTGGACTAAATTGAGTGAAAATATGTTTGAATGAGTTTAATTTGAATATGTTTAGATCAAGAACCAAAGAAATAGGATTTAGATCGGGGGGAAAAAAGTTGTCGATTAGCCGTCTCGTTCTTTTTTTCATCGTCCGAGGTAAGTTTATAAGCAAATACGTGTTGTTAATTTTGAATAAATATGATATTTATATGCTGAAATGAAATATGTGAAATTATGTATATGTTGGCCGAATGCAAATAAGCTTGGGAACTATGTTTACGAATTTGTTTCGACTGAGTTACGATGTCCGAAAGCCCCGTACGAACCTTAGGAATAGCTAAGATACATATGTCATGACATAGGATTTCTGATATGTGTTCCCGAGACGTTGGCTTCGATATGTAGTTACGAGTAAGACCATGTCTGAGATATCGGCATCGTATTTGATTCGTGTAAGACCATGTCTGGGACAGTGGCATCGATATGAGATAGCATGTAAGACCACGTCTGGGACGTTGGCATTGTATGATATATGTAATTATCCGAGTATCCTATTCAATTCCAAATGGTTCAACGGAAAATGATAAGTTGTGAACAAAGATGTAAAATAAGCTAAAATGATCAGGTATGAGTTAGTTGATTACCTATTTGAAAATAAGGTAAGATGGCCATTTGATATGTGATGCAAATTATATAAGTTATTAATGTGAACATATGTGCATTTGCAAAGTATATTCGACTATAGGTTATGTATATGTATGTGACGTTGTATTTTGGTTCATAAGTACATGTATACTTGTGTAAACACATTCGATTATATAATGATGTTATGTCTTTGGAATTGAATGATACCTTGAATGTGTATATATGTACAATCGGTTAAGATAAGGTTATTTATGAAAGCATATGTTAAATTTAAAATGTTAAGCTTGAGATTTTATATAATTATGATAGTATAACTTGATTTGGTTAAAATAAGTTGATAATGTCATTGAGTTGTTATTTACTTATGACTTACTAAGCTTTAATAGCTTATTGTGTGTTATGTTTGCCTCTGTTTTATAGATTTCGAGATCTAGTTACGAGCTCGGGGATCGTCAGCAAAGTCCACCATACCATAAATTGTTTTTGGTATTTGAGAAGTTTACATTTGAACCTATGCCATGTATAAGCTAGATTATTTTTGGTCAAGTTTGAAGTATGTATATATTAAGCCATGCAAAAATGGCTAATATGTTATGTGAGAATATGAAACTTTAGTTAAGATTATATGTGTTATATACTTTGGAAATGGTTGATGATTTTGGATGAAGATGTGGTTGATTCGGCTATGGTTATGCATAGATAAAATATACATGTGAACTTGATTGTTATGTTCGGTTAAGGTATTACATGTGATTTAGCATCGATGGATATTTGATTATGTCCGAACATGGTAAGAGATTATTTTGATATATTTGTTACATGGTATATAAGTTTTTTGTTTGGGTAAATATATTTGTATTTGGTTTGGTGATAAAATATAAGTGATGGTTATTAACTAATTGTGATTCAGCATTTGTATATGTATATGTATGTAATGTATTGGTATGATATTTATATATATATGATAAGATATATTTGTAGTGTATTTGATTTGAGGTGTAAATTATGGTTGGTATATATGTATATTAATTTATTTCTATGGTAGGATATATGCATATGAAGTGATAGGGTTAAATGAGGAAAATGTAACCTTGAGCATAGCATGATTATTAAGCATGTCTATATTCGGTTAATGCTTTGAAATAAATGACCAAATGAATTGTGAATTTTGTATTAATAAAACAAAATGGTAATATGAACTTTAAATGATGCATTTATGCTCGGTTTGGTCAAAATGATGTGATCATGTGTAAATGGTTTTGTGAGTTCTATTTATGTATGATTTTTATTTAGTATGCTATTGAAGTGTAATATGGTTTGAATATTTTGTGCATTATATAAGTTGCATTAAAGTAATATTCGGCAATATGGTCATGACATTAAAGTTGATTATGAGTTTAGACAAACATTAATGTAATAGTTTGTTTAATTTGTAATATGCACAAATGATTCATCATGTTAACTAGATATATTGGCATATATTCAATATTTTTGTTTGAATGTCTTAATGTTTATACATGGAATTTTTCATGTAGATATCTATGTTATGATTTTGATTAATCGAATGCTATGAGAGAGATGTAAATATGTTTCGTATAATTGAGTTGTAATCTCTTAAGCATGAATAACAATGATTAACATCTTTTAAGCTGTATATGGTTCGATAATGCCTTATAACCCTAATCCGGCGATGGATATGGCTTAGGTGTGTTACACTTTAAGTTATTTAAGAGTTTTATGTCAAAAAGAAAATGTAGTTTCAAATTACTTATTGTTTAAATTAACTAGAGTTTAAATATACTCGAAAGTTTTATTTAGATGTACTTAGCTAGCCTATATAAAGGTCTCTTCATTATACATAATAAAAAATTATTCATTATTCACTTTAAATTAATAAAATTATCTTTGAGTTTTCTTTTTAAAAATTTCTCTTGAGTTTTCTTTTAGAAGAGTTTTAACAATCTTTTCATATTGTGGGGGATCATCTTCAAGCTTTTTCTTGCTAATTTTTCTTTCTTGGAGGAGAAATTAGAGCCGTTTGAAGGGGGTTGTGGATTCATCTTGTTCCCAAGGCTTCTGAGGACTTCTACACGCCATTTTCCATCTTTTCCAACTATCTTCTTTATTCTATTTTGTTCTTGTTTAATTATTCAAATATTTTATTTATTTAATTAAATTTTTTATCTTAATTATTTATTTTAATTTCTTCCTTTTATTTTTTTAGATCTAACTTGGATTTGTTTGCGTTTCAAGTTGTGTCAAAATCCAAGTTTCTTTTTGATCATCTAGAGCCCTATGTCAAATACGTAACTTGTACAAATTTATGATCCTGTGTACGCACATCCTTATCAACTTGGCTCGTCTAAGTACCCAAATTGAGTGTTTGACTCATAATTGGGGCGATGATGATGGTGTTGAGGTTGAACAACCTCTTGCTCATGGAAATAATGCTAGATGTGTCCCTCATGCTAATGATGAGACTTTGGTTAATAATGATTGTGGGTTGCCTTCTTTGACTAAACCAAAGTTCTCTATTCCATAATTTTGTGGAAAGAATAATGCAGAAGCTTATTATGATGGGAAAGTTGGGCATAAATTAGTATGCCAATTCAAGAGGAGATGACCAAACGAAAGGAGGAGTACGATCGATCTCTCACCTATCATGAAATGTTATTGGTGTAGTTCAAAAGATCATAAAAGTTTTCAATGCCCAATTCAATATCCAAACAGAGAAGAAAGTAGGTTTGACTTTATGTATTTTGTTGAATCTTCCTACTCTAGTGGAAAAAAATGTAATAGCGAACTTTGAGAATGGAAAAAGATGATAGTGAGAATTTTTTCATCGAACCTATGGAGTTAGATAAGATGGAAAGATCATGTTTTCCTATTGAGATGTATTGTACTGAATTGAATAATCATAATACTTACGAGGGGGATATGGAAAGTGTGGGAAAATCATGTTAAAAGACTGAGAGAAAAGAGACATTGAGTGATAAAAATCTATTTGACGGTCTACTTTTGGTGAGTGAAAATACATATGAGGTAATTTAACACCCTTAACCCATCTCTGTTACCAGATTAGAGTTACCAAATGTTACCAAGCAAAGCAGGACATTTCAAAACATTTTAGAACAATGTTTCAAATAATTTAATATCATATAATAAATAGTTAAATTTATGAAACAAATACTCTTATGGGCCTTAAATCGGGCTTATGAGGCCCTAAAAAACATTTAGGAACAATTTGAGATTAAATCGAAGCAAAAAAAATTTAGAAAAACTTGAAAATTTACAAAATAAGGGTCACATGGTAGTGTGGCTAGGCCGTGTGACATAGCCCAGGCTGTGTGAGCATTTGAAGTCAGGACACACGGTCGTGTCCCAGCCTGTGTGTCCGCCTGTGTGAGTATTTGAAATAGGGCCACACGGCTGTGTCACTAGACCATGTCAGACACCGATTTGTACTATACGGTCTTGTGGATCTTGCACCTAATTTTGAAATGGCACACGGTCGTGTGATAGCCCGTTTCCCATGCCATGTACAGCTATAGTTACCCATAAATCAAGGTAAAACAAGTGCAAATCTTGCTTGCCAATACATCCTAGTTCCATAAGTCTTTACATATCAAAACCACCTAATATCATACTCAAAATATACCATTTCAATATAGCTATAAGTCCTAACCAATGTGCTTGTAACACCCCCTAACCATATACTGTCACTGGAACAGGGTTACGGAGCATTACCAGACATATCGAACAAATTATGAATAACTCACAAATAATTAACATACAAAGTATAAATTTAATCCTTAAGTCCCTATAATGGACCCTCGAGGTCCAAAACACCTATTAGAAGTGGATCGGGTCTTATCCAGGTGCTCGGAGAATTTTCGTAAATTTAAAAAAAAATTAACTCAATATAACCTCCTTTATATACATCTAACCTTCCCTGCAATTTCAAACCGAAATCAATCCAATACCAATGATATAACCAATTCAATTCATACATGTAAACATCTAAAACATACCAAGATTAATACTAGAATTTACTATATGATCATTCATACCATTATTCAAATTAAATTAAAAGATATTTAATAATTAAATGATTAGTATAAGATTTTTTGGTTGATAATAAATTATGATTTTGCCAGGTGTATTGTAAAGATAAAATACAAGTGTATTAATTTAAGTATGTACATTTGTAATATTTTTATTTAATTAGTAAATAGATATTTATTATTTATTATTAAGTTAAAAGATATTTATTAATTAAATAATTATATTATAAGATTTTTATTATTAACAAATTAAATGGTGACAATTGTAATCTAAATATTTTTTATTAAATATATATTTATTATAATTATTAATTAAATTAATTATAATATAAAGTAAATGAAATAAAAGAAACAAAAGCATAAAAGAAAAGAAACAAAGCCAAAAAAAAAAAAAAACAAAAAGCATTTGAACAGGGGAAGGAAGGAAAGAAGAAAAGAAATAGAAAGGAAAAACTAAGGTTTTAAAGCTTGAAGTTTAATTGGTAAGTCAATTAAGCCCTTTTCTCTTAACTTTAATGAACAAAGTTTTGATGAAATTAAGTTGAGGCTTTGGAAGTTTTAAGGTTTTTGAATATAGTTCATATTGAACAAAATAGTGAATTAGGGATTTAATTGAATGAATTTCAAGTTAGAATTGATAAAGGAATTAAATTGTAAAAGAAGCTATAAGTTTTGTGATAGAGGAATTAAATTGAAAGAAATTTTAAATTAGGGTTTTATTATGAATATAGAATAGTTGAGTTTCATATGGCAAGAAATTAAGTAGAAAAGAAGTACGAATTAAGTTTGAAAAATAAGTAAACTTAGTTAGGATTAAATTGAGAATAAGTAGGAATCGAATAAAATTCAATTATTTATTATAATTTAATGCTGTAATTAATAGTGAAAATTATTGTAACGCCCCAAATTTTTGTAGTTTCGGCTTTTGTAAGTGTTGGGCTTGGAAGTGTCTCAATATGTGCTTCGAGTTGTTTTTGGTTTAAATATATATGGGTTAAGTGATAATGTGCTCTGGGGTGTGTTTGGGAGGTCCCAAGTTCAAGCTTTAACTTGGGCTAAATTTTGGTTTTTATTGAATAAAGCCTGACTTGAGGACAGTGGGCTTGTAATGAGTTATGGCTAAAAACTTAACAGAATGGGCCTGCTGGTCTAGTGGTTAAGTGGCAAGGGAATACACTTAGGGTCAGGGGTTCGATTCCCTACAGTGGCGATGGGATTATTTTGCTGCAAGTTGCAATTAAGAGTTGGGCTTATCAAAAATCTGAGTTAGGGCGTAGGCAAAATTAGGGTTATTCCCTCCTTTTTAATAAAAGTTTTTTTTCTCTGTCGTTTCTTTTTCCCAATTTCCCTTGCTGCCGAATATCCCCTTCTCTTTTTCCCCTCTCCTTCATTTTTTTTTCTTTTTCGATAAGCCTAGGCGTATTGCTAGTGGTTCTGTCGCTTTGGTAAGTATCGCTTTAACTAAGCTACGTGATTTTCTTTAAAGATTGGTTAAGAGGGATTTTTGTTGCTATTTAGGGAATATCCAAGGCTTTGTGGATCAATAATCGAGTTCTAAACAGCAAGGAAAAATTGTTCTTCATCGAAGGTAAGTAGATCTCGTGTTTCGAGATTTTTCATTTCTTATCTAAGTTGATTTAAGTGACTGATTTTGGCTTGGTATTGTCAATCTTAGGCTTTAGAGTGCTCGCGGTTGGATTAGCAGCGAAAATGAACTAGGTGTGTACTTCGATCGCGTAGAAAATGATTTTCGGCAAGAGACGAAATGCAGTCTGTCGACGCCACACGGGCGTGTGGTCTTCCCGTGTGGTAGCCTGCGTCGCTAGACACGGGCGCGTGGCAGACGAGCTAGGCCGTGCGCACGCCACACGAGCACGACAGGCACGGGCATGTAAGGCTAACGAGGCCGTGTGTGAGGCACGGGTTCAGGCAAATGGGTCGTGTGGGCCCACAAGGGCGTGTGGGCCCACACGGGCAGGGCACACGGGCGTGTGAGCTCAATTAATGTGAAATGTTCTGTAAGGTTGCATGGGTTGCCTAAGTCGACTGTGACCTGGTTGTAGGGGCGGTAAGCGTTACTCAGACCCCATACTCTATTTGATTACTGATTTGTATGCAAAAGCATGATATTATAAGCATGTGTAACTGTCTGATTCTGTATGTCTGCTCAACCATGATATTGATATGATCTGATATCTGCATATAATCATGCCATGATATGAATGTTGCATTGCATTGGGTTGGGGTTGCTGTGAAGAGAATGAAGTCTGAGAGGCGATTAGCCTGATATCGGGCAGCTATGTTGTCCTTATCCATTGAGTACTGTTCTACGGTACCCTTTTTAGTGTGTAGGGCTAGATGGGTTGACTATATCCCCATCCTTGGTGTGTAGGGTTTGGTGGGTCGATTTTATCCCCACATGGTGTGTTAGGTTGGTCGGAGATGGTGTGCAGGGTTGGTAGGCATGTTTTCTGATATCTGATCTGCTACGCATGTGATATCTATATGGCTAAGGCCGATAACTGTATTCTATTGTCTGTTTGTATGCATGCTACTGGTGGGGATGTATACACTGAGTTTGTGAAAACTCACCCCTTTATTTATTTTGTTCGTCAGGTAATCCTCAGTAGTAGATGGATCGATGTGATGGAGGGCTCGATGGTGACCACTGGTAGACATTTAATGGTTTTATGAATGATATTTATACATCTGTTTTACTTTAATATTTGTTTTTGGGATTACTCATACATTCGGACTTAAATTATTTTGGGGTTTATTTGGGGTTTTAAATTTTTAAGTCTATTGAGTAATAACTGAATGATGTTTTAGCTTCCGCGTTAATGAAATGTTTTCACATAGTAATTGGAATAAAGACTTCATGACTTACGTAAAGATAATAATCTGTACGATTTCCACTGGACAAGGTTTTGAAAAAGGGTTTTCTAAAAGCATTCTCATGTGACGCTGCCAGATTCGGCCATAACGTTCAGGCCGGGTTTGGGGTGTTATATTTAGTGGTATCAGAGCCTTATTACAAAACTCGGTTATAGATTTAGGTTCTAAAATTAGGGTTTTTTGTAAAATCATTTGAAAAGTGACTTGAAATAATTTCGATAATGAGTATGTGGTATATCGAGCCTCCAGCACTGATCCTGTAAGTTCTCTGAAATTTGATATGTATTGTTTGAAAGCATGCTTATATTGAAATTTTGTTTGTATCTGTATGAAATACTATATATGTGTTATGAAACACTTTAGGTAGTGTAAATTGAAAGCTGTAGTGAGACTGCCTCTCGCGATAACTGACTCTGAAACCCTATAATATTGCATAAAATATTTGTTAATAATTATTGAAACTGTAAACTAATGTGCATAAAACTTCTAAATACAGATTAATTCGAAAGTACGATGAGCACACGTGGTACTCATGGACGGGGTACTAGAGGCCGAGGTAGAGGCCATAGAGGGAATCGAGCTGAGTCCTTCGCATCTGATATGATCAATCTGGAAATTAGCGAGACGCCAATGTCACCTGTTACTGAGACTGGTTCTGAGTCTCAGGACCGTACAGCTAGGGACGACGCATTGTCCCAGGCCATGCTGCGAATCCTAGAGAAGGTTGCTAGGGCTAATGCTGGATCTGGAGGCCGTGGGTCGGTTACGGAACGACTCGGGTCGAATGGGGCTGAGATATTTAGGGGCATCGCAAGAGTTGCTCCGAGTGTGGCCGAGTATTGGATGGTGGCAACAGAGCGCATAATGGATGATTTGGATTTTACTGATGAGTAGAAGCTCAAGGGGGCTGTGTCTCTGCTTCGCGATGAGGCATACCAGTAGTGGTTGATCGTTAAAGAGGTTACTCAGTCTGATAGGTAGACTTGGGATTTGTTTAAGAGCACCTATCAGAGAAAGTATGTGGGAGCTAGCTACATTGACGCTAGGTGACGTGAGTTTCTGAATCTCACTCAGGGAGACCGTACAGTGATTGAGTATGAGGCCGAATTTCTAAGGCTGAGTCACTATACGAGGGGCATGTGACGAATGAGTATGAGCGTTGTGTTCGATTTGAAGATGGTCTTCGTGATAGTCTACGTGTTCTAATAACTCTTCAGAAGGAGCGGGATTTCTCAGTCTTGGCCAAGAAGGCCAAGATAGCCGATGAGGTGAAGCGCTCTGAGCGCCGAAACCATGAAAAAGGGAAAGTTAAGAGGGATTCCGAGTCTACTGGTCCTGGGATGAGGCTTAAGAAAAAGGCGAAGGCTGACGGGTCCATTAGAGTTGGGCCTACTATTGCACTTGCTGGGGCGGCAATCTGTCAGCTATGTAATAGACGCCATCCAGACGAGTGTTGGAGATCTACTGACGCTTGCTTGAGGTGTGGATCGATTGAGCACCGAGTTAAGGATTGTCCACTGAGGGGTAATCAGGTGCAAGCTCCGATTGTTGAGACTGCGTAGCCACCGAGAGGAGTACAGCAGCCACTTAGGGGCCGAGGACAAGCTAAAGGTTGTAACATTATGGGTCGAGGTTAGAGAACACCTGGCAGGGGTGCTGGGCCGACTGAGGCGAGGCAGCCTACACTTGTCTATGTTGCACGTCGCCGTGAGGATGGAGATGCTCCAGACGTCATCACGAGTACGTTTTTTATTATTAATGTACCTTATGTTGCACTGATAGACGTAGGCTCTACGCATTCTTATGTTGCATGTTCTGTGTCTGAGACCTTGGGGATTCCGTATGAGAGTACTTCTAGTGAGATTTTTGTGGTGAGCCCGTTGGGCCAGACCATTAGGGTTAGTAAGCTGTTCAGGGACGTTCCGCTGGAAGTCCAAGGGACAATATTTTTGGCTGATCTGATGGAACTTCCGTTTGGGGAGTTCAACTTAATTTTTGGTATGGACTGGTTGGTAAAGCATCGTGTAAGTCTGGATCGTGCTGAAAAGAGGGTCGTTTGATCGTGATTTTGTGACAGGTTTTAAATATTTATAATTAATCATTCTTGAACCTAACTATTATCACGATGTAGGCAAGTGTACATACCGAACAGTAGTATCGTTTTAGCAAGACCGGATTCTCGAACCCAAAGGAACTAAAAGTACTAGTAATGATTGTCTTTTTATTATCTAGCCTAAGAATGAGAGGGTTTGTTTTAACTAACTCATTAACTAGACTAAGAATTCACAGAAAATAGAATTGGGGGATTACTTTTGGAAAACGATTGAATTAAGACAATACCTAAGGAAAAATCCACCTAGACTTCACTTGTTAATTGACTCTGAATCGGACAATTTATTCATTTGACTTGATCCGTAGAAATCCCTAAGTTATATTATTAACTCTCTCGAGACTAACAACGTCTAACCCTAGGTTGAATAATTGAAATCTCTTTCTAATTAACTTCCTAGGGTTGCATTAACTCGATCTATGGATCCCCTTATTAGGTTTCACCCTAATTCGGCAAAATCTCGTCACCCTATCTCTAGGTGCGCAATCAACTCCGCTTAATTATGACAAATGTACTCTTAGACAGGGTCTATTCCTCCTCTGCATAAGAGCTTAACTTGAATCAATATCCTGGAATATCAAAACAAGAATGACGAACACATAATTAAGAACAAGTCAAATATTTATCATATAATTCTGAAAATAATAATAACAAGATCTATCTTAGGTTTCATCCCCCTTAGGTATTTAGGGGATTTAGTTCATAACTAAAAGGGAAAACATCTCAGAAAAATAATGTATACAAAACATAAAGAAAACCCAAAACTCCTGAAGGGGAATTAAAGGGAGATCTTCAATCTTGACGGTGAATCTGGCTTCTGAGATGGATCAATCGGCTTTCCTTGAGCAAATCCTTGCTTCCTCCTCTGTGTCCCCCTTTTCTCTTCCTTTAAGGTGTATTTATAGGCTTTAGAATGCCTAAAAGCCCTCAAAATTAGCCTTTTTCGAATTGGACTCAACTTGGGCTCGGCAGGGACACGCCCGTCTCTGATTACTTCAGGCCGTGGTCAAGCCTGTTAGAATAGCACGGGTGTGTGGTCTACCCGTGTGAGTTGTGCTTCGATTCTGCCAAATTGACACGGCTGTGTGGTCTACCCGTGTGAGGAAGTCCAGGACGTGTTAATTTCATATGTTGGCCTATTTTCTCCGTTTTTGGTCCGTTTCTCGTTTCTTTTACTCTCCTAAGCTCACTTAAATATAAAACATGAAATTAAGGCATTAGGAGCATCGAATTCACCAATTCTAAGGAAAAACCATCCATAAAATGCGCTAAGCATGGGGTAAAAATATGTATAAATGATGGTTTATCAAATATCCCCACACTTATGCATTTGCTTGTCCTCAAGCAAAATCCTCATCTCATAATCAAAACAAATTCTTCTCAACTTATAATTTCTATCGATAATACCTCAAAATAATCCATTGGTAATCAAACATTGAAAATTTGACTAAAAGAACATCAAAGTTTCAAACATTCCAAGTTGAGCATTTTATCATGAAAACATAGGTGTCTCCTCTCATCTAAGTAATTACCTTTGATTCAAAATATCACAGAGTTTCACATCCTCACTAAAGATTCACTCAAATCACTCAAGGTGTTTAAAGAAAATAAATGAAGCACTCAATTGTCAATAATGAAAAGTCATTACCATAGGCTTGCATGAAAATCAAATCTCCACCACTATAAATTAAGATGAAACATCAATCAAAAGGTCTTTAGAGGGTTGTAACGTGGCTTTGGTTAGAGGGTGTGGTCACAAGCTAAAAGAGAGGGTTAGAATCGAGATTGAATTGAAAATTTGTTTAACTAAGATTCACTCAAATCACTCAAGGTGTTTAAGGAAAATAAATGAAGCACTCAATAGTCAATAATGAAAAGTCTTTACCATAGGCTTGCATGAAAATCAAATCTCCACCACTATAAATTAAGATGAAACATCAATCAAAAGGTCTTTAGAGGGTTGTAACGTGGCTTTGGTTAGAGGGTGTGGTCACAAGCTAAAAGAGAGGGTTAGAATCGAGATTGAATTAAAAATTTGTTTAACTAGAAAAATGACTGGTCATCAATTGATTACAAGTGAGCTTCTTCTCAGAATGTGGAATTAACACTCAAGCTCAAAAAATGGTGAATTACTATTAATAAGTATGCAAGTATTGTTGTTGTTATTGTTGTTGTTTTTTTAAGAACAAGTCAAATACAAAATAAAATAAAACATAGCTAAACAACTATTCCAACTCAAATCTCGACAAAAATAGGGATAAATTTAATTTAGGGGATTTCAACAATAATGAGTTATGGGTTAATATTGAGGGTAAATCAATGAATGGGTTGTTAGGCTCAATGGGGTTCACTAAGGGTTAATTGTGAAGGTAAGCTTTTATGGAGTAAGTGGGTTAAACCTAAGTGCCTTTATCATTTTGACATATCAAATCAAATGGTGTGGTCTTGACATGCATAATCAAGCAAGTTCTAGAATAACAGTTCAATATTGGCGCACTCATAATGAAAGTGAGCATGGAAGAAATAATAGATGCTCTTGAAGGCTCAAAATCTTACAAAAATTATGGCTTTTTTATGTTTAAACTTGTGAATTCCAACTCAAAACAATACCTAGACTTAGAGAAACAACCTAGAAGTTTTTAATTTTTCAAAAATCAATTTATCATGCTTGATTCCCTAATGTCTTAAAGTCTAAACAATCAATGCATAAATGCCTATATTTTAATTCAAGACATAAAAATCATGAGTTAATTAAAATTCATTCTAATAGTGATATGAGTAATTCACCTGAGAATAACACATCTTCTAATAGTGATATAAAAGACCCCCCACACTTAAGATGTACATCATCCTCAATGTACAAAGATAGATATATTGAAAAAGATAAATTTATGATCATAAGATAAGGAGAGAAGTGAAACTTCCTGAATAATGAATGAATTCCTTAAATTGGAGTTTTTAGAGAATAAATGGCGTGAGAGTGGAGGAGGATACTCCGGTGGTGGTAGAGGTTCATTAGTTCATAAGTCCTGCGACAAAAGAATATTATATCTGTTGGCAGCTATAGTCGTGGTCGAGCAGGACATGGCAGTCGTGAAGAACCTTTTCCGGTGGAGTTTTTAGTTCCTATGTGAGGATGAGCTTAGGAGCTCTTTTATAGCTGTGACTAAATCAGGAACTTTTTTTAAGAAACGTAAGTAAATATAATTACTCGTAATGGAATAGCTGAAGTTGGTCATTGTAAAATAAAAATTATAAAATCTAATAAAGATAGGCGTAAGGAAAAATAAAAAGGAGTCTGAAGATAAAATAAAAGTAAAAACATGAAATAAGATAATTAATGAAAGTTTTTAAACAATTTCATCGCTAGATGGTTCGCGAGGTGGGGGTGGCGATGAGATGTGAAAATGCTGACAAATCTGATGTAGAGTCGTATCAAGTTAATCAAATCATTGAAAATTTTGCTGCTCAAATCGTGTAAGGCACTCAGAGATGTCAGCGTATGAAGCCGTTGCATGAACTAGACGAGAGGGGCGTGGTGGCTGAGATGGTGGGTCCTCTTGCTGTGGAGGGACATCATCAGTAATGTCCTCGGGGGCCTCCTCCTCGGTAGATTGGGCGAGACGATATTGAGGAGGGTAAGTTCCTTGGTGCTTTTCAATCATCCTCATGCTTAGCATGCTCAAGATGCCTTGTTGAGACATCTGGCCAATGAGGGTCAAGGATGATTCTTGGGCTACGGTGTTGAGGAGCCCGAAGTGTCGCGCCAGTCGCGTCACTTAGGGCCCAATGGAGATAACCCCTTTCAGATGTCGCTCTGTCGGGTGGCAAATGGCAAGGGCGATAAAGTAGGCGAGGTCGAAGACGTGCTCGTGCGACATACACCATAAGTAGTAGACGTCATTAATGGTGACGACGCTGGTGCTCTCTCTCTGCCCTATCAAGGTGTGAGATAGAATCGAATGTAAATACCTCAAGGATGGAGGGAAAGCTGATGCCTTGGAGCGACTAGGGTTGTAGGTGGCCGAATATGGTACGAGTGGGCTCCAGCACCGTGAAGGAGAATGGTGGATGTGACGGTTGAGAGAATATAAGTCATTTTCCTCCTTGAACTCCTCTGTACATAAGCCCAATGTAGTACCGAATTCTGGGACGCTTAGCTGGTAGACTAATCCGCCTAGGCAAAATTAGACCGTGCCGGGATCATCATAATTTATCATTACGGTCTAAAGATGAAACGTTGAGCATAGTTCCATCGCAAGCTCAAGATACGTCGGCTTGATGATCCCAAAGAAAAGCTCCCAAGGGTCGGTGGTTAGGAGGGCCCGAATGGCATCGACCAATCGAACTTGTTCTCTCGCGGCCCGATCGGTCAATGCTGCGATCAAAGTCGTCGCTGGAGTATTTGGTAAAGTTCTTCTTGGGTCCCAATGGGGAACTGCAGAAAAGGGTGGCGAATTTTTGCGGTAGGACCCAAGGAAGATGACGCCCCCATCATTCTCTTCGAAGCGGGGATAGCGGCTTTCTTTCCTCGTGAAGACGACAGTGTACCTGCAATCAAAACCATTAATTCATCTTGTAGAATGGTCAAAGTAAAATGAAGACAAAATTAAAATAAAATAAAAAATCATAATTTCAATCACAACTACTAAGACTAACAACTTAACCAAAGTAATCAATTTTATGGCATAAGAATGGCAGAGAATTTCATGGAATGCAATCATACTTGATGGATGAATCATGTCAACACAAAATGCATGAGTATGTCTGTTATTCTAACCATGAATAATTACTTTAAACTAGTCAAATGGGGAAGGGAAATCATGTAATGAGTAAGAATTTCACATGAAAAAGATGATAACTACTCTAGATAATGAATTTTGAGTGATACAAATAACATATAAAATGTAGATTGCTATGATAACTAGCATGAACAATGAATGCAATTAAAGGGAAAAGAGTAAGCAAACGCTAGAAAGGGGAGAATGATCGTAAAAAAAGGGGTTAGAAGCGGCGCACGGGCGTGGCGGGGCGGGTGTGTGGACTTGCAGTGGCTAGGGTTAGGGATTTTCGGTGAAGAAGACAATGAATAGTACAACCTATTTATAGATTTTTGGGCACACGGCCAGGGAACACGCCCGTGTTCCCCAATTTCAGCCCGTGTGATTCGCGAATTTTGAATTTTGGGTGCATTTGAAATTTAGTCCACACCTGTGTTCCTTGTGCGTGTGGGTGCACACGGCCGTGTCACACGACCGTGTCTGGCTTCGTTCGCTTCTCCCATGCCTGTGTATGTAGGCCCACACCTGTGTTAATTTAACAGGTTCAACCACGGGTGCTAGACAAGGGCGTGTCGCATGCCCGTGTTATTTTCTCGAGTTTAACCAATGTTCTGCAACACGGGCGTGGCAAACGCCCGTGTTATTTTGGCAGGTTCGCCCACGATAATGTCGCACGGCCGTGGTGTTTTATTGTAGCCCGTATTTAGGAAAAATCTCTGCCCTATTTCTACACAGTCCTCAGCACGCCTGTGTGCCTTGCCGTGTCTGTGTGGAAAACCTGTATTCAAGATCTCCGTTAGTAAGTTAGGTATTAAATACTAAAATTTAAAGAAATTAATATTATTAGTGCTCAGATTACCTCCCGAGAAACGCTTATTTATAGTCTAAGCTCGATTTACCTCTCCATTGAATGGTCATGGTGGTTCGAGGAGTTTATACTCCTTATTCCTGCTACCCATCTTATCAAAATAAGGTTTTAGACGAGTGTTGTTTACCTTAAAAGTGCCGAACTTGGGATGACTTACCTCGACTGTACCGAATGAGAAAATGCTAAGTACCGTAAGAGGGACTTCTTCATTCGATTTGGTAGAGACAATGTGAGGATCTGTGGCTTCTAATAAAACTTTATCTCCAACCTTAAGTTGATTTGGAAAGGTATTGAGCTCGTTCTGGCGTAGTTTTGGTTTATCGGGTGTTCTTGGTTTATGCGTCTGCCAATCATCTAGTTCCTCGATTTGTAGCCTTCGGTCTTCATGAATAGGTCCTCTACTATTGCTTGGGAATGGCTCAAGTACTTTTTTCAGACTCATTTCCTGCAAAGTAGGTTGCACCATATTGTCAGTTTTAGTTGAATAGTTTAGACAATCACCTTAAATTTCTGATGTGTTGTCAAAATTGCGAGCTTGAAGGGTGATTGTTTCGTCTCCCACACGAAGTGTGAGCTCACCTGTGCCAACATCAATAATCGTTTTAGCAGTTGCTAAAAAGGGCCTTCCTAAAATCAAATGACTGTTGCTATCCTCCTCTATGTCTAGAACAATGAAGTCAACGAGAAATATAAATTTATTGATTTTAACTAGTATATTTTCAATAATACCCCTAGGAAATCTTATAGTTTTATTTGCTAATTGTATGCTCATCCTAGTCTGTTTGGGTTTCCCAAGACCTAATTGTTTGAACATTTTGTAGGGCATGACGTTAATACTAGCCCCTAAATCAGCTAATGCATTATTAACATCTAAACTACCAATTAAGAAAGGAATTGTAAAACTCCCTAGATCTTTTAATTTATTGGGTAGCTTATTCTGTAGAATTGCTGACCAAACTGCGTTTAGCTCCATATGCGACGCCTCATCCAACTTTCGCTTATTTGCTAAAAGCTCCTTTAAAAATTTCATTGCGTTTGGCATTTGTGATAGAGCTTCAATAAACGGTAAGTTAATGTGTAAATTTTTTAAGAGATTAAGGAATTTACCAAATTATTCGTCTGAGTGGTCTTTTCTTGTCGCGTTAGGGTATGGCACACGAGGTTTGTATTCTGTACTTATCGATTTATGTTCTTTGTGGTATACCTCACCTTTACCTTTGCTTATCTCAGTATCTTGCCTTGGTTCTGGTTCAAGTGTGACTAACATTTCCTTATCTTGACTAGTAATCCCGTTGAGTTGTTCCTTTGGATTCGATTCTGTGTTACTTGGCAAGCTACCTTGTGGTCATTCAGAAATCAACTTGGCAAGCTATCCAATCTGAGTTTCGAGCCCTTGGATCGGTGCTTGTTGATTCTTAAGTGCTGCCTCAGTATTCTAAAAATGAGTTTCTGACACCGATATAAACTTTGTGAGCATCTCTTCAAGGTTCGACTTCTTCTCTTGTTGGTAGGGTGGTTGTTGTAAGCCCAGAGGGGGTCTTTGACTGCCTTGGCCTCCTCATGAGAAATTTGGGTGTTTCCTCCAACCTGCATTGTAAGTGTTACTATAAGGATTGTTTTGAGATCGAGGATTGTTACCCATGTAATTTAACTGCTCGTTGTCCATGTTGTGAGCATATAGTGGGTATTCTAAACTGCTCGATCCACCTCCATTTGGTTCGCACTACATTATTGGGTGAACCTGTGAAGAACTAAGAAAACCATCAATTTTCTTATTCAAGAGTTCTACCTAATTAGAGAGCATGGTGATCGAGTCAATGTTATAAACACCGGCTGTTTTCGTTGGTTTTGTCCTCATGACTTGCCACTGATAGTTATTCAGTGACATCTCCTCTATAAATTCATAGGAAGCTTCAGGTGTTTTATTGTTGATGGTTCCGCCAGCAGCTGCGTTAACCATTTGTTGAGTTGAAGGATTCAGGCCATTAAGAAAGGTTTGAACCTGTAGCCAGAGTGGTAACCCATGATGAGGGCATCTTCTCATAAGATCCTTGTATCTCTCCCATGCATCGTAAAGTGTCTCTAAATCTATCTGTACAAAAGAAGAGATATCATTACGTAATTTAGTCATTTTAGTAGGAGGAAAATATTTTAATAAGAACTTTTCGGTCATTTGTTCCCAAGTAGTAATTGACCCTCGTGGTAACAAGCTTAACCACTGTTTAGCTTTGTTTCACAATGAAAAGGGAAACAACCGAAGATGTATGGCATCATCAGAAACTCCATTGACTTTAAATGTATCACATAGTTCTAAAAAGTTTTCCAAATAAGCATTGGGATCTTCGTCCTGCAAACCATCAAACTGAACAACTTGTTGTATCATTTGAATTGTGTTAGGTTTTAGTTCAAAAGTATTTGCAGCTACAGCAGGTCTGATTATACTCGATTCAGTTCCTGTTAAAGAAGGTTTAGCATAATCATACATAGTGCGTGGAGCAGGATTCTGATTTACTGGATTAATAGCAATCGTAGGAGGTATCAAGTTTTCTTGATTTTTAGTCTTCCTCTTGGTTGTGGCTTGTATATCATCCTCTTGCTCTTCCTCTATGTATCTTAGGCTTCGCCTTATTTCTCTTCGGTTTCTACAAACTGTGCGATCGATTTCTTCGTCAAAAAGTAGTGGTCCTGACGGGTTTCTTCTAGTCATAAACTATAAAAACCTGCCAAGAGAAAGAAAAAGTAAATTAATAAATAATAATAATAATATTAACTTGCAAGGAAAATAAATGGCTAAAGTAATAAAAATTGAGTGTTCCTAATATCTTAGTTCCCCAGTAACGGTGCCAAAAACTTGATCGTGATTTTGTGACAGGTTTTAAATATTTATAATTAATTGTTCTTGAACCTAACTATTATCACGATGTAGGCAAGTGTACCAATCGAACAGTAGTATAGTTTTAGCAAGACCGGATTGTCGAACCCAAAAGAACTAAAAGTACTAGTAATGACTGTCTTTTTATTATCTAGCCTAAGAATAAGGGGGTTTGTTTTAACTAACTAATTATCTAAACTAAGAATTCACAGAAAATAGAATTGGGGGATTACTTTTGGAAAATGATTGAATTAAGACAATACCTAAGGAAAAATCCACCTAGACTTCACTTGTTATTTGACTCTGAATCAGACGATTTATTCATTTGACTTGATCCGTAGAAATCCCTAAGTTATATTATTAACTCTCTCGAGACTAACAACGTCTAACCCTAGGTTGAATAATTGAAATCTCTTTCTAATTAACTTCCTAGGGTTGCATTAACTCGATCTATGGATCCCCTTATTAGGTTTCACCCTAATCTGGCAAAATCTTGTCACCCTATCTCTAGGTGCGCAATCAACTCCGCTTAATTATGACAAATGTACTTTTAGACAGGGTCTATTCCTCCTCTACATAAGAGTTTAACTTGAATCAATATCCTGGAATATCAAAACAAGAATGACGAACACATAATTAAGAACAAGTCAAATATTTATCATACAGTTCAAAAAATAATAATAACAAGATCTGTCTTAGGTTTCATCCTCCTTAGGTATTTAGGGGATTTAGTTCATAACTAAAAGGGAAAACATCTCAGAAGAATAATGAATACAAAACATAAAGCAAACCCAAAACTCTTGAAGGGGAATTGAAGGGAGATCTTCAGTCTTGACGGTGAATCCGGCTTCTGAGATGGATCAATCGGCTTTTCTTGAGCAAATCCTTGCTTCCTCCTCTGTGTCCCCCTTTTCTCCTCCTTTAAGGTGTATTTATAGGCTTTAGAATGCCTAAAAGCCCTCAAAATTATCCTTTTCCGAATTGGACTGAACTTGGGCTCAGTAGGGACACGCCAGTGTCCGATTACTTCAGGCTGTGGTCAAGCCTGTTAGAATAGCACGGGCTTGTGGTCTACCCGTATGAGTCGTGCTTCGATTCTGCCAAATTGACACGGCTGTATGGTCTACCCGTGTGAGGAAGTCTAGGCCGTGTTGACTTCGTATGTTGGCCCATTTTTTACGTTTTAGGTCTATTTCTCGTTCCTTTTACTCTCCTAAGCTCACCTAAGTATAAAACATGAAATTAAGGCATTAGGAGCATCGAATTCACCAATTCTAAGGAAAAATAATCCATAAAATGCGCTAAGCATGGGGAAAAATGTATAAATGATGGTTTATCATCATTCTGAGGACTAAAGAGGATAATGAGATAGTCGTGATTGGAGAACGACGGAATTATCTGAGTAATGTGATATCTGTGTTTGTAGCAGAGAATTTGGTGAGGAAAGGATGTGAGACATTTCTAGCTTACATTGGTGCCTTTGATTCTATTGACCTACTAGTTAAGGACATCCATACTGTGAAGGACTTTCCAAATGTTTTTCTAGAGGAACTGCCAGGATTGCCTCCGAGTCGTAAGGTAGAATTTGGGATTGAGTTGATTCCTGGTACAGTTTCGGTGTCAATCGCCCTTCACCGAATGGCACCGAAGGAGCTGACGGAACTTAAGGCTCAGATTCAGGAGCTGTTGGATCGTGGGTTTATTCGTCCCAGTGTGTTTCCGTAGGGAGCACCTGTTCTGTTCATAAAGAAGAAGGACGATACAAAGGGGATGTCTATCGACTACCATCAATTGAACAAGTTAAAGATTAAAAATAAGTACCCTCTTTCGAGGATAGGCGACTTATTCGATTAATTCAGAGGGGCTTCATTGTTTTCTAAAATCGATCTGAGGTTAGGTTATCATCAGTTGAGGGTAAAGGAGGCCGATATGCATAAGACAGCATTTAGGACTCATTATGGTCATTACGAGTTCTTAGTTATGCCCTTTGGGTTGACCAATGTACCAGTGGCATTTATGGACTTAATGAACCGTGTGTTTCAGCCCTACTTGGATCAGTTTGTGGTGGTGTTCATCAACGGCATTTGGTGTATTCTAAGTCTAAGGACGAGCACGATGAGCATTTAAGAGTGGTTCTACAGATCCTTCGTGAATAACAGTTGTATACGAAGTTCATAAAGTGTGAGTTCTGGCTTAGGGAGGTAACCTTTTTAGGGTATGTGGTTTTTGCAGAAGGGATCCTCGTAAGATTGAGGCTGTGTTGGATTGGAAGCAGCTGAAGAGTGTGTCAGAAATTTGCAGTTTTCTGAGACTGGCAGGGTATTACCGACGTTTTTTAGAGGGATTCTCGTTGATCGCAGCGCCGCTGACTAAGTTGTTGCGTAAAGTAGTTCCTTTTGTTTGGACTGACGCACAGCAGGAGAGCTTCGAGAAGCTCAAGACAGTTTTGACTCAGGCTCCAGTTCTGATACAGCCTGAGCTTGGTAGAGACTTCGTGGTTTACAGTGATGCATCGCATGTAGGTTTGGGTTGCATCTTGATGCAAGACGGTAAGGTAGTGGCTTATGCATCTCGACAGCTTAAGAATTGTGAGACTAATTATCCGATATAAGACTTGGAGTTAGCTGCAGTGGTCTTTGTATTGAGGATTTGGAAGCATTATCTGTATGGAGAGAAGTGTACCATCTACACTGACCACAAGAGCCTCAAGTATCTCCTAACTCAAAAGGAGTTAAATCTTAGGCAACGACGATGGGTGGAACTGCTTAAGGATTATGATTGCAGCATTGAGTATCATCCTGGTAAGACCAATGTGGTGGCCGATGCATTGAGCCATAGGGCTGTGGCTGATTTGAGAGCGTTGTTTGCTTGACTGAGTATTTATGAATATAGGAGTCTTCTGGCAAAGCTGCAAGTGAAGTCGACATGGATTGAGAAGATAAGAGCTAAGTAGTTGGAGGATGAGTCTCTTTAGTTGCAATTTCGTCAAGTTGAGACTGGGACTACTACTGACTTTGGGATTAATAGTGATGGAGTACTGTGTTTTCGAGGTAGGAACTGTGTACCTAATGATTAGGATTTAAGGCTGTTGATTTTGAGGGAAGCACACAACAGTCCTTACGCTATGCATCCTGGTGAAAACAAGATGTACCGAGACCTCCGAGAGTTGTATTGGTGGCCATGATTAAAACGTGAGGTTACCGACTATGTTGCTCGCTATAAGACTTGTCAGCAGGTTGAGGCTAAGCATCAGTTACCTTCGGGTTTGATACAGTCAGTTAAGATACCGATGTAGAAATGGGAGCGAGTAACAATGGACTTCGTTAGTGGGTTACCCCTAACACCCACTAAAAAGGATTTTATTTGGGTCATCGTGGACCGATTGACTAAGACCGCATATTTCATTCCTGTTAGGATAGACTACTCTCTACAAAAGTTGTCCAAGCTTTACATTTCTGAGATAGTGAGGCTGCATGGGGCACCTGTCTCGATCATTTCTGATAGGTATCCTCGTTTTACGACTCGATTTTGGCAGAAACTTCATGGAGCTTTGGGTTCTCGTCTTGACTTCAGTACTGCTTTTCATCCTCAGACAGATGGACAGTCAGAGAGAGTGATTCAGATATTAGAGGACATGTTGAGGGGTTGCGTAACAGATTTTTGAGGCAGTTGGGAGGAGAACTTGCCTCTAGCCGAGTTCGCTCACAACAACAGTTATCAGTTTAGTATACAGATGGCACCATATGAGGCACTTTATGGTCGTAAGTGTCGCACTCCTTTGTGTTGGACTGAGTTAGGTGAGCGGTGTGTTTTGGGTCTGGAGTTGGTTTCAGAGACGGAGGATAAGGTTTGCTTGATTCGAGATCGACTGAAAGCGGCTTCTGATAGACACAAGTCCTATGCGGATTTGAAAAGGAAGGACATCGAGTATTCTGTGGGGGACATGGTTTTTCTTAAGGTCTCGCCATGGAAGAAGGTTCTGAGGTTCGGTCGTAAGGGCAACCTGAGTCATCGATTTATTGGGTCGTACCAAATTCTGAAGCGAGTGGGGCCAGTCGCATATCAGTTGGAGCTACCTCCAGAGTTGGATCGTATACATGACGAGTTTCACGTCTTGATGCTAAGGCGCTACCGCTCTAATCCTACACACATTGTGCCCGTGGAGGAGATTAAGGTTAGACCGAATCTGACGTTCGAGGAGGAGCCTGTTTAGATTCTAGAGTGCGACGTTAAGGTCTTACGTAGGAAGTCCATTCCTTTAGGGAAGGTGCTGTGGCGGAATCATAGCATTGAGAAGGCTACTTGGGAGCCAGAAGATTCGATGCGACAGTAGTATCCTCACATTTTCTGATCAGGTAAAAATTCGAGGACGAATTTTCTTTAACGGGGTAGAGTTGTAACGCCCTAAATTTCTGTAGTTTCGACTTTTGTAATTATTGGGCTTGGAAGTATCTGAATCTGTTCTTCGAGTTGTTTTTGGTTTAAATATATGTGGGTTAAGTGATAATGTGCTCTGAGGTGTATTTGGGAGGTCCCAAGTTCAAGCTTTAACTTGGGCTAAATTTTGGTTTTTATTGAATAAAGCCTGACTTGAGGACAGTGGGCTTGTAATGAGTTATGGGTAAAAAATGAGCCTACTGGTCTAGTGGTTAAGTGGCAAGGGAATACACTTAGGGTCAGGGGTTCGATTCCCTACAGTGGCAATGGGATTATTTTTGCTGCAAGTTGCAATTAAGAGTTAGGCTTATCAGAAATCTGAGTTAGGGCATAGGCAAAATTAGGGCTATTCCCTCCTTTTTAATAAAAGTTTTCTTTCTTTGTCATTTCTTTTTCCCAATTTCCCTTACTGTCGAATATCCCCTTCTCCTTTTCCCCTCTCCTTCATTTTTTTAATTTTTCGATAAGCCTAGGCGTATTGCTTGCGGTTCTGTCACTTCGGTAAGTATCGCTTTAACTAAGCTATGTGATTTTCTTTAGAGATTGGTTAAGAGGGATTTTTGTTGTTGTTTAGGGAATATCCAAGGCTTTGTGGATCAGTAATCGAGTTTTAAACAGTAAGGAAACACCGTTCTTCGTCGAAGGTAAGTAGATCTCGTGTTTCAAGATTTGTCCATTCTTATCTAAGTCGATTTAAATGACTGATTTGGGCTCGGTATTATCAATCTTAGGCTTTTTAGTGCTCATGGTTAGATTAGCAGCGAAAACGAACCAGGTGTGTACTTCAATTTCGAAGAAAATGACTTTCGGCAGACGAGCTAGGCCGTGCGCACGCCACACAGGCGCGATGGACATGGGCGTGTAAGGCTGTCTAGGCCGTGTGCGAGGCACGAGCTCAGGCAAATGGGCCGTGTGGGCCACACGATTGTGTGGGCCCACACAGGTGAACCACACGGGCGTGTGGGAATCTAGGCCAGGCCGTGTGATCCACACGGGCAAGGCCAATTTGGGAAGTGTAACCCACATGGACGTGTGGGCCCACACAGGTAGGGCACACGGGCGTGTGAGCCCAATTAATGTGAAATGTTCTGTAAGGTTGCACGGGTCGCCTAAGTCTACTGTGACCTGGTTGTAGGGGCGGTAAGCGTTACTCAGACCCTATACTGTGTTTGATTACTGATTTGTATGCAAAAGCATGATATTATAAGCATGTGTAACTGTCTGATTCTGTATGTCTACTCTGCCATGATATTGGTATGATTTGATATCTGCATATAATCATGCCATGATATAAATGTTGCATTGCATTGGGTTGGGGTTGCTGTGAAGAGAATGAAGTCTGAGAGGCGATTAGCCTGATATCGGGCAGCTATGTTGTTCTTATCCATTGAGTACTGTTCTATGGTACCCTTTTTGGTGTGTAGGGCTGGATGGGTTGACTATATCCCCATACTTGGTGTGTAGGGTTGGGTGGGGCGATTTTATCCCCACATGGTGTGTTGGGTTGGTGGGCATGTTTTCTGATATCTGATCTGCTACACATGTGATATCTGTGTGGCTAAGGCCGATAACTGTATTCTATTATCTGTTTGTATGCATGCTGTTGGTTGGGATGTACACACTGAGTTTGCAAAAACTCACCCCTTTATTTATTTTGTTTGCAGGTAATCCTCAGCAGTAGATGATCGGTGTGGCGGAAGGCTTGATGGTGACCATTGGTAGATATTTAATGGTTTTATGAGTGATATTTATACATCTGTTTTACTTTAATATTTGTTTTTGGGATTACTCATACATTCAGACTCAAACTGTTTTGGGGTTTATTTGGGGTTTTAAATTTTTAAGTCTATTGAGTAATAACTGAATGATGTTTTAGCTTCCGCGTTAATAAAATGTTTTCACATAGTAATTGGAATAAAGATTTCACGACTTATGTAAAGATGATAATCTGTACGATTCCACTGGAGAAGGTTTTGAAAAAGGGTTTTCTAAAAGCACTTTCATGTGACGCTACCAGATTCGGCCATAATGTCCAGGTCGGGTTAGGGGTGTTACAATTATTATTATTTTCGTAGCTAGCAAAGAACTCGAGGCATCGATATCGAAAAGAAAGGAAAAAGTTGTCGAGGAGTAATCGAACAAATTCGGGTTTGTATTACTATAATTAAAATTATTTATTTATTCATTAAATGTTAAATTAAATTATGTATTTGGTAAGTAAATTATGAGGTAAGTGTTGTTATGGAATTGAATGATAGTTGAAATGGTTGTTAAATAAATTTTAGTATTGGATTATGATTGAATTGTTGAACTGAAAGAAAATTTTGGATTTAAAGTGAAGTTGAATTGAATGAGAAATATGTGTTAGTATTGAATTGTATTTTGATTGGTGAATGGAAAGTGTATTTGATTTCGAAAGTGGATTTTTGAAATGAAAGTGAAATTGTGATTTAAGTGGAATTGATGTGAATATTGATTGAAACAGAGAAAGTGAATTAAATACCCTATTAACTAATCGGGCTAAGTTGGATATAGTTGGCATACCATAGGATTGGAAGTGTTCAGGGATACTTCGACCTCGAGTCGATGAGACACTGGGTGTCACTATTGTACTTCGGATAGATTCGATGAGGTATTAGGTACCACTTTACTTCGGCTAGGCCGATGAGACATTGGGTGTTAACTTTGTTTCGCACTATCCGATGAGGCACTGGATGCCATTCTGGTGTGTTTGGTTGAATCCGTGTATCCGTCAAAGTCCAGATCTATTAATAGGGTGAAAAACTGAAATGAGAAATTTAAATTGTGGTTTGAAATTGAGATTGGAAGTGGAAGGCATGAACTAAACATTGATGTAGTGAAGAAAATTGAAGTCTATGATATTTGATTGAAACTGAAAAATAGTTGAAATTGTGTTAATATTATTAACAAATGAAGTTAAGAATGAGTTAATATTTGAGAAAATTCAGTTGTTATATGTTTAATATTTATATTTCATTATTGTTATTATAGTTTGAATTATAGTAATACCACTGAGTATGTATATACTCGGCGTATGGTTATTTTCCCTGCATAGGTCAGTAGTAGTCAAAATCTGGTCTAGCATCCGAACCAATCCCGATCTCAGCAACCTTGGTGATATATATTTTATTTTGGTATATGTGGCATGTACCTAGGTTGTATTTTGAGTTAATGTGGTTTTGGATTGTAAGGATAATATGTGATGATTTAAATTGGTAAATGAAAGATTAAATAAATGAAATGGTATATATAACATTATGCTTGAATTGATAATTGAATAGAACTTTTAACTTAATTTGAATAATGGTATGAATGATCATATAGTAAATTCTAGTATTAATCTTGGTATGTTTTAGATGTTTACATGTATGAATTGAATTGGTTATATCATTGGTATTGGATTGGTTTCAGTTTGAAATTGCAGGGAAGGTTAGATGTATATAAAGGAGGTTATATTGAGTTAAATTTTTTTAAAAAATTTACGAAAATTCTCCGAGCACCTGGATAAGTCCCGATCCACTTCTAATACGTGTTTTGGACCTTGAGGTTCCATTATAGGGACTTAAGGATTAAATTTATACTTTGTATGTTAATTATTTGTGAGTTATTCATAATTTGTTCGATATGTCCGATAATGCTCTGTAACCCTGTTCCAATGACGATATAGGGTTAGGGGGTGTTACAGTGCCATTCAAAGACACCACATTTAATAGTCATTCAAACCAACCAACTATAAAATGGTACATATCATGGTTTACCGATTCACATTCAATCTTTATCCAAAATGACCAAATATGAGCACATTCATCAAATTGCCTATTTAAGCATAAAAACCTAAACCTTAACATTAAAAATAACAAACCAAAACACATCAACCATACACATTTAATTCAACCATTCCACAAAATATGCCATTTAACATAACATGTACATAATGACAACATAAGACCTATATATATGCCACATTTCAAATGAAATACAAAGCTACCAAAAAATGGTTGGATAGTGTGAGCTTTCAGTCAATCCGCCCGGTCAGTCCACAATTTTAACAACTACAAAAGAACATCATAAAACAAGCTTAAGAAGCTTATTAAGTTCATAGTTTAAAACTTTCAAACTAAACTTACCTTAACTTACATCAAATATAAGAGATAACATAAAATTCCTGATAGTCAAATATACATTCACAATTCACATTAGTCCATGATCTCATATCAATATATAAAATGATAACCCTCATTACAAATAACTTATCACTTCCAAAATAAACATATCATGAATATAAATGTGCTCATTTGTGAGAAAATAATTCATTTAACATATAACACTTTCATATTTATTGAATATGCATCAACATTTAAATCTATCAATTAACCAAGCACATTTACTTTTAGCCCGATGAACTAAGTAACTCAACTCAGATACTCGGGTAACTAAATTACACCAGAGGCATCATAGATGCATAATAGAAGCACCGAAGTGCAGACAAGGGCACAAATGTGCGACCAAAGGCACTGAAGTGCAAAACCCCGTACAAGCACGCATACTAACCCTAATGACATGCCAATCGTATCCTACGCGATTACTAAGTTCGATCGGACAGTAACCAAAGTTCCATTTCTCTTACATCAATTCAGATGCACTCCATCCTTTTCATACACATACGGCATTTCCATTATATACATATTCATAATATGAAATCATCAAAACACTACCATCATTCATATATTTCCATATGTACTCACTTGTATATAGTATTCATATATCTTTATCTATTGAAAATTTACATAATTACTATTAATAACTAGAAAGTGATAAATAATCACAATTTAACATTCATTTTTATTTGAATTACTACGAACTTACCTAAAATTACTTTTGATTACAAAATAGGGACTACTCTACAATTTTTCCATTTCCACGGTTATTGTCTTTTTAGCTGGGTTCTTGATCTATATGGTAATTAAATACAATATATTAATTACACATACTTTCACATCAATTCTGTGCATATGACCCTTAACTTTTCATTAATTACATGTTTTCCTTAAACTTATATTTTTCACAATTTAGTCCTTAAACTTAAAATCTCTAAATTTAGCAACAATTGTCAAATGCCCAAGCTAACCAAATTTATTTCCATACTAGTACAATCCATAACTATTAAAAATTCACAAGAATTCCATGTAAATTTTAGTATTTTATCAAATTAATCCTTAACTAAAAAACCATCAAAATTACTTAATAAAGTACTTCTAATTAACAACTAAGACTTCAAATCCTCCATTTAAATCATAAACAATAAGAATTCATTAATGGTGAAATCTAAAATCTTGGGTTAGCTGGACCTAGTTACAACAATATAAAAAATATAAAAATAATTAAAATTAGGTCAAAAAATCTTACCATGCAACAACCCAAGCTTTAGCCGAACTCCAAGTTCTAAATATGGTTTTCTTTTCTAATTTTCAGTGGTGACTCAATGAGGAAGATGACAATGTAATTTTTTTCTATTATTTTACTAACTTGTTTTTATTAAATTACCAAATACCTTTAATTCTTCAGTCATTTTACATCCTATTCTATGTCATAACCGTCCATGCAAACTAATAAAGGCATAATTACATTATAAAACCTCCCACCTTTGCTAATTAATCCCTCTAATCACATAATTAAATTTTAAATGAGTTTTTACACCTATTACAATTTAATCCTTTTTATTCAACAAACTAATTAAACCTTAAAATTTCTTTACCAAAATTTAATACGACCCTAATGGAACTCCATAAACCTTAATTAAATAATAAAATACGACTTCAAATATCAGAATTATGGTCCAGAAACCACTGTTTTTGACACCACTGAAAAACAAGATATTACAGGTAAAATTAGAAAGTGCTCAAGTGAGAAAAGAAAATGAAAAACAAGAAAATACCCATGAAAAATAGATGTTTTATTATGTTTTCACTAACCTTAACTTGAATTTGTCTAGTGGATTTGTTTCATTCTTTCAAAAATTAGTTGATTCTTTAAGAGGAATTTATTTAATCCATTCCACCTATGATAAAGATTTTTCCTTATTCAACCAAAGACAAGATTCGAGGAAGAAAATTTTTGAGGAAATGGGAAATGATGCATGCACAAATGTGGTGAAATATACTAAATATCATTCACTGAAGTTGCCAATTTTCAAGTTTGGAAAATCAGTCAACTTGCGACGACTTTTTGGATGGGATCTAGACATTTTTGAGTTAGGATGTCTCATAGCGTTTGAATATCTATCTCTTAACTTCAAAACACACTTTAAATTACTCGATTTTGAATTCGAAAGTTCAAGTTATGATCGTTTTAGTGAAGACTGCACAAGAAAAAATTTTAGACGAGATTATTACAGAAATTATGAGTTTCGGACTTTTAATTCGAGTTTAAATCATATTGGGCCAGATTTTTAGGTTTAATTTTTTATATATAAGCCCAATATTGTATTTATTAGGTCTTATTATTTCATTATTTATTCTGAATTTTGGATTTTTTTAAGTATTTTAAGTTATTTAGGAGTTTTATATCAACAAAAAAATTTAGGTAAAAACTACTTCTTGTTTAAATTAACTAGAGTTTCATTATACTTAATAGTTTTATTGGATGTACTTAGCTAGCCTATGTCAAGGGCTCTTCATTGTACACAATTCATCATTCATTCAGTAACTTCTCTCTTTGAGTTTTTATCTTCAAGAATTTCTTTTGAGTTTTCTTTTGGAAGAGTTTTAACAATATTTTCAGACTATGGGGATCACTTTCAAGCTTTTTCTGGCCAAGTTTTCCTTTTTGGATGGAAATTAGAGCCATTTGAAGGGGGTTTATGGATTCCTTGTTCTTTTTCTATCTTAATTATTTGTTTTAGTTGCTACTCTTTTAATTTTTATATCTGATTTGGATTTGTTTGCATTTAAGGTTATGTCAAACTCTAAGTTCTCCTTCATTCATCTCAATAGTTTATCAACACACCCTTAATTATTTTGTTAATATTTTCATTCTATACTCATATGGAAAAGGAACTTATTACAATATCTAATGTGAATTGGACACTAGTAACCTAATGCATATATATTTTTTGTTGAATAATCTTATACATATTTTAATTACTCTTTTGAAATATTAAAATTTTAGTAACAAGTTTTTAAAATATACAACTGCAAACATAATTTATAATTTGAAAATTTAAAAAATATTTTATTATAAGAAATTTATTATTAGTAAATTAAATATTACATATTTCGTATAAAATTATTCATAAATGAGTAACAAATACATTTATCAAAGTAATGTATTTTTAATGTTTAAAGTATTATTAAAGTACATACATTAATTTGATTAAATTAATCATGTATCCTCAATCCTCAATACTCAAGATGAATCATATCACATTAAAACAATTCATGTACAAAAGGAGGAAGTAAAGAGAGGGAAGATCAAACGTAAGATATCTTAATGAATGTCTAAAAGAATATTATACAAAGTTTTATTTTACCAACACTTATATTTATGGTTGACAAAATTAGTTATAGATGGTTGATCTTCTAACGAATAACGCCAACGATATTTTGTCTTAAAGCCTAGCTAAGAATCTTGGGTGCATTGGTACACCTGTACTGATATCAGTGACTCAATCTATCTAGTTGGTATTGGAATACAATGGCAGCATCTTTATCTCCACGACCGCTGATATTCACCACAACCTTGGTGCCATTGGGTAGAGTAGGACATAGTTTCTCCAGGAAAGCCAATGCGTGAGAGGCCTCCAACGCTGGAAAAATGCCTTCCAAGTGGCATAGCCGTAGATATGCTGCAACAGCTTCTTCGTCGGTTGCAGTATGAAACTCTGCCCGACCTGTTTCTTTTAAAAAGCTCACCTCCGGTCCAACCCCGGGATACTCTAGCCTGCATGTCATTAATTTATCATAAATTGGTGTTTTATTTATCATCTTCACTTTGGTTCTAAAACTTAGAATACTTATTATAACATAAATAAAGGATTACGTACCCTACACCAATAGAATGTGGACCCAAAATTTGTCCTTCCTCATCTTGCAACAGATAACTCATTGCTCCATGATACACACCAACATCTCCTCTGGTTAGAGTGGCGGCATGTTTGCCACTGTCTAGCCCAAACCCAGCAGCCTCCACCCCAATCAACCTCACATCTTCATCCTTTATGAATTCATGGAACAAACCTAAAGCATTGGATCCACTCCCTATGCAAGCCACCAGTATATCTGGTCTTCCACCCCATTTCTCCATCCCCTGTTTTCTGGTTTCCTTTCCAATGATAGATTGAAATTCACGTACCATGCTGGGACATGGATGAGGCCCTACTGCCGTTCCGGCTAGATAATATCTTGTTTCCAAGTTCCCCACCCACGCCCTTATGGCTTCCGAGCTCGCATCTTTGAATGTTCCATCAACAGCTTTTACCTCAGCTCCAAGATGCTTCATCAATAAGACATTAGAAGCCTGTTTTTCCATATCTGTGGCTCCCATGAAGATAGTGCAGTCCAAAGAAAGTTTTGCACATGCCGCTGCTGTTGCAACTCCATGCTGCCCAGCTCCGGTGGCAGCCACTATGCTTTTCCGGCCCATCCGCTTGGCAATCATTGCCTGCGCTATGGCGTTGTTTATTTTGTGAGCACCCCCATGGTTGAGATCCTCTCTCTTTAGATAAATCTCTGGTCCTTCTCCTTCACTGTTCTTGTAGTGATTTGTCAACCGCTGAGCAAAGTATAAAGGTGTCTCTCTCCCGACGTAGTCCCTTAATGCTGTTGTGAGCTCCTCCTGCGGCAAATACATTCATGATCCATAATCTCAATGTTATTGTTATGTTTAAATCTTAGAAAACATCAGTTTGAATAAAAAATTGAACTAACCTGAAACTCGGAATCATGCAAAACCAAGTTGAACTCCGCTTCAAGTCTGGCTAAAGAAGTAATGAGTGTCTCAGGCACATACTTTCCCCCAAACTTGCCAAATTTCCCTCCAGTATTATTAACAATATCTTTCTTATCAACGGTTTTAAGTGTTGACAGAGTATTGTTTATGGTGAAAGCGGTGGAATCAGGCAGTGTTTGAGGGAGCATTGGCAGGGAAACAACGGGAGCAGTGCCAATTTTAATGGAACTCAAAACTTTTCGGTGGTTAAAGGAAGGAGTATTGAGATTGAAAGCAGCCATTTTATGTTTTGTTTCTAAATAGGGACGACCTTTTGTTGTACATAAATTATGGAGTTGGGGGGGGGCGGGGGGGGGGATATTTATAGGGACCTTACTTAGCTAACACTCCGTCATTTCTAAATTGAATGCTAGAACAATAACAGTCATATCAAATATTCACTTAAAATGGCTACCTAAACAACCGGTTTTGTTACTCTCTTTTTTTTCTCGCATCTTATATAAGGGATAGCGTAACGACACCACCAACAATATTCACAACATTGGATGTTACATAAATTTGTGGACTAAAAAATGCAAACCGGCTTACATGCAATCTTTCTTAAAGTAGCAGACAAAATCTGACCGTCATTCCTTTGTGGGATAACCTTTTTCCGTGAAGGTTTAGGTACGCGTAAGATCCAACCTTCTCTTTTTGTTCGTAAGAGTATGGGAAAACATATGTGACACCTGAAACACGTTTTATTAAATACTAAAATCTATGGCCCACTGGTTTCGTTAAATTGATTGTTGATGGCCCCCTCTTCGGCTGCCATTGTAAGAGATGAGCATGGCAAATGGTTGTGGGGTTTTGGAAGAAATATTGGTAGGTGCAATATTTAACAAGCTGAGTTTTAGGTCATTTACGATGGGTTACAATATGCATGGAGCATTAAATGGAAAGAAGTTATAGTAGAAATTAATTGTGATACAACTATTAAAGTTATCCTTGATGACCTTAAGAGATACGAATAGAGACTTGGTCTCAAGAATTCAATAACTCTGTAACCGTGACTGGTGTATGGTCATTAAACAAATTCGAAGGAATGCAAATTTTACAAGTTTAATGAAGGATTTTCCATATAGTCCACGAGTATATTAAGTCCCATCTGCTAAAGTTGCTGATCAGATCTGTTTGTATATGGCCTTTTATCTTCAATTTCAAATATTAATTCTGTTAGTTTATAATTGAGTCCGTTGTTTTATTACCAAAAAATAAAAATAAAAATCTATGGCCCACCATATCAACAAGGGCATATTGTTGCAAAGATAATTAAAGATTTTGAATATGAATAATGTTATATTAAAATTTTATATTTAAAAAGATAATATTTCATATATATTATATATTGAAAAATAATTATATTAAAGTGAATAGCTTTCCTTACGGAAATTACATGTGGAAATTTTTTTTTTATATTTTCTATAAAAATTCAGATAGCATAATGATTTTTTTCTTTAAAATGTAGGTTTTTTACTATTCACAAAATTGGAATTTAGTCTCTATACTTTTATTTTTAGGAATTTAGTCACTTTTACTTTTTAGATTTTAAAATTTAGATCTAGTTGTTAACACTGTTAAATTTTTTGTGTGACATTTTGAAATGTAAAAAAAAAAAAACTCACTTTGTAGCAATGTAACAAAAAAAATGACATTGTGGTGAACCTGAATTTAACAAAGTAAATTTAATAGTGTTAATAGTTGGATTTGAATTTTAAAATCTCAAAAGTAGAAGGACTAAATTCCTAAAAACAAAAATACAGGGACTGAATTCCTAATTTATAAATGGTAGAAGGACTTATGACATATTTTAACAATTTAATTTTATACTTATGTTTAGAATAGAAGAAAGAAAAATTAGTTTAAAATTATGGGAAAGGAAGTGAAATTATAAATACTTTTCTATATTTTTAGAGAATTAAGTTGCTTATGAAACTCTATCATGCAATATTCTTCCAAGACATTATCATTTCATCTCATAATTCCCTCATCATGCCAAGACTTTTGTCCATTGAATCATTGAAATTCCGATGGATGCTCAAGTAGTACACTCGAGATGTACGATTCAATAACCCGTCAATTCTTATTCAACAGTACCCATAGGGCACTTAATCAAGGGCCAAACTCTCGAGCCATATATTGTATTATAGGATTACCAGTCCAGGCTAAATCCTTTTTGTAACGTATGCTCAGAAGAGCTCAATAAGGATTACTAGTTTAGGCTAAATCTTAATTGTAACAAATGCTCGAGAGGGATTATATTAGGATTACTCGTCTAGGCTAAATCCTTTCTATAATGTATCAATAGGATTACTCGTTCGAGCTAAATCCCATTAGCAACAAATGCAAGATCTCATTCGTTTCAGGAAAGCACATATATTCATCGGAATTCAATATTCAAACGGAGCTTAACCCTTTTTCACCGGTTCAAACATGTATTCGATTCTTCATCATAGCAATTAAACAATTCACATCAATATAAGTCACATTCCAGACAAACACAACATTCAATTTAACATTTTTACATGCTCGATTAAGTTACACGAACTTACCTCGACACTGGTTCGCGTATAAAATCTACTAATCCGAAACCTTTTCTTTTCCTTGATCTAACCTCAAATTTGTGTTGTTTAGAACTATATAAATAACTTTAATCATCAATTTCACACATTTCATATTTATTTGGAATCAATTTATGTCCTAGGAAAAATTACTATTTTGCCCCTAACTTTTCCAAAAATTCTAATTTAGTCCCTAAGCCTTAAAAATGAAATTTATGCAATTTACTCCCTATTCCAAGCCTAACCGAAATTTCAACATAAAATTTACAGCACCTATTTTCTATGAATTTCATAATTTTTCATCAATTTTCACAACTTTACATTTTAGTCCCTAAATCATATTTTCATCAAAAATCATTTTGTAAGAGTTGTTTATCTATCGACAACCTTTCATTTTCTACCATGAATTTCTAATTTTCAGCATATACATCCATGATCTAATTTTCATACTTTAATAACTCTTCAAATTGATCCCCCAAATAGATAGATTAAGTTATCCCGGTTTCAAAAATATCAAAATTACTAAAAAGGGGGCAATGAAACTTACCCAATTAAGCCATGAAAGTTTCTTCTCTCTCTCCTAGGGTTTCCATGTATTTTTTGGGAAGAAGATGAGTAAAATAAGATGATATTTTCTTTTTCATCTTTTAATTAATTAAATTATTTCAAATTCTAATTTAGTCCTTGCCCCTTTTTTTCTAAATTTCCATGGATAAGTCACCAAAATATCTACATACATTTCTTTAATGGTCTAATTATCGTATAAGGACCTCAATTTTTTAATTCCATAACTATTTAATCATTGTAACTACTAGAATTCAACTTTTTCATTTTATGTGATTTAGTGATTCTCGTAATTAAGCACATAATCGATAAAATTTTATTTTTAGAATTTTCATATGGCATTTGTAACATATTACAGACCATGTATTAAAATAAAAATAAATTTTATTTTCGGATCGAATTTGTGGTCCCGAAACTACTATTCAAATTTCACGAAAATTGGGCTGTTACAACTCTCCCCCTTAAGGATTTTTGTCCTCGAAAATCTTATCAGTAAAAAGATTCGGGTATTGCTTCCTTATAGTATTCTCCAGTTCCCAGATAGCCTCTTCTATACTGTGTCGTTGCCAAATAGCCTATTCTATATTGTGTCGTTGCCAAAGAACTTTTACTAATGCTACCTTTTTATTTCTTAACTCTTTTGTTTCCCGAGCTAAGATTTCGATTGGTTCTTCACTATATGTCATATCAGGTTGAATCTCTACCTCAGTCAGAGAAATAACATGTGAAGGATTAGATCGGTACCATCGTAACATAGACACATGAAAAACATTATGAATCCGATCAAGATATGGTGGCAAAGCTAACCTATATGCAACCGATCTGACTCTTTCTATAATCTCATATGGTCCAATGAACTGTGGACTTAGTTTTCCTTTACGACCAAACCGGAGAACTTTCTTCCAAGGCGATACTTTCAGGAATACTTTGTCACTGACTTGAAATTTTATTTCTTTTTGTTTAAGATCAGCATAGGACTTTTGACAATCAGAGGCTGCTTTCAAACTGTCCCGAATTACTTTCACTTTTTCCTCGATTTCACGAACTAAGTCAACTTTGTGTAACTTTTTCTCACTAAGTTCTGTCTAATACAATGGAGTTTTACATTTGTGGTCATACAAAGCTTCATACGGTGCCATTTTGATGCTGGACTGATAACTGTTATTATAAGCAAATTCAACTAAAGGTAAATACTTTTCCCAGTTACCTTCAAACTCAAGTATAAAACACTGAAGCATATCCTCCAAGATTTGTATAACATGTTCAAATTGACCATCTGTCTATGGATGAAATGTAATACTAAAGTGTAACTGAGTACCTAGAGCTTCTTGTAATTTTTTCTAGAATCGAGATATAAACCGAGGGTCTCTATCTGAAATAATGGAGACAGTCACTTCATGCAATCTGACAATCTCAGAGACATATAATTCAACTAATTTGTCCAAAGAATAATCCATACGTACCGGAATAAAGTGTGTAGACTTTGTCTACCGATTAACAATCACCCAAATAACATCTTTCTTCTTTAGAGACAAGGGTAATCCCGATACAAAGTCCATGGTAATTATTTTCCATTTCCAATCTAGTTTTGTAATTGGCTGTAATATTCCAAAAGACAACTGATGTTCAGCTTTTACTTGCTGACATATTGAACATTTAGACACAAACTCAGAAATATCCCGTTTCATTCCTGGCCACCAGTACATCTTTTTCAGATCATTATACATTTTATTACAACCAGAATGAATAGACATGTTACCATTGTGAGCTTCATTCAAAATCTTCTGTACTAGTTCTAAACCTTTCAGTACACATACTCTGCCTCTGAATAATAGACAATCATCGATCCCAATCTGAAATTCTAAGTCAAGAGTCGATTCACTTTGTATCCGTTTTGCTTGTAACTTACTATTATTTTTCTGAGCTTCAAATATCTACTGCAAAAACATTGGTCTAGCTTTTAACTCAGCTATAATTGAACCATTATCAGATAATGACAATCGAATATTCATAACTCGCAAGGAAAACATAGATTTTCTGCTCAGAGCATCAATAACCACATTGGCTTTTCCCAGATGATAATCAATAACTAGATCATAATCTTTCAATAACTCAAGCCACCTGCGCTGTCTCAAATTCAAATATTTCTGAGTTATCAAGTACTTCAAACTTTTATGATCCATGAATATGTGATATTTTTCACCAAACAAGTAATGCTGCTAAATTTTCAATGCAAACACTATGGCTGTCAATTCAAGATCGCGTGTCAGGTAGTTTCTTTCATGTGGTTTTAGCTGTCTTGAAGCATAGGCTACTAATTTACCTTCTTGCATCAAAACACAGCATAAACCATTCAATGACGCATCACTGTAAACTATAAATTCCTTACCCGATTCTGGTTGAACTAACACTGGAGCTTTTGTCAATAAAGCTTTTAATCTATCAAAACTCTACTAGCATTTATCAGACAACTCAAATTTCACATCTTTTTGCAATAGACAGGTCATCGAAGAAGCTATCATTGAAAAACCTTTTACAAAACTCTGATAATAACTACCTAGTCCCAGAAAACTTCGAACTTCAGACACATTCTTAGGTGGCTTCCAGTTAACAATGGCTGAAATTTTATTCGGGTCTACCCTGACACCTTCAGCAAATACTATATGCCTAAGGAAACCAACTTCCCATAGCCAAAATTCACATTTACTAAATTTGGCATACAATTGTTTCTCTCGCAAAGTTTGCAACACTATTCTCAAATACCCTGCATGTTCATTTTCATCTCGGGAGTAAATTAAAATATCATCTATAAATACCACCACAAACCTGTCTAAATATGGGCTGAAAATTTTGTTCATCAGATCCATAAACATTACAGGTGCATTTGTTAAACTAAATGGCATCACAACAAACTCATAGTGTCCATACCTTGTTCTAAAAGTTTTCTTTGGCACATCTGAATCTTTTACCCTAGTTGATAGTAACTGGAATGAAATCAATCTTTGAAAATACAGCGGCACATTTTAACTGGTCAAACAAGTCATCGATTCGAGGCGATGAATACTTGTTCTTTATTGTAAATTTGTTGAGCTGTCTGTAATCAATACATAGCCTCAATGACCCATCTTTCTTCTTTACAAATAGAACCGGTGCACCCCAAGGTGAGAAACTAGGTTGAGCAAAACCTCTTGTTAATCAATTCTTGCAACTATACTTTTAGCTCTTTCAGTTTAGTAGGAGTCATTCTGTAAGGTGTTATAGATATCAATGTTGTACCCAGACAAGATCTTAGAGAATTCCACTTCTCTATCTGGTGGTAAACTAGGTAATTCTTCTGGGAATACATCAGGAAATTCACATACAACTGGCACTGACTGAATCTTTGACTCAGATACTTTACTATCCAACACATATGCGAGATACGCATTATAACCCTTTCTGACATATTTCTGTGCTGATGTTGCAGAAATCACATTAGGTAATCCATCCAGTTTATCAGATTCAACGTGAAGTAATTCACCACTCTGACATTTCAATACAATATATTTCTGTTTACAATTCACCACTGCATCATATTGGGTTAACCAATCCATTCCCAAAATCATATTAAATTCATCAAATGGTAATAACATCAAGTTGGCCGAAAAGCAATAACCTTTTACCATCAACGGTCAGTTTTACAGACTTTATCCACCATAACACACTGACCCAAGGGGTTTGAAACTTTAACCACAATGAATTCAACAGATAAATTTTTAACATACATAAAGTTTGTGCATATGTATGAATGTGTGGAACCATGATCAATCAATGCAGTAATATAAGTATCAAGTAAAGAAAATGTACCAGTAATGACGTTTGGTGCAGAGGCATCTTCTCTAGCACGAATAGCATTAGTTCTTGCAGGTGCTCGTGCCTCATATCTAACTGTTGTATTCCTAGTAGTACCTCAACTACCACTAACATTACCGGGGTGACAGGGTGGTCTGCCCCTCAAAACAAGATTACTTGACTTTGGAGTTGGTTCTATTTCTTTTTCAACTCTTTTTGGACAATATCTGAGAAAATGGTCAAATAAGGCACATCGATAACAAGCTCCACTTCTTAAACGGCATTTCGAAAATGAAATTTGTTACAATGCTTGCACTTTGGTTTGGGATTACTGATACTACCCACACTGGTTACAGATGGCGATGAAGACCTCGGGTTAAAGCGTTGAGAACCTCACTGTTTTCCAGAATACATTGTAGAGGTAGTAATACGATCATAATACTTCTTTATTTTCCTAGAAGTAGATGATTGTGACTTACTCATAATATTTTTTTCCAAAAACTCGAGCCTCTCTTTTAGCTTGTTTCTTTTCTTTACTTAATTCCTCAGCTTTGTGTGCTTGATCGGCTAACACCGTAAATTCGCTTATTTCGAGAATTCTGATCAATAACTTGATATCTTCATTTAAACCCTCTTCAAAGTGTTTACACATCTCAACCTTAGTTAGAACCCATTCTCTGGCATATTTGCTCAACTGAACAAATTCTTATTCATACTCAGATATAGTCATGTCTCCCTGCTTGAGTTCCAAAAAATCTTTCTTTTCTGATCCATAAATCTCTGACTAACATATTTCTTTCAAAATTTGGCCTAGAAGAATTTCCATGTAACGTTCTCTCTTGGTACAACTGAAGTTATGGTATTCCAACAATGATAAGCTATATCTTTCAGTAGAGATACTGCATATTTCAGACATTCAGCAGGTGTACAAGATAATTCATCAAAAACCCGGATGGTATTTTCCAACCAAAATTCAGCCTTTTTCAGATCATTATCTACGGTAGCTCTAAATTCTTCTGCCCCATGCTTACGGATTTCATCTACTGAAGGCTTACCTGTTTTAGTGGGTTCAGCACCTTGTTGTACTTCAGGAACTGGTTGAGGAGCAGGTGGGGGAGGTCGTTGTACAGCGGGGTTCTTAAGTACTCGGTAAACCATTTATTCATCAATTGGAAGAAGGTCTGCTTTGCCTTCTCACTTCGACCCTCAGATACGGGCCTTTCACTACCAGATACAGATGCAACTCTTTGAACTAAAGCTGAAGTATTGCTCCTAGCTTCCTCGGGTTCAGCTCTAGCTTGGTTGGATGACATTACTATACGAAAAACACACTTAAACTGATCAGGAGACATCATACTATCGTAAATTATATAATGGCATATATAGCTAAACTCGTGTTTGCTACGTTAAATTCAAGAATCGGCTAAATCGTAGCTCTAATACCACTAAATGTAACACCCCTTAACCCGTATCCTTCGCCAAAATAGGGTTACGAAGCATTACTAAAACTTACAAAATATTTTTCAGATAATTCACATAAATTACAATTCATTAATCAAGATTATTCATATCGTCCCTTGAATGAACCCTCGAGGCCCAATACGAGCATTAGAATCAAGTCGGGACTTAATCGAAAACTCTAAGAAATTTTCATGAAATTACAAAAAAAATTCTAAGTTATAGGGCTCACACACCTGTGTGGTCCAAGGGACACGCCCGTGTGACCCTGGGACACGCTCTTGCTACAAGCCGTGTTCGACCCCATGTAACTCTCTGACTTGTGCACATGGCCATGCCACATGCCTATATGCTAGGCCGTGTGGTTAATTAAATTCTTTGAGATTAGGTGCGGGTTTCACACAGCCAAGACACATGCCCGTGTTCTAGGCCATGTAGCACACACGGCTGAGACACACGCCCATGTCTCTGCCTGTGTGCTCAATTCTAATCATTCTGTTTCTCAAATTTAAGGTGCAGTGGATACACGGCCTAACCACACGCCTATGTACCAGGCCGTGTGTCATACACGGTCTAGAAACATGCCTGCGTGGATAAAATAAAGCCATTTCTAGCTTCATTTCTCACCCAAAATCACACTAATGACCTGCACTTGAACTCACATCCAAATACCAACCATTTCAAACATTCAAATTAAGCAAACTCTTTCATTCAACATGACATATCATTACATGCATACATATTTGTAATCTTACCTTGGTATATTCCATATGTTAGACATAATTTGAACAACCATTTAACATGTATGTAACTACCATAGTATGACATTACAAGTATATCAAAAAAACAACCATTACTAGCTATTCCACTGGCTAGATTACAAACCACATATTTAAGCCATCTATGGCCAAGTTAGCCTATACATGCCATTATACCAAAATGATTTTACTATATATATACCTAAAATAAGCTAGTGGATAATGTGATGATGCTGCAATGATCTCCAACCTTCACAAGGTTTCGAGCACTATAAAACAGGGGAAAATAAAATAGAGTAAGCATTACATTCTTAGTAAGTTCGTATAACAGAAACTAAACTTACCAATTCCATTTATTAAATCTAAGCATACAATATCATGTTTTCCATCAACTTGGAAAAATTGCCTAAACACATGTATTCAATCAAACATGTTAGTCACAAAATTTTCATATACATCAAGTAAACATAGATGAGCTCATCATGCAATATTCTTCCAAGACATTATCATTTCATCTCATAATTCCCTCATCATGCCAAGAGTTCTTTCCGTTGAATCATTGAAATTCCGATGGATGCTCAAGTAGTACACTCGAGGTGTACGATTCAATAACCCGTCAATTATTATTCAAGAGTACCCATAAGGTACTTAATCAAAGGCCACACTCTTGAGCCACATATCGTATTACAAGATTACTAGTCCAGGCTAAATCCCTTTTTTAACGTATGCTCAAAAGAGCTCAATTTAGATTACCAGTCCAAGCTAAATCCTAATTATAATATATGCTCGAGAAGGATTATATAAGGATTACCCTTTGGGGCTAAATCCTTTCTATAATGAGATCAGTAGGCTTACTCGTTCGAGCTAAATCCCGTCAGCAAAAAATGCAAGACCTTATTCATTTCGGGAAAGCACATATATTTATCGAAATTCAATATTCAAACGGAGCTTAACCCTTTTTCACTGTTTCAAACATGTATTCGATTCTTCATCATAGCAATTAAACAATTCACATCAATATAAGTCACATTCGATACAAAAACAACATTCAATTTAACATTTTTACATGCTCGATTAAGTTAAACAGACTTACCTCAACACTGGTTTGCGTATAAAATCTACTAATCTGAAACCTTTTCTTTTCCTCAATCTAACCTCGAATTTGTGTTGTTCAGATATATATATAGATATATATATATATATATAAATTTAATCATAAATTTCACACATTTCATATTCATTTGGACTCAATTTACGTCCTAGGCAAAATTACCATTTTGCCTCTAACTTTTCCATAAATTCCAATTTCATCCCTAGACTTGGAAAATGAAATTTATGCAAATTACTCCCTATTCCAAGCCTAACCAAAATTTCAACATAAAATTTACAGCACATATTTTCTATGAATTTCATAATTTTTCATCAATTTTTATAACTTTACATTTTAGTCCTTAAATCATGTTTTCATCAAAAATCACTTTGTAAGAGTTATTTATCTATCAACCACCTTTCATTTTCTACCATAAATTTCTAATTTTTAGCATATACATCTATGACCTAATTTTCATACTTTGATAACTCTTCAAATTGATCCCCCAAATAGATAGATTAAGTTATCCCAGTTTCAAAAATATCAAAATTACTAAAAACGAGACAAGGAAACTTACCCAATTAAGCCGTAAAAGTTTCTTCTCTCTCTCTTAGGGTTTCCATGTATTTTTGTGGAAGAAAGTGAGTAAAATAAGATGATATTTTCTTTTCCATTTTTTAATTAATTGAATTATTTCAAATTCCAATTTAGTCATTGCCTTTTTTTTTCTAAATTTCCATGAATGAGTCACCAAAATATCTACATACTTTTCTTTAATGGTCTAATTACCATATAAGGACATTAAATTTTGAATTCTATTGCTATTTAATCTTTATAGCTACTAAAACTTAACTTTTACATTTTATGCGATTTAGTCCTTCTCGTAATTAAGCACATAATCGATAAAATTTTATTATCAAAATTTTCAAATGACATCTCTAACATATTATGGACCATGTAATAAAGTAAAAATAAATTTTATTTTTGGATCAGATTTGTGATCCTGAAACCACTATTCTGATTTCACGAAATTAGGTTGTTACAAAGTGTTCGAAAAAAGCCATAACCAATTCTGGCTTGTTTAAGCTCGTCCCATGAATGTGACTCTATCGGTAGATGGCCCAAACCCTACTATTTTGAATGTTTGGGTTGGTAGGGCTATTAAGAAAATGATGAGGCAGGAGGATGAGCCATCGCATGCGCTAGGGGGGACGGTGTTGGAATTCGGCTAGATGGGATCAGAGGTGAGAACCTTTAGCCTTCATTTAAGGATACACTTTTAGGTTTGGCTCTGGGGGGATCGAAGGCTTTCGGTGATAATGATTTTGAGCTTCAGGCAAGCGATGTGAGCACGAGAATGGTTGATGGGGTCCGATCGATTAATTTTTTAGAACATGTTTATGACCTCATTGAAAAGTGCATGTCTGACACGATTGTTATTAAGCTACTAGATATCAGGAAAATCGATGTTGGGAATTAAGAAAATCGAGTCGGTGGGCTTGTTAGGCAAGGCACTTGTGAGAGTACTAGCCAATGATTGATGCAAATTAGGATTGTGGTGGATTAGTTGGCAATTTGGGGTATGAATGATGAAAAACTTTGAAACTTACCGAAGCTCCATCTAGTTCCCGTTTTAGTGGTAATGAAGGGCTTTGATTAGAACCTTGAGTATGGATTTGGCAATGATCCTGGGTTGGGGTGTGACATTAACTTGGTGGATATTTCAGAGGGTGAGTTGTTTCAAGAGCTTGTTACGGCTTGAGTTGGATTGGGTATGTAGGTTGCCTTTTAGCATACATAGGGTGTTAGGTCATTTCATTTTTTGTCTAGCTAGTTATGTCACTCCGAGTTTAAGGATCTAGTGTATCATAATTAGAGACATACGGATGACATTGTTAAGAATTTAAAAATATTCATGAGTGTGGGGGTGGAACAAGACTGTGCTTAGTAATATTTTTGTGCGCAAGAAGAGGGCTTTGAATGCATAGCTCGTGTGCAATGAACTCTGTAAAATCTAGACACGCCGATGCTTTAGGCTAGGGAGTTGGCACTACTAATTGAAGTTGAAACGATTTTGTTACAGGAAAATTCCTTATGGCAGCAAAAGTTAAAAAGTGAGTTGTTACACAATAATATGATGTTCATTCATAGTTGAACCTTAGTCGTAAAAAAAATAATATAATTGAGGCGCTTTGGATTGATAGGTTGGGTTGGTGTTTTGAAAGTGAAGTTCTTCAAGCTCATGTTATTGATTTCTATAAGAGATTGTATACTGTAGAAGGAAAAGTTATTGGTCCTTTCCTTGTCATGGTCATTTTCCTCATATTGATCTAATTGATTGTGTGAGTCTTGAGGTTCAGGTAACTACTGAGAAGGTGAAGTATGCGATGTTCAGCATGGATTCACTAAAAGGTTCAGGACTTAATGGGTTCCATGTGAAAACCTATAAATCTTAGTAGGATATGATGGGTCCAAGTGTGTGTCGTATGGTGGAGTGAGTTGTTGGCTGTGAGGAGTTGAATTTATATCTTAATTGAACCTTGTTGGTTCTTATTCCAACATGTAATCTCTTGTTCTCTGTAAATAATTGGGTATATACAATTTAATATCAACGTCTAACAACACAATATAATCATAGTGAAAATACACTATCAGGCCTTAAACCGAGCATTCGGGGCCCTAAAAACAACTTAGGAACAATCAAGGATCAATTTGAAACAAAATAATTTTTTTTGGAAAAAACAAAAATTTGGGAAACAGGGGTCACACTGCCATGTGACATAGCCTAGACCGTGTGAACATTCGAAGTCTGGACATACGGTTGTACCCCATCTTGTGTTTTCGCCCTTGTGGGTATTCGCAATAAGGTCACATGGTCGTGTCGCAAGTTGTATGCCAAACCATGTTGCATACTGACTTGAGACACACGGTCGTGTCGTAGGCCATGTCTTAGACTGTGTGAAACTTGCATCAAAAATAATAATGACACACGACCCGTGTGGGGTGACCGTGTGTGGCACATGGTTGTGTGACAGCTCATCCCAGGCCGTGTGCTTCTCAAAATGACCCTAAAACAAGCCAAAGCGTTATCCTTTCTTGCACAACAAACCATACCATTTTCGCTCATTTTTTACATGACCATAACACTTTAAAACATACCAAAAACATATCAAAACCAACCAACTTAGGGGCCTATCCAATATGCCATCAATTGACACCAAATTTTGATGGGCGTCGAAACCACCAAATATAAATTCCTACAATAAAATACCAGTAAATTGAAATATAGAGCAGTAGGGTTGAATCCAAAAGGATTGGTTGTCTAATTTCGCCTTTTCTCTTGACTAGAATTACTGTCGCGGTAACAGTCGTGCCCACGACTAGTGCGTTCCAATGCTGGAAAATAAAAAAAGAGGGGTTTTAGTGGATAAAGATAATAATATGAAAAGAAAAAAAATATGTATATAAAATAAAGTAAAAACGAGATTGCAAAATAAATTAAGCGAAATAAAATTAAATGGATAAATAAAATATTTTTTAAAGCTTAGCCTTAGCCTCGGTATACTCCGAATTTGAACCGATCCTTGAAAAATGTTTTTTTCCTTTCAACCGATAAATTGGTTATAGCAATCAAGAATGCCTCAAACCGCCAACTCTTCCTCTCGTAGTCGATTCCGTTACGACCTGCTAATCGACCATTGTTGAATTTCTAACCATGTGGCACGCACCCGTAATTTAAGACTTTGACAGCTTTGCAATCTGAAAAGCCCAACTCGAATCAACGGCCTCAACTTTGTGGGTTGTTTAAATCCTATCTCTATCTCCCTTTATGGAATTCAACTGGCTTTTCCCACCTGAACATGCCAATTTGTTCGCGAGATTTTGAATACAGCACAGCCGACTCAACTTCCTAACTGTACGCCAAACGATTCCAACCTAACATGCACTTTTTGAATTGAAGTCGAATCAATTTTAAGGGACGAATTTGTATTATCCCATATACCAGAAAGATAGTGTATACCGAATTACAAAGTATTTAATATGGGTTCATATCTCACGATTACTTCGTCGAAGTGATAACCACACTAAGGCTAAAAAGGGGATTTAGTTAATCATGAAATGTATCATGCTTGATGGTGTATAGAAGTGATTTAAATGAGAATTGTGGAAAAGGAAGAGGGCTTGGAAGGCAAATAGCCAAAAAGTTGAAAGTAAAAGAAAAAAATTTGAAATGGCAGAATAGAGCATTGACGCTGAAAGGAAAAAACTAAAGAATTTATTAAATGCAAAAGGCCAAAGTGTGTGTTTAATTGGCTGTGGCCACTAGATATTTATACATACTTCTAGTGCTAAAATTTATCTAGATTTTTACTAAATATTATCACTAAATAAATCAAAATTTTAAAAATCAAATTTAAACTAGAGATTAAATTCAAACTAATTACAGAATTTTAACAATATAAAAAATCCTTCAATCTTTATCCAGCCAACTTTAAATCTTCAATCTTTCAATCAAGCCCTCCTCTTTGGTTTTTTTTTTTTTGTTCCAATTTAGCCCCTTTTTGTATGAGTTTGAATTCAGCATACCAACTTCATTCCTGATAAGAAAAACTCAAATTTAATAGCATTTTATCCGATAATTAGCCAAAAATAAATATATTAAAAATACGAATTTATCTTACTATCAACAACCATTAGACTCCTAAAATGTCATATACTTTAGATTTGAATCTTATTTCACTTTTTGTTCATATGGCACTCAAAGATTATGAAAACTATATCTATTTTGTGAAATGTTATATACTTGTTTTCTAAAAATCAAATAAATTATTTATAATTGTATAAGTTTAATTATTAAAATATGCAAGTTAATAAATGTTGCACTGATAAAGTATATTACCTCAAACAGTTGCTATAAATAAATTGTCAGGGTGAAGGAGTGACAAGGGAAGGGACACTCCTTCATCACTATAATGGAAAACTGATAAACAAGTGGAACACACCGGAATTGTTTATGCAATTTGGTTTCTCTATATCTGCGGAGCCTAGCTCAGTGAGAAATATCCACTTTCTTCAGCAATTATAACAAGTGATCTTAACCTATTACACTCGTCACAATTTTCCTCATTTTTGAACTTTGAAGACTCAATACTCTAAACACTAAATTTACCTTGTGAATTCAGCAAGTAAAACCACAACATAAAAGGTTTTACTCTCAAATGCACTTATACGATATAGCTCCTCACAAGAACAAATTAAGTGATTATTTCTCCTAGTAAATTAACCTATACAAATTTCTCAATTAAATAGATTATTTTTTAGATATGCTAACATAGAAGATCTATCACAATCCCATTAAACCAACAATAAGATAAGCTCAATTCAATATACTAGTAACAAGTAATGTAAATATGGACTCTGGAAAGCTAATTAATCAAAGTTTCAATCTAATCCAATATCTACGGTCTACAAGATTGACTTGGGTGATCCGATTCGATCCAATCTCTAAAATATTGATTTTTCATTAATGGGTTAGATCTAATCCAAATACTCAGCGCACCTATAAATACCATTCAATAAATTGTTAACACTTCAAATATGGAAATTGTCTTAACATAGTTTTAATGGTTAGATAGTGGGCACTCCCTTGACACTCAATTTACCAGTTCCATATTTTCAACAAAGCATATTAAACTCTCAAAGAATAACTTAAATTTGAATATAAAAAATGACATCGTTAAAAAGGACAATCACAAATATCAAAAAAATTAATTATTATAAATAGTAAAATAGAGATAAAAATATAATCCCGCAATGCATAATTGATTAAAAAGAAGTGATCATTTTAATAATGATCACATGTTATAAATATGGACAAATAGTGATTCCACAATTCAGGTTAACTTGACAAGGTTTCTCTAAAACTTTACAAAAACGAGTTTCATAATGCACCGACGGCTGTCAGTGTCACAATTTAGTAACATAATGACATGAACCAACCCAACAGTAGTGGCTGGTCTGTCTACTCATTGACACTGATATTTGCAATAGCAACTTATGCACACGTTTAGAGTTTCAGCCAGAAACATTTTGAGACCACTTTAACCTTATCTTTTCTAGTTTCACACTAGGCTTCAGATGTTTTCATTTTCTTTTTAAAACATCCTAAAAAGATATGAATTACTTGACTAATTTTCTTTAAAATATATCTATTTGGAATTCTATATATTCTTATTTCATTTATACTACTCTTATAATTCACTCTCTATCTAGACGAAAGAAATAATAAATAATGTAAAAGGTTTCTTTAAGCATAAATAAGGTAAAAATGTAAATAATATTCTGGTCTCATTATTGTTCTGGAAAGTGACTTTTCATTATATATTTAGAATATCTTCTTTTTCTCGTACAATTATTCTTAAAAAAGTTATTCAGTACGAATATACCCCTACTAATATATTATATTTGTTTTATTTTTCAATTGCATTGATTTTGGATTAATTTGTGATATTAAAGGCTTAAATACTATTAAATTATGATGTGAGTGAAAAAAATAAATTATGTAATAAAGATATTTATTAAAAATTTATATAAAAAACAAATGAACCCTTGATTAAAAGAGTAAAGTTAAAAGATTAGGTTAATAAAAAAAAAAAGTTAAAGGATTAGAATTCATTAGATTCTAAGTTTAGATCTCATCATCTATTAATTTTATCAATTTATAAAAGAAAAATATCAATCACAAAAATAATATAAGGATATAACTTGATTTATAAAATGAATGGTTTTTAGTAATTTTTTAATTGAATTAATATTATTTAGAGTGTATTTTTATATTTTTATGCAAAATGTATAAAAATCAATTTAAACCAGACTTGTTTTCAAAAACTTAAATTCATTATTTTAATCAAAGATTTTTTTTATATATAATTTTTCGCCTAAAACTATAATTTAACAGTAATATTGTACTCTTAATTGAATTTAGTGTTATAGGTCAAGAGATACAAACAATTACAAAAACACTCTTAAAAATTAAAAAAAAAAAACAAAAATGCTAAATTAAAAAGGATAATTTCATTGTATTAAAAAAAATATTGTCATAAAATCACGTTATTTTTTCTTTTTTTTTATCCAAAATTCAATAAAAATAACTAATTACTCATTCGAAATTTACTTATATATTTTTATAATTTAAATTTTAAAAATAATTAAAATAACAACTCATTCTAAAATCTATACCCTAATATAATTTAACATAGAGATTATGTTGAATGTCAGTTTAAATTTAACATAGAATTTATTCAAACTACGTGCAATAAATTATAAACATGAGTATAAGTTACGGGATTAGAACTTTAGTTTCTCAATCAGTGCAATCTTAGGCGATTTCTTGGTTTTAAATCCGCTTAAGTCAGCTTAATTCTCGCAAAGTGAGAATTTTCAATAGAAATTCTTTTAAGGCACCGAAAAAGGGCGGAAGCAACTCAAAACGAAAGAGTAATGAAAGAACAGAAATTGCCACAAGAAAGCAAAGTAAGCCAAGTGTTTGAGTAAATATTAGTATTCTATTACTCTAAAAGAATACAAAGAATGTGATTCCATAGGAGGATTACAAAAGAGGGGAAAGGCTCTATTTATACTTGAGCTCTCCAAAACCAACCTTACATATTAAGTTATATCAACGGTCGAGATTAAAGCCTATCTACACTTGATATTCTTAAATGTTTGACTCAATCTTTTAAAATTACAAAATCAAATCTTATCAAATTACAAACCTTTTAAGATTACTTTCCATATTTATCAAGGTAGTCCTAATTTTCCATAAGTGTTTCATTGGGTCATCAAGGCTTTAAGTAGACGGGCTTCTCCACATGTTCTACAAATTGGGTCAGTTCAAGCAGGTCAAGTGAACCTCATTTAATCGATTGACCTCCATGGGACGCTCTTTGTGCAATTGTTACGAGCTTTGATCCCCAGCTCATGACATATACGTGTCACATAAACATGTTGGATATGAAAAACAAACACTATAAAAAATTTAAGAGGGTCATTTTTTTTCTTTTTGAATTTTAAAAACATCAAATCCAAGTTATTCATGGGATATTTACACACATGTTTACAATTTAATCCATATATTCTAAATATATTCCATATCAATTGTTAGTATAAATCTCCGGTGAGGAAAATCTCCAACACACGAACGGAACTCGAACAAAAAAAGAAGAAATATGACAAGGCTCCAAGACGTGTATCAAGCCATTATCTTTAAGGTTATATTCGTTATATTCGCTCCACCTATCTTCGGTGTGCAAATGAGTTCCAAGTAAATTAACCTCGAGGATACAATGAAGCCAATAACTATTTGTGTTTTGCACTGACGAGAATAGTCCACTAAGCACTGAGCAATGTATAACAAGAAACTCAATTTCTACAAAGGATTTCTGCAGTAATGTTTTATAGAATAATCTAATAATATTAGAAAATGAAGAAAGGAAAGAAAGAAAGAAAGAAAGAATATTAGAATTTGTTGTTGTGCTTTCAAAACGAAATCCCATTCTTATTTATAGAAATCTTCATGAAGCGGTCGTTGAGAGCACCAAAAATATTTTATTTCTTACAAAATAATGAAAAAGAACAGTAAAGGGGAAGTAGGGTCGAATCCTTAGGGACTAGATTGCATGAATGCTTGTTTATCGAAATCCTAGGCAGAATCATGCCCAAGAAATCATGCGTTCCTAAAAAATAAAAATAAAACAGAATTAATAGTTTTGATCTGAAAAAATAAAATAAAAACAGAATTGAAAGTTGAATTGAAATTGCAAAAATAAATTAAAATTGAATTGAAATTGCGAAAATAAATTAAAATGGAGAATATAAATATAAACAAAGTTTGGGAGAAGAGAGAGTTTCTTATGTGGTGAGATTCCAGCCTTCGGTTGTCTCGATTCGCCTTGGGTCCAACCCTTGGCTTTTAAGTAATCCTTCTCAAGCAGAATAAGCCAGTTATAGTGGAAGAGGACGCCTACGACCACCAGCTCCAAGGATTTAGACTTACAATTTGGCAGAACCTGACTCTAGCCAACAATCGCTTTTGTGGGAATGTCTTCTGCTAGATTATCGCTTTCCAACGGCGAATACCATGCCATTTTGTCTCTTGGACTCGCCAACTTCTGACGCAGAAAGTCAACGAATCGACTGTGCAACCTTCCCAAAACGTACAAAGCGGTCGTTCCTTGCACAAGTTGAAAAGATCACCTATTAAGGGGCATGGATGGAAGCGTCAGCCCCGTAATGCAGAAAAGCGATGAATACCCTGTTAAGAAGGCTAGGCGCGGATTCTAAGCCTCATGAACCTTTTTTGGGGAATTTCGACAACCTTCGGCTAGTGGATTTAGTGGCTCATGATTTTTGGGGAAAAACAAATAAAAATAATGGAAAGGGAATTTTTATTGAAAGAAAATATGGAAAGAACAAAAAGACTAAATTTATGGGAGAGAGAGTGTTTACAGCAAAAGATCGCCCAAAATTTGTGTCACTTCATCCCCTATTTATTATACTAAGAAACCTAGCCTATTCCTAATTAAATTCTAAAATATAAATACAAATAAATAAAGATAATTAAAGATAATTAAAGATAAATAAAAATAAATCCTAAATTTAAATCTAAATAATTATCCTTAATAATTATCTTAATATAATTAAACATTAAATAGAGTCTTATGCTATAAAATCTCTTCTTTTGCACTTTTACCCTTATGTCTTCCATACTTGTATTTTTGGTACCACCTTTTTCCCTATGTTGCATGTTGGCCCATTATATCTTCAAATTTTCACTTTTTGCCTTTAAATTTTCTTTTGCCTCCAATTTAGTCCCTAAAAGATAAAAGATAATAAAATAACCCAAATTAGTAGGATCATATTCAAAATAAACATACAATTAGCACATAAAATATGTCGTTCTAGAGAATTAGCACTTCATGTCTCTTCATAGAGACATATTTTAATAGGTATCTTTCTGAATAATAATGTCTTTAAAATAAACACATAATTATTCATTTAATATTATGACTATTCAAATAATATTATTTAAATAGTTATAATTCTTTTTCAAAAAATCAAATAATATAACTTTTAATTAATTACACCCATTCATTTATAGTTATTGAAATACTATAAATATTTAAAAATGTTCCAAAATCAATTAAAATATTTTTAAAATTTAGAAACCAGTTTAAGATGGGAGTCAAACATTATATATGTGATCACATTATTTAGTGAGTGTTTAAATTATTATAATATTTTTATACATTAACAATTTCATTATTATTTAGATTTTGGCATTCGTTTACATCTCATATTCATTTTAATTTTCCTATAGTTTCATATTTTGTATAAATAATTTTATATCAATTTTAATAGATATTATAATTTTGTTGTGAATATCTTATTTTTGATGTCATAAATATTTTTTTATTCTTTTCTTTTGTGATATGTATTAATACATCTCATATTTTAAATTTTTTATTATAATGATTTTTTAAAAATTTAAATTTATTTATTAAAAAAATATTATTACATATAGAAATAGTATTATTTAATTTTCCGAACGAAGGAAAGGAATCTTAGATAACTACTTCCTCACTTTTTGTCACGTGTTTTCCAGTGATTACGTTTTTCTTATTATAGTATCAATAACTATTATCGTTTAAAAATAATTATTCGTTAAAAATAATATGTTATATTTTTTCCGCCCACCTTGACCCAGTAGGTGTGCACTTGTAAATATATTAAACAATAAAAATTTTGTACGCATAATCTTAAATTTGACTAAAGTACTCAAAAATGCCAAAAATAAAATAAAATTTTAAAAACTCATGTGAAGAGTCTGTTTTTACAAAAACGTTTCCAGTTTTAGGTGAAATAAAAAATAAAAAACTTTTAACTAGACGTATTTTCAATATATTGACAAAAAAACGCTTTCAATTAAAATCGTTTTCTATCACATTAATGCTAAAAGTGGCAACACCAATATTTTTTTATTTTTTGGTGTCAACTATTAATGTGGAAATAAAACTTATAAAACAAGTTTTTTTATAGACTTAAAGTCTTATTTCGCTTATTTTCTTAAAGAATGTAGGATATGGGTGTCACGATGTGTAAATATATAAAATTAATAGCGAAATATGTGCAAATGTATACAATCGTAACAAGTAATAAAGTGATAAGTAAATGAGTATCGTCTCCTCAATGATAGAAAATTGAGACAAAATTTGTGAAAAATAAATTTAACAATTTGATAAAAATAGTAATTAATCAAGGGTTTTATGCAATTAATCTAATCTAAATGATTCTATTTTATACGTGTGCAATTCTTTTTCAAAAGAATAATAAATACTTCAACAAATGAGTTTCTATAGTAAATAACACCAGAGACATTAATCCACTTTAGACTATGTTCAATTTATTCTAGATAAAAATTATTACGAAATAATTCGTGACATAATTGGTAAATCATTAATCATAATTTTAAGTTACCCTTACGGGCATCATTACTACAAAATGAAAAAGGTAACTGTTGGAAAATATGGACATCACATATATAATAAAGGTAATTACATGTTATTATTTACTATCATGATAGGTTAGCCCAAATTAAAAATGATCTAATTTGGTTAGAATTTTAGTGGGCTTTAATTATTAAATAAAGTATAGGTCAAATATGTGTAGATACTCCAGTAATTGAATTCTAATTAAATTCTAATTAATGATGGACTAATTAGAATTTGATTAGAACTAATATGCTAAGGTTATAAATATTAGGGTTATGCTCCCCAAATTATACATAAGATATCTTTTCTAATATCCCATCATTAGGAAAGAGAGAGCAGATATTCTTTGAATTTCTTGTGTGTTAATTTGGAAGATCAAATCCCCAAGATCAGATAAAACTTCAAGAAATTCATGGATTCAGGTATGCTTCCGCATCTAGTTTTATTCTTGATTTATTCTTGATGATTTGACATGATAGATCCTGGTTTATTAAGTTTTATTTCAGATTTATTTTACAAATCTAACAAGTGGCATCTGAGCCTCGTCATGTTAAATCATTGGGAATTTATTAAAGTTTCTGCTTTAAACAGTTGATTCATAAAATTTTATGGGTTTTATATTTTGGATATATATTGATCTTTGAAGGCTTATATTAAAGTATATATATATTTTTGAATTTATAAATTTTTTTTAAGGTTTTCCTTTTCTTTTATTTTTTTCGATGGATTAAAAAAAAGTTAACATTAAATAGGCATAACTTAATTCATATATATATATATATTGATTATATACATATATAATAAATGCATGTTGTTTTAGAAATTTATATAAATATATATAATTATCTTTTAATTTGATTGAAAGATGAAATTAAGGTAAATATTTTGAAACAAATAAATTCAGATTTTGACTTTTAATTAAGGATATCTAATATTTTAAATAAATTAGTTGAAACAAAATGCCGCCAAAGTGACCTCTTTTGTGTAGATTAGTTTATTTGAAATATTAAGATGATTATATGTTTTTATTATTCATGCGTTTATTAATTGACCCAAAGGTAAGTTAATATTTGGCAGAATTTCAACGACATCTGTGGTGATAAATGTGTGACGTATTTTATGTGAGCAATAAGTTAGTCCAAAGATTAATTCATTGTTGACATAATTTATTGTCAATGTTTGATTGCTACAACAAAAGTACAGCTTACTGTTAATATTACTGTCCAAAGACTTGATATTAATGTTGTGTTCGGTAACTTGAGATGGGATTAGTCATTACCTTGAATTTATTGTTTTCTTATGAATATTGATTTAAACTTGTTTTTGTTCTATATTCAGCTAATTCATCTTCTGCTGCCATAATATCTGCTAATATAAATTCTATACCCATGCTTAATAGGACTAAGTTTAAGGAATGGAAAAGGCACTTACTTGTAGTGCTTGGCTGTATGGACATAGACCTTGCACTAAGGGAAGAACAACCTGCACCTCTCACTACGGAAAGCATCTCTGATGTTAAGAGGGACTTTGAAAGGTGGGGTTGTTCAAATTGCATGAGTCTAATGATCATGAAGCACAGCATTCCAGAAGCCTTTAGGGGCACAGAATCTGAAGAGATTACTCATGCCAAGGGTTTCCTTGATGAAATTGAGAAAAGTTTTGCTAAAAACGATAAGGTTGAGATGACATTACTTCGACTTTTTTGATGTCTATGAAGTATAAGGGTCAAGGAAACATAAGGGAGTACATTATAGAGATGTTTCATACTACTTCAAGACTTAAGGCACTTAAGATCGAGCTTTCTGAGGAATTGTTTGTTCTGATGGTTTTGGTATCGCTTCCTGCATAGTTTAACCAATTTAAAATTAGTTATAACTGTTAAAAGGAGAAATGGACCCTAAATGAGCTCATTTCTCATTGTGTGCAAGAGGAAGAAAGGTTGAAGCATGATAAGTCTGAAAGTGCTCATTTGGCCAATGCCTCTAAAGACAAGGGCAAGAAAAGAAAATATCAGAATGAAGCTGCTAAGGGTCCAGCTCAAAAGAAACAACAACAAGCTATAGAGAGTTGTTTCTTTTGTAACAAGTCTGGACATGTAAAGAAAGATTGTACCAAATATCATGTTTGGCACGTAAAGAAAGGTATAATTCTTAATTTGGTCTGTTCTGAGATTAATTTAGCTTCTGTACCTAGAAACACTTGGTGGATAAATTCTGATGCTACTACTCACATAAGTGTTTCAATGCAGGGTTGCCTGAGTTACCGAAAGCCAAGTGATGGTGAAAGACACATCTTTGTAGGCGATGGAAAATCGGTAGAAGTGGAAGCGATTGGGCATTTTAGGTTGTTATTAGGAACTGGTTTTTATTTAGATTTAAAAGACACTTTTATTGTACCGTAATTTAGACGGAATTTAGTCTCTGTTTCTTCGTTGGACAAATTTGGATATTATTGTTCATTTGAAAACAATCAATTTAATTTGTCTTTAAATTCAAATGTTATTGGAACTAGTTATTTAAATACCTATGACAACCTTTATTTGCTAAAAACAGTTGCATCCTATAATGAAACCTTGCATGTGGAATCACGTGGTATTAAATGCAAATTAAATAAGGAAAATTCAACATCATTATGACATAGGTGTTTGGGTCATATCTCAAAAGTTAGAATTGAACGCCTTGTGTCTGATGGTATTTTAGAGTCCCTTAACTTCACAGACTTTGATGTCTATGTCGATTGCATTAAGGGAAAATAGACCAAAAACCAAGAGATTGGGTGCCAATAGATCTTCAGACGTCTTAGAATTAATTCATACAGATATTTGTGGGCCATTCCCTACGGCATCCTAGAATGGTCAAGAATATTTCATAACATTCATAGACGATTACTCACGTTATGGGTACCTATATCTCATTCATGAGAAATCTCAGTCTTTGGACGTGTTCAAAACTCATAAAGCTGAGGTTGAGAATCAACTCAACAAAAAGATTAAAAACATCAGATCTGATCGTGGTGGTAAGTACTACGGTAGATATGATGGCTTAGGTGAACAATGTCCAGGACCATTTGCGAAATTCCTAGAGGAATGCGATATTGTCCCACAGTACACCATGCCAGGATCACCTAGTATGAATGGTGTAGTTGAAAGACGAAACAAAACTCTTAAGGATACAGTAAGGAGTATGATTGCTTATTCTACCTTACCTGAGTCCCTCTGGGGAGAAGTATTAAAGACAACAGCTTATATTCTGAATAGAGCACCCAATAAAGCAATTGCAAAAACACTTTATGTAACACCCCTTACCTATACCCGAAGCCGGGATAGGATACAAGGCATTACCGGACTTAAACATACACAATTTCATAAAATCGGGCCATAAAATTTTATTCAATTTAAAAACATTCAAACACAAGCATATTGTCCCTCATACGAGCCTACGAGGCCTAAAACCTACTTTGGGGGTGGTTAAGGACTAAACTAAGAACTTTAGAAAAGTTGGGAAAATTTCTTTAATACAGAGCCACACGCCAATGTAAGACGGGGGATACGCCCGTGGACTATCGACACGCCCGTGTCCTCTAGTTGTGTAAATCTCTGACTATGACGTCAGCACCAATTTAGGGTCACACAGCCGTATCACACGCCCGTGTGGCCAGACCGTGTGGTCAATTAAAAATAAATGGATTTTTCATAAAATGGTGCAGACTTCACACAGCCAGAGCACATGCCCATATGGGTAGGCCATGTCTCTCATACGGCCAAGACACACGCTCATTTCTTAACTCGTGTGTTTACTACTGGGCATACTAACTTGAAAAGTTTAGGTGTAGGGGACATACAACCGGACCACATGCCCATGGTAGACACATGCCCGTGTGTCTACCCATGTGGACCATTAAAAGGCTATTTTCCAAGCCAATTGTCACCCTCAGTTATTCATACACTCAAACATATTTCATAGCATGCAACATGACATATTTAGACACTCAAATGTTTAACACCATGGCACTCTCACATCTTCAATAATGTCATCCTATTGTACATTCAATCAGTCACACCATTTGGAAGCATTCCACACCAACTTCATGCACAACCAAATTTGTTACCATAACTTTAAATTATACATTCATGACTATAGTCATCTTAAGCCATTAAGTCATTCCTTATCTTTTAGCATCTAATCCGTACTTCATCATACATTCACCAAGCAATAACATATCACATCATCAAGGCATTAACACATGTATGCATGGGGTGTTTAGGTTACAACCCAATAATAAAATATAAGCCTTATTGGATAGTCATTACAAAATGAATCATCCATATTAGAGGCCTTTACAACTTGGCCAAATTTGCATGACACATATCACAAAATAACCAAGTCCCCTATACATGTCATACTCAAAATAGAAAATTCACTATACCCAATAATCTTTTGATAGTATGATCGAATACTCCGACAACTTTCGATCCCCGAGCTAGCTTGGCAAAACTACAAAGGATGGAAAGATAGGGGGTAAGCATTAAAGCTTAGTAAGTCCACATGCAAATAATATGCAATGATAGTAAGCAATTAACATGCAAAGACATAGCAACATATACATAAAGATTATTCATCATTTAAACCTTTTGACTTACTTATCATATGTACACATATACTTTCTCATCACAAATCATTCTTTATCAAGGCATTATTCATAGGTTTAGCGTACATACCTGTACTCATTGTAGTATATTATATAAACATACCTCTTTAACATGCACTCTTCAAGACTTTCACCACATCCATTGCATTACTTGTTGAACACTCGGAATACTATTGGATACGTGGAAAACTTGCACATAAGTTCCATATATACATACGTAGCCAAGGCTACCTCATAACATGTAACGCTTGCAATGGAGCTACTCATGGGTCTACTTATAAAAACTATCGATTAAGGTGTAGCTACACGGGCTGCTCACACAAGCTATTAGGTATCCGACCCACTCAAGGATTATCTAGCCACCGATAGGACACACAAGACCATTTTCCGGAACCTAATTACATGTATTGCATCCATTATGAACTTGGATCAACTCAACGAGCTCAAATGCCACATACATATCACAAACCCAGACCAACTCAATGAGTTCGGATTTTTTAATTCCTAGTGACATGTCACTTGTATCCTAGACCATTCCTAAGGTTCAAACGAGATTTTCCTCACTTGCACATTGCATGCTTTCTCTTACTTGCTCGTGACGTCGTATGTAACGGCCATAATATCATTTATGCTTTCATAACAACCAATAAGCATATAACTCATAACAACAAGACAAAATGTATCACATAATATCAAAACATTAAAAACATGATACAACACCAAATTATTTGCATATAAACTTACCTCGGTACAAAATGATGATAATCGAGCCTATTCTTCGAAAACTTTATTCTTTTCTCGATCAAGACCCGTATCTCGTTTTTCTTGATCTATAATGCCAAATTTAACTTGTTTAATAATCACATTGTCCAAATCAATCCATAATTCATACTTTGGTAAATTTACCTTTTTACCCCTATCCTTTTACTTATTTATGATTTAGTCCCTAGACTCGCAAAAATGAAATGCATGCATTTTCTTTGTTACCCAAGCCTAGCTGAATTTTCCTTATACTCACAACAGCCTATATTTTTAACAAAAATAGATTTTTACCACCTATTTTACACCTTTTTCAATTTAGTCCTTTTTAGTGGTTTTCATAAAAAATCACCTAGTAAAAGATGTTTATCACACACCAAACTCTCATATTCTTCCATAAATAATCAAAATACATGCATGTCACACATGGGTAAATTTTCATACATAAACCCTACTTTAAAATAAGGGTGGAAATAGGTAAATCAAGCTACGAGGACTTGAAAAATGTAAAGAACATTAAAAATGGGGCTTGGAAGCACTTACAATCAAGCTTGAAAGTTGAACAAAACCCTAGCTATGGTGTCTTGAGAATTTTGGCCAAGCATGGAGAAGATGAGCACATTTTTTATTTGATTTTTCCTTTTTATTCTTTTAATTACCAAATGACCAAAATGCCCTTAGGGTTTTTCTTTCAAATTTTTCCTATGCATGCCCATTTTTGTCCAAAATTTTAGAAATTGGTCAAATTTCTAATTAGGACCTTCTAATTTATAATCTAAAGCAATTTCATGCTAAAAGCTTCTAGAACACAAGTTTTGCATCTTATTCAATTTGGTCCCTAAAGTTCAATTAGGCATTTTATGCATAGAATTTCTTCATGAAACTTTAACACAAGCATGCATACATGTCATGGACCTCATAGTAACCATAAAATCATTATTTCTATCTCAGATTTTTGGTTTCGAAACCACTATTCTGACTAGGCCCTAATTCGGGATGTCACACCTTATGAGCTTTGGATAGGTCAAAAGCCTAATTTAAAGCACTTTCACATTTGGGATGTCCAACTGAGGCAAGGCCCTATAGGCCACATGAAAAGAAATTGGACTCCAAAATAGTAAGCAGCTACTTTATTGGTTATTCTGAGTGATCTAGAGGCTATAAATTTTATGTTTCCATAATAAATAATATTTTTGAGACAGAAACTGCAACATTTTTTGAGGATGTTGAATTTGGGGGGAGAAATAAGGTTAGAGACATTGCTTTTAAGGAGGAGTTGGATTCTAACTCAGTTCCTACTATGACTTTTGACGATGTTCAGGTTCTTACACCTATCATTGATCAAAAATTGAATCTAGAACCTTTACAAGACAATGTTGAACAACTCCCCATTCAAAATGAGGTAATTGATCCAGAAGAACAAACTCAACAACCTCAAGAACAAGTGCCATTAAGGAGGTCCACAAGAGAAATGAGAAATGCTATTCCAGATAATTATATTGTATTTCTTCAAGAACATGAGGATGATAATGGAATGATAGAAGATGATCCAATCAACTTTCATCAGGCCATGAAATGTTCTAATTCTCAAAAGTGGATTGATACCATGAAAGATGAGTATAAATCTAAGCAAGACAATAAAGTTTGAGAACTTATCCCATTACCTGAAGGTGCAAAACCAATTGGTTGTAAATGGATATTTAAAACCAAAATGGATGCAAATGGTAACGCGGAGAGGTATAAGGCGCGTCTTCTAGCCAAAGGATATACTCAAAAAGAAGGTATTGATTTTACATAGACTTTCTCTCTAGTTTCATCGAAAGACTCTTTTAGGATAATCATGGCGCTTGTTGCTCATTTTGATCTTGAGTTACATCAGATGGATGTTAAAACTGTGTTTTTTAATGGCGACATTGAAGAAACAATTTATATGGTGTAACTAGAAAATTTTGAGTCAGAAGACTAAAAAAATATGGTTTACAAATTGACAAAATCCATCTATGGACTCAAACAAGCTTCCTGTCAATGGTACCACAAGTTTCATCAAATAATTGTTTCGTTTGGTTTTGGGATGAATATTGTTGATGATTGTGTGTATCAAAAATTCAATGGGAGTAAGTACATATTTCTGGTTCTATATGTTGATGATATTTTGCTTGCCATTAATGATATAGGCTTATTGCATGAAACCAAGAAGTTTTTATCTAAACATTTTGAGATGAAAGATCTTGGGGACGCCTCTTTTGTTTTAAGAATTCAGATACATCAAGATCGATCTCGAGGTATTCTTGGATTATCACAAAAGAGCTATATCGATAAAGTACTCAAAATGTTTGGCATGCAGAGTTGTAGACCAAGTGACACTCCTATCGCTAAAGGAGACAAATTTAGTCTTACTCAATGCCCTAAAAGTAACCTTCAAATTCAGGAAATGTAAAAGATTCCTTATGCATCAACTATTGGGAGTTTAATGTATGCTCAAGTATGTATGCGTCCGGACATTGCGTACATTGTTGGGATGTTAGGCAGATATTTAAGCAACCATGGTATAGACAATTGGATAGCAGCCAAAAGGGTTATGAGATATCTTCAGAGAACAAAAGATTACATGCTTACTTATAAAAAATTAGATCCTTTGGAGGTCGTAGGGTATTCTAATTATGATTTCGCTGGGTGCCAAGATAGTAGGAAATCTACATCAGGCTATATTTATCTGTTAGCTGGAGGAGCTATATCTTGGAAAAGTGTCAAACAGACACTTGTAGCTTCGTCCACTATGGCAGCAGAGTTTGTAGCATGCTATGAGGCATCAAACCATGGAATATGGTTGTGGAACTTTGTCACAGGGCTGCGCATTTTGGAGAATGTAAAAAGACCACTCAAATTATTTTGTGACAATAAGTCAGCAATGTTGTATTCCAATAACAACAAGAGTTCATCTAAGTCAAAGCATATTAACATAAAGTTCTTAGTTGTAAAATAAAGAGTGCAAAATGGTCAAATATCCATAGAGCAAATTGGGACAAATTCCATGATAGCAGATCCGCTCACAAAAGGTTTACCACCCAAGGTCTTTCATAAGCACACTGCTCACATGGGTGTTACATTGTTTGAGGATATCATGATTTAGTGGGAGTTTATATTTTATTTATTTTCAGACATTTATGTATTTGGTTTTTTCTAATAAAAAATGAAGTATTCATTTTATTCACTCTATTTATTATTTTGATACTATCCTCACTTAAGTTTAAGGATGACCAGTTGGAAATAGACATGTTTAGATCATATTGCATGTACTTTCCATGCTACACATCCATACTTGATTTATGTCATTTGGTTATGTTAATATACGTGATCAGGGATGGACTTAGTTATGATATATGTAACGAAAGTCGCCTTGGTTCTATGTTAACATAATTAATGGAAAAGATCGTTCGGATTACCTTTTGGATATGATAGTAAAATTTTGAGCTCATAAGGTTGTATGATAACATGTAATTATAAAAGAATTAGTATATATATGTGTGGTCCAAGTGGGAGATCGTTGGAAACTATGGACATCACATATATAATAAAGGTAATTACATGTTATTATTTACTATCATGATAGGTTAGCCCAAATTAAAAGTGATCTAATTTGCCTAGAATTTTATTGGGCTTTAATTATTAAATAAAGTATGGGTCAAACATGTGTAGATACTTTAGTAATTGAATTCTAATTAAATTATAATTAATGATGGGCTAATTAGAATTTGATTAGAACTAATATGCTAAGGTTATAAATATTAGAGTTATGGTCCCCAAATTATACACAAGATATCTTTTCTAATATCCCATCATTAGAAAAATGAGAGCAGATATTCTCTGAATTTCTTGTGTGCTAATTTGGAAGATCAAATCCCCAAGATTTAGTAAAATTTTAAGAAATTCATGGATTCAAGTACGCTTTTGCATCTAGTTTTGTTCTTGATTTGTTCTTGATTTATTCTTGATGATTTGACATGATAGATCCTGGTTTATTAAGTTTTATTTCAGATTTATTTTACAAATCTAATAGTAATAGTATAAGTCTAACATGGAACAATTTAATTACTAGCGGGCTTCTCCCGAAGTCACTACGTTTAGTTTTGTAGGCCCATCGTATATGCCTATGTCAAATGCAAATCTCATGGGCATCGAAACCACCAAATAAAAATTCTTACAATAAAATAACTCTAAACAGTACTAAAGAGAAGTTGAGTCGAGTTTACAGGGATTAGTTATTGTGATCAACTTTTGTCCTTTTCTTATGAACAAAATATCTATTGTGGCAATAGTCATGCCCACGACTCAGAATGGACTTGCTGAAAAATAAATAAAATAAATTAGGAGAGTTGAAAATGTTTGGAAATTAAATAAGTGAGAAAGTAGAAATAAAAATTTTATAAATCGAAAATAAAATAAAATTAGAAAATGAATTTGAATTTTGTAAACAGAATTATAAAGCCTTAGCCCTAGACTAGGTGAATTTTAGTTTTTGAATCGATCCTCGAAAATGAGTTTTCTCCTCCAGAAAATAAGCTAGTTATAACGGCTAACAACGTCTTAACCACCAATTCTTCCTTTCGTAGTCGATTCTGGTACGATCTGCAAACCAACCTTTACCATTGTATAACCGCGATACACGTGTTCGCAGTTCAAGACCCCGGTAGCCTTGCTTTCTGAAAAACCCAACTAGGATCAATAGTTTCAACCGCGCAGGACATTTAAATCCGATCACCATCTCCTTTGATGAAAATCCCACTAGTATGACCCTACCAAGATATGCCAATTTATTTGCGGGAATCTGAATATAGCACGGCCGACTTGTTTTCTCAACTGTATGCCAAAACGACTCCAACTCAACGTGCGCTTTTGGGTTGAAATCAAGTTAACTTTAAGGGATGAATTTTTCAATCCCAATATTTCGAAGAGACGGTGAATACCATTATGAAAGATTTTTAGTGTGGATACATTTCTCATTATTCTTTACCAGAAAGAATACAGGCCTAAAGCTAAGTAGAGATTTAGTAAAGCATGAAATTAATCATGCTTTTGTTGGATTATGAAAATAGCTTAAATGGAAATGGTGGGAGATGAAATAAGGGAAGGACTTGGGAAATAATTAACCCTAAATATTGAAAAGAAAAAGAAAGTTGGTAGAATGCCTGCTACTATTTCACGCAAAAAAAGATAGAAATGAATTGATTTTTTTATTCAATTTCTAGGTATTCAAGGTGTCTTTTCAAGTCCACCATACACCCTATTTATATACAAATCATATGCTAAAATTAGGCTAATCCCCCTACCCACTAATTACATGAAATAAAATATCAGATTTTCCTTTCTAAATTTGACTTTTACAATGTCAAAAATCTGATTAGCCCTTAAATGTCTCCAAATTTTTGACTTGGCCCATTTTTTATTGTTCATGCTCTAATTGAATCATTTTTTGGTTGTTTTTGCATTAAAGCATTTGAATTTTGTTCCTAACAAGATTTAAACATAAAATTCACCAATTAGTAAAAATTAATTCAAGAACAAGTTGATTTGAGCACGTAAAATATGTAACATAAACATGCTATCAAACTCTAAAGACTATGTGAAGTAACAACATTAAGTATATACTAAAACAATTTAATCATGTATTCCTGAGGTTATGTAAGGCAATAGGTACCTCCCGACATAATCGTTAAATCTAATCAATTAATCCTTTAATAAATTAATCATACACAAGTAAAGTATTTTGTCAATTAGAAACCATCTTCCCAGATAAATTAACTAACTCAATTACTTATTAAACTCGCGTAGAATTAATAAGCAAACATGATTTTACATGACTAGTGAACATAACCAAATGCACAAAATACTTTTTTCGAACTTCATTGAACTTAAACAGAAGTTTCATAATAATTCCAGCATAACAAGATTAAAACATGGTACTTGTTAAGAAAACACAAGAACACAAAGTAATCATATCTTCAATCAACAAGAACACAACAAGAATTTTAAAGAGTAAATGGAAATAGTGTTGTTTCACAACGGATGTCACGGTGGTGTGCACAACTTCTCCTTCTTCTCCTCATTGGAATGCCACAACCTATCTTGAAGGAAGTTTATTTTTTAAATTACCCACATTCAAGAAGCTTACTTATCTTGAAAAAGAAAAGGAAATAAAATCTTTAAAAGAGAGAATGAGAGAACATGAGAGAGGGAGAGAATGAGAGTGAATAGGATGCCTCAAATGAATGAGTGAAGGGGCCTATTTTTACTAAAGGGGGGTTAACTTTAAGCTGCTAAAAATAGCATTTAAAATCCCCATTTTTACTCCCTCATATGGTTAGCCACTTGAAAGGTGGAAGAGAGGTTTGTTTGTCTTGTTATTTTTAGTGCTAAAAATAACAAATTTAAATAGTGGAGGGGTTTAAACGAGATTCTTGGGAAGTTAAGGAGTTATTTGCAATTAATAAAGTCAGCATTAAATAACTGATGTGGGCTACTAAATAAATGGGCTAATTTGGGTACAAATTTGGACCTCTATTGGCATGTGAAACTCCTCCCCTCGAGTGAATATTTCGGCCCTTTCTTCTTGCGTTTAGTTTTCCAATTTTCTTTGATAATTTGTGCATTGAATCTCCATGTTTTTAAGAGTCCAAATTCATCATTTTAGACGTTCCTTGATGTTCATCTAGTAGCTTATGTGCTGGAATTCAACTCGCCACACCATCAGGGCCTCAATGAACAAGCTCCAATACTGTCCTTTTTTTTTTTTAACCGATGGCTTTTTAATTATGAATTCCAATTGAATTTATTTAGACTTGTTGGGAAACTTGTCCTTGTTGTTTTGGATGTGAAATATGCTCATCTTTCATGCATGGATTAATTAAAATTCAGCTCCTCTTGGTCGGTCATATTTATCACCTTTTTAGCTTAATTGATTCTGAAGTCATTTTTAACCTACATAATTTCGATCACTGAGTTCAATAAATAGTTAATAAATATTTATTTTGTAAAATTTAACATAATAATATAATTTAACTTCCAAGAGTCTAAATAAAAAAATAAATTAATATTTTTAATAAAAATTAGGAATTAATAATAAATCACCTAAAATTAAGTAGTAATAACGACTTAAGATAAAATATAGAGTTATCAATGGGATATGGGTATACATAGACTTATAATCCATCTGCATCTTGCTCCTAGACATTGTGGGATTACTTACTCTTTTAACTAACAACATAATATTAGGCTACACTATATTTTATATTTTCTTTCATTTTCTTATTATGAAATTTTCATATATTTGTACCGTATTTGTGTTATTTTTCATTTTATAATCTTGTATTAATTTATATTTAAAAATACCATTCACATTTGCAAAATTTTTTTTATCTTTTTTTACAAATAACGAATAAGATTAAAGGCTACGCAAATCTGTTTTCTCTATAGAAATATATAGAATATTCTAGAATATATATTAAATTGAAAAAAAAAGATACGAATGTAGAGTGCTGTGTTTTTGTTTTTATATTGAATTTTTATTTATTTTTAATTATTATTGTTGAGTTCATTTTACTTAATTCATAACCAACATTGGAGTTTTAGCATTTGTGTAAATACTAACGAAAAAGTATCATATGATTCCATAATTTTCACCTATAGTCATATTTGTTTGGTTATTATTATTATTATTATTATTATTATTATTATTATTATTATTATTATTATTATTATTATTATATTTTTATACTATTGTTGTATAAAAAAAAGTTGGAATAAGCAACCTTCAAAAAAATATATTTTTTTGTTAGATATTTAAATTTATTTTTTTGTCAAAAAATGATCTAAACTATAATTTTATAACTATTATGGCCTATGCTATTATATTTGTTAGAAAAATTCTTTCAACTAATCAAGAGTTGATACATGACATTTTTAATAATATTAAAAAAAATTAAATTGAATTGAATTATTATTTAATAATATCTCTCTCACACACACATCTTCACTTCTCTCTCTCTTTATTCACAATACCAAACATGGAAAAAGATATTGGTATAAAAGTAAGTAATCCCACATTGTCTAGGAACAAGCTACAAATGAATTATGAGTCTATATATACTCATATCTCATATCCCACATTGCTCAAGAAAAGAAAAGAGAAATGAGACTTTGGGTCTATATAAAGACTTGTTTTGTAAGTTATATTTCCACATTAATTGGTGGCACAAGGGAATAAAAAAAATATTGGTGCTGTCACTTTGTGGCAGTTGGAAGCGTTTTTCCGTCAATATGCTAAAATTGCGTCTAGCTGGAAGCATTGTAACCTCTCCGACCTAGACTAAACATTATACCAAAGTTAGAGAGGTCACATTCACCACCAGGGAAGGGTCGGTCTTTTTACAAATAAATTTTTAACCCTAAACCTATTTTATACAAGTGAATATCTCATTTTGTCAATTTATAGCTAACATAAATTTTAGTAGCGGAAAATAAATCATTAATCCTTATATAATAATTAACCTGCTTAAATCACTTAATAAATAAATATCATCCTAATTAACACTAATAAATGTAAAATATTAATATAACCTTAAATCAGTAACGACAGTAAATAATATTAATAACTAACATTCATCTTAAGAGATGTAATTAAAAATAATTATCCCATACCACAGTTCTTAGTAAAATAAAATGATAATAATAATAAATAATAAATCGTGGGCGAGAACAAGCCAAGACCCTTTGCATGTCAAGTCTGCATCCTAGTCCTTGCGATTATATGAAAAGATGGAAAATAAGGGGAGTGAGCTATGGAAGCTCAGTGTGAGTCCCTTTACAATTGACCAATTCAATATTCGAATCTATACAGTAATAGTAAACAATTTCACATGTCAATCAATTCAGTACAATGACAAACAATTCCGCATATTATTTAATATAATAACAAACAGTCTTGCATATCAATCAATTCAATACGATAAAACAGGTTTGCTACGTCAAACAAGCAACCGTTAACGATCAATCATAATCGGTCAGACGGATTCAATTATCAAATCAATATACTTTACACAATTGACATATAATAGTTCAGTCAATTCGTTATGCACTTTTCATGAGTTTGCACAATAGGTCATGCAACGATCAATTTGTTTATCAGTCAATAGTCCTACCCCCAATCACTACACATCATAATAGGGGTTCCCCAAAACTCCCTCCTCCAGTCATACTGGGTTATGGATTTAATGCCACCAATAACTTGCAGTTTTCATTGCCACTGGTCGTGGAAGCACAACATGCTCGCAGATAAAAGCTGTCAGAGGGTTCTGTTCGTACAATAAAATGAACGAATTTGGAATCTACTTTTGCTATGGTTACACAGCGCACACATATAATGCAGATAAGATCTTCCAATAGCCATGGAAGCACAACATACTCGCAAAACAAAGCTATTAGAGGGTTGTGCTCACACGATAAAACAGACGTAGTTGGAACCTATTTTTTCTGTGGATACACAACGCACACATATAATGTAGATAAAATCTGTCAATTGCCATGGAAGCACAACATACTCATAGATAAAAACTATCAAAGGGTTGTGCTTGCACGATAAAATGGACGCAGTTAGAATATGCTTTTGCTGTGGGTACACAACGCACAACTAAATGCAGTTCTACTGTCATATACTTCCTCCTTACCATATCGTCTCCCCATTCATATGTCATGCAATCATTCATAATGCAATTATTCAATATCATTGTCAACATTCTATTTTCATTGCAAGAATAGGCAATTCATAAATCAATCATTAAAATATATGAGACATTTATTCAACATGTATAACATTAATGAATAATTATAATCATTCATGAATTAAAACAAACAATCATGAGAAATTATATCATATTAGCAACCATAAAATCATTCACAGATTTATGCCATCAATTATAGGCAATTAAATCATAAATTCATGTATTCACTCATTCTAATCCTAGTTAAGGACTTAAATGCATAACCTAGTTCTTTAAATGCCAGTAAAAACCTAATCAATGACTGATTTGTGTAAAATAATAAATGTTACAGTAAAACTATAATTTTTTTAAGAATAGTGGCAAAACTGTAAAATCTGGAAAACTAGTGGCAAAAAAGTAATATTTGGAAAACAATGGCAAAATTGTAGGAAAACCAGTGGCAAAACTGTAAAATCTAGAAAAATAGTGACAAAACTATAAAATCTATAAAACAGTGGTGCATGGTCATGTAGGCCTAAACCTAGACATGATTTGACTCAGCTTTTCATAAAAGAACACATACTTGACTCTCGGGCGATAACCCTTCTTTCAAGCTCGATCCAATCACCTACAAGGTCGATCTTGATAAAAACTCAATAATCTACTAACTCGAAATTCAACAATTTGGGGAAGAACAATTGATTAGGACTTGATTGAATTTTCAAAAACTTAAAGAATATTTTTCAACAAAACTTAAGGGCTTAAAAGAGTTTTGAAATCGAGAAGTTTGAGAGAACACTAGGATATATATAGAGAGAGAGAGAGAAAGTTTAGGGTTTTAATCTGATAAAATAACAAATGGGGAATAATAAATAATAATTAGAAGTAAGAAAGATAAATTCTATTAGGATTTAAAAAATGAGTAATTTGAATTATAGTTAGGATTTTAAAATGATTAATTTGAATTTCAAATTAAGATAAGTAGTTTAAAAGATAATGAAATTTTAATTCTATTTGAATTTTGAAAAAAAAAAGGAAGATAATATATTATTTTAAATTAGGATAACAAGATAAAAAGATATGAAATTTTAATTTTATAAAAATGGTTCGAATAAAAGATAAGATTTCAATTATTCTTATTTAAAATTAATCCTTAATTTTTGGGATGTTAAAATTCTAACCACTTAATTTTTGGGATGTTACAAGTTTTTTCTTGTATTTCACCTGAAAATGCTTCTAGTTGGACACGTCTTTGTAAAAATAGTCTATTCACGTATTTTTTTTTCAAAAATCAGCCTATTCACATAAAATTTTTAAATTTTTTGGCATTTTTGAGTACTTTAGTCCTTAAATTTAATTTTTATTTTTTAATATTCATATTTTTTTTTATCAATTCCAACTTTTTTTTAACTTAAATTTGATTTTGAATTTTGAATTTGACTATCAATATTTTCAAAAAAAAAGTTTAATTACTGTATTTTTAATGAAAATACTATCTTAAATGTTAAAATTTTAAATATGATAACTCGCATGGTAATCCACCTGAACTCTTATAATTTTTTTGAATTTTGAATTTTTTTATTTTTAAATATTTTTATAATTTTTAAATTATTCATTGGCATGTCATATAAGACAAATAGTTTCATGCCAGAATGAAGTATATGCAGATTGTCATGTTAGTTGTCTCACCAACATTGTTAAAAAAAATAATGTTTTAATCAACAATTTCATTAAACAATTTGATTTCTTTTATAGGCTAATGGTCAAATTTAACTCAAAAAAAAGAATAAGAGTCAAATTGACAAAAGATATAAATGTTAATGATTAAATTTAATATTATACATTTTTTATGCCAAATAAACAATCATATATTTTAAATTTACTTGAAATTCAAAATGCACTATCTACATGGATAAAGTTTAACACATACATATTGGATTAACAAATATAAAATTAGTTTTACAATGTATAAATGAATTTTCGTCTAAATAAAGTAATCATTTATGTTCTCTAACTAATGATTATTTTATGTATTTTGTTTTTAAATTTAAATATAGTAATAATTTATCAATTGAGAATTAGCTTAGCGGGTATCAATATAAGGCTTAATATAATATTTACTATCTGAATTTGATTTTTTTTTTTAAATTTGGTATCTAATTTTTTTTCGTCTAGTTTAGTATCTAAACTAGACACTTTTTCCTTATTTGGCACCTAAATTTAATATTTTTTCTTAAGTTGGTACTTACTCTTTTGTGCCCAATTTGGTACATGAACTTGACTATTTTTCCTAATTTGGTACTTGAACTTGTCAAGTGTTTTACAAATTACTCCAATATACTAATAATGTTATTTTTATGAGGTCGTAAATTAATCAATGTATGATCGAGATGTGATAGATGACATTATATTTTTTTGCACTTTATAAGTTCAATTACTTTCACTTTTATTTATTTATTTATTTTATTAATTGAAAATAATGAATTCCTTTTATTTTGCGGTTTTAAAACTCTTTTTTTCTTCTTTAATATTAATTCGTTAAGCATAGCTCAATATATAATTTTTAACATGAATTTCCTTTAATATTGACGATATTTTTGTTGCATAACAAATATATTTTTAATATCATTAGTGTTTTACGTAATTTGTATAATATTTAATAAGTTTAGATGCCAAATTAAACCTAAAAAAATGCTTAGGTACTAAATTAGGAAAAAAGTCAAGTTTAAGTACCAAATATGACCCAAAAAAAATTTAGATACCAAATTAAAAAAAAAGTATTAAATTCAGATACTAAATTGATCCAAGAAAAAGTTTAAATACCAAATCAAAAAAAATAAAGTGCCAAGCCTAGGCACCAAATGTTATATTAAACCTATTTAAAACTATCTAATGTTATGGGTGCAAGTAAATTTAAATACGAAATATCTTTTTTAAATGAATATTTAAGTACATAATAACCTTTTAAAAGAATATTTGCGCATCGGAGTAAATTTAAGTAGGTAAAAAATCTTCTTTTAGATGGATGTACTTGAATGACTAAAAAATTAAAGCATAATTTAAGGAATTTTTTTAATAAAATATCGTGATAATTTTTAAACATGTGTTGCTTAATTTTATGAATGCTTATAATTTGGTTGACAACAGTAATGAGGATTCGTTTAAGTCATACTTAATTATGTAAGTAGTCTATTTTTCTCTCATGATTTTATAAAAATTGCACGTTTCCTAAGATTTTTCTCTCATGACTACACTAGAGCAGGATCAGTTAACTACGGATGGACATGGGTAGGGCCACCAAGAAACTGTGGCGGCGGGAAGATAACCCACTTGATGTTGGCGAGATGGCGGTTGATCCCCTGAGTGTTGAAAAAGCCTATATATCAAAGAAAAAATCATGCACTCCCTCGGTATTCCTAGCCAATCGGCAGATCATTGGACTGTATATGGGCAGTATCTAATATTAGTTCAACCCTGGTTTTCTTCCTTCTCAACGGCACAAGAGTTTTTCCACATGGATCAGGCTCCAAGTGCTATACAAAAGGAGCAATCTATGAGCAATCGGGAATATCATTGAAAATGTCATGAAAATATATTATAATATTTTTTTTTCTTTTGACAATGAAATGGGCCCGAGGGCCACTACCTCAGTTAATTACATCAAAGATTACAAGGTTGTGGATATCACTAGGTTGTGAAAATATATTATAATATTGATAATGGTATGAGGGGAAACTTTGCAAGGATAGCAATTAGCGTTGACCTTCGACACCCTTTGGTGTCAAAAATCATGATTGAGAATCATGTTCAACCTATGTCCAATATTTTCTTTAGTTGTGGTCGGTACGGCCATCTCAAAGAGCTTTGTCCCGCGACTAGGAATCGGGCAGAAGACGCACCTATGCAGTCTAGCTCACCGGAGATGATGAAAAATAAACAAACGGCGACCGAAAATTTTGGTCGCATCGATCAAGGAAAAATGCAAGGATTTTAATGGAGGATTAAAACTCTAATACTAAATTTTCCGGCTCCAATTATTGGGAGCCGATTGAATTCTGTCTTGGACTTAATAGTTGCTAAGCAAAGGGAAAATGGACTGGGTGCAAAGAGTGCAATCAAAGCTGCGAGAAAGAAACCTGAAGCCTATCTTGTGATCAAGAAATTAGTAAGGCCCAAGTGCCTTCAACGCCCAAATCCAATGATCCAAAGGTTTCTCCCTTAGTAACCTTCAAGCTGTTATGATAAATAAAAGCTTAGGTAAATTTCATCATTTAAGCTTGATAGAGTGGAAAGAAATTTGAAAGGATGGAAAATTGAAAAGCTAGAAACTAGAAGGATGGAAATCACAATTTTTCTTTCCATAGGTGTGCTTAGTAAGAAGGAAAAAAACTAAAACATTTGAAAATGCATAATTTGAAACTAATATACACATCTCTTTCATTTTCTCTCCCCTCATTTTTTCAATTTGGAATGATTGATTTTTATGCATGAGAATAGAAAAATATTGGCAAAAAGAATGAGGTCAAAGAGAGACCTCGACTATGGTTCACTATCACGATGGCTCATTGTCGACATTACCGTTGGATGTGGCTAAGTCGAGGGGAGAACGACCACCTATTAGAAGTATGTTGAAGAAATTTTTTTTTCTTCCAATAAAGAGGCCTTAGATCCAATCAAAGAAGCTATAGAGGCGATAATGGAGGGTTTGTGTTTTGAGCAAAATACATGCGATTCACTATTGGACGGGGGTTTCTAACATGGAAGGCTTTTCAGAAGAGGACTTGCAATGTTATCATATTTTTAATGGGACGAGCATGTTGGATTTCTATTATTCTTTTAATTTGTAACTGTGAAAAAATAAAATAAAATAAATTAAATTAAAAAACACACAGATTTTTACGTGGAAACCCTTTCGGGGAAAAAACCACGGGCAGAGGAGAAGAAAATCACTATGTCGAATTGAAATTAATACAAGAGGAATAGACTATATCTATTTATAGGCTTGTAAAGCCATATTCTAGTAAGACTGAAACACCTTATTCTAATCAATATCAAATAGATGGAATTTAATAAGCTTTAAAAAATCTTATTCTAAAAAATAAAATAAAAGAAGTGTAATTCTATATGGATTCTTCTTTTATTTTATTTTACCACTGTATTTTATTTAAATAAGGATTCGAGTCACTTAATTCTAACAATCTCCACCTTGACATGAATTCTCAATGAATAAGTTCTTCTTCGTAAACTCTCAACGAACAAGTTCTCCACCTCTTCCATAAAAACCCCTTAAGGGTTTAACTTCAACAATGAACACCAACCAAGTTTAAGCAATGCTCAAACTTGGTTATAGGAAGTGACTTAGTCATCATATCTGCAGGATTTTCATGAGTACTCATTTTCCTCACAACAATATCACCACGAGCAATAATATCACGAAAAAAATGATATCGAACATCAATGCGTTTTGTTCTCTCATGAAACATTTGATCTTTTGTAAGAAAAATGGCACTCTGATTGTCACAAAATATTGTGCTGATTTGAAGGTCTTCATTGAGTTCACTAAAGAGTCCCTTCAACCAAATAGCTTCTTTACAAGCCTCAATAATCGCCATGTACTCAGCTTCAGTGGTAGACGAAGCGACTGTAGTTTGCAAAGTGGCTTTCCAACTGATTGCACAACCTCCGATTGTAAAGACATAACCTGTGAGAGATCTTCTTCTATCAAGGTCTCCAGCAAAATCAGCATCAACATACCCAATGACTCCATCTTCAGTTCTTCCAAACTGTAAGCAAACATCAGTAGTACCTCGTAAGTATCTTAAAATCCACTGAACTGCTTGTGAGATCCCACTTTGCACTAGAGTATGAAACATGTGATATGTACTCAATCTCATCAATTGATTGTGGAGACAAAGCCGATGAAAGTCTGAAATGGGCTGCTAAAGGAGTACTAACAGGCTTAGCACTCTGCATATTGAATCTGCAAATAACTTTCTCAATGTACCCCTTTTGACTTAGGTACGATTTACTTGTTTTTCTATCTCTGAGAATCTCCATACCAAGTATCTTCTTTGCTGGTCCTAAATCTTTCATCTCAAATTCTTCACTTAGTTGGGCTTTGACCTTTCTTATCTCTCTTTTATCTTTTGCTGTTATCAACATGTCATCAATATAAAGAAGTAGATACACAAAAGAATCATCACTGTTTTTCTTAAAGTAAACACAGCTATCAAAACTACTTCTTTTGAAATTATGAGAAGTCATAAAGGAATCAAACCTCTTGTACCACTGTCTTGGTGACTGTTTCAAACCGTAAAGGGACTTTTTCAGCAAGCAAACATAGTCCTCTTTTTCTAAGACTATAAAACCCTCTGGTTGTTGCATGTAAATGTCCTCCTCAAGTTCTTCATGCAAAAATGCAGTTTTTACATCTAACTGCTCAAGCTCCAAATCATGCATGGCCACAATACCAAGCAAAGCTCGAATCGAACTGTGTTTAACAATTGAGGAGAACACATATGTGAAGTCCACTCTTGGAATTTGACTGTAACCCTTTGCAACAAGCCTGCTTTATATCTGGGTTCTTCAACTCCTAGAGTCCTTTCTTTCTTTTTAAACATCCATTTACAACGAACAGCCTTTTTACCTTTAGGAAGTTTCACAAGATCCCATGTTCTGTTTTTGTGGAGTGATTCCATCTCCTCTTGCATCGCAAACATCCACTTTTCTGAGTCTTCACAGCTAACCGCCTCAGAATAATTAGAAGGCTCTTGATTCGCATCTATATCTTCAGCCACATTTAAAGCATAAGCAACTAGATCAGCCTCGGCATACTTCTTTGGAGGTTTAATTTCTCTTCTAGTTCTGTTTTTAGCGATAGAGTATTGTGGTGAAGAAGCAACCCTATTCTCAATTTTTGTACTGGCTTGAGGAGTCGACTCTGTATTAATCTGAAGCTCCACCTGCTTTTGATTTTCTTTATTGGAAGAATCTTTAAGAGATAAGTTAGGTAGCATAAAAGTTTCATCAAAAACAACATCTCTACTAATCACAACTTTTCTATTTTCAGGATACCATAACTTATACCCTTTTTCACCAGCTTTATAACCAAGAAAAACACATTTAATGGATCTCGGTTCTAATTTTCCATTATCAACATGAGCATACGCAGGACACCTAAAGATCTTTAAATCAGAATAATTAGCAGGATTACCAGACCATAACTCTTGTGGAGTCTTTTTCTCAATGGCAACGGATGGAGATCGGTTGATCAAAAAACATGCAGTAGAGGCTACTTCTGCCCAAAATGACTTCGGTAAATTGGCATTTGACAACATACATCGAACCTTTTCCATGATCGTTCTGTTCATTCGTTCTGCAATGCCGTTTTGCTGTGGAGTATGGCGAACTGTCAAGTGTCTTACGATCCCTTCTGACTTGCACAATTTATTAAACTCATCAGAACAAAACTCTAAGTTATTATCTGTGCAGAGGTATTTTATTTGTTTTCCCGTCTGTTTTTCAATCATAATTTTCCAAGACTTAAATGCGAAAAACACATCGCTTTTCTGCTTTAGGAAGAACACCTAAAATTTTCTGGAAAAATCATCAATAAAGGTTAGCATATAATTAGCTCCACCTCTCGAAGGCACTCTAGATGCCCCCCATAGATCAGAATGAATATACTCCAACGTTCCCTTCGTGTTATGGATTCCTCTAATGAATCGAACTCTCTTTTGCTTCTCAAAAACACAGTGCTCACAGAAATTTAGTTTGCAAATTCCTTACCCATCAAGAAGTCCTCTTTTGCTCAATTCTACCATGCCATTCTCACTCATATGCCCTAGGCGCATATGCCAAATTTTAGTAATATCATCATCTGACAAGGAAGAGGAAGCGACAGCTGCATCACCAGTAATAGTAGAACCCTGTAAAACATATAACTTGGCAGTCTTTCTTTGCCCTTTCATCACAACAAGGGAACCTTTGGAAATCTTTAAAACCCTACTTTCAGCTGTGTATTTGTACCCTTTTGAATCAAGAGTACTCAACGAAATTAAATTTTTCTTCAATTCTGGAACATGTCGCACGTCACTAAGTGTTCTGACAACTCCATCAAACATCTTAACTTTAATTATTCCAACACCTATGATTTTACACGAAGCATTATTTCTCATTAAAACAACACCTTCAGACATTGTTTCGTAAGTTGTAAACCAATCACGATTGGGACTCATGTGGAAGGTGCAGCCTGAATCAAGTATCCACTCTTCGCTTACTTTAGAATCATTGACAGAAACGACTAGAAGTTCCACCATCGCTGTAGTCTTCTACAACATCAGCTTCACCAGAATTTTCTGGTTGTTTTCCCTTTTGATTCACAGCCTCCCTTTTAATCTTGTTCTATAGCTTATAGCACTTAGATTTAATGTGCCCTTTCTTCTTACAGAAGTTACAAGTTTTACCTCTGTTTGAAGACTTCGATCTACTCTTAGATTTACCGCGAGGATTCCGTTCCTGTGTCCTTCCACGATCATTATCAACATTCCGATCTTGTCTCCCACGAGCAATGAGACTCTCTCCCTAAGAGTTGGGTTTAACCACAAGATGTTTCATCTTATCATATGAGGTCAAAGAATCATAAACCTCATCAACTGTGAGAGACTCGCGACTATATAAAATCGTGTCTCTAAAGGTTGAGTAAGACGGGGGCAACGAACAAAGTAGAATCAACCCTAAATCTTCCTTATCATATTGAACCTCCATGGCCTCCAAGTTTGAGAGAATTTTTTTAAACACTGTTAAGTGTTCGTGTACAGACACACCTTCCTCCAAACGATGAGCATAAAGACGCTACTTCATATGCAACTTGCTTGTTAGATTTTTCGACATACATATTTGTTCAAGCCTCTTCCATAATGCAGCGGCGGTCTTCTCTTTCATCACATCCTGTAAAATTTCATTGGACAAATGCAGATGTAATTGTGTTAACGCCTTTCGATCTTTACGCTTCTTCTCTTCATCTGTTAAAGTCGAAGGCATCTTATCTATCCTTAGCAGGGCATCCTCTAGATCCATCTATGTAAGAACTGCTTGCATCTTAATCTGCCACAACGCAGATCTGGTGTTGCGATCCAACAACGAAATTTCATACTTCAAAGACGCCATTACCGTGATCGAGATGAAAAACCCGAAAGCTCTGATACCAATTTGTGAAAAAATAAAATAAAATAAAATAAAGAACACACAGATTTTTAAGTGGAAACCCTTTCGGGAAAAAAACCACGGGCGGAGGAGAAGAAAATTCACTATGTCGAATTTGAATTAATACAAGAGGAATAGACTATGTCTATTTATAGGCTTGTAAAGCCATATTCTAGTAAGACTGAAACACCTTATTCTAATCAATATCAAATAGATGAAATTTAATAAGGTTTAAAAAATCTTATTCTAAAAAATAAAATAAAAGAAGTGTAATTCTATATGGATTCTTCTTTTATTTTATTTTACCACTGTATTTTATTTAAATAAGGATTTGAGTCATTTAATTCTAACAGTAACATCTCCTAACCTGAGCCGACAATGTAAAATCTCAAAATTTCTGACTAGAGACGTGACATTATTCTAATATTGGATAAGTGAATTTACATGAAAATTTGGAAGTTGAAAATTTGGAAATTTAGCCAAAGAAAGAAATTCTTATGAAAATAAATTTTATATTGAATTTGAGAAATTAATGAAATGAATTTTAGAAGTGAAAAAGTGATGAAAGGACCAAATCACAAAATTCAAAAAGTTTGAGGAATAAAGAGTAACTTTGTCTAAAATGAGAAAAATGACTTATTATTGGTTACTTGACATGGAAAAATATTGGAATATATGATAGTGTGGTAAAAAAACACTTTTTGGACTCAATTGGAAGAAATTCAAAAGTATAGGGACTAACTTGAAAATTTATCAATTTTATAGAGAAATGAATAAAATTATAATTTTTTATTCCAATAATGTTTATTAAGTATTAAATGAAAAATATGAAATTTAGGTTGATTAATAACTATTCATTGTGAAGAAATTGTGCATAGAGGCATAAAAAGGACAAAATAGTAATTTTGCCACAAAAGAGCGCTCTAGTCATTTGTCAAGAATTTGATGGTAAAAAAAAAATTATTTGGATAATTTATTTGATATATGAAATGTATTTGGATCAATAGATTATGATATAAGAGATTTGAGCTCCAATAAATGAACTTAGACATGAAATTTTTGTAAGTAGGCTTGAGGTTTCTTGGATTCTTGAGAGAAAATGAATATTTACCAAAATATTAATATCATTTTGCCTATTTTATGAGAAAGAAAATGAAGCTGAAATATCAGCTCGAATATACCAAAAATATTAATATCAAACCCTTTATTAACTTTTTCATAATCATCATCTCCACCAAATTTCAACTTGAGGCTTCTTGGATTCTCAAGAGAGAAAATGAAGCTAGAGAAAGAAAGCTTCATAAAGGTAAGAGTGGTGTTTTTCTAACTCTCATAACATGATATTTGGGTTTGATGGTTATGAGAAGGTTTAAAAAGAGTTTGTATTAATATTTTGGTATATTTTGGGTCTATGGAAAATGTTAAACGATGAGGATGGAGCTTCCAAGCCTAGATGAGCATGGATTCAAGCTTGGGGAGATTTGATTATGTGTTTTAGAGCATCCAAAGGTAAGTACCATTGTATTTTTTTATCTTTCCCATTAAAAATGTGATTATGGAATGTGATAATTAGTGAAATAAATGATTAAATAAATTATGTGATAAATGGGAAAGCTAAATGGTAACTCTAATGAATTTGGCTTAAATTATATAAAAAATGACATGAGTATGATATGTTGAGAAAATAAGTGTCATGGCATAAGTTTGATGGTTGGAATGAACATAGATGTGTTAATATGCTTAGTAAAGCAAAATGATGAAAACATAAGATTGAGACATGGTTAAGAGTAGTTTTGAGGAAATGTGGTAACTAAGAAATATTAAAAATGATAATTCACTTACTATGAATAATGAAACTGAATTGTTTAATAAGCATTTATTTATAATATAACCTTTCGGTGATTTGATAATACTTATCCGAAAAGTATGCTACAGTAACATGGTCACCTAATGATCAAATGAGTAATTGAATTAATAATAAGAATAAGTCATGTCATATGTGAAATGAACAATTTGTTAAGCATTTCATAGTCATAGGATGCCTTGTATGGCAATACGAGTCCCTTATGTGACAATTTAAAGTTATGAATGGATATATGCAGTATTTGGGTGCCATTAAGCACTAATAATGTGATATGTGTTATATGAAACTCATATATGAATCTTATAATTGATTAATGATACGAAATGCCCTTGTGAGCTTGGTACATACGGTATTTGGGTGCCATTAAGCACTAATAATGTGATATGTGTTATATGAAACTCATATGTGAATCTTATAATTGATTAATGATATGAAATGCCCTTGTGAACTTGGTAGATTAACTAGGATACAATTGGCATGTCATAGGGATTAGATGTGCGCTTGTACACTTATGTGTTTGCATGGAGACATGTTATGGCGCTTTATGGAGTAGTACACTTATGCTCTTGATTGTGTTGGAAGGAATGCACTTATAATGCCATTTATACTTATACCTTGGTTGTTTGGCTAGGGCACCTAGGGTGTAATATCTTGGTTGTGTTGGATGGTAATCCTGTGTATCCGAGTTTGTCCTACTAAAGCTACAAGGTGCTAAGATGTCAAATCTGTCAACAAAGAAAATTGAGATAAATAATAAGTGATGCACTCAATTCATTAAGATTTAATTATAAACTTATAAGTCCACAATAAAAGTGCACTAATCTGCTAATGAATTTATGTCCTATAATAAGCTTGTTAAGGTTATTTAATTTAGTAAAAGTTGTGATAATTTGGAAACTGGATGTATATAAGATAAAATGTGTTAATAAATATTGTTATATATGTTAGTATTTAGTTTGTGAACTAAGAAATTTAAGTTAAAAGGCCTTAGGTTTAATAAGAAAGAAGACTTAATTTTGGATTGGTGAGTTTAATGAAATGTACTTATTGTATGAAAACTTTAATGGAAATACTTCTATAGTGGATTTGTAAACAAAATAACTTATGTGAAAGCTCAATTATGAGAAAATAATTTCTAATAAGTGAAAACACCTTAAAAAGTGATGTGGACTTACAAAATTGGAACATACTTGAACATTAAGTCCTAATGCGATAAAGATCGAAATCTATCAACACTAATTCGGACCGTGTAAGATAAGAAATCCTTGAGTACTTACTAAGCTTTTTAAGTTTGTGCGTTAATGGTTTAGAACACATAGGTTTTGGATTCGAAAAGAAGTATAAGGTCCAAGCTTGGGAGCTTAGCATAATCAATCATATTGAGATTATACAACATTGTTTTGGATGTTTTTGTTATTAGAAATTGGCATGTATAGACGACCTTAGTTTGGATATTGGATTTGTAAAAATTCGATTTATGTCTAATGTTATTTATGTATTTTTAATCATGTTTTATTTCATGGTTTACTTTGAATGTGATTATGACTTGTATAACATGTTTAAATGAGGATTGAAATTGGTTTATAATGCTTTGGGGCATATAAAATTTATTTGGGCATGTTTAAACATGATTTTTAAGTTTTTGTAACCCATTTTTCAATTTGAGGAGTTCAAGGTTCGATACCCTTGCATTAGGTATCAATACCCAATTTGGAAAAATGCAAGATTCCATAGTATATAGACTAAAATTTAGTACCTAGGGCCTTAAGAATCGATAACTAGGTCCCTGGACAGTGCTCTTACATTGTTTTGGTCATTTTGAGTCTTCCAAGGCTATTGCTTGACCCTAAGCACCTCCAATCACCAAAAAAAATGTTTCTAAATGATTTTAAAGCCTTCAAAATTATTTTGTATTATTTCTAAGATTTTATTTAAAGTTTTAAAGTTTTATTTTTCTTTATTAAAACCTTAAGTTCCTAATTCGAGTGACCACGTTTTAAAATGATAAGCTACGAACACTCGATTTATGGATTAGTAAAATCCATATATGCTTTTAGAGTTCCAGAATGATTTATAATTATGATTAAAATTTTCTAAACATTTTCAAATGGTTTTAAATAATATCAATATGTTGTCAAATAAGTACTTTATTAAAAAAAAAATTTGGCCAAAGTTTGAAAGTGCTCTGATAGCACCTCTCATTCGTACCATACATTGTGATAGGTGAGGGGTGTTACATTTAGTAGTACCAGAGCTAGAGTTTAGTCAATTCTAGGACTTAATCAAGCATGTGAATTGAGTTTAGAATTGACTAAACTAATTTTGGATATTGGGGAGGATCCCACCCGTTCAACATATCTTTCCATATTTTTTCATCAATTAGTCTAATAAAAGATCTCATTTGAGCTTTCTAATAGACATAATTAGATCCATCCAAGAGTGGTGGATGTACAGTCAATTGTTTTCCTTCATAGATGTTATTGATGATTATTAGCTCGATTAATAGACATAAGATGTCACCAATTATGTAAGGTGGGGACTCTAATACCAATTGAAAGTACTTTTGCTTGTAAGTTGTAGCAACAAGTTGTAGTACATAATGTAGCCACAAGCTTTGGCTAATTGTAGCCGAACCCTCAGATAATTGTGACTTCTCCCTAGTACATTTAGTATAAATTCTCCCCAAATAATATCTCTTGCTAAAGGCTATTAACTAATCATTCAAAGGCGAATAAACAAAATACACTTAATAAAAGTTTATTTCTATGAACATATAAATTCTCTCTTAGTACCTTACTTTCAATGAATTAGATCCTCTATATATACTGCCAATCTCCCTTAATTAATCTTAGAATCTCTTCCATGTAAAGTAGGATAATGAATTTCCAAACCTTGTTCAAATCTTTTAAATACATCTCCAATGTCTATCTTTTTACTATCAAGTTACTTAATGAGATAGGGATAAAAATTCTTTAAGAGTCATATTTGAAAGTATTAAAAACTACCACTGTTATAAAATAAAGAGAGATAGAGAGAATAAAAAACAAAGAAAATATGAGAAGCAATAGAGAATTTATTTTATTGACCAATAGGATGATTACAATGCTTATTCAAAGTCTCTATTTATAAGCATAAGAAGTATAAATGAAGTAGAGATCTAATTCTAAATGAAGTAGAGATCTAATTCTAATAAATATTAGAATTTAAATTACATCAAAACTAGTTGGATCTTGATGGACATCCACTTAATAAGATATTCATAACACTCCCCCTTGGATGTCTATTGGTAGATAATGTGCATCGTTAAAACCTTATTAGGAAAAACCCAGTGGAATAAGAAAAAAACCTAATGAAGGAAAAAAGAGTACACAATCTTCTATTACAAGTTGCCTCATTAAAAAATTTCACCAGGAAAACCCAATGGAACAAAACATTGGTTAAAGGAAAATGGTACAACTTGTTTTTAGACTCCCTCTAATGGCAACATTACATTACATCTTTAAGTCAACACATTCCAATCTTGTGTAGTAGTCTTTCAAATGTTGAAGTTGGCAATGCCTTAGTGAAAAGATCTGTTAAATTATCACTAGAACAAATTTGTTGAACATTTATATCACCTCTTTTCTCAAGATCATGGGTGAAGAATAATTTTGGTGAAATATGTTTCTTTCTATCACCTTTGATGCAACCACCCTTCAATTGAGCTATACATACTGCATTATCTTCGTATAAGATAGTTAACATCTTTTCCTGTAAAGGCAAATACATATCTTCCGAAAATGTTGGGTCAATAACCTTAGTCAAATACACTCTCGACTTACATCATGCATTGCAATTATTTCTGCATGATTTGAAGAAGCAGTAGCTAATGTTTTCTTTGTTGAACGCTATGATATGGTAGTACCCCCACATGTAAATAAATATCCTATTTGAGATCGACTTTTATATGGATTCGATAAATATCCAACACCGGCATAGCCGACTAATAGGGATTTTGAACCATTTGAATGAAATAACCCCATATCAATGGTCCCTCTGAGATATCTAAATACATGTTTAATTTCATTCCAATGTCTACGTGTTGGAGAAGAACTAAATCTTGCTAATTAAGTTTACAGCGAAAGCTATATCAGGTCTTGTGTTGTTTGTAAGATACATCAATGCTCCTATGGCACTTAAATATGTTACTTCAAAACCAAAAAACTCTTCATCATTCTTGCAAGGATAGAATTGATCTTTATTCACATCTAACGATCGTACAACCATCAGAGTACTTAATGGGTGTGCTTTATCCATGTAAAATTTCTTTAATATCTTTTTCGTATAAGTTGATTGATGAACATGAATTCTATATTTTAAATGCTCGATCTGTAAGCCAAGACAAAACTTTGTTTTTCCAAGATCTTTCATCTCAAATTCTTTCTTTAAACAATTTACTTTATTTTAGAGCTTTTCAGGAGTTCCAATAATATTTAGATCATCAACATAAACAGCAATTATCACAAAATCTGATCCAAACCTTTTTATAAAGACACATAGAAAAATTGGATCGTTTTTGTAACCTTCTTTTAACAAGTATTTACTGAGATGATTGTACCACATACGTCCAGATTTTTTAAATCCATATAAACTTTTCCTTAATCTGATCAAGCAATTTTCTCGAGAAACTCTATCCTTCTGGGATTTTAAATACTTTAGGGATTTTCATATAAATTTCACTATCAAGTATACCATACAAATAGGGTGTAACAACATCCATTATATGCATGTTAAGTTTTTCACGTACTGCCAGACTAATAAGATATCTAAACATGATTGCATCCACCATAGGAGAATAAGTCTCTTCATAACCAATGTCGAGCCTTTGGGAAAATCTTTTTATTACAAGTCATGCTTTATATCTTATGACTTCAATTTTTTTCATTTCGTTTTTACACAAATACCCATTTATATCCTATCGGCTTTACACATTTAGGTATTTAGACTACAGGTCCAAAAACCTCACGTTTAGAAAGTGAATTCAATTCTGCTTGAATTGCATATTTCCATTTTGGTTAATCTTTTCTATTTCTACATTCCTCAATAGATTTAGGCTCAGGATCATCATTTTCTTTTTCTATTTCAATAGCAATATTATATGCAAAATTGTTGTCGATAACTATATTTTTTCGATTCTATTTTTCCCCAAAATAACATAACTTATAGAGATCTCTTCATTATCATCATTTCCAGATGCCTGAATCCCTTATAGGGTTTATGATTATGATTAGTTATATCTTTGGCCTATTATTAGGAACTTGTCTCTATAATATAATCACCTTGAGTATTTGCCCATTTCTTTTTACGAGGATTTTTATCTTTGGAACCAACCGGTCTTCCACGCTTCAGGCATGGATTACTTTCTTTTGCACTAACAGTTTGCTCTATTGGGATATCAATTAGTATTGGAGCATTTTCAACTGGTATGTGAGATTTTGTAATTCTCTTTAGGTTAGTAAATGAATCTGGCAGTTGATTGGCGATGTTTTGCAAATGTATGATCCCTTGAACTTCTTGTTCACATTGACTTGTACGAGGATCTAATTGAGATAATAATGATTCATTCCATATAATTTCTTTTACCAGCTGTATTTTCTCTCCCCCTAATTTTGGGAATATTATTTCATTAAAGTGACAATCAACAAATGGTATAGTAAATAAATATCTAGCTAATGGTTCAACTTACTTAATTATAGAAGAAGGTTCATAACCAACATATATTCTCAACCTCCTTTGAGTACCCATCTTTGTTTGTTGCGGTTAAGAAATTGGAACATATACTACACATCCAAAAATTCTAAAATGAGAAATATTTGGCTCTTGACAAAAAGCCAATTGCAATGGGAAGTATTTATTATAACTTGTTGGCTTGATGTGCGAAAGTGTTGTTGCATGCAAAATAGCATATACCCAAGCTGCAATAGGGAGCTTTGTTCTCATAAGCAATGGCCTAGCTATTAGTTAGAGGCATTTGATAAACAATTCAGCTAAATCGTTTTGTGTGTGGACATGAGCTATAGGATGTTCAACTTTTATCCCAATTCACATGCAATAATCATTGAAAGCTTGAGATGTAAACTCACCAGCATTATCAAGACTGATGATTTTTATTACATAATCTGGAAATTGTGCTCTTAATCGAATTATTTGATCAAGTAGTCTCGCAAACTCCAAGTTGCGAGTCAATAATAAACATACATGTGATCATCTACTAGATGCATCTATTAATACCATAATATATCTAAATGGTCCACATGGTGGATGAATAGGCCCATATATATCACATTGAATACGTTCAAGAAATGCGGGAGTTCAATCCCAACTTTAGTTGGTGATGGTCTAATAATCAGTTTACCTTTAAGAACAAGCATTACAAGAGAAATCTTTGAATTCAATAATCTTTTGGTTCTTTAATGCGTGTCCAATTGAATTCTTAATTATTTTTCGCATCACAATAGATCCTGGATGACCTAACCGGTAATGCCAAATAGTAAAAATATGTGGTTCTACAAACTTCTAGTTTGTAGTAACATGTGTCTCAATTGTACTAATATGTGTAATATAAACTTGATGAAAAAGCAGGTAGTCTTTCCAAAACATATTTCTTTCCACATTCAACATTTGTAATATATAGATAGTCAACATTTTTCTCATTCATTGTCTCAATATGATATCCATTAATACGAATATATTTAAAACTCAATAAATTTCTTTGAGACTTAGTGGAAAATAAAGAATCATCAATGACAAATTTTGTACCTTTAGGTAATAATATAATAGCTTTTCCGGGGCCTTCAATAAGTTTTGAACTACTCGATATTGTATTAATATAAGCATCACTTATTGTTAAATGAGAAAAATATTTTTGACCTTTGAGTATCGTATGTGTTGTAGCACTATCAGCAAGATACATGTCTCCATTGATTTTAGATCCAACAAGATTTTATTAATCATTCATATTCTTCATAAAAATAAATAAAATATAACATTAGAAACGTTGCAAATATTTATTGAATATGTATAACTTGCAAGAAAATAAACATACTTTTTTTAATTAAGAAAATAAACATACTTAAAATAACATAAATTGCCAAAATAACACCAACTTATTCTTTATGAAAGAAAATGAAACATACTTAAAAACAACATAAAATGCTAAAATAACACCAACTTTTCTAATGATTCTCAAAGAAAGCTGCCACATCAAGGTGAATTATATCATTAAGGTTATTAATTACATCACCCTCCTCTTTTGCCTCCATTTATTATTTTGGGATATAAAATTTTGTCTCAATATTATTTTTCTTCCCTTTAATGTATGCTTGATAAAGTTTCACTAAATGTTCAAGCATATGACAGGTATGTGCCCAATGCCCCCTCATACCACATCGGTAACATAAATTCTCAATAATTTTTGAAGGATTATTTTGACCACCTCTTTCTTGTCCTTCGTTGCTATTCTTTTTCTGGTGGTTAGAAATACCACTATTATGAACACCATGATAACGATTACTAGTATGTTCTCGACCACGTCCCCCACTACATCCATGACCAATATCACGACCATTACCGGGACTTCTATATTTTTTATTTCCATATTTATTGTGTACTGTAGCATTCACTTCAAGGAGTGGTACTATACTAGTGGAATGAATTTCATGGTTTTTCATCAATAACTCATTATTTTGTTCAGCCACTAAAAAGCATGAATTCAATTTAAAATATTTTTTAAAACCTTTTTCACAATATTGCTGCTGCAGGAGCACATTAGTAGCATAAAAGGTTGAAAATGTTTTCTCTAACAAGTCCTTATTAGTTATGTTCCCTAAACATAATTTTAGTTGAGAACTAATTTTGAAAAGTTTTGAATTATATTCACTTACTGTCTTAAAATCTTGCAACCGTAAGTGCATCCAATTATAATGAGCTTTAGGGAGGACCACCGTTTTCTGATGGTCAAATCGTTCTTTCAATTTTTTCACAACTCAAGAAAATATAGGAAGCAATAGAGAATGTGTTTTATTGATCAATGGGATGATTATATTGATTCTTCAAACTCTCTATTTATAGGCATAAGAAGTATAAATAAAGTAGAGATCTAATTCTAATAACTATTAGGATTATAAGTACATCAAAATTTATCTTGATTTTAATAGACATCCACTTAATAAGATATTTATAACAACTTATTTTATATTAATATAAAAAAATTGGAGCAAACAAATTCAAATAATAAAAAGATAAGAGAAATAAATCAAACGAGTATTAGTTTAGTGACACTGCTGATGTAGCTTTTTAGTGATTATTGGTAATCAGACGAAATAAATAAATAATGGGTAACCGACTTGCTGCCATCATAACCAAGCTGTGGCACTAGACTTGGTAAAACAACATCTCTGTAGACCACACTACAAGAGACCGATTGACTTCTAATTAAATATTCACATTCTTTTATGTCAACTTTTTTAATTTATATTCTAAAATTGCAGCATAAAATATTGAATGCTCCTGTTTTTCGTCCATATGCCCCCCCTTCTTTTCTATTATAATAAACTACTTAAATTATAAAAAATGTTAGAGTAGATATTTTCAAAGATACTCAATAGAAAAAGGATTAAATTCGATGAAAAAGTCTAATTTTAAAGAAAAATTAGGAAAATGTATCATTTTCTGTGATATTTAGGGACATAGGTCGATGTTGAAAGGAGAAGACAAAAACAGTTGAAAAAATGTGTTTTCTAATTTATTTAATATTTTAGTTTTTTAGTCAAATGGTTAAATGTTAGTGGTTTGTCCTTGAGTATTGAGTTCAATTCCTCTCCTATTCACATTTGTATTTCTATTTTGTTTTGTTTCAAACTTTGCTTTTATTTTTAATTATTGTCTTTTAACATATTAGCTCATTTAGTTAGATGGTTAAATAATAGTGATTTTATTATTAGCCTCAAGCTCGATTCCTTTTTTAAGCGTATTTGTATTTTTTATTTCATGTTGTTTCAAGTTTTTTTAATTAATTTTTTTAATTAATAATATATTTTTTAAGTTTTTTTTAATTCATCTTTTTAATTAATAACTCTTTTATTTATAAAATCAAATAATTAATGCAAATTATATAATAAAAAATATATATTTATGATAAAAGTGATATTTATCATTATGTTAAATATATTTTATTTTTTAAAAACATCAACTAATTTTTTTTATATATTTTTCTTTGTATATGTGGAGATATGTCTCGTATTTTTTGAATTTTCTTCTACCAGTTAAACTCTATTTTAGTTTCTCACTTAAACTTTGATGAGTGTAGATTATTTTAATATTTTTTTACCTACAAATTTAGGCTATAAATATGTCTTTTTTCCACCCTAGAAAAATAACCCCTTACATTAAGTATTAGCTTTTACAAGCTTTCAAATAATTTTGTATTTACGATTTGAAGGTTCTTATTTTGAATTTTAGGGTTTAGTTTTATCTTTATCTTTTGTACTTTTCGTTTTTGTCATTTTAGTGAAATTATTTTTGCCCGTGGTTTTTTATCCTCTTCGAAGGGGTTTTTCCACGTAAAATATTTGTGTTCATTTTTTTTCAATTTCTTCTTTATTTTATTTGTTCGTTGCTTAACCGAGTTTATCCCCAACAAACTAGTATTAAGAGCTAGTTTGATTTTCATAATCAACCTATTCAGAGATTGCAACAACAAGGTTTGATATTGATAAGTTCAATGTAATCACAAATTTCAATCTGTGGCAAGTTCAGATGACGACAATTTTGATTTAGTGCGATCTTGAGAAGGTTATTATAGTGAAGAAGCTTGCAGAAATGAATAAATCAAAATGGGATAGGTTAGATAAAAAGACTCTATCCATGATTCAATTATGCCTAGAAAATAATGTGTTGCAAAAGGTTTTGATGGAGAAAACGAAATTCACCTCATGGAAAAAGCTAGAAACCCTTTACACGAAAAAGTCTCTAGCTTACCGATTAGTGCTGAAATAGTGATTGTATACGTTTTGAATGAACGAAGGTGAACACCTTAGAGATTACATTAGTCAATCTGTTACTCTTTTGAATGATTTAAAGAATATTGAGGTTTAGATTAATGATGAAGATCATGTTATGCTATTATTGTGCTCTTTATCTCCTTCATACAAGCCTTTCAGGGAAACTCTGTTTTGTGGCAGAGATAATCTCTTATTCAAGGATATAAAGGGTTATCTGGTGAGTAAAGACGAACTTGACAATGAGTTTGGTTCAAATAGCAATTCAGATAGGCAAGCCTCGATTTTGGTAGCATCAAGGAAACGAGATAAAAGATGTCATTATTGTAAAAAGTTAGGTCACACCAATGCAGATTGTTACAAACTACAAAATAAAAGGACTGCTGAGAGCAACGAGGAAGATTTAGCTGGTGCTAATTTGGCCAATGACAAGGGTGATGATTTCTTGTTGGTGTCAACAAGTGAAAACTTTAAGCTTACGTTCGAGTGGGTCCTGGATTCGGAGTGTTCTTTCCACGTGTGTCCCAATAGGGACTGGTTCTCCATATATAGTTTAGTTGAAGGTGGAGCTATGCGCATGGAGAATGGTTCACCCAGTAAGGTAATCGGTATTGGTACTACTCAAATCAAGATGCACAATGGGACAATTAGGACACTTTCAAATGTTAGGCATGTGCCTGACTTAAAGAAAAATATCATTTCTTTGAGAATTTTAGACTCGAAGGGTTGTAGAATTAACATTGAGTCAAACAACATTAATGTATCTTATGGGGCTCTCGTTTTAATGAAAGATAAAAAGATTGGCAGTCTGTATATTCTGGAAAGATCAATGATGACCGGTGAAACAAGATGTCCCTCGTCTATTAAAGAGTCAAAGTCGATTCGTTTAAAGCGGAGACAACTTAGTCATAGGAGGGAAAAAGGTATAACCATTTCGTATAAGAGAGGTTCTATTTTGGGTACATATTTTGAAAAACTAGGGCACTGCGTTCATGGAAATCAGACCTAGGTCAGTTTTGATTTGGCAGTATACAAGTAGAAAACTAGTTTCCAGCTTCTAAGCACAACTTTGACTAAATTAATATCCTGCATAGTTTGAGATAAGCTGTGGAGGGTTTTGACAAAGAAGACATTGTGGAAATACAAGTCAATGTGGAGATTTGTGGAGTTATGTCTCATATTGTTCAACTTTTTTTCTCTTAGTTAAACTCTATTTTTAGTTTCCCATTTAAACTCTGATTAGTGTAGGTTTTTTTAATATTAGTTCCTCACTTAAACTCTGATTAGTGTAGGTTATTTTAATATTATTTGACCTATAAATTTAGCCCATAAATATGTCTTTTTTCTACCCTAGAAAAATAACTCGTTACACATTTAAGTAATATTTTTTACAAGCTTTCAGAGAATTTTGTGTTTACATTTTGAGGGTTCTTATTTCGAGTTTCAAGGTTTAATTTTATCTCCATCTTTTGTACTCTTCGTTTTTTTCGTTTTAGTGAAATTATCTTTGCCCGTGGTCTTTTATCCTCTTCGGAGGGATTTCTCCACGTAAAATATTTGTATTCAATCTTTTCAATTTCTTCATTATTTAACTTATTCGTTGCTTAACAAGGTACAATATCTACCAATGGACATCTAAGGAAGAGTGTTATGAATATCTTATTAAGTGGATGTCCATCATGATCAAGATAAAGTTTTAATGTATTAGAATTAGATCTCTACTTCTTTTATACTTTTTATGCCTATAAATAGAGACTCTAACGAAGCATTGTAATAATTCATTTGATCAATAAAGTACATTCTCTATTACTTTCATATTTTCTTTATTCTTTATTCTCTCCATCTCTCTTTATTTTATAATAAAAAAATATATTTATTAATAAAAAACATTAATTAAAAAAAACTTGAAACTACATGAAATAAAAAAAATACAATTATACTTAGAAAAGGAATTGAACCTAGGATTCAAGTATAAAATCACTATTAGTTAATCATGTAACCAAAGAAACAAATTTGTTAAAATCAATAACTAAAAATAAAAGCAAAGCTTGAAACAATAAGAAATAAAAATAAAAAATGAATAGGAGAGGAATCAAACCCATGACTTAAAGACAAAATTACTAATATCTAACTATCTGACAAAAAGACCTAATGTATTAAAAGGTCAGAAAATGTGCTTTATAGAACACATTTTTTATTTCTATCTTCAAAATCAGTCAATTTTTTTAAATATATATAAAAAAAAACATTTCCCTAAATATTTTTTAAATCAGCACTTTCCCCAATTTTTCTCTAGAAAAAAAAAAGCACAAGATGCCCGATTCAAAATATTGAATTGAAACTATTTTAATAACAGTAGTGTGGGAGAAAAAAATCAAAATAACGTTAAAAATTAAAATTACTTAACGTATAATATCTTTCAAAAACAATGATTATTATAAAAAATATAAACAAAAGCAAATACTTTTAATTAAAAAAACTGAAACAGAAAGAATGATAAAAAAATTGCAGGAGAGTATGAGAAAAATAAATAGTGTTCAATTAGACTAAATTATCAATATATGTCGAAAATTTTTAAAATTTATTAGATTAAGTCGTTTCCATTCTGTTACATTACCACTAAAAGTGACAGCACAAATAATTTTTTTATATTTTTTAGTGCCACCCATTAATGTAAAAATAAAACTTACAAAATAGATCCCAAGTTTCATTTCACTTCTTTTCTTAAGCGATGTGAGATGTGTGATATAGGTATATATAGACTTATAATCTATTTGCAACTTGCTATTAGACAATGTGAGATTGCTTGTTCTTTCAACTAACAACATAAGATGAAAGGCTACACTTAATTTTTAAAAATTAAAGACAAAACTTTGTATAACATTAAACTCTAACAAAATAAAACATTATAAACTCTTATACAAATATTATCGTTATAAAAAACTCCAATAAAAAAAGAAAGACAAACTTCCACATATAGTAACACATAATATTATATATATATATATATAAAGGCAAACTTACACATATAGTAATACATAATATTTTATATATAGATATTAAGATTTTGACTCTAATTATCCCTATTTAGAACTCTAAATTAAATAGAAATAAATTTAATCTATATTAAATCTATTAAATTGATCGGTCTATATATAAAAAAATTCTATATAATTTAGATGTAAAATATACTAAAATATAAAATAAACTAGAAAATAAAATATGTGTAACTTTGTGTTACTGTTATGTGTAAGTTTGTCTTTCTTTTTTATATCTATATATAAAATATTATGTGTTACTATATGTATAAGTTTGTCTTTCTTTTTTTATTGGACTTTTTTTTATAATGATAATATTTGTAGAAGAGTTTTAAATTTTTAAAAATTAGGTCATCTTATGTTGTTAGTTAAAACAGTAAGTAATATCACATTGTCTAGGAACAAGCTTCAAATGGATTATAAGTCTATATATACCCATATCTCACATCCCACATCCCACATCCCACATCACTTAAGAAAATAAGGGAAATGAGACTGGGGGTCTATTTAAAGACCTATTTTGTAAGTTTTATTTTCACATTAATAGATGGTACCAAAAAATAAAAAGAAATATCAGTGTTACCACTTTTAGTGTTGATATGGCAGAAAGTGCTTCCAGCTGGAAGCATTTTTTTGCAAATCGTTTGAAAACGCTTACAGCTAGACGCGTTTTCTGAATTTTACCTAAAAATATGATAGGTGCTAAAAGTAACATATTTAACCTCGTTTTTAATGTGTTTTTGAGTAATTACTCGATGTTAATGGTGAATTTTATGCTCTTAATACTTTAAATTCATGTTTTTATACTTAGGAGAGCATTTGAGAGTAAAAGGAGTGAATAACGAGCAAAAATTGAAGCAAGTTTCAAAAGTCACACTGGCTGAGCCATTCCACACGGGCAAGACACATGGCCATGTGAGCCACACGGACTGCCACATGGCCATATGCCAGACCGTGTGAAAATTGTGAATCGCAATCTAAATAATAATTATAAGAGTTCGTCCATTCTAAAACCTATATATGACAAAGATAACAATAAGGGAGTGAGTCGTCAGAGAATACTCAAGAGTCAACTCTGAAGCTGATTTCTATCAAGATTGAAGGAGATTTCTTTGAAGTTTATTATGATTTTTTTTGTTTCTTGTGGTTATATTGTCTTTGAGATGTTTTTATTTGCTATCATAAACTAATTTTCCAAATACCTAGGGAGATGAACCCTAAGATGGATTTTGTTATATGATTTCTATTTTTATGCAATAAATACTTGAATTTTGTTCTCAATTATGTGTGCTTAATTCTTGGTTTGATATTTCTAGATTATTAATCCATGTTTGATGTGCTTAAATTAGATGAGGAATAGACCCTATTTAAGAGTAGATCTAGGGTAATTGAGTGGAGTTGTATGCAATCCTATAAATCTATCGAATTATAGTCAAATCTAATAAGAGAATTCATACATTGAGTTAACGTGATAATAGGGGTTTTAATTAGAAAGAAATTTCAATTAATCAACCTAGAGTTAGTTGCTCTTAGTCTTGAAGAGAGATATTAGCATAATTTAGGGATTTTTACAGATCAAGATACTAAGTGAAGAAATTGCGTAATTTAGATTGATAATTACAGATGAAGTTTGGGTGAATTATTTCCTAGGTATTGTCTCGCTTCTTGGTTGTTAATCCTTTATTTTCTTTATTTTTTCTTTGTCATGTTATTTAGTTAATTGATTTAGTTAATTTTGGTTTCAATCAATTACTCCAATTTGTCAGTTAAATAATAGAAAGGCAGTAATTACTAATACTTTTAGTCTTCATGAGAACAATATCTTTACTCATCATAGTTATACTAAAACGCTTCTAGTTGTAAGATTTTTAGTTAGTTTCGTGGGCTTCAAAATGCTTCCAACTAGAAGCGTTTTCGTAATCTATTTCTATAATTCTTAGAAAAAAAAGGCTTAATATGGTATTTTTTTAAAAAATTGGCATTTATTGATAATTTAGTTGTTTAATTATCTTGTGTTACTTACTCATTTAAGAATTTAATTATAATATGGATATATTTTAAAAGTATCGAAATTATAAAAGGATTCATATATAAGTAAAATTATTATAGGCTAATTCTGTTTTGACAATCAAATCCACTAGAAACATGTGCAATTTTTTTCTCATTAATTTACCATATAACATGGCGTCATTGCTACTTAATGCCATTCAACAAGAAAGTATATGTAGACATACAAATTTAAAGATTATATTATAGTGTTAAATATAATTATAAAATATAAATAGTTAAAATAAAAAAATATTAAAAAATTGATTTAAATTTTTTTACTACCTGATAAAGGTTGATGCGTGGACATATTTCGGTATTGTCCAAAATCAATTAATATATATTAAAATGACTAAAACATATCAAAATTTTGATGAGAATAAAATTTAAATTATTTTATATAGGTTTAAGTGACATATGTCATGGTATTGTTCCGAAATGAACTAATGTATACCAAACAAAACTTAAATTTCTTGATACGGATTTAAGACCAATATGTACTGATTGATATGGTAACAACTACCATGGTATAATTTTCTTACATTTGCATGGGCTTAAGCTTTTTTGAACTTAAAATAAGCACGGAAAACTTTTGAGGTTAGACTTATTTTATCAGTTGTAATTTTTTTTATTATTTCGAATATTATAATCAATAGAAGTTGTTGAATTCTATATATTAATACAAAAGCAAAGTGAAGCAAGAAGAGCATCACTGCGTCAGGCAAGTCTGGTAGCTAGTTTGGTTTTTATTAATTATGATCTCTACCAACTCAACATTATGAATAACTAATTTCCTGCATTACTCTCCTCTGGTAATCGTTAAATCTCTCTTACAAACACATATATGGTCTGCTCTTTCTCTTTACTATTAACTTTCTCCAACAACTTCAAAATTTGACAGCTTTTCTTTAATAAACAAAAAATTAAATGGCTGCTGGTTTTTTCAGACTGCAGTAAATAACTATCTGTTTGTATTTGCTGCAACAACAAATTTCGATTTTCGTGCCGGCAATAGCTCCTTGCTGATGCAGCGGCAGTCAGCGGCACCACGGCCATTGCTCATTATATATCAGAAGCCACTATAGTTGTCTAGGGACTCGACCAAACGTCATCATATTTACTAACAAGTTATTGCACTTGACATCACCAAATGGCTAATTTTTTTTTTCCGATGGTTTCTTTTTCACTCTTTTGGTTTTTCCCACCCTCCGCTGATTTAGTTTGCAATTGGTTTTTGATTTGATCAATTGTGTTAAAAATAAAAAATATATATTAAAAGTAAAAAAAATGATTCAGATGTTTGTTCAATCGATTTGATGGACCAGTTTAATCTATTTGTGGGTTAATGGTCTAGCCTCTTTATTTTAGGTTGGTTACCCGAACTGTCTAGTCCAGTATATCTTTTATTCTAATTTTGTAGTTTTTACGATATAATCCTTGATGTTATTTTTTTATTGTCTTACAATTTTAGTCCTTAAAAATAGAATCTGTTTCTTTTAAAAATAGTTCAGAATTTCCCAAAATTTATAAGTCCCTTTCTCAAAATTTTCATTTTTTAAAATATTTACAATTCCATATACATTTGACTCTTATCACATAATGTTCTCTTTTCTAATTTTTCAAAATAGAAAACCATGCATAATAATTAAAATATTAAATTTCCAAATTTCAACATTTAAAATTTAAACTTTTAAAAGTTTCTCAATTTAGTCCTTTTAATTCCAAACATATGCTAATTTAGGTGCAATTATTCCAGTACTTTAAATATCATATCCTTATAATTTAATCACCAAGATCCAAACTTTAGTTTCTCAATTTAATTCATTGATTTCATAATTTTGCCAAATTTATAATTTAGTCATTACTTTAATTTTTATAAAATTAATCTCATAGTAAACACTCTCCAACTTATTCAAAAAATATTCAAAAAAAATATTTATAACTTTCAACATCACAAATACACAATTCATCTTTCACAATAATTAATTTTGAACTACAATTTTTCATAATTAAACCACTCACGCTTTCTTTTAGTTATTCACTTAAAATCATTCATCAAATTAATTCTAAAATCATTCATCATTCACATTATACATAAACATAACATTTTATTTAGTTAGGATATAGAAAATAATTATACAAAATTAATTATTATAATTTCTGTTAAAAATAGAACGTCGATAATGGCAATGTATCACAAAGAAAAAAAAGAAAAATAGAACACAAAATTTTTACGTGGAAACCCTTTCGAGAAAAATCCACAAGCAAAGAAGAAGAAAATTCACTATGTCGAATTCGAATGATGAAAAAGGAGAGACGATTACGTCTATTTATAGGTTTGTAAAACCATATTCTAATCAAAGTCAAATAGAAGTATTGTAGTAAGATTAAAACACCTTATTCTAATCAACATGAAATAGAGACAGTATACTTATATGCAGATTTCACTTATGCAACCTGTACCGTAAAGGGCACATTTTCTCTGATATTGTAGTGAAAACGCGTCCTGTAAGATGCGTTTTCACTTAGCTAAAAATTATTTTTCTATTTTTTTCTTGCGATTGTTAATTAGAAGTTTGCATATTTATTTTTATCCGTGTTTGAGATGGATATGGTTATAGTTTTAAGAATGTTTGAATTTACAATAGTACCGTAGAGTTAGGTGACCTACAAATTTCATCTGCCATATGAGTATGGGGTTATAACCTGAGAAGCTAGATCGCATTGCAGCTTAAGTTCTCAATTGATGGTGATTATACGGTCTGGGGTTGAGTGTAACTAGGGCTTCAAGTTTATAAAGGTTATGCTGTTAAAGGATGGAACACAAATGGGCCCCAGTTGGCAGTGGTTATGTTGGCACGAAAACCAATTTTTCCTCGACAAAAGAGGATGCTTTATAAAACTGAAATAGACGTACAAAGAAGAAAAACCTAGTGGCCCTTTAGTATAATCAAGTATTTCGTTTTATCCATGTCCACCAAAGGCATTGACCTTATTTTTAAAACTTGTGACATAATTGAGGTGTAATAGGTTTTACTAACAGGGCCAGTGTCTTTGATGGACATGGACAATTCGAATTACTTGATTATATTTGAAGGTCTCTCTGTTTTTCTTATTTGCACTTTTGTGTAGGTTTTATAAAGCATACTTCTTTGACGAGGAGAAATTGGTTGTCGTGCTTGTATAACCACCATAAACTAGGGCCCCAGTTATGCTCCATCTTTTGACAGCATAACCTTTGTAAACTTGAAGCCCTAGTTACACTTCAACCTGAGATGGTATAATCACCATCAACTTGGACCTCGAGTTGCAAAGCGATCTCGGATTCTCAGGTGATGGCGCCATACTCACACGATAGGTGAAATTTGTAGGTTACTGAGCTCAATGACATCACCCTAAACCCAAACACAACTTAAAACTATAACTCTATCTCCCTCAAAGCGAGAGAGAAATAAATCTTTAAACCCGAAAATTTTAACACACGAGAAAAAGAAAAAAAAAACAATTTAGAGGAGACTAAGATGTGGGTGAGTAAGGGATGGAAGGAGCATTTATATAGGGGATGAGGCGAATAAAGGGGAAAACAATTTTTTATCCCGGGAATCCCATATTGCAAGTGCTCAGAAGCAATCAAGTTGAAATGGTCAGAGAGAAAACGCTCCCTACAGGGGGCGTTTTCATCTAATATGGCAGTGAAAACGCTTCCTATAGGAGGCATTTTCCATTGACATGTCAAACATGTGGTTGAAAAGTGCGTCCTATAGAGGGCGTTTTCACTGCCATGTCAGATGAAAACGCCCCCTACAGATGTTGTTTTCTCTCTGGCCATTTCAACTTGGTTAGTGAAAATATAGAAATCGAGGAGAAGAGCTAATGATTGTATGGTAACTCCTGTAGTGAAAACACTAATTTATTCATTTTTTTTATAAAATGTAAGTTAATATTAATTATTAAAGTAAGATATATTACAATACACAAAATAAAGTTTTAATATTTTTCCGAAACATTTGAGCAATTATTTGCTTTTTGAAAAAAAATGCACTTAACAAATAGATGGAGAAAATCTTAAATGAAAAAGTAACACAATTAATTGTAAATTTTAAACTCACAATATAATTCTATACAAATCAAACTAATTTGTTTCGTATATTGTAAATAAGTGTACATTTGGGATGTAAAACAAAGTATAAAAAATTACAAAATAACATAATCATTGGCGTCCAGAATGTGTGCCATAATTGGGTAGGCGTCAGGTACGCCTAGGGTTCCATCGCACTATTTGGTTTGATAGCTCTTCATCAACTTCAGCTTCATCTTCATGTGCATGTCAGGGTTGGTCGCTGATTGCGACTGTGTCCTAGCTTACTATCGTACATCCTTCGCTGTTTGAGTTGGCAATTGTGAGGATGACCCACCTTGGTAGAACACCAATGCTGGGGGTGTTTGCGACACTATCGACTATTTCAAATATGGGTATTCAAAATATAAATGTTTCAAATATGAATATGCTTAAACAACGATTGTTCTGATCAACGGCTATCTCAAACTAAAACTTTTTTTCTAATAAAATTTTTAAACATTGTCATATTTTATTTTTTAAAATTATGAAATCTTATAAAATCTAATATTTAATTGTCATAATTTTTTAAACACTATTAAAATTTTAATTAACTTATTAAACAATATTTATATTTTTAAATTTCTTTATATGTTCGCTTATTAACTTTTTAGCTGTATTTAAAAATTTGGAAATTTTGTATAATTTAATAATATATCAATAACAATAGTTTAAAAACTTAAAGAGTTTTTTAAAGGATAAATTATTTTGAAATTAGTTTTCTCTACAATTTTAATTATATATCTATAATTTGATTTTTATCACAAAAAAACTCGATTAAAGAATAAAAAAAAAAGAGCTAACGTGGTGTATGCACCTTGTGTTATATATATACTTCTTTCAAATAAAAATATTGCACATTCGTAACGGATAACTTGTTAGAAAAATTAAAAGAAAAATTGATACTAAATCTGACGCGGATTTCAAAATTACTATTGAAACAAAATATATTAATTATGGAGCGATACGTTCACTCCACTGACGCTTAATTTACCTTAAACATCTATCAGTCTTAGAGATGTCCAACTAAAAATAGAATGCATGCGATTCTGCATGCATAAGAAAAGAAGTAGGAGAAAGGCAGCAGCTAATCTATTTATTAATTTAAGAAACAACCAAAACAAAAAAAATAAAGCAGAAATTAACAAATGTTTGTTAATGGAGGAATAAGTCCAAAATAACTAATGCTTCAACAATAACACATGAAACCGGAAAGAAATTAGACTAGTATAAAGTCCACTCCTACATTGAACTCTTAGCCTACACAAAATGGTGAGTTCTCCCAACATATCTAATATTAAAATCTCTTTGGCAAAGTCAATTCCCGAACCTACTATCCCTGCAGGCTTGGTGATTTTGCCTTCTTTCAAAACACCATGACCGCAAAGGATGAATTGAAAGGTGCGCTCTTGACTTCTTCAATCGTTAAATTTGTTTTCGGACAAACACCTTTTCTTCTCTTTTCCCTGCAGCACATTGTGAAATGGGATAAGCTTAGATTGCAAACTCCAAATATAGTGAAGGATTAATTAAGTTGATTGCTCACCTTTTTTTTATATCATCTTTGGTCAAGCATTATTGCACATTACGGCTGCCTTGATCCTTTCAACTGTGCATTTAATTAGACTATTGACAGTCGTCACTGATCCAAGAGAAAGCTTTGCTGTTGGAACTGAATCAACCAAAATCTGGAAAGCAACGGTAAGGAGAGAGCCACCCGAGCCTATTTCGAGAATCCCTCCTCCATTAACTCCTGGACCATCGGGAAGAATTGCGAAACCGGATGGCAATAGTGCGAGATAATCCGGGTCCCCGCCACTTAAGACGACGTTCATTGCAACAATATCGACCGGGGCATATATCACATAGGACCCTGTAGCATCAGTGCAGCTCTCTTGAAGTATCAACATGTTGCTTTGGCTAGAGTTTGCACTCTGCAGATCGGTTTCCAGTTAGAGATGTTAACTTAATGGATGATTATCGTCAATTAAAGATCTAAAGCATGTGTTTAACTTGCCAACTTACATTTACGCGCAGTAAAGAGACACAATTGCCTGGATCACGACCATTAGCTATGTGAGCCATTTCTTGAACTAGGCCACCATTTGATAGGATATCCCACTATAAATTCAATTTAAAAACTGCAAATTAGTATAATATTCTAACATAAAAAGTGTACCATTGTTTTGGCTTAATTGGAAGCTTAATTGATGTACCTCACTTCTAGAGTTCTCATCCCTTAGGAAATCAAATACCCTCTTTGGTGGAACTGGGATCCAGAAGGAAGTTGCAGCACTAAGTACAATACCAGGAGGCCTTCCTGGATCATCCATGCTCTTTCGGGTCATAACCCGCACATCATCGGAGCCTGTTGCCGATAAAGTTGTCCAAGCATGGGCCGTAGAAGCACCAACACCTGTACAAAAGCTAGTCACCATCCTCTCTGCCAACTTCAACATACTTTTCCTCCCTTCTAGGCTTGTTATAACTGCAGAGAGATCAAAAGGATGCGATATGGTAACATCAGAGAAACATGGAATGCACTGCATTCAACAAGGTATCCCTAGGACTAAGAGAATTATAAGCTGCTAAACATGGTGTTACCGCATAGATCCCCTGCTGGAATGTTACTGGCCATTGAACTTGCTAGACGCTCACACTGTCGATCTAACGTAGCCACCCAACGTTTTGCTCCAAAAGCTAGACCGGAATTAACTACTGGTCTGTATATGCTGTGGATAGCTCTATCATCCACTTCTACATGCTCAACCCATATAACCTGAAAGTATAATGAAAACATGACATTGTATACACGTTAAGCGGCAAAAATGCAGCCCAACAAATATATACTCGTTGAAATAAGAGTAAGTTACCTTAGAGTATCCATTTGGCAATTCTTGGATCAAGCAACCTGAGGGCCTTCTTCTACACTTGGACATTGGGTTAGGGCGTAAATTATCCAAGGAAACATCAACCACTGCCCAAGTTCCATCAATATGCTGCTTACAGTACCTCACGAAATAATTTTCCCGAGTTGGTACAAGTGGTGAAGGGACTTGGAACTCAGCCGTCATCTGAAAATGCAAGATGTTAGGCATGCTTTCAGAGCTTAGGGAAAGAGCATGCATGCCAGAAAATTTTATTAGATTGGTATTGAAAAGAAAAGCATATAGATGTACTTAGTACCACTTGCAAGGCTCCATTGTAGTTTCCTGCAACTCCAGTTGATAGGACTTCTAAAGTCATAGCCCTTGAAACAATACCGCAAAACACACTTGACCATTGATTCTGGAAATCAATCGTTTTTGTCATAAATAAGTGGGGGTGGATCTAAAAATTTATATAATGGACCCAAACTTGGGGAAAAAAAAATCCTACCACATCCATGAGAATCTCAACTAAGTTGACATGATTCATGATGACAACTGCAGATTCTCTTGAAGCTTCAGACCTCAACCCCAAAGGCTTTGGTCCAATTCCCCTAGGGAAAGTTCTTAAGTAATCATCTTCGTTCAACACATCTGTAGAATTGTCCCCAGGAACCCACAAAGGTTCCCCAGATTGGGCCATTCGTATTAGTTCCTCCATTGCAGCAACAGCAAGCTCAACAATCATGGGCTTATCCGCTTCTGTAGGTCCAGAGACAGACCTCAGAAGATCACCACTGCGATCCATTTCCCCTACAAATCCTGATTGTGTCCCGAAATTGCTAGCTCCAAGATCAACAGAGCGCGAATGTAAATGAGATGAAAGGTGAGGCAATGAAGATAAAGGCTTGCCAACATATTTAGCAGCTATTCCAGATATCCTATCAATCTGTAATAAAAGAAAACCAAAATATAAAAAGTACAATAAAAAGGTAACTTGATAATAAGATAGGATGTGTGAAGCATTTTTCAATCACCTCTTCCCTTAACCGAGCATTTTCTATTCTCAAATGTTGCTCATCAAATGACATCTCTCCAAGGGCAGCTGGGCCTCCACAGCTGGGGCATGTAGCATTGCTGAGAGCTTCCTTGTACCTATTATTCTCAGCTCGGAGTTTTTCATTCTCAGCCTTCAGTATAGCATTTTCATGGCGTTCATGTTGGGCCTGTTAATGAAGGTGAACTTTAGCAACTAAGCTAGGAAAGCTTACTACATAGACAGAAAAGCTTAATCATAAAACAAGTCTAAATACTTAAATAAGCATATTAGAGCTCCTGATTTTCACCTATACATGGAAATATACCTTCATTTGGGTGCGCTTGTTTTGGAACCAAAACTTGACTTGTAGAGGTTCTAACCCTAGCTCACGGCCAAGCTCCTTCCTTTGCTTATCATCAGGGTGAGGGCACTCCTTAAAGAATCTGAGCAACAAAGTGTCAAAAGAATCAATTCCCCAAAGAAGAACTAGTCATGTTAATATTTCTTATCTTTAAGTAAGAGGGAAAAAAAAAAAAAAACACAAGACTTACGCTTCCATCTCCTGGATTTGACGCTGGGTATGACGATGATAACGCTTCATTTTAGGGCGTTGGTCAGGATCTTGATCTTCTCCAGAGGGAGCATCCATAGTTTCATTGACTGATTTGATCTCATAATCATCATCCCTGACTTTCCCCATTAGTTCACTTTCCGAGATCTTATGAGACATGTCGAACATATGGGGACTCTCAAATAAGTTGGGGCTAAACATGTTAACAAAGTGCTCGAATGTCGACGGTATGGATATTCTGGGTTCTGCCGAGAGAACATACACAAGTCAAGCAAACTAAAATAAAGGGGGAAAAGGGTTAAATAAACTGTAGAACAGTAACGGAAGACACAAAATGTAAATACAAAGAAGTCATAAAGAAGGTTAAAAAAGTCAAAACCAGTTCATGACAATGGAATCGTAGAAACATTTGGAAGGCAAATAAACAGTGGAGCTGTAAACCATATACCATCTCTCTTTCAAAGAAAAAAAGTTTTAGTTCGCTTATCGAGAAGGATTTTTCTTTGAATATCTTAATAACCAACTGCTACTATATTTAAAGGTAGCATATACTTCGAGGATTAAAATGATGGATTAGTCGAAAGCTTATCCTAATCTATTCCCATGGGAAAAGTGAAAGAACCTCGGAGAAATAAAAAGAGCAGCAAAAGTTGGGGAAAAAAAGGAGGAAAGAAATTACCTTATATATGGATTATTTGGAGAAGGAGACTAAGAGCTTAGGGCAACTATTTTCTTGTCTTAAATGCAGTGGTAAGTTGGTCACTAGAAATCTCATGTTGGGAGACATAGATAGCCGATGACCTTTAAAACCCTAACCAGAAGCAATACATGCTACACATATCAGTCTCTTGCTTGTTAGATTCTTGGCCCCGGTTTCCTATATTGGTGGTATTTAGGTTGATTTTGATAGAAAGTCCCCACAAACCAAAGATTACAAACACTTTTTGCACTCTCTCTTGATTCTCAGCAAAGCTTTATAAGCGAATTTATGAAAGAAAGAATGGCAAATGGCGTGAACACAGATCGGGTGCTATAAACAAGCTGGTCCAGGGAAAGAAATAGGTTTTGTGAGTAGAGACTTTTTACAGGGCCGTATAGGCAAAACAAAAGAAAACCCTTTTGAACATTGTTGAGAAAGATTAATGAAAGGAGGTTTTAGGGTGGTTTTTAAGAGTTTGGGGTCACTGGTTTGACAGAGACCTACCTTGAGAGAGAATAGGGTTAAAGTCTAGAGAGAGAGAAAGGGGTTTGAAGTTCCAAGGGGGGGTTGAGGAAAATGAAGAGAATTGAAGAAACAGGTGGAGAGGATGTGGCAGCTAAGGAGTTAATAGCAGAGCCCATCGAGAGGGTGCAATAGCATTTATGGTGGGTGAGAGGTGTAATTGCGAGTGATAGAAATAAAAATTATAGAAAGAGAAAAACATCTTCCCTTCCCTACCCTTTCTTTAAATTAACTTTGTGAGCTTTCAACTAGTTTTCAGTGTCTCAGCTCCAATATTGATTGGTTTTACTTCTAAGCATGCAGGTATAGTGTATATATATATTGGTAGATAAAAAAAGCTAAATATATTTAGTAATAACAGGATTTATATCTAACATAAATACTATTTTGTAAAATCTTTATCTCAATTAATTTAGAGGAACATCATAAATTCTCAAATTAAGAAGAATATTTTTTTCTAATGTTGTCATAAAATCTACAACAATATTCACTGTGTACACATATAGTATAAAAATTTTAAATTTTTCTTAAGATATAAAGATATAATTGATATCTCACAAGTTTAAATCATAACGACTACTTTCAAATATTTATTGTTTTGTTTTGGAATTAAATATTTGCTTTATATATGGTTGAATATTGTTCTAATTAATTTCCCCATCAAATTACATGAAAAGCAAATTAGAGCTGCTGCTAGAATAACTGAAATATATTTAATCTTTCAGCTTGCTCTCAAATCTTCCAAGAAATTATTGAGTCTGAAGGATACAGGCTATGATCTGCATTTGCAGATTTCAGACGCATTATATATCCTGTCCATGCAGGCATGCCTACCAAAATCTATGTAGTGCAATTCTCATAATTGCTAACCAAATTTAATCTCGTCTCTTCCTTTTGACATATATGCATACGTATAATCATATCCGGTCGGTATATGAATTAATTCAACTCATCTGTGATCTGTTTTATGTATTTATTTACTTTTATTGCAGTAATTATCGACAATGAAAGGGTATTGCTGATTGCAAAACCAGCAGCTAAAAGAATAGTATAACTTTAACGGTATTTTCCTTTCATATTTGACATATTACCCAAGATTTTGTTATAATATTGTGCCTGGGTAGCTCCTTTGCATTAGCTACCTAACTGCTTTAACATTTATTATCTTTCATTATTTTTTCTAATTAATAACAAGTAATTCATTCTTTTATTTTTTTATGGGACAAGAACTTTAAAGCGATTCATTAAATAAAAGTACCATATTCCGTATACGATTAAACATATACATTTTTCTTTGTAACCATGCTTGAATTCAAAATAGCAAGCTTATTTGGTCATGTATCTAAGGGTGTAGGCCAAACATTTTGCTTCTCATTCTTTTTTTGCTCCTTAGGCATGCTTCTTCTGCTGCTCTCCTTGAGACATGTATTCAATTATTTTCTCACTAACATTTGTTTACGGTAAATGTTAAAATCTCATTTCCTTCTCCTTAAACCAGCGAAACAAAAAGAGTTTAGGTCTGAAGAACAGATTCATGATGAAATTGTTATTACAAAAGTTCGGTGAGGAAAATTTCGAACATACGAATAATAACTCAAACAGAAAACGAAAAAATAGGACAAGACTCCAAAGCGTGTATCAAACCACTATCTTTAAGGATCTAATCGCCCTCACCTATACTTAGTGTGCAAATTAGTTTCAAGCAAATGAACCTTGAGGATACAATGAAGCCTGATGACTATTTGTGTTTTGCATTGACGAAAATAGTCCACTAAGCACTGGGCAATGTATAACAAGAAAATCAATTTTTATAAATTTTTTTTTACAGGAACTCTTTATAGAATAATCCAATAATATTAGAAGATGGAGGAAAGAAAGAATTTTAAAACTTAGTGGTATATTTCTAAATAAAATCTCATTCCTATTTATAGAAATTTTCATTTCTCTTCATATAGACATTTTTCAAGAGGTGTCTTTTGTGAATAATAATATCTTTAAAAGAGACACAATTATTCATCTAATATCTCTTGATTAAACATAACCATTCAAATAATATTATCTGAATAGTTATAATTCTTTGTCAATAACAAAAAAAGATATAACTTTTGATTAATTACACCCTTCCATTTATAGTTATTGGAACACTATAAATATTGTTGAAATGTTCCAACAATCTCCCTCCATTTTCAAAATATTTTAGAATTTGATATTTTTGGAAATCAATTTGTATAAATGAAGTGTGTTACAATTGAACCTTCACTTAGTGAAAACATGTTAAAGTTAATTGAAATTATATGGTAGACCAAACTTTAAATCAACTATTCCATTTGGTTAACCTAATATATCTCACACAATGATTTCAACATTGGTCAATGTATAGTATCCGGGGACACTATTATGACCATGTGTCTGTGTCCTTTTTTTCATGAGTGTTGTCAAATCCAAGCCCTTGAGCTCTTAAAAGCGGTCACACTTCCACTCACATAGGTAGATCCCATCAATAGTGCTCCCATAATTATAACACTCTAACATATTTATGTTATGGGTCTATTAAGATTATATTACTCATCATTCCCTTATCATTACGGGTATCTAGCACTTTAATTTTAGGATAGATATATTTATAGTGCTAGCAGTCACATACTAATGATGTACTTTATCTCATTGGACTTAAGACTTAACGTTATACCAAGCGTTGAGTCGAGTTTCCATCATAGGTAACTCTCATTAATGGGCTTGAGTCACATCTCTTTTGAGATCTTGTTGACTACATCTCTAGCAAGACTTTTTATCAAAGGATCCACCAAATTTTCACTTGACCTCACATAATTAATAGTGATCACTCCATCAAAGATTAATTTTCGGCCATAGTTATATCTTAATCCAATGTGTCTAGACTTTACATTATATACTTAAGTATATGCCTTTGCTAGAGTAGTCTCACTTTCACAATGGATAGAAATAGGTGAAATTGATTTAGGTCATAGAGGTATATCATAAAGCAATTTTCTTAACCATTGTGCTTCTTTAAATGCAACGACTAATGCAATAAATTTGGCTGCCATGGTGGAATCAATAATACATTTTTGTTTTTTAGAACCCCAAGAAATGGCTCCTCCATCAAGAATGAAGATCCATCTACTAGTAGAAGCATGATCTTCCAAACTTTTAATCCAACTAGCATCCAAATACCTTTTTAAAATTGATGGATATCCATTATAGCACAAACCATAGTTAATAGTTTTCTTTAAGTACCTAAGTACTCTATTCAAAACTTGTTAATGCAAACTACTTGGATTACTTGTGTATCTACTTAATTTCCCAACAACATATGCAATATCATGTCTTGTACAAGTCATTATGTACATAAGACAATCAATTAGACATATTTTAATTGATCAAATTTCCTACCAGCATTTGATACTAATTTTGTTTGAGGATCCATGGGTTTAGGTGCTAGTATACAATTGAAAAGATCAAACTTTTTAAATACCTTTTCAATGTAATGTGATTGTAATAAAGCTATTGTGCTTTCCTCTTGGGTTATTTTAATCCCAAGAATAACATCTGCTACACCCATATCCTTCATAGCAAAGTTGTTTGACGAGAATTTCTTTGTGTTTTCAATTTGTTCCAAATTCGTGCCAAATATGAGCATGTTATCTACATATAAGCAAATTATGACACATTTTTCATTTTCAAATTTGCTATACATGCACTTATCAAATTCATTTATTTTATAGCCATTAGCTAGAACAACCTTATCAAACTTTTGATGTCATTGCTTTGGTGCTTGTTTAAGTCCATATAGAGATTTAATAAGCTTACATACCTTATGATCCTATCTTGGAACAACAAATCCTTTCAGTGTTCAATGTACACTTTCTTTTCCAATTCACCATTTAAAAATGCAGTTTTAACATTCATTTGGTGAATAAACAAATTATACATTGAGGTAAGTGATATTAATAGTCTAATCGTAGCAATTCTTGCTACTAGAGCATACATATCAAAGTAATCAATACATTTGTAAAACCTTTGGCTAACAACCTTGTTTTAAATTTATCAATGGCTCCATCGACCTTCATTTTCTTTTTGAAGATCTATTTACAACTTATTGGTTTGGAACCTGGTGGAAGATAAATTAAGATCCAAGTTTGATTTCTCATTACTGAATTCATCTCACCATTTATTACTTCTTTCCAAAAAGCAGAGACTTGAGGTTTCATTGCCTCTTCAAATGTAAAAGGATCAGATTCCATATTATAACAATAAGGTATCTTATTGCCTGTACTTTCACCTTTACCTTTTACAAGGAGCATAATGAAATCTGGTCCAAAATCTTTTACCTTTTTAATCCTTCTACTTCTTCTTAATTCTTGACAAGATTCATCATTATTATCAATTTGTTCAAATGAAATCTCATTCTCATTTGAAGAATGAATTAATTGTTGTGGTTGTAATTGTCTTGAAATAGAATTAAATATATTTTCATAAAAAATAACATATCTTGATTCAATGACAATATCAATAACACTGAATTTCAACTTCAGATTTGTAAGCTTTAAATTATTAAGCGCTTCATCTTTTGAATGCAATAAATATACATAGGAATATATAGAAAAATCAGTAATAAAAGTAATAAAATATTTCATTCCACCTAATGTAGGAGTATTATGCATGCCACATAAATCACTATGTATCAAATCAAGTATTTTTGTTTTTCTTTTAACATTAGGGAAAGGGTTTCTAGTAACTTTAGTCAACATATATGTATTGCATTTTTCAAAATTATTGTAGTCATCGTGAAGAATAGAACCTTAAAGTTATTAGTACAAAACTTCGGTGAGAAAAATCTCGAACACACGAACGAAAAACGCACAACAACTCGAACAGTAAACAAAGAAATAGGACAAGGCTCAAAGGCGTGTATCAAGCCACTATCTTTAAGGTACTATTTGCCCCCACCTATACTCGGTGTGCAAATGAGTTTTAAGCAAATGAACCTCGAGGATACAATGAAGCCGGATGACTATTTGTGTTTTGCACTGACGAAAATAGTCCACTAAGCACTTTACAATGCATAACAAGAAAATCAATTTTTATAAAGAATTTCTGCAGTAAATCTTTATAGAACAATCTAATAATATTAGAATATGGAGGAAAGATAGAAATAATTTTAGAAGTTGTTGGTATATTTCCAAATGAAATCTCATTCCAATTTATAGAAATTTTCATGTCTCTTCATAGAGACATCTTTCAATAGGTGTTTTTTTTGAATAATAATATCTTTAAAATAGACATAATTACTCATCTAATATCTCTTGATTAAATATAACTATTCAAATAATGTTGTTTAAATAATTATAATTCTTTTTTAATAACCAAAAATATATAATTCTTTATTAATTACGCCTTTTCATTTATATTTATTGAAATGCTATAAATATTGCTGAAAATATTCCAATAGAATTCTGACTCCATTGCTTTGCCTGAGAATATGAGCAAACTGTTCTAAAATTTCCAAGAGTGAAATCACAAAATAAAAGAATTCCTTAAAGCTGTCATTACCATTATTTTAAGGCAAGAAAAGAGATGTTTATCAAGTTTGATTTAGAGATGAAATTCAAGTGTGTGTGTGTGTATATATGTATTGATATCGGTGGGAGAGATTAGAGAGATCGATAAAGTTGATGCAGTTTGCTGCATTAAAATGGAAAGTGCCCCCATTATATTAGCCTTCAGTTCAGTTAATGGCAAGTCATCTTTAGGTCCTACCAACTGTATTTTATTTTTTTCCTTTGGGAATCTAATCTTATCCATCATCTAACTTAATGCTTCCACTCCATAACTTCTCTTCATCTTCTCATCACTCTGTTTCCTTCTTCATTTCAATTAGAACCTGACCTTTCCTACCACTTAGAACCCAACTCCAAATTTGATGTTGTTGCCTTTTTGCTTTAAGCCGAATATGGGGTAGTTGTGGAACCCAGTAGGAGGCAGTCCATCGTTAATATTTTCTTAAGACTTAGAAAAAGTGTTTTAAAGGTGCCGCCAAGAGGAATATTTGTACATTACTCATGGATTCTTGCAAATCCAGGGTGAATGTTGATGGAGAAGAATAAGTTTGTTGCTTGCACTTAGGCTTCCACGTCTTTTTCTATTAAAAAAATAATTTATATTAGGATAATTTTAAAATATATAATTTTTAAGTATTAATAGAATAATGATATATCATTAATTTTTAAAGAAATACAAATATTATTCTACACTCAATCACATACGATATCATTTTTAAATTTATTCAATTTTAATTAAAATAATTAAAACTTTGGGGGAAACGTTGAATGCCGGAAAAAACATAACAAAAAATAAATAAAATTTGAAAATACTTAAATCAATAATTAAAAATAAATAAAAATAAAAATCATAGTAAAAAAAATCAAAATTTGAAAAATTATAACCATAGGTGGTTTTATCAAATTCTAAAATTTGATTAAAAATTAAAGAAATAGAAACAGAAATTAAAAATTAAAATTAAAAAATAAAGCTTATCTGTCTAGATATTAAAAAGATTTTAAAAAAGCCTAAAAATTAAGGGAATTAAAAAATTTGATTGCATAAAAATAAAAAAAAAATGATTTGAAAGAAAATAAATAAAATACAATTAAATTTTAAAAAAACTAAAATGATTTAAAAATTATAAAATAAGAAAACATGTTTTTTTGTTTATTAAAAATTTTAATTTGTTAAATAAACAATATTTAAAGTTAAAGAAGAAACACTTATTAGTATAGAAAAAAATGAATACACGTGTTAAGTTATGATAGGAAGGGAAGCAAAAAGGCATATATAAGGGACAAAAGAAATTGTTCCATCTTTATATCACAATTACTTTTAAAAAGCCATTGATTAAATCTTAGTTTTAATTGCATGGGAATGAACTAGTGATGAATTGTAGAAACTTTAAATGTCATGTGAAATTCTATTGTTGGAATATATATAGATGAATAAATAAGAATTAACTAGGGATAAAGAAGCTAATATGTGATATAGAAATAGAAAGACAATGAAGTGAATTAACAATCATTTAATATTAATTTGATTTTTGGTCTTTGGGATTATATAATATACATTGATAATTTGATATGGTGACATGGTCACTTAAGGGATAAATGAAAATATGTAATTTGTGTATCTATATATATTTATATGAAACATAAATGATAAGAATGTGATATACTGAATGATGTGTACATATTTATGTGTCAATATGTGGACCATGATGTGAAATCTTAATTTCTTTATTGCCTTAATAAGTGAATTTCCCTAGTAAGCTTAGTTGAATATTTAAAATATGTATGCATGTTATGGGATCGATGTGCACTCGACTTGAACGAAAAATATGTTTCTTGAATGGAGATATATTGCCTTACAACGTAGCACTTTGGTGCACCTTAGGCCTTATATGTTGGTGTGTTTAGATTTGATGCACAATTAGTGCAAAATATGTGGGTATGATCTATTGGAACCTCGAGTATTCGATTCATATTCCACTAGTGTTTACTAAAAATTATGTGTTCATAATTAAAGAAAAAATAATTTATAAGTATGTCATGCATTAACAATAAACTTGGATATAGTGACTTGACTAAAATAGGAGATTAATTAGTAATTTGTTAAATGAGGATAAAAATAAATGCCATAAACCTAAATATGAGTTAAGTATGTACGAAGAAATATGAAATAAATTATTAATTGATTATAATGGGTTAAATGTTAGTATGTGTGATAATAAAAATTTTGGTACTAGAGAGCCATTGCCTTAATAGGAAGCAAGGAATTGATTTTCGATATGGTAAGTAGGTGAAATGTGAATGAATATGAAATTATTAATGAAAGTGTATATAGATTGGAAATGGACTTAAGACAAGTTTGGTTTGAATAGGACTAATTTAATGAGTAAACATGTGTTGACAATTAATAACCTCCTTAGTCTATGGCTTGAACATTTTAAATGAACCTCATTGCAAGTACTTAAGTCTTAATCTAAAATTAGCTTGAAGAAAGCATAAATAAGATTAGATCTATGTTATAAAAGACTCAATGTTGACCCAATGAGGGTAAGATAGGAAATTTGACTATATTTACTAAGCTTTTCAAGATCAGTGTGTTAGTTGCTTGAATGTATAGGTATTGAATTCATCGAGAAGTTATGGGTTTGGCTAGGAAGCTTCGCGTCACCCTTGACTTGAGGTTGTAATATATTTTCATTAGTTGATATTGCTTGAAAAATCCTATTAAGAAAATGATTTTTAGTTACAATGAAAGTTTAAATATTTTGAAAACGAGCCAGTTAGTGATATTTATAGTAATAAACCGTTTCTCAAAAAGTAACTGTGTTTTGCATGAGATGAATTCGAAACGTTCTCGACTTTCAACCGAATGACCTTCTCCGCTATCCTCATACCCTAAATTGCATCGAGTGTGGGCTCAAATAAAAAGAATCAAACACACCAGTTTTGAATTCTTTATCTATTTGAACTCAAGGTTTTACTTACATCAAAGTATACAAGTTATGCGTACATAGTCCATCATCCACTTAGAATTAATGTATGTTACACTATGAATGTTACAAGTGAATAAATCCACAAACAGATCTAGGATCTATTATGCTTGGGTCCTGTCCAATGTACTTTTAGTCCATTCAGTCACATTTATGTCTCTATGTTTTGGGAGTCATTAGCTTTGATGCTCAAGACAAAGCATTTTTTGAATTTGACTTGATAGACGATATATTAACCTTTCAATCAGTTTGCTCATTTTCGATTTGATTAAGGACATGTCTAGGTTCATCTACTAATACAAGATGTATTTATATATTACGATTTGACCACGTAATATCGCTTAGTATTAGTTAAACATTAGATATCCAAATAGTCAATTTTTTCTTCCATTTTTTTTTCATTCAAAAACATTGAGGACAATATACAAAATTTATTAATGTAATTCATGGATGTTATTATTAAACCAATTTGTTCAAAAAATACAAGTATATAAAAAATATACTACACTTAGGACACCAAATATAATAGATATTTGTATAAGAACTTTCGCATGTATGCAAAGATTTAGTTGAATTTGTAATTGTAACACCCCACGCTCAAATTGTTCATCTGATTTCGGTATAAAGCATCACAATGGACCTATATTTAATTTTGTTAACTTAGTTGCTATAAAACAGTCTAAAAGTAAAACTGTCTAGTATTAAATTTAAAAATAATAATCCTTACAATTAAGGCCTTAAGCCATTGGATACTTAATTTCATAGATTTCTATCTATAATTGAATTATTTGTTTGCAATTCAATTCTTAAAATCTTGCTACGGACTATCTATCCTAAAGATCCAGTTTTTAGGGTGGTTATTTGGCTTAATTGTTCAGTTCTTGAGGCGAAGCCTCCAATGGTGCCCCTTTCCTATAAGCATGGCTCTAACTTCCAGCGATCCCCAATCTCCATTTGATCTGGCTTGGTCCTTCCTCGATCATCCTTACATGTCCTGCGAACATCAGTTAACTCCGTAAATTTGAATGAACTTAGTGAGTTTCTTTACTATCCATAAATAACTCCTACCACACAAGGGTAATGAATGTAAAATAATATAAAATAAATAAAGATTACTCCCTGCTTGCTTAAGGTGAACATTTGACATCAGGGTGGCAGAATGCACCCGATCTTTTGAGCTACTTGCTCACTATAAGTCTTTCCTTTAGTTGGACTCTCAACTTAATTGTAACCCTGAACACTCGCCATATCAACGGGTCCTATCCTTACTTCACATCTTTTTGCCAAGTGTTCTTAGGTTATTCCTTTCTTAGCGGACTCCTATGGTCGAATTAGTCCTTGGTGGACTCTCTATCTCTATCCATACCTTAGTCCCGAATGAATCATTGACATTTTCGTATTGTCCAACTTACAGAGGACCTTGCTATTTTGGAGAAACCATCCTATTAACATCAATAGTGGGATTACTTCCAATAATCTGCCTTATGCACGAGACTGACCAAGGGCCTCTCATGTCCTATATGGTGAACAACTGACTTATCGTCCTGGCAAACCATCGCTCATAAAACTATAGGAGTCTACCTCCCTTCTTAAATAAGTTCTTCCTTCGGAGTTAGCTTCCTGACATGTTTCCATCCTCATGACAAAGTCTTTATCCTAGAAGTGAACTTCTATCCCTTCTATGAGATTACCGCTCATATAACAAATCCTTTAAGGTACCTCTGGTGGCTCTTCATAGTGAATCCTTATTTGCGATCTTTAAGTACCTCTCTATAGTTAAATCAGCTCTCATATGACCTATCTTCCTTTAATTCTTGATGAGCCCTTGCCTTTGCCTTGTCGGTTATCTCAACTATCTTTACTGCCTTCATCATTCTTGGTGGATTCCTCATGATCCGCTTGCCTTAGTTATGTTTTCTTTCAAATTTTCTTCCACTTGAGTGTATCCTCATAAATGGCACATAGGGCTATACTCCTCACTTGAGGTTATGACATAACTTTTGCATATGTTTCATGGTAGACTCTAGGGTTATCGTAGCTGAGCTATGGTCTTATACCTTTCTTCCTCGTTCTTTACGTCCTCTTGGACTTACCTCGTGTTTATTGTCTCGACAAACCTCATCTTTGTTTTGTGCTTACTGTCCCAAATTGTCCCAACGAACTTACTCTGTTTCATATTCACTATCTCGACGGACTTACTTTATTCCATGTTTACTGTCCTAATAGACTTACTCTGTTCCATGTTTATTGTCCTAGAGGACTATCTGTTCTATGGATGCCATGGAGTCTTTCATACATGGTCTTACTCATTATACTTGGCTGCCATAGCATCTTTCATCCATGGTCATACACCATTTACTCTACACCTTATACATTGTCACCATGTTGTCTTTCATCCATGGTCTTATGCCATTATCCTTTATCATGTACCAAGCTGCCATGACATCTTTCATCCATGGCCTTACACAACATACCGCATACTAGACTGCCATAACATCTTTCATTTATGGTCTTATGCCATATACCTTCGTCATGGTGCCGCCTCGAAAAATCAGTCGATACTGTCGTCATGGTAGTTACCATTTCATAATTTCATTTCCTTAATCCTCCTCCCATTACCTCCTTTAAACCATCTAACCTTGATGCTCGAGCACCGTAGTGTTCTCTTCTCAAGGTTTAGAACTTCGCCCAATGTGGTAACTAATAGTTTTCTCCCCATTCTCATTCTAACTTCATCAACCTATGAAGGTTTTCCCCATAGTCATGTAATGCATACACATATCATCATATTTCATGTTTATGCAACATGGCATACTTAGATGGTGTAGATAATAAAAACAAGTTTGGAGTTAGGAACTCACTTTTAACTTTATCGTCTCCATAGCTTATTCCTTCCCTCGAACATCAGAGCTTCCATTTTCTAAGCAATAACTGATCTACCGTAATTCAGTATAGCATATTAAACTAGTTTTTGCACTTCAAGAGCTTAAACATAAGCATTTTGGTTTTATTTTAATTATGTTTTTGCAATTTTAGTTACATTCAATAGAGTGTGTAATTTGAGTCTTTTATTGACCTTAGGGGCTGAATGAGGCCTAAGGGTGAGCTAATACACTTTGTGAATGTGTAGGAAACCATTAGAGGGAGTAGTAACTTGATACTGGTCGCTGTGTTGCTACACGGAGCATTAAATGTTGCAAAATAGGGATCATAATAGAAAAATTCCAAGACTGCCTTCGGTGTCGTGACATAGCCTAAGGATGTCGGAATCTACCCCTAAAGATACCCTGAAGATGAGCATATTGCCTTCGATGTTGCGACACAAGACCTAGTGTGTTGTGACATCACCTCTGTACGGGAAATAATTACGAGCTAGGGGCATCTTGGTCCATAATCAAACATTAAGAACGAGACGACAATTGACCTAGGGTTAAAGACGACGGCCACTCTAAAGTCTATAAATAGGATCAATTAGCACATGTTATGAATAACTTTCATATTGTATAATTTTTTTCTTAGATTTGGTCTTTAGTTTTTCTCTTTTCTTAGGCTTAGGTTTATTTCATTTTTTGTTATTTGCTTTTGGGAAAGAAATCAAATTTGTGAAACATAATCAAACTCTATGAGGATTCTGCATTCAATTCTAATACAAATAAGGCTTCTTCTAAACTTTATACTCTTGAATTATTATTCATGTCAACTCTTTATATCAAACTTATATTTTTTATGAGATCCATGAAGAACTAATTCTCCTGTAGGGGATTAGCAAATGGAAGTATGATTAATTAACTATTTTGTAGGGTTATCTTAGTGGATTAACTGTTTAGGAAAGGAAGAACTTAAACCCTGGGCCTGACAACCCTAGGAAGTCATTAAGGTGAGAATTAACCCAAATTTGATATGACCTATCTGTAAGCACCTTGACCTTGAACCAGTCTGGATTGTAAGGTTGAAAGATAAGTAGTTCATGTCGACTCATTGTTCTAGTGGAAGAGAGAAAGATCGGAAGCTCCTGCTGGAAATATCGACTAGTTGATTGAACAAGAAAACCTGAAGTGACAGTTGATTATGATTACCGAAGTGAGCTAATCACCCATGCCCAGATTTGATATATTCTATTATTTGATTTCTCGTGATTTTTTTGTTTCTGTTCTTTCTTTTTATTATTATTATTATTATTATTATTATTATTATAACATAGATTAGAAAAACCTTTCTTTTTATTTCATCGTAATATAATTAATGTAAAGTAGTAATTAGTTCTATTTTTGTTTAGGTTATGATTAATTTAGTGCTCGCCTCCCTTTTGTACGATCCTCGGAGTATTTATCTACTCCATAATTATATTACAACTTGACCCATATACTTGTGGATACTGCCTTTTCACATATTTTGTGCAGGATTTCTATACTAGATATTGGTATGTCCAGAGGCGGTCAAGTTGTTGGCACTATTATCGAGGAGGCAACATCACTGATTTAATTTTAATTTTTGCATGTTAATAAAATAATTAAGAAAATTTTATATTCTAGATATGATTTTATATTCTTATTTTGTTTACTTATCTTTTCTCTTTGGGTTAATTGCATGACTCGTATAAGGGAACACCTATAGAGCCAGTCACAGATCTAGAAATAATAATTCGAAAGAATCATCGACAGTAAAAAACAATAATAATCGATACAGAACCAGTCACCTACTAGAGGTAATTTACCACCACGTGAAAATTCACTGTTCAACGAGGCTAAAAATAACATCTTAGAAGACCCACCAACACCACAGCTACTCGCATACATTAACATGATGTGTGATGAGAGGACTCTGAGGGAATATGCACTACCAAATCTAGTTAAGGTTCAAGGGAGTATAACAAGGCCAGCTATCATGACCAATAACTTTGAGATGAAGCCAACTATGATTTAGATGATCCAAGATAATTTGCAGTTTTGAGGAACAATGATAGAAGACTTGAGTCAGCATCTAAAATGGTTCTTCCAGTTTTGTGATACCTTTAAATATAATGGGGTTACTGATGACGCTATTCATCTTAGGTTGTTCCCCTATTCATTTATTGATAACGACTTTTCTTGATTAAATTCGTATGAACCAAGATCAATCATGACATTTGATGAACTCGTAGAAAAATTCTTACAAATGTTCTTCCCCATTAGCAAGACGGTCCAACTAAGGAGGGAAATTTCTATGTTTAAATAATTAAAAGGAGAAAGTTTTCATGAAACATAAGAGTGTTTTAAAACACTAATTTAGAAATTCCCACACCATGGATTGCCTGAGTGGTTATGATTGCAACTTTTCTACAATGGGTTGGATGTACACTCAAGGTCAGGATTGGGTGGAGCTGTAGGAGGTGCCTTAATGAACAGAATGTATGAGGATGCCTACAAATTAATATAAAATATGGTAATGAACTCATACTAGTGGCCAATAAAATGGCACACATATGGCCAGAGACTATCCACAGTAAAGGCTTTTCTAGGAGGATGAAGATATCAGTAGCTAGTGGACAGAATAAACCGTATAGAGTCTAAAAATAGTGCACCATCTGTATATGGAGGGGACAAACCACTCGTTCATTACATTAACAATCCTACTGAGGATGTGAATTACATAGGGAATAGGGGTAGAAACCCTTATTCAAATACTTATAATCTCAAATGGAGAGATCACTCGAATCTGAGTTGGGGAGGAAATCAAGGAGGAGGTTATAGTTCTAATCAAGTCAAAAACACTAAATATCAACCTCTTACAGAAGCCTCAGGAAAGGGTCAACCCAAATGACCATACTGTATGTGGTTAATGTTTGGATTGAATCGAAGGGGAAATGCAGTCAATGAGGATAGATGTGAAACATGTGCAATCTGAGTGAACTAATTCAACAAAAACATTGTCTGAGCTTAAAATTAGATAAACCAATTAATGAGCATGATGAGATAGATTAAGAGAGAAATTGGCATGGTATCCTCCGTAACACTGAAGATAATCCTTAAAGAGAGGGAAATGAGCAAGTGAAAGCAATCGCGCTCCAATTGGGTAAAGTGCTGAGTAGCCTGAAGAACCCAACTCAAGAGGTAAATAAGGGGAATACTGATGATCTTCAGAAAGAACCCGTAGAAGCTGATGATGAACCAAAACTAGAGGAATTAGTCAAACTGGCAATTAAACTGAAGAAATAGACAATTAAAGAACCTACCATTGCAAAGATACCGTTTCCTTCGAGGTTAGAAGAGAACCAAAAATGAGATGAAGATGAGTTTGTAAGCTTTCTTAACTTGTTCAAAACATTAAATGTCAACCTGCCTTTAATTGAACTAATTGAGAAAGCCTCTACGTATGTCAAAATTTTAAAGGAAATCATGTCTAGGCATAGGAAAATTAAAGTAGGTAAACAAGTTAACATGAGTGCGTCCTAGACAGGTTCCTCAAAATCTGAAAGACCCAGAAGTTTTACAGTTCCCATGGATGTAGGGAGCATTCATTTCAATAGAGCCCTATGTGATTTAGAAGCTAGCATCAATTTAATGCTTCTATCAATATATGAAAAACTAGGGTTAAGGGACCTTAAGAACACACAAATTACACTATAGTTGGTAGATAGATCTTTAGTGCATCTGAAAGGAGAACTGGAAGATGTCTTAGTCAAAGTGTGCAACTCTATCACTTTGGCAAACTTTGTAGTCTTATACCTTGAAGAAGATCGAGATATACCAATTCGGTTAGGTAAAACTTTTCTAACTACTTCAAGGTCCACCATTGATCTAGAGGAAAATTGAATTAACCATAAAGATCAATGGTGAAAGAAATAATTTTAAATGTGGTCACCAACAGAATGGGAAAAATAAAAGAAACTTTGGGGAGCATTGTAATAAATTATTTATCTTTAACCCTAAAAACCCCAAATCAAGGGACATACTTCCTATAATCAATGCAGGTCAAAAGAACAAGACCAGGGAAAGAGATAAGAAAAAAAAGGTGGAGTGGTATGACGAGTAATGGACTAATGTTGAAAGAACCAAAGAAACATCCTCATATGAATTAATAAAGTTATAGGATGAATCCGTGATTAAAACTTAATAATTTTGGATTAATTTTTTTTGTAAATTACTATATATTTAACTAATTGTTTAGCGCAAATACTAGCTTATATTAAATTAATGTTTTATAGGAACTATGACACTCTAGAAATTGGAAATTTGGGTAAAAATAGAGCCAATGTCGCAACACGACAACCCCGTGTAGCAACACTAAGACCGAAATTAGAAAATCAAGAAAATCAACTTGATGTCATGACATAGACTTCGTGTGCCGCGACACCAAAGATGGTATACCTATAATTTCAAAATTTTAGAGTGTGTCATGAAATCGAACCCAAAAGTCACGACAATGGCAAACTGCCAGGAGTGTCATGACACAGAATCCCTATGTCGCGACATCGCTGTAAATTTCTGCAGGGTTGATCTGAGCCGATCGTTCAACCCGAATGCATAACCCTTATTTTACCCAGTTTTTAAACCTAAAAACCTCTAATTTTTTTAACTTCAACATACTTTAACCCAAACTCTAACTCATCCTTAAACATTAAAACCTCTCAAACACTCTCCATCTTCAAACCCTTTCTACCCAAACCCTAAATTCATAAAGCTCCATTTCTACTCTTCAAGCTTTGTTTGAATGCAGGATTGTGAAACGTTTGGAGAGAAACAACAAAGAGTTTCAAGGAAGTCGAGGTTAAGCGTTCTTTTTCTTATTTTACTGTTTCATTAAGATTATTGCTTGATAGTTCATTAGTTTTTAACATACAATAGTATTGAATATGCCTCCAAGGAAGGTTAGAATAACTAATGAACCAGAACCATTGGCATTTCCAAATCCATCTAATTTCCCGAATCCAAGCATTAAAGAATATTTTGTAGAACTTTAGGGAGAAATGTTTATTCAAGAGAGCGGATTTGAACCATTGATGGTTCTCTGTCAAGAGATATGACCTTTAGTTAGATATCATATATGGGAATGTTTTTTTACGATCGAAAAAGACTTTATTGTGGTCCCTGTCGTTTAGGAATTTTTTTTGTATATTTACGGGACCATGAGCCTAGAAATACCGAAGGTCATACATGGAAAACGATACCTATGTGAGGGAAATACGTACGAATTACCCCTCGAGTTATTTTTTAATTTTATAATGCTCTATTTTATGAAAAAGAATTTACTGAAGAAACTGATTTAGAGTATTTTCGAGATATAAACACGGATAACATTATAAATTTCCTAATAGAAGGGAGGGGTGAATGAAAATGTCGCTTAAGGACTGATATCCCAACCTCCTTTAATTAAGTAATAATGTTTCTTGAAGCAAAAATATGGATTCAATTCTGTGTGCTATGATAGCATCTGCCTTAAATGTTTCTAATGTTAATTCTTTTCGAGCAGTTTTGCTTTACCCTATTTTGTAGAAAAAATAGGTATGCATCGAAACATGAATATATTAAAATATGAAATGGTGAATCGGTAACCAGAAAGTGGGAGTCTTCTCTCCTCACTTAGTGACAACCTTATACAAAGGAGCAGGCATTCCGATGGCATCTATGGAGTAATTAATGAATTTATCCCAAAGCATAATTGGTGACACTTTGTATACATAGTACACTGAGCTTCGGGCTAAATAGATTAATGAATGGAATAAACACTAGCAAGAGATGATGGTCGCTCTGGCTTCGTCTCAAAGGAAAACAAATTCAACCACTTGACAAGAAATTGGTGAGAGCAGTCATCCCAAGCTGGATTGGATGATACACTAGATATAGGAGACGGGCCCGATTTTTTAGGAATTCACAAGGCAAAATAATATTAGTGTGCCTAATTACACGCCTAATATGTTTGGTCCAATGCATCTAGAGTAGGAAGAAAAGGAGTAGGAGAGCGAAGAAGAAGAATGAACTAAGGAGGAGGAGGAAGATGATGAGATGGATTCTGAGGAAGATAACTGAAATTTTAATTTTTGTTTTTAAAGATTGTATTAATTTTTAGGATGATTTTTAATTTATATAAATTGTTAGGAGTATGAGTAATAGTAGATTATTAGTTGTTTGGTGTTGTTTAAATTTTCTACGTAGGAAACCCACATAGCAGATGCACAACAATTTTGAGCTTTTAACATTCAAAGGAGGAAGCACCCACCCATAGCTTATGAAACCATCACGATAAATTGGGTAACTTATTTCCTTATATTTTATGGGGCTACATATTGAGGACAATGCGTTTTCTAAAGTATGGGGAGGTAACATAGAAAATTTGTTTAATTTTTACGCTTTTCTTTGATTTTTCTTATCAATTGTGTGCTTGAGATTGTAGAAATACAAGTCATTGGTTAAGAGCATGTACATAGGTTAATTGTATTTATAGTAAATTTGGCATGAGAATAGGTGTTTTTAACTTTTTAATTGCTGGACTATTAAGTTCTATATATTACACTATAAATATGCATTAAGTAATTGAATGTACCAAATGATATAGAGAATACAAGAAAACGAGCGTGCTAGTATGAATGATAAATTGTTGAATTTGTGATTGTTTGGTTGACTAAATTTGTGAATATTGAGATACTTAGGGATGACTAAAGGCATTGTTTGGTATACACCCAGAGTAAAAAAGCTAACCCTTATTTATTCATCCTTAGTACTTATTTTGAGCCAGAAAACACTTCTCAATGATCCCATATACAAATCCCGAGCTAAAAATGATAATTTATGCTTACTTTTTTTTTGGTCCCAAATCGCATGATTATAGACGTCTGGCCATACATATTGAGGGTTAAGTAAATACATTATGGTGGTTTTGTAAAAACAGAGCGATAAAAAATATTAGTGGGGTATAGTAATTATAGGTTAGTTTAAAAGTGCAAAAAGAAAAATTCAAAAAAGAAATTACACGAGTAGAAAATGTATGTGAAAAATGAAGGCATTTGTGAGTAAGGTACCATGAAAAAGAAAGAAAAGTGACAAAGTCACAAAAATAGAAAAATTTGTTCATTAGTGTACAAAAACTCGTGAGCTAGCAGTAGTTACTATATGATGCTGAGATTTCCTATAAGGAGAAATAAGGAATATGAGAAAATGAGAAATAAGGTGGTGAGCGAGAAAGGGTCACTAAGGGGAAGGATAGAGGACAATATGATGTCCCAAACTATTTTCGTGCTTGAAACTATTTGACTCTTACTTTTCTTGAATTCCATACCTATCCTAAGCCTTAGAGTGTTGCAAGCTGAAAAGCCCTATGTAATTTAAATAGACTTACTTACAATTTGAAATAACATTGAATAATTACATTTACAACTTTTTGTATTCTACTAGGATAATGAAATTACTTGTATAATTTATTGATGGATTCCTACATTTGAGACCCTTAATACTTGTATGATTTGTAATATGCTGAACTTAAGTGCTTGATGTCAAAAGTGGTAAGTCAGCTATATATTATGCCGAGATTATGTGTAAATATAAAATGCTTATTTATGTGCTTCAAAACCAATATTTGTACCATATCAGTTCAAGGGTCATCTTTTCATTTACTATTTTTGTTTGCTTTGCTTGAAGATAAGTAATGACTTAAGTGTGGGGGAGTTTGATCTGTCGTAATTCGGTGTAGCAGATTAAACTAGTTTTCGCACTTTAGGAGCTTGAACACAAGAATTTTGGTTTCATTTTAATTACGTTTTTGTAATTTTGGTTATAATCAATAAAGTGTGTAATTTGAGACTTTTATTGACCTTAAGGGCCGAATGAGGCCTAAGGGTAAGCTAATATACTTTGTGAGTGTACAGGAGAGCATTAAAATGTGTGCTAGCTCGATACTGGTCTTTGTGTTGTAACACGGAGCATTAAATCAAATCAAAACAGTGGTTTTGGGACTACAAATCTGAGGTCAAAATATTTATTTTATTATTTTATTAAAGTTTAAAGCATGATAGAATTATTGTGTGAAAGTTTCCTAAAGAAATTTTACTGTTTGAATGTTTAATTTGGTAAAAAGGACTAAATCGCGTAAAGCGTAAAAGTGTTGTTCTATTAGCTAAAAGTGTCAAATAGCTATAGAACATTAGAGTAAAGGTCCTTAAGTGATAAATATACCATTTCTATCTTAGTGGATGTTAATTGTTTGGTATAAATGAAAATTTGAATTTATTTTAAGGTTAAAATGGTAAATGGTTAATAAATGATATAATAAACAAAACCAAAATTCATTTTATATTATCATCATCTTCTTTAGTCAAATTAGGCAAGAAGAAAAGAAGAAATTCTAGGTTTTCTATTTGGCCTTGGTTAAATTTCTCATTAAGGTACGAATTTTGATCCGTTTTTAATGATTTCTATGTTTTTGAGATCGTTGCTTTGTATTCTAGCTAGCCCGTTCCTTAGATTTTGAATTTTTTAAAGATTTTTCATGTTGCAATTATTGAATGTTTGAGTAATTGGATGTTTAATGATGGATTTTGAATATTTTTAATAGCTAAACTAGTTTTGTAAAGTGATTTTTGACAAAAATTCAAAATAGGGATTAAATTGTGAAATTGTAAAATGTGGTGGTTAAAAGCGTGAAATAATGAAAGATATAGGCTGTTAGGAGTCCTTATGAAATTCACCTAGCTTATAATTGTACTAAATTGCATGAATTTGCAATTTTATGTGAAAATGACTAAATTGTAAAAATGTGAAAGTTTAGGGGCAAATGTGTAAAATAGCCCTAAAATGTGTTTTGGACTAAATTGCATAAATAGATGATCAAATAAGCTAATTTTGATAATATATAGATCAAGATAAGCTAAGATCGAGTTTAGATCAGGGAAAAGGAAAGATTGACGAATAGTTGTTTGTTGTTATTCGAGCGATACGAGGTAAGTTCGTATAATTAGAATCGAAATTTTACATACTTGAAATAATTGTAATGAATATGTATAATTGAGTGGTTGATATAATTGGATTGTGGATGCCTTATCGATATAGTTTATTTATTATCGAGCCCCGTTTGAACCATATGAATTCGTTGGATACGAGTGACATGTCACTAGGGTTACCATATTGGTTGAGATCCTGCATGTGTTGTGGACTCACCGTAGCTCATAAGAGCTTACTGATATATCAGATCGTAAGAGTTTACTATTCTTAGCTCGTAAGAGTTTACTGTTCTTAGCTTGTATGAGCTTACTAATTCAGCTCGTCAAAGCTTACCGTTTCAGCTCAATAGAGCTTACTATCCATCAGCTCAGGAGGAGCTTACTATTCATAGCTCAAAAGAGCAAAAATGATAAGGAATTGATGGACTATCGATTTATATGTACTGTATATCACCCGAGTATCCCTCGAGATTTTAATAGTTCAACGGGCATAAATTTTGTGATATGGTAAAGTACGGTGTATACGAACGAATTACTGTTTATAAGATTGAAGGTAAAATGTTATAAATGATGTATATGATGTATGTCAGTTTAATATGATACAATGTATTGAGTAATTACATTGAGTTAATAGATGGTTTCATGAATTTAAGTGACTAACTTGTGATTAATGTTTGTGTTAGGCATTTGGTAGTTGAATTGATTACACCTTGATTAATTGCATTGATTATGTATAAATGGTAAGTTTAATTCTGAATTATACGGGCTTACTAAGCTATAAACCTTACTCTATTTCCTTTTTTCATGTTTTATAGAGGTTTGATAGCTTGCTCGTTTCGGACAAGTTGGAGTTACGCATCACAATATCCAGTTGTTGGTTGGTACTTTTAAACTTATGGATATAAGTAAATATGGCATGTATAGGCTAGTATTAAAGATGACAAGTATGGTTACTTGAGATAATGAATTTTTGGTACATTTTGTGATATATAAGTCTAAGCCATGTGATTTGGCTAAATTTGGTATAATGTTTTGGTTGTATATAAGTGTTCAATTATGGTATGTTTGATAAGTAATAGATGGAATGGAATTATGCAAATGTTATCTTGATATGTGGTTGGCATATGATTGGAAAATGTATGATATTAGTTAAGTATTTGAATACTACGTGGAATTGGTATCATATGTGTATGAAATGTTATGGAATGACTGCCTTTTTGGGTTGTAAAAATGTTGCAATTTATGCTTGTGCATACATGTGAAAATAGGTGGCATAATGGCTTTGCAAATAGCCTATTTTGTCCACACGGGCAGAGATACGGGCGTGTGTCTCAGCCGTGTGTGACATATGTTTTTGTTACACGGCCGTGTGTCCCCTGGTATTGAAATTGAATTGAAGTCAGTATGCTCCACACGGTCTCACATACGGGCGTGTGACTGGCCATGTGGTACAAGTCAGTATGTCCCCTAATTAGCACACGGCCTAGCATACGGGCGTGTCACTTGGCCGTGTTGCATAAGTCAATATACTCTCTAGTTTTCACACGGCTTGGCAAACGGGTGTGTCTTCGGCCGTGTGATGCAAGTCAATATGTATGCCCTGTTTCTATACGGCCTAAGACACGGGCATGTCTACTAGCCATGTGAGGCACACGACCTGTTCACACGGGCGTGTGGTCTTTGTATGTTTGAAATTTTTTTAAGTTTCCAAAATTTTCATATGTTATCGGTTTAGTCCCGAATCATTTTTAAAGCATGTTTAAGGACTCGTAAATCCTTATAAGGGACAATATGATTATGTTGAATGGTATTTGATTATGCATGCATAAATGTGTGAGTTATATATGTTAAGTGATGTGTATTGATTGGTAATACCTCGTAACCCTACTCCGGCGATGGATACGGGTTAAGGATGTTACAATGAGCATACTGCCTTCGATGTCACAACCCAAGACCTAGTGTGTCGCGACATCACCTCTGTATGGGAAATAATTACAAGCTAGGGGCATTTTAGTCTGCACAATCAAATTTTAAGAACAAGACGACAATTGACCTAGGGTTAAAGACGACGGCCACTCTAAAGTCTATAAATAGGCTCAATTAGCACATGTTATGGACAAATTTCATATTGTATAATTTTCTTCTTAGATTTGGTCTTTAGCTTTTCTCTTTTCTTAGGCTGAGGTTTATTTCATTTTTTGCTATTTGCTTCTGGGAAAGAAATCAGATTTGTGAAACATAATCAAACTTTGTAAGGATTCTGCATTCAATTCTAATACAAATAAGGCTTCTTTTAAACTTTATACCCTTTAATTATTATTCATGTCTATTCTTTCTATCAATTTTATATTGTTTATGAGATCCATGAAGACCTAATCCTCCTATAGGGGATTAACGAGTGGAAGTGTGATTAATTAAATATTTGGTATGACCTATCCGTGAACATCTTAACCTTGAACCGGTCTGGACTATGAGGTCGAGAGATTAGTAGTTCATACCAACTCGTTATTTTAGTGGAAGATCGAAAGGTCGAAAGATCCTACTGGGATATCGACTAGTTGATTGAAAAAGAAAACCTGAAGCGACAGTTGATTATGATTATAGAAACGAGCTAATCACCCATGCCTAGATATGATATATTTTGTTATTTTATTTCTCGTAATTTATTTGTTTCTTTTCTTTCTTTTATTATTATTAGCATAGATCACAAAAACCTTTCTTTTTTATTTCATCATAATATAATTCATTTAAAGTACTAATTAGATCTATTTCTGTTTAGGTTAGGATTAATTTAGTGCTCGCCTCCCTTGGGTATGATCCTCGGAGTACTCATCTACTTTGTTGTAACTATATTACAACTTACGTGTACTGCCTTTTCACATATTTTGTGCAGGATTTCCACTTTAGACATTGGTACGTCTAGAGTCGGTCAACCGCTTATAACAAAAAATCATGGGTTATATTCAATGTTCTTAGCTTAAAACCCGTTTTCAAAAACATTCAAATACAATAAATTAGTTATGATATTCATAACTTTATTCTTCGTACCTAGAAGGTTTAAGAATCTTACCCACTTGTTGATTTCCCTACTTTTCTAGCTCCATCCTCACAAAGTCTGCTCTATGCAGAACCTTCCATGGCTATTCTTTCTTCGAGCTACAGAAAAATATGAAGAACAAGAGAAATTGGGACAAGGTTGGGAAGAAAATCATCCCTGGAACCATCTCCCAGCTATTTATAACCCTTCCGGGGCTACTCCCAACCTTATGAGAACTATGCATTCTCAATCATTATGTCTCCCACTAAGGAATTAACTGGTTCCATTCTAACTGAACCAGGCTTGGTTCTCAACCTTATCCAATTCAATTTCCAGCTTTCTCGTTTCTTCCAATATAGGCCGCTAGCTTACTGTCTCTTTCAATTTAGTCCCATAATTATCCCTAATTTTAGGTTAGTTGGATATCGAGTGTTACAGTAATTGTAAATTTCATAGGTACTTTCGAACCTTTTTTGATTTTCAATCTAAGTTTTGATTCTATAATTATTTTTAATACATATAAGATGTGTTAAGCTAAATGGGTTGGAATTATGTTTTATGATGTATTTAAACATATTGGTGTGTTTTTTGGATGTTAGAGGTGATTGGGGATAATTTAGAGTGATTTTGGGGTTGCTTAGAAGGTGATATCGCGACCTTGACCTTGCGACATCATGATCTTGTCTTTGTGACATCGTGACTTTTGCCAAACAAAAAGTGACATAGCAACCTCGTGCATTGCCCTAGCATTTTGTACTACTTTGTCCTTATTTCACTGTTTAACATGTTTTGAGTTTAGAAAAATTTTGATCTCTCTTGAATCGCTCCTAAATGATTCTAAGTTGTTTCTAAAGTCTTCAAATTGTTTTTCGTTAAGTTTTTATGATTTATGAAAATGTTTAAAGCTCAAAGTTTTTAATCTAAGATTTTTTCGTATATGTTCTGGTGGCATCTCTCATTTGTATCATACGTTGGGACGGGTAAGGGTTGTTACAGATATTAAGAGATTTCTAGTGCCGAAATTAGGGGGCAATTTATTAATTTGTGGTTCATGCAAATCACCAACAAAAATAAGGTTTAAATTCATTTTTTTCATTTAAGATAATGTCATAAACCTCAATTTCATTCAAATTATTGAATCTAGCATCTTATTCAGGCTTATTACCATCACTACTCCAACCATGGAATATTTCAATACATTTAACCTTTTCATCTTGTTTTAACTCATGTTTAGATTCTAATAATTTTGGGAAGTGTTCATCTTTTGGATTCTTACTCCAAATACCCTCATATCATTTTCTTAACTCATCCTGATTTGCACAAGGGTGATAGTCATCCTTTGTAATTACCTATCTACCCTTAAGAGAACACCACTCACAATGAAAATTACCTAAAGGTGACATAAAATTTACATTTACCGCATATCATAATAGATTTATGCTTACCTTTCTACTCTAATTCAGGCTACTTATATAAGGACCTGATAACTATGAGACCCTTTTCTAATAATTCTTTTTTACACTTAATCCGGAAAGGAAAAAAAAAACTAAACTTGTTTTAGTTACTACTACTCTAAACTAGCTAAGATATGATTCCTAAACTATTAAGTTAATACTTGTACTAGTACATGTTAATCTAATTAATAAGTTGTTTATATTTTTGGAAACGACGCCAAAAACATGACATGTGAAAATTAGATATAAAAATAGTGATAGAATTCGATTTGTAAATGTAAAGCTTAAAATTTGTTAGCACTTTTGATCAATCATAATCTGATATGGAAAATTGAGTTCTTTTTTACACTTAACGAGCTCTTAACCAAGCATTTGAATGTTTTATTTTGATGATTCTCTAATTTATGTGTGGTTTACATTTTGTTAAGTAAATTATAAGGTGTGTTTAGTGACCAATTAGACAAAATCTTGCCTAATGAATTCTAACAATTTGTTGTAGTTGGTACAGGAGGTGACTTGGGAAAAATTGCAAAGGAACAATGAGATTACTCGGGATGTCGCAACACCATATTGGTGAAGTTACAACATCGAAGCTGAACAACCACCTGGGAGGAATTTTGAGCAACAACAACATTGCAAATGGATTGTCGCCAAAGTCACGACACTGAAGGTTGGAAGTCACAATATCAAGGGTTCAAATCCTAACAACATGCTGATAAAGTCGTGATGTCGAAGACAATCACCAAAGCTGAAGTTTTTCCACAATGGTGTAGCAAAGTTGCGACACCGAGAACAAACTCGTGATACCAAGAATAGAGGTTCAAGCAAACTATTTGGAAAGTCACAACACCAAAATTTTGATGTTCCGACATTGAGGCTCGAAGAGCTTAATTCTGAAGGGCAATTTTAGTCAACACATGTTAAAAGAGTTTTGAGAACTCAATGTAGACTTGTCAAATCTACGTTAACTCTAAAAGTAGTATTTAACAAGTTTTTAATAATCTTTTTGTCTAAATTTTTGGTGGCTAAGTAGTTTTTAGGTTTAGATTAAAAATTTCTCAACAATAGCTACGATAGTTTCTTAGGTTTTGGATAAATTTCTACAATTTCACTTTTCACTTGTTCCTTAAACAATTTTTACCATTTAAAGTACAAGTAGTATTTGTTGTTGTTCATTTTCATCAAAAGTGGTTAATCAAATCTTCCAACAAGAATCTTGCTTCCTTTTCATCACAATCAATGCAATCGAGGCTTCAACGATTATACATTGAGCATCTTTAAAATCTCAATTTTTATTTATGTAATTGTTTAAATGTATTGGGAATTGAGTGGGCATTGTAGGATTAAAATGAATAGGAGCTAAATTCATTAGGAAATTGGTTAATTGATATGGAAGCAATTAGTTTAGGATTTAAGGTTTAAATTAAATAATTGGACTAAATTCAATAAAAATCAAAGCCTAAAATTGACAAATTTTTGTGAAAGTTTAGATAATGGAGACTAAGAGGAGACCTTTTTATAAAGAAATCCAATTATCCCATTTAGTTTAAGTTAAATCAAAAGATAAATTAAACTAAATTGCAAATTGGTAAAATTATAAGCTGAAAGGTATTAATTAGACCAATTAAGAAATTATTTGTTTTTAAATTCATTAACTCGAAAACTAATTATGAACACAAAGATTAACTAGTTCCCATTTGTTTATCTTTTTTAAGTCAATTAAAATTTTTGATAGTTTTACAATTAGGTCCTTTTATTTAATTAGAAATCAATTTATTGTTTTATTGTAACACCCCTTGCCCGATTCGATCCTCGAGTTTCAACTACAGAATGTTGCATGAGTTGCTAGAGCAACTTTAGACAAAAACACAGTAAAATCATCATTTCACGACATTAATCATGCAATAAAAAATTATAAGACATTGAATATCATGAAATTTTTTTTCCTAGGTCTCATACAAGTATACGAATGCTTTAAAGTCAACTCAATATCAAATAGAGACTTTTTTGTGATATTTTTAAAATGTCAGATCAAGTAAACCACAAATAAATCATTCAAATATTTCGTCATGTTATAAACACTTAGATAATATGATACACAATTAAATCCGAGCATTAATTGAGCTTACAAAATCTATTTTGTAGACCTGAACATGAGTTAGGACCAATTTGAAAAAAAATTCAAAATTTCCAGGTCAGGTATTGATACCCATATAAGTATCGATACCAATCTAAGCTTTGATGTTTTCAAGAAAATTCATTTAAATCAACTGATATCGATATTATGCCTCAAGTATCGATACTTTCTCTTAGGTATTGATACATTCCCTTAGTATCGATACCATTTTGGCATTCTGTTTTGCAAAATCTTCATTGAAAAGTAATTGGTATCGATACCCTTACTTGTGGTATCGATACCTTGAAGCAAAAAATGGTCAAAATCATGCATTTTGGTCCCTTTTACATGCTTAAACTAACACCAACTTAACTTTTGCTTGTAAGCATATTACCAATATGCAAAAATCAATACCAAACATGCATATATACCAAATCACCAACTTCCCAACTCATTCAATATATTCATACATCATATAAACACCAATTCACATAATTTATTAACTTACATATTTCTCATCCACTCTCATTTATATCATCATTCCCTAATATCATTATAGTCATGCCAAAGACAATCAAAATATGCCATTCAAGTGATACATGCATAATCATCATCAATTACTCAATTTCATAAAACCATCACCTTAACAAGAATAAGCATTCATCAAGATTCAAGTCAAACACTACCAATCAAATCAAGTACATACATTAACCCTAAATACATGCCATAAAATCGAGATTAAGATGAGTCAAAGTACTAACAAAATGATTAAAGAATAGTGTGATCTTCTCGATGATCTATTTCACACGTTCCACAAGTTGAAAATCTACAGGGAAAGGGGAAATTAACAGGGTAAGCATATCGAATGCTTAGTAAGCTCACAAGTATTTAAACAAAAAGTTACCTCATTTTAAATTTTAATATAACAAGTTATTCGACTTGATGATCTTGCCTAAACATGACAACCCTATATTAGCAAGGTGAGTTCATCCCATAACCAATTCATATAGTAATTCAAACATTTAGCATTTCAATTTGAGTTAACACAAATCACATGGAATCAACAACTCAATACCATTTACAAAATTTAATCAACATTTTATTTTACAAATGCAACATAAAAGTCTAAATGGTAACACATGAATCAATGTATACATGCTCCAATTAATCAATCTAAAGAATATATCATATTAACATAGTGGTAACATTGATGTTATATTTCTATCCATTTCATATTATACATTCGTATCATTATTTCATTTTTTCGAATCACATCATTTGATTCATCATGAATTCATAACGACCTTCTGGGCTTTTAAATCCAGTTTGCATGATTGTTCATATGTTATCACTATTTATATATTGTAAATAATCTTTATATTACCAAATCATTTTATCAGTCCAATTTATATATAATTTATCAGATATTAAAGTTTACATCTTTATTAACCTAACTCAGGCTCGAATGGATACACAGATCCAACCAATCATACCAATTAAGCACCTACTGCCTTATCAGACAATATTGAAGTAAATAGTTTTCGCCCAATACTTATCAACATGTTTGGCATCAAGTGCCTCATCAGTATAACCAAAGTAAAAGTTGTGTCCAGCACTCATCGACACGTAGTCGAAGTAACTCGTACTCTATGTATACTATGGCATGCGAACTATATCCAACTCTTCTCGAACAGTTAATAGGGTAACCAATGATCTAATTCATTATAAGTTAGATTCTCATTCTATAAATCTCAAAATTATCAATTCATCAATCAAGATATCATTCTGTAATATCTCGCCTAGTGTAATCTTGGTTGGTGACTTATTTGGGCAGATAGTTGGCTAAGTTGAAGCTAGGGTAAGGCTAAATTATACCCTATCCACCAGTTTTGTATTTGTAATGTTTGTTATGCCATGAGTGGGAGACTGTTTGATTGATCTAGTAGGCCTGTAATGATTTTGGTTGAAGGGTTCGTCTTTTGGTGAAATGCTAGACTGAAATCTAACCCCTTTCCAAAAGTAACTACTACCACTAATCAGAATGGTAAAACATTGCTTGCACACTTATACAACCAACTAAATCGATCATACGATTACCTAAACGTATCAAGTTGTCATATACAGTTCTCTGGTTCAATTCTAACTAGATCTAAATTGAACTCTAACGATGCCTACTAGCCATCGTTTCCATATAAAGCAATCTTATCATTCCACGAACTAAAAAAGTTTGCCCAGAACATTTGGGATTGGCAGATTATCTTATAAAAAAGTCTGTCAAACCTTAGAGTTTGCCAACCTTAGAGTTCGCCAAATGGAAAATTCCACCAAGTGAACCCTACAAAGGCAATATGAAGAACATGTCGACTCAACTAATAATTCATCTTAACACTACTCTAGCTTACTCAATTATATGCCAAAAGAATATTGGTATGATCTACGCCAGGCAGGTTTTTACATTAAGTCTGTTTTCTTTGTAACGCCTCAATCGATCGTTGGGAATTGAGTTATTACAAGTTGGTATCAGAGCCTAGGTTGAGCCGATTCTTGAAAAATCGAAGGCTAAGTCACGCCCCAATATGCATGTTACATGTTTTGGCTAGTCCCTTATAGTTTTCTAAACTGTGTTTGCGTGTATATAGTTTATGATGTCTTCAAATTTGCATGTCGCTGTTGATGAAGGATAGAAAAGTAATAATCTTCAGTCTCAAGGTTTGGAATCTTTGGTTGATTTAAGAGCAACCAGTAACGATGTGAAATATGTGTTTGTCAAGATGATGGAATGATGTTATGATCAATTAATGGGAACTGCTCATGTGCCTTCAGCTCAGTCTCAATCAGAAGCTATTCCACAAAGACCGATTGCTCCAACAATTCTAGTTGCAAATCAATTTTAAGGAGACCCTGTGAGGGAGATACGCAAGTGTGATGCTAAGGAATTTTTAGGAGAAAAAGGTGATGATCCTGCAGTAGTAGAGCAATGTTTATGTCGTTTAGGAAGGGGGTTTACACAATTGAAGTGTACGCCTGAGGATAGTTTTGTTATGTGTTGTTTCTTTGTTAAAAGGTGATGCTTACTGATGGTGGAAAACTTTTGTAAGTATGACCTCAAAAGAACTCGTAGATTGGGATTTCTATTTAACAAAATTTAGAAAGAAATATGTGAATCCAATTTATGTAAAGTAGATGAAGAAAGAATTATTGTATCTTAGACAAGGATAAATGTCAGTAATGGAATATCAGAGAGAGTTCGTTAGACTTAGTTGATATGTAAGGGATATATTTCAGACCGGTAAAATTTTGTGACATAAGTTTGAATGGGTTTTAAGAGACGAAATTCGTGCTTTGGTAGCAACTTTTGAAGTTCAATGTTTATCAGCTATGATAGCCAAGGCTCGCAAGATGGAAACGATTATACAAAATAGAAGTGGAGACTAGGAGGGAGAGACAAGTGAACATGAAAAGGTTGAACCATTCCCTGTTACAAGTTTTGAGAAGCCTATAGATGTGAGAAAATTTTCTTATGAATCAGCAAAATAGTCTAAAGTGATAAAAAGTTGTAGTGATAGTGGTAAATATCGAACTACATCTAAAACAAGTTCTATTAGATCAAAAAAGATGAAGACTCCTATATATAATATAGGTAGAAGGAACCATGTGGGAATTTTTCGAATGCAAAGAAAGTCTGTTATGAATGTGGATCACCTGATCATCTTGTATGAGAATTTCCATCAAGAACCGAAGGCCAACATGATCGAACAGCTAAAGTATTTAGTAAGAATTAAAGTGATATGAGAATAAAGACTGTTGGGAGATCGAACTCTTCTCTGGAAACTTCAAGCAAAAAATATACTAAGACTCGATCGAGAGTATCAACCAGTGTTTGTGATAAAAGAACTCAAGATGATGATGTACATGATGGTAAGAATTTCATGGATGAAATTCCTTTTTAGAGAGGAAGAATTGTAAAATCCCCCAGGTGTAGTACTGATTGGTGAATTGTTTAGGTAGACAGTTGACTAAGTTTAAGCCAAGGTAAGGCTAAACTATGACCTATCTGCTAGTTATATATTTTTAATGTTTGTTACGCCAAGAGTGGCGAACTGTTTGATTGATTTGGTAGGTGTGTAATGATTTTGGTTGAAGGGTTTGCCTTTTGGCGAAGTTCTAGGTTTTTGGTTTTGTGTTTTGGCCTGGTTATTATAGGCACTCTTCAATCAGTGCCTCTCTTGGTAAGATGTAAAATAGATCCTTCTATTAGTGTATGTCAGTAGTGGATTATAGGATTGTGGACCCGATTGCTTTCTGTTTGAACACGTGTATTTACTGTATAGTTTTAGTGGGTTCCTTGTTAAGACCTAGTTAGAAATTAAATATGGTTCAAAGAATGCTTAAGGTCAGTTTGCTTAGAATGATTATGTTGGCCACAATAGAAAATGAATTAGCTTTGCATGTTAGCCACGTGTAAGTTGTGCAAGAGTTGTGTGAACTACATATACATTAGTGAAAGTTTTGTAGTGGGAGTTCTTCTTCCCTTTTCTCTTGCTCTGTTATACTCTAGTATCCTGCTTAAGGAAGAATTCTTCATTAGAGAGGTTTCAAAAAGTGATCAATTAGTAAGAAAAGGTTGTACGTGTAGAAATAGAGTTAAGTGTATCAAACCTTGTTGGGATTATTTATGAGTATCCATTCTGTATTTTCTTCTATTTTGAGTGTATCACTAAATTTTGGTCGTATAGCTTAGAGTTCAGATGAAACCATTGTCATGGAATTTTGAGAGTCTGTTGTGGTAATCATCTATGCGTGCATGTTTGTGGTATGAAACATATATGATTTTTTAGGGTTGTAAGCTTGATATCCAATTATCATGAGCCACTGGTAGGGCATGTTAATTGTAAACTAGAATGGTAGATGTGCTAGACCATTGGTAAGGCATGCTAGTTGCTAACCAGGTGGGAGTATATGATAGGCCACTGGTAGGGCATGTTAGTGTAACACCTCTAACCCGTATCCATCGTCGGACTAGGGTTAAAGGCGTTACCAGACAAATCAAAACATTTCACAAATAATTAACAAACATCATTCAGACATAATCATAAATCCTTACAGAGTCCCTTACATAGGTCAACGAGACCTTAAACATGCTTTAGAAAGGGGTCAGGACTAAACCAAGTTTAGACAAAAATTTTCGAAACTCAAAACTTTTTCAAAGTTGTACATGTCACACGCCCGTGTGAACATGCCGTGTGCCTTACACGGCTTTAGACACGCCTGTGTGTCTAGGCCATGTCAAAATATGGCATACATACTGACTTGTCCACACAGCCACAAGACACGCCCGTGTCCCAGGCCGTGTGAAAATTAGGGAGGCTACTGACTTGGGTCACACGGCTAGTAACACACCTGTGTGTCTAGCCCATGCTTGAAACTGACTCAGCCACACGACCTAGCACACGCCCGTGTGTGCGACAGTGTGGGCTACTCAGGCTCATTTCAAAATGACCCTCGAGCAACACGGCTGAGACACACGCCCGTGTGGGCAAAAATAGGCCATTTACAAGGATAAAATGCCACCCATTAAGGGTCCTCCCTACAAGCAACAATTAAACATCAATTGCATACCAAATGCTCAACAATACATACACCAATCATATTATATCATTATCAACCGATCTCATGTTCATAACACATACCAATTCATGTCATTCCATAAGCTAAAACATACCAAAACACATGGTTTATATCCTTGATACATTCCATTCATTCTCATACCAAATCCTTACCAAATTCTAAAATATGCACATACCAAAACTTACCAAATTGATCATTTCTTTTGGCCAACCAAATGCACATCATAATGGCACATTTGCATCACATATCATATATCAAAATCAAACCATAAGTTCAAACATATCCAAATACTTCTAGCCTATACATGCCATACTTTTATATTTACAATGCCAAAAGATACCAAAATAAGGTTCGATAGTGTGGTGACGGTCCTCGACGATCCCCAAACTTCCTGTAGCTTTGATATCTATAAAATAGTTGAAAAACACACAAAGTAAGCTTTCAAAAGCTTAGTAAGTCATATACAAATAAACTTAACATTCAAAACATGAAAGCATCATCAAATTACATATACTCCATGGCCAAATACTATCTCAAACCATATAGTTCATATACATTTAACATAGTCCCAATTCATTTACACATATAGCATATTTTCTTATACTTATAACATATATCATCACTTGTACATATACTTACCTTTTATTCTCAAACATAGTATACATTTCAAACGTACCTGAATCAGATACACATCACATATAATCATTCGTTTCTCGGAATGCCTGTTGAACCATTCAGAATCATAAGGATATGTGGATAGCTCGGAAAGCTCGTACAATGCCAACGTCCCAGACGTGGTCTTACATGTAATCAAATATCGATGCCATTGTCCCAGAAAGGGTCTTACACAAAATTAAATGTGATGCCAATGTCCCAGACATGGTCTTACACGAAAACACATATCGGATCCTATGTCATGACATATGTATCCTAACTATTCCTAAGGTTCTACGGGGCTTTTCGGACGTCAGAACTTTGTCGATACTTTTTCGGATATCTCATATTCAATGCATAAATCCATTCATCATCATTCAATAGCATATAAGCATAAATAAATCATTTCAAATACATTTATTTGTATATAGACTTACCTCGTACGGATTCGGATAGACAGAATCGGCTACTCAGCGACTTTCGACTTTCTCCGGTCTAATTCCGTTTTCTTTAGTTCTTGATCTATATAAATTCAAATTTAACTCTTTTATTCACCAAATCATTCAAATCAATCCACAAACACACATTTAGGGAATTTTACAAATTAGCCCTCATATTTTTATATTTTGACAATTTAGTCCCTAATCATAAAAATCACAAAATACACAAAATTTGCATATACCCATGTTAGGCTGAATTCTCATAGTATTCATATAAGTCCATATATTTCATTTATTTCACATTTTAGTCCCTCAAAATCTCATTTTTACAATTTAGCCCAAATTACTCAAATTCATCAAAAATTCAAAGACAACACATGTTAACCCAACATCAAACTTCTATATACTATTATCAAACTTCATAAAACTCATAATTTCATCAATTTAATATTTCAAAATCATCAACAAAATAAAAAATTGAGACATGAGCTTGATAGAACACTAAGCAACGATCATAAAAATGTATAAATTATCAAAACACATACCTTAATCCTCAAATTTCCTAGCCGAACCCAAACTCAATCTTTTTATTCTTATTTTTTTGATGATTTAGACAAAACAAGTGAAAATAAAGCTTTAATTTTGATTATGTTTTATTATAAACATTATAATAACCATTTTACCAATTTAGCCTTACTATAATAAACATTTAAGCTTATAATGGATGTCCAAAAATGTCCATTTAATATATCAATGGTATAATAACATAATAAGGACCTCAAAATTAAGAAAACATAACAAATAAGTACTTTAACAAATAGAAGGCCACTTTTACATTTTACGCGATTAGGTCCTTTTCACAAATTAAGCACGCAAATGATCGAATTTCCATACGAAACTTTCACACATGCTAATTCACATATTATAAACATAGAAAATAATATTAAAATATTTTTTTGACTCAGATTTGTGGTCCCGAAACCACTATTCTGACTAGGGTCTAAACCAGACTGTTACAGTTAGTTGCTAACCAGATTGACATGTACAATGAGCCACTGGTAGGGTATGTTAGTTACTAACTAGTTGGCATGAGTGTTAGGATTTTGGTAGGGTATGTTAGTTACTAACCAGTTTGTGTGTAGGGAATTGATTTACTTGTTAAGTGTTTGTATATGCTGTTTTGATATTATCCTCGCTTTTGCAATTCATTTAAAGGGTTGAGTCTTTTCTTTTCTAGAACTCACTAAGTTCTTATGAACTTACCCCTCTTTTTCTTTTCCCTCTTCCATGTGGAACTTCGTCGTAGTCTTGTAGAAGATACTCAACTAGAAAGAGCGACCTCTGTAGTAAGCTTCACCTGTGTTAGTTTTGTAACATGCATATGATCTTTGGGGGTGGCATGTATTTCTGTTTTGAATCTAAATCTATAATAAAATACCTTTATAACAACTTGTTTTTAGTCAGATCAGAATAGTAGTTTTAGGACCACAAATCTGAGGTCAAAATATTTATTTTATTATTATATTGAGGTCTTCAACATGATAGTATGATTGTATAAAAATTTCATTAAGAAATTTTATCGTTTGAATGCTCAATTCGATAAAAAGGACTAAATCAAAGGTACAAAATTAGAGTTCTATAGGCTAAAGGCATTAAATAGCTAAAGAACTTAAATGTATGAGTACTTAATTGATAAATAGACCATTGTTTATTTGAATGGACAAAGATGGACATTAAATAGGTGAATTTTAAGTTAATGAATAAGGTTAATTTGGTAAATGAATAAAAATAACATAAATTAAATTAAGGTAAAAGAAAGATATCATCTTTCTTTCTTCTTCATCAACTGAAAATAAGGAAGAAAATACTCCATTGTTGTGCTTTTGAAGGTTTGGCGATAGTCTCATTCCATGTAAGTGCATTTTTGCTCGGTTTTTAGTGATTTTTATATTTTTAGAGTCGTTGTAGCTTAATCTAGTTATCCCAGGGACTAATTTGTGAAACTATTAAAATTTTAGGGTTTTACCATTGATGAATGTATATGTATTTTGAATTTTAATGGTAGAAAATGAATGATTGTTGTAAGATAAACAATATTTGTTAAGTGATTTTGAATGAAATTGCAAATTAGGGATTAAATTGAGAAATGTAAAAATTATGTGGTACATGTGTGAAATAATAAAAAAATGGGCTGGTATGAGTATATATATAATTCAGCTAGCATGGGTGTGGGTTAAATTGCATGAATTTGCATTTTTATGAGCTAGGGACTAAATTGTAAAGAATTTAAAATTTAAGAGGCAAAAGTGTAATTTTACCAAAACATGATTTTTGGAATAAATTGAATAGAATGAATTTCAAATAAGTTAAATTTTAATATATATATATATAGATCAAGAAAAGCAACGTTCGGATTTAGATCGGGGGAAAAAATAAAATAGTGGATTGATAGCTCGATTCTCTCTGTGTAAATTAAAGGTAAGTTCGTATGTTAATAAACATTAATGTAATTGTGTTTTAAATGCTTTATTATTACATTATTGATAAATATGACTTCATGGAAATATTTGGCATAGATTTGGCGACGTGTGAAATCCCGGTTGAACCTTAGGAATAGATAGGATACAAATGACATGCCATTAGGGGTTATTGTGTTTTGGGTGCTACTCTGTACGTTCTATCGGTGGCTGAATTTTTTGGCATGTGTTGCAGTTACTCATCAGCTTATGTGAGCAGCACGGTGTAGCTACATTTTGACCATCAACTTGTGTGAGTAGACTCGGTGATAGCTTGAGATGAGCATTTACATATGAGATATGAGATTGAGATGGTTTTAACCATGTATTGGCACTTAGGGTGAGAGATTCCCAAGTATCTGATATTAATCCAAATGGTTCAACGGGTAAATCGATGGTATGAAAGAATAAGTGATTGATATGTATCATAACAGGTATGTATGTGAATCATATAAGCTTTGAGTCTATGAAACTTGTGAATTTCATATCTTACATTGTGAATGTATATATGATAGGTTTGTGGATCAATATGAGTTATATTATGATATGTTTGATTACTTAAATTGTGTTCATATGGTAAGTTGAGTTTATTGCGATACGAACTTACTAAGCTTAATAGCTTACTCTGTTTACTTTTCCTTGTTTTATAGTGATTTCGAAGCTTGTTAGGATTGGGAGTTGCCAGAGATCTCATTACACTATCCAGCCATTGTTTTGGTACTTTTGAACTTATGTACTTGGTTATATAGCATATATACGTGTTGTGGTTAATATGGCCTATATGTTTGTAATGTGTATAGCCAATTGATTTGGCTTGTAAAATGATGTATGTTTTGGCTATGTGTATAGCCATGTGATTTGGCTTATTTTACTGTGTAAATGGCCTTTGATATTTGGTTTATAATTGCTATGTGAATGCCTTGTTGTGAATTGGTATTTTGAGTACAAAATAATTGAATTTTAGAATGTAGTATGCATGTTGATTTAGGCACAAAGTCTAATAGGTGAGTTTGATCATTTAGGTGATTTTTGAATGTAAAATTGGTATGAATTTAAATGGCCAATTGTGATGCTTATGAGCATTTTTGATTGTTGGTAATGGTAGTATATGATTTTGGTTTGAAATTGGTTGGATAAAGTGCCTATTTATGCATTGGTTGTTTATGCATTGTTGAACCTAGGTTGACAACATTTTGGGTGAGAAACATGGCTTGAAATATAGCCTACTTTTGTCCACACGGGCAAAGACACGGGCGTGTGTGTCCCCTGGTACTTATTTAGAAATCAAGTCAGTAGCTTCACACGGCCTAGCCACACACGGCTTAGCACATGGGCGTGTGGCTTGGCTGTGTGGCATAAGTCAGTATACCCTCTAGTTTTCGCACGACCTAGCACATAGCCTAGCACACTGGCGTGTGAGGCCATTTCGAAGGGTACATGGGCTAGTCACACGGGCGTGTGGTTGGCCGTGTGACCCAAGTCAGTGAGTTATGTGGAGTTGGTCACGGGCTATAACACAGCCATGTGATCCCATTTCAAATGTCCACACGGCCTGTGACACGGGTGTGTCTTTGGCTGTGTGAGACACACGGCCGGGCCACACGGGTGTGTGTCCCTTGTTCTTTGAAAATTTTCTATGTTTTTCCAAAATTTCCCTAAGTTCTCGGTTTAGTCCTTAACCACTTTTAATGTTTGTTTTAGGCCTCGAGGGCTCGTATTAGGGACAATATGATTGATTGTGAATGACTTTTGTTTGGATATGAAAAATGTATAAGAAATGTATGTTTGTTTAAGTATTAAGCCTAATAATGCTCTGTAACCCTATTCCGGCGATGGATACGGGTTAGGGGTGTTACAACCTTTTTATTTAACCATAGTTTTATTGGAATTTTACCCATTGAAGGATTGAATAAATTTTATAAATTGTGTTTTATGAAGTGCTTTCTACTTGTATATGTCAAACTGGTTTATATGTATTGGATCAATACCAGTAATACTGTATTTTCAACTAAAAATTTTAAACCCATCTGCATATACATTATGACGTATATCAGTTTCGTTCCTTGTGTTTTCAAAATTTATTTTCCGAGTTAACGCCCAGTTCAATTGCTATGCTTTGGAACTAAGTTTAAGTCTTCTTTCTTTGTAACGCCTCAGTCCCCGTTGGGGATTTGGGTGTTAGACATTCCATACCTAACATAGTACAATTCATCTCGATTCCAAGTCAATTTTACAATTTTACCAAACCATACTATTTTAAATTTTATTCAATTTAGTCCTCTATCTCGATAATCAATCAATTTCATACTAGTGAAATTCAATCATTATAACCAATTGTCAATTGAATAATGCATTAGATTTTAGTCCAACATATTTAATTTTATTTGTCAATTTATCATTCCTTTGCGATTCAATCCATAACTCACTTTTTGTACCAAATTGTGAACAATTCAAACTACTATAAAAAAGATACAAATTCACAATAAAATGTAAATCAATTTAAATATAGTCATACTATGTGAACTTACCAAGTTAAATCAATAAACAAGTTGGAACTTCAAGGACTATTCAACAACTTTGTCTTTTTCCTGATTATTTTTTATTTGGTCCAATTTTTGATCTATACAATAATTCAATTCAATTTATCAACTTCAACCCTTTTATTTCATCCTATTATAAACATATATCAATTCAATTTCATTTTTTTTTATTTTCCCCTAATTTTTTTATTTTATTCAATTTAGTCCTTAAAATTGAAATTGCCATTACTTTCAAATTTGAGCTTCGGTTTCGAAATTGATCTCAATTACATCATTCTAAGACACTCTACTATCCATAATTTCAAAAATTTTATACCAGTTTTTAATTCTTTACATTTTAATCCCCATGTTCAAAACTAATAATTTTCATTTTAAAAATTAGTCCTTTCTCATATATAAGCTTAAAATCAAACAAATTAAAGCCAATTTCTTCAAGCATTCATCAATGAAAACTTTTAGAAACTTTAACAATTTTACAAATTGGTACCTAGGCTAACTACATCAAGCTCTCGGGACGTCAATAAACATACAAATTACAAGAAAAATGACAAAATTGAGCTTACCATGGAAGAGACGAATGATTGAAGCTCAAAAAATGGTTTCCCCAAGTTTCATTAATGGTTTTAGTGGAGAGGAGAAGAAACAAAAAAGGTGATGGCTTTTAATTTTTGGTTTATATAGTCTAATTAGTTTATTAATTAACTAATATTAACTTAATTAACCTTAAGTAATTAACACTAAACATAACTAGCTAATTTGGTGGATGAAAACTAGTATCCACCACCATTTAGCTTTATACTTATGTTCTAATTGCACAATTGATCCCTCAATTAAATAAAAATTCATACAGATTAATTTTTACCACTTTTACAATTGATCCCTTAATTAGTCGTTAATTTAGCAAAATTACTTATTCAAAATTCAATTCACCTTTATAATAAATCCAAAAATATTTAATAAAAATATTTACAGGCTTGATTTATGGAAATAAGGTCCCGATATCTTATTTTCCAACACCACTGACTTTAGAGTCGAAACACTTGTACTTTAAATATCCAATTAAAAAATTTGTCAAACCAAAATTCAATATGATACAATAATTGACTTGTAAATATTAATTAATAAAATTTACAAACTCAATCATTGAAGAATGGGGTTCCGAAACCACCGTTTCTGACATCACTGACTTTCAGGTCATTACGTTTATTATTTGCCATAATATAGTTATTAGATAAGTAACTATTTAGACTTCTTTTGTTGCATACTTTTCTTTGCTAATTCAAATTTATCTCATACCTCCCTTGGGTTCGATCCTTGGAGTATTTCGAAGTTATTTCATTATATATGTTTAGAAATATTACAACTGGACCTATTACACTTGCAGTACACCACGTTTCCATATCTGTTTGGAAATTCTTCTACCTTGGTGCATGCACAACAAGATGCAATCAACTTTCTAGCACTACTCGCAAGTATATGAGATTGTTGTCAAGTAAAAAATTACAATGAAATAATTCCACTGAAGGAATAATTTTGAGGATCGATCAAAAAGAGAGATTAATAACTTGCAAAATATAAAAATCTACATAATTAATTAAATTAACTAAATTCTAAATCTAAATATTAACAAAATTAACTAACTAGAGAAGAGAATAATAATATTAAAACAACCATAACTAATAATGAAACATAAAAATATAAAAAAAAACACTTTCGTAAGTAATTGCTATGAGGAATTGTAGAAATGTAATGGTTAATGTAGACACTCAATTTTGCCCGGGCCCAGAAATAAGTCCAAAAACAAAAATAATAAACCCCAAAAAAAAACGAAGTCCAAGTTCAGTCCAGAATTACAAATATAATTTGACCCGATCGGAATGACCCATTACATGAAAAGATTTAAGGTCCATCTACAAGCTTGACTCATATGGAAATATAATCTTCAATGATATACAATCTTATATATGATTACAATCTTAGATATGATACGCAATTTTAGATATGATACAATCTTAGATATGATTGCAATCTTAGATATGATATGCAATCTTAGATATGATACAATCTTAGATATGATTGCAATCTTAGATATGATATGAAATCTTAGAAGATATGATTTTGTAATCTTAGAGATTTAATTTGTAGATACCTTTTAATCTTAACCGTTGATGTAATTGATCTGTACCGTTGGATTTGAGGAGGTTCAACTATAAATAGAGGCCTCTCCCTTCATTGTAAAGACACTAGAGTTTTGGGAAACAATAAATTTTTTGAGAGCTTTCACTCAAATTTCTCTCCCTCTTACGTTCTTATTTTCTACGGTTTGTTCTTATTTTATTCTTTGTTCATCTTCGTTTTTCGACCCTTTTTATTTTGATTTTATCTATGTTTCCCTGATTTTTTTTATATTTTAATTTTTTAATAATTTTAGTATCATATCAAACTATTTCATTTTTTAATAAATTTTTTTTAGTATTACTCTTAGTAAATTATTTTTTAAATTTTACTCAAATCATTATTTTAAAAAAATATATTTCATTTAATTGTCATATTTTATCCAAAAGTTTTTCTAAAATGAGGCAATGTTTTTCATATTTAGGAATTCGGGAAATAGTGTCCTAACATCTTTGGGTTGCGATTTCCGCTTGTCTAAATGTCTAAAGTATCCTTCTAAATAGATTTTGTAAATCACGAGATGATTTGATTATGAGAGTTTAAGAATATTGTGTCCTATCATCTTTGGATGTGATGTTTGTATTCTTTCGAAGCTAAGGAATCTCGATTTTTCAACTTAAATAATTTTGGTTTTAAAAAAGGGATCCTATTTTTAAATCCTTTCAAATTTTTGACATTAAGACAAAAAACTATTCAATTTGGTACTAATTTTGGGCGTTGCAAGGGTGCTAATCCTTTCTCGTACGTAACCGACTCCCGAACCTGTTTTCTTAATTTTCGTAGACCAAAACGTTTTATAAGGTGATCCAATCACACCTAAAAAAGGTTGGTGGCGACTCCCGTTTTCGTTTTTTCAAAAGTCGATCCCCGTTTTTCGAACAATCCTTTAAAAAATGGTTTCGACAGCTTGGCGACTCCACTGGGGACCGTAAGAGAGTCAAGCCAAAAAAATTGATAACTTTCTGTCTTAATGCTAAAAATTTGAAAGGATTTAAAGATAAAGATCCCTTTTCATGTGTTCGCTGCATATGTTTGTTATATTATTTGCACACATTGTATTTGCATGACCGTTGGTCGCACCTTTAAGTGGGAGTGAGAAGCTAAGCTTTCGTGAGTTTTTCACCTCCGTATGAGTTAGTGGATTGCTTCCGGGATACTGTACCTATGTCTTCGTGAAATTTTCATCTCCGCATGGCCATAGAGAAATGTGTCCCCCTGAACTGAACTTGGTCTATATGAGCTTATAATGGGTGAGGACCGAGGAATCTGCTGGTTCAGGTACCCTTACTTTAGAACTGAAACTCATATAGTGAACTTTAAGCGCTTACCCTAGGGATTATGGTGATAGCTTTTAGTAAACTACCCTTATAAGTGTTTGTTTGCTATAAATTTATACGATACTAATCTATTTCGTTTTGCTATCATTGCATGTCATTCAACATTCAAAGGTATCGATTCACGGTTCGATTTCTGGGTTAGAAAATTTTGTAATGGGGAATGAATATCTTGATAAAGTGGAAGACAATGCCTCTGTTTGTACCTGGCCAGAGAAAACCCGGTTAGAGAAAGGAGATAGTGTCACTGAGGGGCATACATCAGAGTTATGGGACTTCACCCCTATTAATTCGACGCAGATTGAGTTTCAGGAGTTGAGAGACATTTGGGCCCAATGGGATGACGAGGCTAAGCAGCTTTTCTATCAGAATTATGGAGACCTTCCCTATTTACTAAACGTCAAAGTAGATAGGCACTTGTTTCGAGCTATGGTACAGTTCTGGAACCCTGTTTATAGTTGCTTTACATTTGGCAATGATGATCTTGTACCTACTTTGGAGGAGTATACGACTTTACTGCGTTGCCCGAGGATTCAGGGTCACAAGGCTTATGTTAGGCCTGCTAGCCTTCCAACTTTTGCAAAGAAGTTGGTGATGATTACTGGGATAAGTGATCAGTGGGCTGTAGCTCGTGTGCAGCAAAAGGGCGATAGTAAGTGCATTCTGTGGACCATTTTGAGGGATCTGATATTGACACACCCAGATGTGAAGAAGAAGGTCAATGTTTTGGCCTTAAGTATTTACGGCTTGGTGATTTTCCCGAAGGCGATAGGGCACATAGATGAGGAGGGACTTGATTTGTTTGATCGTACAGTAAGCAGAAACACACGGTGCTAGCAATCCTAAATTGAAACATTTAGATCCTTGAAGTACATGTTGGAGAGCCGGTGAAGTAGATTCATTGGATGCGCACAGTTGTTGTTAGTATGGTTCCATAGTCACTTTTGGAAGCTTGAGAAGGTTCCTTGTGGAGTGTTCTTTGAGGGTTATTCCCCCTTAAAGGAAGCAGTAACTACACCAAGGAGAGACGATATTACAGAAGAAAGGTGGATGGATATTCTTCAGAATCTTCAAGAGGAGGATGTTTTGTGGAAAGCACCTTGGATGACTCCTAATGAAGTCCTTTATAGCTGTGGCAGTTTTGATTGGGCACCTCTTCCTGGGATTTGGGGAGTCGTTGGCTATGCACCGTTACTCGTCCTAAGGCAATATAAAGCGGAGCAGTTCAGATAGAGGTCGAAAGTTAGCTTTGTTATTAGATAAGGTTAAGACTCTGGGCCCACGAGCGAAAGCATATTTGTAATCCGTTTTATGAAAAGACTTTTGTTCCTTAAATAACGTTTTCTAAAATGAAACAGAATCGAGATCGATACCTTTTTACATTCATGCATTTGCATTACATTACATCAAAGAAAAGAAGGTGTTGATTCGAAATTCGATTCCTAAATAGAATAGTTTGTCATAAAGAAATGAAGTTCTTGATAAAGTAGATTATAGTGCGGTCGTCTGAATATAATCCAAGAGCGTGACGAGAGAAAGCCGGAAGTCCACGAAGGAATACATTACTTGATTTAACTGCCAATGAAGATTATCCAAGAGCCAGCACTTTTTGATGAGTATCATGGAGATAAGCGAGCAAGAGATCGAGGCTCAGATTAAGCAGCAAGGAGCTAGCAAAGGTCTTTTGGAGAATTTACAGGATTCGACCATGAAGAAAAGATCAGCGTTTACTTGGACTATGAAGGGCAAGACCGCATATGTAATCTATTTTCATGTAAAGAAATCTGTTTTCTAGAAAAGTTATTCTAATAGAATTGAATTCAAGATCAACATCTCCTTTTCTTTTGCATTCATGCATTTCCATTGCATTACATCACATGCATTTAAATCCATAAAAAAACCCTAATTCGTTAAGGTTAAAAAGAGAAAGAAAGAGAGAACGACTGAGTGAAAAGAAGACGCTCCCTTACATATCCTAGAATTTTGTATCAGGAGGGATAGCTTTCCTGGAGATGGGGGTGTTTGGAAATGAAAATCATTCTATCAATGCCATACATGAAGAAGGGACTAATTAAGGAAACCTTGAGGGCATTAGCCCTTACGAACCGGGAAGCTCTCTGAACAATTAGACTGCGGAGGAACTTCCTGTAATCTTTAGGAATTTTTCAGAGTAATTCTCGAAATATTCTTGTTACTCTAAGGCCTAGGAGTAATAGGATTACATTTGTGGAATGGGCTTACGATCATCTATTATTTTTTAATAAAACATAACTTTTATCAATTTGAACGAGTATTGTTTCATTTTTATCAACCAATATTCCGTTAAAATTTTGCAATTCTTATTTTTTCATCTGTAGCACATAAAAAATCATTCTTAAATTCATTCATTCTTTGTATATTCTTTATACTTCACAGATCCCTAGATATCAATGACATGAGAACTGTTATTACAAATCCTGATTTCTCTCGCGAGCAAGACATGTGTTTAGAGGAATCTCAGGATTTTGAGGATGCCCAGGATTGTGATGTGTCTCTAGATCTGTTGAGGATGGTAAAACAGGAGGAGAAAAAAATCATGCCCCATGAGAAATAGGCAATAGAGAATGTATCCCTAGAGGAAGGGAAAGAGGTGAAAATCGGCACTCATATTACCAAGGACACAAGGCAATGACTAATTGAGTTGCTATGTGAGTTCAAGGATATCTTCGCATGGTCCTATCAAGATATGCCAGGGTTAAATACTGATATTGTGGTGCATCGTCTTCCAATAAGACAAGATTGTAAGCTAGTTCAACAGAAGTTACGAAGAATGAGGCCAGATATCGTATTGAAGATAAAAGACGAAGTCAAGAAGTAGTTCGATGCAGGGTTCTTACAAGAAGTGAAGTACTCTGAATGGGTAGCTAACATTGTACCAGTCCCTAAAAGGATGGGAAGGTACGAATGTGCGTTGATTACAGAGATCTGAACAAAGCTAGCCCAAAAGATAATTTCCCTTTGCCACACATAGACACTTTGGTAGACAACACAACGAAATATTCGTTGTTCTCCTTCATGGATGGTTTCTCGAGGTACAACCAGATAAAGATGCATCCGGAAGACATGGATAAAACCACTTTCATAACATTGTGGGGCACCTTTTATTACAAAGTAATGCCGTTTGGATTGAAGAATGCAGGGGTAACATACCAACGGGCTATGGTGAACTTATTCCATGTTATGATGCACAAGGAGATTGAAGTGTATGTTGATGACATGATTGCTAAATCTCAAACAGAAAAGGAACATATTGAAGTTTTGAGGAAGTTGTTCCTGAGATTAAGGAAATTTCAGTTGAAGCTCAATCCGGCAAAATGCACCTTTAGAGCTAAATCAGGGAAGTTATTAGGCTTTGTGATCAGTGAAAAGGGGATAAAAGTGGACTCAGATAAGGTCAGAGCCATACAAGAATTGCCTCCACCGCAAACTCAGAAGGAAGTTCGAAGATTTCTAGGAAGATTGAATTACATCGCTCGGTTTATTTCACAACTAACTGAGAAGTGTGATCCTATCTTTCGCCTCCTTAGAAAGCACAATCAAGGCACTTGGTATGAGGAATGCCAGAATGCTTTTGATAAGGTTAAGCAATACTTGTTAAATGCTCCAGTGTTATCTCCGCCCAATCCAGATAGACCATTAATACTATACTTATAAGTGTTTAGTAATTCTATGGGATGTGTGCTTGGCCAACATAACGAGTCGGGAAGAAAAGAGAATGTGATATACTACCTCAGTAAGAAATTCACAGAGTGTGAGATGAGATATTCGCCAATTGAGAAATTGTGTTGTGCTTTAATTTGGATGACTCGAAGGTTGAGGCAATATATGTTATATCATACAACTTGGCTAATTTCAAAACTTAATCCATTAAAGTACATGATGGAGTCAACAACACTAAATGGGAGAATGGCAAGGTGGCAAATATTGCTTTCAGAATTTGACATAGTCTATATGAGTCAAAAAGCTATAAAAGGGAGCGCGATAGCAGAATTTTTGGCGAGCAGAGCTCTAGAAGAATATGAGCCATTAAATTTTGATTTCCCTAATGAGGAGTTGATGTATGTAGCAACTATTGAAGAACGTCCATGGAGGATGAACTTTGATGGCGCATCCAATGCGGTAGGAAATGGAATTGGGGCAGTCTTGGTATCCGCAAATGGTGATCATTATCCATTTACATGTAAATTGGATTTCGACTGCACAAACAATATGGCCGAGTATGAAGCGTGCATCATGGGACTTCAAGCAGCTATAGAGCGAGGAATAAGAACCTTGGAAATATATGGAGACTCTGCGTTGGTAATTTACCAGCTCAGAGGTGAATGAGAGACAAGGGATCCTAAATTGATCAATTATCGAAAGGTAGTTTTGGGGTTACTTGAGGAATTCAATGACATCACTTTCAATTATATCCCACGAGACAAAAACTAGATGGCAGATGCTCTAGCAACCTTGGCTTCAATTATCAAAGTGAATAAAGAGGAGGAGATGAAACCCATTTAGATGAGTATCTTTGAGGCTCCAGCTCATTGTTTTAACATTGAGGAAGAAGAAAAGGATGATAACCCTTGGTATCAGGATATATTACGATATGTGAGAGATCGTAAATACCCAGAATAGGCAACTGAAAACGACAAGCGAACTTTAAGGAGATTAACCTGCGATTACGTCTTGGATGGGGACATCTTGTACAAAAGAAGAAAGGACCAAGTACTGTTGAGATGTGTTGACGCCGTGGAAGCTAAGTTAATCTTGGAAGAAGTTCACAAGGGTGTTTGTGGGACGCACGCTAATGGTTTCACGATGGCTAGACAAATCATGTGGTTTGGATATTATTGGTCTACCATAGAAGGGGATTTTTGTATCAACTACGTCAAGAAATGCCATAAATGTTAGATTTATGGAGACAAGATTCATGTACCACCTTCCCCTCTACATGTTACGACTTCTCCATGGCCTTTTTCCATGTGGGGCATAGATGTCATCGGGCCAATATCACCAAAAGCTTCAAATGGGCATCGCTTTATTTTTGTGGTCATTGATTACTTCATGAAGTGGGTAGAGGCTGCTTCTTATGCGAATCTACCCATTTCTTATGTGAATGTCACTAAGTTGGCTGTAAGTCGATTCTTAAAGAAAGAGATTATTTATCGGTATGGGATGCCTGAAAGGATCATATCAGACAATGCACTGAACTTGAACAATAAAACGATAGTAGAAGTTTGTAGTTAGTTCAAGATTAAGCATCATAACTCTTCGCCGTATCGCCCAAAGATAAATGGGGCAGTGGAAGCTGCTAACAAAAATATCAAGAAGATAGTGGGGAAAATAACTGAAACCTACAGAGACTGGCATGAGAAGTTACCATTTGCACTCTTAGCTTATCGAACGTCCGTTAGAACCTCTACTGGGGCAACTCCTTTCTCGTTGGTTTATGGGATGGAAGCAGTGTTACCCATTGAAGTGGAAATACCGTATCTTCGAGTCTTGTCAGAGATAAAGTTGGATGAAGCTGAATGGATACAATCGCGATATGATCAGTTGAACTTGATTGAGGAAAAGAGGCTAAGGGCCATTCGTCATGGTCAAATGTATCAGAAGCGAATGATGCGAGCTTACGACAAGAAAGTGCGACCATGAGAATTCCACGAGGGGGATCTTGTGCTGAAAAAGATCCTTCCCATTCAGAAGGACTTTAGAGGAAAATGGATGTCGAATTGGGAAGGGCCGTATGTCATGAAGAAGGCCTTCTCTGTGGGTGCATTGATCTTAACAGAAATGGATGGGAAGAGTTTACCCAATCCAGTGAATTCAGACTCAGTCAAAAAGTACTTTGTCTAAGGAAGAGGAGAATCCAGGGTGAAAACCCGCAAAGGGCGCCTTGAGTTTTTGAACAAAAAAAAGAGAAAAACAAAAAAAACAAAAAAAAAAACAAAAAAAATGGAGAGGCCAAGGTGAAAACCCGCAAAGGGCTCCTTGTGACCAAAGGGGTTTTGAGTTGAAAACCCGAAAGGGCAGCTCAAATTTTGAAGAGCACACGGTAATCTTGCTATATCTGATTCAACAAAGAGCGAAGCGCGTTGCTTATCGGGGAATCAACAAAGTACTTTGGGTTTTTTAAACACATATTGAACTCAAGAAAGTCTTCATGGAGCTGGTGTATAGACGCTCAAGCGGCGATATCTAGGGCATCTAACTTTTGTCTTGTTTGCTATCTTTAGATTCTCTTTCTTCTCAAAGATAGGCTATCAGATTAACTTCCTTTGTATTTTTGACAAATTCATTATTCTCAAGATTAAATTCATCTTCCATTATTCTTAAAGTATGTTGCATTAAAATAATGATAGATAAACTAAATAATTTTCATAAATAAAGTTTTGCTCATTACTCTGGAAATTTCTAGATAATACAAGAAACTAAAACAGAACAATTGTTCGAGGAATTCACGTAAGTGAGGTTTGAAAGAACTCGAGGAAATTCTTTCTTTAGTCCAAAATGATAATTGGACAAATCAAACGATTCGATCCTAAGAGAGGATCATCTTACAAACATTTTTGATGGGTCATAGCATTTGAAGAATGATACAAACCCACAGGCTGAGTAGGAATGATACTTTGAGAGAAATAAGGATAAACTTCGATGAAAGAATGAGTGGTGACGTCTGGAATAGGGGTCATGTTTATAAATATTTTGCATTACAATAGGTTTAATTAGGAGCATTTGATTCACTTCGATCATAGCATCCTAATCATTAGGCATGAACTTATACACATTATACAGGTTATGTCCTTCAAGGGACAATGAAGATTGATGCGCCTTAACCCCCTAAGCAGTAGGGTAACAGGCTAAAGCATAATAGATTTGACCTTCAGGTGTTTACGCTGAAGCAGATCCAAGATGATTTAACATTTCTGTATTGTCAAAGAACAAATCGAAGAAACAGATTTGGCATCTCCATATTCGACGGAGAGCAGATCAAAGACATAGCAGATCTAACCTTCAGATGTTTTCACATCGAAGTAGATCCAAGATGATTTGGCATCCTTGCGTTTACAAGGAGAAGATCGAAGACATAGCAGATTTGGCTTTCACGTGTTTACGCTGAAGCAGATCTAAGATGATTTGGCATCTCTGTACTGTTAGAGAACAAATCGAAGAAACAGATTTGGCATCTCCATATTCGACGGAGTGCAGATCGAAGACATAGCAGATCTGACCTTCATTGAAGTAGATCCAAGATGATTTGGCATCTCTGTATTAGATGGGGAGCAGATCGAAAATACAGTAGATCTGACCTTCATTGAAGCAGATCCAAGATGATTTGGCATCTTTGTATTAGACAGGGAATAGATCGAAGACACAGCAGATCTAAGCTTCGGATGTTTTCACACCGAAGTAGATCCAAGATGATTTGGCATCCTTGCGTTTACAAGGAGTAGATCGAAGACATAGCAGATTTGGCTTTCACGTGTTTACGCTGAAGAAGATATAAGATGATTTGGCATCTCTGTACTGTCAGAGAACAAATCGAAGAAACAGATTTGGCATCTCCATATTCAACGGAGAGCAGATCGAAGACATAGCAGATCAGACCTTCATTGAAGCAGATCCAAAATGATTTGGAATCTCTGTACTAGACAGGGAGCAGATCGAAGCATAGCAGATCTAACCTTCAGATGTTTTCACATCGAAGTAGATCCAAGATGATTTGGCATCCTTGCGTTTACAAGGAGCAGATCGAAGACATAGCAGATTTGGCTTTCACGTGTTTACACTGAAGCAGATCTAAGATGATTTGGCATCTCTGTACTATCAGAGAACAAATTAAAGAAACAGACTTGGCATCTCCATATTCGACGAAGAGCAGATCGAAGACATAGCAGATCAGACCTTCATTAAAGCAGATCCAAGATGATTTGGCATCTCTGTACTAGACAGGGAGCAGATCGAAGACATAGCAGATCTAACCTTCGGATGTTTTCACATCGAAGTAGATCCAAGATGATTTGGCATCCTTGCGTTTACAAGGAGCTGATCAAAGACATAGCAGATTTGGCTTTCACGTGTTTACACTGAAGCAGATCTAAGATGATTTGGCATCTCTGTACTGTCAGAGAACAAATTGAAGAAACAGATTTGGCATCTCCATATTCGACGGAGAGCAGATCGAAGACATAGCAGATCTGACCTTCATTGAAGTAGATCCAAGATGATTTGGCATCTCTGTATTAGACAGGGAGCAGATCGAAGACATAACAGTTTGGACCTTCATTGAAGTAGATCCAAGATGATTTGGCATCTCTATATTAGACGGGGAGCAGATCAAAGACATAACAGATCTGACCTTCATGTGTTTACATCGAAGCAGATCTAAGATGATAGATTTGGCATCTTTGTATTAGACGGGGAGCAAATCGGAGATAATAGATTTGGCATCTCTGTATTAGACGGGGAGCAGATTGAAGAAGCAGATTTGGCGTCTCTGTATTAGACGGGGAGCAGATCAAAGATAACAGATTTGGCGTCTCTGTATTAGACGGGGAGCAGATCAAAGATAGCAGATATCTCCTTCCTGAGTTGCAGTGAAGCAGATTGAAGTCGTCAAGAGGCCATTTAAAGAAGATCAAGGATCAAGAACTTAAGACTCGACAAGCCCGGGCAAAATTGGTCCTTTTATAGTCTTTGCTCTATTCCTGTTATACAAAGAATGAGCAAAGAGGGGCAAATAGACACTCAATTTTGCGGCCCGAGAAATAAGTCCAAAAACAAAAATAATAAACCCAAAAAAAAAAAACGAAGTTCAAGTTCAGTCCAGAATTACAAATATAATTTGGCCCGATCGAAATGGCCCATTACATGAAAAGATTTAAGGTCCATCTACAAGCTTGACTCATATGGAAATATAATCTTCAATGATATACAATCTTAGATATGATTACAATCTTAGATATGATATGCAATCTTAGATATGATACAATCTTAGATATGATTGCAATCTTAGATATGATATGCAATCTTAGAAGATATGATTTTGTAATCTTAGAGATTTAATTTGTAGATACCTTTTAATCTTAACTGTTGATGTAATTGATTTGTACCGTTGGATTTGAGGAGGTTCAACTATAAATAGAGGCCTCTCCATTCATTGTAAAGACACTAGAGTTTTGGGAAACAATAAAATTTTTGAGAGCTTTCACTCAAATTTCTCTCCCTCTTACGTTCTTATTTTCTACGCTTTGTTCTTATTTTATTCTTTGTTCATCTTCGTTTTTCGACCCTTTTTATTTTGATTTAATCCATGTTTCCCTGATTTTTTTTATATTTTAATTTTTTAATAATTTTAGTATCATATCAAACTATTTCATTTTTTAATAATTTTTTTTAGTATTACTCTTAGTAAATTATTTTTAAATTTTACTCAAATCATTATTTTAAAAATATATTTCATTTAATTGTCATATTTTGTCCAAAAGTTTTTCTAAAATGAGGCAATGTTTTTCGTATTTAGGAATTCGGGAAATAGTGTCCTAACATCTTTGGGTTGTGATTTCCGTTTGTCTAAATGTCTAAAGTATCCTTCTAAATAGATTTTGTAAATCACGAGATGATTTGATTATGAGAGTTTAAGAATATCGTGTCCTATCATCTTTGGATGTGATGTTTGTATTCTTTCGGAGCTAAGGAATCTCGATTTTTCAACTTAAATAATTCTGGTTTTAAAAAAGGGATCCTATTTTTAAATCCTTTCAAATTTTTGACATTAAGACAAAAAACTATTCAATTTGGTACCAATTTTGAGCGTTGCGAGGGTGCTAATCCTTTCTCGTACTTAACCGAATCCTGAACCTGTTTTCTTAATTTTCGTAGACCAAAACGTTTTATAAGGTGATCCAATCACACCTAAAAAAGATTGGTGGTGACTCCCGTTTTCATTTTTTCAAAATTCGATCCCCGTTTTTCGAACAATCCTATAAAAAATGGTTTCGACAGTTAAGAAATATTTAGTTAACGAAACTTAATAACATATTTCAATTATTAATTGACTTAAGGTTCATGACTAAGATCATCATTAAGATGTAGGTACCTGCATTGGTGTATAGCTTAGAGGCATTTAGAAAACCCTATGTTGGTGTATATCTTATAAGAATTAACTAAACCTTAGACCATCACTATGATCAACCCCAGCTACCTAAGCTGTTGTATATCTTATAGGCACCACGCTAGTTGATGTATATCTACAACTAGATTGCTAAGGTTAAGCAAACACTCTTGGTGTTTAACTCTTCCCTAAATTCATTAACTAATCTGTCACTTTGGTTAATATGAATAACAAAATTGAACAATTAATCTTGTTATGATCTAAACCCATCTTTAACCTATTTTAATTACTAATCCATTAACATAAAATTTCTCAACCAATTGAAAGAATTAGCACACCATGAAGTTTAAATAAACTCAAAAGATAAATAATAACATAATAACCACAATGGAAGATATTAAAGAAAAGGGAAAAAAAATCTTATTCAAATGAAGCATAAGCCTCTTCAATAATCAAATCCAATATTTGATCGAATCTCTATGAACAGTTCTTCAATCAATTACGCTTTAAAAGAAACAAAAACTGAAGGGAAAATAAAAGAGTATTGCCAACTCAAAAACAAAAACAAAACTAATGACAAAGTAATTTAGTTAATGGACGAATGAATTAGAAACCTAGCCTAAACTATCCTATTTATAACTTTTTACATGGCTCTTTAGTGGTTACAAGTTATTCTTGGGCGTAAAATATCACAAATATCCAAAAAAATGCTCTTAATTAATGAAAGAAGTTCTTTTTTTTTCCTTTTGTGCATTAGAATTTGAGACCATTTTTGGACTCATTATCGTATGATTTGGGATTAAATTCTTGCACTAACTTGTATAGCACAAAACTCTCTATTTTTTTATATATTATGAGCCCAAAATGGGCATCTGTAGCTCAAGTTATGGGCAAAAAATGAAAGCAATGAAAATTTTGTTACAGTAGTACTGTGTATTGCCTGCCACAACATACACACCTTAAGCATTAGGGTCTCATGGAACATAGGATAACGTGCTATAGCATGCACGGTGTTTTGGTTCTCCATATTTTTCTTCCATTTTAGCTCCTCATTTAGCCTTCATTTCTGTTTGAACCCACGTCCTAAGCTTAGTTTAACCTATCGAAGATTAATATAACACTTATAAAATTTCAATTAACTAAAAACATAAAAAAAGTAAAAGTAAAAATTATTAAGAAAGCATAAAATATAAATATGATGCAAAACATGAAAACTACACTAAATGCATGACATTTTAGTTAAGAATAAACCAAAAGCTAAGTTAACAGACCTTAAAAATATAGATATGATAAGCACTCATCATACCTACACACTTAAACTTTTGTATTTCCTCAAGCAAAACAAGACACTAAACATGAATGCAAATACACTCTTAAAGAAACACATAACTCAAATTGAGAATTGAGAATATCAATATATTCCATCAAATTTCATAAACAGGTTCTTGTGAATATAATCGAAATCTTATATGCTAAAAAAACATAAAAGTAAGAATAACTCATGCAATAAGGAAGATTTAGAAACAATAGACCTTCATGCTTGTGTGTGCAACTGTCCCTCCTTATAATGTGTATTATATAATAAGATCTACGCTAATCAAGAGAAATGAACCAAGTTCGAGCAAGCTTTTAAAGTCACTACTTTAGATTAAGAATAAAACATTAGAGTCTCTTCTTCCTCATTTTTAGCACACGTATTCACATATATTCTTTTTTTCATCCTATTTATTTGAATTTAGAGTGATTACCTTTGAACACGAGTGTAGATGCAACCCAAATACCTATCCCAAATTACTTGATTAATCACATCTAAACAATCTTTAGCTTTACTGATGGCAATATTGGCAGAACATACTAAGAAACACCAAACCTTTGACCTAAAGAGAGATAAAAACCAAGCACCTAATCCTCCATTACTTAGTTAGCGCTCTAGCTTTTGCATTAAAAATTCTTAAAATAATCAACGGAGTAATCACATGCATACTTCACAAGATATTCAATAAACCTCACTTATTTAAGCTTTAAATTAAATTCAAAAGAAAAAAATTTCTAAATGAAGCTCGACCAATCCAAGAGAAATCTTTAGATCATCTCTTAAAAATCACACTCCAAACAAATATCTTTCTTTTGAAAATCCTAAAACTAGTCATGCAAAACACACTTTCAACCAAGATAGTGAAATTTTCAAAAATATTTAGCATTAGAAACCATATAAAGTGATATCTGAGTCATTGCATTCTTAGTTTGTTAAACAAATCTCTCTGGAAATGAAATGCAGAAAGTGTGAAAAAAAAAAGGATTCGTCAAATGAATAAAGACTAGCTTATGATTTTTAGGGTTTGTTAGGTATTTTGATTATTGTTTAGGAGTTTTGTTTTATGCTTCTGGGCCTCGGCCTTATTCTCTTTTATTTGATTTTTTTTTCATTGTATGTGGATTTCTATTTACTTAAAAGCAGGCTAGGCTTTTCTCAAAAAAAAAAAACCATACAAAGAACCTATCATTCTAACAAACATCCTAATGACATATATTAAAGATTTAACCAAAGCAAAGAATAAGAAACTTCCTTGTTTAAGAGATGAGAAAGTTTATTAAAGTAGCCTATCTTTGATTTTTTTCAATGCATCACAACATGTTCTCCTCAAGTAGGGTTGATACTTTAACAATTTAATATTTCATTCGCCCCATCAATTTTCTTTATGTTCTTCTTTTATATAAGATTCATCCATTGTGACTCCATTAGGCTTTATTTTCTATTATAGGTTCCAAGAACCCAAAAAGGAAAACCAAAGTTCTTTTCTTCGTATCTGTGACTACTACATTGATATTTGAATTTATAATCATGCCTACATTCACAAATCAATCAATCCAAATAAAAAATAACAATATATATATAACACCCTAACCCGTATCCATCGCCGAAACGGGGTTACAAGGTATTACCGGATGAGACACAAAATTTCGAACATTCACATATACACATGTTATATTCACATAACTAAAACATAAATCTATTTAAACATTAAACACATAATTTAAATCATAATACAAATATCAATGAAAACTCAAAGTCATATATAATATACTTTTAAATACAAACAAAATTCATGTATTATTATCATTAAAGAAACCTAATACCTCTGAAAAGTTTAGCATTTAATATCTCATTGATATAGATGTGCTTAATAACCAAACATATCATATAACAAAATTTGTTTAATGTTAACATATGCGGCATTGGCTTTTGAAAACATAATCAATATACATTTGTATATTATACCATATTACCCTATATCATGGCATAATATTCATTATCATAAAAGATAATAGCTAGCATTACAACATGGCCAAATATACTTCTTTTACTTTGCAAATTCATGTGCATATTACTATATCATTATGAACCATTTTTTAACATAATTACCAAATCAAAACATATCAAAATTTATATGCTAGCATTATGATAAAATTTCAAGTCCACAACCAATTCATTTCTCACCTATTCGGTTATCAAAATTAACCACAAAATGTCATACCAATTCCATCATTCAATCTTAAGTTAAATTTACCATTGCATAACCGAATACAAATGTCAACTTATCACTTTTTGACTATCTATTTAGCTCACAGAATATATCTATTACATAGTCATTATTTACTAATAAATAACCGAATCAAATTAACCATTTTACTTCTATAATTGCCATTAACACTTTATGCACATAACAAAAATCAAACATTAAACTAATTAACTTGGCCTTCAAATATCAAACCACAAACAAACATATCATACATATATGTATTTAATTTATTTATCATTAATCAAATACATTCATCAACATGTATATCTTTAAGATTTTTACCAAAATAAACTCATCCATAATTAAACATACTAAACCTTAAATATTAACAAACCATATCAACTTCATTTCCACTATATGTTATAACCAAATTTAACTTAATACCAACTCACATAACAAAACCATAACAAAGCATATCAAACGAGTTTCGCACACACACATATATATATATAAGCCATAGCTGAACACCAAAATCAAACATAACCATCATTTGATCAAAGCATTAAATCCAAGCTTAACAAAATATTAAGCCATTTTCGTATGGCTCATATTTACATTTCTAAAATCAAATATATATAAACTAGCCTATACATGCCATAAGTTCAAGTTCAAACTCATAAAAGTTCCAAAATAGTCAATAGTGTGAAAGACTTCGTTGACGATCCCCAAGCCCATAACTAATCTCTAAAATCTATAAAACAGAAACAAAAGTACACATACAGTAAGCTATCATAGCTTAGTATGTCATAAGCAAATAAACAACTGAATGACATAATCAACTAAATTTAACCAAACCAAATTATACTATCAGAATCATATTTAGTCTCAAGCTTACAATTTCATATATAACATATACTTTCATACATAAACTTTATCTTGGTCGAATGTACACATAAATATATTATCAAAGTATCATTCAATTTCAAAACTATAATATCATTATATAATCGAATATATATACACTCATATGTATATACTCATAAATCAAACTTTAATAACACATACTTATACATAGCATGTGGCCGAATATACTACAAAAATGCACATATATTTAACCCATTATTATCATATATAATTTGCATTACGTATCAAATAACCAACTTACCTTATTTCCAAATAGGTAATCAACTAACACATACCTGATCGATTTAGCTCATTTTACACATTCGATCTCAACTTATTATCGCCCGTTGAACCATTCGAAATTGAATAGGATACTTGGATAATCACACAAATCATACAATGCCAACGTCCCAGACGTGGTCTTATATGTAATCACATATCGATGCCACTATCCCAGACAGGGTCTTACACGAATCACACATCGATGCCAACGTCCCAGACGTGGTCTTACACGAGAACACATATCAGAAATCCTATGTCATGACATATGCATCCTAGCTATTCTTAAGGTTCGTACGGAGCTTTCGGATGTCGTAACTCGATGAAATTGAACTCGTACACATAGCTTTCAAGCTTATACACATTCAACTACCATATAAATATTTTCACATAATTAAGTTCAGCATATTAAACTCATATTTATTTAAAATTAATAACATCTATTTGCTTACAAACTTACATCGGAAAACGATAATCGGAATGAGACGACTAATCGACAACTTTGGTTTTCCCTCGATCCAAATTCGATTTCTTGGGTTCTTGATATAAACATATTCAAATTAAACTCATTCAAACATAATTTCATTCATTTAGTCCAAAAACACATAAATGGACAAATTACCATTTTACTCCTGACATTTAACATTTTTTACAATTTAGTCCAAATTGCACAAAACACAAAACATGCAAATTTTGCACACACCATGCTTAGGCCGAATACCACCCATGCTCATACAAGTCCATACATTTCATTTATTTCACCTTTTAGTCCCTCAATTTATTATTTTTACAATTTAGCCCTAATTACTCAAATTCATCAAAAATTCCAATACAAAACATATTAGTCTAAAACATATCTTTCATAATTCATCAACTAACATCACAAAAATCAAATATTCATCAACGGCATAACTCAAAATATTCATCAAAATCAGAAATTCAAGCACGAGCTTTGTACATTACACTGCAACGATCTCAAAAACGTAAAAATAATCAAAAATTGAAAAAAATTACATACCTAATTTGAAGAACACAAGGGCCGAACCATTAAAACTCTTTCTTTCTCTTTTTTTCTTTGTTATATTCGGTCAAAAGAATGAAAACATGCATGGATGTTTTAATTTATGTTTTATTATAATACATATTATTTCATAATTACTAATATATCATTTATAAAATAATTATACAAACATTATATTCATGTCCTTAACCGTCCATGGTTTATTAATATGGTCTAATTGCAACATAAATACCTCATGCAATAAAGACAACAATAATTCGGCCCTTACAAATTAAACCATAAATTTTCCATTTTACGTGATTAAGCCCTTTTATTAAATCGGGCACTCAAAAGATAAAATTAAAACATGAAAATTTCACAGATATAAATTCACACATAATAAACACAGAAAATAATTTTAAAATATTTTTTGACTCAGATTCATGGTCCCGAAACCACTGCTCCAAATAGGATCTAAATCGGGCTGTTACAACTCTCCCCCCTTAGGGATTTTCGTCCCTGAAAATCTTACTGGTGAATAGGTTCAGATAGTGTCTTTCATTACATCCTCTGGCTCCCATGTTGCCTCTTCAAATCTGTGTCTATGCCACAGTACTTTCACTAATGGAATTTTCTTATTTCGCAATTCTTTAACTTCACGAGCTAGAATATGAATCGGTTCTTCCTTATATGTCATATCAGACTTAATCTCAATCTCTGACAGACTAATCACATGTGAGGGATCAGATCGATATTTATGAAGCATCGAAACATGAAATACATTATGGATATTTTCTAACTGAGGTGGCAACAATAGTCTATAAGCAACCGGCCCGATATGCTCAATAATCTCATATGGTCCATTAAATCTCAAACTCAATTTGCCTTTACGACCGAATCTGAGTATTTTCTTCCATGATGAGACTTTTAAAAACACTTTGTCCCCGATTTGAAACTCTATATCTTTTCGTTTTAAGTCCGCATACAAATTTTGATGATCTGACGCTTATTTTAGACTTTCGTGAATTACTTTTACTTTCTGTTCAGTCTCTCTGATCAAATCGGCCCCGTGTAACTTATTTTCACTTAGCTCAGTCCAATAAAATGGTGTACGACATTTACTACTGTACAAAGCCTCGTAAGGTGCCATTTTGATACTCGATTGAAAGCTATTATTGTACGCAAATTCAATCAGAGGCAAATACCGTTTCCACGTACTTTCAAACTCAAGAATACAACATCTCAACATATTCTCAAGTATTTGAATAATTTGTTCGGATTAACCATCTGTTTGCGGATGGATAGTAGTGCTGAAATGTAATTTTGTACCTAGTGCATCTTACAGTTTCTTCCAAAACTGCGATATAAACCTCAGATCTCTATTCAAAACAATAGAGATAGGTACTCTATACAATCTCACAATCTGAGAAACATACAATTCAACTAGCTTATCAATAATCTGTGTGAACCAGAACAAAATGAGTAGATTTAGTCAATCTATCCACAATAACCCAGATCGAGTCTTTCTTGCTCGGTGTCAACGTCAAACCGGATACAAAATCTATTGTGACTCTATCCCATTTCCACTTTGGTATCATGATCGGTTGAAGCAATCCAAAAGATACCTGATGCTCGGCTTTTACTTGTTGATAGACTAAACATCTCAAAACAAAGTTAGAAATGTCTCATTTCATACCATGCCACCAATAAAGCTGTTTCAAATCATTATACATTTTCGTACTACCCCGGTGAACATATAACTGACTGCTGTGAGCTTCTTTCAAAATCATTTGAATCAAGTCTGAATTTCTTAGAACACATATTCTATTTCTGAACCTCAAACAACCCTCAACATCAACTCGGAACTCTGAATCAGTATTCGAGTCACGTTAAGCCTGCTTTGCTAACAAATCATCATCAACTTTCTGAGCATCACAAATCTGTTGAATAAATCATGGTTTTGCTTTTAATTCAGCTATTATCAAACCATCATCAGACATAGCTATATACGCATTCATTGCACGCAAAGCAAACAATGATTTTCGGCTTAAAGCATCAGTAACAACATTAGCCTTTCCCTGATAGTAGTCAATCACAAGCTCATAATCTTTTAACAGCTCTAACCATCGACGCTGTCTTAAATTCAGATCTTTCTGAGTTGATGATCGTTTTATGAATCACTAAACTAGACTACGATTACGACTAAGGCAAGCGTACCTATCGAATGGTAGTATAGCTATGGTAAGTCCAGAATATCGTATCCACAAGGATTAAAAGTACTAGTATTAACTATCTTTCTATTATTTAGCCTAAAGTATAAGGGATTTGTTTTAATCTAAAATTAACTAAACTAATTAACTAATGAACGTGACAGAGAGTGAAGGAAATAATCGAATAAACCAATGATAAAGACAATACCCAAGGAAGAATCCACCTAGACTTCACTTATTATTCTGATTCTGAATCAAACAATTTATTCACTTGTCTTGATTCGTAGAAATCCCTAAATTATGTTAATATCTCTTTCGAGACTAAGAACAACTGACTCTAGGTTGATTAATTGAAATCTCTTTCTAATTAAAACCCCTATTGTCGTATTAACTCGATTTATGGATTCCCTTATTAGATTTGACTCTAATCCAGCAGATTTATGTTGTCCTATTTCTGGGATTGCATGCACCTTCGCTTAATTATGCTAGATCTACTCTTAAATAGGGACTTTTGCTCCACTGAATAAGCACATCAAGCTTGGATTAATATCCTGAAAATTTTAAGGCAAGAATTAATAACACATAACTAAGAACAAGAACAATTATTTATCATGTAATTCAAAAAATTAAATAATAAGATCCATCATAGGTTTCATCTTCCCTAGGTATCTAGGGAATTTAGTTCATTATGTAAAAGGAAGACATCTCAAATTTAGAAAAACAACAAGACATAAAAAACCTAAATAAACTTCGAGAGAAATTTGAATGGAAATCTTCAAGATTGAAGTGGATCTGCTTCTGACATGATTCCAATGGCTTCCTTCGAGTAATTTTTGCTTTCTACTTTGTGTCCCCCCTTTAGGTCTTCTTCTAGAGTGTTTATATAGACTTTAGAAGGCTCAAAAATCCTAAAAATTGGCTTTTTCTGTGTGTTTGGGAAACAAGGAGCGATATCGACACAGGTTGGCACATGGGCATGTGGCCTTCTCGTGTGGATCACATGGGTGTGTGCCCAGCCCGTGTGGATCCTAAAAACTTCGATTTTGGCCCTTTTTTTCTCTCCTTTTGCTCCCAAATGCTCTCCTAAGTATAGAAACATGAATATAAGGGATTAGAAGCATCAAATTCACTAATTATCATCATAAATCATCCAAAAATATGCCAAGCATGGAATTAAAATATGTTACATTTATGGTTTACCATGAGTCATCAAATATTTCAGGTTTTTGTGATCAGAATAAACATGTCATTTCTCATCGAATAGATAGTACGCCATATCTTCAATGCAAACACAATAGCTGCCAATTCTAGACCGTGTGTCGAATAGTTCCTTTCGTGCAGCTTTAACTGTCTCGAGGCATAAGCTACAACTTTGCCTTCCTGCATCAAAACATAGCCCAAACCATTCAAAGATGCATCACTATAAATAACAAATTCTTTATCCGATTCTGGCTGAACTAGCACTGAAGCTTCAGTCAAAATGGCTTTCGACTGATCAAAACTTTTCTGGCACTTTTTTGACCACTCAAACTTAACATCTCTTCGTCATTAGGGTTGCAATCATAGAGAAACCTTTCACGAACCGTCTATAGTAACCAACAAGTCCTAAAAAACTTCAGACTTTAGAAACATTTCTCGGAGGTTTCCAATCAAGTATAGTCGAAATCTTACTTGGATCAACATGAATACCCGATGCTGATACTACATGTCCCAAAAAACTAACTTCACGTAACTAGAACTTACATTTGTTGAACTTTGCATACAACTGTTTATCTCGCAAAGTCTGTAATACAAGTCTTAGATGTTCGGCATGCTCGGTTTCATCATGGGAATAGATCAAAATGTCATCTATGAACACAACCATAAATCAATCCAAATACTATCTGAAGATTCAGTTTATCAAATCCATAAAAATAGTAGGTGCATTAGTAAGTCCGAAAGGCATAACCAGAAACTCATAGTGTCTGTACCTCGTTCGAAAAGTAGTTTTCGGCACATCAAAATCTTTAACTCGCAATTGATAGTAGCCTGATCTCAAATCTATCTTTGAAAACACTATAGCCCCTTTCAGCTTGTAACACCCTGAATTTGGGCCTAGAAGAATTGGGCTTTAAGTCTGGGTTCGGATAGAAGAAAACCTGAATATTGAGAAGTTTTATATATTACTAGTGTTAAATATATATATATTGATAAAATATTTCTGTTATTATTACTGATATTTTTATGAAAATTAAAATAATTAGATACAAATATATTTATAAAATTGTTGTTGCTAATTTAGTGTTTAAATTAAATTATTATTAGAAAATTTTACTGTATCTATTTTTATTGATTTATGGAAATTATAATTATTATTATTGTATTTGAAATTTTCATTGTTATGGTTATTATTATTATTATTATTATTATTATTATTATTATTATTTAAAAATATAGAGGATATTATTATTAATGTGGTGTTTAAATTTAGTTTTTAAATTTAGAAGTATTTAAAGTTGTGGGTAACATGTATCACAAAAAGAGCTTTGGTAAAGTGGCAAGGGTGACGCCACTAAGCTCCTAAAAATGTGGCGTGTGGAGCATAGAGGGCGAAGACCTGGGATCGATTCCCTATGTTGGCAAAAAGGATGCTAATTTTTATGCTTTGAGCATGCAAGAGTTGTAGCTGAATGGAACTCTTTGGGGGAGAGTTTGAATCAGTTAAATGCATGGATTAAGGAGGGATAAGGGGAGAGATTTTAGGGAATTGATATGAAGATAGAGTTGGCTGAATAAAGGAGATTGGAGGGGGAATTTTCGGTAGAGAGGTTTAGTAAGGGATTTTCGGCACATAGGTATTTTTGTGCCGTTTTCTGCCTAGAGGATTAGTCTTTTCTCTCTTTTTCTTTTGCAGCTGAATCTACCATCTCTTCTTCCATCTTTTCTTCCTTCTCCTTCATTCAAACCAGACCACTATTTCCCTTCATTCACCATTATTTCTTTCCTTAATCTCTACTTCTGCCGAAATACCTCAAAAAGCCGAAATCAGTGAGGATAGGGTGGTGTCGAATCTTTGTGACCAGCAACCTTTTCTTTCCTTTTCAATTTTTGGCATTCAATTCCTTTACCTTTTAGGAGTACGGATTCTAGAGAAGAAAGACTGTGGTAAGCGCTCAAACTCTAAACAATTCCTAGAGTAACTTTTGGCCAAAAGCCGAAACCCCATAATTTAGGGAGATGGCCGAATATGTGTATAGGCCTTATGGGGTCTTCTTTTAATATTTTTGTGGTTTATTTAGTGAAGGAGCAGCAAGGTGTAGTGTCGACTTGAAATAGCTTGAATCACCGGAGTGGCTAGGCCTAGTCATCAATCGCGGCAAGGTAAAATTCCTAAGGCCATTATGGATGGTGGCCGAATGTGTAAGTATTAATATTAGATGATTTCTGGTTTAGTTCAATTATGGGAAGCTGATTATTAATGATGGATTATAGGAGAAATCGTGTAGGAGATCTCGTCAAGGAATATCGCCAAGCAGTGTGTAACGAACCCTTTTTCATCATAGCTTAAAGCGATAAATGCCGAAAGTCGAAATGCCAAATTCGGCATTTCGAGAACTTGTGAGCAAGTTTAACGCTCACTAGTTAGTTAAAATCCATGAGATGATGATCGAGAACAATGGAAATGGTAAGAATGAGATTTCCGGCATTCTTGGTAAGTTGGGCCTCGAGGGGCTAAAATCGGGCCCAATGGGCTTTCGGGCCCATTTGGGAAAAATTGGTAGAAATTGAAAACTTGTTAAATTGCACGTTAAGACTGGTAGTACCAATATGGAAAACAGGCTAAATGGGCCTAGAGGACAAATCGGCTATGTGGGGCCCATTAGGGGTTTTTAGCCCAATAACTCGGTTTCGTTAAAAATGGGCCAGATTCGCGGTTAAAACAAACAAATAGTTAGTAACTGATAATGAAAATGGAAAATTCCTAAAATTTGGTAAGATTACAAAATTACCCTTATAATATGAAAATGACTGTTTTGCCCCTAGGTAAAAATGACCATTATACCCCTAGGGTTTAATTATGAATTTGTTACATAGGATTTTGATGTACATGATATGTATGATATGCACATGAGATGTATGATATGCACATGATATGTATGATATGCACATGATATATATATATATATGATTTGCACATGATGAATTCATAAATACATGGGGTTGGGTTTTTTATGGATGGAGGAAGTGCAAAAGGGCTTATGCCCCGATTAATAAAAGGCTTATGCCCTGATTATGATAATGGGCTTATGCCCCGCCATCTAAAAGGGCTTATGCCCCGATTATTAAAAAGAGGCAAGGCCTCGGTTATATGATAAAAAGCGACTATCTGCCAAGTGGAGAGTTTTGGGTGGGTGGGTTGAGTTATTCCCACATGGAGAGCTTGGTTGGTACGGGTGGAGAGTAGCGGATGGTGGGTCGAGTAGTCTCCCCAAATGGGCTTGCATTCATTCTTTCATTGACATTACATGTGATATTGAAATGGGCCTATGGGCCATACCATTTCTTGAAGGCTTGGCCCAATAATATGAAATATGTGAAGGCTTGCCCGAAGAATATGAAATATGAAAAGGCTACGCCCAAGTATATGTTGAGCTTGGACTTGGGCTAAGCCCAACAGTGATATTGTTTTGGGCTCTGAAAGGGGCTTGTTGTACACTGAGTTTCCAAACTCACCCCCTTTTCCTTAACCCTACGGAGAGCCATGATGGGGACTTGGAGCCGGAGGGGATTCAGAGTGGCCACGGTGATTGCCCTTGGGTTTTTTTAATTAAGCATTTGGTTTCCTTTAAGATTTCTTTATTTATTTACTTATTATTTATTTTTGGGTTGTAATAAGGCCATTTTAACTTTCCTTTATTTTTTTCTGGATTATTTTATTCTATTTTTTTATTAACTTTAAACTGATTGATAATTAATGGGCTAGGCTTAGGACGCGTTTTCAAAATGGAACTCGTTTTTAAAATAACACAATGACACGATTATCCAACTTTAAAGAATATTCACTTAAATAAACTTCAACTCGTTATAACCAAGTGTGGCAATGGCAGTGGGCATGTCTAGGATTGGATCCAATCGAAGAGCTTGGTACTTAAGCAGCCTTCATGGCTCACCTCCTCTGTTTCGGATACCTACCTGGTGCCCAGCTTCCATTCACTTGTTAATTTATTAAAAGTCAATTTTTTTTTAAACACTAAAATGAAACATGAATTTTCAAACTCTTATGTGGCATGTCAGATTCGGCCATAACGTCTGGGCTGGGTTTGGGGTGTTACACAGCTGATCAAATAGGTCATCAATCGTGGCAATGGATATTTATTCTTTATAGTCACCTTATTGAGTTGTTTGTAGTCGATACACATTCTCATAGTTCTGTCTTTCTTTTTCAAGAATAAAACTGGTACACCCTAGGGAGAGAAACTCGGTCGCGCGAACCCTCTATCTGTCAACTCTTGCAACTGAGCTTTCAATTCTTTTAATTCAGTAGGTGCCATTCTATACGGAGCTATCGATATCGGAGTTGTCCCTGGCACTAACTTAATACCAAACTCTACTTCTCGGATAGGTGGCAAATCCAGTAACTCTTCAGAAAATACATCTGGATACTTGCGCACAACTAATACTGATTCAATTTTTCTTTTGGTCATTTTACTATCAAGCACATATGCAAAGTAAGCTTCACAAACCTTTCTCACATACTTCTGAGCTAACATTGAAGATATTACTACCGGTAAACCATTTAGATCATTAGATTCAATCCGAATAATCATATCATTTTGGCACCGTAAATCAATAGTCTTTCTTTTGCAGTTTACGACAATATCATACAAAGTCAACCAGTCTATACCCAAAATTATATCGAACTCATCAAATGGAAACAATATCAAATCAGTCAAAAAACACGAATCTCGAATCATCAAAGGACAATTCTTACACACTTTGTCAACCAGAACACACCGGCCTAAGGGGTTCGATACTCTAATCATAAACTTAGTCGACTCAATAGGAAAATTTTTACTGGATACTAAGGTCTCACACACATAAGAATGAGTTGAATTAGAATCAATCAATGCAATTACACTAGTGTTATAGAGAATGAATGTACCAGAAATAACATCGGAGGATGAAGCTTCCTCGCATGCGCGTATAACATAAGCTCTAGCAGGTGCACGAGCCTCAGATCGAACTGCTGTGTCCTTAGTTTCTCTCTAACTGCTACTCACATTACCATATTTCTGGGTGGTATACCTCGAGCTGACATGTTACTTGGGCTCGTATTCTGTACTGTGTTTTTTTAGCTAACTCAGGGCATTCACGAATGAAATGATCCATTGATCCACATTTAAAACAGGCTTGATCATTCAATCTACAGCTGCTGGGATGTCGTTTACCACAATGTTTGCACTCCGGTTGATTTGATCTAACATTGCCAACACTAGCTACTGAGGTAGTTTTCAATTTTGCAGGTGGCCTATCCCGATCACATCTAAAATAAACAGCAGTAGCCTTTGAACGACTAGAATCAACTCAGAATCTCTTTGATGCCGACTGAAATGGCTTACTCTATGATTTCTTACATGAATCTCTAGCTTCAAAATTAACTTTTCTTTTCTCTTTCCTAAGCTCTTCGGCTTTGCATGCTTGCTCAACCAGTACTACGAAATCTTATATTTCAAGTATGCCAACCAGCATTTTAATATCTTCGTTCAACACGTCTTCGAATCTTTTACACATTATAGCTTCGGTCGAAACACACTCTCGGGCATATCAACTGAGTCTCACAAATTTTCATTCATATTCTGTCACAACCATACGACCATGTTTCAATTCTAGTAATTCTTTACGTTTCTGGTTGATAAATCTCTGACTGATGTATTTCTTATGGAACTCAGTCTGAAAGAACTCCCAGATCACCTGTTCTTTCGGAACCACCGATACTAGTGTATTCCACCAGTGATATGCGGTGTCTCGTAGCAAGGATATGGCACCTTTTAAACACTCATCAAGGGTACAAGATAGCTCATCAAACACGCGGATAGTATTATCGAGCCAAAATTCAGCTCGCTCAACATCATCATTATCAGTGGCTCTGAATTCCTCAGCCCCATGTTTTCTGATTTTATCAACAGGAGGCTTATGTAATCTCAACGGATCACTCACTTGAGGTATAACAGGTATCGGAGAAGGATTAGTCAGGGGTATAGGTTGTTGTGCAGTTGGATTTATCTGGATATACTAAGTAAACCAATCATTCATCATTTGATAAAAGGCGTGTTTAGCCTCTCCCTCTTAGTTACTCGAAATCGGTTGAGAATCAACCAGCGCTGTCCCTTGTATGGGAGCAGGCGCTATACTCTCGACATCATCAGCTATGGCTCGACCGGGATCCATTTACTATACGAAAACACATTTTCAAATATCAGGAGTCATCACACTATCACAGTATAAAATATGGCATGTATAGCTAGACTCACAATCGCTACGTTAGTCCTAGAATCGACTAAACCGTAGCTCTGATACTAATAAAATGTAACACCACTAACCTGTATCTGTCTCCGGAATGGGGTTATGACGTATTACCAGACGAGACACAAAATTTCAGACATTCACATGTACACATATGTTATATTCACATAAATAAAACATAAATCTGTTTAAACATTAAACAAATAATTTAAATCATAATACAAATATCAATGAAAACTCAAAGTCATATATAATATACTTTTAAATACATACAAAATTCATGTATTATTATCATTAAAGACACCCAATACCTCTGAAAATTTCAGCATTTAATATCTTATTGATATATATGTGCTTACTAACCAAACATATCATATAACAAAATTTGTTTAATGTTAACATGTGCGGCATTGGCTTTTGAAAACATAATCAATATACATTTGTATATTATACCATATTACCCTATCTCATGGCATAATATTCATTATCATAAAAGATAATAGCTAGCATTACAACATGGCCAAATATACTTCTTTTACACTGCAATTTATGTGCATATTACTATATCATTATGGACCATTTTTTAGCATAATTACCGAATCAAAACATATCAAAATTTATATGCTAGCGTTATGATAAAATTTCAAGTCCACTACCAATTCATTTCTCACCTATTCGGTTATCAAAATTAACCACAAAATGTCATACCAATTCCATCATTCAATCTTAAGTTAAATTTACCATTGCATAACCGAATACAAATGTCAACTTATCACTTTATGACTATCTATTTAGCTCACAGAATATATCTATTACACAATCATTATTTACTAATAAATAACCGAATCAAAGTAACCATTTTACTTCTATAATTGCCATTAACACTTTATGCACATAACAAAAATCAAACATTAAACTAATTAACTTGGCCTTCAAATATCAAACCACAAACAAACATATCATATATATATGTATTTAATTTATTTATCATTAACCGAATACATTCATCAACATGTATATCTTTAAGATTTTTACCAAAATAAACTCATCCATAATTAAACATACTAAACCTCAAATATTAACAAACCATATCAACTTCCTTTCCACTATATGCTATAACCTAATTTAACTTAATATCAAATCACATAACAAAACTTAACAAAGCATATCAAATGAGTTTCACACACATATATATATAACCGAAACATGGCAGATTCATCAAATGTAACATCTTTGATAACAATTATTTTGTCAGATTCTAAACACCATAACTTAAAACCTTTTGTACCGATAGAGTATCCCAGAAAGACACATTTAACGATCTTTGGTTTGAGCTTTCCCTGGCTAACTTTAGCATAAGTAGGATAACCGAAAATTCTAAGAATAGAATAATTGGCAGGATTACCTAACCATATCTCCTCTAGAACTTTATCGTTCAATGCTTTATGAGGAGATCGATTTACTAAAAAACTTTCCAAATTTACGGCTTCAGCCCAAAATTCCTTACCTAAGCCTGCATTAGAAAGCATGCATCAAGCCTTTTCCAGCAAGGTTCTGTTTATTCTTTTTGCAACTCTATTTTGTTGCAGAGTTCTAACAACAATTAGATGTCTTTTAACTCCTTCTCATTTGTAGAAATCATTAAACTCTGACGAACAAAACTTAAGAAAATTATCTGTTCTCAACTGCTTCACAAATTCTCTGATTTGTTTTTCTAACAATGTTTTCCATGGTTTGAAGATTCTGAAGACTTTACTTTTTTGCTACCCAAAATTTTCAGGAGTGTTCATCAATAAAAGTTAGGAAATATTTATTACCTCCCTTTGAGATGCTAGAAGATGGACCCTAAAAATTCGAATGAAAGTAATATTGTCCTTTTTGTTCTGTGCACTGTTGAATTAAAATTGACTCGAGTTCGTTTCCCAAAAATGCAATGGGCATAGAAACCTAACTTTCTAACTCAAGTGTCTTTGAGAAGACCTCTATTACACGAGACTAAAATACCTTTCTCACTCATATGACCGAGTCACATGTGCTAAAGTTTGGTTGAATAAAAATGGGTGGTCATCAGGTTGATTCTCGCCATGACTGGTGGCAATTTCGACTTTTCTTCGGTAATCACAGTTGCACCAGTAACCGTTAACCATTATAGAACGTATAAGTTTCCATTTTTCTATCCTTTCATCAGAAAAAGAGTCTCACGAGAAACTTTTAAGCCATTTGATTCAATAGCTATCTTGCGACCATTAGAATCCAAAATTCCCAATGAGATAAGATTTTACTTTAGATCAAGAACATACCTAATATTCGAAAGGGTTCGAAAAATTCCATTGTGCATCCTAATTTGTATTAATCTGATTCTAGATATTTTACATAGAGAGTTATTCCCATCAACACAACTCCACTTCAACTGAACTATATGTGGAGAACCAGTCCCTGTTAGGACACATGTGATAGGAGCACCCTGAATCTAAGATCCATTCAAAAGTAAGATGAGTGCTTTCATTCGTTGAAACCAACAATAAATTATCACTTTATCTGTTGGCTACAATAGCATTAGCATTAGCAACTTTGGCTTCCTGCTTATCTTTTTCGTCATTTTCAATATCCCTTTCAATTTTATTTTGAAGTTTCCAACATTTCATTTTAACGTGACCCATATTTTTATAGTAGCCACAATATTTGTCATGATTTTTGGATTTGGACCTTACTTTAGACCTTTTTTGGCCTATCTTTTTGGTTTGTTATCAGTCTCTTGCAATCAGAACTGAGGCTTGCCCTTTTAATTTTTTGTTTGGACCTAACTCGTTGTCGACTTTATCCTTGTTTACAATATTCCCTTTCACATCAACAAAGGAGAGATGATCTCTCCTATAAATCAGAGTTTCCCTGAAAGTTTTATAAGAAGAGGACAAAGAGCATAACAATAACATAGCTTGAATCTCGTCACTAATCTCTGCTTCGAGATTCTTTAAGTCATTAGGAAGGGTAACAAACTCGCTAATATGTGTTCTAAAGGACTCACCTTCGACCATTTTGAATGTGTAGAGACGTTGTTTTAATACCAACCTGTTGGCCAAAGATTTTTCTCTATTTTCTCCATCAGAACCTTCTGCAACAAATTACTTATGAATTATGAATAGCGGATAGAGCCTTCTCATCGAGCTCTTCCCATTTTAACTGACCCATATCAGTGGGCTTCTTCCCTATAATGACCTTTCTCAAACCGTTCTGAATCAGTATTGCTGTCATCCGAACTTGCCCACAAACTAAAACTTGCAATTTTATCGAACTTCTCAATATTGAACCTTGATGCTGCCATCTCTGAATAGGTTAATTGCGGAAATCAAACTAGTTCTGGTACCAATTTGTAGGGATAAATCTGATTAAACAACAAAAAAATTGAATAAAATAAGAATAAAATAGATTGAACACGAAAATTTTACATGCAAAAACTCCTAAAAAGATGATAAAAAATCATGGGCAAAAGGAGATTTCACTATAATAAAGGACATTACAAAAGATGGAGAGAATTAGAAGAAAAAGCTGAAGGCCTACAAGAAAAAAACCTTTGAAACAAATAATAATGATAGGTGCTAAAAGTAACATGTTTTAGTCTCATTCTTAATGTGTTTTTGGGTAATTATTTGATGTTAACGGTGAATTTATGCTCCTAATCCTTTAAATTCATGTTTTATACTTAGGACAACATAGGGAGCAAAACGAGCGAAAATCGAAAAATCAAAGCGAGTTACAGGAGCCGCACGGGCTAGATGATATCTTTGCTCACTGTAGCTATACTATTAATTGATAAGTTCACTTGCCTTAGTCAAAATTTTAGTTGGTTTCGTGGACATCAAATAAAATTCTCTCAATTTAAATATTTTTTTTGTGTAAAATCTAGAGTAACTAAGGCCTATTTATAGGCTGAAATTCATAGGATATATGACTACAACAACTCTAGGGTAATTAGAGTTTAAATGGGAAACTAAAAATAGAGATTCACTAGGCGAAAAAAAGTCAAAATAAACTTTGGTAAAAATAAGAGGCATTCTCCCACACTTTCCATCACTACTACTTAAATAAAATTCACATATTAAACACTCAATTTAGTACATACCTTAACTTATTACTTTTAAATATTTAACACTTTTTATCATGAACTTTCTTTTTCCTTGCTTTCCTTTTTATTTATTTATCATTCCGTCACATCCCTTCCTTTCTTTTCTACTTTCATCACTTTTAATTTCTCATTTCTTGCTTCCAAAATGATATTCAAACTTTGAAGGAATTTGGGAGAAATAATGAAATTTCATGGTAAGGGACTAAAATGTAAGAAAATGAAAACCTCATCTTCATATATATATACATAGTAATGTGAGAACCATGAAAGATGAAAGAAAATTATACATTTTTCTATAAAAATATCTCATTAATTTAGTTAACTAAAATACTAAAATATCTTATAAAATAATAAAATATTCAACCAATCATAATTTAACACTTTTTTTCCTTAATTACTACACCATAGAAGTATTGTAACAGTCTGATTTAGACCCTAATCAGAACGGTGGTTTCAGGACCACGAATTTGAGTTAGAAAAATATTTCAATATTATTTTTCGTGTTTATTAAATGTGAATTTGCATGTGTGAAATTTTCGTGTAAAAATTTGATTGTTTGTGTGCTTAATTTAATAAAAGGACTTAATCGCATAAAGTGAAAATTTGATGGTTAAATGTGAAAGTGCCTAATTGTTGTCCTTATAATATGAAGTCTTTATGATGCAATATTACCAATGTTTAGAGGATGGACGATTATAACAATGATTTATAATAGTTTAAAATTTTAGTTTAAAGGTTAAATTAGTAAAATGTAAATTAATATGTATTATAATAAAACATAAAATAAAATATCCATGCATTTGTTCATCTATTTCACCCAATATAACAAAGAAAAAGAGAAAGAAAGAGTTTGCAAAGTTCGGCCCTTGTGTTCTTCAAATTAGGTATGTAATTTGTTTGGTTTTCGATAATTTTACGTTTTTGAGATCGTTGCTTCGAGTACTATCCGACCCATGTTTGAATTTCTGATTTTGATGAATATTTTAAGCTATGCCATTGATGAATATTTGTTTTTTGTGATTTTTGATGATGAAATATCAAAAATATGTTTTAGAATAACATGTTTTGTATTGAAGTTTTTGAAGATTTTGAGTAATTAGAACTAAATTGCAAAAGTAACAAATTGAGGGACTAAAATGCAAAATAAATGAAATGTGTGTACTTATATGTGTTAGATGAACATTCGACCTAAGCATGATGAATGGAGATTTTAGGTATTTTGTGTTTTATGCAATTAGGACTAATTTGTAAAAGTATGAAATATCAGGGATAAAATGGTAATTTTCCCATTTATGTGTTGTTGGATTAAATTGAATGAAATTGTGTTTAAATGAGGTTAATTTGAAATTATATAGATCAAGAACAAAAGAAATAAGACTAGGATCGGGGAAAATAAAAAATAGTCGAATAGCTGATTTATAACGTTCGTCGATATACGAGGTAAGTCTTTAAGTAATTAAACATCATTTATCTTGAATGTAACTTAGTTTAATATGTTGTTTTGGAATATATAGATTCATAAAAGAGCTAGTCGAATGTGTTTAAGCGTAGAAATACTATATTTGAGGTTAATTCGACTGAGTTATATCATTTAAAAGTTCGTATGGTCTATATGGAATATCTGGAGTTTTTGTTATATGAATTGTGTACGAGACAGCTTTATAATATTGATATTCGAGCTTTGAGCCTAGCAAGCCTTGTGCTGGTGAATGTAATCGGGCTTTATGCCTAGCAGGCTTATTACCGGTGAATAAAAAATCAGACCTTGAGTCTAGCAGGCCTTGCGCTGGTGAGTGATCCAGGCTTATGCCTAGTAGGTTTATGCCGGTGATTTATTTTCAAACCTATGCCTATAAGACTTCATGTTGATGTGATAATTGAGCAAGTAAACTGAGCTAAACGATCTTGTCTATTTGGCATATAGGTATGTACATATGTGATGTTAATTTTTGAATTTGTATATTCGGCCATATAGGTATGTACATACATGATATTATATTTAATCTTGTATATTCGACCAAATGAGTAAGACTGGTATATGAAGTTGAGTTTGATTCATGAGTATATATATTTGAATGTAAGCATACTTGATATAATGTTATTTTGGGAATGAAAAGTTGAATGATATTATGCTAAATGTGAAATATTAGCATTCGGCCAAGGTAACTTATTTATGTAAAAGTATAAGTTATAAATAAATAAATGAGATGATATGTTCGAGATAAAGTATAACATTAATGTTATAATTTGGCTTGTTTAAAATGTTTTGATTGTTCTTTTGAATGGTTAAATTTGCTTATGACTTACTAAGCTAAGTTAGCTTACACTGTGTGTGTTTTTGTTACTCTATTTTATAGATTTTGTTGTAAGTTACGATCCCGGGGATCATCAGTAAAGTTCACCACACTATCCACAGCTTTGGTATTTAAATCATCGAACTTAAATTATGGCATGTATAGGCTAAATTGTGTTTCAAAGTGATGAATCTTGGTTTTGTATAAAAGCCATGCGAAAGTGGCTTATTTAAACGTTTGAATTCGGTTATGGTTTGATCATGGCATAAGTCCACCTTCCTTACTATGATATGTGACATGAATGAATGATGTTTGTGATATTTATTTTGTGTGTATAAGTTGGTTGGTGATTTCAGTTATATGCATATAATTGACTTTGTTATGTTTTAGATCATTTTGAAATGTTTGTTACATAGCATGACATATTTATGTTTTAAATATGTCCACAGGTGGTTAATGTCTTTTAATGATAGATATAATCACATTTGATTGATACATATTTTTGGTTATATGTTAGAATGAGATAAAGAATATGGATGATCAATGGTTTGACATTTATATACATGTTCATGAGATTTATGGTTGGGTATAATACTTATAGTTAAGCATATGTGTGATTTTGGTTTGAGAAAATGTCAAAAATGTAACCCAAATATATGATGTATGTATAGTTGCTATATGTTTTGGTCTTATGAAATATGATAGTTATTAAACATGTTTAAGAAGATCATATGTTAGTTAGATAAGAATCAAGACATATGCATGATAAGTATTCGATGTTCACTTATAGACCAAATTAATGATATGTTAATTGAGCTTTTATATGTTGTTATATATATTATGGTTGATAAGTATGCGCATGGTCAATGCAAATTAAGTCTAATAATCTAATAATGAAATTATTATTGTATACATGTTATGTATTGTATAAATTGTTTTGATAAATTTTGGATTATGTTAAATTAAGCGGTGTTGTGATTGATATGATTATTGAAGATTTGGTATTTGATTATTTTATAAGTATTGATGTGATAAAAACTTTGTAATGTAATTTATAACGCGTATTTATTTGAATCGTAAAAAAGTTGGTAATGCCTCATAACCCTAATTCAGCAACGGATGTGGGCTAGGGGTGTTATATTTTATTGGTATCAAAGCTACGATTTAGTCGATTCTAGGACTAACGTAGTATTTGTGAGTCTAGCTATACATGCCATAAATATTATTGCGATAGTGTGATGACTTCTGACTTTTGAAAATGTGCTTTCATATAGTAAATGAATCCCAACAGAGTTGTAGCTAATGATGTCGAGAGTGTAGCGCCTGCTCCCGCGTAAGGGATAGCGCCAGATGAATCTCGACCTATCTCGAGTAGCCATGAGGGGGAGGCTAAGCAAGCCTTCTATCAAATGATGAACGATTGGTTTACTCAGTATATTCGAACTAATCCAGCTATACAACAACTTCCACCCCCGAATAATCCATCTCCAATACTTGTGGTACCTCCGATGATTGATCCAATGAGATTTAATAAGCCTCTTGTAGATAAAATAAAAAAACACGGGGCTGAAGAGTTTAAAGCTAATGATGATGATGATGCTGAGCGGGCTGAGTTGTGGCTTGATAATACTATCCGTGTGTTCGACGAGCTATCTTGTACTCTGGATGAATGTTTAAAGTGTGCCATATCTTTATTACGAGACACCGCATATCATTGGTGGAATACACTAGTATCGGTGGTCCCGAAAGTGAGAGTGTCTTGGGAATTCTTTTAGACTGAGTTTCGTAAGAAATATATCAGCCAGAGATTTATTGACCAGAAACGCAAAGAATTTTTTGAGTTGAAACAGGGTCGTATGACCGTAACGTAGTACGAGCGAAAATTTGTAAGACTCAGTCGATATGCTCGTGAATGTGTTTCAACTGAAGCTATCATGTGTAAAAGATTTGAAGACAGTTTGAACGAGAACATTAAATTGCTGGTTGGTATACTTGAAATCAAAGAGTTCGTGGTACTTGTTGAGCGAGCTTGCAAAGCCGAAGAGCTCGGGAAAGAGAAAAAAAAAGCTAATTTTGAAGCCAGGGATTCTCGTAAAAGATCATCGAGTAAGACTTTTCACTCAGCAATGAAGAAGTTCAGAGATGATTCTAGTCAATTTAAAGCTACTCCGGACTCTTCTAGACGAGATCGAGACCGGCCTCCTGTGAGTTCATGAGCCACTTCGATTGCTAGTGTTGGCAATGATTGGCAGAACAGACTCGAGTGTAAGCATTATGTTAAATGGCATTCTAGAAATTATAGATTACATGATCGGTCTTGTTTTAAATGTTGATCGATGGATCATTTTATCCGAGATTGCCCGATGTTAGCCGAGCAAAACACTATTCAAAATGCGAGACCGAGTAACATGTCAATACGAGGTAGAACACCCAGGCATTGGGGTAATGTAAGTGGCAGTTTGAGAGGGACGAAAGATTCAGCAGTTCGATCTGAGGCTCGTGCACCTGCCAGAGCATATGCTATATGAGCTCGCGAAGAGGCTTCTTCCCCAGATGTTATTACCATTACTTTCACTCTTTATGATATTAATGTTATTGCATTGATTGATCCTGGTTCGACTCATTCATATGTGTGTGAGACATTAGTATCCAGTAAGACTTTTCCTATTAAGTCTACTGAGTTTGTGATTCGAGTATCAAACCCCTTGGGCCGGTGTGTTTTGGTTGATAAAGTATGTAAAAATTGCCCGTTGATGATTCGAGATTCATGCTTTCCGACCGATTTGATCTTGTTACCTTTCGACGAGTTCGATATAATTTTGGGTATGGATTGGTTGACTATGCACGATGCCGTTGTTAATTGCAAAAGAAAGACCATCAATTTGAGATGTCAGAACAACGAGATTATTTAGATTGAATCTAATGATTTGAATGGTTTACCAATAGTAATATCTTCGATGTTAGCTCGGAAGTATGTGATAAAAGGTTGTGAAGCTTACTTTGCTTATGTTCTTGATAGTAAAGTGATTGAAAAGAAGATTGAATCTGTAACAGTTGTGTGCGAGTATCCGGACGTGTTTCCTGAAGAATTTTCGATTTTGCCACCTATCGAAGAGGTAGAGTTTGGTATTGAGTTAGTACCGGGTACGACTCCAATTTCAATAGCTCCGTATCGGATGGCACCTACTGAATTAAAAGAGTTGAAAGCACAGTTGCAAGAGTTAACAGATAGAGGTTTTGCACGACCAAGTTTCACTCTCTGGGGTGCACCAGTTTTATTTGTGAAAAAGAAAGACGGAACTATATGAATGTGTATTGATTATTGCCAGTTAAATAAGGTGACTATAAAGAATAAATACCTGTTGCCACGGATTGACAACCTGTTCGATCAGTTGAAAGGGGCTTCAGTGTTTTCAAAGATAGATTTAAGATCTAACTACTATCAGTTACGAGTTAAAGACTCTGATGTGCCAAAAGCTGCTTTTCGAACGAGGTACGAACATTATGAGTTTCTAGTTATGTCGTTCGGACTTACTAATGCACCTGCTGCTTTTATGGATTTAATGAATCAAATCTTTAGGCAGTATTTAGATCAGTTTGTGTTCATGTTCATTGATGATATACTGATATACTCCCGTAGCGAAACCGAACTTGTCGAGCATTTGAGACTTGTGTTACAGACTTTGCGAGAAAAATAGTTGTATACGAAGTTTAGTAAATGTGAGTTTTGGTTACACGAAGTTAGCTTTCTGAGACATGTTGTTTCAGCATCAGGTATTCGGGTTGATCCGAGTAAGATTTTAGCTATACATGATTGAAAACCTTCGAGAAACATTTCTGAAGTCAGAAGTTTTCTGGGACTTGCTGGTTACTATAGACGATTTGTGAAAGCTTTCTCTATGATTGCAACCCCAATGACGAAGCTAGTGTAGAAAGATATTAAGTTTAAGTGGTTAGAAAAGTGCCAGAAAAGTTTTGATCAGTTGAAAGCCCTTTTGATCGAAGCTTCGGTGTTAGTTCAACTAGAATCAGGTAAAGAATTTGTTATCTATAGTGATGCATCTTTAAATGGTTTGGGCTGTGTTTGGATGCAGGAAGGTAAAGTTATAGCTTATGCCTCGATACAGTTAAAGCCACATGAAAAGAACTATCCGACACATGACCTAGAATTGGCAACTATTGTATTCGCTTTGAAAATATGGCGTCACTATTTGTTCAGTGAAAAATGTCATGTTTATTTCGATCACAAAAGTCTGAATTATTTGATGACTCAGAAAGATTTGAATTTGAGACAACGCCGATGGTTAGAATTACTAAAAGACTACGAACTTGTGATTGACTATCACCCAGAAAAAGCTAATGTTGTTGCTGATGCTTTAAGCTGAAAATTACTGTTTGCTTTGCGTGCAATTAATGCGCATATGGCTATGTCTGATGATGGTTCGATAATAGCTGAATTAAAAGCAAGACCGTTATTTGTTCAACAAATATGCAATACCTAGAAGGCTGATAATGAGTTGTTAGCAAAATGAGCTCAAAGTGATTCAAATGCTGATTTAGAGTTTCGAGTTGATGCTGATGACTGTTTGAGATTCAGAAACCGAATATGCATTCTAAGAAATACAGGGTTGATTCAAATGATTTTGAACGAAGCTCATAATAGTCGATTATCTGTTCAGCCAGGTAGCACGAAAATGTATAATGATTTGAAACAGCTTTATTGGTGGCATGGTATGAAACGAGACATTTCTAACTTTGTTTCGAAATGTTTAGTCTATCAGCAAGTAAAAGCTGAACATCAGGTACCTTCTGGATTGCTTCATCTGATCATGATACCTGAATGGAAATGAGACAGAGTCACAATGGATTTTGTATCCGGTTTACCGTTGACACCGAGCAAGAAAGATGCAATCTGGGTTATAGTAGATAGATTGACTAAATCTGCTCATTTTGCTCCGATTCGTACAGATTACTCACTTGATAAGCTGGCTGAATTGTATGTTTCTCAGATTGTAAGGTTGCATGGTGTGCCTATATCTATTGTTTCGAATAGAGATCTGAGGTTTACATCGCGATTTTGGAAGAAATTGCAAGATGCATTAGGTACGAAATTACATTTCAGCACTACTTTCCATCCGCAAACAGATGGTCAGTCCGAGCGAATCATTCAGATACTTGAAGATATGTTGAGATGTTGCATTCTCAAGCTCGAAGGTACGTAGGAATAATACTTACCTCTGATTGAATTTGTGTACAATAACAGCTTTCAATCGAGTATCAAAATGGCACCTTATGAGGCTTTGTACGGTTGTAAATGTCGTACACCATTGTACTAGATTGAGCTCAGTGAAAATAAGATACACGGGGTCGATTTGATCAGAGAAACTGAACAGAAAGTGAAAGTGATCTGTGAAAGTTTGAAAGCAGCATTAGATCGTCAGAAATCATATACCGATTTGAAACGGAAAGATATAGAGTTTCATATTGGAGATAAAGTCTTCTCGAAAGTCTCACCGTGGAAGAAAATACTCAGATTTGGTCGTAAAGGCAAATTGAGTCCGAGATTTATTGGCCGTATGAAATTATTGAGCAAATTGGGCCGGTTGCATACAGATTGTTGCTGCCACCTCATTTAGAAAAGATCCATAATGTATTTCATGTTTCGATGCTTCAGTGATATAGATCCGACCCCTCGTATGTGATTAGTCCATCAGAGATTGAGATTCAGTCAGATTTAACTTACGAGGAAGAACCGATTCGTATTCTGGCTTATGAGATTAAAGAGTTATGAAATAAGAAAATTCTGTTGGTTAAAGTACTATGGCATAAACACGGAGTTGAGGAAGCAACATGGGAGCCAAAAGATGCAATGAGAGAACGTTATCCGAACTTATTCATCGGTAAGATTTTCGAGGACAAGTCCCTAAGGGGGGAGAGTTGTAACAGTCTGATTTAGACCCTAATCGGAATGGTGTTTTTGGGACCACGAATTCGAGTTATAAAAATATTTAAATATTATTTTCTGTGTTTATTATATGTGAATTTGCATGTGTGAAAGTTTCGTATGAAAATTTGATTGTTTGTGTGCTTAATTTAATAAAAGGACTTAATCGCGTAAAATGAAAATTTGATGGTTACACTACAGCAAAATAGGTTTTTAGCGGCGTTTTGAAGAAAAACGCCACTAAAGAGCGAGCATTAGCAGCGTTTCTAAAGATCGATCTTTAGCGGCGTTTTTAATAAAAGCGCCGCTATAGGTTCACATTTAGTGGTGCTTCAAGAAAAAACGCCGCAAAATTTACGCTAAACGCCGTCGTTTTAGTGGAGCTTCAGTGGCATTAGCGGCGTTTGTACAAAAACGCCGCTATAGATCAGTATTAGTGGCGTTTTCAAAGAAGTGTCGCTAAAGGGAAATTGTTTTTTGCAAAACGCCATCGTCTTATATTGACCTTTTTAGTGGCGCTTTTATAAGAAACGCCGCTATATGTCTTATGTAGAGCTTTTAGTGGCGCTTTTATGAAAAGCGCCGCTAATACTGATATTTAGAGGCCTTTTTTTACAAACGCCGCAAAAAATTTTGTGAAACGATGTCGGCTTGTGTAGAGCTTTTAGTGGCGCTTTTATAGAAAACGCCGCAAATTCCGCAAAAAATCTTTTTATCTTTTTTTTTTTGTACTTTAAGTGGTTTATTTATATTAAAATACAATTTATTTTTAATTGAATATTTATATTCTTCAGAAAAAATAATGACACATAGGAAAAATTTGAAAGTAAAAACATAGAAAAATATTTGTTAAAAATGATAAAATACTATTATTTAAAATAATTTTAAAGATTTTTGGTATATGACTGATTGTTTTTTAATTTATATGTTAAATATTTTCTTATATATTTGTAAAAGAGATTGTATTAATTTCAAAATATTGAATTAATTATCATTATAGTTTAGGGTACTTTACGGTTTAGGGTATATGGTTAAGGGTTTAAGGTTTATGAGTTAATATTTTAAGGTTTAGGGATTATGGGGTTTAAGGGTTATGGTTTAAATGTCAGGGGTTAGGGGTTTAGAGTTTATGTTTTATGATTCAGGGTTTATGGATTATGGATTAGGGATTATGGGTTTAGGGTTTTGATTAATTAGTATTTTTTAATTTATATATTAAATAATTTCCTATATAATTGTGAAAGAGATAGTGTTAATTTTAAAATATTGAATTAATTATCTTTATAGTTTAGGGTTTACGATTTACAAATTAAGGTATATGGTTTAGGGTTTTAGGGCTTATGAGTTACAACTTTAAGGGTTTGTGAATTATGGTTTAAGGACTGGTGTTTAAGGTTTAGGGGTTAAGGGTTATGGTTTAGGGGTTTAGGGTTTAGAGTTTATGTGTAAGGTTTATGGTTTTAGGGTTTAGGGTTTTAGCGTTTAAGGTTTAGGGTTTAGGGTTTATGGTTAATAAATTATAGTTTAGGGTTTAAGGTTTATGTGGTTAATGGTTACATGTTACGGGTCTGGGGTTTAGGGTTTATGTGAAGGGTTTAGGATTTTAGGGTTTAGGAATTAGAGGATTAGGGTTTAGATAAATTAGTATTTTTTAATTTATATATTAAATAATTTTTTATTTAATTGTAAAAGATATAATATTAATTTTAATATCTTAAAATATTAGAGTAGTGGTGTTTTTGAAAAAAATAAATTATTTAGATTAAATTTTTAGATTAAATTATTTAAGAGATAATAGATAAACTTTATATATTTAAATATTATATTTAAAAAAAATTGATAACAAATAAAAATTAAATAAAAAAATGAATATAAAATGGAGGTTAGTGGCATTTTTGAAAAAAAATGCCACAGAAAGCATTTATCTTTAACTAAAACGCTGTCGTTTTAATTGGAGCTGGAAGGGGATTAGTGGCGCTACCTTACAAACGCCGCAATATATGGGATTTAGCGGCGCTTTTCCAAAGTGCCACAAATGTTTAAATTTTTGATGAAACGACGTCGTTTTCTTTTCTAACATTTTATCCTCCTCATACCCGACACTTAGCCATTTCCAGCATTAATTTCCACCCTTTAATAGATTTCCCCCAATTCCCCTAATCCCTAAATTTTCCCCCAAATCCCTAAGCATCCGAAGCTCCTGAGGCTACCCGATCACCTACTCGTCGCCGTCCGCCGTCCTCACTGCTCCTGAGATTTCCCCCAAGTGCCTTTGGAATTTAGCAACCGAATTTTTTGGCACCAACTTTCTGCTCAACTACGCAACAAGTGTGTGCTTGTTTGTTTTCGGTTAATTTCTGTAAATCACCTACTTGTTTGTTTGTTTTCGATTGTTCAAATGTGTTGTTTTTGATTGTCTGGGTCAGATGTAAACTTAGCTTAAGAGTATTCTATTTCATTCTATAGGCTGGGAAGGGGGATCATTGAAGAATTTGATGTGGGATATCCTCTAATTTTGTAATCTTGTTTTTAGGATTTTTATTATTAATATATGATCTTGGATTACAAAAACAAAACCTATTTAACTGCTTAACTAAATGAGTTGCATTAACTGCTTGACTCTTGGGATTGGTTTTGGCTGCAGTATTTCATATCGTCTTTGGGGCTTATCTTGATTGGTGGAAATTCAATCTCAAATCATTCCGTTTTGGTTAGGCTTTTCCTTTAGAGTTTCTTGTAGTTCTTGGTCCCAACTTGTATAGCTGTAATGGCATATAATTACTTTGATCTTATGCTTAACATTAGAAACTGGATTGATTTACATTAAGAATTAGTAGGCTTAACATTAGGAATTGGATTAATTTACGTGCCTTTGTTAAGCAATATAAATAGTCTAGTTCTATGTGTCAGTATTTACAACTTTCTCTTCATCTCTTCTATCGACAATACTGAGAAATCTGTAGTTCTTCATCCCTAAGCTTCCATCATGTTTTAAATTTTTATTTATTTTGTTTTTCATTTTTCATAAACAGATTATCGATGGACCTGTAATATTTCATAAATATATTGGAGAATCTGAGCTTGCGATTCGAGATATATTTAAAGAGGCTATGAGTGACTTTGAGATTCATGGAATAAAATCTACATTCATATTAAATTAAATTATTTTTGGTTCATGGAACTTGAAGGTTGACTTGGAGCAGCTTATTCACTAGTGATAGCTTGCTGGTGAGTCTCTGAAGGTTTAGATCTGGAGCTTGTAATCTGAAGGTTCAGAGCTTGTACACTAATTGTAGTCTTTGGAATAGGAGATATAGGAATCCAATGTTTCTTTGCTTCATCATACTTTTTTTCCATGGAATTTATATTTTTTTTGTGTACATGGATGAGTATTATATTCTACCAAGTCATCCTCAAAACTTCGATTTTGAAAACCTCTGCTAGCATTCTGTCTGCAAAACTCAGTGATCAAATTGACATAGATCATCCTAGTTTTCTTACCTTTCTTCCATTTTTTCAAACATTTATTTAGTGATATTAAAAGTATGTTTCATCATCATGTGCTGTGGAATCCATACATCACATTTCATTACAGAACCTAAAGGTTGTTCTCTGCAATATATAGTCCTAGCTATGAACTTAGATTTTACTCAAAACTGAATAGAAGCTAGCTTGTCGGTCCATAGTCAACTTGTGTATGTACTGCCTTGTATTACTTTTAAGTCTTAAATATTGATTTAGCCTAAATAAATAAAGGTAAACTGCATTCAAAGTCACAAAATTATTAGTAAATTTTTGTTTTGGTCATTGAACTATTCAAAATTGCCATTGGTTTGTTCAATTTTGCGTTTCTATTGGTTTTCCTTTGCAGATGGCAAAGGCTGTACTTGGCTGGTTCTCTCTCACACACATACATATGCATATAGTGTCATCTCGTGTGAACTCCTGCTTGCACATACATGCTCGAACTGATTTCATCTTTTGTTTTAACAGTTTTTAGGTTCGGTGACATATCACCAGTTAAACTAAAATGCCGAATATCCATTTCTTACCTGTTAATATATCAAGCAAGAATCACGGCAGCATTGTAAAGGTATGACTCTTTGCCAGATAATAGGTATTAGAATGCAAGTAAACTGATCATCCTAAAGGGCTGTGAAAGAATGAGTGTGGGGTGTTTGTTAGAACTCAGATAGAATACAAGGAACTGATAATGAAAAATAACGCAGTGGATTGAAGAGATCTCCAGAAATGATATTTGTCAATCTAAGCTGATAAAGAAGTTTTCGAGTTAAGTTGGATAGAAAGTTCAAATGGAGTCTCAAGTTCATAGCCCTGTTTAATCACCTAACCTACTTCTGTAGTGCACTTGCTGCTTTTACATTTTCCATTTTTCTTTTAATTTTGGACGTTGTATTTTGTTGAAGTTCATTAATTTCTACCTGAAAATGCAATTGCTTCTAATAGTTGGAATCCTCTTATTTAGAGGTAATGGAAAAGCAGGAGGTACATAAATCATTTTATTTTTGTGGGTTTCAACTTATCAATTTTGTGGATTTTCTACAAATACCACGTATGGTAGACAAGTATTTTTTCTTATTTTCATTCTTTATGATGTTTCTCTTCATAGAATGTAATCTTCTTTGTTCTTTCTCTTTCGGGTTGAACCTGTTTCCTTGGTGTTGTAGGTGATTCATAGGCAGGCATAGAAAACCCATTGGAGTGGCTCTTTTCTAGCAGTTTGGCATCAAATTATCAGGACCTTCATTTGCTGCTCTTTTCATACACTAAAACAATATACAGAAAGCCTAGATAGCCAAAAGATTAGTTATGATATTGAACTTATTTTTTATTATTTAAAAAATTAATAACACAAGTAACTGCTAGATACCCCATATCTCATAGTTGATAAATCCATAGGACACAACCAAACTAAACTTTCTGGCAAACTTATCTCAAAAAACTCCTCACTACTTAAATCAAACCCCAAAATTGCATTACTGAATCCACCAATTTTCCCTCTCTGATACCCTAACCAATGGAGTGCCCCATTAACAAAAGTGGATGAAATCCCTGCTTCAACAGCGTACTTAGGTGAAGTGGGAGTAACCCTTTTCCAACAATTTTCATTAAGTGAAAACAAATAAGGTTCAATCAAAGTCTCACCTTTTTCAACCCCAACTATAAGTAGCTTATAATCATTGGTTCTCGAATCAAACCCAAACCCAAAATTTAAACGTACATCATCAGTATAGCAGCAAATATTTGGTTGAGGCAATGTAATGTATTTTTGAATGGAAGGGTTCCAAAAAATGAAATTCAAAACATCTTGTGGTAGAAAAGTAAGACAAACTAACCATAATTGTTACTTTGAAATCTTGTGTTTTTAATTGGATTTGACTATAATTTGATATACCAACGATATGATTTTTTTACTCTACGAGTGTTTATTTTCAAATCAAACAAATAGAGGGGTTAAATTTTTTATAATAAAAGTAGAAGGACGAATATAAAAAATTCAAAGAGTATAAGGATTAAGAAAAATTAAACCTTAAAAGAAGAGAGAAATAAGTCAAGCTTGTAATCTCAGGCAGGTATTTTACTTTTTAGTATTGTTATATTAAAAAGAAAATTCTTTAGTTATTTTATTATTAATTATTCACTTTATTTTATTTTGGCTTAATATATTGATTTCTCCTTAAACTTGTCAACTTTTCTCACATTAGCTTCTAAACTTTTTTTTAGATCATACTAGTCCTTAAGGTTGACAACTGTTACCTACATTAATTCATGGAAATCGAGCTTTGTATGAAGAAAATGAAAACCCATAAAAGGCGGGTTTAAATATATTATTTTTCGGCTTTCTGTTCATTATATACAAGGTGATGCATTTTTTTCTAGGCTTTTGATTAGACATTTGCGATCATACTTTTCTATTTTAGTGTTCTTCACATATTTTCAGACAAAAAAAAATTGAGCGTTGATTTACAAATATTTGAAGATGAAATTGTTGTTGGTAAGTGCTGGAAACTTTGGGCTAAAAACTGACCTCCACTTAGTGAAGAGATGAGTGAGTAGCTAGTTCGAGGGAATTGATTCTCTAGACTTGTAGATGAGTGACAAAGATCAACAAGAGCTAGAAGACGATGGTAATGAAATTATTTTTTGAATTTTTATATATTTTTATTTTATTAAATCAATTGATTTATAAAAAATATTTATTCAAAACTTTCACTTTACTTTATGAGACAAGATAAGGGTGGGTTACTTTGAAACAAAATTAAAGTAAAAAAATATCGTTACAAAACTAAATTAAATATTAATTGACCTTTTGAGAGAAATATTCTCTCAATAAAATAGTTTAATTCCTTGATGTTGAAGTCATCATTTTTAGTTATAAATGTATATTATTGTTTTTTAAAGTTATTCTTTGAGAAAATTTAATTGATATTTTTTTAGAAAAATAAAATAATTTTAATTAGTACATGATAATGATGCCATTATTATATACAAAATCATTTTGAATTTGGTCAAAATTTTACTATTAATACTTTTATAATTCTTCAATTTACTTTCGATTCAATAGGTTTGGAGTGCGAAGAACGTCAATGACGAAGTTAAATGGCTTTCCCAAGGTCCGAACAGAGTAATAAAAAGATATAGTGCCTTCCTCATCAATGGATATAGATTTCATACAAAGTATCGCGAGAGAATGAGGAGAACTCAAAATTGTAGAGTTGTTAATTCTTCAATTACAAGTTATGCTAGTGCTAGGGACAGTAATCCGGTTGAGGGTAATGTGGAGTATTACGGACTTCTTACCGACATTATTGAGTTGGATTACTATTGCAGATGGAAAGTTGTCTTATTTCAGTGTGATTGGGCTGATGTTAATACTGCTCGAGGAATTAAAAAAGATCAATTTGGTTTTACAATGGTGAATTTCTCTCGCTTGATTCACACTGGACAACAATTGATGGAAGAGCCATATGTATTTTCCTCTCAAGTGAAACAAGTTTTTTATTCGAAAGGTCCAATTGATGAGGGTTGGTATGTTGTACTCCGGCACACCCCTAGAGACTTGTTTGACATGGGTAATGGAAGGAGAGATGACATCGTCGAAAGATCAGAAACATTACCTTTTCCAGAACAAAACTAAGATGAAAATATCCCTAGTACTAGTACACAACATCAATGGGTTCGACATGATGTGGATGAAGATATTTACGAATAATGATGTAGTAAGATTTTACGATTTTTTAATTATATATACTATTATAATTTTAATCTTGGTCATGTTATATAATTTAACTATTTTATATGTACTATTATTGTTGTAATTTGTTACTAAAACTTTAACTATTTTATGTGTATTGTAGGAAAAATGCGTAGAAGAAGATTACGAGATTTAAGTATTGTCCAGAATACTCGAAATTCGGAAGAAGCAAATAGTGAACAGCAGACAGATTGTTGGATCTTGAATGTCTTAGGAGACATTTGACGAGCCTGAAGAATTTCAAAGTAATGTTAAGTTAATTTTCCATGTGTTGACTTTTATTATTAATTTTTGTCAATTTTAATATAATAATAGTATATCATTTTTCAATTTGAAAGTGGTGAGGCCTTGAGAGTTCGAGGACGTCTGACGCTTAGAGATTTATACGACTTAGATCCTGTCGAGCGTGTCAAAGTAAGTAGAAATACTCATGGTCAGCCTGTTGGATCTGAAGCCCGACTTTTAGCAGGCTATTTGGGCAATTTAGCACGAAATGCCAATATGTTGCCCATCAACTACGAATCATGGCATCACATGCCTGATAGCAACAAAAATCAGGCTCTCGATAATATTAAGGTAACAAACTGTAAATGTAATTTATAATACTTTGGTTTAAGTTTCATTCACTACAGGAAAATAGGGCTTTAGCGGCGTTTTATCAAAAAACACCGCAAAAATTGTAAAACACATAGCAATAGCGGCGTTATACCAAAAACACCACTAAAAACAGAGCAATAGCAGCGATTTTAGTAAAACGCCGCGAAAAACAGAGCATTAGCGGCGCTTTTGGAAAAACGCCGCTAAAAACCAGAGCATAGCGGCGCTTTTGGAAAAACGCCACTAAAAACCAGAGCATTAGCGGCGCTTTTGGTAAAACGCCGCTAAAACCCAGAGCATTAGCGGCGCTTTTGGTAAAACGCCGCTAAAAGTCATATAAACCCTAAACCCAAAAAAATCATAAACATTAATCTATATAACCCCTAAAACAATAATTATTAAAATTTATGGTTATACAATATATTAAATATTTTCTTATATAATCGTAAAAGAGATAGTATTGAATTTAAAATATCGAATTAATTATCATTATAGTTTATGGTTTATGGTTTAAGATATATGGTTTAGGGTTTAAGGTTTATGAGTTAACTATGGTTTAAGATATATGATTTAGGGTTTAAGGTTTAAGAGTTAACTAGTATTTGATGGTTTATGATGAATTATGAGTTTAGGGATTATGATTTAGTATGAATTATGAGTTTAGGGATTATGATTTAGGGTTTAGAGGTTAGGGTTGGAGTTTAAGGTGTAAGGGTTTGGGGTTAAGGGTTTAGAGTTTAGCGTTTATGGGATAGGGGTTAAGAGGTTTAGGGTTTAGATTAATTAGTATTTTTTAATTTATATATTAAATGATTTCTTATATAATTGTAAAAGAGATAATCTTAATTTGAATATATTAAACTTATGATTATAGTTTAAATTATATAAGAGATAATAGATAAACTTTCAGTGTACAAAACAATTGAGAAGTGGACAAATGTACACATTTAAGTGAACATGAAACAATAGAGGAAAACAAAATTGAAGTGCAAAAAAAAAATGAATATATAGAAATACCATTGTAAGATTATTACAGTGAAACAAGGAATGAATTATGTGCAATATTTTTGTATATTTTAGTACCGTCATTATTTTTGTATAAGATATATTTTTTTATTCTAATAATATCTTAAAAACACAAATCTTGTATTATGTATAATTTATTGCACCTATCCTTTACACTTATTAAATTTTAAAAATTTATACAACAATTCTAAAATTTTAGCTTTAGCGATTTAATATTCATAATATTGTAGCTCAAATTATGTATGTGCCCGTATATCAATTGTGAATCCTTCTATACTATTGTACTAATAATATATATTAATGTATTATGTGCCTGTATATTAATGTTAATGTATTACTGTAATATGTAGCTCAAATTGTCAATCCGTCTATATTATTGTACTAATAATATATATTAATGTAATATTGAAGAGTTAATTGATTAAAAATAATAAATGCAAGTACAAAAAAGAGCAAGGTACGGAGGGGTACAAAAAAGACTCAAAATTGCTAACAACGAGATTTGAACCCAGGTACTAAGGTAAAGAGCAAGCAAACTTAACCAACTAAGCTAAATTAACTAATTGTTATATTATAGGAGTATTATTATTATCTTAATTATATTACGTTACGCTCTAATGATTTATCGGACTTATTCCATACACGTGTCAAATTAAAAAAATAATACAATAATTCTGTAAAAAAAATCCGGTGTTTACTTCAAATAAGTAAGGAAAATAATGATTTGAATGTTTTAAAATTGAATTTTAAACCGAAAATATCAAAAATTTAGAGGCAAAAAAAAATCTTTTTCGACAAAAAGTGCGGCAAACCACCTTCGGCCGTTTTTCAGCGCGTATATCTTGATAAGTTATTCTAAATAAAAAAAAATCGTCTCAATCGGACAACCGAGCGAAAAGTTATGGCCTTTCAAAGTTTTCGAAGCTAAAATACATAAACTGTTGATGAATTACTAATTCAAAACTCACCGTTTCAATTGTTCCCACCACGCACCATTTCAATTGTTTTCACCACGCACCGTTTCAATTGATTTTACAGATCCCGCCTCTAATCCTCCCAAAATTTGACATCCCTCCAACTCTACACAACGATTCAAAATGTTTTCCTTTCTCTTTTATTTTTCATTCTTTTCTGTTTGTCAATTTCCTTTGTAGGATTTTATGTTACGTTATTTTCGCTATTTCATTCCTTTAAATTTGTTTCTATATGAGATTTTCTTAAGATTCATAAGTGTTTCATTCTTGGAATTTTTCCAGTGTTCATTTCTCTCTACGGTAGCCATAGGATCGCACATTATATTCGGAGGAGCTGAATGTTGATTGTGTCGGCAGATGAGCGGTGATTCGTTGAATTTCTAGTTAAACTACCTTTTAGTGGTGTTTGTGCTCTTTTCTCTCCATCACGTTTGTTTGTAGGTTATGGTGTTTTACTTGATGTTTCATGGCCCATGACGAAAAGGGTATGTCTTTCGTTTTCATATCCATTCTATGAGTGTTTTGTACTTTATTGCCATTGTTATATTCATCGAGGTTTCAATGTGCATGAATCGCTGCTAGTACCAACACTGAAAGTTTCTTCTCTTTCTCATGTGTTATTAGTGTCGTTATGGCTAATTTAAACCCTAATTGATTATAGTTTAAATTATGCCTAATGAATTTTAATGATGGACCAGAGAGAATGATCATGGCTGAAATGATATGGACATACCCAATTAAGACCCGAAACATGGCCCACCCACCTCTACCGCTACGTAAAGTCGGTGACTTGCCCTTCTCCCAAATTTTCCCCAAAATAAAACTCTTGCTCTCTTGCTCTTGCTCCACCGTCGTAAAGCGCTTGAGGTTAGTCTTTCTTCTTCTTTTTAAATTTATTTGTTTGCTTCGTCAATGTTCTTGTTTTGGTCCGTAATGATGCTCGAATCTCTTTTGAAATTTAAGCAATCATCCCTTTGAAAAAGGTTTCACACTGTCGCTTCCGACTTGAAAATGGCGGTTGATTTATCTATATTTCTGCTCCATTACATGATTGGGAACTTAAGGGTTTCTGCTTTAGGTTTTTCTATCGTTTAATTTTGGGATAATTGATGAGCATGTTTAAGGGATGAGAGAAAAGAATTTGAAAGAAACAAGAAAGATCAATATCTATTTAATATATTTAATTCTAAGTTGTCCGACTAAGAATGTTTTATGGTCTTTTTTCTTCTTAATTTTAGTTTCCCATGATCTCTGATTTTAATTTTTCAGGAAAGAAAGAAATGTTCTTTTTTATTCTATTGTTCATAGATTTAGGGTTGGTCACTTTTAATTTTAAATGACAATTTGGAAAGATTTTCTGATTTTAATTGAGAATTAGAAGTCCTGGCTTGTAAGTGATATTTCTTTACACCTTCATACTTTAGATCGTAGGTAGAAATAATGTGCTTGATGAAGATGAGTTAAATTTAAGGTCTATTGAGAACCGCTTTGATTTGGAATGGATAAGTGCTACTCGGAATTGGCGGTGCAGTTAAATGCCTCGATTCAAATTAACAAAAATGGAGGAACATATATATAATAAATATAACAATGCTCTCAGTACATGTTTGTGCACATTGATTTTGGAAAATCATCAGGTTTTCTTTGATGTTGTTTTGGCATGTCGGATGCATGATTTACACATTACACGCTCCTTGATTTCTTGATGCATGAAATTGAGATGTGGATGTTGCATTAGTGGTGTTTCTTTGCTTAAAGTTGAAATCTGCTAACTCTTTGTGAAGAAAGAAATTATCGTGATAAAATTGTATTTGATTGGATAGAAGGCAACACTATTCACTTGTTACTTGAAAAAATCATGGTTTAACTATGTCTTTTTATCCTTCCTTTTTTGTCACGAAGGTAACACTATTCACTTTTGAAGAGGCCGTGGAGGAATGAAAGATAGGCAAATATACTCTCTTTTGGTTTTCATATGCAGGAGCATCGAGCATTTATATACTCTACTTGTGAGCATAGTCATATAGCTATTTGTTTCTTTAACTTTTAACACAATTTGGCATCAGTTCTAGAACCTAATAGCTTGATCCTTTTAGTATCATTTTGCGAAGCACATTTGGATTAAAGGCATACACATATGTGCAAGCTTTATATCAGCTACGATAAATGTATAAGTTGCTCCAAAGGCACCATGACCTTGTATGGCTTGAGGTGTAAATAGAAAAGTGCAAATCTAAGTGAAGAAAGGTGCATATTCCTATAAAAATCTAATAAAGACGTGGCAAAAGGTAAAGGAAATGCATAACCACTATAACTTATGGGTGTTAAAGCGGTTGACTCCGTCACTTGGCCGAGCTCAAGTGGTATTGATAAGATTCAAGGTATGAGCCATAGTAACTTCTATAGGTTCAAAAGAAAATAATCATTGGAGTGGTCAAGGTCGATTCGTTTCAAAGTAATTATATACCTTTACATTTTTCATTCCATTGCAGTTCTTTTATCGTCCCACACACTTTTCAGTGTTCCCATTTGGCCCAGATTCAGTTGAAAACCTTCCTTCTTGATGGAGATATTGATTTGACTGCTCTTAGTCATCAAAATATGGAGGAAAATTTGGCAAGATATATCTGCAGTATCTTACAAGATAACCAGCAGAACTCGAGGTTCTAGTACTGAGGATGTTCAATATATTCGTGCATGTGTATAACTCTTTACGATTGATTTTATTCTTTTTTTTTTTGTGATACCTTGTAATTCAATTAAAGATATAGTTAACTTCCACTTTGTTACTTTGCATCTTTCTTGAATTTGGCACTTATCATTTTTCTTTTTCGTCCCATGGTTTGTTTAGTTCTTTGCCAAGTTTGAAAGATGCCCAGAGGTATGAGAAATTTAAGAATGAGATATGTAGGATTGCTCGTCATAGGTTAGCAAGTTAACGTAAGAGATGACCCCATGCCTTGGATCTAAAACTTATGTAGTATATTCCATTTATGAGCTTGATATCGTTTCATGTGTATGAACTAGATAATGGCATTGTCATCAAGTACATCTAAAGGATTGTGTTTTTCATCTTTTATTGGACATAGCATCGAAACTACATCCCAATGCTAATCGATTAAGGTAGCACCCTTTATAACTTTCATCACGTGTAAAAATTAAAAGACGTTCCTATAATGTAGATAACGGAAATTAGGGTAGCAAACGACTAGGTGCTTAAGCGATATTGAATAAAACCACATAAGTCATATCTTTGTTGGACACTTGGCAACAACTTCTATTTGTGCTATTATGCTTATATTAAATTTTCATTTTGCATCTTTGTCGTTGTTCCGTGCGATTAAATGGTATTTATTGCATATTAGTATATGTACATAAGTAGCAAATATAGCTTAAAATCATCTTGAGCTCATTTCGATTATTTTGGAATTTGATTTCAGTTAAAATAGTGAAATGCATCGTGAATGACATACCGGTGGACATCTCTTTCAATCAAACTATTTGGTCTATCTCGCACTTTGCTTTACGGAGAAGGTATCATCTAATCCTATCCAACATTGATATGTTTAGAATCTGTTTCCATTCCAAACATTGTGGATGTGGTAATCATAATTCATATAATTCACTTGATGCAAAAGATGATTCAAAAGTATAATTCTAAATGGTACATTGTTTCATTTTTGGCATTAAATTCTAAGTAGTTTTATGATCTTCATTTGGTATGTGGCATTTTATCCTTTTTTTTTCTTCCATATCACTACTAACCTAATGTGAGTGAATTTTAGCTTTTCCTCTTTCTTTTCCCCTTATATTTCATTCATTTCTAAATCCTTTAAGATTTTACCGGATTTAAGAGAAATTAATGTTTCTTTAACAATTATATTTGTTTGTTTGTTTTCATTTAATAGAAATTAATGGTTTGGATTTAGTCTAAAATCTCTCATTTCACCTTTTCCCACACTGTTGCTTAAATTTACTGTTGCAGCCTTGAGGAATCCCCAATCCCATCTCCATCACTCTCCATGCATTAATTCCTATAGCAATATCAAGGGTGGCAAGTTTAATTGACACATGACTTCTTTTGAACTGTTTGTTTTTCAGGTTAACCAGCTAATTGGAAAAGATCATCTTTTCAAACACAGTATTATTTTGATCAAGGCCTGGTGCTATTACGAGAGCCGAATCCTTGGTGCACACCATGGCTTGATTTCTACATATGCATTAGAAACAATGATTTTATATATCATTAATGTCTTTCATTCATCCTTAAGTGCGATACTTTGTTTGGCGGGATGTATTTATATCATAAATTATTCTTCTTCTCAATATTTTGATAATGAATTTTAATTTTTTTATATTTTTCAGGACTTTTACAATATTTTATAATATTTTATATTTTTTTAATTTTTATGACCTTTAGCGGCGTTTGTGGGAAAAGCGTCGCTAAAGGTCCTGACCTTTAGCGGCGTTTTTTCAAATAAACGCCGCAAAATTTAGTGGCGCCATCTATAGCGGCGTTTTTTGCGGCGCTTGAAAAAATGCCGCGAATAGTTTTAGTGGCGCTTAAAAGCGCCGCTAAAGGCCTAAAAAACGCCGCTAAAAGTCAGTTTTGCTGTAGTGATTTATATTTACATTCTAAACTTGTGTTTTTTTAGGAGAGATTTGCTTTAGAGGTTTCTGATTATTATATCAAGAAGGCATTAGGTAAAAAATGGAGAGACAATAAAAGCACTTTAAAAAAACATTATTTTAAGAAAGACATAAGCCTTCAGGAAAAATTGAGAAATGTCCCACCGGGAATGCTGAGGTACTAATGGGAAGATGCGGTTAGATTCTGGAATTCAAAGAAAGGAGAGGTATTGCATATTTCCAAACTCTTATATATAGTGTTTACTATATACATAATAATAATTTCATTATGTAGGACCGTGAGCAAGTTGGAACAAGCAGCAGGCAAAAACAAAAATTCACGCACACAGCAAGGTCTAGAAGTTTTGCTTCTATAGCTGAGGTCGAGGTACTATGAATTTATTAATTCTTTCAAATATTAATTACTTTCTACTATTAAATAATATTTTTACTACTATATTGTAGGAAGTCAAATCTGGACAAAAACTTGGACGCCTTCAGCTTTTTGAGATTACGCATAGGAAGAAAGATGTATCTCCTATGACATCTGAAGCTGGAGAAATTATGGTATATTTACTTAATAATATTTGATTTGTTCTAAATATTTATAATGTTTAATTATAATTGTTTAATTCAATTCATCATTACTAGTTTTAAATAATATTAAGTTATGCTGCATTCCTTTTTATTATATATTTCGTTTTTAACTGTTTAATTGATTTTTTAGGAGAAACTAAAGGAGAAGAAGGCAGAATATGAAGCGATTGCTTCGACTGATAGTTCTGTTAATCTTGAGAACATTGATAGCAGAATTATCACTGAAGTTTTGGGTCCTGAAAAGTACGGTCGGGTTCAATTTCAAGGATCTGGTGTTACCCCGACCCAATATTTTGGATCCAGCTCCCAACAATACATGCCTTTCGGAAGTCAAGCTCAAGCTGAAGTTCAGAGGTTAAAAGACCAGATAGCTCAGATGCAAGCAAACACGGTTGAGCAAATTGCCGAGGTTCAACAAAAATATGAAGAACTCCAGCAACAACTTAGAGCAGAGGCAAAGAGAGAGAGGCAAAGCAGCAGTGAGGAGGGAGGCAGGCGGCAACAATGGCGCAGAGAGCAGAGCAAAAGTACGATGACCTCCGATTCTACACTTTCAAGTGAGATGATGTAGATGTTTTAGCAATCGCAAAAGCCGCCATCTTAGACATTAGTTTTCTCATTGTAAGAATTTTTTAACTTTGTCACGTTTAACATTATTGTAAGAATATTTTAAATTATACTTTATTTATTAATTATATCATATATCTTTCGTTAAATTTGAAGTATTATTTAGAATTAATGTTTTTGGTTGTGTTTTTTATGCTAATTTTGCTATTTTTGGCTGCATTCTATACTATAGTTGTTGTATTTGGTTGGTTTTTAATGCAGGAAGGGCTGGATATTGCTGAAAAAAATATATTGCAAATCTGCCAAAATTAGCGGCGTTTGCAAAAAAGCGCCGCCAAACGCCGCTAAAAGCCATGACTTTTAGCGGCGCTTTTCCCACAAACGCCACTAAAAGCCATGACTTTTAGCGGCGCTTTCCCAATAAACGCCGCTAAAAGCCATGACTTTTAGCGGCACTTTTTTACAAACCCCACTAAAAGCCATGACTTTTAGCGGCGCTTTTTTTACAAACGCCGCTAAAAGTTATGGCTTTTAGCGGCGCTTTATCAAATAAACGCCACTAATTTTCTACGACGTTGCCTTTAGCGGTGTTTTTTGCGGCGCTTAAAAGCACCGCTAAAGGCTAAAAAAAGCACCGCTAAAAGTCTATTTTCTTGTAGTGTTAAATGTGAAAGTGCCTAATTGTTGTTGTCTTTATAATACGAAGTCTTTATGATGCAATATTACCAATTTTTAGAGGATGGACGGTTATAACCATGATTTATAATAGTTTAAAATTTTAGTTTAAAGGTTAAATTAGTAAAATGTAAATTAATATGTATTATAATAAAACATAAAATAAAATATCCATGCATTTGTTCATCCATTTGACCGAATATAACAAAGAAAAAGAGAAATAAAGAGTTTGCAAAGTTTGGTTTTTGTGTTCTTCAAATCAGGTATGTAATTTGTTTGGTTTTTGATAATTTTTACGTTTTTGAGATCGTTGCTTCGAGTACTATCCGACCCATGTTTGAATTTCTGATTTTGATGCATATTTTAAGTTATGCCATTGATGAATATTTGTGTTTTATGATGTTTTATGATGAAATATAAAAAAATATGTTTTAGATTAACATGTTTTATATTGAAGATTTTGAAGATTTTGAGTAATTAGGACTAAATTGCAAAAGTAATAAATTGAGAGACTAAAATGAAAAATAAATGAAATGTGTGTATTTATATGTGTTAGATGAACATTCGGCCTAAGCATGATGAATGGGGATTTTGTGTATTTTGTGTTTTATGCAATTAGGACTAATTTGTAAAAGTATGAAATATCAAGGGTAAAATGGTAATTTGCCCATTTATGTGTTGTTGGATTAAATTGAATGAAATTGTGTTTAAATGAGGTTAATTTGAAATTATATAGATCAAGAACAAAAGAAATTAGACTTGGATCGGGGAAAAGAAAAAATAGTCGAATAGCCGATTTATAATGTTCGTCGATATTCGACGTAAGTCTTTAAGCAATTAAACATCATTTATCTTGAATGTAACTTAGTTTAATATGCTATTTTGGAATATATAGATTCATAAAAGAGCTAGTTGAATGTGTTTAAGCATAGAAATACTGTATTTGAGGTTAATTCGACTGAGTTATATCATTTAAAAGTTCGTATGATCTATATGGAATATCTGGAGTTTTTGTTATATGAATTGTGTACGAGACAACTTTATAATAGTGATATTCAGGCTTTGAGCCTAGCAAGCCTTGTGTTGGTGAATGTAATCGGGCTTTATGCCTAGCAGGCTTATTGCCGGTGAATAAAAAATCAGACATTGAGTCTAGCAGGCTTTGTGTCGGTGTGTGATTTAGGCTTATGCCTAGTAGGTTTGTGCCGGTGATTTATTTTCAAACCTATGCCTATAAGACTTCATGTTGATGTGATAATTGAGCAAGTAAACTGAGCTAAATGATCTTGTATATTCGGCATATAGGTATGCACATATGTGTTGTTAATTTTTAAATTTGTATATTCGACCATATAAGTATGTACATATATGATATTATATTTAATCTTGTATATTCGGCAAAATGAGTAAGACTGGTATATGAAGTTGAGTTTGATTCATGAGTAAATATATTTGAATGTAAGCATACTTGATATAATGTTATTTTGGGAATGAAAAGTTGAATGATATTATGCTAAATGTGAAATATTAGCATTCGGCCAAGGTAACTTATTTGTGTAAAAGTATAAGTTATAAATAAATAAATGAGATGATATGTTCGAGATAAAGTATAACATTAATTTTATAATTTGGCTTGTTTAAAATGTTTTGATTATTCTTTTGAATGGTTAAATTTGCTTATGACTTACTAAGCTAAGTTAGCTTACTCTGTGTGTGTTTTTGCTACTCTGTTTTATAGATTTTGTTGTAAGTTACGAGCTCGAGGATCATCAGCAAAGTTCACCACACTATCCACAGCTTTGGTATTTAAATCATCGAACTTAAATTATGGAATGTATAGGCTGAATTGTGTTTTGAAGTGATGAATCTTGGTTTTGTATAAAAGCCATGCGAAAATGGCTTATTTAAACGTTTGAATTCGGTTATGGTTTGATCATGGCATAAGTCCACCTTAGATGCTATGATATGTGACATGAATGAATGATGTTTGTGATATTTATTTTGTGTGTATAAGTTGGTTGGTGGTTTCAGTTATATGCATATAATTGACTTTGTTATGTCTTAAATCATTTTGAAATGTTTGTTACATAGCATGATATATTTATGTTTTAAATATGTCCATAGGTGGTTAATGTCTTGTAATGATAGATATAATCACATTTGATTGATACATATTTTTGGTTATATGTTAGAATGAGATAAAGAATATGGATGATCAATTGTTCGGCATTTATATACATGTTCATGAGATTTAGGGTTGGGTATAATACTTATAGTTATGCATATGTGTGATTTTGTTTGAGAATATGTCAAAAATGTAACCCAAATATATGATGTATGTATAGTTGCTATATGTTTTGGTCTTATGAAATATGATAGTTATTAAACATGTTTAAGAATATCATGTGTTAGTTAGATAAGAATCAAGACATATGCATGATAAGTATTCGGTGTTCACTTATAGACCAAATTAATGATATGTTAATTGAGCTTTTATAACTTGTTATATATATTATGGTTGATAAGTATGTGCGTGGTCAATGCAAATTATGTCTAATAATCTAATAATGAAATCATTATTGTATAAATGTTATGTATTGTATAAATTGTTTTGATAAATTTTGGATAATGTTAAATTAAGCGGTGTTATGATTGATATGATTATTTAAGATTTGGTATTTGATTATGTTATAAAGATTGACGTGATAAAAACATTATGATGTAATTTATAACGGGTATTTATTTGAATCGTAAAATAGTCGGTAATGCCTCATAACCCTAATTCGGCGAAGGATGTGGGCTAGGAGTGTTACAAGTATCTACTTTAGGAATAACCATTTTACCCTCCATTTTTCTTCAAAATCCCATTCTTGAATCATTACTCTCTTTTGGTAAAATTATAATTTAGTCCCTCATATTTTTCACTTATTCAATTCAATCCCTACACACCAATTTCATGTCATAAGAAATTAGGTTATTTTTAATTTTAGTCCTTCAAATTTTTCGTGTTTACACTTCAACCTTTCAAATTTTGGATAATCATACTTGAATCCCAAAATTTTTCACATCATTACGATTTAGTCCTTATCTCAATTTAATATATCGTAACATTCTTCTTATTTCAACATTCACTAATATCATTTAACCTTCTCTTTTATCACTTTTATTTTTCTTATTTCATTTCATCGAGAAATCAATCATAAATAATCTTGATTTATTGCTGATTGTATGGTATAAAAATTTTATGGGCGTTACATAATATAACTCAATTACAATTCATACTAGCAAAATACTTGGAAAGCATCAACCTTGACCGCACAAAGTGAAAGATTACTTGAATATCATGAATAAAATTCTAGCTTTAAAGCACATGTACTCTTCACTCTTACTAATCTTCCAAGTGTCTTAAAAGAAATTAGGACATTAACCAACATATTCAAAAAAATAAATCCAACAATGATAGAATTTAATAAGAATATAAATCAAAGAACAAGTTAGAATGGTCTCACCAAACTTCTAAAGTTGTTCCCTTGATATGTTGTTGAAACGTTTCTTGTCTTGCTTTCAAACATAAAGAGGATTAGAAAATGATTACTTGATATAAGTGGAGTAAATAAAAATAATTAACCTTAAGATGCTAGGTATAGGGTAAATTAACAAAATTTAAAATTTAAAAGTATAAAAATACCTTTTAACCTAAGTTTCGACTGACTTAGAAAACTTTTATTTTTGAAAAGTTCACAAAATATCGAATGTAAGGGGTATAGTGTAGTGACACTTAGATTTGAGTGCTAGGGCATCAAGTGTTTGGCCTCCAAGATGTCATGTCACCGTGTATCTCGTGCTATGACACTGCATTGTCATGTTCAAGGTGTTGCGAGACTCTATTTCATTTGTTGCAACACTAACAACCTTTCAAGCATTGGTCCATTTTTTTCAACCTTTTTATGCTCTATTTCGTTTGTTGTGGCACTGACACCTCTTAAAGCATTGGTTCATTTTTTTCCATTTTTTTTAGCTAATCTTTTGTGAAAAAATGAGTACTTTCTTTCTTTTTTCTATTTTTTATTTTTTCTTTCTTTTTCTTTTCTACTCATGTTGCTTTTGTTGACTCGAGATTTTCTCGATTGGCATTTAGCCTTTACAAATTTTTCTTCACGTGATTTTTTTTCTTTTACGCACAATTTTGCAAGAATCTTATACTCACTATACTATATTATCCCTTAGTTTTCACTCTCAATTTTTTTTTCATTTTGAAACCTCCGTGATGTATCTACCTAACCCTGAATATTAATGTTCTAATGTCTAACTTCGTGCTTGGACCAAAAAGAAAAGGATCAATAGATTATGCATTAGGCTTACGGTTTCATTCGAGGTTCATCAAGAAAATAGAATTAGGCTGAAATTTATGTACTACGAAATTTACATATAGGGTCGGCTTTTTTGCTCTAGCGGTGACCAAACAATGCCTTAGGTCATCCGTAAGTGTCTCAATTCATGGATTCAATTAACTAAATTTAACATTCTAACAACTTATCATTTAAAGAAACATATATGCTTTTTAAATATTTATTTTACATTTGGTATACTTAACAGACTTTCACCTATTTACAGTGTAACAAAGTGAACTAATTAGTTTAATACAAAAAAACCTAAAATCAATTACTATCGGACTAAATTTACAATTTAAACACAAAATTCTATTTACATACTCCTAACCAGTCACCTGTATTTTTACAAGCTCGAGCACAAACAAGCACACAAATATTAAAATTATACTATTAAAACAACTAAAAACAAGTAATAAATTTAAAATTTTTGAACAAATTTGAAAAATTCTATGTTACCCCCAATACTTTATTTGGCACCTTATCCCTAATGTGCACCCAAAAGATAAGAGAAGTGATTACCCGGTTTAAGTATTGAATTTTCCCAAAAGTAGCTGGGTTGTCTTCATGCTGGTTTAGCTCTAATTTGTAGTGTCACCTAATTTGTGGGGTTCCTACACAGAATAAACACACACATTCTTTTAAACCTCAAAGGTTGGTGAAGTTGTCATCATCAAACTCCTCGATACCATTTTTCTCGTCCGAATTGAACATTGTCTCCTTTCCTATGGTTGTGGATGGTCTTTCCTATGTGGGTCGGGTGGTGTCAGATAGGGCTTTCTGGAAACACAAAAATTTACACGCTTTTTCATACCCTTTTTAACTTAAATTCATGTGAATTCGGTTCAGTTCTTGTCGAAAAATAATTAATATTTATTAAATAATTAAAGTGCACTTAAAATATGAACACGTTGAAATTTAGTTAATTTTATAATTATTTTTTATGAATTTTGGTTATTTTCGACAGATTTGCACAAAGGGCGAAAAATGGCTCAGTAGACACTACCAGAAGCACAAAATCGAGAAGCAATTTGAAGTATAGAGGTGAATTACTTTCTAGCCCAAGATAGTCCAATTATGTGTATTAATTCATAATATAATTAATTTTAATTTATACTCAATTTAATTTGGGCTAAATAAATTATTAATTATGTCGAAACTGCTTTTTAAAAGAGAGAATTTTGAAAACGGGAGTCGCCACCAACCTTTTTAGGTGTGATTGGATCACTTTATAAAACGTTTTGGTCTACGAAAATGTGAGAAAATAGGTTCGGGAGTCGGTTACATACGAGGAAGGATTAGCACCCTCGTAATGCCCAAAATTGGTACCGAATTGAATAATTTATGTCTTAATGTCAAAAGTTTGAAGGAATTTATAAATAAGATCCCTTTTTTAAAACTGTAATAATTTGAGTTGAAAATCAAGATTCCTTCGCTCGAAAAGAATACAAACATCACATCCAGCATGATTGGACACGATATTCTTAAACTTTCGTAATTGAATTCATCTCGTGATTTACAAAATCTATTTAGAAGGATACTTTAGACATTTAGACAAACGGAAAATCGCAACCCAGCATGTTAGGGTACTACTTCCCGAATTCCTAAATATCAAAACATTGCCTCATTTTTTAAAATTCTTTTGGATTAAATGAAATATAAATTTTTAAAACAATAATGCATTTAACATATTACAAAATATCAATACTAAATAATATAAATTACATAATACATACTTTATCATTTTACGCAAATATAATATGGAAAATAATGAATATAACAATATAAATTACATAATATATGTGCGATAATATTTCATGCAAGTATAACTTAAAAATAGCAACATAAATGATCAATTTCCATACAAATATATAAAAACAATGAATAATATAAAAATACAAATAATTTATGAGGTAAAATTACATACTAAAATAATACGAGAATAAATCAACAAATTATGAACATATGTAGAATAAGTAAAAAAAAAAAATGAAAACTAAATACCGTTAAAGATAAATGATATAAAAAATATTTAAAGCAATATATAAATAATAAAAGAGAATTTTCTAAAAATGGTTAATTAATTAATAAAAAGGAATACTATATGATATAATAATTTAATATATATTTTATAAAAATAATATTATATTAAATAGAGCAAAACTTTATAGTAAATTTTAGAGTATTATATACTAAATTTTAATAATGATACAAAAATGCAATATTTAATAATGATTTACTAATTTTTAAAATTATATATAATAATAAATAATAAACAATTATAAAAATGATATAAAAATAATATATAATAAAATGATATATAATAAAATGTATAAATAAAATATATATTAAAATATGAATAATACATAGATAAAAGAATATATGTACAATAATTTTTTTACATACAAATAATATTTATAGTAAGAATAAATAATATTTAAAATATTTAAAATAAATTATATAAAAAAATTTAAAAGGATTAAAATGAAATAAAAATAAAACTCTGAGGTTAATTTTAAAATAATAAAATGAATTTTGGGCCCAATTAAAACACATGTTAAAAGTCGAGGGACTTACTGGGGAATTAACCCTAATCCCAAAACGATGTCGTTCCCAAAATAAGTTTTATAATGGCCATTAGTACTAAATTGAAACAAAAATAAAAGGTTAGGGTCAAATTAAAATAAAAATAAAATGAAATTATAAATATTGCAAATGCAGAAGGATCAATTGGGCAATTAGCCCATCTACCAAAAACGCGCGGATCCTCTCCGGGTCACGGGTCAACGCGCGAATCCTTCACTTAAACGGTGCCGTTTTGGTGCTTATTAAACTAAGCAAAAACGACACCGTTTTCATAATACTATATAAATCAAATTTTGGCCCAAAATTTCATTTTAAGAGCTGGTTTAAAAAAAATTAAAATCCTTTGCAGGAGGAGAAGAGAAAAAACCCTTCGAGCTCCGGCCTCCGGCCTTCGTCGCTCACGCGCCATACGCGCCACCGCACACGGTGGTTGGAAGGTGAAAAGCCTCCCCTTTTCCAGGCGAATCGCAGGTAACCTCTTTTCTCTTCTAAATACTAACAGTTTTTTTTTTTGTAAAAAAAAAACAATTCATGTGTTAAACAAAAGAAAATCAACTATGAGGAACGAAATATGTGTTTAAATCACCTTTCTTTAAAAAAAAACTGCTCGTATTTCTTTCTTGCATCTATCTATGCGTGTATCTATTTTTTATATATTTTAAAAAAAAATATCCCCCCATTACAGTGATGATATTCGACTTTTATAGCCACTGTTTTCTAAATACAAATTTGGTGTGTTCTTCTGTTCGATTCCTTGCCATATTTGTTGTGTGTCTCTTTCCTTTTTTGCAGGTGACGACGAGAAAACCAGCGACGATCGAGCGCTGATAATGGTGCACTGGCGCGCCGATTGCGGCGCGAGATGAGGGGTCACTGACTACGGCGTGATGATTGGGATCGGGCTTGCGGCTCGAAAGTTTCTGGAAACCCTAGGGTTTTCTGATTCAGTTTAGGCATTGGGCCTTCCTAGGCCTCGCTGATTTGGGCCTAGTTTGGGTATTTGGGCTAACGGTTTTTAGGTGTAATGAGGTTCAAATGTGGGTTACCGGTGTAATTTGTAAATGGGTCATAAGTAGTGCTTCAATTGGGCTATGTAAATAGGCTAGTAATTTGGGTTTTGTAAATGGACTGTAAAAGAACTTTTATTATTATTTTTTGGTTCTTTGTTTATTTTATGGGCCGGGCAAATTTGGGCTATTACAGCTGCCCCTCTTTGCTCATTACTGTGTAACAGAAATAGAGCAAAGACTATAAAAGGACCAAATTTGCCCGGTCTTATCGGATCTTGACTTTATGGTCCTCAATTTGCTTTCCACAAACTCAGTGACGCCATGCTGATATCTTTGATTTGCACCCCGTCTAATACAGAAATGCCAGATCTTCTATCTTCGATCTGCCTTCTGTCAATACAGAGATGCCAAATCTGCTATCTTCGATTTGCTCCCCGTCTAATATAGAGACACCTAATCTGCTATCATCGATTTGCTCCCCCGTCTAATACAGAAACACCAAAATTTACTATTTTTGATCTGCTCCCCGTCTAATACAGAGACGTCAAATATCCTATCTCCGATTTGCTCCCCGTCCAATGCAGAGACGCCAAATCTGCTATTTTTGATCTGCTCCCTGTCTAATACAGAGATGCCAAATCTGCTTTCTTTGATCTGCTCTCCGTCAATACAAAGACGCCAAATCTGCTACTTTGATTTGCTTCCCGTCCAATGCAGAGACGCCAAATCTGCTATTTTCGATTTGCTCCCAGTCTAATACAGAGACGCCAAATATGTTATTTTCGATCTGCTCCCCGTCTAATACAGAGATGCCAAATCTGCTTTCTTTAATCTGCTCTCCGTCAAATACAGAGACGCCAAATCTGCTATTTTCAATCTGCTCCCTGTCTAATACAGAGACGCCAAATCTACTTTCTTCAATCTGCTCTCCGTCAAATACAGAGACGCCAAATCTGCGTTCTAGAGGATATAACCTGTAGAATGGGTATGTGCTTATGCCTAGTGATTAGGATGCCATGATCGAAATGAGTCAAATGCTCCTAATTATGATGCAAAATGTTATGAGAATGACTCATATTTCGAACATCTTTACTCATTCATCCATCAAAGTTTCATCTTTATTTTACTCGAAGTATCAATCATACTCTGCTTACATGCTTTGAACCAAATTGGTCCTATTATACCATTCTTTGAATGTTTCGATCTGCTGGGGATGATCCTTTCCTAGGATTAAATCATTTTAATTATCCATTCATCCTTTAGACTGAAAAAGAAATTTTTTGAGTACTTCTGACCCTTACTCATGGGAATTCTTCAAACAATTGTTCTATTTTAGTTTCTTGTATTATCTAGAGATTTCCACAGTAAAATGCAAAACTTCGTTTGTAAAAAAAATTTAGTTCATCAATCATTATTTCAATGCAACACACTTTATGAATAATGGAAGACGAATAATTTTATCTTGAGAATAGTTAGATCGATCATCAAAATACAAAAGGAAATTAATCTGAAAACATATCTTTGAGAAGAAAAAGAATCCAAAGATAGAACAAAAATCAGATGCCCTACATATCACAGCTTGGGCTTCTGTATACAAACTCCATGAAGACTGTTTTGAGTTTAACATATGTTTAGAAGATCTAAAGTACTTTGTTGATGCCCCGGTATGTAACATACTCCACTTTTTGTCAGATCCGATATAGCAAGGTCACGGCATACTTTTCAAAATTTGAGCAGCCCTTTCGGGTTTTCAACTCAACACCCCTTTGGTCTCAAGGCGCCCTTTGCGGGTTTTCACCCTGGCCTCTCAATTTTTTTTTATTTTAGAAATCTCAAAGCGCCCTTTGTGGGTTTTCACCTTGGCTTCCCTTTTCTTTAGACAAAGTACCTCTTGACTTAGTCTGAATTCACTGGATTGGGTAAACTCTTCCCATCCATTTCTGTCAATATCGGTGCACCACCAGAGAAAGCCTTCTTCACAACATACGGCCCTTCCCAATTCGGCATCCATTTTCCTCTAAAGTCCTTTTGTATGGGAAGAATCTTTTTCAGTACAAGGTCCACTTCGTGAAATTCTCTTGGACGAACTTTCTTGTCATAAGCTTGCATCATTCACTTCTGATATATCTGGCCATGACGAATAGCCCTTAGCCTATTTTCTTCAATCAAGTTCAATTGGTCATACCGTGATTGAATCCATTCTGCTTCATCCAGCTTTATCTTTGACAAAATTCGAAGAGAAGGTATTTCCACTTCAATGGGTAACACTGCCTCCATCCCATAAACCAACGAGAAAGGAGTTGCCCTAGTAGAGGTTCTGACGGACGTTCGATAGGCCAACAGTGCAAATGGTAATTTCTCATGCCAATCTCTGTAGGTCTCAGTCATTTTCCCTACTATCTTCTTGATGTTTTTGTTGGCAGCTTCCACTGCCCCATTCATTTTTGGGTGATATGGAGATGAATTATGATGTTTGATCTTGAATTGGCTGCAGACTTCCGCAATTGTGTTGTTGTTCAAGTTCAATGCATTGTCCGATATGATCCTCTCAGGTATTCCATACCGACAAATGATCTCTTTTTTCAAGAATCGACTTACTGCCGACTTGGTAACACTAGCATATGAAGCTGCCTCTATCGATTTCGTGAAGTAGTCAATGACCACGAAAATGAAACGATGCCCATTCAAAGCTTTTGGTGATATTGGCCCAATGACATCCATGCCCCACGTGGAGAATGGCCATAGAGAAGTCAAAACATACAAATGTGAATGTGGTACATTAATTTTGTCCCCATATATCTGGCATTTATGACACTTCTTAGCATAGTTCATACAGTCTCCCTCTATAGTAGACCAATAGTATCCAAACCTCATGATTTGCCTTGCCGTTGTAAAGCCATTTGCATGTGTCCCACAAACACCTTCATATACTTCTCCCAAGATTTGTTTGGCTTCTACAGCGTCGACACATCTCAAAAGCACCTGATCTTTCCTTCTTTTATAAAGGATGTCCCCATCCAGTACATATTCGCAGGCTAACCTCCTCAAGGTTCTTTTGTCATTCTCAGTTGCCTGCTCAGGATATTCACGATTTTTCACATACCGTAATATATCTTGATACCAAGGATGGTCATCCTTTTCCTCTTCTTCGATGTTACAACAATGAGCTGGAACCTCAACAATACTCATCTGAATTGGTTTCACATCCTCCTTTTTATTTGTTTTAATCATGGAAGCCAGTATTGCTAAAGCATCTGCCATCTGGTTTTAGTCTCGCGGGAGATAATTAAAGGTGATGTTATTAAACCCCTCAAGTAACTCCAAAACTACCTTTCGATAATTAATCAATTTAGGGTCTATTGTCTCCCATTCACCCCTAAGCTGGTAAATTACCAACGCAGAGTCTCCATATACTTCCAGGGTTCTAATTATTCGCTCTTTGGCCGCTCGAATACCCATAATGCATGCTTCATACTCGGCCATATTGTTCGTGCAGTCAAAATCCAATTTACATGTAAATGGATAATGATCACCATTTGGGGATACCAAAACTGCCCCAATTCCATTACCTACCGTATTGGATGCGCCATCAAAGTTCAGCTTCCATGGATATTCTTCAGTAGTTGCCACATACATCAACTCCTCATTAGGGAAATCAAAGCTCAATGGCTCATAATCGTCTAGAGCTCTGCTGGCCAGAAATTCTGCTATTGCACTTCCTTTTATAGCCTTTTGACTCACATAGACTATATCAAACTCTGAAAGCAGTACTTGCCACCTTGCCATTCTTCCATTTAGGGCTGTTGACTCTATCACGTACTTTAATGGATCAAGTTTCGAAATTAGCCAAGTCGTATGATATAGCATATATTGTCTCAACCTTAGAGTCATCCAGATTAAAGCACAACACAACCTTTCAATTGGCGAATATCTCATCTCACAATCAGTGAATTTCTTACTGAGGTAATATATCACCTTCTCTTTTCTTCCTGACTCGTCATGTTGACCAAGCACACATCCCATAGAATTACTAAACACTGATAAGTACAGAATTAATGGTCTATCTGGACTGGGCGAAGATAACACTGGAGCGTTTAACAAGTATTGTTTGACTTTATCAAAAGCATTCTGGCATTCCTCATCCCAAGTACTTTGGTTGTGTTTTCTAAGGAGGTGAAATATAGGATCACATTTCTCGGTTAATTGTGAAATAAACCGAGCAATATAATTCAACCTTCCAAGAAAACCCTAAACTTTCTTCTGAGTACGTGGTGTAGGCAATTCTCGTATGGCTCTAACCTTGTCCGAGTCAACTTCTGTTCCCTTTTCGCTGACCATAAAGCCCAATAACTTCTCCGTCCTAGCTCCGAAGATGCACTTTGCCGGATTAAGCTTCAACTCAAACTTCCTCAATCTCAGGAACAACTTCTTCAAGACTTCAATATGCTCCGTCTCTGTTCGAGATTTGGCAATCATGTTATCAACATACACCTCAATCTCTTTGTGCATCATATCATGGAATAAGGTCACCATAGCCCTTTGGTATGTTGCCCCTGCATTCTTCAACCCAAAGGGCATTACCTTGTAACAAAAGGTGCCCCACAGTGTTATGAAGGTGGTTTTATCCATGTCCTCAGGATGCATCTTTATCTGATTGTACCCTGAGAAGCCATCCATAAAGGAGGACAATGAATATCCCGCTGTATTGTCCACCAAAGTGTCGATGTGCGGTAAAGGAAAATTGTCCTTTGGGCTAGCTTTATTCAAATTTCTGTAATCTACACACATTCATACCTTCCCATCCTTCTTAGGGACGGGTACAATGTTAGCCGCCCATTCTGAGAACTTAACCTCTTGTAGAAATCCGCCATCGAACTGTTTCTTGACTTCATCTTTTATTTTCAGCACAATATCAGGCCTCAGTCTTCGCAATTTTTGTTGGACTGGCTTACAATCCTGTCTTATGGGGAGACGATGTACCACGATATCAGTGTTCAACCCCGGCATATCCTGATATGACCATGCAAAGATATCTTTGAATTCATGCAGTAGTTCAACAAGGCCTTGTCTCGTTTCCTTTGCAATATGTGTCCCAATCTTCACTTCTTTCCCTTCTTCCAAGATTATATTCTCCATTGCCTCTTTCTCATGGGGCAGAATTTTCTTTTCCTCTTGTTTCACCAATCTCAACAGATCTGGAGACACATCACAATCCTGTCATCTTCAAAATCCTGAGGTTCCTCTAAACACATGTCTTGCTCAAAAGAGAATTTAGGATTTGTAGTATCATCACTCATGTCGTTGATATCTAGGGACCTGTGGGGGTGCAGAGGAATGTACAAAGAATGAATGAATTTAAGAATATCTATTAACATGTTATGAATGAAATGAAAGATTTGAATGAAATTAAAAGGACAAAAGAACAAAGAATGAAAGAATGTTTGCCCGAATTGATAGTAAAGACGTGTTTTATTGAAACAAAATATCTGAACATGAGCCTATTTCACAAATGAAATCCTATTACTTGTAGGCTTTAGAGCAATAAGAGTGTTCTGAAAATTACTCTGAAAATTCTTTAAAAATTATAGGAAGTTCTTCTGCAGTCCAATTGTTTAAAGAGCTTCCCAGTTTGTAAGGGCAAATGCCCTCAAGGTTTCCGCGTTTAGACTCTTCATTATGTATAGCATTGATATAATGACTTTCTTTTTCGAGCAGCCCTCTCTTAGGGTGAATTATCCCTCTTGATATAAAAGTCTGGGATATATGAGGGAACGTCATTAATCCCCACTCTACTTCTCCTCCATTTAAACGCGTCCTTCTTCTTTCTTGATGCTTCTCTATTTCCTTCCTCCTCTGCTTATGATCTGGCTTGAAACCCAAGCTAAAACGGTCTCTCTTCTCCCTTAGTTCTTTAACTTGAATCCCTCATTGGAGATATCTTCCCAATCCTTTTCCTGGCAAGGCTCCTTTCCCCACTGTCATTTGCAAACCCATTCTTATGGTTCTAGATATCTTAAGTATCGACACCTCATTCCCCTCTGAAATAAATGTTGCATTAACGAATTCTAAGGAGCAAAAAGAACACTCAACAGCCTCCTCGTTTGCCTCTATATAAGGTGCGTCACTAGTGACTGCTGCTATGATGTCTTCCTTTGCATTTATGGTGACCAGCCTTCCGTCGGTTACTAGCTTCAATTTCTGGTGCAAAGATGAGGGCACCGCTCCTGCCGAATATATCCAAGGCTTCTCCAACAAGTAATTATAAGAGGGCTTGATGTCCATCACTAAAAAGTCTACCTCATAGGTGTTTGGCCCGATCATCAAAGGAATATTAATTCTTCCCATAACCTTGCTTTCCGTGCCATCGAATACTCTCACTATATTATGGCATGTTTTCATATGAGAACTGTCTATGGGTAATCTGTTCAATGTAGATAATGGTAGGACATTTAAGGCTGACCCATTATCAATAAGCACACTCAGCAATGTATATCCTTTACAGTGAGTGGTGATGTGCAAAGCTTTAGGTGATCCCATGCCACCAGGTAGAATTTGATCATCATTGAAATAAATGAAATTGTCAGCGCTTATGTTACTAACCAATCGATCCAACTTATTGACAAATATATCATTAGTAACGTAAGTCTCATTGAGCACCTTCATTAATGCCTCACGATGTACCTCTGAACTCAGAAGCAAAGCCAACACTGATATACGAGCTGGTTGTTTGCGCAATTGTTCAACCACGCTGTACTCATTGTGTTTCAGGAATTTTAGAAACTCTCTAGCCTCTTCTTCCTTCACTGGTTCATTAACAAGTACCTCAGCCCTATTCTCTTTCTCAGCGTCAAAGGCTTTCACTTTTGTAGGCTCAACTCTGATGCCTTTTACATCATAACGCTTCCTACTACGTGTGTAGGATCCTTCAATTTGAGCCTCCTTAGAAGTACTAGCTATATCTTCTCTCTCTAGTATTGTCACATTGCAGTCATAATTCTAGGGTACCCTCTTGTCATCATTATAAGGAAAGGAAACGGGTTTGTGAATAATGACCTTCGGCGTTGCCTGTGTCTCAACTTTATTATTCCTTGGTATAGAAATAATGATCATTGGCTGGTTGATTCTTTGATTCCTTGGTTCACCTTCCAATGCACATACATGTTCCTTATCTTAGCCAGCTTCATAAAATTCCAGCTCCTTATTATCCATAAGGCTTTGTATCAAAGCCTTAAACTCATCACATTCTTGGATCTCGTGTCCCTCTTCTTCATGGAACTCGCAGTAGTCCCTCACTCCTTTATTTCTTTCTCCAGAGATTATCATCTCTATTTTCACCATTTTTTCCTAGATTACTTTCATTGGCATTCTTACCTTGGCCACATCCTCTTTAATCCTTCTCATTCCAGTTTCCCCAATTGCATTTACCCCTTGATCACCATGGTTTGGCAACAGGTTCTCTGTACTAGAGGTGTCGTCAAATTTTACGACCCCCATCTTGATCAGTCTTTCCACTGCTTTTTTAAAGCCAGTGCAATTTTTGATTGAATGCCGCGATATTTGCATCGTACCATTTGGGATATAGGGGTTGTAGTGATTTCAAATGAAAAGGAGCTATTGCATGCGCATTAAATAGACTTTGATAAAGCTCCCGATACGTCATCGGAATAGGCGTAAATGAGACCTTCTCAGAATTTTGTCTCAAACTAGATCCCTACTTTTGGGAATCCTGTTGCCCAATTGTAGTTGCTCTAGGCTAACTAACCGTAACTGCTTTTGAATTATAACTACTTGTATTGTTCACCTTATTATCTTTCCTTCTTGAGGCCGATCTTTTAGTAGTTTCCCCCTCTATCTTGCCACCCCTTATAGCGTTCTCAATCATTTCTCCTGCCATAACTATATCAGCAAAGCTCTTGGTGGTACTTCCAATCATATGAGTAATGAATGGAGCCTTCAAGGTGTTAATGAATAGCATGGTAGTTTCTTTCTCTAAAAGCGGTGGTTGAACTTGCATGGCAACCTCTCTCCACCTCTGTGCATATTGCCTAAAGCTCTCATTAGGCTTCTTTTCCATGTTCTGCAAAGTGATTCTGTCAGGAGTCATATCAGTCATATGATTATATTGCTGTATAAAGGCTTGTGCTAAGTCTCTCCAAGAACCAATCCTTGCGCGACTCAATTGATTGTACCACCTAGCCGCTGCCCCAACCAAACTATCCTGAAAATAATGGATCAGTAATTGATCATTGTTTACATAGCCAGTCATCCGCCTATAGAACATGGTGATATGGGCCTCAGGGAAAGTAGTCCCATTGTATTTCTCAAATTCTGGCATTTTCAACTTATGAGGAAGCACCAAATCTGGGACAAAACTCAAGTCCTTGGCATCAATTCCCTGACGATTATCAGCGCTTTCCAATGCCTTAAATTTCTCCTCCAACCATCTACAATGTTCCTCTAATTGCCTTGATGATTCGAGTCTCACCTCCTCCTTCTCAGCTACATCTAAATCAGGGATGACTAGATTGGTAGGGTTATCTCCTGGGTTAAATCCCGAACCAGTCTGAAAGTTCGTGGGTATTCCAACATCGACTTGCCCATGTTGAGGCCTTACTGTAATGGACAGCCTTTGGGGATATGCCTCAGGTTGAGTTTGTACATGAGGTGGAGTAAAACCAGGAGGATGATCCTCATTATCCCCTTCAGTGATAGTCATAGGGGCTTTTCCTTTATCCGTTGCCCCCTTCAGCAACTGAGCTATTTCAGCCATCATATTCCTTTGGGCCTCCAACATTTGATCCTTCATCTCCTGTTGGATTTTTGCCAATTGTTCCTATAATTGCTCCTGCATTTCTTTCTGGATCTACTCAAGTCTTTCATCCATATTCTTTGTCTTAGTACATGTACCGTAAGGATGTGTTACTTCCAGGTTTTCTTTCTCTTACTCTCTCTCTCTCTCTCTCTCTCTTTCTCTTTCTCTTTTTCTATAAATTTAACTAATTAGGGTTTTTCTATAAATTTGAATGCATATGATACAATGAGATGCAAATGCATGAATGCAAAAAAAAGATATCGATTCTGATTCAGTTTCTTTTAGAAAACGTTACTTAAGAAACAAAAATCTTTATACAAAACGGATTACAAATACACTTTCGCCCTTAGGCCCAAAGTTTTAACCCTATTCAATAACAATGCTAACTCATGACCTCTATCTGACACTGACTCATACTTTGCACTTAATACATTAGCTTGCACTGTCAGGTCCTGTAAATGATCAGTAACCTCTCGAATCTGGACTACGGCTTCTCCCATGAGGTAGCGATCCTGAAAATGGTGAAGTTCTCCTTTCCAATGTCCTTCTCTTGCCTCAAGCTGCTCAATCTGAAGTTCACAATTCCGCAATGCTGCTTCCAACCCTCCAATATTGTGCTTCATTTCCTCGATCTTGCTCACACTTGCCTTTAACTCGACCTCAGAGTTACGACTCCGGTGATGATGAAGAGATCGCGTTGATTCTGAACCTGCATCTCTTAAAACTTTTTCTCCCAATACTCGGCTCTGGCTTTTTCTTCTTGAACCTCTTATTGCCACTGCTCTGAAGACTTCCCCAATCCAACTCTTTTCATTGATAGCTGTGTCCTTTTATATTGCATCTTCAAGTCATCTCGGTCTTCCTCAATCTTTCTCTTTTTTTTCCTCACTTTTTTTACCTCAATTTTCTGACCGTCGACGTCTAAGCTTAGGTACATCTTCTCCTCTTCAAGCCTTTCTATCTTTCTCCTGAGCTCCAAATTCTTCCTTTCAAACTCTTACTTTATGACCTCTAACTCCGATGGAATCACTCGTGAACTCTCCTCCATCGATCGAGAAGCCCCCAAACTCGGCCTAGGGATGTTATCATTGATCCTCTTGCTAAACCACCCTTTGTACTCAAGAGTTGTAGTTGAGCCTTCAGTCAGAATCTTCACACAGCAAATCTTCTTCCAAGCCTCGAAAATCTCTCACATCTTCTTATTATAATGATCCCCCTTATATGAGAAATCACTCTGAGCTAACCCTTGTGTTACTGGTATAAACTACCCTGCTTTGTATTGCCTTAAGATGAATAATGGCGCATAACCAAAAACTCCCCAAATTCCAGGAAGAGGTATCCAATCAAAGCTTCCGCAACGATAAAGGACTTCATTAGTAGCTACCCAAGGGGCTTTCCACATAACATCTTCCTCTCGGAGATTCTAAAGTATTTCCATCCACCTTTCCTCTGTAATGTCGTCTCTCCTTGGCATAACTGCTGCTTCTTTTAAGGGAGAATAATCCTCAAAGAACACTCGGCAAGGAACCTTATCACCCTTCCAAAAGTGACTGTGAAACCATACTGACAACAACTGTGCACATCCAATGAATCTACCTTCACCAGCTCTCTGGCATGCACTCAAGGATCTAAAAGTCTCAGCTAGAATTGCAGGCACAGGTGTGTTCTGTTTACCCAGTCTATCAAATAAATTCGCAACTACTTCATCTATGTGCCCCATAGCTTTTGGGAAAATCACCAAACCATAAATACTTAAGGCCAAGACATCAACCCTCTTCTTCACATCTGGGTGCGCCAATATCAGATCCCTCAAACTTGCCCACGGAATGCATTTACCATCACCCTTTTGTTGGATTCGAGCTGCGGCCCACTGCTTACTCATCCCTGTGATCATCATTAATTTCTTCACGAAAGTTAAGAGATTAGCAGCCCTAACATAAGCTTTGTTACCTTGAATTTTTGGACAGCGAAGCAAAGTCATATACTCCTCCAAAGTAGGTACTAAATCTACCTTTCCAAATGTAAAACAACTATAAGTAGGGTTCCAAAACTGTACCATAGCTCGAAACAGATGCTTATCCACCTTGATGTCTAGCAAATAAGGAAGATCTCCATAATTCTAGTAAAACAGCTGCTTAGCCTCGTCATCCCATTGGGCCCAAATGTCCTTCAACTCCTGCAACTCATTCTGTGTCGACCTAATACTAGTGAAGTTCCACAACTCTGACGTATACCCTTTTGTGACACTATCTCCTTTCTCTAACTGAGTTTTCTCTGACCACGCACAGACAGAAGCATTGTCCTTCACTTTATCAAGATATTCGTTCCTCATTACAAAACTTTCTAATCTAGAAATCGAACCGTGAATCAATACCTTTAAATGTTGAGTGACATGCAATGATAGCAAAATAAAATAAGTCAGTATCATATATAAAAGGTATAATAAACAAGCACTTATAAGGGTAGCTTACTAAAGGCTAGCACTATACTCCCTAGGGTAAGCACTTAAAGTTCACTATATGTGTTTCAGTTCTAAAGCGAGGGTACCTGAACCAGTAGATTCCTCGATCCTCACCCATTATAGGCTCATATGGACCAAGTTCGGTTCAGGGGGACACATTTCCCTATGGCCATGCGAAGATAAAAATCTCACGAAGACATAGGTACGAATGCATCCCAGAAGCAATCCGCTAGCCCATACGGAGGTGAAAACCTCACGAAAGCGTAGCTTCTCACTCCCACTTAAGGGTGCGACCATAATGGTCGTGCAAATGCAATATTGTGCGAAATCAAAATAACAAACATATGCAGCAAACACATGTGAAAAGATCGATATTTTAAAATTTTTCCAAACTTTTGACATTAAGACAAAAAAATAATCAATTTCTTGGCTTGACTCTCTTATGGTATCCCCAGTGGAGTCGCCAAGCTGTCGAAACCACTTTTTAAAAGAGAGAATTTTGAAAACGGGAGTCGCCACCAACGTTTTTAGGTGTGATTGGATCACCTTATAAAACATTTTGGTCTACGAAAATGTGAGAAAATAGGTTTGGGAGTCGGTTACATACGATGAAGGATTAGCACCCTCGCAATGCCCAAAATTGATACCGAATTGAATAATTTATGTCTTAATGTCAAAAGTTTGAAGGAATTTATAAATAAGATCCCTTTTTTAAAACTGTAATAATTTGAGTTGAAAATCAAGATTCCTTCGCTCCAAAAGAATACAAACATCACATCCAGCATGATTAGACACGATATTCTTAAACTTTCGTAATTGAATTCATCTCGTGATTTACAGAATCTATTTAGAAGGATACTTTAGACATTTAGACAAATGGGAAATCGCAACCCAGTATGTTTGAGTACTACTTCCCGAATTCCTAAATATCAATACATTGCCTCATTTTTTAAAATTCTTTTGGATTAAATGAAATATAAATTTTTAAAACAATAATACATTTAACATATTACAAAATATCAATACTAAATAATATAAATTACATAATACATACTTTATCATTTTATGCAAATATAATATGGAAAATAATGAATATAACAATATAAATTACATAATATATGTGCGATAATATTTTATGCAAGTATAACCTAAAAATAGCAACATAAATGATCAATTTCCATACAAATATATAAAAACAATGAATAATATAAAAATACAAATAATTTATGAGATAAAATTACATACTAAAATAATACGAGAATAAATCAACAAATTATGAACATATTTAGAATAAGTAAAAAAAATGAAAACTAAATACCGTTAAAGATAAATGATATAAAAAATATTTAAAGCAATATATAAATAATAAAAGAGAATTTTCTAAAAATGGTTAATTAATTAATAAAAAGGAATACTATATGATATAATAATTTAATATATATTTTATAAAAATAATATTATATTAAATAGAGCAAAACTTTATAGTAAATTTTAGAGTATTATATACTAAATTTTAATAATGATACAAAAATGCAATATTTACTAATGATTTACTAATTTTTTAAAATTATATATAATAATAAATAATAAACAATTATAAAAAATGATATAAAAATAATATATAATAAAATGATATATAATAAAATGTATAAATAAAATATATATTAAAATATGAATAATACATAGATAAAAATATATATATACAATAATTTTTTTATAATACATAGATAAAAAAATATATATACAATAATTTTTTTACATACAAATAATATTTATAGTAAGAATAAATAATATATAAAATATTTAAAATAAATTATATAAAAAAAATTTAAAAGGATTAAAATGAAATAAAAATAAAACTCTAAGGTTAATTTTAAAATAATAAAATGAATTTTGGGCCCAATTAAAACACGCGTTAAAAGTCGAGGGACTTACTGGGAAATTAACCCTAATCCCAGAACGACGTCGTTTCCAAAATAAGTTTTATAATGGCCATTAGTACTAAATTGAAACAAAAATAAAAGGTTAGGGCGAAACTAAAATAAAAATAAAATGAAATTATAAATATTGCAAATGCAGAAGGATCAATTGGGCAATTAGCCCATCTACCAAAAATACGCGGATCCTCTCCGGGTCATGGGTCAACGCGCGGATCCTTCACGTAAACGGTGCCATTTTGGTGCTTATTAAACTAAGCAAAAACGACACCGTTTTCATAATACTATATAAATCAAATTTTGGCCCAAAATTTCATTTTAAGAGCTGGTTTTTAAAAAAAAAACTTAAAATCCTCTGCAGGAGTAGAAGAGAAAAAACCCTTCGAGGTCCGGCCTCCGGCCTTCGTCACTCATGCGCCATATGCGCCACCGCACACGGTGGTTAGAAGGTGAAAAGCCTCCCATTTTCCAGGCGAATCGCAGGTAACCTCTTTTCTCTTCTAAATACTAATAGTTTTTTTTGTAAAAAAAACAATTCATATGTGTTAAACAAAAGAAAATCAACTATGAGAAACGAGATATGTGTTTAAATCACCTTTCTTTAAAAAAAACTGCTCGTATTTCTTTCTTGTATCTATCTATGCGTGTATCTATTTTTTTATATATTTAAAAAAAAATATCCCCCCATTACAATGATGATATTCGGCTTTTATAGCCCCTATTTTCTAAATACAAATTTGGGGTGTTCTTCTGTTCGATTCCTTGCCATATTTGCTGTGTGTCTCTTTCCTTTTTTGTAGGTGACGACGAGAAAACCAGCGACAATCGGGCGCTAATAATGGCGCACTGGCGCGCCGATTGCGGCGCGAGATAAGGGGTCACTAACTACGGCGTGATGATTAGGATCGGGCTTGCGGCGTGAAAGTTTCTGGAAACCCTAGGGTTTCCTGATTCAATTTAGGCATTGGGCCTTCCTGTGCCTCGCTGATTTGGGCCTAGTTTGGGTATTTGGGCTAATGGGTTTTAGGTGTAATGAGGTTCAAATGTGGGTTACCGGTGTAATTTGTAAATGGGCCATAAGTAGTGCTTCAATCAGGCTATGTAAATAGGCTAGTAATTTGGGTTTTGTAAATGGACTGTAAAAGAACTTTTATTATTATTTTTTGTTCTTTGTTTATTTTACGGGCCGGGCAAATTTGGGCTATTACAAATTAATTATGGAAAAAGTGGTCTAGTTGAACCAAACCGACTGAACTGAACCGGCCAAGGATTGGGCAGCCCAAAACCGCCCATATGCTTACCCAGATAAGCTTATTAGCTGATTAATTAAGCTTGCAAATAAGCCCTTGAAGACTTGTGAAAGTTGCATTCAAGCCCCTCCACAAATGGTGGCTTTATGGGTTTACCCAAAGCCATATTTAACAAAGTTGAAAGCATCAACTTTGCCACTTGTGTGGCCGGCCAAGGGAGGGCTCTTTGGCTGATAATTTTAGCTATTTTTAGCAGCCCTCTTCAGCTATAAAACCCCCTTGGCTGATCATTCAAAGCATACCACAATTCATTCACATCTCTGCTCTCTTCTCTCACTTTCTCCACTCATTTTCCCTTTCAAAATCCCTTGCTCTTGTGCCGATTTCTCCCCTTGGGAAAAGATTATTCTTCAACCATTTTGGAGCAACATTGAAGTGTTCATAGCAGCCTTGATCGGTGAGGAAAACAAAGAACGAAGACAGAGCAAACTAGTCAAGCCACGGAGAAACACCAGATTTTATTCTTGTTCCCTATCTCTTTAATTTTTGTTGTTGTTATGATGAACATATCTATGAATATTTATGTTGTTGGAATAGTTAATTTAATCAGCTTAGCTTGAATTTAATTCGTGTTGGTTTGATTGCATTTCATCTGCTTAAATTATTAAAATTGTGTTTATGTTATTATAGGCCTCGGTAAAATGCTTGATTAAGTAAAATCATGCCTAAGTTATTCTTGCATTACAATTGTGAGGTAGCTAATGAATTAATTATTTAAACGGATTGAAATTGTAATTAATGGACATAATAATTAATCAGTGCATGTTTATTCTTCTAAGGTAGCTGAAGGTTAAATTAGCAATGTATCTGGCGATACATTTGCCTTGCATAACTTGCAAGATTATTGTGATTAAACTGTTTCAAGGTAGGGATACCTTGTTACCTCACATAGTCTTTTATGTGCTTATTAGATTTAATTAATCGTTTATGTGCCATAACATGTTTGCTTATTAAAATCTATTTAATCGTTTGAATTAACATAGGGATATGTTAAGAGATGAATGGATTTGTGTAGGTAAATATGTTCATAAGTTAGCAAATTACCAAGTTGCCGTGAATTTATTCGTAACAGCATAAGCATGAGCTCAAAAATTCTAAGTTAAAGAAATGTAATTAAATCAACACAATTATGTTATCTTGATTAAATCATATTTTGAAATCGTGCATTTGAGATTTATTTCTTTGGTTTACTTAATTTAAAATCTTAGTTTTTAATCACCCTCTTCAACCAAAATATTTTTCTCACCAAAGTGTTTTAAATAACGTTCATAAATAGTTCTTTTCACAGTCCCTGTGGGTACGATAACTCGACATTTACTTGTAACTTTATTACTTGTTGCGATTGTGTACGCTTGCACATTTTTGTTGTTCCAAGTTTTTGGCGCCGTTGCCGAGGACTTTTTTAAAAAGTCATTATTTGTGAATTTGTTAGTTTACATTTTGGTTTATTTTTCTATTTAATCTTTAACTTACTTAATTTTTCTGTGATTATTTCAGGTGTTAATGAGTATTGACCGAATTATTGACCTACTCCATGTAGACCCTGAAATAGAAAGAACTTTTTAACAGCAAAGAAGACAAGTAAATCAGAGGAGGACCGAAGAGATGAACTTTGAAAATCCGATCCAAGGAAATGGAGCAAACCCTACTCAAAATCCTGTCCTTATTGCTGATGATAGGGATAGAGCTTTACGACAGTATGCCCTGCCAATATTTAATGATCTTAATTCGGGTATTAGGAGACCCGAAATTGAGGCACAACAGTTCAAGCTGAAGCCAGTCATGTTCCAGATGCTTCAGATAGTGGGCCAATTTAGTGAAATGCCTACCGAAGATCCTCACCTACACTTAAGACTGTTTATGGAGGTGAGCGATTCATTCAAGTTAGTCGGAGTACTCGAAGATGCATTACAATTTAAGCTGTTCCCATATTCGTTGAAGGACAGAGCTCGAGCCTAGTTGAACTCATTGCCACCAAACTCAATTTCCACGTGGCAAGAGTTAGTAGAAAGATTCCTTATGAAGTATTTCCTACCTAGCAAGAATGCTAAGTTGAGGAACGAGATCACTGCTTTCCAACAAATAGATAATGAATCCTTGTATGAGGCATAGGAAAGATGCAAAGAGTTATTACAAAAGTGCCCTCATCATGGAATCCTACATTGCATCCAATTTGAGGCATTTTATAATGGTCTCAATGCTCACAAAAGGATGGTAGTGGACACTTCTGCTAATATTGCTCCCCTTTCTAAGTCTTATAATGAGGCTTATGAAATCATTGAGAGGATTGCTAGCAACAATTACCAATGGCCAACCAATCGAGCAGCATCAAAAAGATGAGTTGCTGGAATACATGAAGTAGACACTTTCACTTCACTCGTATCTTAGGTATCATCAATATCCTCAATTCTTAAAAATCTTACTACTAATGGGTTTAATAGTTTTGCAGCACAACCACCTAATCAATTTGAAAATATAGCCTGTGTCTATTGTGGGGAAGGACATTTGTTTGAAGAATTTCCATCAAACCCAGGATCCTTGTACTACATAGGTAACCAGAACCAAAATCGAGGAAGGCAAGGACTGCAATCCAATTTTTATAACCCATCGTGGCAAAATCACCTCAATTTTTCTTGGAGTAACCAAGGGGCTGGAACCAGTAACACTTACGCCCAACCTAGACCAACCCAGCCGCCTAGTTTCCCCCAATAAGTTCAGAAACCAGCTCAAGCTAAATCATCCAATAGCTTAGAGAATTTATTAAAGGCATACATGGTGAAAAATGACGCCACTCTAAGGAATTTGGAGAATCAAGTGGGCCAGCTTGCTACTGAACTCAGGAATCGACCACAAGGTGCTTTACCTAGTGATACGAAGAATCTAAGGAATCTGGAGAAGGAGCATTGCAAAGCATTGACATTGAGGAGTGGAAAGACAGTAGAGCCTAACACTATCGAAGCTGAAAAGGAGCAAGCTGACGCTCCAGATTCAGAGGAAGTTCAACTGAGTGTTGAAATTCCAGTTTCACAAGAACCAGAAACTACAAAACCCGACAAGCAAATTTCAGAACCAGCTAATTCTGATCAACTAACAACTCCGCTAGATGTAGAATTGCCACAGAAGATGAATCAACTAGTTCCAGTAAAGAAACCATCACCACCCTACCCTCAAAAACTTCAAAAGCAGAAGCAGGAGATTCAATTCCAGAAGTGCCTAGATGTACTCAAGAAACTTCATATCAACATTTCGTTGGTTGAAGCACTTGAACAAATGCCGAACTACGTCAAATTCATGAAGGATATCCTGTCCAAAAATGAAGACTTGGAGAATTTGAGATGGTAGCTCTGACAAAGAAATGCAGTGCATATCTTCAAGACAAACTACTCCCAAAGTTGAAGGATCCTGGATGTTTTACCATACCTTGCAACATTGGAGCAACATATTGTGGTAAGGCATTATGTGACTTAGGTGTGAGTATTAACTTGATACCTATGTCAATATTTAAGAAGTTGCGGATAGGTGAAGTTAGACTTACTACGATTACACTTCAATTAGCAGATCGATCCTTAGCGCATCCAGAAGGAAAAATCGAAGATGTATTGGTGCGTGTAGATAAATTTATCTTCTCTGCTGATTTTATTATCTTAGACTTTGAAGCAGACAAAGAAGTGCCAATCATCTTAGGAAGACCATTCTTAGCAACCGAAAGGAGCCTTACTGATGTGCAGAAGGGTGAGCTTACTAAGCGTGTTCAGGATGATCAGGTAACATTTAACATTTTTAAGTCTATGCGAGTTCCTAACACAATTGATGATTGTTCTGCAATATCTGATTCAGAGGATTTAATAGTGGAGAAGGAGCTCAACTACATTGATGATCCATTTGAACAAATTTTGACATCAGATTCTTCGAATGATGAAGAGGAGGATGAATACTTAGCGTTGTTAGAAGCTAATTAAAAGGGATTTAATCCGTAATCCCATTTTGAATCTTTGGAATTAGAGAAAAGGGATTATGCCCAACCAAAATCATCAATTGAGGAGCCACCTCAATTAGAACTGAAGGTACTTCCCTCACATTTGAAATATGTTTATTTAGGTAACGCCTCTACTCTGCCTGTGATTGTTTCAACAGAATTAACTAGTAAGCAAGAAGAAAAACTCATCCTAGTGTTGAAACAATTCAAAAAGGCTATCGGATGGACCATAATCGATATTCACGGTATTAGTCCATATGTATGCATGCACAAGATCATACTAGAAGATGGAAAAAAAGGGATGATTGATGGACAACAAAGACTGAACCCCATCATGAAGGACATAGTTAAAAAAGAAATCATCAAGTGGTTAGATACGGGTATAATTTACCCCATCTCAGACAGTTCATGGGTAAGTCCGGTCCAATGCGTGCTAAAGAAAGGAGGTATCATGGTCATTGAATACGAGAATAATGAGTTGATACTGACCAGAACGGTTATGGGATGGAGAATTTGTATCGACTACCGAAAGCTGAACAAATCGACTAGGAAAGATCACTTTCCTTTGCCGTTTTTGGACCAGATGCTGGATAGACTCGCAGGGCGAGACTACTACTATTTTCTTGATGGATACTCGGGGTATAATCAGATTACAATAGCACTGAATGATCAGCATAAGACAACATTCACCTGCCCATACGGTACATTTGCATCTAGATGCATGCCATTTGGTTTATGTAATGCACCTGCTATATTTCAAAGATGTATGATGTCTATTTTTACTGACATGGTTGAGAATTATTTGGAAGTTTTTTTGAATGATTTTTCAGTATTTGGAGATACTTGTGATGATTACTTAGCCAGCCTAGCGAAAGTACTAAGGAGATGTTATCTTGTAGGTACCAAAGTGACTGTCTATACGAACCACTAAGCAATTAAGTACTACTTTCTAAGAAAGACGCTAAGCCGAGATTGATCCGATGGATACTTCTACTTCAAGAGTTCGATCTAGAAATTCAAGATCGAAAGGGAGTGGAAAACCAAGTAGCAGATCACTTGTCTAGATTGAAGCCGCAAGAAGGGAACTCTCTTCTTATACCAATTCGAGAGATGTTTCCAGATGAACACATACTGAAGGTAAATCATGTCCATAATACCCCTTGGTTTGCTGATATTGGTAACTATTTAGCTTGTGCTTTGATGCCAATTGATAAGACATATCATCAAAGGAAAAAGTTTCTTCACGATGTGTACTATTTCTAGGAAGAACCATACTTGTTTAAAAAGTGCGCAGATCAAATGATTAGGAGATGCGTGGCAGAAGATGACGTACAAAAGATTCTATACCATTGTCACTCAGCTCCAAGTGAGGGACACTTTGGAGGTACTCATACTGCAGCCAAAGTATTGCAAGCCAGATTCTTTTGGCCAACACTGTTTAAGGACGCATATGCTTACGTAAAGAGTCGTGATCGATGTCAAAGGGTTAGAAATATCACCAACAGAAATGAGATGCCTCGAACAAATATCATTGAGGTAGAATTGTTCGATGTATGGGGTATTAACTTTCTTGGTCCTTTTCCGCCGTCTTTTGGTCACAAGTACATATTAGTAGCAGTTGACTATGTGTCTAAGTGGGTCGAGGCTGAAGCTTATCTGACAAATGATGCTAGGGTTGTGATGAAGTTTTTGTAGAAACACGTGTTCACAAGGTTTGGAACCCCAAGAGCTATCATTAGTGATGAAGGGTCCCATTTTGTGAACAAATGGTTGAAATGGTTATTAGATAAACATGGAGTGAAACACAAGGTCACTTCAGCTTACCATCCGCAGACGAATGGGAAAGCTGAACTGGCGAATAAGGAGATTAAAGGCATACTTGAGAAGGTAGTTTGCCCGAATCGACGAGATTGGTCTAAAAGACTGGATGATGCTTTATAGGCTTATAGAACAACATACAAGACACCTTTAAAGATGTCACCCTACAGATTCACTACAGTAAAATAGGTTTTTAGCGGCGTTTTTAGCGGCGCTAGGACCAAAAATACAACTATAGATCGAGCATTAGCGGCTCTTTTTAAAAAACGTCGCTATAGATTGAGTATTAGCGGCGCTTTTTGAAAAACGCCGATATAGATCGACCATTAGCAGCGCTTTTTGAAAAACGCCGCTATAGGTCGACCATTAACGGCACTTTTTAAAAAACGCCGCAAAAAAATTAAGCACAACGCCGCCGTTTTTTGTGAGCTTTAGTGGCATTAGTGGCGCTTTTTAAAAAATGCCACTATAGGTCGACTATTAGCGGCGCTTTTTAAAAAACGTCGCAAAAAATTCAGCAAGACGCCGTCGTTTTATGTTGAGCACTAGTGGCATTAGCGGCGCTTTTGAAAAACGCCGCTATAGATTGAGCAAAATGTCAAGCACTTGTGGCGTTTATGATAAAAACGCCGCTAAAGGTAAGCAAAAAATCAATTTAGTTTATGGGTTATGGTTTAGGGTTTAGGGCTTAAAGTTTATGTTTAGGATTTATGGTTTAGGGTTTGGGGGTTTGGGGTTGGGGGTTGGGGGTTGGGGGTTGGGGTTTAGGGGTAAATATGGTAAACTACTTAATTAACTTGTATATCTTGGATTTTTTTATAATATAAATCTAAATAAGATAAATATAAATTATTATTTTAAAAAGTATATATATATCAAAATGGGTTAAATCCCAAAAGCATACATGAACAATGGTTTGGTGCGCAATGGGTTAAATCCCAAAAGCATAAATTATGAATACAATTATTGATATAACATTATTTTATATTTATATATTGCATACATAAATATTTATATTTATTCAATATAAAAATATATTGATGTATTTATTTTTTAAAATGTGTATGATTAAATCAAAATTAAAGTTTCAACTATATATTTAAACCACAATTAGAATTTCACGTCTACAATTACACATTAAACCGAAATTCATATATAATTCTGAGATGTATCTCTATCAAAATTTAGGTATATACATAAAATTAAATATTTAATTATGGTTTAAGGGTTGGGGTTTAGGGTTTAGGGTTTAATGGATATGAGTTATGATATAATGTTTATTATTTTAGGGTTTAAGGTTTATGATTTAAGATTTAAGGTTTAATGTCCATGGTTTAATGGTTTAGGGTTTATGATATAATATTTATTATTTTTGGTTTAGAGTTTTTGGTTTAGGGGTTATGGTTTACAGTTTGTGGTTTTTTGTTTTATAGTCAGGGTCGTAGTACTGTTCATGGTTTTAGGGGTTAGGCTATTAAGGTTTAAGGGTTAGGGTTTTTGATAAAATAACAAAAAATCAAATTATTTTAGGGTTTAGGTAAGCAATAAGATTCTTTTTTAATTAATTTTATCCCTTGTAATATATATATTTAGGGTTTAGGGTGTAGGCTTATAGTTTAGGGTTTAAGGTTTAGGGTTTACTGTTGGAAAATTGAAGCAACATTTGGATTTTACTGAGAAAAATTTTTAAAGTAAAAACATAGAAAACTACATGTCAAAAATGAGAAAAATAAAATACTATTAATTAAAATAATTTTAAAGTTTTTTTTGGGTATATGATTGATTTTTTTAAAAAAAATTTATATATTAATTAATTTCTTATAAAATTGTAAAGAAGATAATATTTATTTTAATATATTAAAATTATCAATATTGTTTAAATTATTTAAGAGATAATGATAAAATTTATATATATTAAAGCAAAATAAGGGATTTTTAGCGAAGCAAAACGACTCAATTTTGTGTAAAGGAGAATGACTTTTTGCGGCATTTTTATAAAAAAACGCCACAAAAGATAAGCAATAGCGGCGTTTTTAAATGTCGCAAAAAATTTTACACAAAACAACACCGTTTTGTTACCCCAAAATGCCTTAAGACTTTTTCCTAAAATCGCTTCCCCCCTTCCCCCTGAAATCCCAAAATTTGACATGAAATATTTCTTTTTTCCCTCATTTCTTTTTCCCAAAATCGGTTCCCTCCCCCCACCTCCTCATCAAAGAAATCCTAAAATTTCGCTTGAAATTTCTTCTCTTTTTTTTCCCTATTTTATTTTTCCCAAACCATTTCTCCCCAACCTCGATTCCCTTTATTTTTTTCCCCAATTTCCCCAAATCGGCGGCCCTCTGCATCTCCATCGGCAGCCTGCTGCTATATCTCTGTCGACATATGCTGTTAAGTATATTGAAAGAGGATCCAAGGCACGTACTAGGATTTTGTTTTCTTTTCTTTTTCCTTTCATTTCATATTTACAATTCTGATTTCTACGGTTAATGTTCAAGATCTTGTATCTGTTTGCATTTTCTTTTTATTCATGGGCTAAATTGGGCTCCTTTTTTCTTGTTTAGACTCAATGGATTGATTTAAAGGGTTTCTGATTTCAAGTATGGTCTTGTGTTTTATACTACACTGTTGGTTTTGCCCCTTCTGTTGGGAGGTATCTCCTATTTCACTCTCTCCCATGATGTTTTTTGCTATCAGAAATTTCTTCTCATTATTTCTAGTTTTTGGATTCAAATTTTTCCGCTTCACATTCGCCCAATTTGTATTACACCAAATGGCAGTTAGTCTATTTCGAATGTTGGCTTCTTTTGCTCGAGATTTGGTCGTTGCAAATACCTTTGGGGCAGCTTCACTTTTACTTGTATTTTTGTTGGGTGGATTAGTTATACCTAAAGGTATGCTGTCTAATATATTTTATTTAGGAATTAAAGATAAAATAATTTTGTTGCTGATTCTTCAAAAAGAAATATATATTGTTGATTGATTTACTCTTCTTCTTTTAGACCAAATTAAGCCATGGTGGGTTTGGGCTTCATGGCTGTCACCATTACAGTATGCGCAAAGAACAGTTTCCATTAATGAATTCACAGCTACAAGATGGAAAAAGGTGCATTAATCAACATGCTTTCTTTAAATTCCTGTTTATTAGTAATGATTAATATGCTAGACGTGTAATTGTTGAGACATGTTTTAGATATCTGCTATTGGAAACAATACAATCAGATACAATGTGCTTCATCAACATGGTTTACCTTCTGCTAAATATTGGTATTGGCTTGAAGTTGGTGTCTCTTCAAATTTTGAAATAAATCGAATAGGCGTTATATAAAATATAAGTATATTTTTATTTTTATTTTTATTTTTATTTTTTCATGGAACAAAATTAACATTTCATTTTATATGGTTTTCAACTTTTTATACACAATTTTTTAAATTATATAATTTAGATTAATTTATTTAACTATTATTATAAATATAATAATTATTTAAATATTATTTAATTAAAACAATCACGGAAATGGAGTTTTCTCAAGCCGACTTTGATAGCCTTTTAGTCGCCGAACACACTTGTAAAACCTCTAAAGTCAACTACACCTAGGACCCTCTTGATGCTGAGGTTCCTTCTTTATTTCTTTTCCTTTCAATTTCTTTGTGCCTTGACTCATAACTCATAACTCACAATAGATTTCTTATTTTTTGTGTTTATCCTTTACCAGTAAAGGCAGTAGAAGATATGGTGTTATTGAATGTGATCCACTAGTTCGCAAAGGACTTGAGAAAACTGTAAGTAGTCTTTAATAGATGGCACTTAACAAGCATTCCATTCATAAATAGTAACCCCCTTGAATAAATTTCTCTACTTGAAAGTATATGGATAAACTAATATCGCTTGTGCAAGCAGGCTAAGCACATGGTCATTCCTTATATGCCGATATTAGCGCCTCCACAAAACTGGACAGGGTATGACCTCAAGGTCCTATCTTTGTACAGTTTATTCCCTCTACTCATTCGGATATCTTGTGACTTGGTACAAAATTTTCTTGCTTATGCAAATATCTTCATATGTCAACTTGAAAAAGCTATATATATATGATCATATTCCCACTTGTTTAGTTCCTATCCAATCACTGATGAACTTTGTGATACTTTGGTAGGTATGACCAAGGTGCTTATTAGAGCCTGTTTTTGAGGTTTGAAATCCTTGAGATTTATATTTATATCTCTATGTTCTGCACTTCCAAGTGTCGGCTTATTTCATTTAATTTAATATGTAATTACATATTTTATTCATTTTTATGAATATTTATTTAATATTATATTATTATTTTTATATAAGATTGCTGTTTTAATTATATAATTGAATAAATGTATAAGTTTGAGCTTAAAACTGTTGTTAGTTTTGTGTTATAATTTGTTCCAAAGTTAGATTTCAAATCCTTAGATTTATAATTAGGGTTATTGGATTTACTGGTATTTTTGTCAAATCTAACTGTTAATTAGACCCAAATATTGCCTTTTGTGCTTGTAATTTTAGATATTAGAACTAAAGAATAATTTCTATATAACGTTAAACAATAGTAGTGCAAAGCATGTTTACTTCTACTTTTTGCAAATTAATACTATTGTTCCTTGTTAAATAATGAAGCATTCCATTGTATTGTGAAACCTCTAGTTTTTCTTGATATGAGTTAACTATGGAATATTATTTTCATTTTCTCATATATATGTATTTGGTGATGCATTTATTGTAGACAATTGAGATTCTTTTCAGCAAAAGGATATTCTCAGATATGGAGGTTAGTTCCTTTAATTCCCTCTTGCTCACGAGCACTGTGCGATTATCTTTGTTTGGTTTTTTTGTTCTATTCGGTTATTAGCAACAATGTTTTATTTCTCTTCTGTTGAAACAAATTCTGATTCTTGCTTTATGGTGGCATTATTAAAATTTTATCTTTCATATCATAATTCAAAGAGATCAGTTAATGTGCTTTGACATATGCGGCTTTGAGAGTCATATAAGTGATTTCCTTACTGGCCTAACTTTGGCTTACAGGTGCATACTTTGGCTTTGAGAGTCGTATAAGTGTTTAATAAGGAGAAAACCATTTTATGTGTTAAATGCTGAAAATTTAGGTGTTAAATGCTGCAATTTATGGTGTCTGAAAGTTGTGATTTATGATATTCGAATGATGTATTTTAAGTTGTTCGAATGTGTTAAAGAGTTGATTTAATATAATGCTTAATGGTTGTTTATTTTTGTTCAAAGCATGATAAAATAAACATGTTAGGCGTGGTTTAATACATGCCCTGTTGACCTGTAAGGTTGTCCAAAACAGGACAAAATTTTGTTGTCTTTAAGATGTTCGAATGGTTCTTCAAATTTTCCAAATGTGTTTTTAAGGTGCTCGAAAATGTCATATTAATGTTGTCCATATATGATTTTGAACGCTGGAAATTTGCAGCATTTAATTTCCTGCTTGAAATTGATTAAACCATGCTGTAAATGCAAAACATTTATATGCTGTTCACATGCTAAATTAACCATTAGTGAGCTTAAAATTGATCTATTCGAATGTGTTAAATTCATTGTTCAATGTGATGTTATTTATGCTAATGTATTGAGTATATTAAGTTGTGCAATTTGATGTTATATGTGTCATTAATGTTGACTTGTTAATTGCATATTTTATTATTAATCTGATTTAGGGTTCTGAATTTAGAAGAACCTTATCTTAAGATAAGTTATCTACTTTCATAATAACTGGAATCTGATTCTGTTATTTTGGTTGGTTCTTTCTTTCATATGTCATTCATTAACTTTTGTTTCTTTTTTCTCATGTTTGAGTTTTTGCTGGATGCATGGTCCAAGATTAGCTGAATTCATGCATAGTAATGACTTGCTTGAGCTAACTGCTGATCTTAAAGTGTGTATTCTATCATTATTTTGTTCTATTTGTATTTTGTTAGATTTCTGGTGTAGTATGATAAGTACGATATTTTGTTTGATTGTTATTGATAAACTTTCTGTTTGGTGGGATATATATTTATATCATAGATATTATTCTTCTTCTCAATATTTTGATAATGAATTTTAATTTTTTTATATTTTTCATGACTTTTATAATATTTTAAAATATTTTATTTTTTTAAATTTTATGACCTTTAGCGGCGTTTCTGGGAGAAGCGCCGCTAAAGGTCATGATCTTTAGCGGCGTTTGTGGGAAAAGCACCGCTAAAGGTCATGATCTTTAGCAACGTTTATGGGAAAAGCGCCGCTAAAGGTCATGATCTATAGTGGCCTTTGTGTCAAAAGCGCCTCTAAAGGTCATTACCTTTAGCGGCGTTTGTGGCAAAAGCGCCGCTAAAGGTCGTTTTTTAGATAAATGGCGCAAACTTTAGCGGCATTTTTTGCGGCACTTGAAAAAACGCCGCTAAAAGTCAGTTTTGCTGTAGTGGTTGGTCTTTGGAAAAGCCTGCCATCTACCCCTGGAGTTAGAGCACAAAGCTTATTGGGCCCTACGACAACTCAGCTTGGATCTTAAGCTTGCTAAAGAGAAACGGATGCTCCAACTCAATGAGCTAGAGGAATTCCGAATGTTCTCGTACGAAAATGCCAAATTACTCAAGGAGAGACTTAAGAAATGGCATGACAAGCACATTCGAGTTCGAGAATTTGAAGTAGGTCAGCAATCTTGTTATTTAATTTCAGATTAAGGTTCTTTCCAGGTAAATTAAAATCATGTTGGTTTGGTCCATTTACAATTCATCGCGTCTATCCATTCGGAGTTGTTGAACTCCAAGGTAAGGAAGGTAATTTTCAAGTTAATGCTTAGTGTCTGAAACATTACTGGGGAGATAAGACTGAACGGAATCAAATTTTGTTTATTTTATTAGATGTTTGAATTTTCTTTTCCTTTTTAATAAATGATTTAGGGTATATTTTTGTGATTAGTATGTTTAATAAATTCTATCTAGGAGACTGGAACTTAAGCGGGACCGCTAGTGACCCCTCCAATCTTTCTTGGGAATTGATTTTAACATAATTTTCTGAGAAATTATTCCCTAAATAAAATAAAATTTTTGGTTTTTCAAATAAAAAGGTCAATTTTGATCCAAGTTTTAAATTGCAACTCAATTTCAAATTTTCATTAAGTCTAGGGACTTAATTGAACTATTCTTTAAAATTTGGTTGCTCTTTCCGTAAATAATAAAAATTAGATGCCTCTTTTTGTAAATATTTTCAAAAGGCTTCTAGAATAAATGTTTTTAGTTTAATAAAAAAAGATGATAATTATTAATATATAACTATATCCATTATAATATATATTAATTATTATCAACTTTATCTAGAGTTAGGATTAGTTTTAATTTAATCATATTTTATTAGATAAGTTTTTAATAAGATGATAATCTTTAATATATAATTATATCTATTATAATTTATATATTAATTTTTATCAATTTAGCATAGAATTAGGATTAGTTTATCTTATTTTAAAATAAATTAATAGCATTAATAATTTAATATGCATATATTTAATTATTAATTGTAGTTAACTTCGATAAGAATTAGAACTTAGAGTTTTTAGCTATTAAATTTCTTTAAGAATTCTACTTTAAGTCCTATTCCCTTTATTATAAATACCACCTTCTTCATCATTCATCACTTAAAATCCCAAAGTACCAAATTCCCTAAGCTCATCCTGCACACCTGCTTCCTTCGTGCGCCCAGCAGTTGCTGCTTGGCGCCACTCGACAAGCCTGCTCGCAAAGATTCGCGCACCTCGCACTCTCTCCAACCCTAACTCGCGCACGCCCAAGCTGTTGCCCACTCAGTGTTGCAGCCTACAGCCCGCATAACTGCCCACACCAAGCCTCATTGCCTCACGTCCATCCGCACAACACACCTACACCAAGCCCCTTAGCTGATAACCCTCCAACCTACCCTAAATTGACCTCTTTTGTTCATTAATTATTTTTAAGAGTTCTTAAATTTTATAAAAAGGGTGGTAAGACAATTTTTCTCCCAAATTTTAATTTTATTTAATTATTTAAAATTTCAATTTATTGAATCATTAATAATTTTTATTTAATTAATTTTTTGAGAAAATAATTTTTCCATCTTTTGTACAGGTTAATCATGTCTCGCAAGAGAACTCGTGCCTGCGCCCATATTGATGAAACACAAAACAAGTTTCATTGTGAAAAAGCCAAAGCAAGATACGAGAGTATCTTCAAAAATCAACAGATGCATCCAGAGAAAGGCTTTACATTGAAAGAGAGCAACTACAAAGATTTTATGGCATGTATTCGTCAAGTTGCTGAAACCCTCAATTGAGAGTTGTTTTGTGAGAAGAGACCTAGTGTGGATGAGGAACTAGTTCGCGAGTTCTATGCGAATTTAACCTCAAGCGAGTTGACAGAAGTTCTAGTTCACGGAATCAGGGTACCGATAACTTCAAATGCTATTAATGAGTTCTATGAATTGCTTGATTTCGAAAACGATGATTATTATTCCTTGATGAGCAATATAAAGCCTGAAAATTTGCAAGAAATTCTTGAGGAACTTACAGTTCCAGGCTCTAAGTGGATTGTGTCAAAGCAAGGAATCCACACTCGTCGAAGAGAATATCTGACACCACTCGCAAAAGTATGGTTTTATTTCATCCGTTTCAGCTTTATGCCTAGCTCACATGGGACTACAATTTCATTAGAACGCGTGGTCTTATTATGCTCGATCTTAACTGGAAAGACCATTGATGTGGGAAAAATCTTCTTGAGAGAGATATGGAATTGCGCTGTTAGACGTTCTGGCCCAGCTTACTTTCCTTTTATGATAACAATTTTATGCTTGAAAGTAAAATTCTTGCAAACGTAAAGAAAACAGGCTATAGCCAGGGCACAATCATAGATTAAGACCTCTACGGAATAGCTGGAGAATCTATTCTACAGCGGCAAATTGAAGAATGTGAGGATCCCGAAGAAGAGGAAAAAGATCCCACAGAGATCGAACCAATGCAATCAGTTGAAGTCCCTGATAAGGTAGAACCACTGGAACCAGAAGTTGAACCTGATGACGAAACCTCAATATTCAGAGCTCAACCGCTTAGTCCAGATCTTCGAGATGAGCTGTCAAAGTTGATGGACATAATGCAGCATATGCAATGGCAGCAACAAGCTTACTGGAGATACTCAAAAATAAGGGATAACTCAATGAGAAGTGCTCTTAAGAAAAATTACAATGACCCATTTATTTTTGTGCCTGAATTTCCAGATTTTATATTTAAACCATAAAGTCCATTATCAAAGAATGAGCGAATCGATTCATGCAAAGGCAATAATGATGGAGCAAAAGATGAGTTAAATTCGGAAGGGTCTGCAAATAAATAAAAAGGGGGATCTTAACCTTATTTTATCTCTGTTCTTAGGTCATTTTAGGATTAGGTTTAATTAGGAATTTTTTTTCACATAATAAGAGAGGAAAATCATAAATAAAATTTGAACAAGTCACAGAGTATAAAGTGTGGCAATAGGTATATACATGTCTAGAATTGGATCTAGAGAGAGCTTGGTATTTAAGTAGTCAATTTGACTCACCTCCTTTTTTCTAAAATCCTACCTGGTGTATAATGAGGATATTGTTCATCTTAAGTAGGGGGACTGAAAAATTGAATTTGAATTATTTTCACTAAGAATAAATTTTTCTTTTAATTATGATTAGGATATATTTTGTTCAATAATTTGAAATTTTGTTAAGTATGCTAAACTTCAGTATAAATAAAGTTCTATTATTTCAATAAATTATTATGTTAGCTTAATAATGATATGTATGTATTTTTAATAAAGCATGTAAATCATACCATAAATTTTTAGTTCCTTACGAAAGTTAGGCATGCATGAAAGTTTAAGTCTTTAGAATTGACTTAGTAGTTTCTTGAGGCAAAATCCTAGGAAGCATGGAACATTGAAAATGATTTAGGAAACTTTTGTTGGACCGTTTGAGCCTTTCAAGCCAACCATGATGAAATTTTTATCCTTTAAAACCCAACTTTGAGACTATATGGCCTAATTTTATTTGAACCCTTGCAAATTTAGCCATCACTTCTCTCTTAACTATCTTAAAGTTGTCCCAAACACTAGACTCAGTACTATTCAAAGTATTCTTTAAAAATAAGTTTGGGGGAGTTGAAAAGAAGTATCAAATGCTCTAAAATTGTAGTACATTCAGCAAAATGCTCGAATTTAAGAAAAACAAAAAAAAAACACAAACGAGTTCTTAAAATAAGATGTATAAAAGAGCATGTGAAAGTAAAGAAAGTTGATGTATTAAAGGTAATTATTTCGAAGGTCTGATGCAAGCTGAGTCTAGGGTTTAAAAGCCTAAATTTATCTATCTTTTACCTACCCTTAAGCCCAGCCACGTTACAACCTTGTTAAAGACCTATTGATTCAAAAATTCCAATGCTACCTACATTAGTGGAGAGAAATTGCTACGTACAACATATGAAGGCATAAGTTAAACTTGATGATTGCAACTTAATCTTGAATAAAGGGAATAAAATGACATTGGTAAGGTTTAACATGATTTTATTAGGAAGCATTTAGTCTAATTTTTGCTATCATAATGGTTGTGGAGATTTATTTGAACGATATGGATATTTAAGTAGCATAACTATCAAATTTCTTGTCATTGAGCATAAGTATATTAAATTCATAATTTTGAGAAAAATGTTGTTCTGACAAAATTTTTCAAAGGTGTTTTCGAGAAATTCTTTTCAAAATTTATGCATTACACGAGACGAGCAATGAATTAAGTTTGGGGGGTGTGGAAACACAAAAATTTACACACTTTTTCATACCATTTTTAACTTAAATTCATGTGATTTCTGTTAAATTCTTGTCAAAAAATAATTAAATTTTATAAAATAATTAAAGTGCACTTAAAATATGAACATGTTGAAATTTAATTTTATAATTATTTTTGATAAATTTTGGTTATTTTTGACAAATTTGCACAAAGGGCGAAAATGGCTCGGCAGACACTGCCAGAAGCACAAAACCGAGAAGCAATTTGAACTATCGAGGTGAATTAATTTCTAGCCTAAGACAGTCCAATTATGTGTATTAATTCATAATATAATTAATTTTAATTTATACCCAATTTAATTTGGGCTAAATAAATTATTGTTAATTAATTATGGAAAAAGTGGTCCAGTTGAATCAAACCAATTGAACTGAACCGGCCAAGGATTGGGCAGCCTAAAACCGTCCATATGCTGACCCAAATCAGCTTATTAGCTGATTAATTAAGCTTGCAAATAAGCCCTTGAAGACTTGTCAAAGTTGCATTCAAGCCCCTCCACAAATGGTGGCTTTATGGATTTGCCCCAAGCCATATTTAGCAAAGTTGAAAGCATCAACTTTGACACTTGTGTGGCCAGCCAAGGGAGGGCTATTTGGCTGATAATTTTAGCTATTGTTAGCAGTCCTATTCAGCTATAAAAAACCCCCTTGGCTGATCATTCAAAGCACACCACAATTCATTCACATCTCTTCTCTCACTTTCTCCTCTCATTTTCCCTTCCAAAATCCCTTGCTCTTGTGCCAATTTCTCCCCTTGGGAAAGGGTTCTTCTTCTACCATTTTGGAGCAATATTGAAGTGCTCATAGCAGCCTTGATCGGTGAGCACAACAAAGAACGAAGACGGAGCAAACTAGTCAAGCCACGGAGAAACACTGGATTTGATTCTTGTTCCCTATCTCTTTAATTTTTGTTGTTGTTATGATGAACATATCTATGGATATTTATGTTTTTGGAATGGTTAATTTAATCAGCTTAGCTTGAATTTAATTCGTGTTGGTTTGATTGCATTTCATCTACTTAAATTATTAAAATTGTGTTTATGCTATTATAGGCCTCAGTAAAATGCTTGATTAAGTAAAATCATGCCTAAGTTATTCTTGCATTACAATTGTGAGGTAGCTAATGAATTAATTATTTAAACGGATAGAAATCGTAATTAATGGATATAATACTTAATCAGTGCATGTTTATTCTTCTAAGGTAGCTGAAGGTTAAATTAGCAATGTATCTGACGATACACTTTCCTTGCATAACTTGCAAGATTATTGTGATTAAACTGTTTTAAGGTAGGGATACCTTGTTACCTCACATAGTCTTTTATGTTCTTATTAGATTTAATTAATAGTTTTAATTGACATAGGGATATGCAAGAGATTAGTTTAATTTAATAAGTATGTATGTGCCATAACATGTTTGCTTATTAAAAGCTATTTAATCGTTTGAATTAACATAGGGATATGTTAAGAGATGAATGGATTTGTGTAGGTAAATATGTTCATAAGTTAGCAAATTACTGAGTTGCCGTGAATTTATTCATAACAGCATAAGCATGAGCTTAATAATTCTAAGTTAAAGAAATGTAATTAAATCAACACAATTATGTCATCTTGATTAAATAATATTTTGAAATCGTGCATTTGAGATTTTCTTTAGTTTACTTAATTTAATCTTAGTTTTCAATCACCCTTTTCAACCAAAATATTTTTCTCACCAAAGTGTTTTAAATAATGTTCATAAATAATTCTTTTCACAGTCCCTATGGGTACGATAACTCGACATTTACTTGTCACTTTATTACTTGTTGCGATTGTGTATACTTGCACATTTCCGTCGTTCCACTTTCCAAGGTGGAGGTAGTTGGAGGCATTGAAACAAATCTATGTCGAATTGTTCGGTTAAATGGATCTTTACTTTCTTGTATTCATAGTTACACGCGGTATTGTACACGAGGTATGCCTCTATACATAGGGTCATTTCCTAACTTATCAAAGCTGTGGAAGTCGACGTCACCCTCTTTCGTTGTACCATTGGTGGTATGGGTTGTGGCTCTTCCATTAGCTCCAGTAGCCCATGGTCTCAAATGTATTCCCAATGTGCCGTCACCTGCCCATTTATCTCATCCACCTGATTGGCTCGTTGATTATAGAATCGTTCAAAAATAACATCGTTTAAGATGCCCTTCGCTAGGAAAGTTGGTTCCTCTAGGTCAATCTCCACTCTAGCCCTCCGACACATTGTCTCATGTTGTAGAGGATCTAGTCCCCCACATTAATCGTCAATCCCTGCAAAATGGCATACAACAGAAGAGCACGATCATGGGTAACTTTGTGACGTACTGTGCAGGAAAAAATATTGCACACATAAAATATATCCAAATTTTGGCTTCTGGGGTCATTATTGATTGCTAAAATCACAACGGTTCTTGGGTTACCAACTTTTGGACCCAATGGCCTTAATCCTTAGTCAAAAAATTAATAATTGTAGACACTTAATTTTGCCCGGGCCCAGAAATAAGTCCAAAAACAAAAATAATAAACCCAAAAAAAAACGAAGTCCAAGTTCAGTCCAGAATTACAAATATAATTTGGCCCGATCAGAATGGCCCATTACTTGAAAAGATTTAAGGTCCATCTATAAGCTTGGCTCATATGGAAATATAATCTTCAATGATATACAATCTTAGATATGATATACAATCTTAGATATGATACAATCTTAGATATGATATGCAATCTTAGATATGGTATGCAATCTTAGATATGATACAATCTTAGATATGATATGCAATCTTAGAAGATATGATTTTGTAATCTTAGAGATTTAATTTGTAGATACCTTTTTAATCTTAACCATTGATGTAATTGATCTGTACCATTGGATTTGAGGAGGTTCAACTATAAATAGAGGCCTCTCCCTTCATTGTAAACACACTGGAGTTTTGGGAAACAATAAAAATTTTTGAGAGATTTCACTCAAATTTCTCTCCCTCTTACGTTCTTATTTTCTACGGTTTGTTCTTATTTTATTCTTTGTTCATTTTCGTTTTTCAAACCTTTTTATTTTGATTTAATCCATGTTTCCCTGATTTTTTATATATTTTTTAATTTTTTTTAATAATTTTAGTATCATATCAAACTATTTCATTTTTTAATATTTTTTTTAGTATTACTCTTAGTAAATTATTTTTTAAATTTTACTCAAATCATTATTTTTTAAAAAATTATATTTCATTTAATTACCATATTTTATCCAAAAGTTTTTCTAAAATGAGGCAATGTTTTTCGTATTTAGGAATTCGGGAAATAGTGCCCTAACATGCTGGGTTGCGATTTCCCGTTTGTCAAAATGCCTAAAGTATCCTTCTAAATAGATTTTGTAAATCACGAGATGATTTTAGTTACGAGAGTTTAAGAATATCGTGTCCTATCGTGCTGGATGTGATGTTTGTATTCTTTCAAAGCTAAGGAATCTCGATTTTTCAACTTAAATAATTTTGATTTAAAAAAAAAGATCCTATTTTTAAATCCTTTCAAATTTTTGACATTAAGACAAAAAACTATTCAATTTGGTACCAATTTTGGGCGTTGCGAGGGTGCTAATCCTTCCTCGTACGTAACCGACTCCCGAACCTATTTTTTTAATTTTTGTAGACCAAAAACGTTTAATAAGGTGATCCAATCACACCTAAAAAGGTTGGTGGCGACTCCCATTTTTGTTTTTCAAAAGTCGATCCCCGTTTTTCAAACATCCCTTTAAAAAATGGTTTCGACAGCTTGGCAACTCCGCTGGGGATGTTAAGAGAGTCAAGCCAAAAAAAATTTTTGATAACTTTCTGTGTTAATGCTAAAAATTTGAAAAGATTTAAATATAAAGATCCCTGTTTTATGTGTTTGCTGCATATGTTTGTTATTTTTCTCGCACACATTGCATTTGCATGACCGTTGTGGTCGCACCCTTAAGTGGGAGTGAGAAGCTACGCTTTCGTGAGGTTTTCACCTTCGTATGAGCTAGTGGATTGCTTCCGGGATACTGTACCTATGTCTTCGTAAGATTTTCATCTCCGCATGGCCATAGGGAAATGTGTCCCCCTGAACTGAACTTGGTCTATATGAGCTTATAATGGGTGAGGACCGAGGAATCTGCTGGTTCAGGTACCCTCACTTTAGAACCAAACTACATATAGTGAACTTTAAGTGCTTGCCCTAGGTAGTATGGTGATGACCTTTAGTACCTACCTTTATAAGTGCTTGTTTATTACATCTTTTTATATGATACTAACTTGTTTTTTTTTGTCATCATCGCATGTCATCCATCATTAAAAGGTGTCGATTCAAGTTTCGATTTCTGAGTTAGGAAGTTTTATAATGAGGAATGAATATCTTAATAAAGTGGAGGACAACTCTTCCGTTTGTGTGTGGTCAGAGAAAACCCAGTTAGAGAAAGGAGATAGTGTCATTAAGGGATATACATTGGAGTTGTGGGACTTTACTCATATCAGTTCGACACAGAATGATTTTCGGGAGATGAAGGACATTTGGGCCCAGTGGGATGACAAGGTTAGGCAGCTGTTCTACCAGAACTATGGAGATCTTCCTTATTTGCTAGATCATTGGAGGAAAGCTTACGAGTAGTTCCATTAGAATTAGACATCATGAAACAAGAGTTCGAAAGAAAGAATTTGGAGCTTGGAAAGAAGATCGAGAAACTAGAAGAGGAAAAGATGTATTTGAGCGTAGACGTCGACGTTCAAAAGATTGAGGTTGAAAAAGTAAGAAAGGAAAAGAGGAAAGTCGAAGAAGACCGAGATGATCTGAAAGAGAATTATAAGAAGATACAGTTGTCAATGAAAAAGCTGGGTTGGAAAAGACTTTAGAGCAATGGCAGTAAGAGATTCAAGAAGAGAGAACCAGAACTGATCATTGAGAGAAAAAGTTTCAAGAGATGCAAGCACAGTATCAAGCCTTAAAAAGGAGTTTGGCAGAAAGCCAGAAAGAGAAGCATGGATTAAAGATTAAAGTAGTTGAACTTGGATGGTCTCTTCATCATTACCAAAGTCGTAACTCTACGATCGAATTAAAGGCAAGCTTGGATAAGATCGAAGAAATGAAGCACAATATTAGAGGGTTAGAAGCAGCACTACAGGACTGTGAGCTACGAATTGAGCAGCTCGAAGCGAGAGAAGATCAATGGAAGAAAGAACTTCACCATCTTCGGGATCAAGTGAGAGATAGATATCATGTCATGGAACAGGCCCTAGTTCAGATTCGAGAGGTTGCTAAACACTTGCAGGATTTGGCAATACAAGCTAGAACACTGAGTATAATGTATGAGTCATCGTCAAACAAAGGATGAGAGTTAGCATTATTATTGGATAGGGTTAAGACTCTAGGCCTACGGACGAAAGTATATTTGTAATCCGTTTTATGAAAATATTTTTGTTCCTGAAATAACGTTTTCTAAAATGGAACTGAATCAGAATCGATACCTTTTTGCATTCATGCATTTGCATTGCATCACACCGCATCATATGCATTTAAATCCATAAAAAGACCCGAATTAGGCAAAAAATTATTTCAGAGGGTTAACCAGGGATATGGAACAAAGGTTGGAGAGATTGGAGCAAAGGCAAATACAGATGTAAGAGTACTTAACCAAGATTCAACAAGATATATGTGATCAAATGTTAGAGCTCCAAAGAAATGTAATTCGCCAGCTGGGGCAATTACTAGCCGAAGGGCTTGAAAAGAAGAAAAGCCCAGTGGTCAACACTGAGGATGATATTAAGGACATCGTTTATTCTCCAAGTTTTACTCCAATAAGCGTCCAAACTCGACCAGACGAGGTACCTGTTACTATCAGTCTCCAATAGCATCAGGCCGGTATGGTGGCACCGATGAAATTACTCGGTGAGGCTCGGATCCCACCCGAGGCAATTCAGCCAATCTTGTTGCCATTGAAGAAGCAAAGAAGACATGTGTGGAGCTTCCGAAACAGCATGAAGCTTTCAAAAGACGAGAGTGGAGCTCCCGAAGTAATACTTCGAAGGCAATGAAGAAAAAGGAAAAAGAGGTGAAAACGATTACCATAAGCCAGCCAAGAGTTACTAGCCATCAGGAATCCAATTCGAGACCGAGTTCTGAAAAACTCACATCTACGCTAATCCCGATGTCGTATAAGGAGCTATATCAAAGATTATTTGACGTACACGTAGTAGCCCCTTTTCATTTAAAATCGTTGCAGCCTCCATACCCCAAATGGTATGATTCGAGCACTCAATGCGAATACCATGCGGGAATCACAGGATATTCAATTAAGAATTGCACTGCCTTTAAAAAGGCAATTGAGAGGTTCATTAAAATGGGTGTTGTAAACTTCGGTGGTCCCTCTAGAGCAGAAAATCTGTTATCCTATCATCTAGATAAAAGGGAAAATTCCATAAGAGAAGAGGGGATGGGATCCAAGAATGTGCCAAGTTCAGGGCTTTTAAACAAAACTTGATGTTGGAGGATTTGAATGACGTATCCAAAGAAGGAACCAAGAAATAAAAATTGTTGAGCCTTTGCACATTTGGGGATGTTTTGAACAATGAAATTGTGGAAGTGATCCTTGTATTTAAAGATTAATCTAGAGTAATGTTTAGAACACACTTATTGTTTTAAAGCCTAGAAACAATAAGGTTTCATTTGTGAAATAGGCTCATGTTCGGACATCATTGTTTCAATAAAACATATCTTTCATGATCAATGCGAGCAAATATTCTTTCATTCTTTTACCGATAAATATTCTTTTGACCTTTAAAATTCTTTCTAAATTACATTCATAACATGTAAATAGTCATGCTTGAATTCATTTATTCCTTGTATAATCTTTTATGCCTATCATGGGTCCCTAAATATCAATGACATGGGCAACGATACTATAGATTCAGAGTTCCTTTTTTAGCGTGACATGTGTTTAGAGGAATTTTAGTACTTTGAAGATGACAGAGATTGTAATCTATCTTCTGATTTGTTGGAAATAGTAAAGCAAGAAAAGCGGCAAATTTTTCCCCATAAAGAGGTGGTAGAGAATTTAACCTTAGAGGAAGGAAAGGTTGAGAAATTGGAACGTGCATAACCAGAGAGACAAAACAAGACCTTGTTGGGATTATTATGGGAATTCATAGATATCCATAGGAATGTCGGAAGAACACATGCAAGAGGATTCATAATGACCAGGATAAACAAGAGCCTTGGGCACTGTTGGTTCACCATGGAAGGGGATTGCATCAGTTATATCATAAATGTCGAATTTAATGAGCCAAGACTTATAGGGCATGTATGTTATGGGCCCGTCAAAAGTTTCAAGTTGACAATGGTTCATCTTTGTGGTTGTCAACTGCTCCGTTAAGAGGGTAGAGATAGCTTCATATGCCAATATTACAAAGTCAATAGTCATCAAATTTCAAAAAAAAACATCATATCCAGCTGCACAATGCCAAAAGTTTGTAGTCTTTTCAAAGATAAGGCACCATACCATAGTACAACAAAGGTTGCCAAAAGAAAAGAAAAAGAAGAAAAATATATTACAGAAGATGACCGAGACTGGTAAAAATTGGCATAAGAAACTACCGCTTACTCTCTATGCTTACGCTGGGGCAAACACCTTCAATTCCAGTTGTTTCAAGGGTTCTAACCATCAACCTTGGAATGGGTGCATTGCTTGGCTTTCCTGAGCAGTCTGATGTGCCATCAATAGCTGCGATGGTTAGCTCTAGGCGGTGGCCATTGATTTCCAGCTATGGGGCATTAGGCCGTACATAGTATCTAAAGCTTAAAATGATAGATTCTTTCTTCAAAACCAGTTTCTGACAAAGTGGATGACGGTATCATGAAGGAAGCTCTCTTAGACTTCTATACAAGTTTAGGGAAGAGGAAACCTAATCAAATCATTATTTTCAGGGATGGTGTTAGCGAGTCTCAATTCAATCAAGTTTTGATCAAGTTGTTGAGGCCTGCAAGTTCCTTGATGAGAAGTGGAACCCTAAAGATTATGGTTATTATTGTACGAATAACTATCATACCAAGTTTTTTTTTCAGCAGGGATCTCTTGACAATGTGCTACATGGTACTGTCATTGACAACAAAGTATGCCATCCAAAGAACAATGATTTTTACCTTGGTACCCATCTTTGGAATGATTGGAATCACGAGGCGGACTCCACTATCATGTTCTCTTAGACCCAGTGGGGTTTTTGGTGATGATCCGCAAGAGTTTGTTCATTCTCTATCCTATATGTATCAAAGGATCACCACAGCCATATTTGTTGTGGCTCCTATTTGCTACGCTCATTTGGCAGCTTCACAGTTGGGGGCAATTGATGAAGATTAGGGATGTTTCAGAAACATCATCGAGTCATGGTAGGATGTATGCTCCGGGAGTAATCTCTGTACCTCAGCTTTCCAGGTTAAAAGATAAAGTCAGCAACTTCATTCTTGTCTGCTGAGAATCATTGAACCATCTTTTTGTAGGGTTTGACAAACAACAACTAGGACTGCTGCTGGGGCAATCCTTTTCTCATGGGTTTATAAATCAAGATTTTTTCCTCCAAGCTTTGATGGAGTCAAGAACTGAATACCTCTAGTAAACTCAACTTGAAAGTATTCATCCTAAGCAAATGTACCAAAATGGATGACACAGACTTATGACAAAGAAGGTTCGTCCAAAAGAATTTCATGAACGAAACCTTGTGCTGAAAGAGATCCTTCCCATTCAAAAGGATGCCGAATTGGGAAGGGCCATATGTTGTGAAGAGGGCTTTCTCTAGAGGTGCACTGATTTTTTACAAGAAATGGTTAGGAAGAATTTATCTGATCCAGTGAATTCGGACTCGGTCAAGGAGTACTTTGTCTGAAGGAGAAGGGAAGCCAAGGTGAAAACCCGCAAAGGGCACTTTGGGACTTCTATATTAAAAAAAAAAAGAAAAAAGAGAAAAAAAGAGAAAAAAATATGGAGAGGCCAAGGCGAAAACACAAAAGGCGCCTTGTGAAAAAGGGTTTTGAGTTGAAAACTCGAAAGGGCGACTCAAATTTGGAAAATCATGCGTTGACCTTGCTATATCAGATTCGACGAGAAGTGAAGTATGTTACATATCGAGGCATCAACGAATTACTTTGGATCTTTTAAACACATGTTGAACTCAAGAAAGTCTTCATGGATCTGGTGTATAGACGCTCAAGCGGCGATATCTGGGGCATCTGATTTCTGTCCTATTTCCTATCTTTGGATTCTTTTTCTTTGCAAAGATATGTTCTCAATTTAATCTTTTTGCATTCCTTCCAATAATTTGTCCAAATCTAATTATCTTTAGGATCAATTTATTTGTCTCCCATTATTCATAAAGCATGTTGCATTGAAATAATGATAGATGAACTGAAATATCTTCACAAACGAAGTTTTGCATATTACTCTGGAAATTTCTAGATAATATAAGAAACTGAAACAAGACAATTGTTTAAGGAATTCTCATATGTATGGGTTAGAGATACTCGAGAGATTTTCTTCTTCAGTCCAAAAGGTGGTTGGACGTTTTAAGCAATATTGATCTTAAGAAAGGACCATTTCATAAGCATCTTCAGTGGGTCGTAACATTCGGGGAATGGTACGATAGACCAAATTGATGGAGAAGATTCAAGGCATACAAGCAGAGTATGATTGATATGTCGAGAAGAACGAGGTGGAAAGCTCGATAGATGAATGAGTGATGACGTCCAAAATAGGAGTTATTTTCATAAACATTTTGTATTATAACAGGTTTAATTAGGACCACTTGACCCATTTCGATCATAGCATCCTAATCATTAGGCATGAACTCATACGCATTATACAGGTTATGTTCTTCAAGGGACAATGAAGATTGATGTGCCTTAACTCCCTAAGCAGTAGGGTAACAGGCTAAGACATAGCAGATCTGACCTTCATCGAAGCAGATCCAAGATGACAGATTTGGTATCTTTGTATTAGACGGGGAGCAAATCGGAGATAACAGATTTGGCATCTCTGTATTAGACGGGGAGCAGATTGAAGAAGCAGATTTGGCGTCTTTGTATTAGACGTGGAGCAGATCGAAGATAGCAGATTTGGCATCTCTGTATTAGATGGGGAGCAGATCGAAGACATAGCAGATCTGACCTTCATTGAAGCAGATCCAAGATGATTTGGCATCTCTGTATTACACGGGGAGCAGATCGAAGACAGCAGATCTGACCTTCATTGAAGCAGATCCAAGATGATTTGGCATCTCTGTATTAGATGGGGAGTAGATTGAAGACATAGCAGATCTGACCTTCATTGAGTCAGATCCAAGATGATTTGGCATCTCTGTATTAGACGGGGAGCAGATCAAAGACATAACAGATTGGACCTTCATTGAAGCAGATCCAAGATGATTTGGCATCTCTGTATTAGACGGGGAGAAAATCGAAGACTTAGCAGATCTGACCTTAATTGAAGCAGATCCAAGATGATTTGGCGTCTCTGTATTAGACGGGGAGCAGATAAAAAATACAGCAGATCTGACCTTCATTGAAACAGATCCAAGATGATTTGGCATCTCTGTATTAGACGGGGAGAAAATCGAAGACTTAGCAGATCTGACCTTAATTGAAGCAGATCCAAGATGATTTGGCGTCTCTGTATTAGATGGGGAGCAGATTGAAAATACAGCAGATCTGACCTTCATTGAAGCAGATCCAAGATGATTTGGCATCTCTGTACTGTCAGAGAACAAATCGAAGAAACAGATTTGGCATCTCCATATTCGACGGAGAGCAGATCGAAGACATAGTAGATCTGACCTTTATTGAAGCAGATCCAAGATGATTTGGCATCTCTGTACTGTCAGAGAACAAATCGAAGAAACAGATTTGGCATCTCCATATTCGACGGAGAGCAGATCGAAGACATAGTAGATCTGACCTTTATTGAAGCAGATCCAAGATGATTTGGCATCTATGTATTAGACGGGGAGCAGATCGAAGACATAACAGATTGGACTTTCATTGAAGCAGATCCAAGATGATTTGGCATCTCTGTATTAGACGAGGAGCAGATCGAAAACACAATAGATTGGACCTTCATTGAAGCAGATCCAAGATGATTTGGCATCCCTGTATTAGACGGAGAGCAAATCGAAGACATAGCAGATCTGACCTTCATCGAAGCAGATCCAAGATGACAGATTTGGCATCTTTGTATTAGACGGGGAGTAAATCGGAGATAACAGATTTGGCATCTCTGTATTAGACGAGGAGCGATTGAAGAAGCGATTTGGCGTCTCAGTATTAGACGGGAGCGGATCGAAGATAAATGATTTGGTGTCTCAGATTAGGCGGGAGCGAGATAAAAGATAGCAGATATCGCCTTCCTGAGTTGCAGTGAAGCAGATTGAAGCCGTCAAGAGGCCATTTAAAGAAGATCAAGGATCAAGAACTCAAGACTCGGCAAGCCCGGGCAAAATTGGTCCTTTTATAGTCTTTGCTCTATTCCTGTTACACAGCAATGAGCAAAGAGGGGCAGCTGTAGACACTCAATTTTGCCCAGGCCCAGAAATAAGTCTAAAAACAAAAATAAGAAACCTAAAATAAAACAAAGTCCAAGTTCAGTCCAGAATTACAAATATAATTTAGCCCGATCGGAATGACCCATTAGTTATTTAAGGTCCATCTACAAGCTTGACTCATATGGAAATATAATCTTCAATGATATACAATCTTAGATATGATTACAATCTTAGATATGATATGCAATCTTAGATATGATACAATCTTAGATATGATATGCAATCTTAGATATGATTGCAATCTTAGATATGATATGCAATCTTAGAAGATATGATTTTGTAATCTTAGAGATTTAATTTGTAGATACCTTTTTAATCTTAACCGTTGATGTAATTGATCTGTACCATTGGATTTGAGGAGGTTCAACTATAAATAGAGGCCTCTCCCTTCATTGTAAACACACTGGAGTTTTGGGAAACAATAAAAATTTTTGAGAGATTTCACTCAAATTTCTCTCCCTCTTACGTTCTTATTTTCTACGGTTTGTTCTTATTTTATTCTTTGTTCATTTTCATTTTTCAACCCTTTTTATTTTGATTTAATCCATGTTTCCCTGATTTTTTTATATATTTTTTTAAATTTTTTAAATAATTTTAGTATCATATCAAACTATTTCATTTTTTAATATATTTTTTTTAGTATTACTCTTAGTAAATTATTTTTTAAATTTTACTCAAATCATTTTTTTAAAAAATATATATATTTCATTTAATTATCATATTTTATCCAAAATTTTTTCTAAAATGAGGCAATGTTTTTCGTATTTAGGAATTTGGGAAATAGTGCCCTAACATGCTGGGTTGCAATTTCCCATTTGTCAAAATGCCTAAAGTATCCTTCTAAATAGATTTTGTAAATCACGAGATGATTTCAGTTACGAGAGTTTAAGAATATCGTGTCCTATCATGATGGATGTGATGTTTGTATTCTTTCGGAGCTAAAGAATCTCGATTTTTCAGCTTAAATAATTCCGATTTAAAAAAAAGGATCCTATTTTTAAATCCTTTCAAATTTTTGACATTAAGACAGAAAACTATTCAATTTGGTACCAATTTTGGGCGTTGCGAGGGTGCTAATCCTTTCTCGTACGTAACCGACTCCCGGACCTATTTTCTTAATTTTCATAGACCAAAAACGTTTTATAAGGTGATCCAATCACACCTAAAAAGGTTAGTGGCGACTCCCATTTTCGTTTTTCAAAAGTCGATCCCCGTTTTTCAAACATCCCTTTAAAAAATGGTTTCGACAGTAATCTTGTCATAATCCACCTGCTATTCACTTATCTCGTCATAAAAATTGAAGGAATAGTGAGGTGTTTTATGAATAGCCTCAATTATGACTGGAAAGGCATTTATGTACATGACTCTCACAAGACTTTGTTTTCTTGCACTTCAAGAAAATTCATTTAAAATTCTTGAACGATCAAAATAACGGTTGGTTTGAGAGGTTGTCGGTAAAATATGTTGCACCGTAAGTGGTTGACCCTCGTAATTATAAGGTTGTGGAATAATTGCGTGGCAAAATTGAAGTCATGTTTCAAAATCAATGGTTTATCAAAATTTCCAAATCGTTTGGCCGCTTCATTGGAGAAAAATAGTCTCATTAGATTGTTTGGAACATCATGTTTTGCAGTTCGTTGGGGTGCAGTTCACTTTCGAGATGACATATTAAATAATTCTGATTTGATTTCAACAACCAATAACACAATATAATCAATTAAATTAAAATTAAAATATTGAAAAAGAGATTATCACTGGGATTTCAAGTTGTCAAAATGGTGGTGTCTTCGTGCTTCCCTGTCAGCCGCCGTGTTCCCTTTGCCAGAATTTCATTTCTTTGCTCGAAGAGGAGAGTTTTAATCCATCCAAATCCTAAGTAAAATAGGAAGAAAAAGACTAAAAATAAGAGATTAATGGTTAAGAAACAAGGAAAAACTTGAATACTTAGGGGATTTGAAGCTTTGGGGATGAAGAATGATGAAGAAGAAGAAGAAAAAAACTATTCGAGGTTTTTGGTTAGGGTACATATTGATGAGGCCCTTTTATAATCATCACCTTGTCGCGACATCAATTCCTTCCTCATCTCGACATTGCATTTAGGTTATGAGTTCCAATGTTGTTATGTCACCGGGACAATGCAAACTTCCGCATCTTGACGTCACTGTTTGTTTGGCCCTTCGTTGGGCCGGCTCATCATGACATCACTAGGCCATGTTGGGACGTGGAGTCTGCTCGTCGAGATGATGTGACACTCCTTATCTCGACATCACAAGCTATTTCAGCCTCTCTATTTGCAAAATTTTGATTTCTTAGTCTGTTCGTATTTCCCCCTTTTCACGGACTCGATAACCATAAAAATTACAAAAAAAACTTGAATTAAAAAATTAAACATAAAAATTAAAAAATACTTAAATGAAAGTTAAGAATTTAAAATTAAAAGAAATTTAAATGGAAAGTCCTTTTTCAAAATTAGGGTGATTAAATGAACTTCTAGCTGTTCCTCGAGACTATGCTCCATGATTTGTTCCTCCATCGAGAGATGTAAACTAGCACCATTGGTCAATTGGAAAAGAAGTTACCTTGCTTGAGAATAAGAGTATACCGAGAAATCCTAATTTTTCATATTAAATTACGGTTGATCAATTATTGCACTACTATATTGTACCTTAGGAAATGGAGAGAAAAGGAAGGCGAGAGAAGTAGATATAAGGTGGTGAGCTAAGGGATATAAATATGGTAGCATCGGGGTTAATATAATGTGCCAAACTATTTTCGTGCCCAACCTATTTTGTAGAGTCAATTCTTCAACCCTGAACCAACCTAAGCCATAGAATATTACAAGCCAAAAAGTTCTATGTGACCTAAGTGATAAGAAATATGGATGAAAGTTAAATTGAATATTGACATTTCTAACCAATTGTATTCTTCGAACAAAAATGTATATTTTTTTACTTGTTTAGATGGAATACTATGCTTAACGTTCTTGAATTTGTTTACTTTGTAACCTAGGGAACTAGCGTGTTGGATATTGAAAGTCAATTATATATCATGCTAGAATTAAGTATTTAGCCATATTGTCTTGTTTATAATGTTCTGAATCGATCTCATGTATTAAGTATGCTTAAGCACTGTTTAGTTGTTTTCTATTTGTGTGTGTTTTTGTTTTGTTGCTTAAGGACAAGCAACGTGTTAAGTAGTGGGGAGTTTGATCTGCCACAATTCATGGTGGCAAATCAAATTCTTTTCATCACTTAATGAGCCCATTTTCTAACCATTTTGTGTTTATTTATTGCATTTTCAATTTCATTAGCTTAGAATTATTTTTTTGCAAAATAAGGGTTTTATGCAATTTTTGGTATTTTGACAACCTGTTAGGCTAAATCAAGTCTCAGGAATGATTAATAGGTGATTTGAGTGTGTAGGGTGCCAATTTAGGCCTAAAAATACAAAGGACAATGCCAGTGTCGTGATACCAACATACAATGTCACGATACCGAACTTCGAAGCTTCTAGAGCTGAAAAGAGGATGATGTTGTAACACCCCAAACCTGACCTAGACATTATGGCTGAATCCGGAGGTGTCTGTAACACCTCTAACCCGTAACCGTTGCCAGAATAGGTTAAGAGGCATTACTGGACTTGTAACTCAATTCAGAATAATCATTTATCAATTATCATCTCATTTCAGTAACTATCATTCAATCACATTCAATATGTACTTAAAACGAGCATACGAAGCTTAAAACATGCATTCGGGACTAAATCGGTAACATATTAAAATTTTGGAAACTTAGAAAAATTTCAACATTTCAAGTATCACACGCCTGTGTGAAGAGGTCGTGTGCCTCACACGGTTACCAGACATGCCCGTGTCATAGGCCGTGTGAAAACAGGGCATACATACTGATTTGCACCACACGGCCGAAGACACGCCCGTGTGCCAGGCCCTGGGAAAACTAGAGAGGTTACGGACTTGGGTCACATGATCAGCTACACGCCCATGTGCCAGCCCGTGTGTTACACACAGCCAGTAGACACGTATGTGTGTCTAGGCCGTGCCAAACCTGTAGGGTATACTGACTTAATTTGAAAGGGTACCCTACAGGACACATGGATATGCAGCATGACCGTGTGTCACAGACAGTTGAGACACACGCCCTTGTCTCTGCCCGTGTGGACAAAAATAGGCTATTTGTAAAGCCATTTTGCCACCCTAAAAACACAAGCATTCGTAAGTATAGATAACCACATTTTTCCAACTCAATAGGTAGCCAAGATAACCATTTCAATACATATTATTTGCTATATCAAAACCTAACAATTACATGCCCAAATACCTATTTAACATCATGTATAATCCATTCATCTAACAAATACATATCAATATCTCACTTGCATATTTTCATTCAAACATTACCTTACCAAAATATACCATAATTGAACACTTAATTCAACCAAAACAAAATACCAAAATAAGCCAAATCACATGGCTTAACTTATACACAAAACATATCAAAGCCATGATATCAAGTAACATAACTAACATCATTTAAACTAGCCTATACATGCCATATTTACATATATTCAAAAGTTCAAAATACCAATCGAAAATTGGATAGTGTGATGTGCAACTCCGACTTGTCCGAAATGAGTGAGCTACCGAGCCTCTATAAAACATTGAAAAAGAAACAGAGTAAGCTTTATAGCTTAGTAAGCCCGTATAATTCAGAATTAAACTTACCATCTATATATAATCAAAGCAACATTAAAACACCAACAATTCAATTAACCAACACCTAATCACAAGTATCCATCACATGTTAGTCATTTGACGAATACATAAACTATCCATTAAAACAATACTTTGTATCAATTCATAATTCACATATCATATATATAGCATTAGTAACATTTATAATTCGTAACTTATCCATATAAACAGTATTTAGGCTCGTTGAACCTATTATAACTTCAAAGGATACTCGAGTGAATAATGTCAGTAATCTGTCAATTCATTATCATATATGCTCTTTCGAGCTATGGTCAGTAAGCTCCTCCTAAGCTGATGAATAGTAAAATCTAATGAGCTGAACGGTAAGCTCTATCGAGCTGAACAATAAGCTCTATTGAGCTGAACAGTAAGCTCATACGAGCTGAAATGGTAAGCTCCAATGAGCTGAAATAGTAAGCTCCAATGAGCTGAAATAGTAAGCTCTTATGAGCTTATATATCGGTAAGCTTTCGCAACAAATGCAAAAGCTCGACCAAAACGATAATCCCAGTAACATGTCACTCGTATCCAATGAATCTATACAGTTCAAACGGAGCTCAAGAACAAATACATTATATCAATAAGGCATTTATACTTCAAATATTTCCATTATACACATTCATTTCAATAATTACAAGTATATAAAAGTTCAATTCTAATTATACGAACTTACCTCGTAACCTCGGATAAAACTATTGGCTATTCGTCTATTTTTCGTTTTCCCCGATCTAGTTCTGATATTTTTTTATCTTGATCTATATGATATCAAATTAACTCATTCAAACTTTCATTCAATTCAATTTAGCCTAAAACATTCATTTTGGCTAATTTATAATTTTACCCCTAGACTTTTGACTACTTTGCAATTTAGTCATTAACACATAAAAATGAAAAATTGCACAATTAAGCCATGACCCATGATAGTCAAATTTCATAGGGACTCCTAGCAGCCCATCTATTTAATTATTTCACACTTTTAACCACATAATTTTACATTTTCTCATTTTAATCCCTAATTGACATTTTTGTCAAAAATCACTTAACACAACTCATATATCTATCATTAAAACTTCAGAATCTATCATTAAGCATTTAAACAACCAAGCATTCAACAATGGCATCATTCAAAATCTATAGCAGTTTTGAAAATAAAGGTACAAGCTAGCTAGATTAAGCTGCAATGAGCTCAAAAACGTAGAAATCATTAAAACCGAGTCAAAATCGTACCTTAATTTAGCTAAGAATGTGTCGCAACCATGGAAGCTTCAAACCCTTATTTTCTTTCCCAATTTTGGCAAGATGATGAATGAATTAACATGATTTTGGCTTTGTTTTATTATTATTAACTTAATACATAAATTACTATATTAACATTATAAATGGACTAATTACATAATAAAGACTTCTATATTAATAAACCATAGCTATTTAATACCTTTAAACAATAGAACTCAAATTTTACGCGTTATGCAATTTAGTCCTTTTTACAGAATTAAGCATTTAAACGGTAAAATTTCTTTATGAAACTTTCACATAATTAATCTATCATGCAATAAACCTTATTAAAATAATAAAATAAATATTTTGACTTCAAATTTGTGGTCCTAAAACCACTGTTCTGATTTGACCTAAAATCGGGCTGTTACAACTCTCCCCTCTTAGGGATTTTCGTCCCCAAAAATCTTACTAGTAAATAGGTTAGGGTACTATTTTCGCATAGCTTCCTTGGGTTCCCACGTAGCTTCCTCAATTCCATGCCTATGCCAAAGAACCTTTACCAAGGCTATGCACTTATTTCTCAATTCTTTGATTTCACAAGCTAAAATCTGGATCGGTTCTTCATTATATGACATATCGGGTTGAATTTCAACATCTATCAGAGAGATAACATGTGATGGATCAGATCTATATCGATGTAGCATAGAAATGTAAAAGACATTATGAATCTTTTCAAGTTTTGACGGTAACAACAATCGATATGCTACAGACCCTATTATTTCAACAATCTCATACGGCCTGATGAATCGCGGACTTAACTTTCCTTTACGGCTGAATCGAAGAACCTTTTACCACGGTGATTCTTTTAGAAATACTCTGTCCCTGACTTGAAACTCAATTTCTCTACGTTTCAAATCTGCATATGATTTCTGTCGATCTGAAACTGCTTTTAAATTGTCACGAATTGTTTTCACTTTTTCTTCAGTTTCTTTGATCAGTTCAACCCCGTGAATCTTTTTCTTACTCAATTCAGTCCAGTATAGCGAAGTTCGACATTTGCGGCCATATAAAGCTTCGTATGGTGCCATCTTTAAACTCGTTTGAAAATTATTGTTATACGCGAATTCAATCAACGGTAAGTATTTTTCCCAACTACCCTCAAACTCTAATATACAACATATCAACATGTCTTCGAGAATCTAAATAACTCTCTCAGTTGGACAGTCAATTTGAGGATGAAAAGCAGTATTAAAATTCAACTTTATCCCCAAAGCCTCTTACAGTATCTTCTAGAATCGCGACGTAAATCTCGGATCTCTATAAAAAATAATAGATAATGGCACCTCATGTAATCGAATAATTTCATAAATGTATAATTCAACTAATCTGTCAAGTGACTAATCTGTACGTATCGGTATGAAATGAGCAGACTTCATTAGTCGATCAACGATAGCCAAGATAGTATCTTTCTTTTTCGAAGTTAGAGGCAATCCTAAAACAAAATCCATTGTAACTCTATCCCATTTCCACTCAAGAATCAATACAGGTTGTAGTAAACTAGATGGCACTTGATGTTCAGCTTTGACTTGCTGACATATCAAACATTTCGATACAAACTCTAATATATTCCATTTCATACTCGACCACCAGTACAGCTGTTTTAGATCATTATACATCTTGGTACTACCCGGATGAATTGAGAAATGACTACTGTGTATTTCACGCAGAATTTTCTGAACAAGCTCTGTATTTTTCTATACGTAAATTCTCTTTCGAAACATTAAACAGTCATCAGTTCCAATATGAAATTCTGAATCAAAAATAGACTCACATTGAATTAGTTTAGCTTGTAATTCAAGGTCATCTTTTTAAGCTTCACGAATTTGTTGAAGAAATACCAGTTTAGCTTTTAATTTGGCTAAAATAGACCCATCATCACAAACCATCAACTGGGTGTTCATTGCTCGTAATGCAAACAAAGACTTTCGACTCAGAGCATCAACAACAACATTAGCTTTTCTTGGGTGATAATCAATCACTAAGTCATAATCTTTCAATAACTCGAGTCATCTTCGTTGTCACAAATTCAAATCTTTCTGTGTCATCAGATATTTCAATTTCTTTCGATCCGTATAAATGTGGCATTTTCACCGTATAAGTAGTGTCTCCAAATCTTCAATGCAAATACAATCGCATCCAGTTCTAAATCATACGTCTGATAAATCTTTTCGTGCAGTTTCAACTGATGAGAAGCATAAGCTATAACTTTTTCTTCTTACACCAAAACACATCCTAGACCGTTTAATGACGTGTCGCAATATATCACAAACTCTTTACCCGATTCAGGTTGTACTAAAACTAGTGCTGCAGTTAACAATACTTTTAACTGTTCAAAACTTTGTTGACATTTTTCTGACCAATCGAACTTTACGTCTTTTTGTAACAGTCTTGTCATTGGTGTCGCAATCATCGAGAATCCTTTCACAAATCTTCAGTAATAGCCTGCTAAGCCTAGAAAACAATGGACTTCAGATACATTTCTCGTAGATTTCCAATCAACAATAGCAAAAATCTTGTTCGGATCAACTCTAATACCGCCGGCTGAAGCAATATACCCCCAAAATCCAACCTCTTTGAGCCAAAAATCACATTTACTGAACTATGTGAATAACCGCTTATCACGTAGAGTTTGTAACACAATTCTCAAATGCTCGGTATGCTCAGATTCATCTCATGAATAGATCAGAATATCGTCAATAAATACAACAATAAATCTGTCTAAATACGATCTGAATATCTGGTTCATCAAGTCCATAAAAATGGCAGGAGCATTAATTAAACCGAAAGGCACAATAGGAAATTCATAATGTCCATACCTCATTCTGAATGCAGTTTTTGGCATATCTGACTCTTTGACTCGTAGCAGATAGTAACTTGATCTCAGATCAATCTTTGAAAATATTGTAGCCCCTTTCAACTGATCAAATAAATTGTCAATCCGCGGTAAAGGGTATTTGTTCTTTATAGTCACTTTACTCAACTTTCTATAGTCAATACACATTCTCATCGTGTCATCTTTCTTTTTCACGAACAATACTGGTGCACACCAAGGAGAATAACTCGGTTGTACAAAACCTCTATTTGTTAATTCTTGCAACTGAGCTTTCAACTCTTTTAATTCTGTTGGATCCATCCTGTATGGAGCTATCGATATCGGTGTTGTCCCCAGTACTAATTCAATACCAAATTCAACCTCTCTGATCGGTGGTAAACCTGGTAATTCTTCTGGAAATACAATCGAAAACTCACAAACTATAGGTATAGATTCAATCTTTGATTCTGACACTTTCATATCCAGTACGTATGCAAGGTATGCATCATAGCCCCTTTTCAAATATTTCTGAGCTAATATAGATGATATTACAACAGGTAATTCATTCGAATCATCAGACTTAATCTGAAGAATCTCACCATTTTGACATTTCAATTCGATAGTCTTCTGTCTACAATTCACAACTTGATCATGCATAGTTAGCCAGTCCATAACCAGAATCACATCAAACTCATCAAACGGTAGAAGCATCAAGTCAGCCCGAAAACACTAACCCCGGATCATCAGAGGACAATTCTTACAAATTTTATCAACTAAAACAGACTTGCCCAAGGGGTTCAATACTTTAATTACAAACTCTGTAGACTCGACATGTAAACTCTTTTTAAACACTAAATTCACACAGATATATGAATGGGTTGATCCAGGATCTATCAATGCAACTATATCAGTATCCAAAAGAGAAAAAGTATCGATAATAACATCTGGCGATGATGCTTCTTCCCGTGCACGTATAGCACAAGCTCTGGCAGGTGCTCGTGCCTCAAATCTTACAATCAAATATCTCATAACACCTCGGTTCCTGGAAACACGAAAATTTACTCATTTTTTCATGCCCTTTTTAACTTAAGTTCATGCAGTTTTGATAAAATTCTTGTTGGAAAAAAATTAATTTTTGTAAAATAATTAAAGTGTACTTAAAATATGAACATGTTGAATTTTAATTAATTTTATAATTAATTTTGATAAATTTTGGTTATTTTCAACAGATTTGCACAAAGGGCGAAAAATGGCTCGGTAGACACTGCTAGAAGCACAAAACCAAGAAGCAATTTGAAGTATCAAGGCGAATTAATTTTCATCCTAAGACGGTAAAAAATTATGTGTATTAATTCATAATATAATTAATTTTAATTTATATCCAATTTAATTTGGGTTAATAAATTAATATTAATAAATTATGAAAAGTGGTCCAATTGAGCCGAACCGAGTGAACCGAACCGACCAAGTAATGGACAGCCCAAAACTGCCCCATGTGCTGACCCAAATCAGCTTATTGGCTGATTATTTATCTTGCAAAGAGTTCCTTGAAGACTTGTTCAAATAGCTTTCAAACCCCTCCACAAATGGTGGCTTTCTAGATTTGCCCCAAGCTTAATTTAGCAAGCTTGAAATCATCAAACTTGCCACATATGTGGTCGGCCTAGGGAGGGCTATTTGGCTGCTAATTTTAGATATTTTTAGCAGCCCTCTTCAGCTATAAAAACCCCTTTAAGCTGATTAGTTGAAACACACCCCAATTCATTCACATCTTTTCTCTATTCTCTCTACTTTCTCTCTTCTTTGCCATTCTAATTTCTCTTACCCTCTTGTCGATTTCTTCCCTTGGAAAAGGGGTGTTCATCACCCATTTTTGGAGAAACATTGAAATTTTCATAGTAGCTTTGATCGACGAGGATAACAGAGAACGAAGAACAGAGCAAGCTAGTCAAGCCACTGAAAAACACCAGATTTGATTCTTGTTCCCTATCTCTTTAATTTTTGTTGTTGTTATGATGAGCATATCTATGAATATTTATGTTGTTGGAATGGTTAATTTAATCCATTTAGCTTGAATTTAATTCATGTTAGGTTGATTGCATTTTGTCTTCTTAAATTGTTAAAATTGTGTTTATGTTGTTATAGGCCCCAGTAAGATGCTCGATTAAGTAAAATCATGACTAACTTATTCTTGCATTACAATTGTTAGGTAACTAATGAATTAATTATTTAAACGGATTGAAATTGTAATTAATGGACACAGTACTTAATCAGTGCATGTTTAATCATCTAAGGTAGCTGAGGGTTAAATTAGCAACAGTATCTGACGATACAATTGCCTTGCATAACTTGCAAGATTATTATGATTAAACTGTTTCAAGGTAAGGATACTTTGTTACCACACATAGTCTTTTATGTGCTTATTAAATCGAGTTAATTGTTTGAATTGTCATAGGGATATGTTTAAGAGATTATTTCAATTTAATGAGTATGCATGTGCTATAACATATTTGCCTATTAAGATTTGTTTAATCGATTGAAATGACATAGGGATATGTCCAAGAGATGAATGGATTTCGGTAGGTGAGTATGTTCATAAGTTAGCAAATTACCAAGTTGCCGTGAATTTATTCGTAACAATGTAAACATGAGTTTAATAATCCTAAGTTAAAAAATATAATTAATCTAACACAATTATGTCATCTTGATTAAACTCGTATTTTGAAATCGTGTATTTGAGATTTATTTTATTTTATTTAAAACCTTAGTTTTTAATCACCCTCTACAAACAAAATATTTTTCTTCACCAAAGTGTTTTAAATAACATTCATAAATAGTTCTTTTCACAGTCCCTATAGGTACGATAATTCGACATTTACTTGTCAGTTTATTACTTGTTGCGATTGTGTACACTTGCACATTTCTGTCGTTTCAAGTTTTTGGTGCCATTGTCGGGGACTGTTTTAAAAGACATTATTTGTGAAATTTTTAATTTTGCATTTTGGTCTATTTTTCTGTTAAATTTTAATTATATTTTTTATGTGTGTTTGTTTCAGGTGTTTATGAGTATTTATCAAATCGTTGACTTACTCCTCGTAAACCCTGAATTTGAAAGGACTTTCTAACAAAGGAGAAGACAAGCGAACCAAAGAAGAACCGATGATATGAATATTGAAATTCCAAACCAAAATCCAGGAAGAACATTAGCTTATAGTGCTCACAATCCGATCATTGTTATCGATCACAGAAACTGTGCCATTCAACAATATGCCATTCCTCTATTCAACGAGCACAATTCTAGTATTAGGAGACCCAAAATTGAGGTACAACAATTCGAGCTGAAGCTGGTCATGTTCAAAATGTTGCAAAATATGGGTCAATTTAGTGGAATTCCTACTGAAGATCCACATCTTCATCTTCGGCTATTCATGAAAGTGAGTGACTCATTTAAACTAGTTGGGGTGACCGAGGATACCTTGAGACTGAGATTATTTCCATACTTCTTAAGAGATAGAGCATGAGCGTGGTTGAACTCCTTATAGACCGGTTCCATAACTACATGGCAAGAGTTGGTTGAACATTTCTTAATGAAATATTTCCCTCCATCTTTAACAACTATGGTCTGAAATGAAATCACTTCATTTCAGCAACTTTATGAAGAATCTTTATATGAGGCATGGGAGCAATTCAAGGAGTTACTACGAAAGTACCCTCATCACGGCATTCCTTGTTGCATTCAAATGGAGACTTTCTATATTGGTCTCAATATTCATACTAGAATGATAGTGGATGCTTCGACAAATAGAGCCCTTCTTTCTAAGTCTTATAGCGATGCTTAAGAGATTATTGAAAGAATTGCCAGCAATAACTATCAGTGGCCAATCAACCGAGCATCCTCAGAAAGACGAGTAGTAGGAGTACATAAAGCAGACACATTTGCTTTTTTGGCAGCCCAGGTATCCTCTATGTCTTCTATGCTTAAGAACATAATTGTTATTGGATTCAATGGTAATCTGTCAGGTCAGCAGCCGAACCAGTTCGAGAATATTTCTTGTGGATACTGTGGAGATGACCATTTCTTTGAAAATTGCCCATCGAATCAAGAGTCAAATTATTACATGGGAAATCAGAATTGGAATGGTCTGCAATCAAATTTTTACAACTCTTCATGGCAGAATCATCCAATTTCTGCATGGAGTAATCATTGGGTGGACCATAGCGACTATGTTATGTCATTTCGACCAAATTATTCATCAAAATATTCTCAACAAGTGCAACAACCCCTACCAATTGAATATTCAAGTGATCTTAAGAATCTGCTGAAGGCATACGTAGCGAAGAATGATACCACTTTAAGAAATCTGGAGAATCAAATAGGTCAGCTAACTAATGAACTTCGAAATAAACCATAAGGTATTGGGCCAAGCGGCACAGAAAATCCAAAAATTTTGGACAAAGAACATTGCAAAATAGTCTTTTGCCAAGTGGAAAGACATTGGATCCCAATGTGGTTGAGGTTCAAGATGAGCCTATTCTAGCTCAAGACAACGAGGAAGTTCAATGAAGTGTTGAAACTTCAGTATCACAGAAGTTAGATTCAGTGATCCTTGATGAGGTAAGAAGTTAGATTCAGTGATCCTTGATGAGGTAAACTCTAAACCTGTTAGTTCTGATTATCTAACATCCTTTTTAGATGTAGAAAAATTTCCACAGAAGAGTTGTCTGGTTAAAGCTAAGATTCCACCATTGCCATATCCCTAATGATTCCAGAAGCAACAACGAGATACTCAATTGAAAGAAATTTTTGATGACAAGATAACTTTTAATGACTTCGATGCTGCTACATCTCCAGATGTAGTTGAAGACTATTCTGCTATTTCCAAGATGGAATCGCTGGCTTCTACAGAGTTGGAGCTCAATTTTATAGATGATCTGTTAGAATGTATTCTGCTAACGGATACGCCAAGTGATAATGAAGACGAGGAATGTTTGGCTTTGTTAGAAGCTAAAACGAAGGGATTCACTCAGGAAGTTCCACTGGAATCATTAGAGTTATTATCTCGGGAGTACACACAACCAAAAGTGTTGATTGAAGAGCCAATCGAATTGGAACTGAAGGCTTTGTCTCTTCATTTGAAATATGATTATTTAGGTTTATCTCCATTTTTTAACTATCATGATTTCAGTTGAGTTCACTAAGAATCAAGAAGAAGAGTTATTTGTTGTTTTAGAAAAGCACAAGAAGGGTGTTGGATGGATTATTGCAGATATTCGAGTCACAGGTTGGAGGATTTGTAGGAACTACAGGAAGTTAAACAAGACCACCAGGAAAGATCATTTCAAGTTTTTTTCCCTAATAAGATGTTGGACAGATTTGATGGGAAAGAATATGATTTCTTCCTAGATGGTTATGGTTGGTATGATAAATGGCCATTTGAGGGAGTTCTCTTCACTTTATCTATCATTATTTTATATTTTTAATTTTTTTCCTCATTTGAATAAAATGGTAGACTTAGATAAAATTTTCTTTAGTTCATTACATTAAATAAAACTCTGTCCAGGAGATTGGGACTTAAGCGGGACCATCTGTGACCCCTCTAGTCTTTCCTGAGAGTTTAATTTAATGTAATTTTTCAAAAAAATATTTTTCTAAGTAGCCCAAAGAATTTAAGTATTTGTTTTGTTAAATAAAGGGTAAATTTTTAACCCAAGCACTAATTTCTTTGAGTTTTTTTTTCAGTATAGGAGCTTAGGATCCAAAAAGGAGCTGCCATTAGGCTCAAAACACTACTAAGAAGGGAAATATTCAACCCTTTTATGCTCAAACCTATAGCCCTTACCTTGCTCCTCCACCACTCCCAAGTAGCCAATAGTGCATCTCATTTAATCCCTTAATGTTACAGCCCTTAACTCCCTAAATCACCACCCAAACACCTTCATTCGAAGTCACCAACTACCGCACCTAAACTATCCTTGAAACCGCCACCCTCTTCAACTCTAAACCTTACCTTCAACTACTCACCCACCTGCCTAAAACTAAAACCACCCTTAACAAATTTCCTAAGTTTGACGCTGAGAGTCCCTTTATTTAGCATAGTTCCACGAAGTGAACCCGCCTTGGTATAATGGCTATGTTGCAACACATGTAGTTGCAGTAACAAGATTACTAGAGACACTCAATAATACAGGATGACTCAATCAGAGATGCATTTAAAATATATATTTCATAACCCGTTTATTTTTGTGCATGAATTTTTAGACTTTATACATGAACCATGGACTCCAATGTTGAGGAAGGAAAAAGATGAGTCAGATTCTGAGGGATCTGCAAATACATAAAAAGGGGGGATCTTTACTTCATTTCATTTTCTTTTCGAGGTTATTTAATGTTTTAGGATTAGGTTCTATTATGATTTTTATTTTTCGCATAATAAAACAAGATGTGGAAATCATAAATAAAAATGAACAAGTTGCAAAGTACAAAGTGTGGCAATAGATATATACATGTCTAGGAATGGATTTAGAGAGAGCTTGGTACTTAAGCAGTCAAATTGACTCACCTCCTCTTTTCTAGACTCCTACCTGGTGTATAGTATCTATTCACTTTTAACAAGGAGGACATTGTTCGTCTTAAGTAAAGGGGACCGAAAAGTTGACTCAGAATAAAATTTTCTTTCAGTTATGATTAGGTTATATTTTGTTCAATAATTTGAAATGTTGTTAAGTATGCTAAACTTCAGTATAAATAAAGTTTGATTATTTCAATAATTGTTATGTTAGCTTAATAATGACATAAATGTATTTTTAATAAAGCATGCAAATCATACCATAAAATTTTAGTTCCTTAGGAAAGTTAGGCATGCATGAAAGTTTAAGTCTTTAGAATTGACTTAGTAGTTTCTTGAGGCGAAATCCTAGGAAGCATGGAGCGTTGAAAATGATTTAGGCAACTGTTGTTTAGACCGTTTGAGCCTTTCAAGCCAACCATGATGAATTTTTTATCCTTTGAAACCTAACTTTGAGACTATATGGCCTAATTTTATTTGAACCCTTGCAAATTTAGCCATCACTTCTCTCTTCTTAAAATTGTCCCAAACACTAGACTCAGTACTATTCAAAATATTCTTTGAAAATAAGTTTGAGGGAGTTGAAAAGAAGTATCAAATGCTCTAAAAAATTATAGTACATATAGTAGAATGCTTGAATTAAAAAAAAAAAAAAAGAAGAGCATGAGTTCTTCAAATAAGATGTACAAAAGAGCATGTGAAAGCAAAGAAAGTTGATGCGTTGAAGGTAATTATTCCGAAGGTCCGATGCAAGCTGAGTCTAGGGTTTTTAGCCTAAATTTATCTATCTTTTACCTACCCCTAAGCCCAGCCACGTTACAACCTTGTTAAAGAGCTATTGATTCAAGTTCCAATGCTACCTACATTAGTGGAGAGAAATTGCTACGTGCAACATATGAAGGCATAAGTTAAACTTAATGATTGCAGCTTAATCTTGAATAAGGGAATAAAATTAAATTGGTAAGGGTTAGCATGACTTTATTAGGAAACATTTAGTCTAATTTTTGGCTATCAGAAGAATGATTGAGATTAATTTGAATGATATGTATACTTAGATAGCTTAAATATCGAATATCTTGTTCTTGAGCATAAGTATACCAAATTCATGATTGTTAGGAAGAATGTCGTTATGAAGGAGTTTTTCAAAGGTGTTTTTGAAAAATTCTTTTCAAATTTTTGCATTAATCGGGACGAGCAATGAATTAAGTTTGGGGGTGTGGAAACACAAAAATTTACACACTTTTTCATGCCCCTTTTAACTTAAATTCATGCAGTTTCGATAAAATTATTCTCAAAAAATAATTAATTTTTATAAAATAATTAAAGTGTACTTAAAATATGAACGTGTTGAATTTTAATTAATTTTGATAAATTTTGGTTATTTTCGACAGATTTGCACAAAGGGTGAAAAATGGCTCGGCAAACACTACTAGAAGCACAAAACCGAGAAGCAATTTGAAGTATCTTGGCGAATTAATTTTTAGCCTAAGATAGTCGAAAATTATGTGTATTAATCATAATATAATTAATTTTAATTTATATCCAATTTAATTTGAGTTAATAAATTATTATTAATAAATTATGAAAAGTGGTCAAGTTGAGCCGAACCGAGTAAATCGAACTGACCAAGTAATGGACAGCCCAAAACCGCCACATGTGCTAACCCAAATCAGCTTATTGGCTGATTATTTAGCTTGCAAAGAGGCCATTGAAGACTTGTTCAAATAGCATTCAAACCCCTCCACAAATGGTGGCTTTCTAGATTTGCCCCAAGCTTAATTTAACAAGTTTGAAATAATCAAACTTGCCACATGTGTGGCCGGCCAAGGGAGGGCTCTTTGGCTTCTAATTTTAGCAACCCTCTTCAGCTATAAAAACCCCCCTTAAGCTGATCATTTGAAACACACCTCAATTCATCCACATCTTTTCTCTATTCTCTCCACTTTCTTTGTTATTTACCATTCTAATTTCTCTTGCTCTCTTGCCGATTTCTTCCCTTGGAAAAGGGGTGTTCATCAGCCATTTTTGGAGCAACATTGAAGTGTTCATAGTAGCTTTGCTTGACGAGGGTAACAGAGAATGAAGAACGGAGCAAGCTAGTCAAGCCACTGAAAAACACCGGATTTGATTCTCGTTCCCTATCTCTTTAATTTTTGATGTTGTTATAATGAGCTTATCTATGAATATTTATATTGTTGGAATGGATAATTTAATCCATTTAGCTTGAATTTAATTCATGTTAAGTTGATTGCATTTTGTAACGCCCCCACGCCCGAGACCGTCACCGGAGTCGAGTATGAGGTGTTACTAAACTTAATTTAACATTTTAAGAACTTTAGATTATTTGTTTCTACATTCACAGCTTTTTAGCTACTTGCGTTACAGTCATAAGAAAAATCATATCTCGAGTTTCGAAACTCAAAATCAAGATCCGTAAATTTTCCCTGAATCTAGACTCATATGCCTATCTACTAATTTTTTTCTAGAATTTTTGGTTGGGCCAATTAGTACAGTTTATTAGTTAAAGTTACCCCTGTTTCAGGGCTTGACTTGTCTGACCTCTGTTTACTACGAACCACTTTTATCTCTGTATAAAATTCATATGAATATGAGATTTATTTCTACTGAAACTAGACTCAATAAGGATTCTGAGGATATAAAATAAGCCACCTAATTATATCTGTACAATTTATGGTGAATTTATAAAGTTGGAACAGGGGATTCAGAAACTGCTCTGACCCTGTTTCACTAAAATTCAAATATCTTCTAACATATAATTCTTTTACCAGTTTAGTTTGTTTCATGTGAAACTAGACATAATAAGCTTCAATTTGATATTTAATCCATCACAAAATTCAATTTCTATGATTTTTAGTAAATTTTCAAACTCACGTCAGTGTTGCTGTAATATTCTGTTTATGGCAAATTTCATCCTTTTTATGAATTTTCATGAACTAGGTAACTTATTAACTTTCCATAACATCAAACATATTCTAAACTAACCATTTCCATAATTTATCATTATCAAGCACTTCCTCAACCATTTCATCACCATACCATAAGATCATTTACACAAAATAAGTATTTTGCTATACATGCCATACTTAAATTTACAAGCCATTTTACCGAAAAGTTCTTAGGATAGTGTGATCGATCCTCCGACCAATCCCGACTCTGAGCTGGCTTGTCCAAAACTACAATGAGTAAGAAAGAGGAGTAAGCATAAATGCTTAGTAAGTTCATATGCAAATAATAAGTAACATAACAAAGCAATCATACCAAACAACATTAGCATGGTATCACCAAGACATAAATCTCATTTCTAATCATCTTTCATCATTTTACTACCTTATCGTTATTCTATCAATACTCAACCCGAGGGTTAAGTACATACCTGTCCGAAGCATCCATTTCACATAACTTACCAATACGTCTCTTTTCATCTCAAGTATTCCTTCATTTGAGTAGAACTTTACCCGTTGAACTCATCGGAATATAATTCGGATACGTAGGAAGTTTGCACATAAGTGCCACATATGTAGCCAAGCTACCATGTAACCCGCCCATAAGCGAACTCGGACTCAACTCAACGAGCTCGGGCGTTCGCATCCATAATGAACTCGGACTCAACTCAACAAGCTCGGATGCCTAGTTACATCTCACGAACTCGGACTCAACTCAACGAGTTCGAACATTCGCATCCATAAGTGAACTCGGACTCAACTCAACGAGTTCGAACATTCGCATCCATAAGTGAACTCGGACTCAACTCAACGAGTTCGGATGCTCAACCATCCTAGTGACATGTCACTTGTATCCTAATCTATTCCTAAGGTTCAAACGGGAGTTTCCTCGAACACATATCCTTGTCGTCTTTCGTAGAATGCCGGAACCAATACTCGGTAACAATTATGTTTAACAAGTAACTCACATAATTTGCATTTTATTCGAAATTAACCACAAAGCATATATTTCATGATAAAAATCAGCATATCGCATAATTGACATCAATGACTTAAAAATAACAATTATGCTACATTATTTACACATGAACTTACCTTGGTACCAAAATACAAAGGTTTTGCAATTTAATCCACAATCTTTTCTTTTCCTCGATTGGGGTCGTTTCCACGTCTTTCTTGATCTAAAATAACACATTTAGCTTATTTAATACTCACATTATCAAATTAATCCTTAATTCAAATTTTGGCAAAATTACAATTTTACCCCTAAACTTTTGCATATTTACATTTTTGCCTCTAGGCTCGGGATTAAACTTTATTCCTTATTCTTATGTTTTACAACATGCTGATCACTTTTCCCTTCTACGGCAACATCAAATTCTCACTCTAACATGTACTTGTGACTATTAGGTATTTTTACCGATTAAGCCCTTTTACTCGTTTTTGCTTAAAATCGAGTAGTACAAGTTGTCTAACATAATTTAAAACATCATATTCTATCATAAAACATCAAAATACACAAATTTCACCTATGGGTATTTTTCCAAATATAAACCCTAGGTTAAATTATTGTTAACATAAGCTTTATCGAGTTATCGGGATCTCAAGAACATAAAAATCATTAAAAACGGGGCTTGGAATCACTTACTATGAAGCTTGAAAGTTGAAGAAACCCTAGCTATGGAGACATGGAGCATTCGTCAGCAACTAATGGGGAAGATGACTATTTTGTGTCATTTTTCCCATTTTATTTCATTAATTATCCAAATGACCAAAATGCCCTTAATGCCTTTCTTTGAAAATTTTCATGTACAAGCCCATTTTTGTCCAAAATTTTAGAAATTGGTCAAATTGCTATTTAAGACCTCCTAATTAATATTTCAAAGCAATTTCATACTAAAAACTTCTAGAATGCAAGTTTTGCAACTTATTCGATTTAGCCCCTAACTTCAAATTAAGCATTTTATGCATGGAATTTCTTCACAAAATTTTCACACAATCATGCAATCATATCATAAACCTCAAAATAATTATAAAATAATTATTTCTATCTCGGATTTGTGGTCACGAAACCACTATTTCGGTGAGGCCCTAATTCGGGATATTACAACTCTCCCCCCTTTTAGGATTTTCGTCCTCGAAAATCTTACCAGTAAACAGATGTGGGTATTGATTTCTCATAGTTTCTTCGGATTCCCATGTAGCTTCTTCTACTCCATGCTTTTGCCACAACACCTTCACAAGTGCAATATTTTTATTCCTTAGTTGTTTGACCTCTCGAGCTAAAATCTTAATCGGTTCTTCTTCATAGGTCATATCTGGTTGTAGTTCAATTTCTGTCGGTGAAACCACATGTAAAGGATCCGAACGATACCGACGTAACATAGATACGTGGAACACATCATGAATCTTCTCTAATTCAGGTGGTAAAGCTAATGATATGCTACCGGTCCAACTTTTTCAATTACCTCATACGCCCAATAAAGCGTGGACTTAATTTGCCCTTCCGTCCAAATCGAGAACCTTTTTCCACGGAGACACCTTTAAAAATACTTTATCACCAACTTGAAATTCAATGTCCTTTCGTTTTAAATCGCATAAGATTTACGTCTATCCAAGCGACTTTCAAACAATTTTGAATTACCTTTACTTTTCTTGGTTTCTTTTATTAGATCAACTCCATAAATCTTATTTTCCTTGAGTTCAGTCCAATACAGAGGCGTTCGACACTTACGACCATACAATGCAATGCTTCAAGGTGCCATTTTCAAGCTCGTCGATAACTATTATTGTAAGCAAATTCTACCAACGGTAAGTATTTTTCCCAACTTCCTTGAAATTCCAATACACAACATCCGAGCATATCTTCAAGAAATCGAATTACTCTCTCGATTGTCCATCATCGTGGATGAAAAGCAAAGATCTTGAAATTTAACTTTGTACCTAACGCGTCTTGCAATTTTCGCAAAACCGCGAGGTAAACCTTGGATCTCTATCTGAAATGATCGACAATGGTATTCCATGTAGTCTAACAATTTCTCTAACATACAATTCAGCCAACTTGTTAAGAGAATAATCCGTGTACGCAGGGATAAAATGAGCCGACTTAGTTAGTCCGTCAACTATTACCCGGATGGCATCTTTCTTTTTCACAGGGTTAATGGCAATCCTGAAACAAAATCCATTGTAATCCGATCACATTTCCATTCGGGAACCATAATAGGCTGAAGTAATCCCGAAGGCACTTGGTGTTCAGCTTTTCACTGTTGACAAATCAAGCATTTGGACACAAACTCGATATATCCTTTTTCATTCCATTCCACCAATACATTTTCTTCAAGTCATTATACATTTTCGTACTACCCGGATGAATCGAGAAACAACCACTATGTGCTTCTGTAGGATCTTTTGAATCAATTCCTCATTCTTTGGTACACAAATCCGATCTTTAAACATTAAGCACCCATCGAACCGATTCTGAAATCGACTCTGTATCAACTTCACCTTTGCTTTCTTTTGGCTTGCAAATCTTGATCATCTTCCGAGCTTCAGAGATCTCTTGTAAAAACATCGGTTTTGCTCTTAACTCTGCTAGAATCGAACCATCATCGACATTTTCAACCGAGTGTTCATAACTCTCAATGCAAACAACAACTTTGCTCAAAGCATCAGCTACTACATTCGCTTTTCCGGATGATAATCAATAACAAGCTCGTAATCTTTCAATAACTCCAACCATCTTCATTTGTCTTAAATTCAAGTCTTTTGTGACATCAAACACTTAAGACTTTTATGGTCGGTATATACCGGGCACTTTTCACCATACAAATAATGTCGCCAAATTTTCAAAGCAAACACCACCGCAGCCAATTCTAAATCGTGAGTAGAATAATTCTTCTCATGAGGTTTTAACTGCCTCGAAGCATAAGCCACCACTTTTCCTTCTTGCATAAGCACACACCCCAAACCATTTAGAGAAGCATCACTATACACCACAAATTCTTTTTACCGATTCTGGGCTGTACTAACACCTGGTGCCTCTGTTAATAACTTTTTAATTCTTCAAAACTCTGCTGACATTCTTCCGTCCATTCAAATTTAACATCCTTTCGGAGTAGTCTAGTTATAGGAGCAGCAATTATAGAAAATCCATTTACAAACCGTCGATAATACCCAGCTAGCCCCAAGAAACTTCTAACTTCAGTTACATTTTTCGGTGGTTTCCAATCAACAATGGCTGAAATTTTACTAGGATCAACCCGTATACCATCACTGAAACAATATGACCCAAAAATCCAACTTCCTGAGCCAAAATTCACTTTTACTAAACTTAGCATACACAATTGTTTATCTCTCAAAGTTTGCAAAACTATCCTCAAATGCTCAGCATGCTCTGTCTCATCTTTTGAATAAATTAAAATATCATCTATAAACACCACAACAAATTTGTCCAAGTATGGTCAGAATATGCGATTCATTAAGTCCATAAACACAATGAGAGCATTTGTCAACCCAAATGGCATAACTAAAAATTCATAATGACCGTACCTTGTTCTAAAAGCGGTTTTAGGCACATCCGACTCTTTTACCCGCAATTGATAATATCCGGATCTCAAATCAATCTTTGAAAACCATGTCGCTCCTTTTTAGCTGATCAAACAAATCATCAATTCTTGGCAATGGATACTTGTTTTTGATTTTCACCTTGTTTAACTGCCGATAATCAACACACAATCTCATAGAACCATCCTTCTTTTTCACAAATAACACAGGAGCACCCCAAGGTGAAAAACTCGGTCTCACAAAGCCTTTATCACCAACTCTTGCAAAGCTGCGACTTTAATTCCTTCAACTCTGCTGGTGCCATTACGTATGGAGCAATCGAAATCGGAGTTGTTCCCGGTATCAAATTAATACCAAATTCTACTTCCCTAACTGGAGGCAAACCCGGCAATTCTTCTGGAAATACGTCCGCAAGTTCACACACAACTGGCACTGATTCAACTTTCTTTTCAACTTCTTTTGTATTAATTACATACGCCAAATAAGCTTCATAACCCTTTCTTAAATATCTTTGAGTGACATTGAAGAAATCACACTAGGCAATGCCTCGATTTATCTCGATTCAACCCATGATGTTTCACCATTTTCACACTTTAATTCTATAACTTTTTCTTTGCAATTTATTTTAGCATCATGCGGTGTCAACCAATCCATGCCCAAAATAACATCAAACTCATCAAACGGCAACAACATCAAGTCGGGTCGGAAAGTAATGATCCCGAATCATTAAAGGACATTTCTTACATACTTTATCAACAATCACACATTTGCCTATTGGATTCGACACTCTAATCATAAATTACGTGTTCTCAACGGTATATTCATACTAGACACCAATTTCATGCACACATATGAATGAGTAGAACCGGGATCAATCAAAGCAATAACATTAACATTATAGAGAGAAAATGTACGGTAATCACATCAAAGCGAGGAAGCATCTTCGCGTGCTTTAATAGCATAAGTTCTAGCCGGAGCCCTTCCTTCGAGTCTAACTGGTGCATCTCTGGCTACACTCTTACCGCTTGCTTCGCTCCCGACTTTTCTTAGATATCTTCCTCTCGAATCCGCCCCACTTGTTTTTGTATTCTGAAATTTTTCTTTTCAGCTCTCTCTCAGGCGATCTCTAATAAAATGATCAGGAGAATCACATCGAAAACATTCATTTGCTCTGCACGGACCAAAATGATTTCTACCACACATTTGGCACTCCGGTTTAACAAATCTCGGATTCCCTACCTTTGTTCGTCAAGTAGTCCGGGACTTAGGACCCACATTTTGCTTCTTATAGTTTCCATATGATTGCCCAGCTGAAGTTTGAGAACGAGGATTCATATTTCTTGACTTTCCAGTTCTTTGTGAGAATGAACCGCTCATCGGTCTTTTCTTCCGACTTCTAGTCTCGATCTCGCCTTTTTCTTCTCTTTAAGTAATTCTTCACCTTACAAGCTCGATTAACCAATACTACCATTTCTTTTAATTCAAGAATTCCAACAAATACTTTGATGTCTTCATTGAGCCCGTCTTCAAATCGTCGGCACATCTTGGCCTCTGTAGGAACATACTCTACGGCATATTTACTTAATCGAACAAACTCTCTTTCATATTCTCAGAATCGTCATATTACCTTGCTTGATTCAAGAAATTCTTTACGCTTCGATCCATAAATCTTTCACTAATATATTTCTTCCAAACTCTTCTTGAAAGAATTCCCATGTTACTCTCTCTTCGGTACCACCGAAATCAAAGTCTTCCACCAATTGTAAGCTGAATCCCTCAACAAAGATATAGCGCATTTCAAACATTCTTCAGTGTACAAGATAATTCATCAAATACCCGAATAGAATTTTCAAGCCAAAACTCGCTTTCTCGGCATCATCATCAATATTTGCTTTAAATTCTTGGCCCCTTGCTTGCATGGATTCATCAACTGGATTTCTATGAAATTTCATCAGATCCATACCTTGAGGCATCCGGGGGTACAGGTTGAGGAATTGGGGAGGTGGGGAGGTTGTACATTTGGGTTCGCATTTAACGAACTCGGTGTACCATGTACTCATCATTTGGAGAAAGGCTTCCCGACCCCTTTCTCCTCCTCCCTGACCAACAGTAGGAGGTGGATTTTCAGTCGGCGCTGCTCCTTCAGCCGGAGCTGGTGCATTACTCTCTACTTCATCTGCCACAGCTGGATCGGGATCCATTTACTATAAAAAAAATCATTTAAAAAGGTCAGAAGTCGTCACACTATCACAATTTATACATATGGTATGTATAGCAAAATCCGTACATACAACACGTAGTCCGAGAACCGACTAAACCTGCTCTGATACCACTAAATGTAACGCCCCCACGCCCGAGACCGTCACCGGAGTCGAGTATGAGGTGTTACTAAACTTAATTTAACATTTTAAGAACTTTAGATTATTTGTTTCTACATTCACAGCTTTTTAGCTACTTGCGTTACAGTCATAAGAAAAATCATATCTCGAGTTTCGAAACTCAAAATCAAGATCCGTAAATTTTCCCTGAATCTAGACTCATATTCCTATCTACTAATTTTTTTCTAGAATTTTTGTTTGGGCCAATTAGTACAGTTTATTAGTTAAAGTTACCCCTGTTTCAGGGCTTGACTTGTCTGACCTCTGTTTACTACGAACCACTTTTATCTCTGTATAAAATTCAAATAAATATGAGGTTTATTTCTACTGAAACTAGACTCAATAAGGATTCTGAGGATATAAAATAAGCCACCTAATTATATCTGTACAATTAATGGTGAATTTATAAAGTTGGAACAGGGGATTCAGAAACTGCTCTGACCCTGTTTCACTAAAATTCAAATATCTTCTAACATATAATTCTTTTACCAGTTTAGTTTGTTTCATGTGAAACTAGACATAATAAGATTCAATTTGATATTTAATCCATAACCAAATTAAATTTCTATGATTTTTAGTAAATTTTCAAACTCACGTCAGTGTTGCTGTAATATTCTGTTTATGGCAAATTTCATCCTCTCTATGAATTTTCATGAACTAGGTAACTTATTTACTTTCCATAACATCAAACATATTCTAAACTAACCATTTCCATAATTTATCATTATCAAGCACTTCCTCAACCATTTCATCACCATACCATAAGATCATTTACACAAAATAAGTATTTTGCTATACATGCCATACTTAAATTTACAAGCCATTTTACCGAAAAGTTCTTAGGATAGTGTGGTGATCCTCCGACCAATCCCGACTCTCTGAGCTGGCTTGTCCAAAACTACAATGAGTAAGAAAGAGGAGTAAGCATAAATGCTTAGTAAGTTCATATGCAAATAATAAGTAACATAACAAAGCAATCATACCAAACAACATTAGCATGGTATCACCAAGACATAAATCTCATTTCTAATCATCTTTCATCATTTTACTACCTTATCGTTATTCTATCAATACTCAACCCGAGGGTTAAGTACATACCTGTCCGAAGTATCCATTTCACATCACTTACCAATACGTCTCTTTTCATCTCAAGTATTCCTTCATTTGAGTAGAACTTTACCCGTTGAACTCATCGGAATATAATTCGGATACGTAGGAAGTTTGCACATAAGTGCCACATATGTAGCCAAGCTACCATGTAACCCGCCCATAAGCGAACTCGGACTCAACTCAACGAGCTCGGGCGTTCGCATCCATAATGAACTCGGACTCAACTCAACGAGCTCGGATGCCTAGTTACATCTCACGAACTCGGACTCAATTCAATGAGTTCGAACATTCGCATCCATAAGTGAACTCGGACTCAACTCAACGAGTTCGAACATTCGCATCCATAAGTGAACTCGGACTCAACTCAACGAGTTCGGATGCTCAACCATCCTAGTGACATGTCACTTGTATCCTAATCTATTCCTAAGGTTCAAACGGGATTTTCCTCGAACACATATCCTTGTCGTCTTTCGTAGAATGCCGGAACCAATACTCGGTAACAATTATGTTTAACAAGTAATTCACATAATTTGCATTTTATTCGAAATTAACCACAAAGCATATATTTCATGATAAAAATCAGCATATCACATAATTGACATCAATGACTTAAAAATAACAATTATGCTACATTATTTACACATGAACTTACCTTGGTACCAAAATACAAAGGTTTTGCAATTTAATCCACAATCTTTTCTTTTCCTCGATTGGGGTCGTTTCCACGTCTTTCTTGATCTAAAATAACACATTTAGCTTATTTAATACTCACATTATCAAATTAATCCTTAATTCAAATTTTCACAAAATTACAATTTTACCCCTAAACTTTTGCATATTTACATTTTTGCCTCTAGGCTCGGGATTAAACTTTATTCCTTATTCTTATGTTTTACAACATGCTGATCACTTTTCCCTTCTATGGCAACATCAAATTCTCACTCTAACATGTACTTGTGACTATTAGGTATTTTTACCGATTAAGCCCTTTTACTCGTTTTTGCTTAAAATCGAGTAGTACAAGTTGTCTAACATAATTTAAAACATCATATTCTATCATAAAACATCAAAATACAAAAATTTCACCTATGGGTATTTTTCCAAATATAAACCCTAGGTTAAATTATTGTTAACATAAGCTTTATCGAGTTATCGGGATCTCAAGAACATAAAAATCATTAAAAACGGGGCTTGGAATCACTTACTATGAAGCTTGAAAGTTGAAGAAACCCTAGCTATGGAGACATGGAGCATTCGGCAGCAACTAATGGGGAAGATGACTATTTTGTGTCATTTTTCCCATTTTATTTCATTAATTATCCAAATGACCAAAATGCCCTTAATGCCTTTCTTTGAAAATTTTCATGTACAAGCCCATTTTTGTCCAAAATTTTAGAAATTGGTCAAATTTCTATTTAAGACCTCCTAATTAATATTTCAAAGCAATTTCATACTAAAAACTTCTAGAATGCAAGTTTTGCAACTTATTCGATTTAGCCCCTAACTTCAAATTAAGCATTTTATGCATGGAATTTCTTCACAAAATTTTCACACAATCATGCAATCATATCATAAACCTCAAAATAATTATAAAATAATTATTTCTATCTCGGATTTGTGGTCACGAAACCACTATTCCGGTGAGGCCCTAATTCGGGATATTACACATTTCATCTTCTTAAATTGTTAAAATTGTGTTTATGTTTTTATAGGCCTCGGTAAGATGCTCGATTAAGTAAAATCATGGCTAAGTTATTCTTGCATTACAATTGTTAGGTAGCTAATGAATTAATTATTTAAACGGATTGAAATTATAATTAATGGACACAGTACTTAATCAGTGCATGTTTAATCATCTAAGGTAGCTGAGGGTTAAATTAGCAACGGTATCTGATGATACAATTGCCTTGCATAACTTGCAACATTATTGTGATTAAACTGTTTCAAGGTAATGATACTTTATTACCACACATAGTCTTTTATGTGCTTATTAAATCGATTTAATTGTTTGAATTGTCACAGGGATATGTTTAAGAGATTATTTCAATTTAATGACTATGTATGTGTTATAACATATTTTCCTATTAAGATTTGTTTAATCGATTGAATTGACATAGGGATATGTCCAAGAGATCAATAGGTGAGTATGTTCATAAGTTAGCAAACTACTGAGTTGCCGTGAATTTATTCGTAACAATGTAAACATGAGCTTAATAATCCTAAGTTAAGAAATGTAATTAATCTAACACAATTATGTCATCTTGATTAAACTCGTATTTTGAAATTGTGCATTTGAGATTTATTTTATTTAATTTAAAACCTTAGTTTTTAATCACCCTCTCCAAACAAAATATTTTTCTTCACCAAAGTGTTTTAAATAACATTCATAAATAGTTCTTTTCACAGTCCTTGTGGGTACGATAATTTGACATTTACTTGTCACTTTATTACTTTTGTGATTGTGTACACTTGCACATTTTCTTCGTTCTAGTTAACACTCATATTTTCAGTATTTCAAGGTGGTCTCCCTCTAGAAACCGTGTTAGTCACTGTCATTGGTTGATTTCTATCAGCTGGAAACTTTTCTAGACAATCCCAGAGATAATGATCAAGCGATCCACATTTAAAGTAAGCTCCGCTCACTAATTTACATTCACCATAATGTTTCTTATTGCAGTGTTTACATTCCAATCTAGCATTTCTAACACGATGTTGTTTGAGGTTTAGAACTTAAATGTCTCACATCTCTGTCCCTAATCGAAATTCCTGTAGAATCCGTAGAACAAGGATGATAGTCTCTAAATTTCTTTGATGCTGGTTGATGTGATTTACCCTCAAATCTCTTTCTAGAATCTCTAGCCACAGAATCGGCTTTTCTTTTCTCTTTGCAAAGCTATTTGGCTTTACAAGCTCGATCAAACAAAACAAAAAACTCTTTCAGCTAAATAATTCTGACTAACACTCTGATTTCTTCATTCAATCCATCCTCGAATCTTTTACACATTATAGCTTCAGAAGAGACACATTCACGAGCATATTTTGTAACACCCCTCACCTGTATCCAACGTTGGGACAGGGTTCGAGGCGTTATCAGACTTAAACATTCACAACATGCAAAATCGGGTCACAAAGTTTTTGTCCAAAATTAAAACATCTTAAACACATACATATCGTCCCTTATACAGGCCTTCAAAGCCTATAACATACATTGGGGTGGTTTGAAACTAAACCAAGAACTTTGAAAATCTATGGGCAACTTAACTAATTTTCTTGCTTCGGACAGTCACACGCCCGTGTGGATTGGGCCGTGTGGTTACACACGTCCGTGTATCTATCCGTGTGGAAAATTTCAAGGCTATTTTCGAAGCCAATTGTCACCCTTAATTACCTACATACACTTATATATTTTCATAGCAATTAACATGGCATATTTGAGTAATTATATATCCACAATCAAGACACAAGCATGGCATTCTCACAACAACACATAACATATTACCAACCATGCATGGAACACAAGCATATACACATCACCAATATCAGACATGACATGAATAGCAAGATTTATAAGTCAGAATCATTAGCTCACTAAAGACCAATATATTTGGCCAAATTATAATAACACATGTTATAAAACTAGATCCCTATACATGCCACTCACTTGATAATTCTAGCATATGTGTTTATACTCTCAAGGTGTTGGCTTGATAGTGTGATGCTACCTCCGACGATCTCTAGCCCTGAGCTAACCTGACAACACTAAAAGAAATGGAAAGGAGGGGGTAAGCTTTACACTTAGTAAGCTCGCATGAAAACAATAAGCAATTTACTAACATGCTTTCCATAGTAAAACTATCCCAATTGTACATTTACACATGTTCTGGTTAAGTTGTTTTCTTGAGTCATAGTCACTAAATCATTTATATCTATAGTTACGGAACTCCAAATTAAGATCCATAAATTTTCCCAGAAACTAGACTCATATATATTTCCACCATAAAATTTTAAAAAATTTTGGTTCAGCCAATAAGTACAGTTTATTATTCAAAGTTTCCCCTGTTTTTCTGTTTGACAGCTTCGACTTTTCTTCACTAAAATTTATTTATCTCATAGTACGAGACTCGGATAATATTACCGTCTCTTTATCCTGAAAGTAGACTAATTAAGAATTTTATTCATATTATTTATAACTCATAATTATTTTTTTACAATTTCTAGTGATTTTCCCAAGTCAGAATAGGAGATTTCGAACTCATTCTGACACTGTCTCACAAGAATTCAAATATCTCATAATATAAAATTATTTTTCTTACACTATTCCTTTATGTCAAACTAGACTCATTAAGCTTTAATTTCATATATTATTAAGCCTCTAATTCGACTTGTACCATTTCTGGTGATTTTTCAAAGTCGGGCTATTGCTGCTGTTCAACACTATTTCAATGCAAAAATCACAATAGCTATCATAATTCCATTGTCACATTGATCATGGACTCATTATTTCATAAATCTCATATTCAATTACACAGTGTAGGTTAACATGATATTGCAACACAATTAATAATCATAAGCATGAGGATGATTCATCTTTCAAATCTTTTCACTTGTTCATCATGTATACACATATATATGCATGAATTCGCTTACTCATCATTTATCACATTTCAATAAGGCATCACTTATGAGTATAATGTACGTACCTGTACATATCCATAACATAGCAATTAACTTTACCTTTATCACCATGCCCATCTTGGGACTTTCATCGCATTATTCATTATAATACCCGTTGAATTTCTAATTGACCTTTCCTTTTCCAGTTGTACACTCGAGGTGTACGTTTCTTTCTGAGTGGTACACACAAAGTATACCTTTCCTTTTCATATGGTATACACAAAGTATACCTTTCGTTTTCAAATGGTATACACAAAGTATACATTTCCTTTCCAAATTCGATAGCCGAAGCTATCCTTTTTCACATTTGATAGCCGAAGCTATCCCTTTTTACATTCAATAGCCAAAGATACCACTATTCACTGATCAAGTAGCTGGAGCTACCACTTTTCACTAATCAGGTAGGTGAAGCTACTACTTTTCACTGACCAGGTAGCTGAAGCTACCAGTTTTCACTAATCAGGTAGCCTACTACTTTTCACTGATCAGGTAGCCGAAGCTACCACTTTTCACATTGTACACACAAGGCGTACATTTCCTTTTCATAATGAGATCAAAAGATTATCCTTTAGGGACAACCTTTATTGCAACATATGCAAGATCTCATATTCTCGGTAATCACCAATTTCTTTTAAATATCATATCCCATAAAATTTCTATTAACATTAAATTCAATACAATTATAGCAATTTATATTTCATGTATATCAATAATATCATGAATAATAAACTTATTAAATCACGCAAACTTACCTCGGATCTAGAAATGGCAATTTACCATTCTAGTCCATAACCTTGTATTTTCCCGATTTAAGCCCAAATCTCGATTTCCTTGATCTATAATATCACATTTAGCCTACTAATTAGTCACACTATTCATATGAGTCTAAAAATTATTTTTTTACAAATTTTCATTTTGACCCCTAAACTTTTGCATATTTGTACTTTTTCCCCAAGGTTCGGAAATTAAACTTCTTCCTATTTTCTTATGTTTTATGACATGCTGATCATTTTTCCCTTCTATGGAAACATAAAATTTTCACTCTAACATGTACTTATGAACATTAGGTATTTTTACCGATTATGTCGTTTTACTCGTTTTCACGTAAAATCGCTTAGCAAAAGTTGTTTAACACAATTTCAAGCTTCATATTCTACCATTAAACATAAAAATATATGCATATCATTCATGGGTAAATTTTTAAACATAAATCCTAGCTCAAAATAATGGTAGAAATGAGCAGATCATGTTACCGAGATTTCAAAAATATATAGAACATTAAAAATGGAGCTCGAAATCACTTACTATTAAGCTTGGAAGCTTGGAAAAACCCTAACCATGGCTGCTTTTGGTACATTCTGTTGTAGCAAGAAGAAAGGGACACATTTGGGGTTTAAAATTTGTCTTTTAATTCATTTTACCCCTAAATGACCAAAATGCTCTTTTTACTATTCTTTCAAATTTTACCCAACCAAGGCCATTTTTGTCCAAAAAGTTATACAATGGTTTAATTATCATTTAAAGACCTCCCATTTAAAATTTCATGACAATTAGACACCTCTAACATATAAAACTCAACTTTTACACTTTTTACAATTTAGTCCTTTTTTTCTAAATTGAGTGCCCAAACGTCGAAATTTTCACGAAATCATTCCGTGAAATCATAGACCATAAAAATACAATAAAAATAAAATTTTCCTTATCGAATTTGTGGTCCCGAAACTACTGTTCCGACTAAGCCCAAAATCGTGATGTTACATATTTGTTGGGTCGTACAAACTCTCTCTCATATTCTGTGACTGACATACGACCCTACTTCAATTCAAGGAATTCTTTTCTCTTCTGATCGATGAATCTTTGGCTAATGTATTTCTTTCTAAATTCAACTTGAAAGAAATCCCAAGTAACTCTTTCTTACAGAACTACAGATATCAAGGTATTCCACCACTAATATGCGGTGTCTCTTAACAACGATACAACACACTTTAAGCATTCTTTAGGTGTGCAAGATAATTCTTCGAATACCTGAATAGTGTTCTCAAGCCAAAACTCAGCTCTCTCAGAGTCATCATTAACAGTAGCTCTGAATTCCTCAGCTCTGTGTTACCGTATCTTTTCAACAGGTGGTTTATTTACTCACAGAGGATCAATACCTTGAGGAACTACAGGGATCGATTGGGGAACAGCTGGGGGTGGAGGTTGTGAAATAGCCGGGTTCGTACGAATATACTATGTGAACCATTCGTTCAATATCTAAAAAGAGGCTTCTTTAGCCTCACCCCCGTGACTACTTGTCACCGGCCTAGATTCCGTAGGAGCTATCCCTTGAGCGGAAGCTACGCGTTACTTTCTACGTCATCTGCTACAGCTTTTTCGGGATCCATTACTATATAATAACACATTTGGCAATGTCCGGAGTCATCACACTATCACAATTTTATATATGGCATGTATAGCTAGATTCACATACGCTACGTTAGTCCTAGAATTGACTAAACCGTAGCTCTGATACTAACAAATGTAACTTCCCTAAATCATAACCGTCGCCGGAATAGGTTAAGAGACATTATCAAACTTCTAACTCAATTCAGAACAATCATTTATCAATTATCATCTCATTTCAGTAACTATCATTCAATCGCATTCAATATGTACTTAAAACGAGCATACGAAGCTTAAAACATGCATTCGGGACTAAATTAATAACATATTAAAATTTTGGAAACTTAGCAAAATTTCAACATTTCAAGTATCACACGCCCGTGTGAACAGGTAGTGTGCCTCACACGGTTACTAGACACCCCCGTGTCACAAGACGTGTATAAACAGGGCATACATACTGACTTGCACCACACGGTCGAGGACACGCCTGTGTGCTAGGCCGTGGGAAAACTAGAGAGGTTACTGACTTGGGTCACATGGCCAGCTACACGCCCATGTGCCAGCCCGTGTGTTACACATGACCAGTACACACGCCCGTGTGTCTAAGCCGTGCCAAACCTGTAGGGTATACTGACTTAATTTGAAAGGATACCCTAGGGGACAAACGGCTGTGCAGCATGACCGTGTGTTGCACACGGCTGAGACACAAGCCTGTGTGGACAAAAATAGGCTATTTGTAAAGCCATTTTGCTACCTTAAAAACACAAGCATTCATAAGCATAGATAACCAAATTTTTACAACTTAATAGGCAGCCAAGTTAGCCATTTCAATACACATTATTTTCCATATCAAAACCTAACAATTACATGCCCAAATCCTATTTAATATCATGCATAATTCATTCATCTAACAAATACATATCAATACCTCAATTGCATATTTTCATTCAAATATTACCTTTACCAAAATATACCATAATTGAACACTTAATTCAACCAAAACAAAGTACCAAAATAAGCCAAATCACATGGCTTAACTTATACACAAAACATACCAAAGCCATGGTATCAAGTAACATAAATAACATCATTTAAACTAGCCTATACATGCCATATTTACATATATTCACAAGTTCAAAATACCAATCGGAAATTGGATAGTGTGATGTGCACTCTGACTTGTCCAAAACGAGTAAGCTATCGAGCCTCTATAAAACATGGAAAAAGAAAGAGTAAGCTTTATAACTTAGTAAGCCCGTATAGTTCAGAATTAAACTTACCATGTATATATAATCAAAGAAACATTAAAACACCAACAATTCAATTAACCAACACCTAATCACAAGTATCCATCACATGTTAGTCATTTGACAAATACATAAACCATCCATTAAAACAATAGTTTGCATTCACATATCATATATATAGCATTAGTAACATTTATAATCCGTAATTTATCCATATAAACAGTATTTAGGGCCATTATAACTTCAAAGCATACTCGAGTGAACAATGTTAGTAATCTGTCAATTCATTATTATATATGCTCTTTCGAGCTATGGTCAATAAGCTCCTCCTGAGCTGATGAACAATAAGCTCTAATGAGATAAATGGTAAGCTCTATCGAGCTGAACAGTAAGCTCTATTGATAAGCTCCAATCAGCTGAAAACAGTAAGCTCTTACGAGCTGATATATCGGTAAGCTCATACGAGCTGTGGTGGGTCCACAACAAATGCAGGAGCTCGACCAAAATGGTAATCCCAGTAACATGTCACTCGTATCCAATCAATCTATATAGTTCAAACGGGGCTCAGTAACAAATACATTATATCAATAAGGCATTTATACTTCAAATATTTTCATTATACACATTCATTTCAATAATTACAAGTATATAAAAGTTCGATTCTAATTATACGAACTTACCTCGTAACCTCGGATAAAATTATCAGTTATTTGTCTACATTTCGTTTTCCCCGATCTAGTTTCGGTATTTGCTTATCTTGATCTATATGATATCAAATTTACTCATTCAAACTTTCATTCAATTCAATTTAGCCTAAGACATTCATTTTGGCTAATTTACAATTTTACCCCTAAACTTTTGACTATTTTGCAATTTAGTCTTTAACACATAAAAATGCAAAATTGCACAATTAAGCCATGACCCATGATAGCCGAATTTCATAGGGACTCCTTGCAGTCCATCTCTTTCATTATTTTACACTTTTAACCACATAATTTTACATTTTCTCAATTTAATCCCTAATTGACATTTTTGTCAAAAATCACTTAACAAAACTTTTATATCTATCATTAAACCTTCATAATCTATCATTAAACATTTAAACAACCAAGCATTCAACAATGGCATCATTCAAAATCTATAGCAGTTTTGAAAGCGAAGGTACAGGCTAGCTAGATTAAGCTACAAGGAGCTCAAAAACGTAGAAATCATTTAAAACCGAGTCAAAACCGTAACTTAATTTAGCTAAGAATGTGCCAAAGCCATGGAAACTTCAAACCCTTATTTTCTTTCTCAATTTCAGCAAGATGGTGAAAGAGTTAACATGATTTTGGCTTTGTTTTATTATTATTATTAACTTAATACATAAATTACTTTATTAACCATATAATTATAACTTATAAATCACCTAAACAATGTCCAAGAATGTACACTTACATTATAAATGGACTAATTTCATAATAATGACTTCCATACTAATAAACCGTAGCTATTTAATACCTTTAAACAATTGAACTCAACTTTTATGCATTACACAATTTAGTCCTTTTTATCGAATTAAGGATTTAAATGGTAAAATTTCTTTACGAAACATTCACATAATTAATCTATCATGCTTTAAACTTTATTAAAATAATAAAATAAATATTTTGATTTCTAATTTGTGGTCTCGAAATTACTGTTCTGATTTGACCTAAAAACGAGCTGTTACAGTGTCACAAGGAATGGGTTTTGATAATGAAATCTACATGTAAAACCATTTCAATTTTTCAACTCTTATTTGCTTTTATCCACTGTCAAAACGTTTCATCAGAATCAAATTGCCTTAAATCGTGTTTTATAGCGGAAGCTTAAAAAAATGTTATATTTAATGAAAGCAGTTCGTATTTTTAGAAAACCTATATTTTTAGTAAAAATCGTAGTTTTTAGATATCAGTCGCAAATTAAGTACTAAAACGGAAACCCAAATCCAAAAGAAAATCAGCCAAAATGTCCGGAGAGTCCAATTATTATAGAAATCCAGAAATAACCCTTAAAATAAAAACCATAAACCTAATCTGTTTACGAACTAGTGGTCACTGAGAGGCTCTGTCGCACCAATCCGTCTAAGTCTGTGGATCGCCTAAATAGAAATAGACAAATAGAGGTGATTTTACGTAAACTCAATGTGTAACCCAACAGAAATAGACATGCAATACATACAAAATCATATGCGCAGTCAGATACAGATACAAATTCAGTTTTAGATTTAGATTCAGATAACAGATTCAGATTCAGATATGCAAAATCCTACCCCCATCCTTTACACACCAACTCTGACCATCCCATCACACCATGTAGGGTTAAAAACATCCACCCATTCCTACACACCACGTCGTGCCATCAAGACACATATTAGATAATATGCAGCCAAGCTGCTAGAATAAAGACGATTAACACCGAACAAAATACTTCCTCCTCATTAACAAATCCCACCCCAATAACAGATACAGAGATTTAGATACAGATATAACTGATTAAACATGCTCAACATGTATTACACAAATAACAAATACACATACATTAGTATAGTTAGGCATACATTTAGTATCCTACTCAGATCAGTCTATCAGAATATCATAGCATACAAATCAGGGTTTAATTACCACTTACCGACACTACAGTAGGCCCACAGTCGATCGGAACGACCCGTGTGACCCTAGGTAAAATTTTAGAATTATGGGCCCACATGCCCATATGGTTAGCCGATGTGGCCCACACGGCCTGTCCTAAAATCCACATGCCCGTGTGGCCCACACGCCCAACACGGCCTAGCCCGTGTGGCCTACACAGCCACACTCATGCCACCACACGGCCGTGTACGGCGTACGGCCATGCTTTTGTCGACCACACGACCGTGTCTTGCATACGGCCATCAACACGGTCAGCTATACGCCCGTGCAGTGTCGACAGTGGCCATTTTTTGGCTTTCATCTAATCTCATTTCTCTATGTTTTGGGAACACACATGGTACTATTTCGATGCAAAACCACTCACGAGCAGCACAACACCCAAAATCGACAACCCACAAATTTAAAACACGGTAATCAAAAATCAAAAAACCAACAAAAGTTTGATTGAGTGTTCAACACTTGCCCCAATGCCCCGAACAATTCTGACTACAAATCCGCAAGGAAAGAACCCCGTTCTTCATGAATTGCCGCTACCAAAATAGAAAAGAAGCCTTCAACCGGCAATTTGGAAACGAAACTACATAAACACAAAAACCCCACTTACTTACCAATTGAAAGAAAGTAGGACAATGAGACATAGAGTTTTATTGACAGATCGGAACAATAGGAAGAAGTAGCAAAGCAGATGAGCAACAAAATTGTAGAACAAAGCAAAAACAAAAGTGGACGTCAATTTTTTTTCCTAGAAAGAGAGTGGATTTTAAAAAAAAAAGAATAAAAAATAAGATAATACCAGATTAACTCCTCAAAATCCCTCAAATCTCTCCCTACTAACCCATTAACAACCAACCTTCTCAGAAACCCAACTCCATTGAAATTCTCACATGCAACTGAGCAAAAATAATACCCACTTGTAACACCCCTTACCCATGTTCTAAGCCGGAACAAGGTACGGAATATTACAGATCACGAAAACATGAAATCACACATTTACCTGATCTTACATAATTAATTCCTCTAGCTTGAACAAAATAGATAACATTAACAGATCTACATAAGTACAAGTAAATTATCAAATTTTGAAAAGTAATATTTTAAAAAAAAATTAATTATGACATATAACAAAATGATTCAGCCCTCTTGACATGCCATAATTCCAAAATAGTGTTTACAAAGTACCAAAAAGTATTGATAGTGTGGATGGGTCTCCGACGATCTCCAAATCTCGAGCTGGCTTAGTAATTCTATAAGACGAGAAAAAGAAAAGAAGGTAAACATATAGCTTAGTAAGTAAGTACGAAATTGATATTCAATTTATCAAAGTAAAACAATCATACTAGTATATAATCACATATTCAGGACAGGCTATTTTCTAGAGTCCCGGTTTGAAAAAAAATCATATCTCGAGCTACAAAACTCGAAATCTAATTCCATAAATTTTCCCTAAAACTAGACTCATATTTCTACTTACTAATTTTTTTCTAAAATTTTTGGTCGGGAAAATTAGTACAATTTATTAGTTAAAGTCTCTCCCTGTTTTAGGGTACGACTACTCTTACCCCTGTGCACTACAAACCAAATTTCTTCTTGTACAGAATTCCAACGACCATACCGTTTGTTTCCCATAAAAATAGGCTCAATAAGGAATCCATGCATGTAAGGTATGACTCTTAATAATTTTTTTACAATTTATGGTGAATTTCTAAAGTCAGAACAAGGGATCTCAAATTCATTCAGACCTTGTTTCACAAGAATTCAAATATCACACAATATAGAATTCTTTTGCTTCCCCTGTTTCTTTTATATGAAAACATACCCATTAGGATTTATTTTCATATATCATTTGCATTTTATTCAACTTCCACGATTTTTGGTAAATTTTTAAAATCATGTAATTGCTGCTGTCCAACACTGTTTTATTTCTAACATTCATTCTTGCATAATTTCACCTAGTCCTTTTTGTTATACCAGAATTCACTCAATTATCGAGCACATAGCTCCTAAATTTTCATAAACATAAATTTTCACATATCCACCTTATAATAACTTTCACATATTACCACTTTATCGATTTTCCCCGTTGAACTCAATGGAAAAATAACAAATATACCATTGTTTACACATATTTCCCCCTTTCCACACTTATAGCCGAAGCTATCTGATACGCATAGTAGCCTGCACTTAGTACTACACATGCGACCAACAATCCGGTACACGTAGTAGCCTGCACTTAGTACTACACACGTGACCTCACCATCTGATACACGTAGTAGCCTGCACTTAGTACTACACACGTGATCGAGGTCATTGAGTACGCATAGTAACCTGCACTTAGTACTACACATGTGTCTTAACAGTATGGTACACGTAGTAGCCTACACTTAGTACTACACACGTGTGTTCACAATGGGTCATTCGTATTGTTCCTGTTCCGAAGGTTCAACCGGAAAATTCTTTCCTTTTTCATTGTTAACACTTATTTATAATCTAATTAAATTTGCAAATTTCCATCATTTAATCATTCTATGGACAGTCACCAATTCATATGATAACAACATAAAATAACATAAAAAAATTGATAAATTATTCATGTACGAACTTACTTAATCTATAACAACACATTTAGCTCATTTAACACTCATACTATTTATTTCAATCCAAAAATCACATTATGGAGAAATTACGTTTTTGCCCCCTAACTTTTACAAAATTATGATTTTGCCCCTAGGCTCAGAAATTTAATTTCAGCCCTTATTCTTATGTTTTATGACATGCTAAACATTTTTTTCTTCTATGGAAACATCAAATTCTCACTCTAACATGTACTTATGAACATTAGGTATTTTTACCAATTAAGCCCTTTTACCCGTTTTCACTCAAAATCGAGTATTACAAGTTGTCTAACATAATTTAAAACCTTATTCTATCATAAAACACCAAAATACACAGATTTCACCTATGGTTATCTTTCCAAATATGAGCCCTAGGTTGAATTATTGCTAACATAAGCTAAATCGAGCTTCCGGGATTTCAAAAACATAAAAATCATTAAAAATGGGGCTTGAAATCACTTACTATGAAGCTTGGAAGTTGAAGAAACCCTAGCTATGGAGGAGCAAAATTCGGCAGCAACTAATTGAGAAGATGACCATTTTTGTGTTATTTTTCCCATTTTATTTCATTTAATATACAAATGACCAAAATGTCCTTACTACTAAACTTTCCAAAAATTCCATCTATGTCCAATTTTTGTCCATAAACTTAGAAATTGGTCAAATTCTATTTAAGACCTCCTAATTAATATTCCAAAGCAATTTCATACTAAAAACTTCTAGAACACAAGTTTTGCAATTTATTCGATTTAGTCCTTAATCTCAACTTAAGCGCTTAATGCATAGAATTTCATCACGAAATTTTCACTCAATCATGAAATCATATCATAAACCTCAAAATAATTATAATACAATTATTTCTATCTCAAATTTGTGGTCACGAAACCACTATTCCGATTAGGCCCTAATTCGGGTTGTCACAATTCTCTCCCCTTTAGGAATTTTCGTCCCCGAAAATCTTACCAGTAAAGAGGTTCGAGTACTGTTTCCTCATAGCTTCCTCAGGTTCCCATGTAGCCTCTTCTATTCCATGTCTGTGCCACAATACTTTCACTAAGGCTATACTTTTCTTTCTCAACTGTTTAATTTCCTGAACCAAAATTTTTATTGGTTCCTCCTCATAGGTCATATCCGGTCGAATTTCAATTTCTGTTAGAGGAATCACATGTGAAGGATCAGAACGGTAACGTCGTAGCATCGACACATGAAACATATTATGAATCTTTTCCAACTCAGTTGGCAAGGCTAGCCGATAAGCCACTGGTCCAACTCTTTCAATAACCTTATAAGGCCCAATGAAACGCAGACTCAACTTGCCTTTTCGGCCAAACCTTAAAATTTTCTTCCACGAAGATACCTTTAGAAAAACTTTATCACCCACTTGGAACTCGATCTCTTTTCTCTTCAAATCCGCGTATGACTTTTGTCGATCTGAAGCGGCTTTCAGACAATCACGAATCACTTTCACTTTCTCTTCAGTTTCTTTAATCAAATCAACTCTGTGAATCTGTTTCTCACTGAGCTCGGTCCAATACAAAGGAGTCCGACACTTGCGACCATAAAATGCTTCGTACGGTGCCATCTGTATGCTCAATTGAAAACTGTTGTTGTAGGCAAATTCGACACCAGGTAAATATTTCTCCCAACTGCCTTGAAATTCTAAAACACAACATCGGAGCTTATCCTCGAGTACCTGAATTACTCTTTCGGATTGACCGTCAGTTTGTGGATGAAATGCGGTACTGAAATTCAATTTTGTACCCAAAGCTTCTTGCAACTTTTTCCAAAACCTCGAAGTAAATCTTAGATCTCTATCCAAAAATAATAGACATAGGTACTCCGTGTAATTTTACAATTTCAGAAATATATAATTCAGCGAACTTATCAAGAAAATAGTCCGTACTTACCGGAATAAAATGAGTTGATTTAGTCAGTCTGTCAACTATTACCCAGATGGCATTTTTCTTTTTTGGAGTCAGAGGCAACCCTGTCACAAAATCCATCGTAATTCTGTCCCATTTTCACTCGGGAATCATCACTGGTTGAAGTAAACTAGAAGGTACTTGGTGTTCAGCTTTCACTTGCTGGCAAATCAAGCATTTTGCTACAAACTCAGAGATATCTCTCTTCATACCATTCCACCAATATATTTTCTTCAGATCGTTGTACATTTTCGTACTACCAGGATGAACTTGCAAACAACCACTGTGTGCCTCATGTAAAATCTTCTGAATCAACTCAGCATCTTTTGGTACACATACTCGATCACGAAACATTAAGCAATTCTCTAGTCCGATTCGAAAATCTGAGTTACAATCCAATTCACACTGAGCTCGCTTGGCTCGCAATTCACTGTCATTCTTCTGAGCTTCACAAATTTGCTGAAGAAATAATAGCCTAACTCTTAACTCGGCCAAAATCAAACCATCATCAGACATAGCCAAATCTGTACCCATAGCTCTCAAAGCAAACAAAGATTTTCTACTTAAGGCATCTGCGACTACATTCGCTTTCTCGGGATGATAATCAATTATTAATTCATAATCCTTTAATAATTCAAGTCATCTCCGTTGTCGTAAATTCAAATCTTTTTGATTCATCAAATATTTCAAACTTTTGTGATCAGTAAAGATTCGACATTTCTCACCGTATGACACCAAATCTTCAAAGTAAAGACAATGGCGGCCAACTCTAAATCATGCGTCGGGTAATTCTTCTCGTGCGATTTCAACTGTCTTGAGGCATAAGCTACTACTTTACCTTCTTGCATTAAAACACAACCAAGACCAATTGATGACGCGTCACTATAAATAAAAAATTCTTTCCCTGACTCGGGTTGCACTAACACTGGTGCTTTGGTCAACCGCTCTTTCAACTTCTTAAAATTTTGTTGACATTCTTCAGTCCAATTAAACTTAACATTCTTTTGCAACAGCTTAGTCATAGGAGAGGCGATCATCGAAAATCCCTCGACAAAGCGTCGATAATATCTAGCTAAGCCCAAAAAGCTTCTAACCTCAGATACATCCTTCAGCGGTTTCCAATTAACAATTGTCGAAACTTTGCTCGGATCGACTCGAATACCATCACCCAAAGCTACATGTCCTAAAAATCTGAATTCATGAAGCCAAAATTCACTTTTACTGAATTTAGCAAACAATTTCTTTTCTCTTAAAATCTGTAATACCATTCTTAAATGTTCAGCATGCTCAGACTCGTTTCGAGAATAAATCAGGATATCATCTATGAACACAACCACAAACCTATCTAAGTATGGCCAAAAGATTCGATTCATCAAATCCATAAAGATAGCCAGAGCATTGGTTAAACCGAAAGGCATCACAAGGAATTCGTAATGTCCATACCTCATTCTTAAAGCAGTTTTTGGCACATCCGACTCTTTAACTCTCAACTGATAGTAATCGAATCTCAAATCAATCTTTGAAAACACTGTCGCCCCTTTTAACTGGTCAAACAAATCATCGATTCTAGGCAACGGATACTTGTTCTTTATGGTCACCTTGTTGAGCTGTCGATAGTCAATACAAAGTCTCATAGATCCATCCTTTTTCTTTACAAACAACACGAGGGCACCCCAGGGAGAGAAACTCGGTCTCACAAACCCCTTATCTGTTAACTCTTGCAACTGATCTTTTAATTCTTTCAATTCAGTCGGAGCCATTCTGTATGGAGAGATCAAAATTGGTGCAGTTCTAGGTAATAAATCAATAGCAAACTCTACCTCTCTGATCGGAGGCAACCCCGACAATTCTTCTGGAAATAAATTCAGGAACTTATAGACTACCGGTACTGATTCAAGCTTCGATTCAGACATTTTAGTATTTAATACATAAGCAAGATAAGCTTCACACCTTTTTCGCATATATCGCTGAGCAGACATATACGAAATCACCATAGGCAATTTATTTGATTCATTTGTCTCCACCCGAAGAATTTCATCATTTTCACATTTCAACTCAAGAGTTTTCTTTCTGCAATTTACTCTGGCATCATGTAGTATCAACCAATCCATACCCAAAATGACATCAAACTCGTCAAATGGTAGCAACATTACATTAGCCGGAAAACAGTGGCCTTGAATCATCAAAGGGAAATTTTTGCAAACCTTATCTACTAACACATATTTGCCTAAAGGGTTTGACACTTTAATCACAAATTCAGTAGATTCTACAGGCAAACTCTTACTAGATACCAAATTCACACAAACATAAGAATGAGTAGATTTAGGATCAATCAATGCAATGACAATAGTATCATAAAAAGAAAATATACCAGTGATCACATCAGGAGATGACGCCTCTTCCCGAGCACGTATGGCATAAGCTCTAGCAGGTATTCTAGCTTTCGGTCTCCCAGTTGATTCCTTTGTCACACTTCTACTGCTAGCTCCATTTCCAGTATTTCTCAAAGGTCTGCCTCTATTAGTAGCACTAGTCTGTCTGGCACTCTGAAATTTTTCTTCTTCAACCCTTTTTGGACAATCCTTAATATAATGTTCTCGGGAACCACATTTGAAACAAGCCCGGCTAATCATCCAACACTCCCTGAAATTTTGTTTACCACAGTGCTGACACTCGGGTCTATTAGATCTCACATTACCTACACTTTCCATTGAAGTAGCTTGAGCTTTAGAACCCGAATATGATCTCCCACGATCTCGATATGAATGTCCAGTTGAAACAGTCAACCGAGGATTCATTTTTTTAGACTTCTTTGACTGAGATTGGAATGACTTTCTCATTGGCCTCTTTCTTACGTCTCTGGCTTCATTCACAGCTTTTCTCTTCTCGTTGCTCAGTTCTTCAGCTTTACAAGCTCGATCGATCAATACCACAAACTCTTTCAACTCTAAAATCCCAACTAGTAGCTTGATGTCTTCATTTAGCCCATCCTCGAACCTTTTACACATAATAGCTTCGGTGGACACACACTCTTAGGCATACTTGCTGAGTCTGACAAATTCACGTTCATATTCTACCACAGACATTCTACCTTTCTTCAGCTCAAGGAACTCTTTCCGTTTTTGATCAATGAACCGCTGGCTTATATACTTCTTTCTAAACTCCTCTTGGAAGAAATCCCATGTAACCCTTTCTTTCAGAACCACAGATACCAGTGTCTTCCACCAATGATATGCCGAATCCCTTAATAAAGAAGTAGCACATTTCAAACATTCTTCGGGACTGCAAGAAAGCTCATCGAATACCCTGATAGAATTTTCAAGCCAGAGCTCTGCTTTCTCGGGATCATCATCTATATTAGCCCTAAATTCTTCAGCCCCTTGCTTTCGAATTTTATCAATGGGGGTTTGCTCAATCTTACCATTTCGGCACCTTAAGGAACTACGGGAACTGGTTGAGGAATAGGAGGGGGTGGAGCAGGCTGAGCATTCGGATTTGCCCGAACAAATTTTGTGTACCAATTACTCATCATATGGAGAAAGGCTTCCCGGACCCCATCTCCCTGATCATGTGTCTCATGCCTGCCTCAACTGGTGCAGTCCCCTGTGTGGGAGCCGGTGCATTACTTTCTACATCATTAGCTACAGCTCGGTCGGGATCCATTTACTATATAAAAACACAATTTAAATTGTTAGGAGTCATCACACTATCATAATATAATTATGGCATGTATAGATAGACTTTCACACACAGTACGTAAATTCGAGAACCGCCTAAACCTCGGCTCTGATACCAATAAATGTAACACCCCTTACCCATGTTTTAAGCAGGAACAAGGTACGGAATATTACAGATCACGAAAACATGAAATCACACATTTACCTGATCTTACATAATTAATTCCTGTAGCTTGAATAAAATAGATAACATTAACAGATCTACATAAGTACAAGTAAATTATCAAATTTTGAAAAGTAATATTTTAAAACAAATTAATTATGACATATAACAAAATGATTCAGCCCTCTTTACATGCCATAATTCCAAAATAGTGTTTACAAAGTACCAAAAAGTATTGATAGTGTGGATGGGTCTCCGACGATCTCCAAATCTTGAGCTGGCTTAGTAATTCTATAAGACGAGAAAAAAAAAGAAGGTAAGCATATAGCTTAGTAAGTAAGTACGAAATTGATATTCGATTTATCAAAGTAAAACAATCATACTAGTATATAATCACATATTCAGGACAGGCTATTTTTTGGAGTCCCGGTTTGAAAAAAAACTCATATCTTGAGCTAAAAAACTCAAAATCTAATTCCATAAATTTTCCCTAAAACTAGACTCATATGTCTACTTACTAATTTTTTTCTAGAATTTTTGGTCGGGAAAATTAGTACAGTTTATTAGTTAAAGTCTCTCCCTATTTCAGGGTACGACTACTCTAACCCTTGTGCAATACGAACCAAATTTCTTCCTGTACAGAATTCCAACGACCATACCGTTTGTTTCCCCTAAAAATACGCTCAATAAGGAATCCATGCATGTAAGGTATGACTCTTAATAATTTTTTTACAATTTATGGTGAATTTCTAAAGTCAGAACAAGGGATCTCAAATTCATTCAGACCCTGTTTCACAAGAATTCAAATATCACACAAGATAGAATTCTTTTGCTTCCCCTGTTTCTTTTATATGAAAATAGACTCATTAAGCTTTATTGTCATATTTTATTTGCATTTTTATTCAACTTCCACGATTTTTGGTAAATTTTTAAAATCATGTAACTGCTGTTGTCCAACACTGTTTTATTTCTAACATTCATTCTTGCATAATTTCACCTAGTCCTTTTTGTTATACCAGAATTCACTCAATTATCGAGCACATAGCTCCTAACTTTTCATAAACATAAATTTGCACATATCCACCTTATAATAACTTTCACATATTACCACTTTATTGATTTTCCCCGTTGAACTCTACGGAAAAGTAACAAATATACCATTGTTTACACATATTTCCCCTTTTCCACAGTTATAGCCAAAGCTATCTGATACGCATAGTAGCCTGCACTTAGTACTACACATGCGACCAACAATCCGATAGACGTAGTAGCCTGCACTTAGTACTACACACGTGATCGAGGTCATTGAGTACGCATAGTAGCCTGCACTTAGTACTACACATGCGACTTAACAGTATGGTACACGTAGTAGCCTGCACTTAGTACTACACACGTGTATTTACAATGGGTCATTCATATTGTTCCTATTCCGAAGGTTCAACCGGAAAATTCTTTCCTTTTTCACTGTTAACACTTATTCATAATCCAACTAAATTTGCAAATTTTCGTCATTTAATCATTCTATGGACAGTCACCAATTCATATGATAACAACATAAAATAACATAAAAAAATCGATAAATTATTCATGTACGAACTTACCTCGGTGCAAACTTTAGAAATATTATAATTTAGTTCGAAAGCTTTTCTTTTCCCCGATCACGATCGATTCCATGTCTTTCTTGATCTATAACAACACATTTAGTTCATTTAACACTCATACTATTTATTTCAATCCAAAAATCACATTATGGAAAAATTACGTTTTTGCCCCCTAACTTTTACAAAATTACGATTTTTCCCCTAGGCTCAGAAATTTAATTTCAGTCCTTATTCTTATGTTTTATGACATGCTAAACATTTTTCTCTTCGATGGAAACATCAAATTCTCACTCTAACATGTACTTATGAACATTAGGTATTTTTACCAATTAGGCCCTTTTACTCGTTTTCACTCAAAACCGAGTAGCACAAGTTGTCTAACATAATTTAAAACCTCATATTCTATCATAAAACACCAAAATACACAGATTTCACCTATGGGTATTTTTCCAAATATGAACCCTAGGTTGAATTATTGCTAACATAAGCTATATCGAGCTTCTAGGATTTTAAAAACATAAAAATCATTAAAACTGGGGCTTGAAATCACTTACTATGAAGCTTGAAATTTGAAGAAACCCTAGCTATGGAGGAGAGCAAAATTTGGCAGCAACTAATTGAGAAGATGACCATTTTTGTGTTATTTTTCCCATTTTATTTCATTCAATATACAAATGACCAAAATGTCCTTACCACTATACTTTCCAAAAATTCCATCCATGTCCAATTTTTGTCCATAAACTTAGAAATTGGTCAAATTTCTATTTAAGACCTCCTAATTAATATTCCAAAGCAATTTATACTAAAAACTTCTAGAACACAAGTTTTGCAATTTATTCGATTTAGTCCCTAATCTCAACTTAAGCGCTTAATGCATAGAATTTCGTCACGAAATTTTCACTTAATCATGAAATCATATCATAAACCTCAAAATAATTATAAAACAATTATTTCTATCTCAGATTTGTGGTCACGAAACTACTATTCTGATTAGGCCCTAATTCGGGTTGTCACACCACTCTTGCGTACAGATTGGAACATAGGACCTTTAACACACTAACCCTCTTACCACTCGAACCAGTAGGCTCATTCTGATATAAACTAACAGACAATTTAATATAAGCCCACTGAACAAGGGTAAAGCTTGGATAAAAAATAACAAAATTAGCCAAGGTGAGACTTGAACCTAAGACCTCTCAAACACTCCCAGAACACTTAACCACTGAAGCAGATACACACTTGTGTCAGATATTTACAGAAACAAGGATAAATTAATCAAGACGTCACAACTTTAACCCCTAAAAAATTTTTGACCTTGAAATTTACCTAATCAGAACATATGAGGATACTGCTGACGCATCAAGTCCTTAGGTTCCCACGTAGCCTCCTCAGTGCCATGATTCTGTCACAAAACCTTTATCACGCTCTAGAATCTGAATTGGCTTCTCCTCAAAAGTCATATCTGGTCTAACCTTGATCTCCTCAACAGAGACTACATGAGATGGATCAGACCGATACCCCCTCAACATTGAGATGTGAAACACATTGTCGATACGGTCCAACTCTGGAGGCAACTATAACTGATAAGCAACCGATCCCACACGGTTCAAAATCTGATACGACTCGATAAACCTAGGGCTTAACTTGCCCTTACGGCCAAATCTCAGAACCTTCTTCCACGATGAAACCTTTAGAAACATGAAATCACCCAAAGAATACTCAATATCTCGCCTCTTCAGATCCACATAAGATTTTCGTATATCAGAAGCCGCTTTTAGACGATCCTGAATCAGTCTAACCTTATCCTCATTCTCAGAAACCAACTCAGGACCCAAAATCCGACGTCCACCCAACTCAGTCCAACATAGCAGGGTACGACACTTACGACAATACAAAGTCTCGTAAGGTGCCATCTAGATGCTAGACTGGAAACTGTTATTGTAGGAAAACTCAGCTAGCGGTAGATAATCCTCCCAACTACCTTGAAAATCAATGACGCAACTCTGAAGCATATCTTTCAGTATTTGAATCACCCTCTCAAATTGACCATCGGTCTGAGAATGGAACATAGTACTGAAGTCCAATCTCGAACCTAGAGCCTCGTGCAATTTCTTCCAAAAATGTAATGTGAAGCGAGGATCTCTATCAGAAATAATCGAAACAGGGACCCCATGTAGTCTTACAATCTCAGAGATATAAAAATTTTCCAACTTTTACAGAGAGTAGCCCGTCTGAGCTAGAATAAAATCAGTGGACTTGGTCAATCGATCCACGATGACCAAAACAGAATCCTTCTTAGTGGGTGTCAAGGGCAACCTGTTAACGAAGTCCATCGTCACTCGTTCCCATTTCCATAAAGGAATCTTTATGGGTTGGAGCAAACTCAAAGGCAACTGGTGCTCAACCTTAACTTGTTGACACCTCAGACAACGAGCAACGAAGTCAGTAACTTCACGCTTCAAATAAGGCCACTAGTACAGTTCAGAGAGATCCCAATTCATCTTATTATCACCGGGATGTATAGCATAAGGGCTACTATGTGCCTCCCTCAGAATCGACTGCCTCAAATTAGAATCATTCGGTACAAAGATCCATCCTCAAAAACATAGTACTTCATTATTATTCATCCCAAAATCTGAAGTTCTGCCACTCTCAACCTGACGAAATCGTAATCCCAGAGACTCATCCCCCAACTACTTTTCTCGAATTCGATCGATCCAAGTCAGCTTAACTTACAACTCGGCTAACAAACTCCTATCATCAAACAGACTAAGGCGAGTGAACATCACCCTCAAATCTGTCATCGCCCTTCGACTTAGAGATTAGCCACTACATTGGCCTTACCGGGGTGATACTCTATCGTGTAGTCATAATCTTTGAGCAGCTCAATCCATCACCGCTGTCTAAGGTTCAACTCCTTCTGAGTAAAGAGGTAATTGAGGCTCTTGTGATCAGTGTAGATGATACACCTCTCACCATATAAATAGTGCCTCTAGATTTTCAATGGAAAGACCATAGTAGCCAACTCGAAATCATGCGTTGGATAGTTCCCTTTATGTGTCTTAAGTTGACGGGATGCATAAACCACAACCCTACCATCTTGCATCAATACACATCCCAAATTGACATGTGATGCATCATTGTAGACCATAAACTCTTTATCGAATTTAGGTTGTATCAGAAGAGGAGCTTGAGTCAGAACAGACTTGAGCTTTTCAAAGCTCGACTACTGCGCATCAATCCAGACAAAAAGAACTCCCTTGCATAAAAGCTTAGTTAGAGGAGCTGGAATCAAAGAGAACCCCTCAACAAACTACTGATAATAACCCTCAAAACCTAAAAACCTGTGGATTTCAGATACATTCTTAGGCTGTTTCCAATTAAGCATAGCCTCAATCTTTCTAGGATCCACATGAATCCCCTTCGCAGAAAATATGTGCCCCAGAAAAGTCACTTCACTCAAGTAGAATTCACATTTGTTTAACTTAGCATAGAGCTATTTCTCACAGAGTATCTGCATCACAAATCTAAGATGCTCATCATGCTCATCCTCAGTCTTAGAGTAAACCAGAATATCATTAATGAAGAACACGAAGAACTGATCCAAATATGGCTGAAAGACTCAGTTTATCAGATCCATGAATGCAACTGGACCATTCGTCAGACTAAAAGGCATAACTAGGAACTCGTAGTGTCCATAACGAGTCCTAAATGCAGTTTTATGGACATCAGCTTCCTTAACTCTAAGTTGATGGTACCTAAAATGAAGATCAATCTTCGAAAACACAAAAGCCCTCGGAATTGATCAAATAAATTATCGATCCTTAGAAGTGGATACTTGTTCTTTACAGTTAGCTTGTTCAACTGCCGATAGTTAATACACATCCTCATGGTCCCATCCTTTTTCTTCACAAGCAGAACCGATGCTCCCAACAGAGACACACAAGGGCGGATGAAACCATGATCCAAAAGTTCTTGAAGTTAAGCCTTAAGCTGTGTAAGCTCTTTTGATGCCATTAGGTAGGGAGCGATGGACACTAGAGCTGTACCCGGTAGAAGCTCAATTCTAAAATCAACCTCTCGATTCGGGGTAAACCCGATAACTTCTCAGGGAAGACGTCTAAAAAATTTTTCAACGTTCTGATATCTCCGATAGAAGAGCCCCCAGAATCAGAAAGACTGACATACGCCAAATATAGCTCACACCCTTTTCGAACCAGTTTCTCAGCCACAAGAGCGGAGATCACATTGGACAGATAATCTCAACACTCGCCTATCACGACCACTTCCTTATCATCCTCAGTCCTCAGAACGACCCTCTTAGTCGCGTAGTCCAAACTAACTCAGTGCTTGACCAACCAATTGATACCCAAAATTAAGCCGAACTCCCCAAATGGAAGCTCCATCAGATTTTCAAAAAATACAGTCCCTTGCACCCCTAACGGAACACCCCTATACAGTTTACTAACCCAGACAGCATGCCACAATGGACTCAGTACAGTAACCTCATTAAAAGTGCTCACAACAAAACCCCCCAAGTTTTCAGATATAGTGCTAGCTACATAAGAGTGTATAGAACCTATATCTATCGGAGCAGTATAAGGTACATCAAAAATTAGGAACGTACCGGTGATAACATCTAGAGCAACTCTATCCTCTCGGCATCGAGCAGCATAAACTAGTGCAGGCTGCCTTGCCTCTATCTGACTAGTACCTCTGTCCGATGCTCTCTGTCCACGACCCAAACCATTACCACCCCTAGCCGCTCCACGGCCCCTAGGTGGCTACTGAATTGCCCTCTTAGGCTATACAGTACCCTGTGCTGAATCTTGCCCCTAATCTGCTCACTGTGGACACTCTCTAATACGGTGGTCCAGAGATCCACACCTCAAACGAGCCCCTATTTGCCTCCAACACCCAAATGGCGCCTACCACAGTCTCCACACGGTTGAATCCCAGTAGGAGCAACAAGAGCCCCCTCTAATAGGCCCATCAGGTCTGGCCTTTTTCTTAGGCCTCAGAACAGAACTAAAGGCCTCCAAATCCCTCTTGTTCTTACCTCTCTCTTGGTCCCTATTCTGGCGCTCCACGTGCTTAACATCCTCAGTGATCTTTGCCTTCCCAACCAGAATTGTGAACTCTCACTTCCTCTGTAAAGCAATTAGTACCCTCAAAGTATTCCTTAATCCATCCTCTAACCAGATGCACCTCTCATACTCAGACGCCACCATGCCTAGAGCATAGCGGCTCAATATCAGAAACTCGGCCTCATACTCGACCACATATCTATCACCTTGGATGAGATTCATGAACTCACGCCTACGAGCATCAACATAGCTCGCCCTCACGTACTTACTCTGGAAGGTGGTCTTAAAGAAATCCCACTTTAAACGATCAGGCTGAGTACCCTCCTCAACCATCAACCACCACTAATATGCCTCATTGCGAAGCAAAGAGACTACACCCTTAAATTTCTACTTAGAAGTACATCTAAATATTTCATAACCCTTTCAATGGCCTCCAACCAATACTCGGACACTATAAGGGCGACTCTAGTGACACCCCTAAACAGTTCAGCTCCATTAGACTGGAGTCATTCAGCTATCGACCTACGACCCCAAATCCAGAATGAGGTCCAGTAACCCTCTTCAATATCCTTATCATGGCTTGGGACAGTGCATCGTCCCCAGCCGAACGACTTTGAGACCCAGTCTCAGTAGCAAGCAAAACTGGTGTCTCACTCATGTCTGAGTGCAGCATACTACCCAAAGAAGAAGACTCAGCTCAAGCCCCCTATGGCCTCTTCCACGGCCACGAATACCACGTTCGTGAGTTCCACAAGCGCTCATAGCAAATTTTCAAATTTTATCTACATTATAAAGTTTTATGCATCAGTTCCAGAATTTATTAACAGATATTTTATGCAAAAATTATCAGAAGTTCAGATTTGTTTTCAGAAGTTTCAGTTTCTAACTATTTCAGTACTGTAATAGCCTAAATTTTGACCGGGCTTAAATAAAGAAAAAGAAATTAGATAAATAAATAAACATTTATTTATTAAATAGTCTATTGAAAGTCCAGGCCTACTATTGCTACCCATAGCCCAAATACAAAAACCCATATCTGGGTATAACCCAATAGCCAAAATAGTACCTAATACCCCTAAGCTAAACCCAAACCCAAATAAGACCCGTTACACCCAGCAGCCCGTTAGATCCATTATCCTTGTTAGCCTAAGTCAGACCTAACCCATTACATTACAGACCTTGACCCAAAACAAAACAGCCCAAAAGGCCCAACAGACTTAAGAGAAATGGGAAACTCTAAGGTTTCCTGAATACTGTGGCTCCGCAAACGTTTCTGGAAGCTCCGGGTAGCGTCTGCCAACCCCAAATCAAGGCCACCGTTTAATGAGTTGTCCCAAGGGCGTTCAATGCCCATTAATACCCCGATCATCGGTTGTCCCTTGGTCTGACCCCGAATTACGTCACGAACGTCATGACCGTCGCCAATGCTCCATCAGCGCCGTGATCAGCGCGCGCGTCTACACCAGCATGGTCACTGCCAGATCCCTCACTCGATTACCTGCACAAAAAGGAAACAGATAGCAGACAGGCAAAAAATAGAGCAAAGAATGGCAAGAAAATCGCAGCACATCGAGAGATTATGAATATAGAAAGAAATCTTAGATTTCTTTCCCTGAATATGTAAAGGACCAAGGCTATAAAGCCTTTCTTTTCACTTGTAAAAGGGGGACGCACTGAAAAATACATAGAGAATCAATAAAAAAAACTAGAGATTCAGCAAAAAAATTGTTTTCACACATATATACACAGCAAGCATTTCAATCGATTAAGTACTCAAAGGTGATTTTTTTTAAATACATGTACATAAGTATAAACTGTAAATAATGAAAAGGAGAAGGGTCAAACCTTTATTTGCATTGAAAATTGGGGTTTGGAACTCCGACCACCGTACGGGGAAGAATTGGTGACGGCGCGTAGGTGCGTGAGGCCGAGAACTAAGGTTTGGCTCGATGGAGGCCAGAACCCAGCATTCTCCCTTTCCTCTCATTTCAGAGAGAATTTTAAGTTTTTTTTTAAAACCCGGTATAAAATGATTTTAGGGCTAAGGTTTTGGTTCTTATAGCCCCTGTGAAACGACAGCGTTTTAGACCCCCAGGATCCGCGCGTTGACCCGATTACCCGGGGAGGATTACCGCATTTTTTTAAAATTGGGTTAATTTCCCAATCGATCCTTCTACCCTTTTAGTGTTTACGATTAAACTTTTTTATTTATGATTCGGCCCTATTATTTATTTTAGTTTTAATTCGGTCCTGACAGTTGTTAAATTTTATTCTAGGAAACGTCGCCATTTTGGGAATAGGGCAATTTCTCAAATGAGTCCCTCTAATTTTTTTGCGTTTTAAATAGGTCCTTAATTCAGTTTTATTCCTTTCAAAATTTGCCCTATAATTTTGTTAAACTTTAAATTTAGTCCTATATTTATTATATTATTCTATATATATATATATATATATTTTATTATTTGTTTTATTTTACTTTTATATTATATATTATAAAATTATTTTATTATAAGTATTATTTTTAATTATATATTATTGTTACTTATTATGTATTATTTTTCTTAAATTATTATTTTACATCTCTTTTATATATTATTATATTTTCACATGTATTATTAATTATTTATATATATTGTTTTATATGTTACTTTATATTATATCTATTATTTTTCTTATATGTTTATATTACATTTTATTATATGATCTTTATTATGTTTTATTTTTATATCACTTATTGTTTTTTTATATATATGTTATGTATATCATATATCATAAATTATTATTATTTATGTTTATATTATATATATTATTTTAAAAATGTAAATTATTACTATTAAATCATATTTTTAACTCACATTATATGCACATTTCATTTTTTTATTTATTTACTATATATATATTATTTCATTTTAAACTAATATTGTTATATTATGAAATCTCTTACATACTTTTAAACCAATATATTATTATATAATAATTATTCTTTTATTCTTGTTATTCTTGTTATTATATTATATATTAAATACTATTTTAAAATTGATATGAAATGTCACATTTTTTAATTGTATGTATATTTTGTTAGCAATCAATCACTTTTTTTTATATTAGTTCTTCTATATGTTTTATATTGTATGTATCATGTATGTGTTAAATTTTTTTTTATTATAATTATATGCATATTGACGTTATATTTATTCTATTTGTATATCATGCATTACTTGATTATGTTTGTTTTTATACCATGCATCATTTAAATAGTATCTCATAAGTTTATATATCTTGTTTATTCGTTCTCAATACATGCTATATATCTTTGCTTGCATTTTTTTCCTGCTTTATATGTATTATTCTTTATATTGTAGTATTCATTTTTTATCTACCTAGTACAATAATATATTATTATGATTTATAATGTAATACAATCCTGCACGCATCATCTTTAAAAAGATAAGGCTCCAAAATTTTCAAAAAAAATATAAAGGCCTAACTTATTGGGTTGCAACTTTTCTCGTTAAGTTCGAATAGTCATGTATCCTTCTAAGGTTTTAAAGGATTTCAAAATATAAGTGACTGTCTTGGAATTGCAAAGTGATATGTCCTAACTTACTAGATGTAGCATTTTGCTGTTTTGAGATAGAGATTTCTAAAAGGCTAACTTATAGTCAATACTTTGATACAAGTAAACCCAAATTTTCAAATAGTTTAAAGAGGTTTACATCTTAAAATTTTTAATTTCCGACATTAGAGACATTTTGATAATCAATTAGGTACCAATTTTTGGGCGCGCATGAGGGTGCTAACCCTTCCTCAAATGCGTAATCGACTCTGAACCCATTCTTTTGATTTCAGAGACCAAAACCAACGATTTTAGAACAAATGTTTTAAAGGTGATCCAATCACACCTAAAAAGATTGGTGGCGACTCCCGTTTTCGTTTTTAAAATCGATTCTCATTTTCCAAAACTCGATTTGAAAATGGTCTCGACAAGTACAGTTTGCATTAACTGCTATATACAGTGTTTTCATAACAGTTCTAACTAAGTTTCAAAAGAACTTACAGGATCGACACTGGAGACTCGGTGTACCACATAATTTTTTAAATTATTCAAGATATTTGAAAACCAATTCTTTTTAAAACACAATTTTGGAACCCAAAATTCACAGCCGAGTTTTGCAACCTAGCTCTGATGCCACTAAATGTAACACTCCGAACCTGGCCTAGACGTTATGGCTGAATCCGGAGGTGTCACAAAGAATGAATTTTGATAACGAAATCTACACGTTAAAACCATTTTAGTTTTTCAACTCTTATTTGCTTTTATCCACTGTCAAAACATTTATTCAAAATCAAATTGCCTAAAATCATGTTTTATAGCGGAAGCTTACGAAAAAGGTTGTATTTAATGAAAGCAGTTCATATTTTTAGAAAACTTATGTCTTTAGCAAAAACTGTACTTTTTAGATATCAGTCGCAAATTAAGTACTAAAACAGAAACCCAAACCTGGAACGACGGAAATGTGCAAGTGTACACAATCGCAACAAGTAATAAAGTGACAAGTAATGTCGAGTTATCGTACCCACAGGGACTGTAAAAAGAATTATTTATGGAATTAATTATAAAACACTTTGGTGAGGTAAAACTAATTTGGGTTTAAAAGATGGTTGAAAACTTATTTAAAAACTAAATAAATAATTAAAATAAAACAAAGAAGTTCTAATGCACGATTTCAATAAGATTTAATCAAGGTAACATACTTGTGTTGGATTAATTATATTCCTTTAACTTAGAATGATTAAACTCATGTTTACACTGCTACGAACAAATTCATGGCAACTCGGTAATTGGCTAACTTCTGAACATACTTACATACCAAAATTCATTCATCTCTTGACATATCCCTATGTCAATTCAAATGACTAAACAAATTCTAACAAGCAAACATGTTATTGCACATACATACTCATTAAATTGAACTAATATCTTGCATATCCCTATGTCAATACAAACGATTAATTAAATCTAACAAGCATATAAAAACTATGTGAGGTAACAATGCATCCCTACCTTGAAACAGATTAATCACAATAATCTTGCAAGTTATGCAAGGGAATGATATCGCCAGATACATTGCTAATTTAACCTTCAACTACCTTAGAAGAATAAACATGCACTTATTAAGTACTGTGTCAATTAATTATAATTTCAATCTGTTTAAATAATTAATTCATTAGTTACTTAACAATTATATTGCAAAGATAACTTAGGCATGATTTTACTTAACCAAGCAATTTACCGAGGCCTATAACAGCATAAACATCATTTTAACAATTCAAGTAGGTAGAATATAATCAACCCAACACAAACTTAATTTTAAGCTAAATTGATTAAAATAACCATTTCAATAGCATAAATATTCATAAACATGTTCGTCAAAACAACAACAAAAATTAAAGAGTTAGGGAACAAGAAGCAAATCCGGTGTTTCTCTGTGGCTTGACTAGTTGCTGCGTTCTTCGTTCTTCATTGCCCTCGGCTATTAAGGTGGCTTATGAACACCTAATTGCTGCTCCAAAATGGCTGATGAAAGCCTCTTTCCCAAGAGAAGAAATCGGCACTTGAACACTAAGGGAAATGGGATGGAAAAAATGAGAGAAAATTGAGAGAGGGAATGAGGGATGCATTGAATGATCAGCAAGGGGTGGCTTTTATAGCTGACTATGGCAACTAAAAATAGCAAAAAGAATCAACCTAAGAGACCTCCCTTGGCCGGCCACACACATGGCAAAGTTGAGAGTTTCAACTTTGCTATTTTAGGCTTGGTGTAATTTCATAAAGCCACAATTACAGGAGGGGTTTGAATGCATTTTGAAAGTTCTTCAAGGGACTTTTTTCAAGCTCATTTAGGGCCAGTTCTGCATTGCTTTTCAAAAACATTTGTGCCCCTAAAAGCACTTCTGGAAGAAAAGCTGTGTAGAACAAGCTACTTTTGGCTGAATTTTTTAGCTTTACAGAAGTGCTTTTCAAAAGCACTTCTTAAAAGGAGAAGCTAAAATTTTTAGCTTTTCCTCTCCCAAAAGCACTTTTAGTGCTTAATTACTTTTTCACCCCTCTAATAATATAGTACTTCCTCTCTCTTTTTTCTTGGTACTTAATTACAAATGTATTAAAATCATTAATTAAAAATAAAAATATATTTTTTAAAATACTACTAACAAATATTTAATAGTATATTTAAATATTTAAAATATAGTTTATATATTCTAATTAAATTTTATAAATAATTAATATGTATTTCTTAAAAATATATAAAATTTATATTTTATATATTAAAATATTAACAAGAAGTTATTATAATTTTTTTATATTCTTATTAAAATATAATAATATTAACTAATTTAAATATTAGTTAAACGCATATTTGTTACTTGATAATAACAGGTCTAAAATGGACATTTTATTTCTCAAAAGTACTTTTTGACAGTAATGCTAAACACTCAAATTTTAAACCAAACTTTTCAAAAGTACTTCTCAAAAGCACTTTCCCACAACACTTTTAAAAAACACTTTTCAAAAGCATTGCCAAACTAGCCCGTAATCAGCTAAAATGCTGATTTGGGTCAGCATATGGACGGTTCTGGGTTGCCCAAATAGTGGCTGGTTCGGTTCACTTAATATGGTTCGACCACTACGGTCCAACTGGACCCTTTCTTCATAATTAATTAAAAATAATTTATTTAACCCAAATTAAATGGGGAATAAATTAAAATTAATTAAATTATGAATTAAAACACATTTCTGGACCTTCTTAGGCTGGAAATTAATGTGCCTCAATACTTCAAATTGCTTCTTGGTTTTGTGCTTTCAGCAGTGTCAACTGAGCCAATTTTCGCCCTTTGCGCGAATCTGTCGAAAATAGTCAAAATTAATCAAAATTGAGTATAAAATTAACTAAATTCACCATGTTCATATTTTAACACAATTTAATTATTTTATAATATTTGATTATTTTACGACAAGAATTTAACCGGATTTGCATGAATTTAAGTAAAAATGGGTATGAAAAAGTATATAATTTTTTGTGTTTCCAAAACCCAAAAAAAAATCAGCCAAAATGTCTAGAGAATCAAATTTTTACAGAAATCCAGAAATAACCCTTAAAATAAAAACCATAAACCTAATCAGTTTACGAACTCGTGGTCACCGAGAGTCTCCGTCGCACCAATCCATCTAAGTCTGTGGATTACCTGAATAGAAATAGACAAATAGACGTAGTTTACGCAAACTCAGTGTGTAACTCAACAGAAATAGACATGCAATACATACAAAATCATATGCACAGTCAGATACAGATACAGATTCAGATTCAGATAACATATTCAAATTCAGATATACAAAACCCTACCCCCACCCTCTACACACCAACTCCGACCATCCCATCACACCATGTGGGGTTAAAAATACCCACCTATCCCTACGCACCACGTGTAGCAGCCCGATTTTCAGTGATGTCAAAATTAGTGGTTCAAGGCCACCAAATCCAACAAGTAAGTTCGTAAATATTATTATTTAATATTTATGGGCCAAATATGATTTTAGAAAGATTTTTGAATTAGTAATTTGTGTTCTATAAAGATTTATTCTGTTAAGTGGTTTTAGAAAATGAGGTGTTCTATAAAACGAGCCATAAATATTTTTATAAATATTTACGGAGTGTCATTAGGGTAGTATTAAAGTTTCGTTAAGAAATTTTAACGTTTCGATGGTTAATTGATTAAAAAGAACCAAATTGAAAAAAAAAGTGCATTCCTAGGACTCTGTTTCGGTAAATCAGACTCTAGTTAATTAGGTTTTAATTAGGTGAATTTGACTTAATTAGGAGTAATTATGAAAGAAGATTAAATTGCAATAGAGGTGAAAGTTTAATTATAGATTAAAGAAAGTTAAAAGGACTAAATAGGCAATTATGCCATTAGCCTCAATTGAGGCGGCATAACAAAAGAAATATATGAGATATTTTAGTTAAAATATATATTATATTTATTTACTTAATAAATAAGTATTATATTAATTATATTATTATTATATTATATTATATATAAATATATGTAACTTAAATAACTAAGAAAAAGAAACTAAAAGAAAAGAAATAATAGCAAGGAATGAAACAGGGAAGAAACAAGGGAGAAAGAAAGAAAGAAAAAGGAAAAGGAAAATTTTGGGTTTCAAGGTTCAAAATTAATTTGGTAAGTCAATTTAATCCCTTTTCTTGTAATTTTTGAGTTTTTAGAAATCTAAAACTGTAACACCCCAAACCCGGCCCAGAAGTTATGGCCGGATCCGACGTGTCACATTGAAGTTTTTAAGAAAACCCATTCCTCTTTCAATGTCCTTCTCAGTGTTTTAAAAGATAGTCTTTGCTAAGTTAATAAAGTGAATGGAAGCTGTGCACCAGGTAGGTATCCGAAACAGAGGAGGTGAGCCTAGAAGGCTGCTTAAGTACCAAGCTCTTGATTGGATCCAATCCTAGACATGCCTACAACCATTGTCACACTTTGGTGCTAGGTTAGGTTTTGAGAAAAACAAGTTGGAATTCATTTAAGTAGATATTTTTGATAAACCGATTAATAATATCGTTACGTTATTTTGAAAACAAGTATCATTTTGGAAACACGCCCTAGGTCTAACTCATATTGTTATCAGAAAAATATAGGGTATAAGATAAAATAATCCCAGAAAAATAGTTAAAACGGCCTTATTACAACCCAAAACCAAATAATAATATTAATAAGATAAAACTTATAAAGAAATAAATCGGCTACTTATTGCAATTAAAAGAAGCAGTAAAGTAAAATGTAAGCATGAGTGTGGCCATCTCCGAGTCCTCGCGGCTCCAAACCATCTAAGCTTAGGGATTACGCGCACGATTAGAAAGCGGGGTGAGTTTATGAAAACTCGAGTGTGTAATCCCAATAACAAACAAACGATAAATAACACGAGATCGGTACAATCGGGCCAAAGCCCTATTTAGTCTTGACATATACTGGGCCGAAGCCTTTCGTTTAACGGTTACTGGGTCGAAGCCTTTTCATAAATCATATCACTGGGCCGAAGCCTTTTCATAAATCATATCACTGGGCTGAAGCCTTTTCATAAATCATATCACCGGGCCGAAGCCTTTTCATAAATCATATCACTGGGCCGAAGCCTTTTCATAAATCATATCACTGGGCCGAAGCCTTTACTGTAAACGGTATGGCCCTTAGGCCCATTTCAAGATCACATGTAATGTCAATGAATGTATGCAAGCCCATTTCAATATCACATGTAATGTAAATGAATGTATGCAATCCCATTTGGGGAGACTACTCGACCCACCATCCGCTACTCTCCACCCGTACCAACCAAGCTCTCCATGTGGGGAATAACTCAACCCACCCAACCAAACTCTCCACTGGCAGCATAGCTGCTTTATCATATAACTGGAGGCCTTGCCTCTTTTTAATAACTGGGGCATAAGCCATTTTCGGTAAACTGGGGCATAAGCCCTTTTCGGTAAACTGGGGCATAAGCCCTTTTCGGTAAACTGGGGCATAAGCCCTTTTCCGAGAAATCGGCAGGCGAGCCCTTTTAGCACTTCCTCCATCAATATAACCCATATCCCATGCAATATGTCATGTATGCAGAATGTCATACCCATATTTGAATCAAACAATCACAGTCAAGTCATTCATATCACCAACATATATTCACAATCAAATCCGTCAACCACACAGTCCAAGTCAGTCACTTGCCCACAAGGGCAAAACAGTCATTTTTCATATATAAGGGTATTTTCGTAATTTTACCAAAAATCAGGGTTTTCCATGTTCATTACATTTGTCAATATTTCTGAGTGTTTAAACAATGATCTTTAACCCACTTATCAAATTCAGGCTTTTGGGCCCAAAACCCCTAATGGGCCCTACGAATGCTGATTTAGCCCACTAAGCCTGCTTAACCCAAAATTTACCATAATACTAACTGTGTTAACATGCAACTTTTCAAAATTCCATTTTCTATCAATTTTACCCAAATGGGCCCATTTAGCCCAATTCCAGCCCATTGAGGCCCAACTTACCATCGTGCACAAAATTGAGTTCTTACCCGTTCCATCGATCCAAACATCGACCTTATCGTATTTATCGCATCTATACCCACACGCAACATTACAAGTTTTCGAAATGCCGATATTTTAGCATTTCGGCTTCTCAGCAGATATTAATCTAAGCTACTACGAGGGTTAGTACACACCTGTTATGGGTTGAAGTTGAAACGTTTCCATAATCAATCACCTACGATAACCACCACCTGTCACTCAAACTTAACTAATCCAATATCAATATACGTAAATCCTAAGCACATCAGTCATACGGAACATAAGGGCATATTCGTCATTTTACCATACAAGGGTATTACGGTAATTCTACCCTACAGGGGTATTTCAGTAATTCTACCTTACAGGGGTATTTCGATAATTCTACCCTATAGGGGTGTTTCGGTAATTCTACCCTACAGGGGTATTTCGGTAATTCTACCTTACATGGGTGTTTCGGTAATTCTACCCTACAGGGGTATTTCGGTAATTCTACCCTACAGGGGTATTTCGGTAATTTTCATAATCGAGGGTATTTTGGTAATTTTGTAAACCAAGGGTATTTCAGTAACTTTATAAATTGAGGGTAAAACAGCAATTCTGTAAATCAAGGGTAAAACGATAATTTTGTAAATCGAGGGTAAAACAATAATTCTATAAATCGAGGGTAAAATGGTAATTCTATAATTTGAGGGTAAAACGATAATTCTGTAAATCGAGGATAAAACAGTAATTCTATAAATCGAGGGTAAAACGGTAATTTTACAAGTCGAGGGCATTTCAATAATTGGTAAACTAAAGTATTCTAAACAGGGATAACAATACAAATGGCCCTAAAGCCCATTCTCGGCCCAAATAGGCCCACACGCTCGTGTGGCCCTTTTAGCCTAAACCTAGCCACAAATATGTGATTCACCTAGCCTAGTCAATATTTACAACACAATCAAACAACTTATTCAATTGGGCCCGTAGGCCCATTGGGCCCACATGGCCCCTTTCGGCCCATCGCGGCCCGAAGTAGCCATCCAACAACTAGAGTAGTGAGAAATACACACCTGATTAGAGACTGGAGTTAATCCACGCTCTGAGCACTCTTAGTCGACGCCCAACCCAAACAAGCACGCCATAAAGCGAAAGGGATCAGCCAAGAAAGGTACATTTACTCTCCTCATGGTTCTCTCTATTTAAAGCTAGCTTCCCATCCACTCTTATGTTAGCTTCCCGATGTGGGATCCCTCCAACATCAGAGTTTAAATTCAACACCTACTCTTGCCGCCCCTTGTTAGCAAAATAAATGCTCATTGCTTACCTTGGGATTCGAACCCATGCCTTCGCTCAGATGCTCCACACGCTACTTGCCACTAAGCCACAAGGCTTTTTGTGTCATGTTTTATCCCCAATTAATTATAAGGTCTAAAGGCCAAAGTCCAGGTTCCCTTAAAAGAAAAAACCAAAATAAATTGCAAGAGCCAAGGCTTGAACCCAGGCTCCCATACAACCTTAATGACGCCACAACCACTAGACTACAAGCTTTCTTGTGTCATTTATTTAACACAATAATTTAAAAGCCCTCATCCAAGCATCCAGGTTTTTTTTTTTTCACTTAATACCAAAATTTTTGCTAAAGCCCAAGTTTGAACCCAAGATTTCTCTAGCACTTCTTAGGGCCATTAACCACCAAAGCAGACATTTAATTGTGTCATTTCATTGCACAATTAAATACCTATATACAACCTCCTTACGGACCCGCACTCAAGGCCCAATACTTCTAGGCCCAAATTCGGGGTGTTACAAAAACAATATACTATTGGATTTATGTTGAAAATTTGAAAGTTGGTGGTGTTAAATATGACTCCTATTTTCAGTCAAATTTGAGAAATAATATTTCAATTAAACTCTGTTTACTTGTTTCAATCAAACACTGATTAGTTTAGAATATTTTTTTATTATTTGACCCATGAATTTAGCCTATAAATAGGCTCTTTTACAACCTTAGAAAAAAAACACATTAGATATTAGAACTCATAACACATTTAGAGAATTTTGTGTTTACGTTTTGTGGGTTCTTTGTTTTCAGGTTTTCGGGGTTTAGTTTTTATCTCCATCTTTTGTACTATTTGTTCTTTTTCCATTATAGTAAAATTATCTTTGCCTGTGGTTTTTTATCCTCTTTGGAGGGTGTCGATACCATTTTTAAATCGATTTTTGGAAAATGGGGTTCGACTTTAAGAAAAACGAAAACGGGAGTCGCCACCAATCTTTTTAGGTGTGATTGGATCACCTTTAAAACATTTTGTTTTAAAATCATTAGTTTTTGGTCTATGAAATCAGAAAATGAGTTCAGGAGCCGGTTACGTACGAGGAAGGGTTAGCACCCTCGTAACGCCCAAAAATTGGTACCTAATTGATTATCAAGTGTCTTTAATGCCAGAAATTTTAAAAAAAATTAAGATGTAATCCTCTTTACAATATTTTGATTTTGAAAATTAGGGTTCACTTGTATCAAATGAATCAAAATATTACATCCAATAAGTTAGGACGCACTATTTTAAGACATTCGAGACTAAGTTAACCATTTTTGAAAATCCCTATCTTGAGACGTCAAAACGTCATATCCAGTAAGTTTGGACACAACGCTTTGAAATTGCAAGACAGTTACCCATATCTTGAAATCCTTAAAAACTTAGAAGGGTGCTTGATTATTTGAACTCAACGAGAAAAGTGGCAACCCCATAAGTTAGGGCACTACCTTTCTCGAAGTTTCCAAACATCAAGCATTGCTTTTATTTTTATAAAACTTTTAAATATTGTTTTAAATGACCTTTTAGAGTGACAATTTTGTATTACAAAACATAAATATTCAAATAACATATATTACAAAATATTATAACACTTTATACAAATGCAATCACTATATATAGAGGGCAAAATAGAATAATAAAAATAATCATGCTAAGCAAATAGGAATATACCTAAAAAGAAAACATAATAAATGCACTAATTATATACAATATATCATAAATAAAACATTAAATAATAAATATAAAAAACATGGTAAATATTAATATGTAAAATATGTATGAGTAAAAATAGATGACATGCATAGAAAATGGATAAATAGAATCTACATAAAATATAAAATATACAATCCAGTAATTTAATGTACACATGAATGGATTTATAAATGAAATGGTGCATATAATACAATATATCAATGTACATGTATATAAAAATATGCATTTGAAAATAAATTATAAAAGTCTAAGATATTACATAATATATAAAATACATAACAATAATACATTAATTCTAAAGTAAAAACAAATATTGTATAACAATAAAAAAACATAAGTTTTAAAAATATATGTATAATATAAATAATTGATAAATAGAATGAGCATATAATAGAAAAATGTGATGTTTAATAATAAATTTAAAATATAATACATAATAAAAAATATATTTATAATAATAATAATTATAAAATATATAAAGTATATTGGTTTAGAAAAGTAATGTATAAAATATAAAATATGTAAGAAAAATAATTATATAATATATAAAAATATCAGTTTAAAATGAAATAACACGTAATAAATAATTAATTAATTAATAATGAAATATGTATATAATATGAGTTAAAAATATAATTTAATAATAATATTTTACAAATTTTAAAATTATAAATAATATAATGAATAATATAAAACATAAATAATATAATAGATAATATACGATATACATAATATATAATAAAAATAATATAATAAGCAATATATAATAAAAAATAAAAATAATATAAATGTTATATAATAAAATAAAATATAATTATATATGGGAAAATAATATATGATAAATTTTATAAAAATATATAAATAGTATTTTTAATAATAATATATGTATAGTTTTTTAAAATAAATAAATTATATATAAAAAATAACAAAATTTAAAACAATAAAGAAAAGGGCTAAAATTAGATTTAAATAGAATTATAAGGTTAATTTAAAAAAATGAAATAAGTTTAATAAAAAAACTGATAATGGAGAAGGACTAAAGGGATAAATATCCCTTTTTGTCAAAAAAACGCGGATCTCTAAATGGACCGGGTCGGGTAATCGGGTTGGCCCCAAAATGACATCGTTTAAGGGCCCTTCTGCACACTACGAAACGGCGTCGTGTAGGGGTGCTTTAAAAACAATTTTCTTTCCAAAAGAAACTTTCATTTTCACCTCTTCCTAAAAAAAAACTAAAAAAAATGCTCTCAAAAGCCTGCCTGCCCTCTGAGCTTCGATCGAACTCCGATCATCGGGCCTCGCCATCCTCTGCCGTCTCCACCACTGTTCACGGTGGTCGGAGTTTCCAAAAGCGAGTTTTACACTATTTAAAGTTTCCCAAAGCCCAATCCGACGGTAATATCCCTTTTTCTTTCTATTTTAAAAAGGCTTTTGCCTTAAAAACGATTCAAATCTTCGAAAATAAAAAAAATGAAAAAAAATAGAAAAGGGAACGAAAAGTAATCTCTGAAAATCACCTTAGATATGATTTTTATTCCTTATATATGTGTAATACCCGTGTCTGTTTTACACCATTTATCTCTGGTATATGCGATTTTTGAATCCCCCTCTAAAAAACCCTCCCTCTACAATGTTCTGATTTAGGCTTTTATAGCCACTGTTTACAACATAGATTTTTGGTATGTTCCTATTTGCTCGATTTCTTGCCATATGCTGTTGGTACTGTCCCTTTTTGTTTCCTTTTGCAGGTGAGTGAAGAAATCTCGACGGAAAATGCACCGATGATGGCGCGATATGGTGCTGGAGTTACGACGCTGATGGAGGGCCACTGGAACGTCACGAGTCGAAGGGTCACGTTGCTTGGAATGCTTGCAGCGTAAACCCTAACTAGGGTTCCCTGAAGCTGAAGATAGATTGGGCCAATTGGGCTGATTAAATCTTGGGTTTAGAGTATCAGGGGTAGGGTGTAAATGGGTCACAGGTTAAGGACCTTTGGGTCCAATGTAATTGGGCTGTAAATTAATTTTGGGCTTGTGAATGTAAATGGACTGTAATAAATAAACTCTTATTTATTTATTTCTGTTTTTGTTTTTATTTCATGGGCCTGGGTAAATTTGGGTCTTGTAAGGGTTATTGGGTTTGGGTCTGCTGTAGGTTTAAGTATTGGGTTAAGTTTGACTGATGGTTTAGGTTAAGTTGGGCTACGGGTGTATTTGGGTCTGCTGGGTAAGGGTAGTGCTTTTGAACCAAAAACACTTGGGCTTTGTAATTGGACTTTTAAAAGGACATTTTAAATAACTAAATACTTATTTATTTAATTTTATTCTGTTTTTAGCCCGGTCAAATTTGGGCTATTATAGAGGGGTTTTTCCACTTTAAATTTGTTTGTTCAATTTCTCAATTTATTCTGCTATTTTTCTTGTTCGTTGCTTAATCGGGTCGATCTTAACAAGTGGTATCAGAGCTAGTTCAATTTTCATAAATCAGCTCATTTAGAGATGGCAACAACAAGGTTTGAAATTGAGAAGTTCGATGGTGAGACAAATTTCAATCTGTGGCAAGTTCGGATGATGGCAATTCTAGTTCAATCCGGTTTGAAAAAGGTTGTTACCGAGAAAAAACCTGAGAATATAAATAAAACAGAATGGGAAGAGCTTGATGAAAAGGCTTTGTCTGCAATCTAGCTGTGCCTTGCGAATACGGTATTACAGGAGGTATTGATGGAGAAGACCTCATCCGCCTTATGGAAAAGGTTAGAAACACTTTATGCGACTAAGTCTCTGGCTAACCGTTTAGTGTTGAAACAACGTATATTTATGTTTCGCATGAACGAAGGTAAGGTTCTTAGAGATCACATCTGTCAATTTATTACTCTTTTAAATGATTTAAAGAATGTTGAGGTTCATATTGACGATGAAGATCAGACTATGCTATTATTGTGCTCTTTACCCCCTTCATACAAGTCTTTCAGAGAGACCCTGATTTATGGGAGAGACAAACTCTCGTTTGAAGATGTGAAGGGTTATTTGTTGAGTAGAGATAAACTCGACAATGAGTTTCATTTGGATAGCAAGGCAGATAGGCAACCTTTCGTTTTGGTAGCATTAAAGAAACGAGACAAAAGGTGTCGCTATTGTAAAAAGTTAGGTCACGTCAAAGCAGATTGTTATAAACTACAAAATAAAAGAGTTGCTGAGAGTAACGAGGAAGATGTAGCTGGTGCTAATTTGGCCGATGAAAGTGGTGATGATTTCTTGTTAGTGTCAACGAGCGATAACTCCAAGCTCACGTCTGAGTGGATCCTAGATTCGGGATGTTCTTTCCACATGTGTCCCAATAGAGAATGGTTCTCTACATACAGTTCGGTTGAAGGTGGAGTTGTGCACATGGGAAACGATTCATCTAGTAAGGTAATTGGTATTGGTACTGTTAAAATTAGGATACATATGGGACGATTATGACACTCTCAAATGTCAGGTATGTACCTGATTTATGAAAGAATCTCATCTTATTGAGTATTTTAGACTTGAAAGGATGCAGAATCAACATCAAGTCGAGCGGCATTAAAGTATCTCGTGGAGCTCTCGTTTTGTTAAAAGGTAAGAGAACCGACAGTCTTTATATTCTGCAAGGTTCTACAGTGACCGGTGAAATCAAACGTCCCTTGTCCGTTACGGAGTCGAAGTCAACTCATTTGGAGCGGAGGCAACTTGGTCATAGGAGGGAAAAAGGTATGACCGTTTCGTTGAAGAGAGGTTCTCTTTTGGATGTAGGTTTTGAAAAGTTAGGGCACTGTGTTCGTGAAAATCAGACCCAGGTTAGTTTTGATTTGGCAATGTACAAGTCGAAGGCTAGAAGTCTTCCAGTTTCTAAGCACAAATTTGACTCAGTTAATTCCCTGCATAGTTCAAGATAGGCTCATGGCGGGCTTTAGCAAAGATGGCGTTGTGGAAATATGAGTCAAGGTGGAGATTTGTTAAATATGACTCCTATTTTTTGTCAAATTTGAGAAATAATATTTCAGTTAAACTCTGTTTACTTGTTTCAAACAAACACTGATTAGTTTAGATTATTTTATTATTATTTGACCTATGAATTTAGCCTATAAATAGGCTATTTTACAACCTTAGAAAAAACACACATTAGAGATTAGAACTCATAACACATTTAGAGAATTTTGTGTTTATGTTTTGTGGATTCTTTGTTTTTGGGGTTTCGGGGTTTAGTTTTTATCTTCATCTTTTGTACTCTTTATTCTTTTGCCATTATAGTAAAATTATCTTTTCCCGTGGTTTTTTATCCTCTTTGGAGGGGTTTTTCCACGTTAAATTTGTGTGTTCAATTTCTCAATTTATTCCACTATTTTTCTTGTTTGTTGCTTAATCGGGTCAATCCTAACAGGTGGATTTTTGGATATAGTTTATGTTGAATTAATTGATAAATTTTAATTGTTTTAATTCCGTAGCTAGCGTCGTACCGAAATTCTTGACTAAAAAGGGGAAAAATATAGTCAACAAGGAATAGCTCGGAATTCTTGTTTTGTATTTATATAATCCGAATCTAATTATTAATTATTTTATTTTAATTAAATGTTGTGGTAAGTGATTAAGGTGAGAATTATTGTGTTTTATAATTGAAATGGATTGATTTGGTATGTGATGAATTTATATTGGTTGAATTGAATTGGTATATATATATGTGTAAATGTGAAATTTTGCAAATATGATAATTGGATTATTTTTATATGTATGAAACTTAGCTTTAATGCCCAAGTAGACAGAATTTAGAACTACTAGAATACTATTGGCACGCCATTAAGGAACTTTTACGCGCTTTTTGATTATTAGCACGTTAGTGCTTTCTGATAATTAGCACGTTAGTGCTCTCCGATTACTAGCACATTCCTGCTCTCTATATAGAACTTCAGTGCTCTCTGTTCATTAATGCATAATAATGCACCTCTGTATTTGTTCCGTATATCCGGTATGTTCTATAAAGTCTACTTTAGGCTAAGAATATGAGATAGTGAATTGAAAATAGAATGTGAAATATGATAGTGAATTGAAACTAGAATGTGAAATATGTTGTAAATACATGGAATACACGAGTTATATACTCATGAATTGAATGTGAAATGGATAGTGTCATTGTTTAAATGATATGTGAACAAATTATAGAAAGCTATTATATATACCAATTGATGATAATTGAGTATTGTATGGTTTTAAATGTTCAATTGTGCTTAACATTTTATTATACATATTTTATTGTTAATTTTTAAATATTCGGATTATAGAAATACCACTGAGTTTTTACTCAGCGTACGATTTTGTTTTTCGAGCGCAGGTTAAATACTTAAGTTTGATCACTGATTTGACATCCGACAATGATCCCGAACTCAAATATGGAGATGTTTCTTTCCTTCTGTCGGTATGTACCTAAAGTGTCTAAATAATAGTCATTTTGTGGTTTGATTGTAAATAAAGTTATAAGATTAATTTTGGAAAGTTTAAAATCAAGAATAAAATGATGCTTTGATGTCTTGTTTAGATGATATAAAATATTTGAGATTTCTGTCTGTTTGATCTGTAAGCTCCGGTAATGCTCCATAACCCGGTTTTGGCGAGGGATACGAGTTGGGGGTGTTACACCACGTCTTGCCATTAAGACACATATCAGATAATATGCAGCCAAGCTATTAGAATAAAGACGATTAACTCCGAATAGAATACTTCCTCCTCATATACAAATCCCACCCCAATAACAAATACAGAGATTCAAATACAAATATAACAGATTAAACATGCTCAACATGCTTTATACAAATAACAGATACACATACATCAGTATAGCAAGGCATACATTTAGTATCCTACTCAGATCTGTCTATTAAAATATCATAGCATACAAATCAGGGTTTAATTAGCCCTTACCGTTACTGCAGTCGGCCCACAGTCGATCGAAGCGACCCATGCAACCCTAGGGAAAATTTCAAAATTATGTGCCTACATGCCATTGTGGTTTGCCCGTGTGGTTTGCCCGTGTGGGCCAGCATGCCCAGATTGGCCTTTTCCCATGTGTTCCACATGACCTAGCCCAATATCCACAAGCCCGTGTGGCCCACAAGGCCACACTCATGCCACCACACAGCCGTGTGTGGCGTATGGCCATGCTTTTGTTGACCACACGGTCATGTCTCATACACGGCCATCCACACGGCCGGCTACACGCCCGTGTAGCGTCAACGGTGGCCATTTTCAGCTTTCGTCGAATCTCATTTTTCTGTGTTCTGGGAACACACCTGGTACAATTTCGATGCAAAAACACTCCCGAGCCATACAGCACCTAAAATCGACAACCCATAACTTTAAAAATAGTCTTAAAACATGGTAATCAGAAATCACAAAACCAACAAAAGTTTGATTGAGCGTTCAACACTTGCCCCAATGTCTCGAACGATTCTAACTACAAATCTGCAAGAGAAGAGCCCCATTCTTTGTGAATCACCACAGCCAAAATAGAAAAGAAGCCTTTAACAGGCAATTTGGAAACAAAACTACATAAACACAAAAACCCACACTTACCTATCAATTGAAAGAAAGTAGGACAATGAGACATAAAAAGTCGTTGATAGATCGAAACAATAGAAAGAAGCAGCAAAATAGATAAGCAGCAAAGGAGTAGAGCAAAGCAAAAATAAATGTGAACATCAAATTTTTCCCTGAAAAGAGAGGGGATTTTTTTTGAAAAAGAATAAAAAAAATATAATACCAAATTAACTCCCCAAAATCTCTCCCCACTAACCCATTAACAACCAACCTTCTCATAAACCCAACTCCATCAAAACTCGTACATGCAACTGAGCAAAAATAATACCCACGCTCACGAACGGATTCGAACACAGGTCCTCTAACACACTAACCCCCTTACCACTCGAACCAGCAAGCTCATTCTAATATGAACTAACAGACAATTTAATATAAGCCTACTGAACAAGGGTAAAGCTTGGATGAAAAATAAAAAAATTAGCCAATGTGAGACTCGAACCCAAGACCTCTCAGACACTCCTAGAACACTTAACCACTGAAGTAGATACACACTTGTGTCAGATATTTACAAACACAAGGATAAATTAATCAGGGCATCATAGATGTCGTGACATGGGCCTTCTTGACATTGAAACTAAACAAGAATTTTATAAAAATATATGCATGATTTTGTGGATGGAAAATTCGGATTACTTCCTTATTTAAACCCTAGTCATTTAATAATATATTGTATTAATAAGACTTAAAGTGTATCTAGGGTAGTGTGGGCACCAAGCAACACAAGTATATATAATTCGCCTTAGAGTCACTTGAGAATAGACTAGTTAGACCTATACTTAGACACACGATATTATTTACTTTGTCTTCATTTGGTTTATTTTTATGTTCAGTTAGTCAGGATTTATCAATTCAGATGTGAAAACGATTGGGAGTAGAGATTATTTTGAAGTCGCACTTCAATTATTTGTTAATGACCAATTTCTTTATCCCTTTCATTTATTCATTTATTTATATTTCCTTAGCCTGATCAGCTAATGTATGTATGAATATTGGAATAAATTATTGTGTTTTATTCATATATGGCATGTTTTGGTTATGGAACTGATTTATTAATCAAGTAAATATATATCTAATTAGGTGATTATTCAAGAGTACTTAGTATATTACGTAGTGACGCCCCTAGTAGAATATCTGGATAAGTGAGATCGGAAGGCTATCTTGTCAAGTATAACTTATAACAAGCGGTGAGACCAAAAAGGTATCTGTTTTTAGGAAGAGACAGAAAGGGAGACTTAGGTGGTAATCCTTAGTGATGATGAGACCAAAAGGGTATTATTAGCTAAAGGTGGTAAATAACTCAGTTGAAGGTAATTAGAAACTTAATTGATAATTAGGGATTTAATTGATCATAGGCCGAGAACTCGCATCTTCGACACTAGGAATAGGAAATTTCATTAGGTTGTTTTAGTTTAATTAATATTTTAGTTCTACATCAACATTAGTAATTCATGAGTCAAAATTAATAATAAATTTCTCCAATCTACATTCCCTTGGGAACGATCCTCGAATTACTTCCCAAAGTGTTTGGTTGTAACACTTTAGTATATTACAATTTGACCCGTATACTTGCAAACACTACTACTTTATTTCATATCTTTTTGCTGCAGTATTTCAAGTCCAAACGTTCGCATGTTTGGTGGCGGTCACTTGGTTTTCTAGAGTTTAGGCTTTATTCTAGAGTGGAATATTAAAAACTAGAAAGCCTAATGAAGAACTTTGTCAAAAGATAGAATTTATTTTGAAAATACCCTAATTATATTTTGGTAGAATATCGATGTAGAGAAGTGTGTATATTAACCTAGCACTTAATCTCTTTTTATACATAAAATAACAAGAGTTTTAGTAGAATAAGAAATAACTAAATAGTATAGGGAAAGTTAACTCCTACAAGGAGTATACAAGGAAGTGGCGGCAATACCTTGCTGGGACTAGAGTTTTCTACCCTTTCTTATTAAATCGAGCCAATTGGGCATTGTTTTGTATTCAATTAATTATGTATGTTATCTGATCTTTAAACTGACTCATAAAATTTTTCCAGCCCAAAATATTATTTATTTAATTAATTATATTAATTAATTAAACTAATTAAATTATTTTCTCAACCCATATTTATTTCCATTAAAGTCATAATGACTTTATCGTACTAGAATCTATAATTAAATTAATTGAATTAACTCATTCTCATGAAACTATGATGACTTAATTAATTTAATTTTCATTTCTAAATACAATTATTTAATTAAATAATAGTTTGAAGAAATTAATTTAATTCTTGAGTCATCTATTGTTCATAGCTAGAAAACGCATTCATTGCAAATAGTGACACATGCTGTCTATTTCTCTAGTTCTTTGTTTCAATTTTTCCATATCATCGATCAATTTAAACCATCAAGGTTATACCAAGGTAGTAAAGGGGCTAATTGGAAAAATATTATTAGGGATCATATAATTTGTAAGTTTTGACTCTTCATCTATTAATAAGAAAACTTTTTAGTCATGGAGTCATTCCACTAAAGTAACATGACTGAGCTCTCCCTAATATATATTATTACGAAAGTTATTTTATCAAGTACTCGTCCAATGACCTTGTCATATGTGTGTTACCCTCATAGAACATTCTTAATCTCTTTGGGATAAATTAATTTTTCCAATTTGATTCTATTTTATCTCATGGTAACTATTACATCTTCCTTCACAAAAAGTCATGTACTAACAAATAATAATTAAGCCATTTGCCTTAGGATAAATGATCCCTTGCCATGCTACTTTCCATCTATCATGTAATGCTAATGAAATAATATCATTTATCCTTTATTAGGCTATGAATTTCACTATTGTAAGTTAAACTACAGTTTCCATGATTCCATCCTAGAAAAAAGTAAATAAAATTACACGTATTAACCCAAAACATAATTTGGGAAGTTTGGGTGAAAGTAATAAATCCTACTTTTTGGGGTCTTTCCCAAAACCACAAATGACTTTAAAAACATCGAAGGGATCTGCTGTAGTACTATTGACACCATCACAGACTTTCATTGCTACAACGATTGACGTTGTCATCACCATCGTCGGACCACTGTCATTAGACCATTGCTGATCACCATCATTAACCCCCTTCAACTATCATTGGCCTGTCTTCAATCACCATTACCACTGGCCATCATCGTCGTTCTCGTCGATTGTTATTGAACCACCGTCATTCAAACCTCTACCAATCTTTTTCGATCAGTTGGGTTGAGTTTGCATTATCTTGATCAGTCTTGGATGCATCTCAGTTCTTCAGAATCTGCAGAAAAATTCGGTTACATAATACTTATGTTCATTTTGCGGCTAACATGAATTATTCTAAAATAAATGAATAAAACCTACATAGAGATTATAGTCCACGATCTAATTACATATCCCAAAAATTATTAAAATAATAATTATAGCCACTTAAAATTCTAGGAATCACAACTTTGACAAAATGACTTTATCATATAAAAAATAAAATAATTTCATTCACATAAATAACCCAAAACATGCTTATAATTATAAAAATGTCAAATCTTATAAAAAATTAACCAAACATATAGAAGAGAAAAAAATTAATATTGGTTTATTATGAACATAACACAATTTGGCTCTGATACAAGTTATTGGAAAAATCTGATTTAAAAAAGGTTTCTATCACAACAAAAAAAATTAAAATTTTGAAAATCAAATTGATTTGTGATATTTATAGCAATAATCTTTTCTCGAAAAGTACATGTGCTTTGTGCGAGATAGATCCTTAACATTATCGATTTTCTACCGAACGACCTTCTCTACTATTCTCGTACCATGAATTACTTCAAGTTTGGGTTCGAACAATCACAAATCAAACACAAAACCAAAAATAATTTTCTTACTTTCAGTAGGAAAGTAAATCTCTCTCTATAAAAACCGATAGAATTATTATTTCTGGAAAGTAGAATCTATAATTAGAAAATAAATACCCATTATTTTTGGGCAGAAAAATAATATTTCAAAATTATGTATATTTTTAGCCCTACAAGTACCATCTACTTATAAGGAGAGATAAAATGATCTTGGTTCATTTAATAGAATACAAATAATACTTATATGATAGAAAAACACATATCCTAGTTCTACTAGGAGAGAGGGGTGACACAACCTTATTAAATATATTAGGGTTTCCACCCTTTATATGTATTACAATGGGTTTCTTACCTCTCCTATATTGGCTCTAATTATATGTATTGGCTTCAATTATATGTGCATCCTAGACTTTTGACCCAACAATTTATAATTTAATCTAACCTAATACATGTTTTTCTATTTTCAAAAATAAATATTATTTATTAAATTAATTTAAATTAATTACTTTTTCAATTAAATAAATTTTTTCAATCCAATTCTAATTCTGTTAAAGTCATGGAAACTTTAATGTAAAAGAATCTATGAGAAAATGAATTTAATTTTCATATTCAACAGATTCATAATGACCAATTAATTTAATTTTATTTTTTAATTTCAATTATTTAATTAAATAATAATTCAAAAAGTATAAATTAATTACCACGTCATTTTTATACTTAGTGGGAAACCATATTCATTTTCGAATGTAACCCATTTCTCTAAATTTATCATTTCTATCAATTTCTATTCATTTGGTTTTATATACAACTCATTTTTGGTTTCAACTAGCTAGCGGAGGGACCGATTGGACATATGTAATTAGGGCTCGCATGATTTATAATTAAGTTTAAGTTTTTTTCCTATTAATTATAAACTCATTTAGTCACGAAATCAATCCACTATAGTATTATGACTAAGCTCTTCCTAACATTACAAAAGCTAATCGATCAGTGCTCATCCAGTAACCTTGTCATAAATTTGTTATTCTCATAGGATATCCTTAATCTCTTTGGGATAAATCTATTCTCCCAGTATGATCGTATTTTATCTCATAGTAACCATTACATCTTCCTTCATGAGAAGTCAATCACTATCAAAATAAAGTCATTTATCATACAGACAAACAACTCGTGGCCACATTTACTTATCATCTATCATGTAATGCAAATGAGAGGATATCATTTACCCATTTCTTGGGTTATGAACTCCACTATTGTGAATAATGCTACATATTACAAAATTCGTATACCTAACACACCAACTTTTGGTTCCTTATCTATTTGAACTCAGGTTTTTACTTACATCAAAGTATATGAGTCACGCATGCATAGTCCACCATCCACTAAGTATTAAGGTATGCCCCACTGTAAACATCACAAGTGAATAAATCCATAAACATACTCAACATTTATTCAACTTGTCTCATGTTCGATGTACTGTTAGTCCAGTCAGTCACATCTATATCTCTATCTTTTGGGAGTCATCCGCTTCAATGCTTAAGACAAAGAATCTCCTCAATTGGACTTGATAGATGACATATTAGTCTTTCAATTGATGTGTTAATTTACGATTAGACTAAGTACATGTTTAGGTTCATATACTTGTATAAGTTGTCTTTCTATATTATGATCCGACCACGTAATATTACTTAGTATTATTTAAACATTAGATAACTTGTGAGTCAATATTTGACTCTTTTTTTCTTTGTGTGCAAAAACTATTGAGGACAATATGAAAAGGGTATTAATGCAACTTATAGATAACTTTCTTAAACCAATCTATTCGGAAAAATATACAAGTACACAAACGAATATACTACACTTAGGACACCAAATCCAATAGTCTCCCACTTGCCCTAGTGAAGTAGATGAGTCCTATTTCGTATTCCCTTGCTCTCTAGATGTTTCTCAAAACTCCTAGCTATTAGAGTCTTGGTGAACATGTTCGTAATTTTTTCCTCTAATGCACTTTGACTACATCCACTATTTCTTCTGTTATTGCCTCTATTATAATATGATACTTTCTATTCATGTGTTTTGTCCTCTTGTGGTTTATGGTTTTCTTAATGTTAGCTATTGCAGAACTATTGTCACAAAATAGTGTCATAGCTTTTTCCATACGAAGAATGACTTCAAGATCTGTAAGGTACTTTCAAAGTCATATTGCTTCTATTGTAGCTTCAGAAGCATCCACATATTCGGCCTCCATTGTGGAGTCAACAATACATATTTACTTGACACCTCTCCACACTATGGACCTACCGCTTAGGAAAAAGATATAGCCTGATGTCTATTTCCTCGAATCTTAACACTTTTGGAAGTTTGAATTGGTATAGTCGATAGTAGTAAGATCTCCTCTAGAATACACAAGTTTATAATTCCTTATTCTTCGTAAATACTTGATGATATGTTTAGTAGCTTGTCAGAGTCTTTGAGCTAGATTCGCTTGATATAAACTATAGATCCAAGACAGATTGGCCTCCAAACATGTCTTCTAGTTTGTCAAGAATTGCTTTGGCAGTCTTATAGCACTCTAGTTGCTTATAAAGGGTGCTAGTCACACTTGCCAGCATATAGCAACGAGCTATCTCATCTAACTTCTCCTAGCATTTTCTAGCCTTAACTTGAGTGGCCAAAAGGCATTTATTAACAAGGATTGTCTTTGGATTCCTACAGCTTAAGACAGTCATAAGGTTACTTTCCATTCATTATAGTTATTTTCATTCAATTTGTTCTCAATGAGTATATTTAATAAAGGAGTAGGTGTCATTTTTGAATTGAAAATAAAATATTCATTCATTAATACCTTTGTATTAAGAAAATATTTGAAATTATTTTGCAACTTACTATATGCATTAAGATGATGCATGCGTCTTACATTAAACCTTTAAAACATTTGTAAACCCTTGCAATAATAATTCCTACACCCATTGAATCAAGTCATCTTAGGGAAATCTTGACCAACTAGTAAGAACATGGATTTCCATCTAATTAGTACATGAACTGAATTCCTTAGGCATTCATACGTACTAATAATCGTTTAATGGTTGGCCATCATTCTAACTTAAGCATAGTTTCTTGGGAAGTTACTTAACTAGAAGAACTTGAGTGTATAACCATCAAATAAACACCCATCACATCATGTACCAAAAATGAGTCATCTTGGGAAAATCTCACCGTGGGTTAGTTAAATTTTCATGTCATCACAATAGACCATTGATAAAAGCCGTAGCTCTTATTTAGGGACCTTCTCCCACTCAATCTTTTAAAAGCATACAAGGTTTTTAATGTCTGATTTCAATCATGCATGATTGATATATATATATATATGAAAAGTACATATGGCATTCTTCCCTAAACTATTTGGCATGCTTATCATACATATGCATGAATATATACTCACAATCAAATAAATATCATCACATTATCACATATAAAAGCATAAAAATTAAATGACCCTGAACAGCCAAAGTATCCATGATTCCATCCTAGAAAAAAATAAAATTACAAAATTCAACCCAAAGCATACTTTGGGTCTTCTATTTTGCCACCACAAACTTCCATTGCGATTCTGGCTCACGTCACTATTGTCATCGTTTTTCCATCACCATTTTCGTGTCGTCATCGTTGGGCTACTGTCAGCCGCCGAACCATCTTGGGTCATCGCCAGACCGTCACTGACCACCACTGACCACTATCATCGACCACCACCGCCGACTATTGCCAATGATCATCACCATTGAACCATCGACAACCTTCTATTGTCAAAACACTGTCGATCTTTTGTCGATTTGGTTGGGTTAGATTTGCATAGTCTCGATCAGCCTGGATACGTCTCGGTTCTTCGAGTTCCACCAAAAATATAGGTTACATAGGTCATATGTCCATTTTTTCTCACATAATTTATTCTAAAATAATAATTTTAAATCATCCGTGGAGATGATTGTCCACGATCTAATTTATACATACCTGAGATATTAATAATAATTACATTTAATTTTCTAAGAATCACAACTTTGACAAAATTACTTTATCATATATGATAATAAAGTAATAACATAAATTCTTTTGCATACATTCCCCTACACATGCATATAATTACAAGAATGTCACATCTTATGAAAATTAATCACACATGAATAAGACAGAAAAATTTCAGTATCAGCTTGTACTATAGACATAGCACAACCTGGCTTTAATACCAATTATTGGAAAAAAATATGGTTTGAAAATAGTTTTCTTACATAGTGAAAAATTAAAAATTTTAAAACGAAGCCAGTTTTTTTTATTTATAGCAATAAAATTTACCTGAAACTGCGCCTGTGTTTTCGGCTAAACGGATCCTTGTCGTTCTCAACTTTCAACTGAATGACCTTCTCTGCTATTCTCATGTCATGAACTACTTCGAGTGTGGGCTCGAACGAATTTGAATCAAACACAGAACAAAAAAATATTTACTTTACTTTTAGTAGGAAAGAAAAAATCTCTCTTTAATAAAAACTAATAGAATTATTATTGTAGAAAATATAATTTATACTTAGAAATTAAATTCTCACTATTTTCGAGTAGATAACAATATCTCAAATTTGTGTAAAACTTCTTCTGTATTTAGCCCTACCAGTGTCATCTATTTATAAAGAGGAGAAGTGAAACCCTCGTTGGATTAGAAAAAGTATATTTCAATAGAAAAATAAAATCTTAGTCCAACTAGGAGAGAGGGGTGGTAACCCTAGTTCAATATACTAGGGTTTGTCATCCTATGTATTACCATGATGGGCTTTTGGATCTCTCCCGTATCAGATCTAATTATAAGTACTTCTTGAAATTTTAACCCAATTAAATAATTTTCACAACCTGATTCTATTTCCATTAAAATCATGACAACTCTACCATAAAAGAATCTATGAGAAAATATATTTAATATTTCTACATTCAATGAATTCACTATGACCAATTAATTTAAATTAATTTTCAATTATTTAATTAGATAAATAATGATTCGAAAAACCATAGATTAATTTTCCATGTGATTTCCATAAAGTGAGAAAACCACATTCATTTCCAAATATATCTCATTTCTCCAAATTTATCATTTTTATCCATTTATGTTCATTTGATTCAACATGCAATTCATAGTTGGTTTCAACGAGCTACCAGAGAGACCAATTGGACATATGCAATTAGGGCTCACACGATTTATAATTAAATTCTAGTTTTTCTCCTATTAGTATAAACATATTTAGTCACGAAGTCATTCCACTATAGTATTGTGACTGAACTCTCCCTAATGGCATACTGTTACGAAATCAACTCGACTAGTGCTCATCCAATGACATTGTCATAATTGTGTTACCCTTATAGGATATACTTAATCTTTTTTGGATAAATCTGCTCCCCTAATATGATCCTGTTTTATCTCATGGTAATTATTACATCTTCCTCCATAAAAAGTTGATTACTATCAACTAGTAATCAAGTCATTCATCATAAAGATGAACAACATGCAAGACCCCTTATCCAACCCGATTGTCGGTTTCGAGCAACAGGGTGTCACATTTGTTGCTGAATAAAATAATAATAAAATCACAATAAAATCATCATTCCACATCACCAATAATGTAATCAACAATAATACAACATAAATTCAACTGGAATGCTATAAACTCAATTCAATATCTAATAAGGACCTTTTTGTAACATTTTTAAAATTTCTAATCAAGTATACCATAAACAAATCATCCAAATGTTCAACCATGTCATAAATACCTATATATTAAGATACACAATTAAATTCGAGCCTTGATTGAGCTTACAAAAGCTCTTTTGTAGACCCAAGCATGAGTTAGGACCAAATTGCAATGTTTTCAAAATATCCAAATTAGGTATCAGTACCCCATATAAGTACTAATATCAATCTGAGCTTCAATGTTTTAGAAAAATCGATTTAAATCATAAGGAATCAATACTCAACTCATAGTACCGGTATTTCTTTCTAGGTACTTATACTTTACCATAGTATTGATATTGTTTTACCATTTTGTTTTGCAAAGGTTTAAAACAATATTTCAATAGTATCAATACCCTTGTAAAGTATTGGAACTTTGACATTAAGTATCGATACTTTAGTATGGTATGAATAACATTTTGGCATTCGATGTTTGAAAATTGATTGAAAAACATAATTTACCACAATTGGTGCTTAAGAGCACCCTACAAAGCTACACAAATTATGCCAAAACACACCCCAAAATCTCACCATATCATCCCCATTCAACTAATTCAAGATATCATCAATTGAACATCAAAATATACCAATTTACTTTATTCAATTCAACTTCATCTTTCATACCTCAAATTTTGCACCAAAATATATCAATTCAATCTATTGAATCATAATTCATTCAAATATGCATATAGCCCTTTAGTATCCTCACTTTAACCATGTCAATCCATACTCAATCATGCCATTTTTAATGTCAGACATATAACATAACATATTACCAAAATATACACACATAAATAAGAATATAGCCTTTTCCAGAATCAAATCTTAGCTAAAATTCAACCAAATCTATTAATACCAAATTAATATAACAACACATATATAACATTCCAAATCACTTATAAACAACCTTTATTCAATTAAATATCAATTTCATATCATTTTCCATCTACTATCAACAATACATCCAATTTCAATATTACGTCATTCACTATTTCATTTCATTATTCAAATTTCGAATCGAATTTATAGATTCACCATATTTCCATATCGATCCTCCGGGCTCGTATATTCGGTTTGCATCATCTTTCATAAATCACAATATGTATTTAGATCATCAAATCATATTATCAACTTAATTCTTATATCATTTACCCCATTTACATTTTATACCCCTAATAACCTGACTCAGACTGGAACGGATACACGGATCCAACCAACACACTAATATAAACCAATACACCAAATTTCGCACCCAATGCCTCACCAAACAAGTCTGAAGTAAATAAGTTGCACCCTGTTCTCATCAGTATAACCAAAGTACAAATGTGTCTTGCACTCATGGACCTGTAGTGAAAATAACCCATACTTGATCTATCCTATGACATGCCTATTATATCTAACTTTGCCCGAACAGTTAATAGGTTAATAACTATTAAATTTTCAATTATATTCAATTCACCATTCATCATATTCAATTCATGAATCAAATAATCATTTCATTCATATAATAGCATGAATCATTTTAATTTCAAGCCAATTTCAAAATTTCATTAATTTACACTATTTTTAATTTTATTCAATTTAATCCTTTATCTAAAAAAATAATCAAAATCCATACCAATATGATGCAATCAATCATAATCAACTATCAATTCATCTAATATCTCAAAATTACAGTTCATCACATTCAGTTTATCAGTACTGTACAATTTAGTCCATATCTCACCTTTTGTACCAAATTGTAAACATTTCAAACTACTACTAAACATATACAAATTCATAAATCAAATTTACAAAAATTTAAATAAAATCATACCTAGTCTAAATAGAAAACAACCAAATCCTCAAGGACTAATCAGCAATTTTACCTTTTTCCCAATTATCCCCAGTTTGGTTCAATTTTCGATCTATACAATAATTTAGTTCAATTTATCAATTCAACCCTCTTATTTCATTCTATTATAACCATATATCAATTAAATTTAAATATTCAAGTTCCCCCTTTTTTTGTATTTTATTCAATTTAGTCCCTAAAATCAAAATTACCATAACTTTCAAATTTGAGCTTCGATTTCGAAATCGATCTCAATTAGATCCTTCTAAGACCCTCTACTATCCATAATTATAGAAATTTCATACCAATTTCAAATTATTTACATTTTAGTCTCTATGTTCAAAACTAACAATTTTTACTTTACAAATTAGTCCTTTTTCATATCTAAGGTTAAAATATAAAAAATTAATACCAATTTCTTCAAGCATTCATCAATGGAAAATTTTAGAGACTTTAATAGTTTTACAAGTTGGTACTTAGGCTAGCTAAATCAAGCTTCTAAGACCTCAAAAACATAAAAATTAAGTTTAACATGCAAGGGTCATATGGTTGAAGCTTCAAAAATGGCTTTTCTAAGTTTTTTTAATAGTTTTAGGGGAGAGGAGAAGAAAAACAAAAGATGATGGCTTTTAATTTTTGGTTTATATAGTATAATTAGCTTATTAATTAACTAACATTAACTTAATTGACCTTATTCAATTAACACTAAACATAATTAGCTAATTTGGTGGATGGAAACTAGTCTTCACCACCGTTTATCTTTATACTTTTGGTCTAATTTCACAATTGATCCTTCAACTAATTAAGAATCCGTAGCAATAAATTTTTACCAATTTTACAATTTAGTCTTTATACCTTAAGTAACTATCCATTTGACATAATTAAGGGGCCAAAGTTTAACTGAACTTAATACTAACCTTGTAATAATAGTAAAAAATAATATTTTAGGACTCAAACATCTAAAATGGGGTTTTGAAACCATATTTTCTGACAAAACTGACTTTCAGGCCATTACACAACCCATGGCTAGGTTTACTTTTCATTTATCATGTAATACCAATGAGAGGATATCATTTACCCACATTTTGGGCTATGAATTCTACTATTTTGAATGAAGCTACATATTACAGAATTCATATACCCAACGCACTAGCTTTTGGTTCCTTATTTATTTCAACTCAGGCATTAACTTACATCAAAGTATATGAGTCACGCATACATAGTTCATCATCCACCCAAGATTAATGTATGTCACACTATGAACGTCAAAAGTGAATAAATCCATAAACAGATTCAAGAAATATTCTCCATGGGTCCAGTTTGATGTACTGTTGCTCTAGTCAGTCACATATATGTCTCTATCTTCTGGGAGTCATCCGCTTCGATGCCCAAGACAAGGTATCTCCCTAATTGGACTTAATAAATGACATATTAATCTTTCAATCAGTTTGCTCATTTTCAATTAGACTAAGGATATGTTTAGCCTCATATATTAATATAATATGTCTTTTCATATTACGATCTGACCACGTAATACCACTTAGTATTAGTTAAACAATAGAAAACTAGTGAACTAATATTTGCTACTATTTTTCTTTGCATGCAAAAACCACATAAGGAAATTATGCAAAGTATATTAATGTAATCCATGAATTATTTTATTAACCAATCTGTTCAAAAAATTACAAGTTTACAAATGAATATACTAAACTTAGGGCCTTAGTGAAGTAGATGAGTCATATATCGTATTCTCGTGCTTTCTATGTGTTTCTCAAAACTCCTAGATAGTAGAGTCTTGGTAAACATGTCCACAATTTTTTCTCGAACACGAATTTAATTACATCCACGATTCTTTCTACAACTGCCTCCCTTATAATGTGATACTGTAAGGCCTTGAATTTTGGGCCTAGATGAATTAGGCTTTGGGCTTTGGGTCTCATAAAATTTTATTTTTTTTAAGTGGGCAAGAAAATGACAAATGACATGTTGGCTATAAGGGTTTAAGGAATTTGGAGTGTCTAGGTATGTTGGAGAAGTTCTGGGTTCGAGTTTTATGGTGGAGGAATTTTAATTCAATTATTAAAAGAACAGGGTTAGGAATAGTTGGGCTTTTAAATAAAAATAAGGGAAAATGGCATTAAAAAGCCTTGTGGAGGAGTGATTAAGTGACGCCACTTAGAGTGTAGGGAGGTGGCGTTAGTGGCTAGCAAGGAGATCCAAGGTTCAAATCCTAGCTTAGTATTTTTAGAAGCTTAATTTTGGCCTTTTAGAAGGGTGGAAGTGGCGTGAAGATGGACTCCAAGGGGAGTGTTTAGAAGAGAAATTTGAGGAAAGGATTAAGGGGCTATCAAGGAGAAAAATGAGGAGATGAGAAGGGGGAAGCGATGGAGTTGAATAGGGAATTGAGGGTCAGGAAATTCGGCTATAGGGGCTATAAATAGGTGTCGAATGCAAGGTTGCCAGGCTAATGCCGAAATCTCTCTCACTTTATTATCGGAAACCATTTTCTCTTCAAGATCAAAAAAACCGAAAACCTTTACTTCTTTCTTTCTTTCCTTGTGCCGATTTTCTATTCTTCTTCTACTCTTCTTCTTTAATCTGTGCCAAATAAACCTTACTCACCATACTAAGCTTGAAAGCTGAATCTCCCAAGGGCCAAATACTCTTTGGCCGAATACCCTTGATGCAATTACTACTCCTTCTACTTCAGTCAAATCTAGTGTAAGTGTTGTTCTCCCAATCGCTTTTGCTAAAAACCTATTACGCTGTTCTTTCCTCACTCTTTCTAATCAACTGTGGTAGGGAATTAGTATCGGATCTCAGATCTTAGCTCTCTGCCGAAATTGCTCCTAAGGTGTTTTGCGGTTTTGGTAAGTATTCTTCTCTTGTTGGCTAAGGTTGACCGAATGGTTTTAAGTGAGATAAGGGGGTGAATTATGTTGGATGTGAGTCCCCTAGTATTTGGTTTTAATGAGTAAGATTAATGCAGATCTAGGGAATACGTGATCAAGGAAAAGCTACTAGGGATTGGTGTTCAAGGTAAGGTTAAGGTGAGGTTTCGATTTTGGGTGAAACATGTATTAAGCATAGGATTAATTGAAGGGTGATATCGTTTGTAGGTTTGTGACTAAGGGAAATTGCAGCACGCTCTATTACCAAGTGTGTACATACACTGCACACACACAATGAATCGGCAAAAGTTGAAAAGCTGAAATGCCGAAAAGTCGAAATACTGACAAGCTGAAGGCAGACTTGTGAGTGCGCGAACACTCATAAGGGGGAAATCGATAGGTTTTCTGAGGCCCCAAGGGCGATTCCATGGGCTTGGGCTGTGAGCTGGCCAACCAGGCCAGAATAGGCCAAATGGGCCTGACGGGCTGTAGGGCCCATAATAGGCAAAAATTGATAATTGATGCTATGTGATAGAAATTCGTATGTGAGCATGTGTATAATGTGATTTGGGCCTAATGGGCCATATAAATGTGAATTGGGCCTAATAGGCCGTATACAAATGATTTGGGCCTAATGGGCCATATAAACATGATTGGGCCTAGTGGGCCATATACAAGTATGTGAATTTGACTGGGCTTTGTAAGGGGTTTTGGGCCTAGTATATGATGACTACATAAAACTTAATTAATTTATTGCGACCATGGACAAGTCAAAGGGTTAAGGTGTGGCAACAGGTATATGCATGTCTTGGATTGGATCTAGGGAAAGCTTGGTACTTAAGCGGTCTTAATGACTCACCTCCTCTTCTTTGGAATCCTACCTAGTGCATAGTATCATTTATCTTAGCTCACAAGATTTGTTAACGGGCCAAGGTAAGTGAAAACCGTAAAAAAATAAAAATTACTGAAATGCCCCTAAGGGAGAAAATGACCAAAATACCCCTTGGTGTTGAAGGTAAGTTTTATGGATGTGACATGCATACATATGATATTCTACTTAGGTTGCATATGGGTTGGGAATTTTGGAACGGAGGAAGTATATGAGGATCGCGTGGTTGCTTGACGACCGTGGATCCACCGAAGGCTTTTTAAGCCCATTATATGATTAGCAGCTTGCTGCAATGAAGGTAGTTCCGCAACCGGGCTACCATTGAAGCGTATCAGTTGGGTGGGTCGATATTTATATCCCCACATGAAGTGTACCGGGGGATGGATCTGAAGTGTAGCGGATGGATTACTAGGGTGGGTTGCATTGCACTGCATTGCATGTGTAATTTTATGATGATTGATGAATGCTTGCTTCTCGACTAGGGTGTACACACTGAGTTTACGAAAACTCACCCCCTCTTTTATTTCTCTCAGGTAATGCTCAATTGGAGGTTCAAGGTTTGGAGGGACTCTGGGTGGCCAGCTAGCAAGACAACTTGGACTTGGTTGTTTTAAAATCATTTAGTTCCTGATTTATTAAGTGATTTTAGACTGGATTGTAATAAGGCCTCCCCTTTTTGTTATTATTTGGATTATTATTCTTAAGCATTGTAATTGCGAGAAGTTGAACAGGGATTTTCTAAACCATAGTTTTTATTTACTACGTTTCCGCAACCAAACTTTTAATTGATAAACTTTCTTAAATCGAATGTTTTAAACAAAGCTTTCGCAACTGAAAAGAGTGTATTCATAAGTTAACTAAGGTTTCATATCTTAAGGAAGGGTTTTCAATGAAAACAAGGTTTTCGCAAAAACACTTCAATGTGATACGCCAGATTCGGCCATAACATTTGGGCAGGGTTTGGGGTGTTACAAATACTTTCTATCAATATGTTTCCTCCTCTTATGGTTTTGATCTCTATAATGCCCTTAACTCAACCCGGTTCACCTAGACCAGATCTCGGGTGTCACTTCACAAATACTTGGCAAAATTTTCAAAAAAATAGTAATTGTGTTCTCTTAACTTAAGACATATTTCTTATTAACTTATCTAAGGTCCCATTATTGAAGAAACAAAGAAAAGTGTTTAAAAATTATGTAATACATCAGACTTGTCGTAACTTATTACAACACATAAGTTTACTAAATACAAGCTCTTTAAGGCGTAATACCATTATACGCCACTTTTCCAAATAGTCTACTATATGAGTAAAAACCCGGATCGCCACTTTCTTGGTGTATACTCGGTGTCATCCCTCTTGTTGTACTCACTTTTCAATAATACCTAAAATATAAACATAACACCTGTAAATTACATGAACTTAGTGAGCTTTAATACATAATACCTTAGCGAATATGCGATGATATTGCTTATGTACCTGTACACCAATTTCCATACTTAACCGATATTTATGTTTTGGGCAGATAATTTCATAATATTTGGACTTGCACTTATACGCCATCAATCAAACTTAATGTATTAGCTTCCACTTCACTACTTGGCTGATTTTAGATCTTACTAGACAATGTTCCTATATCTTTTCCTCAATAACCCCTGTTAGGATCGACCCGATTAAACAACGAACAAGAAAATAGCGGAATAAATTGAGAAATTGAACACACAAATTTAACGTGGAAAAACCCCTCCAAAGAGGATAAAAAACCACGGGCAAAGATAATTCTACTATAATGGCAAAAGAACAAAGAGTACAAAAGATGGAGATAAAAACTAAACCCCGAAAACTAGAAAACAAAGAACCTACAAAACGTAAACACAAAATTCTCTAAATGTGTTATGAGTTCTAATCTCTAATGGGTGTTTTTCTAAGATTGTAAAAGAGCCTATTTATAGGCTAAATTCATAGCTCAAATAATAAAATAATCTAAACTAATTAGTGTTTGATTGAAACAAGTAAACAGAGTTTAACTGAAAGATTATTTTTCAAATTTGACTCAAAATAGGAGTCATATTTAACAAATCTACCTTGACTCATATTTCCACAACGCCATCTTTGCCAAAGCCCGCCACGAGCCTATCTTGAACTATGCAGGGAATTAACTGAGTCAAATTTATGCTTAGAAACTGGAAGACTTCTAGCCTTCGACTTGTACACTGCCAAATCAAAACTAACCCGGGTCTGATTTTCATGAACACAGTGCCCTAACTTTTTAAAACCTGCATCCAAAAGAGAACCTCTCTTCAACGAAACGGTCATACCTTTTCCCCTCCTATGACCAAGTTGCCTCCGTTCCAAACGAGTTGACTTTGACTCTATAACGGACGAGGGACGTCCGATTTCATCGGTCACTGTAGAACCTTCCAGAATATAAAGATTGTCGGTTCTCTTACCTTTTAACAAAACGAGAGCTCTATGAGGTACTTTAATGCTGCTCGACTTGATGTTGATTCTGCATCCTTTCAAGTCTAAAATACTCAATGAGATGAGATTCTTTCGTAAATCAGGTACATACCTGACATCTGAGAGTATCATAATCATCTCGTCATGTATCCTAATTTTAACAGTACCAATACCAATTACCTTATTAGATTAATCGTTTCCTATGCGCACAACTCCACCTTCAACCGAACTATATGTAGAGAACCATTCACTACTAGGACACATGTGGAAAGAACATCCCGAATCTAAGATCCACTCAGACGTGAGCTTGGAGTTATCCCTCGTTGACACTAACAAGAAATCATCACCATTTTCATCGGCCAAATTAGCACCAGCTACATCTTCCTCGTTACTCTCAACAGTTCTTTTATTTCGCAGTTTATAACAATCTACTTTGACATGACCTAACTTTTTACAATAGCAACACCTTTTGTCTCGTTTCTTTAATGCTACCAAAATGGAAGGTTGCCTATCTGCCTTGCTATCCAAATGAAACTCATTGTCGAGTTTATCTCTACTCAACAAATGACCCTTCACACCTTCGAACGAGAGTTTGTCTCTACTATAAATTAGGGTCTCCTTGAAAGACTTGTATGAAGGGGGTAAAGAGCACAATAATAGCATAGCCTGATCTTCATCATCAATATGAACCTCAACATTCTTTAAGTCATTTAAAAGAGTAATGAATTGACTGATGTGATCTCTAAGAACCTCACCTTCGCTCATGCGAAACGTAAATAGACGTTGTTTCAACACTAAACAGTTAGCCAGAGACTTAGTCGCATAAAGAGTTTCTAACCTTTTCTATAAGGCGGATGAGGTCTTCTCCATCAATACCTCCTGCAATACCGTATTCGTGAGGCACATCTGGATTGAAGACAAAGCCTTCTCATCAAGCTCTTCCCATTCTGTTTTATTTAGATTCTCAGGCTTTTTCCCAGTAACAACTTTTTGCAAATCGGATTGAACTAGAATTGCCATCATCCGAACGTGCCACAGATTGAAATTTGTCTCACCATCGAATTTCTCAATTTTAAACCTTATTGTTGCCATATCTGAATAAGTTGATTTATAACTAGCTCTGATACCACTTGTTAGGATCGACCCGATTAAACAACGAACAAGAAAAATAGCAGAATAAATTGAGAAATTGAACACACAAATTTAACGTGGAAAAACCCCTCCAAAGAGGATAAAAAACCACAGGCAAAGATAATTTTACTATAATGGCAGAAGAACAAAGAGTACAAAAGATGGAGATAAAAACTAAAACCCGAAAACAAAGAACCCACAAAACGTAAACACAAAATTCTCTAAATGTGTTATGAGTTCTAATCTCTAATGGGTGTTTTTTCTAAGGTTGTAAAAGAGCCTATTTATAGGCTAAATTCATAGGTCAAATAATAATAAAATAATCTAAACTAATCAGTGTTTGATTGAAACAAGTAAACAGAGTTTAACCGAAAGATTATTTTTCAAATTTGACTCAAAATAGGAGTCATATTTAACAACCCCGAAGATACTTCTCATAGGAAATACCTCTACAAGGTCCACTTCTTATGGTTTTTCTCTTCAGCACTTAAGATTTTCCCAGAATGGTTGTTCATAGATATGTTCAAAGATGGATACTTACTATATAGATTCACATTTGATGGATTCCCATACTGAGTTTGATACTATCAATGTACCAAGTAGGTCGTATCCTAGTTCAAAGTCCAACATATGCTTAAACTGATTCTTAACTATTCAAATAATTTAAAAAGGATTCCAAAAACCTCTGCTACAAAACATAAGAACACACCATATTACACATAACTTAGGTTCCATAAAATCCCAGAACAAGACATGATTCTGTTCAGATATGGCACATAGCAAATAACTTAGATTTCAACTTTACATAGCACAACGAACTCAGACAAGAGACACTTATATTTTTCATAACCACGAATATGCACATATTCTAAACTGATAGAGTAACATGGTGGATACTTTCTTTGAACATACAGATACACACTTCTTTTCAGGAAACTTCCTTTAAGACTTATTCAGTTACATCACAGAACTAATCCAATCAAGTCAATTTCAGATGTATCATACCCTTATCAAGGACTTACCTATCAAAGAAATCCCAGAACTTATCTAGAACTTACCATGAGGGCGGATAACAAGATTCTACAACACAAACATCATCGAATAGGCCAATAAGATGAAACAGAACATGCCATAAAAGCCAAACATAAAATGCCACAAAGGCTTAGCAAATCACGCTACATAGGCAAAATACAAATTCATGTGTTTACTATCTCACAGACTTTCACAGAAGGTGCCATGGGTTTTGCCAGTCTAGTTTACATATTATCGAATGCATCACCATGAATATTCATATAGTCATATATTTCCATGGCTCTCAGCCACATAGACTTGCAAATTTTCATGTCGTGATCTTCCAGTCCAGCCTTCATCTTACTAGAGGCATCACCATGAGCGTTTTCATATCATACATTGCCATAGGTCTTAACAACATGGTCTTGCACTTATTTTTATATCATGATCTGCCTGTCTGGTTAGCAATATAATTGTGCTACCAGAGGCATCACAAAGAGACGTTTTACTTAGAATTCACTTACCAGGATTCATTCACACTTACTTGATTCGTACTCTCCCATATCATACTTTACCTACATACTTACCACTAAACTTTCTATTCAGTCAGTACTTTATACATATTGCCATCACACATATAGCATATTTTCTTTACTTCATACACTTACCATTTATACGAGCTATCATTAGCATTTATATAATTCTACTTGAACAGTTTACATGCAAGAGTCAATATAGAGACTTACCTGATACTCACTTAAACTGTAGCTTAAAGCTCTAAATCCGAACATCCATCTCGAACCAGTAACAACAACTGCTTACAGAACATGTAACCATCATTACAAACCCATTTAAAGGTAAATTTTTAACATTCCATTTATAAATGGCCTCCGTGCTAGGTCTCTTATTTAAAACCTATTGTTCATAAACTTCTTAACAGCCTTATTCTTTCAAAAGCTTAACATGCAGGGTTATCAAACTTGCCAAGATGTAACACCCCTAACCCGTATCTGTCGCCAGAGTAGGGTTACGAGGTATTGCTGATCAATACACATCACTTAACATATATAACTTATGCATTTATGCATGCATAATCAAATACCATTCAACAAAATCATATTGTCCCTTATAAGGATTTACGAGTCCTTAAACATGCTTTAAAAATGATTCGGGACTAAACCGATAACATATGAAAATTTTGGAAACTTAGAAAAATTTCAAACATATAAAGACCACACGCATGTGTGAACAGGCCATGTGCCTCACACGGCTAGTAGACACGCCCGTGTCTTAGGCCGTGTGGAAATAGGGCATATATACTGACTTGCATCACACGGCCGAAGACACGCCCGTGTGCCAGACCGTGTGAAAACTAAAGAGTATATTGACTTATGCAATACGGCCAAGTCACACGCCTGTGTGTGAGACCGTGTGGAGCATACTGACTTCAATTCAATTTCAATACCAGGGGACACACGGCCGTGTAACAAAATCATGTGTCACACACGGCTAAGACACACGCCCGTGTCTCTACCCGTGTAGACAAAATAGGCTATTTGCAAAGTCATTATGCCCCCTATTTTCAAATGTATGCACAAGCATAAATTGCAACATTTTTACAACCCAAAAAGGCAGCCATTCCATAACATTTTATACACATATGATACCAATTCTGTAACAACCTGGTTTTAGCTAAATCAGAATAATAGTTTCGGAACCACAAATCTAATGTCAAAAAATTATTTTAATATTATTTTTGGTGTTTAAAGCATGATAGTATATGTGTGAAAATTTCGTGACTTAATTTTATCGTTTAATAGCTCAATTTGAGAAAAAGGACTAAATTGCATAAAATGCAAAAGTTGCATTCTACTTGTTAAAGGTGTCTAATTGTTATGATTTATTACATGAAAGGTCCTTATGATGTTATTAGACCATTGATAGTGGAATTTGACATAGACGGCCTTATATTAGATGATTTAAATGTTTTATTATTATGGGTTAATATGGTAATTTGGTTATTAAGTAAAATAAATGAAACAAACACCATTTTCATCTTTATTTTCTTCATCTATAATCGAAAATCAAAAGAAAAGAAGCCAAAGGTGTTGTTTTAGGGTTCGGTCCTTATTGTTCTTGATTAAGGTATGTTCTATGCTCGATTTTTGATGATTTCTATGTTTTTGTAATTGTTGCTTCGTATTCTAGCTAGCCCATGCCTTAATTCTTGAATTTGTTAATGATTTCATGAAGTTCCATTGGTGAGTGCTTGAGATTTTAAATGTTTGATAATGTAAAATGATTAATTGTTGATATATTTAAATGTTTTGTAAAGTGATTTTAGGTAAAAATGTAATTTAGGGATTAATTTATGAAAGGTGTAAAATATGTGGTTAAATATGTGAATAAATTAAAAGAATGGGCTTTTAAGGACTTATAGAGAATTCGGCTAGGTTTGGGTTTAATGAAATTTCATGAATTTTGTGTATTTGTGAATTAGGGACTAAATTGTAAAAATGTAAAAATTTAGGGGCTAAAGTGTAAAAATGTCTAAATATGTGTTTGTGGACTGAATTGAATAAATGAGTTAATTTTGAATGTATATAGATCAGGAAAGAAAGAAATCAGATTTAGATTGGGGAAAATAAAAGGTTATCGAATAGCCGATTCGGTCCGTCTATCCCGAATACGAGGTAAGTTCATATGCAAATAAATGTCTTTAAATTGAATTATATATGTTTATTTGTCATTGAACTTCATCGAATATTGAATAATCAAATATGAGCAAGAATCGACAGGGTTACAATATCTGAAAGTCTCATACGAACCGTAGGAATAGTATAGGATACAAATGTCATGACATTAGGATTATCGTTATGTGATTACGTGTAAGACCATGTTTGGGACATTGGCATCGTTATTTGATTCTGTATAAGGTCATAGCTAGGCTATTGGCATCGATATTGATAACATGTAAGACCATATCCGGAATATGGCATTGTATGAGCTATATGTGATTTTCTAGTATCCTTAACAATTCCAAAAGGTTCAACGGGCAATCTCAAGACGAGAAAGAATGTGTGATTGAATTAAGTGATATAGGTGCGTATGAGATTCATACGAGTATTGAAAAGAGAAGTATTTGTTGAATTTACATGTGTTTCTTGAATAGATATACAATGAGAAAGGTTTGTGAATTTATATGTGCTTGTTCATAATTTATCTATATGATAGGAATGATGATGTTTCACAAGATAATTTATTTGTTTATGGCTTACTAAACTTTTTAAGCTTACTTTGTGTGTTTTTCCCTATTTTATAGATAATCGAAGCTAGCTCAGACTCGAGGATCATTAGGAAACATCGTCACACTATCGATCAACTTGTTGGTACTTTTGATGCTTTGTAATTATGGTATATGGCATGTATCGGCTAGTGTTATGATGATATGTTTTGAGTTATGATATTAGCCGTGAGAGTTGGCTTGTAAATGATGTAAATGTTGGTGTGTATTTAGCCAATTAGGTTGACTTAATTTATGATTTTGGTAAGTGATAGGTGATGTATAAATTGCCTAGTGTTTTGGCGTAATTGGTATGGTTGTTGTGATGGTTATATAGTTGCTCAATTAGCTAGTTGTCAATTGGTGTATTATTGTCTGAAAAATGGCATGTTGTGGCTTGGTTTTAAGATGATGAATTGGTAAGTTTTTGGTTATGAATTGGTTGTTGAATGGATAGATTTTAAATGGCATGAAATGTATATGAAATAGCATGCTTTGGCTGCCTATAAATGTATTGAATTGGTACAAAATGATGTGGTTTAAGTATGCTTGAGAAAGGGCGAGAAATGTGGTTTAAACCAAGCCTAATTTCACCCCACATAGTTGAAGACACGGACGTGTGACTCGACCATGTGCCTGCTGTAAATTAGTTAAAACAAGTCAGTGAGTTACATGAATTAGACACACGGGCATGTCTACTGGCCGTGTGGCACACGAGTTGGCACATGGGTGTGTGGTCAGCCGTGTAACCTAAGTCAGTATACCCTCCTGATTTCACACGACCATGGCACACGAGCATGTCTTCGGTCGTGTGATACAAGTCAGTATGTATGCCTTGTTTCCACCCGGCCTGTGACACGGGCGTGTCCGTGGCAGTGTGAGGCACACTGCCTGTTCACACGAGCGTGTGATCCCTGTATGCATGAAAATTTTTTAAGTCTTTCCAAAGTTTACAAATGTTATCAGTTTAGTCTCAAACCTCTTCCAAGCATGTTTTAAGGTCTTGTAAAGCCTTATAAGGGACAATGTAATTATGTTTGAACGATTTTTATGTGATAATGGATTCATGTATGAGAAATGTATGTTATGTGCTGTAAGTTGTTCGGTAATGCCTCATAACCTTATTCCAGTGATGGATACTATTAGGGGTGTTAAAAATTCCACATAGTATTCAAATACTTAACTAATATCATACATTTTCCAATCATATGCCAGCCACATATCAAGAAATCATTTGCATAATTCCATTCCATCTATTACATATCAAACATATCATAATTGAACACTTATATACAACCAAAACATTATACCAAATTTAGCCAAATCACATGGCTTAGACTTATATCACAAAATGTACCAAAAATTCATTATCTCAAGTAACCATACTTATCATCTTTAATACTAGCCTATACATGCCATATTTACTTATATCTATAAGTTCAAAAGTACCAATCAACAACTGGATAGTGTGATGCGTAACTCTGACTTGTTCGAAACGAGTGAGCTATCGAACCTCTATAAAAAATGAAAAAAGAAACTGAGTAAGCTATAAGCTTTATAGCTTAGTAAGCCTGTATAATTCAGAATTAAACTTACTATTTATACATAATCAATGCAATTAATCAAGGTATAATCAATTCAACTACCAAATGCCTAACACAAACATTAATCACAAGTTAGTCACATAAATTCATGAAACAATCCATTAAGTCAATGTAATTACTCAATACATTGTACCATATTAAACTCACATACATCATATACATCACTTATAACATTTTACCTTCAAACTTATAAACAGTAATTCGTTCGTATACACTGTACTTTACCATATCATAGAATATATGCCCGTTGAACCTATTAGAATCTCGAGGGATAATCAGGTGATATACAATACATATAAATCGGTAATCTGTCAATTCCTTATCATTTTCTGCTTTTTCGAGCTATGAACAGTAAGCTCCTCCTAAGCTGATGGACAATAAGCTCTATTAAGCTGAAACGGTAAGCTTTGACGAGCTGAATTAGTAAGCTCATACGAGCTGAGAATAATAATCTTTTATGAGTTAATATATTAGTAAGCTCTTACAAGATGCAGTGAGTCCGCAATACATGCAAGATCTCAACCAAAACGGTAACCCTAATGACATGTCACTCGTGTCCTACGAATTCATACGGTTCAAAACGGGGCACGGTAATAAATAAAATATATCTATAAGGCATCCACAATCTAATTATATCAACTATTCAATTATAAATATTCATTACAATTATTTCAAGTATGTAAAAGTTTGATTCTAATTATACGAACTTACATCGTACCGCTCGGATAACAACTAACGGCTATTCGTCAATCTTTCCTTTTCACCGATCTAAACTTGATCTTAGCTTATCTTGATCTATATATTATCAAAATTAGCTTATTTAATCAACTATTTATGCAATTTAGTCCAAAACACATTTTAGGGCTATTTTACACATTTGCCCCTAAACTTTTACATTTTTACAATTTAGTCCTTTTCACATAAAATTGCAAATTCATGTAATTTAGTACAATTATAAGCTAGCCAAATTTTATAGGGACTCCTAACAGCCCATAAATTTCATTATTTCTGCTTTTAACCACCAAATTTTACAATTTTACAATTTAATCCCTATTTTCCATTTTCGTCAAAAATTACTTTACAAAACTAGTTTAACTATTAACAAATATTCAAAATCCATCATCAAACATCCAATTACTCAAACATTCAACAATTTCAACATCACAAATCTTTAAAATTTTCAAAATTTAAGATACGGGATAGCTAGAATACGAAGCAACGATCTCAAAAACGTAGAAATCATTAAAAACGAATTAAAAATCGTACCTTAATAAGCAATTTAACCAAGGACGAATAGAAAACCTAGAATTTCTTCTTTTATTCTTGCCCAATTTGGCTAAAGAAGATGATGATAATATAAAATGAATTTTGGTTTTGTTTATTATATCATTCATTAACCATTTACCATTTTAACCTTAAAATAAATTCAAATATTCATTTATGCCAAACCATTAACATCCAATAACATAGAAATGATATGTTTATCACTTAAAGATCTTTACTCTAATGTTCTATAGCTATTTTACACTTTTAGCTAATAGAACAACACTTTTACGCTTTATGCGATTTAGTCCTTTTTACCGAATTAAACATTCAAACAGTAAAATTTCTTTATGAAACTTTCTCACAATAATTCTATCAAGCTTTAAACTTTAATAAAGTAATAAAATAAATATTTTGACCTTGAATTTGTGGTCTCAAAACACTGTTCAGATTTGACTCAAAAACGGACTGTTACGCAAGAGGTGGGACATCTATTGATTAACTCAAGAACCTTAACTTTTAGCTGAATGAAGAAGACATAATATTTAAGCTTAAGAAAAAGAACCAGAAAGCAATATTGAAGGCAGAAGAAACTTCCTGACGAACCCTTCTAACATATATATACTCTCAAACCCCTTTATTGTAACTTGACATGTGCAATTATTATATGGAATTTTTCATTCTTGATGGCCTACAAATTTTGAGGGAAATATAAATGAGAATATTGTAAAACTAATATTTGACTAGTCAATCTAGTTGGCTCCTAACCAGATCACTTTACAAAACCTATTCAGCACAGTGCTCTAATAACTAGGCGAACCATACTTTTGGCGGTAACTTCCACCCGACTTATACTTCACTTGATATATCTTTAACTTAGATAATAGAATAACCTCAAACCTTTTTTAACTCTACAACAGTTACTATATGCCACATTCCAACTCTCTAGAAGACTACAACATGGCGAATTACAATATGCCAAATAGATAACTTCACAACTCTACGCCTAAATCTCAGATCCGCCAGACTTGCGATGTGACAACTCTTCCCCCTTAAAAACATTTCGTCCTCAAAATTTTTACAATTTAGAAAATTCCACTACAACAATTGCAAACTAACTATTCTCACCAGGCACATATCATTAATTGAAAAACTATCCTTCTTACACATTACAACTTCTTTTCAAAGGCGTATATCTTAGAGATCCCCTACTGGTGAGAATGTCAATAGTTTCATCCAATTGGTGACTTCAGACGTTGGCGATTACTCCCGTGATTTCAAACATTACTTAACTTACGCATCGACTGATGTCAAATTTATATTAGAGAACTTGAACAATTACCACAAATTAAACTTCTTGCACATGTTTGTTTCTCTATAAAACAGATACACAAACACCTCTTCAAAAACTTTGCTGAAATAACTGGAACCCTAATTTCTTTTTTGTTTAATTCTTCTACTCTCTTCATCTTCAGTCCTCATCTTTCTTAGAGGTAACATTTGCTTTCCTTCTTTTTCTTTTTCTTTCACTTTCTTTCATACAAAATGGTTAAAATAACTACCAAAGAGAGGGGCCGAGACCAAGTTAACTGAAGCGTCAACCCAGAAGTCCAAACTCATTCAGTCCCCAAGGTCCCGATGATACTCCGCAGCATGTGGAGACTCCTATGTATGAATGTAGTACCACCAAAGACAAAATACATTGATACTTAGGATCCTAGGGTGTTCTCCACCTAAAATTTGCTTACGATTTCAAATGGCTACAGAGGTGTTGCCTAAGTGATAATACCCTAGGCTTTATCCTTGCAACACCCCGCCCAACGAAGCTTTAGTGTCTAGATACTATTCAGGGAAATAAGACAGATGAGATAAGTTTCAAATGTAACACCCCTTACCTGGTCCGATCGTTGGACCCGAGTAATAAAATGTTACAACAAAAATTCAACAATTGATAAATACTTTACTAACCAAAAGATCAATTATTTATCATCAAATCATATATAATCAAACATAATGAAAATTTGAAATATATATGGACTTAACTGAGAAATTCAAACATGGAAAAGAATTGAAATGAAAAGTTTCAAATTTTAAAAGTTAATTTCGAAAATCCATAGTTAGTATCGATACCAAATCAATACCTTATTGAAAATCGATACCAAAATTTAATTATGTTTTCTTTGCAAAATAAGGGTTTCAATATTTATTTCATGGTATCGATATTTTATGAAAAATTATTGATACTTAAATAAAAATCGATACCATTTCTGTCTTTTTGTTTTAAAATTGTTCATACGGTTAAGTATCAATATAAGAAACAAAAATATCGATACTTAAGTTCATAAATGGTAATAACCTTTCTTAAAATGGTCCACTTATACCCAAAACTTACCTAAACTCAAATGATAAACCTACACATAAATAAGGGTATGCAAATCATCATCTAAACATACCTATTCTTGTACAACTCAAGTCACCATACCTATATACCACATCACAACCATTGAAAAAAATCAAAATCTAAACCAATTGCATCCTTTAAGTCAACCAACCTAATTACTCAACCATTATGTCATCAAGTACTTCAACATGAACAACTAAACACTCAACTTCATTTATAAACATACACCAAGGCATTATCATCCATTTCAAAATTCAAATCATCTATCATCCATTATTCTCATAACTATGCATTAACCAAAATCTCACCTAGCATATTAACTTTTCAACCATTTGATCAATATGCATATAATCCAACTACTTGAACAAGACGTTTTCAATATGACTAATCCTACCAACCACACACATACATATACGTAATATTTATAACATAGGAACCCAAATATCAACAAGATACAAAATGACCATTAACATACAAAATGAACTTTATAACTCAAAAGACTTCCTAGGTACATGCCAAAACAAAAATAAGAACATAACCAACACTTGAGTTTGGGATTGCCACTAGATACTGAGTCAACGTATAAATTGAATAATACCTCACCTGTGCACGAAAAATGATAACGTTACTGAGTATAACTCAGTGGTATTTCTATATCCAATATAAATTATGTAATGCATAACTTAACAACAATATCTAATACAAATTATTATTTGAAAGCTACATGCCATAATGTATCATTTAACATTACAATTTTGTTTATTTATAATAATTCAATCCAAAATAATTGTAATACATATATATATTTATCCCTATAACAATCAAAATAATTTTATCACATCAATATTATATACACATTTCCGGACTTAACTCCAGTATCCTCTATTCAATTTCATTTATAATCAATGTCCCAAATCCATATCATTATTTCATCCATCATACTTATATACATATACGCAATTATATTTATATATATCACATCTCAAAATAGATTCAATATCATATTTATATTATTATACGATATTTCCAAAACTATTCACTTTAATCCTTATCACAAATAATAAATTTGAATTGGATCAATTCAGCTCTTTTTATCATTTATATCTTACCTTATGATCTTCTCATGCAATACAGTTCACAAATGCAACAATTGAAGTTGTTCGGGTTATAGAAACACAAACCGTAAACTTCAAGCTATTTGTTAGACCTTGTCTTTTCCTTTCTTTCTTGAGGATTTCGGGTCAACGTTAGCTATGTATTAAAATATATACAATAAATTAACGTTACACATCCCAATTTGAATTCAATTGTTAAAATATACAAATTTTGCATATTATTCAATTTAGCCCCCAAAATCGGGACTATAAAAATTTTCACATTTAATCCCCAAAACCTAATGCCAAAATTTCTAGAGTCCCTATAGGACTTCCTATTTCTCAAGTACAATCCTAATTTCGAAATTTTGCACAATTTAGTCTTTATTGTAAAAATTCATCAATTGAATTTACAAATGAGTCCTATTTCACATCTAACCTTAAAATCTATCAAAATAACACCTTAAACTTCAACCATTCAACTAGGGTAACATACTCAAATTTTAACAATAACAAAAATTACAACATAGGTCGACTAGCTTGTAGTACTGGGATTCCAAAAACATAAAAATTACAAGAAAACGGACTAAATTGACTAACCAATTAAAACTTGAAACCTTAAAACCCTATCATTTTTCATCCTTCTGCCCTCTTCTTTGTTTTGAAAATGAAGAAAATAAAAAGAGAAATGGCTTCTCTTTCTATCCACTAACTAATATTTATTCTTTATTTTATTAATATGATATTATTTAACATGTATTAATACTAATATAACTTATATAAAAATTATATATGTCTTGACCGTCCAATACAATTAAAAACAAAGGTATAATTGCCTTAGGCCCCTTAGCTATATTTTACCTTATAATTAAATAATAAATCTCACTTTTATACTAACACAATTTAATCTTTATACTTAAATTATTCACTAATTCGACGAAATTACCTAACCAAAATTTAATTCACTAATAAAATAACTGAAATTAATAAATATTTACGAGTCCAATACACAAAAACGAGGTTGTGAAACCATAATTCCCGACAACACTAACTTCCGGTACCTTATCTAACTTTCCAAATAACCAAAATCATTAGACCAAACTTCAATATAGTACTGCAATACCCTCGTAAATATTAATAAATAATATTCACTGAATCTATCATCGGAAAATAATATTCTGAAACCACCATTTTCGACTCCACTAACTTTTGAGTCATTACATCGAATCTGTATAGTGTCAGAAGTAGACTAAGTATAAAGAACCCTTTGAGTACACTTGTGATGCCTTGATGTTGGCGAACACTAGGTTGGCACATAGTGATCAAGAAGTGTGTCTGGTGAGGAAGGATTCGCCCAAAAGCTTTGATGGCACATAGAGTGAGCGGACTCCCTTATGGATAAGGGAAACGATCTTTATGATGCAAGTTTAGGTCAGCAATGTAGAGTATCTGTAAACTGAAAGATATATAGGATTTTTCCTATATAATTCGTCACCTTTTTACTTAAATTTGTTGTTAAAACCAAGTAATTGCTTAATAAATTAATGAAATATATGAAAATATGAAATTAGGACATAGAAATTATTAAAATGTGATTTTATGCTTTATTATATAGTTTTCATGCAGAAAATGGCTTCTTTTATATTAATTTGAGCATATTATATTTTCAAGCTATAAAGTGGGTCATTCATGATTAAATTAAATAATAAAATATAAATTTATATTTAATAATTTATTTTGATATGTTTCATTAATAAATTAGGTTTTAATTAATTAAGTAAATTGATTAATTAAAGTGGTTAAATTACATTCTTTTGTCCTCTAAATTATCTACTATTTTTGGACAGGTCTGAGAGCTTTATTTTGGTTACAAAACCATCCAAACAGAGGATTAAGTCAACCCAAAATTTGGCTACATGTGAATGTTCATAAATCAAATTTTGGTTTAATTACACAAGGTCCTTGAAGAGTTGAAGAAATCGGAGATTTACCCAGAGATTTGCAATTGACCGAGTCCTGATCCTGATTATGTTGTGGCACTTAAATCAAGCAAAAATCAGCCACATTTCCACTAATCATGGCTGGCCACCCTTGGATGAATTTGCAAAAGATGGACACTTCTATTTTTAGCAAACTAGCTCACTTGCCTCACCTATAAATAAGACCCCATTTCTCACTTTTCTAATCATCCCTCACTCACTAATTCATCATTCTCTCCTCTCTCAACTCTCTTAGCCCTCACACCTATCATCATCTTTGAATAAACATTTTTAGCAAGTTAGCCTTTTAAAGAGCCCTTGGTCAGCCACCTCAGAGAGCCATCAACAAAGGAGCGAAGTGAAGGAACGAAGGAGCCCTTGTCAGTCAGAGTCTTGGGTGGCAGCCACTTTGATTTGGGTTTAATCTTTCTTTTCTTTAACTTAATTCGAGAATGTTTGCTATGTGTTTACTATTCTTGTATACAACAATGATAGCTTAATTTTATTTAAGCTAGGATGATTATTTTGATTGAAAAATATTTATTAGATTCATGCTTATAATGTTTGTGCCTCAATCGATCATGTTTTCAATTAAAATCAAGTCTGTATTTCATTCATACGTGATTGAAATGCACCTAAATTAGCTGAGCAATCCTAACCAAACGACGGCTAATGGACACATAATTGAAATGTGCATGCTCAATTTAGATCCTAACCCGATTAAATTGCAGGTTGCATAACAACCCTAACTAGGCTCTGTTATCTGCATAGTTTTTAGATTTGTGTGATTAAACTGTTTCAAACCTAACACGTCCCTACTACCTCGCACGAATACTAAGAAACCCTTAGTAAATAAGGATCAATAAAATGCGTATTTACTAAGTAAAGGATTCCGAAAGGACCTAATGTGGTTTCTAAACTTATGAAAGATTGAGTTGCCATGGAATGTTTTTCTGAATATTAATAAGCATGTTGATAATAATTTGAGTTTAATTAAAGTAATTGTCCTAACTTATTTATGTTATATTTTTTTCTTATTGTGTTAATTCTACTACAATCTATTTCATTCATATAGTTTGCATACTTAGGATAAATTGCATTAGGGATCATTGCATTTAGTTTCATATACTTAATTTTTCATCACTTCTCAATTATATTATTTTTATTTATCAAATTGTTAATGTAATTTTACAAATTAATTGACTTAGCACAAATACAATCCCTGTGGTGACGATAACTCGATACTTACTTATTACTTGATAATGACTGTGTACACTTGCACAAACCCGAACGTTACAGTATCTTATAAGGTTGGCTTTGAGCTAGTCAAGATGGAAGGAACAATAGTCAAAAACCAATCAAATGAGAACCAAGATAGTTAAGGACCAAACATAAGTACTCGATTAGTTTTCTTGAAAATTGTATATTTGGATAAGACCACCCAATGATTGATGTGATGTTTAACAAGTTTCAATAAAGACTTGGGTTGAGTTAAATATTTAAGATAGGTTAAAAAGAAAATATCATCTCTTTTTTTGAAGATAATAGGACTAGAAGAAAGGTGAAGTACTCCTCTAAGCTAATTCTGAGACCATGATGCTTAAACAAGATTTCCTTAAAAGTAGGGTAATGCCCTGTATTTGGGTGAGCTCTGAACTTAATAAGTAAACTAAGTGTTACTTCAAATAGTGAAATGTTGTTTGCCCCCACTAATGCTCTTAGCGTGTTAAGTGGGTGCGTAATCAATATTGGACTATGCTAAGAAACTATGTAGAAAGCAATAAATTATTAGGAAAAATAAGTCTAGTAAGGTGTTAAGGAAACTTAGATAATAAGGTTGTCACCAAGAAGGCATGGCGCGCCAAGTGTGATGTTAAGATACTAACTACGTCTTAACATAATGACTAAGGACAAATTATGGATTAAGTCTAAGTGTATGTTATGTAAATATTTGTATTCTGGCACACGTCTCTTTAGAACTGTTAAGAATTTATCTGGTGGATTGTAAGGAATGGGACGCATGTCAAATATCAATAGGGACAAAGGTAAAATATCAAGGTAACTCGGGTAAGAAATGGGGGACCTTTCTCCTTCTTCTTCAAGAAGTGATATCTGTTTATAAAAGAAAGAAAAATATAGAGAATTCCTTTAATACTTCAAGCTTAGTTGAAAATATGATCTAGGCTCTAAGATGCCTCTAATTAAGATAAGATCTATAGCCTTACATACTAAGTTGTTAAGGAGCAGCTTGGCTTAACTTGGTAAAGTAAGTATGGTAAAGTCTTATTTAGAGATTTTTTATGTTCAAAGTGAAAAAAATGAGTTAAGTATACAGATCTTGATGAGTTCCCATGTTTCGTTAATTAAGGGTTGTCGATCTATTCGATAGGAGCCCGGGTCTGGTGTTTAAAGCTAATAAAGATGCAAGTCAGGTGAGTCTCTAAGACTAACTCTTACATGTATGTTTGTAGTCTAGATATTTCTTTGCCAAGTGATTAAACCGTGAAACTTAAACTAACAAAACATGGTACTATGCCTCTGATAAGAAAAGAAATATATGCATGTATAATATGTCTGAAAGCCTAACTGTGTCCATCATGGGTAAGTCACTACCTGAAGGATCTCAGCATGAAGTTTAAGGGAATGTGTTACATGTTTAGAAGCATGAATGCATCTATTATGAAGAATTCTGACAGGAACAAGTCTGTCAAGTATGAGTTTGCTTGAAGTATTTGTCTCTGTCTCTGGAGTCAGCTAAAGGGGTCTATCGGGACTAAAAACATGAATCTTAGAAAGGAAAAGTCCATGGCACTCTGAAGACCTTATAGTGTAAGACCATGGCTAGGTTATGGCATCATATGGAAAAAAAATTAAAGGATGGTTGGGCGAGTACCAGCGATGAGGGGAAAACCTCAAGACGGTGAGTTTAGTCAAATCCTTACCATTAAAAACAACAATTTTTGTATAAGTGAGCCTTTGTGGTTGTTTCTATTAAAGGAATAAATTTGTCCCAAATCTCTGATAAGGAATACCTTTGTGGAAATCTATAAGGAGATGCCTTTATGGCGCAACCTAAAGAATTGCCTTTGTGGTAGTTCCCGCAAGGAAGCCTTTGTGGCAATCTATGTTAAAACAGAAGCCTTTGTGGTGATCTCTATTATAAGGAAGCCTTTATAGTGATCTCTGTTAAAAGAAATCCTTTGTGGCTAATCTCTATTAAAGGAGCCCTTGTGTCTATCGTTGTTAAAAGGACACCTTTATGGCTATCTCTATTAAAAGGATACCCTTGTGGCTATCTCAATTAAGTGAATGTCTTGTGGCAATCTCTACCAAAAGACGCCTACGTGGCGAGACTCTAAAAGGAAATCATCTGTGGCTATCTTTGGAAAGGAACGCCTTCGTAGCATAATATGAAGAACAAAACTTGTGATGACCATTTGAAGACAATGCCTTTGGGCAGACGCCGAATGAATGGTAAACCACGTATAGTTACAAGGGATGAACAGAAAGGCTACTATGCACTAGAATACGTGGCAAAGTAAGGTTTTGTATTGAAAGTATTTATAGAGAGTGCATTGAAGTAAGAAAGATCTAAGCGAATTCTGAGTTAAGTATTGGGCGTAGTCTACCCCGCCCAAAGATAATGATAAGACTAGTAAGTATGGAATAAGATATTTTCTGATAATAAGGTAAATGAAAAGGTTAAGGACTATGTACAAATAAGATTTAAGAAAGGATATATAAGGTAAAGATATGTTAAATATAGTATGTTCAAGAGAGAGAAAATGGTTCTGAAGAAAGAAAGATGTTTGCCTTAGTAATGTACTCACCAAAGAAGGAAGAAAGATCAAGAAATACTCAAGGATGTGCAAAATAACATATGCAACATAGAATCAATGAAAAAGGTTTTCTAAGGTTTAGCTCACTAAGTTATTACGAAATTACAAAAGTTGTTTCTTTTTGAAGGTCTGTAAAGGAATATGCATCGAGAGATGATGTTAGGGCTACGCCAAGGGAGCGACGCGTTGGGTTGTTATGTATACAAAGGAAGGAAAATAGCCTATTTGAGTTTGTGTATAAGTTCATTAAGTAGAAATCCAATATGTACTCATCAACGTAAGAGAAAGAATATAATTCGATAGAATATTATTATTCTAGAATTTAAATGAAATCATACAATGTACGCCATGAGAACTTCTGTTACACTCATAGAGAGACAATTACATCAATGAAAAAGAAAGAAAAAATTTAAGTTACAACTGTAAGAAGGATGTAAAACCTGAGATTCGGGTCCGATAGATAGGGTCGAGTCGAAGGCGTTACAATCCTCCCCTTAATATTATTGGAGGTCGCCTTTTATCTGTCACTTCTTCCTTTCTTTTATGAAATGTTGAATGAATATGGCATCGCACTTGAACAACTATCAGCCTTGTCATGGTAGACCTTGATAGCTTAATTCATAGATTGTTGCATGCACAATAAGCCACAACTATTGGACATATTCCAAAATTTTTACCAACTGAAGGAAAAAAGTCAAGGAACTTTTGCTGGAAATGCCCATTTTAGTGTATGCCCAAATTGCGAGCCTATAATTCAAAATAGTATTTCAAACCTACATATAAGGAAGGATAAATTCATAATTTTCATTTGCAAGCTCAAGAATGGATTTGGCTTTCCCACTCGTTAGTACCTTTCTTGAGAAAATATTTGTGCCCAATGCTAGCTAGTTGATTCTCAGGTTGTTGGAAGCAGTACAAACGACTAAAAATAAGGTGGGTACTGGATTTGGAAGAATTTGTCTCAGTCAGAAATGACTTTCTATATTGCCTACAAGACTTAAGTCCATACAGTTTCCGGGAAAATGACCCCTTAAATTGGTTTGTAACACCCCTAACCTGTATCCGTCACCAGAATAGGGTTAAGGAGCATTATCGTACAATTTGAACATTAAATCATGCATTTCATATATTGACATAACATGATATAAAACACTCATTCACACACATATTGTCCATTAATCGAGTCATTGATGCCCTAAAAATACTTTAGAAACAATCCAGGACTAAATTGGAAACATTTGGAAGGTTTAGGAAAAAGTTAGATAGTTTGAACTGCAGGGGTCACACGGCTGTGTGACTCTCGAAATAGGGACACACGGTCATGTCCCAGCCTGTGTCCTCACCCGTGTAACTCTCTGAGTTGGGTCACATGGCTAAGCCACACGCCCGTGTCCTAAGTCATGTTCTAGGCTTTGTAACAGCCTGACTTGCATGCACTAAAACCTACAGGGGGACACACGGCCATGTCGCCTAGTCATGTGTCACACACGACTAAGTCACACACCCGTGTCTCAGGTCGTGTGGACATGAATTTGGTCAAAATCAAGCCATTTCCATCATCAAATCAAGCATGTACCTAAAAGCATTTTTAAACACATAATCAAAACATTAAAACCTTAACAAAACATGCATATAATGACCAATTCAATAGTCCTAAACCAATCAACCAATATGTCATTCAAGGCACCTCAATTGTAAACATTCAGACTTACCTAAACATGTATACTTGACCATATTGAAACCAATTCATTACAGATCATTTTAGTCATTCAAACATGCATCAAAACTTAATCATATGAACACATACTAATAAGGCATCAAAAGTATCAAACCAAGTAACTTATACAAACCAAAATATCAAACAAACATTCAACTAAACATCATTATAAGTCCACCTATACATGTCATTATAACCCTTAGCCAAAAATGCTCAAAAACTACCGAATTAACTGCTGGATAGTGTGATAGGTCTTCGACGAGCTTCTAACCAAAATCAAACCTTCTGATGATCTACAAGAAAAAAAAACCAACTAACGTAAGCAATAATGCTTAGTAAGTTCATAAAAAGGCAACTTAACTGCTAACATATTAGAATAAACAACTAAGCATAATTTTTATTATACTTTAAGCTAACTTTTCTTTTTTATTCACTACAAATCTCATGGATAATTGGTGTAGCCTTGCGTATGTATATATATTTTTCCTTATAAGTATTTCATATAACCATTTTGCTTAAACATTTCTTGTTACCAAAACACTTACACATTTAATATATAGTCATTCTGTAATTCATCATCTGTTTCAAACTTTCCTATAAACATATCATCCCGGAATCACATACTTTCACTAAACAAGGTGAAAGCTAAATAAATAAATTAATCATACATGTTATTCATTTACGAAGCACTTATAGGATTAGTATTGAAAATAATTCATCGTATGACTCCTGTACTATAATAATTCAATCCAAACTCACATATATATCTTTAACCGAATAATCATCAATATAACAATACTCACATATGATCAAGTAATTTATTGAACATTTAACATTTACTAATATCTTAACTATACATTAGCCTTTAACATTAAAATAATTTTGTAAATTCCATTCACATTTAGTCCTATGAAATAGTAACTTGACTCGGATACTCGGGTAACTACATCACACCAGAGGCATCATAGATGCATAACAGGGGCACAAATGTGCAAACAGTGGCACTGTAGTGCGAACAAGGACACCGAAGTGTAAACAAGGGCATTGAAGTGCAAACAAGGGCACAGAAGTGCAAATCCCATACTAGTGCGCATTCTAATCCCATTGGCATGCCAATCGTATCCTAATCCTTTACTATGTCCAAACGGGAATTTTAACAAAATTATAACTTTCATGAATTAGAGTCACTTCTATATTTCTCAATACACATGCTGTAATAATTTATAATCATTTTGAAATTACATATATCATATTCCATAAATATTCAATAGTTTTCTAATAAATCCTTTTTCACCTTATATTCAGTTATAATATTTCAATTTCCAACTCACTTTATATATATATATATATTCATTAATCAGTAGTAACAATATATATAGGTATGTACATTTTATACCTACGAACTTACTTGGCTAAATTGCAGCAATGACTAAGTACAATAGCTATTTGGTAATTTTCTCTTCTCATCAATTTTCCACTCGTTCTTGATCTAAATTAATAATTTCATTCAATTCATTAATTCAGACAGTAAAACTAATTCATTTTATGCAATTTAGTCCTTATTGACATTTTTTACAAAATTGCCCTCAACTTTTCATTTTTATTCAAATTAGTCCCTATGTCCTAACCATGCAAATAAACCAATTTTATTGAAAGCACATACCACCCGAATGTTAATAGCTTCCAATAGAGCCCACATTTGTAACAATTTCACATCAAGTCATTGAATTATTATTACTTTAGCAATTTAATCCCTAAACATTTAAATCATTAAAAATTACTTAACAAAATACTTATAAATAACAACTAATACTTCAAATTCATCATTTAACCTCTAAAATCACAAAGATTCATCAATGGCAACATTCAAAATCTTTAACAGTTTAAAAAATAAAGGTACGGGCTTGTTGGACCTAGTTGCAACGATCTCATAAACATAAAAATTACGAGAAACTGGTTCAAAACAGACTTACATGCATGAACTATAGCATGACTAAAGCTCCAAGCTCTCAACCATGGCTTTCAGTTGAATAAAAAGAAACTAAATTAAGAAGATAACTTTTGTTTCTTATTTTTTTTAACCTTTTTCTTTATTTTAATAATAAAACTAACATATAAAACATATAAAGTTAAAACAAATTAAAGCTCAAACCGTCCAACCATCTTAAAAATGGGTAATTTATCCATTAAGGCCATCCAATTATGTTTCTTTAATAAATTAACACCTTTAAACTAATAGTGATTGACTTTTTCAACTATTATGATTTAGTCATTTTTGCTTAATTAACCATTTAAACATTAAAATTTCTTAACGAAACTTGAACCTAATTGTTCTCTCAAATAACATAAATTACCAAATCAACATTTAATTTAATATCATATTTGACCCGTAAATATTAAATAATAATATTTACAAACTCACTCATCGGATTTTATGACCCCGAAACCATTGTTTCTGAAACTAAAAAACAGGCTATTACATGGTTAGACGATTTTAATATCCCTTCTGCTTCAGAGGCCTGGCCTTTCAATGCAGATAGTGATTTGACATAGGTTTTGACAAGGTGCATAAGGGAACCTCCCTTTTTTTTCTATGATATTTGTGGACTGCATCCACATAATTGAATTATCACACATCCTGGTACTCTTTATTCTTCCTCTACAATTTGGGCTAATTCTCATATTGATGGTGCTAGATCTTCTTTGATTTCTCATACTACGTCTGATCAAGCACCAAACATCGTTATTACAACTCTGTTGGGTGAGGCCCGAGCAAAAGAGAAGGTTGTTGTTGCTCCAACCAAGAAAATAGCAACGAATAAAACTTAGAAGAGGCCAAGGTGGAAGAAATCACCCAATGGATAGAGGAGAGTGAATGCCCAACTGAAATGGCGTAGACTTAGAAAAGGATCCCCTACATTACCAATGGAGCCAGCCCACACTGTAGACTCACCAGTTCACATCTTTGATCCCTCTCTGGCTGAGGTTCCAACAGAAACAATACGCCCAAAACAACCAGTGGTTCCACCCAGTACTTAACCTCCCAATGTTTCTTCTGACGAAACCAAATGATTTTTTCTTTAGCATGATCTGATAAAGTCAGGGCCATCTTCTGTCTCTCCGAGCTCTATATTTTAACAGTAAATTCATTCAATGCCTCAATAGATAAAGGAGGCCCCTGCATATGCTGCGGATTGTCATTAATTTCCATATTCCAAATGTTCATTTATAATGACTTACATATAGGGCTTATCATATAGCAAAAACATACATTTATGTAAAGTAGACATTAACATCCCAAATCAACTTTAATCGAAGTTTAAACCAAAATCATCCATTCAAATAATGTCACGTATATAACCACTTATGTACGTACCACAATACCAAGCTTAATTAAGCACAGTCTACCAAGTTGATAAAGGGATAGTGTGAACTCTAAGGCGATCCAATCGACAAGCTCCACAAGTCAACTATTTATAAGAGAAGGAAAACATAGGTAAGCATTTTGAATGCTTAGTAAGTCCATATAAAATTTTACTTAAATTAATTTGATCAATAAACAATTTAAACAATTATGGCATACTGAGACTAACATGGAAATCCTTTAGCATCCTATTACTTTCACATGTACTTCAACAAGTACATTTAGAAGTTAGTTCATTTACGTTACATGAATTTATAACATAATCAACTACATGTTTAACAAATCATTTCATAACATTTCATAACTCATTTGGAAACACCCGTACAAAGCACAAGCAACCCTATTGGCATGACAATTGTATCCTATCATTTCTTGTGTTCATTCGGGAACATTTAACACATCAGATCAATTCTTTACAACTCAGTCTATTTCTCACCTTTTTGTACCAATTTGTATACAATTCAAAGTACATTCACATAATATAAATTTATAATTCAAACACATACATTACATTTACATATATAAATATACCCTATGAACTTATCAGACCAAAACGAAAATAAGTGCAATGTCGGGGACTACTCCGCAATTTTTTCTTTTCATCTATTAAGTTATGGTTGATTCAAATATTGATCTATACAATAATTCATTTCAATTCATAAGTTTCACTTCATACCATCTTATTTCACGCATATGACAATTTAATTTTCATTTTACAAAGTATCCCTAAAGCTTTGCATCTTATTCAATTTAGTCCCTAAAACTGAAATTGCTATAACTTTCTAATTTGAGATTTGATTTGAAACTAACTTCAATCTCATCCTTCTACAACCCTATAGAATCTATAATTACATAAATTTTGAATTATTTATACTTTAGTCACTATGTTAAAAACTAACTTTCACTTTACAAATTAGTCATTTTTCTTAACTAAGCTCAAAATCTATCAATTTAGTTCCAAAAGCTTCAAGATTCAACAATGAAAACTTTTATAAACTTTAACATTTTTACAAATTAGTACCCAAGTTAGCTAAATCAAGCTCCCAAGCTATCAAAAATATAAAAATTACAAGAAATGAGATTTAATTAGCTTACCATGCATGGTTGAAAGCTTGAACAAACGTCTTAGCTCTCTTAACAATAAAGAAACAATGGAAAGAAAGAAAAAGATGAATATGGCATTTTGTTGTTTTCATTTTCATGTTTTAATGTTTTAATAATAATTTAAACACACTTTCACTAAAACAAAATAGTTATCAACTGTCCATTATTATAGAAAAGTGGCTAATCACCCTTTTAAACCTTGTTCAATTATTAATTAAGCCTTTTATCAAATAAAAATCATAGTGATTAATTTTTACAATTTTTACGATTTAGTCCTTAGACCTTAATTAATTATCAATTCAATAAATTTCCTAGACCAAAATTCAATATATTACTATAATAGACTCATAAATATTATATAATAATATTTCTAAACTCGATCATTGAAAAAAGGGGTTTCGAAACCACTATTTCCTACACCACTAAAAAAAGGGTTATTACACTCACAAAATAAGTTATTCAATGAATAATAAAGTGCTCTCTATACTATGTTACAAAACCTATACAAGTCTCTTAATATATAAAAGTTTTCAAGACTTGCTAGCATAGTAGAAATCAATTTCAATTCAACCCTTTAATAATAGCCGCTACAAAATAGCAAAAGCAATATACTAATAAAGACCAAAGTCAAGTAAATTGTTGGAGATTCACTCTTCAATAGTATCTTTAATGCGATCTGATTCATTCTCCACAATCTAAGGTATTCAATTACTTGATTTGATCCGATCTAATCTCCAAGGATAATAGCTTTAAGGGGATTGATCTTTTAAGTCGCACTTGCATATATCCAAAATATCATCACAATTTAAAGCTCAAGATTTTATTTTAATAAATTTTTAACTCCAAAAAAGGCAAAAAGTAAGTTGTTGCAGAAACGATGAAAATAGCTCCTTGTAATTGACACTTAACAGGCCACTTAAAAAGTATGCTTCAAGAATATTAAAATAAAATTTTGAATGGATGAACTTCAATAAATATTAAAAATACACATTATATTCATTCTGATTTAAATTTTCATTGTAATTTATACTATTATGTTTGTTATCATATTAAAGCTCTTTTTTTTTTTTGATAGATAAAGTCTGAGAAATATTAAATTACATTTTATATTAATTAAAATTTAAACTATTAAAATTCATACATAACAATATATTATTATAAAATATTTTAATTAGTTTATATTGCATGAAATAAAAATATATTATTAAAAATAAAAATTAACAGTTTATTTTTAAATAATAATTATTTATATAGATCAAATCAAACAAAAAGATGTATTTGATTAAATTAAAATAATTGAACTTGTATAATTCACGTGACCAAAAAATAATTTTTATAAATAATAAGTGCACCATATACATATACGATTAAGCAAAGGGTGTAACTGAAATATTAACTTTTACTTTCCTTTCATTCGTTACGAGAATTATTTATAAATTCTTTATTTTGATAAAAGAACTATCATATATATTAATTACACTAATTTTCAATCGGTATAGCATTTTATCTTCAACTAGATTCTTTTTGTGAAATAGTAAACATAAGCAATTAAGTTAGTTTAACGATAACAAATACACCATTAGATTTATCCCTAACAATCTCCTCCGGTAGTCTCATAAGACACTACAGGAAAATAGGGTTTTAGCGGCGTTTTTAGCGGCGTTTTATCAAAAAACGCTGCAAAAATTGTAAAACACAGAGCAATAGCGGCGTTTTTTGGTAAACGCCGCTAAAAGTCGGAGCAATAGCGACGCTTTTGGTAAAACGCCGCTAAAAGTCAGAGCAATAGCGGCGCTTTTGGTAAAACGCCGCTAAAAGTCAGAGCAATAGCGGCGCTTTTGGTAAAACGCCGCTAAAAGTCGGAGCAATAGCGGCGCTTTTGATAAAACGCCGCTAAAAGTCGGAGCAATAGCGGCGCTTTTAGTAAAACGCCGCTAAAAGTCAAAGCATTAGCGGCGCTTTTAGTAAAACGCCACTAAAACTAAAGCATCGTAGCGCTTTTAATAAAACGCCGCTAAAAGTCATATAACCCTTAAAACCCTAAATCCCAAAAAAATTATGAACACTAATCTATAACCCCTAAAATACTAAACCCTAAAAACCCTAAACCCTAAACACTAACTTCTAAAACCCTAAACCCCAAAAAAATCACATGGATGTTGATGTGTATATACATATATATTAATGTAAAAGCTTATGTTCATAATAAATTATGGAAGCAATACTTAATATCGATTAAATTTATTTTTTGGTTTACGGTTTAATATTTAAGGTTTAAGGTCTATGGTTTAAGGTTTTATGATTTAAGGTTTAATGGCCATGGGTATATAGTATGTTAATCTCAAGTGAATCATATTCAATAATTAAATCCTAAACCCTATAATTAATTATTGTTATCGATAGTAGATATTATTGATTTTGATAAAAAAATATTTTTTATATGTATTAATAAGGTGTTATATTGTTTAATGGATTGAAGGGATATTTTGTGGAAAATGTTTTAAATGATAAGTTTACCTTTAAATTTTATTAATAGTTTTTTGTTTATACTATTTTAATATTTATCTATCCTGATTAATTAAAATATATATTTATTTATCTGACGAAAATTCTCTGCACTCATTTGTGTCTCTACGTTTTTTCATTTTCTTTTACACAATTATTGATATAACATCATTTTATATTTATATATTGCATGGATACATAAATATTTATATTTATTCAATATAAAAATATATTGATGTATTTATTTTTTTAAATGTGTATGATTAAATCAAAATTAAAGTTTCAACTATACATTTAAACCACAATTAGAATTTCACGTCTACAATTACACATTAAACCGAAATAAAAATAAACTCAAAAAATTAAAAATAAAAAATAAAAAAATAAAAATAAAAATAAAAACTTAAAATTTAATATTTTAGTCCATATTTCAATTAAAAAGTTCAATATTCAAAATTAAAAAAATTCCAAAGAGAAAAAATAAAAAATATGTTAAAAATAAAAAAATTTAAAATTAATCAATAGTGGCGTTTTAAGGTAAAACGCATACAAAAATTGAGTTATAATGGCGTTTTTAGTAAAACGCATAAAAAAAAAAATCACCAATTTTTGATTACCCACTCGTTAGTCCCTAAATCCCCCAAATAACTCTCAAAATTTGCCCCCAAATTTCCCATTTCCAGCAACACTAAGTCAATACACCTACACTAATTGCCGGAAGTCCGTAGCTTGGAGCTTGTCCTGACTGCTTCCTCCACTAATTGCCGGAAGAAGCCGGCCGTAAATGCTATTTATGCCCTTGATTCAACCATGAACATCATTTTTTTTTGTTTAATTTTAATAATTAATAACTTTTACTATTTCCATTAACAGTTTATTGGAAGAAGGTGGCACTATGTTTACCTTTGAAGGGACTAGCAATAAGTGTTCTCTAAAAACTGTAATTAAAGTTCACAGTCCACATTTTTACTGGAAGGTAAATACGTTTGAAATCAATTGTTCAATGAAGATACCATATAGTTATCTTATGTTCTCTGACTTTTTACTTTAACTGAATTACTTTGTCCTACACTCATGTCAGACACATATTTGAAACCATGATGTTACTCTTAGATGGACAGTAAGTAAAAGCTAAGAAGAGATTAAAAGCTTTGTAATTTTTTGTTCATGTTTTCTTGATTTTTGTTTCCTGTGCTTTAATTCAATATAAAGAAGAGAGAAGAGAGAAAGATGGAAGTAAGAAGAAAGAAAAGAAAAGAAAAACAAAGTAAGAAAATATTTAACCCCTTTTTGAGTTTTAAAAAATTAACCACATGTCAAGACATAATTGGTTGAGAATTACTACATTTGACAAAAAAATATTTTAAATACCTAAGTGAAAAAGGTGTTATAATTCAAGGACTAATTTTGCATTTAAGCCAAAACAATAAAGTGGAGATCTAGGGTTTTGGACGACTACCCCAAGTTCACACTATAAAAATCAACATAACCTCAACAACTCTCCAACCAAAGCCAAAGCGTGGAAAACGTAAGTCCGGTTTCTTTCTCCATCTTTTTATCTTCATTCATTAGCTTCGTTTTTTCTGCAGAAAATCTTAATGTTTTTGGTTCTTTTTAGTTGAATAATAGGAGATGGCCTTCATAATCCCAAATGAGCTAAAGATAAAAAGGTGCTTATTTGATTCATGGGAGGCCAAAATCAAATACCAAAATCTGGGGTTTCATTGATGGCGCCTTTTCTTTAATTTTTAATCGAAGGTGTTTGTTAGTAACCTCTTCAGACATTATCCTTGTTCTTCCAAAAATTTAGACTTCTTAATGTTGATAATTAGTATTTAAAAACATTTCTTTTTGGGGTTACCACTGGTTTTTGGCCATCTTTAATTTTTATCTTATGAATGCTCTATTGATTTTTCTGGGTTTTTCATAAACTGGGAAATGCATTGTGCGCTTAAAAGATCTATTTTTGCTTCAGATTCAGCAGAAAAGAAAACAAAAATGGATAAAATCCATGCTTCAATGGCTTGCTGTAAATACAAAATGTAGCAGTAAGTGTTTGCCATTCCAATCTTATCAGGATGATGCAATATGTGCCTTCCTATGTGATAATAAATTTGAAACCAAATTCCACAGTTTCGCTTTCTTTCATGTTTGATGTGCTAGTATCTTTAGGTTATCTTTGAATGATAGAAATGAAATGATTTGTTTGGTTGGCTTGATATATATCTATATTTAATGGTAATTGGAGATATGTTTTGAGTGATTAGGAATATTAGTCCTACGGTGCATACTGAGGACCAGTTTCTATTAGTAGTAGTAGTTTTAAGTTGGTTAAGTATTTGTGAGGCAATAGTGATCCCTGAGATCTTATAGATGATGATTGAACCTTCACGAGAAAAGGCAAAGATTGAAGCTCAAATCTTAGTGCTGAAAAGCAGCAACAAAAATGAAGGCAGAGAGGTTGAGTGAAAAAGCAACGGGAAAGAGAAGAGAAGTCTTGGAATTACATTACAAAAGGTTTTATATTTTCTTGCGTTTTCTTTTTGTCCTTATTATGTTTATATAGTGGAGGGTTTTAGAGGCTAGAACACTGTAATACCATATAGTATATACAAAATATGAAACAGGCCATGCCATTATTTATTAAACAGGTAAAAAACCAATTATTTTTTTCCCTTTTTCTTAAATTAAAGACCATGCCATTAAGGTAAATGCATATTATTGTTAACTATTAATTATATTAACTATTTATTTTACATTAAATTAATGTTTAAACATAAAAAATAAAATAAGAAACAATCAAACCAACTGGTTTAACTTCGTGGTCGATTTATTTAACATTGGCATTTATGTCCTTTAATGTCGAACTTCTACATTTATGTCTTTCATTTTGAATTTTTAGATGATAGTAGTGTCAATCAATTCTTTGTCCCTTGTTATGCTATTAGTTCCTTTGTTTTGCATTTTCTTTTTTCTTTTTTGCCAAAGCCACTTGTCACAGTGTCATGTTTTTATGCATTTCCTTAGCTATGGGGTTTTGCTTGGTAGTTATGCACTATTTATTGAAATTGAAACTCATGCCTGTTTTATGAATGCTTACATGCATGGCAAGCTATTGTTAGCCTTTCTTTCTATTATGTTTGTTGCTTTGTATTAGCATTCTCTATGCTACTTGCCCCGCAAAGTTCCAAGTTTCCATTTTTATTAAAGATGGCAATCGGGTATTTGGAAATGTTAATTATCGATCTTTGGCAATTTTGCCCAGTGCAGAATTAAGCTAATTTTATGGTTCTATATTTAATTAATGCATGATGAGCAATGCTTCCTTTACAGTCGGTTTCCTGTTTCTTTGTCATGGATGGATGTATTTATTGGAAAATGGGACAAAGTAACTTAATACAAAGAAATTTTACATTTGATTTTCTATGCCTTTTAGATCACCTCTAATTTTAAGATTGATTACAAATGCCTTTTTTCATTTTTTACAACTTTTTCTGACCAACAATTTATTTGTTACATATATGTTTTATTTTATTTTAATCGTTAATTGTATGTCACTAATGCTTAATTGTTATAATTTTTACATAAATGTTTTTTTTTTTTACTCGAGGCTAAGAAGTTAGCATCACAATATCAAAAGGAAGCGGACAAATGCAATTCGGGTATGAAGACGTGCGAAGAAGTAAGGGAGAAAGCTGAAGAAGCACTGTCAGCTCAAATGAAATTAACAACAATGTGGGAAATAAGAGCTCGTCAGAAAGGGTGGAGAGAAAAGGTCGCCAAATCTAATGCATTTCCTTATTTCATTTAAGTAACTTCATTATAATGTTTTATTTTATTGATATTTTTATATTTAATCTAGTTTTTATTATTTATTTTAGTTTTGATTCTAAATTTTTATTTTTATTTTAATATTTAAGATAACTTGAGTTCTAACTTTTGGATTTTAATTGTGTTATTAATTTATTATTTTAAATTCTAAATTTAAATTCATTAATTTTTGTATTTAGTTTTAAAGTCAAAATTTTAATAGAAAATTTTTATATTTATATCATTCAATATTTTGATAATGAATTTTAAATTTTTATATTTTTCACGACTTTTATAATATTTTATAATTTTTTTGAATTTCATGACCTTTAGCGGCGTTTTTGGAAAAGTGCCGCTAAAGGTCATTATCTTTAGCGGCGTTTGTGGGAAAGCGCGCTAAAGGTCATGACCTTTAGCGGCATTTGTGGGAAAAGCGCCGCTAAAGGTCATGACCTTTAGCGGCGTTTGTGGGAAAAGCGCGCTAAAGGTCATGATTTTTAGCGGCGTTTGTGGGAAAAGCGCGCTAAAGGTCATGATCTTTAGTGGCGTTTTTTCAAATAAACGCTGCAAACTTTTGGCGTCGACAATAGCGGCGTTTTTAGCGGACGCTTGGAAAAACGCCGCAAATAGTTTTAGTGGCACTTAAAAGCGCCGCTAAAGGCCTAAAAAAACGCCGCTAAAAGTCAATTTTGCTGTAGTGAGAGTTGCTGTCATCACATTAACTCCCACCACATTAGCACAGACCATCTTGGCAATCCTGTCAGCAACACGATTAGCTTCCCTTGGAATGTGTTTGACCACCCAAAACTCTTTATGTTGTAGCAATTTTTAGATTCGTCTAGCCAAAGCAGTGATTAAACTAATTGGGGAGTCCCTTTGTAGAACATGGGCTAGTTTGATATTATCTGTTTGAATTAAAATTCTTTCCATCCCCCAATCCTTTAACAAGGAAAGACCATCCAAAATACCCCATATCTCAACCTTAAAGACAGAACAGTTACCCAGTAAGTGATTAAAGCCCATAATCCAATCACCGAGGTAGTTTCTCACCACACCCCCAGTGGAAGCAAGTCCTGTAAAAACATTAACAACGACATTAGTGTGTAAGTGAACCCAATTATCAGATAAATGATACCTTTGAATATGAATGTTTCATTGGATCTGATCTACATTGTGCGTCATCAAAAATTGTTTCACCTAAGTAATAGAAACTTTAATGATCTCAAGAGCTTTCCACGTAAGACCTTGGAAGATGAAAATATTCTTGTTCTTCCAAATGTGTCACAAAATCATTCGAAATAAACTTTCCCAATTGACTCCCACAGAGTCCAACAATTCGTAGGATTGGAGGTTGTTGAGCATCCATTCAGACAGATTAGAGGAAAAGAAACTATTATTATGTCTCAAAGGCACAACCTGTCCCCAAACCTCTCTTGCCGCAGAACAAGCTCTAAGCACATGAATAATGTCCTCTGTAACATATCCACAAAAAGAACAAGACGCATCATGTCTAGTACCCCGCCTTACCCATTCTAGATTGGTAAGTAAACGTTGTTTAAAAACAAGTTAAAGCAATAAGCGAACTCTCTGAGGGCCCTTAAATTCCAAGGAGATTTCCAAATTGCCTCCTTAGTATTTCAATTATTTTCCTTAATTGACCGGTAAGCACTCCTAATCGAGAAAGCCCCTGTCGAATTAGGTAACCTAGAAATCTTGTCAATACCTCCATCCGGATGTGGTGGTGGAATACTCACAATACGCCTGATGATATTTTTTAAGACCCAATTGTGAAAGAAATCAATATTCCAATTACCGTTAGAAGTAACCATGTCTTTGAGGAAACAATCCACATCCAAATTCCCACGTGAAGATATACAATTAATTAAAGGACCTAAATGTGGGATCCAAGGGTCGCGCCAACATCGAATGATCTTTCCATCCCCTATTGACAAAACAAGATTATCTTTAAACAGAGGTCAAATCTTTGACAAACATCTCCAAAGGAAAGAGCTATTTTTTTTTCAAATTACTTTCTATTATCTTATCCTTAATCCCATATTTCGACTGAAGGATTCTCACCCACAAAGCATTACCATTGGAAACAAGATTGAAACCCAACTAACCAAAGCCATTTTCCTCCTTCCATTAGAAGAACCCCAATTAAACTGTCTGGCTAAACATTCAATCTCCTCATAGATTCCTTTAGGTATCCTCATTGACTGCATGAAATAATTTGGGATTGACAGTAGTACAGATTGGGCCAAAGTAGCCCTCCTTGCAAGCGATAATTGTCTAGCATCCCAACTAAAGAGTCTACTACATACCTTGTCAACCACAAAACGAAGGGTGCTTTTAATGACTCTCTCATGAAATAAAAGAACCCCCAAATAGTGGCCAAGATCATGAACCTTTCGAAAGCCCAAAACACTACTGACTGGGAGACCCAAATCTTCGTTGACACAATGTGAAAAGCAGACATTAGTCTTTTGTGCATTAACTTTATGTTCGAAATAAGCACAAAACTGCTCCAAAACTTCCTTGATAATTTTGGCATGACCCACATCTGCTTTACTAAAAATAATTAGATCGTCAACAAAAAATAAGTGAGATAAATTCAGACTTGATCTAGATAGATGAATTGGACTCCATTGGTCGTTTGAGATAGTTGTCTTAGTATCATGCCCAAGCCACTCCATGCATAACACAAATAAGTATAGGGACAAAGGACATCCTTGGTGAATCCCCCTTATAGGCTTAAATTTATGAGTTGGAACCCCATTCAAGAGTAACTGCATAGTGGAGTTGGAAATGGCGGACCTGATAACTTTCCTCAAGAAATCTGGAATGCCAACCGCCTTTAAAGATGTATCAATTACCTGCCATCTCACTCTATCATAAGCTGGTATAATAACACATTTAGTCCTCAATACTTACATATTTTATCAATTTGATCCTAATTCTATATACATGGACTAGATTGAAGCAATTAAGGCAAGGATGTCACCATTTGAAAAAAAAAAAGTGTAAATTTTTAGTATATATTTTAATGTAAAATTTGACACATTATATTTGGATTCTTTCAAATTGCTTCCTTTGTAAATTATTATTTTTAAATTTTATCACATTATATGTAAACTTTAGGCTTTAAAAATGTTTTTTTTTCTGTTAATAATTGAAACTCAAAATTGTGTTATCCATTAAGAAAATGATAGAATTTGTATTTAACTATATGTGTTTGAGGATCAAACTGGTAAAATTTATAAATATGAAAATTAAATTTATTGAATTATTTAGAATTAGAATCGAATTGATACAATATGTAAGTTTAAGGGCTAAATATGTTATTATACTAGTTAGAAAAAGGTCACATATTTATTTTTAGTATCAAATTAATAATGAATGACCAAAATAAGAATGAATATTAACATTAGTGTTTAAATTAAAATTTTTAAAATTAAGTAACCGAAATAAAAACACAAGCATAATTGAGTGAATATGTACAGTTTACCCCACAACATTTCACTACTTTTCTTTTTTATTCTTTTTGATAGAATTACTGTATCACTATTAAATTTTATTATTAAAATATTTTATATTTAATTTTTAATTTAAATTAGGAACAATATTTTACTATTTTTTTCTTTTGATAGTATTACTGTATCACTATTACAATTTTATAATTAAAATATTTTTATATTTAATTTTTAATGTAAATTAGAAACAATAACATTTCACTATTTTTCTCTTTTGACAAAAGTATCCTGTTCTATTATTTAACCAATAATTCTTAATTATCACTACTCTCTTTTTTTTTTCTCATTTTTAAAAATAGAATTAAATTTTAATATTTTTTAAATATTAATTTAGTAATATGATAAAAAAAATAAATGGTGTTCACATCATTTCAAAAAAAAAATTTAAACTCTTACATTTTTTATATATTATAGATAAGAGATGATTCATTTACACTAGTTTAAAACTTAAATTATTTTATATTTTTTTATATAATTTTGTATAGGGTAAAAATGATCATTAAACTTTGGTGAAATTTCATTTTTTGTCACCAAACTATGAAAAGATATATTTTGGTTACCAAAGTTATCGACTTGTACCTTTTGGTCACTCGTCCATTAATGATCGTTACAACCTTAACAGAAAAGTAAGGTGACACATTAATTCAAGGGTTAGTATCCAATTTGATCCCTAAACTATAGCTAAAACATTTAATCTAGTAAATTTACAACATTTTTAACAATAATTTTAAAAAAATTATTTAAAAATTCTGAAAATTCATTATTTATTTTTTGAAATTATAAAAATATTTTTTAAAATTATAATTATGTAAAAATTAAAAAATTCTAAAAGAATTCTAAAAATTACTTTTTGATGTTGGGTTTTGATTTTTAAATTGTGGGTCTTTTTGAAAGGGATAAAGTACACGAATGATCACTCTAAAATAGGAAATGTCCTATTTTGGTCACTCCATTTTTTTTAATTCAGTCACTCTAAATAAGATAATCATGCGAATTAGTCACTACCGTAAAAATTTTTATTTTCTTTTAACGGGTTGCTGATGTGTCACATTGTGACATTGAGTGATTGACACATAGTATTTTTTGTTGACTTTTGACTAAAGTTTAGGGACCTACCTATAATTAGTCTAAATTTTTTTCACCCCTAAACTTTATAAAGAGGTTCCTAAACTTTTGTCAAAAGTCAACAAAAAAATGACACCAATTAGTCACTCAATGGGCTAATGTTCCACGACAACAATCTGATAAAAGAAAACAAATATTTTGATGGTAGTGACTAATTCACACAATTATCTTATTTAGTGTGACTAAATTCAAAAATAAAATTATAGAATAACCAAAATTATACATACCTTATTACCCTTTTAAATGTGTGAATAATTGTGGATTATAGGTGACAAAGGGAGCAGCATTAGGGAACTGACCTCTGTGGTTCAAAAGCAATTCAAGTTCCCTGAAAACAGTGTCGAGCTTTACGCCGAGAAGGTTAATAACAAAGGCTATTGTGGCATTGCTCAGGCTGAATTCCTTGGCAGTAAGCTACTCGGAGGTCTCGCTGTCCGTCGGTATATATTCAAAATCATTTCATTTTGACAGATTTGAAGGCTGTTAAGCAAAACTTATTTGTTTCATGTGTAATATATGAAATGAATTTTAAGAATGAAGGCTTGTTATTTAATACAATTACGAAGCAGATCGGTATTTCACCACTAATTTTTGTGTCAGGAGGTGACCAAAGTAATTAGAATCATATTTCCTCTGCCTTCTCAAATGCATTTTATGTTCAATGTTAAATTTATCTTATTTTTTATTATCCATTGTGATATGTGTTCTATTTCGAATACCAATGTGATGTGCTTTGAGATGATAAATGGACTGATCTTGCATATGTGTTTTGTATTTGAATGGGAATGTGATGTTGAGAAAGTTTAATGATTATTTTTGTAGTTATTTTTTTATATTTTTAGTATTTATTAAAATATTAAAATACTATCTATATTAATATATATTTAACGATTGGAAGTTGGAAGTTTTTTTTTTAATATTGTTAAAAATAGAACATCGATAATGGCAATGTATCGTAAAGGAAAGAAAGAAAAATAGAACACATAATTTTTACGTGAAAACTCTTTCGGAAAAAACCACGAGTAGAGGAGAAGAAATTCACTATGTCAAATTCGAATGATATAAGAACAGAGACTATTACGTCTATTTATAGGTTTGTAAAACCATTTTCTAATCAAAGTCAAATAGAAGTAATGCAATAAGGTTAAAACACCCTATTCTAATCAACATCAAATAGAGGTAGTATACTTCTATACGGATTTCACTTGTGCAGCCTGTACCGTACCGCAAAGGCCTCGGCCTTTGCCTTCGTAGATCCCCCTATCTTGCCAGTTGTATTTTACTTTAACAAGAATTTAGGTCACATATCTTTAACAAACATAAAACAAATAGTTGGAAATTTTTAATTTATGTCACACTTGACATGCATGATCTATAAGAATGGGGGCATGAAATATGATAGTTGAATTATTAAAATATTAATAATATAAAAAGTTATGGAAGAGTGTAAAACTTACATTGGATCACTCCACATATGTAAATATATATTTTTTGGTACAACGATAATTTGAACTTAAGTTTTACACTAGTATAAGTAGACTCCCTCCATATATATAAATATATATTTTGGTACCACAATAATTCGAACCCAAACTATTCCTGAAGAAAATGAATACCCTACCAATAAGCCACAACTTGAAATTCAATATATATATATTAAAACTACAATATACAATAATATCAATATTTATTATATTAATCAATGATAAACGTCGAATTAAATAATTAATTTAATAAACTAATTCGTCCACACATTATTTATTCAAGTAAAACTCAAAACTAAACACTCAAAAATTTCAAAACCTAACCTTACCGTTCAATCAAGCTCATTGACAACAAATCTTTTATTATCCTAAGAATTTATAGTCTACTTAATATTTTTATTATTGGTTGATTGAGTCTTAATTTGATTGGCATTGACATTGTTATCAGTGCAGGAGGATGTAAGTTCGAGTGCGCTGAAGTGCATTATCCTCCTATTTAAGGGTTGGGGAGGGGCTATGGGTAGTTTTAAACATTATATAAAAAAACAAATATGATAAGAAACTATCATGAGATGTTGCAATGTCTATGAATTGGAGATCCATGCCATTTGTGATTGTTTTTTTCCTAAGTTTGTCTGGTGATCAATTGTGCCATCTCATGCATGGGTAAGTTTTTTCGCTATGCCTATGAATGATTGGATATTATAGAATTTAGAGAATGTTTGGGATTGTGGTAGTCAAGTTGTTGAATGGCGTACCTTTTTTCCTATAATGTGTTGGTTGTTATGGAAGAACCGCAATACGGTTGTGTTTTCAAATTGCCACAGTAGTTCCTAGGAAATTATCGATAAAGGCATCAATTGGGCAAGGAATTATGTGAGGACATATTATCATGTGCTTTAGTATAGTCCAGTGGTTACTGTTGCACATTGGTCAACGTTGTCTAGAGGCTGGATTAAACTGAACACAGATGGAGCAATTTCGCCAAATGGATCTTATGTGGGGATTAGGGGAGTATCTAGAGATGCTGATACTAATTGGCTCTGGGGATTCTCAAGGTTGCCAGGTAAGGAAGCAATTTTTAAGATTAAAGCGAGAGCTATTTTGGAGGGGCTTTGTTTAGCATGGGAAAAAGGGATTCGTTAGTTAGAAATTAAAAGTGATAATGCTCTTTTGATAGAGACGGTTGTTGAGGGAGGTGCACCTGATAGTCAGATAATGGAATTACGTGGGATTCATCAAATGGTGTGTTGAGGGTGGAAGGTTTGTCGTTGATCATATGTCAAAGATTATGGCAACAAAAGTCACTGAGATCCAAGTTTTTGAGGTCCCACCCCACTCCGTGCAGGACTTAGTTCAAGCATATTGTTTTAGATTTACAATGGCAAATGAGCCTATTCATTAGTTTTGCTTAATTTTGTTTTATTTTACCGAAAAAAAATTTCATTATTGTTGCAACTCAAGGAAAAAATTAACGCATAATACTTTATAAATATCAAAGGTTGATAATATTAACTGTTGGAAAAAAATGGATATTTTGGAAGCTTTGAGGCATATTCTCGATTAGTAAAGGTGAAGATCTTAGTCATAAAACTATGGTTTTATATTCTACTCTATGAGATCTTTACAACGGTATATCATATGCTCAAAACGGTTGAGTGATGAATGAGAAATTGATGCTAAAAGTAAGCTACTTGTGAATTATGCTGAGGAAAATGGAAAGCTTAGTCCCACATTGGTTAGATATCAAGAATGGAATATGTTTATATATGTGAACCAACCTAATGATTATTAAATGAGTAAAGTAATGTTCTCCCTTGTGTGTAGAGGGGTCTAAATCCAAACCTATTGGGGTTGGGGGCAAACGATGTGGATGATGTGAAATGTTTGGATCTATTCTTTCAAGGCCTACGAATTAGTCCAATATGTATCTTGTGACACTTATTTTTTATTCTAAACGATGGAATAGGCCTTTGCAATATATAAAAAATGACCGGGTTGAAAATGCTATAAAAAATGAAATGTCACAATATTTTTTTTATTCATGTCAAAGTGATGGAAAAGAAAAAAAAATCTTTTACGTATCCACCTAGTTTAGCAGCTTTGGGGAAAATGATACAAAAAAAAAAAGAATTTCACACCAGAAAAATTATTTTATGATGAATTGTATACTGATTGGAGTTTTATCAATGAACTGAAGAAATTTTAGTAAGGAGTTTATAAAAAGAGTAAAATATTTAGATAAGGAATCTTTTTTATTCTAAACGATAGAATCGACCTTTGCGATATATAAAAAATGACCGGGTTGAAAATGCTATAAAAAATGAAATGTCACAATATTTTTTTATACATGTGAAAGTGATGAAAAAGAAAAAAATATATTTTACGTATCTACCAAGTTTAGCAACTTTTGGGGAAATGATACAAAAAAAAAATTCACACCAGGAAAATTGTTTTATGATGAATTGTATACTGATTGGAGTTTTATCAATGAACTGAAGAAATTTTAGTAAGGAGTTTATAAAAAGAGTCAAATCTTTAGATAAGGAATCTTTTCATTTAGGCGTACTTGAAGAAAGGACTTGATTCTCTAATAATGAAACTAAAAGAGAATACTTGCCTAAACTATATGATCCTTTCTTGCATGGACCCTACCACAAAAAAATAAAAAAAAATGGGGTTCTCCTTTAAGCATAAATCAAATTTATAAAAAAAAAAAATACGGATCCATTTTGGATAAATAAGATTCATGCTCTACTTCTTACTACTGATTATCACGAACTTGAACAAACACTAGATACGCTCAATATAAAATCATTAGCAATAGAAAAAGAACTCTCTTTATTGACATTGACAGAAGATAAACAAGAAAATATCGATTCCGAGGATCGAGTCAAAATTTTGAAATTTTTATTCAATATAGTTATAACTAATCAAACGGGTTTGGCCTTAACCATGTTAATGGTCCCAGATTATTGGTTAATAGAGAATCAAAGTCCATGTACCAATGAATCACGAAATGCTATGGTTCTACAATATGATTTTAAAAATTTATTCAGAAGTAATTCGCGGGATCATGCACTCTTTTCTTTCCTAGTTATAATGAAAAAAAGTACAACTGGGTGAATCCAGCCTATTCTTGAAATAAACAACTCGCACACACTCCCTTTCCAAAAAAGATCAATACACCAAGGACTACACTTAGATTTATTGGATTTGTTGCTAAAATATCGGTATTAACCCCGAAACTCCCGGCGGATGGCCAGTGACCCAAGGAAACGAAAGAATCGGTTACATTTTTCATATGATCTCCTATTTTATTTTAGATAGACTAAAAAAAAAAGAACTCGGTTCTTTTTTTTGTATTATATCGCTTTGACTCCTTTTCCATTTATTCTATTCTATCATATTTATATTATTCTAATTATTCTAATTCTATGTATTTCTTTTTTTGTTTTAATAAATTATTAAATTACTCATTATTATGATTATGAATTTTCATTTACTTATGTCTAAATGGAGTCAAAAATACATTATATTTATCTAGTTAGCTAGAAATGTTTTTTTTTTTCAATTGAAAATTCCCAATAATAATATTTCTTATTAGAATTAGGGGGAAGGTTTCATGTCAATGGCAAAATACCTCCTTTGTTGCAACACTCATTTAAACAATAAATAAGAAATAAAGGGTTTATAAGTGATCAAGGGGTGGTAACTCATCACCGAAGGAAATTTTCCGCAGAGTTCTATTACTATTAATAGGTGGCTATGCAATTTCTTATGGGCACAAGCATCCCAGATAATTCAGTCTTATGGTTCTTCATTATCTGCATATGGCCTTCTTTTCTTAGGTGCTCATTTTGTATGGGCTTTTAGTTTAATGTTTCTATTCAGCGGGTGTGGTTATTGGCAAGAACTTATTGAATCTATCGTTTGGGCTCATAATAAATTAAAAGTTGCTCTTGCTACTCAGCCTAGAGCCTTGAGCATTGTACAAGGTCGTGCTGTAAGGGTAACCCATTACCTTCTGGGTGGAATTGCCACAACATGGGCATTCTTATTAGCAAGAATTATTGCAGTAGGATAATGGCTAGGAGGATTTGAAAGGCATTATGGCATTAAGATTTCCAAGGTTTAGTCATGGATTATCTCAAGACCCCACTAATTTGTTATACTTAGTTTGGTATTGCTACCGCGTATGACTTTGAGAGTCATGATGGTATTACTGAGGAACTTCTTTATCATAATATTTTTGTTTCTCATTTTGGACAATTAGCAATAATTTTTCTATGGACTTCCGGAAATCTGTTTTATGTAGCTTGGTAGGGAAATTTTGAGGCATGGGTATAGGATCCTTTACATGTAAGGCCCATTGCTCATGTAATTTGGGATCCTCATTTTGGTCAACTAGCAATGGAAGCTTTTACTAGAGGGGGCGCTCCTGGTCTAGTGAATATCGCTTTCTGGTATTTAGCCCAATATGTATTCTTAATTTTTCTCAGTAGGGCTTATCTTTTTGGAATCAAAAGGAGTTAATTCCTTTAATTAAAACATTAATTTAGGTTTAAGTCACGTTTTGGCTCCATCCCTTGAATTTATTTTAAAAACCAAATAATCTTATAGGGAAGATACACACTAAAATTTTCCAAGTTTTCGAGATATCTTTTCTCTACATATTTTTCAATCTATTTTCCAATGATAGACGAAGGTAAGGCTATTGTTCGTTGATCATTGCAGCCGTGCTCATCTTGTTGTTATACCCTGGGAGACAGTCAACCAACGTTTCTCTAGCATCAAAGAAGCGGCCGAATCTATATTAAGGAGACTGTCTAAATAGGCTTCAACTACTAGTATAATATTTCAATCTAATTTTATTTTTTGTTTTCCAATTTATATATATATTGCTCTTGTTCGATCTTGTGATTAATATAAAACTTTTATATTACTAACATTTGTGCAACATTAACAACTATAATTTTAGTTTATCATTTATTCATTACAAATATTTTTATTTTTTAATACAATACTTAACATAATCCATAATTTTTAATTTAAAACTTTAAATATCAACCTACTTAAATTTCCGTGTGAACTCATGTTATTCTTACGATTTAGTCTGCTTACTGTTATACGAATAGCACGTTATAAATACAATAGTATTACGCGGACATGTAGCTGTCCCAAGCCGAATGATATCCAAGCGTCTCATCGTAGTAAATTCCGAAAGATCATATCTCTTATCAAACGCTTATTATTAAAATCTAAAAGTACTATTTAGAAAATCTACTGAAAATGGATCAAAGAAATAAATTTGTATCACAAAGTAGATATAGATATGATCAACGCTTAAGCCTGGTTGAGATACCAAACATATATTGTTGGATTACCCAAGTTATTCAACCCCTGCATGTAACAATTCTACCAACTTACTAAATTAATTATATTAAAAAAAAACTAGGGATAATGACTTAAATATATTCCAACCCTAATTATAGTAATATACCCTTATTTTGTTCACCTTTCCAATCATATATATAGTCACACTGGAAATTTATATAACTGAAATCTCTTTTTTCACCTATATTAATACCAATTTAAGTCATACAGTCAAAAATTACATAAAACAAATTTTGTAATATTTTAACCACATGAAGAATAGCACAAAAATATTGTATTTTTTAAAGAATTTTTACAAGTATAATATAATAATAAATAATATATATAACACAATCAAACTAAAATGTCCAACTAATGCCTATACACCAAAATAAATCTATTACATACAATAAATCTCGAATTTAAATATTCAAAAATCGATGTATTTTCTCATCCTTTTCCTCTTTATTTCCACTTTTCTTTTCCTTCTCTTCTCGGTCCCCAATCAAAACACTAAAAGAAAGAAAAAATCAGGTATCAAAATAAATAAATTATATGAGACATTTCTGATAACATCTTTTTAACTGCCCCCGGACAGCCACTCAAATCTAAATTAAAAATTCTATTGATCAGGATAAGAAGAAAATTATTAAAATTTTTCAGTAATTGTCGAGATGAGTAATGAATTTAAATTCACGTGTCCCGGGCCCTCTTTCCTACCATTCATACTTTACTGCTTTGAAGTGGGTTCTAACTTCATTTGAGTTGTGAAATGGATGTAGCAAGGAATCCCCCTATAATTTTCATCAAGCGTACGTACCATGTTGATGCCCATAATCGTAAGTAAAGGATGAGCATTGCTTTCAAAATATATCTAAATGCCAAAAGGGAAGCTAATCAGGCAAATAAAAAAGGAAATCGGGGGGGGGGGGGGGGGTCGTCGAAAACCTGAAGAGTGGTAGCTGTTGGGGGCGGTAGCACTGCAGGAAATAATTAATTGAAAAAGGGGGAGAAAAAACGAAAAGAAAAAGAAAAAAAAACAAAAGTCTTGAGTTTTCAATGTCGATACTACCCTACCCTGAAATTTCCATTTATGATCTCCATTGATTAGCTTCACCAGGGCTCACTTGGTTAAGACTTTGGTCCCCATAATCAGATAATCAATGTCTTCACCAATTTCAGAATCCTATCCCCTAAACCATTTGAGATGAGATCATCCATGATAAACCCATTTAATTTGTAACTTTGTACAATCATTTTTTTTAAATTAATAAATAAAATTTTAGATAGTTTGGGAAGGAAGACAAATATTTTAATTTAAATATGAAAAAAAAGGAATAAATTTTGAATGAGTGAAATATTTTAAAATGTTGTGAAAAACACCCAAAGATTCATAGCGTAATGATCATATAGCTGAATCCTATAAAGGGGCCACTTTCGGAGGTTGACTGATAATTTAATCAAAATAAATGTTTTCACCATACTTGAGTAAATACTTGAGTATATCTTCTTAAAGGTTATTGAAAGCAACACACCAACTTCCTTTATTGCAAATAGGACATCTATTTTGATGAACCAACAACTTTTATTATTTCAATTTAAAGGTATATTAGAAAAAAAGAACTTTTATTAATTTCATATAATAAAAAATATATAATTACACATTAATTAAGAATATTTTTAAATGGAATCTAATTTAAAAAGCAACAATTGTTTTTAATCTCAATGAAGACATTTCATCATTCATCCAAATGGTCCCAAAATCAAATTTCTTGTCTACTATTTAATAAAATATAATTTTTTATATATTCAATTGAAATAAAATTAAAGTTTCATGAATACAATTCAATTAAATAAAAATTCTTGCTTCATATTATACATTGGATTAACTCTATATTTAATTTCAAATTAAAATTAAACTTTAAAAGTCAAATAATATATGAATTAAATAATAAGTAAAGAACTAGTGAAATAAAATATAGTAAGTGCCATTAAATAATAAATAAGTGTTAACATGAGTGAATTTAATGAATAAATTGTCAAATATATAAAATAGTGAAAGTGGCAATTGACAAGTGAAAATAGTGAAAGAAGGTTGAGTGGATTAAATGATAAATGATGTGAATTATTTATGTGAAAGTGTGTAAAATAGTGGAAGTGAATGCTTAAATGTGAAAATATAATTATGATGAGAATCAAAAGAGATAAACACATGATGGCAAGCTTTAGGAAATAAGGTAGAACTAGTGAGATATTATTGAGATGTTATAAGAATAACTTTAGCGCATCAGTGTAATAGGCACTTCGATGCTTAGTATGAATACTATTTTGGTGCTCAAGTGATAACAACATTCGGTGTTATAATGTGATTAGCACTTTAACGTTTCAATTTGATTCCACGTATCTTTCTCAATTCTCTATTATTTACTAAGGGTTATGTGAAACAAATCGAAGTAAGATAAAAAGCAAATGAAATAATTGCTAAGAGGATTAAGTGGGAGATGTTATAGTAATTAAACATTTTGATGCGAACTCGTGCTCGTGAGTGATTTCGAGTCGTGTGTGTTTCTTGATCGTAAAATGGAGAAGTATCGTTCTACTTGGAGTTAAGCTGAAAATTGGCTAAGTAAAGGGTTTAAGCAAAAAGTTCGCATGTGTTTTGTTATGTGAAGGATATGATTCGGCTTAGTAAAGAAATAATGTGATTTTAAGTTGATAATTAGGATGGAATAGATAGGCTTAAGGTCGAAGAAAGAACCAATACTATAGGACAGTATTGACCCGAATCTTACAATGATACTTAAGGTGAAAGATGATAGAACCTTGACCCACTACTTATAGAGAGATAGGAACTAAAGGTATAGGTTTGGAACTCTACACTCAAAGTGTGATAAGTTCAAAATGAAACAAGGTTGATGCCACTAGCTAGGCTAGATAAGTCAGCTTGAGTCACAAAAGAACAAAGAGAGTTGAAGTAACTCACAAAAGTTATATTGAACATAAAGGTGTCAAAAGTCTGGCCAAATGTCCTTTTACAAGCTATATATAGACACTAAGAATGACCACTTAAATTCGACATCCATGTGTTCACACAACAATTAAAATGTTCACACTTAAAGTATTAAAAACTAGTTCTTGAATTTGGCAAATTCATGCACTAGCTAAATGGTCACTTTCTTCCCCCTTGGTGCATGCATGCATGCTTAGCCATTAAGAATTATTTAAGTTCCATTTAATTATCCTTCAATCCCCTCGGCTGAATGATAGATTCATGGGACTTACATCTCCTTTAATTGAAGCTTTAATGTGTTTTGAACACATGAATGGGCAACTTGAATGTGCATAGAGCTGATCGGTTTAATCAAGTGTGAAATTGTAACACCCCTAACTCGTATCCGTCTCCAGAATAGGGTTATGAGGCATTATCGGATAACACACCTCATTCACAAACATTTAAGCATTCATAATCAAAATCCATTCAAAACATTCACAATGTCCCTTATAAGGCTCTACGAGACCTTAGAACATGCTTAGAAGAGGTTCGGGACTAAACCGATAACATTTACAAACTTAAAGAAACTTAGAAAATTTTCAAAGATTAAAGGGTCACACGCCTGTGTGAACAGGCCTTGTGAAAACAGGGCATACACGCCCGTGTGTCAGGTCGTGTGAAATCTAAGGAAGGTTACTGACTTGGGTCACACAGCCGTCCACACATCCATGTGCCAGCCCATGTGCCACACACGGCCAGTAGACACGCCCATGTGTCGCACACGGCTGAGACACATACCCATGTCTCTGCCTGTGTGGACAAAATTAGGCAATTTGCAAAGCCAATTTGCCACCTTAATCACAAGAACACATATCAACCAATATAACACCATTTCAATACATCTTTAGGCAACCAAAAGCCTACCAATTCTTGCACATATCATGCCATCTATTCACAACCATTTCTACTACTCAATTCCACAACCAAAACATAATATTTCACTATGCCCAAATCATCAAACATACATAACTTCTAAATGCATTTTATCCATCAACTCATCACCTAATTATACTTCAACATATACCATATAGTCATCTCAAAACAAACCACAATATACCAATTTCCAAGCATTAGTACATCAATTACCAACTAACCAAATAAACAACCATTTGGCAAACATACCAAAACAAGCCACACTTAGAACATTATATACATCACATAATTAACTTATCAAACACATAACTTAAGCCAACTTAAATGGCTATGTACCAACATTTACAAGCCAAATCACATGGCCAAGTTCACACTCAAAACATATCAAGATGATACAAGTCTATACATGCCATATACCATATATATAAAGCTTCCAAAATACCAACAAGATGATTGATAGTGCAATGACGTTTCCTGACGATCCCAGAGTAGCTAGCTTCGATGATCTATAAAAACAAAGAATGAACACACAAAGTAAGCTTTAAAAGCTTAGTAAGCCATATACAAATAAAGTTATCATATAAATCACCACATTTCCATCACGAGGCCAAGTACAAGTAAACATACATATATATACACAAACCTTTCTCTTTGAATACATATTCATTCTATCATGTAACTCATCACTTACTTCACTTTCCAATACTCGTATAAACTTTGTACGTACCTGAGTTGTTTAGCTCATTAATACATTCTTTCTCTACTTATATTTACTCGTTGAACCGTTCGGAATCATTAAGGATACTCGGCAATCACATATAACTCGTACAATGCCATATCCCAGATATGGTCTTACATGTTATCACATATCGATGCCACTGTCCCAGACAGGGTCTTACACGAAATCAATTAATGATGCCAATGTCCCGAACATGGTTTTACACTTAATCTCAATACAATGCCAATGTCCCAGACATGGTCTTACATGTAATCACATCTTGATAACCTAATGTCATGACATTCGTATCCTATACTATTCCTAAGGTTCGTACGGGACTTTCGGATGACGAAACTCTGTTGATTCTTGCTCGTAAGTGCTCGTTCAACATTTATAACAATTTAATGGCAAGTAAACACATATAATTCAATTTAAATACATTTATTTGCATATGAACTTACCTCGTAATCAGAATAAACGAACGGAATCGACTATTCGTCAACTTTCGATTTCCCCGATCTAAATCAGTTTTCTTTCGTTCTTGATCTATATACATTCAAAATTAACTCTTTTATTCATCAACACATTTAATTTAGTCCAAAAACACATATTTGGGCATTTTTTCACTTTAGCCCCTAAAGTTACACATTTTTACAATTTAATCCCTATTTCACAAAATCAAAAATTACGCAATTTCTTTCTAATTTCATACTAGCCGAATTTTATATAGCTTCATATAAATCCATATTTTCATTTATTTCACACATTTAACCACACAATTTACACATTTCACAAATTAGTCCTTTTTATGAAATTTCACTAAAAATCACTTTACAAAACATGATAATCTATCAACAAATACTCATTTTCCATCATCAAACATTCAAAAACTCAAGCATTCATCAATGAAAATTCACAAATTAACCAACAAATTAAAAAATTAGGGTACGGGCTAGCTAGTACTCAAAGTAATGATCACAAAAACGAAGAAATTATCAAAAATCGAGCTCAAAACATACCTCAATCAAGCTAGAGAAGTGTCAAACCCTAAAATGAATTTTATGCTTTCTTCTTCCACCATATTTGGCCAAATACGAATGAAATTAAAGCTTAATTTAGCTTTTTTTAATTATTTAGGCTTTAATAATCAAATACCAATTTTACCCTTAATGAAAACATTACAAAATCACCTAATATATGCACATTTATGTCAAAATCCACTAATCATGGTCTATTTACAACATAAATACTTCATATTTAATAAGCCATAGCAAATAGACACCTTTATCATATAGAATGCAACTTTTGCATTTTACGCGATTTAGTCCCTTTTTTCTTAAATTAACCACTTAAACGATGAAATTAGCTCACAAAATTTTCACACACACATATTCACATGCTGTAATCACATAAAATAATATTAAAATAATTTTACGACTTTAGATTTGTGGTTTCGAAACCACTGTTCTGATTTAGCTAAAATCGGGTTGTTACAGAAACACTTGATGTCATAGCTTTTCAAGAAGAGTTGCTTAGAGGAAAGCAACTAGCAGCTCCCACATGCATGAACGTCCCAATGCATGTTTCTCCATAAATGTTGTCCATGAATATTCAAGTACATGAACAATTAGTAGCTCCCTCTTACATGAACGTCCCAAATGCATGTTTCCCCTTTAATGTCGTCCATTGAATCCTCAAATGCATGAACAATTAGCAGCCAATGTGAACACCTACAAGACACAATAAAGACAGCTTAGACATAATTAATTGGTCTGAATTCAAACATGTATTAAAGATGTCTAAATTAGAACATATTTAAAACACTTATTTATAATGTTCATAATTAAACTCATATTATGACACAATAGTTAACTTAAACTAAATTAACTAAATTAACCATAGTCGAATTAATTGTTTATTCCAACAATTAAAAATGCACAAATTAAAATGTGCTAGAGTTGAGCTCAATGAGCTAAGATCAAGCTAGATGAGCTTGGAAAAGGTTGCAAGGCACGCTTGGACTGCTGGTCCAAGATCGTTCGATGAAACCCACAACAGTTTCTCCCCAAACTCAGTCAATTAAGGCCGCAACAGCATCTTTGAACTTCTTAGCTCGAGCTCAGGTTATCGGCCCTAATGGCAGCTCCATAAGATCCATAACAACTCTAGGTTGGCCTTGGGTCTTAACCGTACCATCCCCTCCTTCTTCGAAGTGATTTGTCCCCAAATCGTCACCTACATCATAGGTAGATAGGTCAGAAACATTAAAACTTGCACTAATGTTATACTCACTTGGAAGGTCAAGTTTGTAAGAGTTTTCGTTAATTCTTTCCGACACTTAGAAAGGGACATCTCCTCTTGGTGACAGTTTAGACCTCCTTTGAGTTGGAAACCTTTCTTTTCTCATATGAACCCAAACCCAATCTTTGTGTTCAAAAACAACACGTTTTCTTCCTTTGTTGGGCTTGCGCATATAATATTCGATCATTGCTTCAATATTTGACCTCACCTTTTGGTGTAGCTGCTTCACGTACTTAGCCTTTCATTTAGCATCTACATTCACAAGTTTATTGTTAGGCAAAGAAATCAAATCAAGTGGAGTCAAAGGGTTAAAGCCATAAACGATTTCAAAAGGTGAATATTTAGTTGTTGAATGAATAGATCTACTGTAAGCAAACTCTATGTGCGGCAAACACTCCTCTCATGACTTAAGGTTTTTCCTAATGATAGCTCGCAACAACGTACATAGGACACGATTCACCACTTTTGTTTGTCCATCCGTTTGCAGATGGCATGTCGTAGAAAACAGGAACTTCGTGCCAAGCTTTCCCCACAACGACCTCTAAAAATGGCTAAGGAATTTTGTATCTCGATCGGATACAATTATTCTCGAGATTCCATGCAAACGAACAACTTCCGTAAAGAACAAGTTAGCAACATGAACAACATCATCAGTTTTAGTGCAAGCTATGAAATGTGACATCTTAGGAAATCAATCAACTACAACAAAAATTGAATCTTTCCTGTTTTTGGTTCTAGGTAAACCAAGGACAAAGTCCATGGAAATGTCAACCCATGGCTCCTCAAGTATTAGCAATGGTGTGTATAACCCATGGAGTTTGATCCTCAACTTAGCCTTTTTGCAAGCCACGCATCGATCGCAGACCCTCTCCACGTATCTTTTCATCTCCGGCCAAAAGAAGTACTCTTGGAGAATGGCCAAGGTCATTGCAATGCCAAACTCGCCCATGAGGCCTCCACTATGTGCCTCAATCACCAACAAGTCTCGAACGGAACCTTGTGGGATGTAAAGTTTTCCTTCTCGAAAAAGAAAGCCATCATGCCTATAAAACTTCTTACAAGCACCATTTTTTACAAAATTTATACAACTCGCCAAAATCAACATCACATGCATATAATTCTTTCAAATGTACAAAACCATGCAGTTTAGAGTCCAAATGAGTTAAGAGTGCATACCCCTATGATAATGCATCGATAACAATGTTTTCCTTACCTTTCATATACTTAATAATGTATGGAAAAGACTCCAAGAACTCAACCCACTTGGCATGTCGTTTGTTTAATTTTTTTTGGCCTTTGAGGTGCTTCAACGCCTCATGATCAGAATGTATCACGAACTCTTTGGGCCACAAGTAGTGCTGCCAAGTTTCTAATGCCCAAATCAGTGCATACATTTCTTTATCATAGGTCGGATAATTTAAGGTGGCACCGTTCAACTTCTCGCTAAAGTAAGTGACAGGTCGCTCATCTTGATTCAAAACAGCTCCGATCCCAATACTTGAAGCATCACACTCAATCTCGAATGTTTTAGTAAAGTCAGGTAAAACAAGTAATGGGGCATTAGTTAAACAATCTTTAATAGAATTGAAGGCATTTTCTTGTTCCTCGTTCCATTAAAAAGAAGTTTTCTTAACTGTGCTTGTCAATGGGGCAGCCAAGGTGCTGAAATTTAGAACAAATCATCAATAGAAACTCATCAAGCCATGGAAGCTCCTCACTTGGCTTATGCTCATGGGTCTAGGCCATTCTCGAATCACCTTCACTTTGTCTTGATCCACTTCGAGTCCCTCCGAGTTGACTACAAAACCTAAGAAAAAAACCTGTTAGTGCAAAATGTACACTTCTTAATATTAGCATAGAAGGTCTCCTTTCGCAGAACTTCCAAAGCAGATTTTAAATGAAACAAGTGATCTTTCAAGGACTTTCTATAAATCAAAATGTCATCGAAATAAACTACATAGAATTTACCGATAAAAGCACATAAAACATAGTTCATTAAATGCATGAATATACTGGGTGCATTAGTTAAGCCGAAAGGCATAACCAACCACTCATACAAACCATGTTTCATCTTAAAAGCAGTTTTCCATTCATCTTCTTCACGCATCCAAATTTGATGATACCCGCTCTTAAGGTCGATCTTTGAGAAGAGTTGTGCACCACTCAATTCATCTAACATATCTTCAAGGCATGGTATAGGATGCCTATACTTGATTCCGATTTTGTTTACCGCTCGACAATCCACATACATGCGCCAAGTACCATCATTCTTTGGCACCAAAAGTACGGGAACGACACAAAGGCTCAAACTCTCTCAGATATTCCTCTTTTCCATAAGTTCATTCATTTGCCTTTGGGATTCTTTGGTTTTCTCGGGGTTGTTTCGATAAGCCAAGTAATTTGGAATTATGGTAACCCACTAGGGACTTCATCCGGAAACACGTTATCAAAACCCTGTAATAAAGAAACAATCGAAAAAGGGAGATTTTCACTCAATCCATTAGTATTGAAAAAGTTATCCTTGTACATGAGTACAAAAAACGGCTACTTCAACAAGTAAGACTTCCTAATCTCTCTCTCTTTTACATACACAGTTAGTTTTTCCAACTCTTTTTCTTCTTTTCTATCTTTTTCGTCACTCTTTTTTTTTCACTTTCCTTACTCTTTTCTCTTGTTTTTCCTTTCTTTTTTTTTCTAATTTCTTTTCTTTTTCATTCACTTTTTTCTTTTTGCTCTTTTTCTCTCAACTGATAAATAGAATTTTTTAATTTTAATTGGTCTTCATAGACTTGTTTTGGCGTTAAAAGAGCCAACATCATGTTCTTTCTGAGATGCTTGAACGTGTAACGGTTCATGTAGCCATCGTGAATGACTCTCCGATCAAATTGCCACGGTCTTCCCAAAAGCAAGTGACCTACATGCATCGGCACCACATCACACAGGACTTCGTCATTATATTTGCCTATTAAGAAGACAACTACAACTTGTTTGGTTACCTTTAACTCTCCACCGTCGTTGAGCCATTGAAGTTTGTACGGATGCAGGTGTTTGGTCGTTGGCAAGTCTAATTTCTCCACCAACATGTTACTTGCCACGTTTGTGCAGCTTCCGCCATCAATGATCAAGCTACACACTTTACATTGGACATGGCAATGTGTGTGAAAAATGCTCTCACGTTGCTACTCATTCTCCACACTTTGTAAGCTTAGGCTACGCTTGATGACAATAATCTCGCCATCAACAGCATACTCGAGATCTTCCTCTTCTTCGGTGGGTGCGTCAGATCCTTCTTCTTTCTCTTCTTCTGACTCTATCTCGCCATTTGCTCTCACCATCATATTACTTCGGTTAGGGCATTGGCTCGCGATGTGACCCCTCTCAAGGCACTTGAAACACTTTATATCTCTCAAATGGTTAGGAATATCTTTATTTTTGCCTTTGTTGGAATATCCACTAGGCTTGTTAGGCTTCACGGACACCAAGGGATCTTTTGTAAAAAAAGAAGCATCCTTATTGCTAGTGCCTTGAACCCATTTTAAAGTGGCAGTAGGGTTGGAATAGGCTCGAACAACACATTTTCTCTTAAGTTGCTTCTCCAATTTTATTGCCATATGTACCATGTCAACGAATTCAACATAGTGTTGAAGCTCCACCACGTTGACTATGTCGCAGTTAAGTCCAGCTAAGAATCTCACCATGGTCGCCTCTCGATCCTCTTCGACATCAGCACGAATCATGGAAATTTCCATTTCTTTAAAGTAGTCTTCCACGCTTCGATTGCCTTGCGTAAGGTTTTGAAGTTTTTGGTACAATTCCCGATGGTAGTATGAGGGAATGAACCTCTTACGCATTATTACCTTCATCTCAGCCCATGTTTTCACAGGGCGTTCTCCATTTCATCTCCGGCTCGTGGTAAGCTGATCCCACCATATCATCGCATAATCGGAGAACTCAATGGCCGCAAGCTTCACTTTCTTACTCTCCGAGTAATTATGGCACTCAAAGACCAACTCAATCTTTTTCTCCCTCTCAAGATATGCCTCCAGATCAGATTTTCCTTGAAATGGTAGAATGGCCATCTTGATGTTCTTTAGGTTGTCGTCAACCCGCCCTTACTCCCTAGGCTCTCGATTTCTTTGGCCTTATCGCTGTTCACTTCGGTTTGACACTTGGTCACTCTCCACATCACTAGGATCATAGAAATCGTCTTGATTGAACCTCGGTCGGCCTCGCTCCCTTCTTAGACTTTGGGGAGTTATTTCTCGCTGGCCCCTCTCTTTGACATGGTCCAATCGTTCTTGTATGGGCTCTAACTTTCTATCAAACATTCGATCAAACTCACACAAAAGTACTTGGAGCGTTAAATCGGGCACTCCTCCTCCAGTTGCAACATTTCTTACAGGTCGTAGTCCTCCACCTTCCACCGCTTTTCTTTCTTGGCTTCGAGACATATTATTTTAAATCCTCACCCAAAAGCCTCACGATTCACTCACAAAGAAAGAATAGATGACAATCTACTCGTGTTTTCACTCAAAATATCAATTTTTCTACACTCTATTGAGCTCACCACTCTCTTGCCTTTTACTCTCGAGTTCACCTCTCTAAGTTCGTGACTTCGTTAGACTTAACAGCAAGCTTTGTAGGTCAGCTTCAAAAATGTGTTGCAAAGGTAGGAATTGATTTTGGTGATGGGTAGGCTGAAAGAAATAAGTAGGCAACTTGAAGTGTGGCAAAAAATGGTTGTAACAAGAAGTTTGGGAACTCGGGAAACAATAACTTTCAAAACTAACTCTTCATCTTCTTCTTTTTTTATATTTTCGAATCTTTTTTTTTTATATTTCAACTTTGTATATCAAATACACTATATATTCCTTTTTTTTTATACATTATTTTTTTTATCACAAACTTACTCCAGGGATGCTCGAACGTCCATACTCTTCGATTTTAACTAGCTCTAATACCAAATGATGCAAACTCGTGCTTGTGAGTGATTTCGAGTCGCGTGTGTTTCCTGATCGTAAAATAGAGAAGTATCGTTCTACTTGGAGGCTAAAAATTGGCTAAGTAAAGGGTTTAAGAAAAAAGTCCGAATGTGTTTTATTATGTGATGGATATGATTCGGCTTAGTAAAGAAATAAGGCGATTTTAAGGTTATAATTAGGATGGAATAGATAGGCTTAAGGTCAAAGAATGAACCAATGCTATAGGACATTATTGACCTAAATCTTACAATAACACTTAAGGTGAAAGATGATAGAACCTTGACCCACTACTTACAGGGAGATAGGAACCAAAGGTATAGGTTTGGAACGCCACACTCAAAGAGTGATAAATTCAAAATGAAACAAGGTCGATGCCACTAGCTAAGCTAGATAAGTCAGCTTGAGTCACAAAAGAACAAAGAGAGTTGAAGTAACTCACAAAAGTTATATTGAACATAAAAGTGTCAAAAGTTTGGCCAAATGCCCTTTTACAAGCTATATATAGACACTAAGAATGACCACTTAAATTCGGTATCTATGTGTTCACACAAAAATTAAAATGTTCACACTTAAAGTATTAAAAACTGGTTCTTGAATTTGGCAAATTCATGCACTAACCGAATGGTCACTTTCTTCTTCCTTGGTACGTGCATGCATGCTTAGCCATGAAGAATTCTTTAAGTTCCATGAATGTTCAGCCTTTAATTATCCTTCAATCCCCCCAGCCAAATGATAGATGCATGGGACTTGCATCTCCTTTAATTAAAGCTTTAATGCATTTTGAACACATGAATGGGCAACTTGGATGTGCATAGAGCTAATCGGTTTAATCAAGTGTAAAACACTTGATGTCATAGCTTTTCAAGAAGAGTTGCTTAGAGGAAAGCAACCAGCAGCTCCCACATGCATGAACGTCCCAATGTATGTTTCTCCATAGCTCCCTCTTGCATGAACGTCCCAAATGCATGTTTCCCCTTTAATGTCGTCCATTGAATCCTCAAATGCATGAACAATCAGCAGCTAATATGAACACCTACAAGACACAATAAAGACAGCTTAGACATAATTAATTGGTTTGAATTCAAACATGAATTAAAGATGTCAAAATTAGAACATATTTAAAACATACTAGGACATATTTAAAACACTTATTTAAAATGTTCATAATTAAACTCATATTATGACACAATAGTTAACTTAAACTAAATAAACTAAATTAACCATAGCCGAATTAATTGTTTATTCCAACAATTAAAAATGCACAAATTAAAATGAGCTTGAGCTCAATGAGCTAAGATCAAGCTAGATGAGCTTGGAGAAGGTTGCAAGGCACGCTTGGATTGCTGGTCCAAGATCGTTCGATGAAACCCGCAACGGTTTCTCCCCAAACTCAGTCGATTAAGGCCGCAACAGCATCTTTGAACTTCTTAGCTCGAGCTCGGGTTATCGACCCTAATGGCAGCTCCATAGGATCCATAGCAGCTCTAAGGTGGTCTTGGGTCTTGGCTGTATCACATTTGGTACATCAATAAAGAAGTGATTAAGATAAGATATGAAATGAATTAGTGTGTTTAAATGAAATTTGTATTATTAAATACTTATATAAATATAGAACTAATGTGAGTAGTTACTATTATTTTCAAACGTGTAGATTGTACAAAGAGTTAATGTGGAAAAAGATTGAGTGTGACTTTGCCAAACACATTTCATCAACAAGGTGAGTTATGAAATGAATATGAAAGTCATAGAGAATGCATTTGACACAAACATAGCTCTCTTAAAGTGGAAAATACTTTTAAAGATATTATGATTATTTATAATATTACGAGGTCAAGTTTTGTTTCATATAAAAAAAAATTATATTTGTTTCTCCTTTATCAAGAACTTGAAATATTATAAATATATTATTATTAATAATAAAATTTATGAATTACGTATATGAATTACAAAGAAACACAATTTTTTTTACTATAATTATTATTTAAATTAGGTTAAAGTGATTATCTATAATAAGAAAATCAAGAAATTGAAATATTGTAAACATATTATATTTTAATAAAATTACAATTAACGTGAGAGGGAGAATATTTAAATCTTAATTAATTATTTTAAATTAAACTATATTTATATTTAGATGTCAATTTAGTAATAAAATAGAAAAAATGATATTTTTGTCGATTCAAAAGGTTTTTTAAACTCGTGCTTATATATATATATATATATATATATATATATATTGTACATATTTTTTTTTTAATATTTTACTATACTCCTATACAACATTTGTCAACTCCTAATCTTATTTGTAGAGTTTAAAAACTCCACAGGCAGTATACTAAATATTATTCATTAAACTAAAGCAATTTTTAATGTTAATATAAAACTTTAATAAGTATATCAATTATATATATATATATATATATATATGTATATCTATACTATTTATAAAGTAATTGACTAAGTTGGTATCACAAGTCAAATTTAACATCAACTTAACTGTAAAATTACTAAAATACGCTTACTTTAATGGGCAATTAATATTATTATAAGGGTATTTTCCTCTTTTCATACTTTTATAAATCTTCAAAGAGATAAATCTTAAAATTATACGTGAACTTTGATTTAATGTGCAATTGTATACATAAATTTTAATTTGGTGCAACTATACACATGAAAGTTTTATTGTGGCTTAAATGTATACTTGAAACTTTAATTTTGATTTAATCATACACATTTAAAGAAATAAATACATTTATTTATTTTTATATTAGATAAATATAATTATTTATGTACGCAATATATAAACATAAAATGATATTATATCAATAATTGTGTTAATAATTTACAAGAATTAGAACAAATCAAACTTTCAAGTATAAAATTGCACAAAATCAAAGTTCATATATACAATTGCAAATTAAATCATTGTTCATGTATAGTTTTGGGATTTATCCCATCTTCAAATAAAATAATTGAAAAACATATTGAGTATCAAATATAATACCAAACACCGACTCAATATTGATGAAAACACAATGGTAAACAATTTAATCTATTTTTAAAATTTTAATATCGTACACATTTCACATGTTATTATTATTAATTAGTTTTAAACCATTTATTTTATTCTTTACTATATGTTATTTTTAAACACATATCCGTATTCTAAATATGCAATTTTCACATGTATACACGTGTGATAGAATTTTTAGTTTTTAATTAATTTTTTAAGTAATAAGATGACATAAAAGAACTGAGAAAATTTATAAAATAAAAAAAAATTACTCTAAAATTTAAACTATATCTTTGTTTCACGTCAAAAAGATGTTTACCATTTGAACATAGTAAATTGGGCCAGACAGGTTGTTTGGGCTTCTGTCTGTAATCCTACTGAAAATGAGCATGGGCCCATAATGTTTAAACAAAAAGAAAATGGGCACAATATAACTCGCATGATCAAGACCCAGTTTCAAGTTTCATATGAAACTACCGTCCATTAAAGAGAATTAAGCCTCAATCCTCAGTTGAGACGTTGTATCAACAAGAAGCTCACAAATTTGCAAAGAAAAAGTAACGACAAACTAACACTGAATCGGATTCCAGTTGAAACTGGAATACGTGAAGGAAGTGCACATTCTTCACCATTGAAAAGGACCTTTGTTGGAAATCCATCTCCTTTAGCAATATTGGGCCATGTCTTTCCGCTCTTTTTAAAGGTAACAACAGATTGTTGTTTTCCAGGCACATCGGGATCATTTTCTGGGTCTGAACCGTTCTTCTTTCCAATCAAATAATTCATCCCTTCTATGCCTTGGATGAAGATGGTATTGTTGAGTTCTTTCAATAATGTTGCATTGAAAGAGAACATCCTTTCGTACCCAGAACCAGCTTTCTTGAACTGAACCGCAGTGAACCAGTTTTCGAAGTTGATACTTTTCCAATTGAAAAGGGTAAGCCGAGCCGCCCATCCTTGTTTGTAGTCCGAGGAGATGTGCCAATTTATGCTGATCCCACAGTTGTCACCACAAGGCAATGGCTTCGGGACTTTAAAATGTTGAATCTGCGCCCAGGCTTTGGCTTTCACCGATCTATTTTCGAATGGAACGAGAAGGGCCTCGGGAGGAAGAAGCATTGCCGGTTTGTTCGGATTGCATTTCGCTGTATCTTCACACCCACAGGCACAAGTGTCGCAAGGAATAGCTGACTTATTGTAGTAAGCAGAGAACGTAACACAACATCTAGAATTGCCTTTGGTTGGCCGTGAGATGTTGCAAACAATTTGCCAGCTAGCGATTGCATATTTTACTGCCTCAACTCCAGTGGGATCGGGGGACTGAGCAGGTTCCACTCTGATAGGTGCCCCACATCTATAATCTGGATTAAGATCCCCCACAATTTTCCACTTTTGGGGAGGGTATATGGTTGTTCTGTTCAAATCAGGTGGAATTTTGAAGACTTCTATTATGAAAGCTGCCTTTGATTTGGTTGAATCCATGGTTTGTGGCAAAAGGGTGCCATTTCTGCAACAAAATGGTATTTTCCCCATCTGGGCGTCATCGGCTTTAGCCGCCGGCAAGTCAAAAATGATGGGTTTTTTCTCGCAGTTCAGTACTTTAGAAAAATCCATATCTCCGTAGTATTCCCCAACTTTACCATTTAAACAGCCTGAAATATCAACTTTTCGAACATAAGCACCTTTGAGTGAGTTTATAAATTCCCCTCTCATCCATTCCCAAGTCAAGTTCCAATGGTCCAGACGTCCCAAAGGGTGACGGTTCTCAATTGTTACCTGAGCAAGGTAGTTGTTTTTGTAGGCTTGACTAACATCATACGAAATCAAAAGGTCTCCTTTTTGTCGTGGCAAGAACTTTGTTTTTGTAGTTTTATTAGCTTTGAACTTTTGGTCCTTCACACAACATACGTACATTGAGGCTTCTGTGGATGAACAACATTGTTATGGTTAGGAAATCAAAATGAAAGTATATAAGAAAAAATAAATAAAGGGTTTTAAGTACTCACTACGACGAGTCGGTGAAGGGCATTTGTATCCATCATTTGCTAGTTTTATTGTTTTAGGCATTGGATTCCCAGGTGGCTTCAGTCCGAACTGTGTGCCTCTGAGTTCAACTTTCACCTGAATTTTGTCAAATTCATTAGCGGTGTCGATGGAAGTTTCGAGATCGGTTTGAGGATATCCGGAGAGGTATGTTCCATTGCCAACAGGAGCTGGGAAATCCACACCACTCATTAAAACTGCTCCTTTTGCTGAAACTAATATCTCCTTGTATTGAAACCCAATGAAAATCTTCCAAGCCTGCAACTCACTGGTTCCCATGTTCAATATGGTCACTCTGGACTTGAATGCCCATGATTGGGCTGTTGTATTCTTCAAGCGGGGAAACTCTTTTGTTCTAGAGATGAAATTGTACCAAATAAATATCCCTTTACAATGTTCTTGCCCTTTGGGAAGCGTAGGTTGCTTTTCTGCCTCATCATCAGCCTCATCATTACTTTCTTGTTGGGCTAAACAAAAATGATTTGTTGAATGAAACAGAAACAACATGAAGGCTACTACTTTCCATGACAATTTCATATCTTCAACCCCTCCACCTCAGAGATAAACGATTAATTATCTTAGCTATCAGTTGTTAAATCTTAAATGATATTTGGGAACTGTAATGGAAACTGTTTGTAACACTCGGTTTTCTATGAAGGAATTGTTTCAGAGTTGTGCAGCGTGAGTAGAGTAAAGAATAGAGGAAGAAATTGAGAGAAAGAAGATGGAGGAAACATTGAATCCAAATTATGATGCTGCTAATGGAACTAATGTAGAATAAGTCAGCTTAAACCTCATCCTCTAAGTTAGCGATGTATTTGGATTAACTATCATTTGAATTTCGTAATTCTAGCAATGGCAGATGATTTATGGAGCTTCATCCCCAAAATTTCTGAATATCTCCATGGTCTACATATTTATATGTTAAATAAAATAAATCATATTATATTTTTGAGAATAACTTAGATAAGGATGATTCTGAAAATTAAGGTTTGTAGCCACCAATAAAATTTTACGACATCATCAAGATTTAAAGACAAAATAATTGTTATAAACTCATCTATAAAAAAAAGTATTTTATGGACCCTTTCCATCACATTATTCATATTTCCTTTTTAATTATTTAATGACAATTTTTTTAAAAAAATATAGAACCCCATACCCTCAACTCAAACCCTTGAACCTTACAACCAAACCTTAAATCCCAAACTCATAATCCATAACCTATAACTCTAAACCTTTAAACCTTAAACCTAAATCTTAAGTCCCAAACTCTTAAACCTTGAACTTGAACCTTGAACCTCGAACCTTGAACCTCAAATCCAAAACTTAAAACCTGAACTCTGAACCTTAAATCTCGAATCCAAACCCTGAACCTCAAGGTTCGAGGGTTCAAGGTTGAAGATTGAAGGTTCAAGTTAAAGGTTCGAGATTCTAGGTTTAGGGTAAAATAATTACCAAAATTATATGTTAATGACATAAAAAAATTGCACAAAAATTACTATTTTTTTTTTAAATTGGTTGCACAAAATTTAAAAATATTAACTTATGAAAAAAACAAAATGATTAAAATTTGTAAAAGAAGATATTTGATATAAATGAGTATATAATAATACTTTGTTCTCTTTAAAATTTAATGATGTAGCACTATTTTATTGGTGTCTAAAAACTATACTTTTAGGATTATTCTAATATAATTTATTCCCTATATTTATATTTATATTTATATGGTAATCTTCTTTGGTAATATTTTCTTTTCCCAAAATTTTCTATCACCAAATTAATATATTGACATGGCATATTATAAGCTGGTACTTCTCCTTAATTAAAGATTAAGCTGTTTTATTTTGCCCCTCCGATGGCTCAACCCTTTGACCTAGGTCCTACCAAGTTGTTCTCAATTGGTGTAAGATTATTCTTTGATTGTTCTAGCAATTTTAATTTGACTGGTTTTAACTTATATAAATTTTATGTATGGTTAAGATCCGCCACTATTTTCTTTTTTGAAAACAAAAAGCTTAGGCCCTTGCTCACAACACTCTAAGACAAACATTTCTCACGTAAGTAATCCCCATACAATCACTAAAGAGCTTATTCCCTAGTCTCTCAGATGGCCGATCGAAAATGAAAAAATCAATATGTAACAACTTGATTTTCAGTAGTACTAGAAAAGGTGATTTGGGAATTCTATTTTTGTAAATCAGGTCTGTAAATATTAAATATATATTTACAGAGTTGGTATAAAAGTTTATTAAAGTTTAGCCATTCAATTTTATTTATTAATTGCTTAATTAAAGTATAGAGACTAAATTATAAAAGTCTTATCACTATAAGTTTTTAATTGGCCAAAGACTTAAGAGACTTCAATTAGTCAAAGATCCAAAATAGGAATTAAATAGTTTGTAATATATGTTAGTAGATTTTGGTGGATTAAAACATTAAAATGTGATTATTAAGTTAATAATTAAGATTAATTAAAATAAAACAAATTATTAATTATGATATAAAAGCCTTTTTTGATGGAAAGAAAGAGAGAATTCTCTTCTTCTTCATCCTTCAAGCCGTCCAGTATAAAAGAAATATGAAGCTTCAAGGGTTTTAACTTTCGTCAACTAATTAGGTATTGTAATTAAGCCTTTTTCTTGTAATTTTTATGTTTTTGAGGTCATGAGAGCTTGATTTAACTAGCCCATGTACCAATTTGTAAAATTGCTAAATTTTTTGAAAGTTTCCATTGTTTATTTCTTAAAGATTTTGGTGGTAAATTGATATTTAAGCTTAGATATGAAAAATGACTAAATTGTAATGATTAATTGTTAGCTTTTGTACATAAAGGCTAAAGTGAATAAATTGTGAAATTTCTATAATAATAGATGTTAGAGGGTCCCTAAGGGATGTGATTAAGATTAGTTTTCAAATCAAAACTCAAAATTGAAAGATATTGTTATTTTGATTTCAGGGACAAAATTGAATAAAATGCAAAAAATAAGGAGCATTCAAAAAATGAAATTAAATAGGTTCATGCATATCATGGAATGATATAAAAATGTTTGGTATTGATGAGTTGTCTAAAATAATTGTTTAGATCAAGAATTGAATCAAATCGTGGATAATAGGGGAAAAGCCAAAATTATCAAATAGTCCTTGAAGATTCAACTAGTTTGTTGTTTTTTCCAGGTAAGTTCATGTGGTATTTATAACTTAGATTATATTTATTTTGATTATATATATATATGTATGTTTAATTGAAAATTGAATTGGTTGTGAATCGGTACGAAAAGGTGAGAATTGGACTAAATTGAAAAGTGTTGATTATATGTGTAATAGATGCCCGTGTGAACTTAGTAAAGGTTAGGATACAATTGACATGCCAATAGGATTTTCTGCGCGCTTGTATGAGATTGGTTACAGAGGATACTGAGATCCAACATTTCTTGTGGACTCGAAGATACGTGTGACACGGGTTTAGCCTAGACTAGTAACTTGATGTGGTTTTAAAGGTTTAGCCCGGAAGGATAATCTAACATGTATATTTTCATCTTGGACAAGCAATTGGATGTGTATTTAAAATGGTTTAGTCTAGACTGGTAACATGACATGAATATACTTAGCTCGGACAAGCAGTTGGTGTGACGTAGATACCTATTTATCCGAGTCCATTTACTAGGGTTCATCGAGCGAAACAGATTACATGAACAGTTTGGCACGTAGAGATACCTATTTTAATTTGTCTATTTTATTTGTTTTTCTAATTTCTTAAAACAAAACAGTTTAGCACGTTTCCACCACCTCTCTTGTACTATGTTATTTGTTTTAATTTTTGTTTCAATTCGGTTATCATTCTTCTTTTCCTAAATTCCACGTTTTTTTTAATTTTTTCCCTTCTTGCTGAGTTCTTTCATAACACTATATATTCTTTCTCTTTTTCTTGTTACTATTTTTTTTTGGCAAACCTTAACTTGTTGATTGCAAATCGTGCAGTAAGTTTTGTTTTTGTTCTCTTCTATATGCGTAGGTTATAATTGTTTTTAGGTATTGGGGTTGTATTAAGTTTGTGTTTTGAGCTTTTTTAATGATTTTGATGCATTTTTAGGAGAAGAACGAGAGGTAATCGGTAGTCGTCTAGCGACTTAAACATTGTTTAGTTACTATTTTCTTTTGGGGTAAGTATCCGAATATGTTGATTGAGTACGTTTGTAGTTGAATTCTTATTAAGTTTCGCAAACTGTTACTAAATTTTGGTTATTATAATTATCAATTTAGGTGTTGGTTTATTCGATTTTGGAATCGGTATCAGAAAACCTCCAAGTGTGTAACGAGAAACCCGAAAAATAGCAAATGGTGAAAGCTGAAAAACTGCTCTATCGACACCACACGGTCTTACGGTAGGCCATGTGTCACACACGGTCGTGTTACATGTCATACGCTGGACCATGTGCCAGGCCGTATAGGCCACACGGGCTAGCCATTTTAGCCGTGTGGGCCCAAAATTCTGAATTTTTCCCTAGGGTCGTAAACATCATTTGGATCAATTGTAGGCCTTCCATAAAGTTGGCATGTTATTAATTAAGCTATAAAACACGAATTCTGACCATCTATTAGCTAAAATTTGTTGTAAATACGTATGTTCAAAATGAAATAAGATAGATAAAATCTATAGTATGTTATGTTTATCTGAAAAGTGTATATATGTTCTGTATTTGTCATTATAAGCATGTTCGTTGTAGGCATATATGATATTTTTTAGTTCATTTGCTCTGGGTTGGGGTTTGTTATATGGAGGAAGTGCAAACAGTTTAATAACCTGTCTTATTTGGTGGCTCAACCATATATATTTCTGTAAACGGCGACAAATCGCCTAATAAACTAGCAGTTCAGCTGCAAATACTCTGAGAAGTGTCCTGTTGATGCTAAACGGTGTGTAGGGTTGGATGGATATATAATACCCTATATTGTGTGTTGGGATAGTCGAAGATGGTGTGTAGCGGATGGGGGTAGGATTCTTTATGTCTACATCTCTTACGTTTTGATAAGCTTTGTCACTGATATAAATATATAAACATGTCTGGCCGATTTCTGTATGATGTGTTGCACACTGAGTTTCGAAAACTCACTTTCTGTTGTCTGACATTTTCAAGTAACCCTCAGACTTAGGGTGGTTCAAAGCAACGAAGCTCGATTAAAACTTAATTAGTTAATCATTCTATTTGTCTTAGTTTTATGGGTTTTGTTTTTTCTAGATTGTTTGAACATTTTGGGATTGTTCAATTTTTGGATTTTGTTTTTGTTATCGTTTTCTTTTTCACTAGAAATTGTTTACGCATTTTTAAATTGACAACATTCATTTTATATGCAAAATTTCATATTTTCAAACAACAAATTGTGTTTTCCTAAATATTAATGTGCTAAAAATTTCCACTGCAAACCTATATATTTTAGAAAGTGCAAACTGCATCATTTTTAATAAATTAGTTAAGTAATAAGTGCTTTCAAATAAACTTGATTTTTGTGTAATCAGCGCTTACGACATATTTTCAAAATAAACAAATTCTAGATTTTCAATTGATTTTTCGGTAACATCTCCAGGTTTGGTCATAATGTTTTGGTCGAGTTTGGGGTGTTACACATGACGTGACATACTATTTTGGCGACATCAGAATGTGAAGGAGGTAACGTCACGACTTCAACATTAAACTTTCTAAACTTTGCAATTTGGTCCTATTTCAAGCTCGAATTAACAAAAAAAGCTTTCATAAGCTCTAATAAGACTCAGTTTTGATTGTTTAACCACAAATGAATGTGTCTGACATTGAATTACAAATGTTTATATGAATATTTTACTATAAATTGATTATAGTTGCTCCAGCAATGAATGTAGCATTTTGTATCTCGGACCCAATGGTCGGGTCAGGCGATGGGTGTTACATGATATGCTAGAACCAGTTTGCCATATGGTCCGCTACTGAGTTTGCTTCATAGTGTATATGTTTGATGATGACATTTCATTTCCTCTTTTTAAGGTCATGTGTACTTAAAGTTATGGAGAAATTGGAGTCCTCCTCTTCCTTACCGTTAAGCATATGGGAAACAATGCTATTATCGAATTTGATGACAACATTTTATATCCCTTGTCCCAAGCTAGATTGAGCCTGTCATAGCATGCTCGTAACTCAACTTGTCTAATCATACAAATTCCTAGTTCCTTATCCTTAACCCTGTTCTTCTTTCTCTACCACTCAAACCACCACCAATCGTTGCACTCAGTTCTATTGAGCCTGCTTCATTCTTCCTCTTCATCATTTTCTAGCACATCCTATTTCACTTATTTGTAATCATCGCTCTTCTTACAAAAGAGCTCTCTACATTTTGGTAACTCCACTAGGGAGGAGTGATTGTATGAACTAAAAAGCTTCAACACTTAGACAAACAAAATATATGAATAACTCTACGAAAATCTAAACACTTGTATTCCTACCTTCATTCAAGAATTATGAACATAATTAAAGCCTCTCAAGAGAGAATGTAAAATTTAAAAGAGAATAATATACAAATGATGAAAACCATTTCAAGGTTGCATCTTCTTCTACAAATTTGCAAGATTAACTTATGAATAGAGGTGAAAATACTTCTAATGGAACAACTCTTCCAAACATGAACACTAACAATGGAGACAATACACCCAATAACTATATATCATCCAAAAACACTAATATTGTTAACCTATATGCCACTACCTATAAGGTTTTTCTAGTTCTTGATAGGGTTTATACCGATGTTGCTACTAATTCTACTGTGACTACTCCAAAAGCTACTTCTCTGGGTTATTTCACTAAGGAAAAACTCAAGAGGTTACTTGAGGACACGAATAAAAGCTTGAGCTTTTCTACGTTTGATCTCAAGTTACCAAATCCAACTAGTATAGCTGCTAAGACATATCCTAAGAATTATGACTGCCATGAATTTAAGCAAATTAATGGGAAGATTAAATATGCTTGTGAACATGTGATGAAATTTGTGAAAACTTTCGAAATAGTTAGACTTTATGAATATATAAATTTAAAAGAATTTTCCAAATTCTTGATTGAAAAGGCATACACTTGGCATGTCAATCTTACTTTCTGATTTGTGAAATATTATAATCAAATGAGCAATATGTTTGGAAAGAAATTTTCTTCACTCGGGAGATGGTTACTCTTATTGAATCAAGGAGAGAGTATCAAAAGTAAAAAGAAGACGTGATGGATTACATCCAACGTTTTAGAGAAAAAGTTTTAGATATACAAGAAGCTCATGATGAGAAAGAGTTTGTCAAAGTGTGCAGCTAAGAATGTTTGATGAATTTCAACTGTACTTGCAAAACCTATCACTAACTTCATTTTCTACTCTAGAAGAGATTGTAAAAGAACCAGCAACACTATCATGGGAAATAAGAAAATGATGAATTACTTTCACTAGAAAGGATATGTTTTCTTTGTTTCACAAAAAGAAAAGCCTTACAAAAAGTCCAAGCTTAGCCATGGTGAATAAGTTTCTCCACCACCATGTCAATATTCTATAGAGAAAGTTCTTAAGCTATTGAATAAGTGGATTAAAAAAAGTAGTATAAATCTACCAAATGTTGAATACCAACCTACTAATAAAGAAAAGGCAAGACTTATGTATTGTCATTTTTGTAGAAGCACTAGACATCCTACCAAGAAGTGTAATTTGAGCTTAAATCGAGGGAGTTTCGTTTTTTCCTTTACTTTTAAACATTGAAGGTAATGTTTAATTTAAGCTTAGGGGTGGGGTTTACAATGTTTTCATTCAAGCTTTTTTATTTTTAGTAGCTTTTCGCCAATTTTTAAAAATTTTCACATCTAGATTTTACATGTATTTGACTTGAGGACAAATGATGTAATTTCAAATTAGATAGCATACAAGTTTATGTGATTAAATATGATTTGAAAGCATGCTATGTATTCTCTATAGAATAGTCCTTGAAATTTCAATGGTTTGATTGTAAGCGGACTTTAAATGCTTCACTTTGTATTTTCCTTGTCATATTCATAATTTGTGATTTCTTTAATTCACCTTGTCAATCTAATAGGATGTGCATAGATTTGTGAGATGTCATAAATGAATGATGAATTTTGATTTTGCTTGGATTGAAACCAAAAGAAAAAAAATCTAAAACAAAGTTTATTTCATTAAAAATCTAAAACAAAGTTTATTTCATTCTTTCTCCATCTTCTCATATTCATAAATTTTTCTATAAAGGATTATTATATATGTTATTTATAAAAATTGATGTTATTGTTATAAATAGCTCATCGCTCAATGGAATATATATTTTTGTCAATGCAAAATACTAATATTTATCGGACTTCATTATATCCTTTAGGTTTATTTAATAATAACTCTTTTGTATATTAACATATACAATATAGCCAAATTAAAACATTAAAAAAATGACACGATTACATACCTTATGTCGAAACCTTTTTTTTTAAAGGGGGAGGGGTATTTTGAGAGCGGGAGTCGCCACCAACCTTTTAAAGTGTGGTTGGATCACACTATAAAACATTTTGGTCTACGAAATTATGAGAAAACGGGCTCGGGAGTCGGTTACTTACGAAGAAGCGTTAGCACCCTCGCAACGCCCAAAATTGGTACCAAATTGAATAATTTTGTCTTAATATCAAAAACTTGAAAGAATTTAAAAATAAGATCTCTTTTAAAACCGTAATAATTTGAGTTGAAAATCGAAATTCTTTTGTTCTGAAAGAATGCTAACAGCACATCCAGCATGATTGGACACGATATTCTTAAACTTTCGTAACTAAAAATCATCTCATAATTTGCAAAATCTATTAAAAAGGATACTTTATATATTTAGACAAACGGAAAATCGCAACCCAGCATGTTAGGGCACTATTTCCCGAATTTCTAAATACAAAAGACATCGCCTCATTTTTTTTAAAAAATTTGATTAAATGAAATAAAAATTTTCAAAGGAAAAAAAATGATGCATTTAACATACTACGATATCAATACTAAACAATATAAACTACATACTTTAATACTTCATACAAATATAATATGGCAAATGATAAATGACAACATAAATTATAATATACATTATAATTTTATGCAGTTATAATCATAGAAAACAATGAAAATAACAATATAGATTACATAATACATACATAATAATATTTCATACAAAATATAACATAGAAAGCAATGAATCTAGCAATATATAAATTACATAATATATAACAATACTCTATGAAAATATAACTTAAAACAACATAAATAATCAATTTTTATGCAAATATGGTAAACAATAAATATAAAAATAACAAATAGGTGGTGAGATATTATTACCATTTTAAAATAATATTAAGTAAATACAATAAGATACATAAAATAAATAAATAAAATTATGAACATACAAATCAAAAATAAAGATAAGAAAAAAAAATTAAAAATAGATGAAGTATTTAATAAAATATTTACAACAAAGTATAAATGATGAAGGTGAGTTTTTAGAGATGATTAATATATATATATATATATATATATATATATATAATACATTACATGATATAATAACTTAATATACTTATAAAAATAATAATATGTTAAATCGGAATAAAATTTTGTAGTAAATTTTAAAATACTAAACATTAAATATATAATAATATATGTATTAGTTTATAATAATTTACAATTTTAATTTTTATATACCAATAAAAATAGATAATGAAATAATATATATAATAAAAGGAAGATATTATAAGGAATAATAAATAATAAAATATGATATTTAATAAAATATATAAATAAAATATAATGAAATATAAATACTATCATGTAAATAAGGATAATATATATTATTATTTAATAATAATTTTAAAAAATTAAAATTTACATAATTAATGAATAATAAAATAATACATAATTTATAATAAAATAAAATAAAAAATTTTAAAAATGCAAGGAATAATATATATAGTAAAATATATAGTGTATAATAAAATTTATAAATAAAATATATAATAATAAAAATAATATAATGGATAATATATAAATAAAAAATAATATATACTATTTTATATAACTAATATTTATAAAAATAAATAATATATAAGGTATTTAATAAATAAATTATGCAAAAATATTTTAAAGGATTAAAATTAAATAAAACTAAAGTTTTAGGGTTAATTTTAAAATAACAAAAAAGGTTTAGGCCTAATTGGAACGCATTCAAAACTACAAGGGACTCACTGGGAAATTTGCCCTAATCTCAAAACGACATCGTTCTTCAGAATGAATTTTAATGGCCATTTGGATTAAATTGAAACAAATATAAAAGATTAGGGCCGAATTAAAATAAAAATAAAATGAAATTGTAAAGATTAAAAATGAGGAAGGACCAATTGGGCAATTTGCCCATTTACAAAAAACACGCGGATCCTCCTCAGGTCATGGGTCAACACGCGGATCCTCAGCATTGATACGACGCCGTTTTGAAGCTTATTGTTTTAAGCTAAACGACATCGTTTTAATAAGGCTATGTAAGCCAAATTTTAACCTAAAATTCATTTTCAATGTTAGTTTTAAAATAAAACACTTAAAATCCTCTGAAAGAGGAGAAAAGAAGGGCCCTCTGGGCTCCGGCCTCCGTCAGGCCAAGCCCCGGTTATCGAACACACGCGCACACGCGCTCACGTGCCGTCGCCGACCCCACCATACACGGCGGTTGAAAGGCTAAAAGCCTTCGATTTTCTGGGTAAATTACAGGTATACTCTTTCCTTTTTTAATACTTAACAGCTTTTTAAAAAAAAAACGATTTATATGTATTGAACAGAGATATAAACTATAAACAAATATGCATCTGAGTCACCTTTTTTCAGAAAATAAACTACTCTTATTTCTTTCTTCTCTACATATATATGCGTATATCTCCCTGTCTATCAATCGTTTGCCTATTTTTTGTATCCGTTTTCGTATGTAAAAAAAAGGTCCATGTTACAGTGAAGTTATTCGGCTTTTATAGCCTCTATTTACAAGTTTGTATATTCTCTGCTCGATTCTTGCCATGTTTGCTGTGCTTTTCTTTCCTTTTTTGCAGGTGTCGACGAGGAATCTGGCGGTGAACGCGCTGGCGTTGATTCGTGTGCCGATCACGGAGCGATATGGAGCCTGGAATCTCGACACCGATGGAGGTGTTGATGAAGGTCACTGGAACGGCGCAAAAAGGGTGTGACAATTGGTGTGCCTGCGCCGCGAAATCTGGAACCTTCCTCTTAGTGTTTACGGCGCCTAGGGTTTCAGAAACCCTAGGTCTTCCATTCCATGTTTGTAGTTTGGGCCTCCTTGGGCCGTGCCCATTTGTGGGTTGGGTGTAACCGGGTATTGGGGTAGCTTAGGTATTCTGGTTTAAATCAGTTGGGCTACCGAATTTGGGCTATCGGGCCTTTAGGCCTGTTTATTGTAAGTTGGACATTAATATGGACTTTTATTTTCAATTTATAAATTTAGTTTATCTCATTTCATGGGCCCGGCTAAATTTGGGCTATTACAGCTGCCCCTCTTTGCTTATTACTGTGTAACAGAAATAGAGCAAAGATTATAAAAGGACCAAATTTGCCCGGCCTAGCCAAGTCTTGAAATCTTGATCCTCATCTTCCTCCAAGGTATTCTGATAGCTTTAAGCTCGCTTCACCGTAACTCAGGAATGTCAAATCTGCTATCTTTGATCTACTCTCTGACAATACGGAGATGCCAAACCTACTATCTTCGATCTGCTCTCTGACAATACAGAGACGCCAAATCTATTATCATCGATCTACTCTCTAACAATACAGAGACTCCAAATCTGCTATCTTCGATCTGCTCTCTAACAATACAGAGACGCCAAATCTGCTATCTTCGATCTGCTCTCTGACAATACAGAGACGCCAAATCTGCTATCTTCGGTCTGCTCTCTGACAATACAGAGATGTCAAATCCGCTATGCTCGATATGCTCTCTAACAATACAGAGACACCAAATCTGCTATCTTTGATCTGCTCTCTAACGATACAGAGATGCCAAATCTGCTATCTTCGATCTGCTCTTTGACAATACAGAGACGTCAAACCTGCTATCTTTGATTTGCTCAATGACGATACAGAGATGCCAAATCTGCTATCTTCGATCTGCTCTCCGATAATACAGAGATGCCAAATCTACTATCTTCGATCTGCTCTCTGACGATAGAGAGATGCCCAATCTGTTATCTTCGATCTACTCTCTGACAATACAGAGATGTCAAATCTGCTACCTTTGATCTGCTCTCTGACAAAACAGAGATGCCAAATCTGCTATCGGTGATCTACATTGTCCCTTAAAGGATATAACCTGTAGAATGCATATGTACTCATGCCCAATGATTTAAGATGCCATGCTCGAGATGAATCAAATGCTCCTAATTATGCAAAATGTTATGAAAATGATTCCTATTTTGGACGTCTTTACTCGTTCATCCATCAAAGTTCCACTTTTACTCAAATTATCAATCATACTCGTTCATCCATCAAAGTTCCACTTTTACTCAAATTATCAATCATACTCTGCTCATGTGTTTTGAATCAAATTGGTCCTATTATACCATTCTCCAAATATTACGACCTGCTGAAGGCGATCCTCTCCTACGATTGAATCATTTGAATTGTCCAATCTTCCTTTGGATTGAAAAAGAAATTTCCTTGAGTACCTTCGACCTTTACTCATGGGAATTCTTCAAACAATTGTTCTGTTTTAGTTTCTCATATTTTCTAGCAATTCCCAGAGTAATATACAAAACTTCATTTGTAAAAATATTTAGTTTATCAATCATTATTTCAATACAACATACTTTAGAAGACAAATAATCTGATTTTGAGAATAATTAGATAAATCATCAGAGTACAACAAGAAATTAATCTGAAAACAGATCTTTGAGAAGAAAAAGAATCTAAAGATAGTAATCAGAACAAAAATTCGATGTCCAACATATCACAGCTTGAGCTTCTATACACAAATTCCATAAAGACTATTTTGAGTTTAACATGTGTTTAGAAGATCCAAAGTACTTTGTTAATGCCCCGATATGTAACACACTCCATTTCTTTTCAAATGCGGTATAGCAAAGTCACCGTATGTTTCTCGAATATTTGAGCAGCCCTTTTAGGTTTTCAACTCAAAACCCCTTTGGTCTCAAGGCGCCCTTTGCGGGTTTTCACCTTGGCCTCTCCATTCATTTTTTTTTAGAAGTCTCAAAGCGCCCTTTGTGGGTTTTCACCTTGGCTTCCCTTCTCTTTAGACATAGTACTTCTTGACTGAATCTGAATTCACTGGATTGGGTAAACTTTTCCCATCCATTTCTGTCAAAATCAAAGCACCACCAGAGAAAGCCTTCTTTACAACATACGGCCCTTCCCAATTCGGCATCCATTTTCCTCTAAAGTCCTTCTGTATAGGAAGGATCTTTTTCAATACAAGGTCCCCTTTGTTGAATTCTCTTGGATGAACTTTCTTGTCATAGGCTCGCATCATTCGCTTCTGATACATCTGACCATGGCGAATAGCTTTTAGCCTCTTTTCTTTGATCAAGTTCAATTGGTCATACCGCGATTGAATCCATTCTGCTTCATCTAGTTTTATCTCCGACAAAATTTGAAGAGAAGGTATTTCAACTTCAATAGGTAATACTGCCTCCATCCCATAAACCAACGAGAAAGGAGTTGCCCCAGTAGAGGTTCTAATGGACGTTCGGTAGGCTAAGAGTGCAAATGGTAATTTCTCATGCCAATCTCTGTAGGTTTCAATCATTTTTCCCACTATCTTCTTGATGTTTTTGTTAGCAGCTTCCACTGCCCCATTCATCTTTGGGCGATATGGAGATGAATTATGATGTTTAATCTTGAATTGGCTGCAGACTTCCGCAATCATGCTATTATTCAAGTTCAATGCATTGTCTGATATGATCCTCTCAGGCATTCCATATCGACAAATGATCTCCTTTTTCAAGAATTGCCCTACTGCTGACTTGGTGACACTAGCATAAGAAGCTGCCTCTACCCATTTTGTAAAGTAGTCAATGACCACAAAAATGAAACGATGCCCATTCGAAGCTTTTGGCGATATCGGCCCAATGACATCCATACCCCACATGGAAAAGGGCCACGGAGAAGTCATAACATGTAAGGGTGAAGGTGGTACATGGATCTTGTCTCCATATATCTGGCATTTATGACATTTCTTAGCATAACTGATACAATCTCCTTCCATAGTAGACCAATAGTATCCAAACCTCATAATTTGTCTTGCCATCGTAAAGCCATTAGCATGTGTACCACAAACTTTTTTATGTACTTCTTCCAGGATTTGTTTAGCTTCCACAGCGTCAACACATCTCAAAAGTACCTGATCTTTTCTTCTTTTATAAAGGATATCTCCATCTAGCATATATTCGCAGGCTAACCTCCTTAAAGTTCTTTTGTCGTTTTCAGTTGCCTTCTCAGGATATTCACGATTTCTCACATACTGTAATATATCTTGATACCATGGATGATCATCCTTTTCCTCTTCTTCGATGTTACAGCAATGAGATGGAACCTCCAAAATGCTTATTTGAATTGGTTTCATATCCTCTTGTTTATTTTCTTTAATCATGGCAGTCAATGTCGCCAAAGCGTCCGCCATCTGATTAACTGAAAGTGACATTATCAAACTCTTCAAGTAACTCCAAAACTACCTTTCGATAATTAATCAATTTGGGGTCCCTTGCTTCCCATTCACCCCTAAGCTGGTATATTACCAACGCAGAGTCTCCATATACTTCCAGGGTTCTAATTTTCCACTCTCTGCCGCTTGAATCCCCATGATGCATGCTTCATACTCAGCCATATTGTTCGTACAGTCAAAATTCAATTTACATGTGAATGGATAATGATCATCATTTGGGGATAACAAGACTGCCCCAATTCCATTTCCTACCGCATTGGATGCGCCGTCAAAGTTCATCTTCCATGGACGTTCTTCAATAGTTGCAACATACATCAACTTCTCATTAGGGAAATCAAAGCTTAATGGCTCATAATCTTCTAGAGCTCTGCCAGCCAGAAATTCTGCTATCGCGCTTCCTTTTATAGCCTTTTGACTCACATAGACTATGTCAAATTCTGAAAGCAATATTTGCCACCTTGCCATTCTTCCATTTAGTGCTGTTGACTCCATCTTGTACTTTAATGGATCAAGTTTTGAAATTAGCTAAGTCGTATGATATAACATATATTGCCTCAACCTTCGAGTCGTTCAGATTAAAGCAAAATATAATTTCTCAATTGGCGAATATCTCATCTCGCACTCTGTGAATTTTTTGTTAAGGTAGTATATCGCCTTCTCTTTTCTTCCTGACTCGTCATGTTGGCCAAGCACACATCCCATAGAATTACTAAACACTGATAAGTACAGAATTAATGGTCTATCTGGACTAGGTGGAGATAACACTGGAGCATTTAATAAGTATTGCTTAACCTTATCAAAAGCGTTCTGGCATTCCTCATCCCAAGTACCTTGGTTGTGTTTTCTAAGGAGGCGAAATATAGGATCACATTTCTCAGTTAATTGCGAAATAAACCGAGCAATATAATTCAATCTTCCAAGAAAACCCCGAACTTCCTTCTGAGTACGTGGTGGAGGCAATTCTCGTATGGCTCTAACCTTGTCTGAGTCAACTTCTATTCCATTTTCACTGACCACAAAGCCCAATAACTTCCCCGACTTAGCTCCGAAGATGCATTTTGTCGGATTAAGCTTCAACTGAAATTTCCTTAATCTCAGGAACAACTTCCTCAAGACTTCAATATGCTCCATTTCTGTTCGAGATTTAGCAATCATGTCATCAACATACACCTCAATCTCCTTATGCATCATATCGTGAAATAAGGTCACCATAGTCCTTTAATATGTTGCCCCTACATTCTTTAGCCCGAAGGGCATTACCTTGTAACAGAAGGTGCCCCACAATGTTATAAAGGTGGTTTTATCCATGCCCTCAGGATGCATCTTTATCTGATTGTACCCTGAGAAGCCATCCATAAAGGAGAACAACGAATATCCCGCTGTATTGTCCACTAAAGTGTCAATGTACGGGAAAGGAAAGTTGTCCTTTGGGCTAGCTTTATTCAGATCTCTGTAATCAACACACATTCATACCTTCCCATCCTTCTTAGGGACAGGTACAATGTTGGCCACCCATTCTGAATACTTAACCTCTTGTAGGAATCCAGCATCAAACTGCTTTTTGACTTCATCTTTTATTTTCTGCACAATATCAGGCCTCATCCTTCGTAATTTTTGTTGGATTGGCTGGCAATCTTGTCTTATAGGGAGACGATGTACCATGATATCAGTATTCAAACCCGGCATATCCTCATATGACCATGCAAAGATATCTTTGAATTCCCGTAGTAGCTTAACAAGGCCTTGTCTCGTTTCCTTAGTAATATGTGTGCCGATTTTCACCTCCTTTCCTTCCTCCAAGGCTACATTCTCTATTACCTCTTTCTCACCGAGTAGGATTTGTTTATCCTCTTGTTTCACCATTCTCAACAGATCTGGAGACATATCACAATCCCTATCATCTTCAAAATCCTGAAGTTCTTCTAAACACATGTCTTGCTCAAAAGAGAATCTAGGATTTGTAATATCAGTGCTCATGTCATTGATATCTAGGGACCTGCGGGGTACGAAAGAATGTACAAAGAATAAATGAATTTTTGGAATGTTTTTTTATGTTATGAATGAAATGAAAGAATGTAAAGGTCAAAAGAATATTGAATGGTATAGAATATTCACTTGAATTGATAACAAAAGTTACATTTTATTGAAATGTAAATATCTGAACATGAGCCTATTTTACAAATGAAATCTTACTACTCCTAGGCTTTAGAGCAATAAGAGTGTTCTGGAAATTACTCTGAAGAATCTTTAAAAACTACAGGAAGTTCCTCTGCAACCCAATTATTCAAAGAGCTTCCCGGTTCGTAAGGGCGAATGCCCTCAAGGTTTCCTCGTTCAGACTCTTCATTATACACAGCATTGATGTAACAACCTCCTTCTTCAAGCAACCCTCCTTTAGGGTGAATTATCGCTCCTGATACAAAGATTTGGGATATATGGGGGAATGTCATCAATTCCCACTCTACTTCTTTTCCGCTTAAACGCGCCCTTCTCCTTTCTTGACGCTTCTCCATTTCCCTCCTCCTTTGCTTTTAATCTGGCCTGAAACCCAAACCAAAACGGCCTCTCTTCTCTTTTAACTCTGGATTTTGAATCCCTCCTTGAAGATATCTTCCCAATCCTTTTCCTGGCAAGGCTCCTCTTCCTATTGTCATTTGCAAACCCATCCTTGTAGTTTTGGATATCTTGGGCACCGACACCTCATTCCCCTCTGAAATGAATGTTGCGTTGACGAATTCTAACGAATGAAAAGAGCACTCAATTGCCTCCTCGTTTGCTTCTACATAGGGTGCACTATTGGTAACTGTCGCTATAATGTCCTTGTACACACTCAATTTTGCCCAGCCCATTTCAGTATTTAAAATAATAAACCCTAAAAAAACGAAGTCCAAGTTCAGTCCAGAATTACAAATATAATTTGGCCCGATCGGAATGGCCCATTACTTGAAAAGATTTAAGGTCCATCTACAAGCTTGACTCATATGGAAATATAATCTTCAATGATATGCAATCTTAGATATGATTGCAATCTTAGATATGATACAATCTTAGATATGATTGCAATCTTAGATATGATTGCAATCTTAGATATGATTGCAATCTTAGATATGATTGCAATCTTAGATATGATATACAATCTTAGAAGATATGATTTTGTAATCTTGGAGATTTAATTTGTAGATGTCCTTTAATCTTAACCGTTGATGTAATTGATCTGTACCGTTAGATTTGGGGAGGCTCAACTATAAATAGAGGCCTCTCCCTTCATTGTAAATCACTTGAGTTTTGGGAAGCAATAAGAATTCTTGAGAGCATTCACTCAAATTTCTCTCCCTCTTGTGTTCTTACTCTCTATGGTTTGTTCTTATTTTATTCTTCGTCTATCTTAGTTTTTCAACCCTTTTTTTATTTTAATTTCTTCATTTTTCAAATATGTATATTTTTTCCTATCTTTTATACATTTGATTATGTATTTTATATATCATAATATTTAACCTTTTTATATAGTTTATTTTCAAATATATATTTTCTATGCATGTATATATATTATATAATCATTTCATTATAAATATAAATTCTTTTACATATTTGATATTTTATACATTATTTTTCTAAACAATTATATTTTATATTTTTATATAATTATTATTCTTATAAATTTATTTTTTATTATATATTATATTTTAAATTTATTATTAAATATCACATTTTTTTATATGCTCATTCTATTTATCAATTGTTTATATTATACATGTATTGTTAAAAACTTATATTTTTTATTATTATACAATATTTGTTTTTACTTTAGAATTAATGTATTATTGTTTGTAATGTATTTCATATGTTATGTAATATCTTAGACTTTTATAATTTACTTTCAAATGCATATGTTTATATATGTACATTGCTATATTATATTATATGCATCATTTCATTTATTAATCCATTCATGTGTACATTAAATTATTGGATTGTATATTTTATATTTTATGTAGATTCTATTTATCCATTTGCTATGCATGTCATCTATTTTTACTCATACATATTTTACACATTAATATTTACCATGTTTTTATATTATTTAATGTTTTATTTATGATATATTGTATATAATTAGTGCATTTATTATGCTTTCTTTTGGGTATATTCCTATTTGCTTAGCATGATTATTTTTATTATTCTATTTTACCCTCTATATAGTGATTGCATTTATATAAAGTGTTATAATACTTTGTAATATACGCTATTTGAATATCTATGTTTCAGTAATATAGAATTGTCACTCTAAAAGGTCATTTAAAACAATATTTAAAAGTTTTATAAAAATAAAAAGGCAATGCTTAGTATTTGAAAGCTTCGAGAAAAGTAGTGCCCTAACTTATTGGGTTGCAACTTTTCTCGTTGAGTTCGAATAGTCAAGTACCCTTCTAAGTTTTTAAGATTTTCAAAATACGAGCAACTGTCTTAGAATTTCAAAGCGTTGTGTCCTAACTTATTGGATGTGGCGATTTGTCGTTTCGAGATAAGGATTTCCAAAAGGTTAACTTAGTGTCAATGTTTTTATACGAGTGAACTCAAATTTTCAAAATCAAAGTATTTTAAAGAGGATTACATCTTAAATTTTTTTAAATTTCCGACATTAAAGACATTTGATAATCAATTAGGTACCAATTTTTGGGCGCACGAGGTGCTAATCCTTCCTAAATGACGTAATCGACTCTGAACCCGTTCTTTATTTCGTGGACCAAAACTAATGATTTTAAAACAAAATGTTTTAAAGGTGATCCAATCACACCTAAAAAGATTGGTGGCGACTCCCGTTTTCGTTTTTTTTAAATCGATTCCCATTTTCCAAAATTCGATTTGAAAATGGTTTAGAAAATGACTTAGCGACTCATTGGGGACTAATAAGAGAGTCAAGCCGTGTAATTGATTATCTCTTGTCTTAATGTCGGAAATTAAAAAATTTAAAATTTAATCCTCTTTGCATTACATGTGTTTGTATTATTGCATGTGTTGCTATATTCTGATACGCATTGCATTTGCATGACCGTTGTGGTCACACCCTTAAGTGGGAGTGAGAAGCTACGCCTTCGTGAGGTTTTCACCTCCGTGCAGGATAGTGGATCACTTTCGGGATACATCCGTACCTATGGTTTCGTGAGATTTTCATCTCCGTGTAGCCATAGGGAAATGTATTCCCCTGAACTGAACTCGATTCAAATGAGCCTATAATGGGTAAGGATCGAGGAATCTGCTGGTTCGGGTACCTCAAACTTTAAAAACAAACCACATATAGAAAAACCGTAAGAGCTCAATATAGATAGAATTATACTTAGGATATAGATAGAATTATACTTAGGTTATCTTTATGTTTATTAATATCATATGATACTGACTGTTTTCTTTCTTTTGTGCATGTCGTTTTGCATTTAAAAGGTATCGATTCACAGTCAGTTTCTAAGTTAGAAAGTTTTATTATGGAGAACGGACTTCTTGATAGAATGGGGGGCTACGCTAACGTCCATAAATGGTCAAAGGAAATGCTGAAGGATACACATCAGAATTATGGGGTTACACTCGCATCAGCATGGTGCAAAATAATCTCCAGGAGTTAAAGGAAATATGAGATCAATGGAGTAATAAAGCCAAGTAGTTGTTCTACAATAACTAAGGGGACTTGCAGTATTTGCTTGACAGGAGGATAGATGAGCAATTCAAAGTGAGTGTGGGAGTATTGATGGACACTTCTACCATTATAGCATTTCTCTTTCATATGAAGACGGTTGCCATGTGGATGGTAAGGGTATTGGAAGGAAAGTGATTGATAGAGTGCATGAGACCTACAAAAATGTGTTGGATGGAAAGAATTTTGCCTATAATGGTAAAAAGCTCGTTTACTATAGGACCGCTACCAAACAACAAGTATGAGTTTACTATGTTGCACTTATTAGAGTCAATGGAAATGCAAGCCCCGATAGTCTGTCAAAATGGACGCAAAACAATGAGATTAAAGAAGACCATATCATTTAAAGACCTTTAAAGTAGAGATTAGCTATGCTACGAGGATACCCATACAAGCAATGCTCTGCGGGAGTAGAAATCTGAAAACTCTCAAGAAGCATTGAGGATATAGGATATTATTTTAAGGCAGCATACTGCGGAACAGTGATGCCTGCTTGTTCACCATTTTCTCTCTCAAGATAATCAGAACAATTTCACAGGTATTGGAGGAGGTGTCCCTAGCTGCACGGATTACCCCACAAGTAAGGTCGTAGCTCAAACTCAGGAGGTAGCTGATTATTTGGACATTGGCGAGACAGTGACATATTGAACACCAATATGAGATACAATCAGATCGTGGCTAAGAGTTTGTTTTAAAACTTTGGGCATTAGGGCGAAAGCATATTTGTAATCCATTTATATGTAAAGATATTCTTTTTCTAAATAAAGTTTTCTAAATGAGATTGAATCGAGATCGATACCTTTTTGCATTCATGCATTTGCATTACATTACATCAAAGAAAAGAAGGTGTTGATTTGAAATTTGATTCCTAAATAGAATAGTTTGTCATAAGGAAACAAATTTCTTGATAAAATAGATTATAGTGCGGTCGTCTGAATATAGTCCAAATAAACGACGAGAGAAAGCTGATAGTCCATGGAGGAATACATGATGTGATTGCCAGAGATTCAAGCCAACAAAGGTTATCCAAGAGCACGACGAGAGAAAGCCAGAAGTCCACGAAGGAATAAATAACTTGATTGCCAACGAAGATTATCCAAGAGCCGGCACTTTTTGATGAGTATCATGGAGATAAGCGAGCAAGAGATCGAGGCTTAGATTAAGCAACAAGGAGCTAGCAAAGGCATCTTTTAGAGAATTTACAGGATTCGACCATGAAGAAAAGATCAGCGTTTACTTGGACTATGAAGGGCAAGACCACATATGTAATCTATTTTCATGTAAAGAAATCTATTTTCTAGAAAATTTATTCTAATGGAATTGAATTCAAGATCAACATCTCCTTTTCTTTTGTATTTATGCATTTGCATTGCATCACATCACATGCATTTAAATCCATAAAAAAAACCCTAATTAGTTAAAGTTATTAAGAGAAAGAAAAAGAGAGAGAGAGAGAAGAGGGTCACGGCTGAGTGAAAAAAAAGTTGAATGGGAATTAACGACGTTCCCTTACATATCCCCGACTTTTGTGTCAAGAGGGATAGCTTACCCGGAGAAGGGGTGTTTGGAAATAAAAATCATCCTATCAATGTCATACATGAGGAAGGGACTGAATAAAGAAACCTTGAGGGCATTCGCCCTTACGAACCGGGAAGTTCTTTAAACAATTGGACGGCAGAAGAACTTCCTGCAATTTTTAGGAATTTTACGGAGTAATATTCAGAACACTCTTGTTGCTCTAAAGCCTAGGAGTAATGAGATTTCTTTTGAGAAGTGGGCTCATGTTCAGACATTTTTATTTTCAATAAAACATACTTTTATTATTTATCCGAGTAAATATTCTTTCATTCTGATTCTTTTGACCTTTGACATTCTTTATAAATTTTCATTTCATGTAAATAGTCATTCTTGAATTCATTTATTCCTTGTATATTCTTTTGTGTGCCTATTATAGATCCCTAGATATCAATGACACGGGCAACGATACTACAGATTCAGAGTTCCTTTTGAGTGCGATATGTGTTTAGAGGAATCTCAGTAGTTTGAAGGTGACAGAAGTTGTGACTTGTTTTTGAATTTGTTGAAAATGGTTTTTACCCCATGAAGTGGTGGTAGGAAATATAGCCTTAGAGGAAAGAAAGATTGTGAAATTGGAATTAGCTGAGGAGACAAAACAAGACCTTGTTGAGACTATTATGGAATTTAAAAATGTGGTCCAAAGACGCATGTAGGAGGATTTGCAATTGCCAGGATAAACATGAGGTTTTGGGGCACTGTTGGTCCACCATGAAAAGGGATCGCATCAGTTGTACAATGAATGTCAAATTTAAAGGAGTCAAGACTTATGGGGCATGTATGTTATGGGACCGAGCTCGTCAAAAGTTTCAAGCTGACAATGACTCATCTTTGTGGACGTCAACTACTCCATTAAGAGAGGAAGATAGCTTCATATGCCAATATTACAAAGTCAAAAGTCATCCATTTCAAAAAAGAAAGAAAAAAATAAAAAAAAGAAAGATTATATATAACTGCACAATGCCAAAAGTTTGCAGCCTTTTCAAAGATAATGCGCCATACCACAGTACAACAAAGGTTTCCAAAAGAAAAGAAAAAGAAGAAAAAAACAAATTACAGAAGATGATCGAGACTGGTAAAAATTGGCATAAGAAACTACCGTTTACTCTCTATGCTTACGCTGGGGCAAACACCTTCAATTCCAGTTGTTTCAAAGGTTCCAACCATCATCCTTGGAATGGGTGCATTGTTTGGCTTTCCTGAGCAGTCTGATGTGCCGTCAATAGCTGCGATGATTAGCTCCAGGTGGTGGCCATTGATTTCCAGCTGTGGGGCATCAGGCCGTATACAGTCCCTGAAGCTTTAAATGATAAGATTCTTTCTTCAAAACCAGTTTCTGACAAAGTGGATGACGATATCATGAAGGAAGCTCTCTTAGACTTCTATACAAGTTCAGGGAAGAGGAAACCTGATCAAATCATTATTTTCAGGGATGGGGTTAGTGAGTCTCAATTCAATCAGGTTTTGATCAAGTTATTGAGGCTTGCAAGTTCTTTGATGAGAAGTGGAACCCTAAAGATTGTGGTTATTGTTGTACGAAAAACCATCATACCAAGTTTTTTTAGCAGGGATTTCCTGACAATATGCTACATGGTACTGTTATTGACAACAAAGTATGCCATCTAAAGAACAATGATTTTTACCTTGGTACCCATGCTGGAATGATTGGAATCATGAGGCAGACCCACTATCATGTTCTCTTAGACCAGGCTGGGTTTTCGGCTGATGATCTGTAAGAGTTTGTTCATTCTCTATCCTATATGTATCAAAGGAGCACCACAGCCATATTTGTTGTGGCTCCTATTTGCTACGCTCATTTGGCAGCTTCACAGTTGGGGGCAATTTATGAAGATTAGGGATGCTTCAGAAACATCATCGAGTCATGGTGGGATGTATACACCGGGAGTAATCTCTGTACCTCAGCTTTCCAGATTGAAGGATAAAGTCAGCACTTCATTCTTGTCTGCTGAGAATCATTGAACCATCTTTTTGTAGGGTTTGACAAACAACAGCCAGGACTGCTGCTTGGGCAATCCCTTTCTCATGGGTTTATGAATCAAGTTTTTTCCTCCAAGCTTTGATGGAGTCAAGAATTGAATACCTCTAGTAAACTTAACTTGAAAGTATTCATCCTAAGCAAATGTACCAAGAATGGATGACACATACTTATGACAAAGAAGACTCGTCCAAAAGAATTTCATAAAGGAAACCTTGTGCTGAAAGAGATCCTTCACATGCAAAAGGATGCCGAATTAGGAAGGGCCATATGTTGCGAAGAAGGTTTTCTCTAGAGGTGCACTGATTTTGACAAGAAATGGATAGGAAGAATTTATCTGATCCAGTGAATTCGGACTCGGTCAAGGAGTACTTTATCTGACGAAGAAGGGAAGCCAAGGTGAAAACCCGCAAAGGGCACTTTGGGACTTCTATTTCAAAAAACAAAAAAAAAAGAAAAAAAAGAAAAAATAAAAAGAAAAAAGAGAAAAAAGAAAAAAGAAAAATGGAGAGGCCAAGGGTGAAAACCCGCAAGGGGCGCTTTGAGACCAAAGGGGTTTTGAGTTGAAAACCCGAAAGGGCAGCACAAATTTGGAAAGTCATGCAATGACCTTACTATACCGGATTCGAAGAGAAGTGAAGTATATCGAGGCATCAACGAATTACTTTGGATCTTTTAAACACATGTTGAACTCAAGAAAGTCTTCATGGAGCTGGTGTATAGACGCTCAAGCGACGATATCTGGGGCATCTGATTTCTGTCTTATTTACTATCTTTGGATTCTTTTTCTTCGCAAAGATATGTTCTCAAGTTAATCTTTGTGCATTTCTTCCAATAATTTGTCCAAATCTAATTATCCTCAGGATCAATTTTTTTGTCTCCCATTATTTATAAAGCATGTTGCATTGAAATAATGATAGATGAACTAAAATATCTTCACAAATGAAGTTTTGCATATTACTCTGGAAATTTCTAGATAATACAAGAAACTGAAACAAGACAATTGTTTAAGGAATTCCCATATGTGAGGGTCGGATGTACTCGGGGAAACTGAAATTTCTTCTTCAGTCTAAATGATGATTGAACAAATCAAACGATTCGATCCTAGGAAAGGATCATCTTACAGACATTTTCAGCGGGTCATAGCATTTGAAGAATGGTACAAACCCACAAGTTGAGTTGGAATGAGACTTCGAGAGAAGTAAGGATAAACTTCGATGAAGGAATGAGTGATGACATCTGAAATAGGAATCATTTTCATCACATTTTGCATTATAACATGTCTAATTAGGAGAATTTGACTCATTTCGATCATAGCATCCTAATTATTAGGCATGAACTCATACGCATTCTACAGGTTATGGGATAATGTAGATCAAAGAAACAAGACTTGGCATCCCTGTGTTTATAGGGAACAGACCGAAGATGACATATCTTATCTCTCTGTATTCGGCGGGGAGCAGATCGAAGATATAGCTGATTTGGCTTTCACGTGTTTACGATGAAGCAAATCTAAGATGATTTGTCGTCTCTGTATTGTCAGAGAACAAATCGAAGTCTGGCATTTCCACTTTGATGGAAGGCAGACACATAGCAGATCTCACCTTCAGATGTTTACGCTGAAGTAGATCCAAGATGACAGATCTTATCTCTCTGTATTTGGCGGGGAGCAGATCGAAGATATAGCTGATTTGGCTTTCACGTGTTTACGATGAAGCAAATCTAAGATAATTTGTCGTCTCTGTATTGTCAGAGAACAAATCGAAGTCCGGCATTTCTACTTGATGGAAGGCGACACATAGCAGATCTCACCTTGGATGTTTCTGTTGAAGCGGATCGAAGATGACAGATCTTATCTCTCTGTATTGGCGGGAAGCGGATCGAAGATATAGCTGATTTGGCTTTCACGTGTTTACGATGAAGCAAATCTAAGATGATTTGTCATCTCGTATTGTCGAGAACAAATCGAAGTCCGCATTTCCACTTTGATGGAAGGCGGACACATAACGAATATCACCTTCGAGAGATTTTTACGCTGGCGGCATCGAAGAGATGACAGATCTTATCTCTCTATATTCGGTGGGCAGTCGAAGATATAGCTGATTTGGCTTTCACGTGCTTTACGATGAAGCAAATCTAAGATGATTTGTCATCTCGTATTGTCGAGAACAAATCAAGTCCGCATTTCCACTTTGATGGAAGGCGGACACATAGCGAATCTCACCTTGGATGTTTACACCAGGCAGATCCAAGATGACAGATCTTATCTCTGTATTTGGCGAGGAGCAGATCGAAGATATAGCTGATTTGACTTTCACGTGTTTACGATGAAGCAAATCTAAGATGATTTGTCATCTCTGTATTGTCAGAGAACAAATCGAAGTCTGGCATCTCCAGTTAGACGGAGGGCAGACACATAGCAGATCGAACCTTCAGATGTTTATACTGAAGTAGATCCAAGATGGTTTGGCATCCTTGTGCTTACAAAGAGCATATTGAAGAAGCAAATTTGGCGTCTCTGTATTAGACGGGGAGCAGATCGAAGATAATAGATTTGGCGTCTCTGTATTAGACGAGGAGCAGATCAAAGATAGCAGATATCGCCTTCCTGAGTTGCAGTGAAGCAAATTGAATCCATCAAGAGGCCATTTAAAGAAGATCAAGGATCAAGAACTCAAGACTCGGCGAGCCCGAACAAAATTGGTTCTTTTATAGTCTTTGCTCTATTTCTGTTACACAGCAATGAGCAAAGAGGGGCAACTGTAGAAACTCAATTTTGCCCGGCCCATTTCAGTATTTAAAATAATAAACCCCAAACAAAAAACGAAGTCCAAGTTCAGTCTAGAATTAAAAATATAATTTGGCCCGATCGGAATGGCCCATTACTTGAAAAGATTTAAGATCCATTTACAAGCTTGACTCATATGGAAATATAATCTTCAATGATATGCAATCTTAGATATGATTGCAATCTTAGATATAATACAATCTTAGATATGATTGCAATCTTAGATATGATACAATCTTAGATATGATTGCAATCTTAGATATGATTGCAATCTTAGATATGATATACAATCTTAGAAGATATGATTTTGTAATCTTGGAGATTTAATTTGTAGATATCCTTTAATCTTAACCGTTGATGTAATTGATCTGTACCGTTAGATTTGGGGAGGCTCAACTATAAATAGAGGCCTCTCCCTTCATTGTAAATCACTTGAGTTTTGGGAAGCAATAAGAATTCTTGAGAGCATTCACTCAAATTTCTCTCCCTCTTGCGTTCTTACTCTCTATGGTTTGTTCTTATTTTATTCTTCGTCTAAGTTTTTCAACCCTTTTTTTTAATTTTAATTTCTTCATTTTTCAAATATGTATATTTTTTCCTATCTTTTATACATTTGATTATGTATTTTATATATCATAATATTTAACCTTTTTATATAGTTTATTTTCAAATATATATTTTCTATGCATGTATATATATATTATATAATCATTTCATTATAAATATAAATTCTTTTACATATTTGATATTTTATACATTATTTTTCTAAACCAATATATTTTATATTTTTATATAATTATTATTCTTATAAATATATTTTTATTATATATTATATTTTAAATTTATTATTAAATATCACATTTTTTATATGCTCATTCTATTTATCAATTGTTTATATTATTCATGTATTGTTAAAAACTTATGTTTTTATTATTATTATACAATATTTGTTTTTACTTTAGAATTAATGTATTATTGTTATGTTATGTATTTCATATGTTATGTAATATCTTAGACTTTTATAATTTACTTTCAAATGCATATTTTTATATATGTACATTGCTATATTATATTATATGCATCATTTCATTTATTAATCCATTTATGTGTACATTAAATTATTGGATTGTATATTTTATATTTTATGTAGATTCTATTTATCCATTTGCTATGCATGTCATCTATTTTTACTCATACATATTTTACACATTAATATTTACCATGTTTTTTATATTATTTAATGTTTTATTTATGATATATTGTATATAATTAGTGCATTTATTATGCTTTCTTTTGGGTATATTCCTATTTGCTTAGCATGATCATTTTTATTATTCTATTTTACCCTCTATATAGTGATTGCATTTATATAAAGTGTTATAATACTTTGTAATATACGCTATTTGAATATCTATGTTTCGTAATATAGAATTGTCACTCTAAAAGGTCATTTAAAACAATATTTAAAAGTTTTATAAAAATAAAAAAGGCAATGCTTAGTATTTGAAAGCTTTGAGAAAAGTAGTGCCCTAACTTATTGGGTTGCAACTTTTCTCGTTGCGTTCAAATAGTCAAGTACCCTTCTAAGTTTTTAAGATTTTCAAAATACGAGCAACTGTCTTAGAATTTCAAAGCGTTGTGTCCTAACTTATTGGATGTGGCGATTTGTCGTTTTGAGATAAGGATTTCCAAAAGGTTAACTTAGTGTCAATGTTTTTATACGAGTGAACCCAAATTTTCAAAATCAAAGTATTTTAAAGAGAATTACATCTTAAAATTTTTTTAAATTTCCAACATTAAAGACATTTGATAATCAATTAGGTACCAATTTTTGGGCATTACGAGGGTGCTAATCCTTCCTAAATGACGTGAATCGACTCCGAACCCGTTCTTTTATTTTGTGGACCAAAACTAATGATTTTAAAACAAAATGTTTTAAAGGTGATCCAATCACACCTAAAAAGATTAGTGGCGACTCCCGTTTTCGTTTTTTTAAAATCGATTCCCATTTTCCAAAACTTGATTTGAAAATGGTTTCAACAGTCCTCCTCCACATTTATAGTGGCCAACTGTCCATCAGCTACTAACTTCAATTTTTGGTGTAGAGATGAATGTACCGCTCCTGCCGAATGTATCCAAGGCCTCCCCAACAGGCAATTGTAAGAGGGCTTGATGTCCATCACTAAAAAGTCCACCTCATACGTGTTTGGCCTAATCATCAAAGGAATGTCGATTCTTCCCATGACCTTCATTTCTATGCCATCAAAGGCTCTCACTATATTATGGCATGTTTTCATATGAGAACTGTCTACGGGCAATTTGTTCAATGTTGATAATGGCAAGACATTTAAAGCTGATCCATTATCAATAAGCACACTTGGTAGTGTATACCCCTTACAACGAGTGGTGATGTGTAAAGCTTTAGCTGATCCCATGCCATCAGGTGGGATTTCATCATCATTAAAATAGATGAAATTGTCAACACTTATGTTACTAACCAATCGATCCAACTTGTTGACGGATGTATCATTAGTAACATAAGTCTCATTGAGCACCTTCATTAATGCTTCCCGATGTGCCTCTGAACTTAGAAGCAGAGCCAACACTGATATACGAGCTAGTTGTTTGTGCAATTGTTCAACCATGCTGTACTCACTGTGTTTTAAGAATTTTAAAAATTCTCTGGCTTCTTCTTCCTTCACTGGCTCATTAACCAGGGTCCCGGTCCATTTTCCTTTGTCTAAAGCTTTTGCTTTTGTAGGCTCAACTTTGACGGCTTCTGCATCGTAGCGCTTCCCACTACGTGTGTAAGAACCCTCACATTGAGCTTCCTTAGAAGCACTAGCTATATCCTCCTTCTCCGGCATTAACACATGGCAGTTATAATTCCAGGGTACCCTCTTGTTATCCTTATAAGGAAAGGAAACAGGTTTATGAATGATGACTTTCGGTACCGTTGGTGTTTCAACTTCATTACTTCCTGGTAAAGAAATAATAATCCTCGACCGGTTTTGATTCTTCGGTGCACCTTCTAATGTGCATATATGTCCCTCATTTGCACCAGCTTCATAAAATTCTAGCTCTTTGTTGTCCATAAGGCTTTGTTCCAAGGCCTTAAACTCGTCGCATTCCTAGATCTCGTGCCCCTCTTCAGAATGGAACTCACAGTAGTCCCTTACTCCTTTATTCCTCTCTTTAGAGATTATCATCTCTCTTTTCACCATTTCTTCTCAAATCATTTTCATTGGCGTTCTCACCTTGGACACGCCCTCTTTAATCCTTCTCATATCCGTATCCTCAACTGCATTTACCCCTTGATCACCATGATTTGGCAACGGGTTCTCTGTACTAGGGGTGTCGTCAAATTTTACGACCCCCATCTTGATTAGTCTTTTCACTACCTTCTTAAAACCAGTGCAATTTTCAATTGAATGCCCCGATATCCCCGCATGGTACTCACATTTGGCATTTGTATCATACTATTTGGGATATGGGGGTTGTAATGGTTTCAAATGAAAAAGGGCTATTGCATGCGTATTGAATAAACTTTGATAAAGCTCCCGATACGTCACTGGGATAGGCGTAAATGAGACCTTTTCAGAATTCTGTCTCGAACCAGATTCCTGCTTTTGAGAATCTTGTTGCCCAACCGTAGTTACTCTGGGCTGACTAACCGTAACCGCTTTTGAATTGTAGTTACTCATATTATTCATCTCATTATCCTTCCTCCTTGAGGCCGATCTTTTAGTAGCTTCCCCCTCTATCTTGCCACCTCTTATGGCGTTCTCAATCATTTCTCCCTCCATAACTATATCGGCAAAACTCTTAGTGGTACTTCCAATCATGTGGGTAATGAATGAGGCCTTTAAAGTGTTGATGAACAGCATAGTAGTCTCTTTCTCTAAGAGCGGTGGTTGAACTTGCATGGCAACCTCTCTCCACCTCTGGGCATATTGCCTAAAACTTTCATTAGGCTTTTTTCCATGTTTTGCAAGGTAATTCTATCAGGAATCATGTCAGTCACATGATTATATTGCTGCATAAAAGCTTGCGCTAAGTCTCTCCAAGAACCGATCCTTGTCCGACTTAGTTGATTATACCATCTAGCCGCTGCCCCAACCAAACTATCCTGAAAACAATGGATCAATAATTGATCATTGTTTACATAACCAGTCATCCGTCTACAGAACATGGTAATATGGGCTTCCGGGCAAGTAGTCCTATTGTACTTCTCGAATTCCAACATTTTGAACTTATGGGGAAGTACCAAATTTGGGACTAAACTCAAGTCCTTAGCATCCATTCTCTGACGATTATCAGCGTTTTCTAGTGCCTTAAATTTCTCCTCTAACCATCTGCAACGTTCCTCTAATTGCCTTGATGATTCGAGTCTCATTTTTTCCCTCTCAGCTACATCTAGATCGGGGATAACTGGATTGGTAGGATTGTCTCTAGGATTGAATCCCGAACCAGTTTGAGAGTTCATGGGTATTCCAGTATCAACTTGACCCTGTTGAGGCCTTATTGTGACGGACGGCCCTCGGGGTTATGCCTCAGGTTGAGTCTGTACATGAGGCGGAGTAAAACCAGGAGGATGACCCTTGTTATCCTCCTCAGTGGTAATTATAGGGGCCTTTCCTTTATCTGTTGTCCCTCTCAACAACTGAGCCATCTCAGCCATCATATTCCTTTGAGTTTCCAACATTTGATCCTTCATCTCCTGTTGGATTTTTGCTAATTGCTCCTGCATTTCTTTCTGAATCTGCTCAAGTCTTTGATCCATATTCTTTGACTTAGTGCATGTACCGTAAGGATGTGTTGCTTCCAGATTTTCTTTCCCTTACTCTTTTTTCCCCTTATAATTTCAACTAATTAGGGTCTTTCTACAAACTTGAATGCATATGATGTGATGAGATGCAAATGCATGAATGCTAAAAGATATCGATTCTAATTCAGTTTCTTTTTAAAAAATGTTATTTAAGAAACAAAAAATCTTTACACAAAACGGATTACAAGTACGCCTTTGCCCTCAAGCCCAAAGTTTTAACCCTATTCAATAACGAAGCTAACTCTAGACCTCTATCTGACACTAGCTCATACTTTGTACTTAACACATTAGCTTGCGCTGCCAGGTCTTGCAAATGATCAGCAACCTCTCGAATCTGTGCTATAGCTTCTCCCATGAGGTAGTCCCTATCTCTAACTTGATCCTAAAAATGGTGAAGCTCTCTCTTCCAATATTCTTCTCTTGCCTCGAGCTGCTCAATCCGTAGCTCACAGTCCTGTAGTGCTGCTTCCAACCCTCCAATATTGTGCTTCATTTCCTCGATCTTATCCAAGCTTGCCTTTAACTCGACCCCAGAGTTACGACTTTGGTGATGAGAAAGAGATCGTCCAAGCTCAGCCACCTTAGTTTTTAATCCTTGATTTTCCTTCTCTAGGGCCTGATTACGCGACTGCATCTCTTGGAACTTCTTCTCCCAATACTCAGCTTTGGCTTTTTCTTCTTGAACCTCTTGTTGCCACTACTCTGAAGACTTCCCCAATCCAGCTCTCTTCAATGATAGCTGTGTCTTCTTATACTACGTCTTCAAGTCATCTCGGTCTTCCTCAATCTTCCTCTTTTCTTTCCTTACTTTTTCGACCTCGATTTTTTGAATGTCGACGTCTAAGCTTAGGTACATCTTTTCCTCCTCGAGCCTCTCTATCTTTCTTCCAAGCTCCAAACTCTTCCTTTCGAACTCTTGCTTTATGACCTCTAACTCTGATGGAATCACTCGTAACTTCTCCTCTATTGATCGAGCAGCCTCCAAACTTGGTCTAGGGATGTTATCATTGACCCCCTTACTAAACCACCCTTTGTATTCAAAAGTTGTCGTCAGTCCTTTAGTCAGAATCTTTACACAGCAAACCTTCTTCCAAGCCTCGGAGATTTCTCGCATCTTCTTCTTATAATGATCACCTTTATATGAGAAGTCACTCTGAGCTAGCCCTTGTGTTGCCAGTATCAACTGCTCTGCCTTGTATTGCCTTAGGACAAGTAATGGTGCATAACCAACAACCACCCAAATTCCAGGAAGAGGTACCCAATCAAAGTTCCCACAATGATAAAGGATTTCGCTAGGAGTCATCCAAGGGGCTTTCCACATAACTTCTTCTCGGAGGTTCTAGAGTATTTCTATCCACCTTTCCTCTATAATGCCATCCCTCCTCGGTATAACTGCTGCTTCCTTTAGTGGAGAATAGTCTTTAAAGAACACCTGGCAAGGAACCTTATCATCCTTCCAAAAGTGACTGTGGAACCAAACTAACAACAATTGTGCGCATCCAATGAATCTACCTTCACCAGCTCTCCGACATACACTCAAGGATCTAAACGTCTCGGCTAGGATTGCAGGCATAGGCGTGTTTTGCTTACTAATTCGATCGAATAGATCTGCAACTGCCTCATCTATGTGCCCCATAGCCTTTGGGAAAATCATCAATGCATACATACTTAAAGCCAGGACATCAACCTACTTTTTCACATCTAGGTGTGCCAATATCAAATCCCTCAAACTTGCCCACAGAATGCATTTGCTATCACCCTTTTGTTGGATTCGAGCAGCGGCCTACTGTTCACTCACCCCTGTAATCATCATTAATTTCTTCACGAAAGTTGGTGGATTAGCAGCCCTAACATAAGCTTTGTTACCTTGAATTTTTGGGCAGCGAAGCAAGGTCGTATACTCCTCCAAAGTAGGTACTAAATCTACCTCTCTAAATGTAAAACAACTATAAGTAGGGTTCCAAAACTGTACCATAGCTCGAAATAGATGCTTATTTACCTTGATGTCTAGCAAATAGGGAAGATCTCCATAATTCTGATAGAAAAGCTGCTTAGCCTCGTCATCCCATTGGGTCCAAATGTCTCTCAACTTTTGAAACTCATTCTATGTCGAATTAATGCGAGTGAAGTCCCATAACTCTGATGTATACCCCTCGGTAATACTATCTCCTTTCTCTAACTAGGTTTTCTCTGACCAGGTACAGACAGAGGCATTGTCCTCCACTTTATCAAGATATTCGTTCCTCATTACAAAACTTTCTAATCTAGAAATCGAACCGTGAATCGACACCCTTAAATGCTGAATGTCATGTAATGATAGCAAAATAAAATAAGTTAGTATCATATATAAAAGTATAATAAACAAGCACCTATAAGGGTAATTTACTAAAGGCTATTACTATACTCCCTAGGGTAAGCACTTAAAGTTTACTATAAGCGTGCGTTTTAGTTCTAAAGCAAGGGTACCTGAACCAGCAGATTCCTCGGTCCTCACCCATTATAGGCTCATATAGACCAAGTTCAGTTCAGGGGGACACATTTCCCTATGGCCATGCGGAGATGAAAATCTCACGAAGACATTGGTACAGTATCTCGGAAGCAATCCACTAGCTCATACGGTGGTGAAAACCTCACGAAAACGTAACTTCTCACTCCCACTTAGGGGTGCGACCACAGCGATCATGCAAATGCAATGTGTGCAGAAACAAGATAACAAACATATGCAGCAAACATATGTAAAAAGATCAATATATGCAAAATTTTCCAAACTTTCGACATTAAGATAGAAAATAATCAATTTCTTGGCTTGACTCTCTTATTGGTCCCCAGTGGAGTCGCCAAGCTGTCGAAACCTTTTTTTTTAAAGGGGGAGGGGTATTTTGAGAACGGGAGTCGCCACCAACCTTTTAAAGTGTGGTTGGATCACATTATAAAACATTTTGGTCTACGAAATTATGAGCAAACGGGCTCGGGAGTCGTTTACGTACGAGGAAGGGTTAGTACCCTCGCAATGCCCAAAATTGGTACCAAATTGAATAATTTTGTCTTAATATCAAAAACTTGAAAGAATTTAGAAATAAGATCTCTTTTAAAACCGTAATAATTTGAGTTGAAAATCGAAATTCTTTTTTCAGAAAGAATGCTAACAAAGACATCCAAAGCATGATTGGACACGATATTCTTAAACTTTCGTAACTAAAAATCATCTCATAATTTGCAAAATCTATTAAAAGGAATACTTTAGATATTTAGACAAACGGGAAATCGCAACCCAGCATGTTAGGGCACTATTTCCCGAATTTCTAAATACAAAAGACATCGCCTCATTTTTTTTTAAAAAAAAATTGATTAAATGAAATAAAATTTTTCAAAGGAAAAAAAATGATGCATTTAACATACTACGATATCAATACTAAACAATATAAACTACATACTTTAATACTTCATACAAATATAATATGGCAAATGATGAATGATGACATAAATTATAATATACATTATCATTTCATGCAGTTATAATCATAGAAAACAATGAAAATAACAATATAGATTACATAATACATACATAATAATATTTCATACAAAATATAACATAGAAAGCAATGAATCTAGCAATATATAAATTACATAATATATAACAATATTCTATGAAAATATAACTTAAAACAACATAAATAATCAATTTTTATGCAAATATGGTAAACAATAAATATAAAAATAACAAATAGGTGGTGAGATATTATTACCATTTTAAAACTGTATTAAGTAAATACAATAAGATACAAAAAATAAATAAACAAAATTATGAACATACAAATAAAAAATAAAGATAAGAAAAAAAAATTAAAAATAGATGAAGTATTTAATAAAATATTTAAAACAAAGTATAAATGATGAAGGTGAGTTTTTAGAGATGATTAATATATATATAATACATTACATGATATAATAACTTAATATACTTATAAAAATAATAATATGTTAAATCAGAATAAAATTTTGTAGTAAATTTTAAAATACTAAACATTAAATATATAATAATAATATATGTATTAGTTTATAATAATTTACAATTTTAATTTTTATATACCAATAAAAATAGATAATGAAATAATATATATAATAAAAGGAAGATATTATAAGGAATAATAAATAATAAAATATATAAATAAAATATAATGAAATATAAATACTATCATGTAAATAAGGATAATATATATTATTATTTAATAATAATTTTAAAAAAATTAAAATTTACACAATTAATGAATAATAAAATAATACATAATTTATAATAAAATAAAATAAAAAATTTTAAAAATGCAAGGAATAATATATATAGTAAAATATATAGTGTATAATAAAATTTATAAATAAAATATATAATAATAAAAATAATATAATGGATAATATATAAATAAAAAATAATATATACTATTTTATATAACTAATATTTATAAAAATAAATAATATATAAGGTATTTAATAAATAAATTATGCAAAAATATTTTAAAGGATTAAAATTAAATAAAACTAAAGTTTTAGGGTTAATTTTAAAATAACAAAAAAGGTTTAGGCCTAATTGGAACGTATTCAAAACTACAAGGGACTCACTGGGCAATTTGCCCTAATCCCAAAACGACGTCGTTCTTCAGAATGAATTTTAATGGCCATTTGGATTAAATTGAAACAAATATAAAAGATTAGGGCCGAATTAAAATAAAAATAAAATGAAATTGTAAAGATTAAAAATGAGGAAGGACCAATTGCGCAATTTGCCCATTTACAAAAAACACGCGGATCCTCCCAAGGTCATGGGTCAACACGCGGATCCTCAGCATTGATACGATGCCGTTTTGAAGCTTATTGTTTTAAGCTAAACAACATCATTTTAATAAGGCTATATAAGCCAAATTTTAACCTAAAATTCATTTTCAATGTTAGTTTTAAAATAAAACACTTAAAATCCTCTGAAAGAGGAGAAAAGAAGGGCCCTCTGGGCTCTTGCCTCCATCAGGCCAAGCCCCGATTATCGAGCACACGCGCCCACGCGCCGTCGCCGACCCCGCTATACACGGCTGTTGGAAGACTAAAAGCCTTCGATTTTCCGGGTAAATTACAGGTATACTCTTTCCTTTTTTAATACTTAACAGCTTTTTAAAAAAAACGATTTATATGTATTGAACAGAGATATAAACTATAAACAAATATGCATCTGAGTCACCTTTTTTCAGAAAATAAACTGCTCTTATTTCTTTCTTCTGTGCATATATATGCGTATATCTCCCTCTCTATCAATCGTTTGCCTATTTTTTGTATCTGTTTTCGTATGTAAAAAAAAAGGTCCATGTTACAGTGAAGTTATTCGGCTTTTATAGCCTCTATTTACAAGTTTGTATATACTCTGCTCGATTCGTGCCATGTTTGCTGTGCTTTTCTTTCCTTTTTTGCAGGTGTCGACGAGGAATCTGGAGGTGAACGCGCTGGCGTTGATTCGTGTGCCGATCACGGCGCGATACGGAGCCTGGAATCTAGGCACCGATGGAGGCATCAATGAAGGTCACTGGAACGACGCAAAAAGGGTGTAACAATTGGCGTGCTTGCGGCGCGAATTCTGGAACCTTCCTCTTAGTGTTTGCGGCGCCTAGGGTTTCAGAAACCCTAGGTCTTCCGTTCCATGTTTGTAGTTTGGGCCTCCTTGGGCCGTGCCCATTTGTGGGTTGGGTGTAACCGGGTATTGGGGTAGCTTAGGTATTCTGGTTTAAACTAGTTGGGCTACCGAATTTGGGCTATCGGGCCTTTAGGCCTGTTTATTGTAAGTTGGACATTAATATGGACTTTTATTTTCAATTTATAAATTTAGTTTATCACATTTCATGGGCCTGGGTAAATTTGGGCTATTACAGCTTACAGCTTTCGTTAATTTCTCATGATTTTATTCATAACTCGTGTACCAAAATGTAATATGTTAGTTTAGAAAAAAAAATCTTTCTTACCCTTGAATTTTTATAAAGAACTTGTTTTCTAATAAAAAATTTGGAACGACACTAAAAAGTATTGTTGTTCATGTTGGGTGTGTGACACAAAGGAGACGATAAAAGGGTTGGTTGGTAAATCAAGATGTTAAAATAGATAATTATTTTCATCCATAATATAAAAATAATTAGATTCCCTGACAAAATTTGTTGGACACTGATAATCTAAATTAACAAACCATTCTACCAACTGTCGAAACCATTTTTAAATCGGGTTTTGGAAAATGGGGATCGACTTTAAGAAAAACGAAAACGGGAGTTGCCACCAATCTTTTTAGGTGTGATTGGATCACCTTATAAAATTTTTTGTTTTAAAACAATAATTTTGGTCTACGAAATTTGAGAAAATGGATTCGGGAGTCAGTTACGTATGAGGAAGGGTTAGCACCCTCGTAACGCCCAAAAATTGGTACCAAATTGATTATCAAGTGTCTTTAATGTCGGAAATTTGAAAGTTTTAAGATGCAAACCTCTTTTAATTAGAATGTCTCAATTTTGAGAATTAAGGCTCACTTATTTCAAACGAGTCAAAACATCACATCCAGTAAGTTAGGACACAACATTTTAAAACCTTTGAAACTAAGCTCGTCTTTCAAAAATTTTCATCTCGAAACAACAAAATGCCATATCCAGTAAGTGAGGACACTATGTTTTGAAATCTCGAAATAATTGTTTAAGTTTTGAAAACTCAAAATCACTTAGAAGGGTGCTTGACTATTCGAATTCAACGAGAAAAGTCGCAACCAAAGAAGTTAGGCACTACCTTTCGAAGTTTCCAAACATCAAGCATTGCCTTTTATTTTTTCTAAAAAAACTTGGAATATCATTTTAAATGACGTTTTAGGATGACATATTAATGCATCATGAAGCATAGATGTACAAAATATTCTAACATTTCCATACAAGCATAAATAATATCATTAAGACAAAACTAAATAACATGAACATACGTTTAATGAAAAAAAATCATACTAGGGTAAATATAAGATAATAAACAAATAAAAAAAATGAGTAAACTAAAAGAAAAACATAATACATGCAAAAATTATACAACAATATATATCATAAAATAGCACATAAAAGAAATAATTAAACATAGCATATAAAAAAATGAAACTATGCACAAATAAGATAAATGACATACACTAAAAAAATGAATAAATAGAACATTTACAAATTATAAAAATATAATGCAATAGTTCAAAATACATGAAATGATAATATAATATATATACATGCATAGAAAATATATATTTGAAAATAAACTATATAAAAAGGTTAAATATTATAATATATAAAATACATAATCAAATGTATAAAAGATAGGAATAAATATACATATTAGAAAAATGAAGAAATTAAAATAAAAAAAGGTTGAAAAACTAAGATAGACGAAGAATAAAATAAGAACAAACCACAGAAAGTAAGAACGCAAGAGGGAGAGAAATTTGAGTGAATGTTCTCAAGAATTCTTATTGCTTCTCCAAAACTCAAGTCATTTTACAATGAAGGGAGAGGCCTCTATTTATAGTTGAGCCTTCCCAAATCCAACGGTACAGATCAACTACATCAACGGTTAAGATTAAAGGATATCTACAAATTAAATCTCCAAGATTACAAGATCATATCTTCAAGATTGCATATCATATCTAAGATTGCAATCATATCTAAGATTGTATCATATCTAAGATTGCATATCATATCTAAGATTGCAATCATATCTAAGATTGTATCATATCTAAGATTGCATATCATATCTAAGATTGCAATAATATCTAAGATTGTATATCAATGAAGATTATATTTCCATATGAGTCGAGCTTGTAGATGGACCTTAAATCTTTTCAAGTAATGGGCCATTCCGATCGGGCCAAATTATATTTGTAATTCTAGACTGAACTTGGACTTCATTTTTCTTTTTTGGGTTTATTATTTTTGTTTTTGGACTTATTTCTGGGCCCGGGCAAAATTGAGTGTCTACAGCTACCTATCTTTGCTCATTGCTGTGTAACAAGGATAGAGCAAAGACTATAAAAGGACCAATTTTTCCTGGGCTCGCCGAGTCTTGAATTCTTGATCCTTGATCTTCTTTAAATGGCCTCTTGACGATTTCATTCTGCTTCACTGCAACTCAGGAAGGTGATATCTGCTATCTTCAACTTGTTCCCTATAAACACAGGGATGCCATGTTAAAATCTTTGATCTGCTTCGTTGTAAGCACAGGAATGTCAGATCTGCTATGTCTTCGATCTGTTCCCTGTAAACACAGGGATGCCAAATCATCTTGGATCTGCTTCGATACGAAAACATCCGAAGGTTAGATCTGCTATGTCTTCGATCTATTCTCCGTCGAATATAGAGATGCCAAATCTGTTTCTTCAATTTGTTCTCTGACAATACAGAGATGCTGAATCATCTTGGATTTGCTTCAGCGTGAACACCTGAAGGTCAGATCTGCTATGTCTTTGATTTGCTCCTTGTAAACACAAGAATACCAAATCATCTTGGATCTGCTTCGATGTGAAAACATCCAAAGGTCAGATCTGCTATGTCTTCGATTTGCTCCTTGTAAACACAAGAATGCCAAATCATCTTGGATCTGCTTCGATGTGAAAACATCCAAAGGTCAGATCTGCTATGTCTTCGATCTGCTCTCGGTCGAATATGGAGATGCCAAATCTGTTTCTTTGATTTGTTCTCTGACAATACAGAGATGCCAAATCATCTTGGATCCGCTTCAAAGCATGAACACTGAAGGTCGATCGCTATGTCTTCGATTTGCTCCTTGTAAACACAAGAATGCCAAATCATCTTGGATCCGCTTCGATGTGAAAACATCCAAAGGTCGAGATCGCTATGTCTTCAATCGCTCTCCGTCGAATATGGAGATGCCAAATCATTTCTTTGATTTGTTCTCTGACAATACAGAGATGCCAAATCATCTTGGATCTGCTTCAGCGTGAACACCTGAAGGTCAGATCTACTATGTCTTCGATTTGGTCCTTGTAAACACAAGAATGCCAAATCATCTTGGATCTGCTTCGATGTGAAAACATCCAAAGGTCAGATTTACTATGTCTTCGATTTGCTCTCCGTCGAATATGGAGATGCTAAATCTATTTCTTCGATTTGTTCTCTGACAATACAGAGATGCCAAATCATCTTGGATCTGCTTCAGCGTGAACACCTGAAGGTCAGATCTGCTATGTATCTGCTCTCTGTCAAAATGGAGATGCCAGACTTCGATTTGTTCTCTGACAATACAGAGATGCCAAATCATCTTAGATTTGCTTCATCGTAAGCACGTGAAAGCCAAATCAGCTATGTCTTCGATTTGTTCCTTGTAAGCACAAGGATGCCAAACCATCTTGGATCTTGCTTCAGTATAAACATCTGAAGGCTAGATCTGCTATGTGTCTGCTCTCCGTCGAATATGGAGACACCAAACTTCGATTTGTTCTCTGACAATACAGAGATGCCAAATCATCTTAGATTTGCTTCATCGTAAGCACGTGAAAGCCAAATCAGCTATGTCTTTGATTTGTTCCTTGTAAGCACAAGGATGCCAAACCATCTTGGATCTTGCTTCAGTATAAACATCTGAAGGCCAGATCTACTATGTGTCTGCTCTCCGTCGAATATGGAGACACCAAACTTCGATTTGTTCTCTGACAATACAGAGGTGCCAAATCATCTTAGATTTGCTTCATCGTAAGCACGTGAAAACCAAATCAGCTATGTCTTCGATTTGTTCCTTGTAAGCACAAGGATGCCAAACCATCTTGGATCTTGCTTCAGTATAAACATCTGAAGGTTAGATCTGCTATGTGTCTGCTCTCCGTCGAATATGGAGACGCCAAACTTCGATTTGTTCTCTGACAATACAGAGATGCCAAATCATCTTAGATTTGCTTCATCGTAAGCACGTGAAAGCCAAATCAGTTATGTCTTTGATTTTTTCCTTGTAAGCACAAGGATGCCAAACCATCTTGGATCTTGCTTCAGTATAAACATCTGAAGGTTAGATCTGCTATGTGTCTGCTCTCCGTCGAATATGGAGACGCCAAACTTCGATTTGTTCTCTGACAATACAGAGATGCCAAATCATCTCAGATTTGCTTCATCGTAAGCACGTGAAAGTCAAATCAGCTATGTCTTCGATTTGTTCCTTGTAAGTACAAGGATGCCAAACCATCTTAGATCTTGCTCAAAGTATAAACATCCAAGGTTAGATCTCGCTATGTGTCTGCTCTCCGTCGAATATGGAGACGCCAAACTTTGATTTGTTCTCTGACAATACAGAGATGCCAAATCATCTTAGATTTGCTTCATCGTAAGCACGTGAAAGCCAAATCAGCTATGTCTTTGATTTGTTCCTTGTAAGCACAAGGATGCCAAACCATCTTGGATCTTGCTTCAATATAAACATCTGAAGGTTAGATCTGCCAGGTACCTACTCTCCATCGAAATAGAGATGCCAGATCTGTTATCTTGGATCTACTTTGGTGTGAGAACATCCGAAAATCAGATCTGCTATGCTTTAGCCTGTTACCCTATTGCTTAGGGGGTTAAGGTGCATCATTCTTCATTGTCCCTTGAAGGACATACCCTGTATAATGTATATGAGTTCATGCCTAATGATTAGGATGCTATGATCGAAGTGAATCAAATGCTCCTAATTAAACCTGTTATAATGCAAAATGTTTATGAACATGACCCCTATTCCAGACGTCACCATTCATTCTTTCGTCGAAGTTTATCCTTATTTCTCTCGAAATATCATTCTTACTCAGCCTGCGGGTTTGTACCATTCTTCAAATGCTATGACCCACCAAAAATGTCTGTAAGATGATCCTCTCTTAGGATCGAATCGTTTGATTTGTTTAATCATCATTTTGGACTAAAGAAAGAATTTCATCGAGTTCTTTCGAACCTCACTTATGTGAATTCTTCGAACAATTATTCTGTTTTAGTTTCTTGTATTAACTAGAAATTTCCAGAGTAATGAGCAAAACTTCATTTGTGAAAATTATTTAGTTCATCCATCATTATTTTAATGCAACATACTTTAAGAATAATGGAAGATTAATTTAATCTTTGAGAATAATTAGATTGGAACGATTTTGTCAAAAAATACAAAGGAAATTAATCTGAAAGCCTATCTTTGAGAAGAAAGAGAATCTAAAGATAGCAAACAGAACAAAAGTTAGATGCCCTAGATATCGCCTCTTGAGCGTTTATACGCCAGCTCCATGAAGACTTTCTTGAGTTCAACATGTGTTTAAAAGATCCAAAGTAGTTTTTTAATGCCTCGATATGTAACATACTTCACTTCTCGTTAAATCCGGTATAGCAAGGTCACTGCATGACTTTCCAAATTTGAGCTACCCTTTCGGGTTTTCAACTCAAAACCCCTTTGGTCTCAAAGCGCCCTTTGCGGGTTTTCACCTTGGCCTCTCCATTTTTCTTTTTTCTCTTTTTTCTTTTTATTTTTTTCTCTTTTTCTTTTTTTTTTTTTTTTTTTTTTGAAAAAGAAGTCCCAAAGTGCCCTTTGCGGGTTTTCACCTTGGCTTCCCTTCTCCTTCAGACAAAGTACTCCTTGACCGAGTCCGAATTCACTGGATCAGATAAATTCTTCCTATCCATTTCTTGTCAAAATCAGTGCACTTCTAGAGAAAGCCCTCTTCGCAACATATGGCCCTTCCCAATTCGGCATCCTTTTGCATGGGAAGGATCTCTTTCAGCACAAGGTTTCCTTTATGAAATTCTTTTGGACGAAATTTCTTTGTCATAAGTCTATGTCATCCATTCTTGGTACATTTGCTTAGGATGAATACTTTCAAGTTAAGTTTACTAGAGGTATTCAATTCTTGACTCCATCAAAGCTTGGAGGAAAAATCTTGATTCATAAACCCATGAGAAAGGGATTGCCCCAACAGCAGTCCTGGTTGTTGTTTGTCAAACCCTACAAAAAGATGGTTCAATTATTCTCAGCAGACAAGAATGAGGTTGCTGACTTTATCTTTTAACCTGGAAATCTGAGGTACAGATATTACTCCCGGAACATACATCCCACCATGACTCGATGATGTTTCTGAAGCATTCCTAGTCTTCATAAATTGCCCCCAACTGTGAAGCTGCCAAATGAGCGTAGCAAATAGGAGCCACAACAAATATGGCTGTGGTGCTCCTTTGATACATATAGGATAGAGAATGAACAAACTCTTACAAATCATCAACCGAAAACCCAGCCTGGTCTAAGAGAACATGATAGTGGGTCTGCCTCGTGATTCCAATCATTCCAGCATGGGTACCAAGGTAAAAATCATTGTTCTTTGGATGGCATACTTTGTTGTCAATGACAGTACCATGTAGCACATTGTCAGGAGACCCCTGCTGAAAAAACTTGGTATGATGGTTTTTCGTACAACAATAACCACAATCTTTAGGGTTCCACTTCTCGTCAAGGAACTTGCAAGCCTCAATAACTTGATCAAAACTTGATTGAATTGAGACTCGCTAACCCCATCCCTGAAAATAATGATTTGATCAGGTTTCCTCTTCCCTGAACTTGTATAGAAGTCTAAGAGAGCTTCCTTCATGATACCGTCATCCACTTTGTCAGAAACTGGTTTTGAAGAAAGAATCTATCATTTTAAGCTTCAGAGACTATGTACGGCCTGATGCCCCATAGCTGGAAATCAATGGCCACCGCCTGGAGCTAACCATTGCAGCTATTGACGGCATATCAGACTGCTCAGGAAAGCCAAACAATGCACCCATTCCAAGGATGATGGTTGTAACCTTTGAAACAACTGGAATTGAAGGTGTTTGCCCCAGCGTAAGCATAGAGAGTAGGCGGTAGTTTCTTATGCCAATTTTTACCAGTCTCGGTCATCTTCTATAATTTGTTTTTTCTTCTTTTTCTTTTCTTTTGGCAACCTTTGTTGTACTGTGGTATGGCGCATTATCTTTGAAAAGACTGCAAACTTTTGGTATTGTGCAGTTATATATAATCTTTTTTTTTTTTTTTGAAATGGATAACTTTTGACTTTGTAATATTGGCATATGAAGCTATCTCCCCCTCTTAATGCAGTAGTTGACATCCACAAATATGAGTCATTATCAACTTGAAACTTTTGACGAGCTCGGGCCCATAACATACATGCCCCATAAGTCTTGACTCCTTTAAATTTGGCATTCATTGTACAACTGATGCGATCCCTTTCCATGGTGGACCAACAGTGCCTCAAAACCTCATGTTTATCCTGGCAATTGCAAATCATCTTGCATGCGTCTTTGGACCACATTTTTGAATTCCCATAATAGTCTCAACAAGGTCTTGTTTTGGCTCCTCAGCTAATTCCAATTTCGCAATCTTTCCTTCCTCTAAGGCTGTATTTCCTACCACCACTTCATGGGGTAAAAACCATTTTCAAAAAATTCAAAAATAAGTCACAATTTCTGTCACCTTCAAAGTACTGAGATTCCTCTAAACACATATCGCACTCAAAAGGAACTCTGAATCTGTAGTATCGTTGCCCGTGTCATTGATATCTAGGGATCTATGATAGGTACACAAAAGAATATACAAGGAATAAATGAATTCAAGAATGACTATTTACATGAAATGAAAATTTATAAAGAATGTCAAAGGTCAAAAGAATCAGAATGAAAGAATATTTACTCGGATAAATAATAAAAGTATGTTTTATTGAAAATAAAAATGTCTGAACATGAGCCTACTTCTCAAAAGAAATCTCATTACTCCTAGGCTTTAGAGCAACAAGAGTATTCTGAATATTACTCCGTAAAATTCCTAAAGATTATAGGAAGTTTTTCTGCAGTCCAATTGTTTAAAAAACTTCCCGGTCCGTAAGGGCGAATGCCCTCAAGGTTTCTTTGTTCAGTCCCTTCCTCATGTATAACATTGATGAGATGATTTTCATTTCCAAACACCCCCTTCTCTGGGTAAGCTATCCCTCCTGACACAAAAGTCGGGGATATGTAAGGGAACGTCGTTAATTCTCATTCAACTTCTTTTTCACTCAGCCGTGACCCTCTTCTCTCTCTCTCTCTCTCTTTCTTTCTCTTTTTAATAACTTTAACTAATTAGGGTCTTTTTATAATTTTGAATGCAAATGATGCAATGAAATGCTATAAGATGCAAATCAATGCAAAAGGTATCGATCTCGATTCAATCTCATTTAGAAAACTTTATTTAGAAAAAGAATATCTTTACATATAAATGGATTACAAATACACTTTCGCCCTAATGCCTAAAGTTTTAACTCTATCTAATAAAAGGGCTAACTCTCGACCTACATCCGATGATGACTCATGCATCATACTCAATACGTTAGCTCGTACTGCCAAGTCTCGAACGTGTTCAACTACCTCTCGGATCTGAATTATGGCTTCTCTAATAAGGGAATCTCTATCTCTGGCTTGTTCTTTAGACTGGCGCAGTTCTCCCTTTAAATGATCCTCTTGTGCCTCAAGTTGCTCGATAAAAAGCTTACTATCTTGCAATGCTGATTCCAACTCCTCAACTTTTCCTTTTAGCTTCTTTACCTCTACCGTGGAACCACGACTTCGTTGCAGATGAAGGGATCGTCCAAGCTCAGTCACCCTAATTTTTAACCCTTGATTTTCTTTCTCTAAGGTCAAATTCTATAATCGCACCTCTTGGAACTTCCTCTCCCAATATTCGGCTTTGGACTTTTCCTCTCGGACCTCTTTCTGCAACTGATCTGAAGACCCTCATATTCTCTCTCTCTTCAAGGATACTTGTGCCCTTTTGTAATGCTCCTTTAAATCATCTCGATCTTCCTCTTCTCCTTCTTTTCTTTTTCAACCTCCATCTTTTGCACGTCGGCGTCTAGGCGTAAGTATATCTTTTCTTCCTCGAGCTTTGCTATCCTCTTCTCGAGCTCCAAGTTCTTTCTCTCGAACTCTTGCTTCATAATTTCTAAATCCGAGGGCGTCACTTGCAAATATTCCTCTATCGGTCGAGCTCCTCCCATGCTTGGCTTAGGGATGTTATCATTAATCCTTCTACCTATCCACTCAACGTACTCCGGAGTCGTAGCAGGGCTAATAGCTACTCCCTTTAATCTACAAGTTTTGTTCCAAGCACTAGAGATCTCACTGACCTTCCTCTTGTAGTCGACTCCTCTATACGCGAACTCACTTTGAACCAACCTGTAAGTTGTCGGTATGAACTGTCTCAATCCATGTTGCCTCAACACAAGCAAAGGGGCATAACCAATGGCACCCCGGATTCTTAACAAAGGGACCCAATCAAAACTGCCGCATCTATAAAGAATCTCACCAGGAATCATCCATGGAGCCCTCCACTCCACATCCTTTGATTGCAGGTTCTGAAGTAGCACTATCCAATTTTTTTCGGGAACATCAACTCTCCTAGTTGAAGCTGTTATGTCCTTCAAAGGGGAGTAATCCTCAAAAAAGACCCAACAAACCACCCTATCTATCAATCGGAAGTGACTGTAGAACCAAGCTAAAAGTAACTGAGCACAACCAACAAACACGCTCGTGATGGCCTCCTACATGCATTCAAGGACCTAAATGTCTCCGCCAAAATCGCAAGAACAGAAGTGACCCGTTTGCTAATTCGATGGAAGAGATCCGTGGTCGCCTCATCTACATATCCCAAGGCCTTGGGGAAAACCATCAATCCGTATAAGCTTAAGGCAAAAATGTCTACCCTCTTCGCCTCGTCTGGATGTGTCTGGATCAGATCTTTCAAAGCTCCCCACGGAATGTACTTACTATCACCCTTTTCCTTAATTCTAGCCATGATCCACTGCTTGCTCATCCCCGTAATGGTCATCAACTTCTTACCAAAGGTTGGGACACAAGCAGCTCGAGAATAAATCCTATCACACTGAAATCTAGGACACCAAAGTAAGGCTGTGTACTCCACATTAGGCACTAAATCTACCTCCCCAAAGGTAAAACAACTATATGCTGGGCTCCAAAACTGAGCGAGAGCTCGAAACAAGTGCTCATTAACCTGAATATCAAACAAATAGGGCAAATATCCGTAATTACCGTAGAATGATTGCTTGGTCTCATTTCCCCACTGATCCCAAATCGCCTTAAGCTCCTGCAGATTATTCTGTGTGACACTGATACGAGTGTAGTCTGACAGCTCCAACATATATCCCACAGTTATGCTATCCCCTTTTCCTAGCTGAGTTTGCTCAGACCATCTATGGACGTTAGCGTAGCCCTCCACTCTATCAAGAAGTCCGTTCTCCATAATAAAACTTTCTAACTTAGAAACTGACCGTGAATCAATACCTTTTAAATGCAAAATGACATGCAATGAAAAAAGGAAATAGTCAGTATCACATAATATTAATAAACTCAAGAATGATATGTGAGGGTAATATCTAAAGTATAATTCTAACTAAATTGAGCTCTTACGGTTTTTCTATATGAGGTTTTAGTTCTAAAGTTGAGGTACCTGAACCAGCAGATTCCTCAATTCTCACCCATTATAGGCTCATTTGAATCGAGTTCAGTTCAGGGGAATACATTTCCCAATGGCTACACGGAGATGAAAATCTCACGAAACCATAGGTACGGATGTATCCCGAAAGTGATCCACTATCCTGCACGGAGGCGAAAACCTCACAAAGGCGTAGTTTCTCACTCCTACTTATGGGTGTGACCACAACAGTCATGCAAATGCAATGCGTATCAGAATAATACAAACACATGCAATGCAAAGAGGATTGAATTTTAAAATTTTTCAAATTTTCGACATTAAGACAAAAGGTAATCAATTATACGGCTTGACTCTCTTATTAGTCCCCAGTGGAGTCGCCAAGCTGTCGAAACCATTTTTAAATCGGGTTTTGGAAAATGGGGATCGACTTTAAGAAAAACGAAAACGAGAGTCGCCACCAATTTTTTTAGGTGTGACTGGATCACCTTATAAAATGTTTTGTTTTAAAACATTAATTTTGGTCTACGAAAGTCGAGAAAACGGATTCGGGAGTCGGTTACTTACGAAGAAGGGTTAGCACCCTCGTAACGCCCAAAAATTGGTACCTAATTGATTATCAAGTGTCTTTAATGTCGGAAATTTGAAAGTTTTAAGATGCAAACCTCTTTTAATTAGAATGTCTCAATTTTGAGAATTAATGCTCACTTATTTCAAACGAGTCAAAACATCACATCTAGTAAGTTAGGACGCAACATTTTAAAACCTTCAAAACTAAGCTCGTCTTTCGAAAATTTTTATCTCGAAACAACAAAACGCCATATCCAGTAAGTTAGAACACTATGTTTTGAAATCTCGAAATAATTGTTTAAGTTTTGAAAACTCAAAATCACTTAGAAGGGTGCTTGACTATTCGAATTCAACGAGAAAAGTCGCAACCTAGGAAGTTAGGGCACTACCTTTCTCGAAGTTTCCAAACATCAAGCATTGCCTTTTTTTAAAAAAAAAACCTTGGAATATCATTTTAAATGACGTTTTAGGATGACATATTAATGCATCATGAAGCATAGATGTACAAAATATTCTAACATTTCCATACAAACATAAATAATATCATTAAGACAAAACTAAATAACATGAACATACGTTTAATGAAAAAAAATCATACTAGGGTAAATATAAGATAATAAACAAATAAAAACATGAGTAAACTAAAAGAAAAACATAATACATGCAAAAATTATACAACAATATATATCATAAAATAGCACATAAAAGAAATAATTAAACATAGCATATAAAAAAATGAAACTATGCACAAATAAGATAAATGACATACACTAAAAAAAATGAATAAATAGAACATTTACAAATTATAAAAATATAATGCAATAGTTCAAAATACATGAAATGATAATATAATATATATACATGCATAGAAAGTATATATTTGAAAATAAACTATATAAAAAGATTAAATATTATAATATATAAAATACATAATCAAATGTATAAAAGATAGGAATAAATATACATATTTGAAAATTGAAGAAATTAAAATAAAAAAAGGTTGAAAAACTAAGATAGACGAAGAATAAAATAAGAACAAACCATAGAAAGTAAGAACGCAAAAGGGAGAGAAATTTGAGTGAATGCTTTCAAGAATTCTTATTGCTTCCCCAAAACTCAAGCCATTTTACAATGAAGGGAGAGGCCTCTATTTATAGTTGAGCCTTCCCAAATCCAACGGTATAGATCAATTATATCAACGGTTAAGATTAAAGGATATCTACAAATTAAATCTCCAAGATTACAAGATCATATCTTCAAGATTGCATATCATATTTAAGATTGCAATCATATCTAAGATTGTATCATATCTAAGATTGCATATCATATCTAAGATTGCAATCATATCTAAGATTGTATATCATTGAAGATTATATTTCCATATGAGTCAAGCTTGTAGATGGACCTTAAATCTTTTCAAGTAATGGGTCATTCCGATCGGGCCAAATTATATTTGTAATTCTGGACTGAACTTGGACTTCGTTTTTTTTGGGGGAGTTTATTATTTTTGTTTTTGAACTTATTTCTAAGCCCGGGCAAAATTAAGTATCTACACCAACAATTACAATAAAACTTTCCTCTATGAAACTAAATATCTTCTATTGCCTATAGATAAGTCTCACATCCTTGGGATTTGGATTCATACATTGGTGATTCCTTTTTTTATCTGTATATATGAATTCCAATTTACACAAAGCTTTGTTCAAACTAATTCCTACTGATCGGTAATCATTTTCTTAATATTGGTCTTTGATGAGTTCAAATCAAAAGTCATGTAATCTTACATTTCAAAGTCTGTAGTTGGAGCCAATTGAGTATACTTAGTTTTCGATATTCGTGAAGATTTCAAGGAAGGAGATTTGGAAATGGAAGGGTTCTTTTTTTTTCGTTTTTGTTTCTTAATAACATTTGGAAGGTCTGTGAAAGAACGGTTTCTTGTCATCTTTGTTGCAGGTTGTGATCCCACGGATAGGTCAACACCTATAACAAAAATAATAATTAAATGTTGGGAATGATCCAAGCATTCATCATTTTGGAAACATTCAAGTTTAGAGAAAATTTGCCTTGGGAGGAGCATGTTGAAATAAATGTAGGATTATAAACTCTAGATTTGCGGATTGGTTTTGCTGTTGAATCAAGGCCTGTCTTGAATTCATTCATCTGTAATATATTCCAAGCCAAGCAAATAATTGAACATTGAATCAAACCAATATCGAATCAAAATTTAGTTGTTGAATATTGAATCAAAATTTATTGAACATAGCTTGCCTATACAAATTGGCTCCAACTACAGACTAAGTATACAACATAACTTGCCTATAAAAATTTAGTTGTTGAATATTGAATCAAAATTTATTGAACATACCCAACTGGATGCAGCGTCGGAAGAGCTATCCAAACCAATGTGTGCCACATGCTTAACATCTGTGGGGTTCCCAATTTCCATCTCTCGCTCTTTCCAAACTACAACAACAATAACCCTTGCTCACCTCAGTTTGAAAGCACAAAAATACCAAACTAACCTAGAAAACATGCTCAAATGCTTCCATGTTATTGTATATAGGAAGAGAGATAAAAAAAAAAAAGGTCCTCACCAAAGATATTGGAAATGTATTTGAAACCTTTGCAGATGCCTTTGATGGCAGACATGATGTTGGGGTAGTTGAAAGAGTGATGGAATATTGAAGGAACCTTTTGGTAAATGTAGAGATATTGTACTTTTGCTTCTTTAAGACCAAAAAAGAAAAAGGTTGATGAATGTTGATTATCGAAGGAGGAACTATATAGGTATCTAACCTAGGAACTATAGCAAATTATGATAATAAAGAGATAAGTTTTATAGTTTACCTATAAAATGTGGTGCGTACAATAGCTGGAAGATTTACGAGAGAAGCATTGATGCAAAGTTCTATTCTTCATCTTGTTTGCTATCACTTTTGATGAATGGTCAAGGAAAACATGCAGAGGAAAGTAATCAAATGACTTTTTCCAAAGAAAGAAACAAGGGAAGAGAAAATGAGAAAGAAAATGCAAGAAAATGAAGGGAAAGTGGGGTTTTAAAGGTGAGATTGAGATATGGGGTCTTGAAATACAGATGAAACGGAAAAGAATCGGGTTGTAGCTTTGTCTGTTTGATTAAGAAAACACAAGATTGTGACAATTAGTTGTTGTAGGGATTTATTGTTTTGATCGAGTGATATTCTAATGTCTTGTTAAGGCTACTCTATAAGAAAATGTTAAGTATTATTTTTCTTAAAATGCGGGTAAAATCTAGAAGCTATGGGGTAGAGAGAGAGGAAAAGAAGGATTCTTAGGATGGGTTTGGATGGACAGTGCGTTTACTTACTATTAGTGTAAAAATAATGGTAATGATAAAATTAAATAATGTAGTCTGAGACAAAAAGTAAGCTAAACGCACCGCACCCCACCGCCCATCTAAACCTACCGGCCCTAGATTATTCTTTTGCAGTTCATAAACAACTGTTGTAGTTTTGATTGTAATCGTAACATAATTTTGTTTAATTTTATTAGAAGAATTTGTAAACATTAAAAGGAATAAAAATATGACTTTTTTATAGCATATATAAATGTTACACATTTATTATTAAATTTAAAATATTAATATTTAGTAATTTTTAAAATTATATTTAAATAAAAATACTTTGATAATGGTTTAATTATAAATTTTGTCTTTCTATTTTGCAAAAATTAATAAATTAGTCTTTCTAATTCAACTTACAAAATTTAATCCTCATATTTTAAGAAAATTAAATACTTAATCCAAATGAGTAATATTGTTAAACATTTTCATTAAATTGTTGACCTAAAAATGAACCGCTCAACAATTTATATCTATGGAATTAACAAAAATAAGTAGATTAACAATTTATACGAAATAAATTAACAAAAAGTTACAATTCAACTTCACATATTTATCAACATTTAGAATAACTACTCGATTTTCATAAAGTAAAAGACTAAGTTGTAAATTTACTTAAAAGTAAAAAGAAAAAATTTAAATTTAAATAAATCTTTTGAAAATCTAAACATCTGATTCACCAAGTTGAAACCCCAAACCACCTCTTGTCTATTAAAAAAAGAAGACTTGTAAGATTCTCCATCTTTTAAGTAATTTTAATTATGTATGAAAAGAAAAAACTGAAAACACTTTTATTTGATTCATCTAGCAGAAATGTATCACAATCTATTGAACAATTTTAATCAAATTTTCATGCCGCCCGCATCTTTAAAAGTAATTTTTGTTTTTTATGCAAATGTCAATCATTGGATGGAAATTTGAGCCATCGTTTGACAACGGAGCTAGTGAATTCGTGTCATTTTGACTAGGGAACATTATGCTTAACTTACAAATATACAAAGAACAAATTTTAAAATGAACATCGAAAATTTGCTTTCTCTCTTCTTCCCCTCGCCAACTTAGAAGGCTTAAAACCAAATATTTCATAATCAAAACATGTTTTCTCTCTCTTCTTCAAACACTTTCTTTTCTCACCTTCTTTATTTTCTAGAGATTTTCTTAAGATTAGAGAAAGGTGCTTAATTTTTAAGGTTGTTGATACTTTAGATCAATAAATGTGAAAATTTAGGGGAGAGAATTTTGGTCCCGCAGTAGAGAAGAAGAGGATCCCTCTATTTAGGATGTCTGTAACATTTTATTATATTGGGTCGAATTCCAGGTCGTATTGTTGTTATTATAACTATACTACAAAGGTTCTTTCATTTTAGTTATTCAATTAATTGTACACACCACATTATGTTTAAGTATTGGTTGAGATAGATTAAAGTGGAAAGGCAATAGAAACTAAAATAATGCATTAAACATATGTCAAATTGGAATTGTTTATCAATTGCTAGAATTTCTATTTTTTTAATATTAAAATTTTAAATTTCAAAAATCAAAAGAATTAAATAAATTATTGAAATTTTTTATCCCTTATTAATGTCAACTGATTAATTACTATAATATTAAAATTAATTAATTTAATTTCTTTCCAAATTTTACAATTTTATTTTATGTTTCAATATTATTCTTAAGGAAATCAACTTAATTAACTCATTTATACTATTTATTAAGCCTTTTACTGAGTTACTGTCACCCATCAACCAGGTCCCAACTCAGTTAAAAAATTACCAAAAAATTATTTTATTTGCAAAGTAGGTTATATTATAATGTAGATGTTTTTGTCTTTTTTATATTTTTATAAATAAATAAAAAATTGACTATAATGAGATTTGAACCAAGGGCACCATACATATAGAACTTTTTTTTAACGATTTGAACTAAAATGATTTTTAATTTTTATATGAAGCTTTAAGAAAGATGTTTATATGTTATTTTTAAACATCTCTATGTTCTAAATACATGATTTCTACATGCATACATGTGAGATTTTTAGTATTTAATAATTGTTTACAAAATTTGAATTTCTTTTGATTATATAATCTCAAATATTCTATGCTTGTTTTTCGTTTGGGTAAAGAAGTAATAAAAAAATTTTAAGTTTTGTTTGGCATGAAAAATAAATTTAATTAATTAATTCCAAAGATTTTTCTTTACTTTTAACTTAACATGGAGGATATAAGATCACATAATCAAAAGAAATTTGAGTTTCGTAGACAATTATTAAAGATGAGTTATTTGAGTTGATTTTAATTTAGAAATATAAAATAAAATTTTTAAATTTTATAAGGAGATTAAATTAATTAATTTCAGTATTTAGTAAAAAATCGACTGACACTATTAAGGGATACAAAATTTTCAATTATTTATTTAATTGATTTTGATGATTTGAAATTTAAATTTTCAATATTAAAAAAATAGAACTATCGGCAAGGGGATAAACAAGTGCAAATTGACAATTTTTTAAAAGCATTATTTTAGTTTCTATCGCTTTTCACTTTAATCCTTAATTTTTTTTACCATGATCAATACTTAAAATAAGAATTTTTTTTGGAGGAACAAAATGAACACAACGTAGAAATTGGATAACCAAAATGAAAGTGTAAACATGATGTAGTGTAACACCCCAAACCTGGCCTAGACGTTATGGCCGAATCTGGCGGTGTCACATGAAATGAGGTTTGAAATCGAGATTGACAAGTAAAAATTGTTCCAGTTAATTAGCTTTTATTTTATTCGGAAAAACATGAACTAATTGATTTGCCTTAAAACATGTCTTTTAAGCAGAAGCTTTTGAAAGCAATTATTTTACGAAACCGAAAATCTTAGTTTTTAGTAAAATCGTGTTTTGTTGAGTTGCAAAAAAAAAACTATAAAAACAATATAAAATCCCAGATCCAAACCAAACGGTCCAAAGTCCCAACATTACAATAATAAATACCTAAGAATAATATAAAAACAAAAGTTATAATAAAGCAGTTCAATAGTGGGGATCATCGTCGAGCCCTCCGCTGTATCGATCTACATAAGTCTGGGGATTACCTATACAGATTAAACGAAAAAAGGGATGAGTTTTCACAAACTCAGTGTGTAATCCCCACAGAAAACATACATATAGATATACATCAGGAAATAATCAATTGCAGTCTGGGGCCTGAGCCCATTACAGATTCAGTTTGGGCCTTGGCCCATTCGAATATAGTCTCAGATATAATTTAGGGCCATGGCCCATCTCAGATACAATATGCAATAGCAGGAAATCAAAATCCTACCCACTAGCCTCTACACACCATCTCCGTCCATCCCTACACACCATGTGGGGATTAAATCAACCCACCCATCCCTACACACCACGCTGTACTGAAATGCGGCACATAATCAGAAATTTACAGCAGAGCTGCCAGATAGCAAGGCTTAATAGCCTTTCAGACACTTCCTCCAAATAACAATAACCTACCCCAATGCAATGCAACATACAAAAGATGTCATGCTATTATGCAGTTACAGTACATACATTCAGATATCATAATTCATGCTCAGTACGAAAATTAGACGGACAGATCACACATATAGGGGTCTAAGTAGGGCTTACCTGCCCTTTAGTAGGTCCATAGTCGACTTGGACGACCCGTACAACCTTAGACAACTTTTCAGATAAATGGGCTTACACGTTCATGTGGCCTTCCCGTGTGGGCCCACACGCCCATGTGGCCCACTCGTCCCAAATTGGCCTTGGCCGCGTGACCTATTTTTAATGTAACCCATGCTAGCTAAATATTCATATATGTTTTCACTATTTACTAATATGTTTCTTCAAAGTTGTCTACTTGAGTCATTATTACTAAATTATTTATATCTTGAGCTACAGAATTCCAAATTAAGATCCGCTTGATGTTTTTGAAAATAGACTCAAATACCTTTCTACCATAAAATTTTCAAAATTTATAGTTTATCAAATAAGTACAGTAAAATCTTCAAATTTATCCTGATTCTACTGTTTGATAGCTTCAACCTTTCCTTACTAAAAATTATTTATCTCTTAGTACGGAATTTAGATGATGTTTCCATTTGTTTCTTTTGAAAAAATACTCATTAAGGATTTTAACATATAAATTTAATCCCATAATTATTTTTATACAATTTTTGATGATTTTCCAAATTCAGAACAGGGGAACTCGAAACCATTCTGACCTTAACTCACAAAATTCATTATATCTCATAACTTACAATTCCATTGCTTACACTGTTTCTTCCATGAAAAACTATACTCAATAAAATTTAACTTCATATTTTATTCAACCTCTAACTCAATTTCCACTATTTTTGATGATTTTTCAAAATTTTACTACTGCTGTTGTCCAACTATTTTAGTGAAGAATGTTAATTTCCAAGTTTGTAATACCCTTATTTCCTTTCTCTATAATGTTTCGCATCATTTTCTCTTATTTCTCTTATTTCTCTTATTTCTCGACAGCAAGAAATTTTGACTTTTTGTTGAATCCCATTTTCTGTTTCGGGTACACACCTGTATCATTTTCGTTGCTTTCGCAATCCCGAGATCACCAAAAACCTATAATCGACAATCCCAACTTTAGAATCGGTCTTAAACTAATATTAAACCGTATTCACGTACCAAAAGGTCTAAGCTTGTCTGCTCATCACTTACCTTCTAACTTCTCACAATTCTACCACTACTCAACATGAGGGAGATAGCAACCGAAACGATTCGCTGCTGTAAAAATAACCATTCCTCATTAACGAAGAGTTCAACAAAGTTAAGAGCGAATTCAAAGCTAAAACCACTCGCCCAAACAACACAAGAAAATGCATACCTTATATGCTTACCAAACGCTCACCACTTCGAGTCAAATTGACGAATGTTAATTCCAGCCTCACGACCGACTCCTAAACAGTCAACAAAACACCCCTTAATCCCTTATCCGGAGTAACATTCGAGTTTAATAAAAAAGAAATTTATCGTACAACACAATTGCACACTTGCACAAAGGAGAAAAGATGAAGAAAGACAATGAAAATGGAAGGGGAATTCAAAGGAAATTCGACAGCAATGATTTATTATTTAGAAAAAAAATCAAAAACCTGGTAACTCATCTCTTTAATTCTCTCCCTAACCTCTCACAACAACTCCACTACTCAAAATTTCAATTTAACTAGGATCCCACCACGCCATACAGCCAAGGAACAAAAATAATTCCCTTACTCGCGCAAGGACTTAAACTCCAGACCTCCCACCCACCAACACACATCTTAGCCACCAGACCAACAAGCCTATTCTAATATATTTTTACCAACTTTTAACTATAAGCCTACTGACCAGAGATAGGGCTTTATTCATAAAAATACCAAAATTTGCCCAAGTCAAGGCTTGAACTTGAGACGTCATACACACTCCCAAAACACTTAACTACTAAAGCAAACAGATATTTGTGTTATATTTTTACAAAAACAAAAATATACATTTTTGGGGCATTACATGTAGCATGTACTATCAACCACCATTAGATCTTTAGCGCTTAGGTGACTAAACGAAAACGCCGCAAAAATTGGGTAATGAAATTGCAAGAATTTCAATTTGAATTATCAAAATGAAAACGCCTAAGAGTTGAGTGACCAAATGGATGGCTTTATTTTTTGGTAAAAAAATGAGTGGCTTTATTTTTTGTTTCGTGAAATCTAGAGGTGCTCATGGGCTAGGCTAGATACATGCAAGGTATCTAAACCAATTTTTCAAGCCCAAACTTAGTCCAACCTGAAAAATTGGTTTACTTTTTTTCCTTAACTCAATTTTAAGAAAGGTAAACAGGGCTTGACCTGCCCATATTTGATTTTTTAGACTAGTTTTTATTTGAAAATATTTTTTTAAAAGATACTACAGGAAAATAGATTTTTAGTGGCGTTTTTTTGCCTTTAGCGCCGCTAGAACTATTTGCGGCGTTTTCACAAGCGCCGCTAATTTTGGCATATTTGCAGTGTATATTTTTCACCAATAACCAACCCTTCCTGCATTAAATCCAACCAAAAACAACAAATATAATATGAAATCCAACCAAAAATAGCAAATGTAGCATAAAAAATACAACAGAAAACGTTAAATGAAAATGATACTTCGATGTAAATTAATAAATGAAGTATAACTCAAAATATTCCTACAATAATATTAAATGTGACAATGTTAAACATATTCTTACAAGGAGAAAACAAATGTCTAAGATGGCGGCTTTTGCGACTGTTGAAACATCTTCATCATATGCTGAAGCTGTAGCTGGAGCTCATCGTACTTTCTGGTTATTATTAGAAATATATACAAGGCATGGAATATAATTTGATGAGTAACAAAAAGTAACTTTTCATTTTAAAAAGCTTTTAAATCATTTTTTTTAGAAAAAAAGAATAGTAATTTGATTTTTATATTAAAATAAATTTAAATAATAAGATTGAGTAGTTAGTTGAGATTATAACAGATTATAAAAGTGTTAAGGTTCATGTTATTTATGAGAATACTTTTCTATTCACCAATGATGGTGAAGCATATGCCCACTACTCAAATGGAAATTTACTATGAATATAAACTATGGCTGAGCAAAAGATAATTAAACAAATAAATCATAAGGCAAATCTAGAAATAAATTATTTACAACTTTGATGTTAATTGAATAATTTTTTTTTAAATGTTTCCAAAAGGGTAAGAAATGCATCCAAATTATAATCTAGAACATAAATTAACTTAGTGTAAATTTGAAATAAAAATAACTTTTTTATTATTATCAAATGAATTTTCATAACATTATCAAATAAATTTTCTTAACCAAATATTTTAGTGAAATTAGAAATCTTACTTATAAATGATAATTTTTTACTAATAATAAAAAAAGTTTCTATGAAAAAATAGAAAAATAGAGAACACTCATTATCATTTTCATCAATTCAAGAGATTTTGCATGTTTCTTCTCTCTCTCTCTATATATATATATTATATTATTTTTTAAAATTATAAGCTATAGATGTAGATTATAAATTTAGACAAAAAAATAATTTGGTTGGGTTAGCAATGCTGCAAAATTTGAGAATAATAAATTGTTAAATTTATAAATTTAAAGTGAAAAAATAATTTGGTTGGGTTAGCAATATCTATATGTAATTAATGAAAAAGAAATACAAAAGAAATGGCGTAAAAGAAAAATGAAAATGAAAGAATTTAAAATATACTTTTTAAGTTTATATCACGTGGAATGTTATAGTTGACTAAAAAAATTTTAACCGATTTAATATTTTGAGGTATTTGAGTAATGAGGAATAATTTAAGTATTATTACCAACAAAAAAATGAAGCTTAATATTAACAATGTAGATTAATATTAATGAGGAATAATTAATAGCAATTACCACAATGTAGGACCCAAAGCCTTACCTAAGTCAATGTCGATTGAAGCTAAGAAAATTGGATGGCAGAAAACTAGAGAAGCAGTAAAGAGATGCCAACAGAGATGTAGCAGAGGGATGCCGGCAACGATGTCGAGGACTATCGAAGGCGATGCAGTAGATGTAAACCCAAAATTCTTGACCACATGTCAATATTAACAAATATATATGAGTTCCAGATCAAATAAACAACCCAAGATATATGCATATTGATATATGTATATATATATGCATATTGATATATATATACATTACAATCACGAGGACTAAATCATCAATTACACCATAAGGCAAGTTTTCAAGTAGGCATGAAACTAACATATTTACAAAGTATATTGAGTCTTTAATATGTGCCATTAGAGTCACTGATCATAAATAAGTTAGTTTCATACTCTTCTAGCCTCACAATGATGTGATGTCCCAAAGGATGAGCCAAGTCTCAAAATCTCCACACAAAAACAACAATGTGTAATAGTGCTTAGTAAGATCTAATGGAAAATTCATTAAGCCTACCTTGATCCAATGAGATATTATCCATGACTCAAGAAAAGTAAGAATGCAATGTTATAGCTATCACACAAATCAATTGAGTCACTTCAATATGCATAATAAGCAGAATAAGTCAATATTAACATAACTCATACACATATAGTACATTCCAATAATTCATTCATAAGTTCACTTAATCACATCACTTCATATTTGTTAAGCACTTTATAATTCAAAACATTACTGTCGATTTTAATCTGAAGGCCGAGAAAGGTATATTTGATAAACTTTGATCAACCAAAGTTTTGTACTTCTCAGCTTGCTTAATTCATCCAAAAACAAATTTAACTGCTATCATCTGGTCCAAACAGATTTAACTCCAAACAGTAAATATATATAAATCGTAATAAATATAATACAAAAAAAATAAAAACCTGAGATCGTGCTCTCTGATGTTCTTGTTCAAGTTGAGTTAGCTTTATTCTACTCGACTATAGTTGTTGAACATATGCCTATTAGAGAATCACATACCAGAGCTAACTGTTAGAGAAACATTTGATTTTGCTGCTAGGTGTCAAGGTGCAAGTGAGGGCGTGACAGGTTTGTTTACTTCCAGTACCACCAAATATTAGTCACTTAAATTTCACTTTAACTCACACTTTCAACATTAGGTTTTGGTTAAAAGCAGTCCAAAAAATATTTTTGTACAAAATTAATTCAAATACTATGATATATTAATTTGGTAACAGGCAATCGGTATCATGAAGTTTAGTACATTAGTTAATATAGTAAAATTGAACAGTGTCTACGTAAAGCTTGACAGAATAACCCAAACAAGAAGGAATTATATAACCAACTTGCAATGTACAAGAAGTAGCAGATAGGCATTTCATACTTGATAAGGCATCTAACAAACTGATACAAAAATTATCAATCTGAATGGCTGATAATTTTTTCAATTGCTCCTTGGAATGCATTGCTTTATCAAATTAGATTCAATACACAGAACATAAATGTAAAAGTAATTAAGCAAAAAACTTACTTTGTATATATAAATGTAGTTAGTCATATAAAAAAAAACACTTTTAACAATCAATGCAACAAACACATAATATGAAGATAAATGATATTTTCATCTAAAATTTGAGATTTCAACTGAAATCAGATTATAAGGAGATGATGAGATGAAGATATGAGAAATGTAAAATGAGTCAATTATCGTAATCTCATCTTAAAATGTATAAGATTGGAGGAACTAAAGGTGTTACTAAGAATTGACTCAACATGCCTTTCATCCCTTTTAACTCATACCTATTTCTCTTCAGTTTTCAGTGTTTCCAAGTGGTAGCTGGTAAGTATAAAAAGATTGGTCTTAAAACATAATAATACAGGCCCAATATATAGCTGATTCCTATGTATATGAATGAGGGCCATTGCCCAACTGTCGAGTTCCATTGCATTACCTACAGCTATTTCTCATTTACTGCAACAGGTTGGATGCAATGTTAAAACAATTGCACGATATTACAGATTAGCCAACACTTCAATATAAGGGTTCAAGTTTTTGGTTATGGAAAAATGATAAGTTCAACATTTTACTGCTGAAATTGGTGACAATGAAATCCATTTTAGGGTTAAGTACTGATATCCCACTTTAGTTGTGATTTTACATTCAAGCAGTTCTAGCTTTCAAACCCATTTTCTACAAAACTTAAGTTTGGGTTTGCTTGATTATCATCATCAATACATACCTTAATTTGATAATTTGATGCGAAACTGCTAGAGAACAACCACTCCAATGGGTTTTCTATGCCTGCCCTTGAATCACCTACAACACCAAGGAAACAGGTGCGAAAGCCATTACTAATCCTTAAAATAATATGAAATAACATGAAGAAAAAAAAAACAAGACGCTAGATTTCAATAAACATCAGGAAAAGGAAAAAAAGTTTAGAAAAAAAAAGAAAAACCTAAATGATTTAACATGCAGTGGAAAACAAAGAACTCATCTGCCACCAATCAAATAAAAAAATAAAAACCCAAATGAGATAACATGAAGATAAATGAATACATACCTTAAAGTACCATGTTTATGGTGATTAACATCAGCCATGAACACTCTCAAAACAAGCAAATACACCAAACCAAACAACAATGTGATAGACAGAGGGCAAAGCAAACAAATGAAATTTGGAAGTGGTTTCCATAACATTAAAGCCATGTTCTTTAGTAACATAAAAAATAATAGAAATGAAATCGAAATGAAACAAGGAGCTTCAGCTTTGATTTGAAATCGAAATGAAATGAAACCTATGGAACGAAAACAGAAAGGGAGACGACAAATGGGTTTGATTTGGGGGAAATTTAGGGTTTAGGGGAAATTTTGATTTGAGGGAAAATAAGGGGTTTCGGGTATGCATTGGGGATGAAAAGGATGAAACAAAAACGGCGCCGTTTTGTTAAAGGTAATGACGTCACTAAATCGCAAAAGAAACAACGTCGCTTTAATTAAACTTTTAGCGGCGCTTTTACAAAAGCACTGCTAAATCTCAATCTTTTGCGGCGTTTTTACAAAAGCGCCGCTAATTCTCGATCTTTAGTGGCGTTTTTAGAAAAACGCTGCTAATGCCTCTGGAGACGCAACATTAAACGACTCTGTTTTGGCTAAAGTGAAATTTTTTTTGCGGCGTTTTTAACAAAAACGCCACCAATGCATTTGATAGAAATAAATTTTAAACTAAGTTTGTTTTCTTTCAAACAATATATCTAATTTGAAAAAAATTTGATTATATTGAATAATTATTATTTAAATATTTAATTTTTAATTTTTAGGTAAATCAATTTAAAATAATTTCTAATAATTACTAAAAACATGAAATGAATTGAAATAAATATATATATATATATATATTCAAAATCATTTTTGATAAAAATGAACTTGACAACCTTGAGATAAAATGAAAATTTTTAAAACATTAGGTTTTTATTAAAAATATTTTTAACTAGGTGTGACCAATACTTTTAAAATTACCTTTCATAAAATAAAATTTTAAAAAATTTCTTTTAAGAGATCATTATTATCTGCATCTTAAAATTAAAGTAAGACGAGTTTAATTTCGAGAGTCCATTACATGCAAAGAAAGTTATAGAATCTTGTAATACTCGGAAATTAATACCTTATTAAACACATATTATTTTTCATATTTTAAAATTATAAATTCAAATTCAATATTTAATCATGAGGCTATAAATTTTAAAGTGTGCACGAATTTTATAATTAGAATTTAATTTAAAAAATAAAAATACTAAATGTATTTTATTTTATTTTTAAAATTGATTCAAGTTTAAGAATTTCATGTTAACATTTCGTATTCAATAATTTTAGGAACCACCTCATCAAATTTCGTAATACTAAATCTTGCGTAATTATCTGGGAATATAAACATATATACATAAAAAATATATGTATAAACATGAGATCAAGTATTTAATTAAACCTGTAATGCCCTGAATTTCGGGCCTAAATGAATTGGGCTTTGGGTTTTGGGTCTCATAAAATTTTTTTTAAGTGAGCAAGAAAATGAGAAATGACATGTTGGCTATAAGTGTTTAAGGAATTTGGAGTGTCTAGGTATGTTGGAGAAGTTCTGGGTTCGAGTTTTGTGGTGGAGGAATTTTAATTTAATTATTAAAAGAACCAGGGTTGGGAGTAGTTCGGCTTTTAAATAAAAATAGGGGGAAATGGTATCAAAAAGCCTTGTGGAGGAGTGGTTAAGCGACGCCACTTAGAGTGTAGGGAGGTGGTGTTAGTGGCTAGCAAGGAGATCCAAGGTTCGAATCCTAGCTTAGTATTTTTAGAAGCTTAATTTTGGCCTTCTAGAATGGTGGAAGTGGCGTGAAGATGGACTCCAAGAGGAGTGTTCAGAAGAGAAACTTGATGAAAGGATCAAGAGGTTATCAGGGAGAAAAACGAGGAGATGAGAAGGGGAAAGTGATGGAGCCGAATGGGGAATTGAGGGTCAGGAAATTCGATTATAGGGCTATAAATAGGTGCTGAATGCAAGGTTGCCAGGCTAATGCCGAAATCTCTCTCACTTTGTTATCAGAAACCCTTTTCTCTTCAAGATTCGAAAAGTCAAAAACCTTTCTTCTTTCTTTCTTTCCTTGTGCCAATTTTCTATTTTTCTTATACTCTTCTTTTTTAATCTGTGCCAAATAACCTTATTCACCATACTAAGCTTGAAATTCGAATCTCCCAAGGGCCAAATACTCTTTGGACGAATACTCCTGATGCAATTACTACTCTTTCTACTTCGGTTAAATCTAGTGTAAGTGTTGTTCTCTCAATCGATTTTGCTAAGAATCTATTACGTTGTTCTTTCCTCACTCTTTCTAATCAACTGTGGTGGGGAATTAGTATCGGATCTCGGATCTTAGCTTTCTGCCGAAATTGCTCCTAAGGTGTTTTGTGGCTTTGGTAAGCATTCCTCTCTTGTTGGCTAAGGTTGGCCGAATGGTCTTAAATGAGATAAGGGGGTGAATTATGTTGGATGCGAGTCCCCTAGTATTTCGTTTTAATGAGTAATATTAATACAGATCTAGGGAATACGTGATCAAGGAAAAGCTACTAGGGATTGGTGTTCAAGGTAAAGTTAAGGTGAGGTTTTGGTTCTGGGTAAAATATGTATTAAGCATACGATTAATTGAAGGGTGATATCGTTTGTAGGTTTGCGACTAAGGGAAATCACTGCACGTTCTATTACCAGGTGTGTACATATACTGTACACACATACTGAGTCGGCAAAAGTCGAAATGCCGAAAAGCCAAAAAGCTGAAATACCGAAAAGCCGAAGGTTGGGCTACGATAGTTTTGCAAGTGCACGAACACTCATGAGAAGGAAACCAATAGGTTTTATAAAGCCCATGGGAGATTCTATGGACTTGGGCTGTGATTTGGCCAACCGGGCCAAAATAGGCTTAATGGGCCTGACGGGCTATTGGGCCCATAATAGGCAAAAATTGATAATTGATGCTATGTGATAAAAATTCGTATGTCAGCATGTGTATAATGTGATTTGGGCCTAATGGGCCATATAAATGTCAATTAGGCCTAATGGGCCGTATAAGGTGATTTGGGCCTAATAGGCCATATGAACATGATTGGGCCTAATAGGCATATACAGGTATGTGAATTTGACTGGGCTTTATAAGGGGTTTTGGGCCTAGTATATGATGGCTACATAAAGCTTAATTAATTTATTGCGACCGTGAACAAGTCAAAGGGTTAAGGTGTGGCAACGGGTATATGCATGTCTAGGGTTGGATCTATGGAGAGCTTGGTACTTAAGCGGTCTTAATGACTCACCTCCTTTTCTCTGGAATCCTACCTGGTGCATTGTATTTGTTCATCTTAGCTCACGGGATTTGTTAACGGGTGAGATGTGTACATATAATATTCTAATTAGGTTGCATATGGGTTGGGAATTTTGGAATGGAAGAAGTATATGAGGATCGCATGGTTGCTTGATGACCGTGGATCCACCAAAGGCTTTTTAAGCCCATTATATGATTAGCAACTTGCTGCAATGAAGGTAGTTCCACAATCGGGCTACCATTGAAGTGTATCGGTTGGGTGGGTCGATATTTATATCCCCACATAAAGTGTACCGGGGGATGGAGCTGAAGTGTAGCGGATGGATTATTGGGGTGGGTTGCATTGCACTGCATTGCATGTGTAATTTTATGATGATTGATGAATGCTTGCTGCTCGACGAGGGTGTACACACTAAGTTTACGAAAACTCACCCCCCTCTTTTATTTTTCTCAAGTAATGCTCAATAGGAGGTTCGAGAGTGGGAGGGACTCTGGGGGTGGTGACTAGCAAGACAACTTGGACTTGGTTGTTTTAAAAGCATTTAGTTCCTGATTTATTAAGTGATTTTAGACTGGATTGTAATAAGGCCTCCCATTTTTGTTATTATTTGGATTATTATTCTTATGCATTGTAATTGCGAAAAGTTGAACAGGGATTTTCTAAACCATAGTTTTTATTTACTACGTTTCCGCAACCAAACTTTTAATTGATAAACTTTCTTAAATCGAATGTTTTAAACAAAGCTTTCGTAACTGAAAAGAGTGTTTTCATAAGTTAACTAAGGTTTCATATCTTAAGGAAGGGTTTTGAATGAAAACAAGGTTTTCGCAAAAACACTTCAATGTGATACGCCAGATTCGGCCATAACGTCTACGTCGGGTTTAGGGTGTTACAAAACCACACTCCGAGCACTCCAAAACCTAGATTCAACCAAAACATCATTTAATCAACCAACCCTTAAACCCTATACACTAACCCTTAAAACCTTGAACATTAATACCCTAAACCCTAAACACTTTAAAACACCAAACCCCAAACAACAAACTAATTTAAAACATGATACCCCAAACCCAAGATAACAAACCCGGTCCATACCATAAACTTAACATACTATACCATTGAACCCTAAACCATAAAATTAAAATATATTCTACCATTGAACCCTAAACCTTAGGCCTTAAACCTTAAATATTAAACCCTAAACCCAAAAATAATTTTAATCAATATTAAGTACTACTTCCACAATTTATTATAAACATAAGCTTTTATATTAATATCCATGTATATACACATCAACATCCATATGATTTTTTTGGGGGGTTTAGGGTTTTAGAGTTTATGGATTAGTGTTTAGAGTTTATGTTTTAAAATTTAGGGTTTAGGGTTTAATGTTTAAGATTTAAGGGTTTAGAGAAAGCCATGCATACAACGTCGATTTTAACATGGTAACTTAAATGGAAACTTCTAAATAGTTTAGTTATCAATTTGTAACTTTTCATAATTAAGTAACTAAAATGAAACTTTCTCATAGCTAAGTGAATGGTGTAGTTTATATTTTTTATAAAGTTAGTTTCAAATACCAAAATAATTAAATCGAATTCAAAACAAAAATAAGAAAATAATATGAAAATTAAATCAGATCAAATCAAAACGAGTGTCTGTTACCCTACTCAAAAATGGTTGCTCAGCATTTTGCGGCGTTTGGACCAAAAACGCCACTGTAGATAAACTTTTTTACGGCGTTTGGACCAAAAACGCCACTACTGCTCAGTTTTTAGTGACGTTTTAAATAAAAACACCGCTATTCATCAGTTTTTAGTGGCGTTTTAGCTAAAAACGCCGCTATTGGTCAGTTTTTAGTGGTGTTTGGGCAAAAAACGTCGCTATTGTTCAGTTTTTTGAGGCTTTTTAAAACACCGCTAATGTATAATCTTTGCAGCGTTTTTGTTCAAACGCTACTAAAAACGCCACTAAAGCCCTATTTCCCTGTAGTACTAAATTACTAAAAAAAAAAGTTAAATTAAAAGTTTTCTAACACATTAAAAATGCATTATAAATATTTATATTAAAAAACTACCATAAATATAATAAATGTTTTATTATATTAAAAAAACACAAGAAAATATAATAAATATTTTATTGTATTAAATATAAATTTTAAAATTTTATATTTTGGGTTGGGTTATTTAGTTGGGGAAGTTTTGTTTTAGACTTTGTGTAATGAAATTAATTATTATTGGGTCAGTGATTTAATATAAATATAAATATAAATATATGTAATTATTATTTAACATATATACTTAATATAATGTTTTTTATAACATAATATATATTCGGGTCGGATCGGGTTCAAGCTAAAAAAATCTTGCCTAAGACTCGGCCCATATAGAAAATGGACCTTAAATTTTACCTAAATTCATTTTTCAGACATTATATTTTGTCCAAATCCTTTCATTTTTCAAACGAACTTTCAAGCCTAGATGGATCACCCAACCATAAGTAGATATAATGAAAGATGTCATATTCATCCTTTCAACCCAAAATCCCTACCGTTTTATTTTTTTCTTTCTTAAATATCATAAATATTGACAAAGCCTGTACACATTTATACTTATTATAAAAATTTTGATTCAATAGATGTCATGGATTAATTGAATATCAATTTAATTGAGAAAAAATAAAAATATTCTTATTTTTTTTGAAGTAAATTGTATTATTTTGAGGGTGTCTTTGTTATTTTCTATATTTTATATAGAAAATGAAATATATATATATACTCGTAATAGGTTTTGAACCCATGTCTTTTTAATTTTTTACTTTTATACTTTACCATTCAACTAAAGTCTTATTTATCATTTATGTCAATTTTTCATTACTATATTTGTTACATAATTTTATTTTCCATCTGTATTGTGGGTGTGCCATAAGCTAATATATATTATTTAAATTTTTAATTGAATTGTTGGCTAAATTGTAGTTTAGATGACAACATCGTTGTTGCAACCATTTGAATAGCATGGGATCAAAAGCGTGTTATATACTCCACTTTAAAGATTAAGGGTAATTGGATAGTTTATTACATAATTATCATTTAATTATGACTCTAAATTCATTTACTTGAAAATTAAATCATTACATTATATATTTTTTATAAATTATTTATATTAATATAAATATTATATACAAAGCATGACTCCAATTTCCTAAAGCATAGCAAGGGTATAATCTAGTATATATTATAATATTCCTACTCTGCTTGTGGCAATTTAATACAGCTAAATTTCTAGAAATTCCTCTACCTTTATAAATTTTTAGTAGAGTGACTCCTATTACATGGGGTAATTTTTCCTCTATTTGTATAATACATCTGAATCTCTATAATTCTAAGGGCGTCATAGTTGAAAAACTTATGATCTGATTACTTGAATGTTATTCAATGGTCAATTACTCTTGATTCCAGCAGTGTTGATTTATGAAATCTTGATTTGTTTCCACAGAAGTTAGTGAATTGAGTAAGACAGGACAGCAGCAAACTCTTGTTCAAAGCAGTCCTTTAATTAAACAACATGAGCTTCATTGAACCAGAAAACTCATGTTACGGTGAAAGGGATGAAAGGAAGCTTTCATTTATTCAAAACGAAAACAGTTGAAGTCAAAAGAAACCAAGCCTAGCTAATTTATTTTACAGCCCTTCAGTAAATGTGACTCCAGTAGGTTTCAACCATGATCCTCCTTGTATAAGCCCAGCCACAGTGAATTTCTTGGCCTCTTCTGCACTGGTAATGACATGATAGCCTGGCCATTTCACTCGCTTGCTAATTCCAGCTCCAGGTCCCTTGTTCATGTACTCCCCATAGTACAGTGTCTTCAATGCGAAATCCCCGTTCCAAACTGACCACCCTGATGGGTCAATATGGCCATCAATGTGTGATTGCATAACAACAGTTCTTGAATACTCCTTCCAGGGACGCCCCAGATATGACTTGAAGGACCCTTTCACTGGCTCAAGATCAGAACTTGCTATTATATTACAGCTTTGGATCGAAGTGCCCGTGTTTTGGTTCGGGTCTATTCTGCCTTGGGCTGTAACCATGTTTGATTGCTTGTCCATCGGCTTCCGGACCACCAGTTTGCAATTCTGGAACACCACTGCTGCATCACCAAATATGAAGTCCACTGTGCCAGTAATTTCGGAATCTCTGTAGAATTGGCGGTTGGAGTGGGTGTAAAGTGTGTCTTGGTAGCCATCAATCTGGCACCGATTTATAACCGATTGATCGGCTCCGACACGAAGGGCCACTGCTTGATGCTTTTGTGGCCCTGCTGTATTTTGGAACCAGATGTCTTGGGCCATAAACCCATCACCAACAGCCGCTGTTTTATTACCATAGTCAAAATATTTATCAGAGAAATATCAATGAAAGATATAGCTATATTCTAGTCATGAAGGGTGAGATCTTTACCAACAGTGGCTGATCTGAAGGTGGTAGATCCATCAATAACATTCAGGCTGCCGGTGATAATGGTCGATTTCATGCCATCACCAACAATCATCAAATTCTTCTTGTTCTTTCCTATCTCAACATTTTCTTTGTAAGTACCTTTCTTCACATAGATTATGTACCTGGTCTTGCTTTTATCTGGTGCTGCTGCAACAGCTTCCCCTAATGTCTTGTACTTGCCACTCCCATCTTTGGCCACCACAACATTGGCCTTGATTTCATTAGGCAAAGATTGTAACAGCTTCCGATCCTTGCTGCTGACCCATGATGGGAACCCATCAATCAATGGATCAATAAGTTTTGTTTTCCTTGGAGAAAAAGAAACAAAAATGGCCAGTGAAGTTCTTGCCCTTGATATCAGGTCATTGAGCCCTGGCTCCATAAGGGTCCGAGCTGACCCTTCCAGGACATCCAAGCATGTGACATGGTTAGTGAGTACACTACTTAGCCATGCGTGAGCATTTGAATAGGATGTGGCATCTTGTTTTTCAACAGCCACCATGGAATCCATGATCCTATCCATGGATGACTCCATTAACTCCATGCAATCAGCCAAAACTGCTTGCTCTCCAGGATTGTTGATCCGATGCTTGAACTTCTTGGCCACATTCATGGCATTTTGCATACGAACTTTGGATTGCTCTAAGAAGGCTTGCAGTACATCACCAGCATCCTTCATTTTCAAGGTCGTATTTGATGCCATTTCTGACAGAAAAACTGAACATGATTTCTGGTCAACAGCTCTCTCACAAAACCGATACGGGAGAGCAGTACCAGAGGAGCTAAATCTAACTAAACGAACACTAACCAAAGCAGCTGAGCATATTATAGCAACCAAGGTGAAGATTAGGAGGAGAATCCTGGTATAAGAGGCTTTGGATCTGTCTAATAGAGGCTGATGGGGAGTGGTCATAGTTGGTGAGTGAGCTTGATCTGCTTAGCTTGGAACTACTTGGCTCTTTCGTTATATCATCCTTAAATAAGCAACAAGTGAATTAAGTACGGTTTTTTTTTATTCAAAGCACTCAAGTAAAGCAATTAAAGGGGTAATGTATGAAATGATTGCACACAAATCAAAAGTACTTTATGATTATATTTTCTCAAATGAAAGAAAATGATAGCTATCATTAGGTAGGATTTGAGAGAGTTTCTCATGGTGGATCATTTGTCAGCCTTCAACAAATTAAGTTATATAATTAGTAAGGTTGAATGGATTAGATAAATGTAATTTTTGTTATATTCGAATTTGAATTAATTTAGTTGGTACATAAAGTTTATATACTATCAATCAATAATATTATAACAAATCATCATTACATTTAAGGATAAATTCTAAAACTATACATATATTTTGTATATTAAACTTGATTTTGTGAAATTATATCTGATCCAATTCTCACGAACTATTATCACAATTATTGATATAGCATTATTTTATATTTATACATTGCATATAAAAATAAATTGATATATTTATTTCTTTAAATGTGTATGATTGAGTCAAGATTAAAGTTTCATGTACACAAGTTAAACCAAAATCAAAATTTATTTTAATTAAAGTTCATGTATTGAATTGCACATTGAATTAAAGTTCATGTATAATTTTGAGATTTATCCCTTAAAATAAATTGTCATTCAAATATTAAAAGCAAATAACTATCTAAATTTAGTAAGTAAAAGAATTAAAAATAAGGGAAAATATTTAGTATACATCTACAAGTAAGGTTAGAGGTTGACAAGTGCTCTATAAGAATATAAAAAAAAATATTAAAAAACACATGACAAATTTTAAAATTGATTGTGAAATTAAAAGAAAAAAACGCATTACTAATGAATCAAATATTAACCCTAAAACATATAAGATTAAATATTCAAACTCATTAACCAAAGATGTTCATTCTATACCGACGTTGAGAGATCGAACTGTAGAAATTACGTGCTAGTGTTATATGCATGTATGTAAAATAAAGTGAGAAATTGAATAATGGGCGTTTTGCTTTTTCTGGGTCCCGGGAGAATACCAACATGTTTTTCAACGCATGGCTAAATATTCAACCCAATTTTATTATTAATTGGCAATTTAACAAACATTGATTGAAACATTTAAAATGCATTATGGTAATTTTGTCAAAATATAATTTAAAATTGAACGTTTATTCCAAATATGGTATGAAATGTCTGAATGTTATCTCAATGCATGCTTTTTCTTGTTTGTTTAGTTAGTAATTAATACGATTAAAGAGCTTTGAACTTATCCATTAACTTTTGGATTTTTTTAGCTATGGCTAAGAAAAAGCAAGGAATCACGGTGAGAATGTCTGCCACTTCAGATCCAAATGGGGATATTATATCCTCATATAACCCATGCTGAAATTCACCATTAAAAAACCAAAAGTAAATCTTACCATAATGTATGAAAAGCGAATGAATTAAATATTGAAACTTTATTAAATGCCGAGAAAAGGAATTTTTTTTTTTTAATTCAACTAGTATTTGCATCTAATCATGATGTTTCTTTGATTATTTATTCATTTTCAATGGCAGGGGCTGCATCTTGTGAACAAACATAAAGAATCCGAGGGCCGTCATTTTGGACGAGAGATGGGGATTCATTTTATTTTACCTTTGACCCTAAACCAAATTCAAACAAATCACCTGGCCCAAAGAGACTTTGAAGGATCCGGTCCGACTCACCCGTAAACCAAATTCAATTTCACTTTCTTCTGTTATTATTCTCAGTCAAGGGTAATATGTTACTCCACATGCCGGAGGGTAGCCCTTCGAATAAATGGCGTTGAGTATCAAAAACCAATATCCAGATTTCACATAAAATTAGCTGCCGAATTTTCCTCGCTGAAAACAAGTTGGACCTTCATCTCCCATTGCCTTTGTTGCGAAGTGGCCATTCATGCAATAGCAAACTCTTCTTGCAAAGCTACAAGCTCAAGCAAGTCTGCGATCTCACCTAAAGCTGCTACCTCAATCAAAAGTGCGAGCTCAACTCAAGATGCTTGCTAAGTCAAATGCGAGCTGTTATGAGTTGTTGGCGAACCCCAAATGTATTACAAGAAGGGTTGGCATATTCTGCTGATGATATTTTGTAATTAGATCTGCTTGCTAAGATTACTTGCTAAAGAATTAGGTACCGACTTTTACCTAATTAGTTTATGTATAAATTTCATCTTTATGTTTTCAAGGTGTTTTAGTAGGGTTTGTTGAATTATCTATAACCACTACAACCATATATATATATATATATATATTGTAATTCATGTGAAATGAAGAGGGTGATGAGAGAATTAATAGCAGTAAAAGATTATGCTAAGTATTTTTCCTTGTTTTTTCTGTATTTATTCTTTCAAATTCTCTAAACTCCAAAAGCCTTGTACATAGAGCATCTCGCCGCCTCAGTACAACCATGTTAGTCACCACATTATTAGTTGCAGTGATCATATGAACCACATCCAAGTTATCACATTCAACCACCACATTACCATATCATTTCTTCTAAGCAATTGATAGACCATCAAATGTTGCCCAATGTTTCGCTTGGATAATATTTCCAATACATGCATTCCTCTTGAAACCAACAATCCAATTACCACCCCAATCCCTTAGTACTCCCCCTACAATAGCCACATTGTCACCTTGAGATACCACACCATCAATATTAACTTTCACCCACCCCTTACTCAGAGAACTAAACCAATCTATCAAACACTCTCAACTAGTTTTTATCACTGCCATTATACTCATTGCCCAACAAATACTATGTTGTCTCACTTCTCCTGCACAATAATTAGCGTTAGTAAAGATAGTCATATTTCTTTGTTTTTGTTGGCGCTAACACACAACCACAAATAAAGTCCCCATTCAATATCATCAATATTTATATTAAAAACATTGCGTTAGTGTTGCTAGTTGCATCATTAGTTGCAATTGAACACAATGCAACTTGCTTATTTTGTTGGCATATTTTGACTTGGTTATGATTGATAAATAGATTTAGTCAAGCAAGGTTGTTTTAAAGGAGTCCTAGCATGATTTAGTTACCTTATTTAAAGAGACATCGCAATTGAAGAAGTTAAAGTGAAGAAGATTTATTTTATCCCCTGCTATATTAAGAAGTCTAACTGGGGTGCAATTTTAGTGTTTTAAGGCAATCATACTAGCTTGATTATATAAGTTCAACAATGTCTATATATTGGAGACTTAGTCACTTGTTTTAGGAATGAGTGAAGAAAGAACTAATTTATTCATTAGAGGAACTTGTTTTGAGCGCATATTGTTTTGTAAACAAACCATTTTGATCAGTTTATGACTAAGTGCTTATTTAGTAGTGCTTAAAAAAAGCATTTCTAGCTTCAAAAGCACTTTTGGAAGAAAAGTTGTGCTAAACAAGTTGTTTTTGGCTGAAATTTTTAGTTTTTCATAATTGATTTTCAAAAGCACTTCTAAAAAGGAGAAGCTAAAATTTTTAGTTTTTTCTCTCCCAAAAGCACTTTTGGTGCTTAATTACTTTTTCACCTCTCTAATAACATAGTACTTTCCCTTTTTTTTTTCTTCGTGCTTAATTACAAATGTGTTAAAATCATTAATTAAAAAAATATTTTTTAAAATACTAATTACAAATATTTAATGGTTATATCTAAATATTTAAAATATAGTTTATATATTCTTATTAAATTTTATAAATAATTAATATTTATTGCTTAAAAATATTTAAAATTTATATTTCATATATTAAAATATTAACAAGTTATAATAATTTTTTTATATTCTTACTAAAATATAATAATATTAACTAATTTAAATATTACTTAAATACATATTTATTACTTGATAATAACATGTCTAAAATGAACATTTTAATTCTCAAAAGTACTTTTTGATAGTAATGCTAAACACTCAAATTTTAAACCAAACTTTTCAAAAACACTTCTCAAAAGCACATTTCCATAGCATTTTTCAAAAGCATTTTTTAAAAATATTGCTAAACTAGCCCTAAGCTTTTAAGAGGGAAAGACTAAGTGCAACAATGAATTTAGACAACTGCATAGGAGTGAGCTGAGCTTAAATAAAGTCTTCTACTATTGAGCATTATTTTGAATTACGCAATTAATTCGTGTGTTCATTGTTTTTTTTTTCAATTCTAGATGTACAGTTATGTAACACCCTAAACCCGACCTAAACATTATGGCCAACTCTGGCGATATCACATGGAATGGATTTTGAAAACGGGGTTATCTTGGTAGAAACCAATTTCGATTGTTTATCTTCTATTTGTTTATATTTATTCCAAAGCGTTTATTTAATTAGTCGAAATGTGTTAAGAAGTACCTCTTTTCAGCGGAAGCTTATAAAATCGTTAAATTTAGGAAAAATCGTTTGATATTTTTAGAAAGTCTTTGTTTTTGGTAACATTAAAAGCATAATACGCAGTCAAACCCGAATTAAAACAACAGTCTGAAAAGTCCACATTTTACAAAAAATACCAAGAAAGGAACCAAAAATTTAAAGTAAAACCAAATTAGAAATAGTACGTAACAGGTGGTCACCGTCAAGTCCCCCGCTGTGCCAATCCGTCTAACTCTGTGGATTACCTGTACAGATCAAACAGAAAAGAGTGAGTCTGCATAAACTCAGTGTGTAACCCCACAGAATTAAGCATGCACACACACAGAGTAAAACAGATCTGGTCAAATACAGATTCTGGCCTAAGCCTATTACAGATATAGATACACAAATCAGAATCAGAATCCTACCCCCATCCTCTACACACCATCTACGACCATCCCTACACACCATGTGGGGTTCAAAACACCCACCCATCCCTACACACCATGTAGTACCGATGCGGCACATAACAGATATAATGCAGCCATGATGTCAGATTATAGGCGTAAATTGCCTTTCAGAACACTTCTTCCAATATACATCATCCCAACCCCAATATCAGATATATAAAAATAATCTAACAGGTTTACATGCTTATAATCGTATACAGATAGCAGATAATAATGCAAGTAGACATATATCAAAATTCTAATCAGATCAGAATATCAAACAGAAAGTTCATACAGTTTAGGGTTTAATTAGCCCTTACCGACCCTACAGTAGGACCACAGTCGTTTGGGACAACCCGTGTAACCCTAGGGAAAAATTTAAATAAATGGGCCTACACACCCGTGCGATTTGCCTGTGTGGGCCCACATGCCCAGATTGGCCTTGCCCATATGGATCACACGGCCTGGCCTAGATACCACATGCCCGTGTGGGCCCACACGCCTAATTTGGCCTAGCTCGTGTAGCTCACATGGCTACACTCCGGCCATCACATACACAGCCGTGTCATTACACACGGCCTACCACATGGCCTACCATACGGCCGTGTGGCATCGACAGTGGGATTTTTTAACTTTCACCGAATCTCATTTTTATTTGTTTCGGGTACACACTTGGTACGATTTTGATGCAGAAACACTCCTAAAACCACTAACACCTAAAATTGACTAGTGGATCACCAAATTAGTCGCTTAAAATATCACTAACCCGACCAATATCAAAACTACAACCCACTTAAAACACCAGAATTCTTACCTTCGAACGAGCAACCGAAATTTCGCACAACTATAGCGTCGATTGAAGACCCTCAACCCCTTGATCTTCTCCTAAACACCACATGAACCTCATTAACCAATGATTCATTACCCACAATAAAACACACCTGCCAAAACTTACCAATAACGCAAAAGAACAGAAGAAAGTGCCAGAGAACAGAAAGAAGAGGAAAACGACAGTCTAGAGGATTTCTGGAAGAAAGAGAAAATTTTATAAAAACTGATAAGTTATCAGGAATCCCTCAAACTTCTCCCCCACAATCCCACTAACAACCACTTCCTCAAAATCCCAACTCCACCGAAACACTAGCAGTTAATAGTACAAAAATAATACCCACACTTACGTAGGGATTCGAACACAGAACCTCTAAGACACTAACCCCCTTACCACTCGAACTAGCGGGCTCATTCTGACATGGTTTTTCCAATAATTAAATATAATTCCAACTGAGCAAGGATAGGACTTAAGTTAGAAAAATACTAAAATTTACCAAAGTTGAGGCTTGATCTTTGGACCTTTCACACACCCAGAACACTTAACCACTGAAGCAGATACACAATTGTGTCAAATTTTTATAAAAGCAGGAATAAAAGCTGGGGCCTAACAAGTTAGTTACAACTCACAAAACAACTAACTAGCAACTCAACACTAGCGTTTAGTATCAAAGTTAGTGATAATACTCTAAAATGACATACTTTTATGTGTTAATTACATATATTTTTTTAGTATGATCCTACTAATTTGGGTTGTTTATGGTTTTTTATATTGTAAGGGCGAAATTGAAGGCAAAAGAAAATTTGGGGGTAAAAAATGTAAATTTAAAGATAAAATGGGTCCGCATGCGAAATAGGGAAAAAGTGGTGCCAAAAATACAAAGTGTGAAAGACTTGGGGCAGAAATTCACAAAAGAGATTTATGAACATAAGACTTTATTTAAATTTGAATTTTATTTTTAAGATTATTGTTAAGATTATTCTGATATTGTTTAGATTTAATTTCAAATTATATCTTTTATTACCTTCTAGAGTTTAAATAGGAACAAACTAGGTTTTTTTATATATTATAAATAAGGGATGGAGTGACATGAATATTCACTCATCATTTCTATAAAAAAAAAACTCATTTCCCCTAAGGCTCTTAGTCTTTTTATTCATTTTATTTTCTAATAAAATTTCATTCTATTAAACTTGTGTTTTTTTCCCGAAAAGCATGAGCCACTAAACTCATCTAGCCAAAGGTTATCAAGACTCCTCCAAAAAAGTTTATGAGGCTTAGAACCCGCACTTAACCCTTCTCAACGAGTATTCATCATTTCTTCGTATTACAAAACTGACGCTTCCGTCCATGTCCTTCCAAAATTAATCTTTTCATCTTGTGTAAAGGCGGCCGCTTTGTATGTTTTGGGAAGGTTGCACAATCGATTCGCTAACTTATTGTGTCAGTGGTTGTCGAGCCCAAGAGATGAAATGGCGTGGCATTCGCCATTGAGAAATGGTGATCTAGTGTAAGACGGTCCTACAAAAGTGACGGTTAGCTAGAGTCAAGTTCTTTTAAATCATAAGGCTAAAACCTAACTGGAGCTGGTGGTTATAGGCACCCTCTTCCACTATAATTGACTTATTCAGTCATGATAAGGATCACCTAAAAGTCTATGGTTGAATCCAAGGAGGATCGAGATAATTGAAGGCTGGAATCCCTCAAATCGAAAAACATCTTCCTTTAACTCTGTTTCTTTTTACAATAGCAATTTCAATTTATTCAATTTCTACTCGTCCATATTTTAATTCTATTTTTTTTATTTTTTCCCAGGTTAGACGTTTTTCTTGGGCACGACTGTGCCTAGGATTTCGAAGAACAAGAAGTAGTAGCGATCCAGTTCCTAAGGATTTGACCTTACTTCCTTTATACTATTCTTTTCGTTATTTCTTAGGGATAGGTTATTTTTGGTGCTTTCAACAACACACCAAATTTTGGCACCGTTGTCGGGGATTGGCAGTGTACTAATCTTGTTTCTTTTTCTTATAACCAGATCTTCTCTAGGAAATTTTGCGTAACATAAAATCGGATCCAGTACAATAACTTATGGCTTAAATGATTTAGCAGATGGCCGAAGCTCCTGCAAAACAATAACCGTTATGCATTGCGTATCTTACTATGGATACTAATGTTCAACTTAAGTCAGGATTAATCCAGTTGCTGTCGACCTTTCATGGATTACAAAATGAAAATCCATACAAACATCTAAAAGAGTTTCATATGGTTTGTCTAAGTATGAAACCTCAGGGTGTAACTGAGGATCAAATCAAATTACATGTTTTCCCTTTTTTCCCTACTAGACTCTACTAGGGAATAGTTATTTTATTTACCTCCTAGATCTATCATAACATAGACTAATCTTTCACATTTGTTCCTCAACAGATTTTTTCTAGCATTACGCGCAGTTGAATTAATGAGGGAAATTGTTGGGATAGGGTAAAAGGAAGTGGAGTCTCTTTACAACTATTAGGAGCGATATAAAAAGTTGTATGCAAATTGCCCACAACATGAGATAACATAATAGTCTTTTCTCTAATACTTCTATAAGGGCTTCAAGCCCATGAAAATGAATATGATAAATGCCGCTAGTGGAGGGGCATTGGTCAACATGTCCCCCCAACAGGTAGGGGACTTGATATCCACGATGGCTGTAAATTCTCAACAAATTCGAGCCAATCTTGAACCCACTAGAAGGGTTCACCAGCTAAGTATTTCAACTTTAGAAGATAAAGTCAAAAAACTAACTAATATCATGAATTCTCTATTTCTAGTAAAAACAGGACCAACTCAATTATGCACAATTTGTGCAGCAACCGAACATACAACTGATGCATGCCCTAGTTTGTGTGACGATACTATGGCCCATTTAAATGCTATGGGAAACATTCTTGGACCGCCCCAAAGGCGATATGACCCTTACGCAAGTACATAAAACCTAGGATGGAAAGACCATCCTAACTTGAGTTATGGAGAAAACCTACAATATAACCAGTTATACAAAAATCGGTTTCCACAACAAACGCGAGATTCAGGTACCTCTCTAGAAACCATGGTCAATAAATTAACAGCTAATGTGCTTGATTTCCAACAGTAAATACAACGATAAACTATTGATTTTCAAAAGGAAACAAATGATTTTCAATAGAAAACCGAGACGTCTATAAGAGAGTTGACCACATCAATTGAGAAAATAAACTCACAAGGAAAATTGCTGTCACAAATGGAACCTAACCCAAGACAAAATGCAAATACAATGAAATTGCGTAGTGGAAAAGAATTGGAACCAAATCCCAGCAGAAATCTTGATCAAGATTCTGCCCAGAAAAAGCATGAGATAGATGAACAGGTCCGAACGTAACCTCTATTACCCAAAATTTAACCTCTGTTTCTAGGATGGTTGAACCAACATCGGAAAGGTAAAGAGGATAAAGAGATTTTCGAAACATCCAGAAATATCAAGATTAACATACTGTTATTGGATGCCATCAAACAAATTCTGCGATATGCTAAGTTCCTTAAGGAGCTTTGCACCAACAAGTGAAAATTAACTGGAAATGAAATAGTAAGTGTTGGTGAAAATGTATCTACGGTGTTGTAGCGGAGGATGCTAGTAAAATGTAAAGGCAGAGGCATGTTTGCAATACCATGCAAAATAGACCACTTAGGAATTAAAAATGGTATGTTTGATTTAAGGGCCTCTAAAAATGTAATGCTTTTTTCCATTTATAAATCACTTAACGTTGATTTTTTGATGAAAATATGTGTTATTATTCAATTAGCAGACATGTCTATTATACATCCCGAAGGAGTCTTGAGGATGTATTAGTGAAAGTCAACAGACTTATCTTTCCTATGGACTTTTTGTGGTAAAAATGGAAGAAAATAACGCTCATGAGTCTTCAGGCATCTTGTTGGGGCGAATTTTCCTTAGTACTGCAAGTACTAAGATTGACGTGCGTAGCGAAACCCTCACGATACAGTTTGATGGGGAGATCGTGAAGTTTAACATTTACGATGCTATTAGTCACCTGAGTGAAATATTAAACATAAACCGTATAGAAGAAACTTTTGAGTCACCTTATGAAGATAAATTTGAAACATTGTTTGATGATAATCTCGATTCAGGATCTATTTGAGAATCTGTTAATGAATTATCGACTCCTATGAACACTAAACTTCTACCTTTTGTTGTACAAGCACTAGATCTGGAATTAAAACCACTTCCTGAGCATCTCAAGTGCATATTTTTGGAGAATGATGATGAGACCATTATCGACTTAAAAAGGATTAACCCCTTGACATGCACACATAAGATTTTCTTAGTGAAAAATATAAAACCAAAGCAAGAGGCGCAAAGATGATTGAACCCAAATATGTTGGATATGGTGAAAAATGAGAATTTTCAAGCCCATACAATTGAAAAAAATTCAACTGAAGCAGCCCCAATACTAGTTAGGGCGTTAAGCTAACGACGTTAAACAAGCTCTTGTTGGGAGGCAACTTAATTTTAATTTTAATTTTATTTTGTTATATATTTTATTTTTTTCTATTTTATTTTCTTTATTTTCTTGCATGTTAATAAATTTCATCTCTCTTCTTATATTTAGGAGAATCGAGGAAATGAAAAATTAAATTCGAAAATGGGTGGGGAAAACAGTAACGAAAACGACATGGGGAGTGTTCTAAACCCTTTCTTTTTCATCATATTTATAAAGATTATTTTTCACATTGAGGGCAATGTGATTTAAGTAGGGAGACATTCCTCATTATTTATGTTGTTTTATCTACCATTTATTCTGTTGTGTTACTGTTGTTGCTGCTTAGTGCTTGTTTTTGCCCATATTTATTTTTTTTAGTATATTCTGCCCCTTTTCAAGCCCAGGATTTTCACCAAGAATTACCCACTGTTTGACCAGTGAGCGTGATTCTTGTCTACTAAGTTAGTTATGATTTTGCTATATTGATTTCATCTCTACTGTTTTATTTCTATTAGGCTAAAATAATTATAATTAATAAAGTTAGTCTTATCTTGCTTATAATAAAATCAATAAAGTCTAAATGCAAAGAGGACATTTAATACAAATGTATGCTAAATTTATTTTCATGACTGATAGGTAATTGTCAAAACTTATTTTTGACACTTGATTGTTTTTCCTATTCCTCCAAAATTAAAATTCTACTCCATTAAAAAATAAAATAAAATAAAATTTGATAATTCTGTGGTTATGAGCACAGCTTAAAACGTGATTGACTAAGTAATCGGAGTAGGGTGTTTGGGTTGTCATCCTACTTCACATAAGAAGGTTGTGTGACGTGTTACGTAAAACTTTGCTAACTAGAATTAAACAAAAAAAAATTAAGAGTGTGTTGGGCTAACTGACTGGGGTGAGGTGATTTGGTTGTCATCCCACTTCGTGTCAAAAGGGCTAAAACATTCTTAACCAAAAACATAATAATAATAAAATAGGAGTGTGTTGCGCTGAGTAACTAGGGTGAGGTGCTTGGGTTGTCATCCCTCTTCGTGCCAAAAGGACCAATACATTCTTAAGAACAAAATTAAGGAAAAAGAAAAGAATTACATTTGGGGACTAAGGGTGGAAAAAATAGGGTGTCTTGGTAAGTTTAGTAAATTATTTAATTTTCATGAAACAATCCAAGTTGATTTAATTTTTGCGTGTTTAAGGTGGAATACTTTTCGGTTTTACTTAAAGCAAGCTAAAGGTTCCCTTTATTTTCATATGCATTATGCCTAATTTTTTAAAAATTTAGAGTGATTCTTTCATGGTAAAATCTAAATTACACAGTGGGATAAGAACCATACTTGAGGGCAAGCATGGGCTAAGTAGAGGGAATATGATAATACTCTAAAATGACATACTTTTATGTATTAATTACATATATATTTTGAGTACGATCCTACTAATTTGGGTTGTTTATGGTTTTTTATCTTGTAGGGACTAAATTGATGGCAAAAGGAAATTTAAGAGCAAAAAGCGTGAATTTAAAGACAAAATGGGTCAGCATGCAAAATAGGAAAGAAATGGTGCCAAAAATACAAAGTGTGAAAGACTTGGGGCAAAAATTCAAAGAAGAGATTTATGAACATAAGAATTTATTTGAATTTAAATTTTATTTTTAGGATTATTGTTAGGATTATTCTGATATTGTTTAGATTTAATTTCAAATTATATCTTTTATTATCTTCTAGAGTTTAAATTGAAACAAACTAGGTTTTTTATGTAGTATAAATAGGGGATGGAGTGACATGAATATTCACTCATCATTTCTGTAAAAGAATTCTTTCCCCCTAAGGCTCTTAGCCTTTTTGTTCATTTTATTTTCCAATAAAATTCCATTCTATTAAACTTGTATTTTTTTCTTGAAAAGCTTGAGCCACTAAACTCACTAGCCAAAGGTAATCTTTTCATCTTGTGCAAGGCGGTCGCTTTGTATATTTTAGAAATGTTGCACAGTCAGTTTGCTAACTAACTGCGTCAGTGGTTGTCGAGTCAAAGAGATGAAATGGCGTGGCATTCGCCATTGAGAAATGTTGATCTAATGTAAGACAGTCCTACAAAAGTAATAATTGGCAAGAGTCAGGTTCCTCTAAATTGTAAGGCTAAAACCTAAGTGGAGCTGGTGGTCATAAGTGTCCTCTTCCACTATAATTGACTTATTTGGTCATGAGAAGGATCATCTAAAAGCCTATGATTGAATCCAAGGAGGATCGAGATAACTGGAGGCTGGAATCCCTCAAATCGAAAAACCTCTTCCCTTAACTCTGTTTCTTTTTACAATTGCAATTTCAATTCATTCAATTTCAACTCGTCCATATTTTTAATTCTGTTTTTTTTTTAAATTTTTTTCCCAGGTCAGACATTTTTCTTGGGCACGACTGTGCCTAAGATTTCGAGGAACAAGAAGTTGTAGCGATTCAATCCCTTAGGATTTGACCCTACTTCCCTTATACTATTCTTTTCGTTATTTATTAGGGAAAGGTTATTTTTGGTGCTTTCAATGACACACCGGTTAGAAACCAGAAAAAATGGGTGAAGATCATGTTTTGAATTGTTGAGGCATAGAATGCAGTTCAATCTTCAAATCCCTTATGCTCAACAACTTCATCTACACCTACTAGAAAACAAGTATAAAGGTGCTTATTAAGTCTATAGATAAGAAGGAAAGAAAGGTAGTGCTTACTAGTTAAGATCCTCAAACTACAAATGTTAATGGTGTAAGGACACCTAAGCTAGAGACCACTTGGATTATAATAACCCATTTTCAATAGTGTCAGAAATAGTGGTTTTAGGACCACAATTCTGACAAGTGAGACAGTAAATATTATTTATTTGATATTTACTAGTATTTATTTGAGTCATATAAAAATATGGTTAAGAAATTTTAACGTTTAAATAGCTAATTAGGTAAAATGGACTAAATTGTAAAAGCTGCAAAAGTTAGATTCCATAAGATTAAAGGTGTTAATTTAATAAGGAAATAAGGTCGGATGGATTTATTAGGTAATTTTACCTTTGGTTGTTTAGTAGACGATTTTCTACACACATTTTAGTTATATTATATGTTGTTTTAAGGGCAAAATAGTATTTAAGTAAATTACTAACATAAGCAAATAGTAAAAGTTATCATCTTCTTCCTTTCTTTTTGTTTTGAAACAGAAAAAGTCAGCCAAACCTAGGAAGCATTCGGACAAGTTGTATTTGTATGCATGTAAGTATTTTGTAACCCATTTTTCATTATTTTTATGTTTTTGAGGTCATTTTAGCTTAATCTAGCTAGCCAAGAGGCTAATTTGTGAAATTGTTAAAATTTTAGGGATTTACCATGAATGATTTATATGTGTTTGTGAACTTAGTTGATTGATTCATGAGTTTGATAGCTAAAAATGACTAGTTTGTAAAGTAGTTTTATTAATTTTAATGTTTAGGGATTAAATTGTTTAAATGGTAAAACTTCATGAAATTTTTTGTAAAAAATGATAAATATGGGCTGTAAAGGGTCCCTAAGAGATTCGGCTAGCATGAATAGAGGTTAAAATTGGTTAATTTGCAATTTTCGGGTTTATAGACTAAATTGCATAAAAGGTAAAATATTGGGGTAATTTTGTAAATTTATAATCAAAAGGCCTATGAGTATAAGTATGTTTATTTAAGCTATTTTAATTGTTTAATTGAATGAAAATTATTATCTAGATCAAGTAACGAATAAATTAGACTCAAATAGCGAAAAAGCCAAAATAGCAGAATAGTCGTTGGGTTCATGTTCATAATCATTTTTGTATAGGTAAGTTCATATATTGATGAATTTTGTTAATTGTTATTTTGGTTTAATTATTGATTAAGGTTGTGCTTTATATAGCTTTAGTTGATTGTGTAATGTTAACTACTGATTTGGATTGAATTATAATGTTAATTAAATTGATGATTATGTTTGAAACTGTGAATTTCAAGGATGTATATTTGACAAGTTATAATGGAGTGAAGATAAAGGATTTGGATATGTAATTTGTCTTGTTTGAACCTTGTGAATACTTAGAATACACATGACATGTCATTAGAGGTTATACAGTTTCAGGTGTTGGTTTTAGATGTCCTAGCGATGGTTAAGGTCCTGCATTTGTTACGGATTCTCCATAGCTCATGTGAGCAGGCCCATTTTACAACTCGTGTGAGCATTACAGATACAGTCATAGTTATAGATACATGCACATTTTGTGTGAGCATTGTTCCCGTGTATCCGATGTTGTTTCATTTGGTTCAACGGGTAATGAAAACTTAATCAAATAATCGTAATTACAAGATATGTTATATAACATTGATGGATGAAATGGAACAAGGTTGTATGAATGTTTTGAAATATACGTATGTTACATATTAGAGATGTAATGAATGCGATGTATATGGATATGCTCAAAAAATATGTTTCTTTATATGGATAGATTTTATGTTCGTTATTAAACTCACTAACTTGTGAGGTTGGTGTTGTAAATAGGTAATGAATAATCTTATGAGCATGCCAAAGGAATATTATATGAATTATATAAATTGAGCTTATTTGGTAAGTTTACGTTTAAGATTTATACGAGCTTACTAAGCACTAGTTGCTTACATTAGTTGTTTTTCTTTTCTTGTAGATTATCGGAAGCTTGATCAGTTGGAACCTAATCAGAGCATATACACACTATCCGTCTGTCATTTTGGTAGATGTTTTGGTTATATTGTTAATGGTTATAAATGACATGTAATAGGACTTTTTATGTTATTTTGCCAATAAGATGTGGTTTGAGCTTACTTGTATATATGACTTTTGTTTTGGCTTGTAAATGTCTATGTATATGTGTTTTTGGTCAATTTGTTTGGACTTCTTGAAAGTGAATAGGTTATGGTGGAATGTCATGTAAATGGGTATATTGGTCAATTTGGTATGTTTGTTATATGTTTAAGATATGAACGTGTAGCAATGAATTTGAAATAGTTTGGCGTATGAATTATGGTGTCAAATGATGGCATATTGGTTAAGCATTTAGGATAAATGTATTACTATGTTTTAAGCTTGTTTGAATGCATTTGGAAGGCATGTAAATGGATGAATTTGGTTTGGCTTGGCACCTAAGAAAAGGGCTTTGTTGTAACACCCTATACTTGGCTCAAACACTGAGCCCGAATATCAGGATGTCACACTACCGTTACACATCACATGCAATTCATATGGTCTCATTATTAAGAAAATATATTTCATTTTAGCTCCATAATAATTACAAGACATACATATTCCAGTTATCACTAAAACATGTTCAACATTCACCAAACATGCTTAAAACAAGAATTAAACATGCATTAGAACCACTTAGCAAAATTTTCAAAATAATCATGTAGGTATCGATACTGAAACTGAGGTATTGATAATTTTCTTACATGGTATTGATATTGTTTGAAAAATCGGTACCAAATTAATATTTTTTTTCCTACATAAAATCAAAACACAAGAAAATATCGTTACATTTCAAAAAGTATTGGTTTTATTACCCCAAGTATCGATACTCGTGATAAGGTATCGATACCAAATTACAATACTAACTTCCTGCGCATTGAAAAATCATGGAGGTAGCATTTTAAAACCCGAATACTGATACATCTGCTCCAAACCACAAAAATATCGCAGTTTAAAACAATCAATCCAATCTAACTTAAGCCCATTCAACATGAAACTTATACCACACCAACAACCGTCAAAATGGCTACAATATCAATTTAAAACATCAAAAATATGTCCAAACAAGAATCAACATATCAAGATCAAAGTCCTTGAATCTAAAGCAAACAAATCATGAAAACATCCTAAATATCATGGCAAAACCAATAAAAAGTCTACCACATTGTCTTTATTTCTCATAACAAAAATGAATAAATAAACAGCTATGAAATAATGCGAAAGTCTGGCTTGGATTACTGCCTCAGAACCACACCACTCACACCAAAACCCAACTAATCCACAATGGTTTAAAAAGGAGTAGGTGAGCTTAACAAGCTCAGTGAATGATCAGAATAACTACCACGCAAACATGTCATCATGCATTAACAAACAACTAAATAGCACAATTACAATAATTCCAACTTTAGTGTCATATTATACTTATTCATGATTAACTTATTGGTTCACTTACATATTAATCACATACTCTTTTAAGCACATATCACAATACTCATAAACACATTTATTGATAATTTGACACTTGAGCTATGAAACATAAAAGTGGGCTCTACCATCACGCATTGGATACACGGATCTCCAACACACCAAATGACTCATAGAGTCGAACATATCCCAAAAAGTGAAGCGTATAGATAGCACTTTCCAACACACTAAACATGTCTTAGTGAATGAAGCTTAGCTCACATTCCGTTATCTCTCCAAATTTGTCCCAAGTATTAACGCCTAAAAAATACAACACTTATGGGTGAGTACTCACAATCCTATGGCATGCCAACTATATCCAATAGTCTCAAACATCATAAGGCCAAAATGTCTGTAATTGGAACACATAATTACTTACCGTTTTCTGCACTTTATCACTGCATAATCACATTATAAACACAACATAACCACTTTCATATGGCCCGTATAACATGCCCACAATCAATTATTTCACAATAGCTATCATAAGCTTATTACAAATATCACAATATCACATTTTAATCCACAAATTCATAACACATTTTCACTTATAAAATCATGAGTATGAGAAAACTTACACTCGAAATTTATAGTAGGGGTTTAGGCTACTTCTAAATTCCCATTTAACGTAATGAATCCTGTTTACAAGCAATGATTCCAACACTCACAAATTACATTTTCACCGAAATGCCGAAAACCCAAACTAGCATTTCCTTAACTTGTAGAAGGTCCTAATGAATCTGAGGCTTCAACACAATAAATCACATAATATTATAATCAATAATCAACTAAGAACTCACCTCAAGCAATCAAAATCATAAGCCTAAGCTAAGTTCTCATGTAATCGAAACCTTCGACATAGCAAACTTAAATTCTAATTATCTCGGTCTACACTTTTTTTTTTGCCTAAAACGAATTCCATTCATCTAATTATTCACCTACGATAGATTCTCAACCTTTAAATGAAATTTTTCAACAAGTTATGGCCATTTTTATGAAAATTCATTAAAACGTTGGAAATCTTTAACGAAACTTTAAACTCAATTTAGAAAACTTTTAATTACATCAAACTAATTGAAAAACACTTTGAAACCACATTTTTACCCAAAATCCCAAAATCCACCATTAACGACTCAATTTTCGGCTTTTATTCAAAACATGCGATTTAACAGCTAAAAGTTCAGTTTAAAAGACCAGATAACATTTAAAACTAATTAGGAATCGAATCGTTACCTTAGTTGATGAAAAACAAGCGTTTGACCTAAAATCCGAAAAACCCCAAAACTCAACAATGGAAAAATCTATGGTGTTTTGAGTGCTTTTCTTGAAATACTATGGAGGTTTAATGTTGGGAGAATGAAAGAAATCAAGGGAATGGAGTTTGGGAATCAAAATTTGAATAGGAAGAGCTTGGGAGAGCAAGGGACGACAAACAAAAGGAAAGGGTCAAAACTATCATGAAAATTGTAGGTGAGGGGAAAAAAATAGTTTGAAAATTAAAATTTGGTTTAATTGCCTTTTTAAAACTCATAAACTGAACCCTTTTACAAACTAGTATTTATTTCAAAATTGAAAGTCTTTTGAACATTATGTCAAAAATTGTTTTAATTTTCAAAATGTCATAGACAAAAACATTTTCGAATACCATGCTTAGGAAATTCCCGAGTTTACTAGAGCTAAAATCCTTAAGATACTCCTAAAACTCCTAGGCCCAAATTGGGGGTGTGACATTTATTTTTGCCTCTTTTGGAAAGATTTTAGGTGCACATGGGTTGTCACACGACCGTGTGCCATACATAGACACACCACACGATCGTGTGTCGTTTTTATTTTTGTTGCAAGTTTTTCCACACGAAAGCAAGTTGTTACACGGCCTAGCGACACGACCGCATGACCCTGAGTTACACGGGCACAATTTTACACGATTTGGCCACACAGCCATGTCCCTAAGCCACACGGCCGTGTAACCCGTATTTCTAAAATTTTTAAATTTTTTTCATATTTTTCTATTTTGTTCCAAATTAATCCCTAATTGTTTCTAAGTTGATTTTTAGGTCCCATAAACTCGGTTTAAGGCCTGTAAATGTAAATATGCTATGAATGATATGCAGTTTAAATGTTTGGTATTTAAATTAATATTTGAAAGGTTTTATATTGTCATTAGATTCGTTATATGCAGTAATACTCCGTAACCCTAGTCTGCTGACAGAGACAAGTTAAGGGTGTTACATGGACCATAAATGAGGATAAGGTTGTTAACTACAACTCTAATTCCTTAAATGCCATTTGCAATGAAATAGACCCCTAGGAATTTAAGAGAATCTTCAAGTGCACCACTGCTCGACTTAGATCATACTTAAAACAACATAAAGGAACTTCTATTGTCAAGCAATCCAAAGTTCAGGTGCTAGCATCTAGGTTTAAGACTTTTAGAATGTTAAAATATGAAACATTTTTTAACTTGTATGCAGAATTATGTGACATCTCACATCAAGATTTTACCTAGGGCGGAGAGTATTCTAATGCATAGTTGGTGAGGAAGGCACCTAGATTTCTCCTTGAATAATTCTATATCAAGGTGACTACTATAGAGTAGGCTAAAAACATCATACAATGAGGATTTACGAACCGATTAGGTCCTTGTAAATGTTCAAGATGAATCTTAAAGACTCTTAGAAGCACAAAGTCAAGACAAAAGAGAACTGACTTATACAATTTTTTGCCCTTGTATTATAGTGAAATTCTCACTTTGGTCTTTTTACTAATTTTCAATCACTTTGCCCCTACTACTTTCATTTCCTTACTCAAGTTAGACCCTCCAATATTTTCGATAAAAAAAATTAAACAACCAATGACACGTTGCTACATGTAAATTTTTTTTATAAAATCTACTTAAATATTAAAAAATCATAAAAAAAAAAGATCCCAAAAACAAGAAAACTTAGAAAATTATAAAAACTAAAAAAATCAAAATATATTTTTGAAAATTATAAAAAATATGTTTTTTTTAATATTTAAAAAACTAAAAAATCATTAAAATTCCAAAAAAATATATAATTATTCTAAATATTTTATTATTTAGTGAATGTCCATCAAGATTAAGATAAAATTGATGTACCTCAGGACTCTAATATTCATTAAAACCTTTGATAAAATTATTTGATAAAATTATTTTGATACAACAAATAAAATGTTTTTGAATAAAAATTATTTTTGAACAAAGAATTGATAAATTTCAAAGTTAGAATTCATTTCAAAATCCTTATAAACTCCAAATACTTTGATAAATACTTTGAATACTTAGAAAATATTTTGGAAAAAATTAAAAACCTTTGAAATTGTTTTAAACAAGTGAAAAACTGCTCAAAACAAAAAGTATCAATATTTTTCATTAAGTATCGATACTTAGAAATTTTTATCAATACCTTTTTTGGCATGGATACGAAAATGTCATTCTGAAATTTTTTATCAAAGTAAAAATATTTGTACTTATCATTAAGTATCGATACCATGATATTTTTATCGATACCTTTTTCAGTGTCGATACAAAATTGACATTCTGACATTGGGGTAAATTTTGAGCAATAGTATTAAGTATCGATACTAGTAATTATGTATCGATACTTATTACAAATTTATCAATACCCTCTCATGGTATCGATATGGTTTTAAGGTTCAATGTTTTGAAAATTATTCAAAAATTTACCCTAGTATCGATACCTATCAAATGTTATCGATACCTTCAATCAAGTATCAATAAATTTCATTGGGTATTGATGTAAATAGGGTTAATGGTCACTAAATTGATGCATTAAATGCTAATAGTATCGATACCTATAAAAAAATATCAATATCGATTGTTGTAGGTGACATAAATGTACTGATATTTTCATCCTCAACAACTTTATTCAATATCCCAACAACCACAACGATTGAAAATCAATTTGGGAGTATAAATACCAGCTTCAAAAGGTTCTACACTAATAATAGAGATAAAAAAGCTTAAAGTGTCATTCTATTAACCTAAGAGCTCAAATTTTCATATCTTTTGTATATGCACTATAAATCATTGTGTTCTTTATCTCATATTTTTCTCTTTGTTTCCACAAATTTTTAAAAGGTCAATTCATCTCCCTCTTGACTAATTCGATTGAGTTATTGAGCTAACAGAATGACATATTGTAAATGTGTTTAACATGTAAATGTTTGTTTGAATGATCATTTTATTGTTTGTTTGAACGTAATTATTCTGATAATAAATATGACATTCAATTATTTAGACCCGACGATTAGATTGAATAAGGATATTACATTTACACTTGCAATATATTCAATAATTTTTCTCACTAAGCATTCATGTGAATGTGATTTCCCTTTATTTCACTATTTATAAATGTTGAATATTTCAATTATTTTGTAATTATCCCTTTTCTTTTTAACTCTGGTTGGAGAAAGACGACTATAAATAGAGGTTGAAATGTTTCATTATGAACATTCCTCTTCATTATCACTCCACAACCTACCATTTTATTAGTGCATAATATTAGTTATCTTAATAAAAAAAAGTTTCTTCTCTTTGTATACCTGATATTGAACTTAAACATAGTATCTACACTGTTATTTAAATGTTTATACTATTTTTTTATTTTACATTTTTAATAAAAACCAACATATAATTTACATATATTTATTTAAATATATGACATCAACGACTATCAAATCTTTTCTTTACAATTTCAACTAAAATTTTATTTTAACTTTTTTTTTATATATTTTAATGTTATTATAGTCACATTGTATATACTAATAATGTCATTTATTGAATTAATGTTACAAATTAATTCAAAACCAGCTAAAAAAAATAACATTATTATGATAAACGATTGAGTACATTTAATATTATTTACATATTCAAATTTATTTTTACTTGCAATTTAACAATTTTTTATTTTATTTTAAATTTATATATAAGGCATATGTGTTATTATTATTAATTTTAATTCTTACAATGCATTATTTATTATCACGCGTGTTCTAAATACGCAATCTTCACACACTGTGATATATCTTCTAGTATAAATAATCTTTTTATCATTAAATTTTACAACAGTTGAAATCAACCGATTTGTTTCCATTACTCAACCGCTTGTTTCTTTACTCAAATGTCTCGGCTTTCAAACTTCAAAATGGAGGAAGCTAGTAGAAAGGAGAAACCGTTGGCCGATCATTATCCAAAACATGGTGATGATCCACAAACGCTTTCCCGACAAAATCAGTTTGTTCTTCCACTGCCTATCCATCTCTCTACTCAAAAAGGTTACTGTCACACCAAGCCATGTTAAATGAATATGCAATAAAGAGAATTGACACCACTCCATTTACAAACAAAGTTGCATGGGAACTGTAATAGCATAAAGGGTTAATGTTCTCTGAAAAGCTTACCATTATCAACCTGGAAGGGGCTTTAGATTTAGCCATTTAGGTCACATTTCAGAGCCTTCACCGTAGCTTCCTTCAACCAGTTACACCAACAACATCCATCATTATCACAAAATTTGCAGGAACAAGCTCCGAAAACCAAGATTCTAAGAAGATATGGTAAGTATATGCTTAACAAAATCTTTCTTCATAATCACCCTCTTTAACATATGAACCAAAAGACGATCACTCTCTTTAACAGAGGGCAACATTGAGTGATCTCCAGAACAACTCAAAAGATTATTGACCAAGTTATCACCTTTCAAAGCCTTAACACTAAATGAAATGCCGTTGACCGATTTGATCATCAGGCAAAACTTCAAATATAAAATCCACCACATTTCATGCAAGAAAACAAATCAACAGTTGCATCGACAAAGAAATAACAAGAAATTTTCCAATGCCCAGCCAATTTGAACAACCCAGGGAACTTCAGGCATACACGAAGTACTAAACACCAACAATTAACACAATTTATTCCTTTTAGCATTACTATATATAAACAACTTCAAGTTTTGTTTATCAAGCTATAGAAATATCAAGATTTCCAAAACTTAGATACAACAGGATGAACCCAAAACAAATAACTATGGGAAAAGAAATATAGTCAGCAAGTTTTACATAAAATTCCCTACTGCTCTTCTTAAACAGTTTGCTGGAACATAAACCGGTTTCTTGGATTATCATAAGCTACATGGAGCATAAGCCATAAAAAATAAGGCCTTCAGAGTTAGTATGCAGTCACTCAGAAAGGATATTTACCACTCTAGAACTAGATGAGACTACTGATCATCAAACACCTTAAGTTTTAACATGCTACTAACGTGACAAGACCATAAATTTTGGTATGTGATGCCAAACTTGGGGAACTTAGACCTAAACAACTCTAACAAGAGTCAAGAAAGGTAAAAATGTGTGGAATGCTTAAACTTAACTGAGCCATTAAAGCTTGGTCTGAGAGGGATCATGTAACTCAATACTAACAAACTGCTACCAATCCAAAAAGCCTCCAAGATTTAAGCCAGATTCAGCATCATCGTCAAAAGAGCTTAAATATAGTTCTAAAGTAAATGAAGAAGATACCTATATGATTAACCTTTTTAAACCTAAACTATAACTCTCATATTCCACACGACCACTTTGCAGCTTACAATGTGAAATCCTACAAGATTATTGGTGCACAAAAGTAGAACAAGTATAAATAGAGAACTAAGGGAAGCCAATTTAATCCTCCACAAGATTACACCCTATGCGCATAAGCTTTCATTCATAAACTAAAGAAATTATCAAAGCTAAACATGTAAAACAAAGAATCTCTGAGAAATTTAGAACCATACGCAGCACAAAAAACAGGGCTAACTCGATGCGTAAATGTGGAATACTAAAATTAAGATTAGAAAATCTTTTAGCAAATGGATTTTTCATGGATGTCAACTTATAACAGATTAACGTTCTATAAGCTCAGTATTTTGCCCAAAGTACATTAAAACATCTAAAATTGATATCAAATTCTCAACTGAATCGAAACCATAGTTCGAATTATAGCAGCCTAAAAATAAAAAAAGATGATGCCTTCAGTTCCAACTGGAAGGCCAGAATCCATGAATCCCATATCCAGTCTTCCAATTGTCCAAGAAAATCACTTTCTGCACCGCCCAAAAAGAAACGCAAATCGCAAAAACCATGGCCACACGCTTGGCTTTCGCGTTCTTAACATAAACAAGCAAATGGGTAACGAAAGCTAGCAATAATCCCACTATTGTATAAAGAAAACCCACCGCGAACCCTTCCGCCCCAAGCTGCATCCCCGATCCTTGGTAAAAGAAAATCAATTTGTTGGGATCGTTCCTATCCACCAAAAACATCGGCATTTTCCTTATTATATTATGCATTGCACCTGAAACGCTGAAAAAATAAATAAAAACGGCGCCGGAAAGCCAAATCTTGGGATCGTGCAAGAGGGTTTCCCCGGCGAAGATCTTTTTAGCGATGAACGGAGAAGAAATCAACAAAAGGGCAACGATCAGACCCATTTGAGTTTTCGAGAGAATAGGAGGACGATGGATGGGACCCACGGTGAGTTTAGTTCTGGACTCAACGAATTCGGCCATTGACTCAGCCAATCGAGAAAAATCGCCCTGGTCCATCTGTTCCGACTCATCTTTCAACGATTTTGCGGTGGGGCCGACGAGGCGGATGTGGGGAAGGGAGTTGACGCCGAAGAGGTGGAAAGAAGATTGAGATTCGCGGAACTCGATGTCGGCGAAGAAGAGCTTGGTGTTGGAGTAGTTGTGGTTGGTGATGAAGGAAGAGGCGACGAGGGCGAACTCTTGGCGGAGCTCGCGGAGGTGGAGTTCGGTTTTGTCGTGGAGTTGGGTGGCGTCGAAGAAGATGAGGATAGAGTAAGGGCGAGGGGTTTTGGGGGAGGTTAAGAATTTGGCGATGGTTCGGTCATCTAAGTGGATGACTCCTGATTTGGATTCGGACTGAAGGGCGCGGAGATCGGCTACCAGTTCTAATTCAGATTCAGATTCAGATTCAGCAGTGGAAATGGCAAGGAATAGAGAAAGGGTGAAAAAGGAGAGTAAGAAGAGATAAGCAGAACTGGAAGGGATCGCCATTTCCTTGCTTAGCTTTCGGATTTGGGGATTGGCGACAAACAGCTTCGGTCTTAACTTTTCTCCGGTTTTAACATTCGTCTGGACAAGATGACTTTGACGTGTTGATTGACTTGAACTTGAGTTCCGGCTTAACGACGTCGTATCAGATGAAAGATCATTTAGGTCCATGTTCAACTTAAAATGGGCTCGTTTGAATGGACTTCGAAAGAATATCATATGAGCCAGCTCTAAGCTTTCAAAAAGAAAAATTGACAGCTGTGGGATTTGAACCCACGCCCTTTCGGACCAGAGCCTAAATCTGGCGCCTTAGACCACTCGGCCAAACTGTCTCTTGTTGCTTCGTGTTAAAATAAAAAAATATTTATCTATATAGTTAAAAGGCACCAGTTTGACAGCTAGAAGCCTAGGACCTACAAGTAACTAGCAATAAGCTGATGAGCGTTGAAGTAATAGCTGTTTTTCACGTGCATAATCAACTTGCAAAGTCAGTGTTTTTCTTATTCCAAGTCAAGAATTTGGTTAAATTTTTATTGTTAATGGATTAAATAATTTCATTTTTACTTAATAATGATGTTATATATCAGGAATTTCAATTTTTTTTTTTTGGAGTATCGCATTAATTTGTTGAAATGTCCATCGACAGTTGCATATGATCTTCTTACTTCATTAAATCCATACTTTTGGCATTCACTTTCAGTCCATCAAAAATGCAGCTTGTTGTGGGACCTTATGACCCCTAAAATTGGTCCCTAATGCCATGTGCTTGAGCACCTCTCCCAATCAACAATATAACAAGGTTTAGATTAGCATGTCTGGTCATGTTTACCAAGAAAGCAAGCTCTGCTTTTTCTGCTTTCTTTTCATTGCTTACTATTAAAAAAGGAAAATTTTGTTTTTAATTTGTAATCTAAGTCCTTTTTTTACCTAAAGTTAAAGATTAAAGTGAGATTAATTTGCTTTAATTCAAAGTTTAAGCTGGTTGTTAGTCCCGAGTCCCGACCGCCAAATCCAGTGGTGAAATCCAAGATTTTCTGTGATTATTTTCAAGACAAACACAACAGTTCTTACATGTAAGAAATGGACCCACTCTCCATTTCTTTATACTGCCAATTCCTAATTGGAGGGCAGCCTGGCATTTCATTTATGTTCTCCATGGATCATTTATCTTACTTCATTTCCCTAAAATACCCTTCTTCACTTTGCAATTTGCATGATTTCTTGGGTGGGTATATTGGTACATTCATCCATTAATAGACCAAAATAAACCTTGGTTTATTGGTGTGCCGCTTCACACATGATCACATCGTGTCCAAATTCGAATACTCGTATATTTACCTCTCAAGATCCAGCAGAGAAGTGAGATCTCATCCTCTTCTTCCAAAAACAACACTTCGGGTCAACAAAATGGAGAAAGGGGTACTCTTCATTGCACTTCTAATATCTGCGTTTTACTCTTCATCTGAAGCAGCTGATTCACAAACTTCTTTCGAAGATAACTTCAGTATAATGTGGTCTGAAGATCATTTCAAGACCTCTGAAGATGGTCAGACCTGGTACCTCTCCTTGGACAAAGAAACAGGTTTGATACAATTTGATCGCGTTAAACAGTTGTGTTTGGTTCTAATAACTTGCTTCAAATCCAGGATTTTAATCTGTTTCTATCTGCTTCTAGGTTGCGGGTTTCAAACCAAGCAAAGATACAGATTTGGGTGGTTTAGCATGAAACTGAAGTTGGTCGGAGGTGACTCTGCTGGCGTTGTAACAGCTTACTATGTATGTTTTCCTGACAGTTGTTTAAATATTTTGTAACATAAGAGTTGTGTTTTCCATAGCTGAAGTTTAAAGAGTGGTGCAGATGTGTTCTGAGAACGGGGCAGGGCCAGAACGAGATGAACTGGATTTTGAGTTCTTGGGGAATCGAACAGGGCAACCGTATTTAATACAGACAAACGTGTATAAAAATGGTGTTGGAGGCCGTGAAATGAGGCACATGCTTTGGTTCGACCCCACTGAAGAGTTTCATTCATATTCCATTCTATGGAACAACCACCAAATTGTGTAAGTCTCGTATTATATCTTATACTCGTATCCGAATATATGCCTACTGAATTATTGCAAAACAGGTTTTTTGTGGATGAAGTTCCCTTAAGAGTATTCAAAAACAATGGTGATGAGAAAAACGACTTCTTTCCCAATGAGAAGCCAATGTATTTGTTCTCCAGCATATGGAACGCAGATGAATGGGCGACGAGAGGTGGGTTGGAGAAAACAGACTGGAAAAGAGCCCCATTTGTGTCGTCTTACAAGGATTTCAGCGTCGAGGGTTGCCAATGGGAAGACCCTTACCCTGCCTGTGTTTCCAGCACCACCAAGAACTGGTGGGATCAGTACAAGGCTTGGCATTTATCTGATTCCCAGAAAATGGATTATGCTTGGGTGCAGAGGAACCTTGTCATTTATGATTATTGCAAGGATAATGAACGATATCCTAAATTGCCTGGAGAGTGTTCATTGAGTCCCTGGGAATAGGATCCTATATCATCAATTAAGATAAATTTTTGTTTCGATTTTATGGGATGTTTATATAATTTATTCAATTGTCCTTATGATATGAGTTTGCATATTTGACCAGATCTATATTTGGTTCACTATTTTTTAATAATACAGTTCATATATTTTGAAGATTTTCAAGAGCAGAGTTTGATGATTTTTGTTCATTAAATAATTGCAAAGTGTGTTGGTGCTCGATCTTTTTTCCCAGAGTTTCCCTTGCAAACTTACGTACGTGTGTGTGTATGTGTTTGTGCATTACATATAAAAACAAGAAGAAATTGATTTAGAAACATATGCCCACAAAATTTCCCTCATTGGTATCATCAGTTGTTATTGTAGCAGTTAGTTTTTAGCTAAAATGGCTACCATATGAAGACCAGTCTGCTACCATATGTATTCCTTCTTTGCAATCCCAGCTTGTTTTGCAGACACCTGAAGTTTGTAATATATATTCACTAATATCAGGTTGATTATTTATTTCTGTTAATATATAAAGTACAAATTTGAAGGTTAAAATATACTCTGAACCTATTTTTGTTTTCAGAAATTTAGACAATTTACTTTTGAATTTAAAAATTCAGATTCAATTATTATTACTATTAAAATTCTTCTATTAAATTCACTTTGTAACATTTTGAAATTAAAAAAAAAAAAAACTTGGTAGTCCTAAGAAAAATAACATTGAAAAGTATATATAGATTTTTTTATTGAAAACATTCATTCGAACTCGTCATTATAAAATAATTTTTATTATTTGAACAGTGTTCCAAAGAAAAATTCACGCCGATATTTTGATTGAAATAGTTAACAATATTAAATATTTAGACTAACTAATGACATTATAAAAGTAGAAGATGAAATTATGTCAAAAATAATTTATATAAATTAAATCTCAAGTTTCAGCATAGTATAAAGGTTAAAATTAAAGTTTATTATATATATATATATATATATATATTTAAAAGCAAGGCAAACCTAAAAAAAATAAAAAGCTATGTATTCATCTCTACGACTATGAGAGCATCAAATTATATATAATCGCGTAATATTTTAATCAACAAATTAATGATATTAACTATTTGGACTAATTAGTAACATTATAAAATTATAGAGACCAAATTACATTAGAAATTGAAGCGTGGCAATGAAATCTCAAATTTAAACATGATAGAGGGATCAAAATTAAAATATAACCATTTTTTAAACTAAAAAAAAGGGATTAAGCACTCAATAAACCTAAAAGGAATAATGAGTCACGTATCATTCTTTAAAACTCTTATATCATGTCTGGTTGGGTGGAGTAGGACTGGATTGCAGCCCAATTTGGTTGACCCACCACCAAACTAATATTTGGTTGGTTGTAATGGCCTATTACGGCTTGCATTAAATAGGTCTCTATTTCGAGAAAAGGTTGTATAGTCATTTTTTTCCCTCACCACTAAATAGGCATTTAACCCGGTGGAATAAAGAAATTTTTTTTCCTATTTTCAATTTTTTACCCTCACCTTTATCGAGAGGATAAAAAGTTGTAATTAGAACCATCATCGTTCACCCTCAGGATACTGGTACTCTTTTTTTAAATGCTTCCCTCTTCTTCTTTTTTTCCTTTGGTTGTAGAAGAAACCTACGTCAGTCGATTGAAGCCATCATCCCTTCCTCTTTCTTCTTTTTCTTTTCTCAGTAGATATTACCTTAAAGCCATCAGTTCCTCCTAGATTTGAAACAAAGGGTAAGTTTTTTACTACTATGTTCTTCTAAACCCAAAAATTAGGACTTCGAATTGCATATTCTGCAACGCTTATTATGTTTGGTGCATGCAGTGAAAGATCTTAATTCTTCACTTCTTTTGTTATGCAGAATTTCATATTATGATTTGTAGCATGTAAAGTACTGTAATATAACCCCCTAGGCCTGAGAGTTAACTACGTTGGATTGAGGGAGCATAAATCTTCTTTCTTCGTATCTTGATTGTATTTTATTTGTTTATTAGTCAATTTTCAAATAGGAACCTAGTTCCAGTTAGTCGGATGATAGTCCAATATAAATATCATGTTGTCTTCATATTTCTATAAGTATTAACTAACGTATTTATGAATTTTTGGTTAATTGGGCTGATGCCTAGAAACCTGTTTTATACACCGCTTTGTTCCACAATTTTTTCTCTTTATTTACTACTGTAATCTCAGGTTATTGTTCATGACACAAGAATGGTGTCACAAGTTTTATCCTGGTTTTTCTACTACTCACCAATCTCTGCTACTTTCCTTTCTGACGTGGCTCTCTTTTGAGGCTAAACCTCAATAGAATCAAACCTTTATGTGCTTCTAAGTCTCAGTCCCAATTCATATAAGTTGTAATCCTTCTAAAATTCCTGATTTTTTTTTAACCGAACACTTTCATAAGCCATAACTTGTCCTAGACTAATGTTTTATGTCAATCTACTGCATCTAACTTGCTTTGAAGTATGCCCTAACAACCGAAAATATCCTTCAAATACGTCATTCTAGTTGTGATGTATAACTGCCCTTGTTATTTCTAATATACATTGAATATGCTAAAATATTATTTTTGTCCTTTAATTTTGATAAGATTGTACCATTAGTTGTTAGTTATTCAGATTGAATAGGCTGAAGTGTTGACAATAGATTTGTACAGTTGTCACTTCATGATTTCATTTAGGGATCGCTTGGGATAATTTTTGTTTTTTTATCACAAATCTTCTCTTTTTATGTGTAATATTTCTCAATAGAATAAAAGTTGGAATTGATTTCTTGATTGATGGTTATCATGGGCTCATCCTATTTAATGTTAAAACTTGAATTGTCACGTCTGTTAAGATTTCTCTCATTTCTTTCTATGAGCAATATAACAGAATCAAGAACAACTTAAAGCTTTAAATCCTTTTAAGTCGTTGAAAGCTGTTCAAAAGGGGCATGTTTTGCTCGTTATTGCCCCCATTCCTCTCTCATATGTATATATATGTTTATGGAATGCTAAGGGTGTGACAAGCCAGTAGTAATTGTGCAATTTGTGCCCTTTTTGCTGAACTTTTCAAATGACAATATTCATGCAGGATTCGTTTGACCCAAAATATAGATAGAAAATTCTGCTTACATTTGGTGTGATATGCAAAAAAGCCACTATCCTTCTTTGACAAAGCCTAAATTTTACACAAATTCAATCTCAATGGTGGTTTTTTGTGGGAAAATTTTCATTTTATGGGAACTTTGAGGCATATTATCGGAGAGTTAAATCATAAAATTATAGTTTCATATTCTACTCCATGAGACCTTTACAACGGTATATTATATGTTCAAATTAGTTGAGTGATGAATGAGAAATTGATGCTCAAAGTAAGCTACTTAGAAATATTTGTTGAAGAAAAATAAAGGCTTAGATCTCACATTGGTTAAATAGCAAGTGTGAGATGTGTTTATATATGAGAATCTTCTTAAAGGATGATTGAATGACTAAATTTAGAACCTTGTTTCACATGCAAGGGGAGTACAAGTCCAAACTTAATGGGGTTGAGGTACACTTGCACAATGTGGGTGATGCAAAATGTTTGGATTGATTAGGCTCAAAGTGAGCCTATAGATACGGATATTGTAGCCCAACACAAAATTATTTTTCCTCAACAGCCAGAATCTGTTTATATATGGACATTTATCTTATTTATTTGATTAAAATTTTGATTTAATTTTTAATCAAATTGATTTATTGGCTCATTAATGGTAGATTGTGGGGAAATTTCTAAAATTTCAACATTCTCAATACCTATTGTCGAAACCATCCCTTTTTCAGATATTTTAAAGTTTTAATTTTAATGAAAATACGGGGGAATCGACTTTTGAAAAAAAAAAAAGAAATAAATGAGTCGCCACCGATCTTTTTGTTTTGGGTGTGATCGGATCACCTAAGGATTTGGTTATTTTAATAAAAGATTTGCGATTTACTAAAACAATGACTTTGGTCTACGAAAATTTAAGAAAACTGGGCTCGGGAGTCGGTTACGCATGAGGAAGGATTAGCGTCCTCACTACGCCCAAAATTGGTACCAAATTAATTAAATATTGTCCTTATGTCTAAAAAATGATTTTCGGAATGTGACTCTTTTTTATAAAAGTTGAATAACCCGAGTTGATTGTCAAAAATCTTTTTGTTTCGACGTCCGAAAATTTATAATTTGAAATTAACAAGAGGATGCTCAACTATTCGGTCCAACGAAAAACTGAAACCCAGCACAATAGGGCACAATCCCTCGAATTTCCAAACATCGAACATTGTCTCACCTTAGAGAATATAAGTGAAATACCAAAGAAATACTCGATTATTTTGGAAAAATGGAGAAACGCAACCCGACCCGATAGGGCTCGATTCTCAAATCACCAAACATCGAACATTACCTTCATTTTGAAGGATTTTAGAAAATGTGAGTGAAATCCCGAAGGAATGTTCAATTGTTCCGGATCAATGAAAAAGCGGAACCCAGCACGATAGGGCACGATTTTCAAATCGCCAAACATTGAACATCGTCTTCGTTTTTAAGTACATTTTTAAAAAAAAAAACATGGGTGAGAACATAAAGGAATATTTGATCGTTTTGAACAAACGAGAAATCCCAACCCAGCACGATAGGGCATGGTTCTCGAATTGTCAAATGCCAAATATGGCCTTTGTTTTTTTTTTTTAAATTTAGAAGATATGAATGAAATTTTGAAGGGAAGCCCGATCATTTGAGCAAACGAAAAATTGCAACCCAACACGTTAGGGCAACCGATTCGCGAATTGCTAAATATCGAACATCATCTTCGCTTTGAGGAATTTTAAAAGAACGATTATAAAGCTAGCTTAAGACGTATTAACTTAGTTTGAAATAAGACGAAATAAACCGTAAAATTTGAGCTTTATAGAACCACATTTCAAAAATTAAGTGAAACGATGATATAGGGTAAAAGGCACATATGATGGTACGATGCTTGATGAATAATAATATTAATCGACTAGCAGAATATACAATTGAATATAAAAGATTATAATCAAATCTCATTCGCATACGGAGAACCATTCACAAATCATTAAGAGGAATACCATACAATGATTATATATATATACATGCCATAAGATATAAAGAAAACAATAAGATATGTGTGAAGCGAATGAAATGTAGAAATCAAAATTGTATAAGAATTAATAAGTTAGTTATATAGGTTGACAAGCTTTAAAAAAAAAAGGGGATACACATATAGAAAAAAAATATTTGTATAAAGTTATATGAAAATAATAAAGTATACCATAGTAAAATAATTTAATATGTACCATATACATGTGAAGAAATGTTAGAAATAATTGTACCTCAAGATATCATTCAATTAAAATATGAATTATAGAATTAAACACAGCTTATACAAAAAAAACAATTATATGAGTTTATTTAAAAATATATGTATAAGAATATCTTAGCTTTAATAATGAATAAAAATTAAATATAAGTTCTAAATATATGTTTAATAATAACTTAAATAATACACAAAATGTGTGGGATTTTCCTTTTGAATAAGAAAAATATATAAAATATGTGAATAAATCTAAGAGAAATTATATGTATAAAAATACCAATGTTTAAAAATGTTCTTAAATTATATATACTAATAATTTTTGTATATGTATAGTTAAAATTTAATTAATGTATATAACGTGTGATTTTATTTTAGAAAACAAATATATATATCATGTGGACACACAAAAAAAGGGTTAAATATGTGCATAATAATTTAATGTTAATGATGTTCATGGAATAAAACCAATTATTATGGAGTATATACACGTATATTAACACATAAAATATTATATAAAATGATGTACAGCAATATGAAAGTTCAATTACCTTAATTTACAACAAATAAATAACCAATAACAAATGAGACAATTAATATGAACATTCCCAATAATATAAAAAAACAATAATCAATAATACAAAATAAATAAATATTTATATATTAATAAAACAACTCAAGATATACAAAATAAATAAACTCAAACCCAAAGCTATAACTGAAATCTAATGAATTATTTTAAAAAAAAATTAAAGTAGAAATAACGAATACTCTATAATGAAAACATGTTGCAAATAATAAATGGATCCATATTTAACATGCATGAATTCACAGGGATTAATATTGCAATTATCCCCGATCCTGAAACCTGCATGGAAACATGGGCTAAAATGCAACATTAAGTAAAACTTTAGGGAAGATTTTTAAGAAAACAAAACCAATTAGGCGCAAAAAGGAGTTAATAGTAATGCAGCGTGATTGGGAAGGGCTTGCTACATAAATATGCCATTTTAGGCGCTTTTTATGCATACTCCGGGTTCCCAAACGGGTTGAGGCGTGGGTTCTTCCCTCCTCTCATACGACACACTCGTTTCAAAATTAGGTCATTTAAGACCCTTTTTCTTTTCTCGCTTCTTCCTAAAACACAGTCCCAATTGTAGCCGAAAAACACAGCCTGGGAACTAAGTTTCTTGGTTTTTGGCAGCCGAATCACCATTACTTTGGTGACCATCTGCATGCAAAAAGTATCCATTTTCCCTGTTGCAGACACTTGAACAAGTTTTAAAAGGGTTTAGTAAGTATCTTTCACCTCTCCTTTGTTTGAATGAAATATTCGAATCTCTCATTATTTTTTTATTTTTTTATTTTTTTTTAAAAATGGAAACAAATTTGTAAAGTAAAATGCTACTTGACCCCTCGCCATTATATCGCATATAGAGAAATATCCGTGGCTTTCATCGGTTTTTAGTTGTATGTAATAACAATGAGTAAATAAAAAAATCGAGAAGAAAAAAGCGAAAAGTATGAAATCACCTCTAATCTTTGTATTCAATCTCTGTATATTTTTCCTCCTCCTTTTTTTACAACCGATTCCGCTGCTTTGCTTTTATAGCCGAAAGAAAAAAAATGAAGAAAAAATGGACAATAAATTCCAAATACAATTCCCGTTCCCTTCCATTTGTTGTTCTGCCGTTTTTGTTTGTATTTTCCGTTGTATTTGTCCTTCTTGCAGGTATAGGATGCGTTGGCATCGTACGGAGCGTGGGCGTGGCTGCTAAAGGTAGCTGGCGGTCATACGGAGCGAGGCTAGGGGTTGTACGGTGCCTAGAGATGTTGCCTGGTTGCGGTGCATGGGAAAGAACCCTAGGGTTCTGAAGTTGTGATGTTCTGGGCTTGGTTCCTGGGCCATTTGGGTCTTAGAGCTTTGGGTTGTTTTGTAACTGGGCTAGGGTATTAGTTGGTTTGAAAAAGGACATTAAAATGGGCTGTTTGTGTTTAAAAAAAATAAAAATTTGTTTATTGATTTATTTTATACTTTGTTTTGCGGTTGTTTTTTTTTGTTTGTTTGGGCCGGGCAAATTTGGCCCACTACAGCTGCCCCTCTTTGCTCATTGTCGTGAAACGAGAATAGAGCAAAGACTATAAATGGGCCAATTTCGCCAGGGTCTGCTGAGCTTCGACTTCTTGGTGCTTCTTTTCTTTAAGTAGCTTCAATATGCTCCACTGCAACTTCAGGGAAACATGGTTCGTGTGTTTTTATCCTGCTCTACTGCAACTTCAGAGAGATACGGATTGTGGCTTTGATTTTGCTCCACTGCAACTTCAGGAAGACAAAATCTTGTAATCTTCAGCCTGTTGTCTTACTACTTAGGGGGTTAAGGCTCGTTTTTTCCGATCTGCTCCACTGGAGACGAGATCGGCAATCGTCAGCCTACTCCACTACAACTTTAGGGAGCTAGGGTGATGGTTTAAATCTGTTTCACTGCAACTTCAGGAAGCTCAGATTCACCATCTTTAATCCGCTCCACTGCAACTTCAGGGAAACGAGATCTAAAAAAAAAACAACCTACTCCACTACAACTTTAGGGAGCTAGGTTAGTGACTTAAATCTGCTTCACTGCAACTTTAGGAAGTCAAGATTCGTCGTCTTTGATCTGCTCCACTGCAGCTTCAAGGAAGCAGAATCTGTAGGATTCGCCAATGTCACTCCACTGTCTTCCAAAGACATGATTTGTAGAATTGGTTTCCTGTATCAAGTAATTAGGATGCTATGATCGAGATGAATCAAATGTCTCTAACTAGATGTGGTGTTTATGTCAGATAATTAGAATGCTATGATTAAAATGAATCAAGTGCTCCTAACTAAATGAATGATTATGACTGTAGAAGTGCTATGCGAATAATTCCTCTTCAAACGCTTAAGGTTTCATCGCTCATGATTCGTCTAGGTTCCATCATTGATGTGGTATCGCGTTTTCTTACTTAGCCGTTATCTCTGCCAGAAAATTTGAAAAAATAGTCCTAATTTGGATTTCTCTTTTTCCAATATTTTCCAACTTTGAACCTGGTTAGTTCTGACTAGTGGCCCTGTTTTAGGTCCTTGTACTATTTAGAGACTTTTCCAAAGTAATATGCATAACATCTTTTATATAGATATTACATGTTCAAAAATTGCGATTTCAACAAACCTGCTCAAAAGAGATTATCATAATGGACAAATGGCATTTTATTAAGCAAAGTTTGATATGAATACATAGGATAACGAATCTGGTAAGGTGCGAAGAATGAGAATAAGATGTTCCAGATATCGCAGTACGAGTTTCACTATTCTAATTTCTCAAAGGTTCCTTCAAACCAAATGTGTGTTCAGGAGATCCCGCATATTCTGTTGATGCTCCAAGGTGTAATGTTCTTCTGTCTTGTTGATTTTGGAAGGACAAGACTGCCATATGCCCCATATTCAAAATTTGAGTTACCCGTTTTCGGGTTTTCAACTCAAGAGCCCCTTTGGTTCCAAAGCGCCCTTTGCGGGTTTTCACCTTGGCCTCTCCGTTTTTTTTTTTTGGTAGAGCACCTTTTTGTGGGTTTTCCCTCTAGCCTCTCTTCTTCAGGTAAAATACCTCTTGACCGAATCTGAGTTTACAAGATTGGGCAAGTTTCCACCGTCCATCTCGGCTAGAATCAATGCTCCTCCAGAGAAAGCTTTTTTCACCACGTAAGGCCCCTCCCAATTAGGCATCCATTTCCCTCGAAAATCCTTCTGTATGGGAAGAATCTTTTTCAAGACCAGATCTCCCTCGTGAAATTTTCTAGGGCGAACATTTTTGTCATAAGCCCGCATCATTTGCTTTTGGTACATCTGACCATGACGGATAGCTCTTAATCTCTTTTCCTTAATTAGGTTCAATTGATCATATCGAGACTGGATCCACTCAGCTTCTTCTAGTTTTAATTCTGACAACACTCGAAGAGACGGGATCTCGACTTCGATTGGCAATACCGCTTCTATTCCGTAGACCAAAGAGAAAGGGGTTGCCCCAGTTGAGGTTCTGATCGATGTTCGATAAGCAAAGAGGGCAAATGGTAACTTCTCATGCCAATCTCTGTAGGTTTCAGTCATCTTCCCCACAATTTTCTTAATGTTTTTATTGGCCGCTTCCACTGCCCCATTCATCTTTGGGCGATATGGTGACGAGTTATGATGTTTAATCTTGAATTGACTGCAGACTTCCGCTATCATACTATTGTTCAAGTTTAATGCATTGTTAGATATGATCCTCTCCGGCATTCTATATCGACATATGATCTCTTTTTTTAGAAACTTGCTTACTGCCGACTTGGTCACACTAGCATACGAAGCGGCTTCTACCCATTTGGTGAAGTAGTCAATAACCACGAAGATGAAACGATGCCCATTGGAAGCTTTTGGCGATATTGGTCCAATCACATCCATGCCCCACATAGAGAAAGGCCATGGAGAAACCATGACATGCAGTGGTGAAGGAGGCACATGAATTTTGTCTCCGTAGATTTGGCACTTATGGCATCTCTTGGTGTAATTGATACAGTCTCCTTCCATAGAGGACCAATAATACCCGAATCTCATAATCTGCCTGGCCATTGTAAAGCCATTAGCATGTGTCCCACAGACGCCTTCATGGACTTCTTCCAAGATTTTCTTAGCCTCTACAGCGTCTACGCATCTTAGTAACACTTGATCCTTTCTTCTTTTGTACAATATATCCCTATCTAAGACATAGTCGATGGCCAATCTTCTCAACGTCCTTTTGTTATTCTCGCTTGCCTGGTCCGGGTACTCACGATTCTTCACATATTGCAATATATCATGATACCAAGGGTGGTCATGTTTTTCTTCATCTTCTTCGATATTATAACAGTGGGTCGGAGTTTCATAAATGCTCATCTGGATTGGTTTGATATCTTCTTGCTTGTTCACCTTGATCATGGAAGCTAAGGTGGCCAAAGCGTCGGCCATCTGATTTTCGTCTCGTGGAAGGTAGCAGAAAGTAATATCATCGAACTCTTTAATCAATTCAAGGACCAGTTTTCGATAATCGATCAACTTGGGGTCCCTAGTCTCACATTCTCCCTTGAGTTGATAAATCACTAATGCAGAATCTCCGTATACCTCTAGCACTTTAATCTTGCGTTTTATAGCCGCACGGACACCCATGACGCACGCTTCGTATTCTGCCATGTTGTTCATACAATCAAAATTTACTAGTAAATGGATAATGATCTCCGTTTGGGGATACCAAGACGGCCCCGATTCTATTGCCGACAGCATTTGATGCCCCATCGAAGTTTAATTTCCAAGGAAATTCTTCCAGAGCGCCTTCTTTAGTGGTATCGACACACATTAGGTCTTCATTCGGGAAGTCAAAGTTTAAAGGCTCGTAGTCTTCCAAAGCTCTACTGGCTAGAAAATCTGCTATTGCACTTCTTTTCACTGTTTTCTGGTTCACATAAACTATGTCGAATTCGGAAAGCAGAATCTACCATCGGGCCATTCTTCCATTCAAAGCTGTTGACTCCATCATGTACTTTAAGGGGTCCAATTTTGATATGAGCCAAGTAGTGTGATACAACATATACTTCCTCAACCTTCGATTTGTCCAAATTAGGGCACAACACAACTTCTCTATCGGCGGGTACCTTGTCTCACATTCTGTGAAGTTTTTACTAAGATAGTAAATGGCCTTCTCTTTCCTTCCTGACTCGTCATGTCGCCTAGCACGCACCCCATGGAGTTCTCGAATCGCCAAATCTGGTATCAACGGCTTATCGGGGTTAGGTGGCATCAGCACCGGGGCGTTGGATAAGTACTGTTTGACCTTGTCGAAAGCCCTTTGGCATTCTTCATCCCATTCACCCGGGTTATGTTTCTTGAGGAGGTGAAAGACAGGGTCACATTTCTCGGTCAATTGTGAAATGAACCGAGCAACGTAATTTAATCTTCCTAGAAAGCCTCAGACTTCTTTCTGGGTACGCGGCGGAGATAGCTCTTGTATGGCTTTGACTTTGTCTGGATCAATCTCAATCCCTTTCTCGCTAACCACGAATCTGAGCAACTTTCCAGACTTGACTCCAAAGGTACATTTGGCTGGATTGAGTTTTAGCTGAAACTTCCTCAATCTTAAGAACAATTTCCTCAGGACTTGTATGTGCTCTTTCTCTATCCGAAACTTTGCGATCATATCATCGACATAAACTTCGATTTCTTTATGTATCATGTCGTGGAATAGGGTTACCATGGCCCTTTGATAAGTTGCCCCTGCATTCTTTAGTCCGAACGGCATCACTTTGTAGCAGAATGTCCCCCGCATGGTTACAAACGTGGTCTTCTCCATATCTTCAGGGTGCATCTTGATTTGGTTATATCCAGAAAAATCGTCCATGAATGAAAACAGTGAGTGTCCCGCCGTGTTGTCCACTAGGGTGTCAATATGAGGCAGTGGGAAATTGTCTTTCGGGCTGGCTTTATTCAAATCTCTGTAATCCACACACATTCGCACTTTTCCATCTTTCTTAGGGACGGGGACAATGTTGGCTATCCACTCCGAGTATTTTACCACCTTCAGGAATCCGGCGTCGAACTGCTTTCGAACCTCTTCTTTTATTTTTAGCAAGACATTGGGTCTCATTCTTCTAAGTTTTTGTTGAACTGGCTTACATTCTTCCTTTATGGGGAGTCGGTGTACCACGATGTCAGTGTCCAACCCTGGCATATCTTGGTATGACCATGCGAAGACATCTTTGAATTCTTGAAGCAATTCAATGAGGTCTTGTTTCGTCTCCTTAGTGATACATGTTCCGATCTTCACTTCTTGTCCTTCTCCTAAGCTCACAATTTCTACTGATTCTTTGTGAGGTAAGATTTGTTTCTCGTCTCGTTCTACCATCCTCAGCAAATCAGGAGATAGGTTACAACCTCGGTCGTCTTCAAAATCCTGAAAATCACCTATACACACATCCCGTTTGAAATGAAATTCTGAATCGCTAACAGTGTCACTCGTATCTTTAATATCTGGGGACCTGTTATGAGGACGAAGACAGATACAAAGAATCAAAAGAATTCGAAACATTTATTTACGTGGTATGATTATGAATGACGAATGAAAGAATATTTAGAAGAATGTTTCAAGAATAAAAGAATCCGAAAGTAATCATTCGTATGGTTATGAATGAAATTGAAAGGACGAGAGAACATTTGCTCAAAATGATAATAACCGTGCATTTTATTAAAACAACATTTTTAAACATCAGCCTATTTCACAAAAGATTCTTATCACTCCTAGGCCTAGAGCAATAAGTGTGTTTTGGACATTACTCTGAATCCGTTCTAAAAACTACAGGAATCTCTTCCGCAGTCCAGTTGTCCAGAACACTTCTAGGCGTGTAGGGGCAAATGCCCGACAAATTTCTTTCTTCAGTTTCTTCTTCAAATGTGGCGTTGATGTCCAAGCTTTTCAACCTTTCTTCTATGGCTTTTTCCATTGGCGTGCCACTCTCAGGATGAATGACTCCTCCAGACACAAAAGTTTTCGATAAATGGAGGAATATCATTGGCTCCCACTTGATTTTCTTCCCCGTTAATCTAGCTCTCCTTCTTTCCTGCTTCTTTTCCAGTTCCGCTCTCCTTTGTTTCGCGTCCGGCTTAAATCCTAAGCCAAAGCGGTCTCTCTTGTCTTTCAGCATTGGCGTTTCAGTTCTTCCTTGTAGATGTCTCCCAAGTCCTCTTTCGGGTAGGGCCCCTTTTTCAAATGTCAGCTGGAGGCTCATCCTCGTGGTTTTGGACAATTTCGGCACCAGAATTTTACTTCTCTCGGCGATGAACGTTGCGTTAACAAATTCCAAAGATCGAAATAAGTATTTGATTGCTTCGTCATCTGTCTCCAAATAGGGCGCATTATTGCTCACAGTTGCAATAATATCTTCTTCAGCCTTAATCGTTATCAACCTTCCCTCCGATACTAGTTTCAATTTTTGATGCAACGAGGAAGGCACTGCCCCAGCTGAATGTATCCAGGGCCTCCCCAATAAGCAATTATATGAGGGCTTGATGTCCATTACAAGGAAATCCACTTCATATGTGTTTGGCCCAATCTGAAGGGGTACCTCTATTCTGCCCATCACCTTTCTCTCCGTGCCATCGAATGCCTTCACGATGTTCTGGCAATCCTTCATGTGGGAGCTGTCTATAGGTAATCTATTCAGTGTGGTCAATGGCAGGATGTTTAGGGTGGATCCATTGTCAATTAGTACGCCTGGCAGCGTATACCCTTTACAGCGTGTGGTGATATGCAGAGCTTTAGTCGACCCCATGCCCCCGGGTGGTATCTCATCGTCATTAAAGAAGATATAGTTATCGGCACTGATGTTGTTAACCAAGCGGTCCAACTTGTTAACGGAGATATCATTGGGAACATACGTTTCATTCAAGACCTTCATTAGCGCGCTGCGATGGACTTCCGAGCTCAGAAGCAAAGCCAACACTGAAATGCGGGCTGGTTGTTTGCGTAGCTGTTCCACCACACTGTATTCGCTATGCTTTAGGAATTTTAAAAACTCCTTGGCCTCTTCTTCGTTAACTGGCTCGTTAACAGGTTTGGTTGCTTTTTCTTTCATTTCCTCCACCATCTGGGCTTTTCCTTTCGTGGGTTGTACCTCATTCACTGCATCGTAACGCTTCCCGCTACGTGTATAGGAACCTCTGTCCTGATCCCCTCTTGAAGCACCAACCGGGCTCTCTTTTCCTGGCATCGTCACACTGCAATCATAATTCCATGGGACCTTTTTACTGTCTTTGTAAGGGAAGACTGCAGATCTTTGGATTATGACCCTTGGTGGCATTTGTATTCCAGCTTCATTATTTTTGGGTCTCGAAATGATCACCACGGGATAGTTATGTGTTTGATTCTGTGCTGTCGGTTCTCCCTCCGATGTGCATATATCTCCCTCTTCGGGGTTTTTAGCTTCTTCATAAAACTCAATTTCCCTGTTGTCCATCATGTTTTGCATTAGGGCCCTGAATTCCACGCAATCTTGAATTTCATGCCCCACCTCACCGTGAAACTCACAGTAGTTTCTCTCTTCTTCGGCCTCTTCCCTTGAATCCAATGCTATCAATCCTCTCTTGGCCATCTCCTTCCATACCCGCTTCAACGGGGTCCTGACTTCTGCCACCTCGTATTTGGTTTTCTTGTTCGAGCCTTCACTTATCCCATTCACTCCTTGGTTGGTGTGATCGGGGAGTGGGTTTCCTGCTACATTGGGCGTGGATGGGTCGTCAAATCTCACTATCCCCACCTTAATGAGTCTTTTGACTACTTTCTTGAACGCAGTACAGTTTTTGATTGAGTGCCAGATAATCCCCGCGTGGTATTCACATTGGGCATTTGTGTCATACCATTTGGGATACGGGGGCTGCAGTGGTTCCAGGTAGAAAGGGGATACCACATGAGCGTTGAACAAGTTCTGGTATAATTCCCTATATGTCATGGGTATAGGGGTGAATTGTGGCCTTTCCGTGTTCTTCCTCGCATTGGAATCTTGTCTTACAGAGCTTTGTTGATTGGTAGTCACCGTTTTGGGTTGATTTACGGTAATTGACTTGGACTGCCCCTTGTTGAATGTGCTCGTGTTGTTTACTTCATTGTCTCTTTTCCTCGGGGTCGACTTCCTAGCACTATCTCTTGATTCTATTTTGCCGCTCCTCACAGCATTCTCGATCATTTCCACTGTCATCACTATTTCAGAGAAGCTCTTGGTGGCGCTTCCTAACATATGCGTGATAAAAGGGGCTTTCAAGGTGTTAATAAATAGCATTGTTGTCTCTTTTTCTAGAAGTGGTAATTTGAACTTGTATGGCCACCTCTCTCCACCTTTGTGCATACTGTCTGAAGCTTTCACTTGACTTTTTCTCCATATTCTGGAGAGTGATTCTATCAGGGGTCATGTCCGTCACATGACTGTATTGTTTCATGAAGGCCTGTGTCAGGTCCTTCCATGAGTTAATTTTAGAGCGGCTTAATTAGTTATACCACTTAGCCGCCGCCCCGACCAGACTATCTTGAAAGCAATGGATTAACAGCTGGTCATTGTTAACATATCCCGTCATTCGCCTGCAGAACATAGTGATGTGGGCTTCAGGGCAGCTTGTTCCATTGTATTTCTCAAATTCGGGCATTTTGAATTTAGGGGGAAGGATTAAATCTGGAACCAAACTCAAGTCCTTGGCATCAATCCCTTGGTGGTGATCTGCGCTCTCCATGGCTTTGAACTTCTCCTCAAGCCATCTACACCGTTCTTCTAATTGTTTTTGTGAATCCATCCTCGCCTTTTCTTCTTCAGGAACTTCATCCAAATCGGGAACAGGTGGATAGTTTGGGTTGTTGACAAAATTAGAGCCCGAGCCAGTTTGGAAATTCATCGGTATTGAAGCTCCGGCCTGAACCTGCTGGGGTATGATCGTGACAGATGGTTTCGGTAAATTAATTTCGGGCTTCATTGGTACGTGTGTCGGAGTGAAGCCAGGGGGGTATTGGAGATCCTCATTAGTTTCCTCAACTTTTTCCATGGGGCCCTTTCCCTTATCTATTCCTCCCAATAGTAATTGGGATAACTGGGACATCATTTCTCTCTGGGACTCCATCATTTGTTCTTTCATTTCTCGCTGAATCTTGGCTAGTTGTTCTTGCATCTGTGACTGCATTTGTTCTTGCATGTCCTTTTGCATCTGCTCCAATTTCTCGAGTCTCTTATCCATTGATTTTTTTCTAGTATCGTAGGGGTGCGTGGTTGGTTGATTTTCGTTGGTTTCCAGGTTACTGAAATAATTTTTAATTAATTAATTAGAAAACTCTTATGGCTTTTAATGCATAATGATATGATGTAATGAAAATGCATGAATGCAAAGGAGGCATCAATTTTGATTCAATTGCCCTTAGAAAAGTTCACTTAAAAATAAAATCTTTTACATAAAGTCGAGTTACAAATAAAATTTCGCTCTAACGCTTAAAGTTTTAATTTTTCTGAGCAACGAGGCCAGCTCTTGTCCGCGATCCGATTCCGACTCATACTTCACGCTTAGTGTATCCGCCTGAACCGCTAAAGTTTGCAAGTAATCAGCTACCTCTCGAATCTGGGTTACAGCTTCCCCCATAAGGTAATCTCTGTTTCTGACTTGGCCTTGCGCATGGTGGAGCTGCTCTTTCCAACGATCCTCGTTTTCCTCAAAAAACTGGATCCGCATCTCGCAGTTTTGCAGTGACGCCTATAACTCTTCTATTTTCCCTTTCATTTCTTCTATATTGCTCAAGCTCGCCCTCAACTCTATCGCGGTGTTGCGGTTTCGGTACTGATGCAAGGACTTCTCGAGTTCTGCCACTCTAGCCCTCAATTCCCCTCGCTCACTTTTGCTCTCCAACAGACTCTTCTCCAAATCTTCGTTTCATGCCTGAGATTCTCAGAATTTTCTTTCCCACCAGTCGGTATTGGCCTTTTCTTCCCGAATTTCATGGCGCCATTGTTCAGAAGTCTTTCCTAACCCCGCAGTCCTCATGGATAGGCGCAACTTCTTATAGTCAGTCTTTAAGCTATCTAGATCTTCTTCGGGCTTGGTTTTTCCTTTCCTCCACTTCTCGGCCTCTAACCTCTGAACATCAGCGTCTAGCCTTAAGTGCAACTTCTCTTCCTCCAGTTGTTCAATCTTCTTCCCAAGCTCCGAACTCTTCTTCTCGAAATCTTGTCTTATAATCTCTAATTCTAACGGGGCAATTTGTAATTGTTTCCCAATAGGTCGAGCATTCTCCAAGCTTGGCCTAGGAATATTATCGTTAATCCTCTTCTTAAACCACTTGCTATACTCGGGCGTTACCATGGAGCCGACGGCTAGCCTCTTCATCCAACAGGTTTGCTTCCAAGCATCCAATAGCTCCCGGACTTTCTTCTTATAGTGAGCACCGCTAAAAGAGAAATCACTTTGAGCAAGTCCGTGGGTTGCAGGTACGAACTGCCTCAACTTATATTGCCTCAACGCGAGTAATGGAGTATACCCGGTAGCTCCCCAAATCCCTAACAACGGTACCCAATCAAAGTTACCGCATCGGTACATGATCTCATCAGGAACCATCCAGTAAGCTCTCCACTCGATATCCTCCTCCTTGAGGTTCTGAAGAATGTCCATCCACTTCTCTTCCGAGATGTTCTCTCTCCTTGGTATAGCTGCCTCTTCTTTTAACGGGGAATAACTTTTGAAAAAGACTCGATAAGAAACCTTGTCTACCTTCCAAAAATGGCCATGAAACCAAACCGACAATAGTTGAGCACATCCAATGAATCGCCCCTCACTTGTCTTTCAACATGAGCTCAAAGATCTGAACGTTTCTGCCAATATTGCCGGTACCGATGTGATTCCCTTTTCAAGGTGATCGAACAAGTCAATGACCGCCTCGTCCACGTGCCTCAAAGCCTTAGGAAAGATGACTAATCCGTAGATGCTTAAGGCAAAAATATCGACCCTCTTTCTTTCATCTAGATGCGTCAAGATCAAATCTCGTAAATTCTCCCAAGGGATACATTTGCTATCTCCTTTTTGTTGAATCCGAGCGGTGACCCAAGGCTCGCTCATCCCAGAAATGCTCATCAGTTTCTTCACAAAAGTCTGACCATTAAAAACTCGGGCATAAGTCTTTCGGACCTGAATTTTTGGACACCTGAGTAGAGTAGTGTATTCCTCCATGGTAGGTACTAAATCCACTTCTCCAAAAGTGAAACATCTGTATGCAGAATTCCAAAACTGCACCAAGGCTCGGAACAAATACTTATCCACTCTAATGTCTAGCAGGTAGGATATGTCACCGTAGCTTTGGTAGAACAACTGCTTGGTCCCTTCATCCCAACTAGCCCAAATGTCTCTCAACTCTTGCAGCTCATTCTGTACCACATTGACGCGAGTGAAATCCTGCAACTCGGAGATATATCCTTCCGCCAAGCTATCCCCTCTCTCGGATTGTAGCTTCTCCGACCATGCACGAACAGCTGCATTATCCTCGACTTTACTAAGAAATTCATTCTCCAAGTCAAACTTTTTAACTTAGTAATTGAACACAGGTTAACACCTCCTTTAGTATGCAATGTCATGCAAAAAGACAATCCAAACAAAACACCAGTTAGTATCAAATAATGGCGATAAAATGCAAGCACATAAACAATAATTTCAACACAATATACGGGTACATACTAAGGTTTGATGCGGCTTCACCCTAGGATAGCTCCTAAGATTGACTGTATGTAGTTCGGTTCTAGAGTAAGGGTACCTGAACCAACAGATTCCTCAATCCTCACCCATTATAGGCTCATATAGATCGAGTTCAGTTCGGGGGGATACATTTCCCTATGACCATGCGGAGGTGAAAATCTCACGAAATCATAGGTACAGATGTACCCCGGAAGCAATCCACTAGCCCATGTGGAGGTGAAAACCTCACGAAAGCGTAGTTTCTTGCTCCCACTTAAAAGGTGTGACCGCAGTGGCCATGCAATGAAATGTAGTACTATTCTACAAGACCCACACAATCATACAATCGAATGCAATCGAAAGATACATGATTTATAAAATATTTTTGGTTTTTTGATGAAAGGACAGTAAATAATCGATTTTTATGGCTCGACTCTCAACCACTCCCCAGTGGAGTCGCCAAGCTGTCGAAACCATCCCTTTTTCAGATATTTTAAAGTTTTAATTTTAATGAAAATACGGGGGAATCGACTTTTGAAAAAAAAAAGGAAATAAGGGAGTCGCCACCGATCTTTTTGTTTTGGGTATGATCGGATCACCTAAGGATTTGGTTATTTTAATAAAAGATTTGTGATTTACTAAAACAATGACTCTGGTCTACGAAAATTTAAGAAAACTGGGCTCGGGAGTCGGTTATGCATGAGGAAGGATTAGCGTCCTCACTACGCCCAAAATTGGTACCAAATCAATTAAATACTGTCCTTATGTCTAAAAAATAATTTTCGGAATGTGACTCTTTTTTATAAAAGTTGAATAACCCGAGTTGATTGTCAAAAATCTTTTTGTTTCGACGTCCGAAAATTTATAATTTGAAATTAAAAAGAGGATGCTCAACTATTCGGTCCAACGAAAAACTGAAACCCAGCACAATAGGGCACAATCCCTCGAATTTCCAAACATCGAACATTGCCTCACCTTAGAGAATATAAGTGAAATACCAAAGAAATGCTTGATTATTTTGGAAAAATAGAGAACCGCAACCCGACACGATAGGGCTCGATTCTCAAATCACCAAACATCGAACATTACCTTCATTTTGAAGGATTTTAGAAAATGTGAGTGAAATCCCGAAGGGATGTTCAATTGTTCCGGATCAATGAAAAAGCGGAACCCAGCACGATAGGGCACGATTTTCAAATCGCCAAACATTGAACATCGTCTTCGTTTTTAAGTACATTTTTTTAAAAAAAACATGGGTGAGAACATAAAAGAATATTTGATCGTTTTGAACAAACGAGAAATCCCAACCCAGCACGATAGGGCATGGTTCTCGAATTGTCAAATGCCAAATATGGCCTTTGTTAAAATTTAGAAGATATGAATGAAATTTTGAAGGGAAGCCCGATCATTTGAGCAAACGAAAAATTACAACCCAACACGTTAGGGCACGATTCCGCGAATCGCTAAATATCGACCATCATCTTCGCTTTGAGGAATTTTAAAAGAACGATTATAAAGCTAGCTTAAGACGTATTAACTTGGTTTGAAATAAGACGAAATAAACCGTAAAATTTGAGCTTTATAGAACCACATTTCAAAAATTAAGTGAAACGATGATATAGGGTAAAAGGCACATATGATGGTACGATGCTTGATGAATAATAATATTAATCGACTAGCAGAATATACGATTGAATATAAAAGATTATAATCAAATCTCATTCGCATACGGAGAACCATTCACAAATCATTAAGACGAATACCATACAATGATTATATATATATTCATGCCCTAAGATATAAAGAAAACAATAAGATATGTGTGAAGCGAATGAAATGTAGAAATCAAAATTGTATAAGAATTAATAAGTTAGGTATATAGGTTGACAAGCTTTAAAAAAAAAAAAAGGGATACACATATAGAAAAAAAAATATTTGTATAAAGTTATATGAAAATAATAAAGTATACCATAGTAAAATAATTTAATATGTACCATATACATGTGAAGAAATGTTAGAAATAATTGTACCTCAAGATATCATTCAATTAAAATATGAATTATAGAATTAAACACAGCTTATACAAAAAAAATAATTATATGAGTTTATTTAAAAATATATGTATAAGAATATCTTAGCTTTAATAATGAATAAAAATTAAATATAAGTTCTAAATATATGTTTAATAATAACTTAAATAATACACAAAATGTGTGGGATTTTCCTTTTGAATAAGAAAAATATATAAAATATGTGAATAAATCTAAGAGAAATTATATGTATAAAAATACCAATGTTTAAAAATGTTCTTAAATTATATATACTAATAATTTTTGTATATGTATAGTTAAAATTTAATTAATGTATATAACGTGTGATTTTATTTTAGAAAACAAATATATATATCATGTGGACACACAAAAAAAGGGTTAAATATGTGCATAATAATTTAATGTTAATGATGATCATGGAATAAAACCAATTATTATGGAGTATATACACGTATATTAACACATAAAATATTATATAAAATGATGTACAACAATATGAAAGTTCAATTACCTTAATTTACAACAAATAAATAACCAATAACAAATGAGACAATTAATATGAACATTCCCAATAATATAAAAAAAACAATAATCAATAATACAAAATAAATAAATATTTATATATTAATAAAACAACTCAAGATATACAAAATAAATAAACTCAAACCCAAAGCTATAACTGAAATCTAATGAATTATTTTAAAAAAAATTAAAGTAGAAATAACGAATACTCCATAATGAAAACATGTTGCAAATAATAAATGGATCCACATTTAACATGCATGAATTCACAGGGATTAATATTGCAATTATCCCCGATCCTGAAACCTGCATGGAAACATGGGCTAAAATGCAACATTAAGTAAAACTTTAGGGAAGATTTTTAAGAAAACAAAACCAATTAGGCGCAAAAAGGAGTTAATAGTAATGCAGCGTGATTGGGAAGGGCTTGCTACATAAATATATGCCATTTTAGGCGCTTTAGCATGATCTGGGTTCCCAAACGGGTTGAGGCGTGGGTTCTTCCCTCCTCTCATACGACACCGTTTCAAAATTAGGTCATTTAAGACCCTTTTTCTTTCTCGCTTCTTCCTAAAACACAGTCCCAATTGTGTAGAAAAAAACACACACTGGGAACTAAGTTTCTTGGTTTTTGGCAAATAGAATCACCATTACTTTGGTGACCATCCGCATGCAAAAAGTATCCATTTTTCCTGCATGCATACACTTGAACAAGTTTTAAAAGGGTTTAGTAAGTATCTTTCACCTCTCCTTCTTTGTTTGAATGAAATATTCGAATCTCTCATTATTTTTTTATTTTTTTATTTTTTTATTTTTTTTTAAAAATGGAAACAAATTTGTAAAGTAAAATGCTACTTGACCCTCGCCATTATATCCGCATAGCAGAAATATTTGTGGCTTTCATCGGTTTTTAGTTGTATGTAATAACAATGAGTAAATAAAAAAAAATCAGAAGAAAAAAGCGAAAAGTATGAAATCACCTCTAATCTTTGTATTCAATCTCTGTATATTTTTCCTCCTCTTTTTTTTTTTTTAAAACCGATTCGCTACTTTGCTTTTATAGCCGAAGAGAAAAAAATGAAGAAAAAATGGACAATAAATTCCAAATACAATTCCCGTTCCCTTCCATTTGTTGTTCTGCCGTTTTTGTTTGTATTTGCCGTTGTATTTGTCCTTCTTGCAGGTATAGGATGCGTTGGCATCGTACGGGGCGTGGGCATGGCTGCTAAAGGTAGCTGGCGGTTGTACGGAGCGAGGCTAGGGGTTGTACGGTGCCTAGAGATGTTGCCTGGTTGCGGTGCATGGGAAAGAACCCTAGGGTTCTGAAGTTGTGATGTTCTGGGCTTGGTTCCTGGGCCATTTGGGTCTTAGAGCTTTGGGTTGTTTTGTAACTGGGCTAGGGTATTAGTTGGTTTGTAAAAGGACATTAAAATGGGCTGTTTGTGTTTAAAAAAATAAAAATAAAAATTTGTATATTGATTTATTTTATACTTTGTTTTGGGGTTGTTTTTTTTTGTTTGTTTGGGCCAGGCAAATTTGGCCCACTACACCTATATAAGACTGAATTTTATAGAATTAGACACACTCTCGTATTCTCTCATACCAAATTTATGTTGCTCTCAAAACTCTTCTTTTCTTCTCTATATTTTTCAAATGTTCCGATGATAAAAAAAAAGCATCGTTTGTTCGTTGATCGTTGCAGAAGTGTTGCTGCTTTGATCATTGTGTTGTTGTATCATGGGAGATATTCGACCAACGTTTCTCCAAGTACGGTAGGAGCGGCTGAATCTGTCTTAAAGAGACTATGTAAACAGGCATCAACATTTAATAAATCTCTATTCTTATTTTTGATTTCAACTTTTGTCATGATTTTATTGATTTACATATTCGACAACTTAAATATAAATTATTCTATTAATATTTTACATTATATATAAAAATTTGTTATTTATATTTGATTTTATTTTGTTCACTAACGTGTTTTGTCCAACAATCTTAAGACAGAGATGATTATTTTTGTAATTTTCTAATCCGAGACAAATGAGACACCAAGGCGAAAAAAATATTTTTTGAAAATAATTTTTTTAAATTAAATAAATCTATTTCGGGATTTTTCCCGCCATTCAACATATATTTTTCTCTATTTTGTTTTTATTTTCAAACGAATATTAAAACTAAATAAAATTTGTTTTGAGATTTATTCTCGCCGTTTAACAGATTTTATTCAATTTTATTTCCAAATTAAAAGTAAATAAAATCCATTTCGGGATTTATTCCCGCTGTTTAACGGATTTTATTCCATTTTTTATTTTATTTCCAAATGGGAAATTAAAGTTAAGTAAAATCTGTTTCGGGATTTACTCCCGCCGCTTTGATTTTTATTCCAATTTTGATTTTATTTCGAAAAAAAGAGTATTAAAATTAAAATAAAATCTGTTTCGGGATTTATTTTTGTTGTTCAATGGATTTATTACATTTTGATTTTGTTGTCAAAAACGAGAAATTAAATTAAATAAATTTTTTTCAAGATTTATTCTTGCTGTTTAACAAGATTTTATTTGATTTTATTTTATTTCCAAATTAGAGTTAAATTAAATAAAATCTGTTTCGAGACTTATTCCCGCCGTTTAACAATATTTTATTTGATTTTATTTTGTTTCTAAATTAGAATTAAATTAAATAAAATCTATCTTAGGATTTATTCCCATTGTTTAATAAGATTTTATTATATTGTTTTATTTCCAAACAAAGACGTAATCAAATAATTTTGTTTCGGGATTTATTCCTATCGTCTAATGGATTTTATTTTGATTTAATTATATTATTTTGTTTCTTTATCCTGCCGTTTAACAAAATTGTTTTTGATTTTGTTTCAGAATTTTAATTCTATTGTTTAACAAATCAAAAGGAAAATTTTCTGTTTATAGTGGCCTTAATTGTGGTTTTAAATTGTGAATTAATAATAAATTTATCAACGGTGAGTTAAAAAGACAATATGATAATGCATGTTTAGGATTTGTTCTTTGAAAGACTTGGTATTTAAGCGTGCCGAGTGCACCACCTCTCTTTTAGGGTTACCTACCTAATGCATTGTTTTATTGTATTTTTTATTAGACCGTATAATTTTTTGTTTTAGGTTTTATTAGATTCTTGCCGTCTAACAAAAGTTGATAAGTTTTCTAATTCTAGTTTTGTTTCTTAACAAAAAAATAGAGACTCCCACCAATTCAATTAATTCGCAATCTGAAGCTTTGGTTCAAACGCAATCTTCAATCCAAAACTAAGTGTTGCCGGTGGCAGCTGCTGTAAGCCATAATAAGAAACCTGCAAAATTCTCGGGACAAAATTTCAAAACTAGGCAATAGAAAATGTTGTTTTATTTGACCATGTTGAACTTGGCCAAAATTTTGAATGATGACCCTCCTACTGTTAAAGAGGGCGAGGTAGATGAAGTTACCGCTCATTTAAGAAAATGCCCAAAAATTATATTTCACCTTATGTGAAGTAGAAGGATTAATTGAGCATGAGTGCTTTCTTGCGTTGAGCAAGATTCCAGACTATCCAACGTAAATGCTCATTTTCTTAAATCTACCTTCTTCTATGCGATTGGAATATGTGAGAAGATTTATTTCTACCCATTAAAAATCATGGTTGTGTTGGTAGTGTTTTGATAACTTTTTATATATGTAATATTTGGATGGTATAATGACATGATAGAATGTCACATATTGTTGTAACTTTTTGGTGCTGTAAAATTTAACATATAGATTATGGCATATAAGATAATGACATCATGCAATTTTTTATTAATGTATGAATATTATGTTTGAATGTAAAATATAATTCTCAAGCTATTTATTACTTTTAATCTTTTGCTTTTTAGTTTAGAAGATAATTAATTATTTGTTTCGCTAATAGTATTCTAGCACATTAAATATGCATTGTAGTTTAAAAATAATAAAGTAAGTTATATGTTATTTTTCTAATATTATATATTTTTATTTTTATTAATTCATATTTTAATAATAATTAGTTATTATATTATATTATATTTAATAATAATATTAAAATATGATTAAATTATTTATTATTTTTTTATGAAATTATATTTAATAATAATCCTATTAAAATTTAATAACAATAACAATAATTATCTACCTAATTTTTTTTTGTTAAGGGTACTCTGATCATTTCAACTTTTTTCCTTATTCTATTACTACATCTATTCTATTCAACCAAACAATTGAATTACTGATTAAAACTCTATTCCATTTCAGTAAACTAAACGTGTTATTAGAGTATTCAAATTATATATAACCATATAATGTTTTAACCAAAAAGTCAACATATTAACTATTTGAACTAATTAATAATATTATAAAAATATAGGGACCAAAGTATATTAAAAATTAAAGTTATGAATTAAATATCAAATTTAAGAGAGAGACCCAAAATGAAATTTAATCATTTGTGTAAAAAAAAAGAAAAAAGAAACATGGTGAGAAAGTCACGTGTCAACAGTAGAAAGGTCAAAGGACATTCTTTTTGTAGATATGTGTGTGTATGTCAGCGCATGCGCTAAACTTGTATGAACTACACTGATTATAGCTAGCTAGAATTACTGAAAGAGGAAAATCGACACAAGATTCCTCTAGTCACCTTGAAATTGAATTTCCTGAGACCATAAGATCGTCAACTGTTGAGACTCAACATTGCAGCAATAAAAGGAGATGAGTTGTATAGTCATGTGCTACTCACGCGTATAATAATATATCTACTCACGTGATTATTGTTAAGTTTTAAAAGAAGGGACAAAAAAAGAATAAATAGATAAATCATTTTGATAACAAATTAAATAATTTAAAAAAAAAACAAATAAAAAGGGAAAGAAGCTAAAAATTAGCCAAATAATTTACCCATTGGAGATTCAATTTCATAATTTTTTAGGTAAATCTATTTCTTAGTCCTGTTTCTTTTTCATATAATTTTATTTAACTTTTAACTTTTATTATTAATAAGGAATAATAAATTTCCTTATATTAAAATATATATTTTCTTTTGTCATATTGAATATTTAAAAGCTCTAAAATTGAGTTTTTTTTTCTATTTTTGTATTACAATATTTTATGTTGTAATTTCTTTCCATTTTATTAATGTTTAAGTAATATATATTTGTTGACACATTTGAAGGTAAGGTTCATTCAATGGTTGTTTCTATGGTTGAAATAGAGTGGCCACAAATTCAGGCACTGTTTGATTGTCTTACTTGCTTATTTTAAGAGTTGACATATTTTAGAATAAAAACATTGAGCTATATGTTGTCAAGATTTTTTGACATGCAAAGCCCATAACTTGAAGATCACTTGAGTTGAAATTGAAGATTAGTTTGTTTCGGCCCAAGGTAGATTGCTTGTTAAACAAGGAAAGTCATTTTCTATGTTTTGAAGGCATTGGATTAAATCAAAACCTTTATGGAAGTAGTATTTTGTACTAATATTTAGCATTCTTTGTAGAGATGTGATTTGATTGTAATTACTATGGAAACAAAACTTAAGTAGTATATAAACTTAAGTTTTGCCTAGGTTAAGAGAGCACCAAGAGATTAAGCGTTTGATAGAGCACAAATTTGTTCAAGTAAGGGACATGTGTGTGCATTATTTCTGTAAGCAATCAAAAGAGTCTCTTAAGTTGCAAAGCTAAGCTTTTGAGGGGGAAGCTTAAAGAGAGAGTAACCTAGTCCTTATCCTACAATAAGGTCGCTAAATTGGTTAATGTTAGGCCAATCATAGGACTTAAATCATCGGTTGTAGTATACAAAAGATAGCGGATCATTGCTTTATGCAAGGCCTCGGAGATGTAGACTGAAGTCAAACTGTGTAAACAATCTCAATGTTCTTTATTATTTTCACACTTTTTATTTCGTGGTTGAAGCTTTAGCCATAGTTCCAAGCATCGTTTTAGCCGAAAATTCTATTTTTCAAGCAAGTTCATCCCTTTCGTTCCTTCAATTGGCATTAGAGACTCTTAGTTAACACACATAATGATTATCCTGGTTAATATATTTGCTTGAAATTGAATGATCTTCAATTTCTCACCCCTTATACTCAATAGAGCAAATTATGGTTATTAAAAAGCTAAGATGAAAGCTTTCATTAAGTCAACTAATGAACAAGCATGATAGTTTTTAACTAGATGAACTCATCCTTTCATTGAAATTGAAGGAGTAAAAACTTCCGAGCCTGAAGCAACGTAGACCACTAAAGAAGAAAGGATTACTAATGTCAACTCCAAAGCACTGTATGTTATTTTTTGTGGAGTAGATGCTCAGAAAATTAGGAGAATTTATAAGTGTATTGAAGCCAAGGAGGCCTAAGAGATACTGGAGACAACTAATGAAGGGACTAATAAGATGAAATAATCCAAGCTTTAGATGTTGACAACTAAATTTGAGACTCTAAGGATGCAATAAATAGATACTTGACCTGTTGCGTGCATTAAAACATTGAATTTATGAAAATATTTCTAATGTCTAGTTTTATTGCAAGCGTATAGTGTCAATTGTAATATTTATAATGTTACAATGAAAGACCAAAGTATTCCAAGGATTGAACCCAAAGGAAGAGACGATTGAGCAATGATTAGCATACACAATAGAGTCTAAGTGCCTACTAACAAAATTTTATAGTACAATAATTCATAAAAGAAGATTTTACAAGAAAATTAAATATTCTACCCTAAGGACTAAATTGCAAGAAATGTAAACTAACAAGACTATCCAACAAATCACTGACTTCAATGTTGTACACCAAATCTCAAGCTAGGGACATAGATCACTTAAATTACTAAGTGCTTCTATTTTATCTCTCCATCTCAACTTCATCGATTTAGACGAATTAGGTTTGGTTTATCTTTCAACCTTGCCGATTAATCTGGGACTAACGAACAGGTGCGCAACAAGATTACCTCTCAGTCTTACTTTATCTTGATATTCTCTTAGGGGCGTCACTACCTAAGCTCTTAGTTCTATTCAAATTAGTCCAATTTTTTTATGCTCTAGTCTCTTGTCCAAAGATTTTAGTTATCCACATATTCATTAACCAACCTCCTTAAAGGTTTAGTTACTCATACTTAAACTGAAGAAAATAAACATAACAATGGAAAACAAGGCGGTCATGAAAGTAAAGTCTAAGAAAAATATGAAAGTTGAGATTTTTATGCAAGAAAACTTAAATAGCATGAAACTAAAAATAGATGTCATACACCTCATGAATGTGGCGAGAGCATTACACAACTCAAAAGGCATCATTCGGAAGGCATAAGTACCAAACATGTAAGTAAATCTAGTTTTTTCTTGATAATCCATGTGAATTGGGATTTGGTGATATCTAGAATACCTAACTAAGAAAAAATGTAACACCCTAGCCCGTCTCCGTCGCTAGATTAGGGTTACAGAGCATTACCAAACAATTGAAAACCATTTATCATAATAACATTAAATAAATTAAACATATTATAAATCATTCATTCACATGCATTTTATCCATAAATCGAGCCTTCGAAGCCTTAAAAATATCTTAGAAGCAATTCTGGACTAATTTGAAACAAATCAGAAGTTTAAAAAAAAGTTGCAAAATTTGAAAAACAGGGGTCACACAGTCGTGTGGCCAGGCCGTGTGACATCACCTCAGGCCAAGGGACACATGATCGTGTCCCATCCCGTGTCCTCACCCATGTAACTCATTGAGTTGCCCCACATGTCCGTGTGCTAGGCTGTGTAACTCTTTGAGTTGCCACACACGCCCGCGTGCCAGGTCGTGTAAGTCACTAACTTGAAACACTAAGAACTTTCAAATGACACACGGCCGTGTGATAGCTTATGCCCCAAGCCGTGTGAACTCAAAAATTTATCTAAAATTAAGCCATTTCAAAACCATGTCATGCATAAATAACCATTCCATTTAGGCACACATTCAAGGGATTTATTCATCAATCAAACACACATAAACATGTCATTTCAAACATACTAAATAACCTAACCAATATGCCATTCAAAGGCACCAAAATTGCATCCAAACATCAATACCTAAACATGTCAATATTGCCATTTTCTAATCATAAAAGCCTAATTCAACCAACTACCATACATGACCATTTGCAAGCCAACAAAACATACCAAAACATACATTACAAAGATCCTATACATGCCATTATTAAGCTTAGCCAAAATACTCAAAATCTACCTAAATAGTTACTGAATAGTGTGATAGATCTCCGACGAGCTTCCAACCGGTCGAGCTTCCGACAATCTATAGAACAAAAGAAAGGAACTACATAAGCAACAAGTGCTTAGTAAGCTTGTATAACATAAACATAACTTACCGTGTCATTTATACAATTCATAGATTAAGTATAAACTATTACCAATGCCATGAGCTTAGAATAAGCCTATTCAAGCACCATCAAGCTCACATGTTAGTAGGTTCATCAACATCACATATAAGCTCATTTATATCATAAGTAAATTTCATAAGATACATTACATATGCACCAACCTTTTGATAAAGTCATGAACATTTCCATTAACTTACTTATCATTTCATTCCTTTTCTTACCCCTTGAACCATCTAGAATTACATCGGATACTCGGGAAAGCTTACACATAGTGTGCCTTTACATATAACCGTAACCTTTCATTTACATCAATGCTTACACGAGCCGTGAAATGGGCCTTCTCACACAAGTTGTGGGTCGGAATGTAAGCTACACGATGCTGTTCACACAACCTGTAGAGAATCTGTAACAAATGCAGGACCTCAGCCATCGGTAGGACATTCAAGACCAGTACCCAAAACATGAAATCCCTAATGACATGTCATTTGTATCCTAAGAATTCTTAAGGTTCAACCGGGACTCGTATTCCGTCAATTCATCATATTATTGATACATTTTTAACCAATTCATTTATATTACAACAACATAGTAAATAGTTAATTTAACTAACATTAAAACAATCATAGTTCATACAAACTTACCTCGATAATTCGGCGTAAAAGTAGAACCGAACACTAATTCGAAGCTTTCACTTTTCCTCGATTTAAGTCTGAATGTGGTTTATCTTGATCTAAATAAATAGTTTTCATTCAATTAAGTACTTCTAGAATTCAATTTAATCCATAATTCATATTTATGTAAAATTACAAATTTGCCCCTAATATTTTAACTTTTCACAATTTAGTCCCTAAGCTCATAACTTGAAAGCTAACCATTTTAACCTATAACCATATTAACCAAAACTACAAGGGACTTGGAACAACCCATTATTATTAACAATTCACAATAAAACCCATGAATTTACACTTTTAACAAATTAATCCCTATTTCCAAAATTCATCAAAAATCACTTAATAAAACATGTCTATTTTACAATAAAGATTAATAATCTGTCAACTAACATCTAAAATCATTCAAAAACATCTATGAAATATCCCTCAAACTTTAACATTAAGCTAAAACGAACTCAAAAACATAAAAGTCATTAAAAACTGGGCTTGAATACATACCATGCAATAGATTATAGCTTAGTTGAAACTTGCTCCCTTGTTTAATGGTGAAATCAGTTTTAGACAGAAAGAATGAGGAAGATGTAATTTGTTTTATCATTTAATTACTTAACCTTTTAACATAATTATCAAATTACTAAATTAACCTTTTAAAACTATTAAAATTTCAACAAAACCTTGTCCATGCACATCCAATAACACCTTAAATGGTATATTTACCATTCAAGTCCTTCAGTTTAAGATTTCATAGCCATTAGACCCCTTTAGCTAATAGAACTCAACTTTTAAACTTTTTACGATTTAGTTCTTTTTATCTAATTAACCTTTTAAACATCAAAATTTCTTAATGAAATTTTAGTACTACCTTAAGGTAATCTTGTTGACATTAAATAATTATTAAAATAATAATTTACTCATCAAATTTGTGGTCTCGCAACCACTGTTTACGACATCATTGAAAATTGGTTATTATAAACAACAAAACTCCCTTACCGCTAATCTATCCAACATTTGATCAATGAACGACAAGAGGAAATGATCCTTTCTAGTGGTATCATTAAGCTTTCGATAATCAATGCACACACGCCTTTCGGTCATAGTTCTAGTTGGTATGAGCTCGTCTTTTTCATTTGACACCACAGTCATTTCAGCCTTTTTTGAGACACTATGTATGGGGCCCACCCAATCACTGTCGAAAATAGCATAAACAATATCGATGTCTAACCACTTGGTGAACTTCTTTTTCACGACTTCCTTCATTGCCAGATTGAGGCGTCACTTGGCATCAACAATCGGCTTCTTTCCCTCTTCTATTAATATTTTCATGTTGGCAAAGGGATAAGCTTATTCCCTTAATAACAGTGATCGTCCACCCAATCACTTTCTTGTGTGCTTTTAACACACGAAGAAGTACAACTTCCCTTTTCGTCCTCAAGTAGGCAGAGATAATAACTGGAAAAGTGTTGTGTTCTCCTAAATAACCATACTTCAAACCTTCTAGGAGGGGTTTTAATTCAAGTTCAAGAGGTTTAACTATCGAAGGAATTATTTTCTCAGATGCATCCTCAAGAGGCCCTAAAGGTTTTTTGTAGTGTTTCCACCAATCAAGTCAATGCACATATTTTGGTGTTAGTTGAATTTCCAAGTCTTCACGCAAGTCACTATCCTCTTCGTCGACAATGAGTTTGCCCATATCCTGTGCATAGAGCACTTGACATTCTTCAATGCTCTCAGTTTCTATAGATTTAATACTTCCGACATCTGAAAATGTTTCCAATTCGTATTCCTCTTATACAAAAATTTCGTAATTTTCTTGGACCATAACCTTTCTTGGTATGGGGAGTCCTTGAATTACTTTAACTTTCTGGCTTGCCAATTTTTCGGACATTTAATTAGATTTATCATTGTTAGAAACTCGATTATCCGCAAGAAAGGAGTCGTTGATGCTAACATTTTCGAGCAGAACTGTTATTTCTCTCACCATTTTTGTAACACCCTAACCAGTCTCAGTCGTCAAAATAGGGTTACAAAGTATTACCGATCAACTGTATAATATTTAACATCATAAAATTAAATAGATTAACCTTAATAAAAACCAACCAATCACTTGCATTTTGTCCCTAAATCAAGCCATCGAGGCCTTGAAAATCACTTATAAGCGATTCGAGACTAAATCAAAATAAATTAAAAGTTTTAAGATAAAATTTAAAAATTTTCCAAAATAGGGGACACACGACCGTGTGGAATGCCCCAGGTTGTGTAACTTTCAAAATAGAGACACACGACCGTGACTCAGCCCGTGTCCCTACCCGTGTAACTCAATGACTTATGACACACGATCGTGTAACACACTGAGTTATAACACATGGTCGTGCCTCAAACTGTATGTGGCACACGACCAAGTGACAGGGGCATGTCCCTGGCCATGTGCACATAATTGAATCTTAAACATCAATGTTACCATTTCAAGCTTACTTGGACCCTAAGTAATCCATTTACCAGCCATTAAACCTATGCAAATTGACATTATACAAGCTTAAAACATGCTAAATCAACCATCCTAAGTGCTTAACCAATGTACCCTCATTGGTACCACAAGTATACACAATTATACAACAAAATGAGTTATCAACCAAAACATGTCAATTCACACAACTTAGCACCCAACCAATATGCCTATCATAGGCACCTCAAATCATAACATTTCAATATAACACATACTATAAACTTGTATTAAAAACATCTTCCTTCATTCACATAGATTATAATAAGTTGACTACTTGCACTTAAGATCATACTTTAAGGATTTACATATCAAAACAATAGTAATGAAAAACAAGCCTATTACATGCCATATAATCCAAAACAACGTTCAAAAACTACCAAAAATGGATGGATATTGTGACTTGAATGCTAATCCAACTGTCTAACCTTCAAAAGTATCTACAAGACAGAAAATAACACAAGTAAGCTTATTGAAGCTTAGTAAGTTCATTGTACAAAAATGATAAATCTTATCGAAGTAAATATAACAATTCAATCAAAAATAATTCAACAATAAGCATTTCTTGTCATCCACAATATCAAGTCGGTGAATTTCATAATTCAATTCAAATCTCAAACCATAATCTTTGGGAAACACATATATACATAATTCAAGGGGCCAAATACACATCATGTCTTTCAAAGCCATTAAATATGTTATAATACCATAATTTACGACCTGATGATCGACTTACAGAAATGAGTACACAGACAGTCTAGCAGAAACACGCCAATCGCTCATAAAAGCTAATCCACCTGATAACACGTTAAAATGGGGAGTATAACACGAGAGTTCGCAACAAATGCTGAACCTCGGCCTACTCGGGAAAACTATATATATCACACCACATCAATCTCCACTCCAATCCCCACATGACACGCCGTCATTCAATTGTACTCTATCTCGCGTTCATCCAATCCAAGTATTGAAATTCAATAATATTTTTCAAACAACTTTACATCAACAATAAAACAATTAGATCTATTATATCATATTATATCATCAAACATTTCATATAGATATTAAATTATAAACCATATGAACTTACAAGTCTAATTTATAGTAACGGTCCAAAATAGCTTAATCAATGATCGATGTTGTGTCAATTCATTATTTTCATTTTCAATTACACACATCAATATAATTCAAACATTATAAAATTAAGGCGTATGATACATTTAAAAATGTACTAAATTTAAACCGTACAAACTTACCAGACTAATCTACAACAACGACAAAGTATAAGGATTATTCGGTAATTTTCTCGTTTCCTCGGTTTTCCACTCTATCAAGATCTAAAATAATAATTCCATTCAATTCACTAATTCTAACAGCAAAATTAATTCATTTTATGCAATTATGTCTTTTTTGACATTTTTACAAAATTACCCCTAATATTTTACTTTTATGCAATTTAGTCCCTAACTCAAAACATGCAATTTAACCATTTTTATTCAAATTTCAGCTTATCCAAATATTCAAGTGTCTTTCTACAGCCCATTTTTGTAATTATTTCACATCAAGTACAAGTAACTTTGTCATTCTAACATTTTAGTCCTTAAATGTTAAAATAATCAAAAACTACTTTACAAAATTGTCCTATTTAACAACCAAACTTAACAATCCATCATAAAATTCCAAGAATATACAAAACTCATCAATGGGATAATCCACAACATTTAACAATTTTACAAATTAGTCACCAGATTAGCTAGATCGAGCTCATACGAGTTCAAAAACATAAAAATTACTAAAAACTGGCAAGAATTACCTAACCAAATGGAAGCCCTAGCTTGGCCGAAAGCTTGCTTCACCATGGTTATGGAGTTTTGGTTTCAAGAAAGAAAATAAAGAAAAATTAACTTTGTTTTCTAATTGTTTCATTATAATTTTTACTTATTTACTAATTTACACTTTTAACCTTTACTATATAACTTATAAAAATAATTAAAACATGTCCATATTTGTCCATAATACATAAATATGGTATAATTACCATCCAAAGAAGGTTTAATTGTACAATTGGTCCTTCAATTATATTAAATTCTAACTAAGCAAACTTAATTTTCAATTTAACCCCAAACTAATTAGGACTAAATGAGAAAATAGCCCAAAAGTTAGTGGATTCAATCATGTCACCACCGCTTGGGTTTTTTTACCATGGTTTAATTACCATTTTGGTCCTTTTACTATTTTAAATCAAAAGCAATTAACTTTTACCTCTTTTACAATGTAATCCTTTTACCGTAATTAAGCAATAAATCATCAAAATTACTAGACCAAACCTCAATTCATATATAATACAACTCTGTAAATATTTAATAAAAACTTACGAAAACAAGGTCTTAATACCTCATTTTTAATAACCACTTGACTTTTGAACCAAACCACTTATATTAACTTTTAATTCAATTAGTTCAATTCATCAAATCAAAATTCAATATAAAAATTATTATTAACTCATATAATTTAAATACTAATGATACAAACTTACTCGTCAGATTTCTGGTCTCGAAATCACTATTTCTAACATCACTGAAAATTGGGTTGTTACAATTCTAGTCCAAATGCTTCCCCCAAAGATTATGTGAAATATTTTCTTATTGTTTGTATCTAATCCAGCAAAAAAACATTGCAAATAAGTAGCTCTCTCTACTCCATTTCTGATAAGGTTCCTCAAAATCTTTCTAAACCTATCCTAAGCTTGCCCTAAGGTTTCGGTTTCTTTTTGTTTGAAACTGAATAGCTCTTCATAGGCATTAATTACCGTTGTGATGGGCATGTTATTTTCCAAGAACAACCAAAGAAATTATTCCCAAGTGGCGATAGTATTAGAAGGCAACATATCTAACCATTCCTTCGCTTGCCCTCCATGAGCGAAAGTGTAACAGTCTAATTTCGTGAAATCAGAACAGTGGTCTCGGGACCACAAATCCGAGTTGAAAAATAAAATATTTATTTTATTTTAATATATGTTCCACGTTATTATAGACATGTCATGTGAAAATTTTGATAAGAAAATTTCATCGATTAAGTGTTTAATTACGAGAAGGACCAAATCGCATAAAATGTAAAATTTAGATTCTAGTAGCTAGAAGGATCAAATAGCTATGGAATTCAAAAATTAAGGTCCTTATATAGTAATTCGACCATTAATAAAAAGTATGTAGATATTTTGGTCACTCATCTATGTAAATTTAGAGAAAGGGCAAGGACTAAATTAGAAAGTGAAAATATTTAATTAATTAAAAGATGATAAAAAAGAAATATCATTTTGTTTTATCATATTATTCCCCAAAAATACATGGAAACCCTAGGAAAGAGAGAAGAAACTTTCATGGCCAAATTTGGTAAGTTTCCTTGGCCCGTTTTTAGTAATTTTGATATTTTTGAAACCGAGATATCTTAATCTATCTATTTGGGGGATCAATTTGAGAAGTTATCAAAGTATGGAAAATGGGTCATGGATGTATATGCTGAAAATTATAAATTTATGGTAGACAATGAAAGGTTGTTGATAGATAAACAACTTTTACAAAGTGATTTATGATGAAAACATGATTTAGGGACTAAAATGTAAAATTATGAAATTGAAGAAAAATGCTGAATGTTTATGAATACATGTGCTGTAAATTTTGTAATGGGATTTTGGTTAGGCTTGGAATAAGGAGTAAATTACACAAATTTTATTTTCCAAGCCTAGGGACGAAATGAGAATTTATGGAAAAGTTAGGGGCAAAATGGTAATTTTGCTTAGGACAAAAATTAAGTCCAATTGAATGTGAAATATGGTAAAATGATGTTAAATTTACTTGTATAGATCCGAATAGACTAAATTCAGAGCTAGAACGAGGAAAGAGAAAAATGTTGGATTAGTAGATTTTACGTACACGAACATTGTCAAGGTAGTCAAGGTAAGTTCGTGTAACTAAATTGTATATGTTTTTATGCTTGAATGAAATGTTGTGTTTGTGAATTGTATAAACGCCATAAATATTTGAAATGATCACATACCCGTTAAAGCCCGATAAATGAAAGTGCCAGATCAATTATAATGCCCGACAAATGATAAATGATAAAAATGTTAATTTTATGCTTGAGTTGAATGTGAACATTTGAATTGCATAAATGCATAAATATATGAGATTAACCACATGCTTGATAATGCTTGAAAGATGCTAAATTTCGTATGAAAATGTTACTTTTATGATTAGAATGAATGTGGAATGTGATCATTTGAATTATATAGATGATTATAGATGTATGAAATAATCACATGCCCGATAATACTTGAAAAAAATGTTTAAATCCCGGTTGAATAAATGAAAAATTCGATGGATATGTGATTTCCTGAAATGAATGAGGTCCTACATTTGTTGCAGACGGGATTTAGCCGAAACGGGTAATCCTGGTATGAGTCCTCTCGAGCATATGTTATGGATTGGATTTAGGCCGGACAGGTAATCTAGATCAAGCTCTTTAGAGCATATGTCATAAAAAGGATTTAGCCTGGACTGGTAATCATGCCGTATACATGTGTGGCTTGAGAGTGTACTATCTGATATAGTACTCTATGGGTAGCATTGGACATGAATTGATGAATTCTGATTTGTACACCTCGAGTGTATTACCTGTGTATCCATTGATATTTCAGATAAATTCAACGAGTAAAAGTTCTTGACATAAGAAGATATGAATAAGAAATGAGTTATTACACATATCAGCCTGAAATACATGAAAATGATGATATGTGATAATTGATATATGGAAATATGAAATGATGATATTGTACATGGAATTTATTTGATGAGTATGTACATCCTTGATTCTAGATTTGTACACATTGAGTGTACTAATCGTGACCTTGATATTCCGAGTAATGGGGTAAAGTTCTGATATGAAATGATCTGAACTCAAGATGAACTATTTTGAAATTATACTTGTAATATAAAGAGATAATTTATACATGTTAAATGAATACATGTTGTGGAAAGCATACGTGCATGGAAACTTGATTGTTGTTGAGCCCATATATGTTTGTGATGTTATTATGGATTATATACTAACAAGGGTAATGAGGATATGTGTAGGGCTTGAGGGAAAATTGATTGAATATGCCTTACATAGTTACCTCAAAATAGAATGAATGGTAAGTTAAGTACCATGTTACACGAACTTACTAAGCATTATATGCTTACTTAGTTTTATTTCCCTATTTTATAGTGAATCGAAAGCTCATTAGATTGGAAGCTTGGCGGAGATCACTTACACTATCCATCGGCCTATATTGGTATATATGGTAAATCAATTATGGTTGTAATGTCATGTATAAGATATATTGGCCATATTAGTATGTAAATGATGCTTGTGATCTAGCCATTGGAATGGCTTGTAATGGTCTGTTTTGATATATTTGTAATGTTATACTATGGTAGCTACATATTTGTTAAGTAGTTGATCTATTATGTCTAACATATGGACTAGACTAACGCAAGATTATGAACAGGTATGTAACACCCCTAACCCATATCCGTCATCAAAACAGGGTTTCAGAGTATTACCAAAACATTCAAAATATTTTTCAATTAATTTACATAAATTACTATTCATTTTCCGAGATCATACATATCATCCCATATATGGACCCTCAAGGCCCAAAAAAAGTGTTGGAATCAAATCTGGATTAAATTCTAAAATTTTTCCTAGGTGCAGGGCTCACACGCCCGTGTCCTTAACCCGTGTACTCTATGACTTTTAAAGCATGAAGAAATTGAAGTCACACGGCCAAGTCACATGCCCATGTGCTAGGCCGTGTGGCGAATTTTTATTTTTGAAATTTAGGTGCAGTTTTCACACTGCCATGTTCAAGTCCGTGTCAACCACACGGCTGAGACACACGCCTGTGTCTCTGTCTGTATGCCCAACTCTGAGCATTTTGTTTCTCATTTTTAAGATGCAGGAGACACACAGCCAAGACACACGCCCGTGTGCCTGCCCGTGTGGACAAAAACAAGGCATTTCCTAGCTTCATTTGTTACCAAAATTTACCATGTTCTTGCACTAAGACATACCAAATACAATCCAACCACTTCAAGCATCCATCTCAAGCAAATTTCATTATTTGCAAGGCATACCACTACATGCATACATATTCATAATTTTACCTTAGTTTAATCCATATGTTAGACTTACTAAAAACAATCACTTAATATATATAAAGCTAACATAGCATGACATTACAAGTATATCAAACAACCATTACTAGCCATTCCAATGGCTAGATTACAAACATCATCATCAAGCCATAATTGGCCAATTAAGCTTAAACATGCCATTATACCAAAATGAGATAGTGGATAGTGTGATGACTGCTCCGATTGACTTCCAAGCTTCACGAGCTTTGAGTACTATAAGTCAGGGAAAAATAAACGGAGTAAGCATTTTATGCTTAGTAAGTTCGTATAACGGAAAATAAACTTACCGGTCTTATTTTTTAACACAAGCACACATAAATATATATTCCATCAATTTTGGGTAAGTTACCTAAACATATACACTTATTCAAACAAGTTAGTCACATTATCTCATATGAATATCAAGTAAGCATAGGTGAACTCATCACATTACAAGTTCCATAAAATTTTCACTTTTCCTCGTTTCAAGATTCCTTTTTTTGTTGAACTATTGAAATACAGATGGACATCCGGTTAGTATACTCAAAAGTACCCCTTTGGGCACAAGCTTATAAGCACACTCTTGAGCCACATATATGTTATAGGATTACCAGTTTAGGCTAAATCCTTTTTAGGACATATGCTCTAAAGAGCTTAATTTGGATTGCCCGTTCGGGCTAAACCCAATCTATAGCATATGCTCGAGTGGCTTATATCAGGATTACTCGTTCGAGCTAAATCCTTTTTACAACATGTGGAATATTATCCTCGTTCGAGCATATCACCTTAATCCATCGAATTTCAACGTTCAACCGAAGCATAACAATTTGTCCACATTTCACAACTTATGATTATTTCATAATGTATGTTATCTCATTCACATCAACACAATCATACAATTAAATTTAAGCATTTAACATACATAGTTAAGTTACACGAACTTACTTGGAAAATGGTTCGTTTTTTTTTAATTTCAACTAATCCGAAACCTTTTGCTTTCCTCGATCTAGTTCTGTAGTTGGTCTTTCTGGATCTATATGGATAAATTTGATTATTAATCCATCACATTTCATATACATTTGCATTCTATTACATCCTAGGCAAAATTATCATTTTACTCCTATCCTTTTCAAAAATTCTGATTTCGTCCCTAGGCTCGGAAAATGAAATTCATGAAATTTAACCCTCTTTCCAAGTCTAGCCAAAATTTATAAACAACATTTACAGCACACATTTTTCACAAATTTTAGAATTTTCCATGAGTTTTTACCATTTTCATTTAGTCCTTAAATCAAGTTTTCATAAAAAATTGCTTTGTAAAAGTTGTTTATCTATGAACAAACTTTCATTTTCTACCATAAATTTCTAATTTTTAGCATATACATCCATGACCCAAATTAGAATATCCGAGTTTCAAAAATATAAAAATCATTAAAAACTAGACTTGATTTCATACCCTTTCAAGCTTGGTAAGTTGTCTTCCTCTCTCCTAGGGTTTCCATGGAAATTTTGGGGAAGATGATATGAAATTAGATGAATATTTCTTTTTATTTAATTATCATCTTTTAATTTTAGTGATTTCCAATTTAGTCCCTTGCCTTTTCTAATTTTTCAATGGATGAGTCATTAAAATATATACTAACTACCCTTCAATGGTCTAATTACCATATAAGGACCTTAAGTTTTGAATTCTATAGCTATTTGGTACCTATAGCTACTAGAATCCAACTTTTGCATTTTATGCAATTTAGTCCTTTACCTAATTAACCACACAATCGATAAAATTTTTGTATCAAAATTTTTATGTGACCTTCTTATCATGATGCCAACCATAAAATAAAATAAAATTATTTTTATTTTTAGCTTGGATTTGTGGTCCCGAAACCACTGTTCTGACCTCACCGAAATTGGGCTGTTACAAGGTATGCATGTAATGGTATGCCATGTTGAATGATAGAATTTATTTATTTTGAATGCTTGAAATGGTTGGTATTGGATGTGTGTTTCAAGTGCAGGTCATGTATGTGATTTTGGGTGAGAAATGAAGCTAGAAATGACTTTATTTTGTCCATGCGGGCAGACACACGAGCGTGTGTCTAGACCGTGTGTGACACAGGGTCGAATACATGGGCGTTAGTTAGGCCGTGTGTCCCCTGCACCCTAAATTTTGAGAAATAGAATGCTCAAAATTGATCACACGGGCAGAGACACATGAGTGTGTCTCAGCTGTGTGTGCTACACGACCTAGAACACAGGCGTGTGTCTTGGCTGTGTGAAACCTGCACCTAATTTTGAATTGAATTAATTAACCACACGGCCTAGCACACGGGCGTGTGGCATGGCCGTGTGCACAAGTCAGAGAGTTACACGGGGTCAAACATGGCCTGTAGCACAGACGTGTCCCTTGGACCACACGGGCGTGTGAGCCCTGTACATTGGAAAAATTTTGAAAAGTCGCGAAAAATTCTTAGAGTTTTCGATTAAGTCCCGACTTGATTCTAATGCTCGTATTGGACCTCGAGGGTCCATTTAAGGGACGTTACGAATGAATTTGGAATTGAATAGTAACTTGCTTGATTTATTTGTAAAATGTTCTGAAAGTTCTAGTAATGCTCTGAAACCCTATTTTGACGACGGATACGGGTTAGGAGTGTTACAGAAAAGAATCAACAGTAATCTGATACTGTCAAAATGAACCCCTCCATAGCTTACTGTGCTACATATGTGTTCAAACAAGCGAAGAAAGTTCACCAGAATCTTGTTGTCATTCCCATTAAATTGAAGATTGACTAACATCCACGAAATAAGGGATGGATTAATCTTGAAATGTGGAATCTCAATATTATGTGTAGTTATTTAGGGTCTCAACCATTTCTGATCATGTAGCATAGTGTCGAGTGAGGAAAACATGAGTGATGATGTGTTTTGATTTGGGCTCAAATGGTAAGATACCTTTACCGGTTTGAGTCATACAACGTTCCTACAAGCACGAGGGATTGAATGAAATTTCTTAAACTTGAAAACAAAATAAAAACTAATAGGAAATAAAGTTGTATCTATAAATCCTACTTTTGCTACTTATCTCTATGTAGAAATGTACACTAAAAATTACTCAATCTTACACCGTCTTCCTCAGCAACGATGCCAACAACTTGACCGACTGCGTGCATACGCATTAAAAAACTAAATTTATGAAAATATTTCTAAGGTCTAGTTTTACTACAAACATACAGTGTCAGTTGTAATATTTATAGTGTTACAATGAAACACCGAAGTATTTCAAGGATCAAACCTAAAGGAAGAGACAGTTGAGCAATGATTAACATACATAATAGAGTCTAAGTGGCTACTAGCACAATTTTATAGTACAACAATTCATAAAAGAAGATTTTGCAAAAAAAAAAAAAAAATTAAATATTCTATCCTAATGACTAAATTACAAGAAATGTGAACTAACGGGACTATCCAACAATCACAAATGAGGGTTGGTTGACTTTGATTTGGTTCACCAAATCTCAGGCTAGGGACATTAATTGCTTAAATTACTAAGTAGCTCCATCTTATTTCTCAATCTCAACTTCACCAACTTAGACGAATTAGGTCCTATTTACCTCTCAATCTCGTCAACTAATTCGGGACTAACTGTAACACCACTTACCCGTATTCAACACTGGAATAGGGTATAAGGCATTACTGGAACACATACGCTTGTAAACGTATTAAACCAAGTCATAAAATTTCATACAAATTAAAATCATCTATACACATGCATATCATCCCTTATACGGGCCTATGAGGCCCAATACATACTTTGGAAGTGGTCCAAGACTAAACCGTGGACTTTGGAAAACATTAGAAATTTCTTGAAAATAGGGGTATACGCCCGTGTCCAAGGCTGTGTTCTTCACACAACCATTCACATGCTTCACTTTCCATAATTAATCATCACACACTCATTCAACCAAGTCATGCAAGCTTGCACATCCACAAAATACAACATCATAAACATATAACTTAACTAATATTAGCCATCCTCAATGGCCTTATACAAAATGAACTATCAAATATTATAGGCCAACATTTTAGGCCAACTCATAATAACATATGCACATAATCAAGTCCCTATACATGCCATAGACTTAAAAATCCTTGAAGATCGTTAATACTATACCAATCAATAACTTGTTAGTGTGATAGAATCTCCGACGACCTCCAATTCAAGCTAGCATCTGTGACACTATAGGAAAATGGAAAGGAAGGGCGGTAAGCATTACCGCTTAGTAAGTAGGTATGTAAATGATAAGTAATCTATTAACATGCTTTTATAAATCTTCACAATATGTTCTCAAGATAATACAGTCATAATTACACATAGTTCCATTATTTATTCATGTTCATCTCAAGTTGTCTACTCAAGTCACAGTCACTAAATTCTTTATATCTTGAGCTAAAGAATTCCAAATTAAGATCCACTAATTTTCCCTGAAATTAGGCTCATATATATTCTTACCATAAAATTTTTAGAATTTTTTGTTTAGCCAATAAGTACAGTTTATTTTTTAAAGTCATTCCTATTTCGCTGTCTGATAGTTTTGACCCCTATTCACTAAAAATTAATTATCTCTTTGTACAAGATTTGAATAATTTTATCGCTTGCTTTTTTCGAAAATAGACTCATTAAGGATTTTAAGGACATAAATTATAACCCATAATTATTTTTGTACAATTTTTAATGATTTTTCCAAATCAAAATAGGGGATTCCAAAATCATTCTGACTCTATCTCAAAAAATTTCAAATATCTCATAATATGAAATTCTTTTGCTTACATCGTTTTGTTTATATGAAAATAGACTCAATAATATTTTATTTCATATATTATTCAACTTATAATTCTATTTCCACCATTTTTGGTGATTTTTCAAATTCACTCAACTACTGCTATCCAAAACTATTTTGTTACAAATTTCACTCTTACATAATCTCACTTACTCCATTCGATCTTTCCGAAAGTTCGCTCAACTATCGAGCACATTGCTCATAAATTTTCACACACATATACCTACACTTATTCATCACATAGTCATATTCAATTACACTATTCATTACATGATCACATGTATTTTCACTTAGTCAATTTCCTGTTGAACTCATCAGAATAATAACAGATACTCGGTGGCTTGCACATATTACCACCCTTGTAACCGAAGCTATTTGGTGCACATAATAGCCTGCAATTAGTACTACATCTATGACCAAAACTATCTCTTACACATTGTGGCCTGCACTTAGTACCACACATGTGATCGAAGCTATCGGGTACGCATAGTAGCCTACACTTAGTACTACACATACGACCTAACCATCTGGTACATGTAGTAGCCTGCACTTAGGACTACACACATGACCTAAAACCATCTTAAACACATAGTAACCTGGACATAGTACTACACATGTGTTCTCACAACAGATCATTCGTATCTTTTTTATTCCGAAGGTCCAATCGGGAAATTCCTCACCTTTCAACATTTTACCAATTCATCCATAATCAACTTCAATTCATAATTTACATTAAGTGATCATTCAATATGCAACCACCTCTCATATAATAACAAAATATTATAACATAAGTAAAAATGATATATTATTTACAGACAAACTTACCTCGGTAGCACAATCAGTGAAAATGACTTATTCGTCATATTCTTTGTTTTCCTCTTGTTCTAAGTCCGAATCTTGTTTTCCTTGATATATAACAACACATTTAACTCATTTATTCATCCTGCTACTCAAATTAGCCTAAATTCACATTTTGGCAAAATCTACATTTTTGCCCCTAAACTTTATCATATTTACACTTTTGCCCCTAGGCTCGTAAAATGATTTTTATTCAATTTCCCTGTATTTTAAGCCTATAATAACCATTTTAATAACTATAGTAGTCCACAATTTCCATTTATTCACAAAATTACAAACATTTTACAACTTTTTACAAACTAGTCCTTTTTGACAATTTCACCAAAAATACTTAGTAAAAGTCATTTATTACACACCGCCGAGCATTCATATTATACCATTAAAAATAAAAAAACATGCATGTAATCCATGGGAAAATTTTTAAACACAAACCCTAGCTCAAAATAATGGTGGAAATAGCTAAACTGAGCTACGGGGATCTCAAAAATGTAAAGAACATTAAAAACAGGGCTAGAACGGACTTACAATCGAGCTTGAAAGTTTGAAAAACCCTAGCCACGGTTTCCCTTGTGAAATTCGGCCATATTTTGAAGATGGACACAATTTTGCTTTGATTTTGGCTTTTTAATTCTTTTAATTACTAAATGACCAAGATTCCTCTAACTTAAAAATATTCTATTTCACCTATTTCATGTCCATTTTTGTCCAAAAAATTATCCAATGGTCTAATTACCATTTAAGGACCTCCAATTTAAAATTTCATAACAATTGGACACCTCTAGCATGTAGAACTCAACTTTTGCACTTTTTATAATTTAGTCCTTTTGACTAAATTGAGTGGCCAAACATTAAAATTTTCAAACGAAATTTTCACAAAATCATTTCATAAAATCGTAGACCGGAAATATATAATAAAAATAAATTTTATTACGTCAAATTTGTGGTCCCAAAACCACTATTCCGACTAGGCCTAAAATCGGGTTGTTACACTAATGAACAAGTGCTCGACAAGATTACCTATCAATCTTAATTTATCTAGATATTTCTTTAGGGGCATCAATACCTAAGTTCTTAGTTCTATTAAAATTATTTCAATTTGTTCTGTTTTAGTCCTTTGTCCAAAGATTTTAGTTACCCACATCTACATCAACCAACCTTCTTAAAGGTTTAGTTACTCATGCTAATAAAATAAACATAACAATGAAAAATAAGGTAGCCATGAAAGTAAAGTTTAAGAAAAATATGAAAGTTGAGATTTTTATGCAAGAAAACTTAAATAGCATGAAACCAAAAACATTTAACAAGAAATCTAAGGCAAGAAACATAAAAGGCACAAGCTTTAATAGATCTAAAGTAACATAAATTGAAATACATTAAACCAAAGCTTAAAGAGTCTTGAAAGCAAAGTACAGGGACAGAAATGCAAATAAACCTTAGCTATAGTGTTAACTAACTTAACTTACATCAAGAAAAAGCAAGAACAAGAAGTAAATGCAGAAAATAAAGTCTAACCTAAAGTAGAAGTAGAGAAAAACTAAAAACCCTAGAAAAGTGCAGAAAAAACTAAAGAAAATGTAACAACCCATTTCTCTATCGTGTCGAAACATTAGTTTCGGGGCCACAAATCTGACATGAGTCCATAAATATTACTATTTAATATTTATGAGTCAAATATAGTGTAATAATAAAATTTGATTTAATGATTTATGTTAAATGAAATAATAATTAGGTTCAAGTGGTATGTCCTAAAGGTCAAGTGGTTTTAGCAAATGAGGTATTGGGACCTTGTTTTTATAAATTGAGTCATAAATATTTTATTAAATATTTACGGAGTGTTATTAAGGTTGTCTTAAAATTTGGTTAAGAAATTTTAATGTTTAGATAGTTATTTAAGGAAAAAGGACTAAATCGTAAAAGATGCAAAAGCTAATCGCTATTGATTATTATGGGTTAATTGAGCATAGAAACATATTTGAATGTCTTTATATGGTGATTTATCCATAATTTTTGGATAGTGGATGGTTTAGGTGATATGTTTTATGAAATTCGATTAAATAGTAAAGGGCAAACTTGTAATTACATAAATAAATGAAATTAAAACATAAATTAAAAGATGAACAAAGCCATTTTTTGTCATCATTTTGGGGAGAAGGCTGAAACTCCATGGAAGCTTAAACCAAGCTTTCGGCCAAGATTTATTTCACATGCATGGTATGTAATTTTTACCCGTTTTTAATGTTTTTTAATGTTTTTAGGCTCGTATTAGCTTAATCTAGCTAACCTAGGGGTCAATTTGTTAAATTTTTCTAATTTTACCATGGATGAATTTTTTGTGTTCTTGAAATTTTATGATAGATTATTAAGCTTAGTTGTTAAATATAAGTATTTTGTTAAGTAATTTTTGATGATTTTCAAGTTTAGGGACTTATTTATGAAAAATGTAAAATTCAAGGAAAATATTGTAAATTATGGATAAATATAGTCTGTTATAAGATTAGGTAAAAATCAGCTAGCATGATTTATGGTTAACAATAGTGAAATTGCAAGTTTCGGGTTTAAGGACTAAATTGCATAAAATGTAAAATTTGAGGGCAATTTTGTAATTTTTAATTATGAAGGGTTATATGATAAATTAATTATTTTAAATGTTGGAATGAGATTAATTGAATAAAAATAATTATATAGATCAAGAAACTCAAACAGACACTAATTGTGGGAAAGCCAAAATAGCATATTAGTCGTTGGATCACGTTAGGGCATCGTTTTGGTACAAGTAAGTTTGTATAGAGATTAAATTTGTCATTTTATGTTTTGGATGAGTTACTATGTATAATTATGTGAATTATAATCTTGATTTGATAATTGATATTGTGGATACGGTTGGAAGGTTAGTTACTTAAAGTTGTAATTTATAAATGTGAAATTCATGATGGTATACAGAAATGTTATAATGCAATTGAAATAAAGGATTTGAGATGTAAAAGTCTTGTTTGAACCTTGTGAATACTTAGGATACGAATGACATGTGATTAAGGTTATTCGGTTTCGGGTGTTGGTCTTGATTGTCCTATCGATGACTGAAGTCCTACATTTGTTGCGGATACTCCACAGGTTGTGTGAGCAGCATCATTTAGCTAACATTCCGATCCAAAGCTCATGTGAGCAGGTCCATGTCACAGCTCATGCGAGCACTAATGTAAAGGAAAGGTTACGGTTACATGAAAAGGCACACTATGTATGAGCATCCCCGAGTATCCGATGCTATTCCATACGGTTCAACGGGTTAGAAAAGGTTAACGGAAAGACATGTATAAAAATTTAATGTTACTAATGCTCATATGACAAGAAAAGGTGAATATGCATATAAAATATGATAATGGTTGATATGTTTTTTACTTAATATCTATTAACCATATGATTTTAATGGAAAGTATGTGTAAAGGATTATATATAGGTGATGGATTATAGTTTATCAATAAACCCAGCCAGTTGGAATCTCGTTGAAGTATCGTCACGCTATCTATTCAACATATTGGTATTTATGGTTATTTTGGTTAATGGTTATAAATGACATGTATTAGGGTTGAAAGGTTATTCAAGTGAAATTGCTTGTCTTGAGTTGTGTCAAGCTTGTTGTGGTTAATAAGGTAAATGTTGGCATGAATAATAGTTGCAAATATAGGTGAATGAAACCTCATGCATGCTCCATCGGTTCTAGATAGTATATGGTATGATTGCATGTTTTAGAATGGTTATTTTGGCCATTTTTAGATACTTGGAATATATGGTTTTTTTTGGTATGTTTGTGATGATATGTAAATGGTTATATGTGATGTTATTTGGTAGTTAAATAAATTAGGTTTTATGCTTGAAATGTGGCTATATTGCTTTGATTTGATTATTGATGTTTTGGTATAAATGTGGTGCCTTTCAATGGAATATTGGTTAGATGAAATAGGATGTTTGAAATGGTATGTTTAGATGTGTTTGAATGATGCTTAGGTCTATTGAATGTGTGCATGAATGGAGTGGCAGAATAGGTATGTTTTGGCCTTCAAATGGCTTGATTTTAGGGTCTATTTGTGGAGCACATGGCCTAAGACATGGGCTGTCACACAACCATATGACACACACGGCCTGGCTATACGGTCATGTGTCACTTGTTAATTTTTAGTGTATCAAGTCAGTGAGTTACATGGGTTGAGACACGGGTTGGGACACGACTGTGTGACCCCTATTTTCAAATTTTACAACTTTTTTTCAAATTTACGGAATTGTTTCAAATTAGTCATGAATTGCTTTTAAACAAATTTTAGGGCCTCAAAGGCTCGAGTTAAGGCCCAAATGCATATGTTTGATAGGTTTTTAATTAGATTTATTTACTTAATATTAAATGATTTATTGAGATGTTTGATGTTAAATGTTGTTCCGACTATTCGGTAATGCTCCGTAACCCAAATCCGGTGACGGAGATCGATTTAGGGTGTTACAAAAAACCTAGAGAGAACTAAATCTAAAACTAAGCTAGAATGTGTCTCTCTCCTCCTCAACAATTTTTGGTTGTTTTGAAGGGTGTTCTGATGACTTTTCGATGCCAAAATTGCCCTTACACGGGCCTTGTGTGATTGGTGAGCCGAGTAAACAAATGTTGCCCTTTTTGTCCAAGTTTGTCCCCTTGATGTAATGACCCGAAATTTATGATTAACGAAAAGTGTATTATCGGGTCACCGTTTTTGGAAAACAAATTCGTAATTATTTATTAAAAATATTTATGAAGTTAATTGAGTGGTTAATTAGAGTTTAATTAAGGTTAATTAGGTATAAGGATTAAATTGAATAAAGAGTAAATGTTTAATTATAGGTTAAAATAAAATAAAGGGGATTAAATAGGCAATTATGCCTATTTCATTAGGTGAGGCGACAAATGGGAAGAAAAATCTAAGATTTTTCTTAAATTATATATTATATATAATAATAATAATTAATTATTATTATGGTTTTATATTAAATTATTATTATTATTAAATAAATTAAAATAGTGACAAATGTATGATAATGATAATAAACATGTGTAAAATACATGAAAAATACACTTGTAATATATACATGAAAAATACACTTGTAATATATTTGTATATTTTCTTAAGTAATAAGTAAAAGATAATTATTAATTATTATTATATTATGAAATAAACTAAGTTATGACAAATGGATGGTGATGATGATATACAAATGTAGTAATATATAAGTGTACATTTGTAATTTATCTATTTGTTTACTAAATAGATATTTATTATATTAATTATTATATTAAATTATTTTGAAACTAACTAAATAAATAAAGAAACAAAACAAAAGAAACAGAAAAGAAACAGGGAGCATTTCGAAGGTAGAAAGAAAAGAAAGAAAGAAAAAAAAGGAAATTAGGGATTTAAATGTTCCAAGTTCAATTGGTAAGTCAATTTAGTCCCTTTTCTTGTAATTTTTGAGTTTTTAGAATCCTAGAACAAAGTACTACTTGATTTAAGTGGAAATTTTAAAAGTTAGTGGATTTTTAAATTTTGTTCATGTTGAATTAATTGAAGAATTAGGGGTTAAATTGATAGAATTTCAAGTTAGAATTAAGAAAAGGATTGAATTGTGAAATAAATTAAGAGTTTTGAGTAGTAAGGACTAAATTGAGACAATTTCAAAATTAGGGATTTATGGTGAAATTAGAGCGTTGAAATTAGACTAAAATGGAAATTAAATAAAAATATTGAGCTAAATGTGAAGAATAAAAGTTAGTCTCGATTTAGGGACTAAATTGGAATTTAGACAAAAGTTTCATTAAAATTGAAATATTCAATGTGAAATTGAATGGTAGTGTATTTATAGTTTTTAATTGTTTTAATTCCGTAGCTAACGTTGTTTTTAATGGTAGTGTATTTAATATTGAATTGAGTGTTTGTGAAATTATAATTTATGTGATATTTGAGCATTGGTATTGAATTTAAATTGAATTGGTATTTAATCCGAATTTTTAATTATTAATTTTTATATTTTGGTTTATATGTTATTGTAAGTAATTAAGGTAAGTATTAGTAATTGTTATTGAATTGAATTTATATGAATATATGTGATTAATTGAAATGTGTATTGGTTGAAAAATTGAAAGTGAATTGAAAACCCTATTAACAGTATTCGGGCTAAGTCGGATATAGTTGGCATGCCATAGGATTGGAAGTGTTCAGGGATACTTCGACCTTGAGTCGATGAGGCACTATAAGTGTTGTACTGTTACTTCGACTTCGAGTTGATGAGGCATCATGTGTGTCGTACTGCTATTGTTACTTCGGTTTAATCCGATGAGGTACTAAGTATCGTACTATTACTATTTACTTCAGTAAAGCCGATGAGGCACTGAGTGCCGTACTGATGTGTTGGTTGGATCCGTGTATCCGTCAATATCCGAGTCATGTTAATAGGGGTAAATAAAGGTACTGAATGACTGATTTTCTAATGATTGATTGTTACTAAATAATAAAGATCAATTGATTGTTACCGAAAAATATTGATTGTTATTGAAATAGATAAGTACAGAATACTAATTGAGAAGTGAATAGTTAAATATTATTTATTGATATTGAACAATGAACTGAAGTATGAGTGAGACATGTGAATTATGTATCTCTGAACTAGATATGAATGGAAAATATTATTGTTCAATTGATTTGTGAATTTATTTTGGAAAGCTAATCGGGTTAGTAGGTGAGAAAAACTGAGCGAGTTATAAAGGATTTATCTTTATAGTGAACAAATATATAATTGTGATTGTCATATGATTTTAAGTGTATGTTATATTATTAAGTGTTCGGATTATAGAAATACTACTGAGTTCGTACTCAGTATACGATTTGTTTCGTGCGCAGGTTAGGTACGAAAGTGATTAACGACTCAGCATCCAAGCCAATCCCGAACTCAAAGTGGTGAAGTACTCTCCTTTTGGGTAAATGGCATGTACCTTGGATGTTAAAAGTGGTCATTTTGGAATGTTATTGTAGATATTGTTATAAATGATAATGGTTGATTATATAACATGTTAAAAGTTTAGAAATGGAGTTGCTTGTGGATTAAGAATTGCAGGGTTGGTAAACATGATTTGTAAGGCTCATTTTGAGTCCACATAGCCTAGCACATGGGCGTGTGACCAAACCGTGTGAGACACACAGCTTATACACGAGCATGTGCCCTGGTCGTCTGAAAACTGCACTAGATTCAAATTGAAAATAAATCTACACGGGCTAAGTACACGGGTGTGTGTCTTGGCCATGTGAAACTAATTTGTTCATAAGTAACAAGTCCGAGAGTTACACGGGTAAAGGACACGGGCGTGTCCTGGCCGTGTGAATCACACGATATGTTAACACGTGCATAACATGGAGACACACGGGTGTGTCCCCTAGTCCACACGGGCGTGTGGGTATTGTTCAAATTTTTTTTTTAAATTTTACGAAAAATTTTATGAGCTTCCAATCTGGTCCTGTTTTGTTTCTAACTTCTATTATGGGCTTCGAGGGCCCATTAAAGGAACACTAAGACAAATTACTAAACTATATAATAAATATTCTTGTATTATTCGTGTTTGAACTGTAGTGATCAGTAATACTCCATAATCCTGTTCTATTGTCAGAAAAAGGGTTAGGGAGTGTTACACTTGAAGAAGGCAATATCGTGATACCCAGGGGAGGATATCGTGATATCTCAGGTAGTATTGAACTTAGGGCCTTCCTTGAGAGGTGGATATTGCGATACCCAAAGAAGATATCGCGATACCATTAAAGGGTCTCCTTGGTCTTCTACACTGTTGGAGGTATCGTGATTCCAGGGGTTGGATATCGCAATACCCTTTCCTTGGATGTGATTCTTGCTTGATTTCAACATTTGACACATCCTTACAGTACTTAAACACACGTTAGGCCTCCAAATGGCACTATTGGCCAATTTGGATAAAAAAAATGAGATAAAAATGAGGCACTTACACTTATTACCCGGAAATATTAAAATAACAAAAATAACATAAAACTACACTAAAAACTCTATTTTGCTAGAGAACAAGCTCCTTAAGTGTGTCGGAAAAGCCGAATTTGTCGCGTCGATTTGTGGCAGATTAATACCATTAGATATTTTTAGGCAAAAATCTATGACCTGGCCAATCAGGCTTTTGATTTAGGGAGTGTGTGCTCAAATTCTAAACTGATAAGAAAGGTGCTTAGATCACTCCCTAAAAGGTTTAGCATCAAAGTAACTGCCATTGGGGAGGCTAAGGACATCGAAACCGTGAGGATAGATGAGTTGATTGGATCTCTTAAAACCTTTGCAATCAACTTGGAAGAGGCCAAAAAGGGCAAGCTAAAGTCTGAGAAGAACATTGCCCTTTCAGTGGTTGAAACTGTGCCCACTGAACAAAGTACTGTCATTAAGGAGATGCAAGAAAAGTTGGCTTTGCTTACTCAAGGGTTCAATAAGATGGAAAAAAATTAGTTTGAAAGGAATAAAAGATCAAAGGCATCCAAGATCATATAGAAGGGAAAATTCTAAGGCATATATGAGTCAAGTGAACTTATTAAAGAGAAGAAACAAGGAATTCAATGTCATTTGTTTCATGGCTTTTGGCATATTCAAGCATAATGTGCAAATATTCTTAAGAAGAATAAGGGTAAATCTCTGTACGTAACCTGCAGTGATAAAAAAACCAGCTCAGAATTAGAATCTGATGAGGAACGAGTACTTTTGTTGTCTTTACATGAAATATGGGCAAATATGATATTTTTAATAATGAATCAGTTGAGTGCAATGAAGAAAATACATATAAGGAATTACTGAAAGCTTACAATCTCATGCTGGAAAGATGGAATCTCCTTAGTGAATCTAACTCAAAGCTTTCGACTGAGAATGGTTTTCTAAGAAATGGAAGTATCCATGCTTGAAGGACAGGTAGATTCAAAGTTAATAGAGCTCAAAGAGCAATAAAAAAAGGGTTGAAAAACTTGTGGAGGAATTGAAAGATACAAGGCAAACTCTTGAGAAATTCAATTGTAGCACTGTAAAATTAAATGTGATGATAGCAACTGATAAGAGGGATTAAAATAGGGGAGCTCTAAGTTTCATACTAAAGGGAAGACTAATGTGGAAAGCTATAAAGTGTTTGCCAAGGTAGTCAACAACAACCTTCTTAGAGAGTGTTCTAAACAAGTAAAAATTCGCAAGAAACCTAAACTTTTGTAGAAACCAGTTCCATCTACTATATTAAGGTTCATTTGTCACTACTGTGGTGTTCCAAGTCATATCAGGCCGTATTGCTTCAAGATCCTCAAACATCTTTTATGGAATAAAATAATGCCACAAACTGTACCTATTGCTTTTGGCACTATTTGAAAGAAGGAAAAACTTTTGTAGAGAAGAAAAGACCAACAATGTTTGTTTGCTGCACACCAATCACTTAAAGTTTCAGTTGATGATGTTTGGTACTTTGATAGTGGCTGTTTAATCCATATGATTGATAACCTCTCATGCTTAAGTAATTTTATTGAAAGCCATAAGGGCAGTGTCATGTTTGGAAATGGGAAGAATGGGTAGATTTATGGCAAAGGGACACTTATAATTGATGGGATGCCTAGTCTCAAGAATGTGTTGTATGTTTATGGACGAAAAGCTAACCTGATTAGCATAAAACAATTTTCTGATCAGAGAATGCTTGTGAATTTCACAAGGAATAAATGAATGGTTACGTCAGGCAGAATGAAGAAATCATAGAGGGTGGGAGGACTTTTGACAACTTCCATGAAGTCTTTCCATCCAGTTGCAACAAGGTAAGAGTGTCTGATCTAGAGCTAAGGAATGAGAAGTTGAAACACATCCACTATCAATGACTACAAAGGCTAGTTCAATATGATGCAGTTCAAGGTTTACTAAAGCTAGGAGTAATAGACCCTAAAGTATGTAAAGATTGCCTTAAAGGGAAGCGGTATAGAGAGCCCCACAAACTATTGGCATAGATTCAAACCAAAACTTCACTTTAGCTTCTTCATATATATCTTTTTGGGCCAATGCAAACTAAAAGTATTGAAGGTAACAAGTATGTATTAGTATGTGTGGATGACTTCTCTCGTTACACTTGGTGAGTGACCGCCTGCGCATGTGCACATAAAATAAACAATTTGATGTCCACGAAACCAACTAAAAGTTTTACTAAGTACCAAGGCAAGTGCACCTATCAATTAATAATATAGCTACAGTGAGCAAAAATATCATTCCCATGAAGACTCAAAGTGCTATTATTTACTTTCTTTCTATTATTTAACCGAATAAGTCAAGTGGTTGATTAAAAACTAAAATTAACAAAATTAATTAACTAACTAACACGATAAATAATAAATCAGAAAAATAAATGATTAACAACCAAGAAGCAAAACAATACCTAGGAAAGAATTCACCTAGACTTCATCTATCACTATCAATCTAAATTACGCAATTTCTTTACTTAGTATCTTGATCCGTAAAAATCCCTAAAGTATGCTAATAGTTCTTTTGAGAGTAAAAGCAACTAACTCTAGGTTGATTAATTGAAATTTCTTTCTAATTAAAACCCTTAGTATCGCATTAACTCAATCTATGGATTCCCTTATTAGATTTGACTCAAATCCAGTAGATTTATGTCGTCCTATTTCTAGGATCGAATGCAACTCCACTCAATTATGCAAGATCTACTCTTAAACATAGTATATTCCTCTTCTGATTTAAGCACATCAAATATGGATTAATAATCTAGAAATATCAAACCAAGAATTAAGCACACATAATTGAGAACAATATATAAGTATTTATTGCATAAAATAAAAATCCAATGATAGAATCCATCATAGGGTTCATCTCCCTAAATATTTAGAAAATTAGTTCATGCTTGAAAATAAAAATATCCAAGAGACAGTATAACTGAAAGAAATAAAGAAACTCATGATAATCTCCTAAGAAATCAACTAGGAATCTTCAATCTTGACAGAAATTGTAACACCCATTACCCGTATTCAACGCCGAAACAGGGTACGAGGCATTATCAGACTCACATCACAAGCAATCATACAATTTCGAGTCATAAATTTGCCTCCAATTTAAAACCATTCATGTTCAATCATAAAATCCCTAGTATGAGCCTACGAGGCCAAAACATGCATTGGTAGTGGTCTGGGACTCAACCGAGAACTTTAGAATTTTTTACAAAAAATTGAAAATTTTTGCCCTAAACAGGGGTTACACGCCCATGTCCTGACCCCGTGTAACTCTCTGACTTGTAACCCATGAACAAATTGAGGTCACACAGCCAAGTCACACTCCCGTGTGCTAGGCCTTGTGGAAAATTAATTTTCATAAAATAGGTACAGGCTTCACACGCCCAGGACACAAGCCCGTGCCTAAGGCCGTGTCATCCACACGGCTGAGACATATGCTCGTGTCCCTGCCCTTGTGCTCAATTCTGAGCATTCTATTTCTCAAAATTAAGGTGTAGGGAACACACGGCCAGAACACATGTCCGTGGGACAGACCGTATGTCACACACGACCTAGACACACGCTCATGTGTCTACCCGTGTGGACAAAATAAATGCTATTTTCCAAGCCATTTGCCACCCCTATTAGCACAGACACTTATACCAATTCAATAGCACAAATCCATGACACATTTAGGCAACCAAACATCCACAATCATGGCTAATGCATATCAATGTAATACCATCATCTAACATGCACATGACATTTAACAGGCTAAATCAAACATACCACTTTCACATTTCAAAAACACCACTAAGACTAATACCAACTTGTATTCACTCATCAAGATGATATAGTATATAAATAAACCAACCCATCCAGTTCACAACAAGGCATTAAACCACAACCAACAAGTAACAAACCATTATAAACCACATCACTAAAACTATTAGCACATACATGCATATAAATAGACTTACAACCATATTAACCAAGATGATCCAGTTTACATGGCCAATTTCCACAACAAGCTTTTGACATTTACAAGCGAATTCATTTGGCTAAAATTATAATGACACATATAACAAAGTAACCAAGTCCTTATACATGCCATACTTTCAAAATACTAAGATCATCAATACCCAAAATGAAAATTTGATAATGTGATTTGAATCTCCGATGATCTCCGATTCTGGGCTAGCTTTGAGACACTATAAAACATGGAAAATAAATAGAGTAAGCTATAAAGCTTAGTAAGCTTGTAAGCAAGAAATAAGCAACCTTACCATGCATATAACATTCAAATAATACAACATAATTAAATGTAAATTTACCATAGTATCATAATTCATTTCATCACAAAACTTACCTCATTTTCATCATTTCAAGCATTTAATAAATATGAGCTTTACACACATACTTGAACCATCTCGAAATGAACTTACACATACTCTCATCTTTGACATACCCGTGAATCACTCGGAATAGAAATGTCAAATACTTGGGAAATTTGCACGCTAAGTGCCACCTATGTAGCCAAAGCTACCCAAGTCTCATATCACATAGTTGCTCGCTCTCGAGCTATTAACGGGCCTGCTCCCACAAGCTATTAGTCAAGACGTAGCTACGCAGTGCTGCTCACACAAGCTGTCAAGTATCCGCAGCATATGCTGGTATACTCAGCCACTAGTAGGATGTACAAGACTAGCACCCGGATTCAATAATCACATAACACATAATGACCCTAGTGACATGTCACTTGTATCCTACCTTATTCCTAAGGTTCAAACGAGATTTCTTGCTTGTCGATTCGTCGTCGAACTCGTTCTTAGAGTTATACTCATTCACATAATCAAACATACAATTCATGCAATATTAAAGCATTTAAGTATAATTATTCTAAAGCTTATTTTTAACATACGAACTTACCTCGGTACAAAATGGCTAATAGTTCGATTTAGTCTACAACCTTGTTCTTTTCCCCGGTCTAGGTCAGAACCTTGTCTTTCTTGATAATCGAGCTTGGAAGTTGGCCAAACCCTAGCTATGTCTCCCTTAGTGATTTTCAGCCTTGGAGGACTAAATTAGGGAAGATTACATCTTTTTATTAGTTATTTTTGTCTTTATTTACTAAATAACCAAAATGTCCTTCACTTAAAACTTTGAAATTTTATCTATTCATGTCCATTTTTGTCCAACTTAAAGTATAATGGTCTAATTACCATTTAAGAACATCTAATTTAAAATTTCATAGCAATTAGACACCTTTAGCTTCTAGAACACACATTTTGCTCCTATTGCAATTTAGTCCTATTAGTCAAATTGGACACTCAATCGATAAAATTTCTTAACAAAATTTTCACACAATTATTCAATCATACTGTATACCTTAAAGAAATAATAAAATAAATATTTCTACTTCGAATTCGTGGTTCCAAAACCACTGTTCTGATTTGACCCTAAAACGGGATGTTATAAAAATCTGCTTCAGAATTGGCTTCAATGGTGTTTTTTGAGTTGTTTTCTTCAATATGATAGCTCACTCCTATCTTCTTATTTTTTTCACATATATGTCTTAGAATGCCCGAAAAACCTAAAAAAATGTTCTTTTTTGTTGTTCAAAGTGCAAATCCGCACAATTGACATGGTCTACCACATGGCCGTGTGGTAGCCCATGTGGGTCACACGGCCGTGTGGAATGGGTCAGCCCACGTGGCTTTTGTAGCTTGCTTTGATTTTTTTATTTTTGCTTATTTTCCCCTAATTTTGCTCCCAAATGCTTTATTAAGCATAAAAACATGAATTTAAAGGATTATGAGCATGAAATTCACAATTAACATTGAATAATCACCCAAAAATGCATTAAGAATGAAATAAAAATATGTTAATTTTAGCACTTATCACGATTTTATAAAGCAAAATAAAGTGTAGTTTTACTGCAAGCGTATAGGTTAGTTGTAATATTTATAGTTCTGATTGAACACAAAGTATTCCAGGGGGTCGAATTGAAAGGAGATGGCAATTGAGTGATAATAGAGTACACTATAAAGTCTAAGAGGCTACTGGTATGGTTTTATAGTACAAAAAATCATTAAAAGAAAGTTGTGCAAGAAAACTAAATATGCTAATTTAGGGACCAATTTGTAAAAAGTACAAAACTACGAGATTAACCAATAAATGACTAATGGCGGTCAATTGATTCGATATCTGGTTTGCCGGTCTTCGAATGATGGACTTAAATTGCTTAAATTACTAAGTGGCTCAATTTTATCTCTTGATCTTAATTTTACCAACTTAGACAAATTAATCCGGTTTATCTCTTGATCTCATTGGTTAATCCGATACTAATGAATTGGTGCATAACAAGATTACCTCTTGGTCTTACTTGTCTAGATATTCCTTTAGGGGTGTCAATTCCTGAGTTTTTAGGTCTATTTGATTTTGTCCAATTTATTACAATTTAGTCCCTTGTCCAAAAAAATTCAACTTACCCACATCTCCAACAACCAACCCCTTTAAGGTTTAGCTACTCATGCTAAAAAAATAAAGGTAATGGACATGGAAATGAAAACCAAAGAAGCCATTAAAGTAAAGCTTGAGAAAAATATAAAATTTTGGATTTTTATGCAAGAAAACTTAAAGAACATGAAATTAAAGATATTCAACAAGAAAATCTAAAGTAATAAACATAAAAGGAACAAACTTTAGCTGATTTAAAGTAAGAGAAACTGAAATACTTTGAACTAAAATTAGAAATGTCTTACAACCAAGGTATAGGGGTTGAAAGTGCAAATAAACCTAAGCTACAATGATAACTAACACTCAGAACACTAAGAACAAGAAGGAAGTGTAGAAAAATAAAATCTAAAACTAAGAAAGGAGAAGAGAAAATAAAAATCCTAAAAAAATGCAGAAAAGCTAAGAGAAAACCTAAAGAAACTAAAGTTGAAAACTAAACTAATCTGTGTCTCCCTTCTCCTGAGCCAAAATTTGCTATTTTAGGCTGATGGTTGATGAAATTTCATTGCCAAATTTGCCCCTACACAGGCCTTGTGTGATTTGCGCATCGGGTGAACAAAAACTACCTTTTTTGTTGTCTCCTCATGATATCGGTATCGTGATACTCAATTAGAGTATATCATAATACCCCGGTTAGTTTTGAACATAGGGGTCTTCTTTTAGGGTGGATATCATGATACCATTGAGAGGTGGTCTCCAATCTTCACGTCTATTGTAGGTATCGTGGTTCCAATGTTTGGATATCGCGATACCATTTATTTTGGTGCCATTTTCACTCATTTTCAACCTCCAACATGCCCCTATACCACTCAACCACATGTTAGAGCCCCCAATGGCACTATTGGGCAAATAAGCTCCTTAAGCATACTGAGAAATAAGACACTTATCGTATTAAATTAAAATATAAAAATTACAAAAAAAAAATGAAAAGATACTACTTCACCTACAAATAAGCTCTTTAAGTATATGGGAAATCCTAATTTTTCATATCAAATTATGGAAAATCAGTTAGATTCTTGAAGGAGAAATCAGACACTTTTAGAGAATTTAAGAAACTCTGCAAATGACTAGTGATTGGGAAAGAGAGAACCATTTGAGTCATTGTTAGGATTAGGAGTGATCTTGGTAAGGAGTTTAAAAATCAAGAATTTGTTGAGTTCTGTGATAAGGAAGACATTGATCATGAATTCTCTACTACAAAGACTCCTCAACAAAATAGATGGGTAGAAAGGAAAAATGGGACCATTTAGGAGATGGCTCAAGTTATGTTGAATTGTAAGGGAATAACTCACAGTTTTGGGCTAAAGCAATCCATACTACTGCCTGCTCAACTTCATATGAATTATGGCATGGTAAGAAACCTAATGTTAAATATTATCCATATATTTGGCAATGTATGCTATATTCTCAGATACAAGGAAGAAATTTTGATACAAAACGTGATGGAGGGGTCTTCCTTGGGTACTAAGAAAGAAGAAAGGCTTATAGGGTCTACAATAAGCGTCTCAAAAAGATCATGGAGTCAATTAACATTGTGGTGCAAGATATGTGATAGAAACAGTGCTTGAAAGAGTTAGAAAGAACCATTCTATGATGGATGTTATAAGTGACCTTTAAAGTGGTGTTCGAACTAAAGAGAAGTCAAGGCCTAATTACAAGGATATGATTAGATTGGCCTGCTATACTTCTCATATTGAGCCTAAGAAGGTTAAAAAGGCTTTGAAATATGTTGACTAGATCAATGCAATGCAAGTTGAGCTTCAACAATTTGAAAGAAACCAAGTCCAAGAGTTGGTCCCCAAGTCATTCCATTATAATGTGATCGTTACAAAATTTATTTTCAAGAATAAAACAAATGAGAAAGGATGCATCACAAGAAACAAGGTAAGTTTGGTAGCTCAAGGGTATACATAAGTTGTAACCTACCATCAAATGTAGTAGTCAATTCGGGTCAATTCCATACTTAAGAATTTTATTTTCTAAGCAACTTAGTATTTCAAGTTATGTCTTCAGTAATTAGATCTTAGGATTAAAAGTTGATAAAAAGTGTTTTTAACACATTTTGTAGGTGTTTTGACCCAATAGGCCAACAAGGGCCTTATAGTGTGCTAATTGGTTCAATTGAGTGTGTATGATAGAGATATAAAGGCCCAATTTACATGGAAGCAAAGTTTGAGTGATGTACAAGCTTTCCTGAATGTCAAGGCACAGAACGAACGACACAAGGTAGGAATTTCATGTCGTGTCGCGTTACACAAGGGGTGTGGGGCAATACAAGGTTGACGTGTTGCCCAAGTACATTCGAGGCTATTTTTGTCTACATAATCAAACTTATACGAATACCTAAGACGTACTAAAGACCTAATTTAGGCTGCCAACACGTCTATAAATAAGACATTAGGGGTTGAATGTAATCAAGTCGTCCAAGACGCCTTCAAAATCCCTTGTAGTTTAAAATTAGTTTTCGTTTAATTTCTTTTCAGCTTTTTATAACTTTATTGTTTTTCTTTTTGTACCAGTTTTGATTCAAGGACTTGTTTATTTAATTAGAGTATTCAATTTATATTTTCCTTTGCATTTTTTTATTTTTTTATTTCAATCGAGAGATTTGCTACTTTGTTTCCCATTCGATATTCAATCCACAATTATTCAAATTTCTTTTCTTCTCTGAATCGATCGTGTGTCTCACATGGTTTATTCAAGGAAATTTGAGATTATGAATAATATGAGCGGCTAAATCCCTTAGAGAGATTAACTAGTGGATGGGGATGTGATTAACATAGGATTTGGGGTTTCTCGAGATTATGTGTTCTTAAATTGTTAGGCTTGGCAACCCTAATAAGTTATCATAGGATAGATGAGGTCGCAAGCTAAGTCGAATCGAGTAAATCATAATTTATCCTAGTTTAGAAAGTGAGGTAAGGAGATAAGTGAGTATTAACTAATCGATTAAGTTAATTAGAGGCCGGGAGGTAATAATTGCTTAATCGATGGCTAATCCACTCTAGACCCCTAATCTGAAGTTAGTTACAAACCCTGAAGCGAGTTAATCTTCTTGGCTGGTTTATCGATTTAGTTCATTTGTTTATTTCTTGTTATTTATTTATTTTATTCCTTTTAATATATTTTATTGTTAATCGTAATACAGGAAATAATTATTACTACTACCAAGTATTGTTATCATAGAAGTATTTTCATTATTTATTCCATCCTCCCTTAGGTACGATCTTCGAAACACTTTTGATATTTCGTTGTACAATTATATTGCAATTTGACTCGTACACTTTTGGACACCTTCGTTCTTAATTATTATATTTTTGGTTTTATATGTATTTTATGAACAATAACTCGTTTATAGGTGATTAGGTTTAAAGTATATATTTCGATGAAACATTTGCCCTTGTTGCTAGATTAGAGGCAATAAGGTTACTTCTAGCTTGTGCCACACATTAGAACATTAAATTGTTTCAAATGGATGTGAATAGTGCCTTTTTGAATGGCTACCTAAATAAGGGAGTTTATTTGGCTCAACCAAAGGCTTTAAAGACTCACCACATCCAAGTTATGTTTATAGGATGAGGAAGGCTTTCTATGGACTAAAATAGGCACCTAGGGCTTAGTATAAGAGATTAACACATTTTTTTTCTAGGACAAGGGCATCAAAAGGGATCTGTGGACAAAACCTTGTTCATCAAGAAACATCGTGGCCACTTTATCATTGTGCAAATCTATGCCGATGACATAATCTTTGGATTATCCTCTGTTAGTGTAAAGGATGAATTTGTGAATATGATAAAGAGTGTGTTTGAGATGAGCATTGTTGAGGAACTGACATATTTTCTTGGTTTCCAGATTAAGAAACTCAATGATAGTGGTATGTTTCTATCCCAAGAAAACTATACCAAGAACCTTGTCAAAAGGTTTGGATTAGAAACTGCCAAGGATGTTAAGGCACCTATTCCAACTAGTGTGAAACTGAGTTTTGAAATTGAAGGAGTGCCCACTGAACTAAGAACATTTCGAAGCATGATTAGGAGTCTATTGTATTTAACAGTAAGAAGGCCTAACATTAGCTTTCTTGTGAATGTGTGTGCTCGATTCTAATCCAATCCAAAGGGATACCATGTTAAAGTTGTCAAGAGGGTGATTAGGTATGTCAGTGGCACTCTAGATTTTGGCATTTGGTTATCTAAAGGTAATGTTATGTCCTTGGTAGGCTACAATGATGCAGATTAGACAATGAATGTGGATGATTGAAATAGCACATTTAGTGGGTGCTTCTTTCTTGGATTGAATCTAGTCTCTTGGCAAAAAAAGAAGCAAAACTCCATCTTACTTTCCATAGTTGAGACAAAGTATATAGCAGCTAGGAGTTGTTGTACACAACTTCTTTAGATGAAGCAGATGCTTGCAGACTATGGTGTGCCAACTTTTATGGCTACTATTTTCTTTGATAACACGAATGCAATTAACATATATTAAAACCCTATTAAGTACTTAGAGGCTAAGCATATTGAAATTTGTCACCACTTCATCAGAGAGCTTGTTGAAGAAGGAAAGTTGCAACTGGAATATGTGAAAATCGAAAATCAGTTAGCTAACTTGTTCACCAAGCCACTAAACGCTTCAAGGTTCGAAAGCCTTAGAAATCCAATTGGGTTTGTCGTGTTCAGCACATGGAAGTTATGTTGGGAAGAAAACTAAAACGCATATCGAGGTTGCAAATTAATTATGATTTGATAAAAAAATTTGGCATTTAATTTTGGAGGTATTTTATTTACTTTTGGAGGAAAAATTTTTTGAAAAGATTCTTTTCCAAATTCTTGGAAGGAAAGTATAAAAGGTCTTTTTGCCAAAATAAAATTGAATGGTGTAAATAGAGATCAAGTTAGAAAAAGATACTCACATCTATTCTCTGAGTATTCCAAGCCTTAAAGGTTTTCTAGCATTCCTAATTTTCTTGCTCTCTTTCCATTATCTTGTTTGAAAACCCTACCAGAAAACTATCATGGCTAACATTGAGAAAACCTCTCCCCCTATCTGAAGATAGAATAGTACAATAAGTTCAACACTCAAGGAAAACCATTATCAACCTTTAAGTTCCTGCTCCTGAAATCCTTGAAAGTTCTCAAATAGTGCCACAAATTGTGGGCATTGTCTTAAGCATAGTTTTTTCCCGATGATGTTGCACAAGTTTCATCTTCCCCCTAGATTGGACCAGTGTTTCATGAACCATCTAATATGGTCCAAGAGAAGGTCATTGAAGTTGTGAAAGGCCCAAGAAGACCAGGCAAAAACAAACCCTGAAGAAGCATTTGAGCCAACAAAGGCCAATTCCCAAGTTCTTGCAAATATCAATCACGCTTTCAAACAGTGTGTACATCTTTAGTTTGATAAAATAGAGATTATTTGACATTCATCCATTACAGATAAGATTTTGATTTCTAAATATTGCAATTTTATTATTAAAAGTCAAATTCAAACCATCTTTATATAGACAAGCAACTAAAATGAAGTTTTTTTTTGAAATTTGGTACATAAAAAACGTCTCTCAAAATAATCTTTTTAAAATTATTAAAATAAATGTGTACTGTAACAACCCATTTTCTAGTGGTTTCGAAACTCTATTTTCAATGAGTGAATATGTAAATATTATTATTTAATATTTACGATGTTAGAATAAGGTTTAATTAAATTTTGGTTCTTTAATTTTGTTAATTAGATAATTAATTAAGATACAAAGACTAAATTGTAGAAGTAGTCAAAGTTAATAACTACGGTATTTTAATTAATTAAAGGACCAATTGAGCAATTGGGCCATTAGAAAATTAATATACAGTAGTGGGAATGAGTTGTAAACCATAAATTTTTTAATTAAGCTTAAGTTTAGTTAATTATAGGTTAATTAAGTTAATTATAATTAAATAATTAATAAACTAATTAATATATATAAGCCAAATTAAAAGAAAAACATAAGAACATTCTTGTCATCTTTTTTTTCAACCGTAAACAAAATGAAAGAAAGGGTTTTGAACTTTCAAGACTTTCGGCTAAAGATTGGTAAGTGTAAATAAGTAATTTTCTTGTAATTTTTATGTTTTTAGGTCTCGGGAGCTTGATTTAGCTAGCCTGTGTATCAATTTGTAAAACTGTTAAAGTTTTCAAAAGTTTTCATTGTTGATTTCTTGAAGCTTTTGGTACTAGATTGATAGATTTTGAGCTTAGAAGTGAAAAAAAAGAGACTAGTTTATAAAGTTTAATTGCTAGTTTTTGAATATAAGGACTAAAATGTATAAATTTCAAAATTGATGTTATATTTTTGTAATTTTATAATAGAAGGTTGGATTTGAGATCGGTTTCAAATTCGAAGCTCAAATTTGAATGTTATAACAATTTTGGTTTTAGGGACTAAATTGAATAAAATACAAAAATTTAGGAAACATTCAAAAAAATGAAATTAAACTATCATATGCATAAAATGTAATGCTATAAATTATTTGGAATTGATAAATTGAAATAAATTATCGTATAGATTAGGAATTAAACCAACCGGAAGATAATCGAGAAAAAAAATTATAGATTAGTCTTCGACATATTGTTACTGCAGTTTCTGCCATGTAAGTTCATAAAGTGTAGTTATATGTAATAGTTATGTAAATATCTTTGAATTATGGATTTTTTTTGTGTAAATGTAATTTTGAATTGGTTACAATTTGGTAGAAAAGGGTGAGACATGGATTAAATTATAAAGAAATGGTAATATGTGCTATATGTGCCCCAGTGGATACAAAATGTTTTATGATGGGATGATATGTACATGATGACTCTACAGTAGTTTAAATGTTACGAATACAGTATTAATGCTCGTGTGAACTTAATAAATGATTAAGATATGATTGCCATGCCAATAGGGTTATTTGCATGCTTGTACGGATTTAGCACTCTAGTGCTCTCTGATCAACACTTCGATGCTCTCTACTTAGCACTTTAGTGCTCTCTGGTGTAGTGTAGTTAACCATGTATTTGAGATTATTTACTACAGTTCATTAGGCTAAATGATTAATGTCAAAGAGAAATGACAATGAAATGTTATAAGTATAATGTCCAAAATGGAAAATTGATGTTTTGATATCGCAAATGGAATTGAATTGTGAATTCTATGTGAGTTGTACTAAATTGAATAGCATAATAAATTTTGAATTGTATATGAATCGGTTATGTGACAACTCACCTTATCATTGTGAAATGTTATGTCAGGAAATTTGTATCAAGTTAATTAAATTGTTGTGTTTGATTATAAATTTAAGTAAATTATTCATTTTAATACCTATGAACTTACTAAACATTTGAAATGTTTACCTAGTTGTTTTTCCCTTTTCTGTAGATTGCCTATTTGCAGAACTCGTCAATCAGGTCACCTCAAAGTTCACAATATCCAGCTATCGACTCTATAGACTTTTGCTCGTTTTATGCTCGGTTATGTGGCATGTACATAGGTGTTATATTTTATATGAATTTACTTTGGATGTATAGTTTGTTTTGAACTTGGTTAATGTTTGAATCATAGAGTGTTAATGATCAAATGTTCAAATGTATGTTTGGTAACTTATTGATATTTTGGGTGGAAATTTGGTAGCATAAATAAGCATTGATATAAGATGTTGGTAAGTGAGATTGAATGGTTTTAAAACATGATTATATAGGTTGAATTTGAATAGGATAATCAAGTATGTTTGGTGCCAAATGATGGCATATTGGTTTGAATAATGTGCATTTGATTAAAATGAAATGTTTATAGATGATTTGGATTGGTTTTGTGTAGGTTTAAAAGTGCATAATTGCACCAAAAGTATATATGGTAAATTGGCTTGATACAAGTACCAAAAGGCTTATTTTGTGCCAAAAACAGAGTTCATGTCGCGACGTTATGTGATGGTTGTTGCGACATGATCTAATTTCGGACCACAGCGTGACATGGAATCTCGTTGTCAAAACAGACAGTTGTATCGTGATGCCATTTTGAAATTTTGAAAATGTTGCAATTTGGTCCTTATGCTATTAAGGGTTAATTTTAGAGCATACATAGGCTCGTATAATACCTAAAAAAGATTGAATTATGAATTTATCATCTATACTGATGGTATTTGTATGATTTATGTTCACATTGCATGTTATTCGACTGTAGTTGCTTTGAAAATGACTATAGCATTCTGTAGCTCGGATCCGGTGAGGGGTGTTACATGTACATCTCCTACTGCTTTAATAGCCACAGTTGTCCCGTTTTTGATCTACAACGATATATTATTATATTTGAGATCTTTCGTCTCCTCAAACCCTTGTATCATGATTAGTGGCTCCCGAATCAATGACCCAGTGGTCTATTAAATCCTCCACTAAACAAGCTTCTATCATTAAGAGTTTCATACATTTGCCATTGGTGGCCAGGTATTCTTTTCACTCTTTACAATTTGTCTTAAAGTGATCTCTCTTACTGCAAAAGGAACATTTAGACTTAGATAAGTATTTAGGCTTTCTAGTTCTTTTCTTTTACACTTGTGGTGGCCTAGAGACTTTAGCCTTGTCTTTCTTCGCAAGCTTTCCCTTCCCTTTTGAGGAAGAAGTGACAATTATATTTGCTTCTACTTTTAGGACCAACTGACCACCATTCAACATCAACTCATAGGATTGTAACTCCTTCATGATTTGTGTAAGCGTCAGGTTCTTGTTGCCAAGGTTATATGCAGCCCAAAAGCTAGCAAAGTTCTTAGACAAGCTTCTGAACACCATCTAAATTTGAGTATTTTGGTTCAAATTGACCTCATCATCTACAACCTCTGCAAAGTTTCCCAAAAGAGTCATCATATGGTCTTTGACCGGAGTACCGAGCTTTTGCTAGGCATTCATCAAGCTAGTTATAGCAAAATGTCAAGCCAAGGTAGCTTCACCTCTGAACATGTCTTCTACCTTATCTAGAATTACTTTGGTAGTCTTACAACTCTCCAACTGCTTATATAGGGTGGCAACGAGGTATCTCATTAGATTCCTCCTAGTGTTTTCTAGCCTTAAGTTGAGTGACTTATTATCAAAATTTGTTTTAAGATTCTCATAGCTCAAGAAAATCATCAGATTCATTTTCTATTCCTTATAATTATTTTTGTTCAGTTTGTTTTCAGTGAGTATGTGTAATAAATGAGTTGGTGTCATTTTTGAACTAAAAATAAAACACTCATGTATTAATATCTTTGTATTAAGCAAATGTTTGAAAAACATTTTGTAATATTACGATATGCATTAAGATAATGCATGCGTGTTACATTAAACCTTGAAATCATTTGTAAGTCGTTGCAACAATAATTTATACACTCATTGAATCAAGTCACCCTAGGGTGATTAAGATCAACTAGTAAGAATATGATTTTCATCCAATTAGTACATGAACCTAATTCCTTAAGCATTCAAATGACTAATAATCATGTAACGTTTGACTATCATTCTAACTTAAACATAGCTCATTTGGGAGTTACTTAACTAGAAGATCTTGAGTGTATAATCATCAACTCAACACCTATCATATCATGCACCACAAATGAGTCATCTTGGGACAATATAATCGAGTAGCATGCTACGACTAATTGTCCTCTTTCAAGAAAAAAATTTCTTGATATATCGCATGATAATACCTACCACAGAGGTTAGTCCAACCATCATACGATTATAAGAAAGTTCTACTTACTTTTAAGAAATCTCCTAGTGAAATCCACATGACAACGTCTACCTTAGGACAGGTCCGTTTCTGCCATCACAAGAGACTAATGATGGAGGTTGTATGTCTTGTTCAAGGATCTTCTCTCACTCGATATTTTAAAAAGCATACAAGATCTTTAATGTTCGATTTCAATTATGAATGATTAATATATGCATGCCAATTAGATGTGGCATTCTTCCCTAAACTATAAGACATGCTTATCATTCATATGCATGAACATACATTCGCAGTCATTTAAATATCATTATACCTATCACATATATAAAAGCATAAAAATTTTAAATGAATCTGACCAGCCAAAGTTTTCATGATTCCATCTTAGAAAAATAAAAATTGTAAAATTACAAAATTCACCCTAAAGCATACTTTGGGTTTTCAATTTTACCACTACGGACTTCTGTTGCGGTACTGATTCACATTTCTGTCATCGTTGTTTTTCCGTTGCCATTTTCATGTTGCCACTTGTAACTCCCCTTACCCGAGTCCGAGGTCGGGACTAGGCACGAGGCATTACCATACTTAACTACATGCATACAATCGTTTTTGAGTCACTAAGACTTGATCAAACTTAAAACTTTTTCAAACCCTGTTTAAACTCCTTAATGTAAGCCTACGAGGCCTCAAACTCTCATTGGAAATCATTCGGAACCAACTTGGGTCCTTAAATCGACTTAATAAAAATGACCCTTGAAACAGGGCACACGCCCATGTGGAAGGGCAACACGCCCGTGTGATCATTACAACATGGCCGTGTTGATGGCCCGTGTGACACACACGACCTAAGCATCTAGGGGCACGCCCGTGTCCCACACCCGTGTGAATTAAGTTCTAAATTCAAACCTACAAGAGTTTTCACATGACCTGGCACACACTCGTCTCTATGACCCATGTCCCTCACACGGCCATGACACGCTCGTCTCCTAGCCCGTGTCCAAAAACCTTGACATTCTGATTCTGATGTCTGCATCAAATAAGGGGCACACGGCCAAGGCATACGCCCATGGCCAAAGTCTGTGTCCTCCACACGGTTGAGACACACGGCCGTGTCTCTGCCCGTGTGTTTACTACCATGCATACTGACTTGCAATTTTTATGTACAGGGGACACGTGGCCTAGCAACACGCCCATGGGGCTGACCGTGTGTCACACACGGCCTAGACACACAGACGTGTGTCTACCCGTGTGGACAAAAATAAGGCTATTTATCAAGCTTTTTGCCACCCTGAAACACAATCTAACACCAACCAATATATCAAAGTCTAACCTATTATGATTTCTCAACCAAACAACCATAGCTAAGGCATATGTACATTTCATATATTCAAACATGCCATCAATTTCACATTCGTGAAAGACTATCTTGCATTCATATATAAACTTTCGATATTATCCATTTTCCATAGCCTTATACAAAATGAATCAAATGCTAAAATAAGCCAACACATTTGGCCAATTAACAATGACACAAAATTCAGAAGTCAGGGTCCTATACATGCCATAATCTAGATAAAAAATCTAACTATAACAAGTGCTTCGGATGATAGTGTGATTGATGCCTCTGACGTCCGATGATCCTCGAGCTAATTAAGCGGCACTATAAGAAAATGGAAAGGAGAGGGGGTAAGCATAAAGCTTAGTAAGTTGCATGCAAATGAATATAACAACAACTTTACCATTCATCATCATGCTCATAATACGAAAGTAGGCATAAGCACAACTTACTCATCACTATCCAATACAATTCACATAGCATATATTGAGCTCACATCTCACATATTTCAATAGGTACCTGTATCACTCACAACATGGTTATACTTTTCTCGTTTAACTTAAACTGTAACTTTCCCCGTTGAACCATTTGGAATGCTATCGGATATTCACCAAGCCTTAAACGTAGGGTGTAATGCAGATGCCATGTCCCTGACATGGTCTTACACTGGCTCATCTATCAAGTTGATGATATGTCCCAGACATGGTCTTATACTGACTGTCGAAATCGAGGCCGACGCCATGTCCCAGACATGATCTTACACTTGCTCTCGCATATCCGTATCGATGCCATGTCCTAGACATGGTCTTACACTGAAACCTCTATACGTGTCGATGCCATGTCCCAGACATGGCCTTACACTGACACATCTTGTAGCCAATGCATATCCCAGACATGTCTTACACTAGCTTACATCACGAGGCTGATGCATGTCCCAGACATGTCTTACACTAGCTCTCATCTCAATACCGATGCCATGTCCCGGACATGGTCTTATACTGGCTCTTATAATGTGGTCGATGCATGTCCCAGATATGTCTTACACTAGCACACATATAACCCAAATGTCATGACATGAATATCCGATTTTATTCCCTAAGGTTCAAACGAGAATTCTACTTTCTCAATATTCAACATACATAATCATTTCCAAAAACAAGCAATTTATGCTATATCAATTCAAACACATATAATAACAATGTAGTTGTATCATTCACATACAACTTACATCGAATTACAAAATGCAGACGACTAGTTTGGCTTAGTCCACTTGCTTTGCTTTTCCCCGGTCTAGGCCCGAATTTTGTAATTATTGATCTAAAATGATAGAAATTCATTCATTTCATTAGGATATTAATCTATACACTCGAAAATTCATAATTAGGCAAAATGACCATTTTGCCCCTAGACTTTCACAAAATGACCATTTTACCTCTGGGTTCGAAAATCGATTTTTATCACATTTTCTCACTAACCAAGCCTAGCCGGATACTTTTTACACTAGAAGCAGCCCACAATTCTCATTATTACACACATTTATCACCTATTTTACAACTTATGCAAAATGGTCTTTAGTTAAGGTTTCCATGAAAACTTCTTTACAAAAGTCGTTTATTTAACAACCATGATTCATTTTCTTCCATAAAATTTCAGAAATAAACATGTTTACTAACATATCAAAACCCTACACTTTCAACCATTTTGCAAAATAGTCCCCTCATTTGAAAGCCCATGCTACAAGGGGTCCAAAAATACAAAAATCATCAAGAAAAACTATCAAAATCACTTACTTGTGTAGGTAAAGAGTGGCTGCAATTTTTCAAGCTTCCAAAACACTTAACTTGCTGTTATTTTCGATAGAGAAAGAAATGAGAAGAAGATGATATCTCTTTCTCTTTCTTTAATTCTTATTTTATTTTTTTAAGTCACCAAACACACCTAATATTTGACCTTTGACCTCTCTTGTCCCCCTATGGCCGGCCACTCTCCTAAAAAGGGTCTATTTTCCCTTTAAAGACTCCCAATTAAATTTCCTTATCAATTTAACACCTTTAGCTATCAAAATAAGACTTTTGCACTTTATGCGATTTAGTCCTTTTTCACAATTAAGCATGCAATCGATAAAATTATTTCACCAAAATTTTCATACTCTCATATAATTAAGCCACAACACATAAAATAATATTAAAAATAATTTCTCCGACCATGGGTTAGTGGTTCTGAAACCATTGTTTCGATTGGGCCTAAAATCGGGCCGTTAGAATTCTCCCCCTTAGGGATTTTCGTCCCCGAAAATCTTACTAGTAAATAAGTTTGGGTATTGGTCTCCAATAGTCTCTTCAGGTTCCCACGTGGCTTCCTTGACTCCATGTCCATGCCACAAAACCTTCATGAGTGTTACACTTTTATTCTTCAATTGTTTGACCACCCGAGCCAAAATCTTAACTGGTTCTTCGCCATAAGTCATGTCTGAGCTAATCTCAACCTCTGTTGGCGCGATCACATACGAAGGATCAGATCTATATCGATGTAACATGGACACATGAAACACGTTGTGAATCTCTTCCAAGTATGAGGGTAAAACCAATCTGTAGGAAACAGACCCTACTCTGTCTGCAATCTCATGAGGTCCAATAAACCGTGGACTTAATTTGCCTTTCCTTCCGAATAGGAGAACCTTCTTCCACGGGGATACTTTCAAAAATACTTTATCCCCGACTTGAAACTCGATCTCTTTCCGTTTTAAATCTACGTAGGATTTCTATCTATCCAAAGCAGCCTTCAAACATTCGCGAATCACCTTAACTTTCTCCTCGGTCTCTTTAACTAAGTCAACCCCGTGTATCTTATTCTCTCTTAACTCAGTCCAATACAAGGGTGTTCGACACTTACGCCCATACAAAGCCTTATAAGGTGCCATTTTCAGACTTGACTGATAACTGTTGTTGTAGGCAAATTCAACTAGTGGTAAATACTTTTCCCAACTGCCTTAGACCTCGAGAACACAACACTGCAACATATCTTCTAAGATCTGAATTACCCTCTCCGACTGTCCATCGGTTTGCGGGTGAAATGCTATACTAAAATTCAGTTTCGTTCCCAATGCCTCTTGCAACTTCTTCTAAAACCACGAGGTAAACCTCGGATCTCTATCTGAAATAATGGACAAGGGCACTCCATGAAGTCTCACGATCTCAGAAACATATAGATCGTCCAATTTCTCAAGAGAAAAGTCGGTACGCACTGGTATAAAATGTGCCGACTTAGTAAGTCTATCAACAACGACCCAAACTGAATGTTTTTTCCTTGGTGTTAATGGAAGCCCTAACAAGAAATCCATGGTTACTCGGTCCCATTTCCACTCGAGAACCATCACAGGCTGAAGTAAACCTGAGGGTACTTGGTGTTCGGCCTTCACTTGTTGACAAACTAAACACTTAGAAACAAACTCAAAAATGTCTCTTTTCATCCCCAACCACCAGTACATTTTCTTCAAGTCGTTATACATTTCTACACTACCCGGATGGATAGACAGGCAACCATTATGTGCCTCTCGTAAAATCCTATGAATAAGCTCATTATCTTTGGGTACACAAACTCGGTCTCGGTACATCATACAACCATCGGTACCAATACTAAACTCTAATTCATTTCCCGTCTCACACTAAGCCATTTTAGCTTGCAAGTCCCTATCACCTTTCTGAGCCTCACAAATCTCTTGAAGGAACACAGGTCTAGCTCTCATCTCGGCTAGAATTGAGCCATCATTAGTCACGGTCAACTGAGCATTCGTAGCCTTCAAGGCGAACAATGATTTCCTACTCAAAGCGTCAGCGACTATATTCGCCTTCCCCGGGTGGTGGTCAATCACTAACTCGTAATCCTTTATCAACTCTAGCCACCTTCGTTGCCATAGATTCAACTCCTTCTGGGTCATTAAATACTTGAGACTTTTATGGTCTGTGAACACTCGACATCTCTCGCCATACAAATGGTGTCTCCAAATTTTTAATGCAAACATGATGGCTGCTAGCTCCAAATTGTGGGTCGGGTAATTCTTCTCGTATGCCTTTAGCTGTCTCAAGGCATAGGCTATTACCTTGCTTTCTTGCATGAGCACGCTCCCTAATCCATTCAAGGATGCATCACTATACTGTTCTTAAATGTTTCGCGTGCTCGCTCTTATCACGCGAGTAAATCAATATGTCATCGATAAAGACGACTACGAACTTATCCAAATACGGCTGGAAAATGCGGTTCATCAAATCCATAAACACCGCAAGAGCATTCATTAAACCAAAGGGCATGAAGAGAAACTCATAACGCCCATACCTTGTCCTAAACGCGATTTTCGGTACATCTTGCTTCTTAACCCTTAGCTGGTGGTAACCAGACCTTAAGTCAATCTTAGAAAACACTGTGGCTCCCTTCAATTGATTGAACAAATCATCGATCCTTGGCAAGGGATACTTGTTCTTCACAATCACTTTGTTAAGCTATTGGTAGTCTATGCACAATCTCATCGATCTGTGCTTCTTCTTCACAAAAAGTACCGGAGCACCCCACGGTGAAGAGCTGGGTTTCTTAAAACCTTTATTCGTTAGCTCTTGTAATTGAGCCCTCAACTCCTTCAACTCTGTTGGAGCCATCCTATACAGAGCAATCGAGATAGGTGCCGTACCGGGGACCAACTCGATACGAAACTTAACTTCTCTGATTGGAGGCAACCCGGGAAACTCTTTCGGAAATCCATCCGAGTATTCGCATACCACAGACACTGTCTCAATTTTCCCTTCAGACTTTTTGGTGTTCAACACAAATGCTAAGTAGGATTCATACCCTTTTCTCAAATATTTCTCTGCGGTCAAAGACATGATTAGTACTAATGAGTTATCCGGTTCACCTGATTCAACTCGAATAATATCCCCATTATCACATTTAACTTCAATGAACTTGCTACCACAATTCACTATCATATTATGAACAGTAAACCAATCTATGCCAAGAATTAGATCAAATTTATCAAACGGTAGTAGCATGAGGTTAGCCGGAAAACAATGACCTTTAATCATTAAAGGACTGTCTTTACACACTTTATCAACCATCACATGTTTGTCTAACGGGTTTGACACTTTTATCACAAATTCGGTAGATTCAACAGACATATTAATACTAGGTACTAATTTCATGCATACATAGAAATGGGTAGACCCCGGATTAATTAAAGCAACAACAGAGATATCGTGAAGAGAAAAAGTACCCGTAATCACATCTGGTGAAGATGCCTCTTCACGAGCGCGAATGGTATAAGCTCTTGCAGGCACTCGACCCTCGGCCCTTACAACTGAATCTCTAGGAGCACCTCTACTGCTAGCCCCACTACCCGGGTTCTTCTATGGTCTACCCCTCGAAGGAACACTATTCGCCTTCATATCTTACTTTTTCTTTTTGTCATCTAATTCTGAACAGTTCCGAATGAAGTGGTCTAGTGATCCACAATTGAAGCAACCTCTCTCATTCCCTCGGCACTTACCGAAATGACGCCTACCACATTGTGAACACTTTGGCCTATTTGGCCGAGCACTACCAACACTAGCGATAGAAATGGTTTGAGCTTTAGACATCGTGTGATACTTGTTCTTGCTCGAGAACCCTACTGATGCATTTGATCGAGTAGGAAACTCTCTCAATCTCTTAGATGAGGTCTGCTGTGATTTCCCCATCTGTCTTTTCCTTGAGTCTCGGAACTTGATATCAGCTTTTCTCTTCTCTTTGGGTAATTCCTCGGCCTTACATGCTCTCTCCACGAGCACCACAAATTCCCTCAATTCTAAGATGCAAACCAATAGATGGATATCTTCGCTCAAACTGTCTTCAAATCTCTTACACATGATGGCTTCTATAGATACACACTCCCGCGCATATTTGCTGAGCCTCACAAACTCGCACTCATATTCCATTACTGTCATGCGGCCTTGTTTTAGTTTGAGGAACTCTTTCCTCTTTTGATCGACGAACCTCTGACTAATGTACTTCTTTCGGAACTCTTCCTGGAAGAATTCCCAAGTTATCCTCTCTCTCGGTACAACGGACACGAGAGTATTCCACCATTGGTAGGCTAAGTCTCGTAGGAGTGACACTGCGCACTTCATGCACTCTTCGGGTGTGCATGATAGCTCATCAAATACCCTAATGGTATTTTCTAGCCAAAACTCTGCTCTCTCCAGGTCATCATCAATATTCGCCTGGTATTCCTCGGCCCATTGCTTACAAATTCTGTCTATTAGAGGTTTCTCCCTCCTAGCCATATCTGCTCCTTAAGGAGCTACAGGAGCATACTGAGGAATCGGAGGAGGTGGGGGAGGTGGAGTGTTCATATTCACACGAACAAACTCCGAATACCATGTATCCATCATGTGGAGGTAAGCTTCTCTAGCCCCTCCTCCCTGACTCATTGTCATGGGCCTAATATCGACTCGCGCGGTCCCTTCGGCGGGAGCTAGTGCATTACTTTCCACGTCATCCACCGTAGCTACGTCAGGATCCATTTACTATATAAATAAAAACACAATTTATCTCGTCAAGAGTCGTCACACTATCAATATAGAATTATGGCATGTATAGCTAGACGCGTATTCACGCTAGGTTAGTCCTAGAACTGACTAAACCATAGCTCTGGTACCACTAAATGTAACACCCTCTACCCAAGTCCGAGGTCGAGACCTGGCACGAGGCATTACCATACTTAACTACATGCATACAATCGTTTTCGAGTCACCAAGACTTGATCAAACTTAAAACTTTTTTGAACCTTGTTTAAACTCCTTAATGTGAGCCTACGAGCCCTCAAACTCTCATTAGAAACCATTCGAAACCAACTCGAGTCCTTAAATCGACTTAATGAAAATGACCCTTGAAATAGGGCACACGCCCGTGTGGAAGGGCAACACGCCCGTGTGATCATTACAACATGGCCGTGCTAATAGCCCGTGTGACACACACGACCTAAGCATCTAGGGGCACGCCCGTGTCCCATACCTGTATGAATTAAGTTCTAAATTTGAACCTACAGGGGTTTTCACACGGCCTGGCACACGCTCGTCTCTATGACTTATGTCCCTCACACGGCCATGACACGCTCATGTCCTAGCCCGTGTCCAAAAACCTTGACATTCTGTTTCTGATGTCTACATCTAATAAGGGGCACACGGCCAAGGCACACGACCGTGGCCAAAGTCCGTGTCCTCCACACGGTTGAGACACACGACCGTGTCTCTGCCCGTGTGTTTACTACCATGCATACTGACTTGCAATTTTTATGTACAGGGGACACGTGGCCTAGCAACACGCCTATGGGGCTAACCATGTGTCACACACGGCCTAGACACATGGATGTGTGTCTACCTGTGTGGACAAAAATAAGGCTATTTACCAAGCTTTTTGCCACAATGAAACACAATCTAATACCAACCAACATATCAAAGTCTAACCTATTATGATTTCTCAACCAAACAACCATAGCTAAGGCCTATGTACATTTCATATATTCAAACATGCCATCAATTTCACATTCGTGAAAGACTATCTTGCATTCATATATAAACTTTCGATATTAGCCATTTTCCATAGCTTATACAAAATGAATCAAATGCTAAAATAAGCCAACACATTTGGCCAATTAACAATGACACAAAATTCAGAAGTCAGGGTCCTATACATGCCATAATCTAGATAAAAGATCTAACTATACCAAGTGCTTCGGATGATAGTGTGATCGATGCCTCCGACGTCCGATGATCCTCGAGCTAATTAAGTGGCACTATAAGAAAATAGAAAGGAAAGGGAGTAAGCATAAAGCTTAGTTAGTTGCATGCAAATGAATATAACAACAACTTTACCATTCATCATCATGCTCATAATACAAAAGTAGGCATAAGCACAACTTACTCATCACTATCCAATACAATTCACATAGCATATATTGAGCTCACATCTCATATATTTCAATAGGTACCTGTATCACTCACAACATGGTTATACTTTTCTCGTTTAACTTAAACTGTAACTTTCACCGTTGAACCATTTGGAATGCTATCGGATATTCACCAAGCCTTAAACGTAGGGTGTAATGCAGATGCCATGTCCCTGACATGGTCATACACTGGCTCATCTATCAAGTCGATGATATGTCCCAGACATGGTCTTACACTGACGTAGGTCGATGCCATGTCCCAGACATGGTCTTACACTTGCTCTCGTATATCCGTACCGATGTCATGTCCTAGACATGGTCTTACACTGACACCTCTATACGTATCGATGCCATGTCCCAAACATAGTCTTACACTGACACATCTCGTAGCCGATGCATGTCCCAGATATGTCTTAAATTGGCTTACATCACGAGGCCGATGCATGTCCCAGACATGCCTTACACTAGCTCTCGTCTCAATTCCGATGCCATGTCCCAGACATGGTCTTATACTTGCTCTTATAATGTGGTCGATGCATGTCCCAGACATGTCTTACACTAGCACACATATAACCCAAATGTCATGGCATGAATATTCGATTTTATTCCCTAAAGTTCAAACAAGAATTCTACTTTCTCAATATTCAACATACATAATCATTTCCACAAACAAGCAATTTATGCTATATCAATTCAAACACATATAATAACAATGTAGTTGTATCATTCACATACAACTTACCTCAAATTACAAAATGTAGACGACTAGTCTGGCTTAGTCCACTTGCTTTGCTTTTCCCCGATCTAGGCCCAAATTTCGTAATCCTTGATCTAAAATGATAGGAATTCATTCTTTTCATTAGCATATTAATCTAGACACTCGAAAATTCATGATTAGGCAAAATGACCATTTTGCCCCTAGACTTTCACAAAATAACCATTTTACCCCTAGGTTCAAAAATCAATTTTTATCATATTTTCTCACTAACCAAGCCTAGACAAATACTTTTTACACTAGAAGAAGCCCACAATTCTCATTATTACACACATTTATCACTTATTTTACAACTTACGCAAAATGGTCCTTAGTTAAGGTATCCATGAAAACTTCTTCACAAAAGTCGTTTATTTAACAACCATGATTCATTTTATTCCATAAAATTTTAGAAATAAACATGTTTAATATCATGTAGAAACCCTAAAATTTCAACCATTTTGCAAAATAGTCCCCTCATTTGAAAGCTCATGCTACAAGGGGTCCAAAAATACAAAAATCATCAAGAAAAACTATCAAAATCACTTGCTTGTGTAGGTAAAGAGTGGCTGCAATTTTTCAAGCTTCCAAAACCCTTAATTTGCTGGTATTTTCAGTGGAGAAAGAAATGAGAAGAAGATGATATCTCTTTCTCTTTCTTTAATTCTTATTTTATTCTTTTAAGTCACCAAACACACCTAATATTTGACATTTGACCTCTCTTGTCCCCCTATGGCGAACACTCTCCCAAAAAGGGTCTATTTGCCCTTTAAAGGCTCCATTTTCCCTTTAAAGACTCCCAATTAAGTTTCCTTAGCAATTTAACACCTTTAGCTATCAAAATAGGATTTTTGCACTTTATGCGATTTAGTCCTTTTTCACAATTAAGCATGCAGTCGATAAAATTATTTCACCAAAATTTTCATAATCTCATATAATTTTGCCACAACATATAAAATAATATTAAAAATAATTTCTCTGACTCGGGTTAGTGGTTCCGAAACCACTATTCTGACTGGGCCCAAAATCGGGCAATTACACCACTACTAGACCACCGACAGCCTCCTACTGCTAGACACTTCTTAAAGTGATCTCAAAAGGGACCACCAATATTTCCTTTTGATTCATTATTTTATGATTTTGGCAACCTCCAAGAGCATCTTGCAAATGTGGATGATAATAACATTTCCCAACAGAAGGGTGAATCCATTAGATAGAAAAACCAAATCTCCTACCAAACTTTAACTCTACAAAGATGTACTTGCTATAATCAACATTCATCGCCACCTCCTCGCCATAAAACAAGTTCTTTATCTGAGGTGAAGTTATCCAAGTGTAAAACTCAAACAACCCAGAAAACCTCTCATCATCCATCTCCCATAGAAAATAAGTATAATCAAACATTCAATCGAACGGGCATATGCCTCTTTTACAAGACATAATATAAAAATCAACCAATTACCACCAAAAAATACATACCAATTGCCCTAATGCCATATTAAAATAAGAAATAACATATCGAAAAAATCCAAAAGGGGAAGAGTAAAACCCGCTTCAAGAAGAAACAACGGTAGGTAGAACCCATACCTCCCGCTATTAGATTTAGGACCAAACACCTCGTTAAGATAATGCGACCCTTTCGAAAAACTAAATATATTTGTGATGTTTCACAAGTAATGTAACAGCCCGTTTTTAGTCAATTTGGAATAGTTATTTCGGGACCACAAATCCAAAGTCAAAACATTTATTTTATTATTATTTTAATTTTTACAGTATGATTGAATGATTGCGTGAAAATTTCATTAAGAAGTTTTGTCGTTTGAATGATCAATTTGATAAAAAAGGACTAAATCGCGTAAAGCGTAAAACTTGAGTTTTAATAATTCAAGGTGTCTAATAGCTATAGAACTTTAAAGTAAGAGTCCTTAAGTGGTAATTAGACCATTATGATGGTAAGTGACATGAAATGGATGATATAAATGTTTTATTAACAAGGTTAATTTGGTAATATGTTTAATATGGTTAATTAATTAAAACAAAACAAAAAGATTTTGTTTCATTCATCTTTCTTGGCCGAATGAAGCATGGAGAAAATCAATTTTAGGGCTTGAAAGTTTTGATTACTTTGATATTCAATTGTAAGTCCGTTTTTGTTTCGTTTTTAATGATTTCTATGTTTTTGTGATCGTTGTAACTAGTACTAACTAGCCCAGGGACTATTTTGCAAAATTTTTAAAGATTTTGAATGATTACATTGATGAATATGTATGAGTTTTGAAGTTTCTTAATAGATTTTGAATGCTTGTTGATAGATATACAAGTTTTGTTAAGTGATTTTTAGTGAAAATATAAAATATGGATTAAATTGAGAAATGTTGAAAATTTGTGGTTAAAATGTGAAATAAATGAAAAATATGGGTTTTTAGGGTTATAATGGTAACTCGAATAAGCATAGGTGTTTTGAAATTTGCATGAATTGTGATTTTGTGTAATAAAGACTAAATTGTAAAAATGTGAAAGTTTAGGGGCTAATGTGTAAAATAGTTCAAATGTATATTTTGGATTGAATTGAATAAATATATGATTAAATAAGTTAATTTTGAATATATTTAGATCAAGAAAAGCAGAACTCGGATCTAGATCGGGGGAAAACTAAAGTTATCGACTAAACGACTTATTTCGTCGTTTCCACATTCAAGGTAAGTTCGTATGTGATAATTTCATTTTAAACATATATTAAATGCTTTGATATTGTATATGTTGTGAATACGAGACTTCGGATCAGTTCGACAATGACTCGACGATAATTCAGCATTCGAAATCCCGGTTGAACATTAGGAATAGTTTAGGATACTAGCGACATGTCATTAGGGGATACATTGAGTTGGCTTCGGGACATGATATTAGCACTTTAAGTGCGAGATATACCAATTTGGCTTCGGGCCATGAATATCGATAGATTTGGCTTCGAGCCATGATATCAGTACTTTGGATATAAGTTACCTTGATTTGGCTTCGGGCCATGGTATAGGTACTTATCGTGTGAGACCCTTGGTATTCGACTTCTATTCTGAATGGTTCAAAGGGTAAATGAAAGAGGTGGATGAGTATGAGATTGATGTTAAATGATACAGGTACGTATATGAATTATATAAGTTTCAAATCGAAGAAACTTGTGAAGGTAGTGTATAATCTCACAATTGAGTATTTAAAAGGTTTGTTAGCTAATGCAAGCTACATGTTGGTGTATTCAAATTATTGAATTATATTGATGTTATTGTATTAAGTTTATTTCATACGAGCTTACTAAGCTATAAATCTTACTTTGTGTATTTCTCTGTGTTTTATAGTTTTCAAAGCTAACTTGGACTCGGGGATCGTCAGAGATTGCATCACACTATCCACCTATCTCTTGGTATCTATGAACTTTGGTATTTTAAGTATATGGCATGTATAGGGACTTTGATCATTTTAGTTATGACTTGATAATGATTTTGGCCATATGAATTTGCATTGTAAATGTTTATGTTTTGGTATGTATATATATATAGAGTCATGTATGATGGTTTATGTTGGTTTATTTGATATATTTGAATCATGTACATATATGTATGATTATGTCTTGTGAATTGAGTTGGTTAATGGTTGTGTGATGATTGATGATAATAGGTATTATAAGTGTTAAATTGATGAATTGTGGTTATTAGTATGTTTGTGAAATTAGACCAAATAATGCATATTTGATAATGGTCATTTTGATGATTGGAGAAGATAAAGATTGGTATGGCATGTTTTGGTTATTTGTGTATATGTAATATGTAAGTATTGAATGTGCATGATATATGTTTAATTGGCTGGATAATTTGCTCATATATGTGTATTGGATGGGTGTCTTTGAATTTGGTGTAGGTGTGCACAAAATAAAGTGGCAAAATGGTTTGGTAAATAGCCTATTATTTGTCCACACGGGCAGAGACACGAGCCTGTGTCTCAATCGTGTGCAACATACGGTTAAGTACACAACTGTGTGTCTCCTGGTGTGGTTTTAAAAATCAAGTCAGTATGCTCCACACGGCCTCACACATGGGCCTGTGACTTGGCCGTGTGGTATAAGTCAGTATACCCTACAGGTTTGGCACGACCTAGCACACGGTTTGGCACACGAGCGTGTATAGCTATTTTTAGGGCACACGAGCTAGCCACACAGGCATATGTGTTGGCCGTGTGACCCAAGCCAGAGAGTTACACAAGGTTGGACACGGGCTGGGACACGGCCATGTGTTTCCATTTCGAGTGCCCACACGGCCTGTGACACGGACGTGTTTGGTGGCCGTGTGAGACACACAGCCTGGTCATACGGGCGTTTGTCCCCTGTTTTGAGAAAAAAATTTCAAAGTTTTGTGAAAGTTTCATAAGTTATCGATTTAGTCCCGAACAACTCCCAATGTATGTTTAGGGCCTCGTAGGCTCGTATTAGGGATAAATTGTTTGAGATTGAATGATGAGTGTATGAATTCATTAAATGCATGTGAAAAGTCTGTATAAATGTGTTGTGAGTCTAGTAATGCTCTGTAACCCTATTCCGGCGTTAAATACAGGTGAGGGGTGTTACAAGTAACCCACAACATATTAACAAATTCTTAATCTCCCGATGGGTTGTGGAGCATGGATAGCTAAGGTTAGCAACAAGTTCATCACTCCTCATTTCGGACTTAATTGTAGTAACCTTTCGATCTTTCATTGTCTCTCTCGTAAGAGCACTACCAGAACAACCTCTGTTTCAACTCTGAGTCTTACTAGATCATCCATCTCCCCCATCCATTTTGCCCAAAAGACAAAAAAAATCTAATAATATCAAAAAGAAGAGTTGCAGGATAAATCAAAGTAAAGACACTCCTAAAGAGCAGAAATCGTTGCAAAAATCAACTAGAACCAGAAACATGACAAAGACAGTTGCAGAGATTTTCAAAAAACAATGGAGGCAAAATAACCCCGAAAAAGAAAACCCAAAAAATATATAGACATATATTTTAAAACACACCAATTCAATAAACAAGTAACATCCAATGACAACTCATCACCTATTGTAAAAGGTTGTTGTTCATCATTATCACAATTTCCCAAAAACACAATCCTTAAAGTACATTTACCACAAAATCTCAAGAATTTTTGACATATTTCATTGTCAAATAAGGTCACCATCCGCAGAAAGGCAATTAAATGAAGAAAGGACAACAGAACAATGCGTCTTGAGAAGAGCCACTTTATAACCGCCCCCCTTTCGACTTCATAAAGACACTTGAGCAACAAACCAACTGACAGTGAATTGGAAGTTATCCATAAGTCTTACGTTCCGACGCAACCACTCGGACAAGTGAAGGCCATCCAGTACTCAGGCATTCATGTTCCTATTGGGAATGTGATATCATTGGTCACCCAATACCACATGAGTACAATTACTCTATACTATCAAGTCAAAATGAATGACAAGATTTCTCCTATCACAGATCCTCCCCACACGTTCCATAATGATAGCTAGGTGGCAAGTCCAACACGTTAATACCATCTTACACGAAACCCTTGCCTATAAATATTTCCAAGAACGACGAAAAAAATATTGATTCAAAAGAAAGGCCAAGCCTATACTCTATTAATTCGAATTAATTCTAATATATATTTTAAATTAAGTATTTTAAAAGGCTATTTTAGTATCACTTTTAACAATTTTAGAGTTAGCCTTAAGATGTATCTATATATTAGAATTTACTATAGGAAATGGCAGACCTGGCCCAACTCTGGATCCCGGACAACGGTACCATTGCAGCAAAACTCCTTGAGGTCCTTAAGTATCTTGCTGTAGCTGATCTCCTTTTCCAATCCCTGAACAGCCGTAAGGCTCGTGCAATCATTGCGCGTTTCTGTACACGAATATGCAGTTATTTCCTTTGCCCCGGGGCCTGAGTACTGACCATGTGCATCCGTGAATGGATCTGCCCAAAAAGCCATACAATACAATTGCAAACACCATCCTCATCAATTTGCTGCTGCTGTTTGTTAGAATAGTAAATGTTACAAAGCAAGATACTTATAATTACTAGAGAACAAATATAAATGTACCAAAAGAGCCAAGAATTTGGACTTCGATATTAGACATGAAACCCTGGTTGCTGGATTTTGGAAGGGAACTAACAACGCATGAGTTCTATTTGTTTACAGAATGTTGAAAAAGCTAGAATAAAGAAAAGCATGTAAAAGTCATCTGAGGCATTCAACAATCCATTTTAAAAGCTCGATCTATGCAATGTGAAATAAACCTAAGTAATGATTATGGATCGACAGATAAAAGTGAAGTGCATATCATGAACAAATAGACAACATAAAAATCTCCAAGAGAGAAGGTACTTGAGAAGAGATGATGGATTTTGATAAAAACTGATGGCCTTGTTCATATTTTGGAATGAATCCCACAATATATAGAAGTACTCTCTCAGAAGATTATATCCTTCACAAAACTTATTAGGCAAAAGATGTCTCCTTTACCCTCTTCTTGGAATGCAATTAACATCACAGAACAACACAATCATCTAAATTATAAACAAAAATGAAGATTGATCAATGATAGGACAAGAAGATTAAGGTAAACATGTAATTTTTATTCATATAATATCATTACATAAGATAAAACATAGATAAAATAGTTTAGGTTTATTTATGAGGCCTTAACAGGGCCAGACATCACAATCATTCACATAAAATCCAGAAACCTCATTTTCATAGGAGAGCTTAGAAACCACCACGAAGACGCAAGACAAGGTGGAGAGTGGATTCCTTCTGAATATTGTAATCAGCCAAAGTCCTTCCATCTTCCAATTGTTTCCCAGCGAAAATCAACCTTTGCTGATCTGGTGGAATTCCTTCTTTGTCCTGAATCTTCGCCTTAACATTGTCGATCGTATCGGAACTCTCCACCTCCAAAGTTATGGTTTTCCCAGTCAACGTTTTGACGAAAATCTGCATCCCACCACGAAGCCTCAATACCAAATGGAGGGTGGACTCCTTCTGGATGTTGTAATCGGCCAAGGTGCGACCGTCCTCGAGTTGTTTCCCGGCAAAGATGAGCCTTTGCTGGTCTGGTGGGATGCCTTCCTTGTCTTGGATCTTGGCCTTGACGTTGTCAATGGTGTCAGAGCTTTCGACTTCCAAAGTTATGGTCTTGCCGGTCAGGGTTTTGACGAAGATCTGCATGCCACCACGTAGACGGAGGACGAGATGGAGGGTGGACTCCTTCTGGATGTTGTAATCGGCCAAGGTCCGGCCATCTTCGAGCTGTTTTCCGGCGAAGATGAGACGTTGTTGGTCTGGTGGGATCCCTTCCTTGTCTTGGATTTTCGCCTTAACGTTGTCGATCGTGTCGGAACTCTCGACTTCGAGGGTGATGGTCTTGCCGGTCAGAGTCTTAACGAAGATCTGCATCTTAATTGGAGGGAGAGAAAACAAAATAGAAAATCGAATTGCTTGGGATGAGAAAAAGATGTTGGAGGGGGGACTAACTTATAGAGATGAAGAACCAATAAAAATTAAACACGTAAGCCGAGGTGAGGTTGCATAGTTTGAGGAATTGACAAAGCAAAGCAAGTGGGGGTAACTGCCGTTAGTCTTTCCGTTTGAAGTTGAGAGGAGTGTCGTTAATTGACGGAAAACATGCCGTTGGAAGTAAATGGGGCCCCAGTTGTCGCCCGCAGGATTGATTTTTTATAGAAAGTAATAAGTGGGTAGAAGAGAACCACAAACATTGTTTCCAAGAAAGGTAGTGTGTTAGAGTTGAGTTGAATTGAGTTAAAAAATTTTGAGTTAATTGAGTTGATGATTCTTATTTTAGTAACTTAATTTAATTTAAATTTTTTTTTAAATTGGTTCGAATCAAGTTAAAAAATTTCGAGTCAAGTCAAGTCGAGTTAACGAATCCTATAATTTATATTTAATGGTGTATTTACATGAACCGATTATTTAACTAGTAAACGAAGTATAAAATTATTTAACTACATAAACAATATAATGATTTTTTCTTTTAACTTAATGAGTAAACATTTATCAAAATAACATAGATTTGCTTTTTAACTTAATGGTTTTGACTTTTAACTTTAGAAAAGGTAAATATTTATCAAAATACGTAGTTTTGCCTTTTTTTATTCGGATTTTCGAATAACTCGAATTGTGTAATTCATATTCAAGTTAAACCGAAAAACTTAATTTTTTATTCAAGTTGATTCAAATAACTTAATTAACTCAAATAACTTAAACTATTTAATTCAAAATTTGAAAATTTTATCGAATTTTTCAAATCGAATCAGATTTTACTCACCCTAATAATGTCCTTTTCTTTTTGTGGAATGGTAGGGGTCTGTTTCGCGTCTCTATTCACTAAAACCCTTTAGAAACATCCTTTTTTGAAAAACAAATTTGGTTTACTTTTAACTCCCTGCTCTACAAACGGTGTATCAATTTATAGCTAAAACTGGTTCTTATATTTATGTAATGTTTTTAAATTCATTATAGTTAAAATTCTCAGTTTCTTTTAACGAGTTAGCACATTAGCCTATTCAGTCACCTACATGTAGTAAATTTTATTCACTTTTGACTAAAGTTTAAACATCTCTCTATAAAGTTTAAGAGATAAAAGTTTTGAATTAATTATATAGAGGTTCTAAACTTTAGTCAAAAGTTAACAATAAAAATATCACTGTTAGTCACTTAATGTACTAATGTGTCACATCAACAGTTCGTTAAAAAAATATAATTTTAACAGCAGTGACTAATTCATACAATTATCTTATTTAAAATGGTATTAAGAAAAAAATTAAAGTGGTCAAAATAGGACAAACCCTATTTTAGAATGACTATGAATAATGTAATATTAATTAACTATTAGTTAACATGATAATATGTTAATGTAAAATTAATTAATTTGATCATATTTTTTTTAAATTCCACTTTAAAAAAATGACATCAATATGATTAATTAATAAATTTTTATATTATTAAATACAATTGGATATATTAAAAACAATAAAAATCTAAGTTTTTGTAATTAGATATTTTAATTAGATAAATATACATTTTTATTTAAGTATGATAATAATTTAATCATATTAAAATCATTTTTTATGATTATTAGAAATTAAATGGTTGAGATTAACCTTATATATAAAAAATAGTATTACTACATTGTAGAGGTGTGCATGGGTCGGGCCACCCGGTCTGGCTCGAAGGCCCGCCCGAAATGTGGGAGGGTTTGGGCAAAAATATAGGCCCGAAAAAGGGGCTTGGGAAAAAAAAATAAGGTCCATTAAAAAAATGGGTTGGGTCTCCAGTAAGGCATTTGTGGCCCGAGCCCGGCCCGACCCAGCCCGAATTCACTAAATGACAAAAAAATCTTTTTTTAATATTATTTTCTTATTATTTTCTCCCTATTTTGCTATTATTTTACTATTATATTGCAACTATTTTGTTGTTATTATTTGGATATTGTATAAAACTTATTTTATTGTTAATTTTTTTATTATTTTAAAGACATTTGTTAATTTTGTTACTATTTTAGAGGCATTTGCTTGTTAAGTTGCATCTATTTTAGTGTTATTTAAGTATACATATTTTTTAAAATTTATTTTCAATTTGTTGAGAAATATTTATTTTGATGTTTTTAGTATTTTTGATGGGTTATATATGTCGAAACCATCCTTCGATTTAAAATTTTTAAATTTAATAAAAAGGGGGAATCGACTTTTTGGAAAATAGAAATATGGAGTCGCCACCGATCTTCTATTTTAGTGTGATCGGATCACCTAAAAGATGAGGTTAGTTTAATAAAACATTTTTTGGTTTATTAAAACGCGATTTTGGTCTTACGAAAATGTGAGAAAATGGGTTGGAGTCGGTTTACGCATGAGGAAGGATTAGCACCCTCACTACGCCCAAAATTGGTACCAAATCGATTAAATACTGTCTTTATGTCAAAGCTTAAAAAATGTTTTTGAAATGTGGTTCTTATCAATAACGTTTAAATAACCCGAATGGGTTACCAAAATCTTCTTGTTTTGATGTCCGAAAGTCTATAATTCGAAATTAACAAAAGGATGCCCAACTGTTTGGTCCAACGAAAAACCGAAACCCAGCACAGTAGGGCACGATTCCTCGAATTTCCAAACATTGTCCATTGCCTTACCTTAGAAAATAAGTGTGAAATTCTGGAGGGATCCTTGATAGTTTTGAACAAATGAAAAAGCTCAACCCAGCACGATAGGGCTCGATTCTCAAATTGCCAAACATTGAACCTCACCTTCGTTTTGAAAGGTTTTTAATAATTATGGATAAAGACCTAAAGGAATACTCGATTGTTTTGAACAAACGAGAAATCACAACCCAGCACGATAAGGCATGATTCCCGAATTGTCAAACACCGAGTATTGCCCTCATTTTAAAGGATTTTTAGAAGAGCCGAGTGAAATTTTGAAGGGATATTTGATTATTTTGTGCAAATGCGAAATTGCAACGCAACACGTTAGGGCACGATTCTGCGAATTGCCAAACATCAAATCTCATCTTCATTTAAGGGGTTTTAAAAGATATGAATGAAATTTCGAAAGGAAATTCAATTATTTTGAGCAAATGCGAAATTGCAACCCAACACGTTAGGGCACGATTTCGCGAATTGCCGAACATCAAATTTCGTCTTCGTTTTGAAGGATTTTTGGATGAATACTTAAAAACATATCAATTCGATTTGAAATAAGGTGACATTCATCGTAAAAAAAAATGGGTTTTAGAACCACATTTCAAAAATCAAAAGGAAAACAATGAATGGGGTAATATGTACATGCGAGACGCAATGCTTAGCGAATGAAAATATTAATCAATTAGCAGAACAAGTAATTAAATATAATTAGTCTAAGTTAACCTAATTTCAATCGCGCAATAATAATAATTGACATATCAACAGGATGAATACCACGCGATGAGAATGTATATGCTACAATATAGAACAATCGACGAAATATAAGCAAAACAGAATAGAATTTAAGAGTCAAAGTAGTATAAAACGATGTCGGAACAAAGGCGATCTAATGAACCAATAATTTATACGACATACGAATTAATGAATTGAGACACCTTAAATCTATAAAAAGAAAACTAGGGATATATATACTTGATACACATTATAAAATGAATGTATTGATCGAATATCATGCCAAAACATTGAATAATGCTGGTTTAAAAAAAATGAGGAATTATAGTATGAAAATTTTAAAATATGTGTAAATATATTGTAAATAATAATAAAAATGTATAATATGATATAGTCTTTAAAAAAATGTAATGGTTCCACAGATTATGTGTATATATAAATAATCTTTAAAAGTAACTATTTGTAAAACATGGAAATATATGCATGTTTAAATGAATGTATATATATATATATATATATATATATATATATATATATATATATATAAAATAGCTTCAAGAATGTGCTTGTATATGTATAATAAGGAAAACTATATAAAATACATAAACTAAATAATATCTATCTAGATCAAATATAAATATTAATATATACATATATACATATAATAATAATAATTTAAGAGATGCGTTTCGTAGGATTATATAAGATACGAGGAAAAAGAATTGATAATAATATATGTATATATGAAATGAGGCCAATTTTAATACAAAATATACATATACATAAACAAAATGGACTAAAAACATACTAATGTGTGAAAAGTATATTTATTTTTTAATGAAAATATACATAAGGTTTATATATATACACGCGTGGGTTCAAAAGAAAGAATGTATGTGTCTAAAGGTAAGTACATGCAAAGTTATAGATAATGTATATACAAACTCAATAACTTGTATGAATCAAAAGCATGCACTAGTATCGATGGATACAACATAATTTAAATCCAATGTGAAACATACATATATAAAGCATGTAAAAAAAATGTTGAAATGCAATGATATATTTATAGAGTCAAAAGCCATTATATATATAAATAGATTAATATTATTATAATATATATATGTATATATAATAATATAAATGAAACCAATATTTAAAATGTACAAAACATGATACTAGGATTGCGAAAAGAGAACAGTTTACAACAATGGAATAACCATGACTTAAAATTAAAAATAATTAGTTAAGAACACACAAAAGGGGTACAAACTAAAGGACTTAATCGAAATTAAGCTAAAACAAGAGGGGAAAATCAAGAAAATAGAGCAAATACAAAAAAAGGACCTATGCGCGAGGCGCGATAATGTAGGAGGATCTAAACTGGAAATATACCAGTCCTCACAACACAGCATTAAAACGCGGATAAATTCTCAAACACGCATAAATTACAAAGCCAAACCTAAAAAAAATAATTAAATAGATAGGGCCACATTGAAGGCCCAGACGAAAAGGGAAGGGCCGATTGTGAAATTACCCCCTCTCCGCCAGAACGCGCGGGTCATAGGGTCGAAAAATGGATCGGGTCGGGTGTATTAAAATGACACCGTGGAGAGCTCTTGGGCAAGGCTTAAAACGGTGCCGTTTAAAGCCCTATAAAAAGGCTTATTTTAGCCTGTTCGGCAAACCCTAGCCTCATTTCCTCCCTTCAGCCGCAACTTGCTCTTTTCTCTCAAAGAGACCAGCCCACCGCGGGATACGGCAATCGGTGCTCGCAAACTTCGAAGCATGGCTTCTTTCGGCCACCAGCTCCCCTTTCAACTCCGATTTTGACGAAGCGAAAGGGAATCAATGGCCCTAAATCAAGGTAAGTCCCCTCTTTTTGGATGTAAATGATATATATGAAAGGGAAAATCGGAGAAATATGAACCGAATATGAAAATCACCTTTCGATTTCTTGATTGTTTTTTGTTTCGATCTGCGTATATCGTGTTTTTGTTGCGTATTTGCGCGTAAAAATTACAATGAGAATTTTCTGGCTTTATAGCCGAAAACGAAAATAAAATAAAAGAAATACAATATTTATTTTTCCCTCGTCTCTGTTTGCTGCTGTGTTTTTGTATTCTTTTGCAGGTACGGAGGCCCTTTGGCACGATGGTACGTGGCGCTTGACGTGGGGAGTACGGGAGCTGTGTGCGTGTACGAGAGCGTGCGTGGCGCTAGGAGGAGGAGTGTGTGGCTTGGGAGCGGAGGCGGGGCCGAGGCTGCTGCGACGCAAGCAAACTGCTAGGGTTAGGGTTTGGCAAGTCTGTTTGTCGTTTAGGCCGTTTGGGCTTTATTTCTAGTGTTGGGTCAATCTTTGGGCCTGTTGGGCCTGTTCTCTCGGTTGGGCCATGTACTGGTTTGGCTTGTAAAAGGACATTAATGGACTGTTATAATTTTGTGATTTATTTTGTGTATTTTTGTTTTGTTTTTATCTTTGTACGGGCCCGGGCCAAAATTGGGCATTACAATATATATAAAATAATATAAAAATTAATATGGGCGGGCCGGGTGGAGCCCGGGTTTTAACATTTTTATTCAGACTGGGCTTGGACAAAAATTTAGGCCCATTTTTCAAGCCGAGCAGGGCTCGGGCCTAGCAAACGGGCCTAAATTGTTAGTTAGGCCCGACCCAAACCCGACCCGGCCCATGCACACCTCCACTACATTGGTTATCTAATATTATTTATTATGTATAAATTTATTTATTATTCTTAATTTATAGAATACAATTCAAAAGAAAATAAATATATTTTATAATTAAATTAAATTTTGTTTATAAATACTAATTATATCTAACCTAATCAATGATTCAATAAAAATCCTGACTCAGCAAGTAGCAAGACTCAAGCGTAGAGTCTATTTGAAAATTTAAGGTTGTAATACGGATTAATTAAAATTATTATTCTATATTAGTTACGTTTTTCATATTTTTAAATTTATAAAATCAATAATATACTACTAGAAATTTTATTGCATGTGTATGCGTTTAAAAACCATAAGTTTAAAATATAAAAGTATTTTTAGAAATAATATAAATAAATAATAAAACTTATAGTTTGAAACTAATTAATAGTAACATATGAAATATGTACGTTATTAGAATAAAAAATAAAATAAATTATTTATCATAATGTTGTCATCAATCTTAATTCAGTGTCAAGTTAACGTGTAACACTAATTTAATCAAATACATTATTAATACTAAAAATTGTATCACACACTTATGCATGTGGAAACCATAAATTTAGAATACAAATGTTTGTTTAAAAATAACATACAATTAATCATGAAACTTATGGTTTGAAACTAATTAATATTAACACATGAAATATGTATTTTATTAGAATGAAAAATTAGATTAAATTGTTTATCATAGTGTTATCATCAATCTTGAGTTGTGTCGAATTAACTTGTGACACTAATTTGAGCAAATATATTTTTTAATAAATACAACTAATGGTGGTAATAGATTGTGCAAAATAAAATTAAAATGTATAAAATTATTAAAATGAAGTTTTAGTTGAGTGATAAATTAAATGTTTTACTAAGGCAATTGACATGTGTTTAAATCCCCACCATATGTATATTTTTATTAGTTTTTAAGTGAAAAGACTAAAATATCATTGAATAATATTACTTATTTTAATTACGGAAGGACATTCTCCTAATTTTTAACCGAGTTGGTGTTTAATAGACTTATGACAACAACTCAATCAAAACTTTAAATAATAGCATATATATTATAAATATTTTATTGATAATGATTTTATTGCACCTTGAATATAAATAGATATATTTTATGTTTATTTAAAATAATAAATTATTAATAATTTTTTATTATTAGTCTTACATTTATAATCACTTAATTAGACTTTGGATTCATATTAAATTACACTTACTGTTTTAAATTAATTATAAAAACAAAAAAAACCCCATAATTTAGTATTGTTTAATAAGTTTTGTTTACATCACTCAAAAAATTATGATTATTATTATTATTTGATATGTTTACCTATTATTATTTGATATTTGATGTTTTTACTATTATTTGATTTTAATAATAATATTTATACGATTTGAATTTTTTTAAATATTATGTAAAAAGCAATGGAGTTTTTTATTATTATTTAAAACAAAGTCCATTAATGAGAAAAATAGTTCAAATAGTCAATAGACTGAGGATACGGACAAACTAAACCCGAGCCAGTAAACTCACCCCCATACGCCTAAACTTATTATCCACACTCGTCAATCATACTCGCTTTAGTTACATATGAAACATTATCATTAAAAGAAACAGTGGGAAACTCATCTCATTCTATGTGGTTTGCATATAACAAGGTCGCTCAAGCTAAGGAATGAGCCATCTCGTTGGCATAATGACGAGTCCAACAAAAGGACAAGTGCTAAATTTGATTCTTCATCAACAAACACTCATATAATAGCAAACTTAACTTAGAAACATCATGTAACAACTCGATTTTGGGGCTAGTCAGAACAGTGGTTTCGAGACCATAAATTTAAAGTTGGGAAAATTATTTTATTATTATTTTAGATTCATAGCATGTTTATAGTAGTGTATGAAAAGTTTGGTGAGTTAATTTTGACGTTTATGAGACCAATTGCGAAAAAGGACTAAATCGCATAAAGTGTAAAAGTCTTAAATTGATAGCTAAGGGTGTTAAATTGTTATGAATCTTAATTTGGGGATCTTTAAAGGGAAAAAAGACCCTTAAATCTTAGTTGGCCGGCCATAGGAGATAAAAATGTTGGAAAGTCAACATTAGGTGATTTGATGACATAATATATAGTAAAATGATGCCCTAAGCCTAGCTATCATCTTTTTCTTTCATTCTTTATTCATTACCACCGATTTTTCAGCCATTGTTAGGGGTTTTGAGCTTCAAAAATTTTAGCAACTCATTTCTCTTGCAAGTAAGTGATTTTCATGACTTTTCTTAATGATTTTTACATTTTTGGACCCCTTGAAGTATGAGCTCTCAAATGAGGGTACTATTTTGCAAAATGATTAAGATTTTAGAGTTTTGCCATGAAAGGATTTGTAATTTTTGTTGAGTTTTTATGGAAGAAAATAAGTCTTGGGTGTATTATATACAACTTTTGTGAAAGGTGTTAGCAAGAAAACACCTAAAAGGATTATTTTGCATAAGTTGTAAAATAGATGATAAATGTGTGAAATAATGGGAATTTGGGGTTGCTATAAGAGAAAAAGGGGTTCGGCTAGGCTTATGATATGAAGAAATTCGATAAAAAATCAATTTTCGGGTCTAGGGGTAAATTGGTCATTTTGTCAAAAATCTAGGGGCAAAATGGTCATTTTACCAAAGATGTGAATTATCGATTGCTTAATTCTATTTAGTGACTAAATAAGTATATTTTACTATTATAGATCAATAATTATCAAACCCGAACCTAGACTGGGGGAAAGCCAAGCAAATCAACTAAATCGACTAGTCGCCACATTTTGTAATCTGAGGTAAGTTGTATGTAAATAATACAACTACATTGCTAATGTATTTGTTGAATTGTATTTGAATTAATATAGCATGAATTGCTTGATTGTGGAATTGAGAAAGTATGATGATAATAGAGATGGTAGAGTTCCCGTTTGAACCTAGGAAACAAGACAGATATTCATGCCATGACATATGGGTTATTGTGGGCTGTCTAAGACATGTCTGGGACATGTATCAATCACATTATGAGAGCCAGTGTAAGACCATGTTTGGGACATGGCATCCGCATCGAGATGAGTGCTAGTGTAAGACATGTCTGGGACATGCATCGGCCTCGAGACGTAAGCCAGTGTAAGACATGTCTGGGACATGCATCGGCTACGAAGTGATAGTCAGTGTAAGACCATGTCTGGGACATGGCATCGACTTATGGTATGAGCCAATGTAAGACCATCCCTTTTTTGAGGCTTATCGAATACCTAGTGAAGTTCTGAACGGTTCAACGGTAAGAGATATAGTTTAAGTTATTGAGTAAGGTATAACTGTGTTGTGAGTGGTACAGGTACCAATTTGAAATGTATGAGATATGAGCTCAATATATGCTATGAGATTTATATGGATAGTGATGAGTAAGTTATGCTTATGCCCATTTTGTGTTACGAGCATATTGTTGAATGGTAAAATTGTTGTTGTATATTTATTTATGTGCAACTTACTAAGCTTTATGCTTACTCCTTCTCTTTTCCTTTTTCTTATAGTGCCGCCTAACTAGCTCGAAGATCATCGAACGTCGGAGGCAACGATCACACTATCAACCGAAACACTCGATATAGTTAGATTATTTGTTTTGAGAATGGCATGTATAGGGCTAGACGTTGAAGTTCTGAGTCTTTGAAAAATTGGCCAAATGTGTTGGCATGGGTGATTCCCCTTCATTTTGTATTAAGCCTCAAATGATGACTAATATTCATTTTGTTATATGCAAATGATTTTATTTTCATGGATGAGTAAAAGACATAAATGAAATGTTATCTATTGTGGCTGATTTGGTTGCATGAAATAGTTTTGTATTGGTTTTTGGTTGCTATTGTGTAGATTGTGTAAGTAAGGGTGGCAAGGAGGCTTGGTATATAGCCTTATATTGTCCATATGCGTAGACACACGGGCATGTGTCTAGGCCATGTGTGACACACGGTCTGCCCCATGGGTGTGTGGTCCGGCCGTGTGTCCCCTGCATATAAATTTTTAAGTCTGTATGCATGGTAGTAAACACACGGGCAGTGACACGGCCGTGTGTCTCAGTCGTGAGAAGGACACGGCCTAGCACATGGGCGTGTACCTTGGCCGTGTGACCCTTAAGACTTACTGACGTCAGAAATAGAATGTCCAGGTTTTTACACATGGGCGTGTGAAGGGCACGGGCCAGGAACACAGGCGTGTGCCAAGCCGTGTGAAAACCCCTATAGGTGTGGACTTAGAATTAATTCCACATGGGTAAAGGACACGGGTGTGTCCCTAAATTGTTTAGGCCACGTGAGTCACACGGGCCAACAAGACGACCATGTCAAAACAGTCACACGGGCGTGTTGCCCCTACCACACGGGCATGTGCCCTTGTGTCAAATGTTATTTTTCTAAAGTTGGCTAAAGAACCCGAGTTGGTCCTGAATGATTTCCGAGGTGTGTTTTAGGCCTCGTATGCCCATACTAAGGATGTGTTGATAAGCTTAAGGAAGTTTAAATTTGTCCAAGTCTTGAGAACTCGAAAATGGTCGTAATCACGAGTTTAAGTTAGGTAACGCCTCGTATTCCATCCTGGCATGGGATATGAGTATGGGGTGTTACATATCAGATAATGGATGTGACAAAGCTAAAATAACAAGCAAGCAATCCGACTCAATAACATTGTCGACCAAAGATTTTAACCATGACAAGGCCTCCATAATGAAAAAAGCTTCAGTGATGCAAGGATTAAAATGAGCATAAATAAAATCTGAAAAACTTTAAAGCACACAACCCTTATAATCCCAAACAACAGTTGCTTACCCCGTAGCCCACTCTTGCTCGAACCAAGCAGAGTCTACATTGCATTTTAGCCTACCATCAACGAAAGGTTTCCAACTAGCCCTTCCTCGACTACATGTCACTTCCTCCCAATCGCCACTCACACCACCCGCAGCAAACATACTGATTTGTCGTAATTTGATAAGTCAAATTAGGCTCTCCATTACACTTAAAGAGCTTACTTTCAAGCAAATCAGGTGTCTTTTCTTTACTTATGTTGATTATTAGTTTTGTTGTTAATAAATTTCTTTTGTTAACTTTATGTCATTTTTTAGACACAAATTGGCCAATCGTGCAATGAGGAACTTAACAATGAGATTAGGTGGTTTAAGGAGTCGATAATGACCCAAACGTGAACAAAATATCACTTAAAGGGGGTATGACAATATCGAGGCATAGAAGTCGTGGTACCTCTGACAGTGTTGAAGTGAAGAGAATTGAGGCCAATACTCTCATTAGGTTTTCATAATTTAGGTTAGTTTTTCTTTTCTTCTTTTTTTTTAATTTTTTATTAGGTTTTCTCTTTTTTTTTTAGAATAGATTTTCTTTTTGTCTTTTTCTTCTTTTTGCTGAAGACTATGTAAAAGGGAGATAATCAAACTCTTGGGCTTCATCAGATTTCAATCAATTGAATGGGCATTTTCTTAAACCCTTTACCTTTACTTTATGCTTATCATGTATTTGATAAAATGCTTCTTTGAAACTTAAGTTTGATTATGTGCTAAGTTTGTTGATGGTTGGTTGATTGGTTGTTCATTAGTTTAAGTTAATGTCTATGTTTAATTAATTGGTTTTTCAATTATATCAAAATGCTTAATACACTAGAATTGATGTCTCTATTGGAAAATCTAGATAAACGAGACCGAGAGGAGAGTTTTTCATTAGATAGTTCGATGTAATTGTGACGAATAATGAGATCGAAAGGAGATTTATATACCTAGGTGAGACCGAGAGGAGAACTTAGGTGGTATCTTTTAGTCTAAGATGAGACCGAGAGGAGACTTTTTAGCTAAATGTGACAAACAATATAATCAATATAGGTTTACTAGCTTAGCTAGAAACTAACAAATCAACCGGTCATTGTTTTATCATTTATATTATTTAAAACAATAGGGAAGAAAATTAGATTAGTTATTTTAATTGATAATCCAAATTTAGTTTATAAACAATTTATTTTGGAATTTGCACTAATAATTTCCGAATCAATTAGATTAGTAATAGCTTAACTTGTAATTAACTTGATAAATACATTTACTGGCAATCCCTTGGATTTGATCCTTGGAATACTCGAGTGTTCCATTGACACTATAAATATCACAATTGACACTCTCCACTTGCAATTAAAATTACACTGTTAAATTGCTTTATAAAATTGTTTGTTTTTCTGCGCACGTGATCACCTACCTAACGCTTGCTACCAGTGAATCCTAAAAGCATCAACAACTTGAAAAACGATGCCGCAACTACATCTTCCCCTCTCTAAACAAGATAATTGCGATTAGACCAGATCATCCAACATAGCAACAACACACGCTACAAATGCCTTTCTCGTTTAAATGAACCTATGTCGGTAAAAAGTGCCGAAGACAATACCAATCAAAGTCCTTCTGAAACATCCCTAACCCATCTTCGTTGCCGGATTAAGGTTACGAAACATTACGATACAAATAGGAACATTTATCTTACACCAGAAAAAATTATACCATTTAATTAATGGCATTCAATAACATAAGTTAATTATAGAAAAAACACACTCACAAGCCTCAAATTGAGTTTACGATGCCCTAAAAATAGTTTGAAAACATTCAGGAACCATTTCAAAATAAAACAGAAAATTTAGGAAAAACTTGAAACTTTCAAAAATAGGGGTCATGCAGTCGTATGGCCAAACCATGTAACATAGCCCAGACTGTATGGGCATTCAAAGTAGGGACACACAGCCGTGTCCAACCAGTGTGTCTGCTCATGTGAGTATCCGAATTAGGATGACGCAACTGTGTTGTAGGCCGTGTGCCAAATCGTGTGTATATTCGATGTTGATTCACATAAATGTGTCATAGGTCGTGTGCTAGGTTGTGCAACAAACTGACTTGAGATAGAAGGCCGCGTCTTAGACTATGTCTCAGATCGTGTGACACCTGCACCTAAAAATTAAAGATACACATAACCGTGTGGTGTAACCGTGTGTGATACACGACCATGTGATAGCCCGCGTGCTCCCTAAATAACCCTAAAATAAGCCATTTCAACTCAATTGCTTGAGCACCAATCCAAATCAATTCAAGACACTTTCACCCTATTTAAACACATTAAAAAATCCCGAAACAACCAAATCATGCCAAATGACAACAACTTATGTGCCTAACCAATATGCCTTCATTAGCACCACAATTTAAATGTCAATTCAAAACGTAACAACTACCATGATCACATACATTATGATAGCTTACTTCTTATATCTATTTTACCAACCAATACCATATTACTCATACATATAAAAACCATTTCCATCTCAATATGATAATTAATGATAACTACATATAACCATTGCAAAACACCAAGCACATCCATCAAGTACCATAATGACTTATACAAGTTACTAATCCAACAAAAGTTGTTTATTAAATAGAGTTTAAAACATATACATCTAGATACCCTATTTACATGCCACTTCAAACCGACCCCAAAATGAACAAAATGAATACCGAAAATATAGTCGATAGTGTGAGATCTCCTGAGCTAATCCAATTTACGTTAAAATTCCAACGGATCTGCAAAATTAAATAAAATGAAATAAGCTCAAGTAAAGCTTAGTAAATTCTTGAAGTTAACTTTTTATACTTATAAATTTAAGTACATTAATGTAACAATGTATCATGATTCCCTATCTCAAACAACAAAGATAATTTAATCTATAAAAATCAGCATCGTTTAAATTCACCAAGTCACGAACTGAAACACCATATATAAGCTTATAAGGTTGTAAATATTCTTAAATTCAACGATTACTTGAAATAGTATCTTCCATACAAGTTACCTGATATGGCCACATCGGCTCAATGCCTGCTAGGCTCGAGGCCTGTTATAATTACACTGGCATAAAGCCTACTAGGTATAAAACCTTGTAACAGGCCGATTTTGGGCCTAGTTAGAATAGTGGTTTTGAGACCACAAATTCGAGGTTAGGAAATTATTTTAATGTTATTTTATGTGTTATAGCATGATTATATGGATTTTTGAGAATTTTGGTGAATTAATTTAAGCGATTGCATGCTTCATTTTGAAAAACGGACTAAATCACATAAAATATAAAAGTTTTGTTCTATTAGCTAAAGGTGTTAATTAACCATGGAACATTAAAATAGAGGTCCTTATTAAGAAAATAGACAAATATTAATGTGGTGGCTGGACATGGAGACAAAAATCATGAAAAGTCAATGGTTAGTTGGCATTGGGTGACAAAATTTGACTAATGAATAAATAAAATAATAAAAAGCCTAGTTATCATCTTCTTTTTTTTTCCATCTTCTTCTCTCCATCAATTTTCTATAAGAAAAATGGCCATGGGTGCTTGAAATTTTCAGCAACTTTAGACCCTTGCAAGTAAGTATTTTGATAGTCATTTTTGTTGATTTTTATGTTTTTGGAACCTTTATAACTTAATCTAGCGAATGAGGGGACTATTTTGCAATAAAAATACGAGATCGTATTGAAAGATCAAATTAAGAGAAATGCAGGGTTGAGTATGATTGAATTACGACATGTTATGAATTGACGGTAAAGACCATGGTTGGACCATGGAAATATGTGTAACCGTGTAAGACCATGTCTTGGACATGGCATCGACATTGTTACGTGAGCCAGTATAAGACCATGTTTGGGACATGGCATCGACATCATTATGTGAGCTAGTGTAAGACTATGTCTGGGACATGACATCGGCATGAGGCATCGTGTAAGACCATAGTTGGGCTATTGGCATCGATATGAGATTTCCATGTAAGACCATGTCTGGGACATGGCATTGGTACGATATGTCATGTACGAGTTTTCCCGAGTATCCTTAGTATCCCAAGAGGTTCAACGGGTAAACCCAAAGATTATGTCAAAGAAATGACAAGGTATGATCATGTTGAAAGGGTACAAGTATGTACGCAAAATTCATGAGTAATGAATTCGATGTATATGAAACATTTGGTAAGAATGTAAATGAGTAAGTCCTACCTAAGAAAATGGTCTTGTGATGACCTTGTGATTATAAGTCTATGCTTATGATGTATAAATATGTGGTAAATTTGATTGATGATCATGTGTGAGGCTTTTAGGCCAAATTAAATTGAGACATGATAAGTTTAAGTTTTGTTGTTGATGTATAGGTTAAATTGGCCAATGAATGGCATGTAAATATTTGATAATGACTAGCTATTGGAATGGCTAGTTAAGGATATGCTTTGGTGTTATGTATGATTAAATGGATGTTAATACAAAGAAATCATGAAAGAGTAAAGTTAGCAGTAAAACAGTTCTAGACATGAGCAATTGTATAATTTTGAAAATTCATCAAAAATTGTGAAAATTGAATTAGAGGTTGAATAAATATTAAATTAAATCTTATTGAGTCTAGCTTCACATAGAAGAAATAGTGTAAGCAAAATAATTTCATATTATGAGATGTTTGAATTTTTGTGGGACAGGGTCAGGATGAATTTGGTATCCCCTGTTCTGACTTTGGAAAATCATTAAAAATAGTATAAAAATAATTACAATTTATAATTTATAATTTTTAATTATTAATGAATTAATTTTAAAGATAATTAAACAAGAACATAATTTGACTCCAGTACAAGGAGATAATTAATTTTTAGTGAAGAAGGGTCAAAACTGTTGGACATCAGAATAGGGACGACTTTAAAGAATAAACTGTACTTATTGGCTAAACCAAAAATTAAGGAAATTTTATGGTAAAGAGATATGTGAGTCTAGTTTCAGGGAAAATTAGAGGAACTTAATTTAGAGTTTCGTAGCTCAAGATATAAATAATTTAGTGACTATAACTCACGTAGACAACTTAATATGAACATAAGTGAATAGTGGAACTTTGTGCAATTATGATTGCATTATTTTGAGAAAATATTATGAGGATTGTTAAAAGCATGTTAATAAATTGTTTATTATTTACATACCTACTTACTAAGCTATATGCTTACTCTCTCTTCCTTTCCTTTTTCCTATAGTGTCATAGATGCTAGCTCGAGTTGGATGTCATCGCAGATCCTATCACACTAACAAGCTATTGATGGGTATCAATGATTTTCTAGCATTTTAAGTGTATGGCATGTATAGGGATTTGGTTATTGTGTACATGATATTATGAGTTGGCCTAGAATATTGGCCTATGCTAATTGAAGGTCATTGTTGTATCAGGCCATTTAGTGTGGCCAATATTTGTTATGTTATAAGTCTATGATGAAACATTAGATGGATGTGCATGCTTGTTTGGGTTGGATGAGTGAATGTGTGATAATTATGTGTGGCAAATACTAAATGTGAATGGTTGAGTAAGTTACATGTTATAATTAGTTAAGTGTGTGAGTGGTTGTGCATGATGAATGTGATTTATAAATAGTGTGTGAATGCCATGGTGTGGTTATTGGGATGCCTAAAAATACCATGTTATGTGTTGATAAACTTAGTATAGGTGTGCAAGTGTTTTTGGATGGAAAAAGGCTTGGTAAATAGCCTAACTATCATCCACACGGATGGCCATACGACCTAGCACACGGGCGTGTGACCCTAAATAGACGATGACTTCATAAATAGAGAGTTAAACGGGTGGGGGACACGGGCGTCTCTTGAGCTAAACGGGCGTGTCCTGAGCCACACGGACGTGTAACTCTCCAAAATATGAAAATTTTCTTAGTGTCTCAAAATTTTCAAAAGTTCTCAGTTTAGTCCCTAACCTCCTCCAATGTATGTCTTGGGCCTCGTAGGCCTATATAAGGGACATTAAGATAGAAATTGAAAATTTTAAATTTGAATGAAATTTTATGACTTGGAAATGTTTGTATGCATGCGTTTGAGTCCGATAACGCCTCGTACCCTATTCCGGTGACGGACGTGGGTAAGGGGTGAAACAAACCTGATATAATACATCGGCACGAAGCCTACTAGGCTCAATGCCTGATTCCATACACAGGCACGAAGCCTACTAGACTCAAAGTCTCATATGCTATTTCCAATGCAACTTTATTTCATTATTAATTCTCATCTATCAACATTAAACAACTACTAACATTAAGAATATTAAAGCAAAACAATTATTAAGGAATTTAATATAACTTATGGTATAATAAGAACTTAAAAGATTCCATAACTATAGATATACGACAACGCCTATTCGACAACCTTCTCTTTTCCTCGATTAGCGGTCGACAGACTTGCTTCTTCATTTAATTATAGTAATGAATTCAATTAAATAATCCAAACGTTTAAAACAATAATTAAATTCATGTAATTAGCTCTTTTATACTAATATACACATTTAACCTAAACTTTGTCTTTTATTCGATTTAACCCTAAATCTCTAAACTTTCAACCTTAATCAAATTAAACTAGAAAGACTTATGTTGATTTCCTAATAGTCCCAAAATAGCCCCAGAATAACAGAATATTTACCTCTAGCCTATGAAATTTTCCACATTAAATAATTTAGTCCTTAATTATGAAATCATTCAAAGCTATTTTACAAAATAATCTAAAACAACCATTAATATCATAAATCCATCTACTAACATCAAAACATTCAAATTTCAACCATGTGATGTTCTACAACTTTCAAAAATTTCACGATCTAATCATCGAGTTAACTAAATTAAGCTAACACGTACCGAAAAACATAAAAATCAATAAAAACGAACTAAAATCTTACTTACATGCACACCTTTAAACCTTGGCCGAACCTCAAGCTTGAAAAACCATGGTATTTTTGGTGATGGAAGAAATAAGAAGATGATGGTTTTGTCCAACATTCCCTTTATGTTTTAATAATTCAATTACCCTTTTTGTAACAACCCTGTTTTAGCTAAATCAAAACAGTGGTTTTGGAATCACAAATATGAGGTCAAAAAATTATTTTAATATTATTTTTGGTGTTTACAACATGTGATTATATATGTGTGAAATTTTCGTGGAATAATTTTATCGTTTGGATGCTTAATTTGAGAAAAGGACTAAATCGCGTAAAATGCAAAAGTTGCATTCTATTTGATAAAGGTGTCTAATTGATATGGATTATTAAATTAAAGGTCCTTATGATGATATTAGACCAGTGATAGTATAATTTGACATAAATGGGCTTGTATTAGGTGTTTTTAAATGGTTTTAATTAAGGTTAAAATGGTAAATAGGTTAATAAGGTTAATATTAATAAAACAAGACAAAAACAAGCCTTATTATCATCTTCCACCACTGATTATTGAAGAAGAAGAATAAATTTTTGGTGTTTTAGGGTTCGGCTAGGATATAGCTTGATTAAGGTATGTTTTGAGCTCGATTTTTGATGATTTCTATGTTTTTGTGATCGTTGCTTTGTATTCTAGCTAGCCCGTACCCTAATTTCTGAATTGGTTGATGAATTTGTGAGTTTCCATTGATCATAGCTTGATGTTTTTGAATTTTAATGATGGAAAATGAATAATTGTTGATAGATTTTAATGTTTTATAAAGTGATTTTTGACAAAAAGGTCAAATAATGATTAAATTGTGAAATGTGGAAATTGAGGGGTTTAAATGTGAAATAAATGAAAGTTTTGGATTGCTAGGGGTCCCTATGAAATTTGGATAGTATGTATTTGGATTGAATTATGTGAATTTTGTGTAATTATGAAATAATGATTAAATTGTTAAAATGTGAAAGTTTAGGGGCTAAAGTGCAAAAATGCCCAAATGTATATTTTTGAACTAAATTGAATGAGTTGGTGATTAAATAGGTTAATTTTGAATACATATAGATCAATAAAGAAAGTATTCAGATTTAGATCGGGGGAAAAGCAAGGTTATCGAGTAATCGATTCGATCAGTCAATTTCGAATACGAGATAAGTTCGTATGTGATAATTTCATTATAATTGTATGTTATATGCTTTGGTATTGCATAAAATGTGATTATGAGATTACGGATAATGTTTTAATTGTGAATACGACTATACGGATGTGTTCGACGATGAAATCGACAAGTGAAACTTCCCTGTTGAACCTTAGGAATAGTTTAGAATGCTAGTGACATGTCATTAGGTTAATGTATTGGCTTCGGGCCATGATATCGGCACTTCAGGTGCAAATAATACCTTGATTTGGCTACAGGCCATGGTAAAGGTATTCAGAGAGAAGTTACCTTGATTTGGCTACGGGTCATGGTATAGGTACTCCGAGATAAGTTACCTTGATTTGGCTACGGGCCATGGTATAGGTACTTATTGATTGAGATCTTGAGTATCTAACTTCTATTCCAAATGGTTCAACGGGTAAAAGAGTGACATATTTGAGAAAGAGGTTACTAAGAAGCGGTACAGGTACGTACGGAACATATTCGAGTATTACATTGAGAAAATTCAATGAGATGGTATTTGTTCATGTTTTGAGACATGATAAAAGTTTGTGGTTAATGTGATTTTGATTTTGTAATGTGAAAATAGTTAAATTACATTTATTTGATGAATTGAGTTAATCACTTACGAACTTACTAAGCTTTGAAGCTTATTGTGTATTATTTGTCTATGTTTTATAGATAATTAAAGCTAGCTTGAACTCGGGGATCGTCAGGAACCATCATCACACTATTGATCATTTATTCGATACTTTTGAAGCTTGTAATTTTGGAATATGGCATGTATAGGCTAGTGTGATCTTGGTATGTTTTGAGTTATGATATTAGCCATGATATTTGGCTTGTAAATGTTGTTGTGTATTTGGCCATATAAGTTGGCTTAATTCATAAGTTTGATAAGTGATTTATGATGTTTATAATGTCTTATGTTTTGGCAAGATTAATATGGATTCATGTGTTTGCTAGATGGGTAATTGATTTGGTTAATTGTCAATGATGTGTCATGGTTGAGAAATGGCATATAATATGTATGAAATAATATGTTTTGGCTGCCTTTGAATGTATTGAAATGGTACCATTTTGACTGCTAGGTGTACTTGAGTAAAGGGTGGCAAATTGGCTTTGCAAATAGTCTATTTTTGTCCACACAGATGTGTGTCTCAGCTATGTGTGACACACAGTCATGCTAAACGGCCGTGTGTCCCTTGGGGTAGCCCTTTGAATTAAGTTAGTATACCCTACAGGTCTGACACGGCCTAGACGCATAGGCGTGTCTATTGGCCATGTGTGGCACACGGGCTGGCACATGGGCGTGTGGTTGGCCGTGTGACCCAAGTCAGTAACCCCTTCAGTTTTCCCACGGTCATGGCACACGGGCGTGTCTCTGGACATGTGGTGCAAGTCAGTATGTATGCACACGGCCTATTCACACGGGCGTGTGACCCTTGAATGCTTGAAAATTTTATGTGTTTCCTAAAGTTTGCTAATGTTATCGGTTTAGTCCCAAACCTCTTCCAAGCATGTTTTAAGGTCTAGTAGAGCCTTATAAGGGACATTGTGATTATATTTGATTAATGTTTATGTAAAAATGAATGATTTATGTTGTGATTGATCGATAATGCCTCATAACCCTATTCCGGCGACGGATACGGGTTAGGGGTGTTACACTTTTACCTTTTAATTAACTAAAATTTTAATTAGTAACCTAGCCATAACTGTCCACCTAAAAGAAAATATGGCTAATTGCCATTTAATTTCATTAGTTTTTATTTCTATAGCTATTTAACTCATTTCACTAATACAACTAACTTTTGCAACCTTTATAATTTAGTCCTTTTTACTTAATTAATTATCTAAACATTAAAATTTTGTAACCAAATTTTTATACAACCTTTACACGATCATTCTATTAAACTAAATAATAAAAATTGACTCTCTAACCAGAATTGTGGTTCTGAAACCACTATTTCCAATTCTACTAAAATCAGGCTGCTACAACTTTCCTCCTTTTAAAGAAATTTTCGTCCACAAAAATCTTACCAAAAAATAGGTTCGAATATTGTGATATAATTGATCCTTCTATTTCCCACGTAGCTTCTTCAACTCTATGTCAATGTTATAACACTTTAACTAAAGGTACACATTTATTCCGCAACTCCTTCACTTTCCGGGCTAAAATCTTAACCAGTTTTTTGCTATACGTTAGATCAGACTGTAATTCAATCTCATCCGTAGACAGTACATGTGATGGATTGAAATGATAACGACGAAGCAGCGAAACATGAAAAATGTTTTGAATTATTTCAAGTTCTGGAGGTAATGCCAATTGGTACGCCACAGGTCCGATCCTTTCTAAAATTTCATACAATCTAATAAATCTCGGGCTGAGCTTTCCCTTCTTGCCAAAACGCAACACTTTTCTCTAGGGCTAGACTTTCAAAAAGACTTTCTCACCAATAGAAAACTCTATATCTTTACGCTTCAAATCATCATAAGTTTTCTGATGATCTGATGCAGCTTTCAAGTTATCATGGATAATTCTAGCTTTATCCTAAATTTCTTGAACCAAATCAACACCAGTTAACTTTATTTCATTCAACTCAGACCAATACAAAGGGCATCTACATTTACGCCCATATAAAGCCTCGTATGGTGTCATTCTCATATTCGATTGATAGTTGTTATTGTAAGCAAATTTTGTAATGACCTGAATTTTACGGTTATCGAAAAATATATTTTCGGGTCTCCATTTCTGAAAAATGAACTCGTAAATATTTATTAAAAATATTTATGAAGTCAAGTGAGTGGTTAATTAGAGTTTAATGAAGTGAAATAGCTTAAATTAAGGATAATTAGATAAAAGGATTAAATTAAATAAAGTGTGAAAGTTTAATTGTAGATTAAAAGAAAATGAAAAGGACCAAAATGGCAATTATGCCATTTGTCCTAAGTGATGAGGCAAATGCATAAAAATCTTTGATTTTTATGCATAAATATGTATAATAAATTATTATTATGGTTTTACAATTGATATTTATTAATGTTATTATTATTAATTGAATTGATATTATATTATGAAATAAATTTAATAAAGATATGTGTATGGTAATGATTTGATACAAGTGTGTTAATAAAAATACATACATCTGGAATACATGTATTTGATATTAAATAGATATTTATTATTTATAAAAGATATTTATTAATTAAATAGTTATATTATAAGATATTTATATGATAAATAAATAAAAGTAAGACAAATGTATGGTGTATATGGTGACATGTGTGATACTAATATACAGACATTTGTAAAATACATGTATATTTACTTATTATATAAGTATATTATTAAATTATATATATTATTAAGTAAAAGATATTTATATTATATTATATAAAAAAAAGAAGACAAGTGTAATAATATATATGTATACAAATGTAAAATAGATATTGGATATTAAATAGCTATTTTATTATAGTTATTATTGTTATATTATATTATATATATATATATATAAAATGAAAGTAAAAGAAATAAAAAGAAATAGAATGAAGAACGAAAACAGAGAAGGGAAAGAAAGAAGAAAAAAGAGAAAAAGAGAAATGGAGGAATTGAAGTTTTGAAACTTTAAACTTTAATAGGTAAGTCAATTTAGCCATTTTACTTAATTTTGATGTTTTAGAAGCTTTGGAACAAGATTTTGATGAAATTAAGTTGATATTTTGAAAGTTATTAGATTCCTAGATAATGTTCATGTTGAGTAAAATGATGAAATAAGGGTTAAATTGATAGAAATTCAAGTTAGAAATGAAATAAGGATTGAATTGTAATGTAATTCATAAGTTTTATGTTGAAGGGCTAATTTGAAGAAATTTCGAAACTAGTGAAATAAGCTGAAAATTTAGTAGTTAAATTTGAGTTTGGATGGAACTTGAATAGAAATAAAGTATGAATTAAGTTAGTAAAGTGAATGAATTAAATAGGACCTAATTGAAAATAAGGTGTAAATTGAATAGAAATTCAATTATTTGTTATAATGAGTGTTGAAAATTAATAGTATAATTATTTTAATTCTCGCAGCTAGTGTTGTCTTGGGAAATCTCGGGTAAGCGAGGAAAAAGACAAAGACAATGGGAGTTAGCTCGGAAATTACGGTTTGTATTTTTATAATCCGAACTTAATACTTAAATTGTTAGTTTTATTATTTAATATATATATATGTAGTAGGTATTTTGAGATGATTATTTGAATTGGATTGAATATTGATTATATTAAATTGATTTATGAATATATGTGAATGTTTGAATTGAAATCAATATTGATGTGGAAATTAAATAATAAATATTTGTTATATTGGAAAATATATGTAGTTGGAAGTGTGATGAAATTGATAGAAAAATGTGATTATTGTGAAATTGAATATTTATTAGTGAAAAGTGAATGGAATTATATTGAATTGAAAATATATAGTTAATTAATTAAAATATGAATTAATTGAAAACTGAAAAGTGAATTAAATACCCTATTAACTAGTCGGGCTAGTTAGATATAGTTGGCATGCCATAGGATATGAAAGAGTACGAGTTTTGTCGGCTTACTGATCAGGCACTTATGTGTCGGCTACTATTACTATCACTGATTCGACACTTTATGTATCGGATATTGTTACTGTTACTTTTTGGATTTGTTCTGATGAGGTACTCTGTATACCATACTGCTACTGTTATTGTTTCGGCTTCGGCCGATGAGGCACTATGTGCCGTACTGGTGTGTTGGTTGGATCCGTGTATCCGTCTGGGTCTGAGTCATGTTAATAGTGGTAAATAAAGGAACTAGAAAGATCGACTGTTACTGAATAATTTAATTGTTACTATATATCTGATTTTTACTGAATAATTGACTGTTACTGGATAACCGATCAATTGATTGATACTGAATAACTGATTATTATTAAATAATTGATGGTTAGCGAATAACTGAGTGTTACTAAATTAATAGTTGTTCTGATTGATTGATTGTTAATGAATATTACTGATTGATTAATTGCTATTGAAAAATAATAAATAATTTTGAATTTAAAGTAGACCAAAACATTGGTTGGAAAGTGAATGTTTGAATACTCATTGAGTTTGAATAGTTCAATATATATAAATTGATATGTTTTATAATTGTTTAAGTGTTCAGATTATTGAAATACCACTGAGTGTATACTCAACGTACAGTTTGTTTCCGTGCGCAGGTTAAGTTAAGGCTAGACCGTTGAATCAACATTCCAAGCTGATCCCAAATTCGATGAGGTAAAGTATGTTGAGTATTGGTAATGGCATGTACCTAAGATGTTTTATGAGAGTCATCTAGGTTGTGAAAGTATTGATGAAATAAGTAAATTACGGTTGGCAATGGTATATAGTATGAAGTTGAAATAATTGATAAAGTAAGTGATATACTTAAAAAGATTCATTGGATAGGTTATAAAATTTTAGATTGGTAAGATTTAAGTATATTTAAGTGTATTTAGATTATTTGAATGTTGGCAAATTGTTTTGGTTGAAGTTTTAATTTGCAGGGTTAAAAACATTTATTTTAATAAATGACTATAATTGAACTGTACAGACCGGTAATGCCCTGTAATCCTGTTCTGGGGACAGATAAGGGTTAGAGGGTGTTACAAATTTGGCTAATGATAAATATTTTTCCCAACTATCCTTGAACTCAATGATACAACATTGTAATATGTCTTCGAGTATTTGAATCACTCGTTCTAACTGACCATCCATTTGTGGATGAAAAGTTGTACTAAACTTCAATTTGGTACCCAAGGCATCGTGTAACTTACTCCAAAACCTGGAAGTGAACCTCGGATCATAATTGAAGATTATTGATAATGGAACATCGTATAGTTTAACTATTTCTAGAGCATACAATTCTTCCAACTTGTCAAGCAAATAAACTGTATGTACAAGTATAAAATGTGCGGACTTTGTCAACCGATCAACTATAACTTAGATAACATCTTTCTTTTTTGGCGTTATCGAAAACATTATACAAAGTCCATAGTCATACATTTCTATTTTCACATGGGAATCATAAGAGGCTATAACAACCCAGATGGAACCTAATGCTTGGCCTTTACTTGTTGACAAACAAGACATATCAATACAAATTCAGAAATTTCACGTTTTATTCCTAGCCACTAGTATCTTTGTTTTAAATCGCAATACATTTTAGTACTACCCGGATGTAAAGAATACACACTATTACGAGCTTTAGTCAAAATTTCTTGTTTCAACTGCGGATCCTCTTATACACACAACCTATTGCAAAAATACAAGTTACCGTCTGAACCAACACTAAAATTAGCCAACTATCCATTATTAACCAACTCCTGCTTAGATAACAAATTCGAGTCATAAGACTGTAATTCATGAATCCTCTATAACAATAAACACTTAACTCGAAGCTTGGCCAAAATGGATCCATCATATTCTAATTTAAGTTGAGCATTCATCAATCTAAGAGAAAATAGAGATTTATGACTCAAAGCATCGACAACTATGTTTGCTTTACCCGGATGATAATCTATCATGAGATCATAATCTTTTAGTAACTCTAACCACTTTCGTTGTCATAAATGCAACTCTTTTTTGTCATCAAATACTTCAGACTCTTGTGATCAGTATACACGTGGCATTTCTCACCATATAAATAATGACGTCAAATTTTTAACATAAAAACAACTGCAACCAACTCAAGATTATGCGTGGGGTAATTCTTTTCATGGGTTTTTAGTTGTCGAGAAGCGTACGCAATAACTTTTCCTTCCTACATCAAAATACACCCCAAACCATTTAAAGAAGCATCATTGTAAATAACAAATTTTTTCCCAGATTCAGGTTGTGTCAACAATGGTGCCTCTGTCAACATATTCTTCAGTTGATCAAAACTCTGCTAACACTTTTCAGACCACACAAAACTAACATATTTCTATAACAGTTTCATCATAGGTAGAGCTATTATCGAAAATTCTTAACGAACCATCGATAATATCCGGTCAATCCCAGAAAACTACGTACCTCAGAAACATTTCGCGGGGGTTTCCAATTCAAAATAGCAGAAATTTTGCTCGGATAAACTTGTATTCCTTCCGTTGAGATCACATGGCTGAGAAATCCAACTTCTTTAAGCCAAAATTCGCATTTGCTAAACTTTGCTTACAATTGTTTATCATGCAAGGTCTATAATACAATACTCAAGTGTATGCTCAACACTTATGTGCCTAACTGATATGCCTTCATTAGCACCACAATTTAAATGTCAATTCAAAACATAACAACTACCATGATCACATATAGTATGCTAGCTTACCTCTTACGTCTATTTTACCAACCAATACCATATTACTCATACATATAGTAACCATTTCCATCTCAATATGATACTTAATGATAACTACATATAACCATTGCAAAACACCAAACACGTCCATCATGTACCATAATGACTTATATAAGTTACTAATCCAACAAAAGTTATTTATTAATTAGAGTTTAAAACATATACATCTAGATACCCTATTTACATGCCACTTCAAACCGACCCCAAAATGAACAATATGACTACCAAAAATATAGTGTATAGTATGAGATCTCTTGAGTTGATCCAATTGATGTCAAAATTTCAATGAACCTACAAAATTAAATCAAACGAAGTAAACTCGAGTAAAGTTTAGTAAGTTCCTGAAGTTAACTTGTTATACACATAAATTTAAGTACATTATTGTAAGAACGTATCATGATTCCCTATCTCAAACAACCAAGATAATTTAATCTATAAAAATTTGAATTGTTTAAAATCACCAAGTTACGAACTGATACACCATATATAAGCTTATAAGGTCATAAACATTTTTAAATTTGACGGTTACTTGAAATAGTATCTTCCATACAAGTTACCTAATACGGCCATACGGACTCAATACCTGTTAGGCTCGAGGCCTGTTACAATTACATTAGCATAAAGCCTGCTAAGTATAAAACTCGATACAATACACAGGCATGAAGCCTGCTAGGCTCAAGGCTTGATTCCATACACCCATATGAAACCTGCTAGACTTAAAGTCCAATACGCTATTTCTAATGCAACTCTATTTCATTATTAATTCTCATCTATTAGCATTCAACAACTACTAACATTAAGGATATTAAAGCAAAACAATTATTAAGGAATTTAATATAACTTATGGTATACTAAAAACTTACCGAGATTCCATAACTACAGAGATACGACAACGCCTATTCAATAACATTCTCTTTTCCTCGGTTAGCAATCGATGAACTTGCTTCTTGATCTAATTATAATGGTTAATTCAATTAACTAATCCAAACATTTAAATCAATAATTAAATTCATGTAATTAGCTATTTTAAACTAATATACATCTTTAACCCAAACTTAGCCAGCATAGCAAGATTAAAACAATTCAAATCTCGAAAGCCCATGCCACCAAATTTCTAAAGGACACACAAATGTTCCTAAGAGGCACACTTGAGCCCCTTTGCTCCATTACTAGCACTACACCACCACGACAAGTTCATTAACTTTTGGAGTTCATCACAGAATGTGCGAGGCAACAAGAACACACTTATACAATAAATTGGTAGAGTCTGCATTATCATTTTAATAACTATCACCTTACCTAGCTTAGATAATAATTTATATTTCCAATTCAAGAATTGCTTACTAAATCTTCCTTGAGAAAATAGAATATTTGTTGTTTTTTAAGACCAAAAAAGGGAGAACTCCCATGATCAATTGGATTAGTCACACCAAATATGTCTATTACCGTATCTTAAACAAATGCCATTATGTTAGAACTAAACACTATGTCTGACTTTTGATAATTAGAGCCTGACCCGAAGCAACCTTATAATCTGCCAGAACCCTTTAAACAACATTGCACTCAGCGATAGTTGCGCAAAGTAAAAGAAAGCTATCATATGCAAAAAGTAGATGGGACGCACTATGCCCTTGAGGACAAAAAGAAACCCCATGGATAGCTCCTCACAATTCTACATAAAAGCTAATCCCTTCAGTACAAAGAATAAACAAATAGGAAGAAATCTATTCACCCAAGAAAAGCCCTTGATTAGGGTGGATCGATCTTACCTCTCCCCATTCAAGAAAATCGAATAAGCCACATTCATCTCGTAGAGAATTACCTAGTTAATCCAACATATAAAATCTCATTTTGTACATAATAAACTGTAAAAAATTCCAATCCATACGATCATATGTCTTACTTATATCGATTTTCAATGCTACATCCCCCACCTTACCTTAACCCTTATTACGCATATGATGGATTACCTCAAATGCAATCGGAACATTAGTCGTAATCACCTTCCTAGCATAAAAGCTAACTGCATATGGGAGATTATATCCGACAAAACCAACTTCAGATGATTTGTAAAAACCTTGGCAATAATTTTGTAAATAAAATTACATAGAGCAATGGATCGCAAATCTTGCATCTGATTAGGTCGCTCCTTCTTAGGAATTAGAACTAGAAGCGTATCATTGAACCTCGATGGGAACTGGCCTTGGGTAAAAAGCCAGCTAGTACACTATGTAAAAAAAAATTAGTACCAACAACAAACTAACACCAATGGTAAAAAGCAGAGTTCAACCTATCTGGCCCAAAAGACTTATAAGGGTGCATTTCCTTAATCACTGCTTTGAATTCACCCTCGGTAAAAGGAGCAAGCAAAGAAGCAATGCAAAGTTGTCACAGACGAAGGAAAACCTAAGAAGCTATGAAAGTTGGTCCCTGTGGAATTAGAAAAAAACTATATAAAATAATCCAAAGCAATCTACCGCATAGCCGATGTATCAGTATAAGGACGACTCGTGGCATCATAAAGCATATGAATATGATTAGTACACCATTACTAAGAAGCATGTGCAAGAAAAAATTTGTATTCACTTCACCATGTTTTATCCAGAACAATTTCGCCCGTTACTTCTAGTACACAACATGTTGTTAGCAATTGGTTTAGCTTTTTACGAAGCTTAAATGAGTGACCCCTTGCTTGAAAAAACTGAACTGCTACAAACTTGAGTTTAAGCTCTTACATTTGTCGCTCAAAATTAGTAGGGAAAGTTGAATGCTACTGAAGTAGTCGATCAAAACAAAACTTTAGCTTGTCCAAAACAGAAACTGAAGGACACTCAACCCAACTAGAAGAAATTACTGCCCCAAAATCTTTTTTAGAAAGCCAAACATTCTCAAATTGAAACCGCTAACCCTGTCAGTCAAGATGAGTCAAATAAGCCACAATTTTAATGGGATTATGATCAAAAGTAGTGTCGAAGTTAGCCTGCATACAGCACATGAAGTAGCTAAGGAGCAGACCATCCAGCTCAAGTCATGCGGATGAAGTGTTGAAGAATAAGCTGGAAGATCAAGCTGCTGTAATATTTCTGGATGAAGTGCATGCAGCTGCTGAAGTTGATGCAGCTATTCAGTTTTGGTTTCATTTTGATACTATAAGTAATGTTTTGTAACTTAGTCAGATTTGAACTAAGTAGGTAACATATTTAATATAATTAGGTAGTGTTTGAACTAATAAATCAGCTTTGTTAAAGTGTACAAGTTACATTTTACAAGTTTCAATATAATTATTGGTAGTAGGTAGTTGTTTAGGTAAAATTTGTTTATGTTGTCTAGCTGTATTTATGATATATGTATTGGCATCATGCCATCCAAAAATTGATGATGAATGAAAAATCAACAATTCATCCTAAAAAAAATACTCTCTTTTCTTTGCTTTCATTTTTGCTCTCCAAGCCAGATTCTGTTTATTTTCTCCAGCAAACTTACAGCATTGTTGCTCAAGCTTCTATTAACCTTCATCTATCATTGTCCAAATCCCAACAATTGGTATCTAGAGCTCAATTCTTAGTGGACCTGTTATTTCTTCATTCCTTAAAACCATGTCTTCCTCAGGTTTTTCACCAGCTGCACCACCAGTCTTCAATAGAGAGGGCTACCACATTTGGGTAGTCAAAATGAAGACCTCCCTCCAGGCATTCGATTTGTGGGAGGTTGTCAACTCAGATGTTGAACCAGTACATCTAAGAGCCAATCCAACAGTGTCTCGGATCAAATAACATGCATATGAAAGAACCAAAAGGCACAAAGCTATGTCTTACATCCAAAACAGTGTGTCTGATGTGATTTTCACAAGAATCATGGCTTGTGAGTCACCAAAGTAGGCCTGGAATAAGCTGAATGAGGAGTTCCAAGGGATTGAAAGAACAATACAGCAACAGCTACTGAATTTGAAAAGGGAGTTTGAAAACTTGAAGATGAAGAAGGAAGAAACTATAAAGCAATACTTAGACAGAATCATGGCTATAGTAAACAGAATCAGACTGCTTGGAGAACAGTTTAGTGAAGCAAAAATTGTGGAGAAGGTGATCTCAACCTTACCTGAAATGTATGAGGCAAAGATTTCATCTCTAGAAGACTCAAGGGACCTGACCATCATCTCATTGGCAGAGTTGATCAATGCTCTTTATCCTCAAGAGCAAAGGAGAGCCAGCAGACTGAAGGAGCATCAAGAAGGTGCCTTCCAAGCTAAAAGCAAACCAGCCTCGAGCTCCTCTAGTTACAAAGGAAAGAAGACTTGGTCAAGCCTAGAGCAGATGGTGCAGGAAGATATCCACCTTGCCCACACTGCAGAAGGTTAAATCATCCGGGTGAAGTATGTTGGTTCAGGCCTAATGTGCAGTGCAAATTCTGAAAAAAATGGGCAATGCTGAGAGAGTCTACAGAAACAAAGGTAAACAGAGACAAAAACAATCTCAACAACCAAGAGTTGAAGCTCAAGTAGCAGAAGAGGGCAGCGACCAAGAAGAGCAAGTCTTTGCAATTTCTTGCTCAGCTACTAAAGAAAAGGCCACAAAGGGATGGCTGATAGACAGTGGTTGCACAAACCACGTGACTCATGATGCTACCATCTTAAAGTCAATTGACAGAAGCTTCAAAACAAAGGTGAAGGCTGGAAATGGACACTTCATCAAAGCTGAAGGCAAAGGATATGTGCTGATAGACACTCCTACAGGTACCAAACTTATATTAAATGTCTTGTTGGTGCCTGAAATTGATAGAAACCTGCTCAGTATAGCTCAGTTGCAAGAAAAGGGCTATTCTGTGGTGTTCAAAGGCAAGGAGTGCCTGATCAGTGATCCAAATGGATCCAAGTTCATGTCAGTAACCATGACTGATAAAAGCTTTATTGTGGACTGGAACAAAAGCTTATATTATGCCTACACAACTGCTTCAGATGAATCCAAGCTGTGGCACAAGAGACTTGGTCATGCTAACTACAAATCAATGGCTCAGCTAACCAATGAACACCTGGTTGAAAACTTTACTGATTCAGTTGAGGAAGAGGAGGAGCTTCTTGTCGCTGTTGCTGCTGCAGTAAATGGAAAAGCGAAGCTAGATGCAAAAACAACTAAGGCTAATGCTAGGAAACCTGATGATGTTAAACAATTTGGCAAGATAGTAGAACCTAGCAATAACAAGAAATCTGAGGATGAAGAAGATGGTGATGAGTCCAAGGATGAGAGTGGTTCTGATAAGGAAGATGAGTCTGATGAGATGTCTATGGATGAAAGTTCAAATGACAAGGATAATGAGACACCTAAGAAGGTCGAGTCAAGCAAAAAGAGACCTGCTAAAGCTGCAACCCCTGCTTTTGAAAAAAAGGCTAAATCTGCAGTTACACCTCAGAAGACAGATGGTAAGAAGGGTGGACACACAGCAACACTGTATCCAGCAAAGCAATCTATTGTTGCTCAACCGACAGTAGAGGCAGAATATGTGGCAGCTGTAGGAGCTGTCAACCAAGCCATTTGGCTAAGAAAAATAATGGCCGATTTGAATCTACACCAAAGGGAAGCAACAGAGATAAATTGTGACAATCAATCCGCTGTTGCAATTGCAAAGAATCTAGTATTCCATGGAAGAACAAATCACTTCAAGATTAATTTTCACTCTATTAGAGAGATGGAACAAGATCGAGAAGTGAAGCTGATTCATTGCAGTTCTGAAGAACAACTTGCTGATATTTTGACTAATCCCCTTAGTGTGTCAAGATTTAAAGATTTAAGAGCCAAAATTGGAGTCTGCAGCATGCAAGCCAAGTAGGAGTGTTGAAGTTGGCCTGCATGCAGCACATGAAGCAGCTAAAGAGCAGACCATCCAGCTCAAGTCATGTGGATGAAGTGTTGAAGAACAAGTTGGAAGATCAAGTTACTGTAATATTTCTGGGTGAAGTGCATGCAGCTGCTGAAGTTGATGCAGCTGTTCAATTTCGGTTTCATTTTGATACTATAAGTAATGTTTTATAACTCAGTTAGATTTGAACTAAGTAGGTAACATATTTACTATAATTAAGTATTGTTTGAGCTGATAAATCAGCTTTGTTAAAGTGTACAAGTCACATTTTACAAGTTTTAATGTAATTATTGGTAATAGGTAGTTGTTTAGGTGAAATTTGTTTATGTTGTCTAGCTATATTTCTGATATATGTATTGGCATCATGCCATCCAAAAATTGATGATGAATGAAAAATCAACAATTCATCCTCAAAAAAATACTCTCTTTTCTTTGCTTTCATTTTTGCTCTCCAAGCTCGATTCTGTTTATTTTCTCTAGCAAACATACATCATTTTTGCTCAAGCTTCTGTTAACCTTCATCTATTATTGTCCAAATCCAAACAAGTAGCACTGGCAAGATTGAAGAGCTTAAAGTAAGGAAACATTTTCATCTATTCCTCATTAATAAATGCAATATCCATTCTATTACAAAATGAGCAGTACCCCTACCCTTATCTTATGTAAAAGAAGGACCCAACAGTGGCACATCCGTCAAACCATAATCTATTATATAATCTTGAAATCCACGAAAAAGACTATCCAAATACGGGACACCACCCCATTTATCCTAAACTGAGAGCAAATTATTGAAGTCACCCTTATAAAGCCAAGAAAGTTAGAAACGCTCTGATAAGGAACGCATAAGAACTCGAGTTGCTCTCTTCGTACGAGATTCTGGATAACCGTAAACATCAGTAAGTTGTCACTTACAAGAACTCGAGCTTTCAACAACGTCATCAATATGATTAGATGAGTAGCTGGCAATTGAAACTACATCCCCTAATATGATAAGTCCATAATAGAGTTAATCCACCACTCCTTCCAATACTATCAATAGAAAAAATAATTATCAAAGTGCAAGTAAAACACGCAACTCTTCAATTTTATTAGAATTGACTAAAGTTTCAAATAAAAATAGAAAATTGGGCTTATCTGTATGTACAAGGTCTCAAAGGGAAAACACTACGCATGGATTGCCCAAACCACGACAGTATGCAATTCATGGCTATCGATGGGCCTCCATTGGAAGGTCGACCGATAACCCAAATAAAGAAAGTACCAGAGCAGACGTCATACTAGTAGCACCAAACCGAATGACCAACTCCCCTTCGACACAATCTAGAGGCTGTGTGCTTTTTTTGACTCATGCATGGAGTATTTAAATAACAGTTCTTTGTAAATGAAATTTCTTAATATTTTATCATGGGTTGTTTTCCATTTTTTGTTATCTCCATTACTTTTAAAATATTATTTTATTTTTATTCTCTCAAAAATATTTTTCAAAATTAATAGACTTCTATATAAATTAAATTAGTACTTATTTAATTATTTTAAAAGTATGAATTTAGATAAACTTTTAAATTGGCAAAAATATCTTTTATTGTTTATTATATTTGTATATTAACATTAGAATAATATTTTAATATTATTATTAGATTTTTATTATTGGAAAAACCTTTTCATTTAAATTATTAGTATTAAATTTTGAATAAAATCTTTTAATTACACATTGTGTTTTTGTTAAATTACTCTTTTACATTAATTTAAAATTTTCAATTTTAACTGATTTTTTTAATAATAGAAAGTTGAAATCTATCACCAGAATCATTTAGCTAAAAATTAAAAATATAAAATAAATTTTCATTACTAGTTTTCATTGAAAGTTTAATTATGGTTTAAAAGTTTTTTATTGTTCTAATTTTAAAATAGTTAATATATTTTAATTAGAAATAAAATTATATTGTTTACTTATTTAAAATTAAACATGTCAAAAACACATGAAACATATGTGACCTTAAAACCTAGTACGAGTTTAGAAAAATCTTTAAACTGATTAATATACCTTATTTATTATATGAATAAATTTATCATTTTAAATATTTTTTATTATTTATAAGATTTATGACCCTTATAAATAAGAATTTTAAATTTATTAAAATATTTGGTTAAATAAATTTATTATACTTAAAAAAGGAATTTTGATTCCATTTAAAGACTTTTATTAAATGATTTAGAAATAAATAAAAAAAATAAATTTTATATTAAACTATTTTATATTTTTAGATAAAAAATTATTTTATATTTAAACTATTATGTTTTCAATGATAAAAATAATAATTATATTACATTTATTTTAAATAAAAAAATTTAATTAGTTATATAATAAGTAATTTTATATTTCATATATAAAATTTTATAAATAATAAATTTATATAATCTAATCTAATCTATTATAATTATACTAATTATATATTACCTACCAACTATTAGGGTCAATTTATTGACTATTAAAGAAAGAAAAAAATTAAATGGTGAAGAGCTTATACAATAGATAAATTTTTTTATAAGTTTGTACAGATGATTTAATAACGATCATGAGTTTTTTTTTTATTAGCATTATATTTGAATGAGCAAAATAATTTATATACATTAATCATGTTAATTAATTGTTATTTTTAATAATGTTACTTTATATTAATTATATTAAGTAGAACTATATTGACTATTGAATATTGTAAAAATCTTTAATTATGCTTTAAAAAATTTTATTTTTATGATATTTGATTTTGTAAAGAAATTAGTATTTTTAAATATGTTCAAAATTTTGAATAACAAATACTATTTTATACAATTAAAATAAGTAAAAATATTTTTTTTTGTAAAACTAATAAAATTTAAATACATAAAATGACTTGTAACTCATCTAATATTATAAAGTAATAAAAATAAAATAGGATAGGTATGCTAACTTAAATTTAAAGATAAAATAAAAATAAAGTTACCTTGGTTTTACTAAAGTAAATAGGGCCAACTTAGATAATATATTTTTAAAGTCTTAAACAATAAATGAAAATGTAATAGATTTCAAATAAATTGAAATGTTAATAACATTCATTGATTTTATTTAAGGTGTTTAGTATTTATGGTATGTCTAGTTGAATCAAATGAAATAAAGTTGTAAAGAAATAATCATTCACTATTGAATTTAAGTGAAATTGTGTAACACCCCTTACTCGACCCGATTGTCATGTTAAAATATCGGGACGTCACATTCATTATTGAAACAACTAAAATCACTCTATATCGATTAAACATTTTTTGAAGTTGATAAGCTCAAAATACGATTCAAATATGATTCAAATACTTATCCGAGCTTGCAAAAACTCTTAAGGTGATCGAAGGTTATTTAAGGACCCAAATGTAAAATTCCATACCGTGAGGAGCTTGTCACGACTTCATGGATTCCCACATCGCGACATCACATACTGACTTAGCTCATCGCGACCTCGAAAGCACCACGTCGTGACGTGAGTATCTGACTCGGCTCGTCGTAATTTCAAAAGCTCAACGTCGCTACTTCAATCCTACCACATTAAAACTTTAGCATTTTGCTTCCTATCACTTACAACAATCTCTATATGGTATATATATACCATATCAACCAATTAACCATTCAAATATGTCAATTTCCATCCTTAGACATCACTTAATTCAAGTTAAAGTAACATCAAACATGTTCAAGGTACAAAATTTACAAGAAGATAAAAAACCATCAATTTCTTTAATTGAATTCATCAACAAACATTCTTAGCATATTCCTATGTACATGCCAAAAACTAATGCCTAAAATTTAAATTCATACTTGCTTCAAAGGTTGATTTGTGATGAGATTAGTAGAGGTCAATCTTCCCTTTAGAACTCCAAAACAAGCCCTCACCTATGTGTTTGAAAAGAAACGCATTAAGCTCATGAGAGCTTAGTAAGCATATCAAGAATTAAACTTTGCAATGTAAAACAATTTTTTCCTATATATATTTATAACATATATGAATTAACACTATCATACATGGAATTTGTTTCCATAATAGTTGTAATAATGCATCAATTTAACAAGTTCATAAGTTACTTACCAATAGTATCATTATACAGTTCACTTACCATGGAAATCTATTGCCCAAATGTAGACTTAATAGAACATATAGGATATGTGGCAATATTAATAATTTGCATCGAAGTGCCACTATTATTTGCACGAATGTACGTGTAACAACCCATTTTTATTCAAATTAGAATAGTGGTTTCGGGACTACAAATTTGAGGTCGTAAAATATTTTAATATTATTTAAAGTGTTTATAGCATGATAGCATGTATGTGTGAAATTTTCGTGAAGAAATTTTATTGTTTGAATGCTTGATTTGATAAAAAGGACTAAATCGCGTAAAACGTAAAACTTGAGTTCTAGTAGCTAAAGGTGTCTAATAGCTATAGAACCTTAAAGTTAAGGTACTTAAATGGTAATTAGACCATTTTAATTATGAGTGGACAAATATGAATATGCATAAATGAATTTTAATGGTTTATATTAAAGGTTAATATTGTAATTTGGTTATTTAAGTATAATAATAAAATAAAAACATAATTTTAAGGCTTTCATCTTTATCTAGCCGAATTTAAAGAAGAAAAATACACCATTTTTTTTTGAAGGTTCGGCCAGTACTTTGAGCATGTAAGTGATTTTTGACTCCATTTTTAATGATTTCTATATTTTTTAGATCGTTGCTTCGTATTCTAGCTAGCCCGCACCTTAAATTTCAAAATTGTTAAAGATTTGTCATATTTACATTGTTGAATTCTTGAGTAATTTGATGATTTATGATAGATTTGGAAGGTTGAATGTTAGATTAATAGTTTTTGTAAAGTGATTTTTGACAAAAATGTCAAAAAGGGATTAAATTGAGAAAATGTGAAATGTGGTGGTTAAAAGTATGAATAAGTTGAAAATATGGGCTGCTAGTAACATGTATTAAATTTGGCTAAGCATGGGTTTGTACTAAATTGCATGAATTTGCAATTTTATGCAATAAGGACTAAATTGTAAAAAATATGAAAGTTCAGGGGCAAATGTGTAAAATAGCCCTAATGGATATTTTGGATTGAATTGAATAAATATTTGATTAAATGAGTTAATTTTGAATATATTTAGATCAAGAAAAACAGAATTCATATCAGGATCGAGGAAAAACGAAAGTTATTGACTAATCGACTCGATTCGCCCTTTTAATATCTAAGCTAAGTTCGTATGTACTAAGCACTGTTATAATTATGATTTTATTTCTTTGATATTGCATAAATTGTATATATGGGACTACAGTCATGTTCGATGACAAATCAACTATATGTGGCACTTAATGTGCGATTCGATACAGCTAGAGCTATATATGGCACTTAGTGTACGATTCGAAATAGCTTCAGCTATATATGGCACTTAGTGTGCGAGACCGAGATAGCTTCAGCTATGTAAGGCACTTAGTGTGCGAGATTATAATAGCTCCGGCTAGGTATTGGCACTTAGTGTGCGAGATATCGATTATTCGATAGTATTTTGAAAATGTACGAGTTTGTTACGAAACTGTACAGGTATGTACATGTAAAGTATGAGATTCAAATAGAAGAAGTTATGGATTTACATATAAGCATATGATTAAACATATGAAAGTTTTGTTGTTATCATGAATTATATGTTACATAGTTCAAATTGATGATTTGTGTAATATGATTTGTTGAGTATATTCCGTACGAACTTACTAAGTTTTATAGCTTACTTTGTTTATTTTTCTCGTGTTTTATAGTGATTTCAAAGCTAGCTCAGATTCAGGGATGGTCAGAGACTACATCACACTATCCAACCATCACTTTGGTACTTTTGATCTCATGTTTTGGTCATATGGCATGTATAGGATTATCGTTGTTTTTGGATATGTATTTTGGTAGTGAGTTTTAACCTTTGAAATGGCTTGTGAGTGGTCATATTTTGGTTTGTATATATAACCATGTGACTTGGCTTAATTTGGTGTATTTGGTTATGTGCATATATGGTTGATAGTTGAGTTCATGAATGACTTGTATTATGAGGTTTGTGAAATTGGTGTCATGCTTTTGGATTGGTGCAAAATGATGCATGTTAAGTAAAGGTTTATCTAGTTGATTGATATATATATTTTGGTATGTTTTGATAGAGTAAGATTTGAAGTTATGAGCATGTTGGAATATTGGTATTGGATATGGTATGAATTAGTCTTGATTGTGGCTAAATTGGATGTTTCTTTAGGCTTTGAATTGGTGCCATTTGGTTGTGTAGGTATATGCAAATTTAGGTGGCAAATTGGCTTGGTAAATAACCTATTTTTGTCCACATGGGCAGAGACACGAGCGTGTGTCTCAGCCATGTGTGACACACGATCTTGTTACACGGTGTGTGTCCCCTAGTGTTGAAATTGAAATGAAGTCAGTATGCTCCACATGGTCTCACACACGGGCGTGTGATCGACCGTGTGGTACAAGTCAGTATACCCCCTATTTTGCACACGGCCTAGCACACGGGCGTGTGGCTTGGCCGTGTTGCATAAGTCAGTATACCCTATAGGTTTGGCACGGCCTAGTGCATGGCCTGGTGTAACGCGTAGGTTTGTGCAAGTGTACACAGTCGTTATCAAGTAATAAGTAAGTATCGAGTTATCATCTCCACAGGGATTGCATTTGTCCTAAGTCTCTTAATTTGTAAAATTATATTAACAATTAGGTAAATAAAAACACAATTTAGTTGAGAAGTGATGATTATAATATATTAGACTAAATACAATAATCCCTAATGCAAATTAACCTAAGTATGCAAACTATATGAATGAAATAGATTTTAGCAAAATTAAACACAATTTGCAACAATTATAACATAAATAAACTAGGGCAATTACTTTAATTAAACTCAACTTATTATCAACATGCTTAATAATATTCGGAAAAACATTCCATGGCAACTCGATCTTTCATGAGTTTAGAAACCACGTTAGGTCCTTTCGAAATCTTTTACTTAGTAAATACGCATTTTACTGATCCTTATTTACTAAGGGTTTCTTAGTATTCATCCGAGGTAACAGGGACGTGTTAGGCTTGAAACAATTTAATCACAAAAATCTAAAAACTATGCAGATAATAGAGCTTGGTTAGGGTTGTTATGCAACCTGCAATTTAATCGAGTTGGGATCTAAATTGAGCATGCACATTTCAATTATGCGTCCACTAGCTGTCGTCTGGTTAGGATCACTTAGCTAATTCAGGTGCATTTCAATCACGTATGAACAAAATACAGACTTGATTTTAATTGAAAACATGATCGATTAAGGCACAAACATTATAAGCATGAATCTAATAAATATTATTTAATCAAAGCAATCATCCTAGCTTAAATAAAATTAAGCTAACATTGTTGTAAATAAGAAGAAAGAACACATAGCAAATATCTTTAAATTAAATTAAAGAAAAGAAAGATTAAACCTAATTCAGAGTGGCTGTCACCCAAGACTCTGACTGACAAGGCTCCTTCATTCCTTTGTTTCGCTCATTTGCTGATGGCTCTCCAAGGTAGCTGAACAAGGGATCTTTAAGAGGCTCAAATGCTAAAATCTTTATGAAAAAGATGATGATAGGCATGGGGAGAAAAGAAGAATGCTAAGAGAATTTAGAGAGGAGAGAATGATGATCAATGGGGGATGAGGGATGACGGATTAGGACTTCTTCTTCACTAATGTAGGTGACATAATCATCAAATCAATAGGTCTTTTATAAGGTTATAATAGGGCTTGGTTAAAGTTAGGGATTTTAAGAGATGGGACATTTCGGTTTAAAAATTTTAACCTTTAACTTTATCTTGGTTTTCTCGTAATACAACCTTTTTTTTTAAGTGAACCTTTGGAACACCCTCAAACTTATTTTGAACTCAAGCTCATACATTTTTCCTTTTTGGAGACTGAGCAAACTTTTCTTAGCTCTTTTTTTTTAAGCATGAGCACATACATCTTTATGAAAACTTCCTCAAATGTTGATAACCAAGAAAACTTTAGTTAAGATAGGTGCACAAAATTAGGATAACTTTAAAAGATGGTAATCTGACTTATAATGTAGGTTCATTGCAATAAACAGACTTTTAAGTTCAAAATTTCAGTTTCAAGGGTCAAATATCATAGGGTTGGCTTGAAAAGGCTCAAACGATCCAAAGAAATAGTGCCTATATCATTTTAGATTTTTATGTCCCCTAGTATTTCACCTCAAGAAAGTTACTAAGTCAATTCTAAAGATATAAACCTTCATGCATGTCTAATCTAAAAAAAAAAAAAAGTTTTCATGTCAAACATTACTAAGTCTAAGATCATACAAGCATTCCATTTTTCATGATAACATACTTTCACTCAGATAAAATCATCATTCATGCTTGCATACAAACTATCTTATTAAAAAAATATCTCTAAACATCCATTTATTAAAACATACTTATGAAAGAAATGATTAAAACATACTTGAAAAAAAATTTAAAAGTTTGAGCAATTTATTTGCCTTACCCCCTTTAAAAAGAAGCAATGTCCTCATTGCAAGAACAAAGTAATGAATGAAAACTGAACACCAGGTAGGGTTGTAAAGAAAGAGAGGTGGGTCATTAAGACTGCTTAAATACCAAGTCTTTCCTAATAACCCAATCCTAGACATGTTCATTCCCATTACCACATCACTTAGTCTTTTTCTTTCTAATGAAGTGTTAAGTTTATTCATGCTTGCTATGTTTTTTTTTTGTAGAAATTAAATCCTAATTACGAAAGAAATAAATTCCTAATGACTCAAAAATAAATAAATAATAAGACAAGAGTCCCCCCTTTTATTTTCTTGACTCATTCCCCTTGTCTTTTTCAGCTCCATCTCCGCTTACATCGTCAGTATCTTCTGTCCATGTCTCATAGATAACATTTGGGAACTCAAGAACAAAAGTATTAGAGATATCATTAAAAGAATTTCGAATTGAGTCATCTCTACTTTTTGCATATTTTCAGTCAGTTTGTTGTTGATTGTGCATGAACTTGCACATATCCATCAAAATTGACAACTCTGATTTCTTTGAAGCACTTGCAGAAGTCGGCATAGGAGTTGCAAATTCAGGTTCAACACTTAGCTTGACTGGTTCTTCTTCTGGCTCAACCTTTGGTTCAGGGTTTTCAGATCCTTCAACTGGTTTAGGACTACTCGGTTCCTTATTAAATTCTTCTTCTTCAGTGTCTGCAACTGAATTAGCTTCAATCTTAGTCTCATCTGTTGACTCCTCGGTATCTGGCTTAGTTGGCTCTTTTTGCTCGCCTTGATTCAGCTCATGCACCCCTCTACTAACGTTATAAGATCATAAGTTGAAATGCACCCTTGAACATATCACCCCTTCAGATTTTGTTGTGTTTTAACACAGGCCCTTAAGTAAAGTGAAGTGATTAATGATGGGAAATAAGCACTTCCTGCCTTCTTTTTAGCACAATCTAGAATCTCCTTGAGAATAATTTTCCCAACATTAATGGACTTTTCTGTCAAGATTGCATATAACAAGAGCATCCGTTCCATTGAGATGGTGGAACTATGTAAGATAGGCATAAAACTGTAGCAAACAAAATAAAACCACACCTTTGCTACTAGTTTTAAGTATTCCCTTCAGCAAGAATGGCTCCCATACTTTCTTATAATCCATTGGGATCCTGGATTTATCACAACATTGAGCACTTGTTGAAGAAAATCCCAATTGATATTGTTCATCATAGGGTAGTACTCATGTTCTTCAACATCAGGTAAGTTAAACAAATCATTGATGGAATTAGATGTAAGAGGTACCTTTTTCTTTCAAACGATTACACCAGTAGCAACTTTTGTTGTTAAACTTGCATAGAATTCTCGAACTAATTCATCACCGGGAAATGAATGAGCATCACAAAATAGTTCCTACTTGAGAGCATTGATTATATTTCTAATTGGCACAGGAACAACCATCAAATCATTACTCTTCAAGTTAAAGCCTTTTTCCGGCATCACAGGTTGATGCTTGAAAAATAGAATCAAATCTCTCTTTCACTTTTTCATCGATCAAAATTGGGTTTTCAGGAGTAGTCTTTGACGATCTAGTTCTTTTACGAGACATGATATCTTTTCCCGAAAATTTTGGCAAAATTTCTACTTAAAGAGGGAAAAGAGAAATCGTCAAAGTGGTAAACACTTGCGATGGAAAAAATCATGCGACGGCAAGGATGATGCGGTGGCAACGACAGCATTTGATAGCAACGGTTGTGTACGGCAACAAAAATAGTGATGTGCAACAACAAAGTTGGTGCTTCGACAATCTTCTTGCGGTGGCAATAGGTGATTTCAGCAAAAAGGGAAGAGAACTATGGTTTCTTTTGGGATTTGAGGTTGACGGCACAAAAGGAGGATTTAGGGATTTTTAGGGTGTAAGCAAATTGCTTTGAGGGATATGAAGAATAGTAGAATGAAGAGGGGTTTTTATAGGAAAAATTAGGGCAACATGTAACAAAAATTTAGCTATATTAGGGTTACTTGGGCAACAGGCAATGGTAGTGGCGGCAAGGTATAGATTTTGCCCTCCTTTTTTGCTATCTTGGGCCTCAAACTCAAACTATCTTATCTCAAGAAAAAAATTGATTAGTACTTGGGCCAAATTTGACCCGCTTTATTAACATAAAAATTTAAAATTTAAACAAAACAAATGAAATTAAAAATTTTAAATCTTAATTAGAAAATTTCTTCTTAACAAATTACATTAAATTAATTCTCAGGAAAGGTTGGAGGGGTCACAGCGGTCCCGCTTAAGTTCCAATCTCCTTAGACAGAATTAATTAAATGTAATTAGCTAAGAAAATAAGTTCTAATTATTTATTTATTTACAAACAAGTTCATGAAAAATCAAAGGTATGTTAATTTGAACGAGGATTCAACTCAATCAACTTTACCATCCCAGTAATGTTTGAGACGTTGACCATTAACTTTAAATGTACCTCTATAATTGTCGTATAATTCAATAGCTCCATAAAGATAAACTCGGTATATGGTATAGGGTCCTTTCCATCGGGATTTAAGCTTTCCAGGAAATACCTTCAACCTTGAACTAAACAACAAAACCTTCTGACCTTCTTTAAACTCGCGAGGTTGTATATGACTATCATGCCATATCTTTGATCTTTCTTTACACATTTTGGTATTCTCATAGGAAAACAACCTCATCTCTTCCAACTTATCAAGTTGTAACATCCTTCTCTCACCGACTTGCTTAAGATTAAAGTTCAACTGCTTCAAAGCCTAGTGAGCTCTATTCTCCAACTCTAATGGCAAATGGCATGCCTTTCCAAAAACTAACCGATAAGGAGTCATTCCTAATGGTGTCTTTAATGTTGTTCGATAGGCCCATAATGCATCATCGAGCCTTCGAGACCAATCTTTCTGCTAGGGCGTACTACCTTTTCAAGGATACCTTTGATTTCATGGTTCACTCTCTCAACTTGCCCATTGGACTGGGGGTGATAGGCAATAGCAATCTTGTGCTTCAGATCATATTTGTCAAGTAACCACTTAAGCCATTTGTTCACAAAGTGAGAATGTTCATCACTAATAATAGCTCTTGGTGTCCTAAATTGTGTAAACACATGCTTATGTAGGAATCGCATGACTACCTTAGCATCATTTGTAGGGTATGCTTCAGCTTCAACCCACTTAAATACATAGTCCACAGCAACTAAGATGTATTTGTTCCCATATGGAGAAGGAAACGAGCCTAAGAAGTCAATGGCCCATACGTCGAATAATTCAATCTCTAAAATGTTTGTCAAGGGCATCTCATTCCTCCTTGATATATTTCCAATGTTGTGGCATTTATCACAGTTCTTCACATAAGCATAAGCATTTTTAAATAGTGTAGGCCAAAAGAAACCTGCTTGCAAAATCTTTACTGCAATACATGAACTACCAAAGTGTCCCCCACTTGGAGATGAATGGCAATGATACAAGATCTCAGCATTCTCACTTTCAGCTACACACTTTTGAATTATATTATCTGTACATTATTTAAACAAAAACGGATCCTCCCAAAAATAATACCGACTATCATGAAGGAATTTTTTCTTTTATTGGTATGTCATTTCTTGAGGAATTATTCCACATGCAAGATAATTGGCAAAATCAGCAAACCCAGGTGTTTCATGAATTCGATTTACCTCAAATAAGTGCTTATTTGGAAAATTCTCGTTGATAGGCACTCATGATCGAGTTACCTCATCTTGTTCCAACCTCGACAGATGACCAGCTATTTGATTGTCGACACCTTTTCTATCTTGGATCTCAAGGTCAAATTCTTGAAGTAATAGTATCCAACGAATTAGCCTCGGTTTCGCATCTTTCTTTGTGAGTAAGTATTTAATAGTCGCATGGTCAGTAAATACTGTAACTTTGGTACCTATAAGATATGAGTGGAATTTTTCAAAAGCAAAAACTATTGCAAAGAGTTCTTTTTCGGTTACTGTATAATTGAGTTGGGCTCCCATCAAAGTTCTACTTACATAGTAAATAAGGTGAAACACTTTGTTTCTTCTTTGACCCATCACAGCTCCAACAGCATAATCACTTGCATCGCACATCAACTCAAAAGGTGAGTTCCAATCAGGTGTAACGATTATTGGGGCTGAGATTAACCCTTTTTTCATATCTTCAAAAGCTTCCAAACATGCTTTGTTGAAATCAAACACTGTATCTTTCTCATTCATTGGGGCTGGTAAACCTTTGGTAAGAACTGGCATGGCCTAAGAAACTTCCGACTCCTTTCACATTCATTGGGGGTGGTAATCTTTCAATTACATCCACCTTTGCTTTATCGACTTCAATTCCTCTCTTTGAGAATTTATGTCCTAAGACAATTCCTTCATTAACCATAAAATGGCATTTTTCCCATTAAGGACAAGATTCGTCTCTTCGTATCTCTTCAGTACCTTAGCCCAATTACTCAAACAAATATCATAAGTGTTACCAAAAATAGAAAAATCATCCATGAAACCCTCAACAAAATTTTCAACCATAACAGTGAATATTGCCATCATGCATCGTTGAAAGGTTGTAAGTGCATTGTATAAACCAAAAGGCATTCGCCTAAAAGCAAACATACCATATGGACAAGTAAAGATTGTTTTATGTTAGTCTTCCGGGGCTACAACTATTTGGTTATATGCCGAATAGCCATCTAAAAAATAATAGAATTCATTACCTACTAGTCGATCTAACATCTAATCCATAAACGGCAACGAAAAATAGTCCTTTCGAGTGGCTTTGTTCAATTTTTCGAAATTAATACAAATTTTCCAACCTGTAACAGTTCTCGTTAGAATTAACTCATTAAGCTCATTTTTGACAATTATGACTCCACCTTTCTTTGGCACACACTATACCGGACTTACCCACAAACTATCTGGAATAGGATAGATGATTCATGCATCTAACCATTTGATCAATTCCTTTCTCACAACTTCTATCATAATAGGATTGAGCCTCATTTGCCCATCAATTCGAGCTCTTTCACCTTCTTCCAAAATAATTTTATGCATGCAAAAAGAAGGGCTTATACCTTAAATATCAGCTATGGTCCAACCAATTGCTTTCTTAAATTTCTTTAGAACAACAATTAGTTGCTCCTCTTGATCTTTCGTCGATTCTACTGAAATAATCACAGGCAAAGTAGAACAGTCACCTAAATGAGTGTATTTCAAATGGGAAGGAAGTACCTTTAGTTCGAGTTTAGGTGATTCTTCGATTGACAACTTGGGTTGCACAAATTCTCTGACTTCCAACTCCAATGGTTCAAACCGTGTGGATTGAATAAAATTTCTCAAATCGGCTTCCATCAAAGCTATGTTTTCTTCACCTTCTTCATCCTTCAAAGGGTCAAGATCTAAGGCTTTCTCCAATGGATCTTCTTCAAAATTGCTTGCCATAGAAACCAAGGTTTCTATCTATTCCATAACTGAACACTCTTTTTCCGGATCGGGGAATTCCATTACTTTAAGAATGTTAAAGGTTACCTGATCGTCTCGAACTCGCATGGTGAGTTCACCTTTATGGACAAAAATTATCGTTCTTCCCGTGGCTAAGAAAGGTCTCCCAAGGATGATCGGTACTTCCTTATCTGCTTCAAAATCTAAGACAATGGAATTAGTAGGAAAAATAAATTTATTGACTCTTACCAAAACATCCTCGATCTTTCCCTTAGGATATGCTAAAGATTGATCCGCTAGCTGAAGCGTCACAGTTGTAGGTCTTCCTTCACCTATCCCTAACATCTTAAAAAAAGACCTTGATACTTGCTCCTAAATCACACAAAGCTTTACCACAGTAAGATTTACCAATGTTACATGGTATAGTAAAGCTTTCTGGGTCATTCAATTTCGGTGGTAGTTTGTACTGTAGGAACATACTGTACTCCTTTGTCAAGGCAACAGTCTCATACTCACTCAGTCGTTTCTTCTTGGACAGTATATTGCTCATAAACTTCATATAATTTGGGATTTGTTCTAAAGCCTCCATCAATGGAATATTGATGTGTGACTGCTTCAGAACATCTAAGAACTTCTTGAATTGCACCTCATGTTTCTACTTGTGTTGCTGCAATCTTTGTGGATATGGAGGTGATGAAACTTCCGATTGAACCGGAAAACTTTTTTGAGTAGGTAAATCTGTATCCAAAGAAGATGTTAAAGTATCTGAATTGACTAAGTTAGGATTTACCTTGTCAGTCTTTGCAGATTCTGATTCCTTTGGTGTAGGAATTTCAACAGCTGGTTGATTCTTCTCAACGGGCTTATCTTCAACATTAATCAATTGGGGTTCTAGAATTTTACCACTTCGCAATGCCACTGCCTTGATATGTTCTTTACCCAAATTTCTAGGATTCTCAGTATCGCTCGGCAAGGTTCCTTGCAGTCTATTACGAAGATCCGTAGTTAACTGACCCATTTGGTTTTCAAAAATTTTCAGTGTTGCTGCTTGGCTTTAGATCAAAGCATCATTCTTTGGGATGTACGCTTTCAACAAGTTCTTCAAACTGTTTGATGCCTCAGCTTGAGTTGGTTTTGGAGCTTGGTAATTAAACCCTTGAGATTGGTTGAGTCTGTGCTGCAATGAGTTGTGGTTCAGTCCATTTCATTGGTTGTTCTAAGAAAAGTTAGGATGATTACGCCATGAAGGATTATAGAAGTTGGACTGGAGTCGTTGTCCACTCCTATTTTTGATGTTGGTTCCCCACATAGTATACTGACTCGGGATTTGATGGACAATTCTCAAAAGAATGACCTTCTCTATAGTACACACAGGAAACTACTTCGTACGGACTTGATGGCTGAGCTGCAAAATTATTAGCACTATTAGCGGTAAATTGTTTTAACATAGAGGAAATAGATGATACCTGAGCTGATAACGAAGTGAGGGCGTCAACTTCATGAAATCTAGCTACACGTCTTCTTGATGTTGTTCGATTTGTTGGCCATTGATAGTTATTACTCGCGGTCCTCTCATTGATCTCATAAGCCTCATTATAAGACTTAGACAAAATTGCACCATTCGCAGAAGCATCTACCATCAATCTTGTATGTGCATTGAGACCATTATAGAATGTCTCCAAATAGATACAATGAGGAATCCCATGATGAGGACAGTTACGAAGTAACTCCTTGAATCGCTCCCAAGCCTCATACAAAGACTCGTCATCCAATTGTTGGAAGGTTGTGATCTTGTTCCTCAACTTAGCATTTTTGCTAGGCGGGAAATACTTAACCAAAAATCTCTCTGCTAATTCTTGACATGTAGATATAGAACTAGATGGCAATGAATTGAGCCATGCTCGTGCTCAATCTCGCAACGAGTATGGAAACAACTTCAACCTCAATGCATCTTCAGTCACACCGGCTATCTTGAATGAATCACTCACCTCCATAAACAATCGAAGGTGGAGATGTGGATCTTCTATGGGCATACCACTGAATTGGCCCACCGTTTGGAGTACTTGAAACATCACTCGTTTCAATTCAAATTGGGTTGCCTCAATATTTGACCTTCTAATTCCTAGATTTAACTCACTGAAAAGTGGCACAGCATATTGTCTGATGCATCGATCCCTATCATCGACAATAAGGATAGGATTTCGTACATGATTGGCTTCATTACCTTGGTCTTGATTCTGATTTCCAAGGTCCATCTCGACATGTCTTTGAGCTATTCATTTACGTCTTCTTTATCTGAAAGTTCGCTCAATTTCAGGGTCTACAGGGAGTAAATCGATAATCTGATCTATGCTCATAAACACCTAAAAAGAAAATCACAAAATTAAAAATAATAAGTTAGTAATGTTAGAAATAAATCAAATTTAAAATAAATAATTTCACGAAAGAAATGACTATGCCAACAGTTGACAATCCCCGGCAACGGTGCCAAAAACTTGTAACGCGTAGGTTTGTGCAAGTGTACAAAGTCATTATCAAGTAATAAGTAAGTATCGAGTTATCGTCTCCACAGGGATTGCATTTGTGCTAAGTCTCTTAATTTGTAAAATTATATTAATAATTAGGTAAATAAAAACACAATTTAGTTGAGAAGTTATGATTAAAATATATTAGATTAAATGCAATGGTCCTTAATGCAAATTAACCTAAGTACAAACTATATGAATGAAATAGATTTTAGAAAAATTAAACACAATTTGCAACAATTATACTAGGATAATTACTTTAATAAAACTCAACTTATTATCAACATACTTAATAATATTCAGAAAAACATTCCATGGCAACTCGATCTTTCATGAGTTTGGAAACCACGTTAGGTCCTTTCGGAATCCTTTACTTAGTAAATACGCATTTTAATGATCCTTATTTACTAAGGGTTTCTTAGTATTCATCCGAGGTAACGGGGACGTGTTAGGTTTGAAACAGTTTAATCACAAAAATCTAAAAACTATGCAGATAACAGAGCCTGGTTAGGGTTGTTATGCAACCTGCAATTTAATCGGGTTGGGATCTAAATTGAGCATGCACATTTCAATTATGTGTCCACTAGCCGTCGTCTAGTTAGGATCACTCAGCTAATTCAGGTGCATTTCAATCACGTATGAACGAAATACAGACTTGATTTTAATTGAAAACATGATCGATTGAGGCACAAACATTATAAGCATGAATCTAATAAATATTATTTAATCAAAGCAATCATCCTAGCTTAAATAAAATTAAGCTAACATTGCTGTAAACAAGAACAAAGAACACATAGCAAACATCTTTAAATTAAATTAAAGAAAAGAAAGATTAAACCTAATTCAGAGTGGCTGTCACCCAAGACTCTGACTGACAAGGCTCCTTCATTCCTTTGTTTCGCTCCTTTGCTGATGGCTCTCCAAAGTAGCTGACCAAGGGATCTTTAAGAGGCTCAAATGCTAAAATCTTTATGAAAAAAATGATGATAGGCATGGGGAGAAAAGAAGAATGCTAAGAGAATTTAGAGAGGAGAGAATGATGATGAATTGGGGATGAGGGATGAGGGATGATTAGAAATGTGAGAATGAGGTCTTATTTATAGGTGAGGAGAGGGGGATAGTTTACTAAAAATATAAGTTTTCATCTTTTGCAGCATCTTCCATGGGTTGCCGACCATAAATTGAGGAAGTTGAGCTGATTTTTGCTTAATTTTTGGTCAATTTGAGTGCCACAACAACTCAGGACTGAGACTCGGTCAAGTGCAAATCTTCAGGTAAATCTCTAATTTCTTCAACTCTTTAAGGACCTTGTGCAATTAAACCAAAAATTGGTGTATGGACAGCCATGTGCAGCCAAATTTTTGGTTGACGTGGTCCCCAATTTGGACGGTTTTGTAATGTAGCAAAGCTATCAAACCTGTCTAGAATAAATCGACAAGTTAAAGGACGAAAGAATAAAATTTATTCAATTTAATTAATTAAATTAAAATCCAAATTATTAATGAAATATTTTAAAATGAATTATTAAATATAATTTTATATTTTATTATTTAATTTAATCATGCATGGCCCACTTTATGTCTTAAAAAATATAATATATTCAAATTAATATAAAATAAGCCATTTATTGCATGAAAACTATATAATAAAACATAAAATCACATTTTAATAATTTCTATGTCCTAATTTCATATTTTCACATATTTCATTAATCTATTAAACAATTACTTAGTTTTAACAATAATTATAAGTAAAAAGGTGATAAATGACATTGTTTAATCTTTTAAACAATTACTTTGTTTTAACAATAATTACTTAGTTTCACCTATATATTTTTCCGTTTACACCTGGCACACGGGCGTGTGTGTTGGACGTGTGACCCAAGCCAGTGAGTTACACAGGGTAGGACACGGGCTAAGACACGGCCATGTGCTCCCATTTCCAATGTCCACACGGCCTGTGGCACGGGCGTGTCTGGTAGCCGTGTGAGACACACAGCTTGGCCACACAGACGTGTGTCCCTTATTTTGAGAAAAATTTTACTAAGTGTTGAAAAATTTCCCGAGTATCCGATTTAGTCCCAAATCACTCTCAATGCATGATTAAGGCCTCGTAGGCTCGTATAAAGAATAAATTGACTGATTTTGAGTGATGAATGTATAAAATGATATTATGTATGTGAAAAGTTTGTGAAATTGAGTTGTAAGCTCGACGGCGTTGAATACGAGTGAGGGGTGTTACAATGCGAATGTTACTTTGCACCGAAGTGCCACCAACACTTGCATCGTAATGTCGCTATCACTTCTGCGCATAAAAATTTTCCTAATGATATTCCATTTATATCCTACTAGTTCTCATTTTGTCTACTTGGGTATTTAAACTATGCGATTTATTTACATTTTCTCAAAAAATAAAACAATTCAAACTTTACTATTTTTTACAATTTAGTCATTATCCATATAGGATTAACCATTCATGAAATTTCACTTGACATTTATTTCATCAACATTTAACATCTCATTTAAATAGTTCATATCATAATCTATTTCACCTATCTAACTTTTACTCTCTTTGCAATTTAGTCCTTTTTACCAATTTCACTACACATATACTTTTCAATTCATAATAAGAATACAATTGCACATTCAAATAAATTTCATGAAACATATCATAATTTTCATATGTAAATAAACCCCATGTATAATACTAAACCAATTTTTCAAGTTTTCTATTTAGGGTTTAATTAAATATGTAAAATTCTTGATATACTTACTACAAAATGCTTTTGCCTTTATCCCTAATTTGTTCTTCACTTCTTTTCTCTTTCTCTTCAATAACATAGCATACATACACAATATTTAACTTCAAAACAATAATCACATACTAATTCCATGCATTTTGATGAAATAAACATGGAATACCTCAAGAAAAATCTTATTATACTTACCTTAATATTTCTCAAATCTCTAACCTTTCTTTTCTCTCTCCTCAAATACAAACTATAGCAAACTTCTAAAACGCTAATCTTTCCATAGAGTTTTTCTTGTGATTTCACTAAAATCTATGGTGGAAATTTGGAAGTTAAAGCTTGAGAGAGGTGAGAAATGGAGGAAAAAGGACTAAAATGAAAGAAATTGAAACTTGCTATAGAAAGGGATGAAGATGACGTGAATAAGAAAGAAAGAAAAGAAACTGATAAAGGATGATGACAAATGATGTTGGAAAGAGTTTTCTACATTTTTCCTAAAAAATATCTACTAAAATTTTATATTTTAAATTACCAATAATAAAAAAAATCAAGTCATCATCGTCCAAACTAGTGATTCTCATTGCATTTAAATTTCATCCAAAAGCTTAAGTACTCTCTTGGTCAAATTGCTCCTAAGTCTTTCATCTTCTTCTCATCCATCTAATCTAGTCTTTTCTTATTTCTAGTTTTTACATTAGGGCCCAACACTTCTCACACTTTTACAATTTAGTCCATTTCCTTAAATTTTTACAATTCAAAAGTATTTAATTTCTTATAATATCCTACTAACTTCTCCACTAATATTAATAATTTTGTTTTATCTACTTCAATAATTTTAACACGTGCCAACCTGAATTGACACTATTCTTATTTCGAGGGGTGTTAGGGATGTTACAAATTGTTTGTAATATGTAGGTTTGACATGTTTGTGTAGCCAATGTAATTGGTTGATTTAATTGAATTGAGTGTAATTGGAGCCCCCCTATTGCACTCTCCAATTTTTAAAGGTATGAAAATTGAAGTAATAACGCGAGTAATTACAAGCAATTACCAATTACCCTACGGTTTCCCATACATATATAATATAAGTTTAAGAAATATTTTTTAAACAAGTTTATAAAAGTTATTTTTATAAAATAATAATAAAATATTTTAATTTTATACATATATTTATATAAGTAAATGCTTATTATTGGATAAAAATGCTTTGCTATTAAACACATCGAATCCAAATATTATCATCACCTTGCCTATTTTTTAATTTATTTTTCTTAAACTATTATATTTATTTTTATAGGAAAATATTATTTAGTAGATGTTGTTTATACAAATATAAAAAGGTTTTTTTGCACCATACATGAGGTACAATACTATTTGAGAGAATCAAGCTAGACACAAGTACCAAAGACAACTCACGAATTCTTTAATTTGAAATATTCTAAACTTTGAAATGTGGTTGAAAGGATATTTGATGTTCTTAAAAAAAGATTTTTCATATTATCAACATCACCTTTGTATAGTCTAAAAAAACCTTTTTTTAAAGAATATATGGGTTCTAGAGGAGCGCAAATAGAAGTTGATTTGATGGTACAAAGGACTGTAATGTATTGAATAATTTTTGTGATTGGTGTGAAAGGGGAGACTACTCACTAATATAGAGAGATTACATTGAGGAATGATCACAGATGCCATGTGTCCTATATGCAAGATGTCACACCGGCGATGTTAAAAGTTTTGTGGAGTCACTTTTGAAGAAAAATTGAGAGTTAAATAAATAAATTTCAGACCTAATCCAACTACACTATTGGGTATCTAATTGGAAAATTTCTAATTTAGCAAGCCTCTAGTGTGATTAAGTGGGTCTTGTGGACTAAATGATAGATAGTCAAATTTTAATTTTAGTTCGTTGCATTAGAAATAAATGTTTCTGAGTGGGAAACATTATGATTTTGAATATTAAATGTTAGGCTGACTGAATTGGTTTTACTGATCATAAACGGGAGGGTTAATATATATATTGGAGAATCAACATTCTCATTTGAGTATTTTCTTATTCTTGCATTCATTTTCCTTTCTTTCATTTCCCTCTCTGATTCGTTTGAAAGCGAGAAAAGAGAAAATAGTTTAGGCAACGGTCTACACGAGGGAGAAACCAATTTGTTAGCTTGAGAAATAGATAATTTAGTATCTGGTAATCTTTCTATCTATTTCGTACCTTTTGATTGAAGAATAAGGAAGGGAAACTTGTGGATTTCGATATAATTCATCGATTTTAAACTATGATCATTTAAATTTGTAGTTAACCTTTAAAATTTCTCTGTATGCTAATGAATTATGGTTGTCTTATATATGAATGCCTCTGTTTTGATTGTTATTTGGTTGTTGTGTTTAGCGAACCAAGGAGGAGGCCCATGTGATAAAGGAAAAGCTAAACAATGTGTAAGTAATATTTTCTTCCAAGTATTTTGCTGGTGAGTTCCTACACTCGTACTCGTAGATGTCATTCGTTATGTTACCTTGTTATGTGGGTTGCTATGGGATTTAATTGTGTTGGGATAATGTAACACTCCTAACTCGAATTCACCATCGAAACAGGGTTACGGGTGTTACAGATAATATGTGTATAAGTGTCGTGGTGAGGATCATTAGTTAGAAAAGTGTATGGCTGTAAACATGCACATATGTGATGAATGTCGTCATGTTCAGTGCGTACTAGCAAGTAGAATGAATTGGTTGAATTTTTGACGCTAATGTGATATATGTGAAGGAGGTATGTAGCGGAGATAATGAAAGTTGAAGTGATGCATGTTATTTGGCTTTACGGAGGTTCAAATGAATTATACAAAGATATATGTGCACAAGTATATGAAAACCCTACAAGGGTTCTTCTCAAGTATGAGATTTTGTAGAGTCTAAGGCTTTAAGCCTCATGTATATATGCAAGTCCCATGGCCATGGATATATGCAAGCTAAGACAGTCCACTGGACTTGCCCTCAAGTTTTCATGATTAAAGCTATACATAGGACAATCCTCATCTATGAATCCGCATCTATGAATCTATATCTATGAATCTGCATCTATGAATCCACAAGCATGAATCTACATCTATGAATCCGAATGTGAGAGTCCGTAGGACTGTTCGCCTAGTTAATCTGTAATGTATCTATCCATGTAACGCCCCAAACCCGACCTAGACGTTATGACCAAATCTCAAAAATTACATTAACGAAGTGCAAAATTATTTGTTTATTTGAAAATTAGAGGTTTGAGTTTGAAATCGAAAAAAAAAACTCTAAGATTGACAAATTTTATCTCTTCGAAAAATACTTAATAAAATATATTTATTTAAAAAAGAAAAGCATCATTTATTTGTAATTTTTTTAAAACATTTAAAAACGAATGATTTTATATTATAATTATAAAAATGATTTTTATAAGAAGCTCGCAGTGGATTTTCATAAAATTATTTAAAAAATTTATGAATTATTATTTCATTTAAATTTAACAAAACATAATTAATTTAGAAAAATGACATTATCAAAAATACTTAAAATCCCATAATTTTGCATGCATGCATGATAGTTTTAATGTCATAAAAATATAAATTACAAACCAAAAAATAAAGTCCAAAAGTCCACAAAATCACAACCCAAAATCCAAATATTTAAAAATCCAATAAATATCCATGATGTAAAATTTTCCGAGAGGCCCCACCGAGTGCTAAATTCAAGTCCTATGTTTGAGTGTTACCTGAGAGATTGAAACACTAATGGGGTGAGCTTTCTATGCCCAATGTGAGATTAACACAAACTCATTCACAATATAAAACACATATGATACAAAGTCATAAAACCATATATTTCAATATTTCATAAGCATATCATGCATGATCATGTCAATGCATAATTTGTAAAATGATGTAGATTTTAGGAAAACTGTCTTGCCCATCTCCGCTACATGCCAAAATCGAGTTTTCCCAGAAATTATCCAACCAATACACCAAATTGTGAACAATATCATAGTAACACAAATAAACTACCATATAAACAAAATCGTGGACAAGCCACCAGAGTTGTAGATAAACTGTCATATAATCAAATCAGTGTCTCATTAATGCAGATAAATTGCCATATACTTTCACCTTTCACATATACCACCCCATGCATGTGATATGACGAAAGCACTCAAAATCGTGTAGGCATGTTTAAATGCAAAATGGCATACGTACTCAAGGTACAAAAGTTTCACGTCTTCTTTTCATACGAATATCACATATGCCATATAATCACATAATATGAGAATGAGATGTACATATTTTTTACATTATTAGCAAACATCAATATCACACAACATACTTTTCACAATTATACAGTTTAGGAAAAACACTTACTTGATAAAAATCCATAAGGATGACTTATCTCATTGTAAGGCCCCAAAAGTAGGTCTAGTAGTTTCGGGTAAGTTTACCGGGTTCCGAGTGAAAATTGGGAATTAATTAGATTAATTAGCGATTTAAATTCTTTATTAGTTAGCTTAATTTCATCTAAAGAAATCGGTATATAATATTTCGAAAAATAAAAATATTTTTAGAAAAATTAAAATTTATGGTTTTAAATATTTTTTGAGTAAAAATAAATATTTTTGGTTAAACTGGAATTGAAAAATAATTTAAATTGGGGGTTTAATTGGTTGATTTAAAATATTAATTAAATGGGACTAATTTGAAAAAAAATGGAAATGTGTAAGAGATTTTATAACAAATAAACCATATTTTTGAAATTTTGGAGAAAAAGGAGCAAACTGTAAAATAAGGGAAAAGGGGGAGTGGCCTAATGACAAATTCCTCAAATTTTGAAAATCAGGTGGGGTTTTCAATTTTAAAAACTCTATAACTACCTTACTTTTTAATCATTTTTCACTCGAATTGAGAGCTTTTTCTCTATTTCTCTCTCTCTCTCTCTCTCTCTCTCTTTGCTTGTTTTCATAAACCAATATCAGAGAATAGATTTAAATCTTTTCTCTCCCAAAATTCTCTCTAAAATCGCTCAAAATAATTTTTAAAGTTGGGCAAAAAGTCATCCGAATTTCTTCAAGCATTTTGATTCAAACTTCCAAATCAATGATTTGAGTTCAATTAAAGGTAGTCCTCATCTCTAAACTTGTTTTTAAGTTGGTTTCAATCATTATTTGTTAGTTAAAGTGATTATAATTAATTTTCAACTTTAATTTCTTCTTTCTTGAACTTGAGGATCTGTAACACCCCCTAACCCTTATCCGTCGCCGGAACAGGGTTACGAAGCATTATTAGACTTAACAGAACAAATACAAACAACCATATAATAGTTTATCATACACATCATAATTTAATCATAATGTCCCTTTATTTAGCCCTCGAGGCGCAAATCATGTGTTGGAAACAAATCGGGACTCAATCGAAAGTTTAAAAAAATTTTCGTGAAATTTCAAAATTTTTCCTAAGCACAGGGCTCACACACCCGTGTGGTCAAGGGACACGCCCGTGTGACCCTATGACATGCCCGTGCTTCAGGCCGTGTTCTAACCCGTGTAACTCCCTGACTTACCTCACACGGCCAAACCACAAGCCTATGTGCTAGGCCGAGTGCTTCACACGGCTGAGACACACGCCTGTGTCTCTGCCCATGTGGTAATACCTGAGCATTCTGTTTTAATTTTTTAAGATGCAGGGGACACACGGCCTAATCACATGCCCATGTGTAAACCGTGTGTCTCACATGGTCTGGTCACACGCCCGTGTGCCAAGCCGTGTGGACTCAAAATGATCTTTTTTCATCAAGTTTACCAACCCTGCAAATCTTGAACCTCAAACAGCACAAATACTAATCATTCAATTAATTTAAAACACATTCAAATACTTCTAAATCATACCAAATAATCAACATAATAACCTAACCAACATATAAACATAGGTATTTCACAAATATTCACTAACTCAATTAATTTTGACTTCATTCAAACCCAACCAAATTTAATACTAAATAACAAAATTTTCATATAGTAACTTCATTCATACTTTAATCAAAATATGTCATTTTATAACCTTAACATAACACATAATCTATTTTTAAGTATATAAAGGGTTAATATTATTCTTTAACATTTTATATAACCATTTTCTCAAAATGATATACATATAACAACCTAGGTACATGCCATATACCAAAAAGAAAATTACTTCACCACAATGAGTTCGGGACCGGCCTTGGATGATGACTTCACCACAATGAGTTTGAAGTTTAACCTAACATGTGCATGTAAACAAACCGTACACTGAGTATAAACTCAGTGGTATTTCTATAATCCGAATAAAGAAAATAATATTATAAAGCATACACTTTTAACCATATGTAAACATTAATCAATCAATAATTCAATTCATCCATTTAACCGTCATTTCTCATCAATAGCTAATTCAAATAGATTTTCTCACTTTGATTCACATAACATTTAGCAATACCAATACTCTTTTCATGAACCCTTGGTTCATGCATTTCATTTGCACAATTCAATTCAATGTCAAATTTCAAATTCACATTCAATATCAATTTTATTTCCAATTCATTTATTTACCCCTATTAACACAACTGGGACTTTGACGGATACACGGATCCAACCAAAACACACCAGTATGGCACCAATGCCTCATCGGATAATTCGAAGTAATAAGTTGACACCTAGTGTCTCATCGGCCATGCCGAAGTAAGTTGGTACCTAGTACCTCATCGAATTTATCCAAAGTAATTGTTTGACACCCAGTGTCTCATCAACTCGTCATGGTCAAAGTATCCCTGAACTCTTCCAATCCTATGGCATGCCAACTATATTCGACTCAACCCGATACAGTTAATAGGGTTTCAAATCACATTTCAATTACCAATCAATACATATTTCAAATAATCACATATATTCATAATTCAATTCAATTCAATACCAATACTCACCTCAATTCCACTTACCATATATATATAATAGTAAATACAAAAATTAATATTTAACTTCGGATTATAGAAATACAAATCGTAATTCTCGAGCTACTCCTTATTAATCTTGTCTTTTCCTTTCTTACCGAGGTCTCCAGCTCAACGTTAGCTACAGGAGTTAAAACAATTTAAAAATTATCAATACAACACAATTTAACATTGAATATTTCAATTTATACACGACTTTTGCCTAAATTTCAGTTTAGTCCCTAACCAAAACTAACTTTATTTTCTTCACAATTTATTCTTTATTTTCATTCAATTAGCACTTAAAACTATATTTAACTTTCTAATTTCACCATAAATCCCTAATTTCAAAATTCTCTCAATTTAGTCCCTATTACTTCAAAACCTATAATTTATTTCACAATTTAATCCCTTTTCACTTCTAACTTAAAATTTTATCAATTTAAACCCTAATACTTCAAATTATTCAACATGAACAACATCTAAAAATTCACTAACTTTCAAAATTTTAACATAAATCGAGTAGTATTTTGTTCTAGGATTCTAAAAAGATCAAAATTACAAGAATAGGGGCTAAATTAACTTACCAATCAAGCTTTGAACCTTAAAACCGTAAATTTTCCTTTCTTTCTTTCTTTCCTTTCTTATTTCCCTGTTTTGTTCCTTCCCTATTCTTTAGCTTCTTTTTCTTTCTTTTATTTATTCTTTTTTTTCTTTTATGTTTTCTTTTATTATTTATATTATAATAATATAATAATATATTAACATAATAATATTTCTTAATTAAGAAGTAATGTATATAATTTGTACAAGTATATGTACATAAATACTACACATGTCATTGCCTATACCATACACTTCTAAAATTTTAGGTTTAATTGCTTATTTCATCCCTTGACTTTTCTCCATTCTATAATTCAACTTTCACACTTTACTCAATTTAATCCTTATATTTAATTAACCTTAATTCAAACTAATTCACCTAACAAAAACCTAATTAACCACACAATAAACTTCATAAATATTTTTAATAAATATTTACGAATCTGTTTTATGAAAACAATGACTCGAAAATGCACTTTTCTGATACCCGTAAATTTTGGGTAGTTACATTTCTCCCTCTTAATAAATTTCGTCCTCGAAATTTACCTGAAAAGAGGTGGGGGTATTGAGATCTCATAGTTTCTTCCGGTTCCCAAGTTGCTTCCTCAACACTATGACTTCGCCATAGTACTTTTACTAATGGTACTCGTTTATTACGCAATTCTTTTACTTCTCGAGCTAATATCTCAACCGACTCTTCTTTATATGACAAATCGGGTCAGATTTCAATATCTTCTGTTGAAATGACATGAGAAGGACCTGATCTGTATCTTTTGAGCATAGAAACATGAAAAACATCGTAAATTTTTTATAATTCTGGAGGCAAGGCTAAACGATAGGCAACCGATCCAACTCTTTCCACAATCTCATACGGCCCAATAAAATGAGGAATCAGTTTTCCTTTCTGACCAAATATCAAAATTTTCTTCCAAGGTGAAACTTTAAGAAATACCTTATCTCCGACAGAATACTCAATATCCAGATGTTTTAAATCTGCATAAAATTTTTGTCTGTCGAAGGCTGCCTTCAATCTATCTCGAATCTTCCTAACAATGTCCTTAGTTTCTTGAATTAAGTCTAACCCAATCATCTTTCTTTCATTCAATTCCATCCAACGCATAGGTGATCGACATCTACGACCATATAAAGCTTCATACGGAGCCATTTGAATATTTGATTGGAAACTATTATTGTATACAAATTCAGCCAATGGATGTGAATAGATATTCAGATGCGAACGGATGCACAAGTAAAAAATCCCACCCCGCCAACCACACCACTACATCCATCCAGCACACCACATAAAGGCTATGGTAGGCCCGTCCACCATGCACACCACATAGAACCATAATAGGTTCATCCACCCTACACACCATATAATGTGGAACTATGCCACTTGAGTAACTGAATACAACTGAGCTGATATATGTATAGGTAGTACGATAAACCGCTATACAAAAGTCTCGTGGTTAAAACTGCTAAGTCTATCTTCCTTCTCTTCATAACCAGATTCCAAGATTTTCATGCTATGGAACTGTGTACACATTACGCAGACAACATACAGAAATGGACATTAACATTTCTAGCTAAATAGATTTAGATTTAATTACACGTGTATTCTAATATTCAGTTACGACAACAATAATAAACTCATACTTATTCATCACATAAACAAGCAATAAAATTAAAGCCCATAAAGGCATATATATACACGAACCAAGCTAAATCGAGTCCCAAACACACTTACTGAAGCTTGAACGAGGGTCAGATTACACAGAAACATAAAACAAACAGTTTATGACTTAAAAAAAATTCCACAAAATAGCGCCACATTGCCGTGTACCTCGGCCGTGTGGAGGCCAACACGCCCATGTGTAGGAGATACACATCCGTGTGACCAAGTTACACGACCGCGTGAGTAGCCCGTGTAACTCACTATCCAAAAATGCCAAAAATAAAGAGTAGAGGAGACACAGCCGTGTGGAGATCTCACACACCAGGGTGGCCAAGCCGTGTGGTACCAAAAATCATCGAAAACCTTAAATTCTCAATTGCACACGATCTTGTGGACTGCCCGTGTGGCCACCCATATGGTCACGAAACCACACTGAAACAGCCTGAAAATCATGCTTTTAATGTCGAAACGATCCCCATCCCATGAAAATCCAGAAATATACCAAAATATGCATAATATCATGCAATCCATCAATGACTTAACACTTAAAATCAAAAATTTTGGAAACACACCTTAAATCGGAATTGCAAACAATAAAGATTAACCGCTTTGCCTCGACAACACTATTCTGACTTACATTAGATTACACGAAACACACAAGATCAATCACCTTTGACGGAACGATAGATAACAAGTGCGTAAAACAGAAGAAGAAAGAAACAAATGACTTTGAAATTTAGAAAGAACAAAAATAAAAAGAGGAACAATGGGGAAGAAAAAGAAAAATAAAGAAGAATGTGAAATTAAAAAAAACTCCTCTTTTTAATTTTTAAAAGTAAATCTTTAAAAATTAAAAACCAAAACCAAAATAAATTAGCTCCTCAAAACACACATGAGGACTCGAACCCGGAACCCAAAGGTAAATTAACACACAACAAACCATCAGACCAGTAGGCCCATTCTGACATTAAAACGCGAAAACCCACTCAAGTGCTCAACCTCTTCAATGACCCTAACCACAACCTCAAAAATTCTAACCCTAAATTCTAGGATGTTACAAAAATTCTCATATCTCATAACAAATATGCAATTACAAACTCAATCAAACATTCATACTATCAAACTAGCAATTTTGCCAACATGTCAATCTTTTAAGGCTCGAAACATACTAGGTTCGGCCACTCACAAAATCAATAATTTTGCTATTAAGTAAATCCAATAAGAAATTTAATTTATCACATATAACATGATATTTAACATTTTCAAATAATTTTATGAGTTTAGGACCCATACCTTATTTTTCGCTTCATCGCAGTACGCTAGTGAATCTTCCAATTTTCCTTAATAATTCCTTAAACGAACCAAAACCAAAATTCAATATAAATTCAATAAATTTACCATTAAACCAGCCCCCAAACACCCACTTATGAGTTCAAACCAATCGTTGAAATTATAATTGTTTTATGAATCCAAACTAGTTAGATTCCTTACACTGTATCGATGCAAACCGTATGTACAATCGTTCTTCGCCTTTACGAATGATTTGGGGCATTTGGGTCAACACCTAATTGAATAATATACTGGAAAATCATTAGCTAATTAATGATTAAATTCCATCATTTAATCAATTCATAACCTTTACCCAACAACTATGTCAAAATAACAAACTAGTTACCCTTAATTGCACTTGCACTTCACGATTTGTGGGTTTTGAATGGTCAATCGATCAAGAAAATTTTTCCCTAATTGAAATGGATATAAAAGCTTATTAGGAAGGTTAAAGAACTCAAATTAAGGCTATAAAAATATAAACAAGAACCAAGAAACAAAACAGCCCATTTTCTAACCCATAGGTGTATGCACCACCATCCGCTGTGGCCAAAATTAGGGCTGAATTTTAAAATGGTTTGAGATTTCATTAAAATCTAGAAAAATACCTTTTAAATCATTTAAAATCCACAAAATTCAAGATCTAAAATTTTTTTTCTTTTAATTGACAAAATTAATCAAGAAATTGAAGAGAAAAGAGACCTTAACCAAGCTAGTCGAGAGAAACAGTAATAACACTTTATTGGAAATGTTCGGGATCGATCTTATAGTTCAAGATTTCAGATTTGGGGTTGATTTTAATGGGAAAAATGACAGAAGTATGGTGGAGAATATGTTAACAAATCTTGTGGCAAAAATAAAAAAGAAAGAAAGAAAGAAAGAAAGAAAGAAAGAGATGGTAAAACTAGGTGTAGGCGACGACAACAATAGAGGAAAGGAAAAAAATAAAATCAAAGAGAAGGAGAGGAGAAGATGAATGGCTAGGGAAATAAGAAGGAGGATTAAAAGATGATTGTAAACTAGGCTTGGATGGCCATTAAAACAAGAGGTTTTTGTCAAAAAATTAAATTATTTGCATAGGAAAGGAATTGAAGTTAGGACCTCAAGGATAAATTCACTAATGTTTAATGATCAAACCAATAACTCATTCTTGATATAATTTGAAATATTTATTTTAAAAAACAAGGCATGTCACATACTAGGGTTTAAGGCAAAATTTACAAAATAATAAAAATGATGCGAGAGAAGGGATTTAAACTTGGGTTTCAAGAAAAGTTAGACTAACACTTAACCAACAAACCAATACCTCATATATTTCCTAAAAATGCATAGATAATTTAAAAAATTTAGGCATGACCACTCTCTCTCGATTCATAAGCCCGATTCTACTAACCCCCGATTTTTGGGATGTTACAATTCTCTCCTCTTTAAAAAAATTTCGTCCTCGAAATTTTCTAGGTCACAGAATCTATTACCCATTTTTCTCCAAACCATGCCACCAAGGTTTCGCTACGCAACTCTGATTCCAACACAATTCTAGACAATGCGTCTCCTTAAATTCCCAACATATATTTTATATATCTAATTAAGGAAATGTTACTAACAAATTCTTTTACCCCAATTCCCAATTTTGATAGAAACTCTACTAGATTACGCTTACCACAATATCTACAAATTTGAATCCTAGCTAATCTAACAGTTTCTCCAGTAATAACTACTACAACTTTTTATTGAAGTCTGACTCATCTGGCCCACATTAAAGGTCACAGATTTGGTCCAATAAAAGCAGACTCTCTCCTTTTTTCGAACTTTATTCTTTTCCTTTCTTTTACACTCCAAACATTTGGTCTCTTTCTCCATATTAGTCCTTTCAACCATAATCTTGAAAACCTTTTCTAAAACTCCTAATGTCGCTTGGGACAAACAATGCATCATCCCCAACCTCCTGGTTTTTGCCTTCAGAAGCAAGCGCAATCACGATGTTAGTCTTCTTAGGGTTAGGCATAATTTCTTGAGAATCAAATGACTCAAATTGGGTAGCTCAACGCTGAGCCCCATGGTTGCTCATTCTACATTTGTTAATTATGTATCCTATGGTCTTAAATTTGATCTACAGCTTCAAAAAAATAATAATCACTAGCTAACTTCAGTCAATTTTGAATTTCCTATCTTACAGTTTCAAAGAAAAATTAAATACTAACTATTTCAGTTCTATGTCTACAGTAATACACCTAAAGTGTTTATCTATAACTTAACAACATCTTTTTTATGGAAACTGGCATTAGAGTTTCAGACAAGATTTTTTTGTAGAATACCATTTTCAAAATTCTCTGTGGCTTATTTTTCCCAAATTTCCCCTTTTTCATGTATGCATGCATGCAAACTTACTTAAGTAGATTTAAAAACTCAGTTCGAGGTTTTGAACCAAGACTCTGATACAACTAAATGTAACCTCCCAAACCCTGCCTAAACATTATGGCTAAATTGAGAAGGCTACATTAGCCACCGAAATGGCTAAGCTAAGTTACGTTACTTTTGAAGACTTTAAATAAACTCATTTTAGAGAAAATTGTAGTTGTACTTTAAGTTAGCTTAAAAGCATTCATTCATTAGGTCGTATATACTTAGGATTCATTTTATTGTTGATAGAGTTTTTTTAGAAAAACCATTTGCTTATCGCTCTTCTTTTTTTAAAAAAAACTCCAAGTTAAACAAATACAACGAAAAAACCATTTTTCAAGTCATTTTAGAAAGTTAGTTTTCTTATCGATTTGTTTTTTTCAAAAATGGTTCCTTCGCAATGCAACGGAAACTAGGGAACAATATCAAATTTTACTTAAGCCTCATATCATGCATTATCTGGTTATTATACTTAAGTAATCCATGGATGGAAAAATCCCCAAAAGAAAATTTACAAAGCCACAGACCAGAAATAACTAAAAATTACAAGCCAAAACCAATAAAGACTTAATAATAATTAAAATAATAATCTGAGGTCCAAGTTGATTCTCCAAATGCTGAGTCTGGTCCTAATTTTGAGGTTTACCTAAAAAGTTAAACACTATTGGGGGTGCGCTTATGAAAAGCTCAGTGTGAATTGAACAATTATTTAAACAGATAAAAACATAAATATCGAATACAGTGAAACATATTAGCATTAACGGAAGAACATAAAACCATAATTGAAATTTCATATCAATATATGGTCATTATCAAATTAATGTCAAACGGTGTATGAGCATGGGTCATCATTCATTCGAGTAACTATCATTAATTTTGATACCATTCAATACAACACAATACAAAACGTAGCATAAATTAAAAACATTCGAATAAGTCGTGAGCACAATGCAATGCAAAATGGTTCCTACCCATACCATCTGTTACACACCACGAGTTCCCCAAAACCCATCATCCAAACTCCAAAACATTATGAGCTTAAGCCCGTTGTGGTTAAAACCATTGATAACAATATGTAGAAAATTCTGCCAATAAGAATGCAGACAAGCTGCCAGTAAAAATGCGATAAATCGCCATTCCCCTTGGTACTCCAGGTGCAATTCAGTCACTACGAATAATGCGGACTTAATATGCCACCGGTACTCCACGGAACTCCTCTGTCAACAACAAAATCCCAACCCAATGCATATGCAATATGCCACACAATCTCATACATAATCATATTTCAATACTTTTCACATTCATTTGACATGCTCAGTATGTCCTCAATAATCACAAACTTTCAGTAAATGAAATCAGTGTCCCAATCTTTCAAATTACCATTGTGCTAGTATTAAACAATATCGTTCAATTTTATGGATTTTTATTGTCCATAAATAACACCCTTTTTCAGTACATAATATAACAAATATCTCACGCGTTTAAATTATAGATAAGCATAATATATCAACACATTATATCATTCAGTCAAACATTTTCATATCTCATAACAAATATGCAATTACAAACTCAATCAAACATTCCTACTATCAAACTAGCAATTTTCCCAACATGTCAATCTTTAAGGCTCGATACATACCTGGTTTGGCCACTCACAAAATCAATAATTTTTATATTAAGTAAATCCAATAAGAAAGCTAATTTATCAAATATAACATGATATTTAACATTTTCAAACAATTTTATGAGTTTAGGACCCATACCTTATTTTTCGCTTCCTCGCAGTACGCTAGTGAATATTCCAATTTTCCTTAATAATTCCTTAAACGAACCAAAACCAAAATCAGTATAAATTCAATCAATTTAACATTAAATCAGCCCCCAAACACTCATTTATGAGTTCAAACCAATCGTTGAAATTATAATTATTTTATGAATCCAAACTAGTTAGATTTATTACACTGTATCGATGCAAACCGTACGTACAATCGTTCTTTGCCTTTTACAAATAATATGAGGCATTTGGGTCAGCACATAATTTAATAATATACTGGAAAATTAGTATCTAATTAATGATTAAATTCTTTCTTTTAATCAATTCATAATCTTCACCCAACAACTATGTCGAAATAACAAACTAGTTACCCTTAATTGCACTTACGCTTCATGATTTGTGGGCTTCGAATAACCAATCAATCTTGAACCTTTTTCCCTAATTAAAATGGGTTTAAAATCTGATTAGGAGGGTTAAAGAACTCGAATTAAGGCCGGAAAAATATAAGCAAGAATCAAGAAACAAAATAGCCCATTTTCTTGCCCATATGTGCACGCACCACCACCCGCAGTGGCCAAAATAGAGATTTTGGTTTTTAATTGAAAAAATTAATCAAGAAATTGAAGAGAAAAGAGAACTTACCCAAGCTAGTCGAGAGAAACAGCAATAACACTTTCTTGGCAATGTTCGAGATCGGTCTTGGAGTTCAAGATTTCAGATTTGGGGATGATTTTAATGAGGAAAAATGACAGCAATACAGTGGAGAATATGTTAACAAATCCTGTGGCAAAAAGAAAAAAAAAAGAAAGAGATGGTAAAACTAGGTGTAGGCAACGACAACAATAGAGGAAAGGAAAAAAATTAAAATCAAAGAGAATGAGAGGAGGAGAGGAACAGCTAGGGCATTGAGGAGGAGGATTAAAGGATGATTGATAGTGAAAAATAATATTTATACCTAGGTTAACTCGGCTTGGATGGCCCACACATTAAAACAAGGGGTTTTTGTCAAAAAATTAAATTATTTGCATGGGAAGGGAATTGAAGTTAGGACCTCAAGAATAAATTCACTAATGTTTAACCATCAAACCAATAGCTCATTCTTAATATAATTTGAAATATTTATTTTGAAAAACAAGGCATCTCAAATACTAGGGTTTAAGGTAAAATTTGCAAAATAATAAAAATGATGCGATAGAAGGGATTTGAACTTGGGTTTTAAGACACTTAACCAACAAACCGATACCTAATTTATTTCCTAAAAATGCATAGATAATTTAAAAAATTAAAGCATGATCGTTCTCTCTTGATTCACAAGCCCGATTCTCTTAACCCCCAATTTTTGGGATGTTACATTCCCAAATTCTCATATTCACAAATGCACTATTAACAGTAAACTTTTAGGGAAAAAAATCTCAATCAGTGTAGGGCACAATTGGAACAGATCTTTAAAATTACCTTTGATAGCATCAGCTGCTTCGCGGTCCTCTCTGTGCCTCGCTACATAAACCAAGGCAGGCTATCTAGCATCAGTGTGATTCGCACCCTAACCAGTTGTCCTCTACCCAGCATTACCATTTTTGTTATTATCACGCCCTTTTGATTTTTATTTTGTTGGGGTTGCGATGCTTGCCTTTGACCCCTCATCAACATAAATCCTTAATCTAATACTCCATGGCTCCACACCTAAAACATGCTCCTTTTCTCTTCCAACACTCTCCAATATGGGACTTCCCACAGTGAGCACATTCGCGAATCTGATTTCAATCACCCACCGCAGTAAGATATTATCAAGGTCTATCATCACGAACCTTCTTAGCTAGACACGGATTAGAATTTCCAGAACCAAAATCCCTCTTCATTGGAGTCTTGGTCTTATCCTTTCTATCTCGCTCAACCCTTTTTATCTCTTCAAGGATTTTCACCTTCTCTACTAAAGTTTCAAAAACTCTCTCCTGCAACATGGCAACTTGAACCTTGAGATCAGATCGCAGCCCATTCTCAAATCTCACGTACTTGTCTTGCTCTGAAGCTACTATCCCTTGTGCATATCGGCTCAACCTCAAGAACTCAGCCTCAAACTCAGATACGATTTTGTCCCCTTAATTTAATTCGATAAACTCAAGTCTTCGGGCTTCAACATACCTTGAGCCCACATACTTCTTCTGGAAGGCAGTCTGAAAATAGTCCCAAGTAATCCTATCTGTCTGGGTACCCTCCAAAATGGATTGCCACTAGCAATAGGCCTCGTCCCTTAGAAGAGACATTGTACCCTTAAGTTTCTATTATAGGGTACAGACCAGATTAGCCAAGATCCTCTCGGCAGGTGTCATCTAGTACTCAGCTACCATAAGGGTCATTCCAGCAACTCCCCTAAACACTTCGGCTCCACTTGATCGAAGCCTCTCAGCAATAGACTTATGGCCTCCAGCAACCCGCTGTAAAACCCTCAACAATGCTTAAGATATCGCATCATCAGCGGGCTCAGGATTTGCCTCCTCCTTAACAAATTCTTGGGGTGCATCATTTACATTATCCATAACGGGCTCATTCTTATCAACACCGAGGTCTGGTATGGGCACTCGAGTGGTGCATGACTCTTTTTGAGCTGCACGATGGCGTGCGCTACAAGTTCTAACCCCTTGACTATTCATAGTGCTTGAGTCTTCTACATTATCTGACAATTTATAGAAGTATATTCTATAACGCCCCAAACCCAGCCTAGACATTATAGCCGAATTTGGCGATGTCACATGAGAGTGTTTTTAACTAAACCATTTTGATTCATAAACCATATCATTTTTTATCTTTCACTAAGTCAAAAACATGAAAAAGTCGTATTGTTTGAAAACGTTTCTTTATCACGGAAGCGTTTGAAACTCAATTGTTGATCATTATTTTGAGAACCCATTTCTATTTACGAAAAATTCTTAGTTTATTCAAGGAAAACCATAATATTAGTATTTGTAATTTATAATCCACATCCACAATTCAAAACCCAAATTAAAATCCAAATTTCCAAATCCAAAGCCACATCAAACCCCCAAACAAATAATGAATAAACCAAAGAAAAAGTCATAACCAAAACGTGTGCAGATGTAGTCATCGTCGAGTCCTCCACTACACCGATCCGCCTACTACTAGGGATTACCTGAACAAATAAATAAATAAAGGGGTGAGTTTTCGCAACTCAGTGTGTACATCCCCACAGTATAGCATACATACAAACAGATAACAGAATACAGTTATAATTCGGGCCTGAGAATCATTATCAGATACAGTCCTAAGGCTTCAGCCCATCTCAGATATAACATGCATAATAGACCAGAATAACAGAATAAACCCACCAGCCCTGCACACCAACTCCGACCAACCCAACAAACCATGTGGGGATAAAATCGACCCACCCATCCCTGCACACCATATATGGGGATATAATCGACCCATCCATCCCTACACACCATAAGGTTCTGCACTACAACCCATATCATAAGTATGTAGCTTAGCTGCCAGATAACGGGATTATGAAGCCCTTCAGATACTCCCTTCACTTCATCAAACCCACCCCGATGCAATGTATCATACAAACATGGCATGCTATAATGCAGACAAATGGATCATACATTTATTTTCAGAACAGTTCAGATAATCACGCCAGGTATAACATGATAACACATACATCACAGAATTAAGAGTCTAGATAAGGCTTACCGACCCTACGACGGTCACAGTCGACTTGGGCGACCCGTGTAACCTTACTGAACATTTCAGATTAAAGGGGCTCACACACCCGTGTGGGTCACACAGTCCAAATTGGCCTTGCTCGTGTGGATCACACGGCCTGGCCCACATTCCCACTCGCCCATGTGTTCACCCGTGTGGGCCCACACGCCCGTGTGGCCCACACAGCCCATTTGCCTGAGCCCGTGCCTCGCACACGGCCTACAAGTCATCACACGCCCGTGTCCTTCGTGCCCGTGTAGCATGTACACGGTTTGGCTCATTTAACACACGGCCGTGTATCGCCACACGGCCTCCACACGGGCAATCCACACACCCGTGTGGCATCGACAGTTTTAGTTTTCGCTTTCGCTGAAACCCGTTTGCTGTGCAATCGAGGTACACACCTGGTATTGATTTGAAGCTAACGCAATCCCGAGCACTCCAAAACCTATTATTGAACAGTATTTCACCCTTTTAATCATTTAATCCGGGTTACTAAGAAACATACAAATCCTGAAAGTTAATGATAACGTTACCTTAAACGAAAACGGCGATTCCTCGCTGTTTAGAACGTCGATTAATGATCCACAAAACCCTGATTATCTCCTAAACAGAAAAATTCTCTTAATAACTCAACATTTACTAAAACGAATCAGAACGAATCTCCACACTTACCGAAAGCGCGTCTTCAAATACAAGTAAAACTATCAAAAAGAGAGGAAACGGAAAAGAAGTAGTGTAAAGAAATTTTGGCAGCACAAGAAGGGGATTTTCGAAAAAAAGAAAACAAAGAGAAAAAACGTAAAGAGGGAAAAATAAAAGAGAAATTTGGTAGGGAGAGTTCTTTTGGGGAAACTTCTCAAAAAAAAATTGATAGCCCTACCTTTTTAGTGTTTTAGTACACCTCCAATCTATCACAGCCTTAGTGGCAAAAATTATACCCAAGCCAAGATTCGAACACAGGACCTCCAGCATAAACCCTTTCTACTGAACCACTAGACCAGCAGGCCCATTCTGTTAAGTTATTACCAACAAATTCTTATAAGCCCACTAACCAAAAGTCAAGCTTTATTCAAATAAAAACCAAAATTTAGCCCAAGATAAGGCCTAAACTTGGGACTTCCCAAACACACCCCAGAGTTTATAAACACTTAAACCAATATATATATATATATATATATATATATATATATTGTGCCAAAACAACACAAAACAAATGACCTGATATTTCCATGCACAACAATCACAAAAGCCAAAATACCGAAATTTAGGGCGTTACGTATTCTATGTTATAACTTAATTATTATCGATCAGAGTTTTTAATAATTAAGAGTATACTATCTAAAATCTCAAAGTCTAAAGTAAGAGTACTTATTTTGGATCAGCTTCAGGAGTCTCGGATTTTTAGAGTTTTAAATCTTTAAATTAAATAGAAAAATAAATTTTAAAAATTCTTTTAAACAAAGCATGTAGACCCAAAAATACACAATTCGAGTTTTGAACTAGGCTCTGATAGCATTAAACATAACTCCCCAAACCCGACCTAGATGTTATGGTTGAATCTCAAAAATTACATTAACGACGTGCAAAATTATTTGTTTATTTGAAAATTAGAGGTTTGAGTTTGAAAATGTAAAAAAAAAAAAAAAATCTCCAAGATTGACAAATTTTATCTCTTGGAAAAATACTTAGTGAAATATATTTACTTTAAAAAGAAAAGCGTCATTAATTTGTATTTTTGTTTGAAAACATTTAAAAATGAATGATCTTATATTATAATTATAAAAATTATTTTTATAAAGAAGCTCACAACTGATTTTCGTAAAACTATTAGAAAATTTACGAATTATTATTTCGTTTAAAATTTAACAAAACACAATTAATTTAGAACAATGACATTACCAAAAATACTTAAAATCTCATAATTTTGCATGCATGCATAGTAATTTTAATGTTATAAAAATACAAATCACAAACCAAAAAAATAAAGGTAAAGTCCAAAGTCTAAAAGTCCACAAAGTCACAACCCAAAATCCAAATAGTTAAAAATCCAATAAATATCCATGATGTAAAATTTTTCGAGAGGCTCACTGAATCCAAGTCCTATGTTTGAGTGTTACCTAAGAGATTGAAACACTAATGAGGTGAGCTTTCTAAGCCTAGTGTGAGATTAACATAAACTCATTCACAATATAAAACATATATGATACAAAGTCATAAAATCACATATCTCAATATTTCATAAGCCTATCATGCATAATCATGTTTATGCATAATTTGTAAAACGATTTAGATTTTAGGAAAATTGTCTTACCAATCTCCACTACATGCCAAAATTGAGTTTTCCCAGAACTCGTCCAACCAACACACCAAATTGTGAACAGTGTCACAGTAATGCAAATAAACTCCATATAAACAAAATCGCGGACAAGCCATCAGAGTTGTTGATAAAATACCATATAATCAAATCGTGAACAGTGTTTCATTAATACAGATAAAATGCTATATACTTTCACCTTTCACATATCCCACCCCATGCATGTGATATAACCAAAGCACTCGAAATCGTGTAGGCATGTCTAAATGCAAATTGCATATGTACTCAAGGTACACAAATTTCTTGTCTTATTCTCATACGAATATCATATATGCCATATAATCACATAACATAAGAATGAGATGTACATATTTTTCACATTATTAGCAAACATCAATATCACACAACATACTTTTCACAAGCATACAGTTTAAGAAAAACACTTACTTGATAAAAATCCATAAGGATGGCTTATCTCACTTTATTGATACATATAGTATCCCCATCAAACAACATTATTTTAATAACAACATTCTTATTGATTTAATAATAGTCTTAATTTATTTAGGGTTAAAACCCACACCTGATCATAGATCTAATGTGCAATAAATCTCTAGAAACCCCTACTTGTGGATCTATAATTAGATTACCTAATCAAATAACAAATGATCTTGAGTTAGGACTATCATTTTAAAGGTTAATAAGATAATTTGATTATTGATTATTATTATCACTTACCCTTATAAGATCTCTCAGATTAGTGATTAAAACCCAACAATTAACGGTCTCTCGGGTTGATGCTAATCGGCCCTTCTACACACAAGATAGATGAAACATTAATTATTGAGGAAATAAATCACCAAGGCCCCCTAAAGTAATCGGCGAAGAGAATAAAAATAGAAAGGAGAAAATATTTCTATACACCCTTTATACTTACTCTCACACTAATGGAACGGAGGATCAATGAATTAAAAGGGTCACGAATCAGAGGAGAATGAATAATCTAATAGGAGGATTTATTCAAAGATAAAACCAAGGAAGAAATAGAGTTTCAAATTAGGATTCAAATGAAATGATTAATTCAGGAATTTGATTATTAAAATAAAAATAATGAACATTCAAAATAAGAAAAGAGAAAGGGAAAATACCTGAGCAATCGATGGTGGTGCTACGGTGATGGTCTAGCAATAGTTGCAATAGTTTGACGGAAGAGAAAGAATGAACAATGATTCGATCATTTTCTTAATGGAGAAGAGAAGAGAAACAAAATATAGAAGAAAGAATAAGAAAAAGAAGAATTTAGTGGTGATGAGCAGTGGTTGACACGGTGGAGGAGGGCGATGAAGGGGCGACGCTCAGAGAGAAAAATGAGAGGGGAGAGGTGATGGGTGGTGGTTCGGTGGTGAAATATTATTGGTGCACAACTAAGAAGGATGGAGGAAAATGTGAAAGAAAAGAAAAAGAGGAAGGTTGAGAGCTAAACAAAAGAGAAAAAGAGAGAAAATGGGGAGGAGAGGAGTGTGGTGTAGCAATGGGAGGAGGAGAATGGGAGGTTGGATGACAAAAAGTGGTCAACCTAGTCTAGGTTCATTATACCTTGCATAAAGAAAAAATGGAGGAAAAAGCCAACAAAGGGGGACAATAGAGTGAAAAGGGGTTTATGGTCTCTTCACTTGAGGCATGTTGTAACAGCTTGTTTTTCAATGGCATCGAAAAAAATGGTTTTGGGGCCATCAAATTCGATGAGTAAGTTTGTAAATATTTTTATTTAATATTTACGAGTAAAATATAGTTTTAAAAAGGTTTTTGACTTGATAAATTATGTTATATAAGTGATTTATTAAGTTCAAATGGTATGACCCTGATGTTAAATGGTTTTAAAAAATGAGGTATCGGGATCTCGTTTCTATAAAACAAGCTGTAAATATTTTTATAAATATTTATAGAGTTTTATTAAGGTATATTAAAGTTTTGTTGAAAATTTTTAACATTTCAATGGTTAATAAATTAAAAAGGACTAAATTGTAAAAGATAAAAATTTTGATCGCTATTTGATTTGAGTGATTAAATGGCTTCATGAATGAAAGTATATGGAGTAATATGGTAAATATACCATGTTATATATGAGTGGGCGGTTGGCTTTGTTTTATTATGAAAATATGTATGTTTTATTAATTAATTAAAAAATTAAAAGGTAATAAAATAAGTTAAAGATATCATCTTTTACCCTTTATTGTTTACCCAAATTTGAGAAGGAAGAAAGCCATTTATGAACCTTAAAGCTTCGGCCAAACTTCATAGGATGCATGTAAGTCCGTTTTAGCCTCGTTGCTTGTAATTTTTATGTTTTTGAGATCATTACAACTAGGTCTAGCTAGCCCGTACCTTCAAATTTGAAACTATTAAAGATTTTGAAAGTTTTCATTGATGAATATTGTGATTTTTTATGTTAAATGATGAATTTAGAATGTTGATTGATAATTAAAAGTATTTTGTTAAGTGATTTTTGATGAATTTATCGATTAGGGAATAAATTGTTAAATTAATAAAAGTGCAGTGATTTAATGTGAAATTGTTGCAAAAATGGGCTTTTTTGGATACCATGAACATTTGGCTAATCTCAATTCTGGGAAAAATGGTTAATTTGTATGTTTTGAGCTCATGGACTAAATTGAATAAAAGTAAAACTTTAGGGGTAATTTTGTAAAAATGTCAAAAATGACTAAATTGCATAAAATGAATTTGTTTTATTTTATAAATTAATATATTGAATGAAATTATTAATTTCAATCAAGATCGGGTGGAAAATCAATGAAAATGGAAAATTACCAAAATACCCCTAAACTTTGGTATTTCTACAATTTAGTCAGGTAAGTTCGTATGAATTGTATTCTGTATAATTTTGATTAAATTGAATGTTACTATGTGATTATATTGTGATTAAATCAATATACATATATGTTGTATGCAATTTATCGTGTTATGAAACAACGTAAATCCAATGACGTACGACGATTACTGAGCCCCGTTTGAACCTTAGGAATTTGTAAGATACAAATGACATGTCATTAGGGTTTACATGATTCGGGTGCCAGTCTTAAACGTACTACCAATGGCTGAGGTCCGACATGTGTTGTCAATACTCCAAGCTCGTGTGAACAGCATCATGTAGCTATATTCCGACCCACAGCTTGTGTAAGCAGGCCCATTTTCATAGCTCGTGTGAGCATACATGTACAAGAATTGATAGATTACAGTTATATGAATTAGCACACTATGTGTGAGCTATCCCGGGTATCGGTATTCTAAATGGTTCAATGGGCACTATTCAGATTTGAAATGGTAAGAGAACGATATTAATTATAACATGTACATGTGTGAACATCCTTGATATGATGATACATGAAAATTATATAGGTTGAGATGAGTTATAAACTCATGAGATACATGTTGTGGCTAAATGGCTATTTATGTTAATGTGCCTATGAATTATATTTTGTAGGCTAACATGTTTGGTGTAAATGCTTAGGCTTTGACCAAGTTGTTGTTGGATTGTGCCATGTTAAACTTATAAGTTATGCATTGAAATGGTAAGTTCTCAAATGGAAATATGCTTGTGCTAATGAAAGAATGGTAAGGTTTAAATTATGTAATTCCTTATGAAATGGTTTATCATGTGGTTAATTCTCAAAAGAGCTATGTTTAAATACACTAGCTTGTGGCTATGATTGATGATAGGCTTATGCCTTATGTGTTATGCATATGAAACGGGTATGGAAAGGTAATGAAATAGTAAGTTCATACTTGAAGTGTAAAATGATGAAAAAGGGAATGATGAGTTGAATTGATGTTGTTTTTTAAGTTAAAAAAAGTAAATGCAATGGAAAATAATGAAATGCAAATGAAAATAAGAAAATTTGAAAAGGTTTAAAGTTTTATAAAATCCTACTATACTAGGGATGATATGTATATGTGATGCTATGGATTTATTCACTTTGTGAGTTATTGAATATGGTTTCATGAATCTTATGGTATTGGTATAGGATTATTCTTTATATGTATAAATTTCATATTTGAAAGGATTAATATGACTAAAGTTTATACGAGCTTACTAAGCATTCATTACTTACGTAGTTGTTTTTCCTTGACTTTTCAGATTAGTGGAAGGTTGATCGGATCGGAAGGTCGTCGGAGATCTATCACACTATCCAGTGATTATATCAGTAGATTTTGATGTCTTGGTTAAGGTTATAATGGCATGTATAGGTGATCTTATGGTTGATGATTAGTTGAATGTTAGTTTATGTGTTTGGCATGTATATGTCATTTTGGGTGATGCAGCCTTGGCATATTTGGTGCCTTGTTGATATGTGTTAATTTGATAATGTGTTAAACAATGTTTGAATGGCCAAAGTGATATATGAGAAATTGACCTCAACATGGTCAAGATATGGCATGCTTTAGAAAGGTTTTGAATTATATATGGCATGAATCTAATATGGTGTAGTGATTATGTAGCAATTATGTTATGTTTTGGCATGGAAACAAGTTCATTGATAATTAGATAAATATGCACATGTATAGGTGTTTTTGGTTGATGTTTTAGCCATTATGTTTTGACTTGTAAATTTGGTATTTTGAATGATTGAAATAGTTGATATGTGGATATATGTATGTGGCGTTTTGATAGATGACTTTATAGTTTTTATGATGCTTAGATGATGGAAGTTGAACATGGTTATTTTGGTATTAAAAATGTACTTGGTATTTATGGCTTATAATGCTAAATGTTAAATGGTAAATTAGGTATATATGAGTGTGGATTTGATATGTGTACAAAATGGTAAGTTTTGGCTAAACTAAACATTTAGTTATACATGTTTAATTGTTGTGATTGAGATGCATTTTGGGCATATTGGTTGTATGAATTTGTACCTATTTGGATAGCTTGTTGTTGTATGGTTTGGTGTACTTTGGGATGTTTGATTACATGTGGCAATTTGGTTATAGGTGTGTGCATGAATGAGTGAGAAAAATGGCTTGGAAATGGCCTATTTTTGGTCCATACGAATAGAGACACGGGCATGTGTCTCAGTTACATGTGACACACGGCCGTGTGTTCCCTGTAAGTTTTTAAAGGTTGCATTTCAAGAGTTACATGGCCTAGCACACGAGCGTGTGGCTTGGCCGTATGACCCAAGTCAGAAAGTTATACGAGCATGAACACGGGCTAGGACACAGTCGTGTGCCCCTACTTTGAATTTCTACACGACCTAAGAAATGGGCATGTCTCTCAGCCATGTGAGTCACATGGTCGTGTGACCCCCACAGTTTTGAAAATTTTCACCTTTTCCTGAAAAATTCTATATGATTCTGATTTAGTCCTGACTTGTCTCTAATGTGTTTTTAGGGTTTCGAGGCTCGTAAAAGAGACAATATGTATGTCATTATTTGGTTTTTTATTGATTGATGTTGTGAATTAAATGTTTTAAATATTGATAGTTTTCAAACGTAAACTTCAGTAATGCTCTGTAACCCTATTCTGGCGACGGATACGGGTTAGGGGTGTTACACATGTTGACCAAAAGAAAAGGAAATAATCTTTCTACCCTTATGGCAAGCTAGGTTGTTCAACAACACATATAACACATAGGAAAAATTACAAAAAAAGAATTTAATTAAAGGATGCTAATAAGGAGACTTGAACCTAGGACCCATAGGAAACTCACTAAGCACTTAACCACTTTACCACTTAACTTCTTGGCATCATTTTAAAAGAAAATATTTAAAAACATTAAACGACATTTGCTAAGGGTTTAAAAAAAATTTACAGCAAATAGAAATTAACGAGAAAGAAGTGATTCAAACTCAGATTATCAAGGCAAATCCACCACTACTCACGCACTATGTAATGCCCCAATTTTCTTATTCTTGTTTCTATATAATTTTGACACAAATGTGTATATGCTTTTATGGTTAAGTGTTCTGGGTATGTGTGAGAGGTCCCAAGTTCAAGCCCTACCTTTAGCAAATTTTGGTTACTTTTAGAATCAAGCCCTATCTTGTTCAATGGGCTTATATTAAATTATCTGTAAATTCATATCAGAATGAGCCTGCTGGTTCAAGTGGCAAGGAATTTAGTGTGTTGGAGGTCTTGTGTTTGAATCTCTGCGCGAGCGTAAATATTACTCTTTTTGCTCGGTCTCCTATTAGAGTCTTGATGGAGTTGGATTCTGAGAAGTTGGATGTTAGTGGATTAGTAGAGAGTAAAATAAGGGATTTGTAGAGATTTTAGGGATTTTTCCTTCTTTTCGAATTTTCTCTCTCCTCCAATAGAAATCTTATGTGATTTTCTTTTGTTCTTCCCATATCTAACATTTTTCTTTTGCTTTCCTTCTTTGCAAAATCTCTACTCTGTTTCCTCTTGGATTCAATTCGTAAACTCATTGTTCGATCATGCTGTTATGGTTGTTGGGTTCTCCTTTTTTATTCGATGAAGGTTGTGAGGCTGGAAGTTTCATGGCTACGGATTGATTTGAGGTTGTGGTTGTTTGCTAGCGGTTTTGGAAGGCTCAGGAGTGGTTTCACATCAAATCGTTACCAGGTGTGTACCTGAAAGACAGAAAATAAGGCTTCGAAAAAAGCTAAAAAATGGATCTGTCGATGCCACACGGGCGTGTGGTCGCCCGTGTGGAATGCCGTGTGCGAGACACGACCATGTGGTCGACAAAGACTTGGCCGTGCGCATGACACCGGCATGTGGTAGCTCGAGTGTGGTTATGTGAGCCACACGGGCCAAGCCAAGTTAGGTGTGTGGGCCCACACGGGCATGTCATATAGGCGTGTGGATTTTGGGCCAAGCCGTGTGGGCCACACGGGCAAGGCCAATCTAGTCGTGTGGGCCCACACGGACTGTAATGACCCAAAATTTATAGGCATTGGAAAAGTACATTATCGAGCCTTCGTCTTAGTAAACCGAGTCCGTAAATAATTATTAGGAGTAATTATGAGTCTAGTAATGTGTCGAATTAAGTTTTAACTAGATGAATTTAGTTTAATTAAGAGAAATTAGGAAAAAGGACTAAATAAAATAAGGTGAAAAAATTGATTTATAGATTAAAAGAAAGTATAAAAGGCCAAAATGGCAATTAAGCCAATTCATAAATATGAGGCGGCATAAAGGAAATAAAATCTAAGATTTTTGTTTTAATTATATATATATATTATGTTATGTTATGTTAATTTATAGTATTATTAATTTATAACTTAAATAAGTAAATAAACCAAAATATGCTAATTGTATGGTTATAATTAAATACATGTGTAAAATACAAGAAAATACACTTGTAATATATTTGTATATTTTCTTAAATAATAAGTAAAAGATACTTATTGATTATTATTATTTAATTGATATTATATTAGTGAATAAATTAATAAGTTGACAAATGTAGGATAATGAGATGATACATGTGTAATAATATGTATAATACAATTGTAATACAAGTATTATTTATTAAGTAGATATTTATTATTTATTATTAATAAGTAAAAGATATTTATTAGATAAATAATTAAAATTATAAGATTTTTGGTATGAAAAACAAATTAGATAATGACATTTGTAACAATATGTATATATACATTTGTATTATAATTATGTATTTACTTAAATTTTAAGTTAAAGATATTTATTAATTAAATATTGATATTATAAGATTTTTGTTTGTTAAATAACTAAAAGAAAGACAAATGGATGGTAATGATAGTGTACAAATATACAAAGATACATGTATACAAATGTATTAATTATATTGTTATTAAATAGATATTTTATAATTATTAAATTAACTTAAATATAAAATAAAGTAAACAAAATAAAAAGGCATGAAAGTATAATAATAAAAAGAAACAGAACAAAAGAAACAGAGAGCAATTCGAATAGGGAGAAAAAAAGAAGGAAAGAAAAATAAAAGGAAAAACTAAGGTTTGGGAGCTTTAAGCTTTAATAGATAACGTAATACCGAAGACCTCGACAAAGAATGGAAAGGAGAAAGTTGATGAAGAGTAATTCGAGAATTATGGTTTGTGTTTTTATAAACTAAACTTAACATCTTAAATTGTTGTTTTTATTATTATATGTGTATGGAAAGATATTAAGGTAAGTATTAGTGTTTTGATATTGAATTGAATGTATATGAGTATGTAATTATTGTGAAATGGATATTGAAATGATTAATTACTGTGAATTGAGAAATGAATTGAATACCCTATTAACTGTATCGGACTGAGTCGGATATAATTGGCATGCCATAGGATTAGAAGTGTTTAGGGTTACTTCGACCTTGAGTCGATGAGGCACTATAAGTGTCGTACTGTTACTTCGACTTCGAGTCGATGAGGCACCTTGTGTGTCATACTGTTACTGTTAATTCGGTTTAATCTGATGAGGTACTAAGTACCGTACTGTTACTGTTTACTTTGGCAAAGCCGATGAGGCACTAAGTGTCGTACTGGTGTGTTGGTTAGATCTGTGTATCCGTCTAGGTCAGAGTTATGTTAATAAGGGTAAATTGCTGTATTAAATAATTGATAGTTATTGAATAACTAAATTACTGTACTAAATAACTGATTTTTATTGATTGTTTGATACTGAATAACTAATTGTTATTGAATAACAATAAGCAAATAATTGTTATTGAAAAATAATGATTGATACTGAGTTTGAAATAAAATCGAGCACTGGATTGAAAGGTGAATATTTGAATAGTTATTGAATTTGAGTAGTGTTATATATGTATTTTATAATTATTTAAGTGTTGGTTTATAGAAATACCACTGAGTGCATAATCAGCGTACGGTTTGTTTCCGTGTGCAAGTTAGGTACAAAAGTGACTAACGACTCAGCATCCAAGCCAATCCCGAACTCAAATACGTGGTGATGTACTTTTCTCTTTTGAAAATGGCATGTACCTGGATTGTAATTTGTTGTTATTTTGATACATAAATATTAATGATAAATGATGGTAATGGTTGTTCCATACAATTACATATGTCTTAAACAGAGTCTATATCATAGCTTTGGGCAATTTTGTTGAATGATAATTTAAATGAATCAATTAGACATCTTATGTTAGATTGTTATAAACATAAAAATGTTAGAACTTTTTATTATTAGTTTGTTAGAATTAGAGTTGTATAAATTCATGAATTGATTTGTTTGGATTGGTCTCGATTTAAATTTGCAGGGAAGATTAGATATTTATAAAGGGGTTATATTGAGTTCGCATATTAAAAAAATTCAGAGTATCCGAACAAGTCCCGATTCGATTCTAATGTGTGATTCGGACCTCGAGGGTCCATTACAGGGACTTTATAATTAAATCAAGATATGTATGTCATTTATTTTAAATTAATTGTAAATTGTCTGATAGGTCCAGTAATGCTCTGTAACCCTGTTCCGGTGAGGGTTTGGGGTTAGGGGGTGTTACACGGACACGTGGGCCCATATTTTTGAAATTATCCCTAGGGTCACATGGGTCGTTTCGATCGACTGTGGCCTACCGTAGGGCCAGTTAGGGCTAACCAAACCCTAAAGCTATGGATATGATATTTTGATATTCTGTTCTGAGTATGAAAATGCTATGCATGTCTAAGATTTCTATTATCTATATATTTGTATTTATTTTCGATAACTGATTGGGGTGGGATTTGTATATGACGAGGAAGTATTTTGTTAGGCGTTAATCGCCTATATTTTGGCAACTTGGCTGCATATATTCTGATGCGTGTCGTAATGGCACAATGTGGTGTGTAGGGATGGGTGGGTGTTTTTAACCCCACATAGTGTGATGGGATGGTTGGAGTTGGTGTGAAGAGGATGGGGGTAGGATTTTGCATATCTGAAATTTGAATTTGTTATCTGAGACCGTTGTCTGAATCTGGATCTGTATCTGACTGTGCATATAATTCTGTATATTTGTAGGCTTAATTCTGTTGGGTTACACACTGAGTTTTTGTAAACTCACATCTATTGTCTGTTTTGTCAGGTGCGACGGTGCCTCTTGGTGACCATGAGCTTATAAACCGGTTATGTTTATGGTTTTATTTTAAAGATTATTTTTGGATTTTTGTACAATTGGACTTCCCAGACTTTTTGGTTGGTTTTCTTTTGGATTTGGATTTTTTTTAGTATATCATTTGCCTGAAAACTATGGTTTCTACTAAAACAAAGCTTTTTCTAAGAATACGAACTAATTTCTTGAAATATAACGTTTTCATAAGCTTCCGCTACTAAACACAATTTAAGACTAATTAAGTAATTGAATAAATGTTTTGACAATGAATAACGGCAAATAGGAGTTTTTAAACTAAAATGGTTTTAACGTGTAGAGATTGATATCAAAACCCATTCTTTGTGACATCTTCGGATTCGGCCATAACGTCTAGGCCGGGTTTGGGGTGTTACACACTATAATTGGTATTTATTTATTAACAAATGTTCTAAGGTCATCTAAAAAAATTCAGATGTGACCACTCTCGATTTATTAACCCAATTTCTACTAACCTAGTTTTTGGGATGTGACAATCCATGCGGTGGATCATCTACCATGTCATTCGCAACAAGTCTGTACATAGAAACTATAAGCGTTATAACCATCAGTAAGAGAAATACCCAAACGTTATGAACCACGCCATTGTGAAATTCAAGCCCAAGTATAAGTTGTGAAATTTTGTTTTTACATGCTTTATTTCCATCCACGCCATATGAATGTGCAAGTTTTGTTTAAGTGTGACCCATGGCACATTCTTAAGCTAACCAAAAAAAGGGAAGTGACTTATTTTTCTTGAACTCACTAAGTTCCTTACGAACTTACCATGATTCTCTCCTTTGATTTCAAGTAATCGATACTGTTGTGTGAAGTGAAGGGGGACTAAGCCAGATTCTTCAAGCCTAGTGTGAGCCTAACACCTTTTGTCTATAATAGTTATAGATATCAGGGCACCTAACAGGTATAAACTCTCGTATTGTATTTTGAGATGAACTCATTTAAAACTTTGTGATAACTGTTAAGCTGAATGTATGGAATTAAATTATCAAATTATATGAAGTCTTTGTATTTACTAGAAGTATGTTGTATATTTTGTAAACATGATTTCTCTATATGTGTTAGATAATTAAATGTTATTTTAGATTTTTTATTTTAAAATTTATGCATGCAACTGATCCGTTAAGAGTGGTAGCTCCTTATAGCTCCGATATCCGGCGATTAGGCTGAGTGGGGATGTTACATGGAAGTAGTTTGTTCCACAGGTTACTTAGCCTAGATTTTTTGTTATGTTCTTAACTGGTTGGGTAACTGACAACATGGTAAATGTAACACTCTATACCCAGTCCAATCGTCAGACTTGCGCTACAGGATGTCACAATAGTAAACAAAAACTTTCATATACAAATTACTCAATAATAATCTATAATTCAATATAAATAAGTTAAATCTACGTTCAACATGCATTACAAACAAAACTGAGTCTCATTCGGGCTTATGAAATCCCTTAAACAAGCTCAGAACTAAATCTGGACTAATTTGAAAATTTTATAGAATATTGGGTAAAAAGAAAACAGGGGTTACAGGACCATGTGGCCAGACCGTGTGACAGGGCTGAGGCCGTGTGGTGTAATATAACACAGTTATGTCCCCAACCTGTGTAGCTAACTGATGTTGTGTAATCCAAGGTCATACGATTGTGTCACCAGGCCATGTAACTCACTGTGGTCGTGTGGACTAAAAACCATCCTGAACATGTTGAATACATGGTTGTGTCATCCAATTATGTGTGACACACAGTTGTGTGGTAGCCCATTTGCAGCAAAAATGACCTATTTTGAACGATTTGCAATCCAACCATTCAAGTGACCTATAATGATATTTTTATGTCAATCAAACCAACGCCAAAACTTACATATTTCAAAGTTAAAACACTAATTCACCTAATCATATAAACATACAACCAATATGCTCTCATTGGCATAAACAATTCAATGAACTCAATTCATGTCTCAACCATTTCATATCACAACTCAATCATATCAAATATAAGCATTTTCTTAACACAACCAAAGTCTATAGCCATTTCATACCACCATCATAAACAAATGTATAATACTATTCACCTAAACATTCTTAATATCAAGTCTTGTAACAATTCATCCATCACATGACAAGTTACCATCTGCATATATTCATATATTTATATACAACCAAACTCAACCATGCCAAACACAAAAACTACTTTACATTTCAATATTTAACCCGTACATGCCACAAATAACCAAGTTCAAAACATCAAGAGTCTACCGAATCGAAAGATGAATGGTGTATGCTTCTCGTTGATCTGATCAACACATTTCGGGTGTCCAAAATCTACAAAAAAAGTAGTAACACGAGTAAGTATATGAAATGCTTAGTAAGCTCATACAATATAAACAAATAACTTAATTTAATCATTTATTAGTTACATGAATCAATATGAAACAATTTCACCTATCATGACATTAAAAATAATATCAATCAAATGAGATTTAGGTCAAACCACATATATAATTTCAAATGGTAAAATACCAACTTCAACTCAAAATACGTCATGAATCTATTTCCAATTTATCACTTTGCTCACTTCCATCATTCAAATTACATCATATATCTTTATCATAACCATTCATATCATGTTCAATCTTTTTGCCAACACCAATTTCTAATTTTTATATTTCCATCTTTTATTCCTACCCGATGAATCTTCGTAAAAGAACTTCGTATACAGGTTAAAGTAATAGTGCTTGGTTACCTGTTAGGGTTGAACCTACATGATAAATAGCCTGGTCAGGGCTTAATATTCCTTTATTCTCAAGTTCGCAACATATGTAGGAGCTCAGAGCCTAAACCTATATTCTCGAGTCTGCAACATATACAGAAGCTCAGAACCTGGGCAATGTAACATCCCAAAATAGGGCCCAAACGGAATAGTGGTTACAAAACCATGAATCTGAGTTCAAAAAAATTTGTTTTGATTAAGTTTTAAGGTTTACTCATTGATTGAATAATTGTGTGAAAATTTCGTGTAGAAATTTTATGTATAAGTGCCTAATTTGATAATTAGGACTAAATTGTAAAATTAGCAAAATGTGTGCTCTAGATAATAAAGGGGATTTAATTGAAATGGGTTCTTAAATTGGAGGTCCTTATTTAGTAATTATACCATTATATTTAAATTTGGACAAAAATGGGCAAGAATAGGACAAATTTGAAAGAAAAGCCTTTAAGGGAATTTTGGTCATTTTGTAATTAAAAGAATTAAAAAGGGAAAATAAAGCCAAAATTGGTCCATCTTCTTCATGGAGGCCGAATATAGCATGGGGGAAGCCATGGTTAGGTTTTCCAAGCTTTCCAAGCTCAATAGTAAGTCCGTTCTAGCCTCGTTTTTAATGCTCTTTACGTTTTTGGAGTCTTGGTAACTTGATTTAGCTTATTCTAGAAATAATTCATGCTAGGGTTCATATTTGGAAAAATACCCATAGGTTAAATGTGTTTATTTTGATGTGTTATGGTAGAATATGAAGCTTGAAATTATGTTAAACAACTTTTGCTAAGCGATTTTAAGTGAAAACGATTAAAACGACATAATCGGTAAAAATAACTAATGTTCATAAGTACATGATAGAGTGGGAATTTGATGTTGCCATAGAAGGGAAAAATGTTCAGCGTGTGATAAAACATAAGAAAAATGGATAAATTTTAATTTCTGAGCCTAGGGGCAAAATCATAATTCTGCAAAGGTTTAGGGGAAAAATTATAATTTTGCCAAAGTTTGAGTTAGGAAATGTTTTGAATTGTACATTAATTAAATAAGTGAAATATGATATTTTAGATCTCGAAAAGTGAGATTTGGACCTAGAACGAGAGAAAAACTGAAAATCGGAAAAGTTGGTAAAATGGTCATTTTGGTATCGAGGTAAGTTCATATGTTTAATAAGCATTTAATTATGCATATTTTAATGATAAATTGATATTTTGGCCATAAATACTTTAGTATTGAGTTTAAGATATAATGATTAATGTTCGATAATAATTCGATATTGGAAAGAGAACTTGTATTATTTATAGGTAAGACCATGTTTTGTATTATGGCTTTGTATGATAACAAGAAAGTATTGACTAGAATAGTTTGATGAGAATAAGTTAAGCTGATGATATGATGAGATTGTGAATTTAAATATGTAAGTTGACTAGCATTTTATTATTATGCAATTATTGTTATTGGTATTGTTATTATTGAGTTATGCGACTAACCTTGAGAATTTGAGCAAGTATGTTTTAGCTATGACTTGACAAGGTATTAATATCTCAAAGTCCATGGTTGTACCATGGCAATTAAGAAAGAATTGACCAAAAAGTCCATGTTCATAACATGACATTTAAGGAGGAATTGACAGATAAGAATACCATGTAAGACCATATCAAGACATGGAATCAGCATTGATTAAGGACTCCATGTAAGACCACATCAAGATGTGGTATTGGCACTAAGATAAGGATACCATGTAAGACCATGTTTGGAACATGGCATTTGGTAAGACAAGGATACCATGTAAGACCATGTTTGGAACATGGCATTTGGTAAGATAAGGATATCATGTAAGACCATGCCAAGGCATGGCATTGATAAGTTCTATAAGGCAAGGAAATCATGTAAGACCATGTCAAGACATAGCATTGGTGAGTTACTATAAGGCAAAGGTCCCATGTAAGACCATGCCAAGGCATGGCATTGGTGAGTTCATAAGGCAAGGATACCACGTAAGACCATGTCAAGACATGGCAATGGTAAGTTTAAAAAGGAAAAGGTTCCCAAGTAATCCAAAGAGTAAGTCAAAGAAACGACAAGGTGAGAACATGAAGAAAGAGTACAGGTATGTATTTAAGGCTTATCTAATATTGAGATTGTAAGTAATTGAGATTATCAAGTATTAAGTAAGTGATGAGTTTTCAGTTATGCTTGTGACACTTTATGACATGATTGGCAATATGCCTATATTACGAAAGAGTACTCATGTGTTAAGTGAGATGTTGCAGGTATGTAAGTAAGCTATTAAATAAGGTTCTTTTTGTATTCTGAGCCTTTGGTAAGGTTACCAATGAGTAAGATGGGAAAGTAAGAACTAAACATTATTTAAGCAAATTATGACAACATAGTAGTAAGCTAAATTGATTGCTAATGCTTATTATTTTACATGTGATGTAACGCCCTGATTTTCGGGATTTTTCGGGTTTCTGTGATTTTAGGTAAATTTTAAAATTTTGGTGTTCTGAATATTGGAATTTCGTTTAAATGTGTTAGTGGGCCTTTAGAAGGCCCAAGCCTAAGTTAAACGCAGTAAAATATCAAGGTTGGATTTTAAGTGAATAGGAGACTTGGTTAAGTGGGTTTTTAAGAAGAACTTCGTAAATTATGACACAAATAAGGCCTTGGTAAAGTGGCAAGGTGGGGCCACTAAGTTCCTAAAAAAATGGCACCTAGGAAGGAATTAAAGGTCCAGGGTTCAAGTTGCAAGGTAGGCATAATGTTACTTTTTAATTTTAGGCATGTGCCGGGCATGTGATCACTTAAGTGAATTTCGGCAAGGGCCTTAGGGAGGTTGGGCTGATTGTTTTAGTTGATATTAGGGTTAGGTTCTTTTCTTTTTCTGTCTTGGAGAATTAGGGTTAGCCACCTGAAAGCTTTCACTGTCATTCATCTTTTCTGCGTTCTCACAAAAGCCAAAAACGCAAATTTCTTCTCCTTGGTGCCGATTTCTTCTTCCTCTCTTTTTCCTCCATTTTCTTTCTTCCTTTTTGCTTTTTTCTTCTAACCGAAACCTTCTGATCACCTTACTCACCTCCTCTATCGATCCCATTCTCCACAAAACCTTCATAGCCGATCGCCATAAAAGCCGAAATCCCGAAAACTCACTTCTTGTGCCGATTTCTCCAAGCCAAAATCCTTTAGTTATTTTTGTTCCTTTTGGTTAACTTTCATCTTCTCTAAACCCTTAGTATATGTCGGCAACATTACTTCAAAGTTATAGCCTCAAATCGTCATCTTCTTCATCACTTAAAAAGCCGAAGTACCATAGATTTAGGGACTTATAGCCGAAACTTCAGATCTCCTGGATTAGAGTTCTACTATCATTTAAAGGATAGATCTGCATCAGATCTGCGTAGAAATCAAAGAGGAGTAGGTGGTAAGTGCTCATCACCTCAGATCTAGTCTTATTTTACAATTTAGAAAAAGCCGAAGTCCCTAAAATCTAGGGAGGCTGTCGATTTGGGCATAGGGCTTTAAGGGTCTTTAACCGACGATTTCTTTTGGTGTTTAGTGTCTTCTAGAGGTTGGATCGAAGGCTTGGATCTTTGGAACAACTAGACTTAGATCTAGTCATCGGTTTTTCGGCAAAAGGTAAGATTCTAAAGGCTTTAGGGGCATGGTTCGAATATGGTAGGTGAATATTGGGATTGGTTATTGTGGTTTGCAATCTAAGAATTGTGGTAATCAATTGTAAGACATCATAAGGGATCTCAGTGGCAGTCGTCACAAAACAAGTGTGTAACAACCCTCGTAGTAGCTTAGGCTAATATTCGCAGAAAAGCCGAATTGCCAAATTTCTGGCATTTCAGGAACTTGAGATTTTGCATGTGGTTTTAGATGCGATAAAAATGATATGATCAGTGTTTGGATCGATGGAATAGGTAAGAGCGCAATTCTGTGCACGACGGTAAGTTGGGCCTCAATGGGCTGAAATTGGGCCCAATGGGCTTCCGGCTCCATTTGGGTAAAATTGATAGAAAATGGAACTTGGATAAATTACATGTTAACACGGTTAGATTTGTTGTAAAAATTGGGTTAAGTGGGCTAAAAGGGCTAAATCGGCATTCGTGGGGCCCATTAGGGGTTTTGGGCCCAAAAGCTCTAATTTGATAAAGTGCGTTAAAATCACTGTTTAAATACTTGAGAATATTGATAATTGTTAATGAACGTGGAAAACCCATAATATTTGGTAAATTTATGAAATTACCCCTAAAATATGGTAAATGACCATTATACCCCTAGGGTTTAATTATGAATATGATGCATGAGGTATTGATTTACATGATATCACATGATATGCACATGATATGTTATAACATGCACATGTTATGCTATGATATACTCATTGTATGCATGGGTTGGGTTTTTGATATAAATGGAGGAAGTGCGAAAAGGGCTTTGCCCTGGATTTATCAAAAAAAGGTTTTGCCCAATAATTAAAAGAGGCTAGGCCTCCGGTTATATGATAAAATAATTTGTCTTTGCCAAAGTGGAGAGTTTGGTTGGGTGGGTTGAGTTATTCCCCACATGGAGAGCTTGGTTGGTACGGGTGGAGAGTAGTGGATGGTGGGTTGAGTAGTCTCCCCAAATGGGCTTTCATACATCCATTAATATTACATGTGGCATTGAAATAGGCCTATGGGCCATACCGTTTGCAGTGAAGGCTTTGGCCCAGTAACATGATTAATGAGAAGGCTTCGGCCCAGTAACCGTTAAACGAAAGGCTTCGGCCCAATATGCTAGTATTAGTTTGGGCTTTGAAAGGAGCTTGTTGCACACTAAGTTTCCAAACTCACCCCCCTTTCCTTATCTTTGCAGGTGAGTCTTGATGTGGAGACTTGGAGCCGGAGGGGATTCAGAGTGGCCGTGGTGATCGCTTTCGAACTTTGCAATAAGTAACTGGTTTTTTTATAATTTATTATTATCATTTGGTTTAGGTTGTAATAAGGTCATTTTAATTATCTTTCTGGGATTATTTTATTTTATTCTCTATACTTTCTGATAATAATTCAAAATGGGTTAGACTTAGGGCGCATTTTCAAAATGATACTTGTTTTCAAAATAGCGCAACGATGCAACTAATCGGTTTATCAAAAATATCTACTTAAATGAATCCCAACTCGTTTTTTTTTCCAAAATCTGACGTTGCACCAAAGTGTGGCAATGGTTGTGGCATGTCTAGGATTGGATCCAGGCAAGAGCTTGGTACTTAAGCAGCCTTCATGGTTCACCTCCTCTGTTTCGGATACCTACCTGGTGCACAGCTTCCATTCACTTTATTAACTTAGCAAAAGACGCTCTTTTTAAACACTAAAATGAATCATGGGTTTTTAAAACTTCAATGAGACACGTTGGATTCGGCCATAACATCTGGGCCGGGTTTGGGGTGTTACATTTAGTGGTATCAGAGCTAAGTTGTAACAACTCGGCTGTGGGTTTCTAAACGCGTTTAAAATCAAGAATTTCAAAATAAGGGTATTTTAAATCAATTTTTTTAAAAAAATTTCTATTCTCTGTGACCAAATACATGTTTTTGTTTTAAATGGTTTGAAGGAAGAAGTGGCACACTGAATCCCCGGCACCAAGTTTGTAAGTGTACTTTCTTTTACATCGTGTGATATTGATATGATGCTATAGATAGAACTGAGACCCTACTATGATACTTTAGATAGGGTAGAGCTGTAAAATAGTAGGATTAAGACTGTAGCTAGGCTAAGACGTTGCGAAAACAATCCCTGAACTGCTATATTTCCATAAGACATCTCGTAATAAACAACTGAAATATTAAACTAATGTCATAAAATTTGTAATCAGATAATTCGATATGAGTACTAGGGGAACTCGTAGACGAGGCCGCGGACGTGGTCGTGGAAGGGTGCAAGTTGAATCTTCATCCTCAGGGCATAGGCCAGCTGAGAAGGCATCCGTGCCACAGGCAACTGAGGCTGGGTTACATGATCGGGCTGCGGGGGACGATGCTTTATCCCAAGCGATGTTAAGGGTTTTGGAAAAGGTTGCTGGAGCTAGCACTGGGACAGTGAATAGGGGATCCATCTCTGAGCGACTCCGGGCTAACGGAGCAGAGGTTTTTAGGGGCGTATCTAGAGTAGCCCTAAACATGGCTGAATATTGGCTAGAGGCAACAGAGCGGATTATGGACGACCTAGATTGCTCTGTAGAGCAAAAGCTGAAGGGGGCCGTGTCGTTGCTATGAGATGAGGCATACCAGTGGTGGATCACTGTAAGGGAGAGTACCCCGATCGAACAAGTAACCTGGGAACTGTTCAAGACTGCTTTTAAGGGAAGATATGTTGGAGCTAGTTATGTGGATGCCCGTCGAAAGGAATTTTTGAATCTGGCTCAGGGTAATAAGACTGTTGCGGAAGATTGAGGCAATTCTGGAGTGGAAGCCACCAAAGTCAGTAACGGAAATTTAAAGTTTTCTGGGGTTGGTAGGCTATTATCGAAGATTTGTGGAAGGATTTTTTGTGTTGGCAGCACCGTTAACGAAACTTATAAGGAAGGGAGCACCATTTGTTTGGACAGATAAGCAGCAAGAGGCTTTTGAGAAGTTAAAGAAGGTTCTGACTGAGGCACCAGTGTTGATTCAACCAGTCCGGTAAGGATTTCATCGTGTGCGATGACGCGTCACATGTAGGTTTGGGTGTGTGTTGATGCAAGAGGGTAAAGTGGTAGCTTATGCTTCACTTGACTTAAGCCTCATGAGGTAAACTATCCTACTCATGACTTGGAGTTGGCAGCAGTGATCTTTGCGCTTAAGATATGGAGGCACTACTTGTATGGGGAGAGATGCATTATCTATATGGATCATAAGAGTCTTAAGTACTTACTGACTCAAAAGAAGCTGAATCTTAGACAACAAAGGTGGATAGAGTTGTTAAAGGACTATGACTGTTCGATTGAGTACTATCCAGGTAAGGCAAATATCGTGGCTGATGCGTTGAATCGAAGGACTGTGGCAGAATTGAAGGCAATGTTTGCTCGCTTAAGCTTGTATGACGATGGAAGCTTATTGGCAGAGTTACAAGTAAGACCGACTTGGGTAGAGCAGATTAAGAAGCAGCAGTTGGTGGATGAGTCGTTGGTTTCTCGGTTTCAGCAAGCTGAAAAGGAGGAGAATTCAGACTTTGGATTAAATGGTGATGGGGTTCTTTGTTTTCGAGGAAGAATTTGTATACCGAAGGACTCTGACTTGAGATTGATGATTTTGAGGGAGGCACATGGTGGACCTTGTGCTATGTATCCAGGAGGGAGTAAGTTGTATCGAGACTTGCGAGAGCTATATTGGTGGCCTGGGCTTAAGCGAGAAGTGACCAAATTTGTGGGAAAATGTTTGACGTGTCAGCAAGTAAAGGCCGAGCATCAACTGCCTTCAAGATTGTTACAGCCAGTGAAGATACCACTTTGGAAATAGGAAAGGGTAACTATGGATTTTTTGAGTGGCCTGCCATTGACACCTTCCAAGAAGGACTTAGTTTGGGTAATTGTGGATAGGCTGACGAAATCTGCCCATTTCATACCTATCCGAACCGATTACTCACTTCAAAAGTTGGCCAAGTTGTATGTGGCAGAGATAGTGCGGTTGCATGGAGTGCCAGTATCAATAATTTCTGATCGAGACCCAAGGTTTACATCTCGATTTTGGCAGAAGTTACACGAGGCGTTGGGTACACGATTGGATTTCAGTACTGCTTTTCACCCTTAGACAGATGGGCAGTCGGAAAGGGTTATTCAAGTTTTGGAGGATATGTTAAGAGGTTGTATCATCGATTTTCGTGGTAGTTAGGAGGACTACTTGCCATTGGCGGAGTTTATATACAACAACAGCTACCAAGCAAGTATTCAGATGGCTCCATATGAGGCACTTTATGGGCGAAGATGTCGTACGCCTACGTGTTGGACAGAGTTGGGTGAACGACAAGTGCTTGGACCGGAATTAGTGGCAGATACTGAAAGCAAGGTTAAGTTGATAAAAAATCAATTAAAGGAGGCATCTGATAGACAGAAGTCGTATGCAGATCTAAAGCGTAAGGAGATTGATTTCGCTGTTGGGGATATGGTTTTCTTGAAGGTAATTCAGAATGAGATTTCATGAAATTCAGATTGAATAGGCTAAAGTGGAAAACTAAAGAGTTTAGTGACAGATTTATTGACGATGTAATCAGAGTCGAGAATGATTTAGCAAATGAACATAGTTGCAGAAAGGATGCCAGGTTAATAATAAAATAATCTGGATAACTGAAATGTCACAGTAAAAGAAAGGTCAGGCTCAGCTAATGCACTCATTCAAGTATGATGTGTAAGGTATATGATTGCTAGACTTTCTTCTGAATAAATTCCAACTGTGAATGGGATAATGTGAATTCAATAATGACAGAATTAGATAGAGGAATAATAATTGAGCCGTATTAATAGTTGAATGTAGAGTTTATAGTTGAGAAATTATAGAAAAATCTTTTCCGACTATTATATGTGTACATTTACTTTCAGAGATATATATAAATATATGCAAGATCATAGATGCAATTCTGCAGTATGAGAATGTTAGTTAAATTCTACGCATGATGAAAGCATTATAGTTTATTTGTTTGTGATTGATATTGCTTTATCTATTCTAGTTTTCTACTTCAGCGTGCAGATGGAAGGTTGACAGTAAGATCTGTATGATGTTAGTGATCTGTATTGTTAACTATTGCTTAATGAAAGTAAAGGAAAATTTTATGACTTCTGTCATAGTTGTTTTTAGTGCTTGTGAGTATTATCCTTTCCTTTTGGAAATTTTCTGAGATGCTATTGAAACCTTAACTGTTCTACATGAGATGTGGTTACCAAGAATTCTGTGTAGCTCCATGTTCTGAGATTTTATTATCTCGGTTTTATTAATAAATTACTGTTCAAAGTATTAGCCATGAGACATTAGCAGAAAGTCCTCTATTGATGAAAATGGTTTCTTCTTATTATGAGTATGTTTATGATGATTACGAGTTCGGGACTGATAATGAAAGTATAGAGGTATAGTTATCAAAGGTATAAAGATTCTGCTTTTACACTGGTTGTTATTGAAATTTGTGTTTAAATCTCTCAAATGATCAGGATGTTTTATTTTCACCTGGGACATTATTTACTAAAGTAATTGAGAAGTCAGCCTTATTATGGCATTATGATTTTTGAGTAGTATGAGTATTGTGGCCTCAGTGTAGTTCAGTTCAGACATGTGTATTGATTTTCATTTTTCATATAATCTTGATATATATATATATATATATATATATCAGTGAGTTAAAGACTGAATGCTATGTTCTTTCGAGTTATGCAGTAATAATGATTTGTGATTAGCTTTTTGAAGAAATCACGACAGAATGTATGTTTGAGATATCATGACAAAGATAGAGAAAAACGCTTTTTGAAAAGTTATTGTCTTTTAGTTGAGACCTGATTGATTGAAGCGATTGATTGAGTTATATGTATGTTTGAATTATTCATGGCTTCAGAGGTAAATGTTGATTTTTCATGTATAAATAGATAAATGACCCGAGTAAATAGTACATATTCTAGAGGTTATGGTACAGAGTTGTATACGCATATCAGAATGGTTGCATCAGAGGTATATTTTTGCAAATCCAAGTTGTCTGATTGTTAAAGTTCTCATTGTATGAAGTTTAGTTTGGCTTGAATTCATTCTAATAAAGTATAAACAGTGAAGATATTGACAATTGAAGTATCCATTATGATTCAGCTTGGTTTGAATAAAGAGTTTATGGTTTCTAGAAATGTGTAAATAAGAAATCAAGAGATTTTGCAATAGTTATGATGCCTAGCACAGTGATAATTATTTGATTATTTGAGAAGTACAGAAATGGATGATAACTTGAGCTAGTTATACTAGTAAGATGTGAAATGTTATGTACCAGACTTTGAATCCGATACCTGAACTTTTAGAGAGTTAAAGTTGAATTTCAAGTATCTCAGAAGCTATTACAATTAGTATTGATGTTTATGTGAAAATGTGAGGGTATTTCGAAGAATTGTGCAACAGAATTAGCATTATCACCGAAAGGTTAAATAAGCTATGGTTGATTGCTCGAAGAAGTTTGTGTATTCTTCTCAGTATGAATGAGTTTTTCTACTGAAGGATTATCTAAGTTATTCATTTTGAGGTTGTCAATTCATTCATATTGTAAATTTTAGTTGTTATGGTTGGAAATCCAGGGTTGCACCGTGACTTCAGAAGAAAGCTACAATAAGTTTTGACCATGAGATTGCTAAATGTTACTGCATGTCACCTTTTTACTGGTAGTTGAATTGAGGAAGAGAAATTCGCAGAATTAAATTAAGCAGAAAGGATTAGAGGAAAGTGAAAATTAATTACAGAAATCAGAGACAGATTATCAAAAATTGTATACAGAATCGAAAGGTAAGAATATTGACACTCAAAAGAGAAACAAGTATTTTTTTTTAAAGTACCTTAGTGTTAAAGAATTTCCATTTTGGTAAGAAAAGAAGAGTTAGTTGCATTTCATCAAAGAGTATGAGATTAATGATAAAATAAGGTCAGTTACTTATCAGTAGGTATTCTAGTTCAGAGCCTTAATTTAAGAAGTAAAATTTTGGGGATGCCAAGGCTGAATGAGAATTTTAAAGTGTTGCTAGAAATCAATTTCGAATCCATTTGTAGGTAAGATTTTCGGGAACGAAAATCCCTAAAAGGGGGAGAAATGTAACATCCCGAAATAGGGCCTAAAAGGAATAGTGGTTGCGAAACCACGAATATGAGGTCAAAAAAAATTTATTTCGATCAATTTTTAAGGTTTATTCATTGATTAAATAATTGTGTGAAAATACCGTGAAGAAATTTTATGTATAAGTGCCTAATTTGATAATTAGGACTAAATTGTAAAATTAGCAAAATGTATGTTCTAGATAATAAAGGGGATTTAATTGAAATGGGTTCTTAAATTGGAGGTCCTTATTTAGTAATTAGACCATTATATTTAAGTTTGGACAAAAATAGGCAAGAATAGGACAAATTTGAAAGAAAAGTCTTTAAGGGCATTTTGGTCATTTAGTAATTAAAAGAATTAAAAAGGAAAAATAAAGCCAAAATTGGTCCATATTCTTCATGGAGGCCGAATATAGCATGGATCAAGCCATTTTTAGGGTTTCCAAACTTTTCAAGCTCAATAGTAAGTTAGTTCTAGCCTCGTTTTTAATGTTCTTTACGTTTTTGAAGTCTTGGTAACTTAATTTAGCTTATTCTAGCAATAATTCATGCTAGGGTTCATATTTGGAAAAATACCCATAGTTTAATTTTTTTTTTATTTTGATGTGTTATGGTAGAATATGAAGCTTAAAATTATGTTAAACAACTTTTGCTAAGCGATTTTAAGTGAAAACGAGTAAAACGACAAAATCGGTAAAAATACCTAATGTTCATAAGTACATATAGAGTGGGAATTTGATGTTTCCATAGAAGGAAAAAATGTTCAGCGTGTGATAAAACATAAGAAAAATGGATAAATTTTAATTTTCGAGCCTAGGGGCAAAATCGTAATTTTGCAAAGGTTTATGGGCAAAATTATAATTTTGCAAAAGTTTGAGTTAGGGAATGTTTTGAATATTACATTAATTAAATAAGTGAAATATGATGTTTTAGATCCCGGAAAGTGAGATTTGGACCTAGAACGGGAGAAAATCGAAAATCGGGAAAGTTGGTAAAATGGTCGTTTTGGTATCAAGGTAAGTTCATATGTTTAATAAGCATTTAATTATGCATATTTTAATGATAAATTTATATTTTCTCCATAAATACTTTAGTATTGAGTTTCAGATATAATGATTAATGTTCGATAATAATTCGATATTGGAAAGAGAACTTGTATAATTTATAGGTAAGACCATATTTTGTATTATGGCTTTGCATGATAACAAGAAAGTATTGATTAGCATAGTTTGATGAGAATAATTTAAGTTGATGATATGATGAGATTGAGAATGTAAGTATGTAAGTTGACTAGCATTTTATTATTATGCAATTATTGTTATTAGTATTGTTATTATTGAGTTATGCGACTAACCTTGAGAATTTGAGCAAGTATGTTTCAGCTATGACTTGACAAGGCATTGATATCTCAAAGTCCACAGTTGTGCCATGGCAATTAAGGAAGAATTGACGGGAAATTCCATGTTCATAACATGGCATTTAAGGAGGAATTAACGGTTAAGAATACCATGTAAGACCATGTCAAGACATGGCATTGGTAAGGCAAGGATCCCGTTTAAGACCATGTCAAGACATGGCATCGGCATTCATTGAGGACTCCATGTAAGACCACATCAAGATGTGGCATTGGCACCAAGATAAGGATACCATGTAAGACCATGTTTGGAACATGGCATTTGGTAAGATAAGGATATCATGTAAGACCATGCCAAGGCATGGCATTGATAAGTTCTATAAGGCAAGGAAATAATGTAAGACCATGTCAAGACATGGCATTGATGAGTTACTATAAGGCAAAGGTCCCATGTAAGACCATGCCAAGGCATGGTATTGGTAAGTTCCTAAGGCAAGGATACCACGTAAGACCATGTCAAGACATGGCAATGGTAAGTTTAAAAAGGAAAAGGTTCCTGAGTAATCCATAGAGTAAGACAAAGAAACGACAAGGTGAGAACATGAAGAAAGAGTACAGGTATGCATTTAAGGCTTATTTAATATTGAGATTGTAAGTAATTGAGATTATCAAGTATTAAGTAAGTGATGAGTTTTTAGTTATGCTTGTGACACTTTATGACATGATTGGCAATATGCCTATATTATGAAAGAGTACTCATGTGTTAAGTGAGATGTCGCAGGTATGTAAGCAAGCTATTAAGTAAGGTGCATTTTGTATTCTAAGCCTTTGGTAAGGTTACTGATGAGTAAGATGGGAAAGTAAGAACAAAACATTATTTAAGCAAATTATGACAACATAGTAGTAAGCTAAATTGATTGCTAATGCTTATTATTTTACATATGAACTTACTAAGCTTTATAAGCTTACTTCTTTCACTTTCCCGTGTTTCAGAGTACTTAAAAGCAAGCTCGGGTTAGAGATCGTCGGAGATCACTTCACACTATCGACTATCAAGTTACTAAATGGGTATATTCGTTTACAAACGTTCTAGTTTATGGCATGTATAGGGACTTAGCCATTTTGTGTGTATGTCCTTATGATTGGATAAAGAATGGTATGTAAATATTTGATAATTATTAGCTATTGAAATGGATAATGAAGAACATGTTTCGGTGTTATGTATGCCTAAATGGTAGTTAATACAAAGAAATCATGAAAAAGTGAAATTAGCATTAAAACAGTATTGAACAGCAGCAGTGACGTGAACTAGAAAAATCACCAAGAATAGTAGAAATGGAATTAGGTGATGAATAAGATATAGAATTAAAGCTTATTGAGTCTATTTTCATATGAAAGAAACAGATAACAAAAGAAGTGTATATTAAGAGATATTTGAATTTTAGTGAGAAAGGTTCAGATCAATTTTTGAATCCCCTATTTTGATTTTATAAATTCACTAAAAATTGTACAAAATAAAATAGGAGTTATAGTTTATATTTATAGATTCCTTAGTGAATCTACTTTAAATAGAAACAAATGGAATGGTTATTTGAATTCTGTACAGGGAGAAAACTGATTTGTAGTGAGGAGAGGTCAGAGTAGTCGAACAGTGCAACAGGGGAAACTTTAACTAATAAATTGTACTAATTGGCTAGACCAAAAATTCTAGAAAAAAAATTAGTAAGAAGATATATGAGTCTAGTTTCAGGTAAATGAGTTTTGTGACTCGAGTTATGATTTATTTAGTGACTATGACGCAGGTGGGCAGTTTTATAAGGAATAATGAAATAAATTGTTTTGATTTGTCTAAGTATTCAGAAAATTTTTAATGTTCCCGGTTTGGTCCCGAACCATTTAAATTGCATGTTTTAGGGTCTCGAGGGCCCTTTTTAGGGACATATTGAATGAATGTAAATAAATTAATTTTAAAATTAAATTTTATGCCCGAAATTAGTAAGTTAAGTCAGGTAACGCCTCGTGCTCGACTCTGGCGACGGTCTCAGGTAAGGGGTGTTACAGGAAAAATCATAACCTCGTTTACGAGACTTTTACTATTTTTATCGGGATTTAACCTTACATTATACCATTTCGCAAAAATCCATTTCAATTTGATTCAATTCTCAATTTAGGTACTAATTCGTAGCCAATTCAAATTTCTAATCAAACATTAATGAACATACATATAAAATTCAACAGCAAATTAAACATTTTTATATTGTCTGAATTTATCTCATAAAATAGTAACGATTTGGATGCTAGGGACTATTCAACAGTTTTTCCCTTTTTCGCCTAAGTCATCAACTTGATCTATATAATAGTTAAGATTCGAAATGTCAATACCAATCTCATAATAACACTCAAATTCATGCTTATAATCTTTAATTTTCATTGTACATAATTTCCCTAAACTTTTATATTTTATTCAACATAATCCCTAAATGAAAAATTAATCAAATTTACTTTACCAGATAGTCCTTAAACATTTCATAGATTCTAAATCTACCATTTTCTATAAAAAAAAAATCTAAGATTCATCAATGACAAGTTTTAAAACCTTTAACAGTTTTGAAATACAAGTTAGCTAGACCTAGTTACAACGATCTCAAAAACATAAAAATTATAAAAAAACGGACCCAGAAAGTACTTACATGCATCACTAAAAGCTTGGCCAAAGTTCTCTAATCTCAACAATGGTGTTCTTCAGTTGGAAGAGAAAAAAATGAAAGAAAATCATGATTTTTTTTTGTTTTTATTAACTTTAACCTTTTATTATTTTATTATAACTTAATTTAACATAATATAATTAAGAAAAATGTGAGCACTAACCGTACAAACATTTAAAAGATTTTAAATTTCTAAATTAGGCCTTAATTAATTATTAATTATTAATTAAGCCATTTAACCATTATAAATCAATAGCGATAAAATTTTACGGTTTTTATGATTTAGTTATTTTTCCTTAATTAACTATCAAATCATCAAAATTATCAAACCAAACTTCAACTTACTTATACCAAAACTCCGTAAATATTTAATAAAAATATTTACAAACTCAGTTAATGAAAATGAGGCTCCAATACTCAGTTTATGAAAATGAGGCTCCAATACCTCATTTACGTTCGGTATGCACTACTTGTACTTGACTAAATAACCAATTAATAAAATCTATCCAATCAAAATTCACTATAATACTATATTTAATTCATAAATATTAATTACTAATGTTTACGAACTCACTCGTCGGAATCGTAATCTTGAAATCACTATTACCGATACCACTGAAAATGAACTATTACAATAAATATTATGAGTGTCCTTTCTCGAGATTTAGATTGGAGTGTTTTGTTCAGAGTTATGGTTTGAAGAATTTGGAAGGCAAGGAATTTGGTTGTTTTGGGGGGTGGCAACATCGACTCATTTGCTATTATTGTCTAAGGCAAAACTTAGGTGACAAACATTCTACATCTTTCAATCAAGACAAGGCGCAAGTTAGTAGCAACCATGTTGATGCAAAATGGACACAACCGACTGCAAATTGGGTAAAGGTCAACTGTGATAACGTGGTTTACCCGACTAGTAACTTTGCTTCTATAGGTAATGTGATTTGGGATGAAGGCAGATGTTGGATAGCTGAGTGTAGTCTGTCCTTGGGTGTTTGTATTGTTCGAAAATCAGAGTTGTGGGTTGTCTACAAGGGTCTCTTCATAGCTTGGGAGGAAAGCTTTAAGCAAGTCATGCTCAAGAGTGATTTTCTGACTGCAGTGTAAATGATCAATGAACATGAGAGGGTGTTGTTAGAACAGTAAATAATATCTAATATAAAATTAAAACTACAAATCAGGATCTGTCATGTCAAATCATCAAAAATAAAACAAGAACAAAACTAGATGCGGAAGCATACCTGAATTCATCGATTTCTTGAAATCTACGGATATTGAGGTTTTGACCTTCCAAATTAGCACACAAGTAATCTAAAGAATGTGGCTCTCTCTTTTCTAAAGATGGGATATTAGAAAAGTTACCTTGTGTATAATTTGGGGACCACAATCCTAATATATATAACTTTGGCACATTAGCCCTAATTTCTAATAAGCCCGTCATCAATTAGAAATTAGTTATTACAGTATCTACACACATTTGACCCATACTTTTTTTAATAATTAAAGCCTAATAAACCTTAACCAAATTAGATCACTTTTAATTTGGGCTAACCTATTATGATAGTAAATAATAACATGTAATTACCCTTATTATATATGTGATGTCCATATTTTCCAACAATATCCCACTTGGACCATATATATAAACACTAATTACTCTATAATTACAAGTCATTATATAACCTTATGAGCTCAAAATTTTACCATCATATCCAAAAGGTATTCCGAAAATATCTCGTCCATTAATCATGTTAACATAGAACCAATTTGACTTCCGTTAGATATACATAACTAAATCCATCCCTGATCACGTTTATTAACACAGCCAAATGACATAGATCAAGTATGGATGTGTAGCATGGAAATTACATACAATATGATCTAAACATGTCTATTTCCAACTGGTCCTCCTCAAACCTTAGTGAGATCAAACCTTACCAAAAACAAAGTGTGAATAAACCAAATAAACTTTATTTCTACAGAAAATAAATTTAATATCCGTAAACTGAAATAACTGAAAATATATCTATAACATAAAAGCATTTAAAATTACAAACTCCTACTAAAACCAAATATAATTAAATGACATTACACCCATATGAGCAATGTGCTCATGAAAAACCTTAGGTGTAGTCCCTTAGTAAGCGGATCCGCAATTATAGAGTTTACTCAATATGCTTTATAGGCACAAAACCACTCTGAACTTTTACTTTAACAATCATGAACTTAAAGCCTATGTGCTTTGACTTTGATGTGCTCTTGTTGTTATTGGAATAAATGACTACCAATTATTGCCACATATATACAATTATCATGAAACACAAAGGAAGGTTAATAATATTAAAATGTTTATATATTTTGTTTTAAAAATATAAAAGGTTGTATGCATGTAACTTAAGCTACGTTAATATTGATCGGCCTAAAGGAAGATTAATAATATTACATGTACAACTGTGGTAATAAACATGTGATGATTATTTGATTTTACATGTGAGTAATAAATCAACCTAAAGGAAGATTTATTGTTTGACATGTTCTTATTGTCAGTGTTTGATTACTACACTAAGATATCACTTACAAGTTAATATTTTGTCCAAAGATGAAATATTAATGGAGTGCCCGATATCTTGATATGAGGTTTTCCTTTACTCAAATTATTTTGGTTTAAATTTAAAGTCTTATGTGAGGTTATTTTGATTTATTCAGCTATTATTATATTTGCGAACATCACTGTATGTTGTTTTGGGATAAATATATATACATATATATATATACTATTATCTTTTAATTTGATTGAAAGATGAAATTAAAAAAATATTTTGAAACAAAAAAATTTAGACTTTGGCTTTGATTTTTAATTAAGGATGTCTAATATTTTAAATAGATTAGTTGAAACAAAACACCGCCAAAGTGACCTCTTTTGCGTAGATTAGTTTATTTAAAATATTAAGATGATTACATGTTTTTGTGATTCATGTGTTTATTAATTGACCCAAAGGTAAGTTAATATTCGGAAGAATTTCAACGACAACTGTGTAAGTTAATATTCGGAAGAATTTCAACGACAACTGTGGTGATAAATGTGTGACAATTATAAAGTACTTTATGTGAGCAATATGTTAGTCCAAAGATTAATTCATTGTTTGACATAATTTATTGTCAATGTTTGATTGCTACAACAAGAGTACCACTTACTGTTAATATTATTGTCCAAAGACTTGATATTAATGTTTTGTTTGGTATCTTGAGATGGGATTAGCCATTATTTTGAATTTATTGTTTACTTATGAATATTGATGTGAGCTTGTTTTTATCTATTTTGTTTTGGATTCAACTAGTTTATCTTTTGCTGCCACAATATCTGCTAATATAAATTCTATATCCATGTTTAATGAGACTATTTTTAAGGAATGGAAAAGGCATTTCTAATGCTTGGTTGTATGGACATAGACCTTGCATTAAGGGAAGAATAACCTACACCTCTCACTGTAGAAAGCAGCCCTGATGCTAAGAGGGATTTTGAGATGTGAGATCATTAAAATCACATCAGTCTAATGATCATGAAAAACAACATTCCAAAAGCCTTGAGGGGCACAGAATCTGAAAAGATTACTCAAGCCAAGGGTTTCCTTGACAAAATTGAGAAACGTTTTGCTAAAAAAGATAAGGTTGAGATGACATCACTTTTGACTTCTTTGATGTCTATAAAGTATAAGGATCAAGTAAATTTTGAGTGATCTAGAGGCAATAAGTTTTTTGATCCCAGAATTAGGAATATTTTTTAGAAGAAAATTGCAACATGTTTTGAGGATATTGTGTTTGGAGGGAGAAATAAGATTAGAGACATTGATTTTGAGGAAGAATTAGATCCCAACTCAGTTCCTACTATCAATTTTGACAATGTTCAGGTTCTCATACCTATCATTGATCAATAAGTGAATCTAGAACCTCAATAAGATAATGTTGAACAACTCCCTATTCAAGATGAGGTAATTGTTCTAGAAAAACAAACTCAACAACCTCAAGAATGAATGTCATTAAAAGGTCCATTAGAGAAAGGATTATAATCACTTTAATGGAATATTTTGACCTTAAGTTGCATCAGATGAATATTAAGTTAATGGTTTCTCAACAGTAACATTGATCATACATTTATATGGTGCAACTAGAAAACTTTGTGTCTGATGATGTGAAGTTAATGATTTGCAAATTAAAGAAATCCAACAATCAAAAAGACCTGAATTTCCATGAATCTGATGAGTAGGAGTTCATTCAATACAGATATGATTTATAGATCTCGCCAAACATTTAACAATAGGATACATCACATTTTCCTCTTTACGCCATGGAAATAATTCGATATGGCCTCAAGAATAATCCTTCTCATTTCCATCCCAATATCAACACTGACAAGGATAATTTTGATAGATCCCAATGCTCGGCTTTAACCCCTTTAAAAACTCCGATTTTATGTAACATCGAATGCTCTAAACTATCACATTACCTCACTGTCTTGAAACACATCACAATTCATACAACGAAATATATTCTTGAAAGTCGGAAGTCTTTACTCAATGTAGACTAGTTTAGTTCAGACGCTTCGGTTACCAATATTCTCATCTATCCGAACTTTGTCAACATGTAATAAACATTTCAGCTTTTACAAAATGAAAACCTTATCATTCGTAGTGACTTTAACTAATATCAAACTTTTTCTAATAAATATACACTTCTCGTTTAGACTATTTACTCTTTTATCCATACAAAATGAAATTCTATTATCAGACTTGGGAAAAATAATCCTGAAATAATTGTCGCATGAAATCTTTCAAATAGATAATTCACCATACCGACTGAAACTCGCGCTTTTATCACTTATGCCTTTATTGATGTCAAATCCTTACACAGAAATTAGAAAAAAAAAACCCCAATACTAAAATCACCACATTACCAAGATCAAATTAGAAGTATAGTCATATTTGACATGATTATCACGAGCTGAAGAACACACTTCGAACACGAGTCATAATTAACAAATTATAGAACAAAGATAACAAGAAAACCGAATAAAGAAATCCAAAATAGAGAAATCCAGAATAAAGAAATCCAGAATAAAGAAACCCAAGATACGATACTATGTTGGAGAATCGAAAACCAAGCCGGAGAATCGAAAACCAAACTCATAGAGAAAATACGGAATACCCCGATAATTCTTCAAAGAAAGAAAGTCCAAAAGAAAACATCATTTAATCCCACTAGAATCAAATATAATAAGAACAATATATCTTCTCATACATATATATCAGATGAAGCATCAAGTAGAAGAAACAGAATCATAATATTATATGTATTCTCTCATCAATTCTTATCAGACGAAATGAAATAGAATACCCGATGAAATAGAGCAATATAAATTATAAACCAGTTAGACTACCAATGCTTTCATCCAACACCAGGATTAAAAGACATTCCCATATAACAAGAATTCCTTCAGAAGATCAATAGCCATAGAAATATTTCTGAGAACGGGTAAACACATAGAACATCTCAAAAGAGACTGCTAAATCTGTCCAGTCATAACTATCACACTCAGATAGTTCACATTTCAAATATCATTTCCCCAACTAGTTCTGCCGTCACAAATTTCATATTAAACCATTCACTAAAGAAGGCCAGTTCTGAATAAATTTCGATTTACACTTTTCTTGACCTTGCACTTGAGTAATTCGGTTTACCAAGGAGAATTCCTTTTCTAACTGGGACAGTGCATAATTCCAATAATCTTTACGTCAATCCGATACTTTACTGGCTCTGACTTTACTTATCAGCTCATTTTCAATCTCTGATCATACTTATAATTATTCTATCACTGAACTCTTTGGGTTCTCAACCGGAAACTTATTCAATACAAATCTCATGAAATTCTGACTCGACTTTCTTATACATACACATATGACACAACTTCCATCATCATAACAACATCATCAAAATCATGTCATTCATTCATGTTGGCTTACACCAATTTTCCTATTGTCTCATTTAGACAATATACTTATGCATACATTCTATGTTTTCTAGATAGCTTTACTTATCCATTCATTTAATTAAATTAAGTCATGCTCATGACATCATATAAGGCCAAACAAACATAGATATTTGCACCACAATCATAACTTTCATTTCGTGCATCATCATGTACATATCATTACAATCATATAATTCAGTCCAACAATTTAACATAGATAAGTTCATTTCATTATAATCCTTTATCTCATAAAAATTATATATCATTAGCATTCATCAACATTCGACGTCCAAATCAAAACAAGGACATTTTCATTCGTATCATAATATTATGACTTTTATTCATACCTCTACTACTTTCTATTTATTCCGTTCATCTTATCAAGTAAGCCATATACACTACATCATATGAGCATTAAGCAAATATGAATATTTATCACATATGTATCATAAACCTTTATTCATACTTTTCTGAATCGATACTTATCATAATCATAATTTTACTCAAATACCTTCACATAACATTGAACATGGTCGGCGCCGCTCGGTTGGAGAGTACCCTATCTAAATAAGACGGTACTCATACGCGTCGGAAGACATCACACTATCACAGATCAGTGGCATGTATAGCTAAACTTTTACACATGCTAGGTTAGTCCGAGAACCGACTAAACCTGCTCTGATACCACCAAATGTAACGCCCCGTACTCGATACCATTGCCGGAGTCGAACACGAGGTGTTAACAGACTTAATTCATTGCTTAAACAGCTCAAACAATTTAATTTTAGAAATTCCAGACAAGCTGGCTAACTGCGTCACAGTTGCTTAAAAATTCATATCTCGAGTTATAAAACTCAAAATCCAATTCTGTAAATTTTCCCTGAAACTAAACTCATATATCTATTTACTAATTTTTTTCTAGAATTTTTGGCTAGGCCAATTAGTACAGTTTATTAGTTAAAGTCTCCCCTGTTTTAGGGTTCGACTGCTCTGACCTCTGTGTATTACGAATCAGATATCTCTCTGTACAGAATTTCAATGACTATGAAGTTTGTTTCTATTAAAACTAGACTCAATAATAAATCTGTACATATAAATTATGACTTCTAATTATTTTTATACAATTTATGGTGAATTTTAAAAGTCAGAACAGGGGATCCAGAAATCGCTCTGGCCCTGTTTCACAAAAATTTAAACATCTCATAAAATATAACTCATATACCTGTTTCGTTTCGTCCATATGAAATTAGACTCATAATTATTCAATTCCATATTTTATTCATCATCTAATTATATCTCTACTATTTTTAATGATTTTTCAAATTCACGTCACTACTGCTATCTCAATCTATTTTATGGTAAATTTTACCTATTTCATGGTTTCCATGGATTAACTAGCAATTTGACATACATAACACCAAATATGATCATAATTAGCCATTCCAATGGCTAATCATTACCAAACATTTTTATACTACTCAATAACCATATCATAAGACCATATATACAAAATGATTATAATGCTATACATGCCATACTCAAAATATACAAGCCATTATGCCAAGATGGTATACGGATAGTGTGAGCGTGCCTCCGATCGTTCCCGATTTCCGAGCTGGCTTGTCAACACTACAAGGAATGAAAAGGAGGGAGTAAGCATAAATGCTTAGTAAGTTCACATGCAAATAGCAAGTAACATAACCATATAAGCAATCATAAAACATCATTTGCATAATCATCACCAAGACATTCATATCATATTTTCATTTATCATCTCACCATATTGTTGTTATATCGAATTTTTCAACTCGAGGGTTAAGTACATACCTGTTCAAAGTATCCATTTCACAACACTTACCAATACGTCCCTTTCATCTTGAGTATTCCTCCATTTGAGTAGAACTTTACCCGTTGAACACATCGGAATATAATTCGGATACATGGAAAGTTTGCACATAAGTGCCACATATGTAGCCAAGCTACTATGTAACCCGCCCATAAGCGAACTCGGACTCAACTCAACGAGCTCGGGCGTTCGCATCCATAAGTGAACTCGGACTCAACTCAACAAGCTCGGATTCCTAGTTACATCTCACGAACTCGGACTCAACTCAACGAGTTCGGACATTCGCATCCATAAGTGAACTCGGACTCAACTCAACGAGTTCGGATGCCCAAATATCCCAGTGACATGTCACTTGTATCCTAATCCATTCCTAAGGTTCAACGGGACCTTTTTCCCAATCATGTGTCTCAACCATCTTCTACGGAATACCGATATCGATACTCGGTAGTATTTCACATTTTCCAAGTATATCACATAATTTGACATATTATCAAACAATTATCACGAGTATAATATTTCATAATAATTATCATATCATTTAAATAACATAAAAACATTTAAAATAACAACTATGTTACCAACATTTACATATGAACTTACCTAGTATGCGAAAATGGCTACTTTTACCATTTCGTCCACAACTTGGTATTTTCCCCATTTTAGCCCGAATTTCAGTTTTCCTTGCTAATCGAGCTTGGAAGCTTGAAAAACCCTAGCCATGGTTTCTCCTTGCTATATTCGGCCCTGGCAAAATTGGCTTTTAATTTTGTATTTTAATTCATTTTACCCCTAAATGACTAAAATACCCTTATTACTAAACTTTCCAAAAATTTCATCTATGTCCAATTTTTGTCCATAAACTTAGAAATTGGTAAAATTAGTATTTAAGACCTCCTAATTAATATTTCAAAGCAATTTCATACTAAAAACTTCTAGAATGCAAGTTTTGCAACTTATTCGATTTAGTCCCTAATTTCAAATTAAGCACTTTATGCATAGAATTTCGTCACGAAATTTTCACACAATCATGAAATCCTATCATAAACCTAAAAATAATTATAAAATAATTATTTCTATCTCGGATTTGTAGTCACGAAACCATTATTCCGGTTAGGCCCTAATTCGGGATATTACAATAACCCTAGTGTCATGACATTTGATTCCTAATTATTCATAAGGTTCAACCGGGGTTTCGAGATATCAAACTTCGTCGAATTGTCACCGAGTCATCATTAATTAAATTCACAAAGACAATTACACAATTCATGCAATATTAAAGCATTAAAAACATAATAATGTAATGTTGCATTATTTACACACGAACTTACCTTGGTACCCAAAATATGGCTACTATTCGATTTAGTCTACAACCTTGTTCTTTCTTCGGTTTAGGTCCGAACTCTGTTTTTTTTTATCTATAATAGCAAACTTCGCATATTTAATTATCACATTGTTCAAAATAGTCCATAAATCATACTTTGACAAAATTATAATTTTTCCCCTAAACTTTCAAATAATTACAAATTAGCCCCTAGGCTCGTAAAACTAAATGTGTTCATTTTCTTTGATATCCAAGCCTAGCTGAACTTATATCATACTTATATCAGCTGACATTTTCTTTCAAATAATATTTTTAACCACCTATTTTACAACTTTTACAAAAAGGTCCTTTTTAGGTGTTTTCATGAAAAACCATTTAGTAAAAGATGTTTATCATGCATCAAACTTTCATATTCCTCCATTAAACACCAAAATACATGCCTGTCACACATGGGTAAGTTTTTTAACATGAACCCTAGCTCAAAATAATGGTAGAAATAGCTAGATCATGCTTCAAAGATTTCAAAAACATAAAGAACATTAAAAACGGGGCTAGGACATACTTACAATCGGGTTTGAAAGTTGAAGAAAAACCCTAGCTATGGCTTCTCAAATTTTTGGCACTTGATGGAGAAGATGTACAAGATTTTTACTTCATTTCCCTTTTAATTCTTTTATTAACCAAATGACAAAAATGCCCTTGAGGCATTTCTTTCAAAATTTTCCTACTCAAGCCCATTTTTGTCTATAAAAATAGAAATTGGGAAAATTTCTATTTAAGTACTCTAATTAATAATCCATGGCAATTTCATGCTTAAAGCTTCTAGAACTCACATTTTGCAACTTTTGCAATTTAGTCCTAAATGTCAAATTGGACACTTTTCCATAAAATTTCTTCATGAAATTTTCACATAAGCATGAAATTATATCATAGACCTCATAATAATCATAAATTAATTATTTCTACTTCAGATTTGTGGTCTCAAAACTACTATTCCGACTAGACCTTAATTCTGGATGTTACAACTCTTCCCCTTAGGGATTTTCATCCTCGAAAATCTTACCGGTGAAAAGGTCTGGGTATTGGTTTCTCATGTTTTCCTCGGTCTCTCATGTAGCCTTCTCGACCCCATGTCTTTTCCATAATACTTTCACAAGGGCAATACTTTTGTTTCTTAATTGTTTGACTTCGTGAGCCAAAACCTTAACCAGTTCTTCGCCATAAGTCATATCCGGTCGAATCTCAACTTCTGTTGGTGAAATCACATGCGAAGGGTCTGATCGGTATCAGTGTAACATAGACACATGGAATACATCATGGATTCTTTCCAACTTAGGCGGCAAAGCCAACCGGTATGCTACCGGCCCTATTCTTTTAGTAATCTCGTACAGTCCAATAAAGTGTGGACTTAATTTGCCTCTCCAGCCAAACCTCAAAACTTTCTTCCACAGAGATACTTTTAAGAATAGCTTATCACTGACTTGAAACTCAATCTCTTTCCATTTCAAATACGCATAGTATTTCTGTCTGTCCGAAGCGGCTTTCAAGCAGTCACGTATTATCTTTACCTTTTCTTCAGTTTCTCTGACTAAATCAACTCCATGAATCTGATTCTCTCTGAGTTTGGTCCAATACAAGGGTGTTCAGCACTTATGCCTGTACAATGCCTCATACGGCTCCATTTTTAAACTCGACTAAAAATTGTTGTTGTAGGCAAATTCTACCAATGGTAAGTACTTTTCCCAACTACCTTGGAACTCAAGAACATAACACCGTAACATATCCTCAAGAATTTAAATTACCCTTTCGAATTGACCATCAGTTTGCGGATGGAAAGAGGTACTAAAATTCAATTTCGTACCCAATAACTTTTTCCAAAACTGTGAAGTGAACCTCAAATCTCTATCTGATATAATCGACAAAGGTACTCCGTGCAATTTCACAATTTCAGAAATATACAATTTGGCTAGCTTGTCCAGTGAGTAGTCAACACGTACCGGTATAAAATGAGTCGACTTCGTCAATCGATCTACAACAACCCATACAACATCTTTCCTTTTCAATGTCAATGGCAAACCCGTCACAAAATCCATAGTAATACAGTCTCATTTCCGTTTGGGAACCATCACAGGCTGAAGTAAGCCTGAAGGTACTTGGTGTTTGACCTTCACTTGCTGACAAATCAGGCATCTCAAAACAAACTCTGAAATATCTTTTTTCATATTTCACCACCAATACAATTTCTTCAAGTCATTGTACATTTTTGTACTACCCGGATGTATAGTCAAACAACCACAATGTGCCTTATGCAAAATCTTCTGAATCAACTCGGTATTTTTAGAAATACAAATTCTATCTCAGAACGTCAAGAAACCATCGAAACTAATCTGAAAATCTAATTCGGTACCTGACTCACACTAAGCTCTCTTATCTTGCATCTCACTGTTACTTTTCTGAGCTTCGCAAATCTCCGAGAAAAACATCAGTCTAGCTTTCAACTTGGCTAGAATAGAGCCATCATCCGATAAAGCCAATCGTGTATTCATAGCCCTCAAAGTAAATAACGACTTTCACTCAAAGCATCAGCGACCACATTCGCCTTTCCCTGGTGATAATCAATCACTAACTTATAATCTTTTGTCAATTCTAGCCACCTCTATTGTCGTAGGTTCAAATCCTTTTGAGTCATCAAATACTTTAGACTTTTATGATCAGTGAATACTTGACATTTCTCACCATACAAATGGTGTCTCCAAATCTTCAACGCGAACACAATGGCGGCTAGCTCCAAATCATGGGTCGAATAACTTTTCTCATGTGGCTTCAGCTGCCTCGAGGCATAAGCTATCACCTTGCCTCCTTGCATAAGTACACAACCTAATCCATTCAAGGATGCATCATTATAAACTACAAATTCCTTTCCCGGTTCAAGCTGTACTAAAACCGGTGCCTCGATCAATAATGGCTTTAATTTTTCAAAACTCTGTTGGATTTTTCTATCCATTTGAACTTGACATCTTTCTGTAACAACCTCGTCATTGGAGTAGCAATCATGGAAAATCCTTTCACAAATCGTCTGTAATAACTGACCAAGCCTAGAAAGCTTCTAACCTCAGTTACATTCCTCGGTGATTTCCATTCAACAATAGCTAAAATCTTACTCGGGTCAACTCTAATACCATCACCCGAAACAATGTGGCTCAAAAACCCAACTTCTCAAAGCTAAAATTCACTTTTACTGAACTTAGCATACAACTTCTTGTCAAAGTTTGCAAAACCGTTCTCAAGTGCTTAGCATGCTCAGTCTCATCACGAGAATAAATCAGGATATCATCAATAAAAACAACCACAAATTTATCCAAGTATGGTCGAAAAATACGGTTCATTAAATCCATAAATACAGCAGACGCATTCGTTAAACCAAAAGGCATAACCAAAAATTCATAGTGACCATACCTCGTCTAAAATGCAGTTTTCGGCACATCGAACTCTTTAATTCTCAACTGGTAGTAACCAAACCTCAAGTCTATCTTTGAAAACACCGTGGCTCCCTTCAATTGATCAAACAAATCATTGATTCTTGGTAAGGGATACTTGTTCTTTATGGTTACCTTATTGAGCTGTCAGTAGTCTATACACAATCTTATTGAACCATCCTTCTTCACAAATAGTACTGGTGCTCCCCATAGAGAATAACTAAGTCTCGCAAAACCTTTATCCGTTAACTCTTGTAACTAAACTTTCAACTCCTTTAACTCCGTCGAAGCCATCCTATATGAAGTGATCGAAATAGGTGTAGTACCAGGAACTAACTCAATACCAAACTCAATTTCCCTAATAGGAGGCAACCCTAGCAACTCTTTTGGAAACACATCCGAATACTCATATACTACCGGCCCTGATTCAATTTTCAACTCAGACTCTTTTGTATTCAATACAAAGGTAAGATAAGCTTCACAACCCTTCCTCATACATTTTTGAGCAGTCATAGAAGAAATCACTACAGGCAAGCTATCCAATTCATCAGGTTCAACCCGAAGAATATCACTACTTTCATATTTCAATTCAATGATTTTCCTTCCACAGTTTACTACCACATTATGCAGGGTCAACCAATCCATGCCAAGTATTATATCAAATTCATCAAACGGAAAAAGCTTAAGATTAGCTGGAAAACAATGACCTCTAATCATTAAAGGGCAATCCTTACATACTTTGTCAACTAACACATACTTGCCTAGAAGGTTTGACACTTTTATCACAAATTCTGTAGACTCAACAGACATAGTCATGCTAGACACCAATTTCACACAAACATACGAATGGGTAGATCCCGGATCAATCAAAGCAATAACATGAGTATCATATAGAAAAAAAGTACCCGTAATCACATCCGGAGATGAAGCCTCTTCCCGAGCGCGAATGGCATAAGTCCTCGCATGTGCTCTACCTTCGTGCCTTACAATTGAGTCTTTAGGTGCACCCTTGCTACTTGCTCCATTTCTCGGATTTCTTTGTGGCCTCCCTCGAGAAGCAATATTACCCGATCTTGCACTCAGAAATTTCTTTTTTTAAACCCTCTCGGGGCAATCTCTAATGAAGTGATCTTGGGAACCACACTTAAAACAAGCTCTATCACTAACCCTGCACTCGTCGAGGTGATGTCTACCACAATGTGAACACTCCGGTCTACTCGGTTGAGCATTACCAACACTAGCAATTGAAGTAGCCTGAGCTTTTGAAACCGAGTACTACTTACCCTTATTTCTATTTGAGTACCTAACTGAAGCACTCGATCAAGTATTAAACTCCCTCGGTTTATTAGATGAGGACTGCAGTGACTTACTCATCTGTCTCTTCTTCGAATCTCGAGACTCAAATTCAGCTTTTCTTTTCTCTTTAGCCAATTCCTCAGCCTTGCAAGCTCTCTCAACCAGTACAACAAACTCTTTTAATTCTAGGATACTATCCAGTAATCGGATGTTCTCATTTAACCCATCCTCAAACCTCTTACATATGATGGTCTCAGTTGATACACACTCCCGGGCATACTAACTAAGTCTTATGAACTTACACTCATACTCGGTTACAGTCATTCAGCCCTGTTTTAAATCCAGAAATTCCTTTTGCTTCTAATCGATAAACATCTGGCTAATGTACTTCTTACGAAACTCCTCTTGGAAAAATTCCCAATTGACCCACTCCCTTAGTACAACCGACACAAGGGTGTTCCACCACTGATAAGTCAAGTCTCTCAGGAGTGACACAACACCCTTTATGCATTCCTCGGGTGTGCATGATAACTCATCAAATACTCTGATGGTATTTTCGAGCTAGAACTCTACCCTTTCAAGATCATCATCTATACTAGCTCGAAACTCTTCGGCTCCTTGCTTACGAATTTTATCTACTGGAGGTCTATTCAATCTCATAAATTCCATACCTTGGGGTGCTATAAGAACAGGTTGACGGATAGGTGGGGGTGGAGGGGGTTGAGCGTTCGGGTTTGTTCGAATGAACTCCGTATACCAGGCATTCATCATATGGAGAAAAGATTCCCTAGCCTTATCTCCTCCTTCTTGACTCGCGGTCACAGGTCTACTCTCAACTGGTGCTACCCCTTAAGCGGGAGCCGACGCATTACTTTCTACGTCATCAACTTCAGCTCGATTGGGATTCATTACTATATGAAAACACAATTTAAAAGGTCAAGAGTCGTCACATTATCATAATTCATTTATGGCATGTATAGCTAGACTCGTACACATGCTACGTTAGTTCAATAATCGACTAAATTGTAGCTCTGATACTACTAAATGTAACAACCCTTACCCGTGCCCGACGCTGGGACAGGATATGAGGCATTACCGAACTTAATCACAAGTAGACATACAAAACCGGGCCATAAAATTTTGTTAAAATAAAATTCATTCATACATATGCAAATTGTCCCTTATATGGGCCTACGAAGCCCAAAACATACATCGGGAGTAGTTCGGGACTAAACTGAAAACTTTAGAAAACTTTGGAAAAACTTAGAAAAATTTTCATGAAACAGGGTCACACACCCGTGTGGGTAGGCCGTGTGGTCACACATGCCCGTATGGCTTAGGACACGCCCGTGTCCTCAGCCCGTGTTGTAACACTCCTCACCCATAACCAACGCCAGGATAGGGCTTGAGGCATTACAGGACTTAAACATTCACAAACATACAAAACTGAGTCACCAAATTTTGCCCAAAATTAAAACTTTTCAAACACATGCATATCATCCCTTATACAGGCCTTGGAGACCTAAAACATATATTGGGGCGGTTCGGGACAAAACCAAAAACATTTGATAAACTTTGGGCAACTTAAAGCTTTGGAAAGTCATACGCCCGTGTGGGTGGGGTCGTGTGGTCACACACGCCCGTGTGGCTTGGGAACCGCCCGTGTCCTTAGCCCGTGCAACTCTCTGTTTATGACATCAGCAACCGTTTAAGGGCACACGGCCAAGGTGCACGCCCGTGGCCAGAGGTCGTGTCCTCCACACAGCTAAGACACACGGTCGTGTCTCTACCCGTGTGGTCAAGACTTAGGCTAATTTCCAAGCCTTTTTGTCATCTTTACATGCACACACATACAAGATTTCAATGGCATTCATCATTAGCTTGTTATTATGCATTAGTTCCACATACTCATGATAAACTAGTCTAGCTACATCACAAGACATTAACACATATCATGGATAAATAGGCTTACAAGTCAAAATCATTATAAGCCACATCTCATGGCTATAATCAACAAATCAATATAAGTCAATACCTTTGGCTAATCACAAAAATAGTCATCTCATAGAAAAACTAAGTCCCTATACATGCCACTCACATGAAAACATTTAACATACACATGCCAATACTCTAAGGATAATGGCTCGATAGTGTGATGCTGCCTCCGACGATCTCCAACCCCGAGCTGACCTGAGGACACTAGAAGAAATGGAAGAGGGAGTAAGCTTTACGCTTAGTAAGTCCATATGAAAATAATAAACATTATAACAACATGTTTCCTTAGGTAAAACAACTATAATTACACTTTTATTCATATTCTGGTCAAACTGTCTACTTGAGTCATAGTCGATAAATCATTTATAACTCGAGCTAAAGGACTCCAAATTAATATCTGTTAATTTTCCATGAAACTAGACTCATATATATTCTTACCATAAAATTTACAGAATTTTTTGTCTAGCCAATAAGTACATTTTATTATTTAAACTCTCCCCTATTTCATTGTCCGACAGCTTTGACCTTTATCTACTTAAAATCAAATATATCTTAGTATGAGACTTGGATAATGTTCTCGTCTCTTTATCTTGAAAATAGACTAATTAAGGATTTCATTCATATGAATTTTAAGTCATAATTATTTTTGTAAAATTTCTAGTGATTTTCCAAAGTTAAGGCAGGGAAGTCTGGAATCACTCCAACTCTGTCTCACAAGAATTTAAATATCTCATGATACAAAATTTGTTTGCTTACTCTGTTTCCTTTATGTGAAACTAGACTCATTAAGATTTAATTTCATATATTATTAATCCTCTAACTCAATTTCCACTATTTTTAGGGGATTTTCAAAGTCAAATCAATGCTGTTGACCAAATCTATTTTGGTACAATATAATGATCACTATCGTAAAATCATTTCCAACTATCATGAACTTACCATTTCATGGATCCCTTACTCATTTTTCGCAATGGAGCTCAATATAAAAGTTATTATTTCTCATGGGCACACTTAGTCATACATTCCAAGTATAGGATAATTCCCTATCACATGCACTCAATCATCAAATTAGTCTCATGACAATGCACCATGTAAATTTGTCTTAGAAGAGCTCATCATTCAATATTTCCTTTTGTACATATATCTCATATTAATCCCGTTGAGTTTCTAGGAAATCCCGATGGATTATTCATTTACCGTCAATTCATAAGAATGATCATTTCAGGTATGCACTCTCGGGAACCTCACATTTTATGGCGGGATTACCAGTCCAGGCTAAATCCCCCGTATCGTAAACTCATATGGTGATGTTAGGATTACTGGTCCAGGCTAAATCCCTTATAGCGACAAACACCCTTAATGAGCTCGGATCTGAATTACCAGTCTAGACTAAATTCAGACCCTAATCGGATTACCAGTCTGAGCTAAATCCTCAATGCACACATGTTCTTCGGGAGGCTTGACCACTCAAGGAACACCCGTCTAGGCTAGATCCTTTCTATATTTGAGATCGACGGATTACTCGTCCAGGCTAAATCTTTTTCTGCAACACATGCAGGATCTCAACTTTTGTAAGCCATGGTTTATCCATCAAATTTCCTTTTTTACTTCAACCAGGACATTTATTATCATATCATCATTATTGTCATATTTCATGGATTTTCATGCCATCATTATAACTAAATATCATGCATTCATAACACATGCAATTAGGCATATTAATAGTTTACTTTAAGTTATCCGAACTTACTTGTTGAAATCTCGTCAGGTACAACCATGTAGCAACTCATACAACCCATGTAATATTAATTTAACATTCAAATCATGTAACAATAATTTGCCATTCAATTTCACATGACACAACAAACATCACATTTTCTATATCATACACACCATCCATCAACTTCTCCTAAACATATTAAATCATACAATTTATGTCATATCAATAGAGAATTACAATTCAAGCATGGTATTGCATTATTATTAACACGCGAACTTACCTCGATCCAGAAAAGGCAATTTACCATTTTAGTCCATAACCTTGTATTTTCCCGATTTAAGCCTGAATCTCGATTTCCTTAATCTAACATTACGAATATAGCTCATTTATTACTCAAATTATTCAAATGGGTCCATAAATCATATTTTTAAAAATTTTCATTTTGACCCCTAAACTTTCACATATTTGCACTTTTTCCCCAATGCTCGTAAAATGATTTTTATTCAATTTTCTTACATTTTAAGCCTAGATGAATCATTTTCATAACTCTAAGAGCCCCCAATTTCCACTAAATCACCCTTTTATGACCAATTTTACAACTTTTACAAAACGGTCCTTTCGAATGTTTTCATCGAACCGCTTAGTAAAAGTCGTTTATTTAACACCCAACACCCATTTTCTACCATTAGACATCAAAATACAAGCATGTCACTCATGGGTAAATTTTTAAACATAAACCCTAGCTCAAAATAATGGTAGAAATGAGTAGAGCATGTTACCGGGATTTCAAAAATGTAAAGAACATTAAAAACGGGGCTCAGGATCACTTACAAATGAGCTTGGAAGCTTGAACCAAACCCTAGCCATGGCTTCCATAGGGGTTTCAGCTGGTACATGGAGAAGATGACCAAATTTTTGGCTATTTTGGCTTTTTAATTCTTTTAATTATTAGTTTACCAAAATGCCCCTAACTTAAAAATATTTTATTACACCCATTTCATGTCTATTTTTGTCCAACAATTAACTAATGGTCTAATTACCATTCAAAGGCCTCCAATTTAAAATTTCATAACAATTTGACACCTCTAACATGTAGAACTCAATTTTTTCACTTTTTACAATTTAGTCCTTTTGACCAAATTGAGTGCCCAAACGTCGAAATTTTTGAACGAAATTTTCACAAAATCATTTTGTGAAATCGTAGACCATAAAAATAAAATAAAAATAAATTTTCTTATGTCAGATTTGTAGTCCCAAAACCACTATTCTAACTAGATACTAATTTGGGAAGTTACAGGTGTAACTCTCTGTTTATGACATCATCACACAATTAGGGTCACACGGCCAAGTCATAGGCCCATGTGCTTAGGCCGTGTGGCGAATTAAATTCCAAAAATTAAGTGTAGACTTCACATGGCCTGGTCACACGCCCATGTCCTGAGGCCGTGTCCTTCACACGACTGAGACACGCGGTCGTGTCTCAGCCCGTATGTTTACTACAGAGCATTCTGTTTTACCTAATTAGGGTGCAGAGGACACACGGTTGGATCACACGCCCATGGGGCAGACCGTGTGTCACACACGACCTAGACACATACCCGTGTGTCTATTCGTGTGGGCAACTTTAAGGCTATTTTCCAAGCCAATTGCCACCCTTATTTACACAAACACATATCTGACTTCAAAGGCAATTAACATGGCATAATTGAGCACTTAAACTTACATAAACAAGACATGATCATGATCATACCTTGTCATCTCTTTGACATAGTCTTCGGATTACCCGTTGAACCACTCGAAATTACTAAAGGATACTCGGGAACTCTCATTCACATGGTAGGATGTCAATGTCATATCCCGGATATGGTCTTACATGGGATCACCTATCGATGCCAATGCCATGTTCCAGAATGATATTATGTGGGATCGTAGATCGATGCCGATGCCATGTCCCAGACATGGTCTTACATGGGATCGTACATAACCCTAATGTCATGACATTTGTATCCTAACTATTCCTAAGGTTCAACCGGGGTTTCGAGATATCAAACTTCGTCGAATTATCACCGAGTCATCATTAATTAAATCCACAAAGACAATTACACAATTCATGCAATATTACAACATTAAAAACATAATAATGTAATGTTGCATTATTTACACATGAACTTACCTCAATACCCAAAATATGGCTACTATTTGATTTAGTCCACAACCTTGTTCTTTCCTCGGTTTAGGTCTGGACTCCGTTTTTCTTGATCTATAATAGCAAACTTCGCTTATTTAATTATCACATTGCTCAAAATAGTCCATAAATCATACTTTGACAAAATTATAATTTTGCCCCTAAACTTTCAAATAATTACAAATTAGGCCCTAGGCTCGTAAAATGAAATGTGTTCATTTTCTTTGATACCCAAGCCTAGCTGAACTTATATCATACTTATATCAGCCCACATTTTCTTTCAAATTATATTTTTAATCACCTATTTTACAACTTTTACAAAAAGGTCCTTTTTAGGTGTTTTCATGAAAAACCATTTAGTAAAAGATGTTTATCATGCATCAAACTTTCATATTCCTCCATTAAACACCAAAATACATGCATGTCACACATGGGTAAGTTTTTGAACATGAACCCTAGCTCAAAATAATGGTAGAAATAGCTAGATCATGCTTCAAAGATCTCAAAAACATAAAGAACATTAAAAACAGGGCTAGGACATACTTACAATCAGGCTTGAAAGTTGAAGAAAAACTCTGGCCATGGCTTCTCAAATTTTCAGCACTTGATGGAGAAGATGGACAAGATTTTTACTTTATTTTCCCTTTTAATTCTTTTATTAATCAAATGACAAAAATGTCCTTAAGGCCTTTCTTTCAAATTTTTCCTATTCATGCCCATTTTTGTCTATAAAAATAGAAATTGGGAAAATTTCTATTTAAGGACCTCTAATTAAAAATCAATGGCAATTTCATGCTTAAAGCTTCTAGAACTCACATTTTGCATCTTTTGCAATTTAGTCCAAAATGTCAAATTGGACACTTTTTCCATAAAATTTCTTCATGAAATTTTTACATAAGCATGCAATTATATCATAGTCCTCATAATAACCATAAATTAATTATTTCTACTTCAGATTTGTGGTCTCGAAACTACTGTTCCGACTAGACCCTAATTTGGGATGTTACATGGAGAGTTAGAGACGGTGAGACAATCATTTTCCTAATATATGTGAGTAGTGGGGTAGATTATTAATGATACGCAATTTCATTTATATTTATAATCATATAATGTACATTTTTATATTAATAATATATAACTTTAAACTCTAAATGTGAAACTAAGTTATTTGAGACTTTTAATTTGTTTAGAATTCTTATGCAAAGTTGGTAGGTATATGTAAATTGTTGTGAAATTATTATGTTTAATTTATTTAAATTTTTATTTAACTACTTTTGTTAATTTTTATTTATTTTATGTTAATTATAAATAAATTTTATTTAAAATTAATTTTTCTTTGATTTTATATTATTTCATGGATAGATTTGAATTTTTATAGATTCGAATATATAACATATAATTGAAAATGTTAAATTTAGATTTTTTTGCATATTCAAATGTCCAACATATAATAATATTGAGTAGTAATACTTGAATAATTTATCAACTCAAATTTTTAGATAAATTTGAGGAATCAAATAATTTAAAAAAAGCACGGATATCCGGTTACTGCCAAGGACTTGCATTGTTCATCAAGTACAGGCTAGGCCTGCGAAACTTCATTTCAATCACTTTTATAAGATGCTTCATTACAATCTGACCATTCTAGAGGAAAAGAATTGATGTGATTGTACCTTATTCGTAGAAAATAATTGGACTTCCAATTATGGATATTATTTGGATGAGTGTTCAAAGGTTCAAGCTCCTCCGCAATCACCGTCACAGGCCAGTGGAATTTAATTTGAGCGGTGGAAAATTCAATTCACCGAGGCAGTTTTTTTATGAACAATGCAACCCTTGACTCCTTAAAAGACTCAAATCCATCCTCAAACAAGTCCTTTCTCCAACATAATCAATTTAAACATTCAAAATTGACTTTTTGCGGCTCATGCTAGACCTGATATCATGTGTGGAGAGATTTTGTCTTTTTTGATAACGAGGTGATTAAAGTTTTCATTAATGATAGTTAATATTCCCTAATCAATCCACAATGAGATGAGGTGAGAGAACAATAGTCGATACGATTGCGCGCACCACCAAATCGTTGCCGCTAGCACCATTATCATTTCATTGCGTTAGAAGGTCTCAATTGAAAAGCCTTTCTTCTTTTCTTACAATTAGATGCTAAAAACTATCTAATTTCTTGTATTACGGGGTTAAAATTTTAGTTTGGTAAATTGCACGGCCTTAAGTAATTCTTTTGTTTCAAATCTACCTAAGTCAGCTTATCTCTTAAAAGTAAGAATTCTCAAGGGAAATTCTCCAAGGCACCAAAACAAAGCGAGAGCAAACTCGAAAGAAAAAAGTATTTGAATCGAACTGAAAATGTGAAAACAATGCACACAAGGTATTTGAGTAAATGCTCTCAAACATATTCAATAGCAATGAATGGATGATTACAAATAAAGTACTCTATTTATATTTGAGCTCTCCCAAATCTAATGGTATAATTTAAACTACACCGATGATAAAGATTAAAGCCTATCTACAAGATGAGAGTCCTAATGGATTTAAACTTTATACAATTTTATCCCTTAGGATTTACAATATTTACCATGGTAACTCTAGTTTTATTGGAGTGTTCCACTAGGCCTCTGAGACTTTAAGTAGATGGACTTCTTCATATGATTCACAAATTGAGCTAATTCAAGTGGATCAAATGAGTCCTATGAGACGTTTTGTGTGCATTTGTCATAAGTTTTGATCCTTGGCTTGTTGACCTGCCACTAATTATAGTGGTAGTTTAAATACATTTCGGCACTTAACAAACTTATTTTCTTGGCATTTTATAATTAATTATTACATTTCCGATATTAATAGCTTAGAATCTATATATTAATAAAATAAGTGTTTTGACTCATTTTCTAATGTTTCGATGATTCGTAAGGCCAACATGGGTCTCGGGAGTGATTAATGGGCTAATCAAGTGTGTAGGATGCCAATTCAAGTCCAAAAATACAAGGAATGATCGTCAGGCGGCAAGACAACAGAGCCCTATAGAACAAAGAAGTTGTCAATGCTAAAAAGCATTTCATGTTGTGACGAGGAATTTCCCCTTGTCATGGCGACGTGACGATCATGAGAAGGCATTCACGATAGCGATGTCGTGACGAGAAGTCTTTTTACGTCAGGATGACGTGACAAAGGCAGGCCAAAATGAGCTAAATCTTAGGATGGAACTCTTGTGATATTTTCATATTTAGACCCTAGCAATCTAAGATTATATTGTATTAATTAGTATCTAAATGTATCTTGTGTTATGTGGGCACCAAGTAGCTCGTAGCCAATATAAGTAACTTTAAGGTAATCGGGATTAGTATATAGGACAGTGTAAACTTAGACAGATAGTTTTTACTATTCAGTTTTCTTTGTATTTTATTTTGATGTTCGCTTAGTCGGAACTTTCCTGTTCCAATGTAAAAACAATTACGAGCGAAGATTGCTCTGGATCCGCGCTTCAATATATTTATCAATAAGCATTCTCTTCACTCTTCTATTTTATTCTTTTATTTATATTTCGTTAATCTGATCAATTAACGCTTGTATGAATATTAGAATAATTTCTTGTGCTTTATTCATATCTTGCATGATTCGATTATTAAATTGATTTATCTGTTAAGTGATTATTTATCTGAAATTGGTTGTTTATTCAAGAGTACTTAGTATATTAGAGAGTGACGCCCCTGATAGAATATCTAGATAGGTGAGACCGGAAGGGTATCATGTCGTGTATACCTTGTGCCAAACAGTGAGTCCGGGAGGGTATCCGTATGCCTAAGAAGAGACTAAAAGGGTGACTTAGGTAGTAGTCATTAGTAAAGATGAGACCGGAAGAGTATTTTTAACTAAGAATGATAAATAACTCAATCGATGATAATTAATTATTTAATTAGATAATTAGGGATTTAATTGATCATAAGCTAGAGGCTCGCATTGTCTACACTAGGAATTGGAAATTCCCTTAGGTTAATTTTAGATTAATTAATTTTATTAGTTTAATTAATCTTTTAATTTGGATTCACACTACTAATTTGTGACTTGATTAGATTCATAATTATTTTCTATAGTTAATTTAATAATAAATTTCTCAATCTGCAATCTCTTGAGTACGATCCTCGAAATACTTATTGGTGTTCTATTGTAATGCTTACTATATTATAATTTGACATGTACGTTTGTAGATACCGCACTTAAATATTTATATTTTTATTTGCACATTTTTAACTTTAAACGTTCACACATTTAGAGGCAGTTGCACATGACACTTGCATCCAATTATTATGTCATTAACCTCCACTAAGTAAATAAACTTAACACAAAACTTAAAAAAAAAATGAAAAGTAATATTTAATTAATATTTTAAGTGACGTCAAAATGTTTTCGCAGTATAGTTAGTTATCATGCTAGTCTCACACACTAGAGGCCCCCAGTTCAAACTCGGGCCTAGACATGTTTATTCTCTTTTGTGATTTCTTTTTGGTGGTCTCTCAGTATGGCATGCATAAACCGACATCAACACCTTCTCTCATGAATGTAACCATAAAAAAGGCATTATGTGATTGGATCCACTTCCCCATAGTTTGGAGGCTCTTTTATCCATTTTATTTTGTTTAAACTACATGCAATATTCTCTCAATCCTCCCATTAACTCATTTAAAGCCCTCACTGAAATTTTCATGCCCCAAACAATGGGTTCAACTTCCTATTGAATTGGCATTTATATCCAAGAATCCATATACCTCCCATCATTTCTCAATAAAGTGAGATCCTTGTAATATGATGAAAGATGAGAATCAAATTGATGGTTTTTTGAAATGGGAATAAATATCTTAGATTTTTAATATCCAATTCAGTCCAACTTAGTTGGTGGGTTCATATTTCATTAACCTATTGTTTGGATTTTGCTACCATTTTTTGGCCCAAGATCCTTTCACCTCATAATTTTCAGACAAGTAAATAAAATTAGATTACAAGAAAAGCAAATGAAGCAAAACTAAAAATGCTCGTTTGTCCTTGCTCCGCCTTCAACCTCCGGGCGACGGCCGCCCCGGCCAATCCCGATTATTCCGACCCAGAACCCGAGCCCAAAGTTCGGAAACTAAAGGGTAGCCCACAGTTCAACAGATGGTACCGTGCACGAGCCTTAAGGTCGGGCCACAAGCTTGAACGACCGAGCCACGGGACTGGGGCGCTTGAGGTGAACCCCTCAGCTCAACGAATCAGTGAGACCTTGTCTTTGGAACCCACTTCAACGGCAAATGACAGCGATCGTGAGGTGGAGGTAACAGACTCGGGGAAACCAATTTATATGGTATCTGATGGAACTGGATGGACGGCGGAGCATTCCGTTAACGCAGCTTTGGGGCAGTTCGAGCATTGTTTGGTGGATCGTGGGTGTCCCGTAAACACCCATCTCTTCTCTGGGGTATGTTTCATATTTCAGAACTTGTTTCAGTTACTAATTAATCCAAGTTTAGTTGTTATTCAGGTTTATGTATTTGTTGTAGTTAGTGATGAAACTAGAACTTGTAATGTTTTAAAAACTGGGAAATCAGTGTCATTTAGATTGGTTGAATGACAATGATGATCTGCAATGTTCAGATTGATGATGTTGAGAGATTGATGGAGATTATACAGCAGGCAGCCAAGGAAGGTGCATTGCTTGTATATACTTTAGCTGATCCTTCCATGGCAGAGTCCGCCAAGCAAGCTTGCAAATTGTGGGGTATACCATCGACGGATATATTGGGTCCAATTACAGAGGCTATTGCTGCTCATTTAGGTGTCTCACCTTCTGGTCTTCCCCGTGGAGCAGCTGGAAGAAACATCCCTCTCTCAGATGAATACTTTCGGCGGATTGAAGCTGTTGAATTTACAATCAAGCAGGATGATGGGGCCCTACCTCAAAACTTAAGCAAGGCTGACATTGTGCTCACAGGTGTTTCTCGTACTGGGAAGACGCCATTATCAATTTATCTAGCACAGAAAGGATATAAAGTAGCAAATGTGCCTATTGTGAAGGGAGTGGCTTTGCCAAAGGGACTTTTCGAAGTAGACCCTGAGAAGGTTTTTGGTTTGACTATTAATCCTTTGGTCTTGCAAACTATTAGGAAAGCAAGGGCTAAGAGTCTGGGTTTCGGTGACAATGCAAGGAGTAACTACTCGGAGATGGCTTATGTGAAAGAGGAGTTGGAGTTTGCTCGCAAGGTTTTTGCTCAAAATCCTACATGGCCAGTCATCGGTAAACATAATTAATTTACTTATTTTTGTTTAACTCTCCCAACTGTTTTGATTCCTTGACATTGAGATACTTAGAGATCATTATTAAGCTTAAGAGGATTAAAAATATGGTAAATTTTGATATTAAGCAGTTAAAGATGTTTGACATATTCATCTGATGAACCTTGGGCTCACGAACTGGTCCTTATCATTGCAGAAGTTACTGGTAAAGCAATTGAAGAAACTGCTGCTGTTATATTGAGGCTCTACCATGACCGTAAGCAAAAGTGTTCAATGCCACGAATATCGAAACGTTACTAATGAAGTAATGAGATGGAAAATTACTTTTTTCTCCAGGTACGCTGGAGTAATAGGACTTTGCTGCCTTGTAACTACTGAGAAGGGGAGGGGGGGGGGGGTTGATGAAATTAGTTACAATTTACATGTACAATGCCAGTGCTTCACTGGTTATGAACTATACTAACTACTATTCTATAATGATGCAATACAGCTATGTAGTTTACTTATGCAGTTTGTCCTACAACAAACTTTTCTTTCTGTCAATTTAACATATAAAGATTCTTAATAAAGTGGCAGCCATTATTTGATACAAGTGGGTTATATTATTGAAAATATATTCTAAAGGGGCTACTTCATTATCTCCCGAACCTGATATATTGATTGTTGAGGAAATTAGTACCAGAACGACTGCAAGGTCTAACTTGTCTTTAATCATTCGTTTATTATTTTGGTTTATTTGAGTCTGCATTTTCTCCCCACTGGGGGATATATAAAACTTGTATCTGGTTTTATCCAAGAAGCTTGAATCCATATTTTCTAGGTGCTCTTGAATTCCTTACCTTAAGAGGTTTTCCATTTGTCAATGACTACAATGTTCTGAATCAGTTTGCTGAATGCTATTATGAAGTTTGTTTTAGTCCTATAGTTGAATTAGTGATTTTGTTGGGTTCTGTATCATGATACATTAAATTTCTTTATGCTTTCGCATGATTCATACAGTTGAAATGGACTGCTTCTGTTTTGATGAATAGAATAAAAGATTTTCGTTTTTCACACAGTGAAGAGCATTAGGTAAAAGGGATCAAGTCATAGTACCCACTACAGATGATCTTTGAAAATATTAGTTTGAGATTCCTAATAAAGTGAGGTAGTGGCCAAGGGTAGCTGCATCTTTCAGACATTTTCTCAGCTTAAAAGACCAGTGGAAAAGGATTAATATGCTGAGAGGCTCTCAATAGCTGTCATCCTTGATTTTAGAATCAACGTGTATCTTTGTGGCTCTGTTAGCCAAGTAAACATGCGACTTGGGCACTCCTCACATTCACTGCCACCTCAGCACGTCATGGGTGGACTATGACAATTATGCCTATGACATTTGGAAGCAGTTCATTATTTTCCAAGGAAAGACTGTATTCTGGGATCAGGTGTGGCTTTATGGAACTGAAACATTTCAACATGTCTGAAGCAGCTTTTCTCAATAGTGAAAATTTTAGCTCTTTGCATGCTCTCGTGGTCATAGTGTACATACATATTGCCTATTATTCTGCTTTATTTGCTGCCGGCAGCATGATGCATTTGCTTTTTTGCTCATTTTCACTAACATGGTTTCACAAAAGCACAATGATTACTTGAACCATAACGGAACCCAAGCATTAATGTATCAGTATGAGGAATGATTCAATCTTTCCCACTTCAACTGAACCATCAGTGAGAGCGCTCGGCCTACTTGACAGTTGTGGGAGCAAGCCTACGTGCCTTTGGAAAAGAATCCCCCCCCACCCCCCCCCCCACCCCCCGCGATTAGGTAACCCTTCTTTATTCCCCAAAGCCCAGACTTTGGTCCAAAAAAGGTAAGAAACTAGGAGTGCGCATGCTGATATGCAAATATACATTTATGTATATACTTTAGTGCCTGTAAATCTCAGGGTTATAGCTATCATCATCTTCCCTCTGCTCAATCACATGAAAGCCACAAAGAACAAGCACTTGAAGTTGGACCGTCAGAAAAAAAAAAAAATTATAAAAAGGAGGTATGGGCGAAGGAAAATTAAAAGAAGGGGAGCAAAGGTAACTTTTCTGATCCTCCATGTCAACTTGTCTTATTTGAAGATAAACAAGAAAGCACAAAAAAGTAGGATACCATGTTTTGTTTCATCTCTTACATACATACATACATATATATGTAAATTTAAAAGGAAAGATTCCTTCTCTTTGTCTTAGTGGAGTAAGGCCTTGTCTTCATCTCCAAAATTTCTTTAAAGAAGCTCTGTTAATGGAAGATTGATTAGCTTTTGTCATCCCATGGCCCACTTTGTCTTCTTTTTCTTTACTTTCTTTTTGTTCTTCACTTCCTGGATAGTTCTCATCAAAAGAAGGCCCCTTTTTTTTTAATTTTAAAAGATGGCCTATCATCAACCACTTGCATCCATTTCTGTTTGTCAAGCATTGAACTCCCATGTGTGTGTTATACTGCAACATATTTTAATCAGCAATATGTTGGTGAGTTATCTTTTCCAGCTACTAATCTAAGCTAGTCTCATCTCCATTCATTTTGCTTATCGACAAGGTGAAATATATCAGCAAAATCGTGCCCATGCTTGACCTGTCGAAGAACGGAAAATTTCACTTCAATATATCAAATCAATTTGTTGAAAGTGTTTATGTAATTTGCAGGTGAAAATACCATAATAGCTTGGAAGCTTACAATGTGGCAAACAACATGAGAATCCTCTTGGGATCAAGCAACCATGGTGGAGGATACCGCCTGACACTATTCCTCCTCAAACTAAATCTGCTTTCGGTTGCAGCAGCGATATTGCCGGTTGTAATGGTGATCTGATGATGAACTTGTTGGTTGGTGGCAGGATTGGTGGACCCGGCAACCACCGTCCTCAGCTTTTCTGGCATGCAAGACCCTACCAGAGCAATTGCAGTTTCAATAATTCCAAGATCAATCTAACAAAGTCAAAGTAATGTGAACTAACAGACATACATGCAGAAGATTGCATCCAAGAGAAAAGAGCCACCAACAAAAAGGACATTCTCTCAAGAATCTGTACTTGCACCAAACTAATAAACACACAGCAGTGCTCAGGTTCATGCATTGAGCTCTCGTGAGTTAAATGACAAAGGCTTTTCCATAGGTGCCCCGTTGTTAACAAGTTAAATTCAAGCAAGGCATGTAATGCCAGCACATGGTGAAGGACCAAGAATCTTAGTATTAAAGTAATTGATAAACCTAATATATATATATATATATATATATATCCGTATAATTGTGGAGCTATTACTGGCTACTAAACCCCGGAGGTGAGGTTGGTCCAGGTTGGTTATGAGCTAAACTATTCCCATCTTTTTCAAGGAAATTTCTTATGAGTTAAAATAAAAAATAATAAAAATAATAAAAACCCAGCAATTGGTAAATTGAGAGTGCTTGTACCTCTGGGTGAAGAGGTGGAAACTAAAGAATCCATATCATTAGAATTGGTATGATTGGGAATAATAGTCTTCTTGTCGCCTCGTTGAGACCCTTTTCGTGAAAGGCTTCTCTGCAAAATTTTTTTTTTTAAATCAAACAAAAGATGACCTTTTTTTTTTCGATACATGAATGAAACTGGTTTTTTTAAAAAGCTATAAACACGTGTGATTCAAAAAATACAGCATGTTCAGAAAAGAAGAAGACTTACTGTGATTCTTGAATTTGGATTGACTTCTTTATTGAATCCTCCATGAGAGAAACTTTCCATGTTAATGACAAAGCTATCGGATTGATCAGTTGTGTATTGAAATCCATTAGTATGATCCAAAACTGATATCTTTTGAGTGGAGGTCTTCTCTTCTGACACAAGATCCTCGCAGCAAGATGATAAATCCTATAAGGAATACGACCAAACACAGTCAGAGGAATACAAAAAAAAAAAAAAAAAAAAAGAACAGCGGTTAACTTGAAATTATGATAAAAAAAACTAAAGGATAGATATTAGATGATGAAAGAAATTAATCAAACAGTTGATTACAAGGAAAATGAAATTAAAAAAAAAAACCTAAATATATTATACTTACCAACTTTGGGTTTTCCGTCATGTCCATCATTTTCTCGGGAAAGTGAGGGAAAGATTAGTTAAAAAAAACAGAGATACAGTCTCGTTTAGAAGGAAAAAAAGAAAGTTCAACAAGAAAAAACTAATCTAAAAATCAAAGAAATCTCGTGAATTACAAACAACACTTACTGAAAAAAAACACCATTAAAAAGAAAGTTAAGAGGAGAAAGGCAAGTACTTTCTTTGTTAAATAGATTGGTGAAATGAACAGACTTTATAACAACGTTGGATAGTTCCTTGAAGTTGGCAAGAGGTATCTGTTGTTCTCATTTTTATTTTTTATTTTTTTTATATGAGAGAAGAGAAAAAGACAAGGTTGAAATACCTCTGAAAAGAAAAGCTCTTATAGCATTATTTTATTAATAAAAGTACAATAATTTATTTAAATAAAGTAATGCAATTTTGAAATTTTTATTATTTTAGAATGAAAAAACAAGACAAAGAATTTAGAATTAAAGACTTTGTTTGCTTTTTTATATATAAAAAAGCAAAATTTTGCAATGAAAACTGGAAATATTTTTATTTATAGCAACCTCACCTCAGGTAAAATATCTTTTTGTAGTTGAAATAGCAATGTCATGACATTTGTAAAGAAAGTTTCAGTTTTACTCAACAAAAGGAATTTCAGATATTAAAAATATTTAAATCTAGTAAATAGTTAAATCATTTTCAATTTAATAATTATTTACTCAACTTTTCTTTTTCTAAATTAATGTTTAAATTTAATAATTATTTTCACATTAAAATTTAACTTTTTTTTATTTAAGTGAACAAGAGTAATTGACCACCTCAATTTAAAAACAATTGCAAAATTTAGGGATTAACTTGAAAAATAAAAAGTTTACCCCAGCATGAAAGCAATTCGCAAGTTAAGCACGAGTTTGGTTCTAATCCATTACTTCTTCCTCCATTTATATTCAATGCATTCTTCATATTTTCACACTTTTATTTTTAAGTTTAGTTAAACTATTAAAATATAATTATTTAACATTTATTTTTGTTTAATTTAATTTAATTATTAATTAAAGATTGTTTTATTTAAATATAATAAGAAATAATTATTTATCAATATATGAGATATTATTATTATTTTAGGCTTTTAATTTTTATGGTTATAAATCATTATACTTTTAGTAATTTTTTTGGCAGATAATTATATGTATTATTATCCATAAATTATCATATATCATACATGCTGACATTTATATCCACTATTGATTTTCCATTATTTAACAATCATAAAAAATTACGTTTTAAAAAAAAAAATCATACAATTTTGGGCATATAAATTAATTGTTGTATCCAAATCAAATTTTGTTTTGCATTAACTTTTATACATTTTTTTATAATTTCTAATTTTCTGTAAAATAAAATAATTATCTTAAATCTAAATATATATTATGTTTTGAAAATAATTTAAAATAATAAGAACGAATTAAAAAAAATAACAATATCATAATTGATCAACCGATTTCAACTGATAAAATCAATCAAATATGTTCAATTTGAAAAAGAAAAAAATAAATTCAAATTCTAAATTAACTTTAAAAAATCTAAAACATTTTATATTAATAAAAAATAAACAAATATAAACTGATACAATACATTATCACCCTAATTAGAGGGAGATGACTTGTAAAAAATTAATATCTAATTCAAGAGAAAACATATATATGTTTTGAGGGAAAATATTTGGTACATTGTCATCATCAGGATTCCATAAGTAAAATTTAAAGGTTGACAAGTGTAGATGCCAATTTTTTAAAGTTGTTTATAGAATAAAAAATATATTGTTAGTATACTAAATTACTCACTTTTATTTCATAAATAAAATAGGGTAGTTCTTTCGTCTGCTAGGGTTTTTTAACAAGCCATTTTTTTTTCTTTCGTTTGTTGAGATCAAGTTGGCATATTCTAGGGTTGGAATATTTGGAAAAAGTGAGGTTTTTCACAAGCAACCGATTGTTGATAAAGGCAAATACTGCAAATCTAAATCTAGAGGATGAAGAGGAGGAATCAATCCCATGTGAAAGCGATCCGAACAAAGAAGATGATGAATATCGGTTCTGTTTAGTTGGAAAAGCACTAACGGATTGTGTAATTCACTTTCCTTCTCTCAAAAGAACTTTGGTTGATCTATGTCATCCGTTGGGGGGAGTAATAATTTTCGATCTAGGAGAGAAACAATATATTTTCCGATTCCTCTACGAAATGGATATAAAGAGGGTGCTGGATGGCATGTTGTGGTCGTTCAACAGACATCTTATAGTTTTTCATTGTTTGGTTAAAGGGGAAGACCCAAAGTAAATTTATTTAAATTATACTTACTTTTGGATTCAATTCTATAATTTGCCGTTTGGGGTAATATCAAAGGGATTAGTAAGGAAGTTGGGGGATTTTATTGTGCAATTCATACAATATGATGCTACACTAATTTCAAGAGGGGAACAAAGGTATATGCGATTCAGGACAAGAATTGACGTAAGACTAGCCTTGAAAAGAAAAAAAAAATTGGCCTTGGATTAAGGACGAGAGGAATATGCGTACTTTCAATATGAGTGACTATCCTTGTTCTGTTTCCTATGTAGAAAATTAGGTCATGGGGAAGGATTGTGTTTGGTAAAGAAGACAAACAGGATTCAAGAAGTAAAATTTGGATGGGACTTATCACTAAGAGCGTCGTCAAGGAATGAGATGCCCGTCGGAAGTAAATGGCTAAAGGAGAAGGTGTTGAGCAGACTTCAAATGGGTAATAGTTTCATTGGAACAGAGATAGATATTCGGAACAGAGGAGGAATAGAAAGAGATGAATCTGCCCAAGGTGAATGGTCAATGGGTCAACGAGAAGCAATAATAGAGAATAAACCAATTGAGAATTGTGAAGGAAAGAAAAAACAAAGAACAAGGAACAAACATTCAGTCGAGGATGATAATTCGGGTGCATTGATTAATTTACTAAGAGATCGATTGTCGCTGGTAAGCGTGCCAACTGGGCACAATAAACATATTAAGTTAGAACGTTCGTGGATTGGGGCATCCATAGGTGGTTAATTGTGTTTGGGATAAGGTGAGGCATGTATTTAAGTGAAAAAAGAATGGAAAAAATTCGTGCAAGATATGGTTTTACCAATGGAATAGATGTGGGAGCGCATAAGTCCAAAGAAGGATTGTCCATTGGTTGGAAAAGGGAGTATATTGTGCAGTTGAGAAGCTTCTCAACCAATCATATCGATGTGGAAGTCAAGGAAAGAGAAGGAATGTCATCATTGAGACTTACAAGGTTTTATGGTGCACTAGAAGAACATAAAAGAAAGGAGTCTTGGAAACTCTTAAGGAGGTTGGGGAATTATTGTGGGAGATTTTAATGAAATTATGTTATCTTTCAAGGAAAGGAGTGGTCGATTAAGGAGCGACAGAAATATGGCTCGATTCAAAGAAGTACTGGAGGACTATGACTTTAATGACCTAGGCTTCGCAAGGAAATGGTTTACATAGGAAAGAGGTAGGTTGCCTGAAAACAATATTCGTGAAAGAATCGACATAGGAGTAGCAAACCAGGCATTGTGGGAAATTTTTCCAGGGTATTCCTTAGAACATTTAACACATGCTATATCATATCATTGTCTGATATTGGTAGATTTGGGTATTGATAGTAACAGATATATGGCTTGTGGGGAAGATGGATTTAGATTTAATGCAATTTAGATTTTAGAAGATGAGTGTGAACAACAGAATTTAATGGAGGTGTGTAACATCCCTCACCCGTATCCGTCACCAGAATAGGGTGACAGAGCATTACCAGACTTATTATACAATCGAACATATATTTCTCATACAATTATCAAATTCAAATACAAGTCATTCATAATCATTCATCAAGCCCCTAATACGAGCCTATGAGGCTCAAAACATGCTTTAGAAGTGGTTCGGGACTAAACCGATAACTCAAGAAATTTTTTAAAAAACTTAAAAAAAATTCAAAATATAGGGGACACATGCCCATGTTACAGAGTGTGTGGACATTCAAAATGGGATCACATGTCCGTGTCTCAGCCCGTGTCCGACCCCGTGTAACTCCTTGACTTGGGTCACACGGCCAACCACATACCCATGTGACCAGCTCGTGTGCCTTTAGAAATGGCCTCACACACCTGTGTGTCAAGCCGTGTACTAGGTCGTGCCAAACCTGTAGGGTATACTGATTTAAGACACACGGTCATGTCACACACCCATGTGCTAGGCCGTCTGAAGTATACTGACTTGATTTCTAATTAAACACCAGGGGACACACGGCTGTGTCGCCTGACCGTGTGTCACACATGGCTGAGACACATGCCCGTGTCTCTGCCCGTGTGGACAAAAATAAGCTATTAACCAAGCCATCTTTCTCACTCAAATTTGCATACACCTATACAATCCAAATGGCACATAATAAGGCATAAATATGCATTCAACTAACCTCAACCAAACATAATTCATACCATTTCCATACCAAAAACTACAAGGCACACAAGTACCACATTAGGCTATTTAATTTTATACTAAATTCAAATTCTCAATTCACTTAACTAGTTAACTACATATATGCACTTTCATTTATACATCACTTTACCTAAATCACAAGCATACCAATTCTCAATTATCAACTATATGATACTCAATTTACCAAATGCATAACAAAGGTCATTTGCACATAAATATACATCACCAAATATACCAAAATAAGCCAACTCTCATGGCTATACACAAGACCAAACATTTAACATTTACAAGTCAATTCAAATGGCTAAATTCATTACCAAACCATAAACCAAAATGACCATAAGTCCTACACATGCCATATAACCAAAACATAAGCTCAAAAGTACCAAAGTAGAAGCTCGATAGTGTGATGCAATCTCTGACGACTCCCAATCTGATTTAGCTTCAAAATTCACTATATAACATGGAAAAGTAAACAAAGTAAGCTATAAAGCTTAATAAGCTCATATAGTAATAAACTCAACTTGCCATAAATACATAATTCACATAATTGAATATAACAATATACAACTCATATTAATCCATAAACCTATCATAAGATCATTTACAAGATTAGATGTGAAATTCACAAGTTTCTTTGATTCAAAGCTTATATGGTTCATATACATACCTGTACCATCTCATACTAATCTCATACTCATCCATATCTTTAACATACTCGTTGAACCATTTGGAATACTATCAGATACTTAAGAATCTCGCACCTTAAGTGCCAATACATAGCCGAAGCTATCTCAATCTCATATCACATATAATGCTCTCTCTTGAGCTATCAACGGGTCTACTCACATAAGCTGACGGTCATGACGTAGCTACACGGTGCTACTCACACAAGCTAACGATAACCCGTAACACATGCCGAATAACTCAGCCACCGGTAGGACGTATGGACCAATACCCAAATCACATAACCCCTAATGACATGTCATTTATATCCTAATCTATTCTTAAGGTTCAACTAGGATTTCACATTTACTGAATCGTTGTCGTACATATCCGCAAGGTCGTATTCACAATTAATTCAATAATAAAACATTTAAAACATAATTATATTAATGCTTATTAACATACAAACTTACCTCGAATGCAAAAACGATGAAATGAGTCGATTAGTCTAACACTTTATTTTTCCTCAGATCTAAATTCGAATTTCGCTTTTCTTGATCTATATGTAATCAAAATTAACTTATTTAATTATCATTCTATTAAATTTACCCCAAAATGCATATTATGGCAACTTTACACTTTTGCCCCTAATATTTTAACATTTTTACAATTTAGTCCTTAGCTCGTAAAAACATAAATTCATGCAATTAGGTCCCTACCCATGCTAGTCGAATTCCATATAGCCCCATATAAACCCATATTTTTCATTTATTTCATAATTTAACCACAAAATTTACACATTTCACAATTTAATCCCTAATTGTCAATTTTACCAAAAATCACTTTACAAATGTTCTTTATCTAACAATAACCATACATTTTCTATCATCAAACATCAAAATACACCTATATTCATCAATTTAAAAACCCTAAACCTTTATCAATTTTGCAAATTAGTCCCTGAGCTAGCTAGATTAGGTTACAACGATATCAAAAACATAGAAATCATTAAAAACAGGACAAAAATATTACCTAAATGCAAGAATTGAAGATGGCTGAATGAAAACCCTAAATAGCTTGTTTTTCTTCTTCAAATTCGGTGGATGTTGAAGATGAATGAAAAGAATTTGATTTTGCTTATTTAATTTTAACTTTATTAACTAAATTACAAAATTAACCTTAAAAACTCTTATTAATTACACTAAATGTCAAGCCACTATCATCCAGTATCTTAATAATGGGCTATTTACCACATAAGGATCTCCACTTTAAGGTTCTATAACTATTTGACACCTTTAGCTAATAGAACTCAAGTTTTACACTTTACGCGATTTAGTCCTTTTTATCAAATTAAGCATTTAAACCCTAAAATTTTTTAACAAAATTTTCACACAATCATACTATCATGCTGTAGACATTAAAATAATAATGAAATAATTATTTCAACCTCAGATTTGTGGTCCCAAAACTACTGTTCTGATTTGACTAAAAACGGGCTGTTACAAGGTGCCTTTGAAGTTGCGAATGCTAGGAGAGGTGTTCAATAAGGAGATGGGTTGACTTACGACCAATAAAAGAAAAGATTCTACCTTAATAAATAGGAGATTATTAGTAGATCTGAACTTGGTTAATCCGGATGACGAAATGCTTGCAGAGATGGAAGAAGTCAAGTTGGCATTAAATTTGGAAGTTGATAAAGAAGAATTATTTTGGGAACAAGTGAGGGAAAATTGGCTCAGATTTGGGGATCGAAATACATCCTTTTTCCACAACTTTTCAAATCAACGGTAAAAAAGAAATAATGTGAAAAAGCTAAAAAGGTCGAATGAGGAATGGATCGTTGTTAAGAAAGAAAGTTAAGGGTAGCGACAGAATACTTTAAGAAACTATTCACGGCGTCTGATATGTGGAATGATGATAGAGTGTTATCAGGTATTACAAAGTGCATTCAAAAAAGTATGAACATGGCATTATTAGAAGAATTTAGAATAGAGGAAAAGACAACGACAGTAAAAATACATTACACTTTTGAAAGCATCAGGTATGGATGGTTACCCTGCTTTGTTTTATCAAAAATACTGGCATATTATGGGAGATGAGTTCTATAAGTATTGCTTAGACATCTTAAATAGGAGAAAGGAGATTAGAGATATTAATAATACTAGTATAGTACTTATTTCAAAAGTGAGTTCACCAAACTGTATGACACAGTTCAAGCTAATTAGTCTTTGCAATGTGATGTGCAAAATTATTTCTAAAGCTATGGTTAATAGATTTAGAATAGTATTGGACATCTGTATTGACGAGACACAATCAATTTTTTTTTGGAAGACAGATCACAGATAATGTGCTTATTGCACATGGGATTCTACAAACTTTGAAACAGAAGAAAGAAGGGACATTGGGTTAATTTGTGTTGAAATTAGACATGAGTAAAGCATATGACAGGGTTGAATGAAACTTTGTAGAAAACATAATGAGATGAATAGGTTTTTGTGAAGAATAGTTGGATCTAGTAATGAGATGTGTGCAAATGGTGGAATATTCAGTATTGTTCAATGAGATTCAAGGAAAAAAATTTAAGCCATCAAGGGGTTTGAGACAAGGGAGTCCTCTAAGCCCATATTTATTTTTGTTCTAAGCTGAAGGTTTTTCCTCACTTCTAAAACTGGCAAAAAATGAGGGAACTATCAAAGAGGTAAGAATGGGGAGGAGTGGATTATCGCTAACTCATCTATTTTTTGCTGATGATAGCATTCTGTTCGAGGAAGCAAGCCTGGAGGGAGCAAATGCTATTAAATCAATAATAAACGTGTACGAAGGGGTATCGAGCCAACTAATCAATTTTGACGAGTCACTAATATACTTTATTAGTAATGTGAAGAGCGAGAGTAAAAAACAGATTGGAGCGTCTCTCGAAGTAAGAATTTCGAGTAATCTAAAAAATATTTAGGTCTTCCAACCATGATAGGAAGACGGAAAAAATAAGCATTTGCAAACTTGAAAGATAGATTTTCCAAATGCGTAAAAAATTAGAGTATTCAACAATTATCACTTAGAGGTAAAAAGGTTTTTATTAAATCAATTTTACAAGACATACCAGTTTACACAATGTAATTATTCTTATTGCCTGTTACCCTATGTCGTGAGCTTGAAATCGTTATTAGTAAATTTTGGTAGAGAAATTCTAAAATAAGGAAGGGGATTCATTGGTGTGAATGGCGGGGGTTGTGCAAACTGAAAGTACAAAGAGGTTTAGGCTTTAGAGGTTTGGCTAAATTTAATATCGCTTTGCTCACAAAACAGGGGTGGAAATTAATTATGAATTCGGATTGTTTATCTGCTAGAGTTGTGAAAGCAAAATATTACCCAAATAGTGATTTTTTTAATGCAAGTTTAGGATCTCACCCATCATATACCTTGGGGAGCATATGGAGCACGAGAGGACTTCTAGAGGCTGACATGGGATGGTGGGTAGGAAACGGTAAATCGACTAACATATGAAACAAAGCTTGGCTTCCAGGACCTGGTCAAAGAAAAATAATAGGCCAGAATATTATTGCTAATTTCACAACAGTAGCAGACCTAATCAATTTTGAACAGACTACTAGATTTTAGAAACCCTTAGAAAGCTTTTTGATGAGGAGCAAACAAACATAATTCAGACCATCCCAATCGCTAGAGTTGACATCAAAGACGTCAGGGTATGGAGGGGAGATAATACAGGGGTGTACTCAGCAAAAAGTGGTCACAAGTGGTTGCTTAAAGAAAATGCAAGACTAATGCAATGGAACGTAATGTTACAAATACTGAATTTACAAAACTTCTACATCAGACTCTGGAGCTTGCAAATTGCAAGCAAGATTAAAATTACAATGTGGAATGTGATAAATAACAATATCCCTACTTTTAAAATTTTACAATCCAGGAATCTGATGGTGACGAATATTTCGCCACTTTGCTGGTCAACGAAGGAATCGGTGAATCATATATTCTGGGAATGTATGTTCGTCAAAAATATCCTGCAAGGGGTGTGGATCAATGTCAATCCTAGTACCCAAGGACAAAATTGGAAAATTTGGTTAGCAAATCTATTTGTCAGTATGGATGAAGAACAAGGTAAATATCTAGCAATAACTTTCTAGGCAGTTTGGCATCAAAGAAATAAAACTTATCATCAAGGTGAAAAACAGAGTACAGTTGGGCTAATCACATTTATCAAAGCATATCAAGTAGAGAGTATCCACATAGCCTCAGAAACAGCAATAAATATACGACAGAATAATAGTACTTGGAAACCACTGAGAGCAAATGAAGTCAAATGAAATTTTGATGCGGCCTATAGCAAAAACATGCTAAACTCAATCACGAGAATCATATTTAGAGACGGCGATGAGCATATATAGGCATCATGCACTTACTAGAACAATTTTATAGCTGATGCAACCACGGCGGAGGCAAGAGCATGTCTGCAAGTAGTGATTGTGGCTGAGGAACTAGGGTTCTGTAATTTGATGGTAGAAGGGGACTCCTTGATAGTCATAAAAAAATCCAAACAGTAGATGAGGATAGATCGAGCATAGCAGCGATTATACAAGAAATAAAAAGAAAGAGTTCAAAGATTTGAAAGTTTTACATGTTACTTTATGGAACGATTGGTGAATCATGCGGAGCATACAATGGCGGAGGAAGTTAAACGATGGGTAGAACCGAGAGTTTGGATTGAGGAGTCTCCTCCAAGGACGTAATCAACAACCGAAAAGGATAGAAGATCTTTGAATGACATTTGAAATAAGTCGAAGGAAAGCAAGTTTGAAAAGACTCTGATGATTTCTATTTCTACAAAGTTTCTATCGAGGGCAACAAGGGTACAGACCGACACGAGGAAGAATGATGGCAGTAAAAGAAAGGTGTGAGATGCCAGATAATTTGGACTGGTGGGTTTTTTTTCAAAAATCGTAGGGATCAATTTGGTTTCCTTTTTGTTTTTGTCTTCAGTTTGTTTTAGGGTTTCAAGCCATTAGAAATGGGTTTTTTTTATGGACGATTACAATCTCTTAGGAATAGGAATGATCACTGTTTTTTCTCATTAATTAGGGGACTATCATCGCTTTGTGATGAGCATTTGTGTAGGACACGTGTCACCTATGCAGTTTTGTAATTTTTAATGGCATCCACTCAATATTTTTCAAAAAATAAAAATAAAAATAAAATAGGGTAGTATTTGACACATTGGCATTGTATTTTTTATTCCATAAACAGTTTTAAAAAATTGTCGCGTGTCTCTTTTTTAAATATTTATTTTTTACTATTTTATTATATTCTTATAAAACACTTATCAACCCCACTCCACTAATACCAAATATTATTCCATAAAATAATACTATAAATTAACCACATGTAAAACTCCATATTTTAAATACATAAAGAAGGTGAAAAGTAATAAAATTATTAAGAATAATTGATAAGATATTTTAGTGGTCCATAAAAATTTTGCCATGATAGGATGAGAAGAGAATAAATTTGGTGCATTAAATATTTGAGTTAAAATTAATTAATAGGTAAAATGATCAAATTTGAATATAAAATCATATAAAATTTATGATTTAATCAGTTCATTTTTATAATTTAAAGGATCCAATTCGAAAATATCACTTTAATAATTTCTTTCTCGATTGATATTTTAATAATTCAATCATCATATTTCATTTGTATAGATTATGCATATCTAATTCAAAGTAAAATAAAATTTTTAATTATTTATTTTACGTAAAAAAATCTTCAACTATTAAATATATACTAATTAATTTCTTATCACAAGTGATGCACAAATAGTATTATATAAGTAACATGTTTGGACATATGATATTAAAATGATTATAAAATTTAAACGTAAATTCATAAAAAAATTAAAAAGAATTTAAAATTAGTATTGTAACATGAAATAGATATAGTTTATACTATAATAAACAAATATGATGATATATATCATTGTTCAATGGGCTGGTTTTTTAGACTTGCAATTTGTTACAAATCATGTTATTATTTAGGGTGTATATATATGAATGTAAGTATTCAAACTTGATATTTTATATTTATTTCGTACTTTAAATTTTTTGAATTTAATTATATTTAAATTTGAAAACAGTAAGTTAACTTGGTTTTTTTTAGATACATAACTAACATTGTTACATTTTTAATTTCAACCAATCATACTATGTCACGTGTTATTAAATATATTTATTTAAATTCTTTTTAATTTTTATTAATTAAAAACTAATTAACATTTTCAATTTTTTCTTTCCTTTTCAATTTTTCATCCTTCTCCCAAACTCTATCATCATCGTGTTCACCATCGTCAAAACTTTTGATGTGGACAGTCGTCTTCCTAGTCAGGAGCGAAGTTAGATTTTTTTTTGGAGGTCGGAATTAAATTTTATATTTTTATGATAGTAAAAATGCAATTCCACCATTTTAATATCCTATATTTTTATAAATTTTAAATGATTAAATCAAGTTTTTATCATTTTTGGGGAGCTAAAGTGTAATTTTACCAGTACTAATTTAAAATTTTATAGATTATAAAAAAACCTAAATGAAAAAATTTTCTATTTTAAAGAAACCGGGCTGTACCAACACTCCTTACTTCACCACTGCTATTACCAATACTGGGTGGATTTGTGTCGAAGAGAGTAAATATATGAGTGTAAGAAACCCTATTCTTATGTTAAATATAATATCCATAATTTATTAAATTGTGATTATAATTTACATACGAATACAATTACAAATAGAAATATATGCCCAATAATTAATTCTCTGCATTCTGTAAATCTATTAAGAGGTAGATGCTGACCATGAATTTTAAAGTTGCTCCATACTCAGAAAAGGATTGAACCCTCGACCACTGATTAAGGTAGAAGAAACCGTTGCCATTTCACCTAACTCCCGTGATTAATAATAGAAATACATTTTAGTAAGGAAGTAGTAAAACCAATGATATATTAGCGATTATTATAGGTAGTTGAACTTTTTTAGTCAAAAACAATTTTTTTTTTATGTATAATAAATTCATGTGTCAATAAACTAAGCTGTGCGAATCAACTTTAGGTTTTTGACATTATAATATATATTATATAAATAATATTTTAGATGTATATGAGAAAAAAAATAAATTGGTTTGAAATTTTATATATATATATATAACAAGTAGAATTATATTGATAAACTCAGGAAAATAGAAATGGTAATGATAACTAATAATAAAATAGAAGAGCTTGGCCCATGGAATACTATAACAAATACGTGGAGGCAATGTTTTTGTAGCGTTGGAGAAGGCTGCTGCGAGCTCATGTACTTGGCACTATCCAATCATTTATGTCTATAATCACTCCCTTCAACATATAGTTGTCTTAAAATTGATTAGTTTATCCAATTAAATTTATAAATAATTAAAGCGTCCAACATTATCCACATTTAATAATGTGTCTTAATAACAGAGACATTAATGGTTCTAAATTTCTAATCCTCCGTTTCTTTATTGTTGTATCAATGGATCTCAAAGATTCAACTATAATTTATTTTTTATTTTTTATTTTTTTGTTTATATCTTTCTATATTCAGTAATTATATGAATTCAATTAAATCCGAACTAAGTCAGTTAGATCTCTCAACAATGGACAAAGTTCTTTTAACTTTATGTTCTCTATTTATAAAACCTAAACTCAAAACATCTACCTATTAGGGTTTCAGTTTCAAAGGTAGAGAAAGGGACATGTTTTATAGGAGAAGGCTGTTTTCTTTTCTGGGCAATAATAAGGGTACAAAATAAGTAGCTGAGCTGCGCGGTGGTAAAACTTTACCCAGCAGCAAGTAGTTTAAGAATCAAAGGAGTTAATGGGTGGAGGGCTAATTGCTGCAATTTTAAGGTACAATTACTTAAACAATTAAAGGCTTAGTAAAGGCCTAGGTTGGGGCTTTTGTCACATGTAATGCAAGCAGCATGTTTGCTGTTTGGTTGGCTCAAGTCTGAATCAAGGCCATGGACCAGCCATTAATAAGTCATTTACATTTGAAGTTGATGACGAATGGGCATACTTGGTATCCAGACAAAGGATGATTACGTTTTTGTTGGACAAAAGCTTTTGCATTTTTCTTTAAAACGTTTACTCTTTGATTTTCGGTCCCCCCTCTTTCTTGCATTTATCATCCTTAAGTGATCAAACCCAAAACATAAGTCATGAAGTCATAGATATGCTTTTTTTCTTCTTCTTCTTCTTCTTTTTTTTTTTTTTAAGTCATAAGTTAAAAGTAAAGAGTTAGGTCTGAAAACAATTTGGAATTTTTTTAGGCTCAGAATAAGTCACTTTTGAAATATCAAAATTATTATGGATAAATATTCAACTTTGCAATTTGTTATATGAATTTTTATTTGTGTAATTATACACATAAAACTTATATTACTATTATGTGTATATAAAACTTTGATTTTGATTAAATTGTAAACATTTAAAGAAATGAATACATGCATTTATTTTCATATTGGATTAATATAATTGTTTGTGTATGTAATATCTAACGTAAAATTATGTTGATTCGATAATATTGTTAGTGATTATTGAAAATTAAATCAAATCAAAATGTCATGTATAAAGTCATACAAAATCAAAGTTCACGTATAACATTGCATATTGGATCAAAATTCACGTATAATTTTGATATTTATCCCAATTATTATAAAATGTTATCTTACATTAATTCTTAGACTTAAGGGTGAAAAAAATCAATTAATATCTTAAATATTTTCACTCTATTAAGTCATTAGTGACAAAATAATTTAGGTCTTTCTATAAATGGAAACCGTTGTTGACTGGCTCGATCGTTAATAGATAGTGGCATGGCTGATGGAAGATAACATGTGAAATGTCATGTGGATAGTATGTCGGCATATGTCAACATATTTACAAAATTAAAAATTGATAATAAAAAAAAAGAGTTACTAAAACCATGTGCCCAAATTGAAGTTGGACAAATGGACATTCAAGTTCTTTTGAATCTAAACATCCTTTGTCTATGTTCATTTTAAATATGGTTATGAATGTTATAATTTTTTTCAAAAGAAGTAAAAATCATGCATTTTTATAAACATTATTAAAAATTAGAAATTTTATCACATGTATATGCGTACGGAAACTATATATTTAAAATATAATGTGTGTTTAAAAATAACATACAATAAATAATAAAATGTATGGTTTAGAAACTAACTAACAATAATAACACATGCAATTTGTACTATATTAAAATTATAAAAAATTAGATTAAATTGTGAGTAAAACAAAATTTAAGCATATAATATATCAGATTAAAATTATTAAATTACTCCAATTGTTTATTATGGTGTTGTCATCAATTTTGAGTTAATATCGAACTTACTTGCGACACTAACTCAATCAATGACATAATCTATATACACGATGGGTGAGAAAATTTTTTTTTTATGTAATTTTTAATTACTCAATAAGAATTATTGATGTGGTAAAGAATTTGCTCATAAATTCATTGAACATGTGTTTGATATTTGTATATGTCAATTTTAATTATTTTATTTAAAGATTATATAAAAGTATGAAAAAATAAAAATATCATTAAAATAATAATAGTAATCATTTAATAAAAAGGGTAAATTAGTCATTTTTCAACTGAGTTGGTATTTGTGTAACGCCCTAATTTTCTTGTATTTGATTCTGTAGAATTTTGACATAGCTGAGTATTTGCTTTAGTGGTTAAGTATTTTGAGTGTGTGTGAGAGGTCTTGGGTTCAAACTTAGCAAATTTTGTTATGTTTGGGAATTAAGCCTTATCATTGGGTAAATTACCTAAAAAGGCCCTTTTCCATGCATATTTACGGAAATGGGCCAATTACACCATTATTTATCGGAAAGGGTCGATTTTTACAAAACACACCTACATGGCCGCATTTTAGGGGAAAAAGCCAGAAAATCATAGAAGCATTTTTCGCCACGTCAGCAAAATGCGTCCACTGGAAGCGTTTTGCTGACATGGCGAAAAACGCTTCCCCAAGGGAGCGATTTTTTGGATTTTTAAAATGCCAACGGGTAAATTTTTTTTTTACCATTGAGGGGGTTCCAACGGTCAAAAAAATAAGTATAAACCCCCCATTCGTATTATTTCACACATGAATTCTTAACATTTTAGCAAAAAATCTTTACAAGTTCTCCCTAAAGCTCTCAAATTTCTCATTAAATTTAGAAAAACTCTTTATAATTAGTTATTTATTTTTTTTCTAAATTAGTATTATTTTTTTATAATTTCAAAAATATATGATCATGTTAGCAATGGCTGGGGAATTAATTCGTCTCGATCATAAATATATCTCCATCAAACAAATGAAATTGGAAACGGTTTATTTTAAACTTTGAATATTTTTTAATATTTTTTCCATTTATGTAATTTTAATTAATTTTATTTTTGAATATTTTTAATATTTTTTTTATTTATGTAATTTTAATTAATTTGTATTTTATTTTTTATAACAGTCTGTAGATCGGGTGTTACAATGTTATATTCGTAACATGTCTGGTCCGTCATCATCGTTGATAGAAAATTACTTGAGGGAAGCGGGTTTTTGACATGCGGCCACTATAGGTTGGGGGTGCAAGTTGGACCCTAAACTGATCAGCGCGTTAATAGAGAGGTGGAGACCGGAGACGCATACATACCATCTTCCATGCGGAGAGTGTACTATCACTTTAGAGGACGTCCAGTTACAATTAGGATTGCCAGTGGATGAGGCTGCACTCACCGGGTTTGTTCAATTTGCTGATTGGGGAGCCATATGTTACGATCTTTTGGATGCAATTCCGGATAATATTTACGGAGGTCGGATCGAGATGGGCTAGTTACGAGACACATTCCCGAAGCCGGAGAATGATTCGAATGAATTAGAAGGAATACGACATGCTCGGGCATACATCCTTGAGATGATTGGAGGTTATCTGATGTTGGACTTGTCATGAAACCATGTACATCTGAGGTGGCTGCTGAAACTCGTTGATTTTAGAGCAGCCGGCGAACTTAGTTGGGGGTCTGCCATGTTGGCAACAATGTACCGGGAGATGTGCGGGGTGACGAAACCAAATAAAGCCAAAATCGGAGGTTGACTATCACTACTACAATCATGGGCTTGGTTTCGCTTTCCAATTTTATGTCCTCGAGTGAACCAACCACCTATATACATTTCCACTCATAACGAGGTAAAATATATATTAGATTTTACAATTATTATATAGATTTAAAATATAATTTTATGCTAGAAATTTATTTAATTAGGTGGAACTATTTGGCGAGTTATGTTGGAATACCTATCGCTCTTGAAGATATACGGCTTCTATTAGACAAACAGTCAGAAGCGCAAGTAAGTATTAAATAAAATATATATACATAAAATAGTTGTTTCATATTTAGTATTTAGTATTTAGTATTATGTATATAACTAATATTTTTATCCCGTTCATATAGTTTCAATGAACACCATACAAGGATCTGGCAATACGAGTAGTAATTCTGGAAGAATTCTTTCAAAATCTAAATGTTTGGCATGTTAAGGTCCCATCGGTAAACTATTCTATTGTTGAGATGCACCTGACGGATAGAGTGTTCCTATAATTTGGATTCCAACAACCGATTCCTGAAGAACTGAGGTGCTCGATGAGCAGCACAAAATTGACTTACGGCTAACGAATACGAATTAGCCATTATTCTAGTCAAAATACATCGAAATTTGAAAAAACTGGTACGATCATATACCTGATCACGAATTGATCATCGTTTTAGAGTTAATGTACACCCCGGATTACATGCCATGGTTTAGGATCCATGACAAGCCATATTTGCTGCCGAAAGAGCAAAGGCGTCAGCAAATTCATGTAGAAAGGGAATGACAGGACCCTTTAAATCCAAGGAGAAGGGATGGTGGGACGGGCCCATCAACAGCGTCCACACAATCATCGGGCCCATCAACAGCACCTACACAATCACTGGGCCCAATGCCTCAGCGAACGACACCCACATCATAACCCCTTCAGGTTATGCCCGGTGCGTATCCTAGCTCTTATATATATCCTAACCCTTATATGTTTCTTTTTCCCAATCTTATGCTAGGTTGGAATGCATGGCCCGGTGCATCTCCTTTTCCAATGACTCTGACTCAACCAATAATATATAGGCCATAGTCGACTGAGAGATCGTACGGGGCACCGTCAGCGAGCTCATCTCATTACCATTCCCCACCGCCTTATAAGATTCAAACACCTCCACCATGGGTGATACAAACACCTCCACATTCTTTGTTCTACCAAGGTAGGTCATCCTCTCAACACCCACAACCGGAGCAACCACAACCCCTGCCGGAGCAACCAAGGAGGAATCTAACGCGTAATCGTCGTCCACCCTCTTGTGGCACTGATTTCGACCAGCATATACATTGATTTTTTTTAAATATATTTGTAGAAGTTGTTTCTATATTGTTTCATTTAATAAAAAATAGTTATTTTTTATATTTTAATAGTAAATTAATTTTAAAATTTTAATAAAATATAAGTTCTTTTGAATGAGGCAGAATATAAATAATACAACATCTTTTCATTCCAACAATTATCAACTATTTCAGTTTGGACATGATCGAATTGTATGACCTGGGTTCCTACACCATCCACACAACTTCTGTTGGTTCGTTCTTTTCCAGGTATCCATATTATTACGTATTCTACTCGAGCAAGGTTGACCTTTTGGTTTACGATGCAATTCTCTATTCGGCAACAACTTAAACAGAGAAAGCGATATAGATGGCCACTTACGTTCATCTGGGACTGGTGGGAATACGTGTCTCCACACATTGTACATGTTTTCTACTTTGTAAACTTCGTCGACATATCTCATGGGATCCAAACGGAGATTCTAACAAGCTGTAATTGCATAAGTGCATGGATAACAAAGTGCATCAAACGTCCCATAGTCACAAGTCCTATTTATTAGGTGTACACGACATTACCTACCGGTAATACATTGGGTTAGTCTGTCAAACTCCATCACACGAAACCATAGGTTGTCACGATCGTGACACACAGTGTGCATCGTGTTGGCTCGCGCCTTCACCTTATTAACTTCTTGTAATACCTTCCGTAACCATACATGGCGTCCCTGTATTTGGCCTTTATAACTGGCTGCTCGCTTTGGAAATAGTGTCCCAAACGAAAATATGTCTCTCGCACAATTGAGGTTATTGGCAAATGACGCGTTCCTTTTAGAATAGAATTTATGCATTTAGCTAGGTTTGTGGTCATATGATTATATCGTAGGCCGCCGTTCATTTTGAGTTCAGTTACAGAGGTAGTCTACGCCTTGATCGTTAACTGAACTCAAAATCCCCAACATCTCATGAAAACGGTCCTTATTGATCTCGTACCCTGCCAAAATAAGTTGATAGTGAAAATTACATACCAATATTCTATTCAGAATAAATTAAATATTACAACCGAAAGTATATTAATAGAGATTAAATACCCATGTTGACCACTTGCTTTCGTTCAGTCATAAACTGATATTTCCCGTAGTAGTTGGACCCAACGTGCCTTAGATAATACTGATGGTGTGTGCGATCCCATAAGCTTCCATGTCACTCAATTACAGCTAGTATTCTGATACCCAATCTGATATAACGCAGATATCAGGTTGGGGCATACATGCCTCCTTAACCTCAAAAGAAAGAAATCCCAGTCATCACCTGACTCCCCCGATGTTATTGTAAACGCAATTGGAAGGATTCTCCTACTGCTATCCTGCCATAGCTAGCAATAGCCGATGGTTATATCTACCATACATAAATGTACAGTCAATTTGTACCAATGGCTTGCAGTACACAAATACGTCACGACATTGCTTAAAGCTCTAGAACAGACGTTTGAACACTTGACATCCATGGAGCAATCGGTCGTTGTAGTACGCAGGGACCGTTTCAAGGTTTGTTATGCAACCTGAGACATACCTCTCCAATACCTAACACCACTAACGAACCTCATTATATGAAGCATCTCACCCACTATGCATCTTTTCCAACACCTTTTGCTTAGCTATCCAGGCCTTGCAGTAAGAGGGCGTGTACCTCATTTGGCTACGAATACTGGCAATTATGCATGACACAGAAGTCCTGGGATTTGCCTTCAAAATCAATAGCATTAAGCTAGCTATCATGCCTGAATCCAACTTGTGATGATCTTATGAAACACTTATCAATGAAATATGTTAAATAATGCAACATTAAGTAATAACATTATTATTCAAAACCCTAAACACCTAGTGATAATGTACTGGCAACACAGGTATATGAACCTTTGTACTTTTTTATCTCCCACAAGCCTGGCTTTTTCCTTAAAGAAGCTTTTATTTTCCATGAACATGTACCGTTTTGCACTGCATACTTAGCCTCAAACTTTTCGAATTTAGATTTAACCATGTTGTAGTTAACCTCGTGATTGATGTTATGTTATTTCAAAGCACCAAGAAAACTATCCTTACTGGAAAACTCCTTACCAACTTCAAAATCACCCGAATCTAATGTTGAACCTGTACGGTCACACGTTCTATATGGTAGATTTGGAAATGCCAACACATCATCTGCCGATATATCAACATTATGTATGTGGGTTAGAGGCGAGTACGTCCTGAATCGCAGATCTTTTTCTTCTTCTTCTTCTTCTTCATCATCATCTGAATCCCTTCAACGTCTTTAGGTTCCGATGGAACAGGCTCCGGTTCAAAAAATAATACAACTTCTGCACCATCGGGGCCGGGCTCTCGAGGTGGATCCACATTTGACTCATCGTCCAACCTGCCATTATCTGCAACATACGAGGTCCCCTATTCGGTGGATGTCGTAGGCAGTATATCATCCCTTCTTGTGGACATTTCATAACGTCCCCAATCATATATAGATTGCCAACCACTAGAAGTTGATGTCATTGTCCAATACATATTTCCAGCATCGAACATTGACCCACCGATGTACATGTCCCATCCACTAACCGAGAGTCGTGCAGGAGTTGTGTTTTCTATACTGCTACCAAACACGGGCGCTTCTGTGTTCTGCCTCCCACTAGCGGAGTGTTGGCTAGGGGTCGTGTATTCCTCTCGAACAACAGTTGATGTTGAAGTCACAAATGTTTCATTGGCGATGAAAATTGAACATATAACTCAAGATAGGGTGATCCACTAGCGAGATAAGTCTACACCATCGCCTCAAAGCTATGAACACCTTTGATATCAAATGAGTCATATGTCACGAGATCAATCGAAGTACAAAATTAATAGTTAATAGAAGAAACCCTACTTGGTGTCGTTTCGAAGATTTTGCATCTAATTCTTTTACGAAATTCTATAAAATCTATACTCTGGTTAAAATTCATTCGTGTTGTGTTCTCTGATAAAAAAATAATACCATTCTCGGTGTCACGAACCTCACCATCATAGTAAATAGCAGAACGAATACGTTCACTCATCTTCAATTTCTATTCTGCTTAGCCTTTCTAATTTTTCTTGCTGAAACTTATGCAACCTGAGAATGATATTTGCCTCGTTTATATCCTAAGGCCAATAATGAACTACTATAGAAAAAGAGCGTCCACGTGGGAGCCTTTTTTAGAAATTTTGCTGACATTGCATCCTCTTTGAAGTGTTTTTGACACTATTTGTTTAGAAACGTCTTCTCAAAATTATTTTTTCAGGAACTACTGTAGAAAAAGAGCGTCCACGTGAGAGCTTTTTTCAGAAATTTTACTGACATTGCATCCTGCTTGAAGCATTTTTAACACTATTTGTTCAGAAATGTCTTCTCAAATTTATTTTTTCAGGAACTACTATAGTAAAAGAGCGTACATGTACGAGCTTTTTTCTGTATTTTTGCTGACAATGCATCCTACTTGAAGCGTTTTTGACACTACTTGTTCAAAAACGTCTTCTCAAAATTATTTTTTAAGGGTAAAAAATAGTCAATTTTGTTAAAAAAAATAAACACAATGTTATTTTAAAAAAACTAAACCCTAATTTAATTAATTTTAACCCTAAACCCCAAAACCCTAATTTAATTTATTTAAAACCCTAGAACCCTAATTTACTTAATCTATTTAAAAAACATAAACCCTAATTTGATAAACCCAAAACCCTAATTTAATTTATTTTAAATCCTAACTTAATTTATTTAAAACCCTAGAACCCTAATTTACTTAATCTATTTAAAAAACATAAGCCCTAATTTGATAAACCAAAAATCCTAATTTAATTCATTTTAAACCCTAACTTAATTTATTTAAAATTTTAAAACCCTAATTTAATTAATTTTAACCAAAAAATATAAACCCTAATTTAATAAACCCAAAACCCTAATTTAATTTATTTTAAACCCTAACTTAATTTATTTAAAATCCTAAAACCCTAGTTTAATTAGTTTTAACCAAAAAATATAAACCCTAATTTACTAAACCCAAAATGCTAATTTAATTTATTTTAAACCCTAACTTAATTTATTTTAAACACTAAAACCCTAATTTACTCAATCTATTTAAAAAAAAACATAAACCCTAAAGCCTAATTTAAGTTATTTTAAACACTAATTTAATTTATTTAGAATCCTAGAACCCTAATTTACTTAATCTATTTAAAATCATAAACCTTAAGCCCTAATTTATTTAAAACCTTAACTTAATTTATTTAGAAACCATTAACCCTTATTTAAATAATTTTTATAAAATAACACTAAATCCTGATTTATTTTTAAAAACTACTAAAACTTTAAAACCCTAACTTATTTTAACAAAAACCTAACAACTAAACCCTAAAACCTAACAACTAAACCCTAACTTATTTTACCAAAACCCTAACCCTAAAAACCCTAAAAACCATAGGGATTAAACATGCAAATATCCCGAACATCTAAAAACACGGAGGAAATCGCTCCCTTGAGGAAGCATTTTACGCCACGTCAGCAAAATGCTTCCACGTAAGAGGTTTTTTGGCTGACGTGGTGAAAAGCGCTTCCTCAAAGTAGCGAATTCCTGGTTTTTTCTCCCTAAAACGCGGCCACGTAGGCGCGTTTTGTAAAAATCGGCCCTTTTTGATAAATAATGGTATAATCGGTCCATTTTCGTGAATATGAATGAAAAAAAGACTTTTTAAGTAATTTAGTCCTTATCCTTGATCAGTAGGCTTATATTAAATTGATTGTAATTTTATATCAGAATGAGCTTGTTAGACTGAGGTATTGTTCTGAGCATGTCTATGCCATGTATATCTGCTATCCGGTTACGTAAGCATGTTAAGCATGTTCTACATGTTAATTCTGTATGTATGCTCTGTATTTGATTTGGGGTGGGACTTGTATACAAGAAGGAAGTATTCTGACTGGTGTTAAACGTTTTTATTCTGGTAGCTTGACTGCATATATTATCCGATATGTGTCTTAACGACACGACGTGGTGTGTAGGGATGCGTGGGTGTTTTTAACCCCACATAGTGTGATGGGATGGACAGAGATGGTGTGTAGAGGATGGGGGTAGATTTTGCATATCTGTATTTGTATCTGACTCTACTATTGTATCTGATAAGCACATGAATCCGTGTATATATCTGTTTCTGGTTATGTGTATGATGTTTGTATGTTTGCATGTTTAATTTTGATGGGTTACACACTGAGTTTTCGTAAACTCGCATCTGTTTGTTTTTCTGTCACATAATCCTCAGTCTTAGGCAAATTGGTGCAGTAGAGACTCAGCGGTGACCACTCTTCTGTTAAACTGTTTTAAATTCTTTTATGGTTTATCTTTATTTTGGGGTTTCTTTTGAGAGTTGAAAATTTTGAGGATTGTTTGGACTGTTTTGTTTTTAACTGGTTATTTTTGGAACATTTGATTATTTATTTACTGTGCTAAAATGTTTTATTAAAAACAATGGCTTTTACGCAACAATGGCTTTTCCTAAAAACACAACTGTGATTTCGAATCTAAACGAATAAAACTTCCGTTGTAAATAAGAGTTTTGGCAAATTAACTAATTAATTAATGTTTTCAATAATTTATAAATATTTTCAAATCATGATATGTGAATGGTTTATTAAGTCGATTCTATTTTCGAAAACCCCTACCTTGTGATACTTCCAGACACGGTCATAACATCTAGGCCGTGTTTGGGGTGTTACATTTAGTGGTATCAGAGCCAGATTATAAAATTTAGCTGTAAATTTTGGGTTCTAAAATTTTGTTTTAGAAAGCATTGGATTTAAAAATAATTTGAATAATTAAGGAAGTATGTGGTTCACTGAGTCTCCGGCGCCGATTCTGTAAGTATTTCTGTATTTAGTTGAACTATTCTGAAACATTATAGTTAGTATCTTTCGAAACTGTACTAAGGTAGTTAGAAAACTGAAACTTCTAAAAATACTTCTGAACTCCTGATAAATTATGTATAAAATATCTGCTAATAAATACTGAAACTGATGCATAAAATTTTTAATGTAGATAAAACTTGAATTAGATAATAAGTGCTCGTGGGATTCGTGAACATGGTATTCGAGACCGAGGTAGAGGCCATAAGGGGCTCGAGCTGAGTCCTCATCTTTGGGCAGTATACCAAATCTAGATATGAGTGAGACGCTAGTATCGCCTGCTATTGAGACTGGGTCTTAGAGTCGCTCGGCTGGGGACGACGCACTGTCCCAAGCTATGTTGAGGATTTTGAAGAGGGTCGCTGGACCCCATTCTAGAGCTAAGGGCCGAGGGTCGGTAATTGAACGACTCCGGTCTAATGGTGTGGCCGAGTATTGGTTGGAGGTCACAGAGAGGATTATGAATGATCTAGACTGCACTCCTGAGTAGAAACTGAAGGGTGCAGTCTTTCTACTTCGCGATGAAGCTTATCAGTTGTGGTTGACAGTTGAGGAGGGTACTCAGCCTAATTGTCTGACTTGAGACTTCTTTAAGACCACTTTCCAGAGCAAGCATGTGAGAACGAGCTATGTGGATGCTCGTAGGCGTGAGTTTATGAATCTCACATAAGGCGATAGGTCAGTGGCCGAGTATGAGGCCGAGTTTCTGAGGTTTAGCCGATACGCTCGAGGCATAGTAGCATCAGATTACGAAAGATGTGTCCATTTTGAGAATGGTCTGAGAGACAATTTGAGAGTACTGATTGATCCATAGAGGGAGTGTGAGTTCACGGTATTGGTAGAGAAGACAAATATTGCTGAGGATGTTAAGCGCGTGGAGTGCCAGAACAGGGATAGAGAGAGTGGTAAGAATAAGAGGGATTTAGAGCTCTCGAGTTCTATGCAGAGGCCTAAGAAAAAGGCCAGATCTGATGGCCAGTTAGAGTGGGGGCTTCTATTGCTTCAGCTGGGTTGTAGCTATGTGGTGATTATGGTAGGCGCCATCTAGGCAAGTGTTGGAGGAGGATTGGGGCCTATTTGAGATGTGGATCTTTAGAGCACCGTATTAGAGACTGTCCACAGTAGGTGGATCAAATGCAGACTTCGGGTTTTATGCAGCCTTAGAGAGCAGTTCAGCAGCTACCTAGGAGCCGTGGAGTAGTTAGGGGTGCTAATGGTTTGGGCCATAGACAGAGGGCACCGAGCAGAGGTGCTGTTCAGACCGAGGTGAGGCAGCCTGTACTAGTTTATGTTGCATAATGTCGAGAAGATAGAGATGCTCTTGATGTGATTAGTGGTACATTTCTTATATTTTATGTACTTTATACTGCTTTGATAGACATAGGTTCCACACATTTCTACGTAGCTAATACTGCATCTAAAACCTTGGGGGTTACTACTGAAAGTACTACTAATGAGGTTATTGTGCTAAGTTCGTTGGGGCAGTCTGTTCGGGCTAGTAAAATTTATAGAGACGTTCTGTTAGTGGTGTAATGAGAGATATTTCTAGCAAATCTGATGAAGCTTTCGTTTGGAGAGTTCGATCTAATTCTGGGTATGAACTGGTTGGTGGAGCACCGAGTCAATTTGGACTGCAGATCTAAGAAGGTCGTTCTAAGGATGAAGGATGATAGGGAGGTGGTTGTGATTGGTGAGTGTCGAGACTATCTATCCAATGTGATCTCTCCGCTTGTGGCTGAAAAACTGGTTTGAAAAGGATGTGAGACGTACTTGGCTTACGTCAGTGTCTCTAATTTTAGGGGTTTTTCTGTTGGGGATATCAGAACAGTGAGGGACTTTCCAGATGTTTTTCCTGAGGAGTTATCAGGTTTACCTCTGAATCAAGAGGTTGTGTTTGGAATTGAGCTTCTTCTGGGTACAACTTTAGTGTCCATCGCTCCTTACCGATTGACACCGAAAGAGCTTATGAAGCTTAAGGCACATCTGCAAGAACTTCTAGATCGTGACTTCATCTATCCTAGTGTGTCTCCGTGGAGGGCACCGGTTATATTTGTGAAAAAAAATGATGGGACCATAAGAATGTGCATCGATTATCAACAGCTGAATAAGTTGATCGTGAAGAATAAATATCCGCTTCCGAGGATTGACGACTTGTTTGATCAGTTCTACGAGGCTTCTGTGTTCTCCAAGATTGATCTTTGATCTGGGTATCATCAGTTGAGGGTTAAAGAAGTTGATGTGCATAAGACTGCATTTAGGACTAGTTATAGACATTACGAGCTCCTAATTATGCTTTTTGGTCTAACAAATGCTTCAACCGCATTTATAGATTTGATGAACTGAGTGTTTCAGCCTTATTTGGATCAGTTCGTCATGGTTTTCATCAGTGATATTCTGGTATATTTTAAGATGGAGAATGAGTATGATGAGCATCTCAAGGTAGTGATTCAGATTCTTCGTGAGAAGCAACTTTACGCTAAGCTAAACAAGTGTGAGTTCTGGTTGCGTGAAGTGACTTTTCTGGGGTACGTGGTTTCTGCTGAAGGGATTCGAGTTGATCCTTGAAAGATCAAGGCTGTGCTTGATTGGAAACAGCCTAAGAACGTGTTTGAGATTTGTAGCTTTCTGGGTTTGGTAGGATACTATTGAAACTTTGTTGAGGGATTTTCTCTGATTATAACTCCTCTTACTAAACTTTTGAGTAAGAGTGTGCCGTTTTTCTGGACGGATGCGCAACAATCGAGCTTTGAGAAGCTCAAGTCTATTCTGACTCAGGCTCCTGTTCTGATACAGCCTGAATCCGATAAGGAGTTTGTGATTTATAGTGATGCATTGCATGTTGGTTTGGGATATGTTCTGATGTAGGATGGTAAGGTTGTGGCTTACGCATCCCGTCAGCTTAAGACACACGAAGGGAACTATCCGACACATGATCTTGAGTTGGCTGCAGTGGTCTTTATATTGAAAATCTGGAGGTATTATCTATATGGTGAGAGGTGTATCATTTGTATAGATCACAAGATCCTTAAGTATCTTCTTACTCAGAAGGAGTTGAACCTTAAGCAGCGCCGTTGGATTGAACTACTTAAAGATTATGATTGCACTATAGAGTATCACCCTGATAAGGCTAATGTGGTGGTCGACGCTCTAAGCCGTAGAGCGATGACTAATCTGAGGGCGATGTTTGCTCGCCGTAGTCTGTTTGATGATGGGAGTCTATTAGCTAAGTTACAAGTTAAGCTGACTTGGATTGATCAGATTCGGGATAAGCAGTTGGGGGGATGAGTCTCTGAGCTTGCAGTTTCGACAGATTGAGAGTGGTACTACTGTTGATTTTAGATTAAACAGTGATAGTGTTCTGTGCTTTCGAGGACGGATCTGTGTACCGAATAATACTGATTTGAGGCAGTCTATTCTAAGGGAGGTACATAGTAGCCCTTATTCTATGCATCCCGGAGGTAATAAGATGTATTACGATTTCTGTAAACTGTACTGTTGGCCGAGTTTGAAGCGTAAGGTTACCGATTTTGTTGCTCGCTATCTGACATGCCAACAAGTTAAGGCTGAGCACCAGTTGCCTTCGGGTTTGTTATAACCCGTTAAGATTCCCTTATAGAAATGGGAACGAGTAACGATGGATTTCGTTAGTGGGATGCCCTCGACACCCACTAAGAAGGATTTTGTTTGGGACATCGTGGATCGATTGACCAAGTTTGCTCATTTAATTCCGGTTTAGATGGACTATTCTTTGCAGAAGCTAGTGAAACTCTATATCTCTGAAATTGTAGGATTGCATGGGGTTTCGGTTTCAATCATTTCTGATAGAGATCCTCGCTTCACTTTTCAGTTCTGAAAGAAATTATATAAGGCTTTGGGTTCAAGATTGGATTTCAGTACTGCGTTCCATCCTCAGACCGATGGTAAATTTGAGAGGGTGATTCAGATACTGGAAGATATGCTTCAAAATTGTGTGATTGATTTCCAAAGAAGTTGAGAGGATTATTTGCCGCTAGCTGAGTTCGCCTACAATAATAGTTTTCAGGTTAGCATTCAGACGGCACCTTACAAGGCTCTGTATGGTCGTAAGTGTTGCACTTTGCTATGCTGGACTGAGTTGGGTGAGCATCGAGTTTTGGGTCTTGAGTTAGTTTCTGAGACTGAAGATAAAGTTAGATTGATTCGAGATCGTCTGAAGTCGGCATCTGATAGGCAGAAATCGTATGCAAATCTGAAGAGACGTGATATTGAGTACGTTGTGGGAGACTTTGTTTTCCTTAAGGTTTCTCCATGGAAGAAAGTTCTGAGATTCAGTCGTAAGGGCAAGCTGAGCCCTAGGTTCATTGGTTGAGTAGTAAACTTAAAATTTTACTAATTTAATTAGCATGAGTTCAAATCCCACCATACGCATATTTTTATTAGTTTTTTTAAATGAAAAATAAACTAAAGTACCCTTGGGTAATATTACTTATTTTAAAGACTTAATGAGAAATTTGGCTACAAACGTTTACATGTTTTGTCAAAATGACCCTAATTGTATTTTTGAGCTTTTTTGGCCTTTGACCTTTATTCTTTATTTCAAATTACTTTTTTTAACAAATTTGATGAAAGTACTGTTAAAAAAATTAACGGGACGATGTGAAATTTCATACGTGGAATATTTTTAATGAGATATAATTTATTACTTAGATAACCCATTAAAATAATTACATGTGGAAAATAATAAAATAATAAAATAATTCATGAAGTTAAAAAAATAACTTTTAATTTAAATAAAATAAACGTAATTATTTAAAAAAGGGTTTTAAAATGAATGAACGCATTCAGTATTTTCGATTTGATTTATTAATTATCTTTTTGAAACCTATCAGTAAACAAACTTATGCATTCACTTTGAAATTTCTTTTAGATAATTAAGTTTATTTTCTTTAAATTAAGAGTTTATTTTTTTTAATTTCATGTATGATTTATTTATTTCATTATTTTTCACATGTAATTATCTTATTGGGTTACTTAAGTACTAAATTACATCTCATTAAAAATATTCCACATATAAAATTCCACGTTATCCCATTAATTTTTTAATGATATTTTCATCAAATCTGTTTAAAAAAAAAGCAATTTTAAGAAAAGAACAAAAGTTGATTTCTAAAAAAGGCTCAAAAATACAATTAGAGTCATTTTGACAAAAAAATGTAAATGTTAGTAGCCAAATTTATCATTAAACCTATTTTAAATATAAAAAAAATATTTTCATAATTTATTAAAATTCGGTTGACTTGTAACACCAATTCAATACTAAAAAAAAAATACAAATAAGACTTAAAAGAAAAACCTCCCTCTCCATCTCCATCGTTGAAATTGGAAAATTAAGCCTAAAAAACCACTAATCAAATTTGTTAAGCTTTCAATCATGATATCTATAATTCATATGAAAAATAAATATGGGGTCTCTTTAAACAAGAGACATTTTGATGAATATCCAATTATTTGAATTACTATAACTGGTCAAATGACATTAGGTTTATCTTTATTTTAAAAGTTTAAAAAATTCTATAAGAAGAAAAATGGGATACATGAACAAAATCTAGATAGAATTTTAATAATTTTATTATTTTATACTTTTAAGATTTATTAATTATTCTTTATACATTTTAATATTTCTTTTAATAAATTTTATATTTTGAACCATATATAAAATGAATATGGACAAATTACTGTCCAAATTCAAATAAACTTTCAATGTCCATTTGTCCATGTTTATTCTAGATGTATATTTTTTATTAATTTTCAGATTTTTATTTTTTAAATATATGTTGACATGGTATGCCACATGTCAGATTTTGTCAACCACATCTGTGTTCGTTAACAATCAAACCGGTTAACAACGGTTTTGGTTAATGAAAAAGCTTAGTTGAGGACTCAACAGGGTGAGATTTTTTTAAGGCTTAATTTCATATTCATTATTTAAAAAAAACATAAGGTTAAATATGTAATTTTAAAAAAGATAAAGCAACATTTAGTTCTTGAACTTGACAAAATTTTCCAACTTGGTTTCTATACTTTTTTGGTCCATATTAGTCCTAAAACTTGGATTTTATAAAAAGAAATAGTCAATTTTTTAGCATCATTAAGAGGTGATGCCGAGACACAATCTCAAAGTGCACAATTTAATGGAAACAAAAATTGTTAATATTATTATAAATTATCCTTATTTGCTCAACTTCTAATAGTATAGACACTAAATTGCTCAATTTATCTTGAGAGGGATTAAATTACTTTTGATCTTATAGTACAAAGATCTCTTGAGTATTTATTTTAATCCTATTTGTCACATCCCAAAATTGGGCCTAAAAGTTTCAATTTAGCAAATTAGGTTTAGATGGTTTGGGCCGAAATTTGTTCTCGATACCAAAGGCTTTAGGTTTGGAAAATATTTTTCTAACAGGTTTTTAAAGAGAAACCATTTTTGAAAAGTAATTTAGAGGACTAAATTGTAAAAAGGGAATAATTGGAAGTATTCATAAAGTTATTATACCTTTGTTTTAAAATCAGCCTATTTATCCTAGAACAAAACAGAGTCACTCATGTAGTCTCCTTCAAACTCCTACTATGACTTGAAAATCTTTCACCCACCCAAACGCTTTGATAGCCTATAAAAGCAAACTCTTCTATTATGGTTCTACTCATCTTTTAAACAACAAAAACTCTCTCAATGTTTTCAAGAGCCTTCATTGATTTTCAAGTCTGTTTCTATCAAGTTTTTATAACGAGTGAACATCATGTCACCATTCCCTAGTGCGAGGTAAGGTTTTGTTCCCTTTTGAAAACATGTTTTAAACTCAATGAAACAAAGTTCATGTTTTAGCTAAAATCGAGGTCGTTAATGGTAAAACTTGGATTTCTGAATTAAACCATTGTTTTAAAGTATTTTCCAACTTGTTTTGAAGTGGAGAAACTGATAGTAAGTTATAAGGACAAGTCGGTCTAATAGGTTCGTTGAATTGGCAAATTATAGGTTTAAACGAACTATGTGTGTTATGTGTTTAGTTTGATTTTTTATGTGTTTAACAAGTATGTGTTGTGAATTATATGTGTGAAATTGCAAGCCCAACAAAGCCTTTATCAAGCAAAACAAAGGGTACGCAAAAGCTCATATACAAATCTGCGAACCTGACAGGTGAGTGTTCTAGGGTCACCATTAGTATGTGCAAACCATAGTTTTATGGTAAGTTTTCCATATGCGAACCATATGTGTTCGCGGTAAGTATGAATATGAATGGATTATGATATGTGAAAGCATGCCTTGTGCAGTGCGAGCTATATATGGCACGTGGATGAGTAAGTAAGATATGAACTGCTTATACATGTATATTTGACTTTGTTATCTCTAAAACCATTGAATATCATTGGCATGCTGTAGGATTTGTGCTTACTCACCTATATGCTTTGTGATTTGGGTGAGAGGCCTTGGGGATATGTGAGGTGTGTTTGGAGAGTGTTTAACTTTATGCTACACTTGGGAAATATGTGGGGTGTGTTTGGAGAGTGATTAGCTTTGTGCTACACTTTTGGGAGGTGTTCGACTTTTGAGTTGCGGGGTGTGATGGAGATCCACTTATCCAATGTGTTGTGATTAAGTCAACTTTTATGTTTCAAATCGTCAAAGAAATAACTATACACAAATTGTATATATGTATGCGAACCATTATATGCATGCGAACCTTCATATGCATGTGAACCCTTATATGTATGCAAACCCTTATGTGTATGCGAACCCGTATATGTTTGGGAAGTAAAAGTATGAATGTAATAGAGAACTCATTGGGTGACTTATGCTTTGTATATGCTATGTGGTTCTTCGGAACATTCACTGGGTTCGTAAGAGCTCACACACTCTTTACTAAACACTGTAGACAGCTAGGTTCCACGGTGAGTAGCGACGAAGTGAGTGATCCAGGAAAGACATAAACACCGAATAGGTGGTACAAGTGAACTTAGGACTCAAAGGCAATGTGGGATTCCACTTGGCTTAGAGATGTTTTTCTATCTGTTGACTTCGTTGATTATTCTAAGACTTAAATATTTATTTTTTTTATTTCAAGCTTACAAACAATAAAACTATATATATACCTGAATATTAAGTATGTTAATTCCTTGTTGGTATGAATACAATTTGAAGCCATGTTTGATGTTTCCTTAATTTACGAGTTCATGTTTAAGTACTTAATTTCCAAACAGAGTATTCGCCATAAGTTAAGAGCAGGAAATGATCAAAACTGATTAATTTATATAAAGTTTGCCAAAGTAGCTACGAAGTGACAAAGTTGTCGACCTGTGTAGGATGCAAACCCTAACGTTTGGCGAATTGCTACCTGCGAACCCCTTTGCTTGCTTAAGTTAAGTATTGTGAGTTAATCACATGTTCCTTATTTTATTCACATGTTTTGTGCAGTGTGTTAGAGGTTCAGTTTGTGCTCGACCAGAGAGTCACTTAGATGACTAATATGACGTTCCATATCTCGAGTCTGGCGACTGAACGACATATGGGGTGTTACATTATCCTTAAACTCTAATCCCATATTAATCCTAAATTTAAACCTTAAATTTTATTTTATTATTATAAATGACTCATTTTTATTTAATTAATTAATACAAAATTTTAGGGTAATTAGAATTAAAATAATAGTGGAGAGAATTGGTTTAATTATAAAGAGTTTAAATGTTTAATATATTAATTAAGTTTTTTTTAAATATATAAAGTGTATGCCTAACAAATTATTTTAAAAGATTATTATAGTACAATTTAAACTCAATACTCAATATAAACTGCCATGCACCCTAATATGATCATAAAAGATACAAAGGAAACAAAAGGGAAGATAATAAAATTGATAGATATGGTAGAATGCATGATGTCTTTAAAATGGAGGTATTCTATTTTGGTCACTTTATTTTTTTTTAATTTAATCACTCTAACTAAAATAATTGTATGAATTAATTATCATCATTAAAAATTTCGTTAATCATTAACAAATTTAGGTTATCAACAATCTTCTCTCAATTGAAAACCCTAGCCTTCCCTTTATGCCACTTCTGCCTTCGCCGCCTAAGCTCCAACATTATCATTCGGCTTCCAATTGTCTACTCCAACTGTGCTTACTATCATTGTCCTCTTATCTTTATTATTATTATTATTATTTTAAAACCCTCGACCACCTCTTCCTAGCTTATTGCCGCCACTCGTTGCTTCCTAAACCATTACCACTATGGTGAACCATCTCCCTACCAAACCCTAAATTAACCCATTGAAGTCCCTGTATCCATTATCATACCCAAACAATAAATTATTAAGCCAATTTCTTTTGAGTCCAGCAATGCTTACAATAAACAATGGGTTCCTTTTTCTTTTTTTTTTCAAAATGGCACTGTTTTTGTCCTCTCTTGGCTTTATTGGAGCTCAGTTTGTTGAAGGCAAAAATCGGCTCGATACACCACACTTTATCACTGCCTTTAATGTTTTTATACTCTTTTATGTACTCATTTTCGAGTTCTTTGAAGGTATGGACGACGATCTCCATCGCAAATCATTGCGAATAACCTATTCTTGTTTAACTTCATCAGTGGTGTCAATGGAGATGTTAGTGGAAGAGATGGAGGCGGTGGAAGTGGGAGGGGTCTAGTAGTCGAGAAAGTGCTTGGGATGTGGGGATGTTAGGAACTCAGTAGCACAAATAAGAAAAATCAAATAGAAGATAATAGATTCGGAGAAATATCAGTCTTTTCTCAATTTTTTCATAGCCTTCTTGCTTACAAAATGAAAATATTAATAGTAATCTTCCTAACCGCCTAAGTAGCAGACAAAATCTGTTAATTTTGTTGGAACCCTCATTTCTCTCACTCCTTTGCGTGGCTGCTTCTTTGCGTTATCCTCCAACTGTGCATTCTCCTGCTCACTCACCTCTTGCTCAGGAGATCCCGTGTCCATTTGGTAAACAGGTTCAAAAGGATCTTGCACCATAACATTACCACTTTACAAGTGAAACCTTGTCCTCAAGGTTCGAATGGACTTCTTGATGGCCATCATTGTCTAGTAAAAAGGGTAGCGGTGTAACCTGTTGCATTGGTTGGCCTCGGAAAGGTTTAAGTTGTGAAACATGAAAGACAGGATAGAGTCGAGCTGAATCTGGAAGTTTCAATTTATGTGCTACTGCTCCTACCTTTTACTCAACTTGATATGGTATAAAAAAACGTGGACTGAGTTTTTGTTGCCTCCTCAACCGAAGAGATAATTGTCGATATGGTTGAAGTTTTACAAAAGCCCAACTTCCGACTTCCAACTCCAATTCTCTTCGTTGTCGATCTGTTTGGTTCTTCATTTTGATCTGAGCTTGCAGTAGATTTTTTTTAACACTCGGAGAACCTCATCTCGTTCCTGGAGAGCCTGGTTAACCATTTTATTTCTTGAAGAACCTTCTGAGTAATCTATCATCAGTGGTGGTCTCGACCATACAAAGCTTTAAACAGTGTCATGCCTGCTGAGCTTTGATATGCTATATTATACCAGTATTTTGCCCAAGGTAGGTATTGTTCCCATTTGCTTGGATCTTCATATACCATACATCTTAAGTACATTTCCAAGCATCTGTTTAAGGCTTCTGTTTGCCCATCCATTTGGGGGTGATAGGCAGAACTCATGCATAGCTCCGTGCCTTGAAGTCGTGCCGTTTCAGTCCAAATATCACTAGTGAACACTCTATCCCGATCACTAACCAAGGATTTAGGAATTCCATGTAACTTCACCACTCCTTGGACCAAAACCTTCGCTATAATTTTGCTATCGAACTTCTTCGGTAGGGAAAAAATGAGCATATTTTGAAAGGCGATTGACGACCACTAAAATGGTTTCCTTCCCATTAGATTTTGGCAATCTGATAATGAAATCTAAGGATAAATCCTCAAAGACTTGTTCTGGTCTAGGCAGTGGTTGTAATAGCCCAGCAGGTTTCAAACTTTCACTCTTCATGCGCTGGCAAGTCTTGCAATGTTTCACAAAATTTTTTATATCACGTTTCAAATTTTGCCAGAAGAAATTTGCTGCAATCCTCTGATGGGTGCGGTTGATACCTGCATGTCCTCCAGTCTTGGAATCATAAAACTCTCTCATCAACAAAGTTTTGAGTGCTATTTCATTTGGTACTACAATGTGCCCTTTGAACACTATTAACCCGTCTTGTTCCTTGTAGTCTCCATAATCCTGTGGATGTTCCTTAAGCGAAGCTCTCAACTGACACAATTCAGGATCCACAACACTGGCCACTCGTATATCTTGGAGTACTCCAAATACCGGTCGGGATAAGTCCATGCAACTTCCTTCCATTTTCCTAGACAATGCATCAACCACCTCATTCATTTTTCCTGGTCTATATTTGATTTCAAAATCATATCTGATCAACTTTGATAACCATTTCTACTGTTCAGGGGTCTGAATTGTTTGTTGATTTAACTCCCTCAATGATCTTTGGTTAGTGATGATCACAAATTTCTTTCCTAACAAATATTGTCTCCATTTTCCCACATTTTGTGTAATTGCAAACATCTCTCGGTGGTATGTCGAAGCGGCCTGCATTCTGGGGCTCAGTTTTTTACTGTAAAAAGCTAATGGCTTTACCTCTTGATGTAAGACAACTCCTATCCCCACTCTAGAAGCATCAGTCTTCACTATGAAATTCTTGGTGAAATCAGGTAGCCCCAGAACCGGTGAAGTGCAGAGACATTACTTTAGCTTATCAAATGCTTCCTGTGCCGTATCCGCCCATGTGAAAGAAGTATCTTTGCGCAAAAAATCAGATAAGGGAGCAACAATGGAAAATCCTTTAATAAACTTGTGATAATAGCCCGCAATTCCCAAAAAGCTTCTCACCCATTTCATCCCCGTAGGTTGTGGTCGTATTCTGATCGCCTCAATTTTCTAAGTGTCAACTGTTAGCCCTTCGCGAGTCACTACATGCCCCAAATACTCTACTCTTTCTTGTCCAAACACACATTTGGATGCCTTAGCCACCAATCCACACTCTCTCAGCCTGGTCAATACTAGTTTCACATGTTTTAAATGCTCTTACCAAGATGCACTGTAGATCAGAATATCATCCAGAAAGACTAAAACAAATTTGCACAAGAAAGATTGTAGCTTGAAAAGTGGAAGGCGTGTTGGATAGCCCGAATGGCATTACGAGGAATTCGTAATGGCCTTCGTGTGTCATCTGAAGCTCTCACTCGTATCTGATGGTAACCCGAGAGTAGATCTAGTTTGGAGAAAAATTGTGCACCTCCTAACTCATCGAACAGTTCCTCGGCCTTGGGAATGGGAAATTTATCCTTGATAGTGATTGCATTTAAGGCCCTGTAATTGATGCAAAACCTCCATGTCCTATCTCTTTTTTTTAACCATCAACACAGGAGAAGAAAACAGACTCTGGCTCCTTCGGATGAACTGTTGTTCCAGTAATTGTTGTACTTAATGTTCCACCTCTGCCTTTTAGAAGTGAGGGTAACGGTATGATTTCACGTTCACTGGTTTACTCAACGGTTCTAAGTGAATGGCATGATCAAATGCTCTCTCGGGTGGTAGCTCCTTGGGGGCTTGGAATATGTCCTGAAACTCTTCGATCAACTTGCGCATCTCCTCCTACTCAATCAATATAGTGAGGTGCTCGGCGTCCAACACTTACAAACTGTAGCATTCTACTACCCCCTTGATTTCAACTATCCGTCTCACGGATTGAAAACAAACTGGTTATGGTTCCGCCCTCGTCTCCCATTGCCATACATGTTCCCCTTTACCTTGATCAAATTTAAATTGGAGCCTTGAAAAATCCATGGTGACCGGTCCTAATGAGGCCATCCAAGCCACCCTCAACACCATTTTCGTACCCTCTAGGGGTAGAACATAAAAATCCGTGGTTATCTTTGTACCTTGTACCCTTTTTGCCAAATTCTTCACACACCCCTCATTCTGTAATGTCGCCCCATTGCCTACTAGAACACTAAAACTGGAAGTGGCAGTGATGGGTAAACCCAGATATTTGACCGTTCGTGTCTGGACAAAATTGTGGGTGCTTCCCCCGTCGAGTAAGATACGCACCTCTCGACCCTTGACCATGCCTCTGACTCGAATCGTGTTCGGGGTTACACAGCCTGCCAATGCGTTAAATAACACAAGCAGTTGTTCGTTAGTCGGACTCCCATGTTCCTCGGATTTATTCCCACTCTTTTCCCCATCCTCTCGATCTTCCTATGGAGTTTCCTCGTCGAGAAGGAAGAATTAAGGCTCCTTGTATCGGTGACCCTTGACATACTTCTCGTCACAATAATAGTAGAGCCTTTTCTCGTGACGTGTTTGTGCCTCTACCGCTGTTAATCGTCGCGATTGATTATGATTTATCGTAGGACAAGGTAACTCTAATGGAGGAGGTCTTCCTGGTAAGGTTTTAGGTCCTGACGTAAATTGAGGAGAAGTGGTCAACACAACAGGTGTCTTGGGTCCAATACCTTTCGGCGCTAACTTTTTTTGTTCACCTGCTTTAGCCTCATAGAAGTGGGCCAAGGCTAACACCCCAGTCATAGATGTGGGCCTCTGACCCAATACATCATGTTTTATATCTGATCGGAGCCCAAAAATGAAATATTGAGTTAGAAATTCCTCTGACAAAGATGTCGTTGTTCGCATGGCCATTTCTTTGAACCGAGTCTGGTACTCTTGCACTGTGAATGACTGTGTAAGTTTCGTCAGTTGTCCCTCTGGCAATTCAATTTTTGTGACAGAAAATCGACGACGAATGGCTTCTACAAGATAGTTCCACCCAAATAACTAACGCTACCGTTGCATCCAGCGATACCATCATTTCGCAATTCCTTCCATCCAAAACAATGCCATGGTGACGCGGTGGTGGTCTTCGGTCTGGTAGAACTCAAAAAATCCTGAGCCGAAGCCAACCACTCCTCCGGATCCACTCTAGTAAAGATGGAAAGTTTGACCTGTGCCGGACGAGGAGCGAAAGGAAAAGTATCTTCCAAATCCGATCCCATTTTTGCTTTGCCACGATAAACGGTGGCGTCCCCCTCCTGTGACGATGAAGGTGCACTCCCCAATGACGCTGCAATACTGGCTAACTGTTTGGCCATGTCCTGTAACGTTTTCTCAGTGACCTCATTCCATCGACTTTGATTTTCAGCATGCTTCTGTAGGGACGCAGTCGAGTCTTGCAAAATTTTGATTACTTCCGTGTTATTAACCATGGTAAGCTCCCTCAACGAAAGCACCTAAATGTTAGGAACTCAGTAGCACAAATAAGAAAAATCAAATAGAAGATAATAGATTCAGAGAAATATCAGTCTTTTCTCAGTTTTTTTCATAGCCTTCTTGCTTACAAAACGAAAATATTAATAGTAATCCTCCTAACCGCCTCAGTAGCAGACAAAATCTGTTAATTTTGTTGGAGCCCTCCTTTCCCTCACTCCTCTGCGTGGCTGCTTCTTTGCGTTATCCTCCAGTTGTACATTCTCCTACTGACTCACCTCTTGCTCAGGAGATCTCGTGTCCATTTGGTCAACAGGTTCAAAAGGATATTGAACCATGACAGGGGATTAGTGCTCATTGTTGTCGTTCTTGGGATTGTCGTTAGTATCAACATTGAAGCAATAGTGACATGGGCATTGGAGAATAAGTTTGGGTTGTTGATGAAACAAGATTGCGGAGGAGTTGGCTGTTAAGGAGATGACAATTGACAGTGCCATTAGTAGAAAGCAAATTTTTTAACCACTAATTCACATAATTATTTGATTAAATTTTTAAAAAATTAAATTGATAAAAATAAGACGCACTCTATTTTTGATTATATATGGGCATAGTTTACCAAAGAATAAATCATTTATGAACATTGAATCATTGGATGGCAAGCCTATTGGTCAATTTATTCCTTCCTTGGGCCATGTAAAAAGACTCCAAATTCTTGAACCTTCCCTTGTCTTCCCCGTCACCTTTGGATCACGTAACCACTACTTAAACACCCATTATCCAAACACAAACAGTTCCATTATTGTCGAATGTCATCACCCAACATCTACCTGCGAAATCTTCCAAAAAAAAATATGTGCGGTTCCAACAAGCAGGCATCCGAACACATCAAACGACAGCACACCATTCCATACTACGCGAAACGGGTTCGTGATAGCTGCACAACTAGGGTGACCAAAATACTATGTGCCATATTTTTATGCCTTATTTTAGTTGTTGGTGTTGTTTTCTTCATTTTATGGCTTAGTTTACGCCCTCATCGTCCAAGGTTTTATATTATAGACTTTAGTATTCCTGGTTTGAATCAACACTCAGAGTTTGAGAATGCTCAAATAACATTAAATGTCACAGCCAGGAACCCCAACCAACACATTGGAATCTATTACATGTCCATGGTGGGTTCAATTTTTTACGAAGATCAAAACATGGGGTCATCTCCATTGATGGACCCGTTTTACCAGGAACCAAAGACAACTACAATTGTGTACCATACATTCAATGTGGCCACATTGACGGTAAACAGCCGACGGTGGAAGGAGTTTATGGATAACAGGCAACAAGGGACGGTGGTTTTTCGTATAGATATATTGGCAGTGATCCGATTTAGGGTTTCTACATGGGGTAGTAAACACCATAAGATGCATGCCAATTGTGATGTTGCAGTTGGTCAAGATGGATCGATCTTGCCAGCTTGGAAGAACAAAAAATGTCCAGTTTATTTCACTTGATTCTTGCACAAATACATATATTTATGTCTTTCTTGTTTTCTTTTTATTTTGATTTATTGAAAGGGAAAGTGTAGTTCCATTGTTGTATAATCATATTCTTATTTGATTTGATTAAATTTCATTATAACATTATTAATTATGCTTTATGATTGATGGTGATTTTTTTTTTAATCTTTCAAGTTAAATTCGGATGGGACAAAAATAAAACTGTCAATTCCTTTCTTATTTATGGAGTCATTTTGTGAATTGAGTTGATTACACGAGTCAACTCGAAATTAATTCAACTGTGAAATTATTAAAATACCCTTACTTTAAAAAATAATTAATATTATTGTAAGGATAGTTTTATCTTTTATATAAAAGATATACAAATAAAACAATAAAAAAATACACTATTTGAGATTTAAACTCAAGACTAACATATCCATGTGAACAACCTTTATCACTCTACTAATAATAATTTATTGACATATTTTTGTAAATATAAAATATTTTCAATTACAAAGGTATCATCATTCTTAAAAAAGAAAGCTTCAAGGTAAACCCTTGTGTAACAATTAGTCTTTAAAGCTTACATGTCACATAAAGCAAAGTAACTCAAAAAGAAAAGAATACAAATGGTATCTCCCTAATGTACCTCCTTAATAACTTTATTCTCACTCAAACCACTGTTCCCTACACATAAACCAAATTCCATTACCAGGCTGATCAATCGATTCAATCCGTGTGGAAACCTGGGTTGTTGTTTTTCATTCTCAAACAATAAAATGTGTGAGACCAAAAACTTCTACTTTTGGATTCTTCAAATTCTTGGCCTGTTAGGCATCCTTGTTCTTTGTCTATGGCTAGCATTGCGTCCGGGAAGCCCCCATTTTACGATCACGAATTTTTCGGTCCCTGGGGTAAATGATAGCAATACATCTGATCATGGGATCATTCAATACCAACTTGATATCAAGAATCCGAACAAAGACTCAGGTATTTACTACGATGATATCTTGCTAATCTTTTATCACGGGCTGAATATAGTGGGGAACAACACTATCCCTTCATTTACTGAAGGAAAGAATCGAAGTCATCAAGTGCTCAACCATTTCGATGTTGACAACCCCTTGTGGGCAGCTCTTCGTAGTGCAATACTGAATGCAACAGCTGAACTAAGAGTGGATTTATCAACTAAGGTCAGATATAAAACATGGCTAATAAAGAGTAGGCACCATGGGTTACACAGGGAAGGAAACATACCCATTGGTAAAGATGGCAAGATATCCAACAACAAGAAGAAAGTTAAACTTCGGGATGCATCAAAATGATTCAAAACTTGGGCCTATTAGTACCTTACCTCGGGTTTCTTCATGTATGTCTCTTCTTTTAAATGTGTATTCATGAGTTTCCCAATATACAAAGTTTACATAGGTTGATGAATTTAGGTGTTTTGAATGTAATCATCAAACGCAGACATGCAAATAAAACAATATTCGTTTTTTTTCTGTCAACATGTACCCGACCTTAAATGTAATATACAAGATTCTTCTTTGTTTATTCCAAAAGAAATGTTTGGAATTTTTTACAGCTAATTTTTCTTATAAATAGGAAAAAGTATAATGAAGCGGTGTAATAAGTATCATATTTATTTATATAATTTATTTTTATTTTTTATTATATTTTATATTACTTTCAACCTGTTTACTAGACCTAATATAATAAATCGGCTAGATAACCCCCCATTTTTTATTTTTTTTAAACTCATCTAAAATCTTACAACAACCGCATCGCATTTATTGATGATATTAGAACTTATTTTCTACTTTCAACACAAGAATATGCCAAAATTCCATTAGATGTTGGATTCCCTATATAAGGATAGAGTCACCGTATGTTGCGCTGCAATGAGGGGTTAGTTTCCATGTTTCTTCAGCGACTTATTTTGTAAGAAGAATCAATTCATTGATATTACACTCTTCATAGTCCACATTATTCATCTAAGTTTGGAGATCCGGCTTAAAATTTAAAAATGAATTTTAGTATAAAAATAGACATATTTAAAATAACGTTTAGATTTCGGCTTTAATATTAAAATTAGCCTTACTGGATTTTATACTTTTGTAGTATATTTTTATATTAAGCTTTTAATAAAATTTTAAAATATAAAATATATTAAGTTGTTTAAATTTAAATTTTTAATAAAAGAAAATTTATTTTAAATATTAAATCAAAATTTAAAAAAAAAAAAACACTTGCGACCTAAAATGAGTTTGAGTTAATCATTTATAATAATAGACAGGCTTGGAAAAACCTTTGAATTCACATTTCGGATCTGGTCGAGCTTCAACAAATATAAAATGTATCAATATCATACATAAACCTTGCTCGAACACGACCCATACACACCTAGTTGATATCTTACACCTCGTTAAAGAGCTTCACTTTTACGCTCGCAGATTTAAAATATTTCATTGTTGATATTATTAGAAAGAAAATATCCTCTCTTAAATAGAGATTTACCATGTTTACGCTTGGAAATGACAAAAAAAGAAAAGAGAGACTAATTTGGAGGGATTTTTTTAAAGAGAATTTCATTAATCCATTCTATTAATAGAATTATACGATTCCGAAAAAAAATACACACCCATCGTAAGCGATAATGTGACAACCCAAATTAGGGCCTAATCGGAATAGTGGTTTTGTGACCACAAATCCGAGATAGAAATAATTGTTTTATAATTATTTTGAGGTTTATGATATGATTTCATGATTGAGTGAAAATTTCGTGATGAAATTCTATGCATTAAGCGCTTAAGTTGAGATTAGGGACTAAATCGAATAATTTGCAAAACTTGTGTTCTAGAAGTTTTTAGTATGAAATTGCTTTGGAATATTAATTAGGAGGTCTTAAATAGCAATTTGACCAATTTTTAAGTTTATGGACGAAAATTGGACATGGATGGAATTTTGGAAAGTTTAGTAGTAAGGGCATTTTGGTAATTTGCATGTTAAATGAAATAAAATGGGAAAAATAACACAAAAATAGTCATCTTCTCAATTAGTTGCTGCCGAATTTTTCTCTCCTCCATAGCTAGGGTTTCTTCAACTTTCAAGCTTCATAGTAAGTGATTTCAAGCCCCGTTTTTAATGATTTTTATGTTTTTGAAATCCCGGAAGCTCGATTTAGCTTATGTTAGCAATAATTCAACCTAGGGTTCATATTTGGAAAAATACCCATAGGTGAAATTTGTGTATTTTGGTGTTTTATGATAGAATATGAGATTTTAAATTATGTTAGACAACTTGTGCTACTCGTTTTTGAGTGAAAACGAGTAAAAGGGCTTAATCGGTAAAAATAACTAATATTCATAAGTACATGTTAGAGTGAGAATTTGATGTTTTCCTAGAAGATAAAATGTTTAGCATGTCATAAAACATAAGAATAAGGGCTGAAATTAAATTTCCGAGTCTAGGGGCAAAATCATAATTTTGTAAAAGTTAGGGGGCAAAAACGTAAATTTTTCCATAATATGATTTTTGGGTTGAAATAAATAGTATGAGTGTTAAATGAGATAAATGTGTTGTTATAGATTAAGAAAGACGTGGAATCGATCGTGATCGGGGAAAAAAAAGCTTTCGGACTAAATTATAATATTTCTATAGTTTGCACTGAGGTAAGTTAGTACATAAATAATTTATCGATTTTTTTTATGTTATTTTATGTTGTTATTATATGAATTGGTGACTGTCCATAGAATGATTAAATGATGGAAATTTACACATTTAATTAGTTATAAATAAGTGTTAACAGTGAAAAAGGAAAGAATTTTCCGGTTGAACCTTCGGAATAGGAACAATACGAATGACCCATTGTGAATACATGTGTGTAGTACTAAGTGCAGGCTACTACGTGTACCATACTGTTAAGTCGCATGTGTAGTACTAAGTGCAGGCTACTATGCGTACTCAATGACTTCGATCACGTGTGTAGTACTAAGTGCAGGCTACTACGTGTATCAGATGGTGAGGTCATGTGTGTAGTACTAAGTACAGGCTACTAAGTGTATCAGATAGCTACGGCTATAAGTGTGGAAAGGGGAAATATGTGTAAACAATGGTATATTTGTTATTTTTCCGTTGAGTTCAACGGGGAAAATCGATAAAGTGGTAATATGTGAAAATTATTATAAGGTGAATATGTGCAAATTTATGTTTATGAAAATTTAGGAGCTATGTGCTCGATAATTGAGTGAATTCTGGTATAACAAAAAGGACTAAGTGAAATTATGCAAGAGTGAATGTTAGAAATAAAACAGTGTTGGACAGCAGCAGTTACATGATTTTAAAAATTTACCAAAAATCATAGAAATTGAATATAAATGCAAATGATATATGAAAATAAATCTTAACGAGTCTATTTTCACATAAAAGAAACAGGGGAAGCAAAAGAATTCTATATTGTGTGATATTTGAATTCTTGTGAAATAGGGTCTGAATAAATTTGAGATCCCTTTTTCTGACTTTAGAAATTCACCATAAATTGTAAAAGAATTATTAAGAGTCATATCTTACATTCATGGATTCCTTATTGAGTCTATTTTTAGGGGAAACAAACGACATGGTCGTTGGAATTTTGTATAGAGAGAAATTTGGTTTGTAGTGCACAGGGGTCAGAGTAGTCGTACCCTGAAACAGGGGAGAATTTAACTAATAAACTGTACTAATTGGCCTGACCAAAAATTCTAGAAAAAAATTATTAAGTAGACATATGAGCCTAGTTTCAGGAAAAATTTACGGAATTAGATTTCGAGTTTTGTACCTCGAGATATGATTTTTTTTAAAATCGGGACTCTAAAAAATAGCCTGTCCTGAAAATGTGATTATATACTAGTATGATTGTTTTATTTTGATAAATTGAATATCAATTCCGTACTTACTTGCTAATCTATATGCTTACCTTCTTTTCTTTTTCTTGTCTTATAGAGTTACTAAGCCAGCTCGAGATTTGGAGATCGTCGGAGACCTATCCACACTATCAATACTTTTTGGTATTTTGTAAACACTATTTTGGAATTATGGCATGTAAAGAAGGCTGAATCATTTTGTTATATGTCATAATTAATTTATTTTAAAATATTACTTTTCAAAATTTGATAATTTACTTGTACTTATGTATATTTGTCAATGTTATCTATTTTTGTTCAAGCTAGAGGAATTAATTATGTAAGATCAGGTAAATGTGTGATTTCATGTTTTTGTGACTTGTAATATTCCGTACCTTGTTCCGGCTTGGAACATGGGTAAGGGGTGTTACAGATAAAGGATAAGCTCCATCTACACAACAAAACTTTCGGTCTCAATAACAATGGAATATTATGACATTTGATAATTTCTTCTCTCATAACTCAAGCACAACATATTTAGAGTGATTGCAAGCACTTAATATAATAAGAAAATCAACCCCAAATGGTCTAAAATGACAAAAAAGATTAACAAAAGAACTGAGCATCTACCAAACTAGAAAGGACAAATGATAAGACTATCCCTAAAATCATTTACAAAAGTAAGACTACATGTATAAGTAAGACTAAAAAATGTGTTATAAAAACAGACAGAAACTTCTAAAAGTGAAGGATTGTTAAACAGTGGAAAGCAAACAAAAAAAAAAGATATAAAAACTTAAGACAACACAAGTCGATTACACAAGTCCAAACCGACTTGTGAAATAATTTATTATTCTGAAATACTCTCTAAACAAAAACAGATTAAGAAACCGACGACAAGCTATTTACTTTCTAAGAAAAATTAGGGTTTTTTACCTACATAATACTAAAAAAAAATAAAATAAAATAATATAACATTAAAATTATATGCGGGAATGGTATAGGCAGGGTGGTGCCGCCTATGGCAGAGGCAAGACCACCCTGCCACTGACAATCTGTTAAAAAAAAGTAAAAAAAAGTATAAAATAAGTAAAAAAAAGTATAAAGTTGAAAAAAAAGTATAAAGTTAAAAAAAAAAGCTGAACACACTGGTGGTGTACTCACACAAAGTGGGTGCTGGTGGTGGTGCAGTGCCGATGGCGGCTGCCGGTGGCGGATGTGACCACTTCGATCAGTGGGTTTTGGGGGTTTGGCTTGTTCCCCTTTGGGACCATAGATTATGGTCCCCTAGCTCATTTGGGGAGAAGAAAGGAGAGAAAAGAAAGAAGAAAAAAAGAGAAGAAGAATAAGAGAAGAAGAATAAGAGAAGAAGAAGAAGAAGAAGGTTGCTACCAGACAGACGTGAAAGAAGGGAAGAAAAAAGAAAAAGAAAAAGAAAAAGAGAAGGAGAAGAAGGGGGAAGGAAGGAAAAAGAAGGTTTTAAAGGGTTTTTTTAAAGTAAGTATTTATTGTTGATTTTAATTTAATTTAATTTAGATTTAATTTTTAATTTTATTTTTTTTTGCAAGGTGTTGTTATTTGATTAAAAAGATATATATTAAGGTTTGTTTGTATTTATTTTATATTTTTATTCATTCATTTCTAATTTATTTTTAATTTTTATTGAAGTCAAAAATTTTATGTATGTTATGTGTAGAGATCGTTTTATTATTATTATTTTATGTAACTTATTTTTTAAGTATGTTTTAGATATATTTTTTATAAAATTTCTTGGCATGTTATATTCTGATTTTTTATTTTATTTCTATATGATATGGTTTTTATACTATTTTACAAAAATAGTATAAAAAAGAAAATATGAAAAAATAGAATATGAAAAAAATACAATAAAATATGAAAAATAGTATAAAATAATATAAGAATAAAATACTAGTATATTTTAAAAAATAAAATCCAAAAATTTTAAAAATATAAACAAAGAGACAAAATTAGGGTTATTTAAAAAACACTAAATTAGTAATACATTTATGTACTAAAATAAGATAAAAATAAAATACGAAAATAGTATATTTTAAAAAATAAAATCCGAATATTTTAGAAATACAAATAATAAAGAGACAAAATTAGGGTTATATAAAAAAACACTAAAGTAATACATTTATGTAATAAAATAAGATAAAAAAATAAAATATGAAAATAGTATATTTTAAAAATAAAATCATAATAGTATAGAAATACAAATAATAAAGGGACAAAATTAGGGTTATATAAAAACACTAAAGTAATACATTTATGTACTAAAATAAGATAAAAAATAATATGAAAATAGTATATTTTAAAAAATAAAATCATAATATTTTAGAAATACAAATAATAAAGGGACAAAATTAGGGTTATATATAAAAAACACTAAAGTAATACATTTATGTACTAAAATAAGATAAAAAATAAAATACGAAAATAGTATATTTTAAAAAATAAAATCCGAATATTTTAGAAATACAAATAATAAAGATACAAAATTAGGGTTATATAAAAAACACTAAAGTAATACATTTATGTACTAGAATAAGATAAAAATAAAATACGAAAATAGTATATTTTAAAAAATAAAATCTGAATATTTTAGAAATACAAATAATAAAGGGACAAAATTAGGGTTATATAAAAACACTAAAGTAATACATTTATGTACTCAAATAAGATAAAAAATAAAATACGAAAATAGTATATTTTAAAAAATAAAATCCAAATATTTTAGAAATACAAATAATAAAGAGACAAAATTAGGGTTATATAAAAAACACTAAAGTTATACATTTATGTACTAAAATAAGATAAAAAAATGAAATACGAAAATAGTATATTTTAAAAAATAAAATCATAATATTTTAGAAATACACCTATTCAATTTGGTCCTAATTCATCAATTTTCCTTGGTTTGTAGATCATTCCACCCTTAAAATATTTGCACTATTAGTCCTTCAACTTTTTCATATTTACATTTTAATCCCTTAAATTTTGAGTATTTACTCTTGGGGGCTTCTAAATGGCAATTAGACCCTTTTTATTGAGGTGGCCAGCCAAGGAAGACAAGATTGGTCAAAAAGCCATATTTTATGGGATTTAAATATTTATACCTAATAAAATATATTATTTATTTTCCAAATAACATATTGTTTTATTTCTCATTTAATATTTCAATTTAATTTTAATAATGCATACTTTACTCGGGTAAAGTATATATATATTTACACATGTTTCACATTACAAAAACAAAAATTTAAATACTTATACCTAATAAAACATGTATGTCATTACAATAATAGTTATTTTCCAAATAACATATTGTTTTATTTCTTATTTAATATTTCAATTTAATTTATGTACTAATAAATATTTAAAATCCATCAAATATTAAAATTAATAATCGAAATTTATTTTGAAATTACAAGCATCGCAATGGATTCATTGATCAATAAGGATGTTCCTCACATATGTGACACTGTTAATAAGACGATAAAATATTGTTATTTGTTAATCACGGGTTCCATTAAAAAAAGATCTACGTAATTTAAGGAAATAAATTATATTATTATAACTATTTTCTGTAATTTAACACTGTCAGGACTCGTACCGCGTATTAAGGGGTCGGGTGAATGGTTTACGATATCCACCGGATGCACGATCGATGCCGCATTTGAGCTATTTGGATTTGGGTCAGCAAAGATTGACCGGACGCTTGATTTGCGGTATGATTTAATATCCGCATTGGTCGAAGCTGCATGCATCAAGACCCACACTTTTCATTTGCCGTGTGGGGAGTGCACTGTCACTCTGGAGGATGTTGCATTGCACTTTGGGCTCCCAATTGATGGGGATGCCGTTACGGGCGTAAGTGCGATAGCTGATACTTTGTTATAGCCTACTAGGAGCCTCACCCGGCGATGCTGATTCTACTTTTTCGGAGTTGAAATTTACATGGCTAAAAGCCATTTTTCAGCATTTATCGATTAATGCCATCAAGAAGAATTGGTATGCGCAATTTCGAGCGTACATTATGCATATCATAGGGGTGTATTGATGCCCAATTCCAACAACAATAAGGTTCATATCCAGTATTACCTCACATTAGTGATGATTTGCGTAATGTTCGCTCGTATAGTTGGGGTTCCGCATTTCGCTATGTTGTATCGTGAGCTTTGTCGGACGACAAAGCCTGATACCGTAGACATGGGTGGATGCCTTGTATTGTTGCAATCATGGGCTCTTTATCGGATGCCATTCTTGGCATCGGTTAGTCACCAACCATATGTATTCCCGCTAGTTAACAGGTGATAAAATTTAACTTGTTAGCAATTGACAATTTCTTTATAATTATACTATTCTAACGATACTATATTTACTTGAAAATTGTTTTCGTAGATGGAGTATTTATCCGGGTATCGGAAGGTCCTACACTGTCCCGATATATCGTTTAATGATTGAACAGCATGCCGAGGAAGGGGTAAGCTATTCAAATATTCGTGACATGTAATTGCTTTGTATATCTTACTCGAATGATGTTAAATTTTAACCATGGTATTAATCATGCAGTTTATATGGATGCCATATCGTAGACCAGAAATTGCGGCTATTATACCCTCGTCTGCCTACGTTAATTCTCAATTGTGGTGTATTAACGCACCAATTACTACTTTCAATGTAGTCGAGTGGTACCATGGGGATCGAATACTACAACAGTTTGGTTGCATCCAATATATCTCGGATCCGCCAATACAGGTGGGGGAGGTTCACGGCATCAACAAGAGAGGGAAACATGGACAGCATTGGGGGGTTACGCATCGGAGCTTTGTTGCAGTGTGGGAGAATCGGATGGCTCGAAGACCTCGGATAGATATTTGTTCGGATTTGCGACCATCGTTAGAGTACATACAATGGTACTCGAGTATGGGGAAGCCATATTTACTTGGTGGGCAGTCAACTATAATCCCCCTACACGTGCAGCGATCTGGGGCATACGAGCCAGTGGCCGATATAGAGCTCGATCCACAGCCCGATCCACAGCCAGATCCCGAGCTTGACCCAGAGCCAGAGGCCGAATCTGAGCAATCGTATTCACATTCGGCTAATACTTCTTATCATCCGGATTTCCAGAGTAATGACTATTTATCGGGCTCGTCATCGCATTCACATTCGGTCGATACTTCTTATCATCCGGATTTGCCTGACAATGACTATTTTTCGGGCTCGTCAGGGGGCGGATACCATTACGGGTTTGATATCTTTGGGTCGTACCCACCGCAGCATAGCACTTCTCTTGGCTCATATCCACCTCATTATAGCACTACCCCTGGCCCTTATCCGCTCCAATACTCCACTCCTATTGGGTTGCATCCATCGCAGCATGGCACTCCTCCCGGCTCAAGTTCATCGATGCCATTCGAGCCATATGATTTTTCTTCTATGTATCGGACACCCTCACCTGCGACTGAAGAGAATGTTGGTCGTCGCAATCACCCACAACGTAAACGTCGACCTCTGCAAAAATATACCCCTAGGACCACACCATCAAACCATCAATTTTAGGGGGTCTCTTAAGGTTTTGTATTTTTTTGATATATTTAGTTAGATTAATTAGAACTTTGAAAAGTGGAACAATATTTGACCATAATGTAAATTAGATTAATTTGGATATTTTCTAACATTAAAACACTAAAACTTGCAACAAATCTAGTCTACTAATATAAATTAAATAGATTACAGCATTAATCAAATTGGAACAAACTTAGCAATATAATTTTTTTATATAAATTAAATACATTACAACATAAGCTCAATTCCTACCGGATCGTGACGATTGTCCAACATGATAGTTTCGCCGCGGGCATTTGTTCCGGGAATGACTAGCTAACCTACATAATCCACAACGCTTACCGTCAGATTTCTCCCTAATGTCCATTTCATTGCGGATGACCTCTCGGATTCCTGCGTAGCCCTCTGTCTCCGACAAGCTCGAAAGTCGTCAGAGACACCTCCCACGTAGACAGGTCAGGCAAGACGGGGAACTCATTTTCCCAGACACGTAACGTGCGCTCAAGTGTGTATACATCATCGATAAATTATTCAACATTAAGGTTCACTTTAGCACATGCTGCCACGACATGTGCACATGGGTAATGAAGTGTTTGGAATCTCCTGCAATCGCACCGTCTGTTCCGGAGATCAACTCTATAGGACCTAGGTGGTATGCCGGGTCGACGACCAATGGTCTCTGTAACACGAAACGTTTCAAGGCGTCGTGAATATATCTCTACATTCATCGACCTCGCCATCCGACGGCTTACAACCATTGCATCTCTAACATCTTCGACAAACACGTGTCTTGCCTCCATCTGGTTGACTTGTTGCTGACCCATTCTTGGCATCAAGGTAGCCAACCTGTAGAATGTAGCCGAGAAGACAGATGAAATCGGAAGATGTCGTGTTTTCAACAACACAGCGTTGACCCCCTCCACTAAGTTTGTGGTCATCTGACCATAACGAAAGCCCTCGTCAAAACTTTGAGCCCATTGCCATGGCTCTATAGTACCCAACCACTGTCGAAAAGATGTATTCGTTTGACCCTCCATGTCACTCTCAAGTCGAATCATTATCTGGCAGAAAATGTGTGGCTCTAGCTCATGGGCTGTATATGTATAAAGAAAATATAAGTTACAGTATTGCCCTAAAACATTAAAACTTATATTGAAAATATAAGGTAATCATTTACCCATTTTCAAAACTTGTCTCTTCCAGTCTGCATTCTTATAATCTCGATGGAAGTTAGCTGCGATATGTCGAATGCAGTAAACGGATCTCCATGGTATACCGGAACGTCTAATGGCAGCAATTAATCCTTTCCCTCTATCGGAGATGATACAAATATTATCGTTGCTAATAACATACCTCCGCAGGTTGGTAAGGAAGAATTCCCACGATTCCATGTTCTCCTTATCTACGATGGCAAATGCTATCGGGAGCACGTTCCTATTACCGTCTTGAGCAACCGCAAGAAGTAAGATCTGTGTATATTTTCCATATAGCCAGGTCCCATCCACTTGCACAAACGTCTTGCAGTGGGGAAATGCGCGTACACATGCATCAAAAGTCCAGAACATCCGATGAAAGATTTTTTCCGATCGTAATTGGTCATCAGGGCCGTAATAAGGTCATGTCTCAGTAACTCATTACGATCGCGCCGCAGACGTACTCTCGCATAGCGGCTATCCATCCTCGTAGCTCGTTATACGACGATCGAAATCCCCATACAATTGCTCCATTGCCATCTGTTTAGCTATCCACGCCTTTCGATATGATACCGACATCGAAATCGTGCTCGTATTTCGCTATCGATCGCGATCGAAACTTTAATTGTCGGCATGTCCTTCACCATTGGCATGATACACGTACAGATAGTTTTGGAATCAAGTTTTCGATGATCTTCTGACATACGTGTTGATGTGCATGTGTGAGGCCCAACAAATTTGCGTATCTCCCACATCTGCGAATTTTGAATAATGCAACTCGTACCCGCCAATTGCAACCTTCCGCCGACTTCTAACATTCCCCAATATATAATGTCGGTTTAGACACTACAACTTTGTAATCCACTGATATATTCATGCTATATCGCTTAATAGCAAAAACACATTCTTCTTTACTTTCGAATCTCTGACCTACGAACAACTCCTCAGGTTCCGAACTTACGGCCAGCCGGTGAGCAGGAAGTATTTCAGGGTACTCCGGAAACTCAGCTGCATGCGTCGCGTCGGGGTCTATGAGCGACATGTGTGGCCCAGGATTATTGTGTATCACAATGCGTCACATCTGGTTCCCGACCGATGACGCGTTAATGTTTCCATCGTCATTCACGTCTTCATCGTCAATATTATCGGGGACATCGTTCACATCAGGATCAGTATCACTATCGACCTCTTGATCACAAGGATCACTACTATTGTATCCATCATCACCAACCACATTAATATCGGGTGTAACATTAAGATCGATATCGGTCTCACGTATAGTCGATTCACTATCAACGTACGATATTAGAGCCACTATGCACGGTTCTTGAGCTCCGTGTTCTTCAACATATGCATTAAGATCATCATTTTGCTCCATACCGGCTAACTCAGCAAATAAGTGAATCGGTGCATTTTTGTCACTCCCATTCCCACAGTAAAGAGCGATCATCGTCTCCACGTCTTCATCGTCTACAAGTCCATTTCGGTGAATTTGATGGGATCTGTCGAAATGGGAAACTTGTAAAAAAGTTTCGAGATCCTTCTCCCACAACGTCTAACAATTTTTGCGTTAATCCTTCCCTTCATATCATCCAACGAGACATTTCTATTAAATCTCATTGCTATTTGTTGCCGACATTCAAATATGCATCCAACGGTTGTTGTCAAGATAATTCCATCGAAATAAACGCATACGAAAAACTGATTATCCATATTCAATACTAAATCTGTTAAAAAATAAATAAAAGTTCTCAAAACAATTTCGAACAGCAAAGAAATTACTTAAATAAAAAATTAATTAATCAATATGCAATTTTAAATATATTAAAATAAAACATAACATTCACCCAAAACACATAAGTAATCTAAATACAAAACTTACTAAAAAATCACAATAAACAAAATGTGTCAGTAAAAATAACACTAAATAAACTATATTAATACTAACAAAATTTTTTTCTTATTATAATCTGTTATATTTAACAATAACAAAAGAAAATACCTTTAATTTTTTCTTCTCCTTCTTTCTCCCTCTCTTCTCTTCTGTAATATTTTTTTTACCGAAATTTTTTCCTTCTTTTTTTTTTTTCAGAAAATCTGTTATATTTAAAAATAACAAAAAATACCTTTAATTTCTTCTCCTTCTTTCTCCCTCTCTTCTCTTCTGTAATCTTTTTTTTTTTACTGAAATTTTTTTCGTTCTTTCTTTTTTCTTCTCTTCTCCCTCCCTCTCTTCTTCTGAAAGTTTTTCTTTTTCACTGTTGTGTGTTTCGTTTTAACACTGAAGGGTTTAAATAGGGGATTGGGGAGTCGGTGCCGCCTCTGCCACGTCATCAGCTAGTGCCGCCTCTGACAGAAGCAAGACCAGTGCCGCCTCTGACAGAGGCAAGACCGGTCTTGCCTCTGACAAAGACAAGACCAATATTTTTTTTTCAGATTCATTTTTTTAACAGTTTTTAAATTTTTTTTAACAAATTGTGTCGATGGTGAGTGGTGGTCTTTATGTCTGCATAGGCGGCACCACCCTGCCTATACCATTCTCATATATAATTTTAATGTTATACTATTTTAATTTTTTTTTTTAATATTATGTAGGTAAAAAATCTGAAAAATTACTTAGTGATTAATAAAATTTCAATAACATAGATATATCATCTATCCATATTGTAGGAATTCCTTAAAGATAAATATTTATTTAATTAACATTCCATTTAAGCTAAATTCCAGCTAATTGCTTCACTTGTCACGTCTGTCATAAGTCTTGCTAGCGAAAGTTTCCACAACAATATTAGTCACTTCCTGAAAATAAAAAAAAAAAAGCATGTCCTGAAGTTGAAAATCGAGATAGGCTGCTCCAAATTGCACCTATATTAATTTCCCAAGTCGAATCCTCTACTAAAAGCACATATCATTGAACCAAAATTTCCAAGTGTCAATGATTAAGACGGGAACACAGCACTGCACCGGGAGTTCCAATTACCCTGTCATCATCAATGGCAACTTAGCGTTTGGTATATTCCTATAGCGTTTGGTATATTCCTATGTTATAATTTTAATAAAATGTAATATTTTAAAATTTGATTGTTGGAAATATAATTATTAAAAAAATTCATTTTACAATATTTAGTATACGTTAGAAGATATTAATTAAAATTTTAGTAAAATTATATTATCACGTTTAGTTTACTTTTTTTAAATGTAATGATTATTTATAAATTTATCTTTATTAAATAAATATTATATTTATGTATTTAATTTTCTAAGTATAATAGTGCATATAAAAAATTAAATATATAGAAATTGAGCAATAGAAAAAAATCAAGTGGGAGTAAGGAGTAAATAATTTTTTTTAATAGACTAATACTCAAACCAATATAAAATAGGGTTAATTTTGTCTTAATATGTTAGTATTTTAAGGCTGCAACTATTTTTTTAAAGTATCTTAAGGCTGCAACTATTTTTAAAAAAAAATAAGACTAAGTCCTAAGGATATTTGTTAGCTTGTTAGTAGGAGTAGGAGTTGTTAGCTTGTTAGTAGGAGTAGCAATTTGAATTTTTGTTGAGGTTGTTACTTGAGACTTTTATATAAGGGCTGCATTGATAATGAATTAAATCATCCCTTCATTTCATCTTTTGTTCTATACTTCAATTAAGTCTTTGCTAAACCAATAGTGGTATCGAGAGCCATCTTGAGGGACTTGTGAGAAAAGTTTTGTGAGAGTTCTGAGAGAAAATTTGAGAGGTACACTTGTGAGGTTTTTGAAGAAAATGGAATCGAGATAGAGTAACCTGTCCATCTTATCCCCACCTATATTTGATGGAGAGAATTATCAAGCATGGGCTATGAGAATGCAAGCATACATGGAGGGTTGTGATTATTGGGAAGCTGTCGAGGAAGACTATGAGGTGACTCCACTTCCTAACAATCCAACTATGAACCAGATCAAAATGCACAATGAGAGATCCACCAGGAAGACGAAGGCAAAGTCTTGTCTCTATACTTTGGTTTCACCAGCCATATTCAATAGAATTATGGCTTTTGGATCAGTGAAGGAGATATGGGACTACCTCAAAGCTAAGTATTAAGGAGATGAGAGGATCAAGAGCATGAAGGTGTTGAACTTGATCAGAGAATTCGAGAGGCTACAAATGAAGGAGTCTGAGTCAATCAAAGAATATTCAAACAAGCTGATAGATATTGCCAACAAGGTAAGAGTTCTTGGGACTGATCTCTCTAATTCTAGACTGGTGCAAAAGATACTTGTCTCTTTGCCTAAGAAATATGAAGCAACTATTGCCTCTTTTGAGAACACGAAAGACTTGACTCAATTGAGAGTAGTGGAGTTGATCAGTGCTTTACAAGCACAAGAGTAGAGAAGGCTAATGAGGCAGGAAGGAAGTATAGAAAGAAGCATAGAAGGAGCATTGAAGGATAAGATGCAGGAAGACGAAAAAGGAGAGGAACAGAAGTGGAATGAGAAGAAGAGTGATTGAAATAATGGTTCAGAAATTGTTGCAAAAGGTAATAGTACTGAAAATTATAATAAGTATTATTCATGTAAGTATTGTGAAAAACAGAATCATCCCCATTTCAGGTGTTGGAGAAGGCCAAATGTGAAATGCATAAGGTGTAACTTGATGGGGCACATTGAAAGGTTCTGCAAGGAACTGAGAAATCAGCAGCAAAGTGGAGCACATGCTGTAGTTAAAGAAGAAGAAGACCATTTGTTTGTCGTCTCTTGCTTCTCATCAAGCATTTTATATGACAGTTGGTTAGTTGATAGTGGTTGTACTAATCACATGACTTATGATGAGAAGTTGTTTAAAGACCTTGACAGGTCATTGAAGTCGAAAGTAAGGATAGGAAATGGAGAATACCTAGAAGTGAAGGGAAGAGGCACAGTAGTAATAGAGAGCTGTGTTGGAACTAAATTGATTTCAGATGTTCTGTTTGCACCTGAGGTTGATCAAAACTTGTTGAGCGTGGGGCAATTGGTAGAGAAGAGGTTCAAGGTGATGTTCGAAGAGGGAATGTATCTGATCCTTGACTCTAGTGGCAATGAATTATTTAGGATCAAGATGTAGAAGAAGAGTTTCTCATTGAATCTATTTGAGGAGGAGTAAGTAGCATCCAAGTGTCAGGAAGGAATGACATCAATGCAACAACAATTATGAAATTGAAGGCACAATGTAATGAAAAGAGTTTTGAGCTTGAGATAAAATCGACAGATAATTGTATTGTTCAAGAATAACTACAAATCAAGTGTTTTAAGAACGAGGAGTTGCATGCAAATGTAACTCTCTTAGAGAAGCAGTTGACATCTCTCTCTAATAAACTATTATCTTTTGCAGATGAAATATCTGAAGAACATGCTGATAAGCCACGGAGAAAGAATCTATCTCAGGAGATCAAGAGTAATGTGTAACTTTTAGAAGAGAATAGTGGGTTATGTTTCCAAAATCAAAAGTCGACTGAAAAAGCTTCATATGTGAAAGAATTGACATCTGTAGATGTTGTTGAGTTTAAAAATTTAGTTGGTAAGGTGATCAAGCTTTCAGTGCAAAATACAAAATTGAAAAATGAATTATTAGCTGCGAGAAGATTTGTTAATCAAACTATAAATGGTATTAATCATAAGTATAGTGACAACACAAGAACTTGGAAGAAGGGAAAGCACTCTGGCCACTCTCATGACTTTTCTAGAGCAGCTTGTGATGATTTTAAATTATGGAATTTTGATTTAGATGACATTGCATGCTAGGAAACTATTAGAGACAACTTTTGAAGCTACACTAGTCAAGAAGGAATTCATAGAAGGCGAATATTAAAGAAACTGGTTTATTGCAAATCAGAGATCAGATGACAGATATTTTTACTAAAATTTTCATGTTAGTCGTTTTTGAGTTTCTTAAGAATAAACTTGGTGTTTGCAGTACTTGAGTTAGGAGGAGAATGTTAGTATCTTAAGGCTGCAACTATTTTTTTTTAAATAAGACTAAGTCCTAAGGAAATTTTTTAGCTTGTTAATAGGAGTAGCAATTTGAATTTTTTGTTGAGGTTGTTACTTGAGACTTGCATATAAGGGTTGCATTGATAATGAATTAAATCATCCCTTCATTTCATCTTTTTTTCTATACTTCAATTAAGTTTTTGCTAAACTAACATAATATTTTTTTATCTTTCCAATCTATATGGGAAAGAAACTTTTCTACCTTTTATCATTGAAATCACATTGTCATGTTCATGGGAAAGTAACTATCAATGAAAAGTTTGATTCCAAGGAAAGTAAATAAAATTTGACATGCCAAACGTTAGAATCACTTTCCAATTGATTAAATTTCTAAAAAAGTGATTACTTTCCATCATATCAAATGCTACCCAAAAATATCATGGAGACCTTTATACTAAGAGTTAGATTCGAAGGAAAGTAAATAAAATTTGACATACCAAACGTTAGAATCACTTTCCAATTGATTAAATTTCTAGGAAAGTGATTACTTTCCATCATACTAAATGCTACCCAAAAATATCATGGAGGCCTTTATACTAAGAGCCAGATTGCATTTTATCCCTTATACTAAAAAATGGGTAAATTAACCTCTGTACGTTAAGTTAAAGAGCAAATTAGTCATTTTCTAATAGAAAAATCATCTATTTCTATTGTTAAACATTGACATGGTTGACGAAATAACCAAACAATTACACATGGTGTGCCATGTGTACCTTATGCTAACATACATGGACCAATTTTAAGTAGTAAAAATGGATGAAAAGAGAGAAAAATGTAATAAACTCTTAGTATAAAGACTTCTATAATACTTTTACCTTGACCCAACCCTTTTTATTACCAAGACCGATCAAAATATTTGAAATCAACTTGTAAAAAGATAGGCTTGTAATTGATAAGTGATAAAAGTAACATATTTTAACACCTTTCTTAATGCATTTTTGGATGATTATTTGATTTAAGATGGTGACTTTTATGCTCCTAATCTTTTAAATTCATGTTTTTATACTTAAGAGAGCATTTGTAAGTAAAAAAAAGTAAAAAAAGAGCGAAAATCGAAAAATCACAACAAGTTTCAGGAGCCACACGGGCTGGGCACACGGCTTACCACACGACAATGTGTCAGATTGTGTGGATTTCATAAATCGTACTCCAAACATGCGGGAAAAACACAATTTTTAGGTTTTTCAGACATTTTAAGACCTATATATGACAAAAATAAGAAGAGGGATGTAAGCCGTCATAGAATACTGAAGAAAACAACTCGAAAAACATCATTGAAGTCGACTCTAAAGCATATTTCCATCAAGATTGAAGATCTCCTCTTGATTCTTTCGAAGTTTATTATGGGTTTTTGTTTTGTTTCTTGTGGTTATATTGTCTTTTGAATATTTCTATTTGCGATTATGAGTTAATTTTCTAAATACATAGGGGAGATAACCCTATGATGAATTATGTCTTTTAATTTCTGTTTTACGCAATAAATACTTGAATCTTGTTCTCAATTATGTATGCTTAATTCTTGGTTTAATATTTTCGGACTATTAATCCATGTCTGATGTACTTAAATCAGAGGAGGAAAATCTCTATTTAAGAGTAGATCTAGCATAATTGAGTGGAGTTGCATGTAATCCTAGAAATAGGACAACATAAATCTACCGTATTAGAATCAAATCTAATAGGGGGATCCATAGATCTAGTTAATGTAATAATAGGGGTTTTATTTATAAAGAAATTTCAATTAATCAACCTAAAGTCAGTTGCTCTTACTCTCGAAAGGGATAATAACATAATTTAGGGATTTCTATAGATCAAGATACTAAGTGAAGAAATTGTTTAATTCAAATTGATAATGATAGATGAAATCTATGTGGATTCTTTACTAGGTATTGCTTCGCTTATTGGTTGTTAATTGTTTATTTTCCTGATTCGTTCTTTGTCGTGTTTATTAGTTTATTAATTTAGTTAATTTTAGTTTTAATCAATCTCTCCAATTTTTCGGTTAAATAATAGAAAGACAATAATTACTAATACTTTTAGTCCTCGTGGGAACGATATCTTTGCTTACCATAGCTATACTATTAATTGATAGGTGCACTTGCCTTAGTTAGTTTTTTAGTTAATTTACTACTGCAATCAGTAATACCCACAATTTTTAAATGGATATTATTTTAAATGTCCAATTAATTATGTGGTTTATTTGGCCATTTTATATATTTTTAGATTGTGGTTTTCGCAATTTGAGAAAAAAACTAACTCTAGAGAAAATAAAGAACGGTAAAGGAAACGCAAATCAATATTAGAATTTAGAGTTTTGATTTAGATTTTTTGAAATCTTTGTGTTTTAATCTATTTTTCATAAAATCTATATATTATTTGGATTAGTTTAAGAGTTTGCCAAATTCTAGTGATTTTTTTTATCAGATTCCAATGATATTGTTGGTACAAGTGTAGCATCCATTTTGGTTGAGTAATTTAAGAACAAATAATTTTTGAAGTTTATGATATATAGATGTAACAATCTGTTTCTCAGTGGTATAAAAAATAGTGGTTTTGGGGCCACAAATTCGACGAGTAAGTTCGTAAATATTATTATTTAATATTTACGAGTCAAATATGGTATTAAAATAAATTTTGAATTGACAATTTATGCTATTTGAATGAATAATTAGGTTCAAGTGGTATGACCTTGAAGTCAAGTGGTTTTAGAAAATGAGGTTTCGTGACCTCGTGTCTATATTCCATTATTAAGATTGTATTAAAGTTTCGTTAAGAAATTTTAATGTTTAGATAGTTAATTAATTAAAAAAGACTAAATCGTAAAGGATGTAAAATTTGATCACTATTAGATTTTAATGATTAAATGGCTTAATGAATACAAGTGGAAGGATTAATATGATAAATATACCATTTTTAATTAGTGGGACGACAAGAGAGCTTTAAATTTTTGTTTTATTCATGTGTAAATGTTAAAATAATTAGAAGAATAAGTAATAAAATTAAAGTAAAATAAAAATAAATCACTATCATCTTCTTTAACAAAGTTCTCCACTGGCTGTAGAAAGAAAAACCTCCATGGAAATATTTCAAGGTTCGGCTATTGAAAGATTTTTGCATGTAAGTCCGCTTTGAACCCGTTTCTCATAATTTTTATGTTTTTAATATCATTACAACTAGGTCCAGCTAGCCCGTACCTTCATTTTTGAAACTATTAAAGATTTTGAATTTTGTCATTGATGAATATTTGTGATTTTAGATGTTAAATGATGAATTTAAAGTATTATTTTTTATTTATAAGTATTTTGTTAAGTGATTTTTAATAAATTTAATGATTAGGGATTAAAATTTTAAAATAGTAAAATTCAATATATATTGTGTAAAATGAGGGAAAATATGGGCTGTTATAAGATTAAAGGAAAATTGGCTAACATGAATTTCAGCTAAAAATGGTAAATTTGCATGTTTTGGGCTTAGGGACTAAATTGTATAAAAGTAAAATGTTAGGGACAATTTTGTAAAATATCAAAAAAGACTTAATTGTATTAAATGAATCGATTTTGGCTGTTTGAATTAATGAATTGAATGAAATTGTTAATTTAGATCAAGAACAAGTGAAAATCGAGGAGAAGAGAAAATTACCAAATAGCCCTTGTATTTAGTCATTACTGCAATTTAGCCAAGTAAATCCGTATGAACGTTTACTGTGATATTGTTATTTAAATTGAATGTGATGCTATATTACTCTTAATGAAAATGGATTGATATATATATAAACGTATCAATGTTTGACAAATTGACGGTTAATGAGTCTGGTTGAACCTTAGGAATTCGTAGGATACAAATGACATGTCATTAGGGATTTCATGTTTCAGATGCTGGTCTTGAATGCCTTACCGATGGCTAAGGTCCTGCATTTGCTGCGAATACTCCACAGCTCGTGTGAGCAGCATTGTGTAGCTTACATTCCGATCCACAACTCGTGTGAGCAGACCTATTTCACAGCTCGTGTGAGCAATGATGTAAATGAAAGGTTATTGATATATGTTTAAGCACACTTTGTGTGAGTTTTCCCGAGTATCTGATGATATTCTAATTGGTTCAACGAGCAAGGAAAGGGATCGAAATGATAAGCTTTCATGTGAAAATATGTTTATGTTCATGAAAAGTTTGTATGAATCAAATGATGTATTTTCTCATGAAATGACTTATCATGTGGTTGATCCTAAAAGAGTATGTATAAATGCAGTAACATGTGTATTGATGATGATGTTTAGGCTTGTGCCAAGCTTGTGGTTATGGTTTAATTTTATGCTTATGCTTTGTACTATGTAAATAAAATGGGTAAGAAAAGCGAATGAAATGATAAGTTCATAATTGGGATATAATATGATGATATAAAATGATTGATGGGTTAAATGTTGTGCTTATATGTGAGAAATCTACTTATACTATGGATGAATTTATCTATATTATGGATAAATACATTGACTCGTGAATTGATAATGTTGTTTAGGCTTATGTTTTGGAATGAAATGGAATGGTTCATAATCTTATAAAAAGGTTGATGATTGCGTAATATATCTTATAAAATCCTATTATGTTATAAATGAAAAATATATGTGATGCTAAAGCACTTACTCATTTGTGAGTTGATGGTTATGTAGTTTTATAAATCTTATGGCATTGGTATAGGTGTATATTTATCCTATAAAGTTCATTATTGAAATGGAATATTATGTTTAAAGTTTATACAATCTTATTAAGCTCAACCGGTTGGAAGTTTGTCGGAGATATATCACACTATTAAGAAGACAATTTGGTAGTTTTTGAGTAATTTGGTTAAGGTTTATAATGGCATGTATAGGACGATTGTAATGGTTTTATAGTACATGTGTTAATGATGTTTTGGTATGTGTAAGCTTTGGAAAGCTATATTGGTTTGGTACATCTTGACACCTTACCAAATTATGTGATGTTGATTACTTTAAAGTGCTTGTTGATATGATTCACTTGGCATGTTAATGATAGTTTGAAAATGGTTACTTGTGACATGTTTTAGTTCATAATTGAACTAGGTTATTATGTTTAAAAATGGTTGGAAGGTGATTTGGTAAGTATACGTTATGTAAGTTAACTATGTTGGTACATTTGATGCCTTGTTAGTTTGTGTCGTTGTGACCATATCATGTTGCATGTTTTGAATGGCATGTTTTGTAATGGAATAGTAATGGTCATATTTGTGGTATGATTTGGTAGAAGTTGAATTAGGTTTGACGATGGAAATGTGATCAAATAAATGCATGTTTAGGTAAGTTTAAATGTTTGCATTTGAGGTGCCTTGATTGGCATATTGGTTGATTGATTTGGGACCATTAAATTAGTCATTATGTAACAGCCCAATTTTTCAGTGGTGTCGGAAACAGTGGTTCGAGGCCACCAAATTCAGCGAGGAAGCTTGTAATTTTATTATTTAATATTTACGAATCAAATATGATTTTAAAAATGATTTTGAATTGGTAATTTGTGTTTTATAATGATTAATTAGGTCAACTGGTTTTAGAAAGTAAGGTAACGAGACCTCGTTTTTATAAACCGAGCCATAAATATTTTTATAAATATTTACGGAGTGTCATTAAGGTAGTATTAAAGTTTCGATGAATTTTTTTTAACGTTTCGATAGTTAATTAATTAAAAATGACTAAATTAAAAATTATGCAAAACTTGCTAATTATAATAATTAAGTGACTAAATGGTTTAATTAATAAATGAGGGAGGACTTAAGAAACAATTATGCCTAAATTAAAAGATGAGGCGGCATAAGGAGAAAAAAAATAAAGCGAATTAATGGCAAATTTGTAATATTGTTGAAATTAAAACAAACAAATTGAAATTGAAGATATTTTATGCAATTCTTCTTCAATTTTGGTTCAAACAGACATATGGAGAGCTCCTTATGTTGGTTTTACCTATTTTTGCTTCAAGTGAGTTCAATTCTTATCCGTTTCTTATAATTTTTATGTTTTTGATATTGTTACAATTAGGTCCAACTAAACCACACCTTTGTTTTTGATTTTATTAAAAATTTTGGAAGTTTCCTTTGATAAATATTAGATACAGACATATGGGGAGCTCTTAAGTTGGTTTTACCTATTTTTGCTTCAAGTGAGTTCAATTCTTATCTGTTTCTTATCATTTTTATGTTTTTGATATTGTTACAATTAGGTCCAACTAAACCACACCTTTGTTTTTGATTTTATTAAAAATTTTGGAAGTTTTCATTGATAAATGTTAGATGTTTTTGACGAATAACATAGATTTAGAGTTTTTATTTTGTTGTATGATGATTTTATAAAGTGATTTTGTTAAATATTGGTTTTAGGATTAAATTGTGAAAAGGTTAAAATATTAGGGTTTGATAGTGAATTTTTGGTTTATTAAGGTCTGTATGATGGCTTAGAACATTTGCATAGATTATTTATTGAGAAAATTAGTTAATTTGATAGATTAACTAGTTAAGGGATTAAATTGCAAAAGTGTAAAAGTTTGGGGTAATTATGTAAATTCAAAAAATAAAAGCGTATTAATTGTGAAATGAATTGGAAATGAAATATATGCTAATTAATGAGTAATTCTATATTTTAGATCAAGATCCCATATATACTCGTGAAAAAGGAAAAATAGCAGAATAGTTTCTGAACTTCTACAATCAATACAATTCAGTTCAGGTAAGTTTGTACGGTTAAATTTTAGCATTTGTATAAATTGATGATTGGTATTATTCATTTATTATATTTTTAGAAATGAATTATTATTGGAATTATGATATTGAATTAGATATTTTGATTGAATTGAACGTGGGGATTTGAGTACATTCGTGATTTGGCGTATGACGTTATCAGAGGAAAATAACGGTAAATTACCCATGTAAATCGAGGTTCAGCATTTGTTGTGAACTCTAGTGCTTTACTTTTTATTCAACTCTTACGAGCTTTTGTTTAACTCTTACGAGTTTCTGTTAAGCTCTTACGAGCTTCTGTTCAACTTTTATGAGTTTCTGTTTAGCTCTTACGAGCTTCTATTTAGCTTTCGAGCTTCTGTTGGTGCATTTGGGAGGCCTAGCTCTTATGAGTTTCTATTAACGGTGTACTCATATCCGTAAGTCATTCTTTGATATGAGAAAGTTATGGTAAGGTGATTTATTTATTGAATTTGAAAGACATGTTAATTATTTTTGTAGTGATTTTAAAATAGATATATTTATCAATTGAAGTTGTGATTGATAGGGAATTGTTGTGAACAATTTTTATTATTTGATTTATTACAGTAGGTTCGGTAAGATTTCTGTTTAACTCATCAAACTTACTAAGCTTCATTAAGCTTATTTGAGCTGTTTAATGTTCTTGTAGACTTTCGGACGGTTAGACGATCGAATCGACACTTAAGTCACATTATCTAGCTTATTCCGGTAGTTTTTGAAACATTCATTATGGTTTATAGGGCATGTATATGCTTTTGTGTGTTTTAGCCAAAACTTGGCTTATGTAAATATTATGATTAATGTTTTGTTTATATAACCAATTTACATATTGGTATGAGAATGAGGTATATTGTGAAATGAGTATGAGTGATTTATGTATGTATGGGTTTGAATTTTAGTATATTTTGATAATTTGGCTTGATAAATTAATTAGGTAAGTTTGAATATTTTGTTGATATTTTTTTTAAAGTTGTCATTTGAAGTGCATAAGTGCACATTAGTTGAATGTGGTGATAATATATGTTTAAGACTTGATTTTAGTTTATTTTGAATGTCTTATTAAGGCTTGTTGATGTGTAATATGTTGTGTTTATGTAGGTGTAAAATTTGGGTGAGAAATGTGGCTTAAAAAATGACTTATTTTCATCCACACGGGCAAAGACACGGACATGTGTCTTAGCCGTGTGTGACACACGACCAAGTGACACGGCTGTGTGTCCCTTGTTTCTTTTAAAAATGCAAGTCAGTATGCTCACACGGCCTAGCACACGGGTGTGCGACTTGGTCATGTGACCCAAGTCAAAGAGTTACACGAGTACAGACACAGGCTGGACACAACCATGTGTCCCTATTTCGAATGTCCACGCGGCCTGAGACACGGGGGTGTCCCCTAACCGTGTGAGTCACATGGCCTAGCCACACGGCCGTGTGTCCCCTACAACTTTGAAAAATTTCAATGTTTTCTGAAAAATTCTTTGAGTGCCTGATTTAGTCCTAACTTGTTTCTAATGTGTATTTTGGGCCTCAAGGGCTCATATAAGGGACAATATGTTTGATTTTAATTGGTTTCTGATATGAATGGTATATTATATGAAATGTCTATTTATTTGTTCTGTAAATTCTGGTAATGCTCCGTAGCCCTGTTTTGGCTATGAATACGGGTTAAGGGTGTTACGTTAAGTGGTATCAGAGCTACGATTTAGCCAATTTTCAAACTGAACGTAAAGTGTGAAATGTCTAGAATTACATGCCATATAAATCTGTGATAGTGTGATGTGAATGATTCGATCTAACCTTCGTTTTCTTATAGATTGTAAAGATGTCAGATGGATTTGATCGTGCTGACAATGATGAGGTTAACAGTAAAGCACCAACTTCTAAACATGGGACGAGTAGTAATGTCCCAAATCCTCCGGCTCAGGAACAAGAACTTAAAAATATGTTCTTTGGGTATATGAACCAGTGGTTCAGTGAGTTTATGCAAGAAAGAAATCTGGCTCAGCAACCTCCACCCCTATTGTACCACCTGTTGTACCTCCGGTTGTACCTTCACCTCCTTCAGTGATTGAACCTAACAAACGTACTCCGATTGAGAAACTTAGAAAGTGTGGTGCTGAAGAATTTTGAGGCAGATTAGAGGATGATCCAGTTAAAGCTGAGTACTGGCTTCAAAATATAATAAAGGTTTTTGAAGAAATGGCTTGCTCTCTTGATGAATTTCTTGGATGTGCTATTTTGTTATTAAAAGAAGAAGCATATAGTTGGTGGTTGACGATAGTAGCTATGGTACCAAGGGAGAAAATTTACTGGGAATTTTTCCAGATCGAGTTTAAAAAGAAATATGTTGGAAAAAGGTATTTGGATAAGAAAAAGAGAGAATTTCTTGAGTTACATCAAGGAAATAGATCGGTAGCTGAATATGAGAGAGAATTTGTGTATCTCAATAAATATGCTCGAGAAATTATGCCTACTGAAGAAGAAATGTGTATCTAGTTTGAAGATGGTTTGAATGATGAAATTCGAATGATGATCGAAGGTAGTGAAATATGAGAATTTGTTGTCCTGTTTGATCGTGCACAGAAAATGGAAGAAGTGTACAACTGTAAGATGCAACGAGACAGGCAGAATCGAGAATTTCACAAGAGAGGTTTTGGCAACCAATTTTGCCAAAACTGAGGCTTTTGGCAACCAATTTTGCCAAAACAAATTTCTAAATTTTAGCAATACATATAATCATTACACAATCAAAATACTAGATGAATTGCAAGTTTTATTAGCTCGAAGAGAGCTACATGATGTTGAGCATTGTTTGGGGTTATTTCCAGCCGATTTAATAGCATGAAGAGTCTTAAAAACCTGTTTGAACTACAAACCGACAAGAACTACAAATTGCTAACTGGTTGAATTGATTGTTGAACCAATTATTCATATATATGGGCTAAACAAAAAAAAGCATCCAACCTAAAAGAAGAAAAAAACAAAGCCCTCTCCTAAATGAAAAGAAAATTTTTATTTTATCTTTTTTCATTTGCCTCATGACGTTTTCTACTTCGCTTCTGCTCCTAAAATGCCAACTATGTTGCTCCTCTCCAATTGTTGCCTTGAAGCTCGCCGTCGTCGACTCCAATTATTACTGTCGGCGTCAAGTTTCTCTGAAGTAACTAAAGAAGATGGAATGTCTTTCGTGTGTTTGAAAGAGAATTTTAATGTTCTCTTTCATTTTGTTATTTCAAGGCAAAAAGAATTAATGCATTTTCATTTATTTACTTTTTCCTGAATGAGTTGTCCTGTCTTTTACTATTGGCTTAATATAATATTTGGTACCCAAACTTGACTTTTTTTCTTAATTTGGTATCTAAACCTGAATTTGGCTCTTTTTCCTAATTTGGTACCTTTTTTTTTTGTTCGATTTGGTACTTGTCAAACATTTTACAAATTACTCCAAGATACTAACAATGTTTTTTTTTATTTTATGAAGTAGCAAAAATAATCAAGTATGATTGACATATGACAAATGATATGATATTTTTTTTTTGTATTTTCTATGTTCAATTACTTTTAGTTTTATTTATTTATTAAGTATTTTATTAATTGAAAATAATGATTTTTTTAATTTGGGGTTTTAAAAAATCTTTTTTCTTATTTAATATTAATTCATTAAGCATAACTCAGTACCTATTTTTTAACATGAATTTTCTCTAATATTGACTATATCTTTGTAGCATAACAAAAAAAAAAAAAATTAACACCGTTAGTGTTTTGCATAATTTGTATAACATTTAATAAATTTAAGTACCAAATTAAACCTAAAAAAAGGCTTAGGAACCAAATTAAACCTAAAAAAAAGCTTAAAAATATATTGAAGTCATGATGTTCTTACCTTGTTCTAATCTTCATCTTGATGTTCTCTCTCCTCCAGCTTCTATTACTTGAATCCAATTTGATATTCTAACTCCCCATAGTCTCCTTAACATTTTTCTCTCTTGGTAGCTATGGAAATTCTTTTGATTTCTAGTTGAAAATATTAAATTTTAGGTGGAAGGACTAAATTGTAAAGAAAAGAAAGCTTTCTTTCTTTTCTTCTCTTCAAACGTTTGCATGCATATGCATGGAAAGATGATGAGAATTCTTCATCTTTCCTTCCTTATATACTAAATAAGTAATAATAAAACAATAATAAATATCTCATTAAAATATTAATAAAATAATATTTATTTAATTAACTAATTTAAAATATCATCAACATAATCATTACATTCTAGAATTCTCTCTCTTACTAATTGACCATTTTACCCTTCGTGATCTTTTAGAATTTCATCCTTGAGTCATCACGTAATTTGGTAAATTTGCCATTTAGTCCCTCATAATTTTTCACCTTATTCAATTTGGTCCTGATTCATCCATTTTCCTTAGTTTCTAGATCATTGTACCTTAAAATATTTACACTATTGGTCCTTTAAATTTTTCATATTTACACTTTAACCCTTCAAATTTTGAGTATTTACTCTTGTGCAACAAGACTTTTCTCATCTTTACAATTTAGTCCTTTCTTGAATTAATATATCATAATATACTTCCCAAGGTTGATACAACTCAAAATTTTCCTTTTTGTCACTTTATTTTCTTATTTTACTATATCAAGGATAATATATTACTGTAAAAATTTTCGGGCTATTACATTTCTCTCCCCCTTAAAATAAATTTCGTCCTCGAAATTTCCTTTTTTTCTTTTTTATCATGAACTTCATTGTTTCTTTGATTCCATAGTTTCTTTCTGCACATATTTATCCAACCTTTCCATATAATGATTATAGCATTTAAACATGAGCAGTTGCATATGCCCCTAAAAATATCAGTACATATAAGATATCCAATTATAACAGCTATATTCAAATATTTTTACAATTTATTCATCAATCTATTGACTAGTATAGTAATCAATAATTTCACATCATTCACTTCACTCAAAAAAAAAAAACTAATTTGGAAGAAATTTTCAGTTAACTATTCTGTAAATACCATATTTGAATAAATCGATCCCATAAATAACTTCTTTCTTTAATAGTGATACTGTATACCTCAACTAGTTTAAGAAAAATCTGATATTTCTATTCAGAACCCATCTTTACTTATTAACTCATTCTCAGTTCCGACTGCATTATCAATTGTTCAACCATTAAACTTTTTCACTTTTACACTTTTGAACTTAATTAATACAAATCTCATGAATTTCATTGTATATAATTGTACTGGCAAGGGGTAAAGATCATAAAGCCTCATAATTTAATTTTCATGTATTTACTCATATAACATAATATGTATCATTCTCAAGTATTATAAAACATTTATCCGTACCTTTATAAGTTCTGTTTCATCATAATCAACATTTTTATTCAGATATAATCCTTTACCTCATAACGAAAATGTATTTACTTTTTTCTTAGCAGAGGCCCAGTAGACTAGATAGAACACTTAGAATATACGATATTGATACAAAGGTGCATTATTATGCACTATTTAACGGAGAGCACAAATGTACTAATAAATGGAAGAACACTAGCATGCTATTAATTAGAGAGTGTGTTAAGGTCCCATAATGGCATGCCACTAATATTCTAGTGGTTCTAATTTCGTTTACTTAGGCAAATTATTTTATGCACGCATATCGTTCTTACACTTTTTCGCATAATGCTTTTACATGCTTTACAATTTAATCCTTGTACCAATAATCCGTACATTTATATCTTTTGTATGTTTAATACATGTAATATATTTTAAAATTCACTATTTATCCATAATTCCCTAATAATCCTTATCATGTAATTTACATTTTACTTTTTATATTTTGTAATTTAGCCATCAGCATAATATTTCGTGTAGCAATATAATTTGCTTTATATAACATAATATTCATCATCGACATGCTTTATAAAACATTTATTCATACCTTTATGAGTTCCGATTCATCACTTTCAGCATTATTAATTTGGTTGACAAGCATCTCTGTCTATAAGTAAAACAAATCTCACCCGAATTGGAAAATATCACGCCATTACAGGTTGTATAATAACATGTATTTCTAGACTCTCTCATATGCTGCATTCGGTCCGAGAACCGACTAAACCGTAGCTGTGATACCACTAAATGTAACACCCTCTACCCGTATCCATTGCTGGAATAGGGTACGAGGCATTACCGGAGTTTACTGAATATTTTCAGATAATTCTGAGTCATTTATTATTCATATTTTGAAAATAATCATAACGTCTCTCTATTGGGCCCTCGAAGCCCCAAACATACATTAGAAACCAACCGGAATTAAATCGGGATCACAGAATTTTTTTTTTTTGCAAAATCTTAAATTATATTTTCATCTAAGTACTTACCATTTCAATGCTCCTTAAACATGTTACCATTCAATCAATAGCTTGGCACTTGTCTAAGCGTGAAATAACATCACTGTTAGTATACTTGCACATATTTCATATAAATTCAACATTGATATACTTATTTTCTCGACATATCACACTTGAGTTTAATAATTATCTTTACTTACATAATTTCCTTGTATCAACATATCAAAGATAATCATATATGAACATGTCATGAAACATATCATTCTCTTACCGTTTCTTCATAAATATATATCAATCATTTCATTATATCAATATTTCATGCTCCATCATTTCCACATATTTTATGTATACGGTAATAGTTTATATCAAACTTAATATAAATTATATTCCATGTACTTATACTTATTTCGTTTATCTATCTTCATAATTATTTCATACAATTATTTTATATTTCTATATGACCAGTTCTTGTAAACATTTCACACTACCATTTCATATATCCATTCGTCATCTAATATATATTACCTGAATATCAATTGTTTAATAGATCTCATAGCGTCTCCCATCCACGGTCTTATTTATCTTTGACATGATGCCATAGTGTCTTTCAACTATGGTCTTACTCATTTTCTGTCATGTTGCCATGGTATATTTCAACCATGGTCTTGTTCATTTCATGTCACATTGCCATGGTATCTTTTAACCATGGTCTTATTCATTCCTCGTCAAGTTGCCATGGTATCTTTCAACCATGGTCTTACACATTTCATATCATGTTGCCATGGTATCTTTCAACCATGGTCTTACACATTTCATTTGAAAGCACACTCCATGAACCTCATCCTTACAATGGGATTACCATCCGAGCTAAATCCTCTGCAACGACAATTACTCTAATGAGCTTGGATCCGAATTACCACCCAGCTAAATTCAGATCCTAATTCGGATTACCCGTCCGGGCTAAATCCATTTTACACATATTCTTCGGGAGGGCTATATCGAGGATAGGATCACTGTCGGGCTAGATCCTTTTACCATCAATTCCTTTTCCAATGATCCATTGAATTCCATTCCATTCAACTGGGATTTATTTTCAATTTATATCGAGTATTATCAATATTTCATCAATTATCATGAATTGAACATTCAAATCATATTTTCATCACATAACCACATATTTCAAGTATTTAAAAATATATTTCAAGTTACACAAACTTACCTCATTGCTTGTTTGTGTTTATAATTTCATTAATCCGATATCTTTTCTTTTCCACGATCAAGTCTCGTATTTGAGTCGTCCGAATATTTATAAATAAATTTGATCATCATTTTCGTTCGTTTCATATTCTAATTCATTTAATTAATGCTCTAGGCAAAATTATCATTTTGCCCCTAAACTTTTAATTAATGACGATTTCATCCTTAGGCTCAGGAAAATAAAATTCTGGCAATTTAATCCTTATTTCCAGCTATTATTCTCATACTTATGGATAACATTCCATGAATTCTACAAAATATCAGAATTTTCCATAATTTCAACACTTTTCAATTTAATCCCTAAAATATGTTTTCCCCCGATCTTGAACTAAATTAATAATTTCATTCAATTTTGTAATTTAAATAATAAAATAATCCATTTCATGCAATTTGGTCATTTTTGATATTTTTACAAAATTTCCCAAAAAGTTTTACTTTTATTCAATTTAGTCCCTGAGCCTAAAACATGCAAATTAGCCATGCTAGATGAATATTCATACATATTTTTCCTCCTCCTCTCCATTCCACATCCTTAATGTATATAACACACTTGTAAGTAACATTATCTATAATTTTTTTATTATTTACTTTTATGATTATTCAAGCTGTCCATCTGTGTCATAGTCACTAAATTGTTTATATCTGGAGCTATAGAACTCCAAATTAAGATCCGCTAATTTTTCCTGAAACTAGACTCATTTATCTTCTTACCATAAAATTTTAAGAATTTTTGGTTTATCCAATAAGTACAGTTTATTCTTTAAAGTTATCCATGTTCTGTTATTTGACAGTTCTGACCCTTCTTCACTAAAAATTAATTATCTCCTCATACAGAATTCTAATGATGTTTCAATTTATTTATATTGAAAATAGACCCATTCAGGATTTTAAACATATAAATTTAAGCCCATAATTGTTTTTCTCCAATTTTTGATGATTTTCCAAATTCAGAACAGGGGAACCCAAAATCATTCTGACCTTGTCTCACAAAATTTATTATATCTTATGATTTACAATTCCATTGCTTACATAATTTCTTCTATAAGAAACTAGACTTAATAATATTTAATTTCATATTTTATTCATCCTATAATTTGATTCCTACAATTTTTAGTGATTTTTCAAAGTCAGACTACTGCTACTGTCGAAAACTATTTTAGTGCAATATATTATTTACCATGTTTATAACACCCTTATTTTCTTTCTCTACACTATTTCTCATCACTTTCTCTTGTTTTCTCTTTACTAACATATATGTAAGGAAACTCTACATTAACATCAATCCCATGCTTTTTCAATAATATCAAACTTAAAAATATATTGAAGTCATGATGTTCTTACCTTGTTCTAATCTTCATCTTTATTTTCTCTCTCCTCCAACTTCTATTCCTTGAATCCAATTTGATATTCTAACTCCCCATAGTCTCCTTAACATTTTTCTCTCTTGGTAGCTATGGAAATTCTTTTGATTTCTAGTTGAAAATATTAAATTTTGGGTGAAAGGACTAAATTGTAAAGAAAAGAAAACTTTCTTTCTTTTCTTCTCTTCAAACGTTTGCATGCATATGCATGGAAAGATGATGAGAATTCTTCATCTTTCCTTCCTTATATACTAAATAAATAATAAAAAAATAATAATAAATATCTCATTAAAATATTAATAAAATAATATTTATCTAATTAACTAATTTAAAATATCATCAACATAATCATTACATTCTAGAATTCTCTCTCTTACTATTTGACCATTTTGCCCTTCATGATCTTTTAGAATTCCATCCTTGAGTCATCACTAAATTTGGTAAATTTTCCATTTAGTCCCTCATAATTTTTCACCTTATTCAATTTGGTCATAATTCATCCATTTTCCTTAGTTTCTAGATCATTGTTCCTTAAAATATTTGCACTATTGGTCCTTTAACTTTTTCATATTTACACTTTAACCCCTCAAATTTTGAGTATTTACTCTTGTGCAACAAGACTTTTCTCATCTTTACAATTTAGTCCTTTCTTGAATTAATATATCATAATATACTTCCCAAGGTTGATACAACTCAAAATTTTCTTTTTTGTCACTTTATTTTCCTATTTTACCATATCAAGGATAATATCTTACTGTAAAAATTTTCGGGGTATTACAAAAAGTGTCAAGTTCAAGTGCCGAATATTATATTGAACCTTTACTATTCCTATTTCTTCTTCTATTTTTTTAAATTTATACACGTGTTTTATTTCCAAGGCAGAGAAACTTTTCGAGGCAGGGGTTAATGTATATTTATATTGATTTATCAAATGCTTATTTTATTTTATTTTGATAAAAAGATAGCCAATGCATTAATGAAAGGGAAAATTAAAGGTTAAAACAACAATAAACCTAACACCAAACCTTAGGCCCCCAAACCTTTATAGAGAAAGAAAGGTGTCGCACACTTTCAAAGTCATTTGGACGATGCCTCAGGGGACCCTAAAAACGACTGGACAAAACTTAACAGAGAAGGAAAGAAAAACCAAAAGCAAAAAAAAAAAAAAACAAGAAAAAACATAGAAATAGAAAAAAAAACCTAAAATAAAGACTATTAATATTCCCTCAAAACCTTTCTCATTCCTTGCACCGGAGGAAATCCAATCAGAGTGGATTGGTCCATAAGCCCCGAAATCTTTGATTAAATCATTTCCTTTCAACCAAACCTACCATCTACTGAGTTCCTTAGAGTAAAAAATCTTCCTTCAGACTCAGAATAAACAAGAACACACTCTTCTTATATTCCTTGAAAAACTTTTTTTTCCTTCATGACTAGTTGTTGAATCTCTGAAGAGACCTCCTTCACCCAATAAATTGATGTGGGAGAAACGTTCGCTGCTTATATAATTTTGTTAATTTGTGTTTAGTTTTGAACGATTATTCAATGGGAAGACTCTTTCAGCTACAATGTCCACATTTTGATGGTGTAAACTTTTGTAGTTGGCGAGCTGATGTGCGTGATAAGTCTTAAATTTATAATTGATCATACTTGAAAACTAACTATTATCATGATGAAGGCAAACGCACCTATCGAGCAGTAGTATGCTTATAGCAAGACCGGAATGTCGAACCCACAGGAACTAAAAGTACTAGTATTAACCTTCTTTTTATTATCTAGCCTAAAAATAAGGGGATTTGATTTATCTAAACTAATGAACTAAACTAAGAATGCACAATAAGTAAATTGGGGAAATACTTTTGGGAAAACTAATTGATTTGGACAATACCCAAGGAAAAATCCACCTAGACTTCACTTGTTATTTAACTCTGAATTAGCCGATTTATTCATTTGACTTGATCCGTAGAAATTCCTAATTTAAATTATTATCTCTCTCGAGACTAACAACGTCTAACCCTAGGTTGATTAATTGAAATCTCTTTCTAATTAAAACCCCTAGTGTTGCATTAACTCGATCAATGGATTCCCTTATTAGGTTTGACCCTAATACGGTAGATTTATGTCGTCCTATATCTAGGCTTGCATGCAACTCCGCTTAATTATGCTAGATCTTCTCTTAAACAGGGACTTTTGCTCCTCTGAATAAGCACATCAATATTTGAATCAATATCCTGGAATATTAAAACAAGAATTAAGAACACATAATTAAGAACAAATTAAGTATTTTTCGTATAAATCAGAAAATAGTAACAAGATCCATCTTAGGTTTCATTCCCCTTAGGTATTTTAAGGGGTCTAGTTTATATCTGTAAAAGAAAACATCTCAGAAGAATAACAATAACAAAACATAAAGAAAACCCAAAACCCCTTTGAAGGAAATTTAAAGGAGATCTTCCGTCTTGAAGGAGAGTCCAGCTTCCGAGATGGATCAATTGGCTTTCTTCAAGTAATCCTTGCCTCCTACTCCGTGTGTCCCCTTTAATCCTCCTCTAGGGTGTTTATATAAGCTTTAGAATGCCTCAGAACCCTCCGAAGTGCCCTTTTCTGAATAGAACTAGTCTTGGGCACGACAGGGACACGGCCGTGTGCCACGCCCGTGTGAGACGGCTTTGGTCGTGTTCGAGTCTGTTAAAAAGACACGGGCGTGTGGTCTACCCGTGTGAGGAAGTCTAGGCCGTGTTAGCGTCTGTTAAATAGGCAAGGGCGTGTGGTATACCCGTGTGAGGAAGTCCATGCCGTGTTGATTTCCTATGTTGACCCATTTTTGCCGTTTTTGGCCTGTTTCTCACTCTTTTTACTCTCTTATGCTCGCCTAAGTATAAAACATGAAATTAAAGGATTAGGAGCATCAAATTCCCGAAATCTAATGATAATTCATCCAAAAATGTGTTAAGCATGGGATAAAAATATGTATAGATTACGATTTATCAAATACCCCCACACTTAAGCGTTTGCTTGTCCTCAAGCAAAATCCTCAATTCACAATTAAGAATTCCTCACAATTAAGAATTCATTTTTCTCAACTTATAATTCCTATCAATAATATCTTAAAATAATCCATAAGTAATCATACATTGAGAATTCAACTAGAAGAACATCAAAGTTTCAAACATTTCAAGTTGAGCATTTTATCATGAAAACATAGGTATCTCTCGTCATCTAAATAATCACTTTTGATTTAAAATATCACAGAGTTTAACATCCTCACTAAAGATTCACTCAAATCACTCGAGGTGTTTAAAGACAGCAAATTTAGCACTGAACAGTCAATATGAAAGGTTATTGCCATAGGCTTGCGTGAAAATCAAATCTCCACCACTATATATTGAGATGATACATCAATCAAAAGGTCTTTAGAGGGTTGTAACTTGACTTTGGTTAGGGGGTGTGGTCACAAGCTAAAAGAGAAGGTTAGAATTGAGATTGAATTGAAAAAATTACCTAACTAGAAAAATACTAAAACTGACAAATTACCTTCCTAATTTCGTAATATGCTAGACGATAAATCTCAATTACAGCAACTTTAATTTTTTTTAAGAACAAATCAAGTAACATAGAACTTTTCTAACTATTTGAAATGAAACATAGCTAAGCAATTTATTCAAATCAAATCTCGACAAAAATAGAGATCAAATTAATTGACATGCATAATCGAAGTAAGTTCTAGAATAACAAATCAATATTGACGCACTCATAGCAACAATAAAAGTGAGAATGAAAGAAATAATATATGCTCTAAAGGCTCAAGATCTCACAAAAATTATGGCTTTTTGATGTTAACTTTGTGGATTCCAACTTCAAGATAATACCTGAACTTGGGGAAATAACCTAAAATTTTTTTTAATTCTCAAAAATTAACTTATCATGCTTGATTCTCTAATTACTTAAAGTTTAAATAATCAATGCATAAATGCCTATGTTTTAATTCAAGACATATCAATAAAAATCATAAATTAATCAAAATTCATTCTAATAGTGATATTAGTGAGTCACGTGAGAATAAGACAAAATTCAGGGATTTTTCTGATAATGATATAAATAACCCCCCATACTTAAGATGTACATTGTCCTTAATGTACAAAGATAGATTTACTCCAAAATATAGATATAAGATCATAAGATAGGGAGAGAAGTGAAACTTCCTGAATATTAAATGGAATCCTTGAATTGAAGTTATGGAAAGTAATCGGCTAAGGCAAGGGTGAGATTGGAGGAGGATACTCCGGTGGTGGTAGAGGTTGTTAGTCCACAAGTGCTGCGCCAAAATAATATTAATTGGTGGTAGCTATGGTCGTGGTCGAGCAGGGCATGACAGTCGTAGAGAACCTTTCCTAGTGGAGTTGCAATTTCCTAAGTAATAGTGAACTTTGGAGCTCTTCTTAATTGCGATAGAATCAATAACTCTTTAGGAAATATAAAGTAGCATGATTATTCGTAAAGAAATGGTTGAAAACATAAATTACTTAATATAAATTGTAAAACCTAAATATGAAATAAAAATAGTATCAAAGAGAAATAATAAATAATTTTAAAAAATAATAAATAAAACTAAAAATGATAAATAAAAGTCTTCAAAAAGTCCTTATTGAATGATAAATAAATAAAAGGGGGGCACAGTTGTGTGAGCCCTGTTTTGGGCCACACGGCCCTGGCCCATGCCCGTGTGGTAGTCTCCTAGCCTGTGTTTTTCGTGTTTTCAAATTTGGGCACGTTAGTGCATACGGCCTTGTCGCATGCCCGTGTCTTACCTCGTTCGTTTCTCCCACGCCCGTATATATATGCGCACGCTCGTGTTATTTTGACAGTCTCGACCACGGTTGGTGGGCACGGTCGTGTCGCACGCCCGTGTTGATTTGGCAAGATTGCCGACGGCCATGTCGCACGACCGTGGCAACATATCGAATCACGTGCTGGGGAAAAAAATTTACTCTGTTTTCACACGGCCGTATCGCACTGCCATGTCTCCACCCGTGGTATTAGCACGGCCTAAGGCACGCCCGTGTGTCTGGCCGTGTAGTTTTGGAAAAACTGTGTTCAAGGACTCAGTTAATGATTTAGATGTTAGAAACTAAAATTTAAAGAAATCAACACCGTTAGTGCTCGGGTTGCCTCCCGAGATATGCTTATTTATAGTCTAAGCTCGACTTACCTCTCATTCGCATGATTACGGTGGATCATGGAGTCGAGACTCCTCTTTCTCGTTATCAATTCTATTATCCACATAAAGTTTAAGTCTAGTAATATTTATCTTAAAAATGCCGTATTGAGAATGATTTACCTCAATTGTACCGTATGGGAAAACATTCAGTACCGTGAAAGGAGTCACTCTGTCTGTATTAAGCTCTGAAGTATCAATTTAGGGGTCTTTTTCATCTATCAATACTTTATCCCCAACTTTAGTTTGCTTTGTTTCATCCCTACGCTCATTGTGGTGTCGGTGTGATTTTTCATGTGCTTTAGGTCTCTCCGAGACATGTGTTCGGCATTCATCTAGTTCATCGATCTGAAGCTTTCGTTCTTCATGAGTAACTTTATTGTTGTGGCATGGATTAGAATGAGGCTCCATCACGTTCTTCCTAATGGACTCCTGAAAAGAAGTTTGAGTTGTAACGTTATTTAAATTAACCGAACTTAAACTATCATCTTGATTACTAGATATTTTAGCAGAGTCACGAGCTTGGAGAGTAATCGTGTCATCCCCTACGCGAAGTATTAGTTCACCTGTGCCAACATCAATAATAGTTCAAACAGTTGCTAAAAAGGGCCTTTCTAAAATTAAGGGTACGTCACTATCCTCATCCATGTCTAAAACAACAAAGTCAACTAGGAATATAAATCTATCAATTTTAACAAGCATGTCTTCAATAATAACCCTAGGAAATCTGATTGTTTTATCTGCCAATTGAATGCTCATCCTAGTTTGTTTGGGTTTCCCAAGACCTAGTTGTTTAAACATTTTATAGGGCATGACATTAATACTTGTCCCTAAATCAGCCAATGCATTGTTTACTTTTAAACTATCAACTTGTTGGGTAGCTTATTTTGTAGGATGGCTGAGCAGACTGCGTTCAACTCCATATGTGATGCCTCATCCAACTTCTGCTTATTTGCTAAAAGCTCTTTTAAAAATTTAACTGTGTTTGGCATCTGCAAAAGAGCTTCAATAAACGGTAAGTTAATATGTAATTTTTTAAATAATTTAAGGAATTTACCAAATTGTTCGTTTGTGTGGTCTTTCCTTATCGCATTGGGGTATGGCACACGAGGTTTATATTCTCTACTTACTGGCTTTTGCTCACTGTGGCCCACCTCACTTTGACCTTTACTTACCACAATTCTTTGCCTTGGTTCTGGTTCAGGTTCAACTACCCCTTCCTTATCTCAAATAGTAATTGCATTAAAAAGCTCCCTTGGGTTAGTTTCAGTATTACTCGGTAAGCTACCTTGTGGTCATTCAGAAATTAACTTATCAAGTTGTCTTATTTGAGCTTCGAGCCCTTGGATCGACGCTTGTTGATTCTTAAGTGCTGTTTCAGTATTTTGAAAATGAGTTTCTGACACCGTGATAAATTTTGTTAGCATCTCCTCAAGGTTCGGCTTCTTTTCCTACTGGTAAGGTGGTTGATGAAAACCTGGGGGATTTTCTGGCCTTTGATTTCCTTGACCACCCCACAAGAAGTTGGGATGGTTCCTCCACCCTGCATTATAAGTGTTACTGTATAGGTTATTTTGAGATCTAGAATTATTATTACCCATATATTGAACTTGTTCCTCATCGGTGCTAGGGTTAAAGGTTGGATAATCTGTGTGTACTCCTCCTCCATTTGAATCGCACCTCATCACAGGATGTACTGAGTAGAACCATATAAACCGTCAATCTTTTTATTTAAAAGTTCTACCTGGTTAGAGAGCATAGTAACCGCGTCAAGGTTGAAAACACCAACAGCTTTCGTCGGCTTTATTCTCATAACTTGCCACTGATAGTTATTCAGTGACATCTCTTCAATAAATTCGTAAGCCTCTTCAGGTGTTTTTTTGTTCAGAGTCCCATCGGCGGCTGCGTCAATGAGTTGCCTCGTTGAGGGGTTCAAACCGTTGTAAAAATTTTGAACCTGCAGCCATAGAGGTAAACCATGGTGAGGGCACCTTCTCAAAAGATTCTTGTATCTCTCTCATGCATCATAAAGTGTTTCTAAATCCATCTGCACAAAAGAAGAGATATCATTCCTTAATTTAGACATTTTAGCCAGTGGGAAATACTTAATCAAAAATTTTTCGGTCATTTTTTCCCAAGTGGTGATTGACCCTTGTGGTAACGAGTTCAACCACTGTTTAGCCTTATTCCTCAGTGAAAAGGGAAATAATCGAAGGCGAATGGCATCATCAGAAATGTCATTTATCTTAAAAGGTTGCAGAATTCCAAAAAATTTGCCAAATGAGTGTTTGGATCCTCGTCCTGCAAACCATCAAACTAAACAAACTGTCGTATCATTTGAATAGTGTTAGGTTTCAGTTCAAAATTATTTGCAGCAATATCAGGTCTAAATATACTCGATTCAGCTCCTGTTAACGTAGGTTTAGCATAATCATACATAGTACGTGGAGCAAGATTCTGATTTACTGGATCTGCAACAACCACAGGAGGTAGTTGATTATTCTGATTGTCAACCATCTCCTCGATTCTATTATGGATATCGTCATCTTGCCCTTCCTCTATATATTGTAAGCTTTGCCTTATTTCTCTTTGATTTCTGCGAGCTATGCTCTCGATCTCACTGTCAAAAAGTAGAGGTCCTGACGGGTTTCTTCTAGTCATAAACTATAAAAACCTGGCAGAAATAAAGGAAAGAGAAAAATTAGTAAAGAAAAATTAAATTAAAAACAAAAAATAAATTGCAACAAAAGTAAAAAAAATGACTAAAGTAATAAAAATAAGTGTTCCTAATATCTTAGTACCCCGGCAATGGCGCCAAAAACTTGATGTGCGTGATAAGTCTTAAATTTATAATTGATCGTACTTGAAAACTAACTATTATCACGATGAAGGCAAACGCACCTATCGAACTATAGTATAGCTTATTGCAAGACCGGAATGTCGAACCCATAGGAACTAAAAGTACTAGTATTAACCTTCTTTTTATTATCTAGCCTAAAAATAAGGGGATTTGATTTATCTAAACTAATGAACTAAACTAAGAATGCACAGGAAGTAAATTGGGGAAATACTTTTGGGAAAATTGATTGATTTGGACAATACCCAAGGAAAAATCCACCTAAACTTCACTTTTTATTTAACTCTGAATGAGTTGATTTATTCACTTGACTTGATACGTAGAAATCCCTATTTAAATTATTATCTCTCTTGAGACTAACAACGTCTAACCCTAGGTTGATTAATTGAAATCTCTTTCTAATTATAACCCCTAGTGTTGCATTAACTCGATCAATGGATTCCCTTATTAGGTTTGACCCTAATCAGGCAGATTTATGTCATCCTATGTCTAGGATTGCATGCAACTCCGCTTAATTATGCTAAATCTTCTCTTAAACAGGGACTTTTGCTCCTCTGAATAAGCACATCAATACTTAAATCAATATCCTAGAATATTAAAACAAGAATTAAGAACAAATCAAGTATTTATCGTATAAATCAGAAAATAGTAACAAGATCCATCTTAGGTTTCAATCCCCTTAGGTATTTTAAGGGGTTTAGTTCATATCTGTAAAAGAAAACATCTCAGAAGAATAACAATAACAAAACATAAAGAAAACCCAAAACCCCTTTGAAGGAAATTTAAGGGAGATCTTCCGTCTTGAAGGAGAGTCTGGCTTCCGAGATGGATCAATCGACTTTCTTCGAGTAATTCTTGCCTCCTACTCCGTGTGTCCCCTTTAATCCTCCTCTAGGGTGTTTATATAGGCTTTAGCATGCCTAGAACCCGCCCGACAGGGACACGACCGTGTGCCACGCCCGTGTGAGGCGGCTTAGGTCGTGTTCGAGTCTGTTAAAAAGACACGGGCTTGTGGTCTACCCGTATAAGGAAGTCCAGGTCGTGTTATCGTCTGTTAAATAGGCACGGGCGTGTGGTATACCCGTGTGAGGAAGTTTAGGCCGTGTTGATTTTCCACCTTGACCCATTTTTGTCGTTTTTGGCCCGTTTCTCACTCTTTTTACTCTCCTATGCTCGCCTAAGTATAAAACATGAAATTAAAGGATTAGGAGCATCAAATTCCACAAATCTAATGATAATTCATCCAAAAATGTGTTAAGCATGGGATAAAAATATGTATAGATTATGATTTATCATGAACTAAGCTAGAACAATTTCTCAAGGCTGAGAATGTGGGAGATCAAGCCAAAGTTTGATTAGTCATGTTGAATCTTGATGGTCGAGCACTTGAGTGGCATTATTTCTTTGTACAATGACATGCTGGATTTCAGCATCTCACTTGGGAACGATATGATCAAGCTTTACAGGATAGGTTTGGGTCTACTCGATTTTTGGATCCCATGTCTAAACTTGTTGCGTTGAAACAGACGAGCACGATTGAGCAATATCATAACCAATTTATAAGTCTTCTGAACAACTGCATCTACCTGAGAGTTATGTATTAAGTATATTTGTTTATAACCTTAAGTTTGAGATTGGTTAGTATTTGCAGTTGTTTAAGCCAACCAACTTGGAAGAAGGGTTAATTCTGGCTTTCCAAATAGAGGACATTATTATCACAGGTTCTTCCAAAAATGTTTCCGTAACAGGGAAATCAAATTATTCCAAAACTTTGTTTCTTCAAACTAAAATCTCCAATAGTCTTTGTCATAACGTTGCCTACATAAAGGGACGGGGGCCTAGTAAGCAATGCTAGACACGGAGGGCCTAAATTTACATAGAGTCACTACTAACCAATTAGGGCTAGGTTGGTTAGCCACCTATCGTCTAAAAGTCTAGAATTAATACTACGAAAAATCTTAAAAGTCTAGACTCGATCTCGGACCAAATTTCGGGTTCGGGAGTACGGTTATGTTTGGAGAAGGTTATAGCACCCCGACAATGCCTATTTGGGGATAGTCCTACGGGGTCTTAGGAGCTAAATTTTTTTATTTAAGCATATTAATGTTTAAATCTAGGCTAAAGTCTTATGGAAATCTTAAATAAAAACTCTAAAAAAAAAGCATCCGATCTACTTGTAGCTCGATTAAGATGTATTCACCAAACTTATCTAATTTGGAACTTAAATTAGAGATTTTTACTTTTAACGGGAATCCTAAAGGATACCTAAATAATTCTAATAAAATACCTTCAATTCCTAAAATTAATCCTAAAGGATACCTAAATAATTCTAATAAAATACCTTCAATTCCTAAAATTAATTCTATCTTAGAATTCTAAAAAAAACCTGGAAATTACTAATGAATTAAGAGAAATATTAAAATACATCTACAACTTATTCGATCTTTTATTTTTATTTTTATTTTTATTATTAGTTAAAAGGTTTAGTTAATATCGTTGAACCTATCAAGATCTTACAGAAGTATCTTACGTCGGGTTTATGATTTATCTTACTTTAAAATTCTTGATCTAAGATTTAAATTCATCAAAATCCTAAAATAATAAATCTTAAATAACACTTATTAGCTTTCGTAAAAAAATTTCTAAAATAAAATACTTAGAAAGACCTACTCATGATTTACAATTCACCTACAAAAATCTTTAGTTTTAATCTTGAATAAAGTCCTAAAAATACTTACATATTAACTTAAGATTCTAATCCTATACGATATTTAAAACTGATTTAAAACCCTAAAAAAATATCTTACATATTATTTAAAATTTTTCTAAGGTAAATGGTAAGTAAGATCTTAAGGGCTGACCTAAATTCAAATGTAAAAACCTTATGGTTTCATTCAAATATAACACCTACTTAACTAACTTTATGTCAACAATTATAGGATGGAAAAATGACCTAAAATTCCTTCTTTTAAAACGAATAGTAATAAAATAGGAAAATTAATTAAATTAGCTAAAGTTAATGAAAAATTAAAACTCTTTCAAAATGACAATAATAAAAAGAAAAATTAAATAAATGAAATAAATAAGACATTAACATGATGATGATGATAATAATAATAATAATACACATTATTCATAATACAATAAAAGAATTAAAGTAACATAAATAAATAATATTAAAATTTATGTATGGGGAATTTGTAAAAAAAATATAAATAGACATGAAAATAAATAAAACGAAATAAGAATAAATAAAATTACACAAGTATGAATAAATATAAAACATTCTAATAAAGTGCATAATTAACATTAAATATATAATGTATAAATGCAAGTGAAATGAAAGATATAAGTGTAAATTATTTATTAAAGATGGAAACAAAATGACATAGCTTGATTTTAGGACTAAAAGATAAAAAATGTGGAAGACAGAGGACTGATGTAGCAATTAATTTACTTTTAATTTTTAAATTTTGGATTAAATCAAATGTTTAAATAAATAAAAGGGTTTCGGGTGTGAATAGGTCAAAAAGGGAGGGCGGTGCTGCAAAATTATTTTGTAAATTTAAAAAGTAAAAGGGTGGGAAGAAATTACCCATTTTTGGCACCTATAAATGAAAAAAAAATATTCATTCTTTCATTTTAACCTCATTGTTTTCAAAAAAAAAAAAAAAAAAACCTCTTCCTCTTTCTCTTCCAACTTCTATGTTGGCCATGGCTCCACCACCAGAGAGCCGTTGGCTTCCGATGGTGGCGCCGCTGCATACAATGGTCGGAATTTTTTTACAAAATCAAAGTTTTATTTAGAAAAAATAATTAATTTTCTTAAACTTTGTTTTAAAAATTTAAACTTTCCTCTAAAATGATTTTAATAAACATATTTTTCTTTCTCAAAATCTAAACTTTCTCTTTTTAAAAAAAAATCATTTTTCTTAAAAATTTAAGCTTTTATTTTGAAGTAGTTGAAAAAAAATCAAAATTTTATTTTAAAAATTTAAGCTTTCCTTTAGAATAACTAAAAAATAATTTTTTTTCAAAATCTAAACTTTTTCATTTTTTTTTAAAAAGTACTATTTTTCTTAAAGACTAAAGCTTTACTTTGAAATAGTTGAAAAAGAAAATCAAAACTTTGTTTCAAAAATTTAAACTTTCCTTTAAAATAACTAAAAGAAAAACAAATTTTTATTTGTTAAAAATCTAAACTTTCTCTTTTGTAAAAAAAAATCAAAATATTTCCCAAAATCAAGCTTTTTTTTTTAAAGAAACCTTTATTTTAGAAATGGGAAAGAAAAAACGAGATTTTTGGGGGGTAGAGGACTGACGGTTCAGTAACGTCCCCTTCATTGGAACCCAAAATCAGATCCCTCATGACATGCCCATGGTAAAAAAAAAATAGAAGAAAAGAAAAAAAAAAAGAAATAGAATACTTGTAGTTGTTGTGGTGTTTTTTACCTTTTTTTTAAGACCAAAAATAATGAAAAGCCTCCTCTTTTTCATTTCATTTCATGTTTGTATATTATTTTTTTAATATTTTTTATTTGTAAAAATGATGATGATGATAATAATAATAACAATAATAATAATAATAATAATAATAATAATAATAATATTTACTAATAATAATAGTAGTAGTAGTAGTAGTAGTAATGATAATAATAATTGTGGCCTTTGACAAGCCCAAAAAGGAAAGAAGAAGAAAAACAAAAAAGAAAAATAAAAGTCTCAAATCCAAAACCGAGTTGGCTTTGAAAGGCCCAAGAGAGAACAAAAATTTAAACGGGCCCCCAATCAGGCTTGGACAAAAAGGGTGTCTACAGCTACCCCCCTTTGTTCGTGGCTTACGTAGCAAGGAACGCACAAAGACGTAGACACCTAACCACTATGAAATCCCACTCAACATTGCAGTAAAAGAATAACAAGTTTTTGCAATTACCAAAATCAAAACAGATCAAAACATATTACATTATCCAAAACTAGAAAAGTAGATACCAAACCTAGGCCTCTAAATGCAATGAAAAGAAAACTAGAAAAGTAAACAGACCTCCAACCTAAGTCTCTAAATGCAATGAAAAGTCAAAGGACCTCCACACCTGGGCCTCTAAATGCAATGAAAAGTCAATGGACCTCCATACTTGGGTCTCTAACTGCAATGAAAAGTGAATGGACCTCAACACCTGGGCCTCTAAATGTAATGAAAAGTAAATGGACCTCTACACCTGTGCCTCTAAATGCATTGAAAAGTGAATGGGCCTTCACACTTGAGCCTCTAAATGTAATGAAAAGTAAATGGACCTCTACATCTGGGCATCTAAATGCAATGAACGTTCTCCTTTCTTCCTTTCTTGAATTTTTCATAAAAGTTAATCATTTTGAGAATCATGTTTTTAGGTTGAAAAAGATCAAATCCTTATCCACACACAGCAGATCATGAAAATCAAATTCTATGGGATATCACCTTAACAAATTTCAAAATGATTTTATGACTCGTAAATTAAATTCTCAAATGATAATTCACTTAACAAACTTGGTACCACGAATTTCATAAATCCACCATTGAAACATAAATTTCTTGCATCGAGAGCCAACTCGTTAATTCTCATGAAGCAGAATTTCCTTTTCCTGACTTTGGATTGTTCCAATTGTGAACCTTGTACCATGCTTTTTTGCAAAATTATGTCTTAAAGTAGATATTCTTCAATATAGTTCCTTTCTCTTGCTCTCTCTTTATTTTTTTAGTTTCTTTATTTTTTCTTTATTTTTTGTTTTTTCTTGATTTAAGCAAAACCTTCTTTTTATATACTCTTACGTTCTCCAAATAGATTAATTCCCCAATTTAAACCGGCCATGAGCAATTAGAGATGGACTTGTTCCAAGGTTATAATGTCGGCTGGAGTTTGGGTGTCAAAGAAAGTGCTAAAATAGGCTCAAATAGATTACTTTAGGGCTTGCACTGAATAATCAATTTATTCTGGAAATCTTCATTATCCTCTAAGGTATCTCAAATCTTTTTTTTCTTTTTTCTTTTTTAGAAATCTCTCTAGATTGCTCATTTATCAATTTTCACCCTGGAGTTCATCTCCCTTTTTTATGCTCTTGAAGATGTCACAATTTCCCAAGGATTAACTTCTTGATTTGAACAAACATATTTGATCAAAATGGTCTTTTAAGGGTTGTAACGTGGTCTGAGTGTTAAGGGTCAATCAAAGAAAGGTTTTTCAGGCTAAAATATATATTATGTGAAAGAGTATAAAAACCATGAGAAGTTATTTTGAATTTTTGATTGCTCTTTCCATCTCTCAATCATTTTTCTTTGTTCTTACCCCTTCCTATTCCCTTTCTCCTTTTTTTTTTGTTTCTTATTCGCTTTCCTTATTTCTTCTTTTTTCTTTTTTCAGAATGAGATCAAGAATTTAGAATTTTTCTTCCATTTTTCATGATCTTTCTTTTCAATCTATGATGTTCGATGCATGAATTTAATTAGGGTTCAGAAAGAAGATACATTAGGCTCAAAATGGGGTAGCAAGGATATAATTTTCTCTAAGTGGTGGGAAGAACAAAAGAATGCCATTTATCATTTCAAAATATGGTTAATCTCATCACAAAGGTCATTCTTGGGAATACGCTCATCTTTTCAATTTGAATTGCGCATAAACTCAAATTTGTCTCACAATGTTGTAAAATCATTGATCCATACCCAAAACCTCACAAAATGTCCTCCAACGTGGAGGGTGATCCTTCAACAAGGGTCAATTTTGAATAAACAATATGGCACAAAGTGGTTAACAGAGGATGAAATTTTCTTCAAGTGAAGGATATTTCTAAAATGTCATTCGTCACTTTGAACATGACCAACTTATTAAGTAATTAACCTCAAGGAAAATGCAAGATTCCAAGGTAAAACATAACCTCAAACATAACAAACAAGGAAAAGCAAAATAGAAAGAGCCAATGTCACTCAATGCGAATAACTCTTTAAGAACAATCAAGCTTAGTTTTTAAGCAAAGTATTTTTTTACTGCATCAGAATTTACAAGGTTTGACATCTCATCTTTGTCCATTTCAACGAGAATAAGTGCTCCACTAGAGAAAGCTTTCTTCACCACATACGATCCCTCTCATTTTAGTGTCCATTTTCCCCGATGATCATGAACATATGTTAGAATCTTCTTCAGTACCAAATCCCCTTCTCTAAATTGCCTTGGTCGCACCTTCTTGTTATAGGCCTTCAGTATTCTTTGTTGATACAACTGGCCATGACATAAAGCTGCTAAGCTCTTTTCCTCAATTAAATTCAACTGCTCATATCTCTCTTGCACCCATTCAGCCTCCTCTAGTCGCACTTCTATCAACACTCGTAGAGATAGAATTTGAAACTCGATAGGTAAAACGACCTCAATGCCATATACTAATGAAAATAGAGTAGCTCCAGTTGAAGTTCTCACTGATATGCGGTATGCATAGAGAGCAAAAGGGAGTTTCTCATGCCAATCCCTATACGTTTCTATAGTCTTGAAATGATCTTCCTGATATTATTTTTTGCGGCCTCGACAACCCCATTCATTTTTGGATGATATGGCGTATAATTGTGATGCTTGACCTTAAATTGTGTGCAAACCTCTTATATCAAAGCAAAGTTCAATTTCTTGGCATTATCTGAGATGATTCTTTTTGGTAAACCGTACCGACAAATGACCTCTTCTTTTAGAAATTTGCATATCATTGATCGAGTTACATTGACATATGAAGCGGCTTCGACCCACTTGGTGAAATAATGAATCACTACAAAGATGAAGCAATGCTCGTTTGATGCTTTCAGTGAGATAGGGCCAACGACATCTATGCCCTCACATTGAGAACGGCCAAGGAGGAGCTAAGACATGAAGATTGGTAGAATGAGCGTTAATACTATCTGCATAAATCTGACATTTATGACATTTTTAGCATAATTTAAACAATCTCGTTCCAACGTCAACTAAAAATACCCCGCCCTCATGATTTTCCTCGCCAGCATATGTCCGTTACTATCTACTCCACATACTCCATCATGGATTTCCTTCATTATCTGATTCACCTCTTCTGTGTTGATACATCTCAACAGGGTTTGGTCACGTCCTCTTTTGTACAAAAACTCCCCGTCTAATAAGAAGCCCACAGCCAGCCTCATAATTATTCATTTATCATTTCTGAGGCGCAATCCAGGTATTGCTAGTATTACAAATACCGCTTAATGTCAACATACCACAGTTTCCCATCTATTCCTAGTTCTCCTCCCGCGCAATGGGCCGGCTTGTCCTTGACCCTTTACTATATAGGTTGCAATTCTGTTTCGGATCCTACTGTAAACATGGCGGCTAGAGTAGCTAATGCATATGCTAATTGGTTTTCTTCTCTTGGAAAATGACAAAATTGAACATCGTCAAACTCTTTGATCAATCTATACACATACGTTAGATAGTGAATTAGATTGGAATCCCTTGTTTCCCATTCTCCTCTTAATTGGCAAACAACAAATGCTGAGTCACCAAAAACTTTTAAAACTATAATCTTTTTCTCAATGGTGATCTGAAGTGCCAAAATGCATGCATCGTATTCAGCTATATTATTCGTACAGGTGAACATCAATATAGCCGTAGCGAGAAAGTACTGGCCACTTAGGGAGATTAGTACTGCCCCAATCCCATGCTCAATCATGTTGGATGCTCTATCGAAATACACCCTCCAAATTTCTTCTTCGTACTTCAAAATTGACGTGATCTCTTCGTTTGAGAAATCAAAACTTATGGGCTCGTATTCCACTTTCGTGCTATCCACTAGAAATTCTGCGACTATGCTTCATTTTATAGCCTTTTGAGACACATATACGATGTCATACTTGGAAAAAACCATTTGCCAACGAGCAAATTTCCCTAATAATGATGGCTTCTCAAAAATATACTTCAAAGGGTCCAACTTTACGATAAGGAAGGTGGTATGATACAACATGTATTGCCTTAGTCGACACGTGGTCTATGCTAAAGTGCAACACATCTTTTCCAGATTAGAATACTTGGTTTTATATTTCGTGAACTTCTTGCTCAGATAATAGATTACGTGCTCTTTCTTGTTTGAACCATCTCGTTGCCCCAGAATACAACCTATGGAATTATCTAGCACTACCAAATACAAAATCAAAGGTCTTCTTGGCATCGGAGGAATCAAAATTGGTGGCTTAGCCAAATACTCTTTTACTTTCTCGAACGTTTTTGGAAAATCTTTAGTCTATTCACCATCACTATCCTTACGTTAGAGCTTGAAGATGTGATCACATTTATTTGTCAACCGTGAGATAAAACGAGACACGTAACTTAACTATCTCAAAAAACCTCTTACCTCCTTCTGAGTTTTAGGGGGTGTCAAATCATGAATTGTTCAAACATTATCCATATCTATTTCAATTCATCAGTCTCTTACTACAAAACCCAATAACTTTCCCAACTTTACCCCAAAAGTACATTTTGTTGGATTCAATCTCAATTTGTATTTCCTCAATCTTTCAAATAGTTTGCGGAGGTTTTCCACATTACTTTCCTCCCTAGCGGACTTTGCTATCATATCGTCAACATAAATTTAAATCTCTTTGTGCATCATGTCATGAAACAGTGTCACCATTGCTTGTTGATACGTGGCCCTAGCATTTTTTAGACCAAACAGCATGACCCTATAACAAAAATCTCCCCAAGTTGTGATGAACGTGGTATTTTCCATGTACTCCCTTGCCATTTTAATTTGATTATACCCCAAGAATCCATCCATGAAAGAGAGAACACAATGTTTAGTAGTGTTATCCACCAATATGTCTATATGAGGTAACAAAAAATTATCCTTGGGGCTGGCTCAATTCAAATCTCTATAATCAATGCACATTCTAACTTTCCCATCCTTTTTAGGCATTGGTACAACATTCGCACCCACTCTAGGTATTTAGCTACTTCTAGAAATCCCGCATCGAATTGTTTATTGACCTCTTCTTTAATCTTCAACAATATTTTGAGTTTCATCCTTCTCAACTTCTGGTATACGGGCTTGAAATCTAATTTCAAAGGTAGCTTGTATTCCCCGATATTGGCATCCAAAATCGACATATCTTGCCCTGACCATGCAAACACATCCAAAAACTCAATGAGTATATCCTTTAACAATTGACTTTGCTCTAGCATGAGAGTCCTAATTTCTTTTCTTACATCATCATCACCCAGATTGATCAAATCTGTTCCCTCCAAGTGGGGTTTTATAAGCTTCTTTTCTTGTTCAACTAGCCTCAAAAACTCATCTGGTTCAACTTCCTCCTCTTCCGTCCCATGATCATTATAGTGAACATAATTATGAGAATTTGATTCAAAAGATGTCATTTGGATCATTTATCAATACATGAGGTATATCCCTGAAATAATTATAAGTATGTATATTGGTATGAATGAAAACAATTGAATGAATAAAGGTGACTAGGGACATGATCCAAATATGATTTCATTAAAGATAAAATAGTTTTACATGGATTTTTGAAGGAAATTAAATTAACTGAATGATATTAAACTTTGATATAAAAACTCTTAAAAATGATTACATCTCGAAGGACTCAAGGATAGAAGGTAACGATATGATTTGCCACTTGTCCAAGGTGGAAGGGTCATAACGAACCCAGCCTCTTGACATCGACACCCTATCGCCAATTATGTTTAGATCCACTACATCTCCACTAATCATTAATTTGACCGGGGTCATTTCCTGTGCTCGAATCCCACTGAGTAAAAGGTCTTAGATAGTGGAGGACAAATCAAAGAAGGTTTTACCACCTTCTTTCCAACCATACGGGCCAACCTCTTTGCTCTCTGCTCTTTACACATCCTCTTGATATCCTTTCTCATGGGCTTATATCCCAAACCTCTTGTATCCTTTTGAGTGGGAACAAAAATAGGTTTTGAGATACCTTGTAGGTCATTTCCCAAACCCAAGTGGATTTGCCAACCCTTCTCTACTATCTGGGCAAATAACATGTTCATTGTTCGTGGCACATAAGGCTTAGGGGATCGCATTCCCTTTGCCATGTAAGACGCATTGGCCACCTCAAAGGTCTAGCAAAAACTCTCTATTGCATCATCATCCACTTCTACGAAAGGAGAATTTGGCAAGCTAGCTACCAACAGGTCTTCTTCACCTCACACGATGCATAAATTTTGATCGGCTACAAATTTCAATCTTTGGTGCAAGGACGATGGCACCACCTCAGCCAAATGAATCCAGGGGTGTGTCAATAGTATACTGTAAGAAGGCATTATATCCATCACCTGAAAGCGAATAAGGAAATTAACGGCTCCTACCAATAAGAGAATCTCTATTTCACCAATCATGCTTCTTTTGGTGCCATCAAAAGCTCGAATAACTAAAGGGCTCGATACCATGTACAAAGTGTCCACGGATATCTTAGTTAATGTTGACAAAGGCAGGACATAGATCAATGACCCATTATCTATCAGGACCCTAGCCACAGAATAGGCTTTACACTTTACTGAGATGTGTAGTGCCTTGGTACTTCCTCTTCCATCCGGGGGTATTTCATCATCATTGATTGATATGTAATTTGGGGCCAAAATGCTCCCTGTTAAGTGACTAAGATTATCTACTAAAACATTGTGAATGACATAAGCTTGTTTTAAAACTCGTACAAGAGCCTCATTGTGTGGCTCTGAGTTCAAAAATAGTGATAACAGAGAAATTCTTGCCGGTGTTTTGTTCAACTGCTCGACCATGTTATACTCGCTGTGCTTTATCAGATGTAAAAATTAGTTAACTTCATCATTCTCAACTTCTCCCTTTTGGTCCTCATTCATTTTCTTATTGGCTTCTTTATCGTCAATTTCTAGTTGATTTTCTGAATTCACTTCCTTACCACAAGGTTCTTTCCCCACTGTGTTTGACTTTTAACAATGTCCACTTCGAGTTATGCTATTAAGTCCTTAGATGTTGGAGGCATCAGATCCAACCACCTCATAATCATATCTCCAAGGAACTCGTTGGTCATCTCTATACTTAAAAGGGCCGGGAACCTTGATGACCAACACATCATCCTATACGGCCTTTGGGGTAGACTCTTTTTCAATAGGTTTTTTTTTTTCATATACGATAGTGAAAGGTTTCGCATCTAACATGTTTATCTCATTGGTCTTAACACACTTCTATATCTCTAGTTGGAAAGAATCCAAGAGACACTGTATATGTTCCCTAAACATTGGGCAAACTTAGATTGAGCGTCCTCGAGCTCCTTGGTGGAATTTGCAAATTTGATCCATATTAATTCCCATTACAAACTGGGTGGCTCAGCGTAAATTATATTTGACTTCTTCAAGATGTCGAAGAGTTGTTCAAGTGAGGTTGTGATTTTTTTCTTTTCTACTTTAAAGGCTCTTTTCTTCAGTTACAGCATTAATTGTTCAATTGTGGTTTGGTAACAGATTTGTGTTAACATCCGGTGTATTTTCTCACTGGAAATTTATCTTTCCTGCCCTTATAAGATCATTCACCTTGTATTTTAGCGCTAAGTAGTTCTCGATGGTATGACCTAGATTGCTAGAGTGATACTCACATCAAGCATTGGCATCATACCACTTTGGAAATGACAGTTGCATTGGTTCCTTATGTGTAGGTACAATGAGGTGTTTCTCCACTAGAATTGGAAAAAGTTCCGTGTAGGAGATGGGAATTGGATCAAACACAGGCCTTTCCCATGGCGACCTTACTAGAGCTTGGGTATGTAGGGACCGGGTTGGCATAATTAACATAAAGGGATTTATAAAAGGTACAGGTGGACAATACATAAACGGTTAAGTATTGATAGCATTTACAGCCAGGTATTGGGGGTATGGAGGTATTGGGTTCGAGTATGAAAAGTAAAAGTATGGGTATCGGCCCGGTGCGATCGTTTGCATTTCTGCTTCCTTTTTCTTCCCAACGACACCTCTATTCATGCTTAAAGGGTCATTTATTTTGCTCGACTTCAATGCATTCTCTATTATTTCTCCAGATAATACCATATCCATGAAGGTCTTAGAGGCATTTCCTACCATCTTGTCATAGTATATGCCTTTTAGTATACCAACGAACAGAACAATGGTCTCCTTTTCCATGAGCGAGGCTGTACTTATGATGCCAGGTCCCTCCACCATTGTGCGTATTCTTTAAAAATCTCATTTGACTTCTTTTCCATGTTCTGTAGAGTTAGACGGTCCGAGGCCATGTCTACAATATGTTTGTATTGAGAAATAAATGCCCGTGCGAGCTCTCCCTAAGTTCAAATCCTGCTCCTGTCCAACTTTACATACCAGTGAGCTGCAGATTCGGTCAGGCTATCTTGAAATTTGTGCATTAGTAGTTTCTCATCTTTGGAGTAAGCAACCATTTTCCTATAGTACATGGTAATGTAAGTAATAGGGCAATTGATACCATTGAATTTTTCAAAGTCAAGAACTTTGAATTTTGGTGGGACAACCATATCGAGTACCAGACACAGGCCTTCGCTTCTACAGATCCGAAGGCGTCTAATCCTTCGATGGCTTTCAAATGTTCTTCAATTAGGCTGAATTTATGAGCTTCTTCATTCATAATTGACTATCCCTTGTCCACTTCTTTTGGCTCCTCGCTTGCAGGCAACTCATTTACTCTTGGGATCTGAATGGTCACACCTGGCCCTTGAAGAGGTAAATCTTCGCGATATACCCCTGTATCACTACAAAAAGGGATTGGATTATCCAAAGTGCTACTTCCTTCTCTTACCTTGGCCTTGCCTTTGACCATTGTAGTCATCATTTCCATCATCCTTTCTATCTGTTCCTTAAGTTTGGCTATGCGTGCTAATTTTTCTTCCGTCATATTTTTGGCTTTTGAGTGGGTGTTATACCGATGAGCTATCCTTGGTCCTTTTTCAAATGACATTTATTTCTAGAGTTAAAAAATCATTTAGATTTGTTATAATTTTTTTTAAATGATGTTTCTGAATAAACAAATGAACGAATGAGTGAACGAATGGATGAATGAATGAATAAACGAAATTGGGGTACATTGTCGTAAATATACTAGAATATAAACATTTTCTTTCATAAAAGGTTCAAAAATTGTTCAGCTTATACAGTTTTTTTTTTTCATTTTTCATTCATACTTAAAGAAAATCCTAATTGATCCTATTACCACAGGGAAAATCTCTACTCTTCATTCTTTTTCTTCCTCCTCATGAGCTTGATGAACTTTTGGTAATGTGCTTGATCCACCTCCAGAAGTTTCATTGCAGGCTCGTCTAGTCGCAAAAGGGGTAGATTCTTTTTTAAGTTCTTCAATCTATTCACACATGTCTTCTGCTTGCTGAGCAAAAAGCTAACCCTCTATGTGCGTTGTTGCAAACACCTCTTGTCGGCTTACTGCCATTTGTTCAACTGCGACAAAACACTCCGCAAGCTCTGTATACTCTTCCATGACTTTTTTTTTGCTCTTCTTTTGTCTTTAGTTCTTTAGTTAGACGACAAATTTCCTCCTTCAGCACCTCAATTTCAACAGTTTTCACATTAAACACCCTCCTCGAAGTTTGTTCTTGTTCTCGTACTTTTTGGAGATTATTAGCCTATAAACTTGGATCTGCCTCCAACCTCTAAATCTAAGTGAACAAGTCAGATCTTTCTCATTGACGTCGTTCGAACTGTATTCTTAGTTCTTCTTCTCTTTCTTTCAAGTCTAATCGATGTTGCTGCTGTTGTCTCATGACTTCTTCCTCCTTTTCCTTTACATATGCCTGACATTGTTCTCATTTTCGCTTGACCTCTTTATCTCTACCCCTCAAACGCATCTCTAAATCACGTATCTTCTCTATTAGCTCAGCTACATCATTTGGGTCCTTTGTTTTTCCCTTGAATTGTGCTGACACAGAGATTTTAATTCTTTTTAAGTGCCACTAGATATACATTTCCAAGAGGGAATGGTTGAAAAAGGTTCCTGATTGCAAGCTTAAGGTTTGACTCCACTTAATTCGTATATCTTCCAATTTCTTCCAAAATCCCGAGTCCTAAATCGAAACTTCCACCCAGTTTAAACTAGCTGTAGTAAGTACACATTGATCATACTCATACTGGCTTAGAACCAGCAATGACGAATAACTGATGGCTCCCTATATGCCAATTAAGGGAACCCACAAATAACCACTGCACCCGATGAGTACTTTGCTCCAAATCATCCATAGAGCCCATTATTCTATTTTTTGGTATGTCCATGTACTAAGGTTCTGAACCCACTCCTCAATCAATGGGTTTGGAGGCCATTCACTTTCCAAAAATTCATCTATAGGCTTGGTCAACGGAACAAACACTTGACCAAAACGCTTATAGAGGCACTTAAAATGGCTTTTTATCCATACGAACAACAACTATGCACATCCTAAGAAATGATCATCTCTTTTCCTTCTGATGAAATTGAGTGAATTGATGGTTGCAACTAAAGACTGCTGGAGTAGGATTCACCTTTTTTCTTTCAATTTGAAACAGAAAATCAGCTAGCTCCACGGCAAACGCGAACAGTGCTAAATGTCTATCGCCGTAGGCCTTTTATAAAGCCCCAAAATTTTAATTTTTGATTTCGTGTATATGTGACACACAATTGAGTATCTGCTTCAGTGGTTAAGTGTTCTGGATGTGTGTGTGAGGTCCCAAGTTCAAGCCTTACTTGGGCAAATTTTGGTATTTTTATAAATAAAGCCTTAACCTTGTACAAAGGGGTTAATTTTAATTGTTGGTAAGTTTATATCAGAATAGGTCTGCTGGTCTGGTGGTTAAATGGAGTGTTGGAGTGTTGGAGGTCTTGTGTTCAATTCTCTGTGATGGCATGGAGACAGTATTTTTACTTCAATTTCGACTAAGAGTTGTGTTGGGACAAAATTCTGAGTAGTTGTGTTTTAGTGGGTTAATAGAGAGTAAATTTAAGAGATAATTGGACAGGGGATATCAGAAAATAATCCCCCAAATTTTTCTGACGTTTTCTTCTTTTTATTTTTTTTATCTCCTCTGTCGATTCTTTCCCTTAGTTGTTGCCGAGATTTCCATTATTTTCCCCTTCTGTTTCTTTTTTTTCCAATTGATTCGGTTGTTCATCGTTGGTTGCGCATGTTCAGTAAGTAACGGTTTTGTCTATTGTTAATCGTTTTTGGTTAATCTCTAAAAGAGGGATTCTTTTTTGGTGTTTAGGAGTTAATCAAGGGGCTGGTGGTTTTGAATCGATGCTATGATTGTCGGAAGTCATGATTACTCAAGCGAGGTAAGGTTTTGTTAGGTTTTTAGTCGAGTTCCTTCTGAAATTGGTTGATTAAAAATGAATTAAGTGATTAATCTAGAGATATGCTGGTCGATTTTTAGGTTCTAGAGGCCTAGGAGTGCTTACGCATCAGAAACAATACCAAGTGTGTATCTGAAACGTAGAAAACGGGATTCGGTGAAAAGCTAGAATTGCTTGCTGTTGAGAAATAAGAGAAATAAGAGAAAATGATGCGAAAAAAATTATAGAGAAAGGAAATAAGGGTGTTATAAACTTGGAAATCAACATTTTGCATTAAAATAGTTTCAGACAGAAGTAGTAGTCTAATTTTGAAAAATCATCACAAATAGTGGAAATTGAGTTAGAGGTTGAATAAAATATGAAATTAAATTTTATTGTGTCTAGTTTTTTATGGAAGAAACAGTGTCAGTAATGGAATTGTAAATTATGAGATATAATAAATTTTGTGAGACAAGGTCAGAATGATTTCAAATTCCCCTGTTCTGAATTTGGAAAATTATCAAAAATTGTAAAAAATTTAATTAGAGGCTTAAATTTATATGTTTAAATCCTTAATGGGTCTATTTTCAAGAGAAACAAACAGAAACATCATCCAAATTTCGTACTAAGAGATAAATAATTTTTAGTAAGGAAAGGTTGAAGCTGTCCAACAGTAGAATAGGGATAAATTTGAAGATTTTACTGTACTTATTTGATAGATAATAAATTCTAAAAATTTTATGGTAGAAAGGTATTTGAGTCTAGTTTCAAAAATATCTAGCAGATCTTAATTTGGAATTCTGTAACTCAAGATATAAATAACTTAGTGACAATGACTCAAGTAGACAACTTTGAATGAACATATAAGTAAATAGTGAAAACATATATGAATATTTAGCTAGCATGGGTTACATTAAAAATGGATCACACGGCCAAGGCCAATTTGGGCCGAGTGGGCCACACGATCGTGTGGGCCCACACGGGCAGATCACATGGGCGTGTGAGCCCATTTTTACCGAAATATTTTTAAGGTTGCACGGGTCGCCCAAGTCGACTGTGAACCTACTGTAAGGTCGGTAAGCGCTACTTAGACCCCTAAATGTGTGAAATTGACTAAATGATATTTGTACTGAGCATGTTAATATCTGAAATGAATATATTTACTAAAATTGCATAATAGCATATCATCCATTGTATGTTGCATTGCATTGGGTTGGGGGTTGTTATTCGGAGGAAGTGTACTGAAAGGCTTTAAGCCTAATTTACTAGCAGCTCAGCTGAAAACTACTGTTTTGTGCCACATTCGGTACTACTTGGAGTGTAGGGATAAGTGGGTTGATTATATCCCCACACGGAGTGTAGGGTTGGACGGAGATGGTGTGTAGAAGCTAGATGGGTAGGATTTTACTATTGCATAACTGTTACTGCTACTAATACTGTGATGGGCTAAGGCCTCTCGCATTTTTGACATCATCTTGAGATGGGCTAAGGCCCAAATCACATCGACATCTTGAAAAGGGCTTAAGCCCAAGACTGTTCAACTGTCCACTGTGAATACTGATTGTTTGTTTGTTTTTGCAGGATTACACACTAAGTTTATGTAAACTAACCGTTTTTGTTTAATGTGCACAGATAATCCCCAGACTTAGACGGATCGGTGCGACTAAGGACTCAGCGATGACCACAGTAATTTTTGGACTTTATGGTTTTCAATTTACGATTTATAATTTGATTATTATTGATTATTTGAGTTGTAATTTAAGGACCCTCTGGGACTTAGGTTTTAAATTTGGGTTTTTATTTATTTATTTTACTTTATGGGTTTATACCTGTTGGTCATAGGAAATTCAGTTTTCAAAAAGTTAAAGTATTTTCTAAACGCATGATCACTTAGACTGTTTTATTAAAGCTTCCGAAACGATGGATATTTCAAAACAAATGTTTTAAATGGATAAAGACGACTTCCTAAGTTCTAACAAAATTCTACTAAAGATAATAACATGAAATGTTTTCATCATAACAACGAGGTTTCAAAAACACTATCGTGTGCCATTGCTAGATACGGTCGTAACGTCTTGGCAAGGTTTGGGGTATTACATTTAATGGTATCAGAGCTGGATTGCAAAACTTGGCTGTGGATTATGGGTTTTATAAAAAAAGAGCTTTCGAAAAATTGATAAATTTTTAAATGATTTGAAATGTTTTTACTGAGTAAGTGGTACACTGAGTCTCCGGTGTCGATCATATAAGTATTCTAAACTGTGATTTGTTTTAAACTGAAACTGTTATGGATAGTATATTCTGAAACTACTATAGGTAGTCAAATGTACTGAAAACACTTTAGTTATTGCATACTGAAAATTGTAGAGAAACTGAAAACTGTAGTGAGACTGCGATTTATGAAACAAACTCTGAATAACTGATACTATTTTACATAAAACATTTGTTAATATATATTGAAACTGATTCATAAAACTGTTAATACTGATAAACGTGATTAGATAATGAGCTCACGAGGTATTTACGGACGGGGTACTAGAGGCCGAGGTAGAGGCCACAGAAGAGCTCGAGCTGAGTCCTCTTCACTGGGTCGTATACCAAATTTGGATACGAGTGAGACGCCAATGTCGCCTGCTACTTAGACTGGGTCTCAAGATCGCATGGCTGGGGACGACGCATTGTCCCAGGCTATGCTAAAGATTTTGGAGAGGGTCACTGGGCCCAATACTAGATCTGAGGGCTGAGGGTCAGTTACGGAACGACTCCGGTCCAATGGAGCTGAGCTCTCTAGGGGTGTCACTGGAGTTGCCCCTAATGTGGCCGAGTACTGGATTGAGGCCACGGAGAGGATCATAAATGACTTAGACTGCACCCTAAAGCAGAAATTAAAAGGCGCAGTCTCACTGTTGAGGTATGAAGTTTATCAGTGGTGGCTCATTGTTAAGAAGGGCACTCAGCCCGACCATCTAACCTGGGAGTTCTTGTAATAGCCTAAATTTTCAGTAGTGTCGGAATAGTGATTCGAGATCACTAAATTCGACAAATGAGTAGAAAATATTATTAATTTAGTGAATATAAGTTAAATGTGAAGTTAGGAAAATTTTTGAAATAGCGAATAGTGTACTAGAAATAAATATTAAAATAATTAGAATCAGAAACAAGGTATCGAGACTTTGAAAATTTTAAACCGAGCCATAAATATTTTTATAAATATTTATGGAGTGTTAATAAGTTAGTATTAAAGTTTCGTCAAGAAATTTTAAAGTTCCAATAGTTAATTGAATAAAAAGGACTAAATTGTAACAAATGTAAAATTATGGAAAATGATTAAATAGCTTAAATGATAAAAGAAAGAGGGTTTAAAAGGAAAATAGATCCAAATTCTATTTGGGTTGGACGGCAAGGGCATGAAATCAGCAAGAAAATAAGGAGAAATAAGGGTAAAATTGGAATATTGCAAAATTTACTTCATAAAGCTAGGACTAAAGTGGAATTATCTAGATTTCTCTTCTTCTTTTTTGCATTCTCATCAGCAAAAACACCATAGAAGGGTTTCCTTAAGCTGATTTTTCATATTTTTACTGCAAGTAAGTTCAATTCTTGATTATTTCTTGAAATTTTTGTGTTTTTGTGACTTTTACAACTAGGTCCACTTATTGAATTCATTAGATTTTGATTTTATGAAAGAAATTGAAAGTTGCTATGAATATGTGCTGGAAATATATGATGATTTAGCATGGAATTAGAGCTTTAAATTGTTTATATGCTGATTTTATTGAAAGAATTAAATAGAAAGTGAATGTTTGGGACCTAAGGGTGAAAGAGTTTGAAGTTAGGGTTTCATGTGGAAATTCTAAATTTAAATAGTTGTGGAATAACTTATAATGTCTAGGTAAAGTATTAATTGAGAAAAATTAGTTTAATTGAGGGGTTAGTTGAGCAAGGACTGAATTGTATGAACTGTGAAATTTGGGGCAAAATGGAAATCAACATTTTTCACTAAAACAGTTTTGGACAGCAGCAATAGTCTAACTTTGAAAAATTACCAAAAATTGTATAAACCGAATTATAGGATGAAAAAAATATGAAATTAAATCTTATTGAGTCTAGTTTCTTATAGAAGAAATATGTAAGCAATGGAATTGTAAATCATGAGATATAATAGATTTTGTGAGACAAGATCAGAATGATTTCGGGTTCCCCTGTTTTGACTTTGGAAAATCATAAAAAATTTGAAAAAAATAATTAGGGGCTTAAATTTATATGTTTAAAATTCTTAATGAGTCTATTTTCAAAAGAAATAAACGGGAATATTATTCGAATTCCGTACAATGAGATAATTATTTTTTTGTGAAGAAGGTTCGGAACTGTCAGACAGCAGAATAGGGGTGAATTTAAAGAATAAACTGTACTTATTGGCTAAACCAAAAATTATGAAAATTTTATGATAATAAGATATGTGAGTCTAGTTTCAGAAAAAATTACCAGATCCTAATTTGGAGTTCTGTAGCTCAAGATAAAAATAATTTAGTGACTATGACACGGATGGACAACATTGAAATATACATAAGTAAATAGTGAAATTATAGATAATATTACTTATAAGCGGGTTATAAACATTAAGAATGTGAAATAGAGTGAAGATGAAGTCAATACTGATAAGTGAATGATTTTACAATGATAGATCGAGAACCCTGAACTTTCACAAATTTTGCAAATCGACTCAAGTAAGTCAATATGGTTGAAATTTAATGATTAAATGTTAATTTTATGAATTATATAATGTATGATGAGATATATTTATTGATGAACAGAGAATAAAATAACAATGCGAAAATCGAGTAAATGATCAAATTGAGCGGAATGTCAGATTTGAGTACTTCTGATCAGTGACAAGTGATAAGTGGTAGCCTCAGCTACACTTATCTGATCAGTGACAAGTGATAAGTGGTAGCTTTAGCTACACTTATCTGATAAGTAACAAGTGACAAGTAATAAATGTGATTTGTGTAAGACCGTGGCTGGACTATGACTTCAAAAAGTGATAAGTGATCATACACAAGACCATAGTTATACTATGGCAAAGTGGAAGTGAAGTACTCAATTTTCCGTAACCGTTCCCTAATTTGATTAAGAATGGTATGTGACAAATGGGCCCAAAAGAATTAAAGGAAATGGATAAGTGGTAGTGAGTTTATACAAAGGAACTCACCAATGAATATGGTTGACAGGTGAACTTAATAATTGTGTATATTGTATAAGTGTATAAATATTTGGTAAGATTTATGTTTTATGCCTATGAACTTACTAAGCTTCTATAAGCTTACTTGAGTATATCCAATGTCTCTTGTAGATTGACGCGAAAATATACGGAGGATCGGATCAACACTGAGGATCACACTATCCAGATTATCTCCGATAGTTTTTGTAAATTTTCTTTTTGATTTATATGGCATGTATATGGTTTGATGATTAAGTAAATGTTAAGACTTGTTTAATGAATATGTATTAAAGTAAAGAGTAATGAATATGCTGAATGGTATAATTATAATAGAAGTATGATTTGGTATCAAATTGGTTGAAATAAATTGGTTGGTTTGGATTGGTATTGATTTTAAAATTGCAGGGAAGGTTAGATATTTAAAGGGGTTATATTGAACTTATAGATTAAAAAAAATCTTTGGGATTTTGCAAAAAATTCCCTATGGTTTCGATTTAATTCTAGTTTGGTCTCGAAGTATGTTTTGGGCTTTGGAGGCCCATATAAAGGATGTCATGACATGTTTTAGTAAATGAATAGTATTTAACTCGTAATAATAGAAAATTAATTCAATAAACTCAGTAATGCCTCGTACCCTATTCCAGCGGCGAATACAGGTAAAGGGTGTTACAGTTCTTTAAGACTGCCTTCCACGGAAAATATGTGGGGGAGAGCTACATGGATTCTCGTAGGAGAGAATTCCTGAATCTGACTCAGGAAAATCGATCAGTGGCCGAGTATGAGGCCGAGTTCCTACAATTGAGTTGCTATGTGCGATGCATGGTGGCTTATGAGTATAAGCAATGTATTCATTTTGAGGATGGGCTCAGAGATAATTTGAGAGTTTTGATAACTCCATAGAGGGAGCGCAATTTTTCTGCACTGGTGGAGAAGGTGAAGATCGCCGAGGAGGTTAAGCAAGCTGAGCGCCAAAACCGTGATCGTGAGAGGGGTAAAAACAAGAGGGATTTAGATCCTTCGAGTTCTGCACAGAGGCCTAAGAGAAAGGCCAGAGCTGATGGGCAGGTTAGAGTTGGGCCCCTTGTTACTATTACTAGACTGCAGCCATGTACTGATTATGGTAGATGCCATTAGGGCGAGTGTTGGAGAAGGACTGGGGCGTGGTTGTAGTGTGGGCCACTAGAACATCGTATTAGAGAGTGTCCGCTGAGGGCCGATCAGATGCAAGCTTCGAATACTAGTACAGCACAGCCACAGAGGGTAGTACAGCAGCCATCGAGGGGCTGTGGATAGGCCAGAGGTGGTAATGGTATGGGTCGTGGGCAAAGAGCACCGGGCAAAGGTGCTGGACAGACTGAGGCGAGACAGTCGGCCCTAATTTATGCTGCTCATCGCCTAGAGGATAGAGATGCTCTAGACGTCATCACGGGTACGTTCTTTATTCTTGATGTACCATATATTGCCTTGATAGACATAAAGTCTACTCACTCATACATAGCTAGCAACATATCTGGAAACTTGGGGATTTCAGTTGAGAGCACTACAAGTGAGGTTACGATATTGAGTCTGTTAGAACAATCTGTTAGAGTTAGCAAACTGTATAGGGATGTTTCTTTAGAGGTACAAGGGGAAATCTTCCTGGCTAATTTGATGGAGCTTCTATTTGGGGATTTTGACCTAATTCTGGGGACGGGCTAGTTGGTTAAGCCTCGTGTTAGCTTGGACTGTGCGACTAAGAGGGTTGTACAAAGGATTGAGGGGGAAAAGGAGGTAGTCATGATTAGAGAACGCCAGAATTACTTATCTAATGTAATCTCTGTACTGGTGGCAGAGAAGATAGTTCGTAAGGGATGTAAGGCATTCTTGGCCTATGTAAGTGTTTCAAATTCTGGGGATTCTACAGTTAAGGATATCAGAATGGTAAAGGATTTTTCAGACGTCTTTCCAGAAGAGCTACCGAGATTACCTCCAAATCGCGAGTTGGAGTTTGGGATTGAGCTTCTTCCAGGTACAATTCTGGTGTCCATCACTCCCTATCGAATGGCACTGAAGAAGCTTGTGGAGCTTAAGGCTCAGATTTAGGAGTTGTGCTATTGATTTTCGAGGCAGTTGGGAGGATTATCTGCCGCTAGCGGAGTTCGCCTATAATAACAGTTTCCAATCTAGCATCCAGATGGCACCTTACGAGGCACTCTATGGTCGTAAGTGTCGCACTCCTTTATGTTAGACTGATTTGGGCGAGCAACGTGTTCTAGGTCCTGAGTTAGTATCAGAGACTAAGGATAATGTTAGATTGATTCGGGATTATCTTAAAACGGCATCTGGCAGATAGAAATCCTATGTGGATCTAAAGTGTCGAGAGATTGAGTATTTCGTGGGGGACTTCGTATTTCTCAAGGTCTTGTTATGGAAGAAGGTACTGAGGTTTGGTTATAAAGGCAAGTTGGGCCTTAGGTTTATTAGACATTATCGTATTCTGAAACGAGTGAGACCAGTTGCTTATCAATTGGAGCTAACTCTGGAGTTGGATCAGATTCATGACGTGTTCCACGTCTCAATGTTGAGTGCTATCACTCTGATCCTACTCATATTATTCCTACTGAGGAGATTGAGGTGAGGCCAGACTTCACCTTTGAGGAGGAGCTGGTTCAGATTCTTGATCGTGACGTTAAGGTTCTACGAAGGAAGTCCATCCCTTTGGTGAAGGTTTTGTGGCATAATCATAGTACTGAGGAGGCGAAGTGGGGGCCTAAGGATGCGATGCATCAACAGTATCCTCATCTATTTTGATAAGGTCAATTTTGAGGACGAAATTTTCTTTTAAGGGGTAGAGTTGTAACCCCCCAAAATTTTAATTTTTGATTTCGTGTATGTGTGATACACAATTGAGTATTTGCTTCAGTGGTTAAGTGTTCTGCGTGTGTGTGTGAGGTCCCAAGTTCAAGCCTTACTTGGGCAAATTTTGGTATTTTTATAAATAAAGCCTTAACTTTATGCAAAGGGCTTAAGTTTAATTGTTGGTAAATTTATATCAGAATGAGTCTACTAGTCTGGTGGTTAAGTGGAGTGTTGGAGTGTTGGAGTGTTGGAGTGTTGGAGGTCCTGAGTTTAATTCTCTGTGATGGCGTGGAGACAGTATTTTTGCTCCAATTTCAGCTAAGAGTTGTGTTGGGGTAAAATTCTGAGTAGTTGTGTTTTAATGGGTTGATAGGGAGTGATTTTAAGAGATAATTGGAGAGAGGTTATCAGAAGATAATTTGATTATCTTTTTTGTTGGAAAAAAATAATAATAGAGTTTCGATTTTCTCTCCAATTCCCTAAACTTTTTCTGATGTTTTCTTCTTATTCTTCTTCTTTTTTCTCTTCTCTGCTGATTCTTTCCCCTAATTGCTGTCGAAATTTCCATTATTTTTCCCCTTCTGTTTCTTTCTCTTTTTTTCCAATTGATTCGGTTGTTCATCATTGGTTGCATGTGTTCGGTAAGTAATGGTTTTGTCTATTATTAATTGTTCTTGGTTAATCTCTAAAAGGGGGATTCCTTTTTGATGTTTAGGAGTTAATTAAGGGGCTAGTGGTTTTGAATCGACGTTGTGATTGTACGAAGTCGTGGTTACTCAAGCGAGGTAAGGGTTTTGTTAGGTTTTTAGTCGAGTTCCTTCTGAAATTGGTTGATTAAAAATGAATTAAGTGATTAATATGGACATATGTTGGTCAATTTTTAGGTTCTGGAGGTTTAGGAGTGCTTACGCATCAGAAACGATACTAGTGTGTACCCGAAACGCAAAAAATGGGATTCAGTAAAAATCTAAAATTGCTTGCTATTGAGAAATAAGAGAAATAAGAGAAAATGATGCAAAAAAAAAAATTGTAGAGAAAGAAAATAAGGGTGTTGTAAACTTGGAAATCAATATTTTACACTAAAATAGTTTTGGACAACAACAGTAGTCTAAATTTGAAAAATCATCACAAATAGTGGAAATTGAGTTAGAGGTTGAATAAAATATGAAATTAAATTTTATTGAGCCTAGTTTTTCATAAAAGAAACAGTGTAAGCAATTGAATTGTAAATTATGAGATAAAATAAATTTTGTGAGACAAAGTCAGAATGATTTCGAGTTCCCCTGTTCTGACTTTGGAAAATCATCAAAAATTGTAAAAAAAATTAACTATGGGATTAAATTTATATGTTTAAATCCTTAATGAGTCTATTTTCAAGAGAAACAAACGGAAACATCATCCAAATTCCGTACTAAGAGATAAATATTTTTTAGTAAGGAAAGGTTGAAGGTGCCAAACAGTAGAATAGGGATAAATTTGAAGATTTTACTATACTTATTTGATAAACTATAAATTCTGAAAATTTTATGGTAGAAATTTATTTGAGTCTAGTTTCAAAAACATCAAGCGGATCTTAATTTGGAATTCTGTAGCTCAAGATATAAATAATTTAGTGACAATGACTCAAGTAGACAACTTTGAATGAACATATAAGTAAATAGTGAAAACATATATGAATATTTAACTAGCATGGGTTACATTAAAAATGGATCAGACGGCTAAGGCCAATTTGGGCCGAGTGGGCCACACGGGTGTGTGGGCCCACACGGGTAGATCACATGGGCGTGTGAGCCCATTTTTACTGAAATGTTTCTAAGGTTGCACAGGTCGTCCAAGTCGACTGTGAACCTACTGTAAGGTCGATAAGTGCTACTTAGACCCCTAAATGTGTGAAATTGACTGAATGATATCTATACTGAGCATGTTAATATCTGAACTAAATATATGTACTGAAATTGCATAATAGCATATCATCCATTATATGTTGCATTGCATTGGGTTGGGGGTTGTTATTCGGAGGAAGTGTACTAAAAGGCTTTAAGCCTAATTTACTGGCAGCTCAGCTGCAAACTACTGTTTTGTGCCGCATTCAGTACTACTTGGAGTGTAGGGATGGGTGGGTTGATTATATCCCCATATGGAGTGTAGGGTTAGAAAAAGATGGTGTGTAGAGGTTGGCTGGGTAGGATTTTGCTACTGCATAACTCTTACTGCTACTGATACTGTGATGGGCTAAGGCCTTACTGCATTTTTGACACTGTACTGAGATGGGCTAAGGCTCAAACTGTCACTGATACTGAAAAGGGCTTAGGCCCAAGACTGTTCAATTGTGCACTGTGAATATTGATTGTTTGTTTGTTTCTGCGGAATTACACACTAAGTTTACGTAAACTCACCCTTTTTGTTTAATGTGCACAGATAATCCACAGACTTAGATGGATCGGTGCGATTGAGGACTCAGCGGTGACCACAGTAATTTTTGGACTTCATGGTTTTCAATTTACGATTTATAATTTGATTATTATTGATTTTTTGGGTTGTAATTTAAGGACTCTCTTGGAATTTGGTTTTAAATTTGGGTTTTTATTTATTTATTTTACTTTATGGATTTATACCTGCTGGTCGTAGGAAATTCAATTTTCACAAAGTCAAAGTATTTTCTAAACGCATGATCACTTAGACTGTTTTATTAAAGCTTCCGCAATGAGGGATGTTTCAAAACAAATGTTTTAAATGAATAAAGACGACTTCCTAAGTTCTAACAAAGTTTTACTACAGATAATAACATGGAATGTTTTCATCGTAACAACAAGGTTTCAAAAACACTATCATGTGACATTGCCAAATACGGCTATAACGTTTAGGCCGAGTTTGAGGTGTTACATCATTCTCATAACATCCCTAATGTCAGACCAGAAAATACAGGGATCATTTTTATCTTTTAATCTTGCTTTCATAGCATCTACAGGCAATGGGATGGCTAAGGGTCCCCAAAAATCAACGTTCTGTTTCTAATTTATCCTGAGCGAATCTCTAAATTCATAGTGGAGAAGGGTAGAATATTCCTCGATAGTCGATACTTTGTCCACTTCATTGAATGTAAAACACCTATAAGTGGGATCCCAAAAATGTACCATAGCCTTCAACAAGGCATCATCTGATTTAACGAACAGAACCTGTGTTATATCACCATACTTGTCCCGAAAGTGTGTTTTCTTAGCATCATCCCATGATTGCCATATCCCGTTTAACTCGTCTTCACGATTCCTCCTACAGTCCATGCAAACTATCTGAAGCTGGCTCTAGTCAAAACAAGCTATTTGGCAATCACTATCTCTGCTATGATTATCCTTTGACATTCTGGCTATTATCCTTATATTTTCTGCCCCATGCCGAACAACTGAATCTTCTCGAAGTGTGTTCATGTCGAATATAGATGCGACACTATGCCCCAGGTATTTAAATGATGCATAAATTATGCCATGGAAAGACACAAACACAAGAAAAATAAAGTTAGTAAAAAAAACAATAAAGTCAAATAAAAAATTGCAAAATTAAATCATAAAGCATTGCGAAAAAAAAATTCAAACACAAAACATACAAATAAATGCTCATCAAGTCCTATAGGGTATTATTTCGAGGGGTAAGGTACAACTCTTATGTCTAGGTTTCACATTTAAAATGGTCATTACATGCTGGCTTACGACTGACTCTAATGCACGGGGAACCCAAGGCTTAAATACGACATCCATAAGGATGGGTTCCCCTTTTAAAAAGGGTTGGCCCTTGGGTGGTAAGACTTCCATAGAGTACACAGTAGCATTTGCTACACGAACATCTATGTCCATCTTAACCATAGAGTATTCCTTAAACTTATGCGGTGACATATTGTCACATGAAAGCCTAAGGCTACTCCTCCTAAATGGGATGGACCCGGGCGTAGGACCGAAATCAAGATGCAACATGAAAGACAATTATAGTCGCCCTACGACGGTAGAGTCAACATACAAATTAATAGATGTCATCGATAAAAGAATAAACAAACACATTGGCATACAAATCAAAATAGGATAAGTAAACGAAATGAACAAATAAATCAATATTTAACACATATTCAACAATTTAAAATGACATTAGACAATTAAATAAATTAATGCACGAATAAATAAATCTAATATGTATAAATACTAAGAAACCTAGCTCTTAAACCTAAGTAAGTCGACTCACTAACCTCCCTAGTAGAGTCACCAAGCTGTCATAATGTTGCCTACATAAAGGTACGGGGGCCTAGTAAGCAATGCTAGACACGGAGAGCTTAAATTTACATAGAGTTGCCACTAACCAATTAGGGCTAGGTTAGTTAACCACCTACTGTCTAAAAGTCTAGAATTAATACTACGAAAAATCCTAAAAGTCTAAACTCGATCTCATGATCAAATTTCAAGTTCGACAGTATGGTTACGTGTGGGGAAGGTTATAGCATCCCCACAACGCCTATTCAGGGATAGTCCTACGGGGTCTTAGGAGCTAGATTTTTTTTATTTAAACATAGTAATGTTTTAATCTAGGCTAAAATCTTACGAAAATCTTAAATAAAACTCTAAAAAAAAAGGCCTCCGATTTACTTGTAGCTCGATTAAGGTGTGTTCACCAAACTTATCTAATTTGAAACTTAAATTAGAGATTTTTACTTTTAACAGAAATCCTAAAAGATACCTAAATAATTCTAGTAAAATACCTTTTATTCCTAAAATTAATTCTATTTTAAAATTCTAAAAAAAACCCTAGAAATTACCAATGAATTAAAAGAAATATTAAAATACATTTACAACTTATTTGATCTTTTATTTGTATTATTATTTAAAATATTTAATTAATAACATTGAACCTATCAAGATCTTACGAAAGTATCCTATGTCAGGTTTATGATTTATCTTACTTTAAAATTCTTGATCTAAGATTTAAATTCGTCAAAATCCTAAAATAATAAATCTTAAATAATATTTTTAGCTTTCTTAAAAAAAATTCTAAAATAAAATACTTAGAAATACCTAATCATGATTTACAATTCACCTACAAAAATCTTTAGTTTTAATCTTGGATAAAGTCCTAAAAAATATTTACATATTAACTTAAGATTCTAATCCTATACGATATTTAAAATTAATTTAAAACCCTAAAAAATATCTTACATATTATTTAAAATTTTCCTAAGGTAAATGGTAGGTAAGATCTTAAGGGCTAACCTAAATTCAAATGTAAAAACCTTAAGGTTTTATTAAAATATAACACCTACTAACGAACTGCATGTCAACAATTATAGGATGAAAAAATTACCTAAAATTCTCTCTTTTAAAATGAATAGTAATAAAATAGGAAAATTAATTAAATTGGCTAAAGTTAATAAAAAGTTAAATCTCTTTCAAAATGGCAATAATAATAAAAAAAATTAAATAAATGAAATAAATAAGACATTAACATGATAATGAAAATAATAATAATAATAATAATAATAATAATAATAATAATAATAATAATAATAATAATAATAACATAATACACACTACAATAAAAGAATCAAAGTAATATAAATAAGTAATATTAAAATGTATGTAAGGAGAATGTGTAAAAAAAAATATAAATAGACATGAAAATAAATAAAACAAAATAAGAATAAATAAAATTACACAAGTGTGAATAAATATAAAACAATATATAATGTATAAATGCAACTGAAATGGAAGATATAAGTGTAAATTATTTATTAAAGATAGAAACAAAATGACATAGCTTAATTTTAAGACTAAAAGATAAAAAAAATGTGAAAGATAGAGGACTGATATAGTAATTAATTTACTTTTAATTTTTAAATTTCGGATTAAATCGATTGTTTAAATAAATAAAAGGGTTACAGGAGTAAATAGGTCAGAGAGCGAGGGTGCTGCTGTAGAAAACGAAGTATTTTTTTATAAATTTAAAAAGTAAGGGGGTGGAAATAAATTACCTATTTTTAGCACCTATAAATGAAAAAAAAATATTCATTCTTTCATTTTAACCTCATTGTTTAAAAAAAAAAAAAAAAAACTCTTCCTCTTTCTCTTCCAACTTCTATGTTGGTAGTGGCTCCATCATCGGAGAGCCGTTGGGCTCTCTGGCCTCCGGTGGTGCAGCCGCCACATACGGTGGCCGAAATTTTTATTTTTATTTTTTAAAAAATCAAAGTTTTATTTAAAAAATAATTAATTTTTAAAAAAATTAAAACCTTATTTCGAAATAGTTAAAAAAATCAAGACTTTGTTTTAAAAATTTAAACTTTCCTTTAAACTGACTTAAAAAAACATATTTTTATTTTTCAAAATCTAAACTTTCTCCTTTTTTTTTATTAAAAAAATACTATTTTTTTAAAGATTAAAGCTTTTATTTTCAAGTAGTAAAAAAAATCAACTTTGTTTTAAAATTTTAAACTTTTCTCTAAAATAACTAAAAAAACATATTTTTATTTTTTAAAATCTAAACTCTCTTTTTTTTTTAAAAAATACTATTTTTCTTATAAATTACAGCTTTTACCTTGAAATAGTTGAAAAAAATCAAAATTTTGTTTTAAAAATTTAAACTTTCCTTTAAAATAACTAAAAATAAAGATTTTTATTTATTAAAATCTAAACTTTCTCTTTTGTAAAAAAAAAATCAAAATTTTTCCCAAAATTAGGCTTTTTTTTTAAAAAAAAAGAAACTTTTCTTTTAGAGAAGGGAGAGAAAAAACGGGATTTTTGGGGGCTCTTAGGGGTGGAGGACTGACTGTTCGGTGACGTCCCATTCGTTGGATTCCAAAATCCGATCCCTCATGACATGCCTATGTAAAAAAAAAATAGAAGAAAAGAAAAAAAATAGAATACTTGTTGTGTTTTTTTGTTTTTACCTTTTCTTTTTAAGACAAAAATATTTTTTTTTTAATCTTGCTTAATTGTAAAAAATGATAATAATAATATTTACTAATAATAATAGTTGTAATAGTGATGATAATAATAATTTGGCCAAAAAAGGAAAAAAGAAGAAAAAAGGAAAAGAAAAAATAAAGGTCTCAAACCCAAAACCTGGTGGGTTTCGAACAACCCAAGAGAAAACAAAATTTTAAACGGGCCCCTAATCTGGCTTGGACAAAAATGGGTGTCTACAGTCTTGGGAATGCTATGGTAACCAGGAGCCAACTCCCTGCTTTACCTAGTACCGAAACCCCCATTAAGGCCCTCTCTCAGTCTGAAATAGGTAATAGAAGGAAAAAAGGGACTCTGTTTTTGGTGTGCTTCGAAGTATACTCCAGGACACAAGTGTGTCAAATCCCAGTTATACCAATTGGTGATCGAGGCATCAAGCGAACCATCCATTGAGTTAATCAGTCCTTTTTTAGAGGATTTCCAAGACTGCCCTGGAAAATTGGACACCTTAGAAGGCGAAGTTGACTCTACGGCACCAGTAGTATCCTTACATGCTCTCAACGGATCTCAGGGTCCTAACACCATGCGTTTAGCAGCTTGTATTAGACAGATGGAAGTTATTATTCTTGTTGACTTGGGGAGCATGCACAATTTTATCGATTCTCGAATGGTCAAGAGATTGCATCTTACCTTCTTGCAAACTCAAAGTCATGGTTGCTAATGGGATCCATTTAGCAACTCAAGGTATCTGTCGATCTGTGGTTTGGGAGGCACAAGGGTCTACATTTTCCATTGACTTCATGGTTTTACCTATCAAAAGGTGTGATTTAGTTCTTAGAATTCACTGGCTTTTATCCTGGGATCGATTGTATAGAATTTCTTTTGTCTCTGACAATGCAGGTCGAGCATTCACAACAGACATGTGTTCTTCAAGGAATTCTTCTTGGCTAGCTTCACTTGATATTGTGCACTCAATTTTCCAAGTGTTTCAGTTTGCTAGGCCAAGGCCTTAGTCCTATGTTACTTGCTACTATTGCTTAAGCTACATTGTCCTTACCATCTCAGTCTTTGCATTAGGACATTGTATTGATTTTAGTTGAATTTGATGATGTTTTTCAAGTTCCTAAGGGACTTCCTCCTGTTCGAATTCAGGACCATAGAATTCACTTGCATTATGAGTCTTAGGTGATCAAGGTTAAACCCTATAGGTACCCTGCAATTCAAAAAAACGAGATCGAAAGACTTTTCCAAAAAATGTTGCAAGCTGGAATCGTGAGGGATAGCAACAGTCCATTTGCTTCACCCATTGTTATGGTAAAAGAAAAATGGAAGTTGGTGTTTATGTGTGGATTACAGATAGCTTAATCAGCTAACTGTAAAGGACAAATTTCCAATTCCTGTTATTGAGGAGTTACTTGATGAATTGGGGCAAACTACTTATTTTTCGAAATTGGATTTGCATTCGGGCAATCACCAAATTTTCATGTGGGTGGGTGACATTCATAAGACTGCATTTCACACTCACGAGGGTTACTATGAATTCTTGGTCATGCCATTTGGTTTGACCAACACACCCTCTAGCTTTTAGTCCCTAATAAATAGTGTTTTTAAGCCCTTATTGAGGAAGTTAATATTAGTTTTTTATTTATGAAATTTTGGTTTATTCAACCAATTGGATTAAGCGTTTGTGGCATTTGAAGTAAGTTTTGAGCATCTTGAGGCAACACCAACTGTTTGCTAAGAAAAGGAAATGTTCCTTTGGTACTACTCAGGTGGAATACTTGGGACATATCATTTCTACAGGAGCAGTTTAAATGGATCTTACAAAAATTAAAGGAGTTCTTCAATGGCCTTCTCCAACTTCAGTCAAGGATCCACGGGGTTTTTTGGGCCTATCAGGAAATTATAAGAGATTTTTAAGACATTATGGAGTCATAGCCAAACCGTTAACATCTTTGCTAAAGAATGAGGTACCTTGGCAGTGGTCTGACAATGCTGAGGCATCTTTTGATTAGCTCAAAGCAGCAATCACCCAAGCACCAGTTTTGATCCTCCCAAATTTTGATGAGGAATTCTATGTTAAAATAGATGCATGTGGTCAGGGGATAGGGGTTGTCTTACAACAAAAGAGTCATCCTATTGCCTATTTTAGTAAAGGGTTAGGCATCAGGCAACAGGCCTTGTCTATTTATGACAAGGAGATGCTGGAAGTCTTGCTAGCTTGCAAAAAGTGGCATCCTTATTTGATAGGGAGGCATTTTCACATTAAAACCGATCACTAGAGCTTGAGGTTTCGCTCGGACAGGCAGGCCATAACCCTTAATCAGCAAAAGTGGGTGGCTAAAATGCTAGACTATGACTACACCATATCTTACAGACAAGGAGGACTGAACGTGGTAGCTGATGCACTTTCATGACACGACCATTCCCATGAAGGTCAAATCTTCCAATGCATTGCAAGTGTTTCCTGGTCTGAGAGTTGGGGGTCAGATTTTGGATGCTTGTTTCATTGACACTCAGTTGCAACAGATTTGTTTGGGCTTATAGTAGGCCCCTCAACTCCACTCCAAATAGTCATGGGATGGGAAAATTTTGCGAAGGAAGGGCAAAGCAGTGATAGGGAACAATTTGGAACTCAGAAAGAAGATATTTGATATGTTCCATAGTGAAGTTGTTGGAGGACACTTTGGGGTCAATGCCACCAAACATAGAATTTCAAGTCTGTTATATTGGAAGGGACTCTCAAAGGATGTAAAGTAGTGGGTACGAGAATGTGGGGTTTGTCAGAGATATAAGTATGATTCATTAGCATATCCAGGTTTGTTTCAGCCTCTCCCTGTTCTTGATCGAGCATGAGCTGCAATCAGCTTAGATTTTGAAGGACCACCTGTATCCAAAGGAAAAGACACTATCCTTGTTGTGATTGATAGACTCACCAAATATGGACATTTTCTAGCAATGTCTCACCCTTTTACTGCTATTATTGTGGCTCAATTATATTTGGACCAAATATACAAGTTTCATGAAGTCCCTGAATGTCTCATATATGATCGTGATAAAATTTTCATCAGCTCCTTCTGGCAAGCCTTATTCAAACACCTAGGGGTTAAGCTACACTTGTCCACTGCGTATCACCCCTAGACCAATGGTCAAACAGAGGTGTTAAATCGGTGCTTGGAAGGGTACTTGAGGTGTATGTCAGGGGAATGACCCTCCGAACAGGTTTTATGGCTACCATTAGCAGAATGGTGGTATAATACTACCTTTCACACGACCATCCGACACACCCCTTATGAGGCTTTTTATGGCCAGGAACCCCTCATCACATGTCTTATTTAGTTGGTTCTTCTTCAATGGCTACTGTTAATCGAGGGTTACAACATCGTGAGGCAGCTAGACACATAATGAGATTTCATTTGCAAAGAGGTCAGGACAGAATGAAGTAGTTGGCTGACAAGAGACAATCAGAGTGGGAGTTTCAGGTGGGTGACTTAGTTTACTTGAAACTCCACACTTGAAACTCCAACCTTACCGTCAACATTCAATCAGAAAATGGGGTAATAAAAAACTATCTTATCATTATTTTGGACCTTATCCAGTTGCAGCTAAAAGAGGAAAGGTAGCATACAAACTAAGTCTACCTACGGATGCTCGGATTCACTTTACTTTTCACGTATCCCAACTTAAGAAACACATTGGGTCTGCTCCTTGTTTCCCTACATTACCTCCTGTAGATGTTGAAAGCAACTTCCTTAAGATACCAGTTTGCATTTTGGATCGTAGGACGGTGAAAAAAGGAAATCATGCGGCCAAAGAAGTGTTAGTTGAATGGTCGAACACCTTCCCTAAGGATTCCACTTGGGAGCGTCTGAATGAGCTACAGAAGAAATTTCCATCATTTGATCCTTGAGGTCAAGGATCGTGCTCGGGAAGGGACTACTTGATGTGGGAGAAACGTTCACTGCTTTTATAATTATGCTAATTTGTGTTTAGTTTTAAGTGTTGGTTTTAATGAAAACGGTGCATGTAAGGGAAGGTAGTCGACTAAGTGCCAAAAATGGGGAGTTTAGCAATATTACTGATACGGTGCATTTGAACCACCCTTTATGAACCAATTAGCATGAAGGGTGACACAGTTATGGAAATACACAAGGATTTTATGCTCTTTCTTCTCTGAAATTTCATCTTCTTTTTGGATCTTCTCTCCTTCTCTTAACTCTTTTTGCTCAGATTTTCTTACTTCATCATAAGTCGAGAAATCATAATTGCGACCCCATATTGCCAATCCATGGGCTATGCCGTTTGCCGATCAAGGGACATGTCAAAAAGATAAGCTTCTAAATCTTAGGGTTCTTGATTTAATCTCTTTTGTTATGTTTGCAATCTTTGATCTATCATTACCTTCTAAAAGCAGTTTCTTTATAACCGTAAGTGCATCACCCTCCACTCTTACATCCCGAAAGCCTAGTTCCTCTGCAAAAACAACGGCCTAAAGACAGGCCCAAGCTTCAACAGTGTTAAGATCCCAAACGTTTTCCCACGGATAAGAACAAGCTCCCATTACTAACCCCTCAATATTGCTTATAATAGTTCTCCCAATGGCCTTTTTTAGTTGTTGCTGAAAAGATGCATCAAAATTGGCTTTCACTAATTCGCCTTCTAGGGGAACCCATGTCTCATTTTCTTTCATGTGATTAAACTGTCATTTCTTCCATCTGCATTATATCTGTTAAACAAGGCTTGATGAATTCCACTATATTTTGTGTCGTGTCTTTTACCCCTTTGTGTACAAACTTGTTTCTGCTAAACCATACTGCCCAGAATGCTATAGCAATGTTTATACAATCTTCAATTCTTTTGTAAGAAAATTCTGTTACTAATCAATATTTCCAATTTTGCTCTGTGTTTGTGCTTTAGAAAACCATCCTGTCTCCTGAAGGACTTGTTTTGTCAGCTTGCAATCTGGAAAACGATGAGCCACTATTTCTTCTTCTTCATTGCAGATTGGACAGACCGCTTTAGCTCTTAGTCTTTTGTACTTTAGATTACTTAGGGTAGGTAGGAAATTGATAGTTATTTTCTAGAGATTTATATGCATTTTGCTGGGTATCTTAAGGTTACATATAGTTGTAAAGTAATTTTTCGCATTTACATTCTAAATTATGTCACTATTGCCTAGCAAATTCCGTTATTCTATAATTAGCCATTTATACCCACTTTTAACTGTATAAGTTCCCAAAATGTCACCTCTCCACACTACCTCATTTAGCTATGAGATATTCACTAAAGGAATGGAACGTATCTTTTCTGCTTACTCTTTGTTGAACAAGTTGTTGATTTCCTCTACCTTCCAGGTAACCGATTCTTTATTAATTAAATCGAAATTGTTGAGTAGCTTACATTAATATGCTAACACTCTATTTTCCTTCTCCAGGTTTAGGCAGCCACACATAATTCCAAATATTAGCCAATTATCCGTTCCCAATTTTCCACCTCGTTCCCTTTTCCAGAAGTCTACGAGCTCCCCAAATATTACACTAGGTAAATGAAGGGTAAGAACCCAACCTTGCACTCATGAAATCCCCATGTGGGTAATACTTTGTTTTCATCACTTGTGCAAGTAGACTATCAGGATTGAATATTAGCTTCCACCCCTCTTTTGCCAGCAGGGCTACATTGAACTTTGATAGATTTCTAAACCCATTCCCTCCTTGCGCCTTTGGGATGCACATATCCCTCCAATTGGTCCAATGAATGCTTCTGTTAGATTTTCAATTCTGCGACCAAAATCTACTCATTAAAGATTCTAACTCACAACATAAAGTAACTGGTAATAAGAAACATTGCATCGCATAAATTGGAATGGCTTGCAATACTGATTTAATAAAGACCTCTTTCCCACCCGTTGATAAATTTCGTATGCTCCAACTCTTTATTTTTCTCAGAAATTTTTCTTTTAATTCAACAAAAGCGTTCTTTTTCTGTCTCCCAACCATAGTTGGTAGGCCAAGATATTTCTTCGAATTATTTGTGATTCGTACCCCCAAAATATTTCCTACCTGGCTCTTGACTCCATTATCAACATTGTTACAGAAATAAATTAACAATTTATCAAAATTCACAAGCTGACCTGAAATGTTTTCATATTCGTCCACCATTGTTTTCATTGTTGCTGTTCTACCTAGTGAAGCTTCCCCGAAGAAAATACTGTCATCTGCAAAAAAATAAATGGTTTATTGAAAGACCCTCTTCCTATCTTTCCCACACCAATTTTTCTGTCCCTTTTAGCAATATTCAATAATTTCGAGAACCCCTCTGCAAATTATGAACAAATAAGGACTTAGGGATCTCCTTGTCTCAACCCTCTGGTCGGCTTAAAATTTGGACCTTAAATCCCATTAAGCACAACCAAATAGGAAACACTTTTGATGCAACTCATTATTAGTGATATCCAAACTAAATGTTTATTTATTTTAACATTTGAACCAGTTGTACTCGTAGTTGGACTCATTGCATTAATTTACTCGAAAATCAATTATTTGATCAATTCAATTACCAGTTCAATTGTGAAAAACATTGATAATGATCACCGTGTGACCATAATATCTTAATATAACTAGCGAAATTTTGTTTCTTTTAATTTATAAAATCTTGGTTAAATTTTGATTTGGGAATATCATTATTAAAATTTAGGATATTAGGAGGTTTTCTTGATCGTCTCTCAAGTCTTGGTTTAGCTAATCAAGTAAGTGATCAATATTCCTTCGACTTTGAACTCCCAAAAATCATTCTTAATGTTTTACATTATGTACAATATATATAAATTTTATCCACAAGCATGCAAGTATGATTCTTAAATTGCCATAATTATATTTTTGTTATTGAAATTCATGCTTTCATACTTAAATTTATTTTCATGGTCTATTTTTGAGAAATACATTATTGAATTTGAGTTATTGGTGTATGTGGTGTTGAATTATGTCTTGGTATATAGAACATGTTTTGAGAAAAATGTTATTGAATTATGTTTTAATATATTGAATAAATTTTTGTACATGTTTAAAACACATTATGGGTAATCTAGTTCTTTTGTATTTATGAATTTTCTCCTGAACACTATGTTCTGATCCTATCAATAAGGGCTAAACTTTGGCAATATAGACATTTTTTTTATTAGTAGAAATTGTTTTCAATCGTGCCATTGATTTAAAATAGGGATTTTTGTTTCAACCCATGCCACTAGGGTAATTATGGTTTTTTTATATTTGTCACTAAAGTAAAAATGGTCATAATTTGTAAAAGGAGATGAATTACCTATATTTATCTTTATAAATGCTTAGAAACTACGTTTTTATTTATTTATGTTTATCAGATGAAGATTTATTTTGAAATATGATGAGATTACCCAAAATTTTGTTATACATGTTCTTTAATCAAACATTTTGACCTTAAATACTTTTGTGCTTGCTTAACTCAACCGACGAGAAATTAATTAATTATTGAGTAGTTATACTCATGCTTTCCTTTAATATTTTACAGGTTCAGATTTCGATCGTGATTGCAGAAGTCTAGATAGTGACGATTTTATTTTTTTTATATTTCTTTAGAGATTTCAAGAAGTTTTGAATTTTATAAACTTTCAATACTATTAAACAAGCTTAAGTTATATTTTTGGACTTTATTAGTCTATTACATATCTTGAAACTTTTTTTTTTTTTACAAAAATTATAAAAGTTCAATGAGATTATGACCCTTTGATTTTATATTAAATATTTTATTTTACTTAAATTTTAGTTAATTGGTGATAACATTGCGTATTCATGAGATTATATCGTTTGAATGTGCAACATCTGTTATGTCTTGATCTGAGGCATGACAAGACCAATGAAAGACTGTTGGTAATAGGGGTGCAAAAGAAGCCAAATAAGGAACCAAACTAAATCAACATCCTAATACCCTTTATCATAAGTTGTTTTCATGCATTGCTAGGCTTGTTGTAGTTTGGCATATATAAATCATAAAGCCTCATCATGAGTTATTAATGATTGGTCCACAACATCAACCTTAGACAAACCAACATATATGAGAGCAATTGTGGAGGAGTATAACCATAAATAACTTGAAATTTCATTGTGCAAAATGAATAAAAAAAAAGTACTAGTGAAGTAAGATCTTGGTCACTAACAATATTTTCGAGCAACCTATGCAAATGAACCATTTGATAGAAAAACTGACCTAAAGAAAGAATATCATAAGGATAAGAGAGGGCAATAAAATAAACATACTTGGAAAAGTAATCAACCACCATGAACAGGAATATTTTTCCATGTGAATTCGGTAGCATATCAATAAAGTCCATAAAAAGGTCAGCCTAAACTTGATTTGACAGTGATAGAGGTTGAAATAAGCCCATGGACTCAATTATTCAACCTTGTTCTGCCGATAAACTTTGTAAGAAATAACATAATTATGGATTACATTCTTTATTCTAGCACAATAAAAATATCAACGGTTGCACTACAAAGTCTTTTTCACTCCCTAATGAGTGATGTCATGGAAGCTAGATAAAATGGAATCCACAACATGAGATGTAGGCAAAAGATATGCATGATTCTTGTAGAAAATGAAGTTGTCCTTAATAGCCTAGTCCATACCTAATTGCCCTGATTCAATATTAGATGCAATGCCTTGAGGAACCTTTGATTGTTGTATATCCAGCCTTATCTCATCAAGTAAGGAAACATGAGACATGGAAATAGCATAAATGAACCTAATATTGTCTTCATGCCTTAGATAAAGCATATGTAGTTGCATTCAAGTGCCTAAGTTTGTATTCCTCACAAAAGTTAAATCTCATGAGTTTGCTAACCTAATGTTTTTACAAGGAAATTGTTAACTTTTGTTCCAACAAATATTTAAGTATGTAGAGGTTGGTTCGAAAAGAAATCAGTATCCTCACAATGAAGGCGCCAATGTTAGATTGCCTTAGCCAACCTAATCAATTCCCATTCATAAGAAGCTAACTTTAAATGACATTTTAACAAATTCTAGCTGAAAAAGACAACCAAGTGACTTTATTGTTAAAGGACAAGTCCAATTTCACCTCTCAAAACATCACAATCTATCACAAGTTTCTCCTTAAAATTTGACATTTGTAACTTTAAAGCAATAATTAAAGCCTTTTTTGGAGCCTTAAATGCAACAACACCTTATATTTTTCCATTAAAAAGCATTTTGTTTGATCATACTAATCACTAGAGTTGCAACTTAGCTAAAATTCATGATGAATTTTCAATAATACCTAACCGAATAAGAAAACCATGTAATGATGTAATTTACTAGTTTGGGGTCTAGTGGAAATAGCCCAAAATTTTGTAGGATCGATAGATACAATGGTAGTTAAAATGATATGGCCCAAATATGCAACTTGAGTTTCACTAAAGGAATGTTTAGATATTTTTTTAAAAAAATTTAATGTATTCATTGAAAATCAAACATAATTTTTAGTTGTAGCAAATGTTCCATATTTTTTTAGTACAAAGAAGATAAAAAAGATTTACAAATGAAGTTCACCTCTACCATAAGAATCAATTTATAGTAAAGGGGTAATGCTCGGCGGAGAAGAATCTAATAAGACTAAACCAACACTATTGTTCTGTGCCATATTTGCGAGATGATCTATACATTTGTTGCCTTCTCTAATGGTATGTTTGACTTCGATAACCCAACCCTCATTGATTAAGTTCCAACAATCCACGACCAAAGTGCTTAGTGGGTGAGAATTAAAAACACAATAACAATGTGACATAAATGCTGCTAAAATATCTCATTCACTAATGCTTGAAACATAAGGGGCATTGGTAAGCCCAAACGACATGACCAGAAATTCAAAATGGTGATGTGGCATGTGAAGGGCAATCTTTTTAATCCACAAAATTTAGAAAACATCTAAAAAAGGGTCCAATTTAATGATAAATTAAGCTTCTTAAAGTTCATCCAATGATTGTCTACCACGATAATAAAAAAAATTATATTTGATGGTCCTTGAATTGAGATCTCTATAATCAAAACAAAATCGTCATATGCATCATACTTTTGGACCAATAAAACTAGAAGCGAGAAAATGAGATTAGAATGAGTAAAAAATTCCTTATTGCAACATATATTCACATTAGCTTTCAAAATTTCACCTGTTTTGTAAATAAGGATACCAATAAGGTCACTACTCGTCTTGTTTTATGTTGTAAGCGTATGCAGTGATCACAACTCTGCAATAGTTTCAACCCTTCTAGTTTATGAAATAAATCATGAATTTTCTCATTAATTAGTCTAATTCCTTCAATAAAGTTAAGGCTTAAAGCCAATGGCATCGTAATTGGTTAAATGCAGGCTACTCATGAAGCCTTATGAAAGAGTTGTCCATGTTAAAATTTATAGCTTAGGTTTAAAATCCCATATGCTTAGCACTAATGTTTGTAGTCATTTGATACTTAAAACAATATCAAAACCATCGAATAGAATCACAAAGAAGTCATCAAGAAATGGATGGTTAACAATGAAATTTTGCATAACCAAACATGTGTTGACACTAGAAACTTTCTCTCCTTTTGCCATTGAAATTGATAGATTAGATTGAAGGATGGATGTTGAATCCCAATATGGAGTAATAGAGCTAATGAAATTGTGGTGCTTCCAAAATCAACCAAACTTAGTAAGGTATGATTATTTATCATAGCCTACAATTGTATTGTATTAAACCTTTGTTTCCTCATTATTGTATGTAAAGAGGTGGTTGGTTCTATAAGTTTTCCTTGAATAGGTTGGTCTAGTTTGCATTCAATTTCTATTGAAAATAGCTTATTACATTGATGTCTTTGAACAAATACTTCCTTATAATTATAGCACAATCTCTTGAATTGCATTTTTTTCATTTCTACCCTTGTTAATTTCATAATAAATGGAGAAGAAACACTTGAGAATTAGTTGAACTGTGTTTCCTTAGTGACAAATTTTGGAGATGAAGTTGTTGAGTTATTAGATTTGGTGACCATCCTAGATGCTATTTTGAAATTGTAAAGTGAACTCGCAAGAATCTATTGCCTTTTTTTTCTCAAAATCCTTGGCCAAGCTCATGGCTTGCACAAGGTTTATCTACAACTACACCTCTACATCCAAATAAATGGAGTCAACTAGTCTAGTAGTGAATAAAATACTTGTTGGTCAATTCAAAAAAAAAAGTTATTAATACTTCTACGCATAACTTGTTTGCCTTAAATTAACAGGTCCCCCAAAATTTTACCTCGTAATGGAAGGCCAAAATGCAATTTTTAAAACTAAGTAAATTTGTATAAATTGATATCTAACTTTTATTGCCTGATTTTATAATACCATAATTGGGCTTCCCCCAACAAGTGGAAAACTACTAAACTAACTTGATTTGTTTTAAATGTTTTTGGTTGGTAAAATAATTTTAACATTGGAAAAGACATATCAAGGGTCCTCAAACCCATCATAAATTGGGAAATCTAACTTGGTGAAGTGTGGTATTGTTCCTCCACTGTTGTTGCCACTTCCAGGTTCATTATTTGTCATCAAGATTTTTTGTTTGCCTTCAACATGACTAGTTGACCAACACAAGATTTACCAATTTATGTCTTTTTATTTGTTACGCAATAAATCTGAAGATTGAAAGAGAACTTTCAATTGGTGTTAGTTGGTGCTTCCTAACTTCCATCCTGGCTTCGAATTCCAAGATAGTTGTATGGATTGAAGCCTCCAATTTCTCACATGTTCTTTTATCACCCATGGTGTTTGGATCTAATGTCAAATTATTAGATTCCCTACACAAGGATCAAGTCATTAATGATGCACAATTATATCTTGATTGAATTAGGGATTAGTTCCTTATTCTTGTTTGTAGAGAAAGTTACTTAGTAAGAAAACTCAACTTATCAAAAGAAATTGATACCTTGGACCTTGTTAGAAGAGCTCCATTCTTGCAATCTTAGTAATAATTTTACTTAATCTTATTAATAAGAAAATTACCTCTCTTAATTAGAGGTTTATAATGTTTCAATTAGAAAATCATGAAAAATAGTAATTCATACAAATATAAGAATAAAATAAATTTGAAATTTTTATCCATCTACCTTCACATATAAAAAAATATCTTCATCAAATAATATCTAATCAAATCCCTCAGTCATACATTTTAGCACTACTTTTCAAGTTGAGTAATAGATGTCTTCAATTCCCAGCTCGGATATAAGCTCATGGAAACTTGAATTATTCATCCCTTTCATTAGGACATTTGCTAATTGAAATTTTGATTAAGCAAATAACATACATATTATCCCATCATCTAATTTTTCTTTGAAGAAATGTTTATCAATTTCAATATGTTTTGTCCTATCATGTTGTATAGGATTATTAGTGTAACATCCCTTACCCGTACCCAAGACTGGGAAGAAGTACGGGGTATTATCGAGCACATACAAAGACGTTCGAGAGATACGACTATCAAATTTCATTCGAAAATAAAAACATTCATAATATCCCTGATATGGGCTTACGAGGCCCGAAACAAACTTAGAAACTCATTCAGGAACAACTCGATTCGTTAAAAGAATTAAGAAAATTTTCACTAAAACACGGGCACACGCCCGTACGATCCACTCGACATGGCCGTGCTGATGGTCCATGTGTCTCACACGGCCTAAGCACCTAGGGACACGCCCGTGTCCCTCACCCATGTGGTTGATTTATTTCATAATTTCTTAAAAATCAAGTGCAGACTTTACAGGGCCAGAACACACGCCTGTGTCCCTGGCCCGTGTTCCTCACACAGTAATGACACGCCCGTGTTTATGGCCCATGGAGCATACTGCCAACTTAGCTATAAAACAAAGAAATCACACAGCTAAGGCACACACCCGTGTCTGTGGTCTGTGCCTTTCACATGGCCATGACACGCCCGTGTCCTCAGCCCGTGGAGCTCTCTGACCAATTGGTCAGAATCTAAATGAAGTCGCACGGCTGAGACACAAGCCCGTGTGCTCAGGCCGTGTGGCCAAAAAATAGGCTATTTTCCAAGCCTTCAAGACATTCTTGCCAACGATAACCTGCATAGCATTCTACCATACCGATAGCCCAATCAACATGGGACCAAGCAACTACAACAGATAGCATTTCAATTTCTAAAAGGGGCAACAACCTTCAATGCATAACCCAATATGAGTATTAGCTATTAACCATGGCTTTATACAAAATGAATCAATAATATATTCATGAACCATTACTTTGGCTAAACTAATGACATATATCAAGCAAAATGATCAAAAGTCCTATACATGCCATTATAACAAAACAAAAGCTTCTAAATACCCAAAACAGAATTAGCTCGATAGTATGATCAACGCTCCAACCGTCTTCCAACCCTCAAGAGTCCACGAGTGCTGTAAAATAGGGGAAAATGAAATGGGTAACCATTAACATGTAAGTCAGGATAACGAGAAGTAAACTTACCGGTTATATAGCATGTAACCATAAAAAACACTAAATCCAACAAGTATAGAATAGATTTCCTATCACATGCACTCAACTATTAAGCTAGTCTCATGGAATGACAAGATAATAGCATATCTAGATGAGCTCATCACATCATTATTCTCAATTTACATCTCATGTTAGTCCTATTGAATTTCTCGATTTTTCGATGGATATCTCATTTCCCATCAATTCATACAAGTGATCATTTCGAGTGCGCACTCCAGCGAACCTCGCATCTTACGACAGAATTGCCAAATCAGGTCAAGTTCCCCGTAATACAAACTCATAGAGTAAATGTCAGGATTACCAGTCCAGGCTAAATCCCCTTACAACGACATGTACTCTAATAAGCTAGGATCTGAATTACCAGTCCAGGCTAAATTCAGATCCTGCTTCGGATTACCCGTTCGGGCTAAATCCTTAATGCACTCCTATTCTTTGGGAGGCTAGATCACTTTAGGATCACCCGTCCGGGCTAGATCCTTTTTACCGTCAATTTATTTTTGAGATATTCCATCGAATGACCCTATTCGTTCAACCGGGACACTCTTATACACCTTATACTTACTTACTTTATTAAATCTCATAGATTATCATACAAAAACCATTTACAACATTTATACAACCTAGTATATACATTTTAAGCACCTTAAAGGTCTACTTTGAGTTATTCGAACTTACTTGGTGATCGTTTCGGATTTGAGCTTTGATCACTTCGAAACCTTCTGTTTCCCTCTGTCAACTTCCAAATTTAGCCTATCGGGGTCTATATATCAGCAAAATAACTCTATCAATACACATTTTATTTCTTTTCAGTTCATACCTTAGGGCAAAATGACCAATTTGCCCTCAAACTTTGCTAAAATTACGATTTTACCCTCGGCTCGCAATTCGATTTTTATCTCATTTTCTAATCATCAAGCCTAGCCTAATAATTTTTATACTTATGACATCTTACAAATCCATCTATTTCATACATTTCTTACCAATTTTGCAAACTTTGCATAATGGTTCAATTAGGTGTTTTCATGGTAACACCCTTCATAAAAGTTGTTTATCTAACAACTAAGACTCATTTTCTTCCATGAAAACTCAGCAACCTCATAAACCCCTTTCATGGCAACTCCCTAGAACCTTTACCATTTTGTAAAATAGTTGATCGTGTTATTTTGTGACAGGTTTTAAATATTTATAATTAATCGTTCTTGAAACTAACTATTATCACGATGTAGGCAAGTGTACCTATCGAACAGTAGTATAATTTTAGTAAGACCGGATTGTCGAACCTAAAGGAACTAAAAGTACTAGTAATGACTATCTTTTTTATTATCTAGCCTAAGAATAAGGGGGTTTGTTTTAACTAACTAATTAACTAAACTAAGAATTCATAAAAAATAAAATTGGGAGATTACTTTTGGAAAACTATTGAATTAAGAAAATACCTAAGAAAGAATCCACCTAGACTTTACTTGTTATTCTGACTCCAAATCAGACGATTTACTCATTTAACTTGTTCCGTAGAGATCCCTAAGTTATATTATTATCTCTCTCGAGACTAATAACGTCTAACCCTAAGTTGAATAATTGAAATATATTTCTAATTAACTTCCTAGGGTTGCATTAACTCGATCTATGGATCCCCTTATTAGGTTTCACCCTAATCCGGGCAAAATCTTGTCACCCTATCTCTAGGCGCGCAATCAACTCCGCTTAATTATGACAAATGTACTCTTAGACAGGTCTATTCCTCCTCTACATAAGAGCTTAACTTGAATCAATATCCTAGAATATCAAAACAAGAATTAAGAACACATAATTAAGAACAAGTTAAATATTTATCATACAATTTAGAAAATAATAACAAGATTCGTCTTAGGTTTCATCCCCCTTAGGTATTTAGGGGATTTAGTTCATAACTAAAAGGGAAAACATCTCAAAAGAATAATGAATACAAAACATAAAGAAAACCCAAAACTCCTAAAGGGGAATTGAGGAGAGAATTTTCGTCTTGACGGTGAATCTGGCTTCTGAGATGGATCTATCGGCTTTCCTCGGACCATTCGAACTTAACATCCTTTTGTAGCAATCTCGTCAATGGAGTTTCAATCATGGAAAATCTTTTTACGAAGTGTCGATAGTAGCCGGCTAAGCCCAAAAAACTTCTAACCTAGGTTACATTCTTCGACGGTTTCCAATTGATGATAGTAGAGATTTTATTTGGATCAACTCGGATACCATCACCCGAAATAATGTGACCCAAAAACCCTACCTCACGAAGCCAAAACTCACTCTTTCTGAACTTAGCGTAAAGTTGCTTATCTCGTAAAGTTTGTAATACAGTCCTCAAGTGCTCCGCATGCTCTGACTCATCCTTGGAATAAATCAGGATATCGTCAATAAACACTACAACGAACTTGTCTAAGTACGACCGAAATACCCTATTCATTAAATCCATGAATACAGTTGGGGCATTCGTAAGACCAAATGATATAGCTAATAATTCATAGTGACCATATCTTGTCCTAAAGGCAGTTTTGGGTAGATCCGACGCTTTAACTAGCAACTGGTAGTAGTCAGACCTCAAGTCTATTTTGGAAAACACAGTGGCCCCTTTCAACTGATCGAACAAATCATCAATCTTTGGCAATGGGTACTTGTTCTTAATGGTCACTTTGTTAAGTTGTCTGTAATCTATGCATAACCTCATCGATCCATCCTTCTTTCTAACAAACAAAACGGGAGCAACTCAGGGCGAAAAACTTAGCCTTGCGAAGCCTTTGTCAGTCAACTCTTGCAACTGTACCTTTAACTCTTTCAATTCAGTCGGTGCCATTCTATAAGGGGCAATAGAAATAGACTCTGTTCCAGGCGCTAGCTCAATACCAAACTCTACCTCTCTAATAGGGGGTAACCCAGGTAACTCTTCAGGAAACACATCTGGATATTCTCGTACCACCGGTACCGACTCCATTCTCAATTCAAATTTTCTGGTATTCAAAATAATGGCTAAGTAGGCTTCATACCCTTTTCTCAAATACCTTTGGGCCGTCATCGAGGAAATCATAACCAGCGATGAATCCAACTCATTTGAGTCAACCCGGAGAGTCTCACCATCAGGGCACGTCAATTCAACATACTTGCTACCACAATTTACAACCACGTTATGGACGGTCAACCAGTCTATGCCAAGAATCACGTCGATCTCATCAAAAGGTAAAAGCATAAAGTTGGCCGAAAAACAATGACCTTGAACCATCAAGGGACAATTCTTACAAACTTTATCTACCAGAATAGACTTGCCTAGAGGGTTCGAAACTCTAATTACAAATTCAGTGAGTTCTACAGACAAGTTCATACTAGACGCCAATTTCATGTAGATATATGAATGGGTCAACCCCAGATCGATCAAAGCAATAACACATGTATTATAAAGAGAAAATATACTCGTTATTACATCAGGAACAGAGGCCTCTTTTCAAGCACGAATCGCTTAGGTTCTTGCTGGAACTCGGGCTTTTGATTTTATAGTGGAGTTTCTGGCAACTGTGCGACTATCACTAACACTTCTGGAAGGCCTAGGTGGTCTACTTCGAGAATTAGGAGCATTTGATTTTGGAGCTAGCTCAACTTCTCTATTCGATCTTACCGGGCAATCTTTAAGGAAGTGGTCGAGAGAACCACATCTGTAGCATGCCCCACTCTTCATTCAATACTCCCTGAAGTGGAATCTGTTACAACTCATGCACTTCGACCTTTGATCACCAACACTCTCCACACTCGTGGCCGAAGGAGAAAAAGACTTCGAATTATGGCACTTGGAACTCCTTGCACTGCCCGAGTGTCCCACTGATGAAGTGGAGTGGTCTTGGTGATTCCTTAATTTCTTTGTAGGAAAAGAATGCGCCTTGTTACTGGTCTATTTACTTGATACCCGAGCCTCTCTCTTGACTCGCTTCCTTTCATTGTTGAGTTCCTCAGCCTTCTTGGCCCGATCAGCTAAAGCAGCAAATTCTCGTATCTCAAGAATCTCGATCAACAGTTTAATTTTTTCATTCAAACCCTTCTCAAAACGTTTGCACATTTCAACCTCTGTTTGGACCCATTCATTCGCATACTAGCTTAGCCTCACAAATTCCCTTTCGTATTCAGACACGGTCCTATCTCCCTACTTGAGTTCCAAGAACGCCTTTCGTTTCTAATCTAAAAACCTTTGACTGATGAACTTCTTTTTAAACTCGACTTGGAAAAATTCCTATGTAATGATCTCTCTCTGTGCCACCGAAGATATAGTCCTTCACCAATTATAAGCAGTATCCTTCAAAAGAGATACCGCACATTTTAAACTTTCTTCTGGAGAACACGACAAATCATCGAGCACTCTCATAGTATTTTCAAGCCAAAATTTCGCACGTTCTGGGTCATCATCTAGGGTTGCTCTGAACTCTTCGGCTCCATATTTCCTGAGTTTATCTACCGGAGCCTTTCCCAATCTCACAGATTCCACGACCTGTGGTGCTCCCTCAGGTTAGGTAGCAGGTGGAGGAGGTCGGGGTATCTCAGGATGATTTCTCATATATTCCCCGAACCACTCATCTATCATTTCGAAGAAGGTAGCTTTCGCCTCTTCCCGACCTCCAGACATGGGCCTTCTACTACTACTAGAGTTATCTCTCTGTACAGAAGCTGGAGCATAGCTCTCGGCTCTTTTGGACTCATCTCGAGCTTGATCGAAAGACATTTTCTATATTCAAACACAATTAAAAAGGTTAGGAGATCTCACACTATCATCACTTGTATAATGGCATGTATAACTAGACTTAATACATACTACGTTAGTCTGAGAACCGACAAAACTGTAGCTCTGATACTAATAAATGTAACACCCCTTACCCGTACCCAAGATCGGGACAAAGTACGGGGCATTACCGAGCACATACAAAGACGTTTGAGAGATACGGCTATCAAATTTCATTCAAAAATAAAAACATTCATAATATGTAATGACCCAAATTTTACCGTTACCGAAAAAGTGTATTTTTCGGTCTTCGTTTCTGAAAAATGGATTCGTAGATATTTATTAAAAATATTTACGAAGTTAATCGAGTGATTAATTAGAGTTTAATTAAGTGAATTAGTTTAAATTAAGGATAATTGGATAAAATGATTAAATTGAATGAAGTGTGAAAGCTTAATTATAGAATAAAGAAAATTGAAAGGACTAAATAAGTAAATAAGCCAAAAAGAGTGCCAAGTGTATGGCAAAAATAAAATACAAGTGTAATAAATATAATACACACATTTGTGATACATGTATGTATTTGCTTATTATTTAAGTAAATATTAATGGATTTATTATTATTAAATTAATATTATATGATAAATAAATAAAAATAAGACAAATGTGTGGTAATGATTGGGTACAAGTGTATTTAAAAAAAATACATACACTTGTAATACTTGTATTTAAGTATTAATAGATATTTATTATTTATAAAAGGTATTTATTAATTAAATAATTATATTATAAGATTTTTATGTGAAAAATAAATAAAAAGTTGATAAATGTATGGTATGTATAATGACATGTGTAATATTAGTATATGTACATTTGTAAAATACATGTATATTTACTTATTATATAAGTATATTATTAAGTTATTATTATATATATAAAAAAACAAAACAAAGTAAAAGAAAAAGGAAAAGAATAGAAAGAAACAGAGAAGAAACGAAACAAGGGAGAAAGAAGGAGAAAAAGAAAGGAAAAAGGGGAAATAGGGATTTTGAAGTTTGGAAATTTAATAGGTAAGTCAATTTAGCCCTTTTTACTTAATTTTAATATTTTAAAAGCTTTAAAACAAAGTTTTGATGAAATTAAATTAATATTTTGAAAGTTATTAGATTTCTAAATATTGTTCATGTTGAATAAAAAGATGAATTAGGGGTTAGATTGATAGGAATTCAAGTTAGAAATGAAATAAGAATTGAATTGTAAAGTAATTCATAAGTTTTGTGTTTTAGGGACTAAATTGAGGAAAATTTGAAATTATAAAAATATGTTGAAAATTTAATAGTTAAATTTGAGTTTGAATGAAATTTGAATAGAAATAAAGTGTGAATTAGTGTTGTAAATTTGGTTATTAACATTTTACACCAAAATAGTTTTGGACAGTAGCAGTAGGCTAACTTTGAAAAATCACCATAAATTTTGAAAATCGAATTAGAGTATGAAAAAATATGTAATTAAATATTATTGAGTCTAGTTTCTTATAGAAGAAACGGTGTAGGAAATGAAATTTTTAATCATGAGATATGATAAATTTTGTGAGATAAGGTCAGAATGATTTCGGGTTCCCCTGTTCTAACTTTGTAAAATCATAAAAAATATTGGATAAATATAATTAGGGGCTTAAATTTATATGTTTAGAATCCTGAGTGAATCTATTTTCAATAGAAACAAACGAGAACATCATTTGAATCCTGTACGAGGAGATAATTAATTTTTAGTGAAGAAGGGTCAGAACTGTCAGACAACAGAACAGGGGAGACTTCAATGAATAAACTGTATTAATTGGCCCAACCAAAAATTATGAAAATTTTATGGTAATAATATATATGAGTCTAATTTTAGGAAAAATTAGCGGATCTTAATTTAGAGTTTCTTAGCTCAAGATATAAATGATTTAGTAACAATGACTCAAGTAGACAGCTTTGAATGAACATATAAGTAAATAGTGGAATTATATGTAAAAAAAAAAGGGTTAAATTTGCATGTTTAGGCTCATGGATTAAATTGAATTATGTTGTATTGATGATTATAAATTATTATTATTTTCGGTAGTTAACAAAGAACCCAAGACATCGCGCACAAAGGAAAGGAGAAAGCTATCGAGGATTAAAACGAGAAATTCACGGTTTGTATTACTATAATTCAAATTACTTTTTATTAAATATTTTATATAAATTCTATATTTAATAAGTGAGTTATAAGGTAAGTATTGATATTTGAGTTGAATGAGAATTGAATTGAATGGTGAATGTGTATGTATAATTGAATTGTAAATTGATTTGAATGTGAAATTGTAATTGAAAAGTGATCTTGGATTGGAAATGAAAGTGAATTGAGAATTGAAATACGCTATTAACTAGTCGGGCTGAGTCGGATATAATTGGCATGCCATAGGATCTAAAAGTGTATGGGACTTGCCGGCTTTACTAATCAGGCACTTTATGTGTCGTATTTCAGGCACCTCGTGTGTCGTATCAGGCACTTCGTGTGTCATTTTAGGCACTTTATGTGTCGTATATTGATCAGGTACTATGTACCGTTTTAGGCACAATGTGTTGTACTGGTGTGTTTGGGTTGGAATTCGTGTATCCGTCAAAGTCCGGGTTTGTTAATAGGTTGAACAACTGAAATGAGAAATTTAAAATAAATTGATTGATTATATCATTGAAATATTGAAAGGAATAAAATTGAATTATGGATTGAAATTGAGATTGAAAAATGAAAGGCATGAACTTAATGTTCATGTAGTGATTGAAATTGTTACATGTGACATGTGATGGAAATTAAAGAATAGCTAAAAAATTGTATTGTTATTATTAATTAATGAAAGTTTAAGAATGAATTGATATTTGAGAAATTGGATAGTTACATGTTTGGTAATTATAATTCTTTATTGCTATTATAATTTGAATTATGGTAATACCACTGAGTATGAAATACTCAGTGTACGGTTTATTTCCGTGCGCAGGTTAAGTTAAAGTAAGAATGTCGAATCAACATCCCAGGTCTATCCCGAATTCAACAAGATAAAGCGTGTTAATTGTTGATAATGGCATGTACCTAGGATGTCTTAAGTGTGTTATATTGGAATGTGATTGTAATAGTGAAATAAGTAAATTATGATTGGCAATGGTATATAGTATGAAGTTGAAATAATTGATAAAGTAAGTGATATACTTAAAAAGATTCATTGGATAGGTTATAAAATGTTTTAGATTAGTAATATTTGAGTATATTTAAGTGTATTTGGATTATTTGAATGTTGGCAAATTATATTGGTTGAAGTTTTAATTTGCAGGGTTAGAAACATTTATTTTAATAAATGACTTTAATTGAACTGTACAGACCGGTAATGCCCTGTAATCCTATTCCGGGGACGGATAAGGATTAGAGGGTGTTACATAATATCCCTGATATGGGCTTACGAGGCCCGAAATATACTTAGAAACTCATTCGGGAACAACTCGAGTCGTTAAAAGAATTAAGAAAATTTTCACTAAAATAGGGGCACACGCCCGTACGATCCACTCGACATGACCGTGCTGATGGCCCGTGTGTCTCACACGGCCTAGGCACCTAGGGACACGCTCGTTTCCCTCACCCGTGTGGTCGATTTATTTCACAATTTCTCAAAAATCAAGTGCAGACTTCACACGGCCAGAACACACGCCTGTGTCCCTAGCCCGTGTTCCTCACACAGCTATGACACGCCCATGTCTATGGCCCGTGGAGCATACTACCAACTTAGCTATAAAATAAAGAAATCACACTGCCAAGGCACACGCCTGTGTCTGTTGCTCGTGTCCTTCACACGCCATGACACGTCCGTGTCCTCAGCCCGTGGAGCTCTTTGACCAATTGGTCATAATTTAAATGAAGTCGCACGACCGAGACGCACGGCCGAGACGCACGCCCGTATGCTTAGGTCGTGTGGCCAAAAAATAAGCTATTTTCGAAGCCTTCAAGCCGTTCTTTCCAACAATAACCTGCATAGCATTCTACCATACCGATATCCCAATCAACTTGGGACCAAGCAACTACAACAGATAGCATTTCAATTTCCAAAAGGGGCAACAACCTTCAATGCATAACCCAATATGAGTATTAACCATTAACTATTAATCATGACTTTATATAAAATGAATCAATAATATATTCATGAATCATTACTTTGGCTAAACTAATGATATATATCAAGCGAAATAATCAAAAGTCCTATACATGCCATTATAACAAAATAAAAGCTTCAAAATAACCAAAACAGAATTAGGTTGATAGTATAATCAACACTCCAACCGTCTTCCAATCCTCAAAAGTCCACGAGTGCTGTAAAACAAGGGAAAACAAAATGGGTAAACATTAACATGCTTAGTAAGTCCGGATAACGAGAAGTAAACTTACCGATTATATAGCATGTAACCATAATAAACACTCAATCCAACAAGTATAGAATAGATTTCCTATCACATGCACTCAACCATTAAGTTAGTCTCATGGCATGACAAGATAATAGCATATCTAGATGAGCTCATCACATCATTATTCCTAATTTACATCTCACGTTAGTCCTATTGAATTTCTCGATTTTTCGATGGATATCTCATTTCTCGTCAATTCATACAAGTGATCATTTCGAGTGCGCACTCCCACGAACCTCGCATCTTACGACGGAATTGCCAAATCAGGCCAAATTCCCCGTAATAAAACTCATAGAGTAAATGTCAAGATTACCAGTTCAGGCTAAATCCTCTTACAACGACATGTACTCTAATGAGCTCGGATCTGAATTACCAATCCAGGCTAAATTCAGATCCTGCTTCGGATTACCCGTCCGGGCTAAATCCTTAATGCACTCCTATTCTTCGGGAGGCTAGATCACTTTAGGATCACCCGTCCGGGCTAGATCCTTTTTACCGTCAATTTATTTTTGAGATATTCCATCGAATAACCCTATTTATTCGACCGGGACACTCTTATACACCTTATACTTACTTACTTTATTAAATCTCATAGATTATCATACAAAAACCATTTACAACATTTATACAACCTAGTATATACATTTTAAGTACCTTAAAGGTCTACTTTGAGTTATTCGAACTTACTTGGTGATCGTTTCAAATTTGGGCTTTGATCACTCCGAAACCTTCTGTTTCCCTCTGTCAACTTCCAGATTTGGCCTCTCAGGGTCTATATATCAGCAAAATAACTCTATCAATACACATTTTATTTCTTTTTAGTCCATACCTCATCCTAGGGCAAAATGACCAATTTGCCCTCGAACTTTGCTAAAATTACAATTTTAACCTCAGCTCGCAATTCGATTTTTATCGCATTTTCTAATCATTCAAGCTTAGCCTAACAATTTTTATACTTATGGCATCTTACAAATTCATCTATTTCATACATTTCTTACCAATTTTGCAAACTTTGCATAATGGTTCAATTAGGTGTTTTCATGGTAACACCCTTCATAAAAGTTGTTTATCTAACAATTAAGACTCATTTTCTTCCATGAAAACTCAGCAACCTCATAAACCCCTTTCATGGCAACTCCCTAGAACCTTTACCATTTTGCAAAATAGTCCCCTCATTAGCAAGCCCATGCAAAGGGGATTCCAAAAGTACAAAAATTATCAAAAAAATCACTTGTGTGAGTAATGAGTTGCTGAAATTTAAAGCTTCAAAAACCCTTCTCTTTGCTGAAAATTTCAGTGGAACAATGGAAAAGATGAAGTATGATATAATCTTTTCTTTATTATAATATTTCAAGTCAAAAAAGTCCACCTAATTCACCTAAACTAAAATTTGTCCCCTATACTTTTATGGCCAGCCACCCTTGTTTATAAGGGGTTAATTGCCGTTTAAAAGCCTCCAAGATTAGTCCATGACAATTTAACACTCTTTTTTTTATCTAATTTGGAGTTTTACACTTTATGCGATTTAGTCATTTTTCATAATTGGGCTCACAATCGATGAAATCAATTCATCAAAATTTTCATGCATCTACATAATCATGCCATAACACCAAAAATATTAATAAACACATTTTCTTAGCCTCGGATCCGTGGTTTTGAAACCACTGTTCCGACTAGATTCTATTTTGGGATGTTAAAATTAGCAATATTGATAGTTGGTTTATTGTCATTATAGAGCTTCATAAGACCTAATTTGACTCCTGGATCATCTAGAATAATCTGTAGCCATATTAGTTTAAATTAGAATAGCCCTAAATTTTGATTTTCCATATAACCTTAACACAATATTTTATTTTTTGCTCCTTCATGTTACTAGATTACCTCCAAGAAAATTATAATACTCTAAAATTTCTCTTTTATCCATTGGGGAACCCGTATAGTCAACATCGGTGTAACCTTCAAGATTAAGAGTATCACCTTTTTAGAACAAGATCTGTTTCCTCAAATCCCGCTTCAAGTAATACAACACTCTATAAATAGCTTGAAGATGAAGTTATTTTGAACCATGCCTGAATTGACTTATTACACTCATTAAGTAAGATACGTTTAGTCAAGTATGAGAAAGATATATGAGCCTACCAACTAACCTTTGATACATCCTTTTATCAACAATTAATTATTCTTTAGCTCCTCCCAACTTAAGATTTGGAACTATTATGGGTAGAGATTGGATTACACCAACAATTGTTGAAATATATTTTGGGATATATTTTAAAGTTATTTAGGTAGATAAATCTTATTTAGGTAGATAAATCTTAGAATAAATTATTTGAGATAGTTTAAATATTTTATTTTATCTTTTAGTAGTTTATTAGAATAAAGGAATTATTTTCCCAATTAGGTTATGTCTATTTAGTTAATAAAAGACAAAACAGTTTTATTAAATGCTCTCTTGAAAACTTTCATAGTATCTGAGCTAGGTTATCTCTAGTAGCATCATGGTTAAAACAACCTTTCTTGGAGATAAGAGATCCAACAATCAAATAAAGGAAGAAAGCTTTATCATTGAAACAATTAATGAAAATTATGAGGGCCAAAGTTCTTTAGAAGGGTTTTCATTCACTAAGGAACAACTAAAGCATCTACACAAGCTTTTTCAATCACCACAATTTCGGATGAATTCTTATCTTTCTAACTCATCCAATAATCCTACTTCCTCCTTTGCCCAATCAGATACTGATTTTTCTATTTTTTCAGTGCCAAGCCTTGTAAAACAAACACGTGGATCGTTAATTCTGGAGCTAGTAATCAAATGAACAGTAGTCATTTTCTTTTTTCAACTTATACACCTTGTGCAGGAAACAAAAAAATCAAAGTAGTAGATGGGTAATTCTTGGCAATAGCCGGGAAAGGCACTGTTAAAATTTCGCCTTCCTTAGTTTTATATGATGTTTTACATGTGCCAAATCTAGCTTGTAATCTCATATCAGTCAGTAAATTATCTCAGTCATTGAATTGTCATATTATATTTGACTCCTCTATGTGTAAATTTCAGGACATAGTCTCGGGGAGAATGATTGGCAATGCTAAAGAATCTAGTGGAATTTAATTTCTTGATGACGACTGTCTAAGTCAACCAACAACTACTTTATATTTAAATTTTGCCTCTAGTTTTGATAAGGTTATGATTTGGCATTATAAGCTTAGACATCTTAATTTTTACTATTTAAGATATTTTGTACCTGATCTATTTAAAAATAAGTCCTTCTTCATATCACTGTGAATTTTGTGAATTGGCTAAACATCATCGGTCATTCTTCCCACCTCAAAAATATAAAGCTTCCAAATCTTTTTCGTTAATTCATAGTGATGTTTGGAGACCTTCAAGAGTCTCAACTTTTTCAGGAAAATATTGGTTTGTCACATTTATTGATGATCATACTCGCATTTGTTGGGTGTTTTTATTAAAAGATAAGTCTGAAGTTAAAAATGTGTTTCAGCCTTTTATGCTATGGTGAAAACACAATTTGGTGTAAGAATAGAAGTACTTTAGAGTGACAATGGTGGGGATTTTCTTAGTGACTAATTAGGTGTTTTCTTAACCAAACATAGTATAGTCCACCAAAGTTCTTATACAAATACACCACAACAAAATGGGGTTGTAGAAAGAAAAAACCGACATCTTTTGAAAGTAACTAGAGCCTTGATGTTCACTAGTCAGGTACCACATTATCTTTGGGGTAAAGCCTTGTTAACAGCTACATATCTTATTATTGTAAGGAAGATCTTATAATTGATCAAGAAAACAGTAGGAATATACAACATTGGGATTCTAATAATAGGGGAGGTGAATTTATGATTAACACAGAAATTAAGGATGTTGAAGAAACTTAGAAAATAGATTCTTATTATTCTGCTAATTAGTTTACACCTATAAAGAGAGGAATTCACACAAATAAGGAAAAAACATCCCTAAAAATCAGTAACTTCCTAAGAATTAGTGACTGAGATTAGTTTCTATTTACAAGAGAACTCCTAGTAATAAGGTAAGTTTTCTGTCCTTAATTTTAGGAGTTCCAACACTCCCCCTCAAGCTGGAGTGTAGATGTTTATCAAACTCAGCTTGCCAACAACTTCTTCAAACATGTTTCTATTCAAACTTTTAGTTAATACGTCTGCAACTTGTTTTCTAGTAGGTAGGTAGGTGATGCACACTTCCCCTGAGTGTATCTTTTCTTTTATAAAGTGGCGATATATTTCCACATGTTTGGTGCGATCATGATGCACAGGATTATGTGCTATCGATAATTTGCACTGGTTGTCACAAAGACATCTTCATAGGCCTGGTGTAAGGCACTTCTAGTTCCCCCATAAGTCTTTGTATCCAAACTCCTTCGCATATACCATGAGATAGTGCTCGATACTCTGCTTCTGCACTGCTGCGTGCTACAACAGACTGATTTTTGCTTCTCCACGTCACGAGGTTACCCCAAACATAACTACAATAGCCACTAGTAGAGCATCTATCGTTAACAGAACCTGCCCAGTCTGCATCAGTGTAGACTTCCACATTCTGGTTTGCAATTTTCTTGAAATGCAGGCCTTTACTAGGAGTCCCTTTCAGATACCTTAATATTCTATATGCAGCTTCCAGGTGCTTCTCCCTCGGGGCATACATGTACTGACTGATAACACTTACACTAAAGGCTATGTCTGGACGGGTGTGAGATAGGTAGATGAGTCTTCCTACTAGTCGTTGATATCTCCCCCTGTTAATTTCTTCTCCATCCTCATCAGTGCCCAATTTAAGGTTAAATTCCATAGGAGTTTCAGCTGGTTTGCAGCCCATCAAACCAACTTCTGACAGTAGATCAAGAACATATTTCCTTTGGGAGATGGAAATACCTGTTTGGGACCTTGCTACCTCCATACTAAGAAAGTATTTAAGATTCCCCAAGTCTTTAAGCTCGAACTTTGTACTAAGGAATTCTTTCAACCTCACAATTTCGCTTAAGTCATCTCCTATTAATATTATATCATCCACATAAACGATGAGGATGCAGCATTTTCCCTTTTCCGAGTGCTTGTAGAACATGGTGTGGTCTGCCTACCCTTGAATGTAATTTCTGCTGGTCATAACTTTTGCAAATCGGCTGAACCACGCCCGTGGAGATTGTTTCAGCCCATACAAGGACTTCTTTAACTTACACACTTGGCCCTTGCTTTCTTCAAACCCGGGTGGGAAATCCATGTACACTTCCTCACTTAATTCTCCGTTGAGGAAAGCATTTTTTACATCCAATTGAGTCAAATGCCAACCAAGGTTGGCAGCAAGAGATAGGAGGACTCGAATGGTGTTTAGCTTGGCAACTGGTGCAAACGTCTCGTCGTAGTCAAGACCATAAGTTTGAGTGAAGCCCTTAGCCACAAGTCGAGCCTTGTATCGGTCAATACGGCCATGGGGTTTAAATTTCGTAGTAAAGATCCATTTGCATCCTATTATTTTTTTCCCTTAGATAGATCCGAGACTTCCCATGTTTCATTATTTTTGAGGGCCTTCATTTCTTCCATCACAGCTTGTCTCCACTCAACTAATTCAAGAGCCTCTTCTATATTTTTTGGAGTTTTTACAGAATCAACATTAGTCACAAAAGCTTTGTAAGACTTAGATAAATTTCCATAGGATACAAACCGAGAAATAGGGTGTTGAGTGCAGCTCCTTGTGCCCTTTCGAACTGCAATTAGAAGATAGATAGATGGTGACGGAGGTGAGACTTCTGTTTCAGAATAGTCCTCGGTTGGGGATACAATTGGCACTGCTGTATCAGTTTCAGGAGAACGATTCCGTCGAGAGTGAACCTATATTTCGGGAACCTGTTTTTGCTGTTTTCCTTGATCAGGGGGCTATACTTCGGTGGTGGTATTGTTATTGGGAAGGATCGGGCTAATTTCTTATTGCTGCACAAGGGAAACAGTCTCTAAATCTGGGATTACCACAGCACCTTGGTTGTTAGGCTTGTTTGTGATAGTAGTTGTAGGATCATGAGGTATAATGAGGAGAGTATTAAGGGTCTCATCTTCATTAAAAGTCTCCCTCAAGATGAGATCTTTGCAAAGTATGGTTCATTTTCGAGAAAAGGTAACATCCCGAGAGACAAACATTCGGCGCAAGGTTGGTGAGTAACACTTATAGCCTTTTTGTGTGGGGAATATCCAATGAAGATGCAGGTGTGGGCTCGATGATCAAGTTTGGATTGATTTAGTTGATGGTTATGGACAAAAACTTTGCAACCGAATATTTTGGCTGGAAGATTAGGAACACGAAATAGAGGAAAGGACTTTAGAAGGGTATTTAGAGGTGTTTGGAAATTGAGGACCTTTGATGGCATTCGGTTTATGAGATAGCAGCGGTGAGAGGATGACCTCTCCCCACAAGTATTTTGGAACATTCATGGTGAACATTATGGCTCGAGCTACAGCAAGGAGATGACGATTTTTTCTCTCGGAGATCCCGTTTTGTTGAGGAGTGTCAGGACAAGAGCTTTGGTGTATGATGCCTTGGTCAGAAAGGTATGGGCTTAGGACAGAGTTAAAGTATTCTCTCCCATTGTCAGTGTGAAGAGTATGTATGGTAGAGTTGAACTGGGTTCGAACCATTGAGTGAAAATTTTGGAATACTTTGGGTGTTTTAGATTTTTCTTTGAGGAGATAGACCCAACATACCCTAGTGTGATCATCAATGAATGTTAAAAACCACCTAGCCCTTGTAATATTTTTCACTCGGCTGGCTCCCCATAGGTCACTGTGGATTAATGAAAATGGTTGGGACTGGATATATGGTTTTAATGGGTATGGCACACAGGTATGTTTGGATAATTGGCAAATTTCACACTTCAAGGAATTAATACTTTTATTTCGAAATAACAGCGAAAGATGTTTCTTCAAATACAAAAAATTTGGATGCCCTAACCTACGGTGCCATAACATAATTGTGTCCTCTTTTAAAGTGGATAAAGCCAATCCTCCTGTGTGCTGTCTTTATTCCAAACATATAGTCCATCATCAACTTTAGCAATGTCAATCATCCTCCCCGATTTCTGTTCCTGTATCACACAACCAATTGCAGAAAATTCAGCAAGAAGTTTTTCATCCTTAGTAAGTTTATTGATTGAAAGTAAATTGCAGGACAAGTTTGGGACATGTAGGACTTTATCGAGAAAAAATTCTCTGTTATTTGTACTTCTCCTACTACCCACCACGGTGAGTAAGAACCATCACTATGCGGATTAGGACTTGTCATGACAAGGGGTGTAGGTGTGAAACAAAGTGAAGTTGCCTATCATGTGATCGGATGCACCTGAATCGAGTATCCAAGAGGATTGATTATTTGATTCAAAGGCAATATTGAGGGCAGTACCTTGGGTGGCTAGAGATCCATGAGCAGTGGAAGTACCAAGTATCTTATGGAGAGTCTCAAGTTGGGTTTTGGTTAGGCGAACATCGAGAACATCATCTGCAGCAGTGGAGGATAACAGGGCAGTCTTATTATCCTTCTGTTTTTTTCAGGATAGCCATGGAGTTTGAAGCACTTTTCCTTTGTATGACCAACACGGTTGCAGTGGTTACACCATGGCCTGGTTGATCAAGAATCATTTTTAGCACGTGGTTTTTGTGGCTGTGGACCTCTGGAGATGAGGGCAGAGGTCTCAGTAGACCAGTTGCCAAGAGTTGTCACATGTTTAGGTTCCTTTGAGTCTCCTATCATAACAAGACGGCGCTTTTCTTCTCTTCTAACTTCTGCAAATGCTTCACCGATGGTTGGTAGAGGTGATCTGCCCAAAATTCGGCCACGGACCTCATCTAACTCACGATTCAGTCCTGCTAGAAATTCGTAAAGACGTTCATTGTTGAAGTGAGTCATGAACTTGGTGTGTTCCAATCCTTCACTCCAATCTGCCTCATAGTACATATCCAGTTCCTGCCACAAAATTTTCAGATTGTTGTAGTAGTGAGTTACTTTGAGTGTCCCTTGTCGGATATCTTTTAACTTAAGCTTGATCTCAAATACTTGGGAGGCGTTTCCAAGATTCGAGTAATGTTCTTTGACTGCATCCCACATGTCTTTTGCAGTTTTGAAAAAAAGATAAGTGCGGCTTATATGGACTTCCATCGAATTAATTAGCCAAGCCATTACAATCGAGTTGTTGAGTTCCCAAGTGGCATAAGTCGGGTCAGCTGTGGTTGGTCAAGGAATTTCTCCATTGATGTATCCTAATTTGCCACGACCACGAATCACCATAAGGACCGATTGAGACCATTGTAAGAAGTTCTTCCCATTTAGCCGATGATTGGTGATTATAAGGGAGGAATTAAGTTCACCTTGAGTGATTCCCTGATTGACATTCTGAGTTATTTGTGAAGTCTCAGTTTCAGACAGAGTTTCATTGACGTCACCCATGGGAGGAGGACTAAACCGGAGGGATTTTTAGAAAGTGAGATTAGAGACGAATGAGCAGGATCGAATGAATCCTAAAACTCTGATACCATGAAGAAACTTAGAAAATAGATTCTTATTTTTCTGCTAATTAGTTTACACCTATAAAGAGAGGAATTCACACAAACAAGGAAAAAACATCCCTAAAAATCAGTAACTTCCTAAGAATCAGTGACTGAGATTAGTTTCTATTTACAAGAGAACTCTTAGTAATAAGGTAAGTTTTCTGTCCTTAATTTTAGGAGTTCCAACAGATGTTAATATTGTTAATGAAAAGAAGTATGAAGGTGTAGAGTCTGATCATGAGAATAAAGAACAAAAAAAGGAGTTAATTGTCTACTAAAAAAGAAATCGAAATCAAGAAAGTGGAATCCACCAAATTTATCATCAAGCATTCAACCTGTAAGATCTTGTCAAAAGCCCAAGTAAAGCTCAGAATCCAACCAATGAATTTTCTGATTTAGATATTCCAATTGCTAAAAGAAAAAGGTATTGGAAATATTGTCAAATATACCATGTCTAACTTTGTGTCCTATAAAGCCTTGTCTTCGACATTCTCAACCTTTGTTTCGTGTCTCGATACTGTGAAAATACCAAAAAATGTGAAAGATGCTCTATAAGTTCTTAAGTAAAAGGAGGCTATTTTAGAGGAGATGCGCGCTCTTGAAAAAACATGTACATGAGAAACAATGGAATTACCTGTAGGGAAAAAAACTATGGGCTGTAAATAGGTGTTCACAACCAAATTCAAACTAGATGGATCTTTAAATAGATACAAAGCCCGACTGGAGGCTAAAGGGTACACTTAAACATATGGGATAGATTATCTTGAAACATTTGCTCCAATAGCCAAATTAAATTTTGTTAGAGTTCTTTTATCAATTATTGTTAATCTTGATTAGTCCTTACAGCAGCTAGATATGAAGAATGCTTTCCTAAATGGGAAACTTGAATAAGAAGTTTATATGGATCTTCTTCCAAGTTTTGAAGAAAAATTTAGAACTCAAGTATGTAAGCTTAAGAAATCTTTGTATGGTCTAAAGTAGTCTCCTCGAGCTTGGTTTGAATGGTTCACTCAAGTTGTTAAAAAATAAGGTTACTCACAAGGGCAAGCTGATCACACAATGTTCTATCAACACTTACATAGAGGTAGAATAGCAGTTATTATAGTTTATGTTGATGATATCATTCTTACAGAAGATGATGTGGATAAAATAAGGCGTCTCAAGGAGCATCTAGCATTGGAGTTTGAGATCAAAGACTTGGGTCCTTTGAAACACTTTCTTGGAATGGAAGTTGCTCAATCAAAGAAAGGTCTTTTGGTCTCTCAGAAAAAATATGCTGACACACTAATTGATCCAAATGTAAAATTCGAAAATAAAGAAGGTCGATTAGTTGATAAAGGACAATACCAAAGATTAGTCAGTAAGTTAATTTACTTATCATATACAAGGCTAGACATAGCTTTTGCAATGAGTTTAGTAAGTCAATTTATGCACTCCCCAATGGAGGAACATGAAGAAGCAGTATTTCGGATTCTAAGATACTTGAAGAGTTCACTTAGAAAGGGCTTATTCTTTAAGAAATCCGAACAAAGAGGAATTAAAGCTTATACAGATGCAGACTCGACAGGCTCAATAACAGATAGAAGATCTACATCAGGATACTGTACATTTGTTTGGGGAAACTTTGTGACTTGGCAAAGCAAAAAACAAAATGTTGTAGCAAAAAGTAGTGCAGAGGCTGAGTTTAGATCAATGGCTCAAGGAATTTGTGAAATGATGTGGTTAAAAAGAATTATGGAAGAGCCGAGGAAACCAATAATTTCACCAATGAAGTTGTATTGTGATAGCAAAGCTGTCATTAGTGTTGTTCACAACCCAGTTCAACATGACAAAACTAAACATGTTGAGATTGATACACTTTATCAAATAGAAGATTGAAGAAGGCCAAGTGTGCATACCATTTGTTCCTTCAAAACAATAGATCGCTAACATACTCACTAAAGGGCTCTCTAAAACAAGCTTTGATTTTCTTGTAAACAAGTTGGGCATGATTGATATATATGCACCAACTTGAGAGAGGGTGTCGAAATATGTGAAACCCATATATTTTGGGATATATTTTAAAGTTATTCAGGTAGATAAATATTATTTAGGTAGATAAATCTTAGAATAAATTATTTGAAATATTTTAAAATATTTTATTTTATCTTTTAGTATTTTATTAGAATAAATGAATTATTTTCACAATTAGGTTATGTCTCTTTTCTCTATTTAAATTCAATTTTTTAGTTAATAAAAGACAGAACAATTTTATTAAATGCTCTCTTGAAAACTTTCAACAATTTCTCATGTTTTATTCTTTCTAAAGCACTTATCTCCTCTCTCATAGCATCCATCCATTCTCTTTTTGACAATGGCTTAGAAACAATGAATTTCTTGTAAACTTGTGATAGGCGCTTAAAGGAGACATAATAAGATAAAGGATAAAGTGGATGTTTAGTGCACGCTTTGCTACCTTTTCAAACAACAATAGGGAGGTTAAGGTCATTTGTTGGTTCAATAGATTTTTCAACAGTTTGTGTGTATAAAAGGGGAAGGGGTTAAATCTTACCATGATTTCATTCCCAGAGCTTGAGTTAGATTCTTAAACTTGTGTTAGTTCTAAAATGATATTTCTCCTTAAATACACATAAGAATTGTGAAAGATTATGAGCAACGCTAGTTGGTAAGGAAGATGACACGGGTTTAGAGGCAAGATTAGGTGACTCAAAAGTGATAGGTTTAGAGGACTCAAGTTCACAACACGAGAATCAAGTGGCTCGTAAATGGTAACTTTAGAGGACCTGGATTCAAAAGCATGAGATTTAGGCGACTTGAAAGTTATAAGTTTAGAGGACTTGGGTTTAACAACACAAGTTGAAGGAAGATCGAAGGTTTAAAATTATTCAAAAAACTCAAAAGTGCTATATTCAATCATTGAAATCTTCACTCGAAGATAGGACTTGGAGGAAAAAAAGGTGCATTTTCTACAAAGGTGACATTAACAAAGATGTAAACATTTTTTTTATGAAGGATTATATCACTTGTATCTTTTTAGGGCGGGTGAGTAACCCAGAAAGACAGATTTGATGGCTTAAGGATCTAGTTTTTCTCTATGTTGGTTATGGAAATGAATAAAGGTAATACACCCAAATACTTGAAATGAGAGACCATTTGAGGTTCAAAAGCAAGTAAAAACTATTGAGTTCTATGAGACTTTTTTTAGAGGTCTAATACACATTAAACAAGTTTATTTATCATGTACGAAGAACAACTTACCCCCAAAAGGACTTAGGAACATTCACTTGAAAGGGTAAAATACGAGCAATGTTGTGAAAATGTCTTTTTTCTTCTTTCAGCTAACCCATTTTGTTGTGATATGATGACACAAGATAAATCATGTTTAATGTCCTATGATTAAAAGTATAGTGGAAAATTTTGGTTGAAGTAGTCTTTAGCATTACCTATACTAAAGCTTTTTATTCTAACCCCAAATTTGTTTTGAACCATTAAGTGGTAATTAGGTATAATAATGCTGAAGTCAAATTTTTATTTAAGGAGGAAGAGCCATGTGCCTCAAGAATAATCACCAATTAAATATACAAACCAACAAGACCCAAAAGCATTTGGTACGGTAGAAGTATCCCTTATGTCATTATGTATTAATGAAAAAGGCTAAGAACTTCTTGTGTTGCTAATAGGAAGATAGACACAAATGTGTTTTGCCAATTCACAAATATCACAATCAAACTCACGAATATCTAATCCTTGGAAAAAAAAGAGAGGAAACATGACCTTTAAAACTCTAAATGATGGATGACCTAGGCATAGGTGATACGACCAAATGGTAACTTTATTTGAAGAACTAAGAAAGGATAGAGATAAGTTATTTCTAATTTTCTAATATGATTCAAGGTGATAAAAACCACACCTTCCCTTAGCAAGCCCAATCGTCTTCCTTATGCCTAGGTCTTGAAAGGCACAATTAGAAGGGGAAAAAATAGCATGACTTTTGAGATCATAATCTTTTGAATGAAGATAAGATTGGCCAACAATATTGGTACATAGAAGACACTTTTAAGGACAAAAATAGGTGCGATATGTATGTCTCTAAATCTTGCAATAGTAGCTAAAAAGATATTGATAATTACAATTTTTTTTGTTACTCGAGCATGGGGTATAGGTATGGAAGAATTGAGATGTTGAAGACATATAGTATATGGTTCCGAAGTCTATCATCCAAGAGATGTTGGAGACATATAGTATATGGTTCCAAAGTCTATCATCCAAGAGTTACCATAAAGCCTTTCTGAGGCATTCATGGAAAAAGTAAATGAACATTTACTTGAAAAGGATAAAGAACAAGATGTTCCAAAAGGTTTCTCAAGAGACCCCAACGAGCTTCTCAATTTCTTTATTATTTAACCTACTCATTATCAAGGTTTCCTTATATTTAGATTGCTCATGGGTGAATTAAATTCTTCAGATTTCAATTTTGTACCAATTAGTTGATGCGGTGAAGGAATGGAAAATGGAGAGAAGAAAAGGGAAAAATTACACAACAATGACAATGATGAAAGTTAAAATAGGTTGATAAGAAGATAGGAAAAATTATGCAGGAAAAATTATGCAAAAGTGGTAGGGATGAAGGCTAAAATAGTATTGTAATGGCAACAATGAAAGTTGCGCAAAAAAGAACGATAAATTCCCAAAAAAATTCCCTAAAACTCTGATACCATATTAAAGGAGAAAATGATTCTAAAATTCTTATATCCACCTTCACAATACATGATATCATATAGGGGATTACTGAAGGGAAAATAGGAAACTAAATCATAATCAAACAAAATATCCTAATCAAATCCCTCAATTTAAGGGATTTCAAACTAATCTTCCTAACCTATTTGCAACTCATATATGCTTTAACAACTAAATCATAAGAATTTGTAAAGAAGAATCCTTATGTAACTAATATTCCATTTAGGTAAGTTCCAACTAATTGCTTCACTAAGTCTTGCCAACAAAAGAGTCCATGACATAAGACTCATCTACTTATCGTTTAAGCCAAAAGTATAATATATTGACAGAATGAAAGTTAGCATGCTATCCCCTCCCTCCAAATTAATTTCAAAAAAGCAAACGTAGTAAGTACTACTAGAAAGACAAGTATCATATGTAATTCTATGACCTAAGCTTTTAATAAACCTTAGGATTTTTTTGAACTCTGGAATTGAATAGCAATTTGTCTTCGCCAAACATGAATAGGAACCTGCAAAGCAGTAATTTTTGTGTCAGCTTTGCAAGAAAAAGAATTTGGCAGATGAGTTTTTACTCGATAGTTCTACATTGATAACAGATCAAAGTTATTGAGAATGTAAATGTATCCTTACAGCAGGGAAGCCACCATAGTCCCCAGGCTCTCTGATGTCCTTAGTGACACAGCTATTAGCAGCTAGTCGCACCTGCATGACTAACTTCATTTAGAAACATAACCTTCATGGAAGCATTTAAACCTTTAACTCCCTTCGCTATTTCAATGGGATATAATCAAATCAATGACAAAGGAAAAACCTACAGTAAGCAAGACAGCTTTGAGCAAGTATACAATCTGAAAAGTTTAGCAATAGGTCCTTTTTCTTTCCAGGCATTTGCTAATATGATGTTAAATTTCTAACATGAAAATTGATTGTCATATTGATCTCTTAATTGTGTCACTATATAAAATTTTAAAGGACCCTCAACAACTCAAAGCAAGAATTAACTTTTTGTTCTCGATATCAAGTAAATACCTTTGATATGATAGAGACATGATCACGCACTGCTACTCTTCCCCCTAGGACTACATAGTCTCCTATTCTGTGGCAGGACAGAAACCAAATATGATCACAACTCCCAGAAATTTTGAAAATTTTATCAAGTTCACATACTTGAGCACACTCAGAGACATAAGAAACTAGAAGGGAAAACTGGAGAAAAGAACTAAAGGATACTAATAACATACATCACTGAACCAGCTATGCCGACCTGTCCACAAAGCATGCAACTTTTCCCAATAACTACATTATGTCCAATCTGCATGGCCAGCATTTGGGTAAGGGCATTACCATAGAGTATGGCTATCAACAAGGTCAGACAGAAAACATCACCTGAACTAAGTTATCAATCTTTGTATGATCTCCTATTACTGTGTCTCTCCAACTGCACAACTAAATAGGTGATATACTTTCATTCAACATTGGTCTGCTCAGGAATGCAGAAACAAGTTAGAAGTGGAAAACATTCAGAGTTAATAGATAACTAGCCTGCCCCGATCAACGCATGTATTAGCTCCAATATCCACGTGGTTCCCTATCCTAACATTTAACAGCTGAGGAAGAACAACACAGAAAAAAACAATAAACGAATTTACTTGTTCAACAAATCTGAAATACCCAAGCAGCAATTCTTTACCTTTTTTCTTTTCTAAATCAACAAGAATAAATTCAATGATAATAGAAATGTTAATCATAAAACAATTCCTAAGTTATGCCTCGTAGTGCTCGAAACACAAGCAAGTTTTAAAGAAGTTCCTACGTGGCATAAGAGACAATTTCAACTATTCTAACAGTTAATAGATTGTATATATATGTTTCAAGTTATGGCCAATTATTCAGGCTGTTAAGAAATATGATCATGTAAGGATATTTTTCTAGTTGTGAATGTTGTAATTCTTAAAATCCAATAAACACCAACTTGAGGCTTCTTGACCATGTTGCCATCTTCATCGACAAAAAATCCAAATCCTGCAATGAATAAAATTAGATAAACAAATTCAACTTCAGTACAAAATTACACTTCAATAGTCCAATAACACAGGTAAGGAAGTAAAGGAGATATATGTAGGCATTTTGATAACGGATTAACTACCAAATGAATAAATCCGATGTCTTTTATAACTTTCAAGCTCAGAAGAAGCTGACCTTACCATCTTGACCAATGCAAACTCCATTATGGATTACGCATGAATCACCTACAGTGCAGTTACTAAGTGCAGCATTATACCTGAACAAAGTTTAATAAATCAATCAGGAAAAAAAGAGGCCATAAACACAAAATTAAAGCAAAACATCAAAGTTCACAACATGGGATGTCATATTGAAAGATTTACCCAATCTTTGTAAACTGGCCGATTTTAACACAAGGGCCAATAGCAGTCCCTGAACCAACATGAACATTTGCACCCAAAACGGATTTCGGATGAACTATCGCACCAATCTCGATAACCACAGTTGGATCAATACAAGCTGACTTATGAAAATGGCCACCACCATTTTTCCATTTTAAAAACTCCTGGCCATCATCAACGTCAGCTCCAGTTTCTGTCTTGACAGAAAAAAGAATATGAAGAAAGAGCAAAGGAAACCGGTAAGTATTTAAGCAATACATATCCATTGAGACATTTTAGCAAACAGCTGAGATGCTATAGAAACTGACCGGAGTTGACCGTGCTATTTGGCAATGCGGTTTCGTTAGTTGAGGACACAGAGAAATTATAGAGAGAGCCAAAACGTGAAGGAGTAGAAAGAGGAAAGTTCCTGAAAATGAAAGGAGGAATTGAGGATAATCTTTTCAGAGTAACTGCCATAACGATAATGGGATCGTTTCAGTTACTGTGACGGTTCACTGAAGAGTTGGAGAAAGAAATGAAAATGGTAAAGTTTCTTTTCCGTTGGGTTTAAGGTTTAGGCAAAAGCATGAATGAGATGGGCCTTAATCCATGTTTGGGCACCAATTTAGATTAACGTACCAAAACATAAATTTTAGGGTTAAATCTCTTTTTGAGAATTGAATTTGGTAAATTTTTTTCGTATTAGGATTTAAATTTTTTATCTAAATTAATCCTTTAAATCTTAAATTTCAAGGTTTAATATAGAAGTAATTGTCAAAGTTAAGAATTAACTTGGACAAAAAATAATTTAAGTCTCAATGTTGAAACTGGTGCTTAGTTCAAACTTAGTGTGGAAACAATTACCAAATTTAAAGTCTAATTTATATAAAAGAAATTTAGGCTCTAATATAAAAAAAATTCCAAATTCATATTAATCTTAAATTTAATTTATTTATTTATTGTGAAATTCATGCCTGATTTAAGCCTAAATTTAGTTGATCTATTTATTGTGAACTTTGATACCATTGCAAGGAACGTGATCCATCACCTAGTATTTGACTTCATGAATACATTATCATTATTTAGTTTGGATAAAAGTAAAACCAACTGCTAGTGCTTGTATTTATTAGTTTATTTAATTAAATAGCCTTGGATAGATACTATTTTGCTAGAAATCAAAGCTAAGTTTTTGACCAATTGATACTTTTATAATATTCACAGAAGCAGTAAGAATTTTTCAAAACTCAAAATTAAATTATATATTTTTATTTTTTAAAGAATTAAATCATAATTTAATATTTTTAAACACTATATACAATGGGAACTCAAATCCAAAATTGGGTTCAACGGAAATATTAAATTATTGAGCTGTAGAGTTCACCAACCATTAATTAACTCAGTCGTTATGAATGACATTTAACTAAAACAAAATGAAAAGGAATAATTAGGGAGTAATTGATTAGTCTTGAGTTATCTAAACTACTGAATTTCCTTCCAGCTTCAATACAATGGGAGTTTCGCTCTGATTTTCCTTAGTTTTAACGTCAAACCATATCTAGATTTTGTGACCACAAGCAGCCATTAGACACTTGTCTAATTAACTCAACTTCCATACTTACAATTTTTAAGCTTACCAAAAACAAATGAATGCAACTGTTGTAAATAAAAATTGAGTTCAACGTCCAAAATTCCTTTCTTTTTTTTTCGAATCACTATTGCTAAACCATATGCTAGTGTCACAAGTCATAAGCTTTGCAACAAAAGTGTTCCATGGAGATCTACATATTAAATCGGGTTCATTTAACAAGTGGCGAAGCCCATTCATGTAAAGTCTTGGTGACCCAACGAAGCAATTATGAAAAATTAGGGCTACATTGATAAATAGGAAAAGTAATTTTAGAAGATTTGATTTTGTAATTTTGAAAGACTGTGTAAATCATTTAATTGTAGATAGACTTCGATCTCGTCCGTCAATGTAACTCAATCTATACCGTCGATTTTGGGGTGCTCAACTATAAATAGAGAGTCTCCCCCTCATTTGTAATATTCTATTGTATGCATTGTATTTTTTTATTTATTTTTTTTGCGTTAAAGAATAAATTGAGAGCATTTACTCAAATACCTTGTGTGCATTGGTTTTTTTGTGGCTATTATGCTCTTTTGAGCTTCTTTTGTGTTTGACATTACTTCCGCTACATTTTGGTACTTTAGAGGAATTCTGCGAGAATCTTCATTTTGCAATAGTTAGGCTGACTTAGGCGCATTTGAAGCAAAGGAATCTCCCAAGGCCACACAGATTGTGAGACAAAAAGTCTAGCCCCATAACAATTGGTGTTAGAGCTAAGGTTATGAAGACACCATTCGAGATGTCGAAAGAAGTTGCCAATCATATGGAGCCAATGGAGATTCGTGGGAGGGCCAAGAAAGCAAGTCGATCGAGGGATATGCTGTCGGCTTTGGAAGGATAAGTGGTCAATCTTGAAGAGCCCGTAGGGGACATGAAGGAGACACTCGAAGTGGCCGAGAGATGCATTGATGAGTTGGACTCAATGAAGGAGTAGCTTAAAGATTTTGTGTTGGAATCTTTCAACTCCAATGTGGAAAAGATGCAAAGGGTGCTCAATTCCACTGTGGGTAAGCTGACAGAAAGAAATGATGCTTTTAAGGTCATGGTGATTGCTTTGAGAGAGGAAACAATGGCCACGACAAGGGCTTTGAACACGAGAATTGAGGGGCTCGAGAGAGAGTTTGTTATATGTCGAGCCGTTGTGACTAGAGAAGTGTTGGTACAACACTCAATTGTGAGATAAATGTCTTGAAACCAAAAGAATTTACGGGGACAAGGTTTACAAGCGATGTGGGCAACTTCTTATGGGGAATAGAGCAATATTTCTATGCCAAAGGCATCATGGACAATGCTACTAAGATAAACATTATTGTTATGTATTTCACTGATGTTGTTTTGTTATTGTGGCATCATAAGTCCACAAATGAGAAATGGGGTGGAACCACAATTAGGACTTGGTGGAGTTCCAAAAGAAATTCAAGGCATAGTTTTACCCGAAGTATGCCGAAGATGAGACTCAGGAAAAGTTACATCGACTTACGCAACGAGGTACAATTAGAAAGTGTGTGCAAGAGTTCAGTGAACTCGTACTCTATATTTTTTATTTAAGCGAGAAAGAGATGTTTTTCTCCTTCATGGATTGGTTGAAGCCATGGGCAAATATGAGTTGGAACCCCGAGGAGTCTAGGAACTTACAAAAGTTATGACGATAGCCAAGTTCTTAATTGAACTTGGTCTGAGGAAAGACAAGTTCGAGTCTTCCAAGTCCAATAAAGAAGGCAATAGTGGGGAAGATGAAGGACATGACGAGTATGACAACAGTAATAGTGGCAAAAGTGACAATGGGAAACCATAAATGAGAAGTGGAAAACCAACAACCACCCAAAGGAGAAAGGGAACAAAATAATTTTTTTTTTGCAACGATCTATATATGGTAAGGAACTGCCCGAAGAGATCCGTGTTTTCTGCTATCAAAGGGGATGATAAGCCAAAAGAATAGGCCATGAGGCTTGATTTGATCGTGAGGGTTGTCGAAGCCAAGAAAGTCAAGGAGAGTGAGAAGAAGCCAGTGAACTGCTTCTTATGTTGTGGGCCGCATAGGTTACAGGACTGTCTAGATCTATCTAAACTATCCACGACCAGTAAATGAGAGAAAACATAGTCTGAAGAGAGTAAGACTTCAAAACTTGGGTCAATGATACTCATTCCTATAAAGAAGAATAACAAGAATGTAGGATTGATGTTTGTGGACATCAATATTGTAGGCTAGAGAAAGAGTGCTCTTGTTTATACGAGAGTATTAGACTTGTTCATATAGGAGAAAGTCGTGAGCAAACTTGATCTCTCGATTAGAAAATCGAATAAGAAGATCAAGATGGTAAATTTTGAAGAGGTCTCTACTATGGGAGTAGCACAAGAAGTCGAGCTATAAATTGACGAGTGGAAGGGAAATGAAGATTTTAAGGTAATCCACTTAGATGATTACGATTTTGCTTTTGGCTTGAACTTCTTTGACCGGATTATGACATGTCATTTTCCTTTTGCCGATTGTATTCATATCTTTGATGATTCGCAACCACGATGTGTTGTGTTGATAAATTGAGACATGAGGGTTGGGACCAAGGTATTGTCAGCAATCTAACTAGTCGAAAATGTTTCATATGGGAGGAATATTGACTCGGTAGATTGGACTGCTAAGGAAGCCCCTTTGGAAATGCTAGTGGGGCATGAAACCAATATGAAGCCTATTAAGTTATTAGTGGAGCTACCACCTATGAGAGAGGTGGGTTATGCATCAGACTTTGGTGATAAAGTGGTGATGCAAACTGGACAATTGATACGAGTAAATGCTGCCAGTAAGGTACATCTCAAACACTTTGGTTGTGTTTTTCATTCTAACTTGTTGGCTTGGAAAAGACACAATAACCCTTTCAAAGTTCTTAAGCGAGGAAGCTAGGGGGCTTACAAACCAGATTTGGCGGGAAAACTCAAGGTTAACCCAGTGTTTAACATAAGCGTGTCGAAGCCTAATTGTACGGATCAAAGGGATCCCAATCAAGGTAAGTCACAATGTGGGCGAGTAAGAGCAGCGGGCTCTTGCAAACAAGATCTACCAACGAGTGAAATGGTTCGAGTTAGGGGACGATGAAAGTCGAGGCAAAGGTTTCGAGGGGCGGGACTACCCGATAGTGAGACTAGTCGAGAAAGTTTCGAGTCAAATCAAACTAGTGCCATTCTGAAGACGCAATGAGGGCGTTGCAAGAATGGGTGTAAGAGAATGTTAGGGGTCGCAATTTAAAGCCCGTCAATTTTAAGAAGCTCAACTATAAACAGATAGCCTCTCCCTCATTTGTAATTGTCCATTATATCCATTGTATTATATTCTTTGAGTTAAAAAATATATTAAGAGTATTTACTCAAACACATTATGTGTATTATTTTTCTGTGGCTATTCTGCTCTTTCGACCTTTTTTTGTCTTTTGAGATTGCTTTCGCTATATTTTGGTACCTTAGAGGAATTCTGTGAGAATCCTCATTTTGCAAGATTTAAGTTGACTTAGACGCATTTTAAATGAAGAAATCACTTAAGACTACACTGATTACGAGACAAAAGGTCTAATCCTGTAACATAAGTGTCTTATTTTTAAGAAATAAGATAAATTTTTAATTCATATATATTTATTTGATCATGATAAAAGTAATTGTTTTATTATTATTTGTCATGGTTCTTTTTTCAATAATTATTAGTCATGGTTAATTTAATAGTACTGGTAGATTTATGTTTTCATGTTGTTGGGTATGATTAATTTAAAGAAAATTGATGCTAGTTTTAACTTTTTTCGTTTTCTTCCTAAGTTTCATCTCTACCCCCAAGGGAGATGGAAGGGCTGGCAATGGAAGCACCAAGAAGACAAGTGAATGATTTTAGATTTTCCGTTTATTAATTTGATGGAAGTGTATAAAATGATCGAATTATGTAATATGAGTGTTTAAATTACATTTTTTTTATTTTGAGTGTCTAAAATAAAAATATTTGATAATTGGGTGACCACATGTGTAGTTTATCCTAATATCATTCTTAAATCTAATTCAAACCTGACCAAACTCATGAACATTTCTACCACAAAACACTTAAGCCAAAAATAATAATTAGTTACTCAAAAACATAATTTAAGTGATTTTACATAATTTATTCAGAACTTAGATTTTCAAATAACAAAACTGTACAAAATTTCACAAACTGAATATTCATTAATTTTTCGCAAAATACTAAAGTCACCCTAACTCTAGTGACAAATGTAAAAAATCACTAGTCAAAAACAATAATTAATATCAGTCAAAAATCATAATTAACTCTAGTGATAACAAGTCAAAATCATAATTTCGAGAATTTTGTAGCTCAAAATATGATTTCGATTTGAGACATGAAAACTTTACTGCAATATTGAACATCGATTGAAAGTAAGTACAATTTGGAATCTGCAACTCTTAATGCTAACTTCTAGTTTTAATGTATTTTTTTAATTTATTTTCATCATTGTTCTTGTTATTTTTTAGCTGTTGCAGTACTCGTGTTCATAAAAAGCCACAACAACACAAACCAAATGTGACATGTAATAAAATATTAGATTCTTCTTTATTAGCTGCATATCACAGCCACGTTGCTAGCCTATTTGTTGTGTGATGCAGCCACGTTGCAAGACAGTTGTAACGTTCTTTGTCCCTATTATCCATTTTGTTACAAAGGACAACTCCTTGATATTATATATTGTCATGCACTAAGCTTGTAAAGTGCAGATTTTTTCAGTAATACAATGCTTTAGTAAATACTATTTCTCTTCTTTGATACGATATCTGAGCCTGGTTTTCCAATCTTTCATAACTGACCTTGAGTCCTTCCTTTTCTTCATACAATGTCTGACTTAGATGATAGCCCACCACCCCTCATTGATGCCATCACCTTAGATTCTCAAACTCCGCCTTTTTTCTCCACCAAACATGTCAATGTCAGACTCGACGAGAAAAACTACCTCCTTTGGAAACAATAGATTCTTTTTACAGTTCGAGGTCATAGTTTGGAACATTTCCTTGACAGTTCCACCACTCCACCCTCAAAATTTTCTGTCACCACATATGGTGAATCTATTCTAAATCCAGCATATACTCATTTTGTCAAGCAAGACTGTGCCCTTGCCTCATGGCTTCTGTCCACTGTTAGTCCGAATATTCTCCCACAACTTGTTGAAGCAGAAACCTTGACCTCTATCTGGTCCACCTTAACTAGTCTTTTCTCGTCTCTGTCCACCACCAAAGTGATGCACCTTCACTGCAAATTTCGCTCTCTCTGCAAAAGTGTGCTCTCCATGCGAGATCATCTCTCCCAGATTAAAGAAATAAGTGACACCCTTGCTACTTGTGGAAGTCTCATCTCAGACATTGAATATATTGCAACCATCTTAAATGGTTTACCTCAAGACTATGACTCCTACGTTACTATTATTACCTCCAGTCAAGAGCTATATACACTTGACTCTGTCACGGCAATCCTTCTAGATAATGAGTCCCGCCTCCATGACCCTCTCTGTCTCTCTCTATCCATCAATACTGCCCAAGTTACAGCACCCACACTTATAGATTTTGTCACCAACCCACCACTTAGGCCCACCACTTTAGGCCCGTCGATTTTTCCTAGCCAAACCCAATACTCAGGACATTTCCCCACTTCACACTCTGTTCCCAAGCCACGGTCAACCAACAACAACCGAGGCAGAGGTAGAAACACATCACGTCTACAATGTCAATTCTATGGTCGGATGGGACACTTAGTTGACCGTTGTTATTATCGTTTTGATCAATCATTTTCAGGTATCCAATCCTACCCTCCACCTCAACCACCAAATGTCAATCCTACTGTCAACACTTGCACCCATTACAACCCTTCCCAAAGCTATGAAACAACACCTTATAATCATACTTCTTCATACGAGTACTGCCCTTTTGTTCAACCACCTTTGGATCCTATAAGCCTTAACACTGCCATATCCTTTTCAACACTCTTCCCCCCAATGAACACATAAGCTTCCAACACTACCACTGCTACGATATCCTTCTCCAGAACTCAAAGCTAGGTTCCCGATTCTAGTGCATCTCACCATGTCACCAACAACCTCACCAATCTCTCAACACATAGTCCATACACTGGGTCTGGTAAGGTTACTATGGGTAATGGTTTTTCCCTTCCAATTAGTCATATTGACACATCCACTATCTCTTCTTTATCACGACTGTTACTATTGAATGAATTACTGCATGTCTCTACTGTTTCTAACAATCTGCTCTCAATTTCTAAATTAGCAAAAGATAACCTTGTTTATTTTGAGTTTCATCCTGGTTACTGTCTTGTCAAGGATGAACATACAAATGAAGTTCTTCTGTATGGTGAAGAACAGAATGGTCTATATCATTTTTTTGCTACACCAACTCAACCTCACCTTATGCAAACTATTGTCACGAATGCTGCTAGTTCTACATCACCTTCCTTACCTGTTGAATTTTGGTTATAGCACAGACGTCTTGGCCACCCCTCAGTTGAGGTATTGAATAAAGTCATGAAGAAATGTAATAAATCTCAGCTTGTACGATAACATGTTCCTCTATGTGAAGCTTACTACATGGAGAAGAGTCATCGCCTACCTTTTGTTAGCTCAAACACCACATACACCAAACTTTTTGAGCTCGTCAAACTTGACTTATGGGGACCAGCTCATGAGCCTTCATCAGGGTATCGATATTACTTGTCATGTGTTGATGCCTTTTCAAGGAATTATTGGTTGTATTTACTGAAATCAAAAGATGAAGCCATTGTTGCCTTTGATCTTTTTAAGAAACCTGTCTCTAATCAATTTTCCACTACTACTACTGCTGTTCAAACTTATTAGGGAGGTGAATTTCAAAATTTCACTTCATATTTTGCCAACCTTGGTATTCAACATCGTGTTACTTGTCCTCATACATCTCAACAGAATGGGATTGTCGAACAAAAACATAGGCATATTGTTGAAAGGGGTATAACCTTATTAGCTCAAGCAGATCTACCTTTTCGATTTTGGACAGATGCATTTCTTAGTGTTGTTTTTTTTCATAAATTGACTTTCAACTGTTGTTCTTGGTGGAATCTCACCACATGAGAAACTTTATGGATGACCTCCAAATTATGAGTTCTTACGTGTCTTTGGATCTCAATGCTTCCCTCATCTCCATCCATTCATACCGCATAAGTTGAATTTTCGTTTCAAAGCTTGTGTCTTCCTGGGCTATAGTCGTATGCATTATAGTTATAAGTGTCTTGACAAAGACTCTGGTAAAATCTACATATCCAGACATGTCCTGTTTAATAAACATGTTTTCCCTTTTGTAGCTAGCAAGTCATCCTTGGTGACAAATGCTCCTACAGAATTTGAATTCCCTCATCTGCTTGTGGTCTCTTCACCTCAATCAAGTTCGTCCACTATACAGTTTGGGTCCTTACCACCATCTTCTTTACCAATAATACCTGCTGCCCCTTCTACAACTACAAATCACTTCAATAACCGAGAGGAACCTTTTAATAGTCTCATTCAAAGCCTACCTCTTCTATATGAAACATCCCTTGATCCACCTTTAGCCAACGATGATACACCAGAAGATACTAACATAAACAACAACTGTCCCTCCACTAATGTGCACCCTATGATTACTCACAGCAAAAACAACATTTACAAACCTAAGCTTTATTCTGCTGTACTTGAGAATTATGAACCAAAGAACATCGAAGAAGCTTTAATGGATGCAAAATGGAGAAAAGCAGTCATGACAGAATACAACGCTCTTATTGCAAATAACACATGATCTTTAGTTGAATGACGACCTGATCGCAAACCGATAGGGTACAAGTGGCTCTTCAAGTTAAAGAACAATCCGGATGGCACAATAGCAAGATATAAGGTGAGACTAGTTGGTAAAGGATTCTCTCAAGTCTAGGGCACGATTTTCGTGAAACCTATAGCCCAGTTGTTAAATTTGCTACCGTCAACATGTTTCTTGCTTTGGCAGTCTATAATTACTAGAATCTAAGACACATCGATATCAACAATGCATTCCTAAAAGGAGACTTATCTGAGGATATCTATATGACTCAACCTCCTTGTTTTGAGCAATACCATGATGATGGTAAGACTTTAGTTTGCAAACTTCATAAAGCTATATATGGCCTGCGTCAAGCACCAAGAAACTGGTTTCACAAACTACAAGAATTTCTTCTTACCATTGGTTTCACTTCTTCTAAAGTAGACCCTTCATTATTTATTCTTAAAGATAGGGGAAATATCACTTACATGATTATGTATGTGGATGATATACTGCTAACAGGAAACTCTCACGGGACAATCGAAAATACAGTAGAACAACTTCACAAACAGTTTTCCTTGAAGGACTTAGGTGGCCCTGCGTATTTTTTGGGAATTGAAGTTCAATCTACTAGTAATGGTATCTTCATCAACCAAAAGAAATACACTTTGGGCTTGCTTGCTCAAACCAACATGATGAATAGTCAACCCACACCAACACCAATGGCAGTTCGCAAGAAACTTGCTAAAAATGAAGGTAATGCCCTTAGTGATCCTCAACACTATAGAAGCATAGTAGGGTCACTGCAATACCTCTGCCACACAAGGCCAGACATATCATATAGTGTCAACAAGGTTGCTCAATATATGCAAGATCCTAGAGAGTCTCACTGGGTTGCTGTCAAACGAATTCTTCGCTATTTAAGAGGCACTTTAGATCATGGGTTAGTCTTCACTACTGGTAAAATAATGAACCTCACAGCATACACCGATGCCGACTGGGGAAGTGATGTCGATAACTGAAGATCAACATCGGGTCATTGTGTCCTAGGACCCAACATCATCTCATGGAGTTCCAAGAAACAAAGGTCTGTCTCTCGATCGACTGCGGAAGTAGAATACAGAAGCCTTGCTGATACGGCCTTAAAAATTATATGGTAACAGTCCCTATTATCAGGCTTCCAAATCAACTTAATTGAACCACCCAAAATTTGGTGTGACAATTCAAGCACTGTTGCCATGGCTGCCAACCCAGTTCTACATTCGAAAACAAAACATGTTGATTTGGATCTTCAGTTTGTTCGCAAAAAGGTGCTCAATAATCAAATTCATGTTGGATATGTTCTAGCAAAACATCAAACTGCTGATGTCTTCACTTAACCTCTCCTGACCAAGGCATTCCAAGAATCACGAGAGAAGCTGTGTGTCATCCCCTATGATGTAGCTACCACTCTGCTTAACAAAGAAAAAAAAAAGACAGAAAACATAAACCAATATTAGCTGCATATCACTGCCACGTTGCTAGCCTATTTGTTGTGTGATCCAGCCACGTTGCAAGACAGCTGTAACGTTCTTTGTCCCTATTATCCATTCTGTTACAAAGGACAACTCCTTGATATTATATATTGTCATGCACTGAGCTTGTAAAGTGCAGATTTTTTTCAGTAATACAATGCTTTAGTAAATACTATTTCTCTTCTTTGATATTCTTCCATTATTACTTAAAGTTTTGGCTTGATCTTCAAGTCTCCACAGTCCACATTTATTTCAGTCTCACAATCTATGCATTCAAGACATAGATTGTTTACAGACAAGTTGACAACAAGGGGTAGCTGTCGACATGAAATTGAGACTTGAGACAAGATACGGCTTGAGATGTAGCGGTTGTTGATATCCATTAAACGCTCGGCCCGCTGATTGATTCAGCTTAAAATGCAGAAAGGCTCAAAAGTCTGAAAACCCACCAATTGACTATCAAGTACTTTACCACCCATTTGCCAAAAACTTCTACCCATATTTAGTGGTTGGTTCTTCCCTTTTTGTATTTTCCTATGAATTTTCCGTTGGCTTTGTTAGCAAATTAACAACCGCGTCTGGAGTTGACTTCTGCATCAAAATGTCACAGTCATAATATCACTCCGATATACCATTTTTAATTATTTTCCATCTTTGTCAATACATTGGATTTCAAGTTTCAACTTATTTTACCAGTAATCTCTAATTAAGAAATTATATAGTGGAGTATATTATTTTCGCTTGAAAGTTCTTCCCTGAAACTGCTAGTAATAGCTCCCTGTCAGTAATATTTAAGGTTTGCTTGTAGGGTCTCAAAGCAGCAGTAGAGCCATTAAGACAAGATATGGAACATTCAACTAATTTCAGACAAACCCTTCATTTGCTTTTGTTTTGCTATTTTCTGTTCGGTCTTAATGATCTTGCTCTTGCTGATCCTCCCTATTCGGTTTGTTCAAACAATACCAATAATAATTCATTGAATACTTCATTTCAAACTAGTCTGCAAAATCTCCTCGGTTTACTGGCCTCAAACGCTTCAGTCTCCAGATACTACAATTTCTCTTATGGAAATGAAACCGATAAAGTTTACGGTCAGTTCATGTGCCTCGACTATGTTTCATACGACGATTGCCATGGCTGCATCTCTGGGGCAACACAGGCTATAATGAATCTTTGTCCGAACAAAACAGAAGCAGTCGTTTGGGAGGAAGTTTGTCAATTGCGTTACTCAAATGTTAGCTTCCTCGGTCAATTGAATGTCAAAGACAACATCGGCAAAGATAACGTAATTAATATCTCAGAACCAGTAAAGTTTCAAGCTCTTGTGGAGAACAAGCTGCGAAATCTTACCAAACAGGCAGCCTTTAACTCTTCGGCAAATAAGTATGCTACTGGTGATGAACCGTATACGATAGATGACACTTTGTATGCTCTGGTGCAGTGTACCTTAGACTTATCCCCTGATGAATGTAACAAATGCCTTGAAGCTGCCATAAAAGATGTTGCATCCCAGTGCTATGGTTCTCGTGGAGCAAGGTTACTTAGTCGAAGTTGCTATCTTAGGTATGAGTTATATGCCTTTTATGAAGGTGCCAATGAAACCTCTGCTTCCCCAAAAACTCAACCCACAACAAGAAGTGCTGGAAGTGGAAGGAAAATATGGGTGATTATAGTTCTTACAATTGGATCAGCATTTTTGGTGGTAGTGCTAATGGCTTCCTTTGTATACTGTGGTGCAATGAAGAAAGGAACTCGAAAAGGTAACTATAACAATAAGACTTACAAATCTTCATGTGCCTTTTAGAGGCTAAATTTGATCCTTTTTGTTTTGATGTCCCAGGGAAGGACGAAATCCTGAGAAATCATGTTCAACTACACAATAGTGGGGACTCTGAGAACCCAGATTTCCAGGATTTTGAAGGCTTAGATGAGTTAAAAGCAAATGATTCTTATATTGATTTGGCAACCATACACTCAGCTACTAATAACTTCTCTGATTCAAACATGCTGGGACAAGGTGGTTTTGGACCTGTTTACAAGGTAATACAAATTTCTATAAGATAACTGAGATACCCAAATCAACAATTCTGCTATATATTGAAAGAAAATGGGTTTTTCTCATTAGGGTGTACTTCCTGATGGAAAGCATGTGGCTGTCAAACGGCTTTCAAGCTTCTCTGAGCAAGGTGCCTTGGAGTTCACAAATGAAGTCCTACTGATATTGAAACTTCAACATAAAAACCTTGTCAGGCTTCTGGGTTTCTGTGTGGATCAGCAAGAACAGTTGCTTGTTTATGAATTTATGCCCAACAGCAGCCTTGATGTTGTCCTCTTTGGTATTGTTCTTGAACTCTTTATTTGTTTTGAACTCTTTAAGTAACTGGAAATTACTCGAAGTGTTTGCTTGATACTTGTCTTTTGCATTAGATCCAAAGAAACGTGCACAACTCAATTGGAGCAAACGTTTAAACATTATTAATGGAATTGCAAGGGGAATTCTTTATCTACACGAGGATTCACGACTTAGGATCATACATAGGGACCTGAAGGCTAGTAACGTGTTGCTCGATTTTGACATGAACCCGAAAATCTCAGATTTTGGAATGGCAAGAATCTTTGCTGGAGCGGACAGTGAAGCTAATACAGCACGTATAGTCGGAACATAGTAAGGCACCGCTCTTCTAATTTCAGTTCATTTCCTCAAAATTTAACTATTGTTCAAAGCACATAGTGTGATCTGCTAAATAATTCTTTCTCAAGCATACTAAAATCTAGTTCTTCTTTGCATTAGTGGATATATGGCTCCGGAGTACGCCATGGAGGGATTGTATTCGATCAAGTCCGATGTTTTCAGCTTTGGAGTACTCTTGCTTGAGATAATTACAGGCAGAAGGAATGCAGGGTTCAATCAAACGAAACATGCCCAAACCCTTGTTGCATATGTAAATTTTTAATCCACAGCTTGAATTACTTGCTTTTCAATTTACTAGACACTGTTAATGACATTGAATCATGATGCAGGCATGGCATCTATGGAACGAAGGGAATGCTCTGGAATTAATGGATCCATTACTAACTGATGGATTGATGGACGAATTTTTAAGATTCATTCATATCGGACTGTTGTGTGTCCAAGAAGATGCATTTGACAGGCCTACCATGTCATCTGTTGTGGTAATGTTAAAAGGTGAAACTGTGACACTAAGCCAACCACAACAACCGGCCTTCTCCATGGGAAGATTTACTGAGCACCATCAAACATTCACTAGAAGTTGCTCCACCAATGGTTTATCAATTTCAAGTGTTGCACCTAGATGATTGACCCCGAAACTCCAGTGATGCCAGAGATTCAATCTTTTCTTTACCTAAAGGTTTCTACATGTGATGATAACTTCATTTCACATAAATTTAGTACATACTAGTGTTATCTTCTTTAAGATATTTTGTATGTCATAATAAGTTTGTGACCTTGAATCACAATTGTTTCTAAATTCCAACTAACAAAGGCTGCCCTTGCAGTAGCCAAAGAAACTATTGGGCTACTAATATCCCAAGTAGATAGCAAAAACCAAGCCATCAATTATGAACCATTCAAATTCAATCATCATCAATCCTTCCACTTTTCAGATATTTTTATACCAGATATTTTCATCAAGCTTTGACACAACATTCAGATATTTTCAACTCTCCATTTTAGAAAAAAGCTTAAATACCCAAGTTTGGATTCATCACTCTCCACTAGATCCCTTTCATCTACCACACAAACTTAGCTGAAAGATCAATGGCAGCCATGGCAACAGCTCTCACCTCACTGTCTTCAAGCCCCAAACCAACTTTCCTAGACCACAACAAGTCATCCTTCAACGGCACTCCAATTCCTTCTCGCTTCACTCCCATCAAGTCGTCCTCACACAACTCTGCCATTTCCATGTCCTCAACCCCTCCTTATGACTTACAATCCTTTAAATTCCAACCCATCAAAGAATCCTATGTTTCTCGTGAAATGACACGCCGTTACATGATGGACATGATTACCTATGCTGACACTGATGTTATCATCGTCGGCGCCGGTTCCGCTGGCCTCTCTTGTGCTTACGAGATTAGCAAAAACCCCAACATCCGTGTTGCCATAATTGAACAATCTGTTAGCCCTGGTGGAGGTGCATGGCTTGGTGGCCAACTATTTTCAGCCATGGTTGTTCGCAAACCAGCTCACAGGTTCCTCGACGAGCTCGGCATCCAATATGACGAACAAGAAGACTACGTTGTCATCAAGCATGCAGCTTTGTTCACATCAACAATCATGAGCAAGCTTTTAGCAAGGCCTAACGTGAAGTTGTTCAATGCTGTGGCTGCTGAGGATCTGATAGTCAAAGAAAACAGGGTTGCCGGTGTGGTAACGAACTGGGCTTTGGTGTCAATGAACCACGACACACAATCCTGCATGGACCCGAACGTGATGGAGTCTAAGGTTGTGGTCAGTTCTTGTGGACATGATGGACCTTTTGGAGCCACTGGGGTCAAGAGATTGAAGAGCATTGGGATGATTGACAGCGTCCCTGGAATGAAGGCACTGGATATGAACACGGCAGAGGATGCAATCGTTAGGCTTACAAGGGAAATTGTGCCTGGCATGATTGTAACAGGAATGGAAGTTGCAGAGATTGATGGTGCCCCAAGAATGGTAACTATTAACACTCCCTTTTTACTTTTTAATTGTGATTTGACTTATTGATGTGTTATAATGATGAAATTGTGGATTTGGTTTTTTCAGGGTCCAACATTTGGAGCAATGATGATATCAGGGCAGAAAGCAGCACACTTAGCCTTGAAGGCATTGGGGCAGCCCAACGCCATAGATGGGACCTTCAGCGAAGCTGAAAGGGTACAGCCTGAGTTTGTTCTAGCTGCTGCTGAAACAGAGGAGACTGTGGATGCTTGAAAAAATATTTGATAATTTTCAGGAAATGGAATAAATAAAGAAACATGTGTATGAAATTAGACCTTTTTGGATTGAATTGATGGATTGAATGTGAACAAAAGGTGAGCTTTGGTTTTGATTAATGTCCATATAATGTTGGAAAATGAAGAAAATAATATCTAGATTGAGATGTTATTGGGCTGCAACTTGTTTGATTCATTTTTAAGCTCACCCATCTCTTTTTTTTTTTTAATTAAAACCCATTCAACTTCAACAAATATGGTTAAGAACAAAAGAATGTAATTCCGCCGGTAATCGAAAACAAATGTGAGCTCATACACTCTAAGCTTAAATGATTAAGTTTGTCTGTTAATGTATCACCTGAACAGGCTACATACTGAAAAATAGGACCGTCAAATAAAATGATAAAAATCTGAGCCTCATTTAACAATTGGCCTAATAAAGGTAAGTCCATAATATAAATGAATTAAGTTTATAGACTCCCAAAATACAATTACTCTCCAAAATTACATGTCTAAAGCTTATAGCTTGTGCATAACATAACCCAACAATTATGGCATGGGACTCCGCCTATGTTGGGTCAATAACTCCTCCAAGTTGTCACCTAAAACCTTTATAGACCAACCCATCTCCATCTTACAATACTGCACAAAGCCCCACACAGACTCACGCCTCAGAAAAAGTAGCATCAACGTTTAGCTTCAAAGTCAAATCTTAAGGAGGTCTGCATGGAACAACTTGTAGCACTTTCGGAATCAAGGGCCTATGAATGAGATTATGGACCTTGAACTCGCTTTGGAGCTTGTGCGCATATCACAATGCAACATGTGCTAGAGTTTGTTTTCTTTTCAAGACCGCATCATTGCTCACATTCCATAGGGGCCAAATCAGGGCCAATATGCTTGTTAATGCCTCCTTATCAAGCAACCTCATCGTATGTTCAAGCCAGTTGATAAGTCGTAATTTATACATATTTTTATCCCATGCTTAGCACATTTTTGGATGAATTATCATTAGATTTTTGGAATTTGATGCTCCTAATCCTTTAATTTCATGTTTTATACTTAGGCGAGCATAGGAGAGTAAAAAGAGCGAGAAATAGGCCAAAAAAGGAGAAAATGGGTCAACGTGGGAAATCAACACGGCCTGGACTTCCTCACATGGGTAGACCACACGCCAGTGTATATTTAACAGACTTTAAGACGACCTAAGTCGCCTCACACGGGCGTGGCACATGACCGTGTCCCTGTCGGGCCAAAGTCTAGTTCTATTCAGAAAAGGATACTTTGGAGGGTTCTGAGGCATTCTAAAAGCCTATATAAACACCTTAAAGGAGGGTTAAAAGACACACGGAGTGGGAGGCAAGGAATTACTTGAAGAAAGCCGATTGATCCATCTCAGAAGTCGGATTCTCCTTCAAGACTGAAGATCTCCCTTAAATTTCCTTCAGGGGTTTTTGGGTTTCTTTATGTTTTGTTATTATTATTCTTCTTCTGAGATGTTTTCTTTTACACATATGAACTAAATCTCCTAAATACCTAAGGGGAATGAAACCTAAGATGGATCGTGTTACTATTTTCTGAATTATATGATAAATACTTGATTTGTTCTTAATTATGTGTTCTTAATTCTCGCTTTAATATTCCAGGATATTGATTCAAGTATTGATGTGCTTATTTAGAGGAGAAAAAGTCTCTATCTAAGAGTAGATCTAGCATAATTAAGCGGATTTAATTGCACCCCTAGACATAGAGCTACATAAATCTGCCAGATTAGGGTCAAACCTAATAAGGGAATCCATAGATCAAGTTAATACAACACTAGGGGTTTTAATTAGAAAGAGATTTCAATTAATCAACCTAGGGTTAGACGTTGTTAGTCTCGAGAGAGATAATAATATAAATTAGGGATTTCTACGAATCGAGTCAAGTGAATAAATCGTCTAATTCAGAGTCAAATAACAAGTGAAGTCTAGGTGCATTTTTCTTTGGGTATTGTCCAATTCAATCAGTTTTCCAAAAGTATTTCCCCAATTTACTTCATGTGCATTCTTAATTTAGTTGATTAGTTTAGATAAAGCAAATCCCTTTATTTTTAGGCTAGATAATAAAAAGAAGGTTAATACTAGTACTTTTAGTTCCTGTGGGTTCGACATTCCGGTCTTGCTATAAGCTATACTACTGTTCGATAGGTGCGCTTACATTTGTCGTGATAATAGTTAGTTTTCAAGTACGATCAATCATAAATTTAAAATTTCTCACGCACACCAAGTTTTTGGCGCCGTTGCCGGGGAACTAAGATATTAGGAATGCTTAATTTTTATTACTTTAGCCATTTATTTTATTACAATTTAAATTTTATTTAAATTTTGTTTATATTACTAATTTTTATTTTTATTTTCTTTACTTCTGGCAGCTTTTTATAGTTTATGACTAGAAGAAACCCATCTGGACCTCTACTTTTTGATAGTGAGATCGAGAGCATAGCTCGCAGAAATCGAAAAAAGATAAGGCGAAGCTTACGATACATAGAGGAAGGGCAAGAGGACGATATTCATAATACAACCGAGGAGATGACTAACAATCAGAATAATCCGCTACCTCCTGTGGTTGCTGCAGATCTAATAAATCAAAATCATGCTCCACGTACTATGTATGATTATGCTAAACCTACTTTAACAGGAGCTGAATCAAGTATAGTTAGACCTGCTATTGCTGCAAATAATTTTGAACTGAAACCTAACACGACTCAAATGATACAACAGTTTGTTCAGTTTGATGGTTTGCAGGACGAGGATCCAAACACTCATTTGGCGAATTTTCTAGAACTCGGCGACACATGCAAAATTAATGGCATTTCTGATGATGCCATTCGCTTTCGGTTATTCCTATTCTCATTGAGGAACAAAGCTAAACAGTGGTTAAACTCGTTACCACGAGGGTCAATCACTACTTGGGAACAAATGACAAAAAAAAATTTATTAAAATATTTCCCACTGGCTAAAACAACTAAATTAAGTAATGATATCTCTTCTTTTGTGCAGATGGATTTAGAAACACTTTATGGTGCATGGGAGAGATACAAGGATCTTTTGAAAAGGTTCCCTCACCATGGGTTACCTCTATGGCTGCAGGTTCAAACTTTTTACAACGGTATGAACCCCTCAACGAGGCAACTTATTGAAGCAGCCACTGGTGGAACTCTGAACAACAAAACACCTGAAGAGGCTTACGAATTTCTTAAAGAGATGTCACTGAATAACTATCAGTGGCAAGTTATGAGAACGAAGCTGACTAAAGCTGCTAGTGTTTTCAACCTCGACGCGATTACTATGCTATCTAACCAGGTAAACTTTTAAATAAAAAGATTGACAGTTTGTATGGTTCTACTCAGGCACACCCAGTGATGAGGTGTTATTCAAGTGGAGGAGGAGTACACACAGATTATCCAACCTTCAACCCTAGCACCTAGGAGGAACAAGTTCAATATATGAGTAATAATAATTCTAGACCTCAAAATAACCCATATAGTAACACTTATAATGCAGGTTGGAGGAATCATCCCAACTTCTCGTGGGGTGGTCAAGCAAATCAAAGGCCACAACATCCTGTAGGTTTTCAATAACCACTCTACCAACAGGAAAAGAAGCCAAACCTTGAGGAGATACTAACAAAATTCATCTTGGTGTCAAAAATTCATTTTTAGAATACTGAAACAGCGCTTAAAAATCAACAAGCGTCAATTCAAGGGCTCGAAGCTCAAATAGGACAGCTTACTAAGTTAATTTCTGAACGACCACAAGGTAGTTTGCCGAGTAATACCGAAACCAACCTAAGGGAGCAGCTTAATGCAATTAGTATTCGAGATAAAGAAGGGTTAGTTGAACCTGAATCAGAACCAGAACTGAGTTGAACCTGAATCAGAACCAGAACTGAGGCAAGAAATTGTGGTAAGTAAAGGTAAGGATAAGGTGGACCACAGTGAGCAAAAGCCGGTAAGTAGAGAATATAAACCTCGTGTGCCATATCCCAGTGCTTTAAGGAAAGACCACACGGATGAACAATTTGGTAAATTCTTTAAATAATTAAAGAAATTACATATTAACTTACCGTTTATTAAGCTCTTTCACAGATGCCAAACATAGTTAAATTTTTAATAGAGCTTTTAGCTAATAAGCGAAAGTTGGATGAGGCATCGTATGTGGATTTGAACACAGTTTGCTCAGCCATTCTACAAAATAAGCTACCCAACAAGTTGAAAGATCTAGGGAGTTTTACGATTCCTTGTTTAATTGGTAGTTTAAATGTTAACAATGCTTTAGCTGACTTAGGGGTAAGTATTAATGTCATGTCATATAAAATGTTTAAACAACTAGGTATTGGAAAACCCAAATAAACTAGGATAAGTATTCAATTGACAAATAAAACAATTAGATTTCCTAGGGGTATTATTGAAGATGTACTTGTTAAAATCGATAAATTTATATTCCCAGTTGACTTCGTTATTCTAGACATGGATGAGGATAGTGAAGTACCTTTAATTTTAGGAAGACCCTTTTTAGCAACTGCTCGAATTGCCATTGATGTTGGCACAAGGGAATTGATACTTCATGTGGGAGATGACACAATTACTCTCTAAGCTCGTGATTCTGCTAAAATATCTAGTAATCGAGATGATTGTTTAAGTTCAGTTAATTTAAATAACGTTACACCTCAAACTTCTTTGTAGGAGTCCCTTAGGAAGAACATGATAGAGCCTAATCTATGCCACAAAAATAGGTTAACCCATGAAGAACGAAAACTTTAAATCGATGAACTAGATGAATGGCGAACACCTGTCAAGGAGACACCAAAAGCACACGAAAAATCAAAGCGACGCCACGATGAACATAGGGATGAAACAAAGAAAATTAAAGTTGGGGACAAAGTATTTATAGATGAAAATGACCCATTACTACTTTAGAGCACAATACGGACAGAGCGACTCCCTTCACGATAATGAACATCTTCCCACATGGTACAATCGAGGTAACACATACTATATTCGAAACTTTTAAGGTAAATAATACTCGACTCAGACCTTATTTTGATATAATTAATAGCAGAGGTGAGGAGTTTCAACTCCTCAATCCACCGTAATCATACGAAATTGAGGTAGAGTCGAGCTTAGACTATAAATAAGTGCTTCTTGAGAAGTAACCCGAGTACTAACGGTGTTAATTTCTTTAAATTTTAGTTTTTAACATCTAAATCATTAACTGAGTCTTTGAACACAGATTTTCCAAATCCACACGGCCAGGCACACGGGCGTGCCTTAGGCTGTGCTCATACCACGAGCGGCGACACGATCGTGCGATACGGCCGTGTGAAAATAGAGCAAAATTTTTTCCAAAACATGGGATTCGATATGTTGCCACGATAGTGCGACATAGCCGTGAGCAATCCTGCCAAATCTACATGGGCGTACAATACGCCCATGTCTATAAGCCGTGGTAGAAATTGAGAAATTAACACGGGTGTGCGACACACCCGTACCCACCACCCGTGGTCGAAACTATCAAAATAACATGGGCGTGCGCATATATACACAAGCGTGGAAGAAGCGAACGAAGCAGAACACGGCCGCGCGACACAGCTGTGTGCACCAACACGCCCAAATAACACGGGCGTGGGCCGAATTCCAGACGCGCCCAAATTTAAAAACCACGAAACACACAAGCTGAAATAAGGGCACACAAGCATGCCCCACGGGCGTATGCCCCAATATCTATATAAACCCCCATTATTCATCATCCCCTTCCCCAATACCCTAACCCTAGTCACCGCTCTCTCCGCCGTCGTCACCATCTAAGCTCCGACCACCACCCCAAAATCCACCATTTCTCTTCTATTTTTCCTCCATACGCATCAAAATCTTCTCTCTTGTCCTCCCTTCCCTACACATTCCTTCCTTCTTCTCTCTTTCTCCACACTACAAACCCCTACTATCGCGCCGTCGCTCCTCCAGCCATTGATCCTCCAGTATCAATTTTCTCCTCTCTTTTACCTTCTTTTGATGCTTACTATCATGATGATATTAATTTTCCCATATTACTTACATTTTGTTTATTAATTGCTTATCATATCATCCTCATTCTTAGGATCTATTTCACGTATTTTGTACCCTTTTCTTACCATTATTAGCTACTTTCATCTAATCCGTGTTGAATTTAGTCATGCTATTACTACGCCATTTGCCATAAAATTTCTGTCGTTAATTGATTCATGTTATGAAGTTCGATTGCTTTTGGTTGAGTCTTGTTAGTGTCATTAGTTTTTGGTTGAATTTGTTAGTTTAATTATATTCATGGTTAATTCCTTTTTGGATTTGTTAGCATGTGTTGTCTTCTCCGTTCATTAAGACATAATAACCGTTCTTCTTGCAGATATACCATGTCAAATCCACGTGGTAAGAAAACCGTCGTCCCAGCCTCGAAAAAGCAAAAAGGAGCAGCATCCTCCTTGGGTCCTACCACCGAGATCTGGCACCCATTCCTCTAATTTCCACCGGGACCCCAGGAGGAATTATTCTAGATACTACGGGCTGACCCCTAGGTGTCGGCCGTTGCATTGATTAGACTGCTCTAGAGTAGATCCAACTCGCAAACGAAGTCCGAGCTCTCCTAACTACTGGCCAATGGAGGCTCTTATTCGAGATCGTCAAGCCAACATATCTCGAGCTCACATTAGAACTTTGTTCAACCTTTTAACTTCAAACTGTTATGACAAAGTTCGATGATCCTGGAATGGTCATCTCAGCGATTTAGTTTTCCAGTTGAGTGTGTCTGAGTTCGGTGTCACCTTAGGACTATATACGGAGAAGTTCATGGACGACGACGACTTCGACAGTCTCCATCGCCACATCCACTATTCTCCTTCAAATTGCTGGAAGGCCCTAGTCCCTACTTCGGCCACTTATGACCCTAGCCACTCCAAGGCATCGGCTCGTATCCCATCACTGAGATACTTACACACCATCGTAGCCCACACTCTGACAGGACAGCGAGAGAGTACCGGCGTCGTCAACACTAATGACGCATATTTTTTATGGAGCATGACGCATGGGCATGTATTCGATCTCGCTTATTTCATCGCCCTTGCCATTCGCCATCAGGCAGAGCGGCATAGGAAGGGAGTCATTTCCATCGGCCCTTATGTTACCCACCTGGCGCGATACTTCGGTCTCCTTAACACGGCAGCATAATCATCTTTCCTCACCCTGATCGGTCAAATGTCCTCACAGGATATCTCGAGTATGCTCCATATGAGGATGATCGAGCGATGACGTGAATTTGATCCTCCACAGTATCGCCTCATCCAGTCAGCCGAGCAGAAGGACCCAAAGGACATTACTGATGATGTCCCTCTACTTCACGAGGATCCACCATCTCAGCCACCACCTATTCATCATCTAGTTCATGTGGCTGCTTCATTCTCTGACATCTCTGAGCGTCTCATCGATTCGAGTAGTAATGTTTTTAGTGCTTTGATCACATTGATGCAACCCTACATCAGATTTGTCAGCACTTTCACATCTCATCGCCACCCCCGCCTCGCGAACCATCTGGCGATGAGAATTTTTGAAGACTTTTATTTATCATTTTTATTTTTTTTATCTTTTTAAATTACTTTTTATTTTAGTTCTCTTTGATACTATTTTTATTTCATTTTTAGGTTTTATAATTTATGTTAAGCAATTTATGTTTTCAGCCATTTCTTTACAAGTAATCATGCTACTTTATATTTCCTCAAGAGTTATCGATTCTATCGCAGTTATGAAGAGCTCCAAAGCTCACTACTACTTAGGAAATTACAACTCCACTGGAAAAGGTCCTCCACGACTTCCATGCCCTGCTCGACCATGACCATAGCTACAACCAGTTATAATATTCTTTTGGCATAGCACTTGTGGACTAACAACCTCTACCACCACTGGAGTATCCTCCTCCAATCTCACCCTTGCCTTAGCCGATTACTTTCCATGACACCAATTCAAGGATTCCATTTAACATTCAGGAAGTTTCACTTCTCTCCCTATCTTATGATCTTATATCTATATTTTCAGTAAATTTATCTTTGTACATTGAGGACAATGTACATCTTAAGTGTGAGGGGTTATTTATATCATTATCAGAAAAATTCCTGAATTTTGTCTTATTCTCACGTGACTCACTCATATCACTATTAGAATGAATTTTGATTAATTTATGATTTTTATTGATATGTCTTGAATTAAAACATAGACATTTATGCATTGATTGTTTAAACTTTAAGTAACTAGAGAATCAAACATGATAAGTTGATTTTTGAAAATTAAAAATTTTTTTAGGTTATTTTCTCAAGTTTAGGTATTATCTTGAAGTTGAAATTCATAGAGTTAACATAAAAAAGCCATAATTTTTGTGAGATCTTGAGCCTTTAGAGCATATATTATTTCTTTAATGCTCACTTTTATTGTTGCTATGAGTGCGTCAATATTGATTTGTTAATCTAGAACTTACTTCGATTATGCATGTCAAGACCACACCATTGATTTGATATGTCGAGATGATAAAGGCACTTAGGTTTAACCCACTCACTCTATAAAAGTCTACTGTCATAATTAACCCTTAGTGAACCCCCTTGAGCCTAACAAGCCATTCATTGATTTACCCTCAATATTAACCCATAACCAATTATTTTTGAAACCCCCTCAATTAATTTGACCTCTATTTTTGTCGAGATTTGATTTGAATAAATTGCTTAGCTATGTTTTATTTCTGATAGTTAGCAAAGTTCTATATTACTATGATTTGTTCTTAAAAAAAATGAAGTTATGTCTTCTAGCATATTACGAAATTATGTGATGCTTGGATTAAAACAATGTATCCATGAAGAAAAGCTTAATTCTAGGATCATCTAATTAGGAATGTAATTTGTCAGTTTTAGTATTTTTTCTAGTTAGGTAATTTTTCAATTCAATATCAATTCTAACCTTCTCTTTCAGCTTGTGACCACACCCCCTATCTTAAGCCACGTTTCAACCCTCTAAAGACCTTTTGATTGATGTATCATCTCAATATATAGTGGTGGAGATTTGATTTTCACGCAAGCCTATGGTAAGAACTTTTCATATTGACTGTTGAGTGCTAAATTTGTTGTCCTTAAACACCTCGAGTGATTTGAGTGAATCTTTAGTAAGGATGTTAAACCCTGTGATATTTTGAATCAAAGGTGATTACTTAGATGAGGGGAGACACCTATGTTTTCGTGATAAAATGCTCAACTTGGAATGTTTGAAACTTTGATGTTCTTCTAGTTGAATTCTCAATGTATGATTACTTATGGATCATTTTGAGATATTATTGATAGGAGTTATAAGTTGAGAAAAATGAATTCTTAATTGTGAATTGAGGATTTTGCTTAAGGACAAGCAAACGTTGAAGTGTGGGGGTATTTGATAAGTCGTAATTTATACATATTTTTATCCCATGCTTAGCACAATTTTGGATGAATTATCATTAGAATTTTGGAATTTGATGCTCCTAATCCTTTAATTTCATGTTTTATACTTAGACGAGCATAGGAGAGTAAAAAGAGCAAGAAACGGGCCAAAAAACGGAGAAAATGGGTAAACGTGGGAAATCAACACGGCCTGGACTTCCTCACACGGGTAGACCACACACCCGTGTATATTTAATAGACTTTAACACGGCCTAAGCTGCCTCACACGGGCGTGGCACACAGTCGTGTCCCTGTCGGGCCCAAGTCTAGTTCTATTCGGAAAAGGACACTTTGAAGGGTTCTGAGGCATTCTAAAAGCCTATATAAATACCCTAGAGGAGGATTAAAAGACACACGGAGTGGGAGGCAAAAAATTACTCGAAGAAAGCCGATTGATCCATCTCAGAAGTCGGATTCTCCTTCAAGACTAAAGGTCTCTCTTAAATTTCCTTTAGGGGTTTTTAGGTTTCTTTATATTTTGTTATTATTATTATTCTTCTGAGATGTTTTCTTTTACACATATGAACTAAATCTCCTAAATACCTAAGGGGAATGAAACCTAAGATGGATCGTGTTACTATTTTCTGAATTATATGATAAATACTTGATTTGTTCTTAATTATGTGTTCTTAATTCTCGCTTTAATATTCCAGGATATTGATTCAAGTATTGATGTGCTTATTCAGAGGAGAAAAAGTCCCTGTCTAAGAGTAGATCTAGCATAATTAAGCGAATTTGATTGCACCCCTAGACATAGGGTGACATAAATCTGTCGGATTAGGGTCAAACCTAATAAGGGAAGCTATAGATCGAGTTAATGCAACACTAAGGGTTTTAATTAGAAAGAGATTTCAATTAATCAACCTAGGGTTAGACGTTGTTAGTCTCGAGAGAGATAATAATATAAATTAGAGATTTCTACGGATTGAGTCAAGTGAATAAATTGTCCAATTCAGAGTCAAATAACAAGTGAAGTCTAGGTGGATTTTTCCTCGGGTATTGTCCAAATCAATCAGTTTTTCCAAAAGTATTTCCCCAATTTACTTACTGTAATTGTAGTTTAGTTGATTAGTTTAGATAAAGCAAATCCCCTTATTTTTAGGCTAGATAATAAAAAAAGGTTAATACTAGTACTTTTAGTTCCTGTGGGTTTGACATTTCGGTCTTGCTATAAGCTATACTACTATTCGATAGGTGTGTTTGCCTTTATCGTGATAATAGTTAGTTTTCAAGTACGATCAATCATAAATTTAAAAATTATCACACACATCACCAGTTAATACAACTCACTACATCAACAAACAATAAAGAATTACCAATCCCAACTAGAATATAAGTATCACAAGATATCTGACAATTTCGTAAGGCATGAACGATGGTCTATTTCCTACATCTAGCATCGTTAGATGTAGGAGTAGTGGCTATCTTGGCCACTGTTAGAACGATCTCAAGGCCTATGCACCGTGCAAACACTTTGACTTTTGGCAGGGTATTGAGCTTCCAAATAACTCTTTAGTAAAAACCACGTGGATCAAAGCTCATAGGCTTCATAAGTAACCAATAATAATATGTAACACCTCTCACCCATCCCGATGATTAGTACGTGTAAGAGATATTACTAAGACAAATGTAAGACACTTATAACTTATAATCTCAAGACATCATTCTTTAATTCAATTAAATAAATTCAACAAATCAAGATTAATATATTTGGAGGCTTTGAAAACATTTTAAAATCATTTAAAAACAATTCACAAGTTCCCAGAGGTGTTTGGAACCAAAAGGAGCTCTCGAAGGTTTAAAATGACAAAAACACAAAATTTTTTAGTGTAGTGGAGTAAATCTCAAGACTTGGCTCAAAAGTATTGAGACTTAGCTCAAAAGTATTGAAACTTTGCCCTTTTTACTGTAGCTTTTTAGCTACTGGCTTGCAAGTATCGATACTTGGCCCAAAGGTAACGAAACTAGGGACCCTTGAAGTAAAATTAAGCCAACTAACTTGTTAGTCTCGATACTTAAGTGTCGTGTCTTGATACATGAAGTAGGGGACCAAAGTTTCAAGTTTAAAGCACCTGAAAATCACCTTAAATGATTAAATAAGGTGATCTAATCCAATCCAATCTTTAAAATATATTCTGCCAAGTGATATGATCTTCATTGATGGGTTAGATATCATCCATATAATTAGCACAACCAATAAATATTGTTTCATAAATTGCCAACATCTTAAATATGAAAATTGTTTAAAACAGCCCTAGTGGTAAATAAGTGGGCACTCCCTTGGCACTCAATTACTAGTTCTATATTTTCCAATAGATATCATATGATGGTGTTTGGGGATGACTTGAGATATTTTTGAACTAATTTTTAGGACTGTTACACCCAGGTATTGATACCTAACCTTCAGGTACTGGCACTTACAAGTCAGTATCTAAAAAGCTACAGTAGGAGGCTTAACTCTAGATACTTACATGCTAATTCTAGAGACTTATGGGTCAAGTCTTGAGACTTGCTACCAAAGTCTCAACACTTATTGTATTGCACCTATACAACTTGTATTTTTGGTCGTTCTAAATCCCCAAAACCCTGTTTATGTTTTGGACATGTCCAAACACCTAGGAATTGTTTCAAAGAGATTTTAAAAATATGCTCATAGTTTTTTTAAATGTTTAAATTGATTTATCGGATTTCACCAAGTATTTAAATGATTATTTTAACAAAAAAATTGTATAAGTTATGAAAGTATCAGTGTGACATTGCTTATTTGTGTTGAACGCTGGACCATGTAAGGGATGTTATATATCAAGTTGTCGACTTTTACTAGTCTTATTCTCCAAGATACCAAATTGAATTAGAACTTTAAAATAATAGTACTCTCTCTAAACTGACCACGACACAATGTACAGAACTTTTACTTGTCTTAAAAATTCACTTGAGAGAGGGCTTTCCATATAGTAACGTCAAGTGATTGGTTTTCATGAAGGTGTTTGACACAAATTCTTGTAAGTATATAGTTGATTTAACTTTGATTTGTTTAGTCTTGGATCTTGTAATTAGTCCATGTGGGAAAATTAAGCTTGTATTTGTATCTTGACTATGTACACATGCATCATTAAAGATACATGTTATTATAGCTCATGATGCTATTTGTAACACCCCCTAACCCTTATCCGTCGCAGGAATAAGATTACGGAGCATTATCGGACTTTTTCAATCAATAACGAACATAAAATAAATACAAACATTAAATAATTCAATTAACATACATTTCATAATTAATCATATCGTCCCTTTTTTGGGGGCACTTGAGGCCTTAAATATGTCTTAGAAACAAATTGAGACTTATTCAAAAGTCTAGAAAACTTTTCGTGAAATTTCAAACTTTTTCCTAGATGCAAGGCTCACATGCCTGTGTTGTCAAGGGACATGCCCATGTGACCTAGTGACATGCCCGTGCTTCAGGCTGTATCCTACCCTGTGTAACTCTCTAACTACATCACATGGCCAAGTCACATGCCCATGTGCTTGGCCGTGTGGCCAATTTATTTTTCAAAAATTAGGTGCAGTTTTCACATGGCCAGGGCACATGCCCGTGTGCTAGGCCGTGTGTCTCATATGGCTTAGACACATGCCCGTGTCTCTGCCCGTGTGGAGATTTCTAGGCATTCTGTTTTGAAAATTTTAAATTGTAGGGAACACACGCCCATGTGATAGCCGTGTGTCTCACACGGTCTGGTCACACGCCCATGTGCCAGTCCGTGTGGACTCAATATGAGTCTTATACACTTATAAGCATTTCAAAAACCATTTATCCAACCAATCCAAAATAAATTCATATACATCTAAAACATGTCAAAATAATCAATCTATTGACCTAATCAATATACCCTTATAAGCACTTCAAATGCATTACCAAAACAATCTAATATTCACCATAAAAACCATTTCTAAAATCATGCAAATTTTAACCCAAAATTTAGCTTAATTCTTGCAAACTTGTATAACAATTTAAACATTCCACATTAAGCCTTAACATACCACATATATCTATATATTAACAACTAATATCATCTTGTATTATTATTTACATTCACTTCCCAAAATAACAAACTTGAACATCCTAGGTACATGTCATTACCAAAAAGAAATATACTTCACCACTTTGAGTTCCGGATCGGCTTTGGATGTTGAATCGACAATTCGACTTTAACCTAACCTGCGCACGGAAATAAACTGTACGCTGAGTATAAACTCAGTGGTATTTCTATAATCTAAATGCTTAAAAGTAAACAACATAGTAAATATGTACATTTAATCTTACAAAGCATTAGTTAACCAATAAATCAATTTATACATTAATCACCATTTCTCAATTCTAGCTATCTCAAATAGCTTTTCTTATTTTATTTCACACATCATTTAACCATAGTCATGTTCATTTCATGAACCCATAGTTCATGCAATTTCATACATTTCAATTTCAAAATTCATTCATTGATCATTCCAATCCATATTCCATATCATTCAATATCAATCAATTGACCAATATATTTATTTACCCTTATTAACGCGACATTAACGCGACTCAGACTAGAACAGATACACGGATCCAACCAAAACACACCAGTATGACACCCAGTGCCTCATCGGATAATTCGAAGTAATAATTTGACACCCAATGTCTCATCGACCATGCCAAAGTAAATTGGTACCCAATACCTCATTGAATTTATCTAAAATAATAATTTGACACCCAGTGTCTCATCGACTAGAAGTCGAAGTAATCCCTGAACACTTCCAATCCTATGGCATGCCAACTATATCAAACTTAGCCCGATACATTTAATAGGGTTTTCAAATCAAATTTTCCATTTCAATCAATATTCATTCTGATTCAAATAATCACATATGCTCATAATTCAATTCTATTCAATTCAATATCACAATATCAATTACTTACCTCAATCTACTTACCATACACATTAAATAATAAATTCAACAATTAATTATTAAGTTCGAAATATAGAAATACAAACCGTAATTTTTGAATCACTCCTCGTTGACTTTCTCTTTTTCTTTCTTAGCCGAGGTCTCCAGCACAATGTTAGCTACGGAAATTAAAACAATTTAAAAACATCAATACACACAGTTTCATATTGAATATTTCAATTTATATTTAACTTTTGCATAAATTCTAATTTAGCCCCTAACCAAAACTAACTCTATTTCTTCCAAAACTATTTCCATATCTTATTCAATTTCCACTTTAAATTAATTTCAACTCTCTAATTTCACCATAAAACCCTAAATTTCAAAATTCTCTAAATTTAGTCCTTATTACTTTAAAACTTATAATTTTTTTACAATTCAATCTTTTTTTCACTTCTAACTTGAAATTCTATCAATTTAATTCCAAACACTTCAATTTATTCAACATGAACAACATCTAAAAATCCACTAATTTCTAAAATTTCAACATAAATCAAGTAGTATTTTATTTTAGGATTCTAAAAACATCAAAATTACAAGAAAAATGGCTAAATTGACTAACCAATTAAGCTTGAAACCTTGATACTCTAATTTCTCCTTCTTTTTCTTTTCTCCCTTTTCTTTCTCCCTTTCTTCTCTGTTTCAACCCTTGCTTTTGCTTCTTTTTATTTTATTTCTTTTATGTTTTAGTTATATTATTATATTATTATATTATATTATAATAATAATTACTTAACTAATAAGTAAATACATAATAATTACAAATATATGTATATAAGTATTACACATGTCATCTTCACTACCAAACACCTGTCATCTTTTGGATTAATTACTTATTTAGTCCTTAAATTTTCTCTATTTTACAATTCAACTTTTATTCTATTTGCAATCTAGTCCATATACCTAATTAACCTTAATTCAAGCTAATTCACCTAGCCAAAACCTAATTAATCACACAACTAACTTTGTAAATATTTTTAATAAATATTTACGAATCTATTTTACAAAAACGAAGACCTGAAAATACACTTTCTGATACCCGTAAAATTTTGGGTCGTTACATTTCTCCCCCTTTAATAAATTTCATCCTCGAAATTCACCTGAAAAGAGGTGGGGGTACTGAGATCTCATAGTTTCTTCTAGTTCCCAAGTTACTTGCTCAATACTATGACTTCACCATAATACTTTTACGAACGAAACTCGTTTATTACGCAACTCTTTTACCTCTTGAGCTAATAGCTCAACTGGCTCTTCTTCGTATGATAAATCAGGTTGGATTTTAATATCCTCTGTTGAAATAATGTGAGAAAGGTCTTATTTGTATCTTCTGAGCATGGAAACATGAAAAACATCATGAATCTTCTGTAATTCTGGAGGCAAAGCCAAACGGTAGGCAACTGGTCCAACTCTTTCCACAATCTCAATGGCCTAAAAAAACGAGGACTCAATTTTCCTTTTCGATCAAATCTCAAAATTTTCTTCTAAGGAGAAACTTTGAGAAATACCTTATCACCGACAAAATACTCAATATCTCGACGTTTCAAATTTGCATATGATTTCTGTCTATTGAAAGCTGCCTTCAATCTATCTCGAATCTTCTTAATAGTATCCTCTGTTTCTTGAATTAACTCTGGCCCAATCATTTTTCTTTCATTTAAATCCATCTAACATACAGGTGATCGACATCTACGACCATATAGAGCCTCATACGGAGCCATTTGAATATTTGATTGGAAACTATTATTATATACAAATTCAGCTAACGGTAAATAATGTTCCCAACCTCATTCAAATCAATGACACAAGCTCGAAGCATATCTTTAAGTTGTATGGACATTTGAAAATAGGGACACAAGACTGTGTCCCAGCCTGTGTCCATACCCGTGTCCATGCCTATGTAACTCTCTGACTTGGGTCACACGACCAAGCGACACTCCCGTGTGCCAGGCTGTGTAACTCTAGAAATGCAACCTGTAATAACCTACAAGGGACACGGTTGTGTCTCACACACAACTGAGACACATGCCCGTGCCTCTGACCGTGTAGATGAAAAATAAGCCATTTTTAAGGCATTTTCTCACCCGTTCATGCACACACCTATAACCAATTTACCACGGGTAATCAAGCACTCCAAAGTGCACCAACCATGCTATAACAAGCTATCCAATTAAGATACATAAGCATACAACCAATATGTCCAAAAAGTGCCTCAATCACAATTATTAAACATGTATATCCATATACATAAATTGGCTAAAAGTTTAACTAACTTATAACTAAACTTATGCCATAACTTACCATTTTGTTTACCTATCAAATTTCACACTAAAAGTACCAAACATGCCATTTTACATCTAGCACCAATAGCTATACATGTCACCTATAACTATTATACCAATTCACCACAATCTAACATATCAAAAGACTATATCAACTCCAACCATCAAGGCCATCTAAATGACACAAATCTAACCATATCTACAAACCATATTTCAAACATGCACATCTATTCAAAACATTTCCAAGGCATACCATATCTTGACCATGTTGAGGTCAATTCATCAATATCACTTTGGCTATTCAAACATGCTTTAACACATTATCAAATTAACACATATCAACAAGGCACCAAATGTACCAAGGCTACATCACCTAAAATGACATATACATGCCAAACACATCAATTAAAATTTAACTAATCATCAACCATAAGTTCACCTATACATGCCATTATAACCTTAACCAAAATATCGAAATCTACCTATATAACTGCTGGATAGTGTGATCGATCTCCGATGAACTTCCAACCCGATTGAGCTTCCAATAATCTGAAAAGTAACTAAAAAAAAAACTACGTAAGCAATGAATGCTTAGTAAGCTCGTATAAAATTTAGTCATATCAATCCATTTCAAATATGAAATTTATACATATCAAGAATAATCATATAACAATACTGCATGGTTCATGAAACCATATCCAATAACTCACGAAATGAATAAATCCACAACATCAAATATACATATCATCCCTAGCATAGTAGGACTTTATAAAACTTTAAACCCTTTCAATTTTTCTTATTTTCATTTGCATTTCATTACTTGCTATTGCATTTACTCTCATTAGCTCAAATAACAACATCAATTCAATTCATCATTCCCTTTTTCATCATTCTACACTTCAGGTATGAACTTACTATTTCATTACCTTTCCACACCCGTTTCATATGCATAACACACAAGACATAAGCATATCATTCAATCATAGCCATAAGCTAGTGCATTAAAACTAAACTCCTTTTGGAATTAGTCACATGATAAACATTTCACAAGAAATTACTTTTTCTTTATTCAATTACCCATTTAATCACTCAAATCAAATAGCGATTCAATTTTACATCTTTTACGATTTAGCTTTTTTAATTAATTAACTATTGAAACGTTAAAATTTTTTAAAGAAAATTTAATACCATTTTGGTGACACGCCGTAAATATTTAAAAATATTTATGGCTCAGTTTATAGAAACGAAGTCCTAATACCTCATTTTCTAAAACCACTTTACCTCAGGGTCTTATCACTTGAACTTAATTAATCCTCATAATAGTATAGATTATCAAATCAAAAACCTTTTCAAAGTCACAATTAACTCATAAATATTAAATAATAATATTTACGAACTTATTCACTGAATTTGGTGGCCTCAAAACCACTGTTTCCGACACTAGTGAAAAATGGGTTGTTACAATAAAGACCCTAAGTATTTGGATGGTATGATTTGTTTTCAAATAAGGTTAATTTTGTAATTTTCAGATTTAGGGATTAAATTAAATAAAGTGTAAAATTTTAAGGCAAATTTAAAAAAATTGTAAATAGAAAGGAATATGTATTAAATTGAATGATACATGAAATTGAAGCTAATAAAACTGAAGTAAACTATTTTGTAGATCAAGAACAAGTAGATAACTGAGGAAAAGGGAAAGTTTTTGACTAGTCCCTGAACTTTTACAAACTCTACAGTTTAGGCTTAGTAAGTTTGTTTAATTTATTTTAACATATTTTGAAATGCACATTGATTATGAAATTGGTTATTGAATATTTTAGTGAATGCTTGATTATAAACTATTATAAATTTAGAAAATAATTTCTTTGAACTTTGTTAAACGACGTTTTCTTAAGAGCTGGATGAACATATGATATAGTACGATTGGCATGACAATAGGTTATGTCGCACGTAGTATAGGGCTGATTTGAGATGAGACGATGATTCATGACTTGTTATTGTACACTTAATATAGTCCAGCATTTGTTGCAGGCTATTGTGAAATATTACAGTGATTCTGGCATGTTACCAGAGGCGTATGTAAAGCCTTTGGGCTTGGCACTTAGTGCCCAAACATGTTTTCGGTTGGAATGGCTTGTTTGAGCTTTTGGCGTGTTTCGGGTGGATAATTATGTACTCATATCCGTTATATCGTTCATCGAGCATAATTTTTCAGTGTTAAATGTTTTGTTAATGAATCATAAAAGGTTGTACATGAATTTTCCAATAGCATTGTGACTTGATATTGAATGATTTAGTATGTTGTATTAATACGTAACTCGTATATGATTTTATATAACCTCACCTGTTAATAATTGTGGTTGACAGGAAGCACTGCCTATTAATCTTGTTATTAAAATTGCTATGTTTATTTCAATAAGCTTTATCGATTTAATTATCGAACTTACTAATCTCTATAGAAGCTTACTCGTGTTATTTTCTTATTTCCTTATAGATAGCATTTTGTGGAATCGGGCAAATGGATCAACTCAAAGATCACACTATCCAGTCACATTTAGATAGTTTTTAAAAGTTAGCTTTTGGGTTATATGGCATGTAATAGGTGAAATTTTTAAATGTTTGATTGTATGTTATGTGGTAATTGTGAAAGTGATGAATGATGTTTATGTTTAGTATTAACTTGTATGTGTTCATGTTCATGTCATGTTTTTTTATCATTTGGTATAAGTCTTATGTAGGTGTTTGAAATTATAGTATGAATGTATATGTTTGAATGAGAGGAGTAATGGTAAGTTTTAAAATGAAATGATATAAGATTTGAGAGTTTGAATGAATACTTGTTAATATGTTTGGTGTATGAATGTGATATGGAATATAGTCTTGAATTTGGTTTGTTTTGGAATGTGAATTGAGGTGCCAAATGATGGCATATTGGTTAGATATAGATTAAGTGAATTTGACATGTTTTTGGGTGTGATTGAATATGTTTGTGCATGAAATTGTAGTTGAAAATATCTTGGCTTGGCGTTAAAGTTTTGGTGGAAAAATAACTTGAAATGCAAGCTTTTTAAGGTGCACACGGTCTGGGATACGGGCTGCCACACATGGCCACCCCACACGGTCGTGTGTTATTATTATTTTAGGTGCAAGTTTCACATGGCTTGGCACATGGTTTGGCACACGGTCTGCGACATGACCATGTGATCATATTTCAAATATACACACATTCACAGAGAATTACACGGCCTGGCGGTACGACCGTGTGACCAAACTCTGAATGCATACACGGTTTGGCACAAGGCCTGTGACACAGCCATGTGACCCTTTTTTAATACCCACATAAATGGACACGCGGGCTGGGACACGGCCATGTGTTTCATACATCAAATGCTCACACAGCCTGAGCTATGTCACACAGCTTAGCCACACAGCCGTGTGACCCCTGTTTTTCATAACTTATCAAATTTTCCAAACTTTTCTAATTTGTTTCAAAATGATCCCCGAACATTCTCAAACTATTTTTAGGTCCCCGTAAGCTCGGTTTAAGGCCAATAAATGTATTTCTACCTTGATTAAAATGAGTTAGTGAATGCTATTATTTAATTTGCATAATTGTTTCTATTTGAAGTAAAATGTTTGGAATTGTATTGTGATACTCCGTATCCTAATCCAGCGACAGAGACAAGTAGGAGTGTTATAATTGAGCCCTTAGGAAAAAGTTCAATATATTGTGCCTTTGTGACCCCTAGGCCCTTCCATTAACGGAAATCGTCAATTAACCAATTTGACTGTTAACTTTGCTAACGTGGCATGCTAACATGACAAACGATGATGGTGGTGTGGCATGCCACATCAGCAAAAATAAAAATTATAAAAAAATTAAAATTAATAAAATATATAGAGAGAATGAACCTGGACACTAGATTGTCCAAATTCATTCAAGATGAGTACAAACTATAATTTTTTTTAAAAAAATGATAAAATTACTAAAAATTATAAAGATGTTATAAAAATTTAAATATGTAAGTAACTATAAAAATTATAAAAAAATTATTAAAAAATTAATTAAAATGCGAAAGAGAGTGTCATGAAAGAATTCAAAATTACAAAAGCTTTTCAAAAATTGAAAAAAATTTCATGATAGAATTCAAAATGAAGGGTGCCATGCAATCTTCCTTGTAAAGAGAAGTGAGAGAAAGATAGGAGGAAGAAAGAAAATGAAAATATACTATATATAAGGAAAATAATTATTAATATTTAAAAAATATATAATTTATAGTAAATTTTAATATTTATTATGATGTTTTAAAAAATTATAGTTTTGTACTTTCCTTGAATGAATTTAGATAAATGGTTGTTCAAATTCGTTTTAAATATATATATTTTTATTAATTTTAAAATATATTTTATAATTTTTTATTTTTTTTAGTAACGTGACATGCCACGTCTACACACATTTTTTTAAAATTTGTTGACGTGACATGCCACATAACACTGCATGTCATGTCAACATGCTACATTAACTTCGTTTGATACATTAGTAAAGTTAACGGTCAAATCGATTAACTAACGACCTTCGTTAACGGAATAACCTAGTTGATTTTTTGGGAGGTCACTAAGAGTTCAATAAAATGAACTTCTTTTCCTAAGAGTTTAATTGCATTTTTATTTTTTTATTAAGGGTTTTTTTACGCTTAAGCTAATATTATTTTATAAATAAAATAATTTTAAGAAAACCCATATTCAAACTTTTATCTTTTTTAGTTTTATTTTATAAATAATAATTTATTTAATGTACATATGGTCTTGATCTTTAGTACTCAGCCAAATTTGTTAAGCGTTGGGCATTACATTTTTGCACAACCAATGATACCAATAACTCTTACTTCAAATTTTTTTATTTCCACATTCTTCATTGTTGTGCCATCCAACTAGAAATCACTTATAGAGCTATCAACATGGCTTTTCACCTACTGGGTCTCCAAGACTTCATCCTCAGTTTTATATTCTCAATTGTATTCGCTTTCAAACTGTAGTTTTTTACCCAACTTGAACACACTGGTTGTTAATGTTGAAAAAAAGAGAAAAAACTGAATTTGCTTAAGTCTTCTTCATGATTTTTCTCTTGAATTGTTTTATTTATAAGATTGTTAATTTTATTTATAAAATTATTATTTTTATAAATAAATTCAATGTTAGAAAATGGGTATTGATTTATTCAAAAATATTTTTATAATTTTGTATCTATTTTTATAAAATTTTATATATTCTTATAAAAAAATAAACTTATATATATATAAAATTTTAAAGTTTTTTAATTTTTGAATTTTTTATATTAAAGATTAAATTAACATAATGTGAAAAGTTAAGGATTAAATTTATTAAATTTTTAAAATTAAAATTAAATTGATAAAATTTGTAAATATTAAAGGGAGGGTTAAATTTATTATTATTCTAATAAAAAAGCTTTTATTAATGATTTAATAGATGAGATTAAAATAGACATTTTTAAATCCAAGACGTTAAAGGAGATGACCATTTCGTTTACCCTATTTTTTTATAACATTGTAATAAAAATTCCTGTCGTAATAAAATTAATAGAGAAATTAAAAAAAAAATGAGATGGTTGATTCCTTCACCAAACTCTTTCTTGTAGCTGTGTGTCTTTCAACCTTTAGCTTCGGCAGTTTAAAGGATCCAACGCGATGGTACTACTTCTGTTCTAACGCAACCACTTTGACCGGAAACATTGTCTGTGCCGCGAATGTCGATCAGCTCTTCTCTTATCTCTCAACCAACGCGACGGAGCACGACGGATTCTTCAACACCACCGCGGGACAGGAGCCTAACATGGTGTATGGTCTCTTTCTCTGCCGTGGGGATGCCCGTCCTGAAATATGCTGTGACTGCATCAACCTTGCTGCTGCCGATGTAGCTAAACTTTGTCCTAACCAAAGTTGGGCTATTATTTGGTATAACAAGTGCATGCTACGTTACTCGAACCGGTCCATCTTTTCCTCCATGGCTGAAAGACCTAATGTAAGTTTGTCGTACCGGGTAGACGCCATGGAACCATACCGCTTTAACCGGCTGGTTGCAACTGTGATGAAAGATATTGCAACTCGGGCTCCAAACGCTACATCCAGGACTAAAAAGTTTGCTACGAAAGAGGCAACTTTTAGTGCGTTCCAAACACTTTACAGCCTAGCACAGTGCACACCCGACATTTCCAGTGAGGATTGCTACAGATGCGTCCAGGACGCTATTGCGGACTTGCAATTCTATTTCGGTGGAAAACAATCAGGATTTGCTATGTACCCTAGCTGTACTGCACAGTATCAGACAAGCCCTTTCTATAGCCTAAACCAAACTGGATTAGCTAAGCCCCCAGTCTCGCCTCAACATCCTCTTCTACTCCCTCCACCTCCACCTCCTCCTCCAGGTCGGTGTAATAGATCAAAGTAGTGTAGTCGATGCATCATTTACTCAAAATTTGTTTTAAATTCGCTTTACTTAATCTCCTCTGCTTTTGTGGGAACATTGAATAGGTTTTCTTCATGTAGTGAGTGTGAACCGGAGTATCATTGTATCATTATAACGTGTTCTATCAATAATTTTCAAACCATTCTTCTTTATTCAGGTAAAAGGGGGATATCATCACAGACAGTGATCAAAATTGTTGTTTCAACAGTTGGCTTTTTGGTTTTGTCCTGTTTCTTATGTTGTGTTCTTGGTTGGAAAGCAACCAAGAAACTAACTGCGCGAAAAACCAGAAATGGTAAGCCGAAATCTGTAATATGACCATTCAGCTCAAAAATCACCATTATATTTGCTTAGAAGCCAATGACTTTCACAATTTATATAATTTGCAGATGGCCTCAAAGCCATGGCTTTGCAATCTCTGTGATTTGATTTGAGTATAATTGAAGCTGCTACAAAAAACTTAGCTGAAGTTAACAAGATCGGTGCTGGTGGATTTGGCAGTGTATATAAGGTGAGGAAAATGGTATGATCGTATAAATTTATCTCCACTCTTTTTGGTTAAAGATTTAGAGAGAGAGCCCCAAGGTTGATTGTTTCATAAAGAATTATTGTGCTTGACATGATTAGGGTATACTTACTGATGGACAAGAAATAGCTGTGAAGAGACTATCAACAAGCTCGGGTCAAGGTGCTGATGAGTTTCAGACTGAAGTTGTATTGGTAGCCAAACTTCAGCATCGGAATCTTGTGAAACTATTAGGGTATTGCCTAGAAAGAAAAGAGAGGATGCTTATCTATGAATTTGTGCCCAACAAAAGCCTTGATCACTTCATATTTGGTTTGGCCCTTTCACACAGACAGATATACATGCATGCTTTTACTTTCACCAAAAATAACCTGTTTATGACCTATTGATCATGACAAACAACATTTACTTTTTTCTTTTGCTCTTTCATTTCAGATCTTGAAAAACAAAGACAGTTAGTTTGGCCCCTACGATACAAAATATTAAAGGGATTGCTCGAGGGCTTTTATACCTTCACTTAGATTCGCGTCTCAAAATCATACACCGTGATCTTAAAGCTGGTAATATTCTATTAGACAAGGACATGACCCCAAAGATTTCTGATTTTGGTATGGCAAAGATTGTTGGGGAGAATAAAAGCCTACAACATACCAAGAGAATCGCTGGCACATAGTAAGTTAAATTCCATTCAATTGCATTTTACTTTCACTCATGCAAATCTCTGTTTTGATATTCCTGCATTATATTGACAAAAAATCTACTAAGTTCTGGGTTAATTACTGACGCTTTTATGTTGCAGTGGTTACATGTCTCCAGAATATGCTGTGCATGGACGATTCTCTGAGAAGTCTGATATATATAGTTTCGGTATTTTGATGCTGGAAATTGTATGTGGCAAAAGGAATACAAGTTTCTGTCACTCTGAACATGCCGAAAACCTTCTAACTTACGTAAGTCTACGAGGATCCAACACTTGCACCCGACTTCAAATAATTGTGTACTGAGAAGTGTTATATGGTGGTTGTTTGCAGGTATGAAGACAATGGAAAAATGGGACACCAATAGAAGTGATGGATTCAGCCTTAGGAGATTCTTATGTAGGCAATGAAGTTGCAAGGTGCATTCACATCGCCTTGTTGTGCGTTCAGCAAGATCCAGAAGCAAGGCCACCAATGGCGAAAGTTGTTCTCATGCTCAGCAGTTCCTCGGTTACTTTGCCAGCACCTCAAAGAACAGCATTCTATTTTGGCACCATTACTGAAGGAAAGCCTTCGATTATGAATTATAAATCTGATCAATCAACACGTAGTGCCTTGGCCACAGTTAACGAGACGTCCCTTACTGAACTATTCCCTCGTTAAATCAGATGAGAGTGTAATGGATGGTCATGATGAAGCTCGACAGCATTATCTATAAATATACATAATCTTTGTTGAGGATGTGTCTTAGACTTGCTTAATAATAGGTCTATAGAGCAAGTCTTTATGGATTTAAATTTTTGTTACATGATTTTAGGAGTAAGTTAAGTATTTGTGGCATGTTTTTTAGTAGTAACTTTTGCAGATTTTTGTTATTCTTTTTATTATATAATACTAACAATACAACAGGCTTCTAATATATCTTTTATTCATATTTTCTGTTTTTATATTGTTGCTAAAATACCAACAATCTTCCACTTTGATATTTAAAGGTGTTATTTATTTAGTAAAAGTAATCCAACTCAATTAACTCACTCATTCATACATAATATTTTTCATTAACATCTGAAAAATCAGAGGAGGATATGGTAGAAATAACCTTGGATGGTATGTCTTAGCATCCTTCAAAAACTTCCTAAGTTGCCCCAAATCAAACTTTTCCATTGACAATATCTTACCCAAAAAGGTCCTTTTCTTTCTCACAACATAACAATCGAAAATAAATTAAATAACAATAACTATTTTCCTCAATTCAAAAAAGTTTTAATTTTTGCGGTTTTATATATATATATATATATATATTATAATTTAATTATTTATTATATTTTATTTGAAAAATTATTTCTCATAATTATTAATTTTATAATAGATTTAAATCAATTATGTAATTTATTTAACTTTGATTTTATTTTATTTTAAAATTAAGGAAGTGAACCTTATCAGCCTTAATATACAAACCTAAGAAATACAAATAACTTGAATCTAAAATGATAAAATTCATTATAATCCGTTTATTAAATTAACCTCAAATGATTAAATATGAAATGATTATAACTCAAAAAACCTAACCTTCGAATCCAAAATGACTTGAATTCGAAATGACCCAAACCCAAAATTACCCCACCTAAAGTAACTCAAAATTTTTAAAACCTGAATTGATCCGATCCAAAACTAACTTGACCCACTCAACTAACAAGTCCACTCATAGTGTGTAATATATATATATATTTTAATATGATAAAGTTACGAGGATTACTGATAATCTTTGCTAAGATTTACAACATTATTCCAAAGATATATTAAATGCTATGAGTCTAATCTTGAAAACAAAAAGATTTAAATCAAAAGATAAAAGAAAATGAATGTGATAAATTCTTGAATAAAATGATTTTTTTTTTTTGTGAAACTTTGGAATTGGATGTTCTAGATACGAATGCATGGTAGGTCTTAGTCATAAAAAGAAGATGTTACTATAGAGTATCACTATTGAGTGGATATATATTTGACTATAATAGATAATCAATTGCGAGATTTGAACAACAAATTTAACGAACATGCTACAACTTTAGATCCCAAAAAATTCTTCAAGTTATTTGATATTGAAAAATATTGCATTCTTGTAAATAAGTTTCATCTCAATGATTTTTCTCAATAAGAGAAAGAACATATTTAATATGATTTGAGATATTATGAACTTGACGTGTGTCAACATCCTAAATTGTGAAAAATATCAACACTTTATTTACTTTGTAGAAGCTTAGTTGAGCGTGGAAAGTTAGTTGCGTATTATTTCGTTAATATGTTGATTTATCTTATATTGATTCTTTCAGTTTCAGCTACATTTATAGAGCATTTTTTTAGACTATGAAAATTACGAAGATTCAACTTTAAAAAAATATGAAAGCTGATTTCCTAATAAACTCTTTAGTTATTTATTTAAAGGAAAAATCACAAAAAAAAAATTAATATAAAATTTATTACTTTGATATTTTGTTTTACTTAACTTTTATTTTTAAAAGCGTTGCTATTTCTCATCGTCTCGATTCCTAAGTGAATTATCTAGCTTCGTCCCTAGTGGGGATATTGAGTTATTTGCTTATTTCTTTAAAGCATTTTGTGGGTTCTCCATCATTTTACTTATCGATCCACCATGTTTATTCAATGTTCAAAGTAAATTAGAACAGTGACTCATGATATTCAACTTGACTGAGTCTCCCTTGTAAACAATGACACATCACTGGCAATTGAAAAAACAACTGGCTTGACCCACACTTTAGTGCTTTGGAAGCTAAAACCACCCATATCACCATCAAGTAGAAGAACCAAGTTTTGGGGAAAACAAAATCTATAGACTCTCTTGTCTTATGGTACACAGATCTTACAAGTTTAATCAACCAAAAAACTCTTGATTTCTTATTTGTCAAAATTTCAAGATTTCTCTTCCGAAAGCGTGGCTACACTTCCTTTTTTGTGTATGTGTGGCTAGACTTTTTTGCTTGACTTAAACTCGTTATTTCAAGTAGTCTTGCGAGCAATTTATTGCAGCGAAATTATCGTTTTTAGATTTTATAATTAAATTAACAGTATCTAATTTAGTGAAATGAAAAAATTTCGACTTAGTGGAATTAAAATTTTTTATTTTATTATCTGAATTCGATTCGAATATAGAACCGAGTCGAGTTGAGTAATTTTATTTGAGTTAAATTTAAAAAATTTAACCAACCATAAATATTGTTGACAATATGATTAAATTCCAAATTAAAGAACATAAATGTTATGTATATATGAAAACTCTTTTGAAAAAATAAGAGGGAAAAAATAAGATAATTAGTATGATAAACTTAGTTAGATAATTTACTTATTTAACATTTCAAAATTATCATGTTGGATTTTTTTTTTTAAAATATTATATTTAACATTTTTATATATTTTAAAAGATTTTTAGTATTTTTTTAATTTTTAATTTTTTGAATATATTTAAAATTTTGATATTTTAAATTTTTGAAGATTATTTTGAATCTTTTTGTAATTTTTTAGAGAAATCAATTTGTAATTTTAAAAACTATTAAGGACTTAAGAGGTATTTACATGAATTTATTATTCGAGTAATTTGAATTATTTTAATTGTAAAATTCAACTCACTTAAACTCAAAAATTAAATTCTTTATTTGAATTGATTTGAAAAAACCAAATAATTTGATTTGATTAAGCAAAATATTTAGTGATGTGGCAGGACTCTTTTTAGACCAAACTCCGGCCATGATTTTACAGATTTTGCTAATCAACCTAGCACTGATTATTGAGCGTGGTTGATTTTCCGAACTATAATGAACTAAGACCCAGAAACATTGCCAATTTGTACGTATTTTGTACAATCCAGAGCTCCTCTATCGAGGCTCTATTTCAGTTATCGACACTTCATTGAGACACTTCTTCAAGCCCCTTTGCTCCTGGAGGACTCGACTCATTTCTGCTACTAAGGAAATATGCCGGTTTCTGAGGTTGCGGCAACGAAACCGAGTTGCTGTCGAGCATGAGAACCACCTTTGTCATTGAAGGCCTTTTAGCTGGATCTTCTTGAACACATAATAACCCTACATGGATACATTTAACAACTTCATTTCTACAATAGTTTGTTCTTAATTTGGGATCCATCATTTCCACGGGACTTCCACCCCTCCATTGCTTCCAACACTGCAACAATTTGCTAAACAATGTCACATTCTTTGCATTTGATTAAACCAAAGAAAGATTGATGAGCAAATTAAATGTACTCACATAACTTAGGAGGTCTTCACCGCCCTCTGATTCATAAAACAAACTATTCTTTTTGCCGCTTATAATTTCTAGTACTAAAACCCCAAAGCTGAAAACATCATATTTCATTGAAAACTGTCCATGCATTGCATACTCTGGAGCCATATAACCACTACAAACAAGTAAAGCACAAATTAAGCGACTGAAATAAAAAACATATGAACAGAGTTTCATGCTGCAATATTATCTGTTGTTAAATCCAAGCAAATGTTTATCTTTTCAAATATGGGGAACATCAAATCATAGGATAATTTCAGACTTACTATGTCCCAGCGATTCTTCTAGTGTTTGTTTGAGTTTGATCAACACCGAAAATCCTTGCCATACCAAAATCTGAAATTTTGGCATTCATATCCTCATCCAACAAAATGTTGCTAGCTTTGAGATCACGGTGGATGATCCTAAGCCGAGAATCTTCATGAAGATAAAGAAGTCCTCTACAGATCCCTTCAATAATTCTGTAACGTGCTGACCACTCCAAATTCCCTTGTGTTTCAGGGTCTGCAAAATCCATCAAACTCAATCACATAGTTTAGGAAGTATGAAGACTATTGTTTGTTTAAATGATTATACCAAATAGAAAAAAGTCGAGGCTTTTGTTTGGCACATATTCATAAACCAGTAGCTTTTCTTCACCATCCAAGCAAAATCCCAGCAGTCTCACAAGATTCCTGTGTTGAAGCTTAGTTAACAGTGCCAACTCATTCTTGAATGCTTCTGTTCCTTGGTTAGAGCTCTTAGATAACGTCTTCACCGCTATTTCTTGTCCATTACATAGTTTCCCCTGGCATCATATACACATAAAAAAAAAAAATTGTATTTTTTCATTTCATCCCTTCAAATTTTGCAAATTTCCAGAATTCTTGAAATTGCAATAGCTTTAAAAGTTATGTACCTTGTAGACCTCACCAAATCCACCTTCACCTATTTTATTATCAGAAGAGAAATTGTTCACTGCGGCTTGAATTGTGCTCAGATTAAATTGCAACGATTCTAAACCTATGACGTTCTCCACAGCTACATAATCAAAGGGAACTTTCCATTAGAATAAAATCATAAATATCATTACTTGAAGACTAGATTGTCAAATCATATTAAGAATTGGAGATTATTGCAAAATAATCGTTACCATTTTTTTCAGGTAATGCATTGTATTTCTTGCTCGCCCTCTATCTCATAAAAAGCAGGCCTAACGCCAATAGCACCAAAGATGCAACTACTGAAGCAACGATGGCAATGATAATAGGAGAAGAGTTCTTTCTTTTTCCTGAACATAAATCATATCAGTATATATGTGGGAAGAGTATAGTTTAGCCAAGCAATTAAACAGGAACTGACCTTGTTTAGTAGAGTTAGGTCAGGAAGGCGAAGGAAGCCCTGTGGTGGGAAGCAAGCTGTGCCATTACGACTGAAGAAGGGAAACATATCATATCTGATGTTGCAGCTGGGAAGCAAAACTCGTCCACCTTGTTTCCCATCACAACACATTGGAAGCTCGGCAATGGCACTTTGTAAGCATCTAAAGCAAAGTGCATCAGTTAAGTCCGGCGTGCACTGCAGTAAACTGTACAGTGTTTGAGAGCTGGTAAAATTCGCTTCACCAGTTGCGAACCTTTTGCCCGAGTGATCATCATACGCAGCACGGTTCACCAAGCTTTTCATTAGGTCCGATAATAACTGATCAAAACGATCTTTGTCGCCCGGGATGCTTACTGAACTGCTATTATCCATTCCCGGTACTTCACGGATGATGGAAAAAATGTTTTGATCAGAGTACCGAACAGTACACTCCTCGTACCAAATGACACCTAGTTTTTCCGTAACACACCGTCGAGCTATATCGTTGCTGGCAGTTTCCACGCATTTTTTACAGAGATTAGCATATACATCGCCCGGGCAAAGAAAGGTACCGTAGAGCAAGTTGGGGTCTCGCCCCGCGGTTGTATTGTAAAACCCATTTTTACTGCTATTGGTATTGGAAGAAAGAGAGGATAAAAGGGTTTTGATATTGGCTTGGTAGGTGCTATTGGGCGTGAAGGAAGTGGAATTATCACAGTAATGGGAGGTGTATGCTGGTGCTGCTTTGCCATGACTGGTAAGGCCAAGGAACATGAAAAGAAACAAGAAAACTATGGTGGGGTAAAGGGAAGCCATATTTGGTGAACTTTGAACTTTTTTTATCAATGTTTCTTAGAGAGCTCTCCCAAGTTAAACTTTCTCTTTTGATTATTTATTTAATTATTTTATAAAAAATAATTCTACTAATTTTGATCGATTTAGTTATTCGCTTATCAAAGGGTTATTAGGTACTAAATTTGATCAATTTAGGTACTCACTGATGAAAGGGTTATTAGGTGAAGAGGTTTTTTTTTTTTTTTTTGGAGGGGGTTGAATTCAATATTATGGGAGATGAAAAAGTTCAAGTCTAGATCAAGAAAAATTTATCACGTTTGGCCTCATTAGCATCCCAAATTTTATCACCCACAAATACATTTGTACCTAAACCAATATAAATATATATTTTTAATTTGGTTATATTCATGGCCCGATACAATTGCTGAAATAGCCAGTAAAAAAAGAAGTTTGTTTTCTGTGATAAATGAGGAGTAACTTCATAATAAAAAATAGTGACGAGGCTCAGAATGGAGTGCCAAAAGAAGTCCAATTTAGGAAATATCTACCATGTTCGGATTGGTTAAGATGAAGTCCCAATGTTTTAGAGTTAAAGCATCGCTCATTGTCTACCTTATGGAAAATCTGGTAATGTATAGACCCAGTCAAGAAGCTAACTTTGACTTTTCTATGAAAAATAAATAAGGAGTCGCTTTCATCTTATAGGAGAGGGAGAAGACCCAAAGATTGGAGTTCTAAAAAAAGTCTAATTTAGAAAAGATGTGCCAGGTTCAGATTGGTTAAGAATACAATCCCAAAGTTTATAAAGACAAGATTGATCGAGACACGCAATTGTTTAACCTTGTGGAAAATAAGGCCATGAATTTGATAACGAGACAAGGACAGGGACAGATTGGAGTGCAGAAAATTTCTTCAAATTTAAATCTCATGTTTGGATTGGTTGAGGACATACAAAGACCGGCTATTTTACCAATCTAACTAAAAAAATTTTGATATTTATAAAAATGATCCTGGTTAAAAAACATTCACCAAAATGACTTGAAATGAACAGTAAAATTAAGTTATCGGAAATAGATGGCCGGCACCCTTTTATCTGATTAAAAAAATAATTTTTTTGGGATAGTGGTGTCGGCCAACTAGAGCTGATTATGGGTTGGGCCAGTGGCCAGACCCAAATGCCCGCTCGAAAAATGGGAGGGTTCGGGTAAAAATATAGGTCTAAAAAATGGGCTTGGACGGACCTTGCCTCGGGTAAGATTTTTTTGGCCCGGCCCGACCCGGATTATATACTAGATATTTTATTTTATTTTTAATCATTTTTAATTGTTGAAAATTTAATTTAGCTTACAATTTATAGTTTGTTATAAAATTAAATATGTTGATTGGTTAATGTATAGATATTTTGGTTGGTTGGTTATTTTTTGCAGGTTTTTGGTGTTGTGTGTGATGCTGTTTTTTTTGTTGTTTGGTGCTATTTTGATGTTGTTTTGGTGCTACTTTTTGTGGTGTTTTATTGTTCTTTCGCAGTTATTTATAATGTTATCTTTTGTTATTTTTAATATTATTTGGATATTGTAGAACTTTTGTTTTATTATTAATTTTGTTATTATTTTAGTTCTAACTTGTTTCAATTTTAATATAACCATTTTTTATTATATTTTCAATTTGTGTATTATTTTAAGAATTGTTTTAGTATAATTTTTTATTTGTTTCTTGTTTTAATATTTGTTTTTATGTTTTTAAATGTATTTGATTTATTATATTTTAATTTTTTATTTAATAAAATAAGCCAAAAAAATATTAATATGTGTCGGGCCGGGTTGGGCTTGGACTTAGCAATTTTATTTTGGGCCGGGCTTGGGTAATTTTTTAGGCTCATATTTCGAGTCGGGCCGGGTCTAAGCAAAATTCTGGGTCTGGCCTGAAATATAGGCCTAAAAAATTATCCAAGCCCAGCCCAAAATAAAATTGTTAAGCCCGAGCCCGAGCTTGACCCGGCCCGACCCATATTAATTTTTTAGCTTATTTTATTAAATAAAAAATTTAAAATATAATAAATCAAATACATTTAAAAACATAAAAACAAATATTAAAACAACAAACAAATAAAAAATGATACTAAAACAATTCTTAAAACAATATACAAATTGAAAATATAATAAAAAGTTGTTATATTAAAATTGAAACAAGCTAGAACTAAAATAATAACAAAATTAATAATAAAACAAAAATTCTACAATATCCAAATAATATTAAAAATGAAAAAAGATAACATAATAAATAGCTGTGAAAGAATAATAAAATACCACAAAAAGTAGCACCAAAATAACATCAAAACAGCACCAAATAGCACAAAAAAGCATCACCAACAACGCCAAAACAACACCAAAAACCTGCAAAATATAATCAACCAACCAAAAGATCTATACATTAACCAATTAACATATTTAATTTTATAACAAACTATAAATTGTAAGCTAAATTAAATTGTCAACAATTAAAAATGATTAAAAATATAATAAAATATTTAGCATACAATTCGGGCTGGGCCGGACCTGGCCCAAAAAAATCTTACCCGAGGTTTAGCCCATTTTTTAAACGGGCCTCGTTTTTTGTCCAAGCCCATTTTTTGGGTCTATATTTTCACTTGAACCCTTCCATTTTTTAGGCAAGCTTTCGGGCCGGGCCAGCTCTAGTTGGTCCGCACCACTATCCCCAAAAAAAATTTTTTTAATCAGATAAAAGGGTGCCAGCCATCAGTGTGCCAACACCCCAATATTATTTTTTAAAAAAAAATACATGGTGTCGGTCATCTAGTGACCAAAACATCAAAAATTATTTTTTAATACAAAAAAAAAGTGGTGTCGACCATTTATTTTTCATAACCCAATTTTACTATTCATGTCAGGTCATTTTGGTGAATGTTTTTGAACTAAGGTCATTTTTATAAAGATCAAAATTTTTTGAGTTAAATAGATAAAATAATCGGTCTTTGTATGTCCTCAACCAATCCAAACATGAGATTTAAATTTGAAAGAATTTTCCGCACTCCAGTCTTGTCCTTGTCCTTATCTCGTTATCAAATTCATGGCCTTATTTTCCATAAGGTTAGACAATTGCGTGTCTCCATCAATCTTGACTTTATAAACTTTGGGATTGTATTCTTAACCAATCCGAACCTGGCACATCTTTTCTAAATTAGACTTGTTTTGACACTCCAATTTTTGGGTCTTTTCCCTCTCCTATAGGATGAAAGCTACTCCTTATTTATTTTCCATAGAAAAATCAAAGTTAGCTTCTTAACTAAGTCTATGCATTACCAGATTTTCCACAAGGTAGACAATGAGCGATGCTTTAACTCTAAATCATTGGGACTTCATCTTAACCAATCCAAACATGGCAGATATTTCCTAAATTGGACTTCTTTTGACACTCCATTCTTAAGCCTCGTCACCATTCTTTATTATGAAGTTGCTCCTCATTTACCACAGAAAACAATCTTCTTTTTTTTATTAGACTATTTTAACAATTGTATCGGGCCATGAATATAGTCAAACTAAAAATATATATTTATATTGGTTTAGATTCAAATGCATTTGTGGGTGATAGAATTTGGGATGCTAATGAGGCCAAGCCTGATAGATTTTTCTTGATCTAAACTTGAACTTTTTCATCTCCCATATTACTGAATTCAACCCCCTCCAAGAAAAACCTCTTCACCTAATAACCCTTTCATGAGCGAGTACCAAAATTGATCAAACTTAATAGAAATATTTTTTTATACTCGGGCATAGAAAACAGGACTAGAATTTTGTTTAGGCCCGGCCAAACCCGGCCCGGCTCATGATCAGCTCTACGACCAACAAAGGACCAAAATCACCCAACAAAAAAAATTGGGAATATTGCAACATAACCCCTCCTTATTTTCCCATCTTTTTTATTTCCCAAGTTTAATTACATATTTTATATTTTAAAACAATATTAAACTACTTATCATATTTTTTAATTATTATTGCATCACTCACATTATTATTAAATTTAAAAATTAATTTAAAATATATTGAACTACATATTTTATAAAATTTATAATTTTCATGATTGAATTTTCCCATCATATTTGAATTTTCATGGTTTTTTTTAAATTTTTGTTTTTATTTTGTTAAATGTAACTTGATTGTTGTTAAACTCAAGTATAAATAATAAATTAAGCCTAAAAAAATATATTTATTTTTAAATGTAATGATAATTTTTTGGAGGTGGTTTTGATAAAAAGTTGTTAAAGTTATCTTATTTTAATATATTATTTAAGAACTTCAAACAAAGTATTTTAAAATTATTTATTAATTTTAATATTGAAATTTATAATTGTGAAAATATATTACAATGCTAAATATAGTATCTAAAATGACAGTAATTAATACTAAACTAGTTAACTTTCAAATCAAAAGTAGTTAATTTAAAATTAATTTAAATTTAATATACACAATTAAATTATATGTTTTTTTTATAAAATTAGAATCTGCTTTAATGATTTTTATTTTTTATAATAATTCAAATAAACATTGCTAAATTATTTTTTTATTTTAAAAAATAACGAGTAATATATTTATAAAATATGTAGTTCAATATATTTTAAATTAATTTTTAGATTTAATAATAATGTGAGTAATGCAATAATAATTAAAAACATGATAAGTAGTTCAACATTATTTTAAAATATAAAAAAAATGTAATTAAACTTGGGAAATAAAAAAAAGATGAGAAAACAAGGAGGGGTTATGTTGTAATATTCCTAATATTTTTGTTGGGTGATTTTGGCTCTTTGTTGGCCGGCACCACTATCCCCCAAAAAATTTTTTTTTAATCAGATAAAGGGGTGCCGGCCAGTGTGCCAGCATCCAAATTTTTTTTTTAAAAAAATACATGGTGCCGGCCATTTAGTGTTCAAAACCACAAAAATTATTTTTTAATAGAAGAAAAAGTGGTGCCGGCCATCTATTTTCTATAACCCAATTTTACTGTTTATTTCAAGTCATTTTAGTAAATATTTTTGAACCAGAGTCATTTTTATAAATATTAAATTTTTTTAAATTAAATTGATAAAATAGCCACAAACACCCAAAGCCTACAAAGTCTCAAGACTCTTGACAAAAACATGTATTATTATAGTTCATACTTTAGCTTTATGACTTTTATCTCCCATTTTTTAAGTTGTGAACAATTCTATTATTAACTATCATTTTGTCTTATTTATTTATGAGTAAACTATTAAAATAGTTATTTTTGTTTCTCTTAAATTACATCTTAGTCACTTATATTTAAAATATTATGTTTTACTCATATTATTGCGTTATAATATTTTAGTTACTGAACGTTAATTACCGTTAACTGTGTAACGGTAAATTGATATGGCACATTAAATTATCATTTTAAATCAATATTGATTGCTCCCTAAGGCGACATCGATGAGATGGGTGGCAAATGGCTATGGGTGGTGATGACCGTGCCCTAGAGCAGGCTTTGGAATTATTTCATAACAAACTAAAATTTATTATTAGTTTTTGTACTATGTGTAAGTTACAGATTTGATCCATGTACTATAATTTGATCATTTTTATAAATTTTTTTAACTGTAAAATTCAATTTTGACCAAGTAGTATACATTAAATCCATTGAGTTAAATTTCATTATTCTTAAAATCTTATACGTCACATATATTATTTTAGCTTTCTATTTCTATATAATACTAAAAAAGAAAGATACAACAACTATAATTTAAGTCAGGACTGAAATTTCAAACTTAAAAAATTATAAAAGACCAAAAAGATCAAATTGAAGAGCAATGACTTAATCTACATAGTAAGAGACTATTAACAAATTTAACTTAACTGATTTAATTATTATTATTTAGGTTATAATTGAAAATTAAAAAAATACATGGACCAAATTTATAACTTTAATATTACATTTTGTTATTGGTTATAGTACTCTCCAAGTCTCAACCCTATCGAGGATCCATATCAGAAATGGAAACTTGATTTACAGACCATGGAATTGACTTGCTTGGATCGGATTGATCCGATACCAATTCATTTGCTGTAAAATTGGAGTCAGTGGTAGGGATAAGGAAAGTTGCTGGACGTTGAGGTGCTACAAGAGTAATAGTGTAGCTATTAAGCATGAGAACTATATTTTCCATTGTTGGTCTCTGGCTTGGATCTTCCTGAACGCATAGCAAACCGATGTGGATGCATCGAATCACTTCAATTCTAGAATACGAATTTCCCAAACTTGGATCTAACAACTCCAATGGTGTTCCATTATTCCAGTGTTTCCATACCTGAAAGATGTGAAAATGGATGGATAGATGTTTAGGATTCTACAAATTTACCTTTTATTTTTATTAATTACAAATACAAACTCACATGGCTTAAGAGGTCCTCATCTTCATCTGATTGTTGGAAATTACTGCTTTTTTTTTTTTCCGGTAATAATCTCTAGAATTATGACTCTAAAACAGTAAACATTGGTTTTGATAGAAAAATATCCATGCATAGCATATTCTGGAACCACTACAACCAAACAATTATTTAAGTTAGCTAGAAATATTGTCATTTGAAATAAACAATTAAATGCTTAATAATTAAAAAAAATAACTTACTATGTTCCAACGACTCTATTTGTGTTGGCTTTACATTGATCAACTCCAAGAATTCTTGCCATGCCAAAATCTGAAATTTTGAGACTCATATCTTTGTCGAGTAAAATGTTACTAATTTTGAGATCACGATGTATGATTTTAAGTCTAGAATCCTCGTGAAGATAAAGAATCCCTCGAGCTATTCCTCCAATTATCATGCATCTCTTTGTCCAAGTTAGTTCTCCTTGTTTTTCAAGATCTACAGGAAGGATACAACAAAATAGTAGGTAGGAGTTACTTATTTAATACAAATTCTAAAGGCTTGTTAGTGTTGATTACTTAAGCTTTTGATGTATTTTAAGTGTTTTTAGACGATAAAATCTGAGGGGCACGAATAATTTAAGAAAAATGAAAATGATTTAAATACGGGCTTACCAAATAGAAAATAGTTCAGGCTCTTGTTGGGGACAAATTCGTAGACCAGTAATTTTTCAGCTCCTTCCAAGCAAAATCCCAATAGCCTCACAAGGTTTCGATGTTGAAGCTTGGCTAACAATGCAACCTCATTCTTATATTCCTCCAGACCTTGGCTGGAGCTCACTGCTAACCTTTTCACAGCTATTTGTTGTCCATTAGGAAGTTTGCCCTGGTAATTCAGCAAATTCCAATTACCTACATTCACATAATTAATTAATTCTACATGCGAAAATTTCTACCTTGTAAACCGGAATCCACCTTCTCCCAACTTGTTATTAACCGAAAACTTGTTCGTTGCAGCTTCAATTGTGCTGAAATCGAATTGCAAGGACTCCATTGTCGTAATTTCATTTCCTGCCATATAGAAACAGAGCAAGTACTGTATATTAGCCTTTTGTATACTCAGCATTGAATGATAAATGACTAGTAGACGATACCATTCTGTTAGAATTAAGTGACCCAAATTCTTATAGAATATGATGGAAAATAAAATAAAAGTAAAATCCATATAGAACTAGATTTCTTTTATTTTATTTTAGAATAAGGTTTTTTAAACCTTATTAAACTTCATCTATTTTATATTGATTAGGATAGGGTGTTTCAATCCTACTAGAATATGGCTTTACAAGCCTATAAATAGACATAGTCTATTCCTCTTGTATTGATACAAATTTTTCGACATAGTGAATTTTCTTCTCTCTCTGCTCGTGTTTTTTTTCCGAAAGGGTTTCCACGTAAAATTTGTGTGTTCTTTATTTTATTTATTTTTATTCTATTTTTTTCACAAATTGGTATCGAGCTTAGGGTTATTCATCTCGATCACGGTAATGGCGTCTTTGAAATATGAAATTCATTGTTGGATCGCAACACTAGATTTGCGTTGTGGCAAATTAAGATGCAAGCGATTCTTGCACAGATGGATCTCGGAGGATGCCCCCGCTAGGGATAGATAAGATGCCTTCGACATTATGAGATGAAGAGAAAAAGCGTAAGGATCGAAAGGCATTAACACAATTACATCCGCATTTGTCCAACGAAATTTTGCAAGATGTGATGAAAGAGAAAACCGCCATTGCATTATGGAAGAGGCTAGAACAAATATGTATGTCGAAAACTCTAACAAGCAAGTTGCATATGTAGCAGCGTCTTTATGCTCATCGTTTGGAGGAAGGTGCGTCAGACACGAACACTTAACAGTGTTTAAAGAAATTCTCTCAAACTTGGAAGCCATGGAGGTTGAAGATGATAAGAAAGATCTAGGGTTGATTCTACTTTGTTCGTTGTTCTCTGTCTTATTCAACCTTTAGAGACACGATTTTATATAGCCGTGAGTCTCTAACAGTTGATGAGGTTTATGATTCTTTAACCTCGTATGATAAGATGAAGCATCTTGTGGTTAAACCCGACTCTCGTGGAGAGGGTCTCATTGTTCGTGGGAGACAAGATCGGAATGCTTGATGATGATCGTGGTAGGACACAGAACGGAATCCTCGTGGTAAATCTAAGGGTAGATCAAGTCTTCAAACAGAGGTAAAACTTGTAACTTCTCGCAAGAAGAAAGGGCACATTAAATCGAGTGCTATAAGCTACAAAATAAGATTAAAGGGAGGCTGCGAATCAAAGGAAAACAACCGAGAAAATTCGGTGAAGGCGATGTTGTAGAAGACTACGGCGATGGTGAACTTCTAGTCGCTTCATCAATGATTCTAAAGTAAGCGAGGAGTGGATACTTGATTCAGCTGCACCTTCCATATGAGTCCCAATCGGGATTGGTTTACAACTTACGAAACAGTGTCTGAAGGTGTTGTTTTGATGGGAAATAATACTTCGTGTAAAATCGTAGGTGTTGGAACAATTAAAGTTAAGATGTTTGATGGAGTTGTCAGAACACTTAGTGACGTACGGCATGTTCCAGAATTGAAAAGAAATTTAATTTCGTTGAGTACTCTTGATTCAAAAGGGTATGATATATACACATTTGAAAGTGGGGTTTTAAAGATTTCCAAAGGGTCCCTTGTTGTGATGAAAGGACAGAGAAAGATTGCCAAGTTATATGTTTTGTGGTGGTCTCTATCATATGGTGATGCAAACTATCGCTTCCTCGTCCTTGTCAGATGATGATATTACTAAACTTTGGCATATGCGCCTAGGGCATATGAGTGAGAATGGCATGGCAGAATTGAGCAAAAGAGGACTTCTTAATGGGCAAGGAATTTGCAAACTGAATTTCTGTGAGCACTATGTTTTTGGAAAACAAAAGAGAGTTCGATTCACTAGAGGAATCCATAACACGAAGGGAACATTGGAGTATATTCATTCGACTGTGGGGCCATCTAGAGTGCCTTCCAGAGGTGGAGCTAATTATATGCTAACCTTTATTGATGATTTTTCCAGAAAAGTTTGGGCGTTCTTCCTGAAGCAGAAAAGTGATGTGTTTTCCGCATTTAAGTCTTGGAAAATTATGATTGAAAAGCAGACGGAAAAAGCAGATAAAATACCTCCGCGGACAATGGCTTAGAGTTACGCTCGATGAGTTTAATAGATTGTGCAAGTCGAAGGAATCATAAGACACTTGACGATTCGTCATACTCCACAACAAAGCGGGTTGTTGCGAACGAATGAACAGAACGATCATGGAGAAGGTTCGATGTATGTTGTCAAATGCCAACTTACCGAAGTCATTTTGGGCGTAAGCGGCTTCATCGCATGTTTTTGATCAACCGATCTCCATCCGTTGCCATTGAGAAAAAGACTCCACAAGAGGTATGGTCCGTAATCCCGCTAATTATTCCGATTTAAAGATCTTTGGGTGTCCTGCATATGCTCATGTTGATAATGGAAAATTGGAACCGAGATCCATTAAATGTGTTTTTCTTGGTTATAAAGTGGTGTAAAAGGGTATAAGTTATGGTGTCTGAAAATAGAAAAGTTGTGATTAGTAGAGATGTTGTTTTTGATGAAACCGCTATGCTACCTAACTTATCTCTTAAAGACTCTTCCAATAAAGAAAATCAAAAACAAGTAGAGCATCAGATTAATACAGAGTCAACTCCTCAAGCCAGTACAAAAATTGAGAATAGAGTTGCTTCTTCACCACAATACTCTATCGCAAAAAGCAGAACTAGAAGAGAAATTAAACCTCCAAAGAAATATCTTGAGGCTGATCTAGTTGCTTATGCTTTGAATGTGGTCAAGATATAGATGCGAATCAAGAGCCATCTAATTATTCTCGAGGCGATTACTGTGAAGGCTCGAGAAAAGTGGATGTTTGCTATGCAAGAAGAGATGGAATCACTCCACAAAAAGCAGAACATGGGACCTTGTGAAACTTCCTAAAGGTAAAAAGGCACATTCGTTGTAAATGGGTATTTAAAAAGAAAGAAGGGACTCCAGGAGTTGAAGAACCCAGATATAAAGCAAGGCTTGTTGCAAAGGGTTACTGATCAAATTCCAGGAGTGGACTTCACAGATGTGTTCTCCCGGTTGTTAAGCATAGTTCGATTCGAGCTTTGCTTGGTATTGTGGCCATGCATGATTTGGAGCTTGAGCGATTAGATGTAAAAGCGCATTTTTGCATGGAGAGCTTGATGAGGATATTTACATGCAACAACTGAAGGTTTTACATTTGAGAAAAAGAGAACTATGTTTGCTTCTTTGAAAAAGTCCCTTTACGGTTTGAAACGATCACCAAGACAAGTGGTACAAGAGGTTTGATTCCTTTATGACTTCTCATGATTTCAAAAGAAGTAGTTTTGATGATTGTGTTTACTTTAAGAAAAATAGTGATGGTTCTTTTGTGTATCTACTTCTTTATGTTGATGACATGTTGATAGCAAAGAAAAAGATAAAGAAGAGATAAGAAAGGTCAAAGCCCAACTAAGTAAAGAATTTGAGATGAAAGATTTAGGACCAGCAAAGAAGATACTTGGTATGGAGATTCTCAGAGATAGAAAATCAAGTAAATTGTACCTAAGTCGGAAAGGGTACATTGAGAAAGTTCTTTGCGAGTTCAATATGCAGAGTGCTAAGCTGTTAGTACTCCTTTAGCGACCATTTCGGACTTTCATCGATTTTGTCTCCACAATCGGATGATGAGATTGAGTACATGTCACATGTTCCATACTCTAGTGCGATGGGATCTCTCATGTATGCTATGGTTTGTTCACGTCCAGATTTATCATATGCGATCGGTGTAGTTAGCGGATACATGGCAAATCCGGTAAAGAACATTGGAAAGCGATTCGATGGATTTAGAAGATACTTACGAGGCACTACGATGTTTGCTTATAGTTTGGAAGAACTAAAGATGGAGTCATAGGGTATGTTGATGCTGATTTTTCTTTGGAGACCTTGATAGAAGAAGATCTCTCACGAGTTACGTCTTTACAATCGGAGGTTGTGCAATTAGTTGGAAAGCCATTTTGCAAACTACGATCGCTTTGTCTACCAAAGTGAGTACATGGCGACATCGAGGCTTGCAAAGAAGCTATTTGGTTGAAGGGACTATTTAGTGAACTCAATGAAGGCCTTCAAATCAGCACATGATTTTGTGATGATCAGAGTGCTATATTTCTTACAAAAGATCAAATGTTTCATGAGAGAACAAAACACATTGATGTTCGGTATCATTTTGTTCGTGATATTATTGCTCGTGGTGATATTGTTGTGAGCAAAATTAGTACTCATGAAAATCCTGCAGATATGATGACTAAGTCACTTCCTAAAACCAAGTTTGAGCATTGCTTAGACTTGGTTGGTGTTCATTGTTGAGTTAAACCCTTAAGGGGTTTTATGGAAGAGGTGGAGAACTTGTTTATTGAAAGTTCGCAATGAAGAACTTGTTCATTGAGAATTTGTGTCAAGGTGGAGATTGTTAGAATTAAGTGACCCAAATTCTTATAGAATATGATGGAAAATAAAATAAAAGTAAAATCCATATAGAACTAGATTTCTTTTATTTTATTTTAGAATAAGGTTTTTTAAACCTTATTAAACTTCATCTATTTTATATTGATTAGGATAGGGTGTTTCAATCCTACTAGAATATGGCTTTACAAGCCTATAAATAGACATAGTCTATTCCTCTTGTATTGATACAAATTTTTCGACATAGTGAATTTTCTTCTCCTCTGCCCGTGGTTTTTTTCCCGAAAGGGTTTCCACGTAAAATTTGTGTGTTCTTTATTTTATTTATTTTTATTCTATTTTTTTTTCACACATTCTTTACCATTTTCTTGTTCCACAGCATCGTACTTCTTGGATTTCCTAGTAAGAATACAGAGCAATCCCCCTGCAAATATCACCACAGAGACAACAACGGGTAGAACAATGGCGATTATAGTTGTTGATGAGTTCTTGTTTTTCCCTGTACCACAAGCAAATGATCAGGCATACTATAATTAATTGATGCTTTCATTAAAATTCCACTGTGATAAATACCATTAGGTTCCAGTGCTGGAGGGGAATGAAGAACTGGTTTCGGTGGTGGTGGCGGAGGCAGTTGTTGCGCTGTGAATCGGTAAAAAGGGTACAATTCATATCTGACATTACAGCTCGCAAATACAACTCTGCCCCCTTGTTTACCTAGGCAACAACTTGGGAGATAAGTAATAGCTGTTGTTAAGCAGGTTTGACAATCGGACACAGATAAATCGGGTGTGCACTGAGCAAGCGTGTAGAGTGTTTGGAAAGCGGTGAAGTTGACTTCTTGAGTGGCATACTTTTTCCCCAACTGGTCACCCTTAGCAGCCCTTGTGGCTATCTCATTCATCGTGTTTCCAAGCAACTGCATGAACCGCTCTGGCTGCGAAACATTCCCCGTATTCAGCAGTTGCAAAACAGGTTCCTGTTCCCATTCAGAGAAGAAGGAACTATTTGAGTAACGTATGGTGCACTCGTCGTAGTAAACTAAAGCCGTTTTCTGGTTGGGGCAACGTTGAAGTATTTGGCCAGAAGCGGTTCTAACACATTCTCAACAGATTTCTTTGGTGACATCACCACGGCAGAGGAAGAGACCGTAAACAATATCCGGAGGGGCTTGGCCGACGGTGAGGTTGTAGAATCCACTTTGGCGAGTAGAGTTGGATTGAAAAGAGGAAAGGAGGATATTGAGGTTTCGACGATATGGGCTGTTCCGAGTGTAAGTAGTCGTATTTGGATTGCAGTCATGATATAAGAAAACAACTGCTGCTTCACTGCTCAGACTCAGCATTAAGCAAATAAAGATGTAAAATAAAAGGTTCCTGGGGATATCAAATGACACCATTATTACTTAATCAGCTCTTGCTGGCTTTTAGGTACTGGGAAGGGCTTATATAGATAGAAACTCGCTTTTTTGCTATGTTTAATATATTTTTATTTACCAACTAATAAACTATAACTCTCTAATATTTTTTTATAAAAAAATAAATATCATTTTATCCCAAAGATAATGTGTTCTTTTTCTTATATTAACAATAATACTTATATCAATTGAGTTAAGACTCTATATTTTTTTTTATATATTTATATCATGTTAGAATTATATTTCATTATAGGTTTCTTTTCATATATTTCCTTATAGTTATCTTTTAGTGTTCATGTTGATCCAATTTATCATGTCTTAACTGATCCAAAAATTTTAATTATGCATATTAAAGAGTAATTTAGAAAATTATAAAAAACTCCTTTCAACATTTAAAACATCTTGCTGTGTGAAAAGAACGAAAAGTAAGGAAGAAATAAATTCTCCAAGCCTTTGAAATTTCTATTGGGAAAAGACCTAACAGCCATTTTCAATTACATCAGAAACAGTAATTTTGGAATTCTATTTTCCAACAATGGTGTCAGTAAATTTTATATTTACAAGTTAATTATAATATTATATTAAAATTTAAATTGATAATTTTATTAATTAGTCAATTATTTTCAGTACAAGTGATTTGAATCTAAAATTAATAGTTTAAAAAAAAAAAGATATCGGAATATATTTACAGAGTTGTTATATAGGTGATGTAATGACTAATTTTTGGCCCAAGTCAATAAACCCAAATAAAATAATAAAAGTCCAATGAATAGCCCATTTACAAATAACCCAATTACTAAACTACCCCAAATCCAGGCCCAATTACAAAGCCCAAATAATAGTCCACTTGCTTAAAAAATTTCAGCAGCAAAAAAAACCTAGCAGTAGACTTTCAGCCGCCGCCTCCTCACGAGCCAACCACCGGCCTCTCCACCTCTGACACCTGCAATCAAATCAGATACGACAGCAGAGAGCATGCGGAAGAAATAAGCAGCAAACAAACAACAAACAAAAAAACAAATGGTAGTAGAAAAACAAAACGAATATGGACAAAATGGATCTCGGATCCGATTATAAAATCAAAATCGAAGCTTTGTAATTTTTTTTTTCAGAGGTACATTTTGAATCAAAGAGAACAAAAATCTAAGGTTGATCTCAATATATTTTTTGCTTTCTATTCATTTCTTTTTTTTTTCTTTTATTGATATTTCAATACAAACTCATTGGAAAAAGGGGTAGACATAAGATCAATAAAAAAGAAAAATGAAGAGGGCCTCACCGGGATTGCCCGAAGTTTCATCGCCGGGGTCCCTCTTCCGTTGTCGGGGTTGAACCGAATGGGGGAAGACCCTTTCTCTCTCGCATCATTCAGGCCGAGAAGGCGTAGCCTTCGGGGACGCCTTGAAAAGGGGCTAAATGATCCCACCCATTCGCGTCGTGGACCACCGCTTGTGGTGGCGCCGTGATAACGGCGGCGATGATGGGTTTCCTAACCCTAGCCAAAAAAGAAAAATAGGAAAGGGAGAGGGAGAGGGGGTAAAGGCCCTCTGTTTTTTTTTTTTTAAAAAGAAGCTGAAATGAAAAAGAGAAAAAAAGAATGGCTTAAATGGCCATAGGAACGACAGCATAGTTTTCAAGGCCAAAGTGGGTCATTTGCACTATGGGTCCTTCAGTTGCTACCCATTTTCAATATCCCCCTTTGGTTCTTAATTTTGTGCTTTAATTTGGCCCCATGAATTTTACGCTAGTCGCATTTTGGTCCTGCATGATATAAAGCGCATAAGGGCGGGGATATTCTCCTAATAAGTCCCTCTTTCTTTGCATGCGTTCCATTTGGGTCCTCTCTCTTTTAAATTTGTCCCTTTAATTTTATTTTATTTTTAATTTGATCATAAACCTTCTAATGTCAAACTATTTGGCATATTTTGCTTATTTATTCTTTAGAAAAACATGTATTCTGTCAAACAATTATATATATATATATATATATATATTATTTTAGATCTTTTATATATATATATATATATATATTAGTTATCTTAAAATTATTTTAGGAACCATTTATTTAAAATTGATTTATGGTATTCTTTTCAAATTGTTATTGTATATTATTTTAGGTTACGGGTATATTTTCTTAATTAGCTACTTTAAACTGTTTTATTATATATTACTTTAAATTATCTTGTATATTATTTATTTTATGATTTTATGTATATACCATTTATTTTAAAGTTTCACATATCATATATTTTAAATTTATATATATTATGTAGTTAAAATTATTTTATATGTTAATTATTCAAAGTTTTCATATATAGTTTATTTCAAACTGTTTTATTATTATTTACTTCAAGTTTATTTATATTATTTATTTGAGATTTTTATTTATTTATTCATTTCGAATTATTCTTATACACTATTTACTTTAAACCACTTAAGCATTATTTATCCTTATTCTCCATATATTTTATTTATTCGAAACTCTTTTTATATTACTTTTGTTAAGACCGAATTTATAGATTATTTATTTTAAAGCTCTTTTTCCACATATTATTTATTTTAAGTTTTCATATGTTATTTTAATTTTTTTTAAAAAAAAAACTATTTACTTAAGGTCAATATATATATTATTCTATTTTAAATTGAAATCATATATCAATTATCTTAAGTTATTTTATATTATTTACTCTAAATTTGCTTTATAAACTATTTTTAATTTGCTTTTATGAATTATTATTTTCATTACTTGCTTTAAATCGTTATATATATTTACCTTATTTTAGAACCCTATTTATTTATTTTGGAATGTTTTATTATTATTTACCTTAAAATTCTTTATATTATTTGTTTCACACTTTCGTATCCACATATATTGTTTATTTTAACATTATTATAATCTTTTAAAAATTGTTTTGTATATGGTTGATCTTTCTTTAAAAATTCTTTTTGCATATTATTTATTTATTTACTTAAAACTCATTTATCATCCTTTTAATTTCGTTCCTTTTTGCATCTTATTCATTTTAACTAACTTTATGCTATTTTTTATTTTGATTATTTAATTATTAATGATTAGTATTTAAATAATGTATGTTGTGTGATTATTGCCATTGTGTATTTTAATTCATTTATTTCGCATTTTTACATTATTGTTATTCATTCGTATAATATTGTGTCCATGTATATTTGTCTCATGCTCATTACTATTTTTATTTCATATTATCGCCTCATGAATCAAGCCTTGTTGCACTTATCCAATATATTGTTTTATTTTAATCCAAACAAATAACACATTTAAATATCGATTTTGCTACTATTCAAAAACAAAAATTTCGAAATAAGGCAATGTTTCGTGTTTTGGAACCTCGAGAAATTGTGCCCTAACTTACGGGGTTTCGATTTTCTCGTTGGTTCTAAATAGCCAAATATCCTTTTGAATTTTTAAATATACGGAACTCCAATTAAAAGTAGAGATGACCTTGCACTCGAAAATTCACGGTATTGTGTCCTAACTTACGGGATGTGATATTCCGATATCTCGAGATAAGGAAATCTTTAACAATTATTTTGAACCAATTCAAGCGTTTTTCTTGTAAAATCGACGTTAATAAAAAGGATCGTGTTTTAAAATCACTCCTGATTTTCAACTTTTGACATAAAGACGCTAACTAATCAATTCGGTACCAATTTTTGGGCGTGCCGGGGGTGTTAATCCTTCCTCGCACGTAACCGACTCCCGAACTTATTCTCTCGAGTTTCGTAGACTAAAAACACCGTTTTAGTAAACTAAAATTGTTTTATTAAAACAAAGGTGATCCGATCACACCTATTAAAGATCGGTGGCGACTTCCGTTTTAATTTCCATTTTCAAACATAGTCGATTCCTGTTTTCAAAAAAATGATTTCGACAGCTTGGCGAGTCCACTGGGGACTTCGAGAGTCGAGCCTTAAATTGATTATTTTTTGTCTTTTGTCAAAAATTGAAAATCAGTTTTAAATCTACTGCATTGCATGTTGTCTGTTATTTTCGTGGCTTTCTTCATAATATGGTTACTCTAAGTGGTTTAATTCTTTGATGTATCTTTGCATATCGCATCGCATTATTGGTCAATTTCACCCTCTTAAGTGGAAGTGAGAAACTACTCCTTCGTGAGGTCTTCACCTCCGTATAGGATAGTGGATCGCTTTCGGGATACATCCGTACCTGCGTCTTCGTGAGGTTTTCATCTCCATATAGCCGTAGGGAAATCTATTCCCCTGAATCGAACTCGGTCCGTATGAGCCTATAATGGGTGAGGATCGAGGAATCTGCTGGTTTAGGTACCTTTACTTTAGAACCGAACCACATGTAATGAGCCGTAAGAGCCTACCCTAGGTAGAACCACACCGAACCCTAGTGGTTACCGGATTAGGTGCTTATTTATTTCTTATTTGCTTTGAATTCTATTCTTTGTATATAATACTGATTTGTTGTGTTTTGTTGTCTTCGCATGGCATCTCATCATAAAAGGGTGTTGATTCATGTTCGGTTACTAGATAGGAGAGTCTAGCATGGAAAAAGGATTTCTTGATAGAGTGGAGGATAATGCGGCCGTCCGAGTGTGGTCCGAGAGAACGCAACAAGAGAAAGGAGATAGTTTGACTGAGGGATATGAGTCGGAGTTGTGGGATTTCACTCGCATTAGTGTAACTCAGAACGACCTGCAAGAGTTAAGGGATATATGGAATAGTTGGAATGGCGAAGTCAAACAACTCTTTTACTGTAACTACGGCGACCTACCCTATTTTCTCAATGTAAAGGTGGACAAGTACTTGTTCCGGGCCCTCGCACAGTTTTGGAACCTCGCTTACAGTTGCTTCACCTTCGGAGGAGTCGATTTAGTACCTACTGTGGAGGAATACATGGCGTTACTTAATTGCCCGAAGATTCAGGCCGACAGGGCCTATTCAAGACCTGTCAACGTCCCTCCCTTTTTGAAGAAGTTGATGAATATCACGGGGATGAGCGAGCAATGGGTTGCAGCTCGCATCAAGCAAAAAGGGGATAGTAAGTGTATTCCTTGGAGGAATTTGAGGGACTTGATTATTGCGCACCTGGATTCGAAGAAAAGGGTTGATGTTTTTGCCTTAAGCCTCTACGGTTTGATCATCTTTCCTAAGGCGCTAGGAAACATAGATGAAGCTGTCTCAGATTTATTCGATCGACTTGATATAGGTACCACACCTGTCCCGGCAATCCTAGCAGAAACTTTCCGATCATTGAATGCATGCCGGAGAGCGGGCGAGAGAAGATTTATTGGTTGTGCACAGCTTCTTTTGGCTTGGTTCCACAGTCATTTTTGGAAGGTGGAGAAGGTCTCCTATCGGGTATTCTCTAAAGATTATTCCCCATTAAGAGAATTAGTGGTCACATCGAGGCGAGACGACATCTCAGAAGAGAAGTGGATAACTATTCTCCAAAATTTGCAGGCCGAAGACGTTGAATGGAGGGCTCCGTGGTTGATTCCTGACGAGATCTTATATAGGTGCGGTGATTTTGACTGGGTCCCTCTGGCTGGAATATGGGGAGTTGTTGGATACGCTCCACTGATGATGTTAAGGAAATACCGATCAAGGCAATTTATACCGGTGACACAAGGGTTAGCTCAATGCGAGTTCTCCTATAAAGACAACAATTATAAAGACAACAATTATAAGGGGAGATATCAGATGCTTGGAACTAAACTCGAAGAACGAAAGGATTCACCACAGGCTCGATGACGACCCCTGAGTATGAATAATGGCGGGGCAGGAGAGTCAACGACAAAATCCCTAGGCCGAATCAAGAGAACACTCAACTGATAGAGGAGCATTTACGAGTCATCCTATCCGAGTTAGAGATCATTAAGCAAGACTTCGAGAAAAGGAACTCGGAGTTGGGGAAGAAGATAGAGCAGCTAGAAGAAGAGAAAATGAAGTTGGGATTAGACGTCGATATCCATAAGCTAGAGGCTGAAAAGCTACGAAAAGGGAAGAACAAAGCCGAGGAGGACTTGGATAGTTTAAAGACTGATTATAAGAAGCTGCGTATGTCAATAAGAACTGCCGGTTTAGGTAAAATGTCAGAGCAATAGCGTCAAGAGATCAAAGAGGAAAAGACTAGAGCCGACCATTGGGAGAAAAGGTTTCAAGATGTCGGAGTACGAGAGGACACTCTGAAGAAGAGTTTGTTAGAAACTTAAATTGAAAAGGAGAAGTTACGTGCTCGAGTGGTTGAATTGGAAAAATCACTTCATCAACATCGTAGCCGTAATTCGGTAATTGAGCTGAAGGCTAGTCTGAGCAGGATCGAAGAGTTGAAAGGGAAAGTAGAAAAACTCGAGACTACACTACGAGATAGTAAAATTCGAGTGGAACTTCTTGAGGCAAACAACGAGCATTGCAGGGAACAACTTCACCACTCTCAGAACCAGATTAGAGATAGAGACTACGTCATAGGCGAAGCTGTGGCTCAGGTTCGGGAGGTAGCCGATCACTTGCAAACCTTGGCAGTCCAAGCTGATGTATTGAGCTTAAAGTACGAGTCGGAATTAGAGCGAGGCTGAAACTTAGCTTGGCTTCTTAGGAAAGTTAAGGCTTTGGGCATTAGGGCAAAGTCGTATATGTAATCATCCGTTCTATGTAAAGAAAATTTTCTTCTAGTGAAGTTCTTCTAATGAAATTGAATTGGAATCAACGCCTCTTTTTGCATTCATTCATTTGCATTACATTTTATCATATGCATTAAATTTCATGAAAAGACCCTGATTAAGCAAAATTATTTTAGTTAATCTGGAAACCAACGAGAATCAACCAACTGAACACAGCTACTATACCTGCCGTAAAACCAAAGTAATGGATCAGAGATTAGAAAGGATAGAACAAATGCAAAGGGAAATGCAAGAGCAATTGCAAACACAAATGCAAGAACAACTGGCCAAAATACAACAGGGTATGAAGGAAAAAATGGAAGAATCCTAAAATAATCTGATAGGCCAGTTGGCGCAGTTGCTGGCTAGAGAACGCGAAAAGGGGAAGAGCACTATGGGAAACGATAATGAAAACCCTATCTACCCTCCAGACTTTGCTTCGGTAAACACTCAACCACAACCGGAGGTACACCCACGAACGGTACCCGTCACTATCAAACCCCAACAATACCAGGCTAATGCTTCGACACCAATGAATATTCCTATAGGATCGAGCTCTAAGCCCGGAGATAATCCAGCTAATCCATTTGTCCCGGACCTTGATGACATGGCAGAAATGGAGAAAAGAAAGGTAGACCTGGCGAAACAACTCGATGATCGGTGTAAATGGCTTGAAGAAAAATTCAAAGCAATGGAGACTGCTGATTATCGTGGCGGGATCGACGCTAAGGACTTAAGCTTGGTCCCAGATTTGGTGCTCCCACCAAAATTTAAAACCCTGGAGTTCAAAAAGTATAATGGAACGAGCTGCCCTGAAGCTCATATTACGATGTTCTGTTGAAGGATGACAGGGTATATCAACAATGATCAGCTATTGATCCACTATTTCCAAGACAGTCTGATTGGATCTGCGGCCAAGTGGTACAACTAGCTCAGCCGTGCCCAAATTGGTTCATGGAAGGACTTGGCTCAAGCTTTCATGAAACAATACGGTCACGTGACAGACATAGCACCCGATAGAATTACTCTACAAAACATGGAAAAGAAGCCAAGTGAGAGCTTCAGACAGTATGCCCAACGATGGAGGGAGATGGCAATGCAGGTCCAACCACCTCTCTTGGAGAAAGAAACAACCATGCTTTTTATCAATACCCTGAAGGCCCCATTCATTAACCATATGTTAGGAAGCGCTACTAAGAGCTTCTCGGACATAGTGATGTATGGGGAAATGATAGAAAACGCTGTAAGATGTGGGAAGATTGAAGCGGGAGAGAGTACTAAGAGATCAGCTCTGAGAAGGAAAGAGAATGAGGTGAACAACGCGAGCGTATACAATAAAGGTTATTCCAAGCCAGTCACAGTGAGCCAGCCAAGGGCAGTGACTGCTAGCCATCAGGGCCCCACCAGACAAGATTCTAACTCAAGACCTAACACGGCAAGAGTCCAGCTCACGCCAATACCAATGACGTATAGGGAGCTTTACCAGAATCTGTTCGATGCGCATGTGGTGTCTCCATTTTACCTGAAACCCATGCAACCTCCATTCTCTAAGTGGTATGACGCAAATGCTCAATGCGAATACCATGCAGGAATTACGGGGCACACAATTGAGAACTACATGGCCTTCAAGAAATTAGTCGAAAGGTTCATAAAGATAGGCATTGTGAAGTTAGATGATCCCACAGGACCTAATGTGGCCGGAAATTCGTTACCCAGTCATTCGGACCATGGGGTAAACGCGATAGTTGAAAATAGAGGAAGGAGAACTAAGATGGACGTAACAGAGGTGAAGACCCCGTTAAGATGGGTTTGGCAGAGGATGATAGAATAAGGTCTAATCACTCAAGATGTAGGGGAGAAGCCCGAAGGAGTAAAGCACTACTGCGAATTTCACAACAGAGAGGGTCATGAGATCCAAGAGTGCAATAAATTTAGGATGCTGGTACAAGAACTGATGGAAAATAAGGAGATTGAATTCTTTGAGTATACCGAGGGCATAGAGGGAGAAGATGTGTGCACGTCAGAGCAAGGGTCAACTAACAAAGTCTATGGGGTCAGTCGCCCGGTCGTGATCATATCACGACCAAGAATCAGCGAAGCCGGAGTACCAATTGCGCCAAAAGTCATAATTCAAAAGCCCGTTGCTTTTCCTTATAAAGATAGCAAAAGGGTTCCTTGGAACTACGATTACAACGTAACGATCCCGAAAGGGGAGAATGCAGCTGGTACTTCAGAGAAAGGTTAAGACAAGGGTTTCCATACACGCAGTGGAAGGCATTATACTTCGAACACAAAGGCAGAACCAGCTAAAGGAAAATCTGTGGTCGTTGAGCAAGAAAAGAAAAAGACAACCAGACCTAAATCACCTGTCAATGAGCCTGTAACTGAAAAGGAGGCTAAGGAATTCTTAAAATCCCTGAAACACAGCGAGTATAGTGTTGTGGAATAGTTACACAAATAGCCAGCCCGTATATCGGTACTGGCCTTGCTCTTAAGCTCAGAGACTCACCGCGGTGCATTGATGAAGGTTTTAAATGAAACATATGTTGCGGATGATATCTCTGTCAACAAGCTCGATTGTCTGGTTAATAACATCAGCGCGGATAATTTTATTTTCTTTAATGATGATGAAATACCACCGGGAGGCATGGGATCTACAAAGGCCCTGCACATTACCACTCGCTGCAAGGGATACACATTGCCGGGGGTATTGATTGATAATGGATCGACATTGAATGTCATGCCCTTGTCCACGTTAAGTAGGTTGCCAGTGGATAGCTCCCACATGAAGACATGTCAAAACGTCGTGAGAGCATTCGATGGTACGGAAAGAAAAGTGATGGGAAGAATCGAGATACCTCTCTTGATTGGCCCAAATACATACGAGGTGGACTTCTTGGTAATGGACATCAAGCCATTATACAATTGCCTGTTGGGGAGACCGTGGATTCACTCGGCGGGGGCAGTACCGTCATCCCTACACCAAAAGTTGAAGTTGGTAATTGAGGGTAGGTTGGTAATGATAAACGCGGAGGAAGACATCATTGCATCCGTTACCAGTGACGCACCATACGTGGGTACGGACGATGAGGCGATAGAATATTCCTTTTGATCACTAGAATTCGTCAATGCTACATTCATTGTCGAAGGGAACAAGATCCCAATGCCCAAAATATCTAAAACTACGAGGATGAGCCTGCGATTGACGGTCAGCAAAGGAGCCTTGCCAAGAATAGGACTTGGAAGGTGCCTCCAAAGAAGGAGCGATATACCAATGCTAAGAGAAAAACGAGACCGCTTTGGCTTAGGATTTAAGCCATATGCAAAGAAAAAGAAGAAAGAGCTAGAGAAAAGGCAAGAGATGAGAAGAGCGCGTTTGTGTGGTGATGAGGTCAAGTGGAAACCAATGACCTTTCCTCATTTATCCCGAACGTTTGTGTCCGGAGGAACCATCCATCCAAAACAAGATATAACAGTGAAGAAAGTGGCAGAAGAAATGTTGGGAAGTTGGAGCATTAACGCCATATCTGAAGAAAAAGTCAAAAAAGGGGATTTATATGGAATTTGCCCTTATATTCCTGGAAGTGTTTTGAACAATTGGACCGCGGAGGAGATCCCTGTAACTTTTAGAATTAACTCAGAGTAATGTTCAAAACAAACTTATTGCTCTATGCCTAGGGGCAATAAGAATCCTTTTATGAAATAGGCATATGTCCAAACATCGTTATTTCAATAAAAATGCATTCTTGTGTATCATCTTGAGCAAATATTCTTTATTTCTTTCTACTTCATTCATAATCATACCATGCAAATCAAATATTCTTAGATCCTTTTGTTCTTTGGATTTCTTTCTTCATCCATAACAGGTCTCCAGATATCAATGATATGAGCAACGTTGCCACTAACTTAGAGACTCCTTTCGAGCAAGATTTGTGTATGGAGGACACTGAGGATTTTGAAGATGACCGAAATTGTAACCTATCTCCTGATTTGTTAAGGATAATAGATCAAGAGGAGAAACAAATCCTACCTCATAAAGAGTAGGTGGAAATTGTTAGCTTAGGAGAAGGAAAAGAGGTGAAGATTGGAGCTAGTATCACTGCAGAAATAAAGCAAGACCTCATCGAGTTACTCCAAGAATTCAAGGATGTATTCGCATGTTCATATCAAGACATGCCCAGGTTGAATACTGATATCGTGGTACATCGACTCCCTATAAAGGAAGAATGCAAGCCAGTTCAGCAGAAATTCCGAAGGATGAGACTCGATGTTTTATTGAAGATAAAGGAAGAGGTTAAAAAGCAAATCGATGCCAGTTTCTTACAGGTGGTCAAGTACTCAGAATGGGTAGCCAATATAGTCTCGGTTCCTAAGAAAGATGGGAAAGTACGAATGTGTGTGGACTATCGGGATTTGAACAAAGCCAGCCCAAAAGACAATTTCCCATTACCTCATATTGATACACTAGTAGATAACACGACAGGTTATTCGCTTTTCTCCTTCATGGACGGCTTCTCGGGATACAACCAGATAAAAATGCATCCTGAAGACATGGAAAAAACGATATTTTTGACCATGTAGGGAACATTTTGTTATAAAGTGATGCCATTCGGATTGAAAAACGCGGGAGCAACATATCAGAGAGCCATGGTGACTTTGTTCCATGACATGATGCAGAAGGAGGTCGAAGTTTACGTTGATGACATGATTGTAAAATCCAGAACAGAAAAGGAGCATGTGCAAGTCCTGAGAAAATTATTTTTAAGATTGAGGAAGTTCCAGTTAAAGCTCAATCCCGCAAAATGTACCTTCGGGGCCAGGTCAAGAAAGCTGTTGGGATTCGTGGTCAGCGAAAAAGGAATCGAGATTGACCCGGATAAAATTAAGGCTATACAAGAATTACCCCCGTCACGCACTCAAAAAGAAGTTCGAGGTTTCCTACGAAGACTAAATTACATCGCCCGTTTCATCTTACAACTAACGGAGAAATGTGACCCGATATTCCGTCTCCTTAGGAAGCATAACCCAGGTGTTTGAGATGAGAAGTGCCAGGAAACTTCTGACAAGGTCAAGCATTATTTGTCCAATGCCCCAGTACTAATGCCACCTTACCTGGATAAACCACTGATACTGTACTTGACAGTGTTTGAGAACTCCATGGGATGCGTATTGGGCCAACATGACAAGTCAGGAAGAAAAGAGAAAGCGATATACTATCTTAGCAAAAAATTCACCGAATGTGAGACAAGATATTCATCGATCGAAAAGTTGTGTTGTGCTTTGATTTGGACAACCCGAAGACTGAGACAATACATGTTGTACCACACAACTTGGCTCATCTCAAAATTAGATCCTTTGAAGTATATGATGGAGTCAAATGCTCTGAACGGAAGAATGGCTCATTGGCAAATTTTTCTTTCTGAGTTTGACATAGTCTATGTAAGCCAAAAGGCCGTAAAAGGGAGTGCAATAGTAGATTTTCTGGCCAGTAGAGCTCTAGAAGATTATGAGCCGTTGAGCTTTAATTTCCCGAATGAGGATCTAATGTATGTCGCGACCATGGAAGAAGACTCTCAAGGGGGCTATCCGTGGAAGCTGAATTTTGACGGAGCTTCAAACGCTGTGGGTAACGGAATCGGGGCAGTTTTGGTATCCCCAAACGAAGATCATTATCCTTTCACCAGTAAATTGGATTTTGATTGCACAAACAATATGGCCGAATACGAAGCATGTATCATGGGCATCCGTGCAGCCATCAAGATTAAAGTATTAGAAGTATATGGGGATTTGGCATTAGTGATTGATCAACTTAAAGGTGAATGGGAGACAAGAGACCCTAAGTTGATCAATTACCGAAGGCTGGTTCTTGAGTTAATCGAGGAGTTTGATGATATCACTTTCTGCTACCTCCCACGAGACGAAAACCAGATGGCTGATGCTTTGGCAGCCTTAGCTTCTATGATCAAAGTGAATAAACTAGAGGATATGAAGCCTATCCAAATGAGTATTTATGAGGCTCCGGCTCGTTGCTGCAACATCGAAGAAGAAGAAGAGAAAGATGATCATCCTTGGTATCAGAATATTTTGCTATACGTGAAGAGTCGTGAATACCCAGATCAAGCGACTGAGAATGATAAAAGGATATTAAGAAGGCTCGCTAGTGACTATGTCTTGGATGGAGAGATCCTATACAAAAGAAGGAAGGATCAGGTACTCCTAAGATGTGTAGACGCTGTCGAGGCTAAGCAAATCCTGGAAGAGGTTCATGAGGGTGTCTGCGGAACACATGCTAATGGCTTCACCATGGCTAGACAGATCATGAGATTCGAATATTATTGGTCCACTATGGAAAGAGATTGCATCAACTATGCCAAGAAGTGCCATAAATGCCAAATTTATGGAGATAAAATTCATGTACCTCCTTCACCACTTCATGTCATGACTTCTCCATGGCCTTTCTCCATGTGGGGCATGGATGTCATTGGGCCGATCTCACCGAAGGCATCTAATAGACACCGATTCATCTTTGTGGTCATTGATTACTTCACCAAATGGGTAGAGGCCACCTCTTACACTAACGTCACAAAGTCAGCGGTCAATAAGTTCTTAAAGAAAGAAATCATATGTCGATATGGGATGCCTGAAAGGATCATATCAGACAATGCGTTGAACTTGAATAATAGCACGATAGCGGAAGTCTGTAGCCAATTCAAGATCAAACATCATAACTCGTCACCGTATCCTCCAAAGATGAACGGTGCAGTGGAAGCAGCCAATAAGAACATCAAGAAGATCATAGGAAAAATGACTGAGACCTATAAAGATTGGCACGAGAAATTACCATTTGCCCTATATGCCTACCGGACATCAGTCAAAACCTCTACTGGGGCAACACCTTTTTCTTTAGTTTATGGAATGGAGGCGGTTCTACCTATTGAGGTTGAGATTCCCTCTCTACGCGTGCTTTCTGAACTAAAATTAGATGAAGCAGAATGGATCCAGTCTCGATACGACCAGTTAAACTTGATTGAGGAAAAGAGGCTAAAGGCTATCCGTCATGGTCAAATGTATCAAAAGAGAATGATGCGGGCTTATAATAAGAAGGTTCGCCCTAGAGAATTTCATGAAGGAGACCTCGTATTGAAAAAGATCCTCCCCATACAAAAGGACTTCAGAGGGAAATGGATGCCGAATTGGGAGGGACCTTATGTGGTAAAGAAGGCTTTCTCTAGAGGGGCTCTGATTTTGACTGAGATGGATGGTAAAAGCCTGCCCAATCCCGTGAATTCGGATTCGATCAAGAGGTATTTTACCTAAAAAAAAATGAAGAGGCCAAGGTGAAAACCCGTGAAAGGGCGCTTTGAGACCAAAGGGGTTTGAATTGAAAACCCAGGAATGGGTGATTCAAATTTTGATCGAAGATGGGGCATGCGGTAGTTTTGTCTTCTCTGAATTAACAGGAAGGGATGATGCTACATATTGGGGCATCAGCAAAGTACTCTTGGTCTTCCAAACAAATACCGAGTTCAAAGGGTCCTTAAGAGGATTTGCATAATGAAACTCATGCTGCGATATCTGAAGCACCTATTCTTATCTCATTCACTTTGCATTTTTTGGCAGAATATGCTATTTTGATTAATTCGTTATTTCTCATTTTGTATCTTAACAAATGTGCTATCTTGATTACCCTGTTCATTTTGAGTTTTACTCTCAATAAAATTCCATCTTGCCTATTGCGATAATCTTTTTCAAGTGTCTTTCATTGAAATAATGATTAATGGACTAATAATATTCAAAAAGAGTTCTGTATATTACTCTGAAAATGCTTCTAAATGATACAAGGACCTGAAACATGACTAATTAGTTTGAATCACCCTACATTCAAAGGTTGGAAACGTTGGTGAAATAATAACCCAAATTGTGATTATTCTTCGGGTTTTCTACTATAGATACCAGTCGAAGAAAAAGCAGAGTAATATGTCGATCTCGATGAACAACGAGTAATATAAAAAAAAGTGACATTTTGCATTCATGCAAACATCATTCATACACATCTAGCTAGGAGCATTTGATTCATTCTGATCATGACATCCTAATCATTTGGCATAAATAGGTCCATGAAATGAATTCAACAGGTCATGTTCTCCAAAGAATGGTGTAACAGACCGAAGAAATCAAAATCCTACACCCCTGAAGACGCAGTGGGACGGATTGAGATCAAAGACGACGAATCTCGCCTTCCTGAAGTTGCAGTGAAGTAGATTTAAGCTACCAAGCCTTAACCCCCTAAGCATTAGGGTAATAGGCTAAAAATTACAGATCTCGCCTCCCTGAAGTTGCAGTGGAGCAGATCAAAGACGGCGAATCTCGCCTCCCTGAAGTTGCAGTGAAGCAGATTCAATCCACCAAGCCTTAACCCCCTAAGCCGTAGGGTAATAGGCTGAAAATTATAGATCTTACCTCTCTGAAGTTGCAGTAGAGCAGATCAAAACAAACCTAATCTCTCTGAAGTTGCAGTAGAGCAAATTAAAGCTAAATCCTATACCTCTGAAGTTGCAGTAGGTCGGATCAAATCTACCGTGGTAAATCTTATCTCTCTGAAGTTGCAGTAGAGCAGATTAAAGCCATTAACCTTATCTCTCTGAAGATGCAGTGGAGCAGGTTGAAATTACCAAGTCTTATCTCTTTGAAGTTCCAGCGGAGTAGATCGAAGCTACAAATCTCTTCTCCCCGAAATTGCATTGGAACAAATCATAGCAACAATTCCTATACCTCTGAAGATGCAGAGGATTGGAATAAGGCCATTCGAAGAATAGAAGAAGCCAAGATTCAGCAAGACCAGGTAAAATTGGCCATTTTAAGGTCTTTGCTCCATTCTCGTTACACGACAATGAGCAAAGAGGGGCAGCTGTAATGGCCAATTTTTGGCCCAAGTCAATAAACCCAAATAAAATAATAAACGTCCAATGAATAGTCCATTTACAAATAACCCAATTACTAAACTACCCCAAACCCAGGCCCAATTATAAAGCCCAAATAATAGCCCACTTGCTTAAAAATTTCAACAGCAAAAAACCCTAGCTGCAGACTTTCAGCCGCCGCCTCCTCACGAGCCAACCACCGGCCTCTCCACCTCTAACACCTGCAATCAAATCAGATACGACAGCAGAGAGCATGCAGAAGAAATAAGTAGCAAACAAACAACAAACAAAAAAACAAATGGTAGTAGAAAAACAAAACGAATATGGACAAAATGGATCTCGGATCCGGTTATAAAATCAAAATCGAAGCTTTGTAATTTTTTTTTCCAGAGGTACATTTTGAATCAAAGAAGAGAACAAAAATCTAAGGTTGATCTCAATATATTTTTTGCTTTCTATTCATTTCTTTTTTTTTTCTTTTATTGATATTTCAATACAAACTCATTGGAAAAAGGGGTAGACATAAGATCAATAAAAAAGAAAAAGAAAGAGGGCCTCACCGAGATTGTCTGAAGTTTCATCGCCGGGGTCCCTCTTCCGTTGTCGGGGTTGAACCGAATGGGGGAAGACCCTTTCTCTCACATCATTTAGGCCGAGAAGGCGTAGCCTTCGGGGACGCCTTGAAAAGGGGCTAAATGATCCCACCCATTCACGTCGTGGACCACCGCTTGTGGTGGCGCCGTGATAATGGCGGCGATGATGGGTTTCCTAACCCTAGCCAAAAAAGAAAAATAGGAAAAGGAGAGGGAGAGGGGGTAAAGGCCCTCTGTTTTTTTTTTAAAAGAAGCTGAAATGAAAAAGAAAAAAAAGAATGGCTTAAATGGCCACAGAAACGACAGCATTGTTTTCAAGGCCAAAGTGGGTCATTTGCACTATGGGTCCTTCAGTTGCTACCCGTTTTCAATATCCCCCTTTGGTTCTTAATTTTGTGCTTTAATTTGGCCCCATGAATTTTACGCTAGTCGCATTTTGGTCCTGCATGATATAAAGCGCATAAGGGCGGAGATATTCTCCTAATAAGTCCCTCTTTCTTTGCATGCGTTCCATTTGGGTCCTCTCTCTTTTAAATTTGTCCCTTTAATTTTATTTTATTTTTAATTTGATCATAAACCTTCTAATGTCAAACTATTTGGCATATTTTGCTTATTTATTCTTTAGAAAAACATGTATTCTGTCAAAAAATTATATATATATATATATTATTTTAGATCTTTTATATATATATATATATATATATTAGTTCTCTTAAAATTATTTTAGGAACCATTTATTTAAGATTGATTTATGGTATTCTTTTCAAATTGTTATTGTATATTATTTTAGGTTACGGGTATATTTTCTTAATTAGCTACTTTAAACTGTTTTATTATATATTACTTTAAATTATCTTGTATATTATTTATTTTATGATTTTATGTATATACCATTTATTTTAAAGTTTCACATATCATATATTTTAAATTTATATATATTATGTAGTTAAAATTATTTTATATGTTAATTATTCAAAGTTTTCATATATAGTTTATTTCAAACTGTTTTATTATTATTTACTTCAAGTTTATTTATATTATTTATTTGAGATTTTTATTTATTTATTCGTTTCGAATTATTCTTATACACTATTTACTTTAAACCACTTAAGCATTATTTATCCTTATTCTCCATATATTTTATTTATTCGAAACTCTTTTTATATTACTTTTGTTAAGACCGAATTTATAGATTATTTATTTTAAAGCTCTTTTTCCACATATTATTTATTTTAAGTTTTCATATGTTATTTTAATTTAAAAAAAAAAAAACTATTTACTTAAGGTCAATATATATATTATTCTATTTTAAATTGAAATCATATATCAATTATCTTAAGTTATTTTATATTATTTACTCTAAATTTTCTTTATAAACTATTTTTAATTTGCTTTTATGAATTATTATTTTCATTACTTGCTTTAAATCGTTATATATATTTACCTTATTTTAGAACCCTATTTATTTATTTTGGAATGTTTTATTATTATTTACCTTAAAATTCTTTATATTATTTGTTTCACACTTTCGTATCCACATATATTGTTTATTTTAACATTATTATAATCCTTTAAAAATTGTTTTGTATATGGTTGATATTTCTTTAAAAATTATTTTTGCATATTATTTATTTATTTACTTAAAACTCATTTATTATCCTTTTAATTTCGTTCCTTTTTGCATCTTATTCATTTTAACTAACTTTATGCTATTTTTTATTTTGATTATTTAATTATTAATGATTAGTATTTAAATAATGTATGTTGTATGATTATTGCCATTGTGTATTTTAATTCATTTATTTCGCATTTTTACATTATTGTTATTCATTCGTATAATATTGTGTCCATGTATATTTGTCTCATGCTCATTACTATTTTTATTTCATATTATCGCCTCATGAATCAAGCCTTGTTGCACTTATCCAATAAATTGTTTTATTTTAATCCAAACAAATAACACATTTAAATATCGATTTCGCTACTATTCAAAAACAAAAATTTCGAAATAAGGCAATGTTTCGTGTTTTGGAACCTCGAGAAATTGTGCCCTAACTTACGGGGTTTCGATTTTCTCGTTGGTTCTAAATAGCCAAATATCCTTTTAAATTTTTAAATATACGGAACTCCAATTAAAAGTAGAGATGACCTTGCACTCGAGAATTCACAGTATTGTGTCCTAACTTACGGGATGTGATATTCCGATATCTCGAGATAAGGAAATCTTTAACAATTATTTTGAACCAATTCAAGCGTTCTTCTTGTAAAATCGACGTTAATAAAAAGGATCGTGTTTTAAAATCACTCCTGATTTTCAACTTTCGACATAAAGACGCTAACTAATCAATTCGGTACCAATTTTTGGGCGTGCCGGGGGTGCTAATCCTTCCTCGCACGTAACCAACTCCCGAACTTATTCTCTCGAGTTTCGTAGACTAAAAACACCGTTTTAGTAAACTAAAATTGTTTTATTAAAACAAAGGTGATCCGATCACACCTATTAAAGATCGGTGGCGACTTTCGTTTTAATTTCCATTTTCAAAAACATATAAAATAACATATAAAATAATATATACTATTTATGTATATAACTAAAAAATACATATAGTATTTAAAATAAATTAAATATATAAAAAGGATTAAAATTTAATTTAATTAAAGAATTTGGGGTTAATTACAAATGGATAGAAAAATTTGGGCCTAATTGAAACATGTGCCTAAACTCAAGGGACTCACTGGGTAATTCGACCCTAATCCCAAAACGACGTCGTCCCGAAATAGGCTTTATAATGGCCATTAGGACTAAATTGAAACAAAAATAAAAGGTTAGGGCCAAATTTTAATAAAAAATAAAAATGAAATTGTAAATATTAAAAATACAAAAGGATCAATTGGGCAATTAGCCCTTTTACCAAAAACGCGCGGATCCTCTCGGGTCACGGGTCAACACGCGGATCCTTCACTTAAACGGTGCCGTTTTAGTGCTTATTGAAGTAAGCAAAACGACGCCGTTTCTGTAATGCTATATATGTCAAATTTTAACTCAGAATTCATTTTACAATCAGTTTTTTTTTTAAAAAAAAAACCTAAAATCCTCTAGAAGAGGAGCAAAGAGGAGCCCTCCAGCTCCAGCCTCCGGCCTTCGGCCACTGGGCACATGCGCACACGCGCCACACGCGCCGCCGTACATGGCGGTTGGAAGGCTAAAAGCCTTCGCCTTTCCAGGCAAATCACGGGTAAACTCTTCCCTTTTTTAGTACTTAACCGTTTTTAGGAAAAAAATGATTTATACGTGTTGAATAGAGATATAAACTACGAACAAGTATGTAACTAAATCACCTTTTTCAGAAAAAATAAACTGCTCTTATTTCTTTCTTCTGTGTATATATGCGTGTATCTCCCTGTCTATATATGTGTCTATTACAGTGAAAATTTTCGGCTTTTATAGCCTCATAAAATATATTTACAAATTTCGATTTTATTTCTTGCTATGTTTGTTTCGTCTCTGCTGTTTCTTTCCCTTTTTGCAGGTAATAGCGAGGAATCTGGTGGTGAATGCACTAGCGTCGATTCGTGCGCGGATTACGGCGTGATATGGAGCCGGAGTCACGGCGCCGATGAAGCCCATTGGAACGGCGCGAGACGAAAGGGTGTGACGCTTGGGGTACTTGCGGCGCGAAGTTTTTGGAAACCCTAGGATTTTCAAATTTGGTTTAGACATTGGGCCTCGATAGTTTGGGTGCAGTGCGGGTATTTGAAAACATTGGGTTTTAAGTGTAACTGGGTATAGGGCTTTGTAAATGGACTGTAAAACTTTTATTAATTTATTTAATTTTTTGTTTCTGCTTTCATTTTTTTATTTTACGGGCCCGGGCAATTTTGGGCTATTACATTTATATTATAATGCATGAAATTGAAAGCCAACTCATGTCCATTAATTTATTTAAGAGACGAAAAAGGGTTTATAACATAAAGCTTGGTTATAATTTTAAAAGGGGTAATTTAGGAAACCAAGTTATAAATTATATAATATATGTTATATGTTATATCATAAAATTATCCTAAGTGCTCATATACTTCTATTGCCGAAACTTAAGAAAGAAAGAAACAAAATAAAAAGCTAGAGTTCGGTTAAATTCAGGCTTGATTAAGGTATGTGTTTAGCTCGGTTTTTGATAATTTTTATGTTTTTGAGATTGTTGCTTCGAGTACTACAAAACCCATGCTTAAATTTTGAATTTTGATGAATATTTTAAGTTATGCTATTGATGAGAGCTTGTGATTTTTATTGTTTGATGATGAAATATGAAAGATAGTTGTTGGGTTAACATATTTTGTATTAGAATTTTTGATAATTTTGAGTAATTAGGACTTAATTGCAAAAATAAAAAGTTGAGGGACTAAATTATGAAATTGATGGAAAATATGGACTTGTATGTATATAGGAAGCATTCGGCCTAATTGGAGTGTAGCCAAATTTTGTATATTTTGTGTTTTATGCAATAGGGACTAAATTGTAAAAATTGCAAATGTTAGGGGCAAAATGATAATTTGCCCATTTGTGTGTTTTTGGACAAAAGTGAATGAAAATATGTTTGAATGAGCTTAATTGAATATGTTTAGATCAAAAACCAAAGAAATCGGATTTGGATGGGGGAAAAATGAAAGTTGTCGACTAGCAGCCCCGTCTTATTTTATAATGTCCGAGGTAAGTTTATAAGCAAATAGACGTGTTTAATTATAGTTAAATACTAAATGTATATGCTGGTTTGCAAAGTATGAATTTATATATGCTATTGTCGAATGTGTATAAGTTTGGTAACCACGTTCGAGCATTCGTTTTGACCGATTTACGAGGTCTGAAAGCCCCGTATGAACCTTAGGAATTGCTAGGATACATATGTTATGACATAGGATTCCGATATATGTGTACGAGTAAGACCCTGTCTGGGACAATGGCATCGATATGTGATTACATGTAAGACCACGTCTGGGACGTTGACATTGTACGATATGTGTGATTATCCGAGTATCTTATTCAATTCTGAATGGTTCAACGGGCAATGATAAGTTTGTGATCGAGTGTGTAATCGAGCTAAAGTGAACAGGTATGTGATAATTAATTGTTCTTGTGAAACAAGGTAAGTTGGTCATTATATTTGTGATACAAATTATATGAGACGAAAATGAAAGTTTATGTATTTATGAAAATTTATATTCAGCTAAATGGTATTATATGTGATTTCCTAGTTGAGATTTATGAGCTTATGTATATATTTATGAATACATTTGGTCAAGAATGTGTTTGTGACCTTAATAGTGGATGATAGCTATGTTAGTAATTACAAGTGTATTCGGCTTAGATGAATTGATACATGGTTATATATTTGATATATTGAATTTTGATAAACCGAATGTGTATATGTGAATGTGATGGTATAAGTTGATATTATTATAATGATCTATTAATGTTATTGAGTTGTTAATTTGCTTATGACTTACTAAGCTATGATAGCTTATTATATGTATATGTTTGTCTCTGTTTTATAGATTTTAGAGATTTGTTAGGGGCTCGGGGATCGTCAGTGAAGTCAATCTCACTATCATCTGTTTATCGGTACTTTTAAAAGTAAATTTGAAACTTATGACATGTATAGGCTATACTATCCTTTGGACATGTTTGATTTTGGTATGTATGTATTATAAGCCATGCGAAAATGGCTTGTTAATTTTGCCAAATACGCTTTCATGTTTTGATTAAATGATGTAGTTGATATATTAATTATGGTTGGCATATTCGGCTATGCTATATATTTAGACGTGAAATATGCTTGATGTGGATGGATAAATTTTTTATATTAATTTTGGTGCATAATTAGATGGAAGTAATGATTATAAAATGTTTTGGTTTTGGGTGATTTGACTACGACTTGTATATATGTAAGTATATGTAAAATTGGTTGATATGTTTGTTAAGACATGAATTTATGAATTGGTTTTGGATGAACTCGATGTTGATATATAGGAGAAATGTGAAAATTTTAAGTTATATGTAAGTTTAAATATTTAGCCAAATATGTGGCCATGGATTTAGTCTTGGATATGACCATTGTGGCATTGCATGATGAGCAATAAATAAAAACATGTTTGGATTCGATTTGGTAAGTTTAAGTGAAGGTCAAATAGTTGTTATGTATTATGCATGTATATGCATTTATGGTATTAATATGAAAGGCAAAATTATGATTGATGTCTTGAATTGATTCTTTGAAATGTTTATGCGCATGGAATGATTGAATAGAAATGGAAGTGAATATTAGTTAATCATAAGTATTAAGAATTATTTGCATCTGGCTAAGCTTAAGAAAATGATCAGATGAATAGTAACTTTTGTTACAAGTTGATAAAATGTCTATATGCGAATTTGATAAATTGTCTTGAGCATTTGTGAAATGATGAGTAATGATGCTATAAAGGTATATTAATGCTCATGACATATTCGGCCTAAATTACACAATTGTTTGTTTTCATAAAAGGTTTTATATGAGCATGTGACATAATATGATGGTTATTAATTTAGGCTTTAGTCACTTTGGTTATGATTATTTTTTTATAATGATTTAGACAATAAGCATGCAAAATGGTCCATGTTATATTTATGTACTAAGTTCATAAAACCTTAGTAATAGGTTTTTTTAATTAATTTCTTTGGAAATTATGTTAATGCAAATTATTTTATAAGTTTATAACCATGGTTCATGATTTGTTTTATTGAGATTAAATGTATGTTTTTGACTATGACCTAAATGTACTAGAGAATGTATGATAGTTGTATCTTTTCCGGTAATGCCTCGTAACCCCTTCCGGTGACGGACACGGGTTAGGAGTGTTACAGTCCATGATTTTCTTCTATCTTTTTCAGGTAGATATATCTGGTATAAGTTCAACTGGGCCTAAGACTGATATGCTTTGAGTGCTGTTTGGACATCTTATTGGCATTTCCACAAAATTCGTGTTGACAAACTGTCCATGTAACAACCCATTTTCAGTTAAATCGGAACAGTGGTTTCGGGACCATAAATCTGAACCAAAAAGAAAAAATATTTTTATATTTTTGCATAATTTGTATTTAGATAGGAATATCATGTGAAAATTCTGATAAGAAAATTTTATCGATTTAGTGCTTAATTACGAGAAGGACCAAATTGCATAAAATGCAAAAGTTGGATTCTAGTGGCTAGAAGGATCAAATAGCTATGAAATTCAAAACTTGAGGTCCTTATATGGTAATTAGACCATTAATCAAAAGTTAGTATATATTTTTGATGATTCATCCATGGAAAAATTAGAAAAGGTTAAGGACTAAATTGGAAAGTGATAAAATTAAAGATGATAATTAAATTAAATAGAAATATCATCTTATTTTATATCATCTTCTCCAAAATTTGCATGGAAACCCTAGGGGAGAAAGAATAAACTAATCAAGCTTAATTGGGTAAGTTTTCTTGTTTCGTTTTTAGTAATTTTTATATTTTTGAAATCGGAATAATTTACTCTATCTATTTGGGGAATTAATTTGAAAAGTTATCAAAGTATAGAAATTATGCCATGGATGAATATGCTGAAATTTAAAATTTATGGTGGAAAATGAAAGATTGATGATAGATAAGCATATTTTACAAAGTGATTTTTCATGAAAACATGATTTAGGGACTAATTTGTAAAGTTGTGAAAATTGAAGAAAAATTATGAAATATATGGAATACATGTGCTGTAAATTGTATATTGAAATTTTGGTTAGGCTTGGAATAGGGAGTAAATTGCATGAATTTCATTTTCTAAGCCTAGGGACAAAATTAAAATTTATAGAAAGTTTAAGGGCAAAATGGTAATTTTTCCTAGGATGTAATTTGAGTTAAATTGAATGTGAAATGTGATTAATTGATGATTAAATTCATTTATATAGATACGAATAACTCAAATTCAAAGTTAAATCAAGGAAAGGAGAAAGTTTTAGATTAGTAGATTTATATATACGAACAAGTATCGAGGTAAGTTCGTGTAACTTAATTGAGCATGTAAATATGTTGAATTGAATGTTGTATTTGTATAGAATGTGATTTATATTTATATGAATTAATTGGATGTTATAATATAAGAATTGAATACATATTTGATATTGTTTGGAAAGGATTAAGTTCCGTTTGAATATTGGATTTTGATGGATAAAGGTGATTCCCTTTTTGAATGAGGTCCTGCATTTGTTGCTGACGGGATTTAGCACGGACGAGTAATCCTATTGACCTCATTACAGAAAGAATTTAGCTTGGACTAGTAATCCTGATGTAAGCCCTCTTGAGCATATGTTATAGATAGGATTTAGCTCGGATGAGTAATCCTGATTAAGCTCTTATGAGCATAAGTTGGAAATAGAATTTAGCTTGGACAAGAAATTCTATTATATGATACGTGGCTCGAGAGTGTGCTTACTGATTAAGTACCTTAATGGGTACTCTGGAATAAGAATTTTCGGGTTATTGAATTATGCACCTTGAGTGTACTATTTGAGTATCCATCGAAATTTCAATGATTCAATGGACAAAATACTTAACATGATATGAGAATTATGAGATGAAATGAATAATGTCTTGAAAGAATATAGCATGATGGGCTCATCTATGTTTACTTGATGTATGTGAGAATTTTATGACTAACATGTTTGATTGAATGCATGTATTTAGGCAATTTTGCCAAGTTGATGGAAACATGTTATTATATGCTTAATTTTAATAATGAGATTGGTAAGTTTAATTCTAGTTAAACGAACTTACTAAGCATATAATGCTTACTAGGTTTTATTTTCTCTATTCTATAGTGCTCGAAAGCTCGCGAAGGTCAGAGAACGGTTGGAGCATCATCATACTATCCACTAGTTTGTTTTGGTATAAACAGTAACCTCATTTTGGTATAATGGCATGTATAGGTAACTTGGCCAATGGTGGCATATAAATGTTGTTTGTAATCTAGCCATTAGAATGGCTAGTAATGATTATGTTTTGGGATATCTAGTAAGGTAATCTTATGGTGTTATCATGAGTATATATATTATGGTTTGATTGCGTTATGCTAAATGAATATAACTATTAACGGTAAAATCATAAAGAGGTATGCATGTAATTGTATACTATCTTAGATGTTTGAACTGGCCTTGTATATTGCTTGGATTGGTTGGTATATGAATGTAAGTTTTGGTGCAGGATATTGGTAAAATTTTGGGAGAGAAATAAAGCTAGAAATGACTTTATTTTGTCAACATGGGTAGACACATGGGCGTGTGTCTAGACCGTGTGTGACACATAGCCTGATACATGGGCATGTAGTTAGGCTGTGTGTCCCCTACATCTTAAATTTGAGAAACAAAATGCTTAAAATTGAGCATGCGGGCAGAGACACGGGCATGTGTCTCAGCCGTGTGTGCTACACGGCCTAGAACACGGGCGTGTGTCTTGGCCATGTGAACCCTGCACCTAATTTTTGAAAATTAATTGGTCACACAGCCTACTCACACGGGCATGTAGCTGGCTGCGTCGCACAAGTTAGAGAGTTACATGAGGTCAAACACGGCCTGTAGCATAGGCGTATCTTCATGTCACACGGGCGTGTCCTTAAAACCACATGGGCGTGTGAGCCCTGCACTTAGGAAAATTTTAAAAATTTTGCGAAAAATTCTCTGAGATCCTGATTTAGTCCTGATTCAGTTCCAACTTTCATATTGGGCCTCGAGGGCCCTTGTAGGGGACAATGAAACCATTTACAGAAATTGAATAGTAAATAACCTGAATTATTTGTAATTGTTCTGTAAACTCCGGTAATACTATGTAATCTTGTTCCGACGATGGATACGGGTTAAGGGTGTTACATTTATTGGTATCAGAGATACGGTTTAGTCGATTCTTAGATTGAACGTAGTAAGTATGAGTTTAGCTATATATGCCATTATATAATTCGTGATAGTGTGATATCTCCTAACCATTTTAAATGTGTTTTTCATATAGTAATGTCATCCAACCAAGCTAAAGCTAAATCTGAGGAAGCTGAGAGCAATACTCTAGCTTTAGTTCAAAGAGCTACATCTAGTAGTGGAAGGTCTGTATCTGAGGGTCGAATGGAGGCAAAACAAGCCTTCTTTCAAATGATGAATGAATGGTTTACTCAATATATAAGAACAAATCCCGCTGTACAACAACCTCCCCGCCTGCTCCTCAACTGGTTCATGAGATGCCACAATGTGCTGAACCTGTTAGAACTAGTAAGCCTCCGGTAGAAAAAATCCGTAAATATAGGGCAGAAGAATTTAGAGCTATTGTAGATGATAATCCATAAAGAGTTGAGTTTTGGTTGGAAAATACTATCCAGGTTTTAGATGAATTATTTTGTACACCCGCTGAATGTCTGAAATGTGCAGTATCCTTATTGAAAGACACAACTTATCATTGGTGGAATATCTTAATTTCTGTTGTACCAAGAGAAAACATTACATGAGAGTTTTTCCAGACTAAATTCAGAAAGAAGTATGTTAGCCAAAGATTTATGGATTAGAAAAAGAAGGAATTTTTAGAACTTAAACAAGGAAGCATGACTGTATCTGAGTATGACCGGGAATTTGTTCTATTGAGCAAGTATGTCAGAGAGTGTGTTCCAACTGAGGCTGATATGTGCAAAAATTTTAAAGGGGGCTTAAATGAAGACATTAAACTATTGAGTGCTATTCTTGAATTAAGAGAATTGTGGTACTAGCTGATCGAGCACATAACGCTGAAAAATTGAGTAAAGAAAATAAACAAGCTGAGAGAGAAGCTCGGGTTTTTGGTAAAAGAATTATGAACAAGTCACAATCATCTGATTCAAAGAAATAAAAAAAATATAATGATTGTTTTACAACATCGTCGAGATATTATGGAAAAGAGCGTGGCTCTTAACGCTCTAACCCAAGGTCTTCATCTCCATCTGTAACCAGTGTTGGTAGTGCTGGTAATCCCAAACCGAAATGTAAACACTATAATAAGTTTTATTTTAGAGAATGTTGTTTGAGAAGGGGGGCTTGTTATGGATATGATTCCCTTGACCATTTTCTCAGAAATTGTCTAGAAAGGGTTGAAAAAGAAATTGAGCAGGCTTCAAAGTCAAGTAATCCTGTTTCAAGAGGCAGACCACCCCGGCACCCCAGCAATGTCAGTGGTAGCTGAGGTACTACAAGGGATACAACAGTTAAATCCGAGGCAAGAGCACCGGTAAGGACATATGCTATTCGTGCTGGATAAGGTGCCTTTGCACCAGACGACATTACTGGTACATTTTCTCTACTTGATACTGATATTACTGCTTCTATTGATTCTGGTTCCACACATTCATATATATGCACAAATTTAGTGTTTATTAAAAAATTACCTGTTGAATTCACTGAATTTGTGGTTAAAGTTTCAAACCTTCTAGGCCAGTATGTTATGGTAGATAAAGTTTCTAAAAACTGTCTGTTGATGGTAAAGGGTTATTACTTTTCGGCTGATTTGATGTTATTACCATTTGATGAATTTGATGTGATTTTGGGAATGAATTGGTTAACCCAGCATGATGCAGTAGTAAATTGTAAACAAAAATACATTGTGTTGAAATGTCAGAATGGTGAGTTACTCCATGTTGAATCTGATAAATTAGATGGGTTATCTAATGTGATTTCAGCAATATCAGCACAAAAATATGTCAGAAAGGGTTATGAAACTTATTTTACTTATGTGTTAGACACTAAAGTATTTGAGTAAAAAATTCAGTTAGTGCTGGTTGTATGTGATTTTCTTGATGTCTTTTTAGAAGAGTTACCTGGTTTACCATTGGTTAGAGAAGTGGAATTCTCTATAGATCTTGTTCGGGAACAACACTTATATCTATAGCACCTTACAGAATGACTCCTACCGAATTAAAGGAGTTAAAAGCATAGTTGCAAGAGTTGATTGATAGAGGCTTTGCTCGACCCAATTTTTCACCTTGGGTGCATCAGTTCTGTTTGTAAAGAAGAAAGATAGATTGTTGAGGCTGTGCATTGATTACAAACAACTTAAGAAAGTTACAATAAAGAACAAGTATCCATTACCTCGCATTGATGATCTGTTTGATCAATTAAATGGGGCCACTGTATTTTCAAAGATTAATCTCCATTCTAGTTACTATTAGTTACGGGTGAAAGATTCAGATATGCCAAAGACAACTTTTAGAACTAGGTATGGACACTATGAGTTTCTTGTGATGCCATTCAGTTTGAAAAATGCAACTGCCATATTTATGGATATGATGAACAGAATTTTCAGACCTTATTTAGACAGGTTTGTGGTGGTATTCATTGATGATATTTTAGTTTACTCTCGAGATGAAAATGAACATGCTGAACATTTGAAAATTGTGTTGCAAATAATACGTGAAAAACAGTTGTATGCTAAATTCAGTAAATGTGAATTTTGGCTATGAGAAGTTGGTTTTCTTGGACATATTGTATCTGCAGAGGGTATTCGAGTAGATCCAAGTAAAATTTCAGCTATTGTCAATTGGAAGCCAATGAAGAATGTGTCTGAAGTCCAAAGTTTTCTAGGACTTGCTAGATATTATCGGAGGTTTGTAAAATATTTTTCAATGATAGCTTCTCCGATGACTTGATTTTTGCAAAAAGATGTGAAGTTCGAGTGGTCTGTTAAGTGTCAACAGAGCTTTGATAGGTTGAAAGCCTTATTGACTGAAGCACCTGTGTTAGTTTAGCCTAAATCGGGTAAGGAATTTATAATTTACAGTGATGCATCGTTAAATGGTTTAGGCTGTGTTTTGATGCAAGAAGGTAAAGTAATAGCCTATGCTTCAAGACAGCTAAAACCACATGAAAGAAATTACCCGATACATGATCTTGAATTGGCAACAATTGTGTTTGCATTGAAAATATGACGACATTATCTGTTTGGTGAAAAATGTCATATATTCACTGATCACAAAAATTTGAAATATTTGATGTCACAAAAAGATTTGAATTTGAGACAGCGCAGGTGGCTTGAGTTATTGAAAGATTACGATTTAATTATTGATTATCATCTGGGAAAAGCTAATGTAGTTCCAGTTGCTCTGAGTAGAAAATCCCTGTTTGCTTTGCGAGCAATGAATACTCGGTTGATGTTATCTGATGATGGTTCACTTATAGCTGAGTTAAAAGCTAGATTGATGTTTTTGTAGTAGATTACTAAAGCTTAGAAAGACGATAGTAAGTTACAAGCAAAACGGATTCAGTGTGAATCGACTCCTGATTCAGAATTGATGGTTGTCTATTATTCAGAGGCAGATTATGTGTACCAAAGAATTCGGAATTGATACAGAAGATTTTGAATGAAGCTCATAATGGTAACATTTCTATTAATCCTGGTAGTAATAAAATGTATAATGATATGAAAAAGATGTATTGGTGGCCAGGAATGAAACGAGATATTTCTGAGTTTGTATTAGAATGTTTGATATGTCAGCATGTAGAAGCTAAACACTAGTTACCTTCGGGATTATTACAGCCAATTACAATACCAGAATGGAAATAGGAAAGAATTACCATGGACTTTGTATTGGGATTACCCTTGTCTCCAAAGAAGAAAGATTCCATTTGGGTAATTGTCGATCGATTGACAAAGTTTGCACACTTTATTCTGGTATGTATGGATTTTTCATTAGATAGATTGGTTAAGTTATATATCTCTAAGATAGTCAGATTGCATGGAGTACCTGTCTCTATTATTTCAGAGAGAGATCCTCGATTTACATCCCGATTCTGGAGCAATTGCAAGAAGCTCTAGGTACATAGTTACATTTTAGCACTGCATTCCATCCTCAGACTGATGGTCAATTTGAACTTATGATACAGATTTTGAAAGATATGTTTTGGTGTTGTATTTTAGAATTTGAAGGTAACTGGGAAAAATATCTACCTTTAGTTGAATTTGCTTACAATAATAGTTATCAGTCCAGTATCAAAATGGCACCATACAAAGCTTTGTATGGCAGGAAACGTAGAACTCCTTTATATTGGATAGAGCTTAGTGAGAAAAAGATACACGGAGTTGACTTCGTCTGTGAAACCGAAGAAAAAGTGAAGGTAATTCAGAACAGTTTGAAAGCATCTTCTAATCGACAAAAGTCTTATGCTGATCTAAAATGGAAAGAAATAGAATTTCAGGTCGGTGACAAGGTATTCTTGAAAGTGTCACCTTGGAAGAAATTTCTTCGATTTGGCCGTAAAGGGAAATTGAGACCACGGTTCATTGAGCCTTATGAAATCACTGAAAGAATTTGATCTGTTGCATATCGGTTAGCTTTACCGCCAGAACTTGATCGAATTCATAATGTTTTTCATGTGTCTATGCTACGAAGGTATCGATCAGATCCTTTACATGTTATTTCTCCAACACAGGTAGAGATTCAGTTTGATATGACATATAGTGAAGAGCCAATTAAAATTTTAGCTCAGCAAACAAAAGAGTTAAAAAATAAAAAGGTAGCTTTGCTAAAGGTCCTTTGGCAACGACATGGTATTGAAGAGGCTACCTAGGAACTGGAGGATACCATGAGAAAGCAATATCCAAATCTCTTTACTGGTAAGATTTTCAAGGACGAAAATTCTTAAGGGGGGAGAGTTGTAACAACCCATTTTCAATGAAATCAGAACAGTGATTTCGGGACCACAAATCCGAACTGAAAAGAAAAATTATCTTTATATTTTTGCATGATTTTTATTTAGATAGAAATATCATGTGAAAATTCTGATAAGAAAATTTTATCGATTTAGTGCTTAATTACGGGAAGGACCAAATTGCATAAAATACAAAAGTTAGATTCTAGTAGCTAGAAGGATCAAATAGATATGAAATTAAAAACTTGAGGTCCTTATATGTTAATTAGACCATTAATCAAAATTTAGTATATATTTTTGATGATTCATCCATGGAAAAATTAGAAAAGGTAAAGGACTAAAACGGAAAGTGATAAAATTAAAAATGATAATTAAATTAAATAGAAATATCATCTTATTTTATATCATCTTCCTCAAAATTTGCATGGAAACTGTAGGAGAGAGGGAAGAAACTAATCAAGCTTAATTGGGTGAGTTTTCTTGTTTCGTTTTTAGTAATTTTTATATTTTTGAAACCGGGATAGTTTACTCTATCTATTTGGGGAATTAATTTGAAAAGTTATCAAAGTATAGAAATTATGCCATGGATGAATATGCTGAAAATTTAAAATTTATGGTGGAAAATGAAAGATTGATGATAGATAAACATCTTTTACAAAGTGATTTTTTATGAAAACATGATTTAGGGACTAATTTGTAAAGTTGTGAAAATTGAAGAAAAATTCTGAAATTTATGGAATACATGTGCTGTAAATTGTATATTGAAATTTCGATTAGGCTTGGAATAGGGAGTAAATTGCATGAATTTTATTTTCCGAGCCTAGTTACAAAATTGAAATATATGGAAAGTTTAAGGGCAAAATGCTAATTTTGCCTAGGATGTAATTTGAGTTCAATTGAATATGAAATGTGATAAATTGGTTTCGGATAACTCAAATTCAAAGTTAGATTGAGGAAAGGAGAAAGTTTCAGATTAGTAGATTTATATACGTGAACAAGTGTCAAGGTAAGTTCGTGTAACTTAATTGAGCATGTAAATATGTTGAATTGAATGTTGTATTTGTATAGAATGTGATTTATATTTATGTGAATTAATTGGATGTTATAATATAAGAATTGAATACATATTTGATATTGTTTGAAAAGGATTAAGTTCCGTTTGAATATTGGATTTCAATGGACAAATGTGATTCCCTTATTGAATGAGGTCCTACATTTGTTGCTGACAGGATTTAGCTCAGACGAGTAATCCTATTGATCTCATTACAGAAAGAATTTAGCTTGGACTGGTAATCTTGATATAAGCCTTCTTGAGCATATGTTATTGATAGGATTTAGCCCAGATGAGTAATCCTGATTAAGCTCTTATGAGCATAAGTTGGAAATAGAATTTAGCTTGGACAAGAAATTCTATTATATGATACGTGGCTCGAGAGTGTGCTTACTGATTAAGTACCTTAATGGGTACTCTGGAATAAGAATTGTCAGGTTATTGAATTATACACCTTGAGTGTACTATTTGAGTATCCATCGAAATTTCAATGATTCAATGGACAAAATACTTAACATGATATGAGAATTATGAGATGAAATGAATAATGTCTTGAAAGAATATAGCATGATGGGCTCATCTATGTTTACTTGATGTATGTAAGAATTTTATGACTAACATGTTTGATTGAATGCATGTATTTAGGAAATTTTGCCAAGTTGATGGAAACATGTTATTATATGCTTAATTTTAATAATGAGATTGGTAAGTTTAATTCCAGTTAAACGAACTTACTAAGCATATAATGCTTACTAGGTTTTATTTTCTCTTTTCTATAATGCTTGAAAGCTCGCGAAGGTTGGAGATCGGTTGGAGCATCATCACACTATCCACTAGTTTGTTTTGGTATAAGTAGTAACCTCATTTTGATATAATGGCATGTATAGGTAACTTGGCCAATGTTGGCATATAAATGTTGTTTGTAATCTAGCCAATCGAATGGCTAGTAATGATTATGTTTTGGGATATCTAGTAAGGTAATCTTAAGGTGTTATCATGAGTATATATATTATGGTTTGATTGCGTTATGCTAAATGAATATAACTATTAATGGTAAAATCATAAATAGGTATGCATGGAATGATATACTATGTTAGATGTTTGAACTGGCCCTGTATATTGCTTGGATTGGTTGGTATATGAATGTAACTTTTGGTGCAGGATATTGGTAAAATTTTGGGCGAGAAATAAAGCTATAAATAGCTTTATTTTATCCACACGGGTAGACACACGGGCGTGTGTCTAGACTGTGTGTGACACACGACCTTATACATAGGTGTGTAGTTAGGCCGTGTGTCCCCTGCATATGAAATTTGAGAAACAAAATGCTTAAAATTGGGCACACGGGCAGAGACACAGGCGTGTGTCTTAGCCGTGTGTGCTACACAGCCTAGAACATGGGCATGTCTCTTGGCCGTGTGAACCCTGCACCTAATTTTTGAAAATTAATTGATCACATGGCTTAGTCACACAGGCGTGTGGCTGGCCGTGTGGCACAAGTCAGAGAATTACACGGGGTCAAATACGGCCTGCAGCATTGGTGTGTCTTAGGGTCACATTGGCGTGTCTTTAAAACCACACGGGCGTGTGAGCCTTGCACCTAGGAAAATTTTAAAAATTTTGCGAAAAATTCTCTGAGATCCTAATTTAGGCCCGATTCGGTTCCAACATTCATATTGGGCCTCAAGGGCTCATGTAAAGGACAATGAGACCATTTACAGAAATTGAATAGTAAATAACCTGAATTATTTGTAATTTTTCTGTAAACTTCAGTACTACTCTGTAACCCTATTCTGGTGACGGATACGGGTTAGGGGTGTTACAGTCCAACCCTTTGCCCCAGAAACCTTTACTCCTTTACTTCTTGTTCCTCATCTTGCACCTGCCAATACACCACCACACACAACCCTTCCACGAGCAATTTGAAAGTAACTAAGATGTATGTATAGCCCAAGCTCCTAATGTAATGCTAAAACAAGAAAAGTACTAATTGAATGTCCTAAAATGCAACTAAATGTACCTAAGTACAGACAATTAGCTAGATCTAAATGCATGAAATATAACTCTTTTTAAGAGTTATCACACCCCAAAACCTGAGTTATTACTTGTCCTCAAGAAAAATATACATGAATGTATGAATGCAATAATTTTTACCTACGCACATAGCCATGTTGTATTACCAGTCCATTTAAAGAACAATATATACTTCAGTTCTCAACAATCTTCTATCTCTAAAAACTTGTTCGAGTTTTAAAGGTTTGCTCAACAAGGTTAGTGCAAAAAATTGCTCTCTAAAAAAAATTTCCTAAGTACTCGTCTGTGCTTTCTGGCCATAGCAAACATCTTTTTATTTACTCAGTTCATTTGTTGCCTAAACTCAAGTTACTTTGTAACCCTTCCTCTAAGCCTACTCAAAATATTTATTTGTATTTTTTTTTTATCTTTTTATCTTTTGTTTTTTAAAGCATATTAGAGGATTTAGCATGTCACAAAATTCTTTGACTTGATAATCACAATGGAGCATATCACAAAATTCTTTGACTTGATAATCACAATGGAGCATACACTGAATTACCTAGTACTCAACCATGTCACAATTTAAATAAAAATCAAATTTGAAGCTAAGGCTTTTAAACAACTACCTAATTAGCTACTCAGCCTGTTACTACAGTGGAGTGCCCCTAATTTTCTTTTCTTTATTACACACTCTTACTTAGAATTACCTTTCTAATTAATAGCATGATGGAGCAAACAAAGTGGTACTGACTTACTTAGCAGTGCTAAGTATTGGAGTGTCTATTGTCCTTTATTTAAGTAATGTTGGGGCAATGTGACTGAGTTTTGCTTCAAAAGTCTCTAAGTATTGGAGTGTCTATTGTCCTTTATTTAAGTAATGTTGTGGCAATGTGACTGAGTTTGGCTTCAAAAGTCTCTAAGTTTATTAAAAGATACTTGCTATAGTCCAAAAATAACTGAGGTTAGGCCATTTCATTTTTATGAGGTAATCTTCAAGCAACCTAAACTAAGCTAAATTCACATAACCCCTTGTCACATGTTCTAAGTGTATTGAAGAATTTAAGCTCATCATCGAACATCATAAGTAAAGATTATACTTCGTATAGGCAAAATAGTACTTAGTAGTTACGTGAAGTGTCAAAACAAATTTAACAAGACTAGAATTAGCAGATGTACTAGATATATAATGCATCCTAAATGCACAATACACCCCTAAACCTAAAGGATGCATTGTCCTCAATGCATGTACATGTATGTAACAGAAAAAATATAGATATGTACAGAAAATGTCATAGCAAAAGAAATAATATGCATGAGGTAGGGGAAAAAAACTTCCCTCGCTTGGACTGGAGTGTAGTTACTTCATTTGGCCCTGTGAGTGGATTTACAGGCACTGACTTTATACCACAACTTCCTCTTTAAGGGGTTCATTTCGTCCTTATCAGTTTCCGTGAGCTCATCAATAAGACGATTGAGGTCACGGTCTTGTGCAGTCGTGGAAGCTGGTGGGGTGGGTGGAATAGGGTCTTTACCTTTCATGGTGGCAGTAGCAGCAGTGGCAGTTTCATTTTTCTCTTTTTATTCTTCATTCTCAAGATTTAATGATGTCGTCTTTTTAGGCTCCTAAACAACAGTTTCCCCTCATCAGTAGTGGTTCCCAAATTCACGGATTCTGCTTTAGCAGCAAGAGTTTGAGTTGGCTCCTCTGCAGCTTCAGGAATTGGGAGCAAAGAGGTGGAAAAGGCCAAGAATTCTGGCATTGGCTGTAATACCCTTCAACCCTAAACCGTCGCTGGAACAGGGTTACGGGGCATTACCAGACAAATCAGACAAATCAGACAAATTACGGATAATTCTTAATAAATAAATAATTAAACAATTAATTATTTAACAAACATATTATAGTATAATCATAAATTCATATAAATTATATTTTTATTTCTAATTGACTTCATTCATTCAATTTTTTCTTTTATAAAAATTTCGACAGCATTTCTTCTTATTTTTACATAAAACCCCCTGCAAGTTCAAACCAGAAACCAACTAATCTAAGACCAATGGCACAATCAAAAACAATTTAAACCTAAATATACCTAAATCATAACCAATTCTTTAACATAGTAATTTAATAACAAAAAATTCATAATATTAATCAAAATTAACTAATAACTTCATTCATTTTTCATTCTAACTTAATACCAAATTATATAATATAATATATACCATTTATCAAACTAATAACAAAATATGATATACCATTCTTACAACCAACATTACAAGCATATTAATATTATTTATACAACACCTAGTACATGCCACTTTCAATTAAGAAAAGAAAACATCACCAAAAATCTTTTTGCTGGAGTCGGGATCGTTCGGATACTGGACCGGGACACTGGACTCCTATTAACCTGCGCACGGAAACAACCGCACGCTTAGTATTCCATACTCAGTGGTATTACCATAATTCAAATTATAATAGCAATAAAGAATTATAATTACCGAACATGTAACTATCCAATTTCTCAAATATCAATTCATTCTTAAGCTTCATTAATTAATAATAACAATACAATTTTTAGCTATTCTTCAATTTCCATCACATATAACATGTAACAATTTCAATCACTACATGAATATTAAATTCATACCTTTCATTTTCAATCTCAATTTCAATCCATAATTCAACTTTCTCATTTCTTTCAATATTTCAATAATATAATCAATCAATTTATTTTAAATTTCTTATTTCAGTTGTTCATCCTATTAATAATTCAGACTTTGATGGATACACGGATTCCAACCCAAACACACCAGTACGACACATTGTGCCTAAAACGGTACATAGTACCTGATCAGTATACGACACATAAAGTGCTTAAAACGACACACGAAGTGCCTGATACGACACACGAGGTGCCTGAAATACGACACATAAAGTGCTTGCTTAGTAAAGCCGGCAAATCCCGTACACTTCCAGATCCTATGGCATGCCAATTATATCCGACTCAGCCCGACTAGTTAATAGGGTATTTCAATTCTCAATTCACTTTCATTTCCAATCCAAGATCACTTTTCAGTTACAATTTCACATTCAAATTAATTTACAATTCAATTATACATACACATTCTCCATGCAATTCAATTCTCATTCAACTCAAATATCAATACTTACCTTATAACTCACTTATTAAATATAGAATTTATATAAAACATTTAATAAAAATTAATTTGAATTATAGTAATACAAACCGTGAATTTCTCGTTTTAATCCTCGATAGCTTTCTCCTTCCCTTTGTGCGCCGATGTCTTGGGTTCTTTGTTAACTACAAAAATAATAATAATTTATAATCATCAATACAACACAAATAAATTTAATCCATGAGCCTAAACATGCAAATTTAACCTTTTTTTTTTCCATATAATTTCACTATTTACTTATATGTTCATTCAAAGCTGTCTACTTGAGTTATTGTTACTAAATAATTTATATCTTGAGCTAAGAAACTCCAAATTAAGATCCTCTAATTTTCCCTGAAACTAGACTCATATATCTTCTTACCATAAAATTTTTAGAAATTTTGGTTTAGCCAATAAGTACAGTTTATTCTTTAAAGTTTCCCATGTTCTGCTGTCAAATAGTTCCGACCATTCTTCACTAAAAATTAATTATCTCCTTGTACAAGATTTGGAATATGTTCCTGTTTGATTATCTTGAAAATAGGTTCATTAAGGATTTTAAACATATAACTTAAAACCCATAATTTTTTTATACTATTTTTAATGATTTTTCAAATTTAGAACAGGGGAACCCAAATTTATTCTGACCTTATCTAACAAAACTTATAATATCTCATGATATACAATTTTGTTGCTTACATCGTTTCTTTTATGAGAAACTAGACTCAATAAGATTTAATTTTATATTTTTTTCATTCTCTAGTTCGATTTCTACAATTTTTGGTGAATTTTCAAAGTCAAAACACTACTACTGCCCAAAACTATTTTGGTGTAAAATGTTAATAACCAAATTTACCACACCAATTCACACTTTATTTCTATTCAAATTTCATTCAAACTCAAATTTAACTATTAAAATTTTAACATATTTTCCTAATTTCAAAATTTTCTCAATTTAGTCCCTAATATACAAAACTTATAGCTTACTTTACATTTCAATCCCTTTATCTATTCTAACTTAAATTTCATTCAATCAAACCCCTTTTTCATCATTTTATTCAACATGAACTTTATTTAAAAACCTAAGAACTTCTAAAATACCAACTCAATTCCATCAAAACCTTGTTTTAATATTTTTAAAACATCAAAATTAAGAGAAAAGGACTTAATTGAGCTTACCAATTAAACTCCAAAGTTCAAAAAACCCTATTTCCCCCTTTTTTTTTTCTTTCCTTCCCCTGTTCGAATGCTTTCTGTTTTCTTTTCTTTGTTCTTTTGTTTCTTTTCTTTATTCTATTTCTTTTATTTATTTTAGTTACTAATAATATATTATAGTAATTTAGTTATATAATATATAAATATCTTCTACTTAATTAATAAGAAAACATGTAATCATGTTACAAGTGTATATTCATGTATTATTACACATGTCTATTTTCTTTTTCAAATATTTGTTTTTACTTAATTTAATTCTAAATATAATATTATTTAATATAATTTATAACTTAAATAAAATAATAGTAATAATAACTAATTAATTAATCAATATACAATTATCTAAGAAAAGCCTTATATCTTTAACAGCTTATGCCGCCTCACCTATGCTAATTGGTACAATTCCAGTTTGGTCCTTTTTATTTTCTATTGATCTATAATTGAACCTTTGCCCTTTATTCAATTTAGTCCTTTTTCTTAATTACTCTTAATTAAGCTAAGTTCACCTAATTAAAACATAATTAGACACACTTCTATACTCATAGTTAATCCTAATAATTATTTACGAACTCGATTTACTAAGACAGATGCCCGATAATGTACTTTTTCAATGCCTGTGAATTTTGGGTCATTACATTGGCTTTGTAAAGTTCTTTTGCAGGGATCTTTTAAGAGCCAAATCTCTGTACCTTACATAAGTCCAATATTGAGCCTATTGCTCTTGGGCCTTGACCATCTCTTTAGCTAGTTGATATTGCTAAATCTCAAAGAGGGAAATCCTTTACTTCAGTTGCTTTAAGGAGTGCAACACATGTTGTTCGAATAAGTTACAAGATGTTGAGGGTGCTGCTGTGGGAAAATGCACGATAGTAGAAGAAGTTGTAGCCTGACTGTGCTAAGTTGAATTTGTAGCATCAATGCCTTGGAGTTTGGCAAAAATGGCTCGAGACAATACACCCTTGTTGGGGGTGACATTCTCATCAACATTGAGAGGGACTCTAACAGTACGACACCAAGAAGTAACGAGGGAGGGAAAGTTTAGGCTGCTAGCATTTTTCTTGGCACACCTGTTCACTTTCTAAAAAATGATTCGACCAGTATTGATTCTTCTCCCTATGATGATGGAGTGTAATAAGAGCATCCTCTTCTTTGAAACAGTCTTATGGTGAGTTGATGGCATGAGACGACTCTTCAGAAAATGGTACCACACTTTCCCAATAGGCTTTAAAGACGCCTTTTCAACGATATAGCAATCTTGACTGGAAATAGTCCAACTCGTACCTTCGAAACATAAATCATGCAAGATTTGAGTCAATCCATCAATAGTGTCATTGTTAGTGGAAGGTGTGTGTTCATCTTGCACATCATTAATAGCAATTTGGGCTTTAATATGATCTTCATTGAACGGAACTGAAGTGCCACGAACATAGATAAAATGAGAATTAGGTAAGTTAACATGTGCATAAAATTCATGAACAACCTTCTTGAAAATGTCCTAGGATGCAAATAAAAAATCCTCCATCCGTGCTTTTCTAAGATAGAGGACACGGACTCATAATAGCCCATGTGTGGTTCGTCATTGAACAAGAACCCTTATTTGAAACAAAAAGGGCATTTTGAGATGTTATTGTTGTATTTTGCGGCTGCGAATTTGTTAGAAAAGGTTTTAGGTCAGGTAATGCTGGCCCGCGATGATTCAGCAACCTTCGAAGCAGTCTTTACTTGTGCCATTGAAGGAAGATAAAAAGAAATTTTAGAAAATGTGGTCAGAGGAAATGTAGGAAAAGCTGAAGAGAAAGAAATGGTAAAGATGGAAACTTTGTGGGAAACGTAAGAGACGTGAGCAGTTGAAAAGATGTGAGTAGAATAGATAATGTTGATAGTTCAGAAAAAAATGAAACGTACAGAGTAATCTTTGTGATGTGGAGGAGGGAAAAATAAGTAGATTTTTGGGGAAAATGTAAGGTGACCTAGCCCTAAAATAAAAGCTTTGGCTACCCAAGTAACAGAATGGGCCCAACTATCCAAAAATCTCTCCCTTGGACCTTTTTTTTAGTCAACCCATGTTACCTCGTACCTTGACATTCATTTACCTAGTTTGTTGCGGCATAATTTCCTTTTTGAGATGTCGCGACAAAGTCCTCTTAGTATCACAACTGATAATCCCACACTTTTATTCTGTCTCTGGAAATCTAGAAAAATTACTCATTAATCAAAGACAAATATAGAAATGAAACCACATCAAATAATTAATGATAACAGATAATAAAAATGAAATGATAGAAATCAATTAAAGAAAGGAAAAATAAAAACAAAACTGCTAACTCAAACATCTCGAAGATCAATAGATTGCTTGTTACGATCCACATGAGTACCCGAGTAGTGCTTCAAGCGTTGTCCATTAACTTTGAATGTGACCCCCGTTTTCAGGTCTTTGATACTAACAACTCTATACGGGTACACTTGAGCTACTTCAAAGGGACCTGACCAACGAGATTTTAATTTACCAGGGAACAATTTGAGCTTAGAGTTGAACAACAACACCTGTTGCCTTGGTTCAAATTGCCTTGGCATAATTCTGTTATCATGCCAACGTTTGGTCTTCTCCTTGTACAGTTTAGTGTTTTCATATGTATGTGCCCTGAATTCTTCCATTTCATTTAGCTCTAACAACCTTTTATGGCTAGCAGTGACCCAATCCATGTTCAGCTTTTTAATAGCCCAAAATGCTTTGTGCTCAAACTCAACAGGTAGGTGACATGGCTTTCCATAAACAAGCTTAAAAGGTGACATCCCTAACGGTGTTTTAATTGCAGTACGATAAGCCCACAAAGCTTTAGCCAGTCTAGAGGACCAATGCTTACAAGTTGGGTTCACCACTTTTTCTAAAATCTTTTTAATTTCTCTATTAGAAATCTCAGCTTGTCCATTTGTTTGGGGATGATATGTTGTGACAATCTTATGTTTCACCCCATACCGATGCAAGGCATTAGCTACTAGCTTGCAATCAAAATGGGATCCTTCATCACTAATAATGGCTCTAGGCGTACCGAATCTTATAAAAATGTTCTTGTGCAAGAACTTCATTACTGACTTTGCATCATTAGTAGAAAGTGCAACAGCTTCGATCCACTTAAAGACATAGTCCACTGCCAACAGTATGTACAGGTTTCCCACTGACAGTAGGAATAGACCAATAAAGTCTATTCCCCATACATCAAACAACTCAATCTCCAAAATATTTTGCAGCAACAATTCATGTCTCCTAGATAGATTTCATGTCCTTTGACAACGGTCACACGATTGATAAAATTCATGAGCATCCTTGAACAAAATCGGCTAATAAAATCCTGACTGAAATACTTTGGTAGTAGTTCTTATTCCTCCAAAGTGTCCTTTGTAAGGAGCTGAATGATAATGCTGTAGAATGTTATGTATTTCATCATAAAGGACACACTTCCTAATTATCTGATCAGCACAATGCTTAAATAGGAAGGGTTCATCCTAATAATAATGCTTGGCATTTTGAAGGAATTTTCATTTTCTTTGGTTTTTAAGATTAGGTGGCATCACACCACTTACTAAAAAGTTCACTATATCGGCATACCAAGCTAATGCCATGGCAACTAACAACTGCTCATCTGGAAAGTCTTCTTTAATAAGTTTGTCATTGCCATCTTCGTTTCCAGATTTTAACCTTGACAAGTGATCAACCATTTGATTTTTAGTCCCCTTTCAATCACTAATTTCTAAGTCAAACTCCTACAACAAGAGTATCCATGTAATCAATCTTGGATTGGCATCTTTCTTGCTCATCAAATACTTTATAGTAGAGTGATCCATGTAGACTGTGACCTTGGTACCAACTAGATAAGAGTGGGATTTATCAAATTTGAAAACCACATCTAATAACTCCTTTTTTGTGGTGGTATAGTTAAGCTGTGCATCCGTCAGGGTTCTGCTCCCATAATATATTGCACGTAATACTTTGTCTTTTCTTTGCCCCAACACTACTCCCACAGCATAATCACTAGTATTACACATGAGTTCAAAAGACAGTGTCTATTTTGGAGCTATTACAATTGGTGCTGCTACCAGCGATTTCTTGAATTCCTCGAAAGCTACCAGGCAATGTTCATCAAAATTGAAAGGTCTATTTTGCTTCAGCAAGGTGCACAAAAGTTTAGATATCTTCGAGAAATCCTTAATGAATCTTCTATAAAATCCTACATGACCTAAAAACTTCTAATACCCTTGGCACTGATGGGACGTGGCAATTTTTCTATTACTTTAATTTTTGCTCTATCCATTTCAATCATTTGCTGCAATATCCTACACACTAGAAAAATTCCTTTACGAACCATGAAGTGACATTTTTCCCAGTTCAAAATAAGATTTTTTTCTTCACAATGGCACAAAACCAATTCCAGATATTTTAAGTAATCCTCAAAATCATTTTCAAACATAAAGAAATGGTTCATGAAGACTTCAAGGAAGTTTTCCACCATGTCTGAGAATATGACCATCATATAACGCTGAAAGGTTGTTGGGCCATTACATAACCCGAATGACATCTGTCTAAATGCAAAAGTTCCATATGGACATGTGAAGGTGGTCTTCTCTTGGTCATTATGAGTTTTGGCAATCTGATTATACCCTGAATAATCCAAAAAACAGTAGAAAACTTTCCCTGCTAATCTATCTAACATCTGATCAATAAATGGTAGTGGAAAATAGTCCTTCCTAATTGCCTTGTTAAACTTGTGATAGTCCATGCATACTCTCCATCCTGTGATAGTGTGAGTCAGAATGAGCTCATTGTTATCATTACTCACTACTGTGACACCTCTTTTCTTGGGTACACATTGTACATGACTCACCCATAAGTTTTCTGAAATCGGGTAAATATTGCTGGTATCAAGCCACTTAATGATCTCTTTCTTCACAACTTCTTTCGTGATTGGATTCAGTCTTCTCTTTTGTTAAATGGAATTGGTATGACATTCCTCCAACAAAAATTTATGCAAGTAGAGAGTAGGGCTAATTCCCTTTATATCAGCAAGGGTCCATCCTAATGCCTTAAATTGCCAAAGGATTTCTAAAAACTTGACCTCTTGCATGGGTGTCAAATCCGTAGAAATTACTATTGATAAAGTGTTGTTTTCTCCAAAATATGCATATTTTAAATGTTGCGACAAAAGTTTCAACTCCAGTGTAGGAGGTTCCTCTATAGAAGGTTTAGGAGGATTAAAATAGCGATGTGATAAAACCAAGGATTCAAACTTCTTCCTTGGTCTATCCACAAATTGCTTGGCTTTCATAAGTTCACCAGTGTCCTAAAAATTACTGTGTCACTTCGCTCAAGTGAGCCTTCATCACTATCAGAATTTTTGTGGAAAAATTTTGCAAACTCTTCATCTACTACTATTTCTATCGACCCAATGACATGGCATTTTTCATTCTCATCAGCACATTTCAAGGCATCAAATACATTGAAAGTAATCTGCTGATCATTTACCCTCATGGTTAGTTCGCCTTTTTGCACATCAATTAAAGTCTTGCCAGTAACAAGAAAAGGTCTTCCAAGGATAATTGGCACATTTTGGGTAGCTTCACATTCTAAAATAAGGAGATCTGCAAGAAAACTAAATTTATCTATTTTTACCAGGATGTCTTCAATTTTACCTTTTGAATGTGCATAGGATCGATCAACCAATTGCAACGTAATTGTAATAAGTCTTGTCTTCCCAATTCCCAGCTTCCTGAAAATAGACATAGGCATTAGATTTACACTCGCTCCTAAATCACATAATGCCTTACCAACATAGTGATTTCCAGTTGAACATGGGATAGTGAAACTCCTAGGGTCCTTCAACCTTAGAGGTAATTTATTCATCAAAATTTTTGTGTACCCTTAAGTGGAGAGAAACAATCTCAAATTCTCCTAATCTGTGCTTCTTTGATAGTATATCTTTCATAAACTTCACATAATTGGGCATTTGCTCCAAACCTTTTACTAGCGATATGTTAATGTGGAGTTACTTCAAAACATCCAAAAATCTTTTGAACTGAACATCCTGTTTAGAATTATGGAATCACTGAGGAAAAGGTAGAGGTGGTCATCCTTCAAGTTGCTGATATTGTTTTGTTGTGGCATTTTTGTTGGCAACATGATCTGATTTTGCTGTAACATTTTTCTGTTTACCCTTTTCATGTGCATTATGCTTTTTAGTTGATTTTGAATTCTTTCCATGGTTGAGTCTAGAGTTTTGCCCTTTTATAGTAGTGTCTTGAACAACATCATCCAACTGTGTCCCACTTTTGAGAGTCACTATTCCTTCCCTTGTGTTCTCGAATTCTTGGTATCGCTTGGTAATGCTCCTTGTGGCCTTGAATTTAAAGCATTCGCTATTTGCTCCACTTGATTCTCAAGAGCTCTGAGGGACACACCTAGCTCTGAATTGCATAATCATTCTTGGTCATATATTCCTTCAGCAAGGGTTCAATGGAGGTAAAAGATTATGCTTAACCCTGTTACACATTTTCCCTTCACATAGTATGATTATAACTAGGCGGTGCAATAGTAGCATTCTGTTTCGCAACATTGTTTAAATTCCCCACACTTTAATTATTCCTATTAAAGTTTGGATGCTGCTTCCACCCTAGATTGTAGGTGTTGGAATAGGGGTTATTATTCTAGTTAAAATTACCCATTTAGTATACAAATGCTAGATTTGTTGGGCATTCATCAAACACATGGTCTTCACCGTAATAAACACACGATAGTTCGGCTGATTTCATCTCTTGGACTGTAGTGGGCCTCATGATTGTTTTGATCATATTAGCTAAAAAAATACCTGGGCTGTCAACGAAGTCATTGCATCAAGCTCTATGGTACCAACAACTTTCTTACTCATCTTAACTCTCGTAGTAGAATATTGATAATCATTGTTGGCGATATTTTCCAAAATCTCATATGCTTCATTATAAGATTTATCCAACAAGGTACCATTGGCAGAAGCATCAACTATCGTCCTCGCATGCATATTCAACTCATTATAAAATATCTCCATATACATCCAGTGTTGGAATCTATGCATCGAACATTTTCGAAGTAATTCTTTAAATTGTTCCCAAGCTTTATATAGCTTTTCATCCTCTGATTGTCAAAAAGATGTGATGTCATTTCTAAGCTTGGTATTCATATTTGGTGGATTATACCGTAGCAAAAATCTCTGGCAAAGATCATTCCATGATGCCACTGTTCCCAATGGCAAAACATTCAGCCACACTCTTACACGATCTCTCAAAGAATATGAAAAAAATTTAAGTAGTAAGGCATCTTCAGGAACGCCTTATTGTCTAAACAAGTCACAAACTTCTATAAAAAGTCTTAAATGCAGTCTTGGATCTTCAGTAGGTAATCCACCAAACTGTCCTATGTTTGCAACATCAGAGACATAACCAGTTTCAGCTCAAATTACTGAGCTTGTATGTGTGGTCTGACTATTCCTGGATTCAAATCATTCAAAATTGGAACAACATGTTCCTAAATTTGACAATCTCGATCATCTATCACATGATGAATAGAAGGATTAACATCCTGACCAATTGGATCATCATTCAAACCAGGATCATTCCTTTTCCTAGCCATACTATGTAACTCTTTTCTGCTCTTCTACAAAGTTCTTTCGATTTCTAGGTCAAAAGGATACTCTTCGTTAACAGGAATGCTTCTACTCATTAATTGATGAAAACCCTCTGGTAATTAAATACAACTAAGTTAGCTAAAACTAAGAAAATATAAGAAAATGGTAAAACCAAATTTCACCAATTATCAATCCCCGACAATTGCGCCAAAAACTTGTTACTTGTGAATATGATGTGCGAATTGTGCAAGTATACACGTCAAAAAAGTAATAAAGTGATGAGTGAGATCGTCTCCACAAGGATTAGAATAGTATAATTTGGTCAAGTTATTAGAGTGAGGTATGATTAATGTTACGAAAAAAATAATGATAAGAATGCAATGGTAATTTGAAGGAATAATGATGTGTGTAATATGTGTAACTGATAAATAATGGAAAATGCCATGACAAGACAAGAGTAAGAATGCAGTGGCAAATTTGAGAATAATTACGTGAATAATATGCAAACAAACAAGTAAACAACTAAAAATGCTATGGCGAAGATACTACGGCAAATGATAGTTGGTATATGATGTTGTTTTGAAAGGTCGGGATTACTAAGAATTTACCCTTACTGACAATAATGCCTCAGCAATACCATGTTCAATCTACTACTTAAAAGAGTTCTAAAATGGTCTAGTTCTTTCGAGAAAAAGATCTTAAGTTACCATGCCTTAAGCGATATATGTTTGTAGGCCTTTAGCACGATACCTTACACTATTCTTTTTCCGTATGAATGCTTCTTTATATCTAGAAACTGATACAAGTATTCAATCGAACACTTGCTCATATCATTCAATTTCAGTCTCATTAACCTAACCTTATCAGAATTAGATTAATTTAATGAAAATGTTGGACATCCATCTATTTTAGAGTTTGTAAACATACAATTTTGTAAAATAGTGTATTAAAGCAGATCTATGCTTTAGTCATTAAAGAAAATAAGAGTTTCATCAAGTAATCCCAACCCTATAAGGTTTAGCTAATGGGTTGGCAATTAAAGTTCAAATCTAAAGTATCATCCAAGATCGTTTTCATCAAATCAATTAACAAAGAGTAATTAAGAAGTAACGGAAGAACTTTGGGAAAATAGCTTTTGCTTATCCAGCCCACATTCCAACGATGTAGTGTCCTATGGTGGCTGAAAGGGACTACCTTCGTCTTCCTTTTCCCGTCTCTACTCAACCACTACCCTCTATTTTTTTGCCTAAGGATCTTTGTTTTTCCTGTCCCCTTTAGGGTTTCCTCCTTTGGCTTTTATAATCGTTTTCCCTAGGGTAAATCCATCAGCCCAAGATTTTCTTCCTTCTTTTTCAGGTAGATATATCTGGTCCAAGTTCAACTGAGCCTAAGATCAGTACACTTTGAGTGCTGATTGGACATCTTTTTGGAATTGCCACGACATTCGTGTTGCAAACTATCCAACTCTTTGCCCTGGAAAACCTTCACTCATTTACTTCTTGTTCGTTATCCTCCATCTGCCAATCCACCATTACACACTACCTTTGCACAAGCAATTTAAATATAACTAACATTTACGTACAGTCCAAGCTTCTAATGTAATGCTAAAACAAGAAAAATACTAATGGAATGTTCTAAAATACAAGTAAATGTACCTAAGTACAGACAATTAGCCAGATCTAAAGGCATGAAATATAAATATTTTCAAGAGTTATGACAGACAAAACCAATGAACTTTGGTGAAATTGGGTAATTTGTCTTACCCTGTAAAGTTTCTATAGGACTTTTAAAATCACGGACCCGAAGAGGTATCCAATTAATAAGATAAGTCAAATCCAAAATCGTATCCCCCAATAAGGCTTTGGAAGATTCATAGTGAACATAAATGATTTAGCAACCTGCAAAAAATGCCAATTTTTTCTTTCGGCAAGACCATTTTGAGCACTTGTATCTAAGAAACTAGTCTAATGCACAATCCCATATGATTCCAAATAACCATTAAAGTTATACTCAGTTACATTATCAGTTCGCAAAATCTTAACCTTAGTATTAAACTAAGTAGTACTCAATTTATGAAAAGAACGAAAATACGAGAAAGCATAACTTTTGGACTCTAATAAAAATACCCATGTCATCCGAGTGCAACAGTCAATAAAAGTAACAAACCAACGATTACCAGATAAAGAATTAAAGAGAGTAGGGCCCGAAACATCTGAATGAATGATTTTGAAAGGAAAAATACTTCTATTATTACGCAAAGTATAATTGTTTCTTGTATGCTTATAAAACTCACATGCATCACAAACTAAAGAGTCTAACTGAGTTCTTGAAAACAAATTAGGAAACATCTTGGCAAGAACAGTAAATGTTTGATATCCTAACTGCCTATGCCATTGAATTATCTCTCGGTTGACATCTTTATTGTCTCCAAATAAGGCTTGAGACATACTGGACGATCGATTATCTACCACTGCCCATCATCTTCCATGTCTGGAGGTCTTGAAAGACATAGTGGTCGAGAAAGAATTCAAGTTTACAATTTAAGGCTTTAGTGATAGTTCTAGCAGATAAAAGGTTAACCAAAAATTTAGGGACATAGAGGATAGAGAATAAAGTGATATTGGGAGTTCAAACAACATAACCTGTTCCAGAGATGAGGGTAAAGACCCATTGGCTAGTTGCACACTATCTTTAGATGGACAAGTAGTATAGTTAAATAAGCTTTTTTTACCCTGTTATATATCTATTTGCACCAGAATCAATTATCCAAGAGTCAGAAGTAGATGGAGCATTTAAAACAGTACCTAATTTTGCATGATTAAACTTTGCAATGGAGGTAAAGTCCAATTAAGACAACAGGCGTCGAAGATATTGAATTTTGTTTGAGGTAAAACTTCTAGAAGAAGTGGACTTAACCTCCGTTGTCATAGAGTCTGACAAATTTGCATAAGGCCAAGAATTACCCCCTCGTTTTCCACCACAACCTCGAGTAGGACGACCATGCAACTTCTAGCATGAATCTTCAGTGTGGCGAGGCTTACCATATTAATCACAAATCAAGTGATCCTTAGCAGACTTACCATTTGATGGACCATCCTGGTTAGCAATGAGGTTAGCTTTCTTTAAAGGTGGATTATAGAGCATAACAATATGACGACTTTCCTCTATTGGACAAAGGGGTATGCCACGTGGAGAGAAGGGAATAGAGTCTTGCTAAGAACTTAAACCCAAATCTGATCATACTTAGAATTCAACCCAGCCAAGTAATAAAAAACACTCTCCTTTTCTACCATCTTCTAAACTCTTTTGGCATCATTGGCACAATTTGCTAGGAAATCTTGATAGTAATCAAGTTACTACTACAACCCACTTAATTCAAAAAAATATTGATAATCGTAAGCTCCCCCTATTTTGTACCATGGACCTTATTACGAATCTAAAAAATTTTGCATCATTCCCAACACAAGAGTAGGTGAAAGCAAAAGCATTCCATATCGTTTTCGCAGTATCAAGCAGCAAATAGGTTTTGGAAATATGAGGTTGCATAGAGTTGATAAGCCATTCCCTAACAAGAGAGTTTATTAAATCTCATTGACTAAAGGTTGAATCAGTGAGTTCAGGTTTTTACGATTTACCGGTGATGTATCCCTACAAGCCACAAGCCTTGGTAAATGACAAGCAGGACCTTGACCAAGTAAGGCAATTTTGTCCATCAAGCTTTACAGGACTAATTTGCAACAATGGATTATCAGTTGGAATCATGAGATTCTAGTCTTTAGACATACTGCTAAAAAAAAGAACTAATGGCCAAAAAAAAAATTGCTTGCAAAAATTAGAACAAGAAACACACAAAAAAGAAACCAAAAAATATCCCACACAAAAAAATTTAGCCAAAAGACACCACCAATCGGAGGAGACTGACTGGAAGGGATCAGAGAGCACAACGACGATATCAAAAAAAAACATAGGGTAGTAGGTGAAGTTCACACGTGACGTGTGAAAAAAATTACCGTAGCTTGTGGCAATGCATAAGGCCCACGCGGAGGTCTTCTGATCACCAGATTCTGGGGTTTCGCAGTCGAGTGGATGCCGACTCCAATGGTAGGGGCGGTGAGAGAAAAAAATAAGGCTAGGGTTGAAAGTATCAATTTTTTGTTTTTAGGGTTTTTGAGGAAAAAAAATTTAGAATAAAAAAATCCCAAAAATCGGATAAAAAATCTAATACCATGATAAAGTTAGAGATGAATACTCTAATGTATTGAGGGAAAAATCTCTCAAGGTATGTATTTCTTATAAATATGTGAAACTATATATACATGTAATATTGAATCAACTAAGGAAATAATATATATTAATTAGAATCTTTTAAAAAATCAGATGTAATCTCTAAAGATACTATTCAATGCTATCAAATAACCAAATATTCTCCATAGTTCCTAGAAGAGGAAAAATATTCTTTCTTCATTGTTCCTTGGGGTATATGATGTCTACGAAACCAACTAAAAGTTCGACTAAGGAAAGTGCACCTATCAATTAATAGTATAGCTACGGTGAGCAAAGATATCATTCCCACGAAGAATAAAAGTACTAGTAATCACCATCTTTCTATTATTTAAGCGATCAATTCGAGTGATTGATTAAACTAAAATTAACTAAATTAATTAACTACAAACACGACAAAAAAATAAGATGGGAAAATAACTGATTAACAACCAAGAAGCAAAGCAATACCCAGGAAAGAATTCACCTAGATTTCATCAGTCATTATCGATCTAAATTACGCAATTTCTCAACTTAGTATCTTGATCCATAGAAATCCCTAAATTATGCTAATATCTCTATTCAAGAATAAGAGCGACTAACTCTAGGTTGATTAATTGAAATTTCTTTCTAATTAAAACCCCAATTATCGCGTTATAACTCTAGGTTGATTAATTGAAATTTCTTTCTAATTAAAACCCCTATTATCGCATTAACTCGATCTGTGGATCCTCCTATTAGATTTGACTCTAATCTAGTAAATTTATGTCATCCTATTTCTAAGATTGCATGAACCTCCACTCAATTACGCTAGATCTGCTATTAAAAAAGATCTATTCCTCCTTTGATTTAAGCACATCAAACATGGATCAATAGTCTAGAAATATTAAACCAATAATTAAGCACACAAAATTGAGAATAAGATCTAAGTCTTTATTGCATAAAATAAAAATCAAATGACAGAATCCATCATAGCGTTCATCCCTTATCTATTTAGAAAATTAGTTCATGTTTGAAAATTAAAAAACACTAAGAAAGTATAACCGAAAGAAATAACAAAACTCATGATAATCTACTAAGAAATCAACTGGGAGTCTTCAATCTTCATGGAAATCTAATACAGAATCGGCTTTAATGGTGTTTTACGAGTTGTTTTCTTGAATATTCAATGATGGTTCCCTCTTATCTTTTTACTTTTTTAATATATAGGTCTTAGAATGGTCGGAAAACCTTAAAAAGCCGTGTTTTCCATTGTTTGGAGTGCAATTCACGAAATCGACACGCCATTCCACTTGGCAATTGATAACTCTTGAAAAGAGTAATATATCAGACATTTAGATTTAATTAATTGTTTGTAATTAAGTAAATATGTTTGCAATTTTAGGATAATTTTATAACATTTCTTAACAAAGCTTGGATTGTACTATAAATGTCATTATTTGTTACTGGGGAAGAAAGGTGTTGGTTATTGTTAGCAGCAGGTGCAGGATGAAAAAGAGAAGATAGAAAGGAGAAAGAAAATGAAAGAAGTGAAATATTGCCATGGCAAAATGTTGGTTAGATTACCAACAAGAATGCCATGGCAATTCCAGGAAGATGACGCAACACTTAGTCCATGTCACTCTACTAGACAAACCACCCTGAAAAAGAGGAAGCAAAAGGTGTGTGCTGAGAGGGAGGGACCTACCCTATAAAGGTGGAAAGAGAAAATAAAATAGCAGAAGAGGATTTTTCGGTGAGAGCAATTGGAGAGTAGTTTTTTCTCTGCATCGAATTGTCATGGAAAATTTTAGAGAAAAGAGAGGAGAGGGTAGCAGCCTACAGAGAAAAAATCACAAATGCAAGAAAGGGGAAGAGAAATCTGCCTTGGGTTTTGCTTCAAATTTTAGTATTAAAGTGAAAGTTGGTGTAGTGAGAGCTTTCTACAGTTCCGCATTTATTTTCTAATTTAAACTTTGTGATTCGTAAACTTGGATGATAGCATTGAATGGTTTTATTTTGGACTTGAATGACCAACCTATGAGCTCAATTTCATTGGGTTGGAATTATTTGGGTAAATTTTCACCATCTTTAATGCCCATGATCTGATTTTGAGTAGACTACGATTTCATTCGATTTGTGATTATTTTGAATGCTTCCATGCAAGATCTCGGCATCGATAATTGTATGGTATGTTTTTGGATCTGATTTAATTTTGAAAAGATTAAATAAATTAGATTATTATCAGTTGATATAGGTGAGTATTTGAAAGAATATTCACAACACTCTAAATGTAGAAGTTGCAATCTATACATAGAAATGAAGAACAATCTGGATATTATTCTTAAGTTTTGTAGACATACAAAAAATAAAAATGATAGCTTAAAGTCTGGCTCTCGAAAGAAGCAGACTACAATAGTGAATCCTTGAGCAGTAGAATGTTTAAGATTTTGGCATGGCATTATTATGATATAAAAATAAAACCTAAGTTATTCCAACCTTTATCATTCAACAGTACAAATCCTCCCTACTTATTTTTTAAGAATTGCCACAACATTTCAATTGCTCTAGAATTTTCTTTCATTCATAACTAATTTTATTAATCTATTCATTAATCCTCTTCATCAATTTTTCATCTGTTTCTTTTGCATAGTTTAATTAGTCAAATTCATAGCAATAGCATAACTATTTTTTTAATCAATTCTAATCTTTGTGAAGACAATACTCACTTATCACTTTATTACTTGATTCGATGTGTATACTTGCACATTCACATTGCACATTCACACGTGACAAGTTTTTGGCACCGTTGATGAGGATCAACAATATTGGTGAAAATTTTGTGTTATTACCTCTTTAATTTTTTTGGTTTAGCTTAATTAGTTGTTTTGATTTTTGTTTTTCAGAATTTTTTTGGTGCATGAGTGGAGATATTTTTGCACTTGAAGAGTACTCTTTTGATCTAGAAATTGAGAGAACCTTGAGAAGAAGGAGAAAAGAATTGTGAGAAATGGAAAAAATTAGAAATGATCAGGTTAGAGAAGAGTCATTACATCAAATACTTATTTTATGATTATAATGAGGCCTAGAATATGAGATTATGCATGTGTTAAAGTTTCATGAAGAAATTCCTTGAGTAAGGTGACCAATTGGAAATTAGGGAATAAATTGAATAAATTGCAAAACTTGGATTCTAAAAGCAATTTGTATGAAATTGTTTTAGATTATAAACTAGAAGGTCTTAAAGAGAAATTTGCCCAATTTTTAAGTTTTTGGACAAAAATGGGCTTGCATGGATGAAATTTCAAAGAAAGGGCATAAGGGCATTTTGGTTATTTAGCTTTTTAATAAAATAAAATGAGAAAAATCAAGCCAAAATCAGCAATCTTCTTCCCCATAGCTGCCAAAATTCCCAAGTCTCCACATCTAGGGTTTTCAAGCTTTTCAAGCTCAATAGTAAGTGTTCTTAAGCCTCGTTTTTAATGTTCTTTGTATTTTTGAAATCCCGGTAGCTTGATCTTTCCATTTCTACCCATATTTCATGCTAGGGTTCATGTTTAAAAATTTAAACATGCATGAGTTGCTTGTATTTTGGTGGATTATGGAGGGGTATGAAAGTTGAAGGTGTGTTAAACATCTTTTCTTAGGTGATTTTCATGAAAAACCCCTAAAGGGACCTTTTTGCAAAAGTTGTTAAATATGTGGTAGAAATGTGAAAATAATGGAAAATGTGGGCTGCCATATGAGGGAAAAATGTTCGGCTAGGCTTGGGTAAGATAGAAATTGCATGTGTTTCATTATACGAGCCTAGGGACTAAATCGTAAAAATGTCAAAGGTTAGGGGCAAAACAGTCATTTGGACCGGGGTAGAAATTAACCTTGAAAAGTGTAATGTAGTGAATTAATGATATAATTTTGTTGTTATAGACCCTGAGGAACAAATTTCGGAGGTCGATTGAGGTAAACGTAAGGTTTCGAAATAACCGAAACATAGTTCCGAAACGAATACCAGGTAAGTTCGGATAACTTGAAGTAAACCTATAACATGCATAATTGTATGTTTTGTGAATGCATGATAATTGCATTGTTGATGGCATGAAAATGTATGAATTGCATCTTTAATAATGAATTGTTGGATAATGTCTCAGTTGCGGTTGAAAAGGGAATTCAATGGATAAACCATGATTTACATGAGACTTGAGATTTGCATGTGTTGCAGAAAATGATTTAGCCTGGAATGGTAATCCGAAGATCTCAAGTATAAAAAGGATCTAGCCTGGACTGGTGTTCCTTGAGTGATCGAGCCTCCCGAAGAATATGTGTGTATTATGGATTTAGCTCAAACGGGTAATCCGATTAGGGTCTGAATTTAGCATGGACTGGTAATTCAGATCCGAGCTCATTAATGGTGTTTGTCACGTAAGGGATTTAGCCTGGACTGGTAATCCTGCCGTAAGATGTGAGGTTCGCGGGAGTGCATACTGAAACGATCATTCGTATGAATTGATGGTAAATGGATAATCCATCGAGATTTCCTAGAAACTCAACAGGACTATCACAAGGAATATGTACAAATGACATGTAAAATGATGAGCTCATCTAAGATAAAAATGTTCATGGTATTTGTTATATGACTAACTCATTGATTGAGTGCATGTGATAGGGAAATCATTTTCATGTTTATTGGTTTCATTATCTGTTATGGATGTATGCTAAACAACCAGTAAGTTTACTTTCCAGTTATAGGGGCTTACTAAGCATGTAAATGCTTACCCCTCTCTTTTCCTTACTTTTCAGAGCTCGAGGACTCATAAGGATTGGAAGACAAATGGAGAGTCAACACTTTATCAATTAGACAAGCTTTGGTATTAAGACATTTCTATTTTGTCCAATGGCATGTATAGGATTTTTGAGTATTTTGTTATATATGTCATTTGTGTTGCCTAGTGAAGGCATGTAAAAATATGTTTATCCTTTTTGTATTTGGCCATGGGAATTGGCTCATTTTGAGGTAGGCTATGCCCTACAAATTTATGCATGTTTATATTCATATGCGATGGCTTAGTTATAATTGGCAATGAGTTATAATAACGAGCCAATCTTAATATGTCAAGCAGACATATAAATCATTAAATGCAAGATAAGAATTAACTGAGCATGTATGAAACCAATGATACGGGGTTCACATGTAATGAGGTTAATCAAAGTTTCATACTTACAAATGGATAATTTAACCTAAATATGCACTGTAGTAATCTATAAGGGTAATTGGCTAGTAGAGGGTGACTTAAGGCTTGGAAAATAGCCTAATAAGGTCCACATGGGTAGACACACAGGCATGTGTCTAAGCCGTGTGTGACACACGAGCTACTCCTATGGGTGTGAGCTATGACCGTGTGTCCTCGCACCTGAAATTTTAAGTCAGCATAGAGTACGGGCTAAGCACACAGGCGTGTGCCTTGGCCATGTTTATTTAACAGAATGGTGAGGTTGAAGTCAGTGTAGCACACGGGGTAAGCCCACGGGCGTGTGCTTTGGCCGTGTTGCATACTGGAAAAAGAACACTGGTGTGTTCTATGCCCCACGGGTGTGTTACACTTTAACTAAGGGAAAATTTCCTAAAGTGCCCTATGTCTATTGGACAATTTTGGTTTTGTTCCGTACTACCCCTAGGAGTGTTTTTAGGCCTCGAAGTCCTGTATAAGAGACAAAGTGCACACGTTTGAAAAGTTTTAAATTACGACCGAAATTTAGTAACCCGATTGTGTAAGTTTGTAAAGATGAATTATCGGTAATGCCTCGAACCCTATCCCGACGTCGGATACGGGTGAGGGGTGTTACAGATATTCCTAGAATAATTGATGACAGATACAAACCTATCAGAGAACATGTAGTGCCAATCTTGGATGATCTGAATCTAGGAATTGTCAGGCCACATATTCAAGCTCAACATTTTAAGTTAAAGTTGATGATGTTTCAAATGTTACAAATTATAGGGTAGTTTAGTGGATTGCCTACTAAAGATCCACGATTGTACTTATGATTCCTTTTGAAAGTCTGCGATTCATTCAGGTAGTAGGGTGTTCCTAAAGATGCCCTGACACTGAATTTATTCCCTTATTCATTGCGAGATCGTGCCAAAGTATGGTTAAATGCATTGCCATCAGGTACAATGGCATCTTGGAATGAAATTTGTTAGAGGTTTCTGATAAGTTAAAATCCTCCGAACATGAATACCAAATTGAGGAATGATACTACGTCCTTTCAAAAATTTAAGGATAAAACATTATATGAAGCATGGGAGCAATTCAAGGAGTTAATTAAAAAATTTCCAATGCATGGTTTTCAACATTGGACGCAAATGGAAATGTTTTACAATGGATTGAATGCACATACAAGGATGTTGGTTGATGCATCTACCAATGGGACTTTGCTCGATAAATCATATAATGAGGCATATGAAATTCTGGAGTGGATAGCAAACAACGATTATCAATACCCCACTATAAGAGTAGGGATTGCCAGAAGAGTTGCTGAAGCAATGGAACTTGATGCGATTAATTCCCTAATAGCTCAAGTATCATCTTTAATGAAAATGATTAAAACACTGAAAAGACAAGCTGTAGTGCAGGAAATGAAAGAAGCTGAGTTAGCATGTGTTTATTGCGGAGAAGATCATGTTTTTAATAAATGCCTATCGAACCCAGCCTCATTTTATTATGTGGGAAATTTTAATCACAACAACAACAACCCATATTCCAACACATATAATTTGGGGTGGAAGCAACATTCCAATTTTAGTTAGAGTAATCAAGGGGTGGAAAATTCCAGCAATTTTATTCTACAAAATGTTGTGAATGCACCAGATGGATACAATCAGCCCATGCCATGACAAAATACTCAGCAAAATTCAGCTTCGATTTCTTCGTCTATGGAAGCTCTATTGAAGGAATACTTGGCCAAGAACGATGCTATCATTCAAAGTCAAGATGCATCTTTAAGAGCTTTAGAAAATCATGTGGGGTAAATTGCCAAGTATTAAGCTCAAGATTGCAAGGAGCACTGACAAGTGATACCAAAAATTTACAATCTTAAGGGAAGGAATTGTGCAAAGTCATTAACTCAGAAGTGGTACACAGCTACTAGGAGTTGTTAATGACACCACTATTGAATAAGGTAGTTTAGATTTCACAAATAAGGAAAATTCAGAACCAGTAGTGGAGTAAGCTATAAAAGAAAAGAGCAACTAGAAAAATGTTGAAGCAGATTCATCTTGTATTGCAAATAAAAATGCCACGACAAAACAACCTCAACAAATGGAAGGAAGGCCACCGTCATATTTTTCTTAGTGTTTCCAAAATCTAAGTAAGATTTTCAATATATCTTGCTCTATTGCAAATCATTATGTAGGCAAAGCATTATGCGACTTAGGTGCAAGTATAAATCTAATGCCTATGTCTGTTTTAAGGAAGCTAGGAATAGGGAAGATGAGACCTACAACTATCACATTGCAACTAGCCGATCGTTAATATGTAGATCTAGAAGGTAAAATCGAAAATGTGTTTGTAAGAGTTGACAAATTTATTTTTCCAGTAGGTTTTATTATTCTGGAATGTGAGGTTGATACAGAGGTACCAATCAGACTTGGGAGACCTTTTCTAGCAACTGGTAGAACATTAATTGATGTACAAAAATGTGAATTAACAACGAGAGTTAATGATAAGCAAATAACCTTTAATGTTTTTTATGCTATGAAGTGTGCAGATATAGATGAAGAATGTCAAGCTGTTGAGATTGTTGACATAATAGTTTAGGAAGATTTTGCAGAATTTTATCACAATAATTCTAATGATGATGCAGGCTTAGTTGAGTTAATTGAAGCAAAAATGATTGAAAAGATTGGTGAACTGATGGAAGCTAAGCAAATTAAGAATGAATTAAGGAGAAGTTTCAAATCATTAAATTTGTCAAACCGTTCTTTTAAACCTCCTCGACCATCCATAAAAGATCTTCTTACGTTGGAATTGAAATCTTTTGCAGTACATCTAAAGTATGCTTACTTAGGAGATAATATCATATTGTTAGTAGTTATCTCTGTGGCATTGACATTAGATCAAGAGGCTCAATTGTTAAAAGTTTTAAAGAAATTTAAGAAGGCATTAGGGTGGACTATTGCAGATATCAAAGGTATCAGTCCAACAATCTAAATGCACAAGATATTACTAAAGGATTACCACAACAAATCTATTAAGTAGCAGAGAAGACTAAATCCCATTATGAAGGAAGTTGTCAAAAAGGCTATTATCAAATGGATGAATGTTGGAATTATATACCCAATCATTTATAGTCCTTGGATGAGCCCTGTTCAATGTGTACCTAAAAAAAGGGGCGTCACTGTCGTAAGTACTGATAACAACAAACTCATTCCTACTCGCACTATCACGGATGGAGGGTTTGTATGGACTATCGAAAACTCAACAAAGCAACAAGGAAGAACCATTTTTCCTCTACCATTTATCGACCAAATGTAAGATGAATTAGTCTGGAAAGCCTTCTGTTGTTTTATAGATGGTTATTTGGGGTACAACCAGATTGCCATAGCTCTTATTGATTAAGAGAATATCGCATTCACATGTCCCTATGGAACTTTTGTGTTTCGATGAATGCCGTTTGGATTATGCAATGCCGTTGCAACATTTTAGCGTTGCATGATGGAAATATTTTCAGACATGGTGGAGAAATTTTTAAAAATTTTTATGGATGAATTCTTGGTGTTTGGTGATACTTTAAAAGATTTTTTAAAAAATCTGGAGTTAGTTCTTTGTCGGTCTAAAGAAACCAACCTTATTCTCAATTGGGAGAAATACCACTTCATGGTCTGTGAATGCATTGTTCTTGGACATAAAATTTTGCAGCAAGGGATTGCCATCGACAAAGCAAAATTTGAGGTTATTGAGAAATTGCCACCACCTTCCATAGTTAAAGGTATTTGCAGTGTTCCTGGCCATTCATGATTCTATCAATGATTTATCGAAGATTTTTCAAAAATATCCAAACCCCTGTGGACATTGTTAGAACATAATAGATCTTTCAATTTTGATGAGTCGTGCTTACAAGCATTTGAGGAATTGAAAAAGAGACTGGTCACAACACCAATAGTCAGAGCACTAGATTGGAATTTACCTTTCGAACTTATGTGTGATGCTTGTGATTATGCTATAGGGGCAATACTTGGGCAAAGAAAGGACAAGGTATTTTATGCTGTCTACTATGCAAGCCATATGTTGACAGATTCATAGCTAAATTATACCACCACTGAGAAGGAGCTGTTAGCTGTGGTATTTGCCTTTGATAAATTTAGAGCTTATTTAATGGGCACCAAAGTTACAATTTATACAGATCACTCTGCTATTAAGTAGTTGGCGACCAAGAAAGACACCAAGCCCAGATTAGTTTGATGGATACTACTGCTGCGGAATTTGATCTGGAAATTAGAGATAGGAAAGGGACAGAAAATTAAGTGGCTGATCACTTGTCTCGAATTGAAGCATGAAATAAAGTCAGTAATATTCAGTGCATTCAAGATGATTTCTTAGATGAGCAACTGTTAGTTTCCATGGCATTTTCGTGGTATGCCAATATTGTAAATTTTTTTGGTTAGTGAATTATTGCCACCTAAGCTCACCAATCAAAGACGAAGGAAATTTATCCATGATGTTAAGAAGTATTATTGGGATGAGTCATTTTTATTCAAACATTATACAGACCAAATAATTCGAAGGTGTGCTCCGGATGACAAGATTCAAAGTATTTTATATCATTGTCATTCAACACCGTATGAAGAACACCTTGAAGGCATGAAAACTAGTGCAAAAGTTCTTCAATCTAGTTTTTATTGGACAAACATGTTTGAAGATGCTCATGAATTTTGTCAAGCTTGCGATTGCTGTCAAATAAATGGAAATCTATTGAGGAGGTATGAAATGCCTTTGCAAACTATTTTAGAAGTGGAACTATTTGACGTATGGGGAATTAATTTTATTGGTCTATTTTCACCTTCTTTGGCAATGTATACATACTTGTAGCTATTGATTATGTCTTCAAGTGGGTTAAGGCTATTGCTCTACCAACGAATAATGCCAAATCGATACTGAAATTTCTACATAAGAATATTTTTACTAGGTTTGGTACCCTTCATGGTTTGATTAGTGATAAAGGTTCATACTTTGACTGTAAATTAGTTGCTAATGCTCTGAACAGGTATGGGGTTAAACATGAAATTACCACGGCATAACATCCCCAGACAAATGGACAAGAGGAAGTCCCTAATAGAGAGATTAAACAAATTATGGAGAAGGTAGTCCATCCCACCTACAAAGATTGGTCATCTAGATTGGATGAAGCTTTGTGGGCATATCGAACTGTTTTCAAGACACCATTGGGGATGTTGCCTTTCAAGCTTGTTTATGGAAACCCTGTCATTTGCCCGTTAAACTTGAATATAAGACATATTGGGCAATTAAGAAATTGAATATGGATTGAAATGTTACTGGTACTAACCACCTATTGGAGTTGAATGAGATGAAAGAATTTAGAGAACAAGCTTATGAGAATGCCAAGCTATACAAAGAAAAGACCAAATGATGGCATGACAACAAGATTTTGCCACAGTAATTTGCACCTAGATAACAAGTCTAGTTATTTAATTCTAGGCTTAAGTTGTTTCCTGACAAATTAAAATTTTGCTGGTCTGGCCTATTCGAGATTGTGCATGTTTATCCTCATGGAGATGTAGAAGTTAAAGACAGCAAGTGTAACACCCCAAAAATCCCAAAATCCAAAAATCCCAAAATCCCAAAATCTCGAAATCCAAAAATCTCGAAATCTCAAATTTCCTTTATTTTCAATTTTGATGAAAATTGTGTTTAACATTATTATCCAAGCGATAATTTTAATAGGTCTTAGCTAAGGTTGAGTGTGAATTAAGGGGTAGAAGAAATTATAATTTAATTATTAAAAGAATCAGGGCTAACAAGTAGGTGGGCTTTTGAATAAACGAAGAAACAATTGGACACAAAAAGAGCCTGTGGTAGAGTGGCTAAGTGACGCCACATAAGGTGTAGTGAGGTGGCGTTAGTAGCTAGCAAGGGGGTCCAAGGTTCGAATCCTAGCATAGTATTTTTTAGAATTTAATTATGGCCTTCTAGAAGGATGGAAGTGGCGTGAAGATGGACCCCAAGGGGAGTGTTCAAAAGAGAAAATTAAAGAAAGGATCAAGGGGTTATTAGGGAGAAAAACGAGGAGATGAGAAGTGAGGAGTAAGTGGAGCTGAATTGGAAACTTGGGCTTGAAGAATTCAGATATAGGGCTATAAATAGGTGCCGAATGGGAGGGTTGAGAAGTTAATGACGAATTTCCCTTCACTTTATGCCAGAAACCCTTTTCTCTTCAAGATCTAAAAAGCCAAAACCCTCTATTTTACTTTCTTTTTTTTTTGCCGATTTCTATTCTCCTCTACACAATCTTTTTTGCTGATTTCTTCTACTACTCTTCTTCTATACCAAATAAACCTTATTCACCATACTTAGTTTGAAAAGCCAGAAAATCGAATCTTCTAAGGGCCGAATACTTTTTGACCGAATCTAATGTAAGTGTTGTTCTTCCAATCGATTTTTCTTTGTTTAGTATCGATTATTGTCCATCACTCTTTCTAATCAAATTTGGTAGGGAATTAGTATCGGATCTTGGTTTTTAGCTCTCTGCCGAATTGCTCCTTAAGGTGTTGCAGTTTTGGTAAGTAATCTTCTCCCATTGGCTAAGGTGGCCGAATGGTCATAGTTATGGTAAAGAGACTTGTGTTGGATACGAGTCACCTATTATTCGGGTTTTAATAGTTAAAATTTATGCAGATCTAGGAAATACATGATCAAGGAAAAAGCGATTAAGGATTGAGTCAAGGTAAGGTTAAGGTGAGGTTTCGATTTTTGAGTAAATAAGTATTAAGCATGCGATTAATTGAAGGGTGATATCGATTGTAGGTTTGGGCTAAGGACGCATCACGCTTGCTTACCAGGTGTGTACATACACTGCACACACACAATGATTCGGCAAAAGCCGAAAAGCTGAAAAGCCGAAAAGCTGAAATGTCGAAAAGCTGAAAGTTTGGCTACGGTAGTCTTGCGAGTGCACGAAAACTCATAAGGGGGTAACCGATAGGTTGTCCGAGGCCCACGGGCGATTCCGTGGACTTGGGTTGTGAAGATGGGCTAAATTGGCCCGATGGGCTGTTGGGCCCATAATAGGCAAAAATTGATAATTGATAGAAAGTTTGTATGTGAGCATGAATATGAATGTGACTGGGCCTAGCGGGCCATATAAATGTGATTTGGGCCTAATGGGCCATATACAGGTGATTTGGGCCTAATGGGCCATATGAATATGATTGGGCTTAATGGGCCAAATCTAGGTATGTGAATTTGATTGGGCTCTGTAAGGGGTTTTGGGCCTAGTATATGATATCCACACAAGACTTAATTAATTATTTGCGACTGTGGACAAGTCATAGGGTTAAGGTGTGGCAACGGGTATATGCATGTCTAGGATTGGATCTAGGGAGAGCTTGGTACTTAAGTAGTCTTAATGACTCACCTCCTCTTCTCTGGAATCCTACCTGGTGCATAGTATTAATTCATCTTAGCTCACGGGACTTGTTAACGGGCCAAGATAAGTGAAAACCGTAATTAAGGGAAAATTACCGAAATGCCCCTAAAGGCAAAAATGACCAAAATACCCCTAGGTGTTCAATGTAAGTTTTGTAGATGCGACATGCATACATATGATATTTTGCTTAGGTTGCATATGGGTTGGGAATTATGGAACGGGGGAAGTATATGAGGATCGCATGGTTGCTTGACAATCGTGGATTCACCGACGGCTTTTAAAGCCCAATATGTAAATGAAGGTAGTTCCGCAATTGGGCAACCATGGTGTGTGGGTTGGGTGGGTTGATATTTATATCCTCACATGGTGTGACGGGGGACGGAGCCGGCGTGTAGCGGATAGATAATTTGGATGGGATTGCATTTCATGATTGATGAATGATGTTTTTTTTAATGCTTATTTTTTATCGAGGATTGTACACACTGAGTTTGTGAAAACTCACCCCCTTTTTTATTTTATTTTCAGGTGATGCTCAGTAGAAGGTTCGATGTTTGGAAGGACTCTGGGTGGCTAGCTAGCAAGATGGTTTGGACTTGGGTTTTTTTTCAAGCATTTAAGTTTTTAATTCTTTTTAAGTATGTTCCAGACTAGATTGTAATAAAGTTCCCATTGTGTTATTATTACTTGAATTATTATTATTTTTAATGTAATTACAAGAAATTGAACATGGGTTTCCTAAATTATAGTATGTTTTCTACGTTTCTGCAATTAAATTTTTAAATAATAAGTTTTCTTAAATCAAATGTTTCAACAATGTTTTTGTAACTGAAAGGGTGTGTTTTTTTTAAGTTAATTAAGGTTTCTTTTATTTTAAGAAGTGTTTTCAATGAAAACACAGTTTTCACTAAAACACTTCAATGTGTCACACCGGATTCAGATATAACGTCTGGGCCAGGTTTAGGATGTTACATTTAATGGTATCAGAGCCCATGTTATAAAACTCGGGCTGTAAATTGGGCCTTATTATTATTATTTGGTTTCTTTTCTACTTATTATTTGGATTTAAAAAAATATATTTTTTGGATCGCGATGCTTTGGAAAAAGGGAAATCTTACTGAGCGGCACACCGAGTCTCCGACATCGAACCAAGTAAGTACTTTTATTTAAGTTTGTTTAAATTGTTATGCAGTAGATAGTTAGAAGGCTACTTTAGATGATGGTTAGGGTGGAACTAAAGCCCGTAGGATCTGGAAACTGTAAAGGATTTTCGAAAACGATCTTCTCTTTAAATATTTTCATAAAACATCGGTGTAATTATTAAACTAACTAAAACTTCATAAAATTTCTAATTCAGATAATACACAAATTGACGATGAGTGCTAGAAGAGGTGCAAGAGGTCGTGGCCGAGGCCGCGGAAGTGTTAAGGCTGAATCGTCGGCATCGGGCCATATGCCCGATGTTGGAGTAGAGGAGGCTTCAGCCTCACCTGTGGCTGGGAATAGACAGTATGATTGGGCCGCGGGAGAAGATGCATTGTCACAGCCAATGCTGAGGATTTTTGAAAGGGTCGCTGGGCCCAATAATGGCAACGAAAATTTGGGGTCCATTCCAAAATGACTTCGATCGAACGGGGCTGAGATCTTTAAGGGCGTGGCTGGCGTGGCTCCTAATGTGGCGGAATATTGGTTGGAGGCCACTGAAAGGATAATGGAGGATTCGGACTGCTTACTTGAGCAAAAGTTGAAAGAGGCGGTGTCATTGCTTAGGGAGGAAGCCTACCAGTAGTGGCTGACAGTGAAAGAGGGCACCCAACCGGAGTGGGTCACCTGGGAGTTTTTCAAAGCTGCATTCCAAGGGAAGTATGTGGGTGCAAGCTATGTGGATGCTAGGAGGAAGGAGTTCTTGAACTTGACCCAAGGCAATAAATCGGTGGCGGAGTATGAGGCGGAGTTTCTACGCCTTAATAGGTATGCAAGGGTAATGGTGGCAATGGAGTATGAGCATTGTGTTAGGTTTGAGGATGGTCTTAGAGATAGCCTCAGGGTACTGATAGCTCCACAAAGGGAACGAGTTTTCTCGGAGTTGGTGGAGAAAGCAAAGATAGCGGAAGAGGTAAAGTGCACTGAGCGCCTAAATCGGGAGAAGGAAAAGGGTAAGAATAAGAGGGAGGCTGAGACTCCGAGTGTTGGGAAAAGGCCTAGGACTAGGGCTAGAAATAATGGGCCAATTAGAGCAGGGCCCCCTGCTGCTAATCCAAGGGTGCCACCTTGTGCTGTTTGTGGGAGAAGGCATGGAGGCGAGTGTTGGAAGAGAATGGGAGCATGTTTTGCTTGTGGGTCTATGCAGCATAGGATCAAGGATTGCCCTCGAATGCTAGGTCGAGAGCCAGTAGTGGGTCAAGGAGGTGCTCAACCATCAAGGGGTGGACAGTTGCCGCCAAGGGTCATGGACAGGTTAGGGGCGATAATGGCAATGGACGTGGACGTGGAGTACTAGGCGGAAATCCAGGCCATGCTGAGGTGAGGAAACCAGCTTTGGTTTATGCTACTCGTCGCTGAGAAGACGAAGATGCTCCAGAAGTGAATACTGGTACGTACTTTATCCATAGTATGCGATCTATCTATTTTAAAATTAGAAATAGAGTGCGTAGCAGAAGCGTAGTGGTGTAACTTAAGTGATGTGACATCAATATCCTGAACAGTTTAAACAAGGTAAATTTCAAGGATGAAATTTCTTTTAGGGGGTAGAGTTGTAACGCCCTAAAAATCTCGAAATCCAAAAATCTCGAAATTCAAAAATCTCGAAATCCAAAAATCCAAAAATCTCGAATTTCCTTTATTTTCGATTTTGATGAAAATTGTGTTTAACATTATTATCCAAGCGATAATTTTAGTAGGTCTTAGCTAAGGTTGAGTGCGAATTAAAGGGTAGAAGAAATTATAATTTAATTAATAAAAGAATCAGGGCTGACAAGTAGGTGAGCTTTTGAATAAATGAAGAAACAATTGGACACAAAAAGAGCCTATGGTGGAGTGGCTAAGTGAAGCCACATAAGGTGTAGTGAGGTGGCGTTAGTAGCTAGCAAGGGAGTCCAAGGTTCGAATCCTAGCTTAGTATTTTTTAGAATTTAATTTTGGCCTTCTAGAAGGATGGAAGTGGCGTGAAGATGGACTCCAAGGGGAGTGTTCAAAAGAGAAAATTAAAGAAAGGATCTAGGGGTTATCAGGGAGAAAAACGAGGAGATGAGAAGTGAGGAGTAAATAGAGCTGAATTGGGAACTTGGGCTTGAAAAATTCGACTATAGGGCTATAAATAGGTGTCGAATGGGAGGGTTGAGAAGTTAATGACGAATTTCCCTTCATTTTATGCCAGAAACCCTTTTCTCTTCAAGATCCAAAAAGCCGAAAACCCTCTATTTTACTTTCTTTTTTTTTCTGTCGATTTCTATTCTTCTCTACATAATCTTTTTGCTGATTTCTTCTACTACTCTTCTTCTATACCAAATAAACCTTATTCACCATACTTAGTTTGAAAAGCTGGAAAATCGAATCTTCTTATGGCCAAATACTTTTTGATCGAATCTAGTGTAAGTGTTGCTCTTCCAATCGGTTTTTCTTTGTTTAGTATCGATTATTGTCCCTCACTCTTTCTAATCAACTTTGGTAGGGAATTAGTATCGGATCTTGGTTTTTAGCTCTCTGCTGAATTGCTTCTTAAGGTGTTGCGGTTTTGGTAAGTAATCTTCTCCCATTGGCTAAAGTGGCTGAATGGTCATAGTTATGGTAAGAAGACTTGTCTTGGATACTAGCCACCTATTATTTGGGTTTTAATAGTTAAAATTTGTGCAAATCTAGAAAATACGTGATCAAGGAAAAAGCGATTAAGGATTGGGCTCAAGGTAAGGTTAAGGTGAGGTTTCGGTTTTTGAGTAAATAAGTATTAAGCATGCGATTAATTGAAGGGAGATATCAATTGTAGGTTTGGGCTAAGGATGCATCACGCTTGCTTACTAGGTGTGCACATACACTGCACACACACAATGATTCGGCAAAAGCTGAAAAGTCGAAAAGTCGAAATGCCGAAAAGTTGAAAGTTTGCCTACGATAGTCTTGCGAGTGCACGAAAACTCGTAAGGGGGAAACCAATAGGTTGTCTGAGGCCCACGGGCGATTCCGTGGACTTGGGTTGTGATTTTGGCCATATAGGCCAGATGGGCTAAATTGGCCTGATGGGCTGTTGGGCCCATAATAGGCAAAAATTGATAATTGATAGAAAGTTTGTATGTGAGCATGAATATGAATGTGACTGGGCCTAGCAGGGCATATAAATGTGATTTGGGCCTAATGGACCATATACAGGTGATTTGGGCCTAATGGGCCATATGAATATGATTGGGCTTAATGGGCCAGATCCAAGTATGTGAATTTGTTTGGGCTTTGTAAGGGGTTTTGGGCCTAGTATATGATATCCACATAAGAGTTAATTAATTATTTTCGACCGTGGACAAGTTATAGGGTTAAAGTGTGGCAACCGGTATATGCATGTCTAGGATTGGATCTAGGGAGAGCTTGGTACTTAAGCGGTCTTAATGACTCACCTTCTCTTCTCTGAAATCCTACTTGGTGCATAGTATTCGTCCATCTTAGCTCACGGGACTTGTTAACGGGCCAAGATAAGTGAAAATCATAATTAAGGGAAAATTATCGAAATACCCCTAAGGGCAAAAATGACCAAAATACCCCTAGGTGTTGAATGTAAGTTTTGTGGATGCGACATGCATACATATGATATTCCGCTTAGGTTGCATATGGGTTGAGGATTATGGAACGAAGGAAGTATATGAGGATCGTATGGTTGCTTGACAATCGTGGATCCACCGACGGCTTTTAAAGCCTAATATGTAGTTCCGCAACCGGGCAACCATGGTGTGTGGGTTGGGTGGGCTGATATTTATATCCCCACATGGTGTGACGGGGGACGGAGTCAGTGTGTAGCGGATGGATAATTTGGATGGGATTGCATTGCATGATTGATGAATGATTTTTTTTTTGAATACTTGTTTTTGATCGAGGGTTGTACACACTGAGTTTGCGAAAACTCACCCCCTCTTTTATTTTATTTTCAGGTGATGCTCAGTAGAAGGTTTGATGTTTGGAAGGACTCTGGGTGGCAAGCTAGCAAGATGATTTGGACTTGGGTTTTTTTTTTAAGCATTTAAGTTTTTAATTCTTTTTAAGTATGTTCCAGACTAGATTGTAATAAGGTTTCCATTGTGTTATTATTACTTGAATTATTATTATTATTTTCAATGTAATTACAAGAAGTTGAACATGGGTTTTCTAAATTATAGTATGTTTTCTACGTTTCCACAATTAAATTTTTAAATGATAAGTTTTCTTAAATTAAATGTTTCAACAAGGTTTTTGTAACTAAAAGGGTGTGTTTTTTTTAAGTTAATTAAGGTTTCTTTTATTTTAAGAACGGTTTTCAATGAAAACACGATTTTCGGTAAAACACTTCAATGTAAAACGCCAGATTCGGATATAACGTCTGGACCGGGTTTGGGGTGTTACAGCAAGACTGGTTCTACTTTCAAAGTCAATGGCAAATGATTAAAGCATTACTTTGGAGCTCCTATTATTCGTGATAAAAATTCCATCACTTTTCAAACTGTTTAATATTTCTCCCCTGCATTGTTTTATTCATTTACTTTGTTTTTAATTTCTAAGTTTAGTTTACTCAATAAGTTAACTTTTATTTTCTTTTGTTGCAGACACATTACGACCAAGGTTTGTAGAAATCAACCAATTTAATATATTAGTTAATTTTAATTAAATAATTTTTCTATTTTTTTCTTTTTCCCGCTCAATTTTTCTTTTTTCTGTGTCAGGGCACAATTTCAAGTTAATCTTATCCCTCACATCATTTCTATATTTTCTCTCATGTTTTACCCTATTCAATTCATTTTTTTTCTAACTTACTTTCCGTTTCATCTTCTTCACCATTCTCTATTTTTTTACTCCATAAACAGTAAAGGTCTCACCTTTTTCATTTTGCAGTTACTATTTTCTCTCAAATGGCTCACCAAGTACCATCTTCTTCCACCTCTATGCATCTGCGGACATTCTTTAGCAAAATCGTGGAAGAAAAATATAACAACAACATATCAAAGCGACCTTTTTGCATGGAAAAAAGTTTCCTTTTCCAAGATGCCCCCTTTATGGGCTATTCTGAAGCCATCTCATCTATTGTGGAGAAACACGGGTGGCAAATCTTTTTCTCTACCCTGATGACATCCTCACTAATGTAGCCAAAGAATTTTATGCACATTTAACCTCTCCTGAAAATGCTTTCATCTATGTGCACGGTGTCTCGATGTTATTTGTTGAAGACTCAATCAATACGCAAATGTGTTACCTGAAGGCCCTGATGAACACTCTCAATTTGTCAAGATAATGACAACTGAAGAACTCAACCAAGTTTTGGTAGATTTATGTGTAAAAGGAACATCATGAATGGTTTCTTGAAATGATTGCTACACTATCGATCGTGTAAATTTGAACCCTCAATGTAGGGTATGGTATCATTTCCTTAAATCTTGTCGTAGCTCTTCTATGTACAGCTCTATTATTTCCAAGAAATGCATGTTGTTGCTGCACTCGGTTATGACTAGAAGAAAAATAAATGTTGGAAAAAAAATTTAGAGAAGTCCACCGCTGCGCACAAAAGAACGCCGGTACCTTAAACTTTCCATCGCTCATTACGACTATGTCAAAGAGTAAAGGTTCCTACTTAGGCAAATGAAGAAAAAAATCCCCAATAAAGGAGCCATAACCAAGCAAATTGCCTAAGATTTTTAGGAGAGGAAATGCTAAAGCATCCTGGCTCTACATCCACAGCTTCTCTACCTATGACTATTAATGCTACCCTATCAACATCTTACAGTGACTTTGAGTAGAAAGTGATTGATGCTCTAGAGATGTTGCAACAACAATGTCGAATGACGCAAAAACAACAACTAAGGATAGTCACTGATCTTTATTGGCAATCATCCATATTTTGGAAAGACAAAGATATGGGTATCAAAATGTTGGCACTAGAAATCTGAGATTTAAGGCATCAAGAGTGGGATTGAGATTTGGCATGAGATAATTGCAAATTTTGGTCCCTAATTGTATAGTGACTTTGCTAGTTGATCCCTGAACCTCCACTATAAATAGGCCTAACCATTTCTCATTTTTTATCAACCTACATTTGCCATTCTCTATTTAAGGCATTTTCCTCTCTCTTTGTAAATCTTCACTTGTATTTTGGAGTGAAATATATTTGGTAGTGCCTGAGGACATAGGCAAAATTTGCTGAACCTCGTTAAAATTCTAGTGTTCTTTATTGTATTATTTTGCATATTTTATAAGTGTGATTGTAGTGATTTATTGTGCTATTAAATTACGATAGAGGGATATTCTGGCTAGAAAAGACCTAGTACTTAAGTGATCTTTGTGATCCACCTCTCTTTCTTGGGAATTGAACTTAGTGTGATTTTTTAGTACAATAATTTTACTCTTTTACACGCTTTCACACAACAATTGGTATCAGAGCTAGATTCGTACTTGAGAAATATGATCGTTTATGATACTATTTGCGTATAAGGTATTGTTCATCCACGGCACTATTCAAATTAACGGTACTATTTACATATACAGTAGTTGGGATTGAGGAGAAAAATGGCAAAGGCATCATTATCAACAAAGACTACTGTGACCAATGCAAAATTTGAAGTAGAGAAATTTGATGGTACCAATAATTTTGGTATGTGGCAATGTAAGATCCTGGATGTCTTATGTCAGCAAGAGCTAGATATATCCCTTGAAAAAAAACCTGACAAGATGGATGACAAGGAGTGGGCCAAGATCAATAGACAGGCGTGTGGTACAATTTGCCTATGTTTGGCCAAAGAGTAGAAGTACTCTATCATGAGAGAGAAATTAGCGAAGAAGTTGTGGGATACACTGAAAGAAAAGTTTCTAACGAAAAGTCTTGAAAATAGGCTTTATATGAAAAAAAAAACTTTATAGATTCACGTATGCACCTGGTATGTCGATGAATGACCATGTGAACTCATTCAATAAAATTTTAGCAGACTTGCTAAATTTGGATGAGAAATTTCAAGATGAAGACAAGGCATTATTGTTGTTGAATTCCCTTCCTAATGAATATGATCATCTTACCACCACATTGCTTCATGGGAAGGATACAATCACATTTGATGCAGTCTGTAGTGCGTTGTATAGATCTGAGACTCGAAAGAAAGATAAAAAGGATCACAGAGATACAATTGCAGAAGTCTTAACAGTAAGAGGTCGTTCATACAGCAGCAAACCTGGTAGAAGGGGAAAGTCCAAAAGGAGACCTACCAAAGATGAATGTGCTTTTTATCGTGAGAAAAGGCATTGGAAAAAGAATTATCCTAAGTTACAAAAGGGCAAGGCTATTTCTAATGCATGTGTAGCGGAGCATGATGGGGAGTCAGACTTTAGCTTGGTTGGCATGGTAATGGCATGTCATACAGATGAGTGGATTTTGGATTCAGGATGTACTTACCATATGCCTCCTAAAAAGGACTGGTTTTCTAGTCTTAAAGAACTAGAAGGTAGAGTTTTTTTTATGAGCAATGATAGTGTTTGTAAGACAATGAGAGTAGGTACAATCTAATTGAAGAATCACAATGGCTCAATCCAAGTCTTGACAGATGTTCGCTACATACCTAGCTTCTCATTAGGGGTCCTAGAATCTAAAGGGCTCACAATCACTTTGAGAGAGGGATTACTAAATGTAGTAACTGGGGTATTGACGGTGATGAAAGGTACAAGAAGGAATAACCTATACTATTTAAATGGAAGTACAATTATTGGATCAACATCAACAATTTCAACGAAAGATGCAGATTCAGTGGCTACCAGGTTATGGCATATGTGATTGGGACATACTGGTGAAAAAGCTTTGTAGAATTTGGCAAAGTAAGGCTTGTTGAAAGGTGCAAATTCTTGCAAATTGGAATTCTATGAACATTCTGTTCTAGGCAAGCAGACGAGGGTAAATATTGGTTCAGCAATTTACAATACGAAAGGTATTCTAGACTACGTTCATAGTGATGTGTAAGGACCTACCAAAGTGGCTTCTTTGGGAGGTATTCACTATTTTGTTACTTTTTTTATTATTATTCAAGAAAAGTATGGGTGTATCTAATGAGAAGAAAAAAGTGAAGTTTTGGATGCATTTTTGAAATAGAAGAAGATAGTGAAGACTCAGACTGGTCGAAAGGTCAAACGACTTTGATCAGATAATGGTACAGAGTATAAGAATGATCCATTTCTACAAGTATGTCAAGATGAGGGCATTGTGCGGCACTTCACTATTCAAGATACACCAAAGCAGAATGGGGTGGCAGAACGTATGAATAGGACTATACTGGAGAAAGTTTGATGTATGTTGTCCAATGCTAGATTAGGCAAGGAATTTTGGGATGAGGTAGTTACATATGCGTGCCATCTATTTAACTATTTGCCATCAGCTGCAATAAATGGAAAAAGTCCTATGGAGATGTGGACTGGTAAATCTGCTACTGATTATGATTCTTTACATGTTTTTGGTTCCACTGCATATTATCATGTAAAGAATCTAAGTTAGGCCCAAGAGCAAAGAAAGCATTATTCTTGGGTATAACTGGTGGAGTAAAAGTATATCGTCTCTGGTGTCCTGACACAAGGAAGATTATTTTCAGTAGAGATGTGACTTTTGATGAATCAACCATGATGAAGAATAAGGATTCACAAAAGGATGATAAAACCAGTAGTACTTTGCAGCAGGTGGAGCTTGAAAAGGTTAACGATGATCCAGCTAATATTGAAGGAACAGATGATGAAGAAGTTTTGACCCAAGAACTTCTACAGCAACAATATTCAATTGCATATAGAAGGCCAATAAGAGAGATTCGTATACCTGCTTGCTTTGATGATATGGTGGCCTATGCACTTCCAATTGTAGATGATGATGTTCCTTCTACTTACACAGAAGTAAGAAGTAACCCTGATTGTGTAAAGTGGAAGCAAGCTATGAATGAAGAAATGCAGTCTCTTCATAAAAATAAGACTTGGGAGTTGGTGACACTGCCCAAAGGAAAGAAGGCAATTGTATGCAAATAGGTATATGCAAAGAAGGAAGGATTTCCTGGTAAAAATTAAATTCGATACAAGGCTAGATTGGTAGCAAAGGGCTACGCTCAGAAAGAAGGAATAGACTACAATAAAGTGTTTTCTCCAGTTGTGAAGCATTCATCTATTCGGATTTTGCTAGCCTTGGTTGCGCAATATGATCTTGAACTAGTTCAGCTCGATCTGAAGATAGCATTTTTACACGGTGATTTGGAAGAGGAAATCTATATGACTTAGCTAGATGGATTCAAGGTTGCTGATAAAGAAAATTAGGTTTGCAAATTGGCAAAGTCGCTTTATGGATTGAAACAATCTCCGAGGCAGTGGTATAAGCAATTTGATCAATTCATGAAAGGGAAAAGGTGCATAAGAAGTAAATTTGATCATTGCATGTATTTTTAGAAGCTACAAGAAGGAATTTTCATATACTTGCTCTTATATATTGATAATATGTTTATAACATCTAAGACTAAAGTTGAAATTGAGAGATTAAAGACTCAACTCAACCTTGAGTTTGAGATGAAAGATCTAGGTGAAGCTAAGAAGATTCTTGGCATAGAAATATGTAGAGATAGAGCTCATGACAGAGTTAGCTTGTCTTAGAAGCAATATTTGAAGAATGTACTACAGCGGTTTGGCATGAACGTGCAGACAAAAAATGTAAGTACCCCGTTGGCTTCTCATTTCAAGCTTTCTGCACAACTATCTCCTTCAACAAATATAGAATAAGAATACATGTTACAAGTTCCGTATTCTAATGCAGTAGGTAGCTTGATGTATGCAATGCTATGTACAAGACTCGACATTTCACAGGCAGTTAGTATAGTGAGTAGGTATATGCATAATCCTAGAAAAGAACATTGGCAAGCTGTGAAATGGATTCTACGGTATATTTAGAAGACCATGGATGTTGGATTACTGTTCAAGCAGGATACTACACTTGGTAAATATGTTATTAGGTATGTTGATTCTGACTATGCCGGTGATTTGGATAAACGAAAATCAACCACCAGTTATGTATTTACACTTGATGGAGGACCAATAAGTTGGAAGTCTACACTGCAGTCTATAGTTGCGTTGTCAACCACAAAAATCGAATACATGGCTGTAATAGAGGCTGTAAAGGAAGCTATTTAGTTACAAGGTATGGTTAAAACCTTGGGATTGGTTTAGAAGCATATTAATGTGTATTGTGATAGTCAAAGTGCTATTCATTTAGCAAAGAATCAAGTCTATCATGCACGTACAAAGCATATCGACGTACGATTCCATTTTGTGTGGGAAATTATTGATGAATGGAAAATTCATCTTCAAAAGATTAAGACTACAGATAATCTCACAAATATGATGACCAAGGTGGTAACAACAATCAAGTTCGAACATTATTTACACTTGATCAATATCCTGCAAGTTTAACAGTTGAAGAAGGCACTATCAAGTATTGTTGACAAAGCCAGAAAGAATTGAGTGAAGATAAGATTATCCTAATCAAATCTTCAAGGTGGAGATTATTGGCAATCATCCATATTTTGGAAAGATAAAGATATGGGTATCAAAATGTTGGCACTAGAAATCTGAGATTTAAGGCACCAAGAGTGGGATTGAGATTTGACATGAGACAATTGCAAATTTTGGTCCCTAATTGTATAGTGACTTTGCTAGTTGATCCCTGAACCTCCACTATTAATAGGCCTAACCATTTCTCATTTTTTATCAACCTACATTTGACATTCTCTACTTAAGGCATTTTTCTCTCTCTTTGTAAATCTTCACTTGTATTTTGGAGTGAAATATATTTGGTAGTGCCCGAGGACGTAAGCAAAATTTGCTAAACCTCGTTAAAATTATAGTGTTATTTATTGTATTATTTTGCATATTTTGTGATTGTGATTGTAGTGATTTATTATGCTATTAAATTACGATAGAGGGATATTCTGGATAGGAAAAACCTGGTACTTAAGCGATCCTTATGATCCACCTCTCTTTCTTGGAATTGAACTTTGTGTGATTTTTTAGTACAATAATTTTACTCTTTTACACGCTTCGGCACAACAGGTCGAGCTCAAGAAGAAATGGCTCTATTTTGGAGCTACGTCAGACGATGGGACAAAGCCATTAAGAAATCTCTTCAAAAGAACTTTACCCGACATATGCCTACATTTCTTATTTTTCCTAAAGAATTATTGTTGGAGCCAGAAGACGATGATGAAGATGGAGAAGAAGCCACTACAGAGAAGAAGAAAATAGAAAAAGAGGGAGAGGAGGAGAAAACTAAATTCGTGCATATTGAATCTGATAAGGATGAAGCTAATATGACTCAAACTTCTACACCTACTACAATTGCCACTACACCAAAATCTATTTCACCTATGACCGAGCAAGATCGTGTGATTCATCAACTGATTGATGATCTCAAAAAATCAAATACTGATGATGAAGAAGAGGTGGCAATTAATCAGCTAAAAAGGATGCGCTACAAGCAAGCTGTTGGGAAATCAATTTGAGATGATGTTGGTGAAGAGGAAAATAAGCAGTGCTACAAACGTGCTGCCAGAAAATCAACCCAACCCAATTAAAGTAACCCAAATTCCTTCCAAGATTTTGTTTTTATTTTTATTTGCATCATTTTCATTTTATAACATATGTTTCATGCATTCATATTTTTTTGTCATTGCATTTTTATATTTGTAAGTTGTTTTTGCATTTTGAAATGTTTCATTTTTCATGCATTGAGGACAATGCATCCCTTAGGTTTAGGGGTGTGTTGTGTTGTAAATATAGTATGCAGTAGATATATTTTTTAATATTCATGCATTTTGTCATTCATATTTCCATTACATACAAATGCCAAGTAATTTCTAGACTTTGACAAGTATATTATTATCTATGAAATTTGATGAGGATAATAATTCTTCGATAAAATTAGAAAATTGTGATGGGTGAATAGGTATGTTTAGTTTAGGATAGTTGCGTGAAAATTGATTCCTAAAAGTACAATGCCCTATTTATAATTGTAATTAGTCTATAGTAGGTTTCTTTTAATACATATAGGAATTTTTAAACTTAAATTCAGTAAATTAGCAGTGTTTAATAATGAATATCATGGCAAAATGATAAGAATCACTCCAATGTTTGAAAATGCTGAATAGATGATCATGTTATTTTATGACAGGTTTTAAATATTTATAATTACTCGTTCTTGAAACTAACTATTATCACGATGTAGGCAAGTGTACCTATCGAACAGTAGTATAGTTTTAGCAAGACCGGATTGTCGAACCCAAAGGAACTAAAAGTACTAGTAATGACTGTCTTTTTATTATCTAGCCTAAGAATAAGGGGGTTTGTTTTAACTAACTAATTAACTAAACAAAGAATTCACAAAAAATAGAATTGGGGGATTATTTTTGGAAAACGATTGAATTAAGATAATACCCAAGGAAGAATCCACCTAGACTTTACTTGTTATTCTAGCTCCAAATCGGACGATTTATTCATTTGACTTGATCCGTAGAAATCCCTAAGTTATATTATTATCTCTCTCGAGACTAACAATGTCTAACCCTAGGTTGAATAATTGAAATATCTTTCTAATTAACTTCCTAGGGTTGCATTAACTCAATCTATGGATCCCCTTATTAGGTTTCACCCTAATTCGGCAAAATCTTGTCACCCTATCTCTAGGCGCGCAATCAACTCCGCTTAATTATGACAATTGTACTCTTAGATAGGGTCTATTCCTCCTCTAAATAAGAGCGTAACTTGAATCAATATCCTGGAATATCAAAACAAGAATTAAGAACACATAATTAAGAACAAGTCAAATATTTATCATACAATTCAGAAAATAATAACAAGATTCGTCTTAGGTTTCATCCCCCTTAGGTATTTAGAGGACTTAGTTCATAACTAAAAGGGAAAACATCTCAGAAGAATAATGAATACAAAACATAAAGAAAAACACAAAACTCCTGAAGGGAAATTAAGGGGAAATCTTCAGTCTTGACGATGAATCCGGCTTCTGAGATGGATCAATCGGCTTTCCTTGAGCAATTCCTTACTCCCTCCTCTGTGTGCGTCTTTTTTCTCCTCTTATAGGGTGTATTTATAGGCTTTGGAATGCCTAAGAGCCCTCAAAATTAGCCTTTTCCGAATTGGACTCAACTTGGGTTCGGCAGGGACACGTCCGTGTGACATGTCCGTGTGCGATTACTTTAGGCTATGTTCGAGCCTGTTAGAATGGCACGACCGTGTGGTCTACCCGTGTGAGTCGTGCTCTGATTCTGCCAAATTGACATGGCCGTCTGGTCTGCCCGTGTGTGGAAATCCAGGCCGTGTTGATCTCGTACGTTGGCCCATTTTCTCCGTTTTTGGCCCGTTTCTCATTCCTTTAGCTCTCCTATGCTTACCTAAGTATAAAACATGAAATTAAGGCATTAGGAGCATCGAATTCACCAATTCTAAGGAAAAATCATCCATAAAATGCGCTAAGCATGGGGTAAAATTATGTATAAATGACGGTTTATCAAATACCCCCACAGTTAAGCATTTGCTTGTCCTCAAGCAAAATCCTCATCTCATAATTAAAATAAATTCTTCTCAACTTATATTTTCTATCGATAATATCTTAAAATAATCCATAGGTAATCAAATATTGAAATTTTGACTAACAGAACATCAAAGTTTCAAACATTCCAAGTTGAGCATTTTATCATGAAAACATAGGTGTCTCCCTTCATCTAAGTAATTACCTTTGATTTAGAATATCACAGAGTTTCACATCCTCACTAAAGATTCACTCAAATCACTCGAGGTGTTTAAGGATAATAAATAAAGCACTCAATAGTCAATAATGAAAAGTCATTACCATAGGCTTGCATGAAAATCAAATCTCGACCACTATAAATTGAGATGAAACATCAATCAAAAGGTCTTTAAAGGGTTGTAACGTGGCTTTGGTTAAAGGGTGTGGTCACAAGCTGGAAGAAAGGGTTAGAATCGAGATTGAATTGAAAAATTGCCTAACTAGAAAAATGACTGGTCATTAGTTGATTACAAGTGAGCTTCTTCTCAGAATGTGGAATTCACACTCAAGCTCAAAAATGGCGAATTACTATTAATAAGTATGCAAGTATTTTTTTTTCTCTTCTTTTTTTTAAGAACAAGTCAAATGCAAAATAAAATAAAACATAGCTAAAAAATTATTCCAACTCAAATCTCGACAAAAATAGGGATCAAATTAATTTAGGGGATTTCAACAATAATGAGTTAAGGGTTAATATTGAGGGTAAATCAATGAATGGGTTGTTAGGCTCAAGGGGGTTCACTAAGGGTTAATTGTGAAGGTAGGCTTTTCATGGCATGAGTGGGTTAATCCTAAGTACCTCTATCATCTTGACATATCAAATCAAATGGTGTGGTCTTGACATGAAAAATCAAGCAAGTTCTAGAATAACATTTCAATATTGGTGCACTTATAATGAAAGTAAGCATGGAAGAAATAATAGATGCTCTTGAAGGCTCAAAATCTCACAAAAATTATGGCTTTTTGATGTTTAAACTTGTGAATTTCAACTCAAGATAATACCTAGACTTAGAGAAATAACCTAGAAGTTTTTAATTCTTCAAAAATCAACTTATCATGCTTGATTCCCTAATGTCTTAAAGTTTAAACAATCAATGCATAAATGCCTATGTTTTAATTAAGGACATATCAATAAAAATCATGAGTTAATGAAAATTCATTCTAATAGTGATATGAGTAATTCACGTGAGAATAAGACATATTCTAATGGTGATATAAAAGACCCCCCACACTTAAGATGTACATTGCCCTCAATGTACAAAGATAGATATATTGAAAAAGATAAATTTATGATCATAAGATAAGGAGAGAAGTGAAACTTCCTGAATGATGAATGAATTCCTTGAACTGGAGTTTTTGGAGAATAAATGGCGTGATAGTGGAGAAGGATACTCCGGTGGTGGTAGAGGTTCGCTAGACCATAAGTCCTGCTCCAAAAGAATATTATATCTAGTGGTAGCTACGGTCGTGGTCAAGCAGGACATGGCAGTCGTGGAGAACCTTTCCTAGTGGAGTTTTTAGTTCCTATGCGATGATGAGGTTAGGAGCTTTATATAACTGTGACAGAATCAGGAACTTTTTAGGAGATGTAAGGAAATAAAATTACTCGTAATGGAATAGCTGAAGTTGGTCATTGTAAAATAAAAATGATAAAATCTAATAAAGATAAGCGTAAGGAAAAATAAAAAGGATTCTGAAGATAAAATAAAAGTAAAAACATAAAATAAAATAATTAATGAAAGTTTTTAAACATCTTCATCGTTAGATGGTTCGCGAGGTAGGGGTGGCGATGAGATGTGAAAATGCTAACAAATCTGATGTAGAGTCGCATCAATGTGATCAAATCGTTGAAAAATTACTGCTTAAATCGTGTAAGGCGCTCAGAGATGTCAGCGTATGAAGCCACCGCATGAATTGAACGAAAGAGGCATGGTGGCTGAGACAGTGGTTCCTCATGCTGTGGAGGGATTTCATCAGTAATGTCCTCAGGGGCCTCCTTCTCGATAGATTGGGTGAGACGATATTGAGGAGGGTAAGTTCTTCGGTGCTTTTCGATCATCTTTATGCTTAGCATGCTCGAGATGCCTTGTGGAGACATTTGGCCAATGAGGGTCAAGGATGATTCTTGGGCTGTGGTGTTGAGGAGCCCAAAGTGCCGTGCCAGTCGAGTCACGTAGGGGCCAATGGAGATGACCCCCCTCTGATGCCGCTCTGTCTGGTGGCGAATGGAAAGGGCGATAAATTAGGCGAGGTCGAAGACATGCCAATGCGACATACACCATAAGTAGTAGACGTCATTGGTGGTGACGACACCGGTGCTCTCTCTCCACCCTGTCAAGGTGTGTGCCAAGATAGCGTGTAGGTACCTCAAGGAGGGAGAGAGAGCTGATGCCTTGGAGCGGCTCGGGTCGTAGGTGTCTGAACCGTAGACTAAATTGTACCAACACTTCGAGGGAGAGTAGTGGATGTGGCGATGGAGAGTGTCGAGGTCGTTCTCATCCATGAACTCCTCTGTGTATAGGCCTAAAACTATACCAAACTCGAGTACACTCAACTGGCGGACTAAACCGCCGAGACGGAACTAGACCATACTGGGATCATCGTAATTTGTCATTACGATTTGAAGATGAAATGTTGAGCATAGTTCTATCGTAAGCTCAGATACGTCGGCTCGATGATTCCAAAGAAAAGCTCCCAAGGGTCGGTGGTTAGGAGGGCCCGAATCGCATCAGCCAACTGAACTTGTTCTACTGTAGCCCAGTCGATGCAGCGGCCCGCAATTAAAGGTCGGGCCTGGAGTATTTGGTAAAGTTCTTCTTGGGGCCCAATGGGGAACTGTAGAAAAGGGTGGCGAATTTCCGCGGTAAGACCCGAGGAAGATGACGCCCCCTTCCTTCTTTTCGAAGCAGGGACAGCGACTTTCTCTCCTCGTGAAGACAACATTGTACCTGCAATCAAAACCATTAATTCATCTTGAGGAATAGTCAAAATAAAATGAAGAAGAAAATTAAAATAAAATAACAATCATATTTTCAGCCACTACTACTAAGACTAACAACTTAACCAAAGCAATCAATTTTATGGCATAAGAATGGTAGAGAATTCCATGGAATGCAATCATACTTGACGAATGAAACATGTCAACACAAAATGCATGAGTATGTTTGTTATTCTAACCATGAATAATTACTTTAAACTAGTCAAATGGGGCATGGAAATCATGTAATAAGTAAAAATTTCACATGAAAAAGATGATAACTACTCTAGATAATGAATTTTGAGTGATAGAAAGATAAAATAACATATAAAATACGGATTGCTATGACAACTAGCATGAAAAATGAGTGCAATAAAAGGGAAAAGAATAAACAAATGCTAGAAAGGGGAGAATGAGCGTAAAAAATGGGAATAGAAGCGGCGAACCGGCGTGGCGGGGCGGGCGTGTGGATTTGTAGTGGCTAGGGTTAGGGATTTTGGGTGAAGAAGACAATGAATAGTGTAGCCTATTTATAGATTTTGGGGCACACGGTCGCGAATTTTGAATTTGGGTGCGTCTGGCATTTGGCTCGCGCCCGTGTATTTTGGGCGTGTGGGTGTACACGGCCGTGTCGCACGACCGTGTCTGGCTTCGTTCGCTTCTCCCACACCCGTGTATGAAGCTCCACGCTCGTGTTAATTTGACAAGGTTGACCACGGGTGCTAGACACAGGCGTATCGAACGCCCGTGTTATTTTCTCAGGTTCAACCACGGTTCTAAGGCACGGGCATGTCGAACACCCGTGTTATTTTGGCAGGCTCGCCCACCGCCATGTCGTACGACCGTGGCATTTTATCGTAGCCCGTGTTTGGGAAAATTTTTTGCCCTGTTTCCACACGGTCCTCAGCACGCCCGTGTGCCTGGTCGTGTTTGTGTGGAAAACCTGTATTCAAGACCTCTGTTAGTAAGTTAGGTGTTAAATACTAAAATTTAAAGAAATTGATATTGTTAGTGCTCGAGTTGCCTCCCGAGAAGCGTTTATTTATAGTCTAAGCTCGACTTACCTCTCCGTTGAATGGTCATGGTGGTTCGAGGTGTTTATACTCCTCATTCCTGCTATCAATCTCACCAAGATAAGGTTTTAGACGAGTATTGTTTACCTTAAAAGTGTTGAACTAGGGATGACTTACCTCGACTGTACCGAATGGGAAAATATTAAGTACCGTAAGAGGGACTTCTTCATTCAGTTTGGTAGTGACAATGTGAGGATCTGCGGCTTCTAATAAAATTTTATCTCCAACCTTAAGTTGATTTGGGAAGGTATTGAGCTCGTTCTGGCGTAGTTTCGATTTATCGGGTGTTCTCGATTTATACGTCTGCCATTCATCTAGCTCCTCGATTTGTAGCCTTCGATCTTCATGAATAGGTCTTCTACCATTGCTTGGGAATGGCTCATGTACTTCCTTCAGACTCATTTCCTGCAAACTAGGTTACACCATATTGTTAGTTTTAGTAGAATGGTTTAGACGATCACCTTCAATTTTCGATGTGTTGCCAGAATTGCGAGCTTGAAAGGTGATTGTTTCGTCCCCCACACGAAGTGTGAGCTCACCTGTGCCAACATCAATAATCGTTCTAGTAGTTGCTAAAAAGGGCCTTCCTAAAATCAAAGGAGTGTTGCTATCCTCCTCTATGTCTAGAACAATAAAGTCAACAGGAAATATAAATTTATCGATTTTAACTAGCACATCTTCAATAATACCCCTAAAAAATCTTATAGTTTTATCTGCTAATTGTATGCTCATCCTAGTCTGTTTGGGTTTCCCAAGACCTAATTGTTTGAACATTTTGTAGGGCATGACATTAATACTAGCCCCTAAATCAGCTAATGCATTATTAACATCTAAACTACCAATTAAGCAAGGAATTGTAAAACTCCCTAGATCTTTTAATTTTTTGGGTAGCTTATTCTGTAGAATAGCTGAGCAAACTACATTTAGCTCCACATGCGACGCCTCGTCCAATTTTCGCTTATTTGCTAAAAGCTCCTTTAAAAATTTTACTGCGTTTGGCATCTGTGATAGAGCTTCAATAAACGGTAAGTTAATATGTATTTTTTTAAGAGTTTAAGGAATTTACCAAATTGTTCGTCTGAGAGGTCTTTCCTTGTCGCATTAGGGTATGGCACACGAGGTTTGTATTCTGTACTTACCGGTTCCTGTTCTTTGTGGTATACCTCACCTTTACCTTTGCTTATCTTAGTATCTTGCCTTGGTTCTGGTTCAGGTGTGACTAACCTTTCCTCATCTTGACTAGTAATCGCGTTGAGTTGCTCCCTTGGATTAGATTCTGTGTTGCTTGGCAAGCTACCTTGTGGTCGTTCAGAAATCAACTTGGCAAGCTGTCCAATCTGAGTTTCGAGCCCTTGGATCAATGGTTGTTGATTTTTAAGTGCTGTCTCGGTATTCTAAAAATGAGTTTTTGACACCAATATAAACTTTGTGAGCATCTCTTCAAGGTTTGGCTTCTTCTCTTGTTGGTAGGGTGGTTGTTGGAAGCCTGGAGGGGGTCTTTGATTGCCTTGGCCTTCCCATGAGAAATTTGGGTGGTTCCTCCAACCTACATTGTAAGTGTTACTATAAGGATTGTTTTGAGATCGAGGATTGTTACCCAAGTAATTTAACTGCTCGTTGTCCATGTTGTGACCAAATAGCGGGTATTCTGAACTGCTCGATCCACCTCCATTTGCTTCGCACTACATTACTGGGTGAACCTGTGAAGAACTAAGAAAACCATCAATTTTCTTATTCAAGAGTTCTACCTAATTAGAGAGCATGGTGACCGAGTCGACGTTATAAACACCGGTTGTTTTCGTTGGTTTTGTCCCCATGACTTGCCACTGATAGTTATTCAGTGACATCTCCTCTATAAATTCATAGGCAGCTTCAGGTGTTTTATTGTTGATGGTTCCGCCAGCAGCTGCGTCAACCATTTGTTGAGTCGAATGATTCAGGCCATTATGAAAGGTTTAAACCTGTAACCAGAGTGGTAACCCATGGTAAGGGCATCTTCGCAAAAGATCCTTGTATCTCTCTCATGCATCGTAGAGTGTCTCTAAATCCATCTTCATAAAAGAAGAGATATCATTACGTAATTTAGCCGTTTTAGCCGGCGAAAAATATTTTAATAAGAACTTTTTGGTCATTTGTTCCTAAGTAGTAATTGACCCTCGTGGTAACGAGCTCAACCACTATTTAGCTTTGTTCCTCAATGAAAAGGGAAACAACTGAAGATGAATGGCATTGTCAGAAACGCCATTAATTTTAAATATATCACAGAGTTCCAGGAAATTTGCCAAGTGAGTGTTTGGATCCTCATCCTGCAAACCATCAAACTGAACAAATTGCTGTATCATCTGAATAGTGTTAGGTTTTAGTTCAAAATTATTCGCAGCAATAGCAGGTCTAACTATACTCGATTCAGTTCCTGTTAAAGAAGGTTTAGCATAATCATACATAGTGCGTGGAGCAGGATTCTGATTTATTGGATTAACAGCAATCGCAGGAGGTATCAGGTTTTCCTGATTTTCAGCCATCTCCTCGGTTGTGGCTTGAATATCGTCCTCTTGCTCTTCCTCTATGTATCTTAGGCTTTATTTTATTTCTCTTCTGTTTCTGCGAACTGTGCGATCGATTTCTTCGTCAAAAAGTAGTGGTCCTGACGGGTTTCTTCTAGTCATAAACTATAGAAACCTGCCAAGAGAAAGAAAAAGTAAATTAATAAATAATAATAAAAAATTAACTTGCAAGGAAAAAAAATGGCTAAAGTAATAAAAATTGAGTGTTTCTAATATCTTAGTTCCCCGGCAACGGCGCCAAAAACTTGATCGTGTTATTTTATGATAGGTTTTAAATATTTATAATTACTCGTTCTTGAAACTAACTATTATCATGATGTAGGCAAGTGTACCTATTGAATAGTAGTATAGTTTTAGCAAGACCGGATTGTCGAACCTAAAGGAACTAAAAGTACTAGTGATGACTGTCTTTTTATTATCTAGCCTAAGAATAAGGGGGTTTGTTTTAACTAACTAATTAACTAAACAAAGAATTCACAGAAAATAGAATTGGGGGATTACTTTTGGAAAACGATTGAATTAAGACAATACCCAAGGAAGAATCCACCTAGACTTTACTTGTTATTCTGGCTCCGAATTGGACGATTTATTCATTTGACTTGATCCGTAGAAATCCCTAAGTTATATTATTATCTCTCTCGAGACTAACAATGTCTAACCCTAGGTTGAATAATTGAAATCTCTTTCTAATTAACTTCCTAAGGTTGCATTAACTCGATTTATGGATCCTCTTATTAGGTTTCACCCTAATCCGGCAAAATCTTGTCACCCTATCTCTGGGCGCGCAATCAACTCCGCTTAATTATGACAATTGTACTCTTAGATAGGGTCTATTCCTCCTCTAAATAAGAGCGTAACTTGAATCAATATCTTAGAATATCAAAACAAAAATTAAGAACACATAATTAAGAACAAGTCAAATATTTATCATACAATTCAAAAAAATAATAACAAGATTCGTCTTTGGTTTCATCCCCCTTAGGTATTTAGGGGATTTAGTTCATAACTAAAAGGGAAAATATCTCAGAAGAATAATGAATACAAAACATAAAGAAAAACCCAAAACTCCTGAAGGGAAATTGAGGGGAGATCTTCAGTCTTGACGGTGAATCTGGCTTCTGAGATGGATCAATCGGCTTTCCTTGAGCAATTCCTTGCTCCCTCCTCTATGTGCGTCTTTTTTCTCCTCTTATAGGGTGTATTTATAGGCTTTGAAATGTCTAAGAGCCCTCAAAATTAGTTTTTTCTGAATTGGACTCAACTTGGGTTCGGTAGGGACACGCCCGTGTGACATGTCCATGTGCGATTACTTTAGGCCGTGTTCGAGCCTGTTAGAATGGCATGACTGTGAGGTCTACCGTGTGAGTCGTGCTTCGATTCTGCCAAATTGACATGGTCGTGTGGTCTGCCCGTGTGAGGAAATCCAGGCCGTGTTGATCTCGTACGTTGGCCCATTTTCTCCGTTTTTGGCCCGTTTCTCGTTTCTTTAGCTCTCCTCTGCTCACCTAAGTATAAAACATGAAATTATGGCATTAGGAGCATCGAATTCACCAATTCTAAGAAAAAATCATCCATAAAATGCGCTAAGCATGGGGTAAAAATATGTATAAATGACGGTATATCAATAGATTAGTAATACTTTGTTTGCTCCATCATATTATTGATAAAAAAAAAGTTCAAATAAGAGTGAGTAAAAAAACAGTTAAGGGACAATCTACTGTAGTAATAGGCTAATTAGCTAAGGAGGTAGTTATTTGCTGCATCCATCTTTTTAGTTAAAAGCCTTAGCTTCATGAGTAAGTTACATTCAAATTGTGGCATGATGTAATACCAGGAAATCTAGTGCATGCTCCATTGAGATTGTCAACTAAAGAAACCATGTAACAAGATGAATTCCCTAGAAAAAAAATAATATTTGTAATTAAAGTTTTGAAATGATAGAATAAATGAAAATAGAGAAACTGAGTTTAGAAGAAAGATAACCTAACTGCATTATGAGATATTTACTATAGTCAGAATTGCATGAATATTTAGGAACTTTTATTTTTAGGTAACATTTTCTACACTTCGTTGGCTTAAGGATAAGGAATAATTTAGGTCTAGGGTGTGATAACTTTTGAAAAGAGTTATATTTCAGGCCTCTAGATTGAATTAATTGTTTGTAATTAACTAAATATGTTTTCCTTTTTAGGATATTTTTAGAACATTTCATACTTGGATTGTGCTATAAATGTCATTTTTTATTACTGGGGAAGAAAACTGTTGGTTATTATTGGCAGTAGGTGCAAGAGGAAGAAGAGAAGAAAGAAAAGAGAAACAAAATGAAGGAAGTGAAATATTGCCATGGCAAAATGTTGGTTAGATTGCCATTAAGAATGCCATTGCAATTCTAGGAAAATGACGCAGCACTCAGTCCACATCACTCTCAGCCAACTATACTTGTACCAGATAAACCACCTTAAAAAGGAGGAAGTAAAAGGTGTGTGCTGAGAGAGAGGGACCTACCCTATAAAGGAGGAAAGATAAAAGAAAAGTGCAAACGAGGATTTTTGGGAGAGAGGAATTGGAGAGCAGTTTTTTCTCTACTTTGAATTATCGTGGAAAATTTCATAGAAAAGAGAGAAGATGGTCGCAGCTTACAGAGCAAAAATCACATTCGCAAAGAAGGGGAAGAGAAATCTACTCTAGGTTTTGCATCAAATTTCAATATTAAAGTGAAAGCTAGAGTAGCAAGAGCTTCCTGTAGTTCTATCTTTATTTTTTTATTTAAACTTTGTGATTCCTAAACTTGAATGATGATGTTGAATGGTTTTATTTTGGATTTGAATGTCCAATCCATGAGCTAAATCTCATTGGGTTGGAATTATTTGGGTCAATTTTTACTATCTTTAATGCCCATGGTTTGATTTTGAGTAGATTACTATTTCATTCGATTTGTGATTATTTTGAATGCATGCATGAAAGCTCTAGGCATAAATAATTGTATGGTATGTTTTTAGATCTGATTTAATTATGAAAATATTAAATAAACAAGATTATTATCGGTTGATGCAAGCGAGTATTCGAAAGAATATTCACAACACTCTAAACATAGAAGTTGCGATCTGTATAAGGAAAGGAAGAACAGTCTGAATATCATTCTTGAGTTCTCTAGATATACAAAACCTCAAAATGATAGCTTAAACTCTGGCTGTTGAAAGAACAGACTACTGCAGTGAATCCCTGAGCAGTAGGATGGTCAAGATTTTTCCATGGTATTATTATGATATAAAAATAAAACCTGAGTTATTCCAACCTTTATCATTCAACAGTACAAATACTCCCTACTTATTCTTTGAGAATTGCCACAACATTTCAATTGTCCTAGTAATTTTTTCATTCATAATTGATTTTATTAATCCATTCATTAATTCTCTTCATCAATTTTTCATTTGTTTCTTTTGCAAAGTTTAATTAGTCAAATTCATAGTAATAGCATAGCCATTTTTTAATCAATTCCAATCCTTGTGGAGACGATACTCACTCATCACCTTATTACTTGATTCGACCTATATACTTGCACATTCGCATTACACATTCACATGCGACAGTAATATGGCTCACACAGCCGTGTGTGAAGGCTGTGTGGAATGGTCTAGCCCGTGTGGCTCTTATAAGTCGCTTTGATTTTTTTATTTTCACTCGTTTTTCGCTCCCAAATGCTTTCCTAAGTATAAAAACATGAATTTAAAGGATTAGGAGCATAAAATTCACCGTTAACATCAAATAATCACCTAAAATGCATTAAGAATGAGGCTAAAAACATGTTACTTTTAGCACCTATCAAATATCCTCACACTTAAGCATTTGTTTGTCCTCATGCAAAATCCTCAACCCACAATCAAGTTAAATTCCCTCAGTTTATTGTTCTCATCAATAATATCTTGGGATAATTTATAGATAATCATGCATTGGGAATTTACACTCAATAATCCAAGTAGAGAATTTTAAGCTTTAAAAACATTAGGCATCTCCCTTATTTCAATAATTACTTGAAATTCAAACTCAACAACATCCTCACTAAACATTCACTCAAAGCACTCAAAGTGTTTTAAGATTCAAGTAATATGCATTCAATAATCAAACGAGAAATGTCATTACCATAAGCTTGCTTGAAAATCAAATCTCTACCACTATAGAATGAGATGACACACCAATGAAGAGGTCTTTACAAGGTTGTAATGAAGCTTGGGTTAAGGGTATGGAAAAGGTTAGAAAAGTTGGTTATAATCGAGAATCGAGTTGATAAGTTACCAAACTAGAAAAAATCAGTTGCTGAATTAAAGGAATTTACGAGCTTTTCAACACAATATGAAACTAATGATTTAAGCTCAAGCAACTTTTTTTTTTTATTTTCTCTTTTCTCTTTTCTTTTTCTTTTTTTTTCTTTTTCTTTGTTTAGAATAAGAATAAAATTTAGCAAAACAATTATGAAACATAGTTAGGCACTAACCAAATCAAATCTCGACAAAAAGGGAGTCAATAAACAAGATAATTTTACAATATAGATCTAGGTTATGGATTAACATTAATGGGTTATAAAAAAATGTGTTAGGATAAAAGAGGTTTACTAAGAGTTAATTCAACAGGTAAGCTGTTCAAAGGTTAAATGGGTTAAATCCCAAGTGTCTCTATCATCTCAGTATATCAAATCAATAATGTAATCTCAACATGTATAATCGAAGCAAGTTCTAGAATAACAAATCAAGTTGACATACTCACAACCAAAATAAAATGAGCACGAGATAAATAAATGCTCTATAACTCAAAAGCTCACAAAAAATTATGATTTTGGTGTCAAACTTGTAAATTTAAAATTTTAAAATAATTCTTCAGTTCAGAGAAATAACCTAAAACAATAATTTCTAAAAAACAAATAGCTTATCATGCTTGACTCTTTCGTGTCCTAAAGTATAAATCAAATAATGCACAAAAATCCACAATTTATTCCAAAACAAAATCAATAAAAACTCCAAATTAAAAAAAAAATAACTCTAATGGTAGGTGTTAGAAAATTACTTAAGCCCAAAAAATAATTCAGGAACAATATTGCATAAGCATATAAACATCCTCTCCACAATTAAGATGTACATTGCCTTCAATGTACAAAAAAATATAAATAGAATAAGCATAAAATCATAAGGGAGGAAGGGAACTGAAACTGCCCTGAATTTAGATGAATTCGTCGGAATAAGGAAAATCAAAATTATAAGCGAGTCTAAATGAAGTACATTTTTTCGAGAAAACTAATAATAAAATAGACAAAAATAAATAAGATAAAGAGATTACAAACTAGAAAAAAAATTGAAAAAACATAACAAAAAAATGCATAATTGATAAACCGTCATTTATACATATTTTTACCCCATGCTTTGTGCATTTTATGGATGATTTTTCCTTAAAATTGGTGAATTTGATGCTCCTAATGCCTTAATTTCATGTTTTATACTTAGGTGAGCTTAGGAGAGCGAAAGGAACGAGAAACGGGCCAAAAACAGAGAAAATGGGCCAATGTACAAAATCAACACGGGCTGGACTTCCTCACACGGGCAGACCACACGGCCATGCCATTCTAACAGGCTCAAACACAACCTAAAATAATCGCACACGGGCATGTCCCTGCAGAACACAAGTTGTGTCCAATTCGGAAAAGGCTAATTTTGAGGGCTCTTAGGCATTCCAAAGCCTATAAATACACCTTAGAAGATGAGAAAAAGAGGAGGCACAAGAAGGAAGGAAGGAATTACTCGAAAAAAGCCGATTGATCCATCTTAGAAGCCGGATTAATCCTCAAGATTGAAGATCTCCCCTCAATTCCCCTTCAGGAGTTTTGGGTTTTCTTTATGTTTTGTATTCATTATTCTTCTGATATGTTTTCCTTTTTAGTTATGAACTAAATCCCCTAAATACCTAAGGGGGATGAAACCTAAGACGAATCTTGTTGTTATTTTCTGAATTGTATGATAAATATTTGACTTGTTCTTAATTATGTGTTCTTAATTCTTGTTTTGATATTCCAGGATATTGATTCAAGTTACGCTATTATTCAGAGGAGGAATAGACCCTGTCTATGTAACACATTGATTTTGGGCCTAGTCGGAACAGTGGTTTCGGGACCACAAATCTGACAATAAAAATTTTATTTTTATTATATTTTTATGGTCTACGAGTTTACAAAATAATTTTTTGAAAATTTCGTTCAAAAATTTTGACGTTCGGGCACTTAATTTAGTCAAAAGGACTAAATCGTAAAAAGTGCAAAAGTTGAGTTCTACATGTTAGAAGTGTCAAATTGTTATGAGTTTTTAAATTAAAGGTCCTTAAATGGTAATTAGACCATTGTTTAATTTTTGGACAAAAATGGACATGAAATGGGTGTAATAAAATATTTTTAAGTTAGGGGTATTTTGGTAAACTAATAATTAAAAGAATTAAAAAGGGAAATAAGCCGAATTAGCTATCATCTTCTTCATTCAACCGTTTCTACCAGCAGCAGCCATGGTTAGGGTTTGTTCAAACTCCCAAGCTCGATTGTAAGTGCTCCCTAACCCCGTTTTTAAAGTTCTTTACATTTTTGAAATCCCGGTAACTTGTTCTACTTATTTCTACCATTAATTTGAGCTAAGCTTCATGTCTAAAAATTTACCCATGAATAATATGCATGTATTTTGCTGTCTAATGATAGAAAATGAAGGTTGGGTGTTAGATAAACGACTTTTGCTAAGCGATTTTACGTGAAAACGAGTAAAATGACATAATTGGTAAAAATACCTAATGTTCATAAGTGCATGTTAGAGTGAGAATTGGATGTTACTATAGAAGGGAAAAATGATCAGTGTATCATAAAACATAAGAAAATAGGATGAAGTTTAATTTACGAGATTTGGGGAAAAAGTGTATATATGTGAAAGTTTAAGGGCAAAATTGTAATTTTGCCAAAATATGATTTTGGGTTGATTTGAATAATAGGAGTCCTAATTAGGCTATATTTGAAATGATAGAGTAAGGAAAATCGAAATTCGGGCTAAAATCGGCAAAATACCAAGTTGTGGAGAAAATGGTAAAAATGATCATTTTCGCATACGAGGTAAGTTCATATGATTTTAATAATGCAATGTGTATTTTAATGTTAATGTTATGATATTATATGAATTGTAAGTATACATATATGTGAATAATTTGATATTATGTAAATGATGTAACATTACTATATGTTGTTGATGTCTTTATAATGGTATGATGATTATTGTTTATGAATTTTTGCATTCTATGATTATTGTTGAATTATTATACAAATTATGTGGAATACTTGAAAAATATGAGTTGCCACCGGAGTACCGATATTGACATCACGAGAAAGATGGCAAAGGCGTATGATCGAGGAAAATCCCGTTTGAACATTAGGAATAGATTAGGATACAAGTGACATGTCACTAGGAAATTGAGATCCGAACTCGTTGAGTTGCGTTCCGAGTTTGTGAGATTTATGAGGCACTCGGACTCGTTGAGTTACGTTCTGAGTTCACTTATGGATGCAAGCATTCGAACTTTTTGAGTTGTGTTCCGAGTTCATTATGGATGTGAACACCCGAGCTCGTTGAGTTGCATTCCGAGTTCATTATGGGTGAAATTATGGTAGCTTGATTTCGTGTATTCAGATTATATTCTGATGTGTTCAATGGGTAAATCTCAAGTGAACAAAGTGAAATACTCCAGATGAAAGCGACATGTTGGTAAGTGTTGTGAAATGAGTACGATGAACAGGTATGTGCGTAAACTCTCGAGTAGAGAACTCGGTATGTTGTAATTGTGTGGTAAGATTGTTCATGATAATGCTTTTGTGATGACCTTGTGATTATGATTCCATTCTTATGAAGCATAATTATGTGTTCTTACCATGATGGATGAAATGATATTGTATGGATTTGGTGAATAATAGTGGTGAATGAGTAAATTCAGCCTTGATAGTTTTGGGTTACTGCAGTGGTGCAAATTTGGAAATTCACCATAAATTGTGGAAATTGATTTAGGGGCTGAATAAAATATTAGATTAAATCTAAATGAGTCTAGTTTCACATAGAGGAAATGGTACATGCAATTGAACTTTATGTTATGAGATATTTAAATTGTTGTGAGATAGAGTCTGAATGACTTCGAGATCCCCTATTCCTATTTGATAAATTCACTAAAAATTGTACAAAAATATTTAGGAGTTATACTTTACATGTATAGATTTCTTATTGAGTCTAATTTTAATATAAATAAACGGAATAGCCCTTTTGATTCTGTACAGAGAGAAAATTGATTCGTAGTGAACAAAGGTCAGAGTAGCTGAAAATTGAAATAGGGGAAACTTTAATGAATAAACTGTACCAATTTGCTAAACCAAAAATTCTAGAAATTTTATGGAACAAAAGGTATATGAATATAGTTTCAAGGAAAATTAATGGAACTTAATTTTGAGTTTCGTAGCTCCAGATATAAATTATTTAGTAATTGTAATTCGGTAAAACAGCTTAACCTGAACATGTGTAAATTGTACAATTTTGGTGTTTTATCTTAGAAAAGCATGATGGTAATTGCTTATTAATTTCATATGGACTTACTAAGCGTAAAGCTTACCCCTTCCTCTCCACTTCTTCAGTTTTGGCAGGTCGGCTTGGGGTTGGAGATCGTCGGAGACAGAATCACACTATCAAGCTATCACTTTTGGGAGAATTAATTCAATATTTGAAATATCAAGTAAGTGACATGTATAGGAAGTTAGTTTGTGATATGTATTATTATTATGACTTTGGCAAACCGTATTGGTTTGCATTGAGCTATCATATATGGCCATGAGATATGACCTTTATTCATTATGGGTTGTAAATTTAATTAAACATGTTATTTCTTATGTTTGTGATGTGATGATATAGTTAGGTTTGTTTGTTATGCATGATTAGTAATATATCCTGTAAGTTGAATGCATGCCTATGGATTATGAATTAAATGTGTAATATGGAGATGAGTGATGTTGCCTTGGACATGGATGTTTAAGGGACGATATGCATGTGTTTGAGAAGTTTTGAATTAAATGAAAATTTATGGCCCAGTTTTCGTCTTTGTGTATGGTTAAGTCTGGTAATGCCTCGTACCTTGTTCCAGTCTTGGATATAGGTAAGGGGTGTTACAGTTTAAGAGTACAATTGTCATAATTAAGCGGAGTTGATTGCGCGCCTAGAAATAGGGTGACAAGATTTTGTCGGATTAGGGTGAAACCTAATAAGGGGATCTAGAGATCGAGTTAATGCAACCCTAGGGTGATAATTAGAGAAAAGTCTCAGTTATTCAATTTAGGGATTAGATGTTATTAGTCTTGAATAGGGATAATAGCATAACTTAGGGATCTCTACGGAACAAGTTAAATGAATAAATCGTCTGATTCGGAGTCAGAATAACAAGTAAAGTCTAGGTGGATTCTTCCTTAGGTGTTGTCTTAATTCAATCATTTTCCAAAAGTAATCCCTCAATTCTATTTTTTGTGAATTCTTAGTTTAGTTAATTAGTTAGTTAAAACAAACCCCCTTATTCTTAGGCTAGATAATAAAAAGACAGTCATTACTAGCACTTTTAGTTCCTTTGGGTTCGACAATATGGTCTTGCTAAAACTATACTATTGTTCGATAGGTATACTTGCCTACATCATGATAATAGTTAGTTTCAAGAACGATTAATTATAAATATTTAAAACCTGTCACAAAATCACGATCAATAATAAAATAAAATATATAAATCCAAAAAATATAAAATATAAAAATATGGCTTGGGTTAGGAGGAACAAAGGAACAAAAAGATAATAAAAAAACTTTAAAGAGGAAGAAAAAGTACATGGCCATGTGGAATCACCCAGACCGTGCACAATAAAAAAAAAGTAAGTAAAAATAAACCCAGTACCCACACAGCCGGAAACACGCTCATGTCTCTAGGCCATGTGTCACACACGCCCGTGCGACCAGACCGTGTGCGATGCTCGTTCGCTTCTCTCACGCTTGTGTGCAAGGCCGTGTGGGCCACTCGATCTACCACACGCCCGTGTGACAGGCGTTGTATCTCATAAGACCATGTCTCCAGCCCATGTAACTCTCTAAGCCCGTGTGGGTTAGATTAAAAATTGAAAAAAAAAACTAGCTCCAGTATGCACACGACTTGAGACAACCCGTGTGTATAGGCCGTGTGTCCTACACGACCGTGTCTCCAAGCTGTGTGGATCACCTCAGACCGTGTGGACCTTTTTTTTTAAAATTTAAAAAAAAAGTCAAAAGTTTTTTTTTCAAAATAACATGAAATTAAAATGAATAAATAAGTAAAATATAAACACTCGGGTTGCCTCCAGAAAAGTGCTTATTTAGAGTTTATGCTCTGTAACAGCCCATTTTCGGTGAGATCAGAACAGTGGTTTCGGGACTACAAATTCGAGCCAAAAATAAATATTTATTTTAATTTTATTTTATGGTTGGCATCACGATAGGAAGGTCACATGAAAATTTTTATACGAAAATTTTACCGATTATGTGTTTAATTAGGGAAAGAACTAAATTGCATAAAATGCAAAAGTTGGGTTCTAGTAGTTATAGTTATCAAATAGCTATAGAATTCAAAACTTAAGGGTCCTTATATGGTAATTAGACCATTGAAGAGTAGTTAGTAGATATTTTATTGACTCATCCATGGAAAAATTAGAAAAAGGTAGGGACTAAATTAGAAATAAAAAATATTAATAGATGATAATTAATTAAAAAGAAAAAATCATCTATTTTCATATAATCTTCCCCAATTTTTCTATGGAAACCCTAGAAGAGAGGAAGAAAACTTTTCAAACTTAACAAGGTGTGAAATCAAGTCCCGTGTTTAGTAATTTCAATATTTTTGGAATCGAGATAGTCTAATCTTTCTATTTAGGGGATTTATTTGAAAAGTTATCAAGCTATGAAATTTGGGTCATGGATGAACATGTTGAAAATTGGAAATTTATAGTATAAAATGAAAAGTTATTCATAAATAAACGACTTTCACAAAGCAATTTTTGATAAAAACTTGATTTAGGGACTAAAATGAAAAAGTGGTAAAACCCATGGAAAATTCTAAAATTTGTGAAATGTTTGTGCTATAACTATAGTACATAAATTTTGGCTAGGCTTGGAAAGAGGGTTAAATTCCATGAATTTCATTTTCTAAGCTTAGGGACGAAATCGAAATTTTTGAAAAAGATAGGGGCAAAATGGTAATTTTTTCTAGGATGTAATAGAATGCAAATGTATATGAAATGTGATAAATTAATGGTTAAATTTACTCATATAGATCCAGAAAGACCAACTACGGAACTAGATCGAGGAAAGCAAAAGGTTTCGGATTAGTTGAAATTCAAATACGAACCATTTGCAAGGTAAGTTCGTGTAACTTAAATTTGGATGATAATATGCTTGAATTGAATTGTATGATTGTGTTGATATGCATGTGATGATATACATAATGATATAATCACAACTTGTGAAATGTGGATAAATTGTCAAGTTCATGATGAATATTGAAATTCGATGGAATAAGGTGATATTCTTGAAACGAGAATAATACTATGCATGATGCAAATCAAATTTAGCCCGGATGGGTAATCCTGATGTAAGCCGCTCGAGCACATGTTATAGATTGGATTTAGCCCAGACGGGTAATCCAGATTAAGCTCTTCAGAGCATATGATAGGAAAAGGATTTAGCCTAGATTGGTAATCCTGTAATATAATATGTGGCTCAAGAGTGTACTCAATGATTTTGCGCCCTAATGGGTACTTTTAGGTACAAATTGCTAAGTAATTGACAAGTAAACCTAGAGTAATCTAACGAGATGTCCATCGAAATTTCAATAGTATAGCGGAAAAGACTCTTGAAATGTGGAAAGGTGAATTTAAATGAAAGCTTATATTATGATGGACTCATCTATGTTTACTTGATATTCAAATTGGGATTATGTGACTAACTTGCTTGAATAAATGCATGTGTTTAGGTATCTTACTCAAAATCGATGGAATGTATATTTATGTATGCTCGTATTAATAAATTATGACCGCAAATTTATTTTTCCGTTGTACGAACTTACTAAGCATAAAATGCTTGCTCCGTTTAATTTTCCCTGTTTTATAGTGCTCAAAAACTCGCGAAGGTTGGAAGACGGTCAGAACAATCATCACACTATCCATTATCTCATTTTGGTACAAATAGAAATCTCATTTTGGTATAATGGCATGTATAAGCTTATTTGACCAATGAAGGCTTGTAATTGTTGTTTTGTAATCTAGCCATTGGAGTGGCTAGTGATGATCTATTTTGGTTATCTTAAAAATTATGTTTTGTTATGGAATTATATTAAGTATATAGATTTATGATAAGAGTAAGTTTATAACCATGAATACATGAAATGATTCAACATGATTGATGGCAAATTTTATGTGAATATGATGTTGGATTGGTGGATATATGCTTGTGAGTTTTGGTGCAAGAAAATGGTAAGTTTTGGGTGACAAATGGGGTGAGGAAATGACTTTATTTTGTCTACACGGGTAGACACAAGGACGTATGTCTTGGCCGTGTGTGACATACGGCTTATCCCATGGGCATGTGGTCTGGCCGTATGTCCCCTGCATCTTAAAAATGAGAAACAAAATACTCAAAATTGGGCACACGGGTAGAGACACGGGCGTATGTCTCAATTGTGTGGTTGACATGGCTTTAAACACGAGTATGTTACACGACCATATGAAAATTACACCTAAAAATTTCGAAAATGAAATTTACAACACGACCTAGCACACGAGCGTGTGACTTGGTTGTGTGACTTCAATTTCCTCATGCCTTGTAAGTCAAAGAGTTACACGGGTTAGGGACACGGGCGTGTGTAGTCACAAGGCCAGACCACACGAGCGTGTGAGCCCTGCACCTTGAAATTTTTTTAAAATGTCACGAAAATTTTTGCGTTTTCGATTAAGTCCCGATTTGATTCTAATGCTCGTATTGGTCCTTGAGGGTCCAATTAAGGGACGTTTTGTAGGATTTTAGTCAATGAATAGTAATTTACATAAATTATTTGTCCACTACAGCAAAATAGACATTTAGCGGTGCTTTCAGCGGCGTTTGGACAAAAAACACCGTAAAAGATGTACATTAGTGGCACTTTAAGAAAAAGGCCACTAAAGGTTAGAGGTATAGTGGCATTTATCAAAAAAATGCTGCAAAAGATCACTATTAGCGGCTCTTATGTAAAAACGCCACAAAAGTGTTAAGGAAAACGACGTCGTGTATTGGTGAGCTATAGAGGCATTAGCGACGCTTTCTATAAACGCCACAATATATTGAGAATTAGCAGTGTTTTTTTCTAAAATGCCACAATAGATAAAGCATTAGCGACGGTTGTTTAAAAACACCGCAAAAAGTTTTGAGCAAAACGACGTCGTCTTTTGGAGAGCTATAGAGGAATTAGCAGCATTTTCTATAAACGCCACAATATATCGAGAATTAGCAGCATTTTTTTCCAAAATGCCGCAAAAGGTGAAGCAATAGCGGCGGTTGTTTAAAAACACCGTAAAAGTTTTGAGTAAAACGACGACGTCTTCTTGTGAACTATAGAGGCATTAGCGGCGTTTTACAGAAAATGCCGCAATATATCAAGAATTAGCGGTGTTTTTTTCTAAAACGCCGCAATATGTGAAGCATTAGAAAAACGCCGCAAAAAAATTATGTTATTTTAAGGTTTAATGTTATGAATTTTAGGTTTAATGACTATGGTTAATTTAGAGTTTTAGGGTTTATGATATAATATTTATTATTTTGGGTTATGGGTTTATGTTTTAGAGTTTGAGTTTTGGGGTTTACTATGTTTTAGGTATTAGCTAAGGTCGAATTAATATTAATGTTCATGGTTTTAGGGGTTATGCTATTAGGGATTAGAGATTATGATTAATGATAAAAAAATAATTTATTTTAGGGTTTTGGCAAGCATTAAGATTCTATTTTAATTACTTTTGTCCCTTGTAATATATATATATTATAATTAGGACTTGTAATATATATTAAGATTTTATATATTTAGGGTGTAAGTTTAGGTTTAGGCTTCAAGTAAAGGACACTATTAGAACTGAAGAACATTTAGATTTTACTGAGATTCATGCCATTTTGTACTATTTCTATATTATTTAATATAAGAATATAAACATATGTGTTTTAATTTGTACTACACTAACATTGGCCACACGAATTCCCAAAAATATGCCCAGGATTATGGTTTAGGGTTAACGATTTTTAGAGTTTATAGTTTGGGCTTTATAGTCTAGGATTTATGGTTGGTTTAGGGGTTACTGTGAATGGTTTTGGGGTTTAAAGTTTGGGGATAGGGTTTTTGTGTTTGTGGTTTAGGGTTTAGGGTTTAGATTCTCAAGTTTAGGGTTTTGAGTTTAGAGTACAATTTTGAATTTGAATTTAGAAGATAAATATAAATAAGATAAATATATATAAATTATTATTTTAAAAGAATATATATCAAAATGGGTTAAATCCCAAATAGCTGAGATAAAAAATGGTTTAGTGTGCAGTTGTGTACATGAACTGTAATTTAATCTAGATCTTGTAAAATATTAACACAATTATTGATATAAATAACATCATGTTTTTATTTAATTAATTTATATATTGCATACATAATATTTATATTTATTCAATATAAAAATATATTGATGTATTTTAAAATGTGTATTAATTTATATATTGCATACACCTAATATAAATATATGAAATATATATTTTGTACTACACTAACATTCATCACACTAACATTATTTGGATATAATTTAAAAGAAATTCTAAATATATAGTTTTAAATTTTGATCAATTTTTAAAAAATATTTTTTATTATCAAAGGTATTAGCGGCGTTTATATATAAAATGCCGCAAATGATAGGCAACGGCGGCGTTATTAAGAAAACGCCACAAAATTTAATTATACATTAAAGTAAAACGGCGTCGTTTCATGTGAATATTAATGGCTTTAGCGGCGTTTTTATAAAAAAAAGCGCCACAAATTGTAATCAACTTTAATTTAGAACGGCGTCGTTTTGTAGTGTACATAGAAGTGGCATTAGTGGCGCTTTGCCTAAAAAGCTGCAAAAGGTCTCATTAGCGGCGCTTTGATGAAAACGCCACAAAATCTCCTTATTTGAAACGACGTCATTTTTTCTCCCCTGAAGTTTATCCCTTATACCCGAAATCAGTTCAGTTTTTTGCTAAGTCATTTCCCTATTTCGGTTCTTCCTTCCCTAAATCCCTAAAACAAAGAAATCCCTAACTCTTTTCCCTCTCCTCCCCTAATTCCCCAAACCCGAAATATCTAACATTTTCCCCAAATCCCCCTTTTTCTCATACTTTTTTCCCTAAATCTGTTCCCCCATCCCCGAAATCCCGAACTCCTTTCCCTTTCCTCTCGTCTCGCTTGCTGTAATTCCCCGAAACCATTGCTGTCATTTTGCATGTAATGTTTTTGTTTAATTTATTCGTCAAGTCTATTGTTAAAAGTAAGCTTTTATAGTTTTACGTTTGATTACCGTGATTAAAATTATGGTTCTCCTCGTGAATACTTTCTTTATCATTTTTGACTTTGATATATAGGTCTTATTTTTATCATATATAGGTCGTAGAATGCCCAAAAAAACCTTTAAAATACCATTTTTCTACTATTTGGAGTGCAATTCATGAAACTGACACGCCCTTCCGAATGGAAGTGTGGCAGCCCGTATGGCTCACATGGCCATGTGTAAAGATCGTGTGGAATGATCCAGCCTGTGTGGCTCTTGTAAATTGCTCCAATTTTTTTATTTTCACTCGTTTTCTGCTCATGTTGCTCCCAAATGCTTTCCTAAATATAAAAACATGAATTTAAATGATTAGGACCATAAAATTCACCATTAACATTGAATAATCACCCAAAAACACATTAATAGTGAGGCTAAAAATATGTTACTTTTAGCACCTATAAATATTTATAGGAGGAGGCTCGTGTTTGGTAGTGCCACATCACTGACAATACGAATGGTGCCCTACCTATGTGGTTTGCCAAGTGGGAAACTGGTTGTTATGCTTAAGTGGTCTCTTGTTGGTCCTCTCTTGGAGATAAGAGTGTTCTTTGGTATTTAAGGTTCATGGTAATGGGTTACATCTTTTGATTGGTTTGTTCATATGTGGGGACTTTAAAAGTCCCTAGGTAGTTGAATGATAGAGATTAAGGAAATGAGTTAAATTTTATCCACAACATTAACAATATTATCCATAGTCCCACTCACCACTCACCAATCACTGCTCGTCAAAAGTCATCTCCACTTCGATGGCTAGTCTGTCTCCAACTTCCTTTGTCACCAACACCTATCCAATTCTAGCCTTTAGGTATCTTCTATTTTCAAAAAAAAAATCCCTGTGACGCCGCTTACTAGTCACCAGTAACACCTCCACCTGTTGATAACTCTTGAAAAGAGTTATATTTCATGCCTTTGGACCTAGTTAATTGCTTGTACTTAAGTACATTTAGTTGCCTTTTAGGACATTTCATTCGTTTTTTCATCATTTCATTAGGAGCTTGGACTATGTTTAAATATTATTTGTTACATTTAATTGCATGTGAAAGGGTTGTGTTTGGTGGTTTAGCAGGTGCAGGATGAGGAACGAGAAATAAAGGAGTGAAGGTTTGTCGGGGCAAAAGGTTGGACATTTTGTCAACATAAATACCACGGCATTGCTGGAAGACCAAGTCAACACTCAAAGCATACCAGTTTTAGCCCAACTGTACTTGTATAAAAAAATCTACCTAAAAATAGGAGAAGATAATCTTGGGTTGTTGAAAAAAAAATTAAAAAGAGGAGAAGATAAGCATGCGTTTTTGGATTTACCCTAGGGAAAAAGCCTATAAAAAGCCAAAGGAGGAAACCCAAAAAGAGCGAGCAATAGGGAGAGATCCTTAGGCAAAGATAGAGGGTAACAGCTGAGTAGAAATGGAAAGAGGAAGATGAAAGCAGTCCTTCTCAGTCATCACAGGACACTATGCTACTGGAGTGTGAACGGGACACACGAAAGCTGTCTTTCCGAAGTCTTTCGTGTTTCTTACTTTTTTCTTCCGTGAACTAAATGATGAAAATGGTGTTGGATGTTATTTTGGTTATGAATTTTATGTGCCAACCGATGAGCTAAATCTCATCGAGTTGGGATTACATGATGAAACTTTTATTTTCTTTAATGGTTGAAGCGTACATCTGAAACAATTTACTATTTCATTCAATTGTTTTATTTCTAAATTATATGCGTGCAATCCCTAGACATATATGATTGTTCAGCATGCATATAAACTAAATCTATATCTAAAAAGGTTGGACTAGTTGGATCAATATTGAATGATATGAGCAAGTATTCGGCCGATACTTGTAGTGGACTTTACACATAGAGCAGCATTCACATAGAAGGAAAACAATGCAAGGTACCACATTAATGCCTATAGACACGGGAAAGGTAACTTGAGGTTTTTGCTCTCGAAAGAAGCAGACCATTTTAGAACTCTTCTGAGCAGTAAACTAAGTATGATTTTGTCGAGGCATTATTGACAGTAAGGGTAGATTCTTAATAATCTCGACCTTCCAAATCAACATCATATATCCTTTATTTTTTTGTCATGTATCTTTACCATATCATTCTTAGTTATTTACTTGATCGTTTATATAATATTCCTGCAGTAATTCTCATAATTTCTATTACATTTCTACTCTTGTTTTGTCATAGCATTTCCAAGTATTATTTAATTCCACATATTGTATACATAACTATTCTTTTAATTGCTACTGCATACTTATTGATGTTTTTGCCATAGCATTAATAACACTCTATTATAATAACTTGACCACTTTTGTGCCTCAATCCAATCCTCGTGGGAACGATGCTCACTCATCACTTTATTACTTGATTCGACTTGTATACTTGCACAAATCACATATCATTTTCACACATGACAAGTTTTTTGCGTCGTTGCCGGGGATCAACAATTTGGTGTAATTTGGTTTGGTTATTTTACTTAATTCCATTAGGTTAATTTAACTTGGTTTAATTTAATTTCTACATGTTTGCCAGCAGTGTATGAGAAAAGGAATTCTTGCTAACAAAGAGTATCCTTTTGACCCAAATTGTAACACTCCTCACCTATATTCAACGTTGGAATAGGGTTACGAAGTATTATCAGACTTACTAAACAATTAAACATTCATTTAGCATACAATTTCTCAATTCAACCATTCATCATTTATTTTCAATCAATTTGTCCCTAATACGAGCCTACGAGGCCCTAAACATGTATTGGGAGTGGTTCGGGACTAAACCGATACTTTAAGAAATATTTACGAAACTTTGAAAATTTTTCTCAAAACAGGGGACACATGCCCGTGTGTCCAAACCGTGTGTCTCACACGGCCAGCAGACACACCTGTGTCATAGGGCGTGTGGACATTCGAAATGGGAGCACATGGTCGTGTCCCAACCCGTGTCCTACCCTGTGTCCAAACAAGTGAGCTTACTAACTTGGGTCACACGACCAACCACACGCCCATGTGTCTAGCTCGTGTGCCCTTCGAAGCGGCCTCACACGCCCATGTGCCAGGCCGTGTGTTAGGCCTTGCCAAACCTATAGGGTATACTGACTTATGCCACATGGCCAAGTCACACGCCTGTTTGTAAGGTCGTGTGAAGCATACTGAATTGATTTCAATTTCAACACCAGGGGACACACTGCCGTGTAACATGACCGTGTGTCATACACGACTGAGACACAAGCCTGTGTCTCTACCTATGTGGACAAAAATAGGCTATTTACCAAGCCGTTTTGCCACCCATTTTTTGCACATATCTATACAAGCTCCATTAGTTCCATTTCAAGACACAAATATGAAGCCAAATATCATCAACCAACATTCAATTCATACCAATTCATTATCAACAATACAAGTCACAAATAAGCCACAATTTACCATCTATTTACATACCTAATTCACATATACAATTTAATTAACTAAACCATTTCAAACATGCATTACCATTCACCAATTCACAAGCACATACCTTCCCACATTATCAACCCTTTTAGCAATCAAATGACCTAATATCATTAAGCATTATAAATTCAACCTCAATCACTCAATATAGGTCAATTACCAAACTCAAAATAAAACCATTTGCATATTTATAAACATTATCAAATACTTCATCACAAGCCAACTCAAATGGTCAAAATATATTTTCATCAAACTTACTAAAATGTCTCAAGCCTATAAATGCCATATACCATATATACACAACTCAAAAGTATCAAGTTAGATGTCCGATAGTGCGATAAAGTCCCTGACGATCCTCGAGTCCAAGCTAACTTCAAAATACTATAAAACATAGAAAAATAAACAAAGTAAGCTATAAAGCTTAGTAAGTATTTAATTATGAAATAATCTCATCATTCATTAGCTTTTCAAAATAGATAACATAAATTGCATTTTAAACATCAATCCATGAGTTAACGTAAAGTTTAACCACATAATAATTCATAAGTTCTCAACTTCTTTTATCTTGTTACTTGAACAGTTTTTCGTACTTACCTGTATCGATATGTATGTACTTCTCACCAATTCTCCTATCGAATCACTCCAGGTTATGAATGCCTACGATGAGTATTTCAATTTTTCGATACCATAGTCCAACTATGGTCTTACACATACATTGCCATGGCCTTGCCGTGGTCTTACAATCATATGCCATAACCCGATTTATGGTCTTATTCTTGGATTGCTATAGCCCAGCTATTGTCTTATTCAACAACTCGTCTTATATAATAGTACATTTAATTTAAAATCTCCAAATTAACTAATAGGATAAATGCAATCTCAATTCCATCCATCAATTAAAGAAATACACATTTAAATCCAATTATACGAACTTACCTTGTGTACGGAATGACGGAACGAACCAACTATTCAATTACTTTACTTTTTCCCCGATCTAATTCCAAATTCCTCTTTTCATGATCTATAAGTAATCAAAAGTAGCTTATTTATTCCTCTATTTATTCAATTCAACCAAAATATACATTTGAGCTATTTTACACGTTAGCCCCTAAACTTTTACATTTTTACAATTTAGTCCTTATTACACAAAATCACAAATTCATGAAATTCAATACTAACCCATGCTAGCCGAATTACCATTATACCCTTAGCAGCCCATATTTTTCATTTATTTCACATTTTAGCCACTAACTTTACACATTTCTCAATTTAATCCCTATTTTGCATTTTCACTAAAAATCAAAACTTGTATAATTCATAAAAAAAATTCATATTTCATCATCAAACATCAAAGAACACATATTTTCATCAATGGAAACTTTCAAAATCTTTAACAGTTTTGCAAAATAGTCCCTGGGCTAGCTAGTACTAGTTGCAACGATCACAAAAACATAAAAATCATTAAAAACAAGACAAAAACCATACCTAAATGAGCATATGAAGCTTGCTCGAATTGTAACGTCCCCTAACCCTATACTGTCGCTGGAACAGGGTTACGAGACATTACCAGTTAGTACAGTCCAATTCCGGTCATTAATTAAAATAAATATTCATACACATCCTAGTTTTAAGATGTCGTCCCTTTAATGGGCCCTCGCGGTCCAATATGAACAGTAAATTCAATTCGAGACTAATTTAGAATCACTACGAATTTTTAGTAAATTTCAAAATTCATACTACATACCGTTGCCAACCATAATTTACTCATTTCATCAATACTTTTACAACCTAAATGACTCTCATAAAACATTCTAGGTACATGCCATTACCAATACTCGACATACTTTACCTCATTGAATTCGGGATCGGCCTGGGATGCTAATTCTTGATCTAGCCTTAACTTAACTGCGCACGAAACAAACCGCAATGACATTTGAGTATACACTCAGTGGTATTTCTATAATCCGAACACTTAAACAATTACAAAACATATTAATTTATATATATTGAACTATTCAAACTCAATGAGAATTCAAACATTCACTTTCAAACCAATGTTTTGGTGTACTTTAAATTCAAAATCATTTTTTATTTTTCAATAGAAATTAATCAATCAGTAATGTTCATTAACACTCAGAACAATTATTTATTCAGTAACAGTTAGTTATTTGGTAACAATCAATTATTCAATAATAACCAGTTATTCAGTATCGATCAATTGATCAGTTATCTAGTAACAATCAATTATTGAAGAAAATCAGATATTCAATAACAATTAAGTTATTGAGAATGATCATTCATTCGATGACAATCGGTTATTTAGTAATGATCAATTATTCAAGATAATATTGATTATTCGAAGAATGATCTAATATCCGGTAAAAGTCAATTATCCGATAATGATACCAATTATTCAGTAATAATCAGTTATTTTATACCTTTATTTACCCCTATTAACATGACTCGGACTCAGACGGATACACGGATCCAACCAACACACCAGTATGGCACATAGTGCCTCATCGGCCGGCCGGAATAATAAACAAACAACGATGAGCGATGCGGTATACGCAGTACCTCATCGAAACAAATCCGGAACGAGAATGAAGAATAAGTAATAGTATTCAACACACAAAGTGTTGAATTGATAATCAGAATAACGATAATGATATTCAACACACAAAGTGTCGAATCGGTAATGATAATGGTAATGATAACGATGTGATGATTATTCGCACATAAGTGCTCGATCGATGGCCGGCAAAACCCGTACTCTTCCATATCCTATGGCATGCCAACTATATCCGACTAGCCCGACTAGTTAATAGGGTATTTAATTCACTTTTCAGTTTTCAATTAATTTATATTTTAATTAATTAACTATATATTTTTAATTCAGTATAATTCCATTCACTTTTTACTAATAAATATTTAATAATCACAATTTTCTATCAATTTCATCACACTTTCAACTACATATATTTTCCAATATAACAAATATTTATTATTCAATTTCCACATCAATATTCATTTCAATTCAAACATTCATATATATATATATATATATTCATAAATCAATTCAATATAATCAATATTCAATCCAATTCAAATAATCATCTCAAAACACGTACTACATATATATATTAAATAATAAATCTAACAATTTAAGTATTAAGTTCGGATTATAGAAATACAAACCGTAATTTTCGAGCTAACTCCCGTTGACTTTGTCTTGTCCTTTCTTAGCCGAGATTTCCGGTACCACATTGACTATTTAACTTTCAAGCCTTGAAATCCCAATTTTTCCTTTTTTCTTTCTTTCTTTCTTTCTTCCTTCCTTCTTTCTTTCCCTTGCTCTCTGTTTCATTTTATTCTCTTTTTCTTTTTCTATTCTTTTTCTTTTTATTCCTTTTACTTTATATATATATATATATATATATATATATATATTATAATAACTTAATAATAGCTATAAAATATCTATTTAATATCCAATATCTATTTTACATTTGTATACACATATATTATTACATTTATCTTTCTTTAATCTATTTATTATATAAATATCTTTTACTTAATATTAATATATAATTTAATAATATACTTATGTAATAAGTAAATATACATGTATTTTACAAATGTACATATACTAATATTACACATGTCACTATACATACCATACACTTGTCAACTTTTTATTTATTTTTCACATAAAAATCTTATAATATAATTATTTAATTAATAAATGCCTTTTATAAATAATTAATATCTATTAATACTTAAATACAAGCATTACAAGTGTATGTATTTTTTTATTAATACACTTGTACCCAATCATTACCACACATTTGTCTTACTTTTATTTATTTATTTATATAATATTAATTTAATAATAATAAAAACACTAATATTTACTTAAATAATAAGCAAATACATACATGTATTACAAATGTGTGTATTATATTTATTACACTTGTATTTTATTTTTGCCATACACTTGGCACTCTTTTTGGCTTATTTACTTATTTAGCCCTTTCAAAAAAAAATTTCTATAATTAAACTTTCACACTTCATTCAATTTAATCCTCTTATCTAATTATCCTTAATTTAAGCTAATTCACTTAATTAAATTCTTATTAACCACTCGATTAACTTTGTAAATATTTTTAATAAATATTTACGAATCCATTTTTCAGAAACGGAGACCCGAAAATTCACTTTCCCGATAACCGTAAAATTTGGGTCATTACACGAATGAAACCTAAAACTTTAGCTTTTCTTCTTACAAAATTCAGCTAAAGAAGATGATGATAATATAAAAATGATTTTGTTTTATTTTTTTTATCCTTTATCAACCATTTTGCCATTTTAACCTTAAAATTAATTCAAAATTTCATTTATGCCAAACCATTAACATCCACTAACATACTAATGGTATATTTACCAGTTAAGGACCTAAAATTTAAGGTTCTATAGCTAATTGACCCCATTAGCTAATAGAACAAGACTTTTGCACTTTACGCGATTTAGTCCCTTTTATCAAATTGACCGGTCAAATGATAAAATTTCTTAACAAAATTTCTACACAGTCACTCAATAATGTTGTAAACATTAAAATAATAATAAAATAAATATTTTTACCTCAAATTTGTGGTCCCAAAACCATTGTTCTGATTTGACTAAAAACGGGTTGTTATACAAATATCGAAAGAACTTTACAAAGAAGGCGAAATGAACTACGAAAAATGGCTAGGAACAGGAATGATCCTTGTCTCAATGATAATCTGAATGGTCAAGATGCTAATCCTCCTGTTCGTAGGGTGATACCTAGTATGAATGATAATTTGAATGGTCAAGGCGCTAATCCTCATGTTCGTGGGTTGATAGATGACCGAGACAGACCCATTTGAGAACATGTTGTTCCAATTTTGGATGATTTGAATCCTAGGATAGTCAGGCCACAAATACAAGCTCAGCAATAAGAGTTGAAACTGGTAATGCTTCAAATGTTGCAAATAATAGTACAGTTCAGTGGATTAACAACTAAAGATCCAAGACTACATTTAAGACTTTTTCTAGAGGTTTGTGACTCGCTTAGACAATAGGGTGTTCCTAAAGTCGCTCTGTGACATAAACTATTTCGATACTTAAACTATTTTGATATTCTTTAAGAGGTTTTTTGAGAGCATGACTAAATGCTTTGCCATCGAAGACAGTGACATCACGGAATGATCTTTGCCAGAGGTTTTTGCTATAGTATAATTCCCCAAATATGAATGCCAAGCTTAGAAACAACATCACATCTTTTCGGCAATTGGAGAATTAAACACTATATGAAGCTTGGGAATAATTTAAAGAATTAATTCGAAAATATCCAATGCATAGACTCTAGTACTAGACATAAACGGAGATATTTTATACTAGAATGAATGCGCAAACGAGGATGGTAGTTGATGCATCTGCCAATGGTGCTTTGTTGGATAAAACTTATAATGAAGCATATTAAATTTTAGAAAAAAAATGCCAATAATGATTATCAATATCTGATAACGAGAGTTGGAATAGGTGAGAGAGCTGTTGGTACCATAGAACTTAACGCAATCACTTCGTTGACAACCCAGGTATCTTCTCTAGCTAACATAATTAAAACAATGAAAATTCAATTGCAGTCCATAAGATGAAATCAGCCTAGTTGTCTTGTGTTTATTGCAGTGAAAATCATGTGTTTAGCTAATTCCCATCAAACCCAACGTCAGTGTACTACATGGGTAATTTTAACTAGAATGATAACCCCTATTCCAACACCTAAAATCCAGGGTGGAAGCAACATCCAAATTTTAGTTAGAGTAATCAAGGTGCAGGTAATTTTAACAATGCTACAAGACAGAATATCCATAATGCATCGCCTAGTTATAATCATCCTATGTCGAGGCAAAATGCTCAACAAGGTCAGGTATCTTCTTCTAATTCTATTAAAGCTTTGTTGGAGTATATGGCCAAAAATGATGTTGTGATTTAGAGTTAGGTTGCGTCTTTCTGAGCTCTTGAAAATCAAGTGGGGTAAATAGAGAACGCTCTAAATTCAAGGCCATAAGGAGTATTGCCAAGTGATACTAAGAATTCAAGATCACAAGGAAAAGAGCATTGCAAAGAAATCACTCATAGAAGTGGGACTCAGTTGGATGAAATTGTTCACGCTACCATGACAAGAGAGCATAACTCAAATAACAACCAGGTAAAAATCCCAGAGCCATCTAAAAAACACACTACGCTTGAAAAAGGTAAACAGAAGAATATTGTGGTAGAAGCAGATCAGGCTACCAACAAAAATGCCATAGAAAAACAATATCAGTAACCTTAAGGATCTTCATTAGAGATTCCATAACTCTAAATTGGAGGCCTACAGGCAACTCCACATCAACATACCATTAGTGGAAGCTTTGGAGAAAATGCCCAATTACATGAAATTTATGAAGGATATACTGTCAAAGAAGTGTAGATTGGGAAATTTTGAAACTGTTGCTCTCACTTAAGGTGCATAACAATGTTGATGAATGAATTACCTCTAAAGTTGAAGGACCTAGGGAGTTTCACTATCCCATGTCTCATTGGAAATCATTATGTTGATAAGGCATTATGTGATTTAGGAGCGAGTATAAATCTAATGCCTCTGTTTATTTTCAAGAAGTTGGGAATTGGGAAAGCAAGACATACTACGGTTACGTTGCAACTAGCCGATCGATCCTATGCCCATCTGGAAGGTAAAATTGTAGACGTATTAGTAAGGGTAGATAAATTTATGTTTCTTACGGATTTCCTTATTTTAGAATCTGAACCTAACTATGATGTGCCAATTATTCTTAGAAGATATTTTCTTGCTATTGGCAGGACTTTAATTGATGTGTAGAAAGGTGAATTGACCATGAGGATGAATGATCTACAGGTCACATTCAATGTATTTAATACGCTGAAATGTGCTGATAAAAATAAAGAATGTCGAGCCATTGACTTGATAGAAACAGCTATGGAGAAATAATTCATAAGATTTTGCCACAGTAATTTTGATAGTGATGAAGATTCACTTGAGTGGAGACCCTTGTGCATTTTGCTGGAGCAAAATAAACCTTTCAATTTTAATAAACAATGCTTAGTAGCTCATGTATATCCTCATGGAGCTGTTGATATCACAGACATGGAAATGAAGGACATATTTAAAGTTAATGGGCAACACTTGAAGCACTACTAGGGTGCTCATGTAGAATGAGACAAACATTCCATTGATCTTTGAGATGTTTAACTTCAACATCTTGAAAATTCTTGGTATTTTTATTTCATTTTGTCGATTTAAATTTCTTTTAGTTATTTCATTTCCTTTGTTTAATAAACTGGCGGAAAGGACGGGGTCAGTGACGTAGAGCTTGCTAAGATAAATCCTGTCAATAAAGAGAATACACCCAAAGCACTAGAAGAAAAACTAGAGAAAACAGAGTCTACCGGCATTGAGACTGACCGTGAGGATGAAGAGGAAGCAGAGGTACAAGGTTGCTACTCGTAAATCAACCCATCGGACATAATGAAGTATCTACAATACAATCCAAGCAAGGAAATTTTTCTTTTTCTTTCATACATATTGCATTGCATATATTTTTCCAAGACATTGCCTAGATATAGATAGTTTGCATATATCAATTCATGCATTGAAGACGATGCATCCCTCAGGTTTGGGGGTGTATTTTGCATTTGGGTTGCATTATGTATCTAGTATGTATGTTCATCCTAGTATAGTTAAGTTGCTGGCCAATGCCATGTATGTTCTATCGGCATTGAGACTGACCGTGAGGATGAAGAAGAAGTAGAGGTACAAGGTTGCTACTCGTAAATCAACCCATCGGACATAATGAAGTATCTACAATACAATCCAAGCAAGGAAATTTTTCTTTTTCTTTCATACATATTGCATTGCTTATATTTTTCCAAGACATTGCCTAGATAAAGATAGTTTGCATATATCAATTCATGCATTGAAGACAATGCATCCCTTAGGTTTGGGGGTGTATTTTGCATTTGGGTTGTATTATGTATCTAGCATGTATGTTCATCCTAGTATAGTTAAGTTGCTAGCCAATGCCATGTTATTATTAAGTATTGTTTTATCTACAAGAAGTTCAATCTTTACTCGTGATGTTCAATGATAAGCTAATATTCTTTAGTATATCTAGAACATGTGATAGTGGATGAGGCAAGTTTAGCTTAGGTTAGATAGCATGAAATTTTATTCATAAAAATTAGATGTCCTATACTCAGTTTTTTATTATTATAGTGGTGTTTTCTAATGAACTTAAGGTTTTTGAAGCCCAACTCAATCATTTTGCCACGACATTACTTAAATAAAGGAGGCACTCTGATGCTTAGAATTGTCGAGTAATTTAGCACCACTTTGTTTGCTCCATCGTGCTGTTGACTAGAAAGGTGAGTTCGAGTAAGAGTGTGTAATAAAGAAAAGGGGCACCCCACTGTAGTAACAGGCTAAGTAGCTAAGGATGTAGTTTTTTGCTCTATCCATCTTTTTAGTCAAAATCCTTAGCCTCTAGAGTGATTTATATTTAAATTGTGACATGATTGAATACTAGGTAATCCAGTGTATGCTCTATTGTGATTATCAAGTCAAAGATTTTTGTGACATGCTAAATCCCTTAATTTTATAAAAGAAAAAATAATAATAATAAAGAAAAATGGAAGACAAAAAATTAGGTACAAATAAATATGAAAAGGTTGTGGGCAAGGGTAACAAAGTAACTTGAGTTTAGGTAACAAATGAACTGAATGCATTAGAAGATATCTACTATGGCCAGAAAGCATAGATAAGTACTTAGGAAATTCTACTATTAAGGACAAATATTTTGCACTATCTTTCTTGAAACGAACTTTTGACATTCGACCAAGTTTTTAGAGTAAGAAGACAACTGAGAACTGGTGTATATATTGTTCTTTTAATAGATTAACAATACAATATAGTTATATGCAAAAGGAAAAAAAATTCATTCATGCATTCATATATATTTTGATTGAGGACAAGCAATAACTTAGGTTTGGGGGTGTGATAACTCTTGAAAAGAGTTATAGTTCATGCTTTTAGACCTATCTAATTGCTTGTACTCTTGAAAAGATTTAGTTGCATTTTAGAACATTTCATTAGGATCTTAGACTGTGTTTAAATATTATTTCTTACTTTTAATTGCATGTGGAAGGGTTGTGTTTGGTGGTTTGGCAGGTATAGGTTGAGGAATGAGAAATAAAGGAGTGAAGGTTTGTTGGGGCAAAAGGTTGGACATTTTGTCAGCATAAATACTGTGGCAATGCCAAGAAGACCAAGTCAACACTCAACGCATACCAGTTTCAGCCCAACTGTACTTGTATCAAAAAAATCTGTCTAAAAATAGAAGAATACAATCTTGGGTTGTTGAAAAAAGAATTTGAAAAGAGGAGAAGATAAACATGCGTTGTTGGATTTACCCTAGGGAAAAAGCCTATAAAAAGCCAAAGGAGGAAACCCAAAAAGAGCGAACAAGAGGGAGAGATCCTTAGGCAAAGATAGAGGGTAGTGGTTGAGTGGAGACAGAAAGAGGAAGATGAAAGCAGTCCCTCTCAGTCATCATAGGACACTATGCTACTGGAGTGTGAATGAGACACGTGAAAGCTATCTTCCCGAAGTCTTTCGTATTTCTTACATTTTTCTTCAAGAGGAAACCCAAAAAGAGCAAACAAGAGGGAGAGATCCTTAGGTAAAGATAGAGGGTAGCGGCTGAGTAGAGATGGAAAGAGGAAGATGAAAGCAGTCTCTCTCCGTCATCGTAGGACACTATGCTACTAGAGTGTGAACGGGACACGCGAAAGCTGTCTTCCTATAGTCTTTCGTATTTCTTACTTTTTTCTTCCATGAATTGAATATGAAAATGGTGTTGGATGTTATTTTGGTTTTGAATTTTATATATCAACCAATCAGCTAAATCTCATCGGGTTGGGATTACATGATGAAAATTTTATTTTCTTTAATGGTTAAAGCGTACATCTGAATCAATTTACTATTTCATTCAATTTTTTTATTTCTAAATTGTATGCGTGCAATCCCTAGACATAGATGACTATTCGACATGCCCACAAACTAAATCTATATCTAAAAAGGTTAGATTAGTTGGATCAATATTGAATGATATGAGCAAGTACTCGACTGATACTCGTAGTAGACTACCGCCCCTTCAGCAGGAGCTGGCGCATTGCTCTTTACATCATCAGCCACAGCTGGATCGGGATCCATTTCCTATATAAAAAAAATCATTTAAAAAGGTCAAGAGTAGTCACACTATCACAAAAAAATATATATGGCATGTATAGCAAGACCGTACATATGCCACGTTAGTCTGAGAACCGACTAAACCGTAGCTCTGATACCACCAAATGTAACGCCCCCTTACCCGAGACCATCGCTGGAGTCGAGTATGAGACATTACTAAACTTATTTTAGCATTTAAACAAGTTCAAACAATTCTCGTAGTAAATTATCCATCTGCTTCATAGTCGCTAAAAAAATCATATCTCGGGTTACAAAACTCAAAATCCAATTCTATAAATTTTCCCTGAAACTAGACTCAAATATATACTTACAAATTTGTTTCTAGAATTTTTGTCTGGTCCAATTAGTACAGTTTATTAGTTAAAGTCTCCCCTATTTCAGGGTTTGGCTACTCTGACCCCTATGCACTACAAATCAAATTTCTTCCTATACAGAAATCCAATTACTATTATATTTGTTTAACTTAAAAATAGACTCAATAAGGAATCCATACATATAAATTTTGATTCCTAATTATTTTTATACAATTTATGGTGAATTTCTAAAGTCAGAACAGAGGATCCAGAAATTGCTCTGACCCTATTTCACCAAAACGTAAATATCTCATAAAATACAACTCTTTTACCTATTTTGTTTCTTCCACATGAAAATATATTCATTAAGCTTAAATTAAATATTTTATTCATCATCTAATTCTATTTCTACTATTTTTAGTGATTTTTCAAATTCATGTTACGGCTACTGTATGACACTGTTTTATAGCCAATTTCACCATTTTATGGTTTTCCATGGATTAGGTAATACATTAAGCATACATAACATTAAATATAAATTTTGATTAGTCATTTCAATAGCAACAAGCATTTCCACATCACTCATTCACCATATAATAAGATTATATACACAAAAGGATCATAATGTTATACATTCCATATTCCCAAAATATGCAAGCCACTATACCGAGGTTGTTCGTTGATAGTGTGAACGTGTCTCCGACCGTCTCGATCTCTATCCAGCTTGTCAAAACTACAAGGAAAGGAAGGGAGGGAGTAAGCATAAATGCTTAGTAAGTTTACATGTAAATATCAAGTAACATAACCATGCAATAATACAAAATCCACATTTGCATAATATCACCAAAACATTCATATCATATTTCTCATTCATGATCCTACCATATTATTGTTATATTGAAGTCTCAACTTGAGGGTTAAGTACATAACTGTACAAAGTATCCGTTCCACAACACTTACCAACTAGTCACTTTCATCTCGAGAATTTCTCTATTTCACTAGAACTTTACCTGTTGAACACATCAGAATATAATTCGGATACACGAAATCAAGCTACCATAATTTCACCCATAATGAACTCAAAATGCAACTCAACGAGCTCGGGTGTTCGCATCCATAATGAACTCGGAACACAACTCAACGAGTTCGGATGCTTGCATCCATAAGTGAACTCGGAATGCAACTCAACGAGTTCGGATGCCTCATAATTCTCACGAACTCGGAACGCAACTCAACGAGTTCGGATCTCAATTTCCTAGTGACATGTCACTTGTATCCTAATCTATTCCTAATGTTCAAACGGGATTTTCCTCGATCATACTCCTTTGCCATCTTCCACGAAATGTCGAAACCGATACTTCGATCGTAGTTCATACTTATCAAGTAATTCACATAATTACATATTTTTCAACAATAACCACAAAACATAACATTTCATGACAATAAGCATCATATCATATAAAAAACATTAAATTGCTTAAAACGACAATTATGTTACCCTATTTACTCATGAATTTACCTCGGTACAAAATGTATAAAGGTTGCAATTTAACTCGAAATCTTTTTTTCCCCGATCAAGGTCGATTCCACGTCTTTCTTGATCTAAAATAACACATTTAACTGATTTAATACTCATATTTATCAAAATAGTCCTTAACTCTAACTTTGGAAAAATTACAATTTTTCCCCTAAACTTTTGCATATTTACACTTTTGCCCCAAAGCTCAGAAATTAAAATTCTTCCAATTTTCTTATGTTTTATAACATTCTGATCATTTCTCCCTTCTATAGCAACATCAAATTCTCACTCTAACATGTAGTTATGAACACTAGGTATTTTTACCGGTTATGTCATTTTACTCGTTTTTACGTAAAATCTCTTAGCAAAAGTTGTTTAACACAATTTCAAAATACATATTCTACCATAAAACATCAAAATAAACACAATTCACATATGGGTATTTTTCAAAATATAAACCCTAGGTTAAATTATTGCTAGAATAAGCTAAATCAAGTTACCGGGACTCCGAAAACGTAAAGAATATTAAAAACGGGGCTTGGAATCACTTACTATGGAGCTTGGAAGATTAAACAAACCCTAGCTATGGAGAACCCTTGAAATTTCATCCTAATGAAGAAGATGGACATATTTTGTCATTTTTTTCCTTTTTTTATTCTTTTAATTACCAAATGACTAAAATACCCTTCATTAAAAACTTTGGTTATTTCTACCTATGTATGTTCATTTTTGTCCATGAAAACCTAATGGTATAATTACCATTTAAGGACCTCTACTTCAATTATGCTCTTCAATTAAATCCTTTAACATCTAAAACTCATATTTATCAACTTTTGCAATTAAGTCCTAATAGGCAAATTAGACATGCAATTCATGAAATTTTCTATCGATATTCTAACACATGCATTTAATCACTCAATAAATTATAAAAATTAATTGGAATAAATTTTTCTGCTTTAGAATTATGGTTTCGAAGCCACTATTACGTTTAGGCCCTAATTCGGGATATCACGATTCATCGCTACTATTATCATTACCTTTTTTATTGTATTTTGGCCGGGTAGATGAAACACTGTATAATATCCCTAGTGTGTGGGTTGGATCCACGTACCCGTCCAAGTACGTGTTATGTTAATAGGGGTAAATGAAGGTATTATAGTCTGACTGTTATTGATCATATGAATAAGACTGAATGATGACTGCTAGTGAATATAATGATATGCTGATGTATGACTAATGAAAGTATTGAACATTATAAAAACTATATGAAGAATTGTTTAATTATATTTATGAATTATAAGATGAAGGCAAATAAACCATTAAGATTTGTAAAATGAAAGCTTAAAGCTAAAATGTTTGTACATGGCTTATTATTTTTTTAAGTATAACTCAATAATTGGTGATGTATCCATCTATGATGATTGGCATGTACCTAGGTTGTTTAATGTTATTTTAGTTATAAGTTGTGTTAATGAAGAATGATAATAGTTAGTTAACAGTTGTAAGGGAATACTATAATGTATAATCTTTTGAATTGAATACAATGGCACATGGGTTTAATTTTCAATGGTTTAGTTTAAGGCATTATTGAGTGTATGTGTTAAGTTATAAAATGATAGTTAATAAGTATTAAGTGTGTGTTTAATTATATCTGGATTGGTTGAATGAAGAAATTTTATAGTACTTACTATCTACAAATTGCAGGGTTGGTAATTTTATAGTACAAGGTTCATTTCGAGTTCACATGGTTTGTCACACGGACGTGTGACCAAGCCGTGTGAGACACACGGCTTGCACACGGGCGTGTTGTTAGGTCGTGTGTCCCCTGAACCTAAATAGTTACAACCAAGTTAGTCCACGAGCATGTGCCTTGGTTACCATGGCCGTGTCTTAAAGTCAGTTTAGTACACGGACAGGCTACACAGGCGTGAGTCATGGCCGTGTTTAAAAGTTAGTGTTGCACACGAGATGAGGACACATTTGTGTCCCAAGCCACACGGGTGTGTTAAGTAGGCTACACGGGCATCTGGAACTCTTTAAAGGACGAAAAACTTAAAATCAAAAGAAAAATTTTCTAAGCTTACAATCAAGCCCTGGTTTATTATAAGTATATTTAATAGGTACTGTGGACTCATTAAAGCTATGGCTAGATGTATTAAATTACATTTATTTATTACTTTAGTATAAATGTACTGAAATGACCGGTAATACTCTGTGATTTAGTAGTATCAGAGCTAACCGGGTTTAGCCGATTCTAGGATTAAGTTGAGTACAGAAAGGAGTCTAGAGGTACATGCCATAATTAAGTTGAAATTGAGTCTGGATCGGATGCTGATATACTTGTTATTTTATAGTTGAAAATGTTAGATGAACACACGGATGGTATTGATTATGAAATGTATATTGGAGATGAATAGTCTCGTAAATTTGATGAAAACTGAATCGACATCATTGATATTAACTCAATGGGTAATTAATTACTGAATGATGACTGATGAAGTAATAGAGAAAGGAATGATACATAATTATTTAGAACTGTAACTGATGCTCTTTAATGAGTAGAAAGAAACTGTATCTGCTACGACATCTACCCCTCCTGTTTCTCAATCGGTTCCCGAAGTGCTTCAAGGTATAGAGCTGGACGGGTAAGTTATCTATTGCTAATACTCTGTAAATATAATGTGGAAGAATTGAGAATTTCAGCTGAAAATGATCTTGAAAGAACTAGAATCCGGTTAAAGAATGCTATCATGATTGTAATTATTATAAAATAAAGAATGAATAAAAGAAATAAAAAGAAATAAAATATAAAGAAAAAGGAAAAAGAAGGTCACGAATGAAGCAGGAAAAGAAAGAAAGAAAAAGAGAAAGAAAAAGAAAGGAAAAATTAGAGTTTTGAGGTTCACTTTCTCCTTATAGAATATATAATGAAAGGCATAATAAAACTGTTACTGTTTCTGTATTATAATGATATGATTTGAATACCCTATTAACAGTGTCGGGCTAGTCGGATATAATTGGCATGCCATAGGATTAGGAGTATTCAGGGATATTCCGACTGTGTGTCGATGAGACACTATATGTGTCGACATCGTGGATCGTTCGAATTCGTTTAGAAGAGGTACTGCACTGATTGTGGATCGCTATTGTTACTATTACTGTTACCTTTAAGGTGTATTTCGACTTCGACCGATGAAACACTGTATAATATCCCTAGTGTGTGGGTTGGATTCGCGTATCCGTCCAAGTTCGTGTTATGTTAATAGGGGTAAATGAATGTATTATAGTCTGACTGTTATTGATCATATGAATAAGACTGAATGATGACTGCTAGTGAATATAATGATATGCTGATGTATGACTAATGAAAGTATTGAACATTATAAAAGCTATACGAAGAATTGTTTAATTATATTTATGAATTATAAGATGAAGGCAAATAAGCCATTAAGATTTGTAAAATGAAAGCTTAAAGCTAAAATGTTTGTACATGGCTTATTATTTTTTTAAGTATTAGTTTATAGAAATACCACTGAGTGTATACTTAGCGTACAGTTTGTTTTCGTGCACAGGTTAGGTACAAAGTAGATAAGATCTCAGCATCCAAGCCAACTCTCGAACTCAATACTTGGTGATGTATCTATCTATGATGATTGGCATGGTACGAACAAGATGGATGTTTGTTGTCCCAACCATTTCTTTTAGTTCCGATCCCGATAAAGAAAGGGAATCATTAATAACAAAGTTTTCGTGTTGCTGATTCCTAGGCGTAGTGCTTCTTCCTCTATGCCACCTATTGGTACTAGTGTAGTTGGGTTAACCCACAATACAAACCCATAGGTGTAACCTTTCGCTCAATACTCGAATCAACAATTGAAGCATCTGAGTTTGCATTAATCGGGGATACACGTCAGAAGGAATTGCTTTATTTATAAACTTCACCTTCAACAAGCGTAGATTTCTTTTTTGTTTTCAATAGCCTTTTTTCTATTCTGAATAATGTGTCTTTTTCCTAAGACTGAGAGTGGTAAAGTAAATAAAAAAGTAAATAATAAATAAAGAATAAAGTAAAATATATATATAATAATAATCAAATCGCACCATCTCTGTAATAAGTAAATGCCTCTTTTTCTCCTGAAGTTGTCGGAATTATTCGTAATAAGATATTGGCTACAATTGAAAAGGTCTTATCAATAAAATTTCCATTTATCTGCGATCTAGGCATAGGTAGCAATCCATTCTATAACTCTTTTCATTACCCCTCGTGAGAAAATAAAATGATCTCACAAACAAAGGAAGTGTACAGTACGAAATAACATATATAAGTTTTGTTAATGAAGAATGATAATAGTTAGTTAACAGTTGTAAGGGAATACTATAATGTATAATCTTTTGAATTGAATACAATGGCACATGGGTGCAATTTTAAATGGTTTAGTTTAAGGCATTATTGAGTGTATGTGTTAAGTTATAAATGATAGTTAATAAGTATTAAGTGTGTGTTTAATTATATCTGGGTTGGTTGAAGAAATTTTATAGTACTTGTTGTCTACAAATTGCAGGGTTGATAATTTTATAGTACAAGGTTCATTTCGAGTTCACATGGTTTGTCACACAGACGTGTGACGAAGCCGTGTGAGACACAAGGCTTGCACACGGGCATGTTGTTAGGCCGTGTGTCCCCTGCACCTAAATAGTTACAACCAAGTTAGTCCACGAGCGTGTGCCTTGGTTGCCACGGCCATGTCTTAAAGTCAGTTTAGTACACGGGTGTGAGCCATGGCCGTGTTTAAAAGTCAATGTTGCACACGAGATGAGGACACGGGCGAGTCCCAAGCCACACGAATGTGTTAAGTAGGCTACACGGGCATGTGGAACTGTTTAAAGGACGAAAAACTTAAAATCAAACGAAAAATTTTCTAAGCTTACAATCGAACCCTGGTTTATTAAAGTATATTTAATAGGTACTGTGGACCCATTAAAGCTATGGTTGGATGTATTAAATTACATTTATTTATGACTTTAGTATAAATGTACTGAAATGATCGGTAATACTCTGTGATCCTGTTCCAGCAACGACCATGTCTGGGACATGGCATCGACTTGGTGGATGAGCCAGTGTAAGACCATGTTTGGGACATGGCATCGGTATTATACCCTATGTTTGAGGCTTAGTGAATATCCATTAGTTTTCCAAATGGTTCAACGATGAGAGTTACAATTTAAGTTAAACGAGAAAAGCATAACCATGTTGTGAGTGGTACAGGTACCTATTTCAAATTGTATGAGATGTAAGCTCAATATATGCTATGTGAATTGTATTAAATGGTGATGAGTAAGTTGTGCTTATGCCTATTTTTGTATTATGAGCATGATAATGAATGACAAAGTTGTTGTTATATTTATTTGCATGCAACTTACTAAGCTTTATGCTTACTCCCTCTCCTTTCCATTTTCTTATAGTGCCCCAATTAGCTCGAGGATCATCGGGCGTCGAAGGCATTGATCACACTATCAATCAAAGCGCTTGGTATAGTTGGTATTATTATTTTTAATATGGCATGTATAGGGCTTAGACTTTTGAGTTTTGTGTCAATGTTAATTTAGCCAAATGTGTTGGCTTGGGATGAATCCCTTCATTTTGTATAAAGCCTTGGATAATGGCTAATGTTCATTTTTTATATGCAAATGATGATATTTTCATGGATGAGTAAATTGCATGAATGAGATAATACCTTGTGTGGCAGATTAGGCCTTGTATTGTTGTGTAGATTTGTCATGTTAGATGTTATATAGGTTAGTGCAAGTAAGGGTGGCAAAAAGGCTTGGTAAATAGCCTTATATTGTCCACACGGGTAGACACACGGGCGTGTATCTAGGCGGTGTATGACACACGAGCAGCCCTATGGGCATGTTGTTCAGCCATGTGTCCCCTGCACATAAAATTTGCAAGTTAGAATGCATGGTAGTAAAAACACGGGCAGAGACACGATCATGTGTCTCAGCCTGTGGAGGACACGGCCTTTGGCCACGGGCGTGTGCCTTGGTCGTGTTCCCTAAATTAGATGCTGGCATCAGAAATAGAATGTCAAGGTTTTTAGACACGGGCTAGGACACGGGCATGTCATGGCCGTGTGAGGGACACGGGTCATAGGCACGGGCGTGTGTCAAGCTGTGTGAAAACCCCTGTATGTTTGAATTTTAAAATTTAATTCGTACAGGCATGGGACACGGGGGTGTCCCTAAATGCTTAGGCCGTGTGTATCACACGGGTCATCAGCACGGCCATGTTATAATGACCACACGGGCTTGTTGCCCTCCCATACAGGTGTGTGCCCTGTTTCAAGAATCATTTTTATTAAGTCAGTTAAGGACCCGAGTTGATTTCGAGTGGTTTCCAATGAATGTTTGAGGCCTTGTAGGCCCGCATTAAGAAGATTAAAAAAATTTCAATAAATTTTTAAATTTGATCAAGTCTTGATGACTCAAAAATTATCGTGTACATGTGTTAAAGTTCAGTAACGCCTCGTATGTCGTCCCAGTGTAAGGTACGGGTGTGGGGTGTTACATCGGGCATGTGGCATAACAATGCTACTATCGCTTCAACCGTGATTATAGAGGTCCGAACGCCTCTACCACAGAGTGCTTTCCCTATTTGGCTAATGATCAAAATTTTGGTGGGTTTGGAACAAGAGGTTACTCGTGGGGAGGTTGGCACTCTTCTTCTCAGCTACAACCTAGGTCTAATGTGTTTGGTAATTTCTTTTACCCTAATGAAGGATATGGAGCAGGCCTAAATGATGGCTTCTATAACATGTGGTTTGGGTCTGGTGGTGGCCCATTTCATGGGTATAGCCCGTATACTAAAGCACCGTATGGACATCTCATACCAAGTGAGCTGGGGCATAATGTGGGCTAGCGTCGTGGTGGACCCAATACTGCTATAATGCCTAGGCATTATCCAGCAGGCCCGTCACTTGGACAAAATAATGGCCTGTAGTTTGGGCCGTCTGCAGGCCAATCGCTTAGGCCAAATGCAGGCCAGCATAATGGGCAGCCTAGTAGGCAGAACAATGGGCCAAAAATTCTGGTCAGAAATTTGGGCCAATTGTAAATTGTGTTGAAGGTTCTATGTAAGAGAATGCTCCTGAAGTTCCATGGCAAACTAAACCGTGAGCCCGTGTCTTTGATTTTGATTCCTCTCAGTGTGTTGGGCCACTCAGAATTTTGAATTTTCATGCGTCGGATTTTTTGGATGCTAGACAATATGATTCTAATTTTGATAACTCTACCTCTTATGTTCCTATGCCAGTAGGAATATCTTCGTGGTATCTAGACTTCGGGGCCACTCATCATGTTTGTCAGAATGCATCTGAATTAAAAGCCTGCACTTCGTATACAGGTACTTCCTCTCTTTTAATGGGCAATGGGGCTCCCATTAAAATTTCGTTCATTGGGGATACTGTTTTACCAACGACAAAGAAGTTATTACATCTGTCTAATGTCTTGTGTGTACCAAGCATTCAGAAAAATCTTATGTCCGTTTCTTAACTTGTATGTATTTTTTGAATTTTACCCCGATTATTGTGTTGTTAAGGACAACAGACATAGGAAATTTTACTGCATGACCGAGTTCGTGATGGTCTATATCAGTTTTTCGTAGACCTGGTTGCATCTTATACTTCAGATTTTTCGATTTACAACACCGGGGTTCATGATTCTTCAAGTGATGATGTCTTTCAGCTTTGGCATAAAAGGCTTGGTCATCCATCTTCTGCAATTGTTAAAAGTGCTTTTAATAAGTGTAACATTTTCTCCAATAAAAATTGTCTTGATTCTATTTGTGTTGCTTGTCAATAAGGAAAGTCCCATAAACTGCCTTTTTCAAATTCTACTACTGCTTATATGGAAATGTTTGATTAGTAGTGTCTGATTTGTGGGGGCCAGCTCCTGTTGCATGTGGGGGTAGCTTGTACTATGTTTCCTTTATTGACATGTACAGTCAGTTTACCTAGATTTATTTGCTTAAACGTAAATCTCAAGCAGTTGACTGATTTCAACAATTCCAGAAGATGGTTTTCAATCAGTTTGGCAAAAATATTAAAAAGTTTCAGAGTGATTGGGGAGGTGAGTTCTATCCTTTTGCATCAGTTCTTGCTAGTCAAGGGATTCTTCATCGTCTTACTTGTCCTCACACGTCTGAACAAAATGGTGTTGCTGAGCATAAACACAGACACGTTGTAGAAACCGGTCTTACACTTTTGGCTCAGGCTAATCTTCCCATGGACTATTGGAGGTATGCATTCTGCAGTGTTGTACATCTTATTAATCGACTACCTACTCTAGTACTGAAAGGTAAGTCTCTGTATCAGATTCTCTTTGGGCATGAACCTATGTATGATCATCTCAAGGTGTTTGGTTGTTGTTGTTTTCCGTACTTACGCCCTTTTATGCGACATAAATTGGATTTTTGATCACAACCATGTACATTTATGGGTTATAGCTCTCAACATAAGGGATATAACTGTTTTACACCGGAGGGTAAGGCCATTATCTCTCTTCATGTTGTATTTGATGAGAGTCGATTTTTATTTCCTGTGCCAGGCATGGACACTGTTCCGACATCTCCGTGTGTTTCTACATATATTCTTGTTGTTTCGTCGTCTTCTTCGTGTTCTAATACAGAGCCGATCAGAACCACTGTGTCTTCGGCTACAGTTCCTATGGTTGGTCAAAATTGTGAGTCTATGCCATCTGGCTTAATTGCCTCCCCCGCTCTATCTACTTCACGTCTGAACTCTACGAATGCTTCGGCGGCTACATTTGAGTCTGGTCTCAGGGAGTTGCCCTCTGTTGTTGCAGATATCTTGTTGCCTACTGAAAGTATCTCTGCTCCTCTGGTTCCTTCAATGAACACTCATGCTATGGTTACTCAGTCTAAAGCCGATACTTTTTGACCCAATGTATTGGCTGTAGATGCTGTGGACTTTGAACCAACCTCTGCTACAGAAGCTCTTGCTCATAAGGACTGAAAATTAGCAGTTCAAGCAGAGTATGATGCTCTAGTGGCTAACTCTACCTGGGAGCTTGTTCCTCTACCCCCTGGACAGAAGGTGATTGGGTGCAAATGGCTTTTTAAGGTCAAGAAAAATCCTAATGGGATAATTGATCGCCGAAAGGCACGATTGGTAACAAAAGGGTGTTCACAAGTACCGAGACGTGACTTCAGAGAAACATTTAGCTCGGTAGTAAAGCCTGCTACTATTCGTACCATTTTTTCTATTGCTGTGTCTAATGGCTGGCAACTTCACCAAGTCGGTGTAAACAATGCCTTTCTGGATGGGGATCTAAGTAATGAAGTATTCATGCAGCAACCTCCAGGATATGTTCAGTACGGTCCAGGCGGTGAACAGTTAGTGTGTCGACTGACGAAGGCATTGTACGGATTACAGCAAGCGCTTCGTGCCTAGTTTGACAAATTAAAGCAGTTTCTTTTGTCTACTGGGTTTGTGCTCTCCAAGTTTGATGCGTCATTATTTGTTAAGTTTTCGACTAAGTTCATCATCTATGTACTAGTTTATGTCGATGATATTATTATTACTGGTAGTTCGTTTACTGAGATAAATTATTTTATTCGCAAGCTACACAGTGGGTTTTCTCTGAAGGATATAGGTGATCTCCATTATTTTTTAGAGATTGGAGTCAGTCGCACTCCTTCTGGTAATCTTCACTTATGTCAACACAAATACATTCGGAACCTACTTGTCAGGAGTTCTCTCTCTAATGCAAAAAGTGTTCATACACCTATGGTCAATTCCTCCACTTTGTCTAAGGATGAGGGTGATAAGCTTGACGATCCTACTGAATACCGAAGTCTTGCTGGTGCTCTTCAGTATGTGGTATTAACTCGACTAGACATTGTCTATGCTGTAAATCGTGTGTGTTAGTTCATGCATGCCCCTACTATGGCTCATATGATTACATTAAAACATATCTTGTGGTATTTACACGGCACTATTGATCATGGGTTGGTTTTTCGACGATCTGACAGGCTTTCTTTGGTCAGGTATGCTGATGCCAACTGGGGACTTGATTTTGATGATCGTCGTTCTACTACAGGATATTATGTCTACTTCAGTCATACCCCTGTCTCGTGGTGTTCTAAAAAATAGCAGGTTGTGACTCGATCTATGGCTGAGGCCGAGTATCGGAGTTTAGCCGCTGCCACCAGTGATGTTGCTTGGTTGGTTTCCTTGTTGACGGAGTTGAATCTTAGTTCTGCTAATCCTCCTGCTATATGGTGTGATAATTCTAGTGCCGTAGCTGTTGCAGCTAATCCGGTTTTACACTCGAAGTTCAAACATGTCGAGCTTGATCTATTTTTTATTCGAGAAAAGGTGGCTAATGGGTCTTTAGTTGTTGGTGAAGTGCCAGCTTGTGACCAAGTTGCAAATATTCTCACCAAACCACTATTTGTCTCCAATTTTACTATTTTACAAGGGGCGAAGCAAGATATTTCATTTAGGGACCGAGACGATAAAAAATAGTAACATTTTTTTAAAATTAAAAAGCAAAACAAAATATCTTAATAAAAAGTAATAAATTTTAGAATTCATGACATTAACATCATCATTTATTTATTGACATTATATTTTCTCTATTTTTTTATTTGAATTAGATAATTAAATAGTTTCTAAAAAATCATTTTTCATCTTTTTTATTAAAAAAAAGCTCTATAAATGCAACTAAAACCGGAAGAATTAATATAAGATAAATCAATCTACAAACAAAATGATACCTAACTGACTTTCTGCTCTCAACTAAACTTCTACAAAGTAGATAAAATATTGATATTTTCTCAACTTAGGATGTTGACACACACCAAGTTCATTATATCTCAAATCATATTAAATATGTTCTTTTTCTTGTTGAGAAAAATCATCTCGATAGAACTTATTTATAAGAATGCAATTGTTTTCAATATCAAATAACTTGAACCTTTTGGGATCTAAAGTTGTAGCAGGTTCATTAAATTTGTTGTTCAATTCTTGCAATTGATTATCTATTGAAGTAAAATACATATCCACTCGATAGCGATGCTCTACAGACTACAACTTACCATGTATTGAGCATTCATATCATAAACATCCAACTCTTAAGTTTTACAAAAAAGATATCATTTTATTTAAAAATTTATCGCATCCATTATCTTTTAACTTTTAAATTAAATCTTTTGTTTTCAAGACTAGACTAATAACATTTAATATATCTTTAGAACAACATTTTAAAACTTAACAAAACTGATCAGTAATCCCAATAACATCATCATATGAAAATATATATAAATATATTATATGAGCTATGAGTAGACTTGTCAGTAGGGTGGGTCAAGTTGGTTTTGGATCGGATCAATTTGGGTTTTAAAATTATTGAGTTACTTTCGGTTGGGTAATTTTGTGTTCGGGTCAATTTTAAATTGAGATTATTTTCAGTTCAAGTCATTTTGGATTTAAGGGTCGGATTTTGTTAAGTTGGGTCATTTTATGTTTAGTCATTCGGGGTTAATTTAATAAATGAATTACGAGGAATTTAATCATTTTAAATTCAAGTTATTTATATTTCTTAAGTTTGTATATTAAAGTCGATAAGGTTCAATTTTTTTATTTATATTTCTTAAGTTTGTATATTAAAGTCGATAAGGTTCAATTTTTCTTAATTTTAAAATAAAATTAAATCAAAATTAAATAAATTACTCAATCGATTTAAATCTATTTATCAGAAATATTTTTTCAAATAAATTATTGTAAATTTAAATTGATTAAATTATAATGTTTAAAACCATAAAAATTAAAATATTTTAAATTGACGAAAATAGTTGTTATTTTATTTATTTTTCAATTGTCATTATAAATATTGTTGTTAATAATATTTTTGCGACAAAGAAATGTTGTGACAAAGAAAATGGTCATCTTTTTGGGCAAGATTGTCCCAATGGAAAAGTTTGATCCGGGGAAGTTGTGAAGCATGCTGAAACTAACCATCCAAGTTCATCTCTACCATCTCGTCCTTTGATTTCTTAGATGTTAATGGAGCAGAACTTTAAGATTCTGAGAAACGATGAAATTTATGAGCCAAAACAAAAGAACCTACAGTATTTGTCCTTTTGATTCTATCATGGGAGTTGCTTACGTTTGCTAAATATGTTTCTAATATTGAAAATTATATTTTTTTACCTTGGTAATATTTCTTTTTTATTGAATACTTATTTTGATTAGTCTGTATAAAACTTCAAGATGATGATACTTATATTGCTGTGAAACTAACATAGAACTATGTTATTCTTATATGGTTTCTTTGTTGCACTTTACCTTATCAACTTCTTACATAGATTTGACTTATTGTGCTTTGAATGTTTATGTTGTAATAGCTATTTTCAAGTAGTTGCTTTGTATTCACTTTGATTCTATGTTAACAAGTCGAAAATGATATATGCTTTAAGACTTATCTAGGTTTTGTATGAAAGCTTATTGAGAGCATTTTTATTTGTTCATTGAGGAACTGTTTTTTGAGTAAGTGCAAACTAAATTGTAAACATTAAGTGTTTATTGCTTAAGTTCTCAGGGAGAGGATTTAGAGGTGGGTGTTCTAGTCTTTAGGTACAAATGTAAGATATATATATTTGGGGAGTGATAGAGTGTGAACCACTTGTTATATTTGTGATTAAAGATAGTGGAATTGCTCACTGAATTAGGCTCCCCAAATGTAGGGTAACCAAACTGCATAAACAAACCTTGGTGTTCTTTGTGTTTTTGTTTTCACAATTTTTATAGTGCCAAGCTGTAGTGGCCATTACAGTCAAGCATTTCCATATATTGTATTGTGTTTTAGTAAACAATTGTAGCTAGAAACAAATTCTTTCCTTTAAGATTTCTATGATATGATCCTAGTTTATTTGGTATTAATATCTCTTTTTCGTAAGTATTAATGGTTGATATACTTGGTTATATTCGTAAATAAGTTTATTTTGATTAAAGTGGAGTTACTTATTAATTAAGGGGGAGATGTCTATTGATTAATACTTTAACACCAAGTTTCCAATTAATCTGGAAACTTGAAATAATTGAAGGACTAAATTGAAAGAGACTGTCCGTTGGCGACCTCTATTGAAAGAAACGAGAAAGTTGGAAACATAATTGGACATAGTTGAGAACAAACCCAATTCGGTTAGAATGAAACCATCTAGTTCCTTAGTGGGAGACATCATAATTAGCAAAGGACAATTCTTATAACGGTAGTAATAGAGTGGGAAGGGTTATAAATAGCTGGGAAATGGCTTCCCATGGATGATTTTCTTCTTAACTTTTTTTTATTTTCTCTTCTTCACATTCTTTGGTTGATCTGAAGAAGAGGAAAACATTGAAGGTTTTGTATGGAGCAGACTTCATAAGGATGGAGATGGAAAAGTAGGGAAACAAGCAAGCTGTTAAGGTTCTTAACTCTCTGTGTACATGAGAATAGGTAAATAAAATTATGAAGTTCAAAACCATTATAAGGGTTCTGCATGTTTCTGGAAAAATAGGTTTAAGTTGAGAATGTTGAGTATAACTCATGATTTTGGATTGAAATACTTTGCTAGTAGGAGAATGGAAACTCTGATGTTCAAGGAAGCTAATTGTGAAAACAATGAAGCTCAAGTGAGTTCTAGATTCCAAATCTGCTGTTATGATCTATGTTGTTTGAGTATGTCATATTTATAAACATGAAATATGATGATATGTGCATGCATTGCATGACTGCGGGAAAAACTTTTATGGGATAGATGAAGTTAGGAAGGAAAATAGGGAGAGAACCTATTGGATACCACCTCGGGCAAAGCTCCAAGCCTTGTGGAGGGAACAATGCGATGTTCGAGCATCAAGGTTAGGTGGTGTAAAAGAGGTAATGGGAGGAGGATTCGGAAAATGAAATTCATAAAAAGGTATTTATCACGACAATAGTATCGACTAATCCTTTGGGGCAACACCGTGACGATGATATATGGCATAAAATCATAGATGAAAGATGTTGTGGCAGTCTAGTATGAGGTATGTAACATAAGACTATGGATGAAAGACATCATAGCAGCATGGTACAAGGTATAAGATATAAGGTGTAAGACCATAGATGAAAGATACTATGACAACCAGGTAAGATGGGTAAGACCATGGATGAAAGACTCCATGGCATCCTAAGATAGTATGTTGGGATGGCAAATCAATGTAAGGCCATAGATAAAAGACTCCATAGCATCCACAGAGAAAGTTTGTTGGGATGGTAAACATAAAACAAAGATAGTTCGTTGGGATAGTAAACACAAAACAGATATAGTCAGTTGGGACACTAAACATAAAACAGAGAAAATCTGTTGGGACAATAAACACAGACCGGAGAAAGTCCGCTAGGACAATAAACACAGAACAAAGGTAAGTCCAGCAGGACAGTAAACACAGGGTAAGTCCGTCGGGACAAGGGAAACGAGGTAAGAAGTGTGTAAGGCTATAGCTTAGCTACGTCAACCTATAGAGTCCACTAGGAACAGACACGTAAAGTTTGCTAAGACCTCAAGAAAAGGGTATACTATTTATGTGACAGGTATGAGAAACCATGCTGGTGGAACAATAGTTAAAGCAAAGCGTAAGTAGTGGCAAGTGGATTTTGAGGAATCCGCCAAAAGTGATGAAAGTGGTGGAGATGGATGTGAAAGCTAACAAGGCATGGGCGAAAACCCAACAAGAATTGGAGAAAGATAGACTGTGCCGGAGCTGACCTAAGCATGGAAGAGTGAGAGAGGACAGTATCAGTAACAACCTATTTTTCAGTGGTGTCGAAACAGTGGTGTCAAAAATAGTAGTTTCGGGAGCACCAAATCTGACGATTAAGTTCTTAAATATTATTTATGAATATTTACGAGTAAATTATGGTTTTCAAAAGGTTTTTGACATGGTAATTTATGTTATTTGAATGATTAATTAAGTTCAAGTGGTAAGACCATAAAGTCAAGTAGTTTTAGAAAATGAGGACCTCATTTCTATAATCCGAGCCATAAATATTTATAAAAATATTTACAGAGTGTCATTAAGGTGGTATTAAAGTTTCGTTAAGAAATTTTAATGTTTCGATTGTTAATTAAGCAAAAAAGACTAAATCGTAAAAGTTGAAAAAGTCAATTGCTATTAATTTAAAGATGTTAATTGATTAAAGAATTATAATTGGATGTACTTAATGGATAATTAAACCATCCTTAAAATAGTGGGACGGTGTATGCTTTAATTTCTTTTAACTTTAAGGTTATATATATGTTATTTTATTAATAAAATAAAGAAAAAGGTTTAAAATATAAAGAAAACCTAATATTTTCTTTTTTGCTTGGTTCATCACTGAACCTCCATGAAAGAATACTCAAGCTTTGGCCTTGCTTTGTATGATGCATGTAAGTCCGTTTTAGCCCTATTTCTAATAATTTTTACGTTTTTGAGATCATTGCAACTAGGTCTAGCTAACCCGTACATTCGATTTTGAAACCGTTAAAGATTTTGAATGTTGCCATTGATTAATCTAGTGATTTTTTATGTTAAATGATGAATTTGAAATATTATTTGTTATTTAAAAATATTTTGTTAAGTGATTTTTGATGAATTTATCGATGAGGGACTAAATTGTTAAAATAGTATATATACAAGTATTTGATGTGAAATTATTATAAATGTGGGATTTTTTTGGTGCCATTAATATTTGAATGATATAATTGGCAATAAAAATGGTTAATTTGCATGTTTTAGGCTCAGGGACTAAATTGAATAAAAGTAAAATGTTAGGGGCAATTTTGTAAAAATATAAAAAAATGACTAAATTTCATAAAATATTTTTTTTTACTATCTAAATTAATAAATTGAATGAAATTATTAATTTAGATCAAGATCAAGTGGAAAACAGAGGAGAATGGAAAATTAAAATGGAACAACATATATATTTTTTAATTGTTGCTAATGAATGGTAATTTGAAATATAATATTGAATTTGATGCTCGGTTTGGATTGAACGCGGGATAGAGTACAATCATGATTTGGTGTGTTATAGGGGTTTGGAGTGGAGATAGTATTGGAGGAAGATATTTGTATATTACCCGAGTAAACTGAGGTTCAGCATTTGTTGTGAACTCTCGTGTTATACTATCTGTTTAGCGTGTTTCGGTTGGATCAGCTCTTATGAGCTTCTGTTTGGCGTGTTTCAGTTGGATTAGCTCTTATGAGCTTCTTTTTGGTGTGTTCGATTGATTTGACGATGTACTCTTATCTATAAGTCGTTCTTCGAATGGAAAATCTCGGTAAGGTAATTTGTTTAATGAATTTGAAAGATTTGTTATTTATTGAATATTAATTTGAACATAGATGAATTCATCTAACTGTAAATCTCGGTAAGGTAACTTGTTTATTGATTTTGATGGAATTGTCATATATTTAAGCTTGAATTGAATGTTTCAATTCTTCGGTTGAGATTGTGGATGACAGGAACACATATGGTTAATTTTTGTGTTTATATTTGTACTATGCAAATGAAAATATGTAATTTCTTATGAAATGATTTATCATGTACTTGATCCCAAAACAGTTGTGTATAAATGTACTAACTTATATATTGATGATGACAATTAGGCTTGTATCAAGCTTGTGGTTATTATTGATGTTTAAGTTTATGTCTTGTGTTATGCAAATGAAACGGGTGAGAAAAGGTAATGAGATGGTAAGTTCACAATTGAAATGTAATGTGATAATATAAAAGGATTGATGAATTAAAGGACTTACCTATATGTGAGAAATTTACTTATGCTACAGGTGAATTTACCTATGTCATGAATAATCATACTAATTCATGAATTGATAATGTAATTAAGCTTATGCTAAGTAAATGGAATGGAAAGTAAGTAAGTGGAATGATTCATCATTTTAAGAAAATATTGATGATTATGTAGTACAACTTATAAGATCTTATTAGTTATGAATAGAAAGTATATGTGAGTTGATTGTTTTATAGTTTGATAAATCTTGTGGCATTGGTAAAGCTTTACATTTGTCGTATAAATTTCATAAATATGATGAAATGTTATGTTTAATATTCATATGAGCTTACTAAGCATTCATTGCTTACGTAGTTATATTCCTTTACTTTACAGATTATCGGAAGCTCAGTCGGGTTGGAAGCTTGTCGGAGATCTATCACACTATCCAGCTATTATATCGTAGTTTTTGATGTCTTGATCAAGGTTATAATGGCATGTATAGGTGGACTTGTGTTTGATGAACTAGTTGTTATGTTTGGCTTGTAAATATAGTAATATGGTTTGTGTGCTTTTGGCATTTGATTCCTTGATGGTTGTTGTTTTTATTGCCAAATTGATGTGTGGGTTAAATGGCCAAAGTGGTATGTGTTGGCATGGTTGAAATGTGGTCAATTAGGTTATGTGTTGATATGGAATTTAGTTAAGGTTGTTTGGATGAAACATGATCATTTTGATGCAAATGTAAGTATGAATGCTTGGTTGTGATTGAGGTGCCTAAATGGCATATTGGTTGAATGGACTTATGGTATATTGAAATGGTATTATTATGCATATTTTGGCATGTTTTGGTGCCTTGATCATAGGTTAATTTGGTGTATTGATACTTGTTGAAATTGGGTGAAAGTATTTCTTGTCCACACGACCTAAGATACGGGCGTGTGTCTCAGCCGTGTGTGACACACAGCCAGGCAACACGGCTGTGTGTTCTTTGTATGTTGTTAATGGTTGCTTTTCGAATGTTACAGGGCTTGAGACACGGACATGTGTCTCAGCTGTGTGAGCCACACGGCCTTGTGACCTTTGCAGTGTATTTTTTCTAACTTTTCCTAAACTTTCTAAATATTTCTGATTTAGTCTCGGATTGTTTCTATTATTTTTTTAGGGCCTCGAGGGCTCGATTAAGGGATGTTATGAATGTATTTGAATGAAATTAGAATATGTATTGCATTGATATATGAATTGAATGGTTTATTGTTTTATTTGTTCGATAATACTCCGTAACCCTGTTCCGGTGACGGATATAGGTTAAGGGTGTTACAGTATGTCTGTCAAGACTATTCCTCTTTGAGGAAAGTTTATTGTAGGCATATTGCTGCAATGATAGCCCTGTATGGAGGAAACGAGCAAGTGGGATGATAAGTTTGTATAGTGGCACGGGTGATAGCCTGTTGGTTCAACGAGTAAGACTGATTTACTTATGGATTAGGTGAGTTTCCAAGTAAAGACTAGAGCGAGGGGTGGATTATTGGAAGTAATCCCCCATTACGAACAAAAAGGTGGAATGAAAATGGGTCCGCTAGAGTGGCGAGTCATGCTGAAGGTTAGCATGATACAAAAGTATCAACAAATCCTTCAAGGTTAGCGTAAGGGAAAAGAAAGTCTGCCAAAGATTGGTCCGACCAAAGAAGTCTGCCAAAGAAAATGTATGTCCTAAGGATCCTTGAGTAGAAAGTCAGGAAAATTACCATAGAGGTCTTCAAATGCTCTGAGTGTTAGGTGTATGAAAGAAAGAAAACAGAAGAAGTAAGGATAGGACTCGCGGATGTGGCAAGGTGTCTAGATTACGGTTAAAAAGAGAGTTTAGTCCAAGAAAGGTCTTAGAATGAGCTAAGTAACTTGAAGGATCAAGTGGAGTCTGCCACCCTGACAAAGAAACGTGCCTTAAGCAAGTAGTGAGTTATATTTATATTTATTTTATTTTTCATTTGTTACCCTCGTGCGATAGGGTTAAATTATGGTGTAGTGATGGAACTTACTATGTTCATTTGAAGTTACAAGAATTGTTTAGTATTCACAGAAATTGCGAGGTTGATCGAGAACTTAGAGGAGGGACCAAGCCAGATGGAGTGGAATTGGGCATCGCTATTGGATCAAGTCATGCACATAGGAAGGGGGTACCATTGGTGGCTTCTCCTCAAGATCTATAACAACGAAGCCAGATAGCATCCCTAGAATCTGGATTTTTAGGACATATAGTCCTTAGCTAAATGTTAAGAGTTTCTCTGTACACAAATAGATGGATTTGGAACAGATATTTGAGGGACCCAATACTTAATGACTTAAGGCCTTAGTTGTAAGAATTAATATTTTTTTGTTTATTTTCAGTATTATATAGTTTTATTTTTAGACTATTTTATAGCAGCTAAGTTAGCAAAACTATGATTAGGAGAACCCAGTCCATTTGTGACGCTCCATACCTGGATTCGACGAACAGGTCAGACGTGGGGTGTTACAGATACTTTGGGTAGATACTTTGGGTTGATGTTTATTATTGGTTTTGTTCAAAATTTGTTAAAGGGGAAATTGTTGGAACAATTATGGTTTATAAGTTTTTTATATATTTATTTTTATAAACTTTTAATATTATTTAATTGAAACCAGAAAAATTGGGAATCAATGACTAACCGGTTTAACTATTGCTCTAAAAATATTAAAACTAACCACATATCAAATAAAATTGACTTATTGCCAATGAGGCTTTAGTTGTGTAATTTATGTGAGTAAATAAGGTTGTGAGACCTAAAAGGTTTGGATTTGGATTCCATTAGTTAGTTAATTGAGTTGACTTAATCATTGAGTTAATTATTTTGAACATAGTGATTGATTTTAATTATCTTACTAAACAAATCTCACCTTTAAATATCAAAGTGGAAGAAGTATATTTGATATTCGCATGATATTGCTGCATTCTGACCATTCATTACACAATGAATATACGCTGATCGGATTTATCGAGGGAATAGTTCAGTAAGGGATGTCTCATTAACTGTGGCTGAGGAGGATGACACAATACTTGTTGATTGATCAGATTTATAATCTGTACGCGAAGGCTTTCCTTCTGTTATGGTGCCAAAATAGAATGCCGTTCGCTGAGGTAATGGTAGAGTAACCGACGAACTGCTGGGCATGAGAACCACTCTCGCCATTGTTGGCCTTGCTTCTGGATCTTCTTGAACGCACAACAAGCCGATGTGAATGCACCTTACGACTTCATTGCTTTCATAAGAATCTCCTAAGGCTGAATCCATCACTTCTATTGGTTTCCCATTTTTCCATTGTCTCCATACCTGCAAACAGTCACCAATTAACACTTCTCATTACACGCAAGTGTTTGGTCAAGATATAGTCAGATCTTTTAAATGTATATCCCCGTATCCATCTTTCAGAAGGGAAAAAAAACAGAGTAACACATTTTATACAAGCATCCAATTTTATAAGAAGAAATGGGAATTTCATCTAGGACTTACAGAGGTTAGAAGGTTATCGGTATACGCAGAGTGACAGAAACTTGTATTCCTTTTGCCACATACAATTTCCAGTATCAAAATACCAAAACTAAATACATCAGACCTTTCAGAGAATCGTCCATGCACAGCATATTCTGGAAACATGTAACCACTACAACATAGAAGCCTTAGTAAAGAAACAAAAACTCAGTAGGTTTTTTCTCAATATAATGCAACAGAGATTTACATGATACCTGAGTAAAAGGAAAATGTAATTGCTTGGTAATTAACTTACTATGTGCCGGCGATTCTCTTGGTATGCTGTAGGCTTTTATTCTCCCCAACAATCTTTGCCATACCAAAATCAGAAATCTTTGGGGTTATGTCCTCGTCTAACAAAATATTACTAGCCTTAAGATCACGGTGTATGATTTTGAGGCGTGAATCTGAGTGAAGGTATAAAAGCCCTCGAGCAATCCCTTTAATTATTTTGTATCGTTGGGGCCAATCTAACTGTCTCTGTTTTTCGGGATCTGAAATGCAAGATCAAAAGAAAAAAATAATGTAGTTTGTCATGATCAATTGGATATAAACAGATAGGTTCTTTTTCGTTAAAACTAAATGCGTATATGTATATGTGAAAGGGCCAAACCAAATATGAAGTGATCAGGGCTTTTGTTGGGCACAAATTCATAGACAAGTATCCTTTCTTTTCTTTCTAGGCAATACCCTAATAGCTTCACAAGATTGCGATGCTGAAGTTTGGCTACCAATACAACTTCAGTCTGAAACTCATCAGCACCTTGACCTGAGCTTGTTGATAGTCTCTTCACAGCTATTTCTTGTCCATCAGTAAGTATACCCTAATCATTTCAAACACAATAGTTCTTTTGAAACAAGCAACCTTGGGGCTATCTCTAAATCTTTAACCAAAAAGAGTGGAAATAATTTTATATGATAATATAATTTTCCTCACCTTATATACACTGCCAAATCCACCAGCACCAATCTTGTTAACTTCAGCGGAGTTGTTTGTAGCAGCTTCAATTATACTCAAATCAAATTGCAGAGATTTCATAGCCCTGATTTTACTTCCATCTACACAAGATTGTATATACATATATGAACCAAATAGGCATAATGCGAAAGTTGAGTTATATGATTCATATTATGTATTAGACTATTTTAGCTTACCATATCTGTTTCTTCGCGCAATCAGTTTGTTGCTTGCTTTCCAACCTGGAAAACAACACAAGATAGTGGACAAAACCAAGAACCCCACTGTTTGGAACCACGATTTTAATCACCATCTGTGATGACATCCTCTTTTTACCTGATTAAAGAAGAACGGTTTATTACTTTTCTTTGTTTGAAGATAAAATCATTATTTATTTACCAAAATTTTATTAAACTGACCTGGAGCAGGTGGAGGAAGCAGAAGAGGCTTTTCTGGCTGCGAGACTGGTGGCCCAGCTGTTTTAGTTTTGTTTAATACTAGGTTATAGAATGGGGCAGTCTGATATTGTACAGTACAGCTAGGGTGCAAGCCAAATCCTGATGTGTTTCCATTGCTTTGAATTAGCAAGTCCCGAACAGCATCCTGGAGGCATCGGTAGCAATCCTCACTTGAAATGTCGGGTGTGCACTGTGCTAGGCTATAAAGTGTGTGGAACTGTAAAAGTTGCCTCTTTTGTAGCAAACTTTTTAGCCCCCAGTGTAGCATTTGAAGCCCGACTTGCTATTTCTTTTATCACAGTTACTACAAGCCGGTTAAAACGTTCTGGTTCAGTGGCATAATTAGTATCATACCAGATATCTACTCTAGGCTTTTCAGCCATGGAGGAAAATATTGACTGGTTCGAGTAACGTAGCATACACTCTTCGTATCAAATTATGGCCCAAGTTCGATTAGGACAAAGCCGAGGTGCAACGGCAGCAGCAAGGTTGATGCAGTCACGGCAATTTTCAGGGTGGACGTCCCCACGGCAGAGAAAGAGACCATACACCATGTTAGGCTACTATCCCGCAGTGGTGTTGAAGAAGCCGTCGTGTTCGGTGGCGTTAGTTGAGAGATAAGAGAAGAGGTGATTGATATTGGCGGCGTAGACGCCGTTTCCGGTCAAAGTGGTTGCATTAGAGCAGTAGTAGTGCAAGAGCTTTGATTCAGCTAAACTGGCGAAGCTAAAGGTTGGAAGAAACAAAGCCAGAAAGCAGATTTTGGTGAAGGAATCAGCAGCCATTATCAATCCTGAAATAAAATATTCAATCTTCATTCAACACTGAAATTTTGGTTTTTAAATTTATTTCATCCCATTAATTTCACTTATAAATCTGAAAACTATAATCTTGCTGCAATCAATTATTCTACTTGAAAAGAGGCTATGATAATCAATTATTCTACTTGAAAAGAGGCTATGATAAATATGAGATTAGGTAAAGCAAAAAGTCCACCCATACTTCTGCAACAAAAATGTTGACAATCACTTGTTAGTTTTTCTTTTGTTTTTTCTTGTAACGAGTGGAATATTTATAATGTTAGGATTTAATAAATTAAAAATATTAAAATAAAAATTGAGAAACGAATTTAAAGTCTAAATTCACTATCCAAAAATGAAAGTAAATTTGAATAATCTTCATTGTAAAGCAGTTGATGAAAAACCAATTGGCTAGACTCAAATTTTCTGCACCAGCGAAGACGTTTCCGCTTTTTAGAACCACATATATCAGCGTGATCTCATCCTCGTCCACTCCATTTGGAATAAGAAAAGCCAGATTCTTTATGGACCTAGCTAAGACATTCCAGTAAAGTTGAACATCTTTTTGGGTCATTAATGAATGGTGAGATGGGATTAGGGGTGTAATAAAAAATTTCAAATATTGATAAGCTTGATTTTAAGCCTAATATTTGCTTCGAGTATGAATATATATTTTTATGTTTATGTTCAGCTCGAGATATAATTAAGTTGTTTGAGCTCTTTTATCAATTTTCGTATTCAATCTCAATTAAGCTTATAAGCATTCAAATTTGAGCTTGAGCTCTACTCAATAAATAAGCTTAATATTAATAATGTAATTTAATAATATAAAAATATTAATAATGGAAAAGTTGGATAAGGCTTACTAGCTATTTGATCCAAGCATGGACGAAGCTAAAAAAAAAAAAATTTAGGAGGGGTCGAAATTAAATTGTAATTTTTAATAGCCTACATCTTTATACTTTTAGAAGTAATTTTTTATCTTTTTAAAGGGCAAAGTGTAAATTTATTTTTACTAATTTAAAGTTTTTAAATTTTTAAAGAGTTTAAATAAAAAATTTTCTATTTTAAGTAGCTGACACACCCCTAAATCTAAATATTACTAAATTTGAATTTAACTTGATGAAATTCAATTTTATAATTACCTAATTAAATTTAATTTCTTTTTCAATTCAATTCAAGTAATTTGTAATACGTAAGTGGAAAATAAATTCAATGAAGTGGATGCCCCCACATGTCCTCTTTGACACTGCATTTCAAGAATTGAATGGTAGTCGATAACATTTGATATTATATCCAACTTCCACCTTACTTTGAACTTCGCAACAAGTGGAATAAACATAGTAAATCAATTTTAATTACACCTCCAACATTCTTTTTTATTAATAAAATATTAGAAGGTGAATCTCATGTGATAATTTGATAATTAAAAGGTATTTGTCGTCTCAAGTGTAACTTGAATTTAAATCGTGTTAATTGTGTTGATTGTTTAGACTTTATTTTGTTATTATAATTCACTAAAAAAATATTAAAAAATTAAAATAATTAAATTTTAATTCATGTTATTTAAATGGAATTTTAATCACTAATAAATGTGGAGCACCCTAAACATTGTTGATGGTGGAGTAGGTAAAATGATTGAAAATTTTCATGACATTCACGTAAATAAGTTCAAGTGCTCTTTGGATTCCATAAAATTATGGATTGAATGGAAGTAATTAAGTTTGTGTTTCGAAAAAGTAACCAATGTGCAGATTAATTAGCAAGACAAGCGATGAATATGCCCTTTGAGCTCCACGTCATTGATGAAATTCCACCTGGCTTGAACCAGAATTTGTTTGCCGATAGTTTGAAGGTCTCACTTCTCCGGCTGCTTAGTAATTAGGCTTATCCCTAGTGTAACATCCTAAAAAATTAGGGGTTAGAATTTTTAAAATTTTTGGGGAATTAAAATATTAGCATTATTGGTTAGAAGTCTAGTAGGAAGTATTGAGAACTTAGGTTTAAGTTTTATAAATTTGATTTGATCTCTTTAAATTTTTCTATACATATAGAACTTAGGTAACATGGTTTAACAATTTATTTGTGTTTATTTTAAACATGAATGTGGGTATTAGTCTAATGGTTAAGGTCTTCTTAAATTTCTTTCACATCTTATGTTCTATCCATGACACTCTCATCTATTTGCTCAGTAGCCCTTAAATCCTTTTCTAATTCAACTAAAATTTCCTATTTGTTATTTTATCAAATTGAAACCCTAAATCTCTCTATTTATACCCCAATATTGTCTCAAAATTCTCTACTTCAAAACTCTTCTAAGCTTTGCTGAAAAATACTCTTAAAATTTTTGGAAAAATTCAATCAAGCCGTTATAAACTATTCTTTTTTTCAAAATTGTCGAAATCTGAGTCATTATATCGTTGAAACGCTGTCAAGATCAACCCTTGTAAGTGTTTGGATCGAACTTGAATGTAAGGTAGTCGCCTAAGGTCTCGGGAAAGTCAGGTGTGTGTTCTTTTACAAAAAAAATTGGGTCAAAATTCGAAACTGCCTAGTTACACACGGCCTACCACACGGGGGTATGGCTTGCCCGTATGGATCATGCGGCCTCATACACGGCCATGTTCCTCTGTTTACCCTACATTCACATTTTGCACTTGGCCTGGAGCCTCGGATAGCCTAAACACACGGCCATATGGCTCTTACACCTCACCCTCTCGCATTATACATGGCTTGGAGCCCTACACACAACCATGTGGATCCATCGCACATAGCCTGGACACACTACCGTGTGACTCCTACACCTTTACCCTTTCGCTTCGCACACGGCCTGGAGCTCCACACACGAGTTGGTCACATGGTTGTATAGCCCTTGAAACTTAATTTGTAGTTTTGCCTTATCTTTAATTATTTTATGTAAATTAGCCCCTAATTAGATTTTTAATGGCATCTAGAGAACTAGATTATACAATTAGGTCTTGGATTAAAATTAGAATGATTGAATATATGTATGAATGAATTTATGTTTTTAATTACTATTGATTGATTGATTGCTTGATTCATGAATGACCTTATCTCTATCAACGTTGTAAATGTCGAATGAATACCTTGTAAGCCTAAATGATTGAGTTATTGACTGTTGGATATAATCGTGAATGTTGTTATTTTACAACGGAATAGAATGTTGAAAGTATTAATGATTGAGTGAATGGACGCATTAAAGAATGATTGCATCGCATATGCATGGGGGGATGATATGCAAAGAGGAAGAATGGTAGCTCATATTAACTACATAAATGAATGATTGACTATGTACCACAGAACGACAAACTCCAACTGCAAACTTGCTATGTCGCACGATCCCTCCAATAGCTTTCTACTAGGAGCGATCGTGACTCCGTAGTTAAACTATTGTTCACTGTGTATTCACAGCCATAGCAGATTCTACTTTCGACAGTCTCACTATGTATCCATAGTTACAGAAGATCCTAAAATGCGACGTTTTTGCATTATGCTTCCATGGTCTCTCCAACAGCTTTCTACTGAGAGCGGTAGTGTTTCTATAGTTACTGACAGCTCTTATCTGCACTTACCGTTTTTGAAGGAATATAGTAGTAACATCCACAAGCGAAGTAAAAAGGTAGAGGGGGTTCTAGGGAGCTCCCTATTTGGAGCGCTAGTGGTCGGGGATAGGATTAACGAATGTTGAACAAAACATTAAACGAATGTTGCATGACATGCTACGTATACTCATTGAAAAGTACATATTGAAACGACCAAACTGATAAAGGTGCACATACCTATTGAGATTAGCAGTATGAATCTATAGTTGATTTGTTCAATTAAGTTTAACTGAAGGTTAATGTTCTGTTTGTCTAAGTGACAGAAACTAAACTATCGTATTGATCTTATTATTATGAGAATTTTGATTATTATAATTGTCATGTGCATTCGAGTGTTGGTTTGTTTTTGTAAAGGGACTCACATTGAGTTTCCATAGGTCACTCCCCCTTATTTTCCATCTTTTCAGATAACCCAACGGACTAGGACGTGGACTCAGCATGCGAAGAGTCTCGGTTTGTTCTTGCTAATAATATTATTATTACAATTATTGTTTATATTATTGAAAACCATGGTGTGGGACAATTACTTTTAATTATATTTATTAGGATGCATGTTATTAATATATAGATAGAATGGTTCATGCTTAATATTACTTATTGATAATTATTTTAAATTGTTGTTAATTTATTAGGTGTTTACATAGGTTAATTTATTACACAGGATTATTGATTTATTTTCCACTACTAGATTAATGTTAGTTATTAATTGATTAACATGATATATTCACTTTTATAAAATAGGTTTAGAAGTGAAATTTTGATTTGAAAAAGATCAAACCACTTCGGTGGTTAATATAGCCTCTTCAACTCGGGTCTAGCAACAGTTTTTATTATTCTCTCTGAAAGATTCAATAGAAAGTGGTTGTTTGTTTTTACGGGGTGGACTACATAGAGGCTAGGACATTTTCATTGTGGCTTGGAATTGACATCGAATCAGTAGCATCCTTTCAACGTTCTTCGTAAATAAGGTATATTTTCAACCCTATTTCAACCAGATTTGTTCCTCGTACATAGATCTGTGGTTGATGATCGCCGAAATAATTTTTCCACTTGTGTCGTAACATCGTGCTTGATTGCTCGATTTCTTTGAATCTGCTTTTGATGTCATAACACGAAACTTCCGTGTTGAGACACCGACTCTATTTTGGTCCATCTTCTCGATTTTCAAAATGTTCGTTTAAATGTAAAGACTAATTGAATAAAATTAAATTCTAAACTAATTGTTAGTCTAATAAATTACAATAATATACAAAATTTATCTCAGTTCTAAAAAAATCTCAGGTTTTGCTGTCGAATTCATCCGTCAACTTTATCAGTGTACACACGAATGGTCTTTTGATTGCCTGTATGTCAATATTCGCCCAACATCTGTCATGCCATTCTACTTTTCTTTGTTTATCCCTCTCTTTGAACCTGCTCTTTTGTCCTGCACTTATCATAGAGAACACCTTTCGCAAATTAAGGCAATTAGCCACGTTTATAAATATTTTATAACCAGGTGATCCTAAACACTTTTTATAGTTCTGATTCTGTGAATTACCATCGTTATAAGTTTTAATTTTACCCTTGGCTTTTATTTTCTAAAAATTATTAATAATCCTGGTAGGGTCTACAAAAAATTCTTCCACCAAAAAGGATTATTTAAAGTTTACCTCAAAATTTAAAGTTATATGTAACAGCTCGATTTTGGGCCTAATCGAAATAGTGGTTTCAGGACCACCAATCTAAAGTTGTATCAATTATTTTATTATTATTTTAGACTTATAATATGTTTATTATAGTGCATGAAAAATTTGGTGAATTAATTTTAGCGTTTGAGAGCTTAATTGCGAAAAAGGACTAAATCGCATAAAGTGCAAAAGTCCTATTTTGATAGCTAAGAGTGTTAAATGGCCATGTATCATAAATTGGGAGTCTTTAAAGTGAAATTAGGTCATTATATAAGTGATGTCCGGCCATGGGACAAGAAATTCAAATAGTCAAAGGTGAGGTAGGTGTTGGTGGCTTATTTGACAAAATAGAAATAAAATAAAAGAAAGATGATATCATCCCTTTTTACCATTTCTTCTCCATAAAAAATTTAGCCATTGTTGGGGTTTGAGAGCTTGAAGATTTCAGCAAATTGTAACCCTCACAAGTAAGTGATTTTGATGGTCGTTCTTGTTGATTTTTGTACTTTTAGGACCCTTGTAACATGAACTTTCAAATGAATAGACTATTTTACAAAATGGTTGAAAGTATAGGGTTTTACCATATGTATGTTCATGTTTTTTTCTGAAATTTTATGGAATAATATGAGTTATGGTAGTGAAATAAACAACTTTTGTGAAGAGATTTCTCATGAAAACCCTAAAATGGACCATTTTGCATAAGTAGTAAAATAGTTGATAAGTGTGTGAAATAATGATAATTTTGGGCTTCTTATAGTATAAAAAGTATTTATATAAGCTTGGTTAGTGAGGAAATGTGCTAAAAACTGATTTTCGAACCTAGGGGTAAAATGGTCATTTTGTGAAAGTCTGAGGCAAGATGGTCATTTTGCCCAATTATGAATTTTTGAGTGTCTAGATTAATATAATGATGAAACGAATGAATTTCTATCATCTTATATCAAGAATTACAAAATCTAGGCCTAGACTGGGGAAAAGCAAAGCTAGTGGACTAAGCCGAACTAGTCGCCTACATTTTGTATACCGAGGTAAATTGTACGTAAATAATATAACTATATTGTTATTATATGTAATTGAATTGATATAACATAAATTGCTTGTTGTGGAAAATGATTATGTATGATGAATATTGAGATAGTAGAACTTTCGTTTGAACCTTAGGAAATAAATCGGATATTCATGCCATGACATTTGGGTTAATTTTGTGCTAGTGTAAGACATGTCTGGGACATGCATCGGCCACATTATGAGAGCCAGTATAAGACCATGTCTGGGACATGGCATCGGCATTGAAACGAGAGCTGGTGTAAGACATGTCTGGGACATGCATCGGCCTCGTGATGTAAGCCAGTGTAAGACATGTCTGGGACATGCATCGGCTACGAGATGTGTCAGTGTAAGACTATGTCTGAGACATGGCATCGACACGGATATGTGAGAGCTAGTGTAAGACCATGTCTGGGACATGGCATCGACCTCGATTTTGAAAGTCAGTGTAAGACCAGATCTGGGACATGGTATCGACTTGATGGATGAGCTAGTGTAAGACCATGTCTGGCACATGGCATCGACATTATACCCTATGTTTGAGGCTTAGTGAATATCTGATAGCTTTCCAAAGGGTTCAATGGTGAGAGTTATAGTTTAAGTTAAACGAGAAAAGTATAACCATGTTGTGAGTGGTACAGGGACCAATTTGATACGTATGAGGTGAGAGCTCAATATATGCTATGTGAATTGTATTGAATGGTGATGAGTAAGTTGTGCTTATGCCTATTTTTGTATTATGAGCATGTTGATGAATGAAAAAATTATTGTTATATACTTATTTGCATGCAACTTACTAAGCTTTAAGCTTACTCCCTCTCATTTCCATTTTCTTATAGTGCCGCTTAATTAGCTTGAAGATTATCGGACGTCGGAGGCATCGATCACACTATCAACTGAAGCACTTGGTATAGTTGGTTTTATTATTTTGAATATGGCATGTATAGAGCTTAGACTTTTGATGTTGGTGTCATGTTAATTTGGCCAAATGTATTGGCTTGGGATGAATCCCTTCATTTTGTATTAAGCCTTGGAATAATGGCTAATGTTCATTATTGATATATGCAAATGATGATATTTTCATGAATGAGATAATGCCTTGTGTGGTTGATTATACCTTGTATTTTTTAATGGATATTGTTATATTATGTTTCAAGGTGGCAAAGGGCTTGGTAGATAGCCCTATATTGTCCACACGGGTATGTGTCTAGGCCGTGTGTGGCACATGGCCAGCCCCATGGGCGAGTTGTTCGACCGTGTGTCCCCTGCACGTAAAATTTACAAGTCAGAATACATGGTAGTAAACACACGGGCAGAGACACGACCGTGTGTCTCAGCCATGTGGAGGACACAACCTCTGGTCACGGGCGTGTGCCTTGGCCGTGTCCCCTAAATTGGATGCTAACGTTAGAAATAGAATATCAAGGTTTTTAGATACGGGCATGTCATGACCATGTGAGGGACACGGGCCATAGACACGTACATGTGTCAGGCCGTGTAAAAAGAATTAAATTTACACGGGTATAGGACACGGGCATGTCTCGAGATGCTTAAGCCATGTGTGTCACATAGGCCACCAGCACGGCCATGTCTTAGTGACCACACGGGTGTGTACCCTATTTCAAAGACTAATTTTTTTAAAGTTGGTTAAGAACCCGAGCTAGTCCCGAATGATTTTCTAATGGTTGTTTGAGGCTTCGTAGGCCCATATTAAGAAATTTAGATGAGGTTTGAGAAAGTTTTGAATTTGGTCATGTTTTGATGATTCGAGAATGTTGGAACGCATATGTTTAAGCGTGGTAATGCCTCGCATCCTGTCCCGAGGTAGAACTCGAGTGTAGGGTGTTACATTTAGTGGTATTAGAGCATGGTTTAGTCAGTTCTAGGACTAACCTAGCGTGAGTACGAGTCTAGCTATACATGCCATAACTGTATATTAATAGTGCGACGACTCTTGGCGATTATAAATTATGTTTTTCATATAGTAAATGGATCCTGACATAGCTACGACGGATGATTTGGAGAGTAATACGCCGACTCCAGTTGAAAGGACCGCGCTAGTGGATAGTGGGCCCGTGACATTGAGTCAGGGTGGAGGGGCTAAAGAAGCTTACCTTCATATGATGGACGTGTGGTATTTGGAGTTCATTCGGCTGAATCTGAATACTCCACCTCCCTCACCTCCTCTGATTCCTCAGTATGCCCCTATAGCTCCTCAAGGAGTAGATATGGTTAGGAAGGCAAAACCTCCGATGGACAAGATACGAAAGCAAGGGGCCTAGGAATTTCGGGCGAATATTGATAATGACCCGGAGAGAGTAGAGTTTTGGCTAAAAAATACCTTTAGGGTATTTAATGAGTTATAGTGCACACCTAAAGAGTGCATGAAGTGCGTAGTGCCACTCCTACAAGATTCGGCTTATCAATGGTGGAACACTCTAGTGTCAGTTGTACCGAGAGAGCGAGTAACTTGGGAATTCTTTCAGGAAGAGTTCCGAAAAAAATATATTAGCCAGAGGTTTATAGACCAGAAAAAGGAAAAAGTTTTTAGAGCTGAATCAAGGTCATATGACAGTGACGGAGTACGAGCGTGAGTTTGTGAGACTTAACAAATATGCACGAGAGTGCATATCTACAGAAGCCATCATGTGCAAGAGGTTTGAAGATGGTTTGAATGAAGATATCCATCTTTTAATTGGCATCTTAGAATTGAGGGAATTTGTGGTGCTCGTGGAGAGAGCATGTAAGGCCGAGGAATTGGCCAAAGAGAAGAGAAGAGGTGGCATTAAGTCTCGAGACTCAAGGAAAAGACAGATGGAGAAATCACAGCAGACCTCATCTAAGAGATCGAGAAAGTTTCTTACCCGATCGAACGCGTCTATGGGATTCTCAAATAAGAGTAAGAGCAAGCAGAATACGGCTCCCAAAGCTCACACCACTTCTATCGTAAGTGTTGGTAGTACTCGACCAAATAGACCAAAATGTTCGTAGTGCGATAGACGTCATTTTGGTGAGTGCCAAAGTAATGAAAGAGGCTACTTTAAATGTGGGTCGTTGGACCATTTTATTCGTAGTTGTCCTGAAATGGTCGAGAAAGATAAGGATCAAAGCATGAGATCGGGTAACGCTTCTTCAAGTGGTAGACCACAGAAGAACCTGGGAAGTGGGGCTGTCAGCCGAGGTACACCTAGAGATTCTACTGTGAGGTCCGAGGGCAGAGCATCTGCAAGGACTTATGCTATACGTGCCTGTGAAGAGGCAGAGTCTCCCGATGTGATCACGGGTACCTTTTCTATCTATGATATACCTATTATTGTTTTGATTGCTCCGGGGTCTACCCATTCCTATGTATGCATAAGATTAATACCCAATATGGATATGTTAGTTGAACCTACTGAATTTGTGGTGAAAGTGTCTAATCCATTAGGGAAACATGTGTTAGTAGACCGAGTATGTAGAAATTGTCCCTTGAAAATTAGAGGTCATTGTTTTCCGACTAACCTTATGTTGTTGCCTTTTGATGAATTCGATGTAATCCTCAGAATAGATTGGTTAACTTCTCATAATGTTGTAGTGGACTGTGGAAGGAAATCTATTGAGTTGAAATGTGAAGACGGGAATGTTCTTCAGGTTGAAGCAGATGAATAAGATGACTCACTTGTAGTAATATCGTCCATGACTGTGGAAAGATATTTGAAAAAAAGGTATGAGTCCTACCTTGCAATTGTATTGAATACCCAAGCGTCTGAAGTGAAAATTGAGACAATACCAGTGGTATGCGAGTATCTGGATGTGTTTTCAGAAGAGTTGCCCGGATTGCCTCCTACTAGAGAAGTTGAGTTCGGTATCGAGTTGGTCCCTGGTACGACACCTATCTCGATCGCTCCATATAGGATGGCCTCGAAGAAATTAAAAGTATTGAAAGTACAGTTGCAAGAATTAACTGATAGGGGTTTTGCGAGACCGAGTTTTTCTCCGTAGGGTGCTCTAGTGCTATTTGTGAAGAAAAAGGATAAATCAATGAGGTTATGTATAGACTATAGATAGCTTAACAAGGTGACAGTGAAAAACAAGTATCCCTTGCCAAGGACCGATAATTTGTTCGATCAGTTGAAGGGAGCCACCGTATTTTCTAAAATCAACTTAAGGTCGGGTTACTATCAGCTAAGGGTTAGAGAGCAAGATGTGCCAAAAATTACGTTTAGGATGAGGTATGGCACTATGAGTTTCTAGTTATGCCCTTCGGTTTAACGAATGCTCTTGCGATATTCATGGATCTAATGAATCATATTTTTCAGTCATATTTTGATAAATTCGTAGTGGTCTTTATTGACGACATACTGATTTACTCATGTGATGAGAGTGAACATGCGGAGTATCTGAGAACGGCTTTACAAACCTTGAGAGATAAGCAGTTATATGCCAAGTTCAGTAAGAGTGAATTTTGGCTTAAAGAAGTTGGATTCCTAGGACACATCATGTCGGGAGATGGAATCAGAATTGATCCAAGCAAAATCTCGGCTATTGTTGAGTGGAAACCTCCGAGGAATATGTTAGAGTTTCGAAGCTTTTTGGGTTTGGCTAGATACTATAGAATATTTGTAAATGGGTTCTTGATAATAGCTACTCTGATGACAAGGTTGTTACAAAAGGATGTCAAGTTTGAATGGACAAGAAGTGCCAACAAAGTTTCGAGAAACTAAAGGCTTTGTTGACCGAATCCCCAGTTTTAGTGCAACCAGAACAGGGAAAAGAGTTTGTGGTGTATAGTGATGCATCCTTGAATGGGTTAGGGTGCGTGCTCATGTAAGAAGGCAAGGTAATAGCCTATGCCTCGAGACAGCTAAAACAACATGAGAAGAATTACCTGACCCACGATTTGGAGCTAGCAGCTATAGTATTCGCATTAAAGATTTGGAGACACCATTTGTATGGTGAGAGATGCCGAGTATTCACCGACCATAAAAGTCTCAAGTATTTAATGACTCAGAAAGAGTTGGATCTAAGGCAACAAAGGTGGCTAGATTTGATAAAGGATTACGATTTGGTGATTGACTACCACCCGGGGAAGGTGAATATAGTCGTCGATGCTCTGAGTAGAAAGTCATTGTTTGCTTTGAGGGCTATGAATGCTTGGTTGACCGTGACTAATGATGGTCCGATCCTAGCTAAAATGAGAGCTAGACCGATGTTCCTTTAAGAGATATGCGAAGCTCAGAAGGTAATAAGGACTTGCAAGCTAAGATGGCTCAGTGTGAGACGGGAAATGAATCAAGATTTCGTATTGGTACCGATGGGTGTATAATGTACAGAGATAGAATTTATGTACCCAAGGATAATAAACTTATTCAGAAGATTTTACGAGAGGCGTATAGTGGTTGCTTGTTTATCCATCTGGGTAGTGTGAAAATGTATAACGACCTGAAGAAAATGTACTGGTGGTCAGGGATAAAAAGAGACATTTCTGAGTCTGTTTCTAAGTGTCTAGTTTGTCAACAAGTGAAGGTCGAACACTAAGTACCCTCGGTTCATTTCAACCTGTAATGGTTCCCGAGTGGAAGTGAGACCGAGTAACCGTGGATTTTATGTCAGGGTTGCCTTTGACACCAAAGAAAAAAGGATTCTGTTTGGGTCATTGTTGATAGGCTTACCAAGTCGGCACATTTTATACCGGTGCGTACCGACTAAGCTTGTAAAATAGTTGTTAAATGTGTGAAATAATGATAATTGTGGGCTGGTTCTAGTATAAAAAGTATTCGACTAAGCTTGGTTAGTGGGGAAATGTGATAAAAACTAATTTTCGGACCTAGAGGTAAAATGGTCATTTGTGAAAGTCTAGGGGCAAAATGACTTTTGAGTGTCTAGATTAATATGCTGATGAAACGGTTGAATTTCTATCATCTTAGATCAAGAATTACAAAATCCAGTCCTAGACAGGGGAAAAGCAAAGCTAGTGGACTAAGCCGAACTAGTCGCCTACATTTTGTATACCGAGGTAAGTTGTACGTAAATAATATAACTACATTGTTATTATATGTGATTGAATTGATATAGCATAAATTGCTTGTTATGGAAAATGATTATGTATGATGAATATTGAGATAGTAGAACTTTCGCTTGAACTTTAGTAAATAAATCAGATATTCATGCCATGACATTTAGGTTAATTTTGTGCTAGTGTAAGACATGTCTGGGACATGCATCGGCCACATTATGAGAGCTAGTATAAGACCATGTCTGGGACATGGCATCGGCATTGAGACGAGACCTAGTGTAAGACATGTCTGGGACATGCATCGGCCTCGTGATGTAAGCCAGTGTAAGACATGTCTGGGACATGCATCGGCTATGAGATGTGTCAGTGTAATACTATGTCTGGGACATGGCATCGGTACAGATATGTGAGAGCTAGTATAAGACCATGTCTGGGACATGCCATCAGCCTCGATTTCGAAAGTCAGTGTAAGACCATGTCTGGGACATGGCATCGACTTGATGGATGAGCTAGTGTAAGACCATGTCTGGCACATAGCATCGGGATTATACCCTATGTTTGAGGCTTAATGAATATCCGATAGCTTTCCAAATGGTTCAATGGCAAGAATTATAGTTTAAGTTAAACGAGAAAAGTATAACCATATTGTGAGTGGTACAGGTACCTATTTGATACGTATGATGTGAGAGCTCAATATATGCTATGTGAATTGTATTGAATGGTGATGAGTAAGTTGTGCTTATGCCTATTTTTGTATTATGAGCATGTTGATGAATGACAAAGTTGTTGTTATATACTTATTTGCATGCAACTTACTAAGATTTAAGCTTGCTCCCTCTCCTTTCCATTTTCTTATAGTGCCGCCTAATTAGCTCAAGGATCATCAGACGTCGTAGGCATCGATCACACTATCAACTGAAGCACTTGGTATAGTTGGTTTTATTATTTTGAATATGGCATGTATAGAGCATAGACTTTTGATGTTGGTGTCATGTTAATTTGGTCAAATGTGTTGGCTTGGGATGAATCCTTTCATTTTGTATTAAGCCTTGGAATAATGGCTAATGTTCATTATTGATATATGCAAATGATGATATTTTCATGAATGAGATAATGCCTTGTGTGGCTAATTATACCTTGTATTTTTTAATGGATGTTGTTATATTATGTTTCAGGATGGCAAAGGGCTTGGTAGATATCCTTATATTGTCTATACGGGTAGACACACGGGCATGTGTCTAGGCCGTGTGTGACACATGGCCAACCTCATGGGCGTGTTGTCCGGCCGTGTGTCCCCTACACGTAAAATTTACAAGTCAAAATGCATGATAGTAAACATACGAGCAGAGACACGGTCATGTGTTTCAGCCGTGTAGAGGACACAGCCTCTGGTCATGGGCGTGTTCCTTGGCCGTGTGCCCTAAATTGGATTCTGACGTCAGAAATAGAATGTCAAAGTTTTTAGACATGGGCTAAGACACGGGCATGTCATGGTTGTGTGAGGGACACGGGCGATAGACACGAGCGTGTGTCAGGCTGTGTGAAAACCCCTGTAGGTTCGAATTTAGAATTAAATTCAATGAGCATAAGACACGGGCATGTCCCGAGATGCTTAAGCCATGTGTGTCACACGGGTCATCCACACGGCCATGTCCTAGTAACCACACGGGCGTATTGCCCATCCACACGAGCGTATGCCCTGTTTCAAGGGCTAATTTCTTTTTTTTTAAGTTGGTTAAAAACCTTAGCCGGTCCCTAATAATTTTCCAATGGTTTTTTGAGGCTTCATAGGCCCATATTAAGAAAATGTAGACGAGGATTGAAAAAGTTTTTAATTTGGTCATGTCTTGATGATTCGAGAACGTTGGAACGCATATGTTTAAGTGTAGTAATGCCTCACATCCCGTCCCGATGTAGAACTCAGGTGTTGGGTGTTACATTATATATTCAACCCACATCTTATGCTTATGTCGTTCAATAACCCACATCTTATGCTTGTGTCATTCAATTAATCCTTCTTCAGACATCTATTTTTGTTGAGTGACAACTATGTCATATGGTTCTAGTAAGAAATGAGTACTTTCTAATTTCCTTAACTCTAGTTTCTTATTTATTGGGAGGGTTATTTGATTAAGAGTGACTTCTAAGTCACTCGAAATTATATCAACATGTATGGTCCCTAACTTGATTAACATCTTTAAACTCCTTAAGCTTCTAAATTTTTTATGTGCCTAATTAAATATTATTGCTTTGCAAAATGTATCAAGGTTGAGTAGGTCCTACTTTTTTGCAATTTTTAAGCTCTTTCCTGATTTCTTTTACCAGTTTTGAAGGCATTAGAACTTTCTTTATTGGTTCCATAGGAGTTAATTGTTAAAGTATGCCCAAAGACCAATCATGAGATGATGGTAATAACATACTTGTTTTACCTCGTTTATTAATATAAGGCATTTCCATTATTATTTTAGTTTCTTTTCTGTGTATATAAATCAATTGTTTTATAATAATGTCCTGAGAATAATATGATTACTCTTAAAAGGTCCTTAGTTGAGTATTATTATAGGTTTGGGCAATAGTAATACATTAAGACTAACGTGTATTTTATTGATGACAAAGTGTTGTCATTGACATGGGATGTCAAAATCAATACATGAGTATGTGTGTTAGAGAACAACATATTGTATTGACCCGCTATGAGTATGTTTCTTAGATTATTATGTAATAGTCACAATATTACTCATAGTGATTACTATGTATATGATCCTTAGAATTGAGATCATCATTATCCAAACATCGTGAGTCGTATATTTTGATACAGTCAAACGTCCACCATAACTGGTTATTCTATAAAGGCTGATGTTGAATATACCACAATATATGTAGTGGGATATGGTTGATCAATATAGGATTTGTCCCTCCTAAATAATGGAAGTAATATCTTAGGCCACTTGATTGAGTGAGACTAGAAATCCATGGCTATGCTCGAATAAGTTTATATGAGATATCATACTTATTTGTTTATAATAGTCTACTCAGGATATCAAGAAATATTAGATGGACATGCAAGTGTGACTATTCCATGACTTATGTCCATTCTAGAAATAAATGACAAAAGGATTTAATACATGAAGGGTTAATCACAGAGAGATTATGTCGAATCATGACTTCTTGTAACTTAGGTAGTAATGATGCATTGCTAGATGCCATTCATTGTTTGTAATATTAGAATCGTTCTAGTATTACTGCTAACGCTACAAGAACCTACAAGGTCACACTCTATGGTTGAAACGAATGGAATCTAAACATAGTTGGTATTATTTTTAGCTGACACATGAATTAAGTTGATTATAGAATTAATTTAATTGGGCAATTAAATATCAAACGAATTATATGAACAAGTATGTTGTACACATAATGAGAACATGGAAAATTAATATATATGAATTTGATTCGTATAAAATTTAACTAAACATAATTTACCAAAATCCTTGTTATAATTATTGTAATTATAATTTACGATCGACTATTATTATAATTATTGTAATTGTAATTTTTTGATCAAACATTATTATAATTATGGTAATTATAATTATTATATTCAGTTTATTATTATAATGAAATTTGATTCATATTAAAATATCAACTATTCCTGAATTAGGAAATATAGGGTTTTTAAGGAAACCTAATATAACATAAATAAAAATGAGTGAGGTCTAGCAGCCGTCATATAGTGAATTCTCTCTGAAAAGTTTAAGGATTTCTTGTCGTTCGTTATCATACTGGATAGATTACGTAGAGGCTGAAACTTTTCGTAGCAGTTTGGAATCGACATACAATTGCGTAATTAGTTTCACATTGGTTTTCCAGACGATTAAAGGTAATTGTTAATACCCTTCTCACCTTGATTCATTCCTTGCACATAGATCCCTAGATGTGTGATGATCGCTTTATGATCAACTAAACTAGACTACGATCACGACTAAGGCAAGTGCACCTATCGAATGGTATTATAGTTATGGTGAGTCTAGAATATTGTATCCACAAGGACTAAAAGTACTAGTATTAACTATCTTTCTATTATTTAGCCTAAAATATAAGGGATTTGTTTTAATCTAAAATTAACTAACTAATTAACTACTGAACGCGACAGAGAGCAAATTGGGAAAAATACTTAAAGAAAACCTATAAAGAGGACAATACCCAGGAAAGAATCCACCTAGACTTCATTTATTATTCTGACTCTAAATCGAACGATTTATTCACTTGTCTTAATCCGTAGAAATCCCTAAATTATGTTAGTATCTCTTTCGAGACTAAGAACAACTGACTCTACGTTGATTAATTGAAATCTCTTTCTAATTAAAACCCCTATTATCTCATTAACTCGATCTATGGATTCCCTTATTAGATTTGACTCTAATCTGGCAGATTTATGTCGCCCTATTTCTAGGGTTGTATGTAACTCCGCTTAATTATGGTAGATCTACTCTTAAACAGGGACTTTTGCTCCACTGAATCAACACATCAACTTGAATTAATATCCTGAAAATATTAGATCAAGAATTAAGAACACATAATTAAGAACAAGAACAAGTATTTATAATTAAATCCAGAATATTAAATAATAAGATTCGTCATAGGTTTCATCCTCCCTAGGTATTTAGGGAGTTTAGTTCATAATGTAATAGGAAAACATTTCAAAAATAGGAAAACAACAAAACATAAATAAACCCAAAAACTTCGAGAGAAATTGGAAGCAGATCTTCAGTCTTGAAGGAGATCCTGCTACTGAGTTGAATCCGTTGGCTTTCTTCGAGTAATTTATGTGTTCTACTCTGCGTCCCCCTTTAGGTCTTCTTCTAGTGTGTTTATATAGACTTTAGAATGCTCAGGAACCCTAAAAATTGGATTTTTCCGCGTGTTTGGGAAATAGGGAGCGATATCGATACGGGCTGACACATAGGCATGTGGCCTGCCCGTGTGGATCACATGGGCGTGTGCCCAGCCCGTGTGGATCTTGAAAACTCTCATTTTTGCCTCTTTTTCGCTCCTTTTGCTCCCAAATGCTCTCCTAAGTATAGAAACATGAATTTAAAGGATTAGGAGAATAAAATTCACTAATTCTCATCATAAATCATCCAAAAATATGCCAAGCATGGAATTAAAATATGTTACATTTATGGTTTATCAATGTGATCGGTGGATATAATTTTTTCGCTACGCCATGGGGTTACCGGTGTTCCTACAGTAACATCTTACAAAATAATTGAAATAAGTTTGTAAAACTTACCTTTTCATTTATATCTTGATGTTGCTCATTCTCCGATTGTGATGGACCCAATATTGGCAAAAGGGTAAATTCAGTACTTGAATTATTATTATGTTCAATTGTCAACTCCACTATTGGCTTTGTCTCAACTTGAACATCCTTTTGTAGCATTGTTTCTTCTTTAAATTCACTAGGTTCTTCTTGATTGTTTTCCCAACTTAAGGTTGCTCGGCTACTCAAGATTTCACCTTCCCAGGATACTGTTGTTGTTAGGCTTTCTTCTTCATCTTTGCCTCCGCCTTGAGTTGGATCAATCCCATGGAAAGATATGTCTATGTTCATGCCCCTGTTGTTATTCTGCAGGTATGTTGAGGTTTCATTCTTAGCTGACTCACTTCTAGCATTAACAATCTTTGATTCTCTTGAATTTCCCATTCTTCATAGACTCCTTCTTCATAAATTTCATCATCATAATTTATTTCATCATTGGACCACATGAAATCAAAATAGTCCGTGGTACTGTTGAACGAGTTTTAGTGGCTAATTCTGCGGGGCTTTTCCTTCTTTTCAAAGGTATGTGCTGAGATCTTTTGAAGAAAAGAAAAGTGTTAGTAAAATAAAATAAAAATAAAAATATTAGAAGTTAAATATCATATCTCTAATTTAATTTTTTTCCTAATTATTCTATTGAAATGTAAAATTTTAAAATTAATCTAGTAACGTTGCCTCCTCGACAACAGCACCACAACTTGACCGCCTCTGGACGTACTAATGTCCAAACTGTAAATACTGCAACTAAAGATATAAGATTGAGGTGATGCTTGCAAGTATATGGGTCAGGTTGTAATATAGTTTACAATGGAGTTGATAAGTATTCTGAGGATAGTAACCAAGGGAGGCAAGTACTAGATTAATATTAACCTAAATGAAAATAGATCTAATTAATACTTTACATAAATTATATTTCGATCAAACATAAATAAAATAATTTGTGTTTTATAAAAAAAGAAATAAATATGCAAAATAAATTGAACATGAAAAACTAATATGTAAATAAACCAAATCTAAGGCATGGGTGATTAGCTCGCTTCAATGGTCATAATTAATTCTTATTTCGAGTTTCTACTCAATCAACTAGTCGTTACCCTAACAGGATCTCTCAATCTTCCACTAAATTAATGAGCCGACAAGAACTACTTATCTCTAGACCAAATTGGGGTAAGGGTTTCATAGATAGGAAATACCAATTTTGGGTTAATTCTCACCTAGATGACTTCCTAGGGCTGTCAGGCCTAGAGTTTAAATTTTTCCTATCCAAAACAGCTGATCTGCTAAAGAAACCCTATATAGAAATTAATTAATCATACTTTCACTCACTAATCTCCCATAAGAGGATTAATTCCTTGTGGATTCCATAAACACAGTAAATTTCATAATTAAGATAAACATAAAGAACGAATCAAGAATAAAGGTTTAAGAAGAATCTTAAATTGTATTGAATAATTTATGCGCAGAAATCCACAAAGAGTTGGTCGAATCCACAAATCAGAGTCTTCGGTGAACACAAATGAAAATAACTGAAAAGAAAACCTAAGTCTAAAAAGAACTGAAAACTAAAAACTAAATTACAAAGAAAATTCTAAATTATGAAATTTGTCCTTCTCAAGTATCTTATAGGTTTATTTATAGTGTTGGGGTTGATCGTTGTCCTTAGCCCTAAGTCAGTTGACATTTTTTTGTTAATTTTCATTATGCAGATCAAAACACCCTCAGCTCGGTAATGCTTTCACGTACAGGGTCTGTGTCGCGACGTCCACTGCCTGTGTCATGACACCAAAAGAAGTCCTGGAATTTTGGCACTCTGTCCACTATGTTGCGACATTAGACTCCTATGTTGCAGCATTGCGACTAGCCTCGAGCTCTTTTTCCTTTGAATGGCGTCATGCACACTCACTAATTACGTTAGTCCTTCTTGAGGCTTCTTTCGGCCCCTAAGGTCATAAAACGACTCAAATTACACTTTTTATTAAATTGAAACTAAACTAGAAAAACTAACTAAAGCATAATAAAATTGCTCATATTCAAGCTCCTTAAGTATGAAAACTAGTTCAATTTGCTACAATGAATTACAACATATCATGTAGTTGAAGGAAGCTTTGTATGTTACAACTATCGTATAGATTTAAGTTTAGAAGTAGCAAGATTGGGAATTGGTAAGTTTCCTTATCACTCCGAACTTAGGGGTTGAAAAAAAAAGTAGAGTAAAGATCCTTTAAACTATGGTATAATTATAAATTTTGGGTTTTTAAAGCTTGAATCACTTCAAGATTAATTGATAAAGGGTTGTTATGCCTAACTACTAGGATGTAGGAGGCTTTGGCTATCACATAAGCTAAATTGTTAAGGATAAGAAAGTAAGGCGAGTTTCTATACTACATATTTGAAACGATGAATGATCTTTGTTGATTCTGTATGCTATGAATAGGTAGAATTTGCATTTTATAGACAAGATTACATGTTTTAGCATTTGGCGTACTTAGTGTTGGCATGTAAGTGAAATGCATGTATCATATAAGTTAGACAATGGGAAATATCGATGGGTTAATGAAGTTAGGATCGGGAAAAGGTAAGAAATCATTAGATATCACTATACGGTATTACGGAGTGCAAACCTTGATGGGTGAAACTCTGAGCCTTAAGGAGGGGACATTGTGGTGTTCGAGCATCAAGGTATAGGTTGGCGAATAAAAGAATGGATGGAATGTGACAGGAATAGTGGCTAGACTATGGGATCGATCGAAGGCTAAACGCCTAAAGATAAGTAAGGCTATAGCTAGAACATGCTATGACGCCATGATATAAATGAATAAAACCATGGCTGAAAGAAGCCATGGCATCATGATAAACAGGACTAAGACCATGGCTGAAAGACGTCATGGCACCATGGCATCATGGTGAATATTCTTGGCTCAATGAGGGAGGAATGGCAACAATCACTGGGTGAAATGAATTCTAAGGCAGAGTGCATTAAAGGATGTACTTGTCCAAGGACTGAGAATTTAAGGTTCTACAAACATAAAGGGAAATTAAGGGTGGTTATGTCCATCGAGGTTATACAGGGCTTAATTGTCCAGATTGGAAAAAGAAGGAGTCCGCCAAGTACTAGTCTGGGGCTAACAAGTTCATCAGGAGTTAAGGAGGAAGCAAAATGGAAATTTAAGGAAGTAAAGATCAAACAACCAATGACTGACAAAGGGGTTTGCCATTTAAGATTTTGAGGGAAAGAACTTTGGTTGAGGTGCATTCAGGTCCGCACTCTTAGAAGACCTCCACTTTGATGAAAAATTGACGTGTACTACAGTTGGAGTAAAAGTCAATTAGCGGTGAGATGATAGGCAAAAGCTTTATTGATAAAATCCGTTAAATGCTAGAGATGACCAGGGAGTGGAAATTTCCTTTAAAACCCTTAACCCCTTAGCTTGATTTTTTTATACGATAGTCACACAGAATCTCACTAAGTTCAATTGAACTTATAATTGGTCTGCTTAATTGCAAGATAAAGATATCACCGGGAATTGAATAGAGGACTGTAACACCTCTAACTCGTCTCTGTCACCAGATTATGGTTACAGAGTATACCAAGAAAATCCAAATAATTATACCAGGATATATCACTAATTTCATTCAATGGCATTTAACGAAAACTCATTAAAAACCTATCAAAAATATACAATTAGACTTTAAATTGAACCTTCAAAGCCTTAAAAATAGTTTAGAAACTATTTGAGACCAATTTGAAACAAAATAGTAGTTTTAAGAAAAAGTTACAAAAGTGTGAAAATAGGAGTCACACGACCGTGTGGCCGGGCCGTGTGACATAGCCCAGTTGTGTAACAATCGAACAAGGGATACACGACTGTTTCCTAAGCCGTTTCCTCACTTGTGCAACTCACTAAGTAGGGTCACATGACCATGTCACAGGTCGTGTAACTCTCTGACTTGCCACACTCGGCCGTGTGCCAGGCCGTGTAACTCACTAACTTAAAACACTAGGAATTTACAAATGACACACAGCTGTGTAACAGCCCATGTCCCAGGTCGTGTGCACCAAATTTGTCCAAAAATCATGCCATTTTAGATCAAACCATACCTATTCCACCACTTCCAATAATGCATACATTTAATAGACTTAGGTACCACATATATATTAAACATTTAATCTAAAAATGATCAAAAGACCTCATTTATAAGACATTAAGCAAGTAAGCTTTGCACTATGACTAAAACGACTTCATTCAATAGCTAAACATCAATGTGTTCATCTAGGCATTATATATGTATACTATTTCATCAATACAAAACATACCCAAAGCAAAACACACATCTTATTCATGAACTACATCTATTAACATTTTAAAAACCACATATTTATCTATATATACATGCCACTACCCAAAAGATACAAAACTACTAACTTAGATGGATAGTGTGAGCTGGTTCGTTGATCCTTCCAAAAAGTCAGCAATGATTATCTATAAAACAATCCACAGAAACCCGTAAGCTTACATAGCTTAGTAAGGACATAGTATAACGTTTAATCTAAATACAATTAGCCACAGTTCACATAATATTTGATTACTAAAATTTCAAGAATACAAATGATGAGATGATATAAAGATATAATGTTCTCAAAGATACTAGAATAGAATCAAGAGAATATATATGCCTTCAAGAGTATCGAAGTACAAACAAGGGTACGTATGTGCATTCAAGGGTAACGAAGTACAAACAGGGGTAGATATGTGCATTCACACAATAATTGCCTATGAACATATTAACTAAAGAGCAATAATATAATAGTACAAGTAGAATTTCATTTACATATTGAAATACTATGAACTTACCTTTAAAGCATTTCTAGTTTAAACATAAGGACTGTAACAACCTAAAGTTTAGGGTTAGAAGTTTTGAGGTTTGTGGTTATGATTAGTGAGTGGGTTTTTCAGTTTTGTTTGTTTTTGCATTTTGATGTCAGAATGGGATTCATGGTCAGGTGGTGGGTTGTGCGTTAGTTTATCTCTGGGTCGCGTGTAAGAGTCCTCATGTGTGTTATAAGGAATTATTTTTTGCATATTCAATTTGTTTTAAGTTTAAAAATATTTATTTTTTTATTTTTTATTTTTGAAAGAATTCAAATTATTTTACACGTTCTCTTCTTCCTGTTTTACATGTTTTCTTTTTTTCTTCTTCTCTCTCAATTCTTTTTCACACGATCAACTTTCTTTCATTTTCTTTCTTGAATTTTTCTTGCCGCTTCTATTTTGGCTTTCTTTTTTTTTTTGGTCTATTAAGGGAGGTCGTATTCATGTGCTTCGATTAATCACATTCTAAATCAATTTGTGTATACAATTAAGGCTTTCGATTGGTTTCGGAGAGGTAAATCGATCAATTTGTGGTGGTTGGGCTTCATTTTAAGGTATATTTTTGAACCGTTTAATTTTGATATTGGATTGATGTTGGATTCTTTGAAATTCAATGACTTATTGTTTGCTCCTGAAAGTAAGTGGTATGTTTCTGAATCACATTTTTTGGAGGTCGAGTTAAAGGTTGAAATTCACGTTTTGCAGGTTATTTTGGTGTGGTTTCGTTACCACACGGGTGGCCATACGGGCGTGTGCCCCACGTGGGTGGTACCCACGGTCGTTTACAATTGGAAATTAGGGTTTTAGGACGAAATTGGTGTCACATGGCCGTGTGGCTGATTTGGGGATTTTTGTTGTTTTCCATACAAGAGTGTGTTCTAGACAAACAGTCGTGTCCCGTGGGCACACAGGCTTGTGAGACTTTCACACGGTCGTGTCTGTCCTACTCCATATTTTAGTACAAATGGATAGAGAGTTACAAGGGCCTTCCACATAGCCATGTTCGTGGGTCACATGGGTGTGTGTCATATTCACACGGCTGTATGCCTCCTCTCACAAGGACGTGTGCTTCTTCACACGGGCGTGTGCTTCCTTCACATAGGCATATTGACCCACATACGGCCTAGGCATTTCCACACGGTCGGGGCATACGGCCATGTAGCCCTGTTTCATCATTTTTGTTCTGTGTCAATTTTTGACATGTTCGAGTTTCTGTGTGTTCTGACTCTCAGTTATGCCTTGGTAAAGTTGTTAGAGACTTTGATTAACATAATTGATTCTGAATCTAGTCAATTGGATATGTGTACCTCTGATTCTGTGTATCTATTTAGAAATTGTATACATTGATTCTATAATTAATTGACTGAATATGAGCTTCTGTGTCTGTGTGACTGATAGTGTTTGATGTGCATTCATACATGAGCATAAAATTGGGGTTTTGGTTTTGAAGAGAAGGAAGTCTAATCTGGTTTGGCAGTTTTAACTGCAACACGTATAGCGGTTTACTGCACAGTACGATACTTCTAGCAGCTTAGCTCCATACTATTATTTACATGGCTTAGTTCCACATATGTAGTGTGTAGGGCTGGATGGGCCTTTCCGAGGTCCTATGTGTGTGCATGGTTGGTTGAGCTTGATTAGCTCATATGTGGTGTGCAGGGTGGTCGGAGAGGTGTTTAGCTGGTTGGATAGGGTTATTTTTCTAACCTGTTGCATACAGTCTACATCTGTTTACATGTGTATTTGTCAGAATGTTAGGGCACGTGTACTGATTTGTATTCTTTAATTTACTTAACCTTGTATAGTTAAGTATTGTGTGTGTTTGGAATTTTGTAAACGCGATTTATATGACCAACTAAATGTTTCGTATATCTGACCATTTATTGATCTATTTTGAGTCACCTACTTTTTACTTCGGTTTAGACTCACACTGAGCTCATGTAGCTCACCCCTTAGTTTTTCCCTTTTCAGGTACTCTCATTTTCTGACGCTAGACTCAGTGGGCCAGAGGTCTTGTAAGTGTTACTGAGTCCAGCTTATTTATTAATTTTATTTGTAATGGGCCGGAGGTCTTGTTTTATCTATGATGATAACATTATTTTATCATTTTTCTTAAGTTTTATTTATTAATTTACCTTTTTGTCTATTAATAAAACATTCATTTAAGCTAACTTAATACCCATTATCGTCCATCATAGATAGTGATGGTCTAATTACCATTTAAGGCCACCAAATTAAATTTCTAAAGCTATTTAACCCAATTTACCAATAGCAACTAACTTTCTCAACTTTTACAATTTAATCATTTTTACTTAATTAACTGTCTAAACGTTAAAGTTTCATCACCAAAATTTACCACGAATCCAATGCAACCCTATAAACATTAATTAAACTATAAAAATTCAATCTCACATTTTGGAGTTGTGGTCTCGAAACCACTGTTCTATTACCATTGAAAAACGAGAAATTAAAGGGTTGAGCCAAACGTCACCAACATGAAAGAAAATGGGGGGAATCATAACATGCATATAGAGGGGTGCTTCTAGAGGTTATGCCTAGGAGTTTTAGCCTAGTCATCAACCCTTTAAGTTTTATTGTCAAATTTGTAACGAAACTTGTTGAAGCCTTTTTTTTTAAATGGGGAGGGGTATTTTGAGAACGAGAGTCGCCACCAACCTTTTAAAGTGTGGTTGGATCACATTATAAAACATTTTGGTCTACGAAATTATGAGAAAACGGGCTCGGGAGTCGATTACGTACGAGGAAGGGTTAGCACACTCGCAACGCCCAAAATTGGTACCAATTTGAATAATTTTGTCTTAATATCAAAAACTTGAAAGAATTTAGAAATAAGATCTCTTTTAAAACCGTAATAATTTGAGTTGAAAATCGAAATTCTTTTGTTCCGAAAGAATGCTAATAGCACATCTAGCATGATTGGACACGATATTCTTAAACTTTCGTAACTAAAAATCATCTCATAATTTGCAAAATCTATTAAAAAGGATACTTTAGATATTTAGACAAACGAGAAATCGTAACCCAGCATGTTAGGGCACTATTTCCTGAATTTCTAAATACGAAAGACATCGCCTCATTTTTTTTTTAAATTGATTAAATGAAATAAAATTTTTCAAAGGAAAAAAATGATGCATTTAACATACTACGATATCAATACTAAACAATATAAACTACATACTTTAATACTTCATACAAATATAATATGGCAAATGATGAATGACGACAGAAATTATTATATACATTATCATTTCATGCAGTTATAATCATAGAAAACAATGAAAATAACAATATAGATTACATAATACATACATAATAATATTTCATACAAAATATAACATAGAAAGCAATGAATCTAGCAATATATAAATTACATAATATATAACAATATTCTATGAAAATATAACTGAAAACAACATAAATAATCAATTTTTATGCAAATATGGTAAACAATAAATATAAAAATAACAAATAGGTGGTTAGATATTATTACCATTTTAAAATAATATTAAGTAAATACAATAAGATACAAAAAATAAATAAACAAAATTATGAACATACAAATCAAAAATAAAGATAAGAAAAAAAATTAAAAATAGATGAAGTATTTAATAAAATATTTAAAACAAAGTATAAATGATGAAGGTGAGTTTTTAGAGATGATTAATATATCTATATAAAATACATTACATGATATAACAACTTAATATACTTATAAAAATAATAATATGTTAAATCGGAATAAAATTTTGTAGTAAATTTTAAAATACTAAACATTAAATATATAATAATAATATATGTATTAGTTTATAATAATTTATAAATTTAATTTTTATATACCAATAAAAATAGATAATGAAATAATATATATAATAAAAGGAAGATATTATAAGGAATAATAAATAATAAAATATGATATGTAATAAAATATATAAATAAAATATAATGAAATATAAATACTATCAGGTAAATAAGGATAATATATATATATTATTATTTAATAATAATTTTAAAAAAATTTAAAATTTACACAATTAATGAATAATAAAATAATACATAATTTATAATAAAATAAAATAAAAAATTTTAAAATGAAAGGAATAATATATATAGTAAAATATATAGTGTATAATAAAATTTATAAATAAAATATATAATAATAAAAATAATATAATGGATAATATATAAATAAAAAATAATATATACTATTTTATATAACTAATACTTATAAAAATAAATAATATATAAGGTATTTAATAAATAAATTATGCAAAAATATTTTAAAGGATTAAAATTAAATAAAACTAAAGTTTTAGGGTTAATTTTAAAATAACAAAAAAGGTTTAGGCCTAATTGGAACGCATTCAAAACTACAAGGGACTCACTGGGCAATTTGCCCTAATCCCAAAACGACGTCGTTCTTCAGAATGAATTTTAATGGCCATTTGGATTAAATTGAAACAAATATAAAAGATTAGGGCCGAATTAAAATAAAAATAAAATAAAATTGTAAAGATTAAAAATGAGGAAGGACCAATTGGGCAATTTGCCCATTTACAAAAAAATGCGGATCCTCCCCGGGTCATGGGTCAACACGCGGATCATCAGCATTGATACGACGCCGTTTTGAAGCTTATTGTTTTAAGCTAAACGACATCGTTTTAATAAGGCTATTTAAGCCAAATTTTAACCTAAAATTCATTTTCAATGTTAGTTTTAAAGTAAAACACTTAAAATCCTCTAAAAGAGGAGAAAAGAAGGGCCCTCTAGGCTCCGGCCTCCATCAGGCCAAGCCCCGGTTATCGAGCACACGCGCCCACGCGCCGTCGCCGACCCCGCCATACACGGCGGTTGGAAGGCTAAAAGCCTTCGATTTTCCGGGTAAATTACAGGTATACTCTTTCCTTTTTTAATACTTAACAGCTTTTTAAAAAAAAACGATTTATATGTATTGAACAGAGATATAAACTATAAACAAATATGCATCTGAGTCACCTTTTTTCAGAAAATAAAATGCTCTTATTTCTTTCTTCTGTGCATATATATGCGTATATCTCCCTGTCTATCAATTGTTTGCCTATTTTTTGTATCTGTTTTCGTATGTAAAAAAAAGGTCCATGTTACAGTGAAGTTATTCGGCTTTTATAGCCTCTATTTACAAGTTTGTATATTCTCTGCTCGATTCTTGCCATGTTTGCTGTGCTTTTCTTTCCTTTTTTTCAAGTGTCGACGAGGAATCTGGGGGTGAACGCGCTGGCGTTGATTCGTGCGCCGATACGGCGCTATACGGAGCCTGGAATCTCGGCACCGATGGAGGCGTCGATGAAGGTCACTGGAATGACGCAAAAAGGGTGTGACGATTGGCGTGCCTGCGGCGCGAATTCTGGAACCTTCCTCTTAGTGTTTGCGGCGCCTAGGGTTTCAGAAACCCTAGGTCTTCCGTTCCATGTTTATAGTTTGGGCCTCCTTGGGCTGTGCCCATTTGTGGGTTGGGTGTAACCGGGTATTGGGGTAGCTTAGGTATTCTGGTTTAAACCAGTTGGGCTACCGAATTTGGGCTATCGGGCCTTGAGACCTGTTTATTGTAAGTTGGACATTAATATGGACTTTTATTTTCAATTTATAAATTTAGTTTATCTCATTTCATGGGCCTGGGTAAATTTGGGCTATTACAAAACTGTTAAGTAAAAATTTTTAAAGGATGTATGTGTTAGTATATATATTATTGTGTATGGTTAAGATGTTGGAATATGATATTTAAATAATGTTAGTTAGATATTCAGAATTTGTATCATCCAGAACCTGAACTCGAAGAACAGGCCGAGAGTTGGGTGTTACATCTATAAATAATTGATTTGAGGCAAGGCTTAGGGAGCTTTTGCCAAGCCATTTTAGGGTTTTAATTAGTAGTTTTAGGTTCTTAGTTAGTTTAGTTTATTTTAAAAGAAAGTGTATTTTCTTGTTTTTCGACTTGGAATATTATTAAGTATTTTCGTATTTTTATTTTGTTTCTTTTTCGCAATAGGTGATATCTCAATTGCTATCAAAAGATTTCGCTATTCCGAGCACTCCAAGATATCACACGGACAATTTTTATCATTTCTCATTTATATTGATTTGTGTTCTTTGCATGATTAATTTAATTGTAGAAATGATTATTTTTAAGATGATGAGTGGCTAGATCTTTAGGAAGACTAACGAGTGGATGCATGAGTGATTAATGGAAGAATTGGGGTTTTTCTAATAAGATTGATTGGTGTGAATGCATGTGTTTTTAAACCTTAGGCTTGACGGCCCTAGGAAGTGATATAGTTAAATGGATTGAGAGACGAGGTTACCAAGTAAATCGTGTATTTATCCCAGTTAGGAAAGTGAGGCTGAGAGATAAGCGTGTACTAGTTGATTAGTTAGACAGTAGAGGTCGAGAGGTAATATTTTGTAGGTAATAACTAATTCTCTAATAAAAAATCGAGTCCTATAGTTAATTACAAACAAGAAAGTGAGTTAATCTTCTGCATTTTTATTCAGAGATTTTCGGTTGTTAATCTATTTTTAGTAGTTAGTTTTTATTTTATAGTCTTAATCCTTGCTTTTATTTATCATAATATGATTTTTGGTGATTATTGTTTAGTCTTGTTAGTGTAGAAACTATATTTAGATTTAATTCAACCTCTATTGGATACGATCCTCAAAATACTTTCATATATTCCGTTGTAACACTAAAACTAGATTAAAATTTGACTTGTTCATTTGCAAATACCATACTGATTTTATATGTATTTATTTGCATGAGTTTTTACTCTAAATGTTCGCATGTTTGGAGGGAGTCAATACCGAGGTTGGTTAAGGACTCAAATGTAAAGATATCAAAACTATTGAGTTAGCATCGCAACATTGAGGGCATCATGTCACAACTTGGACAAAATAGTGAGTGTCATCGCGACATCAAAGGTTTGAAATCGAGACATCAATCTCTATCGATTTCATCGTCGTGACATCATAGGCTCATTGTTGCAACGTAACCTACTGTTTTCAAAATATCCTTTAATCATTAATACCAATCAATTCAACAATATGACCATTTTCATGTTTCAACCATTTATGATAAAGGAGCAAGTGGAAGAAGATCATATTCAAGTTGTTTGACTCAAGAAAGAAAGATTTGGATCTAACCTGAAAAAAAAAGCAGATTTAGGGAAACAAGAAAAACAAAGAAAATAACTAAAATAAGAAATTAAAAAAATAATAAATATTCAAAATAATAAATAAATAAATGATAAAATAAAAATTGGAAGATTGATCGAATAAACCGATGGATATAATGGATAGATGGATAAGTGTCCAATTGAACACTCAATTTATGGCTCTAATCAACTCTCCAAAAGGTTCCTTGGAAAATTGAAGGATGAATAATGAATTACCACGACTCCTTAAAGTAAATTGAGAAGAAAATTGCTTCAAAAAATTAGAAGAAAGAACTATTACATAAAGAAACTAACTCCCAAAGTTGAAAATTTTATTAATGAACAAAAACAATTGCGTCTCTAATGAACAATGAATAGACCTTTATATAGACTAGCTAAGTACATCTAAATAAAACTCACAACTATATTGAAACTCGAATTATTCTAAATAATAAGTAGTTTTAAACTAAACTTTCTTATTGACTAAGAAATATAAAACTTTTAAATAACTTAAAATACTTTTAAAATATTCAAAATTAAGAATAAATAAGTAATAAAATAATAAAAACTATAAGCCTAAAAATCAAACCCAATATGATTTAAACTCGAATTAAAAGCTCGAAACTTGTAACTTTCGTAATAATCTGTCCAGAAATTCTGCTCTTGCAATCTTCACTAAAACAATCATAACTTTATCTTCCGAACTCAAAATTGAGTAATTTAAAATACGTTTTGAAGCTATGAGATAGATCTTGGAATGCTATGAAGACATCTCAACTTGGAAATGTAACACCCTACATCCAACCCGATCACTGAATCCAGGTATGGAGTGTCACAATTTAAAACAAATCGAACTAAAGAATCAAATTGAAATTTTAACACGTTAAGTTCGATAGATTACCCTACGAACTGTGGCGTAAACCCGAAATATCAAACAACATATAAACTTTAAAAGCACCTCATATGGTAATACGCCATGCATAATTAAACTATGTCTAAACAAATATTTGGTGGAAGCCCCATAATCCTCGACATGGTTATATAAAACATAAATTGAGCTAGCACTCATACAGAAATTCAAAATTTATTCCTAGCTAGATGTTACTATTAAAAACAATTTGGTGGAGTGCCCAAAATATACTCCTCATAAAAGCCTAAAGGTACATAGTTAACTATTCAAATACAAACTTTGGAATTTAAAACTGGCAGAATATAACATTTAATCTATCCCCAACGATTAGCTTTTACAAGCATAAATAAAAGATGGCTCACGAAAGAGTCCGCAGTTCTGGCTAAATCACTTTTACACTCCTCCAACCTAATCAACTGAAAAATAAGAAAAGAGAGACTAAGTAATTTCATAAAAACTTAGTTCCGCGAAAGTAAAACCTCATAACAAGGTCCAACTGACACTATATGACCAAGACATAGACCATTTAAAAGCCACGCCATAGCAGGCAAATAAAATTTTCCTTTTTCAAAGATCCATTGGCGAATATTGCCCGCTATAAGATACCAACATTTGACAGAAACATGTCATGACGATTCTACTGGTATGTCACCATTGTGAAATAACTTTTATAACCATTTCACGTACTTTTTACACTTCATGCAAATGTTCACACATAATCTAAGCACTCTTATGCACCTTTATACAAATGCACCCCTTTCATTATGCTAGCTTCTAATCCTTGTTCCGAAGAACCAATATTCCATTTCCATCATGTCGCTCCATAGAGCCAGTAGATCAATTATACCCACTGAACCTCTACAAATCCTCTTTGTAAATTTGAACACATAAGTGTTCCTCTACAAGGCCGAGTATTCACCAGTCACGGTTTGTATCAAAGTGTTGTACCAGAGGGGAAACATATAATAACGTTTCTCCTTTTTTCTTTCACCATAATACGTATCAACCCTCCAATACATCCTTAAGACATTCCAAATACAGAGCTTATGCACCAAGGAAGGAGTTTTCATACTGATGCACATGTAGGACTTATGTTTATAATTTATCATCATCAACAATACATGCATTATCTAATTTTCACATTCCTTTGACAATGTACCAAAAACCAAAGTGTTGTACTAGAGGGGAAACAAATAATAACGCTTTTCCTTTTTTTTCTTTTCACCATCATACGTATCAACCCTCCGATACATCCTTATGATGTTCAGGATACAAAGCTTATGCAACAAAGAAGTAGTTTTCATACATATGCACATACAAGACTCATGTCTATGATTTACCACTATCAACAATACATGCATCATCTAATTTCGACATTCCTTTGACAGATGTACCAAAAACCAAAGATTAAGACAACTCACCTAAATAACAGTAACATAGTTTAAACATGTTGGTATAGTTAACAGACACAAAGTACAAAGGAACTCACCAGAAACCTTCACATGGGGTTTTATCTACTGGACGAGTTCTTTTCCTTTAGCACTAAGACCTTCTCCCGTATCTTTGGCTAAAAACAAGTAAATAACGCCTTTAAGTACAAGAACAACCAAAATTCAACATAATAGCAAGAATTGGTAAACATGTAATCAGTTTCAAGAAGGAAGTTTTCTTCCTGTCCAATATTCAGATGAAAACCCAAATGATTACCTCCTATGACGACCCCTTCCTGATTGGTAAAAACTTAAAGAATGATTTAAGAGTTTACCAGCAGACAACTTAAAGAAGGTAGCTTCTACAAGCTTAACGATTTGATCCTCTATAATAAATGAAGAACACTTCTGAGTTTTCTTCCTTGATAAAAAATGTGAGCAGAGAAAATGAAAATGAAATCTTCTCTCCACTACCGGGTTGTCCTATTTATAGGCAAACTCTAATCCAATTTCCCACTCTAAGTATGTTCTCTAATCAATATCCATGCACACATGTTTCCACTACTTATTCACATCCTACGAGGTTCTTTTATTGTCCTGGTTATTGACACAATACACCTATTAGAATGCCACATGACCTAAATCTGTCCTACTAACCACGATTTCTAATACACTAATACGTTTACGTTAACACAAAACATGGGTGGCAGACTTATTAGCAAGAGAATTCTCTAAATAAGGATCTCGCCAAACAATGAACTTGCCAACTGTAGACTAAGAGTCCACAACCTTGGCGAAGCTTAGTGAAATACTTTGCCAAGGAAATCACCAACACCAACCAGTCTAAATCTTGCGACTTAGACAGTTTCGCATGTACAACCTTCTAGAAAAATACCAGTTCTCCAATTGAGGTTGTGATAGGAAATGCTTGGATTTCATTCAAAAAAATTTCACAAGTTAGCTGATTTTTCAAACTTGAAAATTGATAGCTTCAATGAAATGGAATTTAATAAATTTTACCCTATTCGTGCATGTATCAATTTAAGTCAACACTATTTACATGAATACTTTAAACTATCCATATGCTTAAGTTCAAAATTTATATCAACTATTCAAAATACCAATTTGACCAATTCACAACCTAAAATCGATTCAACCCTAGGTGCATGCGACATATTGAAACATAAAGAATTGTACCAATATTATTGAGTTAAGAGTTGCAGTTTAGATGTTGGATTAATCCTTGAGTCTTCAAGATCTACTAATACCTACGTATGAAATAAACAAACTATACACTAAGCGATAGAGCTTAATGGTACTTTAATGATTCAAGACAATAAAGCATTAAGATTATCATGTTAAGAATACACCAACACATTATCTAATTTCAACCATTCAAGTCTTATGAATTAACTTTATGCATTAATCCATTTAACCAAGTTTATATACGCATATCATGCCATGTTTTATAACTAAATAACACGTTCATTTCCATTTCATTTCATACTACTTATTTATTTCATTATCTTATTCTCTCTCAAATCTATTGATTCATTTAGTTACCATATCGACCCTTAGGCCTCGTTTAAATCTATTTGCATGGTCTTTCACATGTTTTCATTTGATACATTTCATATATACACATATTGTATCATTTCATATAATCATTTTAGTTCAAATATCATTTATCAAGTTCATGTTTTATAATCCCTATTAACAGGACACAGACTTAAGAGAGATACACAGATCATTCAACCATAACATTAATATGGCACCCAGTGCCTCATTGAACGTCTGAAATAAATATTGCACTCCACTCCTCATCGATTTAACTAAAGTAAAATGTGATTTTCACCTTATCGGACGTCCAAAGTAATAATGTGCTCCACACCTCATCGATAAAACCGAAGTATAAATTGATGGAAAAAGTGGGTTTGGAAAACGCAGAGGAAAATAAATTTAGGGAAAAAACATAATTTTAAATTTTTTTTCCAAAACAAAGTCTTGGTTGTGATATCTAAAGTAATAAACATTTAATCAAAATTGTACCTTTTCGATTCATCTAGGAGGAGCGCTCTGACCTATTAGTCTTCTCCGCTATCCTCAAGCTCACATATGTCGAGTGTGGGCTCGCTTCGAATCAGAAAAGTTTTCACAAAAATTGTCGGTAGAGTAATTTTGCAATTTCTCTTAACTTTTGAGTCAAGTTATAAATCAGAAAAATAACTCTAGAAATTTTCTAGAATAATCTCTTTAGAGAATTTTCTCTCTACAACTTTCTTTTGAATTCAAGTGTGTGTAAATAATGACCTAAGGCTCTCTTTATATAGGGAGAGTTTAGAGAGTTCAACTATGATTAAACTTAATCACTTTAATATTAAATTAATATAATATTATTAAGATAAGTATTAAATTAAATTTAATACTAAATTATTAAAATAATATTATTTTTGAAATAATTAATTTGAAATCAAATTTTCTAGTATAGTCTCAGTAGGAGTGTAACCCTTCCATTACTCAACCACTAATGACTAACCGTCGTTGGCCACTAGGACACCGCCATTGCAACCACCAGCACTGTCATGTCCGGTGATGCAAGTGCGACACCCTTACGGCACCCCGAGCTAGTTCAACTTCTGCCAATTTGGTCTGGGTCAATGACGACTTGACTGGTCCGGTCTAGCCATTAATTGGACTGTCGACCCAGTTTCACAGATCGGGCCTAGTTCGACCAGTTTTTGTGTCTTGGTCTTAGTTTTGGGCTCCCGAACCCAATTTACGATCTCATATCCAATTCTCAAGTTTAATTACCCATTAGGCCAATTTTTTGACTTAAAAATTAATTTCTAAAAATATCATATTAATTTTAATTAATTTGATTAATTTAATTTTACTTGATCAAAATTAATTTTTCCAAATTAACTTTTCAAGAAAATTTTTTAATCAAATTCTCTAGTTGAACAATTCTCACGACCACCTAATTTAATTCCACATCGAATAAATCGACTCAATTAAATTATTCCCAAAGTCATAGAATTTTCTTCTGATTCAAATGCAGTCTGATCAAGCTTCCGTTGAGCTAGCGGAGGGACCAATCAGACATATACAATTAGACTTTAGTGATTGCAATTATGTCCAGAAGCATTGTTCCGAGAATTTGCAATTACTTAATCATGGAGTCAGTCCACAAGAAGTACCATGAGTGAAAACTCCTTATTGTATACTCTTTACGAAAGTAATTCATCAAACTGCTTTGTCTAATGACCTCGTCATGTATGTGTTACCCTCATATGATATTCTTGATTTCTTTGAGTTAAATTCGTTCACTCAATACAATCCTATTTTATCTCATTGTCACCATTGTGTCTTCTTAATGGTTAATATGATCACTGTAAAAAAATGGCTATGATAAATTGCTCGTTCAAGAACAAGCAACCCATGGCCACGTTCGATATTTATCAATCCACACAATGCCAATAAGAGGATATAATTAACTCTTTAATTGGACTATGAATTTCATTGTTGCTAGTAAATCCATACCATACACAAGTCATGTACCCAACATACCGGCTATGGGCTCGATCATCTTTAGAGCATAAGCCTATACTTATATCAAAGCACATGAGATGTATATTCATGGTCAGTGACTAACTCAGGATTTAGGTAAATTACACGATGAACGTCACAAGTGAATTAATTCACAAACGAATTCAAAATTAATTCATCTTGGGTTCAGTTCAATGTATCATTCTACCAATGAATACATCTATGTCTCTACTCGTCGAGACAACTGCTCCAACAGCCAAGACTAGCCATCTCCCCAATTAGAATTGTAGACAATATAATAATCCTTCTTAGTATTTGAATCAAATGCTTACTTTGATTCTTTTATGGGATTATGGACTCATTTAGATTATATACTGAAGTAAGTCATCTTTCTCACAATGTAAACATTCTTTACAATGCCACTTATCTTTAGTTTGAACTTTAGACAATCAATAAGCTAATATTTGCTTGTCACAATTTCACTATGCATGCAAAATATGAAAGAAAAATACAATAGATATTATAGTGAAATGTGAAATTAACTTTATTTTTTTATTCATTGTTAAAATAAATAGAAAACAGTTACATGTTTACTACAATATAGGCATATTTCCCAACATAAACTTGTACACAAATCTAATCTTATGGCATGCCAACTATATCCGACTCTGCCTAAACAATTAATAGGGTAACTAATGTTTCAATTATATATTATAAATCGATTCATAAATCATGATCTCATATTATTTTCATCATCAATTAGTATCACATATCATATATCACATATAAATCATTTAGCAATTCATATCATGCTCGTTTCTACTATTCTCAAAACAATTCAATTCTCAGTATTCAATACTGTCAAACATAGTTCGAATTATAAGACAAGTAATAATCTTACCTCAATACCCAATACGCCACAATCATGTATATATATTGAACTCGAATCATAAAAGTGGAAACTGTAGTTTTTGTCACTTGTTTATGACTTTCGTATTTTCCTTCTTTCGAGACAGCCTACATTAGATCAATGCAATTATAAAACAATATCAGTTCACCCCGAATCACATTAAAATACATAGTCAACATATTGTGCATTTTATTCATTTTAGTCCCTACACCTGGGATTCTCATATTTTTCAATATCTAACATCGAATTAAAATCCGATTTCATATTCTTTCACTAAGGACCTTATACGTTCTATCTATAACATAATTTCATGACATCTTTCATTTTCTTAAATTTAGTCCCTAATGTCACAAAGTTGTCTAACAAGTTTAACTTACTTTCTAATTTAGTACTTATCATAATCTAAGTTTACCAACTATCAATTTCTTCAAATCAAGCTCAAAATCATCAATATCATTTTAATGAAAACTTATTAAACATAAACTAATTGAATAAATTAACATAACTAATTGAATAAATTAACATATGGGCTAGCTAGATCAACCTCTCATAATCATAAATTTATAAAAATTTAAAGGAAATGGCTTGATTACCTTGGTACAAGGTGGATCGAATTGTAAATGGAAAGAAACCAAGTTTTGTTCTTTTTTTTTTTTTTTTTTTTAGTTTGGATAGCATGACCAAGCGAAAAGAGATAATATTATCTTTCTTTCCATTTAGTTTCTTATATATATATATATATAAATCCTTAGTTTCTTATATATCTACATCATTAGTGATTTTAATTAACAATTTAAACATGATTAATTCATTAACTAACGACATATATATGCTTTTTTTTAATTATAATTAAAGTTAAGTGGAAATTATCATCATCTTCCACTATTAATATGAAGAACATTGGTTTATAACCATTTAGGCCATTTTTATAATTTCTAATTAGGTCCTCAAGCCTTTTCTAAATTAAAACTCAATAGTGACTAGACATTTACAATTTAGTCCCTAAGTTTAATTAACGATTTTCTCGATTAAATTACTTAATCGATCTTCAATATATTTGCATATTATCTGCTTTAATCTTTATATTTTATCCTAATAGACTTGATTTATTTAAAGACCCGAAAGTTAGTGGAGTCAGAAACTATGGTTTCAGAATACTATTTCCGAGGATAGGATCAGTGAATATTATTTATTAATATTTATGATGATATTATAGTATTATATTAAAGTTTGGTCTAATAATTTTGGTTATTTAGAAGTTAGATAGGGTACAAGTGTATTGGTCCTAAAGTCGATGGTTTCAAAAATTGATGTATCAAGACCTCGTTTTCGTAAACCAGACTCATAAATATTTTTATTAAATATTTATGGAGTTATTTTAGAAACAAATTGAATTACAGTTTGAAACACCCCTAACCCGAATCCGTCGCCGGAACAGGGTTACAGAGCATTACTGAAGTTTACAGATCAATTAATCAGACATTTCATATAATATAGCATTCATATAAGAAATCAATCGAAATCAAACATATTGTCCCTTATATGAGCCCTCGGGGCCCCAAATACACGTTAGAAACAAGTCAAGACTAGATTGGGTACTCAAAAAATGTTTTAGAAAATTTTAAAATATTTCAAAGTTGTAGGGGATACATAGCCGTGTGGCCAGGCTGTGAGACACGCCCGTGTCTCAGGCCGTGTGGGCATTCGAAATAGGAACACACGACCATGTCCCAGCCCGTGTCCATGCCCGTGCCCGTGTAACTCTCTAACTTGGGTCACAAGGCCAAGTTACACGCCCGTGTGTTAGGCCATGTGAGCATACTAACTTGTGCAATTTAAAAGATATAAGGGACACACGGCCGTGTCACCTGGTCGTGTGTCACACACGGCTGAGACACAAGTCCTTGTTGACGAAAATAGGCCATTTCCAAGCCATATTTCTCACCCAATTTGGTACCAAACTAAACACAACAATTTGCACCTCCACAAGCTATATCAATGCATTAAAAACAAGTCAAAATCAAGTATTAAACATGAAATATCACCGCATCCAACCAATATGCCCTTAGGCACCTCAAACGACAACTTAAAGACATGTCAACCAAGTATCTCAACTTACCTAGATGACCAAATTCATGTATGCATATTCAAACCACATTTTACTTTCTTTCACTCTACCAAATCAAACACATAACAAATATGATAAAGCCACTTATATACACATCAAAATATATCAAACACAAGCCATTCAATTGGTTAGTCTCAACAAAACCCTTATATGCCAATATTGGCCAAAATAACCTATACATGTCATTATAACCGGAATTAATTTACTCAAAATACCAAAAGAGTTTATAGATAGTGTGAAATAGCTCCGACTAGCTTCTAACCCGAATGAGCTTTTGAATTACTATAAAACATGGAAAATAACACAGAGTAAGCATTTAAGCTTAGTAAGTTCATATAATACAGAATTTAACTTACCATATTTCCACAAAATAGGTAAGTAAACATAACATATCTTAATAAATTTGGCCAAAAGCCTAAACACATGATCACAAACATATTAGCCATGAAAATCACATATAAAATCCAACACACATGGTGGAATTCATCAAATAATCATATTTCATGTATTTCATGTATATACCTGTAATAGTTCATATCAAACTCATATGATTTTATAACAGAATTGTGCCCGTTGAACCATTTAAAATATCGTTGGATACACGGGTAGTACACTCAAGGTGTACTAAACTGTAACCCATCAATTCATATTCATGTATGCTCATACGAGTTGTAAACAGTAAGCTCTTCCGAGCTGAATAATGGGAAGCTTATGCGAGCTAAATAACGGGAAGCTCATGCGAGCTGAGTATCGGGAAGCTCATGTGAGCTGAGTATCAGGAAGCTCATAAGAGCTGTGGTGTGTCCGCAACACATGCAGGACCCCAACCAAATCGGTAACCCTAATGACATGTCATTTGTATCCTATGAATTTTATAAGGTTCAAATGGGACTTGGTAATCGTCGAATATACAACCGGTATTTATTCATGGCAATTGTACAAATCACAAACAATAATTCAATTTAACATGTACTAATGTACAATTTAATTACACGAACTTACCTCGACGAGTTTATGTAGATACGAAGGCAACTAATCCGATATTTTTCCTTTGCCTCGATCTAACTCCGTACTAGGTCTAACCGGATCTATACAAATGAATATAACTCAATTCAATATAATTAATATTCAATTTAGTCCAACAACATATTTTGGAAAAATTACTATTTACCCCTATACTTTTAATTTATTACAATTTAGTCCCTAGGATCGGAAAATGACTTCCATGCAATTTAATCCTTATTCAAACCTAGTAAATTTTTATACATATTAATAGCAGCCCATATAATTCACAATTTCACAAATTTACCATAAATTTATCATCTTTTTAAATTTAATCCCTAATTGATAATTTCATCAAAATTCTCTTTACAAAAGTTGTTTATCTAACAACAACCTTTCATTTTCTATCATAAAAATTCAAAATTCAAGCATAATCATCAATGGAAAAACCCTAATACTTTAACAATTTTGCAAATTAATCCCCGAGTTAGCTAGATTAAGCTATTACGATCTCAAAAACATATAAATCATTAAAAACGGGATAAGGATACATACCTAATTGTGTAAAATAAGCTTGCTAATATCTCAAGCTTTCATGGCTAGATTTTCTTCTTCTTCTTTTTCTTAATTTGGTGCTACATGATGATAATATATTTTTTTTATTTAATATCACTTTAATTGATAATTTCCAAAATTAACCTTAATGTTTCATGAAATTTCCAATGATGATTATTCATGCTTAACCACTAAGCATTTTAATGGTCTATTTACTATATAAGGACCTCCAATTTAAAATTCTATATCTATTTAATACCTGTAGTAATTAGAACTCAATTTTTGCACTTAATGCAATTTAGTTCTTTTCATCAAATTAGGTATGTAAACGATAAAATTTCTTAAAAAAAAATTTATACGGTATTTCTATCATACCGTAGACCATATAATAATAATAAATTTTTCTGACTTCAGATTTGTGGTCCCGAAACCACTATTTCGATTTCACTAAAAACGGACTGTTACACAGTTAGATAATTTTGTTGAATTAGTGTGTAATTTGAGTACATGGACTAAATCAAATAAGTGATAAAAGTATGAATTAATACTAAATTATAAATTGGATTTAGTTTAAAGGACTTATTAAGTAAATAAGCCATTATTTATATAGGTATGTGATAGTGGACGACTATAGTAATATTATAAGTATTATATGTTAAGTTATTATAATACTTAAATTATAATTATGTTATAAAAGAATATATAATGTTAATAATAATGTTAGATATTAGTGAGTGGAGAGAAGAAAGCCTAGCGTATTTTCTTTTAATGTTTTTCTTTTCGAAACAAGAAGAAAGGGGGAGAAGTCACGCACGGCCAAAAGCTAATGTTGCATGTCTAATTTGGTTAGTAGATTTTGGCTATTTTTACATGAAAATTATGTTTTTGAAGTCTTAATCTCATGAGTTAATGTGCCCATGATCAAATTTTTAGATTGAGTGAAGTTTGTGAATATTGTCATTGTAAGGAAATTAAGTTCTTGGTGTTATTTTGTTGGATATTAAGTTTGGTAATTAAATAGATATTTTTGTTAAATGATTCTTGATGATTTAAAAGTTTAGGGGCTTAATTATGGAAATGGTAAATTCAAGGGTTAAATTGTGAATTACTTGAAAGTATGAGTTATTTTGGACCTTGTGGAACAATTAGTTGAAATAGGATTTTCTTGGTTTAAATTAAATAATGTGAGTTATAATTGAGGATTTAATTGTATTGAGGATAAATGTTGAGTGTAAATAAGTAAAAATGTAATTAAATGGTAGAATGGTTTGAGTTTGAACTTGATATGGTGCTTGAATTAGTTAATAAATTAATTTATTATGTTTTGATCATGAAACGAGTAGATCGATTGTAACTTAGGGAAAAGAGAAGGTTGAAGAATAATCACCTTCGATTTTAGGTAAGTTCGTAGTCCCCGAACTCGAACTTTATAAATTATTTTAATTAACTTAGTTACTACTTGATGTCTTATTATATCCTTAAAGTATTTGTTAATCCAATTGAATGGAGGTTTATGGAATGTGACATTATGGAATAAATTAATGTGTGATTAGTAGATAATTGGAGTGGAAGTGTTATTAAATTATGAAATGTGATATTGAGTTATGAAAAGTAAAATTATGGACTTGTAAATGAGTAATTGACATTGTCGATTCGTTCAACTAGTGTTGGACGCAACTTCGTCAGTTTATCTGACTAGTGTTGGGCACATATTCGTCGGTTTATTCGACTAGCGCTAGGTGCAAATATCGTTGGTTTATCCAACTAGAGCTGGGCTCACTAATTATTTCATCAGTTTATTCGACTAGCGTTGGGCGCAAATATCGTTGGTTTATCCAACTAGAGCTGGGCTCACTAATTATTTTATCGGTTTATCTAACTAGCGCTGGGCGCAACTTCTATCAGTTTATCTAATTAGTGCTAGGCACACATTTATTAGTTTATCCAACTAAAACTGGGCGCAAACTCTTTCACGGATTATCTGCTAGGCACCGAGTGCCGTGTACCAACTGGACTATATAACAAGGTGTTATGAATTATCTAAGAAGGATGGTTATAGGTATTACTAAAGAAACTTATATTTACTTATGTACATATATTTATTCATTAGAAGATATGATATGTTCTTGAGTTAGATTATTAAAGTTGTGAAATAAGTTCAAAAGCTTTAGATATAGTTATGGTTATTCGAATAAGTGAAGTTGCTTAATGTGGATTGGTTTGTGCCATAATATAAGTAAATTGTTGATTGATCTATGCAAAACTATTCATATAGCAAGTGATGTGAATTGAGATATATGTTCAAACCAACTAAAGGTGAATACTTGTGAAAATTGAGTATAGCATGAAATAATGTGATGAAATGCATGAAATTGAAATGGTGATATCTTTTAATTGTATGTTTAGGTAGTAGTATGATGATATAATTCAATTTGAGCATTCATGTATCATATCATGTCTTAAAGTATTTAGATTATAGAAATATCACTGAGTTTTAGTCAATGTGCAATTTTATTTTCTGTGCGCATTTTAGGTACTCTCTTTTGGTCGCCGACTCAGCATCCAACAACAATCCCGATCTCAAGTGTGGTGATGTTTAATTTTGTAATGGCATGTACCTAGGATGTCTTTGATTGTTAGTTGTTTTGTGAATGTGATGTAAATTGAGTTATAAGTATATGTTTATGTTTGAAGCTAAATGTTAGTATGCGTTTTGACCAAAGGCTTGATATGTGTATGAAACTTAAAGCTTGATGTCTTAAGTAATTTTATATTAGGCTAAATTGAGTGATTTTGGCATACTTTAAACTTTGATTTGGATGATGCATTGTTGATATGTTTTGATGATATAAAATGTGGTACTAATGAGGGTACATTGGTTAGGCACTTAGGATGATTGTTTTGGCATATTTGAAGTATGTTTAATTGTATTTTGAATAGGTTAACTGATTGGTATTTGAATTGCTTAAGGCCCAAGTAAGCTTGAAATGGTAAACTTATTGTTTAAGGTACATTTTAGGTCCACACAGCCAGAGACACGGGTGTGTAACTTGACCGTGTGAGACACACAACTTGGTGACACGGTCGTGTGTCACCTTTTGAGTGCTTAAGGTGCAAGTTAGTTAGTTATATGGCCTAGCACAGGGCCTGACACATGGGCGTGTGAGGCTATTTCGAGAGTTACACAACCTGACAAACGAGCGTGTGACACAGCCGTGTGACCTTACTTAGTGAGTTACACGGGTGAGGACATGGGCTGAGACACGACTGTATGTCCCTAGTTCAAAGGTTACACGGCCTGCAACACATACCTATGTCTCAGCCGTGTGAACCCTATTTTCATTTTTTGTGATTTTTTTCTAAGCTTTTCGAATGATTTCAAATTGGTCTCAATTTGTTTCTAAAGTATTTTTAAGGCCTCGAGGGCTCAATTTAGGGACGATATGTGTATGTAGGAATGGTTTAAGTTATGTTTATGATTTTTTAATGAAATTAATTATAAATGTTCCAATTGTACGGTAATACTCGTAACCTTAATTCGTGACGGAAATGGGTTAGGGGTGTTACAATTTACGAAAATGAGGTTCTAAAACTGTGTTTTTCAACACTAGTAAAAGTCAGGTCGTTACATATACCTTTAACCCAGCTTGGGCATGTGGTTATAAAGAAGTGACCAGAAGCCCCCCGTCTATAAATACCCCAAGGCACAATATAGAAAGGGGTACTCTTTTCTTCATTCTAAAACCTCTAACATAATAGGCCCTTATCCCCTTTTTTATTCTACAACTTTCTAGCTCTCCACCTTGTAAAAGTGAATGGATCTCCTCACCACCCCTACCTTCTCCACCCTTGTTTATATTTTTTATCAACACAATTTAAGAAACAGATCATAAACTCCATTGTTTCTTTCTCTTGTAAAACCCTAATTCTTTATTTTTTTCTTAATCTTTTTCATTCTTTTCAAAACCCTTTTTGCTATCTTTTACAATTATATTATTCTTTTAGTATACTAAAAAAACTAATCTTTACATAGTAATGTTACAAAAATTAATGTGTAAGCTTTTTAATATGATTAGAGTTTTTAGGATAAACTACATCGCAAGTCACTCTCAAGCAACGTCGTTGTTATTTTGGTCACTCTAGTTTTTCTTATCAATTCAGTCACTCTAATTAAGATAAGTTAAAAATTCTTTTAACCCACTAACGAATTGCAAATGTTGCATTTGTTTTTACTTTTGACTAAAATTAGGTTCCTTTCAATAATTAGTCCAAAACAATATTTTTTTGGGTTTATTTGCTTCCATTCTCCATGCCTAACTTTCTATAGAGGAGAGCTTTACAACTTTTGGGGAAGATTTTGATAATCTTTTGGAGTTCTATACCAATTTAAATTGGTCACCACCATCATCATTATTGAAATTTGAAATGGAAAAAGTGAAAGATGGTTATAATCTTTGACGAAAATGATTGTTATTGGAATTGAAAATCGGTAACAAAAAGGAAAAACTTGAAGAAAAAGAGCTTAAAAAGGTGATAGAAAGCCATAAATCGAAACTAAAGTGACCTTCGTTGTCACCGAAATTCAAAAAAGAACTTGTTAAACCATAAGAAGAAGAGCCTAATAAGGTAACAAAAAGGTATAAACTTAAACAAAAACAACTACAGTCTTCATGGAAACTCGAAAAAGAGATAGGTAAACTCGAAAATGAGCTTGAAAAGGTGATAGAAAGCTATCATCTTCTATCAAAAAATCTATCAAGAGTTCACAATGCTGGGATTAATGAAGTTGAGAAATAAGTGTTGAAGTTTAGTTATTTTTCAAAAAAGTTTATAATGAGGTTTTTAACTTTAGCCAAAAATATAAAAAAAATACCACGTTAACAATCCATTACTGAAACAAGGAAATTTAAAAAAATTATACAACCCTATTGCCATATAATATAAGCTATTGTTTATTAAGTCGGGATGTTTAAAATGTGAAACATAGCTCGGATGTGTTTTACGATAGCCTAAATTAGCGTGTAATTTAAAAGACTTACTCGCTCGGTCTTTTCTTTCTCTTTTTATTCGTGTTTGAGTTTGTTTGGTTTTCCCCTAAGTTGCCGCCGCTGCCGCAGGATAGAATCTTCTCTTTCCCTCTCTTCCTAAGAAGTCTTGAAGAAGATAAGTAAATGGAATCCTTGAAGAGGAAGTCAGGTGAGGCGATATCCTCTGAGTCTCCTCCGCCGCCGCAGAAGAAGAAACATCACGGTGAAGACGTCTCACCGTTGGCGGAGGAAGCCGTCGGATGTGTCCATGATGTTTCATATCCTGAAGATTATGTTCCTTCTGCTTCCTCTTTACCATTTCCAGCTGACTCTAAACCTGCCAAGGAGTTTCCTTTCATGCTTGACCCCTTTCAGTCTGAAGCTATCAACTGCCTCAATCGTGGCGAATCTGTCCTTGTAAGACATCCTTTTGTTCTTCTTGTTCTTTTCTGACCCAACAAAGAAAGTAGAGAAAGTGAAATGCTAGTTTCAATACAGGTATCGGCACATACATCAGCAGGCAAAACTGTAGTAGCTTTATATGCAATTGCTATGTCTTTGCGGAATAATCAGCGTGTTATATATACTTCACCTATTAAGGCTCTTAGCAATCAGAAGTATAGGGAGTTTAAAGAGGAGTTTTCCGATGTCGGTTTGATGACTGGAGATGTTACAATTGACCCTAACGCTTCTTGTTTGGTTGGTACTTTACTTGCTATCCATCTCATATTACGTTTTCTCTTTTAGTATTTGATTTTTTCATATGTTCCCAACTGTTTGATTTTCAGGTGATGACCACGGAAATCTGGCGAAGTATGCAGTATAAAGGGTCCGAGATTGTTCGTGAGGTGGCATGGGTTGTTTTTGATGAAGTGCATTACATGCGTGATCGCGAGAGAGGTGTTGTCTGGGAAGAGAGTATTGTTATGGCACCGAAGAACTCTCAATTTGTATTTCTTTCAGCAACTGTACCTAATGCGAAGGAATTTGCTGATTGGGTGGCCAAGGTGGTTAATGTTTGCTTTAATTTATTCACCAACTTTCAACTTGAATATAATTAATCAATGCTCTTTAGCCAGCTTATCTTTTTTGTATAGCAGCCAACTTATTTTCATTTCTCTTAGTAGGGTATATTTGTAACATGTAAAAGCTTGGTGTTTTGTTTATCTTTTTCCCTCCATGAATAGAAAGTAGGAAAGTTTTCTTTGAGGAACTATGAGGAGAACAGTAAAAAATAAGCTACATAAAACAACCCAGCACAAATCTGAAATTCTTGAGTTTAAATCTTATTATTAAAACATTATTTAAAAAAAATTATTATAGTTAACATGATTGATGTTAGTTGCCTGTGACATATTTAGTCTTTCCATTGGTCAACCTTGATTCTACTATTTTGATCTTTGAGTAGGTAAGGTCCTGCCAGCATAGACCCTATAGACTGGTTTGTTTGCTTTAGTCTTTTAAGAGCGGTTTTAAGCTTGTTTATGGGTGATATGTTTTTTCTCAACCCTGCTTTTTTGCAACTTTTAGTAAAGATTTAAGAAAATATATCAGAAGCATATTAACTTTGTGTTTTCATTTCCTTTAAAACATTCCTGTGTGAAATACGAGTCCTAATCCTAATGATCCCTGCTTTTGATTTTTGTGAATGGATTTTGTATCTAGAAAGTGATTATGAATCTTGAGGACATTATAAACTTCTTTGTTTTTGAGTAGGATGCTTTTGGGATCAAGCACATAGATTTCATCACTTGGTGGTTCTATAGATCATTAACTTTTTAGCTTGTTTAATTGTTTAAATATGTCTGCTTATTGGTTCTGTGATTGCAGGTTCACAAACAACCATGCCACATAGTTTACACCGATTATAGGCCAACCCCTCTTCAGCATTATATTTTCCCTGCTGGAGGTGATGGTCTGTTTTTGGTGGTAGATGAGAAAGGAAAATTTCGGGAGGATAGCTTTCAGAAAGCTTTAAATGCATTAGTTCCTACAAGTGAAAGTGGCAAGAAAAGAAATAATGGTAAATCACAAAATGGGTTAGTGATGGGAAAAGTTAGTGAACAAAGTGACATCTTCAAGTTGGTGAAAATGATCATTCAGCGACAGTACGATCCTGTAATAATTTTTAGCTTTAGCAAAAGGGAATGTGAATTTCTTGCGATGCAGGTGGGTCTCAAAAGAACCTTTTGTTATTTTAATATGTATATTGTTGGTATAGGGAAGAAATGGGTGGATGGCATGTCTTCTTTCCTCTTACAACCCAAAAGATCCCCAACTATTAGTATGTTTTAAAAAGAATCCTTGCTCAACATTGTGCTATATGTAATGTTGGCAAGTTAGTATTATAAATATGCTATATAGTTATTAGACACCTACATCAAGTTTGTCTCAGTGGTTGTTGCTTATACAATACTGTTTTTGAGGTTCATTTCCTCCTTTTTTCTTATCCTAATTTTTTGTTTTTAAATTTCTTGATACATTCCCTTTAGGCGCATGCACCGGTTTTTCTATTGTTAAATAATTTATTTATTTCTTTTTATTAACTTAATTGTCTTGTTATTTTCTTATGTTTTTAATTTAGATGGCAAAGATGGATTTAAATGATGACGATGAGAAAGGAAATATAGAAACAATCTTTTGGAGTGCCATGGATATGCTTTCCGATGATGATAAGAAGCTACCTCAGGCAAGTTGTTATTCCTGAAATCTGCAAGATGTGTTTGAATGTGAATTTAAAAATGGTTGCACTTGTAAGGTTGCAATTGAATATTTACGACTGTGTATCAAACTGTAATTTTATGATTGTTGCCTGTTTACCTCCCAAATTGATAGCTACTTGTGTTGAAATCATTATCTTTTATTAGTTAGTTTTGACCATCAATCCTTTGAGTTATAAGCTGTTTGCAAATGTTGTATTTAATTAGCAAAAGTTCCCATTTTCTACTTTTTAGTCTATTTATTTAATTTTTCTTTTGGTTTTGAATTTGTAATTAGATATAAATAAATTGGTATCAGAATCTTGTTGCAAAATTCTGTTATCAAGCTTATTAACAAATATATTTTTTTGAATTATCTGTGGGTTTTTACAATCACTCTTGAATACTGTGCTCCTGTGTGGAGCATTTACATTCCCATGTGATGGAAGCAATTTGAAAATTTGTTTTGGTTTTGATTGATTGATTTTTTAAAGTGTTGGTGTTAAACATGTTTTATGGTTTTTTGAAAAAAAAAAAAGAGAAGAATATTCAGAAAAGAAACAGAGAAATGAAATGGAAACTCATTGGCATATGCATGGATGTGTTTTGACATGGAAAGTTATATTTTAGATTTAGATTCTATTATATTATGACCTGTAAATTTGTTTTGCTCAGATATTTGTTATGCCTTTTATGAGATGCTTTTACAGGTGTCAAACATGTTACCGCTTTTGAAACGTGGAATAGGTGTGCATCATTCTGGTTTGCTTCCAATTCTAAAGGAAGTGATAGAGATATTATTTCAGGAAGGACTGATTAAGGTTGGGAATACACACTCAAGTTATATCTTAAAGTTAGTGCATATGTTCAAGGTTTAATGATTGACTGTAACATTATTGTATTGACTGGCTTAATTACTGAAGTTATGTACAGTTGTGGAATTTTCAGTTATCAGATTAAATTGATAACTAGCAGTATGTTGGCTAGTTTGCATGCAGTCTTCTTTTGCTCAAAAAGTTTTACCATTTGTTCACTGTACTATTTGTCTTTCTTGATTTTTTGCTGGAAGTTTATTGACTGTCTGTATTTGTTTCACATTAAAGTCTGAAAATTCGTGTCCTTTTGTTGTTATCTCTTGAGTTTTCCAAATGTTTTTGTTAAGGTGCTTTTGTATATCTGGAATCTGGTCATTGCATTTGTGGACATACTCACTTTACATCTGTAGAAAGTATGTAACTCCCAGACCTCCTTTTCCCCTGTGCTATTTATGATTTTCATTATCTTCAGTTTATTGAGTGTCTGATTATGAAAAATATCGCAAGACCGAAATTGCTATACAATTTCTGAGAAACTTATGAATTTAGGTTGATTTGTATCTGTATTGTGTTAAGCATCTGAGAAAATTGTATTACTTATGTTACTGTATAAAAGAATCTCTTTTCCTATTTTTGGGCCATTCATTTTACTCTTAACATTTAATTGGAAAACAAAAACTGAAAATTTTCTTCAGTGTTTGTTTGCCACAGAGACCTTCAGTATTGGGTTAAACATGCCCGCTAAAACTGTCGTGTTTACAAATGTTCGTAAATTTGATGGGGACAAGTTTAGATGGATATCTAGTGGAGAATACATTCAAATGAGTGGCCGTGCTGGTCGTCGAGGAATTGATGCACGTGGAATATGCATTCTTATGGTGGATGAAAGGATGGAACCATCTACAGCTAAAATGATGCTCAAGGGAAATGCTGATAGTTTGAACAGGTATATTTGATCTATGAAAAACCTGTTTAAATTTCACTAATCCATATTTCCATGATGTGGTGGTCCTTTGGATTCAGGTTGCATTTCAAATAACATTCATGCTGCACATTCATACATGAAACTTGTAGTTTATCCATGATGTCATATATGTGGACCTATTTTCCTATTCCTAATGGAAATTTGCGAGCTCCCTATGACAATGCTGGAGGGATTTAGTTGTTTGCACCAAATCTGACAATGTAACTTCCTATTCCCGTGAGTCTAAGTTTGACTTCCTGGGCTTTGTTTAGTAGGAAAGATGGAAAAGGAGAAGCATAAAAAGGCCTGGAGAAATAGAAAATTGAAAATGGGAATGAGTAGTTTGTTTCTTTTATTGGCATTATTAAAAGTGAGAACTTGGCTTTTCTTGCATTTAAACACCAACAGAACTTCCGTAGTTTTATGGGCAACACCTGCTGGCGACAAATTTGCAAAATCAGTCCTTGTGGGAGTTCTTAACTTGGAAGAGGGATGAAAAGATATTCTCTTTTAGGGGGAAAAATCCTTTTGAGCTGACTTAAGAGGATTTTGGTTGCAGGTAGCTTATAGTTGATGATCATATTTATTGATAGTAACTATTTTTTTTTTTTTGTAAATAACAATGATGTTTAACTCCAAATAAGCTAGGGCGTTATCATTGTGGGATGAGCGCTGACTGGTAAAAACTTGGTTTAGGATGCTGAGTAGAGGATTTAAAATGACTATTACCAGAATTATGACTTTTTCCATAATTAAAGAATTATGAAATTTTGTTAATTGCCTTTTCCATTTTGTTTCAGTGCCTTCCACCTAAGCTACAATATGCTATTGAATCAATTGCGCTGTGAAGAGGCTGATCCTGAAAGTATGCTTCGTAATTCATTCTATCAGTTTCAAGCAGATCGTTCAATTCCTGACCTTGAGGTCTGTTATTAGATTTCGGAACTTCTATAATTTGATGTTGATACCTTTGGTTATTATTCTCTGGTTTTTGAATATTCAAACTGTTTTTTAATAGCGGAGAGTAAAAAATATAAGTTATTAGTTATTCTTGGAGACAACGTTAGTTGTTAGTCTTCAAAGCTTAAGCCAACAAATTGTATTGAATTGCTAGGCAGTTCAATTTGCTATGTTTCTCTAGTGATCAAAGGCATCTCCAATCTTTTACTGTCATTGGAATGTTAAGGGGCTAGAATTCTAAAGGAGGAAAAAAGTATCATTGTACATAAGATGAAAGGATATAAATATCTAGTAATTGAAGAATCATCTTATTTAGTTGGGAAAGAGAGAAGAAAAAGATGGAATATTTATTTGGGAAAATAAGGTATCTAAAATTTAGATTCTGGTTGGTGATACTTTTGATAATATGTATGTATATTAAATAAAGCACATAGAAAGAAAAAGGTGAAAAATAGAAATCTGAATAGAATACTTAAGGCAAATGGAGCTGACTTTGATATCAGCTATACCTCTGCTGTTCTAAGGCCTTGCCTTGTCTTGATAATGTAACTGATTTAATAGGTAGATTAAAATGACTGAATTTGTGTACGAATTAAATATTTGGTTACTAAGTCATATCTTTTTCCAGAACTCATTAAAAAGGGTCAAACTGCACCATGCATAATCTTGTGAAAAGCTGCAAAAGAAATTTATGCTGTGTTAACCATGAACATTCATTAATGTTTACAGTTTAGAGAATGGTGTTGTAATAATCATGAACTCTTTCAATGATGCAGACTAAACATGCCTAAGATTTCTTAGCCATTTAACTATTTCTAAAGCTATTCTTGATTACCTGATGCAAGTGGTTATAGTTGCAGAAGCATGTAAAGGCTCATGAACATGGGTTTGGTTCCATGATAATTAAAAACTCTTTCTCTGATGAAAACCAAGCATGCCCGCGATGTTTGAGATACTTAACTATTTTATAACTGTTGTCAATTGATGCAAGATGTTGTATTGCAGAAGCAAGTAAAGGCTCTTGAAGAAGAGAGGGATTCCATGATAATTGAAGAAGAAGATAGTTTGAAGAATTATTACAGTCTAATTCAGCAATACAAAAGTTTGAAGAATGGTATTCGTGATATTGTGTTTTCTCCAAAGTATTGTTTACCCTATATGAAATCTGGCAGGCCTATTTGTATACAATGCATTGATGATGAAACATCTCCATCTTTCTCTGTTGAGGATCATGTTACCTGGGCTGTTTTAATGGACTTTCATAGAGTGAAAAGTGTTATTGAAGGTGAGAACTCTAAGTTGATCCCTTGTAAGTTGTCAAAAAATGCCTTAAGTCCAAATTGTCACAGAAGTGTGAGATTCTTGATGCAGATGATGCCTGTGAAAGACCAGAAGATGCAAGTTATGCCCTTGATATTCTTACAAGATGTAATGTGAGCAAAGACAGTGTTGGGAAGAAAAAAATTAAGATCGTCCCTTTGAAAGAGCCTGGAGAACCTCTTGTTGTTTCTGTCCCTCTCTCTCAGGTGAAATCCATGAACTTCTTGCTTTATATATTCAGCCTTGTTGGCGTATGCCGAAAAGTTAAATTTTTTTTTTTTTTTAAATTTATGTTTCTGTTTGAAGTATTAAACAGTTGTAGAGATAACATATGCAAACATGACATTTTATTGAAGGGAAATATCATGGTAGACGCAATGTGCATATAATCCAAAATGTCCACTGGCCATCAGAAATTCAATGTGTACTGAAAGAAAAAAAGGATATATGTTCGAGTCTCATGTCCAATACATAAGCATACATTTATTGCCTTTCCCCACTTTTCCTCGTGTTTTGCATGGTTATTTCCCTTCCCTGTGTTGAACACATACAATATACAGTGTGGCGTGGTTTAGGGAGAAAACAGCAGTAAATCAATAGAATTAAAGCTGAAACATGAGTAAGATAGAAGTTGGAGCTCTAAAAACAATAGGGCTATCAGAGCCTCTAGTTTCTGTCTTTTACTTATTATTAATAAATCTCTTTAATAGAGTCCTTTTAATGAGATTCAACTTTTTACTCTTAAATTGAATAAATTTAATTAATTAGTCTATTTAACAAAAGTATTTAATGAAATTAAATTTCTTAATGATAAATTGGATAAAATCTTATGAAAAAAAAAAAAAGTTTACGATGACTATTTAAAAATATAGTGCACAACAATAGTAATTTTTGTTCTTTGTTAGTTAAGAACATTTTCTGTACTCATGCTTTTCTCATACATATTAAAGTGTTGAACCTTCTAGCTCTGGTAGAAGAATCTTGCTTTTCTGTTCCTTTTCCTCTTTTGTTGTTGCTTTTTTCATGAATAATATGCTAATTTGTTTTGTATTATCATTGGAATTTCTGATTATGATATTTGGAACTTCTCTTAAAAGAATTAAGACATTCTTTATGCAACGAAGCAAACTGAATCTTCTATTAGGATTCAAAAGATTTGCTTCTACTTGAATTGGGTTTTTCAGGTGTTAGCTTTGTAGCTAATTATTTTAGCATAAACAGTTAATATGAATATACGCCAAACTTATTTCTGTGGTCTTGCTGAATCTAATGTCCATCCAATGAGAGTATAATTTAATTTGTTATTTGTGCCTTGGACAGGTTACTAGTTTAAGTAGTGCACGCTTGAACATACCCAAAGATCTTCTGCCATTAGAAGCTCGCGAGAATGCCTTGAAGAAGCTTTCAGAATTTATTTCTAGATATGCTACTGGAATGCCCCTGGATCCTGAAGAAATGAATGTATATGTTTGATTTTTTTCTCATGATATTTTATGAAGAAATACTTGATTTTGCTTTGTTCTTCCTATTATGTCTTCTTTCAGTTGCCATGAAATGGTTTTTTTCCATTTTTTCAGATTCAAAGCAACTCATATAAAAAGGCTGTCCGTAGGTTGGAGGCATTAGAGAACCTGTTTGAAAAGCATGAAATTGCAAAATCCCCGCTTATTGAGCAAAAGCTTAAACTTTTGAACAGGAAGGAAGAGTTGACAGCCAGGATCAGATCAATTAAGAAAACAATGCGTTCTTCCACAGCCTTGGCTTTTAAAGATGAGCTTAAGGCCAGAAAACGGGTTCTAAGGAGGCTAGGGTAAAAAAACCATTTCTCTAAGCTTGCTTCACTTGTATTGCCAAAATTTTCTTATGGTTTCATAACTTGATAGTTGCTAAGCATTTGATTGCTTTTTGCCCTGGAGCTCTTTTTTATTGTTTCTTCAGTCTTAGAGACCAACACAAGATGACTGGCAGTTTTTTCTACAATCAAAATAAAGATCCTCCTTCCTCATTTTTCACATAATCAGGATACAACATCATTTTTCTAATACAATCGCTCATCCTTTTTTCTCCCACCTTCTAAAGACATATAAATTGAATATTGCTTTAACTTTTTGGTTGTAAATGCTCAATGATGCATGTAGTTTATAATGGATTTCTCTGTAGTTCTCATTTTTTCATGGCTGAAACAGTGTTTTTAGGGTGTTGCTCTTGGTGCCAGACAACAAATGTTCCTCGGACTCTCACCTAATTGAAGTTTCCTTAATTTTTAATTTTTTAATTAACTGTACCTTTACTATTAAGAAAGGAGATAATATCAAACTCTCTACTTCTCAATATTTATCATGTCTGTTGACCAAGAAAAGAAGAAAATCTCTTTTGCTTGTTTTCTAGGATAAGCTGGAGCACTCTTTAGTGTTCATTAACATATTATATGTCTTAAGCTCTCTCTCTCTATACACATGCAAAAATAAGTACATATACACATTGTGCTTTATGCCTGAAGAGAATATAAGGATTCTAGTGCCTAGTGCCCTTGACAACATTGTGGCCTTTAACTTAAAACTTTAACCATATCCTTTTCTTTTCTTTTTTTTGTTATTACTTATTAATGGATAATGCTTCACAAAATTTAAGTTTGTTGCCTAGACACCTATAATCTCTAGGTTCTTTTTTTTTCCCTCTAATATTGGATTTTATTGCAGATATATTACAAGTGATGATGTTGTTGAGTTGAAGGGCAAGGTTGCTTGTGAGATCAGTAGTGCTGATGAGTTGACTCTTACAGAGCTTATGTTCAGTGGTGTTCTGAAAGATGTAGAGGCAGAAGAAATGGTGTCTCTTCTCTCTTGTTTTGTTTGGCAGGAGAAGCTCCAAGATGCTGCAAAGCCCAGGGATGAATTAGAGCTGCTCTTTTCACAACTACAAGATACTGCACGGAGGATTGCCAAAGTTCAGCTTGAGTGCAAGGTATACTATAAACTTCATCTCACAATCCCTTTTTATTTGTTTCCATTTTGCAATCCTGGTTTTGGATTTTGGAAAGCAAGTTAGATAAGACAAGAAAGTGGTTAGGGTTTGGAACCCAATTTCGGATTACATGAGAATAGATGTCTGGTTCTGGGTCGTGTTTCAGATATTTGGTCATCATGTAGGTGTACCACTAGGTTAGTTAGGGTCCTCTTTGGATATGACAAGAAACTGGCAGTGCATCCTTTTTTATCTTTTTTTGGTATAGCTGAACAGGGCCTGATGGGAGGGAGAATTAGACCTTGTACCTTGACCTTCCAGGAGGGTAATAACTGTCATTGTCGGGTTTCTATGAAGCAGGTCTTTTATTTTCTTGGTTGGCAGGAATATGTCCAAATTGTGCTGGGTTGTACTTGGTCTACCTTTGTCGTTGACCTCAACCAAGATCAGTTCAATAAGAACGGCAGTTGCAGTTCTGAATTAAGATGCTGGCTTAAGCTGTTTTAACTGTTTCGATCTATAACATTCGGAATAATTACACGTATTCCTAACTTTACTAGATTTTAACTTTCAATCCTAAATGGTCAAACATTTAACAACCGCTAGGACTGGAATAGCAATTTTCAAATGTTTAGGACTGAGTTAAAATTATGTGAACGATTGAGACTAAAAGTGTAATTATCCCTTATCGTTTTAACTGATTCAAGCCAAGTTGCAAGAATTTTGGACAACAGCAATAACAGTAAATAATTAAGAATGCTTTTTTGGTTCTTTGAGTTCAGTGCAGAGAACTAAAGCAGATGACAAAAGAAAAAGTGAAAGCAAAAAAGTACGGTTCCCAGGAGGACTATTATTTTTCTGTCAGAACTATACTAGTAATGATATTGGAGTGGTTTTTAGAAAATAGGAACAGCATATGGCCTAAGGCGTGTCTGTTTGTCAGTCCAGACATAGGTCAAAAGAATTGCCAACACTTGTCCGTTTAGGAATGATCATTTTTTGATGTTTCCATTTTAGTGGGATTCATACGTGATTACACCTAAGCATGTAGTTTTACTGTAGTATTGCAAGAGAAGTAGTTGACTTGTAGTTGGTGTTTATTTTCAGGTTCAAATTGATGTAGAGAGCTTTGTAAGTTCATTTCGGCCTGATATTATGGAAGCTGTCTATGCTTGGGCAAAAGGATCCAAGTTCTATGAGATTATGGAAATTACACAGGTTTTTGAGGGCAGCTTAATCAGAGCCATCAGACGACTGGAAGAAGTTCTTCAGCAGCTTATTTTAGCAGCCAGGTCTATTGGAGAGACAGAGCTCGAAACAAAATTTGAAGAGGCTGTCTCTAAGATTAAAAGAGACATAGTGTTTGCGGCATCTCTATACTTGTAGTATAGTTCAGTTGCTGGAAAGGATCAAGGTTGTTAAATGGCAAGATGATCATCTTTGATGAGAATATTTTTTGTCAGTAAGCTGAGTGAAGCAAATGTGATCAAAGTGGAGGGAAAATTACCTAAAAGTAAATTGCACATTAATCTGCAAGTGGATGCCTTTTGCCTTGGAAGCTTTTTTTCTCGATATACTTTACACAGAGCAGCCTATAACGGAAAACAGCATTGAAGGCGGCAAAGCGAACAAGATTCTGAACCAATGTTGAGAAATAATTTCTCACAATCCCTAACTTACATTTTACACAATGCACTAGCCTGTTCTATTGTTAGAGATAACATGTGTTGTTTCTGATTCCAGTTTTTTTTCTGTCATTGTTGGTGGAACTTAGGCTAAATTCTAGTTAAATTAGAGAAATTAGTTCACTAAAATTTTGCTGTATGTTTAATGTTTTTATATATAATATATGAAGAAGGATTATTTTCTAGGCTTGGCAGATCAACTATGAAAAAAGTTGTAGTTTTTTTTTAACCCTTTGCCCCCCCCCCCCCCCCAAAACACCCCCAATATTAGGAGATGTCTTTATTCATTTTTACTATCATCGAGCTAAATTTTCATTCGACGAAGCATTCTGTCAAATTTACCATTCTTTTCTTAATATATACTTTTCACAACCCATTTAGCTATTTCCGAGTTCCTTTAAACTGTAAAGGAACTACTTGAAAAACAGAATAAAAAATATAATTAGTCCAAAAACCCACGTAATACAATAACCTTATCGCTTATCTCCCAGGTTCGCAACACTCTTTTTGGGATAAACGTTCGGGGTAAAAATCTTGCATAAATTATATTAAATAGGTGATATTTGCAAGTATACGAATCAGGTTGTAATATAATTATAATGAAGTAGGTAAGTACTTCGAGGATCGAATTTAAGAGAGGTGAGCACTAAATTTATCATAACCAAAACACAAATAGAGCAAATTAGTATTTAAATAAATTATATTACGATTAAACATAAAAAATGAGTTTTTAATAACTAAAGAAATAAAATAATATAAATGAAAATTTTTTAGGAAATTTGCTATGGAAATTTAATCAAATCTGAGCATGAGTGACTAGCTTGCTTCGGTAATCATACCTAACTATTGCTTCGGGTTCCCTGTTCAATCAACTAGTTGTTACCCTAGTAGAATCTCTTGATCTTTACTAGAATAACGAGTCAGTAAGAACTACTTATCTCTCGATCTCACAGTTCAGACTCGTTTGGGGTTAAGGCGTTTACATATAGACCATACCAATTTTAGGTTAATTTTCACTTAAATGACTTCCTAGGGTTGTCAAGTCTAGGATTTAACTTCCTTTCCCAAACAACTAATCCGCTAAAAAAACCTTGCACAACAATCAATTAATCATACATCCACTCACTAATCCCTTATAAGAGGATTAGTTCCTTATGAATCTCAAAAAACATAAAAAAAACTTGATATGAAAGATGAACATTAATAGCAAATCAAGATACGAAGGTTTTAGAGAAGCCTAAATTGTATTGAATTGAAGCACAAAATCCACAAGGAGTTGATTGAGTTCCCCAAATCAAATTTTTCGAAAAATGCGAAACTGAAAATAACCTAAAGCCTAAGAAAAAGGGAAAAACTAAAACTAAAATTATAAAAAAAAGAGTATACAATATGAAAAACTGTCCATCTCAAGTGTTAAATGAGTCTATTTATAGATTTAGTGTCACCGTCTTCCTCAACCCTAGGTCAGCTGACGCTCCCGTGTTTAATATTTGATTGTGCAAACCAAAACACACTTGGTTCGTACAGGACTAGTGTCGCGACACTTTAGTGCCTGTGTTGTGACATCGAAGGTAGTATGCTCGTACTCAACATAGCTTTAGGGGTATGTCGCGATATCCCTTGGTTGTGCGCAACACTGAAGGCAATCTTGGAATTCTTGCTCTCTGCTGCCTATGTTGTGACATCAAACTCCTTGTGTTGCTACACAACGACCAATATTGAGTTGGTTCGCCCTTTAATGGTCTCTTGTACACTCACAAAGTATATTAACTTACCCTTAAGCCTCATTTGACCTTAAGGTCAATAAAAGACTGAAATTACGCTTTTATTGAATGTAAATGAAACTAAAAATAAAAATAAAAATGCTTGTATTCAAGCTCCTCAAGTGCGAAAAATAATTTAATCTGCTACATTAAATTACGACATATCAAACTTCCCCACACTTAAGTCATTACTTGTTCTCAAGCAAAGCAAACAAAAATAGCAATTAAAAGACGACCCTTGAGCAAATATGTTACAAATGTTAGTTTTGAAGTACATGACTAGGCATTTCATATTTACACATAATCTTGGCAGGAAAGATATTTGACTTACCACTTTTGATATAAAACACCTGAGCTCAGTATATTACAAAGTCTAGAAATATTAAGGGTTTCAAATGTAGGGATCCATCAATAAATTACACAGGTAATTTGATTATCATAGTAGAATACAAACAGTCATAAATGCAATTATTTAGTATGATGTCAACACGTAAATAAGTCTACCTAGACGACATAGGGCTTTTTCAACTTGTAAGGTTTTAAGGCTTAGGACATGTATGGAATTCAAGAATAGTAAGCATCAAATAGTTTCAAGCACGAAAATAGTTTGACACATCGTATTGTTCCCTATTCTCCCCCCTAAGTAACCTTTACCTGTTCACCGTCTTATTTCTCATTCTTTTACCTTCCTTATTTCTCCATAGGAAGTCACATTATAATATAGCAACTATGGCTAGCTTACAAGTTTGTGTGCACTAATGAACAAGTCTCTCTATTTTGGTGACTGTCACTTTTCCTTCTTCTTTTTCAACACTTTTCTCATTTACAAATGCTTTTACTTTTTTTACTCGTTTTTTATTTTCTTTTTGAATTTTTCTTTTTCTGCACATGTTGGGTAGCCTATAATCACTCTATCATATTGATCTTTCCTATTTCACTCTTATTTTTACAAAATTCCGCTACAATGTATCTACTTAACTATCAATACGTATGGCCATACATCTATAATCATGAAATTAAGGACCAAAGAAAAATGACAAATACAAATTCACGTTTTTGGCACGGGTTTTTATAAAGGTTCATCAGGAAGTGTTTTTTTGGCTCAAATATAGGTACTAAAGATGAATAAATAGGGTTAGCTTTTTGACTCTGGGTATATACCAAACAATGCCTTAGGTCATCCCTAGATATCTAAATATTCACAAATTTAGTTAACCAAACGATCACAAATCCAACAATTTATCATACATACTAACATGCCCATTTCCTTGTACTCTCTATATCATATGGTACATTCAATTGCTCAATACCTATTTATAGTGTAATATATAGAACTTAGTAGTCTAATAATCAAAAAATTAAAATTAAAATCATCTACTATCATGCCAAATTTATAATAAATACAGTCAACCTATATACATGCTCCTAACCAATACTCGTATTTCTACAAGCTCAAGCACACAATTGACAATAAAAACTAAAAGAAAAACATAAAAATTAAACTAAATTTTCTATGTTACCCCCCTACACTTTAGAAAACACATTGTCCTCAATGTGTAACCCTGATAGAATAAGGAAAAAAGTTATCTGATTAATCGTGGTAGTTCTGTAAGCTTTTGGTTGGTGCTTCCTCCTTTGATCATTGAAAGTTCGTAATGTTTGTGTTTCTGTTGTATGGGGATTTTATTCAAAAATTCATAAATATATATAAATATTTGTTTAGTTATAATATTTCATCAATTACAATATCCTAAAAGAAACAAACAACTTTTCAAATGTAAAATAAACTAAACTTAAAAATTATCCTAATGTATGTATATTTTATTATTCATATTCCCCTTGGAGTCCTCTTTTTCTCCTCTCTTCTTTTTTTTTTCTCTGTAAAATTACAAACTGCTTATACACATTGTCTCCTATCAACTTCTTTGAAGGGTTCATCTCCTTATCCATCCGCTCCATAGGTACTCCGGCTCTTTTGCACAACTCTATTATAAGGTGCGGGAAAAAGGTTCCTTTTTCCTGATTTCTTAGACATTCCATCATATTTCGATATATCTAAGTACCAATACATATCAGCTTCTTTTGCAAATTCACATAAACTAGAATGGCTTGTATTGGGCTGATATCTGAAAGGTCGGCTGTAGGCTAAAATTTTGAAAACACAAAATTCATCTATATTTTTTTCTCTTGGAGTCATTAATGCTTGGTTGAATGTCTCAGGTATTCCTATGCTTGTTTGATACGTCCATAGTTCTTTCCCTTCTGTCAGAAATCTTAAAACCTCCTCCATTTTTACGTTTTAAAATTCTTTAAGATCTATTTTGTATAGGTAATCTCAGTAATAATATGAAGCATCATAAAATTGACAAATACTTCTTTCAGTTACCAGGACGTTGACCCCTCTAACTTTGACATATGTTTGTAGCTCATAGTACGATCTTGTCGCTTCTTTCTCTTTTAATGCTAGAATTCCTGTACCATGGGTATTATTGTTGGTTCTTCAGGTGGTAGGCAACAGTTAGTCCATTCTCTTTCTATTTCAATTTCCCATACTCATTTATAGTTTCTCATTAATGGGTCGAATCCTTGTTCTTGGATGAATGTGTATGGTTGCAACTGTTGTAGATTTTTGTCCATACTGTTTTCCTGAAATTCAACAGATGGATTCATAATGTTATATCAGAATATATAACTTATTCGAACCTAAATGTTGATGTGGTATTACTCTTTGAGATTATAGGGCTTCCTTAACTATCGACATAGAGATCTTATTTTCTACACAATGTTTAAGAATGATAAAAAGATCTGAATAATCTATTTATTTTAGAGGAAGATAATGATACAATTAAGAGTTATATTTGTGTTAGGTAGTTTATTCTTGATCAATAAGGAGTTAAAGAATTCTAAATCTATTAAGATTCAATTATAAAAACGTCAGATGTTAGTTAAAAGTCGGACAACATCTTACGCAAGGGTGCCGCGACATCTATTATGAATGTTGTGACATTGAGGCCAGTTTTTGTTGTCCTCTTTCTCTGACCTAAGATCTTCTGTTGTTTTATTTTCTTCATTTATTTCCCGTTCACTTTCCAATATACCATTGTTCCTACTTTGGCTCCATAAAACTTTGCATTGTAAGGCTTGAGTGTCAATTATTTCCTTTGTTGTCCCCCACAAATAATGTTTTACTATATGTCCATTTACCAGAAAAAATTGTCCACCCTTTCCAATAAGTTCTATTGCCCCATGAGGTGTTACCTGATTTATAATGTATGGGTTAGTCCATCACGATTTCAACTTACCAAGGAATAATTTTAATTTTGAATTAAACAAGAACACTTTTTGTCCAGGCAAAAATTCATGTTTTCGTATTTTTTGGTCATGCCTGAGTCTGCTCCTCTCCTTGTATAATTCAGTATTTTCATAAGCCATAAAACAAAATTAATCTAATTCTTGTAATTGAAATAGTTTCTCTCTTGGCTAACTTTGAATTTAAGTTTAATTCTTTGATTGCCCATTATGTTTTATATATATAATTCCATTGGCAAGTGAAAAATTTTCCCATAAACTAATTTGTAAGGAGACATTCCTAATGGCGTCTTGTATGCTGTTATGTAGGCCCACAACATATCGTTTAATCTCGCTGCCCAATCTTTCCTACTTGAATTTACTATTTTTTCAAGAATTCACTTGATCTCCCAGTTGGACACCTCTGCTTGGCCATTAACTTGTGGATGATATGATGTTATTATCCGATGTCTCACACTGTACTTGGCTAAAGCAACTTCAAACTACTTACTACAAAAATGAGATCCTTCATCACTTACCAGCGCACAAGGTTTTTCAAATCTAGCGAAGATATTTTTTTCTTAAGAATCGAACTACCACTTTTGTATCATTAGTAGGTAATGTCACTGCTTCAACCCATTTGGAAACATAATTGACAACTAATAGGATAGATTGATTCCCAAAAGAACTTGGAAAAGGGTCTCATAAAGTCAATTACCCAAATATCAAATATCTCTACTTCGAGTATCCTAGTTTGTGGCATTTCATTTCTTCTTCATATGCTTTCAGTCCTTTGGCATCTATCACATCCTTGTACGAAGTCATAAGTATCTTTGTTCATAGTTGGCCAATAAAATCCTGATTGCAGTACCTTCTGCGCTATCCTTTTTTCATCAAAATGCCCCCCACATGGTGATGTATGAAATCCTTGTAGAATATCGTTTACTTCTTCTTCGGCTACACATATTCATACTAATAGATCTGCGCATTGCTGGAATATATACTAATATTCCTAAATATAATTTTTCGATTCATGCATGATACTCTTCTTTTGTTGCCATGATACTTGTGGTGGAAAAACACATTTAGCGATGTAATTCACATAATCTGCATACCATAGTGTGTTGTTATTTCTGACCACCACCTGATGGGCATCTATTCTGAATAACTATTCATCTCTAAAGGTTTCCTTTATTTCCTCAGAGTTCTGCTGTTCTAAATCATTTTTTATTCTGGATAGATGGTCTTCGAGTTGATTCTCCATTCCTTTTCGGTCCATTATCCATAGATTGAATTCTTGAAGTAGTAACACACATATCATTAGTCTGGATTTTGTTTCCTTTTTTTTTCATGACATAATTTAGTGTAGAATTGTTTGTGTAAACATAAACTCTATTTGCCATCAAATAAGGATAGAAATTTTCACAAGCAAACATGAAAGCAAGCATTTCTTGTTTAGTAGTAGTGTAATTAGATTGTGTTGGATTGAGTGTCCTACTTACATAATGGATAGCTTCGAACATGTTGTTTCTCTTTACAAAAATTTCATGCAATATTACTATTTTAACAACTTAGTCCTTAAATATTAAAATCACTAAAAATCACTTTACAAAATAATCTTATTTAACCATCAGACTTACAAATCCATCACCAAACTTCAAAAACACTACAAATTCATCAATGGCATAAGTCAAACCATTTAACAGTTTTACGAATGAATCCTTATGTTAGCTAAATCAAGCAACAACGATTTCAAAAACATAAAAATCACTAAAAAGGGGCTCGAAGTACATACCATGCATGCAAAATGAAGCTTGGCCAAAAGCTCCCTAAGATAACAATGGTGGTTTTGGTTTCTAAGGTGAAAAAAGATGGTTATGATCGTTGTTTTATCTTTTTGTTTAATTATCAATTTACAAGTTTACCCTTTTAAATTTAATCAAATTTCATGTTATGAAACATCTATACCGTCCACTACAATTAAAATAGGTACATTTACCATATGAAGCCTTTATTTCATGATTTTACATCTATTTAATACAAATAAACCTTTAGCTACAAACTATTGCAGCTTTTACGATTTAGTCTTTTTTACTTAATTAACTATCTAAATGTTAAAATTTCCTAACAAAACTTTAATGACACCATAATAACTCTATGGATATAAAATAAATATTAAAATACTGAACATTGATTGAAACTATAATCCCGAAACCATAGTTTTCGACATCACTGAACACGGGTTGTTACAACTCTCCCCCTAAATAATTTTTGTCCTCGAAAATCTTACTAGAAAAAATGTTCAAATATTGTAATTTCATCACTTCTTCTGGTTCCCAGGTAGCTTCTTGAACTCCATGTCGTTTCCAAAGAAAATTTACTAAAGCTTTATGTTTATTTCTCAATTTTTTGATTTCCCAAGCCAAAATTTTAATCGGTTCCTCATTATACGACATATTAGACTGTAACCCTACATTAATCAGAGAAATCACATGTGAGGAATCAAACCTGTACTATCTCAACATCGATACGAGAAAAACATTGTGAATCTTTTCAAGTTCTGACGTGTAACGCCCCGAAAATTTAAAGTCTTTAATTTTGTGTTATTTGACACAAATTACATGTTTGCTTTATTGGCTAAGTGATTTGGGTGTGTTTGAGAAGCTTGGGTTCAAGTCTTGGCTTTTGTAAAATTTTTGTGTTGCCCTTAAATGAATCTGGACACTGTCATATAGGCCTTATAAATAATAGTGTTTGTTTTATGACATAAAGAGAGCGTGTGGTCTAGTGGCAAGGTGGCGTGTTGCTTTTACTGGTTGGGACTTGAGTTCGAGTCCTAGGTTGCACAATGAAGTAATTATTTTGCTATTGAGCTGGGTAGGTAGTGGAGTTGGGCTGAGACTTTGAGGTTGAATTGGTCATGAGAGTTTGAATGAGATGTTGGAGTGTTTTGAGGAGAGAATCAATGAGAGATATTAGGAGAAAATCAAAGAGTTTGAGGCTGTGGATGTGGTAGTGCCGAATTGGGTTTCTAGCTACTCAAAATTTCAGCTGTAGCTTCTTTTGGGGGAGTATTCCTTTTTTCAGTTCTCTTTTGACACTTTTTCTTTTGCATTTTTCTCTCTGGCCGAATATTCTTAGTTCGTGACAACGTAAATTGCACTTTGGTTAATTGTTGGTAAGTTGAGTGCTTCTTTTTACCTTTCGGGTTTGTGGTTTTTGTTCTCTGTTAACCAAATCTATTTCCCTCAACCTCTTTACTTTGGTAGGCCGAATACACCTTTTCTCTCCCTCACTATTCTGTCCTTCAGTTTTCCCTCCTAGCCGAACCTCTTTTTTCTCTCTTTTTTGTGTTTCTTTTTCTTCTTTCATTTTTGCCCCCTTTGTGTTGGTGAACCGGTTGCTCACTATTTCTTCTTCTCCTCTTCCTCATTCATTTTGGTTTGTGTCATTGGTTCATGACCGATTCTCTCCACCTCATCTCTTCACCTTGTTGCGGCTTGATGACAGTGGTAGGTACATTCGACTTTTGCTTGTTTTTTTTAATCTTCTTTCTTGATACCTCTACTTTAAGCCGAATGCTCCTCCCTTCCCTCGTTCTCTTATAGCCAATTCTTGCCCTCTTCTTTTAGGCATGCTATTCATTTGATTCTCAGAGATTTCCTCGAGAGGTGAAGGAGTTTTGGTGATATTCAGTCGTCGAAATCATTTTCTTATCATTCGATTACGGTAAGTATGTTGGCTAACATGTGGGGTGTTGGCCGAATGCCCTATTTTTGGTTTTGAGTGTTATTTAGGCAGTAAGTTTTGATTCAAGTCTTTGGATTGTTAATGAGTTCCTTGGATACTGTAGTTTTTCAGCAAAGGAGAGTGTGGCCAACCTTCGATTAACATTATTGACGAGTTAAACTACATTCGTGGATTAAAGCAAGTGTTGATGCTTTTCTTTTTGGGTCTAAGATTTAGTAAGTGGGTGTTGACCCTAGTGCCACATGTTTAACCGAATGTCTTGATTAATGTAGGTTCCTGTTCGAAGGCTTTTTGCAAGTATTCGCAACCAGGTGTGTAATCACACCTCCTTTCAACTGTAAAACAGCAAATGCCGAAAAGCCGAAAATACAACATTTGAGGCCACATGAGTGTGCAATCACTCGTGAGGTAAGCCGAGCCATGGCACATGGGTGTTAGATGGTAGAGGCCGCCATGAGCATTTCTCATGAGTTTGGGCCGTTCTAGGCCACGATGGGTCGAAATAGACCGTGTGGGCCCAATGGGTTTGTGGGCTCCACACGGATGAATTCCATAATATATGGTAATTACTGGACTAGGCTGTGTAGTTCGTATGGCCGTGGTAACTTTTGGGCTTGATGGGCCACACGGGTGTGTGGGCCTACTTGGGTCGCATAATTGGCCTTGGGCCCATTTACACTGCTAAGACCGTTAAGGCTACACGAGTCGCTCGAGGCGACTGTAGACCTTCTGATGGGTCGATAAGAGTACCTAGACTCCAAAGCAGGTAAAATGACTAAAATACCCCTAAAGGGTAAAATGACTATTTTACCTGTAACACCCCCTACCCGTATCCATTGCCGGAATAGGGTACGAGGTATTACCGGAGTTTACTGAACATTTTCAGATAATCTGAGTCATTTATTATTCATATTTTGAAAATAATCATAACGTCTCTCTATTGGTCCCTCGAAGCCCCAAACATACATTAAAAACCAACCGGAATTAAATCGAAATCACAGATTTTTTTTTTCGCAAAATCTTAAATTATATTTTCATCTAAGTACTTACCATTTCAATGCTCCTTAAACATGTTACCATTCAATCAATAGCTTGGCACTTGTCTAAGCGTGAAATAACATCACTGTTAGTATACTTGCACATATTTCATATAAATTCAACATTGATATACTTATTTTCTCGACATGTCACACTTGAGTTTAATAATTATCTTTACTTACATAATTTTCTTGCATCAACATATCAAAGATAACCATATATGTACATGTCATGAAACATATCATTCTCTTACCGTTTCTTCATAAATATATATCAATATTTCATGCTCCATCATTTCCACATATTTTATGTATATTTATTCCGGTAATAGTTTATATCAAACTTAACATAAATTATATTCCATGTACTTATACTTATTTCGTTTATCTATCTTCATAATTATTTCATACAACTATTTTGTATATATATATTTCCATATGACCAGTTCTTGTAAACATTTCACACTACCATTTCATATATCCATTCGTCATCTGATATTTATTACCTAAATATCAATTGTTTAATAGATGTCATAGCGTCTCCCATCCACGGTCTTATTTATCTTTGACATGATGCCATAGTGTCTTTCAACTATGGTCTTACTCATTTTCTGTCTTGTTGCCATGGTATCTTTCAACAATGGACTTGTTCATTTCATGTCACGTTGCCATGGTATCTTTCAACCATGGTCTTATTCATTTCATATCACATTGCCATGGTATCTTTCAACCATGGTCTTACTCGTTCCTCGTCAAGTTGCCATGGTATCTTTCAACCATGGTCTTACACATTTCATATCATGTTGCCATGGTATCTTTCAACCATGGTCTTACACATTTCATATCATGTTGTCATGGTATCTTTCAACCATGGTCTTAGTCATTTCATATCATGTCAGAAAACACACTCCCGCGAACCTCATCCTTACAAATGGGATTACTACGATCGAGCTAAATCCTCAGTAATATAAACTCATAGAGTATTGTCGGGATTACCACCCAAGCTAAATCCCGCAACGACAATTACTCTAATGAGCTTAGATCCGAATTACAGATCCAAAGCTAAATTCAGACCCTAATTTGGATTACCCGTCCGGGCTAAATCCATTTTACACGTATTCTTCGGGAGGGCTATATCAGAATAGGATCACCCGTCTAGGCTAGATCCTTTTTACCGTCAATTCCTTTTCCAATTATCCATTGAATTCCATTTCATTTGACCGGGATTTATTTTCAATTTATATCGAATATTATCAATATTTCATCAATTATCATGTATTAAACATTCAAATCATATTTTCATCACATAACCACATATTTCAAGTATTTAAAAATACAATTCAAGTGACACAAACTTACCTCATTGCTTGTTTGTGTTTATAATTTCATTAATCCGATATCTTTTCTTTTCCACAATCAAGTCTCGTATTTGAGTCGTCCGGATCTTTATAAATAAATTTGATCATCATTTTCGTTCGTTTCATATTCTAATGTATTTAATTAATGCTCTAGGCAAAATTACCATTTTGCCCCTAAACTTTTAATTAATGACGATTTTGTCCTTAGGGTCAGGAAAATAAAATTCTTACAATTTAATCCTTATTTCCAACTATTATTCTCATACATATTGATAACAATCCATGAATTCTATAAAATATCAAAATTTTCCATAATTTGAACACTTTTCAATTTAATCCCTAAAACATGTTTTTCCCCCGATCTTGAACTAAATTAATAATTTCATTCAATTTTGTAACTTAAATAATAAAATAATCCGTTTCATACAATTTGATCTTTTTTTATATTTTTACAAAATTTCCTATAAAGTTTTACTTTTATTCAATTTAGTCCCTGAGCCTAAAACATGCAAATTACCCATGCTAGATGAATATTCATACATACTTTTCCTCCTCCTCCTCTCCATTCCACATCCTTAATATATATAACACACTACACACTTGTAAGTAACATTATCTATAATTTTTATTATTTACTTTTATGAATATTCAAGCTGTCCATCTGTGTCATAGTAACTAAATTATTTATATCTGGAGTTATAGAAATCCAAATTAAGATCTGCTAATTTTCCCTGAAACTAGACTTATATATATTCTTACCATGAAATTTTCAGAATTTTTAGTTTAGCCAATAATTACAGTTTATTCTTTAAATTTACCTCTATTCTGCTGTCTGATAGTTCTGACCTTTCTTCACTAAAAATTAATTATCTCCTCGTACAGAATTTGAATGATGTTCTCGTTTGTTTCTCTTAAAAATAGACTCATTCAGGATTCTAAAAATATAAATTTAAGCCCATAATTATTTTTATCCAATTTTTTTATGATTTTCCAAAGTCAGAATAGGGGAACCTAAAATCATTCTGACCTTGTCTCACAAAATTTATTATATCTCATGGTTTACAATTCCATTGCTTATCTAATTTCTTCTATAAGAAACTATACTTAATAAGATTTAATTCCATATTTTATTCATCCTATAATTAGATTTCTACAATTTTTTTATGATTTTTCAAAGTTAGACTACTGCTGCTGTCCAAAACTGTTTTAGTGCAAGATATTAATTACCATGTTTATAACACCCTTATTTTCTTTTTCTACACTATTTCTCATCACTTTCTCTTATTTTCTCTTTACTAACATATCAAGAATATAGGGCATTATGTAAGAAAACTCTACATTAACATCAATCTCATGCTTTTTCAATAATATCAAACTTAAAAATATATTGAAGTCATGATGTTCTTACCTTGTTCTAATCTTCATCTTTATTTTCTCTCTCCTCCAGCTTCTATTCCTTGAATCCAATTTGATATTCTAACTCCCCATAGTCTCCTTAACATTTTTCTCTCTTGGTAGCTATGGAAATTCTTTTGATTTCTAGGTGAAAATAATAAATTTTTGGTGGAAGGACTAAATTGTAAAGAAAAGAAAACTTTCTTTCTTTTCTTCTCTTCAAACGTTTGCATGCATATGCATGGAAAGATGATGAGAATTCTTCATCTTTCCTTCCTTATATATTAAATAAATATTAATAAAATATTAATAAATATCTCATTAAAATATTAATAAAATAATATTTATCTAATTAATTAATTTAAAATATCATCAACATAATCATTACATTCTAGAATTCTCTCTCTTACTAATTGACCATTTTGCCCTTCATGATCTTTTAGAATTCCATCCTTGAGTCATCACTTAATTTGGTAAAATTGCCATTTAGTCCCTCATAATTTTCACCTTATTCAATTTGGTCCTAATTCATCCATTTTCCTTAGTTTCTAGATCATTCTACCCTTAAAATATTTTCACTATTGGTCCTTCAACTTTTTCATATTTACACTTTAACCCCTCAAATTTTGAGTATTTACTCTTGTGCAACAAGACTTTTCTTATCTTTACAATTTAGTCTTTTCTTGAATTAATATATCATAATATACTTCCCAAGGTTGACACAACTCAAAAATTTTCTTTTTGTCACTTTATTTTCTTATTTTACTATATCAAGGATAATATCTTACTGTAAAAATTTTCGGGGTATTACATTACCCCTTGAGGGTAAATGACTGATTTGTGCTATGATATGACTGTTCTTTCTGAGCATGACATTATGCATACACGTATGATTTATGACATGACATTCTACATGGGGTTGGGTTTCTGTTAAGGTGGAAGTGTACTATTACTAATGGCTCTGCCACATTGATTGATACCGCGACTTTCTTTGGGATCGCATCGCGACTTTCTTTCGCGATACAGTCTTCGCGGCTTTGCTGCGATATTGGTGTGTTGGCTGGGCGGGTCGACTTTGTCCCCACATGGTGTGTTGGTGGTACGGAGTGGTATGTTGGCTATATTGGGATGGGTTGCATTACTGTTCTGTTTTGTTACTGTATTGGGCTAAGGCCCACTCTGTACTATTTCTGAGTATGGCTCAGGCCCAGATTGTTACTGTATGCTGCATACTGATCGACTGATAGGGGATTACACTCTGAGTTTTCGTAAACTCACCCTTTCTTTTTGACCGTGTAGGTACTCCCTAACTATAGGCAATTTGGTGCTGCGAGAGACTCGAAGGTGGCCACACGACTGCAATTAATTTACATTTGGTTTTATTTGCTATTAGACTTCGTTTTGGGTTTAAATTATGTAATAAGGCCTCTCTAATTTTCTAGCTTTTAATTTGGGATTTTTTATTATTATGATTTACATCTGTTAGAAGTAGAACGTGGTTTTCCAAAACGATAATTATTTTCAAAACACTACGTTTTCGCAATAGTTTCTAAATACTTCCGCAACAAGCAATGTTTTAAAAGTAATGACAAATTAAAATGAATAACAAATGGTTAGAATGACCTGAGTTCTAACAAAGAGGCTTCAAATTTCCAAACGGGTTTTCATCAACAAGAGTAAATTTTCGAAAAGCACTCCAATGTGACACCGCCAGATTCGGCCATAACGTCTAGGCTGGGTTTGAGGTGTTACATGACCGCAAAGCTAGACGATAAGCTACCGAGATTCTCTCAATAGTCTCATATGGACTAATGAATCGTGAACTAAGCTTTCCTTTCCGACCAAACCAGAGAATCTTTTCGTAGGGTGACACTTTCAAAAATACTTTTTCACCAACCTGAAACTCAATGTCTTTTCTTTTCAAATCGGCATATGATGTCTGACGATCAGAAGTAACTTTCAGACAATCTCATAAAACTTTAACTTTTTCCTCAGTTTTACAGACCAAGTCAATATCCAAAAGCTTTTTATCACTCAATTATATTCATTACAATGGATTTCTACACTTTTGACCATACAAAGCTTTGTACAAGACCATTTTAATACTGGATTGGTAACTATTATTATAGGAAAACTCAAACAACGGAAGAAAAATTTCACAATTACTTTAAATTCAAGAATGCAATATCGAAGCATATCCTTTAGTATCTGATTTACTCTCTCAGATTGGCCGTTGGTCTGTGGATGAAATGTTGTGCTGAAAGTCAATTTAGTGCCTAAAGCCTCATGTAACTTTCCCTAGAATCTAAAGGTAAATTGCGGATCACGGTCAGAAATAATCGGTAACGACACACCATACAATCTAACGATCTCGGAAACATATAATTATGCTAATCTCTTGAGTGAAAAATCTGTGCACACGGGAATGAAATGTGTATATTTAGTCAATCGATCGACAACAACCCAAATTGCATCTTTCTTTCTTGGTGACATCAGTAATCTTAACCCGAAGTCCATGGTAACTCGTTCCCATTTCCATTCCAAAATCATAACAGGCTGTAGTAACCCTGAAGGTACTTACTCTCTGTGGTTTATTCTTATTTTATTCTCCGTCTATCTTAGTTTTTCAACCTTTTTTTATTTTAATTTCTTCATTTTTCAAATATGTATATTTATTCCTATCTTTTATACATTTGATTATGTATTTTATATATTATAATATCTAACCTTTTTATATAGTTTATTTTCAAATATATATTTTCTATGCATGTATATATATTATATTATCATTTCATGTATTTTGAACTATTGCATTATATTTTTATAATTTGTAAATGTTCTATTTATTCATTTTTTTAGTGTATGTCACTTATCTTATTTGTGCATAGTTTCATTTTTTTTATATGCTATGTTTAATTATTTCTTTTATGTGCTATTTTATGATATATATTGTTGTATAATTTTTGCATGTATTATGTTTTTCTTTTAGTTTACTCATGTTTTTATTTGTTTATTATCTTATATTAACCCTAGTATGATTTTTTCATTAAACGTATGTTCATGTTATTTAGTTTTGTCTTAATGATATTATTTATGTTTGTATGGAAATGTTAGAATATTTTGTACATCTATGCTTCATGATGCATTAATATGTCATCCTAAAACGTCATTTAAAATAATATTCCAAGGTTAATTTTTTTAAAAATAATAAAAGGCAATGCTTAATGTTTAGAAACTTCGAGAAAGGTAGTGCCCTAACTTACTGGGTTGCGACTTTTCTCGTTGAATTCGAATAGTCTGCTGCTTCTAAATGATTTTGAGTTTTTAAAACTTAAACAATTATTTCGAGATTTCAAAACATAGTGTCCTAACTTATTGGATATGGCGTTTTGTTGTTTCGAGATAGAAATTTTCAAAAGACGAGCTTAGTTTCGAAGGGTTTAAAATGTTGCGTCCTAACTTACTGGATGTGATGTTTTGACTCGTTTGAAATAAGTAAGCCTTAATTTTCAAAATTGAGACATTCTAATTAAAAGAGGTTTGCATCTTAAAACTTTCAAATTTCCGACATTAAAGACACTTGATAATCAATTAGGTACCAATTTTTGGGCGTTACGAGGGTGCTAACCCTTCCTCGTACGTAACCGACTCCCGAATCCATTTTCTCGACTTTCGTAGACCAAAATTAATGTTTTAAAACAAAACATTTTATAAGGTGATCCAATCACACCTAAAAAGATTGGTGGCGACTCCCGTTTTCGTTTTTCTTAAAGTCGATTCCCATTTTCCAAAACTCAATTTAAAAATGGTCTCGACAATCAGCATGTTCATTTTCATCTTAGAAGTAAACCAAAATATCATCAATAAATACCACCATAAACCTGGTTCTGAAAATTATGTTAATCAAATCCATAAATATTGTAGTTGCGTTTGTCAAACCAAACGGCATCACAAGAAACTCATAGTGCCCATACCTGGTTCTGAAAGTTGTCTTTGGACCATCTGATTCTTTTACTCACAACTAATAGTAACCAGAGCGAAGATCAATCTTCAAAAATACAGTGGCAAGTTGATCAAATAGATCATCAGTTCTAGGCAGTAGATATTTTTTTCTTAATTGTAACTTTGTTCAGTTTTCTATAATCAATACACAGTCTCAATGATCTATCTTTCTTCTTTACAAACAGAACTGGTGCACCTCAAGGTGAGAAACTGGGTCGAGCAAAGCCGCTATCAGTCAATTCTTACAACTGTTGTAATATCCCGAATTAGGGCCTAATCAGAATAGTGGTTTCGTGACCACAAAATCCGAGATAGAAATAATTATTTTATGATTACTTTGAGGTTTATGATATGATTTCATGATTGTGTGAAATTTTCGTGAAGAAATTTTATGCATAAAGTGCTTAAATTGAAATTAGGGACTAAATCGAATAATTTGCAAAACTTGCATTCTAGAAGTTTCTAGTATGAAATTGTTTTGAAATATTAATTAGGAGGTCTTAAATAGAAATTTTACCAATTTCTAAGTTTATGGACAAAATTAGGACATGGAAGGAATTTTTGAAAGTTTAGTAGTAAGGGCATTTTGGTCATTTAGGGGTAAAATGAATTAAAATACAAAATTAAAAGCCAATTTTGCTCATCTTCAACCCCATGGCCGAATATAGCAAGGAGAAACCATTTCCAGGGTTTTTCAAGCTTCCAAGCTCGATTGTAAGTCCATTCTAGCCCCGTTTTTCAAGTTCTTTACGTTTTTTGAGTCCCGGTAGCTCGATTTAGCTTATGCTAGCAATAATTCAACCTAGGGTTCATATTTGGAAAAATACCCATAGGTGAAATTTGTGTATTTTGGTGTTCTATGATAGAATATGAGGTTTTAAATTATGTTAGACAACTTGTGCTACTCGGTTTTAAGTGAAAACGAGCAAAAGGGCTTAATCGGTAAAAATACCTAACAGTCATAAGTACATGTTAGAGTGAGAATTTGATGTTGCCATAGAAGGGAAAAATGATCAGCATGTCATAAAACATAAGAAAATAGGCTGAAGTTTAATTTACGAGCTTTGGGGCAAAAGTGTAAATATGCAAAAGTTTAGGGGCAAAATTGTAATTTTTCCAAAATATTATTTTGGGTCAATTTGAATAAAGTGAGTCCTAATTAGACTATATTTTAAATGATAGAGCAAGGAAAACTGAAATTCGGGCTAAAATGGGAAAAATACCAAGTTGTGGACGAAATGGTAAAAGTAGCCATTTTCGCATACTAGGTAAGTTCATATGTAAATGTTGGTAACATAGTTATTATTTTAAATGTTTTTATGTTATTTAAATGATATGATAATTATTATGAAATATTATACTCGTGATAATTGTTTGATAATATGTCAAATTATGTGATATACTTGGAAAATGTAAAATACTACCGAAAGTATCGATTATCGGTATTCCGTAGAAGATGGTTGAGACACATGATTGGGAAAAAGGTCCCGTTGAACCTTAGGAATGGATTAGGATACAAGTGACATGTCACTGGGATATTTGGGCATCCGAACTCGTTGAGTTGAGTCCGAGTTCACTTATGGATGCGAATGTCCGAACTCGTTGAGTTGAGTTCGAGTTCGTGAAATGTAACTAGGCATCCGAGCTCGTTGAGTTGAGTCCGAGTTCACTTATGGATGCGAATGTCCGAACTCGTTGAGTTGAGTCCGAGTTCGTGAAATGTAACTAGGCATCCGAGCTCGTTGAGTTGAGTCCGAGTTCACTTATGGATGCGAATGCCCGAGCTCGTTGAGTTGAGTTCGAGTTCGCTTATGGGCGGGTTACATAGTAGCTTGGCTACATATATGGCACTTATGTGTAAACTTTCCATGTATCCGAATTATATTCCGATGTGTTCAACGGGTAAAGTTCTACTCAAATGGAGGAATACTCAAGATGAAAGGGACGTATTGGTAAGTTGTGAAATGGATACTTTGAACAGGTATGTACTTAACCCTCGGGTTGAAAAATCGATATAACAACAATATGGTAAGATGATAAATGAAAATATGATATGAATATCTTGGCGATGATTATGCAAATGATGTTTTATGTTTGCTTATATGGTTATGTTACTTGCTATTTGCATGAGAACTTACTAAGCATTTATGCTTACTCCCTCCTTTTCATTCCTTGTAGTGTTGACAAGCCAGCTCGGAAATCGGGAACGGTCGAAGGCAAGCTCACACTATCCGTATATCATCTTGGCATAATGGCTTGTATATTTTGAGTATGGCATGTATAGCATTATAATCATTTTGTATATATGGTCTTATGATATGGTTATTGAGTAGTATAAAAATGCTTAGTAATGATTAGCCATTGGAATGGCTAATTATGATCATATTTGGTGTTATGTATGTCAAATTGCTAGTTAATCCATGGAAACCATGAAATAGGTAAAATTTACCATAAAATAGATTGAGCATGCAAAGATAGAGGCGTGAATTTGAAAAAACATTAAAAATAGTAGAGATATAATTAGATCATGAATAAAATATGGAATTGAATAATTATGAGTCTATTTTCATATGGAAGAAACGAAGCAGTACATGAGTTATATTTTATGAGATGTTTAAATTTTTGTGAAACAGGGCGTAACGATTTCTGGATCCCCTGTTCGACTTTGAAATTCACCATAAATTGTATAAAAATAATTAGAAGTCATTCATTATATGTACAGATTTTGTACAGAGAGATATCTGATTCGTAATACACAGAGGTCAGAGCAGTCTTACCCTGAAACAGGGGAGACTTTAACTAATAAACTATACTAATTGGCCCGACCAAAAATTCTAGAAAAAAATTAATAAATATATATATGAGTCTAGTTTCAGGGAAAATTTACGGAATTGGATTTTGAGTTTCGGAACTCGAGATATGAATTTTTAAGTGACTGTGATTCATGCTTGACTTGTCCGAAATTTTAAAAATAAATTATTTAAGCTGTTTAATTGATGAAATTCAGTTTAGTAACACCTCGTGCTCGACTCCAGCGACGGTCACGAGTACGAGGCGTTACATTTGGTGGTATCAGATCAGGTTTAGTCGGTTCTCGGACTAACCTAGCATGTGTAAAATTTTAGCTATACATGCCACTGATCTGTAATAGTGTAATGTCTTCCGACGCGTATGAGTACCGTCTTATTTAGACAGGGTACTCTCCAACCGAGCTGCGCCGACCATGTTCAATGTTATGTAAAGGTATTTGAGTAAAATTATGATTATGATAAGTCTCGATTCAGAAAAGTATGAATAAAGGTTTATGATACATATGTGATAAATATTCATATTTGCTTAATGCTCATATGATGTAGTGTATATGGCTTACTTGATAAGATGAACGGAATAAATAGAAAGTAGTATAGGTATGAATAAAAGTCATAATATTATGATACGAATGAAAATGTCCTTGTCTTGATTTGGACGTCGAATGTTGATGAATGCTAATGATATATAACTTTTATGAGATAAAGGATTATAATGAAATGAACTTATCTATGTTAAATTGTTGGACTGAATTATCTGATTGTAATGATATGAACATGATGATGAACGAAATGAAAGTTATGATAGTGGTGCAAATATCTATGTTTGTTTGGCCTTATATGATGTCACGAGCATGACTTAATTTAATTAAATGAATGGATAAGTAAAGCTATCTAGAAAACATAGAATGTATGCATAAGCATATTGTCTAAATGGGACAATAGGAAAATTGGTGTAAGCCAACATGAATGAATGACATGATTTTGATGATGTTGCTATGATGATGGAAGTTGTGTCATATGTGTATGTATAAGAAAGTCGAGTCAGAGGTCCTACAACCCCTCCCCCTTACCAAAATGGTACTTATAATGGAATTTCATGAGATTTGTATTGAATAAATTTCCGGTTGAGAACCCAAAGAGTTCAGTGATAGAATAATTATAAGTATGATCTGAGATTGAAAATGAGCTGATAAGTAAAGTCAGAGCCAGTAAAGTATCGGATTGACGTAAAGATTATTAGAATTATGCACTGTTCCAGTTAGAAAAGGAATTCTCCTTGGTAAACCGAATTACTCAAGTGCAAGGTCGAGAAAAGTGTAAATCAAAATTTATTCAGAACTGGCCTTCTTTAGTGAATGGTTTAATATGAAATTTGTGACGGCAGAACTAGTTAGGGAAATGATATTTGAAATGTGAACTATCCGAGTGTGATGGTTATGATTGATGATTTAGCGATCTCTTTTGACATGTTCTATGTGTTTACCCGTTCTCAGAAATATTTCTATGGCTATTGATCTTCTAAAGAAATTCTTGTTATATGGGAATGTCTTTTAATCCTGGTGTTGGATGAAAGCATTGGTAGTCTGACTGGTTTATAATTTATATTGCTCTATTTCATCGGGTATTCTATTTCATTTCGTCTGATAAGAATTGATGAGAGAATACATATGATATTATGATTCTGTTTCTTTTACTTGATGCTTCATCTGATATATATGTATGGGAAGATATATTGTTCTTGTTATATTTGATTCCAGTGGGATTAAATGATGTTTTCTTTTGGACTTTCTTTCTTTGAAGAATTATCGGGGTATTCTGTATTTTCTCTATGAGTTTGGTTTTCGATTCTCTGGCTTGGTTTTCGATTCTCTAGCATAGTATCGTATCTTGGATTTTTTTATTCTGGATTTCTTTATTCTAGATTTCTTTATTCTGGATTTCTCTATTTTGGATTTCTTTATTCGGTTTTCTTGTTATCTTTGCTCCATAATTTGTCAATTATGACTCGTGTTCGAAGTGCGTTCTTCAGCTCGTGACAATCGTGTCAAATATGACTATACTTCTAATTTGATCTTGGTAATGTGGTGATTTTAGTATTGAGATTTTTTTTTTCTAATTTCTGTGTAAGGATTTGACATCAGTAAAGGCATAAGTGATAAAAGTGCGAGTTTCAGTCGGTATAGTGAATTATCTATTTGAAAGATTTCATGCGACAATTATTTCAGGATTATTTTTCCCAAGTCTGATAATAGAATTTCATTTTGTATGGATAAAAGAGTAAATAATCTGAACGAGAAGTGTATATTTATTAGAAAGAGTTTGATATTAGTTAAAGTCACTACGAATGATAAGGTTTTCGTTTTGTGAAAGTTGAAAAGTTTATTACATGTTGACAAAGTTCGGATAGATGAGAATATTGGTAACCGAAGCGTCTGAACTAGACTAGTCTACATTGAGTAAAGACTTCCTGACTTTCAATAATATACTGTGGTATGAATTGTGATGTGTTTCAAGACAATGAGGTAATGTGATAGTTTAGAGCATTCGATGTTACATAAAATCTGAGTTGTTAAAGAGGTTAAAGCCGAGCATTGGGATCTATCAAAATTATCCTTGTCAGTGTTGATATTGGGATGGAAATGAGAAGGATTATTCTTGAGGCCATATCGTAATTATTTCCATGGCGAAAGAGGAAAATGTGATGTATCCTATTGTTAAATGTTTGGCGAGATCTATAAATCATATCTCAGTATTGAATGAATTCCTACTCATCGATTCATGGAAATTCGAGTCTCTTTGATTGTTGGATTTCTTGGAATTCGGTCTCCATTAATCAAGTTAAGATCCGGGTTTTATGTCTTGATATCATGGGAAAGCGAGAAGGGTTGAAAAATTAAGAAACAATGAGAGTTGAGACTGTAAGCTTTTGAGATCATATGAGAAATTAAAGAGATGTATTGGAGGTACAGTCTAAGTGAAAGTTCTTTGGCACCGAATATGAGATTAAAAGTGAAGACCACTTTTCTGGTAAGATTTTCGGGGACGAAAATCCCTAAAGGGGGGAGAGTTGTAATATCCCGAATTAGGGCCTAATCGGAATAGTGGTTTTGTGACCACAAAATCCGAGATAGAAATAATTATTTTATGATTATTTTGAGGTTTATGATATGATTGCATGATTGTGTGAAATTTTCGTGAAGAAATTTTATGCATAAAGTGCTTAAATTGAAATTAGGGATTAAATCGAATAATTTGCAAAACTTGCATTCTAGAAGTTTCTAGTATGAAATTGTTTTGAAATATTAATTAGGAGGTCTTAAATAGCAATTTTACCAATTTCTAAGTTTATGGACAAAATTAGGACATGGAAGGAATTTTTGAAAGTTTAGTAGTAAGGGCATTTTGGTCATTTAGGGGTAAAATGAATTAAAATACAAAATTAAAAGCCAATTTTGCTCATCTTCAACCCCATGGCCGAATATAGCAAGGATAAACCATGTCTAGGGTTTTTCAAGCTTTCAAGCTCGATTGTAAGTCCATTCTAGCCCCGTTTTCCAAGTTCTTTACGTTTTTGGAGTCTCGGTAGCTCGATTTAGCTTATGCTAGCAATAATTCAACCTAGGGTTCATATTTGGAAAAATACCCATAGGTGAAATTTGTGTATTTTGGTGTTCTATGATATAATATGAGGTTTTAAATTATGTTAGACAACTTGTGCTACTCGGTTTTAAGTGAAAACGAGCAAAAGGGCTTAATCGGTAAAAATACCTAATAGTCATAAGTACATGTTAGAGTGAGAATTTGATCTTTCCATAGAAGGGAAAAATGATAAGCATGTCATAAAACATAAGAAAATAGGCTGAAGTTTAATTTACGAGCTTTGGGGCAAAAGTGTAAATATGCAAAAGTTTAGGGGCAAAATTGTAATTTTTCCAAAATATTATTTTGGGTCAATTTGAATAATATGAGTCCTAATTAGACTATATTTTAAATGATAGAGCAAGGAAAACTGAAATTCGGGTTAAAATGGGGAAAATACCAAGTTGTGGACGAAATGGTAAAAGTAGCCATTTTCGCATACTAGGTAAGTTCATATGTAAATGTTGGTAACATAGTTATTATTTTAAATGTTTTTATGTTATTTAAATGATATGGTAATTATTATGAAATATTATACTCGTGATAATTGTTTGATAATATGTCAAATTATGTGATATACTTGGAAAATGTGAAATACTACCGAGTATCGGTATCGGTATTCCGTAGAAGATGGTTGAGACACATGATTGGGAAAAAGGTCCCGTTGAACCTTAGGAATGGATTAGGATACAAGTGACATGTCACTGGGATATTTGGGCATCCGAACTCGTTGAGTTGAGTCCGAGTTCACTTATGGATGCGAATGTCCGAACTCGTTGAGTTGAGTTCGAGTTCGTGAAATGTAACTAGGCATCCGAGCTCATTGAGTTGAGTCCGAGTTCACTTATGGATGCGAATGTCCGAACTCGTTGAGTTGAGTCTGAGTTCGTGAAATGTAACTAGGCATCCGAGCTCGTTGAGTTGAGTCCGAGTTCACTTATGGATGCGAATGCCCGAGCTCGTTGAGTTGAGTCCGAGTTCGCTTATGGGCGGGTTACATAGTAGCTTGGCTACATATATGGCACTTATGTGTAAACTTTCCATGTATCCGAATTATATTCCGATGTGTTCAACGGGTAAAGTTCTACTCAAATGGAGGAATACTCAAGATGAAAGGGACGTATTGGTAAGTGTTGTGAAATGGATACTTTGAACAGGTATGTACTTAACCCTCGGGTTGAAAAATCGAGATAACAACAATATGGTAAGATGATAAATGAAAATATGATATGAATATCTTGGCGATGATTATGCAAATAATGTTTTATGTTTGCTTATATGGTTATGTTACTTGCTATTTGCATGTGAACTTACTAAGCATTTATGCTTACTCCCTCCTTTTCATTCCTTATAGTGTTGACAAGCCAGCTCGGAAATCAGGAACGGTCGGAGGCAAGCTCACACTATCTGTATATCATCTTGGCATAATGGCTTGTATATTTTGAGTATGGCATGTATAGCATTATAATCATTTTGTATATATGGTCTTATGATATGGTTATTGAGTAGTATAAAAATGCTTAGTAATGATTAGCCATTGGAATGGCTAATTATGATCATATTTGGTGTTATGTATGTCAAATTGCTAGTTAATCCATGGAAACCATGAAATAGGTAAAATTTACCATAAAATAGATTCAGACAGCAGTAGTGACGTGAATTTGAAAAATCATTAAAAATAGTAGAGATATAATTAGATCATGAATAAAATATGGAATTGAATAATTATGAGTCTATTTTCATATGGAAGAAACGAAACAGGTACATGAGTTATATTTTATGAGATGTTTAAATTTTTGTGAAACAGGGCCAGAGCGATTTCTGGATCCCCTGTTCTGACTTTGGAAATTCACCATAAATTGTATAAAAATAATTAGAAGTCATTCTTTATATGTACAGATTTCTTGTTGAGTCTAGTTTTAAGAGAAACAAACGTGATAGTCATTGAAATTCTGTACAGAGAGATATCTTATTTGAAATACATAGAGGTTAGAGCAGTCTTACCCTGAAACAGGGGAGACTTTAACTAATAAACTGTACTAATTGGCCTGACCAAAAATTCTAGAAAAAAATTAGTAAATATATATATGAGTCTAGTTTCAGGAAAAATTTACGGAATTGGATTTTGAGTTTTGAAACTCGAGATATAAATTTTTAAGTGACTGTAATTCAGTTAGCCAGCTTGTCTGGAAATTTTAAAAATAAATTGTTTAAGCTGTTTAATTGATGAAATTCAGTTTAGTAACACCTCGTGCTCGACTCCGGCGACGGTCACGGGTACGGGGCGTTACAACTGTACTTTCAATTCTTTTAATTTCGTTGGGGCCATCCGATAAGGGGCTATAGATATAGGAGTTGTCTCCGATACAATTTCTATAGAGAACTCTACTTCTCTAACCGATGGTAAAGCAGGCAATTCCTCTAAAAATACATCAGGAAATTCACAAACAACCGGCACTAACTGAATCTTAGACTCAGATACTTTAGTATCCAACACATATGTAAGATAAGCATCGTACCCTTTTTTGATATATTTCTTTGCTGATATAGCTGAGATCACTTTAGATATCTCATCCAATTTATCATATTCAATGTAAAGTAACTCACCATTCTGACACTATAACACAATGTATTTCTGTTTACAATTCACTACTACGTCATGCTAGGTTAGCCAATCCATTCCCAAAATCACATCAAATTCATCAAAGGGAAACAACATTAGATCAGCTGAGAAATAATAATCTTTTACCATCAATGAACAGTTTTTACAAACTTTATCCACCATACCATACTGGCCCAGAGGGTTTGAAACTTTAACCACAAATTCAGTAAACTCAACAGGTAAATTTTTAACAGACACTAAATTTGTGCATATGTATGAATTTGTTGAACCAGGATCAATCAAAGCAATAATATCAGTATCAAGAAGAGAAAATGTACCAGTAATGATGTCTGGTGCTGAGGCATCCTCTCTTTCACATATAGCATATGTCCTTGCCGGTGCTCGTGCCTCAGATTTAACTGTTGAGTCTTTTGTGGCACCTTGGCTACCACTGACATTGCTAGGGTGACAGGGTGGTCTACCTCTCGAGGCGGGGTTACTCGACTTCAAAGTCTAATCAGTATCTTTTTCAATTCTTTCTAGACAATCTTTAAGAAAATGATCAAGAGAACCACATCTATAGTAAGCCCTACTTCTCAGACGACACACCCCAAAGTGAAATTTATTACAATGTTTAAATTTTAGTTTGGGGTTACCGACACTTCCAACACTTGTTATAGATAGAGATGAAGATCTCAGGTTAGAGCGTTTAGAGCCTCGCCCTTTTCTAGAATACCCCACTAATGTGGTAAAACAATCATGATATTTCTTTGATTTCTTTGAAATAGATGATTGTGACTTGCCCATAAATATTTTACCAGAAATTCGAGCTTCTCTTTCTGCTTGTTTCTTTTCCTTACTTAATTCCTCGGCTTTGTATGCTCAATCAGCCAGTACCACAAATTTCCTCAATTCAAGAATTCCAATCAATAGTTTGATATCTTAATTTAATCCTTCTTCAAAATGTTTGCACATATTAGCCTCGGTCGGAACCCATTCTTTGGCATACTTACTTAACCAAACAAATTCCCGCTCGTATTCAGATACAGTCATGTTTCCCTGTTTGAGCTCTAAAAATTCTTTCTTTTTCTAATCTAGAAATATCTGACTAATGTACTTCTTTCTAAATTCAGTCTGAAAGAATTCCCATGTAACATTTTCTCTTGGTACAACAGAAGTTATAGTATTCCACCATTAATAGGTTGTGTCTTTCAGCAAAGATACTGCACATTTCAAGAATTCACATGGTGTACATGATAATTTATCTAGAACCCTGATGGTATTTTTCAACCAAAATTCAGCTCTCTCCAGATCATCACCAGTAGTAGCCCTAAATTCCTCTGCCCCATACTTACAGATATTATCCACCAAAGGCTTACCGATTCTAATAGGTTCAGTAGCCTGTGGCATCTCAGGAACCGGTTGAGGAGCAGGTGGGGGAGGTTGTTATACAACAATATTTGTTCTCAAGTATTCAGTGAACGACTTGTTCATCATTTGAAATAAGGCTTCTTTTACCTCCTCACCTCGGCCCTCAAATACGGCCTTCTATTACAAGATATAGCTCTTTGTACAGAAGCTTGAGCAGTGCTCTCAGCTTCCTTGGATTCAGCTCTATCTTGGTTGGACGACATTACTATATGAAAAACACATTTAAAATGGTCAAGAGATATCACACTATCACAAATTATAAAATGGCATGTATAGCTAAAGTCGTACTTGCTATGTTAGTCTGAGAATCGGCTAAATCGTAGGTCTGATACCAATAATTGTAACACCCCTAACCCGTATCCGTCATCGAAATAGGGTTATAGAGCATTATCAGAGTTTACAGAATAATTACAAGTAATTCAAGACATTTACTATTCATATCCAAAACTAATTATATCATCCCTTGTATGGACCCTCGAGGCCCAATTTAAGCATTGGAAACAAGTCGGGACTAAATCGGGAACTCAGAGAATTTTTCGTAAAATTTTAAAATTTTTCTTATGTTCAAAGGTCACATGCCCGTGTGAGTATGCCCATGTCTCATGCCATGTGGGCATTTGATATGAGGCACACGGCCGTGTCCCAGCCCGTGTCCTTACCCGTGTAACTCTCTGACTTGCGCCACATGGCCTGACACACACTCGGGTGCTAGGCCATGTGGTCAATTTAATTTTCACAAATTAGGTGTAGTTTTCACACGGCCAAGACACACATCCGTGTGCTAGGCCATGTGTCACACACGGCTGAGACACACGCCCGTATCTCTGCCCGTCTGATCAATTTGAAGCATTTTGTTTCTCAAATTTAAGGATGTAAGGGATGCACGGCCGAACCACATGCCTATGTTCCAGGCCGTGTGTTACACACGGTCTAGACACACACCCGTGTGTCTACTCGTGTGGATAAAATAAGGTCATTTTCCAAGCCTTATTTCTCACCCATTTTGCTTTGCACCTATAATAATATCTCAACACATTTCCAAACAAATTTGATACATATAAGCCAAGCCAAATACCAGTATTATGTATAACTTGCTAATATTATATATTCAAATGTTTAACTTACCTCAATTCCACTTATGTTTAATTTATATGTTTTATCACTTATACTAACTCAAATTCATTCACCATTCGGATTATATTTCATCCACTATTTAACCATTCCAAAACATGTCAAATATGTTATGGCCTTATAAAAACATACCAAAATATATCACTCTAGCAATTCCAATGGCTAGATTACAAAAAACCATTTACATACCCTCTCTTATCACCAATAGCTTATACATGCCATTATATCAAAGTAAGTTTTCTATTTATACCAAAACAAACTGGAGGATAGTGTGATGATGCTCCAACCGATCTCTAATCTTTATGAGCTTTTAAGCACTATAAAATAGAGAAAAGAAAACCTAGTAAGCATTCAATGCTTACTAAGTTCGTATAACAGGAAATAAACTTACCAATCACATTCATTAAAATAAGCACAAAATAACATGCTTCCCAACAAATTAGCAAATTTTCCTAATCACATACACTCAAATAAGCAAGTTAGTCACATAATTCACATGTACATCAAGTATACATGGATGAGATCATCATGCTATAAACTCTCAGGTATTTCAGAAGCATTCTAGACATAATTCTTTTAATCTCATAATTTCTCATGTTAGGAGTTTTATCCATTGAATTATTGAAATATCGATGGATACTCAGGTTGTACACTGAAGGTGTACAAAATTGTAAACCGTCAACTCATAATCAGGGGTACCCACTAGGGCACTTAATTAGGGAGCACACTCTCAAGCCACATATTAGGATGCTCAAATGAGCCATGTAATAGGACACTTATCCGGGCTAAACAGGAAACTCATAAGAGTTTTAATCTGTCATAGAGCTTAATAGGTAACTCCGAAGAGTTATTATTAGAAAGCACCGGATATGGTAATAGAGAGTTCAAGCGAGCCATGTCAGGAAGCTCATAAGTGTTTATATCAAGACACTCACATAGAGCTGCGTTGGTGTCTGCATTAAATGCTAGATCACAACCGATCAAGTCATGTAACAGGACGCTCACAAAGAGCTATGGTAGTGCAGAACACATGCAGAATCACTACCGATCAGGATGCTCGCAAGAACTATATAACAAGATGCTCAAGAAGGCTTTCAACAGGATGCTCATCCAAGCTATATTTTGTCTGCAACATATGCAAGACCACATTCAATATGGGAAATCACATATATCCATCGAAATTCATCATTCAAATGGAACTTAACTCCATTAAAATTCATCATTCATACAAAACTTAACATTTTCCGGACATGATCAGTCATGTGATTATTTCATATATTTAAAACATTTGTATATATTTCATGTAATCATAAAGCCACATTCAAATCAAGCTTAAAAATAAACACAATTTAGTTACATGAACTTACCTCAGCACTTGTTCGTATATAAAAGTCTACTAATCTGGCACATTTTCTTTTCCTCGATCTAACTATTTATTTGATCTTTCCAGATCTAATTAAGCTTGATTAGTTTCCTTTCTCTCTCCTAGGGTTTCCATAGAATTTTTGGGGATGAAGATGGCATAAAATGTTATTATTTCTTTTTAATTATTTATCATCCTTTAATTATTTTGGTTTCCAATTTAGTCCTTAAACTTTTCTATTTTTTTATGGATGAATCACCAAAAATATCTACTAACTTTTCTTTAATGGTCTAAATACCATATAAGGACCTCAGCTTTTACATAGTTATTTGATCCTTCTAGCTACTAGAATTCAACCTTTGCATTCTATGCAATTTGGTCCTTCCCTTAATTAAACACATAATTGGTAAAATTTTCTTATCAGAATTTTCATATAATATTCCTATCATAAAACGGACCATGCAATAATATTAAAATAAATTTTCTTTCTGGCTCAAATTTATGGTCCTGAAATCGTTGTTCCGATTTCACTAAAAATAGGTTGTTACACCTTGCCTTCACACTTATACATAATGTGTATGAGGTCCACTAAGAACTTATTCAGCAGAATAGGTTGTTCGAATTTTACCTCAAAAGTTCTGATTATGGGGCTGTTAGGTATTATATAACTACGTTGCTTATTCCACACTCCTTTAGACTCCTTTATAACTTGAATTGCAGTTTCATCAGGTGGCTATAGTAGGAGATGAGTGGTTCTTAACCCTTGCAACCTTATATCAGTATTGTTGGGTAGTATTGGCTGCATATTTTCAATCCTGGGACCATATATATTTCTGCCAAAGTTTCCCATCTTTATCTTTATTAATATCCTAAGACCCTCTAATTTGTTCAACTTTTGCAGTGTTTGATTGAGAATTAATACTCTGTAGAATATATTTGGATTAAACGTATCTTCCTTCTTAGAAAATTCATATTTGACCTTGTTCCCATTTACTAATTCCTAAAACTTCAAACACTCCTCTATAGATTCGTCACAAGGGACGACTGCTTTCTCTAATGATTGGAGAACATTCAAAATTCTGATACCTTCTACTATGTTCTGATCTTGTTCATTTTTCGAGTCTAATAACCTAGAGATTGCTAAGGGAATGACTCCAACTCTTAATTTATTATTGCATTTGGTCATTATTTCCTTGTTGGGCTCTGTCTCTTTCTGAATTTCCTTTTGTAATGTTATTTCCCCTAATTCACCTTGTTTATCTTTTGCGCTCAGAAATGCCTAACTATTCAGATTTTGCTAAGGTACTTGGGTTGTTAAGTTTTCCTTTTCATTCATACTTTGAGGTAGCTCACATTGGGGAACAATGGGTTTTATTTTCACACTCATGTGACACTCTTGTAAATCCACATGAGCTTCACCTCTTAATTGACTTAATTCTAGCATTAATAGTCTCTGGTTCTCCTAAATTTCCCACTCTTCATAGAGTCCTTTTTCGTAAATGTCATCGTCATAATCTATCTCATCATCTGACCATATATAATTAAATTTGTCCATGGTGTTTACTAACCTAATTTCAATAGTCACTGCGGTGGTTTTTATCTACAAAGTGATGTACCGAGATTTCTTAAAGAACAAATAAGTTTTAGTAATGTTAAAAAAATAACTAAATAAAAATAACTAAAGATTGTACTTATTAGAATGCAAAAATTAAAATTAAATCAATGTCGTTGCCTTCCCGACAACGATGCCAACAACTTGACTGCCTCCGGACCTACCAACGTCCAGAGTAGAAATCTTGCACAAAATATATGAAAAGGTGGTATCCTTAAGTATACGGATCGAGTTGTAATATAGTTACAACGGAGTAGACGAGTATTCCAAGGAGCGTTCCCAAGGGAGGCAACCACTAAATTAATTTTAACCTAAGCATAAATAGATCTAATTAATACTTTAAATGAATTATATTACAATGAAATAAAAAAGAAAGGGTTATGTGATCTATACTAATAATTATAAAAGAATGAAAAGAAATAAATAAATCACGAGAAATCAAATAATAAAATATATCAAATCTAAATATGGGTGATTAGCTTGCTTCAGTAATCATAACCAATTGTTGCTTTGGGTTTTCTTGTTCAATCAACTAGTCAATATCCCAGCAGGATATTTCCATATTCCACTAAAATAACGAGTCGACAGGAACTACTTATCTCTCGACCTCACAATCTAAACCGATTTAGGATTAAGGTGTTCACCGATAGACCATACCAAATTTGGGTTAATTCCAACCTTAATGACTTCCTAGTATTGTCAAACCTAGGGTTTAGGTTCTTCTTATCTTGAGCAGTTAATCTGCTAAGAGAACCCAACAAAACAATTAATTAATCATACCTCCACTAGTTAATCCCTCCACAGGAGGATTAGTTCCTCATGGATCTCATAAACAATATAAACTTGATAGAAAGAGTAGACATGAATAATAGTTCAAAAGTATAAATTTAAAAAGAAGCCTAATTTGTATTAGAATTAAATGTAGAATCCTTACAGAGTTTGAGTATGTTTCACAAATTTGACTTCTTAACAAAAACAAAAATAAACCTAGAGTCTAAGAAAAGAGAAAAACTAAAGACTGAATCTAAGAAGAAAATTATACAATATGAAATATGTCTATAACATGTGTTAAATGAACCTATTTATAAACTTTAGGGTGGATGTCATCTTTAACCCTAAATTAGTTGTCGTCCTCGTGCTTAATATTTGATTGTATGGAACGCCCTTAGCTCGTAATTACTTCTCATACAAAGGTGATGTCGCGATACGCCAAGTCCTATGTCATGACATCAAGGGCAGTATGCTACATCTTTCGGGTGTCTTCAGAGGTGTGTCGCGACATCCTCAGGCTATGTCGCAACACCAAAGGCAGTCTTGAGATTCTTCTATTCTACTCCATATGTTGCAACATCCAGTGCTCCGTGTTGCAATACAGCAGCCAGTATCGAGTTAGCACACCTTCTAGTTATCTCCTGCATGCTCATAAAGTATATTAGCTCACCTTTAGGCCTCATTTGGCCCCTAAGGTCAATAAAAGACTTAAATTACACACTTTATTGAGTTTAACTAAAATTGCGACAACATAATTAAAACTTAACCAAAATGCATGTGTTCAAGCTCCTAAAGTGCAAAAACTAGTTTAATATGCTATACCGAATTACGGCAGGTCACAAACAAGGAGAAAGGCAGGAAAACTTAATAATTTTTCTCTAAAAATTTGATATGAGAAAATGGTGTCGAATGATGGTGTGTCATGAATGAGAATTAAGTCCCTATTTATAGTTGATGATGCTTCAACCTTACATGCCAAAAATTGCAAATGAATACACCCAATTTCTCCATGTACGTGTCGTCCCTTATATGGTAGAGGAGTGATTGCTTTCTTGCTAATTTTAGCAAAGAAGTTACCTTGATTACCTCTCCCCTTTATGTGAGGAAGAATAGGTCTTTCCTTGTTATTTTTAGCAAAGAGATTAGCTTGTTCCCTCCATATGTGGCCAACCAATAAGTGGTCAAAAGGTGATGGTTTTTTTTACTACTATTTTTAGAAGTAAGGTGAATGGCTAAGGGTTGTTTCAGGGAGAAAATGTGTTGATTGTTATTCAATAAATATTGGGGTAAAATCTGTTAGATTTAAGAGTTGACTGGGTGATTAGGGGCTGCTAATTTTAGCAATGGTTGTTGCCATTTTATTTATTGGTAGAATGGGTAAGTGGAATGGTTTTGGGCTTCTAATTTGAACAATACTGGGCCTCCTCAACATTAACTCTGGATCAACACTATTTTAAAGTCCATGTATCAGCACTATCAAACTTTCAACTTGTACCTTTCAAGATCCAAATATGACCAAAATTCTTACATCATTTCCCTTAGCCCAATTATTCAAAAAAATAGTAAAATAACATGCATTTAACATAAATTTACTAAATTAACACATTCCCATGGAAATAGTAAAATATAACAAAATAAAGTGAAAAACCATAGAAAGTGTTATTTATATACTTAGAATCTGTATAAATAAAAGAATGCTGAAATATCTATTTATTTTAAAGTTTACAATAAGGCTAAGGCTCGATTGATAATAATTAACTGAAGAGATATAGAGAAGTAATTGGTTAGTATCGAAAATGTATTCTGAATAAGGATGTAAATTTTGTGTGATTGAAGGAAGAATTCATCATCTGTGTATGTGTTTCTTCTTGAATCATGATGAGGTGATGGCTCATAGTTTGAAGCATGTAAGCGATGTATCAAATACTTGAAATAGTTTCAGAGTAAGGTATAGTAACGGACAAGTATAAGAGAACAGAACTTGATGAAGTATTCGCTAGATACGATGTTGAAAGTTAAGAACGGTGGGACCGTCTATATAAATTATCAGTTGAAATATGCAAATATGACTCAGGTAAATGATGTTTTCCTTACTAAGTTCTTATGAACTTATCTATGTGTGTTATGTTACAAGTGAGTTGATGTGGGTCTGGGCCAAGAGGGGAGATGCCAGGATAATGCCAAGTGGCATATCGGGTTGTTATGCATACAGAGCGAGTTTTGTGCGTGTCCAAAATCTGAATAGTTACTTAGAATTTTGTATGTTGGGGATAATTGTAATAAATTAGGATTTAAATTAGATAATTTTGTAACTTAATTGCCATGTATTTTGCTTAATGTATTTTAGTTCGAATTCTATAATTAAGTGCATTGTAATCGTTTGTAATTTGTGTAAGTAGATTAAGTTCTTGTATGTACTCGTGTTGTAATACCCAAGATTTGGATTAAGTTAATCGAGTAGGGTTGAGGGTGTTACACTACAGAGCAGCTCCCGCTATTTTTTAAAACAACATTATTATGTGGAGTAAATCCTCATCGCCTCGCCTCTCATGGCAAGGTCTATTCTCTCTATTTTAAATCGAGTATTGGCTTGATCAATATTATGTGCCTCGACCTCCACTCGATTCTCACCCTCAATAGAATGATCGTTGTTGTTAACTTCTACTTCAACACCATATCTTGATTCATCAAACATTTTTAGCTATAAAATAAAACAATATATGATCAACATCCAAATTTTGACTCAGACTCGACTTGACCTCGGCATGTACCTCTAAAATCAATTCTGAGCTCGATTTAGTTTGAGAATCAGCTAAATTTGTAGCTTTGATACCACTAAATGTAACACTCCATACTCGACTCGATCGTCGAGTCTGAGTTACAGGATGCCACATTCGTTGCCAAAGTAACAACTTCTTTTTGTATCAATGACAGTTTATACAATTCTTAAGACTAATACTTAATTACAATATGATATTTAGTCAAATTCAGGATTTAAATGAGCGTTCCAAATCTCTTTCGATAACTCGAGGTCATTTGAGAACTAAAATGTAACATTTCCAAAATTATCAAGTTGGTGTCGCTATGTGAAGGGCATCACATTGTGACCTTGTCAAAACAGTGAGTGTCATCACGGCATCAAAGGTCTATCATTGCGACATGCCAGTAGCCATTAAGCATCAATTCTAATTGCCAACAAAAATTAACACCATTTCATTTAGTACCTAAAATTGAAGGGGGCATATGTATTCATTCTAGATTCAACATCGTTTCTAATTCATGCATTCATAAACTGACTCAAATCTTAGGTACATGTCATTTATTGAAACATAGGAAGACTATACAAACATTGCCAAGTCTAGAGTGGTAAACTGGATGCTGGATTACTTCTCGAAACCTTGAAATCTACTAATACCTACGCAGTGAAACAAACAAACAGTACATTGAGCGATAAAGCTCAATGATACTTAAATGGTTCAAGTCATATAAACAAAAGCATTAACATAAAAAAATATAATCAATGTATGATCAAGTTTCAATCATTTCAATTACCATTCATGTATTAAATACCAAGATTATGTACAATCTTATTTTACGAGCCATATGTATAATATTATGCACAATCTTATTTTACGAGCCATATGTATATTTCATATGTATGAATACGTGATATACTGAATTCATCAACATTCCATGTAGAACTTGTACATTCTATCATCTCGGGCGGCCCGACAACGATGACTTTCACTATCTGCATATTTATATTTTGACCTCATGAATTTTGAATATTTACTCTAATACCACAACACTTTTCACATTTTTACGATTTAAACTCTACCTTAAATTAATTTTTCATGTCATACTTCTTGGTTCAACTTCCTTTGGTATCCAATGGCTTTCACCTTTATCGATCTTATACCTTATTTCACTAAGAATCTATCACATTATTTACGACCATAGGGGTTTTTGGGATGTTATAATAAGTACATAATAAATTAATTAGTTTAATTTGAAGAGAATAATGGTAAGTGCTTAGTCAAATAGAATTCATGTGAGTACTTACTAAGCTTCATAAAAGCTTAACACATTGTTTCAACGTGCAGTATGTAGGAAGTGGTAATGTGAGAAAAGACTTCGGGCAAGGCTTGACAAATCACATCTCATCTTCAATAAGGATTATGAATTGTGAAGTTGAATTATGGAATTAAAGTGGCATGTACATAGGTATATAATTGGTATAAAAGCGGGAGATAGTGTTTTTAGTCCATTAAAGTATTGAATTTAAGTGGAAATGTTTGAGGATATTTTGGCTAATCGTTAATAAGTGAACATGTGATCTTTTGGATGATATTTTAATTTATTTCAAGTTTGGAAAATGTTTGAGAATGACTGGGAAAGATTAATGAATGTTTAAGCATGATTTTGAAGTGTTTTAAGCTTGTTTCTGCTCCACTATATCTAAGTCTTGATACATGAGTTCAGGAATCGATACTTGTAAACTTTAAACCTAAAAATCTACAATAATAGGCCCAAGTCTCGATACTTAGGGTGCAAGTCCCTTGTTCCAAGAAATTGTTATTTTTAAGTCCCGAAAGGCCTCTGAATGACCCCGAAATGCCCTCACTTCATAGTAGGACCCTTGGGAAGGTTTTTGTTGTATAAGACTCGAATAAAGTCAAAACAAATGTGAAAAGTGAAAAAATGTTATAGGTTTTTGAATGTAACATCTCTTGCCCAAGTTAGAAAATTAAACTTAGGTAAAAGGTGTTACAATAAGACAATGGTAAAATTGTAACTATATTAGGGCCTTCCTTTTGTTATCATGTGTACGTTCCTCTCTCTTTTCTTTACATTATAAGAAATATGTTTCAATTTCAACTTTAATCCTTCTATTGTGCTTGAATTTAAGATTTAATCTTTATACATTAATTTCTAACATAATTTGGTCCATATATTTTTATAATGTTATTAGTTAGTTCAAATAGTTAATATCGCTAACTTCTCGAATTAAAATTTTACATGGATATATATAATTTGGATGTTCATATCAGAGACTATCACTTTTTTTAATGAGAGAGTCATTTTTTAAAATATCACACTAATAAATTTAAAAAAAAAAAGGTTTTAATGATGGTAACAACTAGACCTAAATTATTAAATTTGAAAAGTAGAGTAACTAAATTTTTAAAATTAAAAGTAGAGACTAAATTTTAAATGTGCAAAGTCTAGAGAGAATTAGAGCATAGTTAACCCTCAAATTTTTGTTTTATAATTTAGCACAAACAAATAATTAACCCAATGTGAAGCATAAAACGTAAACATAAAAATAAGAGTTTGAAGAAAATACTATTTATTATTCATTATATTACTAAACTAACATTAAAATAACTTATTATTCTCGTGTAAATATTTTTTTTAGCTTTAATTAAATGATAATGCTTTGACAATAAATTTAAAAATTAGTAGTTATTTTACTAGCTCTCCTATCAAAAGTAGTAACTGACGAAATGATAATTACATTTTTATCGTATAAATTGTACATCTATTTAAAATGTTTTTTATAAATGTTATTAATTATTAAAAGTTAAAGTACGTAACATCATTAAATATATTTAAAATAAAAATAAAATAAATATAATTCAGTAAATTTTAAAATAACAAAAATTCAATCTCATTTTCTTTTTCAGAAAGTATTATCAACTTATTTTATCAGTCATTTATTTCAATTTTTAATGGATCCCTTTGTACTCACGCTTGTTTTTCAGTAAATACGATGCTATATATTATAAATTATTCTATTAATAATATCAATGAAAACATATGAATTTATTTAGATATAATTTTTTGGTATAAACTTTCGATATATTTTTGTAATATTAAAATATATATATTAAATAAAAATTTCTTTGAATATTATTGATATAATGTTTAAGCTAAAAAATTATTATAAGTATATTTTTAATTAAAACAACATATTAAAAATACTTTAAATATAATTCAACTAAAGCAAAATATTAAATCACTTAAAATATTAAAATAAATATTGATATTAGAAGTATATCTAAAGTTGCAACATATTAATCTTTTAAACTTTTATACAAATATTTTTTTTAATATTTTATATATTTTACTTATCTTTTGACAATAATTACTTATATTAATTATAGAATATAATAACATTTATTAAAATAAAGATAATTAAATGCATATATTTCACATCCAACACACCTGAAATAAAAAACTAAAAAAAAAGAGTACCTATTACTAAATTGCCTTCCATTGAATCATTCATTATCTAGCAGAGCTTGAACTCCTCAAGCCGTAGTCAAATTTGAATAATCTTTTTTTTTCTCTGTGTGTGAGTAAATGGTACTTGGTGTCTATATTACAATTTAAAGTACCTCTATTCAAGCGGAGAAGGATGTGAAAGAGCATGAAAAGTGAAGCTCGGCTGAACTAAAACAAGCTCAACGTAAGCTAAATTACCAAAACTGATAACAGCAAGTATATTCAAAATGACCAAGCAAGGTAAAGCAAGAATGATACTCTGTTTTGGGGGGGTAAGAACAATGCTCTAATTTAATTAACTAAGGAGTTGTTTAGCTGAAGCATTTCATCGCCAAAAGTGGTTTTTAATCTACATATATAGCTTACACTCCTATCTACCTACTTTAATAATGTTAAATCATCCCTGGAACATCTACATATATTTGAATATTTTGAAACATTGGGAAACCTACCACACAATTTTAAGTCTCACTCTAGCTGTAAATACTCCCGAGGCCAGCAGCCATGACTCCTTGCAATCTGGCGAGAAAAAGTGCGGCCATGTCAGAAATTGGAAGATGAACATTTAACTGAAATTCTTCCATAAATGTAAGAGCAAGAAACTAGTTTACAGTAATGTGCATTGCATGCAGATTCAGTTACTTTAGACACGATAGGAAAATATAAATCAATAAACATGAAAGAATCCCTAGATAAAGGCTCGAACCTTGAAACCAAGCTCACTCAGAATAACTCCAAGTCTAGAACAAATCACCATAAAGTGTTTCTTGGAACACACCCTGCTTCCCATGATTCAATATCATCCACAGTATGCTAGAAACATCTTCATGCAATCTTCGCTTGAAGTTCCCGTTATATCTGGTTACGAAAGCTTGTATGGTTCATATATTTCAAAACAACCGAGTGTTTTTATAAGTAAAACATCCATTCACCTAATCGAATTAGACAAATTATGATGGTCCCAGCATTCAATCCCACACGATGACGTGGTGATCATGGGGTGATGACATGGCAAGTCCACATGCTTTCTGCTATTGTAGTAAGTTGAATGTGCAATCCAGTTAACATAAGCAAAATTTGAGTACATTGCACATTTTAAACTTCAATAGCAATCTGAACATTTGAGTAGTATGGGTATCAAATACATGTTTAATGCCTTTCATGATGCAGTTTTCAAATTAACAAGTCAACTAAAAACCTAAAATTATGTGTTTCACATTGGTTAGAACATCATCTATTATGGATGACAAACAATGTTCCTCTTTTGTTCTTGCTTGATCTTTACATTCAACTTTCTTAATTTCCAAATGCATCTCAAACTAACCTATCAACAGTTTCATCACTCAGCCTCAACACAGCAACCAATCCCAAACAAAATCACATACACACACAGCGGAAAATGTCCTAAAATAACTGAGCTTTCACAATATTGTTAACAATCAAACAAAATCATAAAACAGCTAAAAGGTGTATCCAGAAATAAAAGAACGCAGAAACTGCATTTTTTATAAATAAAGCACAACAATCTTTTAACAAAGCTTCTTTGAAAGAACAGCATGCTGACGAGGGACAATTGTGACATCATATGCATTTACATATCCAGGATAATCATTTCAAAAGATAAAGGAACCTACAATTACATATATTTGGTTATCTTTATCAAAATAACTATATTCAAGATGGAGTTTGAAACTGTATCTAACTTGACCACACCTTCTAGAGCGAGTGGTTGCTCATGATTTAAAATAAGACAAAATTATTACCAACAAGATAGGTGCTTCCTGATAGTGTTAGCAATTACAAAGTCGGTTCAAAGAATTGACTCAATTTATGCTTTTTGCCTTTGTTTACTTTAAACAGATTTTGAAGTCCAGAAACAGAAAAGTGATCTAGTTTGTCAAATATCCAATCATACAGAGGCTTTGCAATAGAATAGATAAAGCCAACAAAAACACACTTCTTGAAATAAACGCAATCTACGCTGAAAATTTTAGAAAATTACCATATCAACTAATCTGAGCTTTCATCACCATCAGGTGGTGTTCTGCGGAAATTCCCCAAGTACTGGAAGCGTGATGTTTGACTTCTATTTGATACGTGAGATCTCTTCCGCCTGGGCATTAAACCCTGACCAGACAGAGAATCAAGCAAGACCCCCATATCCATTTTCTTGGGAGCACTTTTATGTTCATCTCGAAAACTACAAAATCAGGAAAAACAAACTCAGCAAGAAATTAAGATTAACCACTCCCCTCCCACCTTCCCTCTTTTTTAAAAAAAAAAAGTTATGATTTCCCTTTTGGTTGGTATATTTAGGGGAGCGTATCAGAAATTGCTGAAGACTTAAACTGGTTGACAGAGGAGCACCTCTGCTAACTATAAATAAATGCTTTGTTGCTACAAGTCGTCATTTTTATTTAAGTACCTATGTCCAACACATTTACGAGCATGGATGCCAGGTAGGACCCTCCAAGGATCCTCAAAAATACAAAAATTGAACATACTCATTTCAAACACATAACTCTGTCTAACACTCACACCCAAGTCCAAGTAACATATAATACATGTAAACTATAGAAAATGAATAACTCAAGGTGATATATCAGAAAAGAGACCGATAAAACTGAATAGAGACATACCGTTCTCGAATAATTTTAAAGGCTTCCTGTGTTGCATAGCATAGCCCAGTCTTTGGATCTCGGTACCTACAACATCAAATCACAATTTGAACAAATAAGGGTGGATGGAAAAAGCCAAATTTGTCTCTCTTAAAATGTTAAGTATCACAGAATTAACATTTCTACCAAATCATAAACATGATATAGTAATAACTTTGATGAAATTCCTAGCTCAAGAGAAGCATATCTCTAATTCATGGCTTTCACTTTTGTATTTCCCAAACTAATGACATTTCTAACATACATTTGGAAGCTATTGAAAGCTAATTGATCATGACTGGGAGCATAACAGTAGTGCCAACAGTACAAATAAGACTCAAGAAAGATAAAAGCAAGGCAAAACATTCCACTAATGCTTTACAAACACGGAAAAAAAGCTGCAAAAGAAATTTTTATGTGCTTCCAGTACAACTGTAAGAAATCACCATTTGGTTCCAAATACTGCAATGACAACAATTTATTCAGCAGCAAGACTTTGGAATGAAAGATCAAGCAATAATTTGAAATTAGCATCTATAATCAATTAGAGATTATAGGGAGATATTTTAGGATTTTATTTAGGGAGGTACTGTAGGGACTTTCCTATATTTTATTTTCTTATTTTCGGTATGATATAATAAAAGAGAATCTGATAATATATGCCAAATCTCTCCTTTATTTCTTTTTCCTTGGTGGAGGATTTTCCTCCATTATGCCCTAGTTCTTTATTTGCTATTAACAGCAACCATTCCTATATATATGTAAGTTGAATTATTAAGAAAGAATAAGAAGAATTCTTTCAAGTTTCTTCAAATAACCATTATGAAAATAAGCTCTTACCTCGCCGGCAATCCAGTGACAGCACACATAGCCTTTTCTGGGTCTGGATGTAAAGATAATTTAAACAAATAAATGAATCAAAAGGATATCAATAGAGCAAAGAACTAATGGTAGTTAAACAAAAAGGCCAGAATCAAATAATAATAATAATAATAATAACAAATATTAGAGAATCTTCCACACTATACTGTTAAATGCTAAATATTATGCACATATTTAGAAAATCATGTAACAGAAAGTTCTCTCCTTAGTCATCCTGATACAAGACAGCTTCGGGTCTAAGGTTTGAAGTTCAACTATAATCCAAATTTCTTGAGAGAAAGTATGATAAAGAGACTAGATAGATCCCTAACCTTCACGCCTATGGTTCCTTAAGCATCACACAATCAAGAAGAAGAAAACCCAAGTATCAAACCTGGGGTTCCTTAGGAATCACACTCCGAGGATGATTGTATCACACAACACAAAAGCAATAAGCAGAAAATTTTTAACATGTCTATTCCCTCAATAGAATACATCAATTTTTATACACCCTTAACTTGGACTCTATCTAAGCAAACAAGCTTAGCTTGAAGCTCAAGAAAGTAGAAAACAACATAAGTAACTTGAAACTCAAGATAAAGGAAAAGCAAACTTGACCTGGAAACAAAACCTAATAATGTTAGCAAAACAACACTAAGATACTAAATCATAATTGAAAGTAAAATCCTAGTTATTTGCCTCAGACAGAAAAATTTTTGAACAATTCTGCCACCTTGGACAAAATTCTTTCTTTTTCTGCATCTATCTTTTCTAGTAAAACCATCTTGGCTTCTTCAGGATCTTGTTGGAAATCCTCAAAGTTTGATTCCAATTTTGCATTCTTCACCATTAGCACCCAGAATCACATCAAAAATTTTAAATCTTTAGGCTCTAATTCTAACTGGTGCAGGATAGTTTAGGGGCTAAGGTTTAAAGTTAAATATAATGCGAGTTTCTTCAGAAAACAGAATTTTGGCAAAGAAAAGAGAAAAGATCCTTAAAGTTCAAGCCTATGGTTCTTTGATCGCATCACACAAACCGAGAACAAAGAAAACCTAAGACACCTAGAGGTCCTTTGGAGTTACATCCAAGGAAGATTTTATCACATAACCACAAACAATAAGCTAAAATTTTATGCAAGTCTATTCCATCCATAGAAGAGTACATTAATTTATATAGACCCATAATTTGGACACTAAGCTAACTAGCTTAATTTGAAATCTCAGAGAACAGAAAGCAATAAACTTGACTTGAAACTCAAGAAAACAGGAAAACAAACTTGACTTGAAAACAAAATCTAAAAGGGCACGGAAAACAACAGGATGTTAAACCCTAATTAAATGTAAAATACTAAGTATAACCCTATACCTATAAAATAGTACATTTAATCCCATAATTAGCTTCTAGTATTCTTTGCATCACATCCTCTAGGTTAACGGGTGAGAGTTTTTCTGATGGGTACAAGTTTCTATTTTTATCACTAAAATCAGGGTATGAACTAATTGCGTTTCATTATCTACACCACTTGTGGAGCCCCTTTTTATTTTAGTTCTGAAAAACATGATAAATATTTTAACTAATTCCAATTTGGATTTTGCACTTCTTTTTCAAGAAATCTGTTGAAGTCCATTTCTATAAGCCCAAGAATTGGATAACTTTATTGTGATTTACACAGCATTTTCAGCCACTAGAAATTTACAGATAAATCAACTCTAATGGTAACAAAAGCCACCAATAATATTTAATACCAAAGACATTCATCATGAAAATACAAATCACACCATTACATATGATACCCCCGAGCTCCTTGTTTTTGCTTGCAGCAACATCATTATCTCACATGGTGGGATGAAAAAATGAGAGTGATGCTAATTTAAAACCCCTATGCAAAACCCCAATGATCTAAGCTCTAGGCTAAAAGCAAAATTTCCAGGACTTCTAGCAACAGTGGAGATCTAAACTAATGTCCCTACATGAAAGAAAAATATGACAACTAGTTCCACAAAATGATTGGCCCCAACTTCAACAGGTTGTGTTTGTTGAATGCTTGAGCTAAAATGACTCCAAGGGAACCAAAAAGAGATAAAAGCCAGAAGAGAACAAAGCCATTGATTGACAAAAAGCATCTGTTTGATAAGAAGAATTTTTTTAAGAATCTACATCATAAATTTTGTTAATCAACCCTACAGCTTACATGGAAGCGGTGTGGTTGAGAGCTCTGAGTGAAATGTCAATCCTTTACTAAATTCTAGATATGAAGAACCTGCAAAAGATTGCATGGATTTGTATAGATAATTTCAATTAACAGACTCCAAATAATCAACACTCATGTATTTATTATTGTTGCATTTAAGAACTAGAATCAACAACTATGAAGAGAATCTTGCCATCTTTTGACACATATTTAATCTGCGGACCACTATAAACAGCCTTGTGGATTATTGCTCGTTTCTTAACTTCTTCCTCTCTTGCCAAAACACGCTCTAAATTTCTTAAGTTCATAATTTCTGCAAAAATAAAATTAATAAATTCAAGTTAAAATCAAATAGAACCTAAGAAATCCAAACATCAAAGGTAACTTTCAGCCTGAACCTGTTTGTGCTGCTTCTAAAAGCATTTCTTCTTGAGTCATCCTCTTCTCTTCACCTTCTTTTTTCCTTTTTATTGGCTGGTGATTAAAAAATACCTCATAAATAATCACATGGCATAGCTACATTTTCACTCTTTCCGAATTATACAATCAAACAATACACACACACAGAGACATGCACAAACAATACAGATATATGAAATTACAAATCATACATTTGACAGTATCCATACATAAATAGTGAGCATGAAAATATTCCCATCAAATATGAACACAATGCTGGCATGAACTTTCTTAACGAATTTGATATACATACATCAAATTCTGACCGTATACAACTTGACAGTTTCACATCTCTGAATAGTTCATGAGTTTCAACCAAAGGATTACAGAAGTTTCAGTAAAAGACAGTGATTGTGTTTTTATTGCTTCTATCTACATTATGGTCTCAAAGAAAATGCAAACCTCAAATGGAGGGGAAAACAAGTGCAAGTGACTATAAATAGTTATGCATTTCAATGCTCAATGAGATAACCAACACTAAGATTTGTGCATAAAGTATAGTGTGAAATTCTTGATATCTTTATTAGGAAATTCTATGTATAATAATCTAAACTTAAACTAAGATACCAATATGGTAGCCAATAACAGTTTTCCATGAGCAACCCCTTGGAGAGGTGCATGATATTGGGAAGGAAATTAAATCAGCTGAAGATAAAAAATTAAAATAGTGTAAGTGCCACATCAGCCTGTTAGAAGCAATTACCTTCGTGACACTTCATAGATAATAAAGTTGCACTCTGTTGCTAGAAGTAGCATGACAAGGTCTAAGGCAACAGAAAACATGTGAATAGAGCTACAAAGTCAGTATGGTGCTGATGTTGCACATACACGAATATATATATCCGCTAAATCCAACCGTCATGTTTCATACCTATGTTACTTGGACTTGGGTGTGAGTGTTGGATACAGGTATGTATCCAATATGGTTAAGCCTTTTCTAAGGTTTCCCATGTATTCAGAGGATCTTTAGAGGTAATATCTCCATATCCACATGTTGGACACAAGTGCCGGACATGGGTACTTCAAGAAAACTTATTCAAGCAGATCATGCCCATCAAATTTCCAAGTAATTAAAAATGTCTTAACATCATTTAATATAAAAAATTTCAATCCATCAAATATATATATAACATCATTTAATATAAAAAATTTCAATCCATCAAATATATATATAAAAAGACAATATTCTCAACGGATGTGATAGAAATATCAGATGGATTTAAAACATTGTATGCATGAGTGCAATTATGTTGTTAAATCTGAGGTCATTGTGAAATATTAATTAGACATAGTCTTCACGGAATTAATACTGATTCTTTAGCAAAGTGATTAACCTTGAAACTACTTGGATCAAAATTTGCAGAAAAAGAACACCCATATTAAATCATAACCAACATCAAATTGGTTAAAGAAATCACATCTACCACCTGAGCAAGATGATCAAAGACTAAAAAAACAGTGCAGGGGGGAATGGGGAGGGTCACAAACAACAAGAACCTAATTTCTTCATGGGAAATGAGGCTTGAGGCATAAAGATTTATACCCAAATTCATAAGGCTTAAAGGTAAGGACAACATGATAAAAAAAAATAGAGAGAGAAACCATTTACAATTTCATCAAAACTTAAAGATAGAACTACCATTCCATATGAAGATGAGTAATAAATTTCTTTTATTTTTCTAGAGGACAAAATACTTTAATGGAAAGACTTAATTTTATGGTGTCAACCTAACTAAATTCACAAATCAAACACCATAATTTAGAATCTACACTTTGAATATCTATTAATATTATTTAAATAGTAATAATAGAATTTTGTTATTAGCTCCAACCTATCACTAATTTTAACAATAATGAAATTATGCAAACAAATTAATTATAGTAACTTGAACACACAATGATACAAACAATTGTAACTCTAACATAGAATGAAACAAATTAACAACCATAACTAAAGATTTAAACCCTCAACACTATCAGATTACTATTCCGCTCACTAAGGCATTAATTCGATCAAGTTTAGAAACAAATCATCAAAACCAAAGGGTAATGCTTTCTGAGATAATTATCTGAAAGTTATCTAGTAATGAAATTTCAATACTAATAAGATTAAACCGAATTACACAGCACGATATAAGATCCCATTGCTCCTTATTATAATTTTAAAAAGTAAATAAATAAAATGACAAGGCAAATGGCACTAGAAGTACAAGTCTCCTAGAAATTATAACTTTCTGTCACTTGCAATGAACTTAATCTAGGGCATTGATTACACTTATCAAATATTACCAAATAAGGGGGAGAGCAAATTGTTCCAGTAACTTAACAATTTTTATAAATTGTGCAATTCACATGATTTTTGCCTAAACTTGAAATTTTCATCCATATCCAAATCTACAGCTACATGCAAGAGAAGCAGAATGAAGTGCAATGAAACTAATCCTTTTCAGCTTAGTGGCCAAAAAACTATACATCCATCCATTTTTTTATTTTTTTTCTTTCTTGGAGGAGCCAGGCCAAAATGCAGGAATAATTTCCTCAGAAAGATTGGGATTCCCGTTCGGTTTGATTTACAGTTTTCCTTTCTTTTATCTTCCTGCTTTTCCTTTTTCAAAGTAAGGGAGGAATACCATTTACTTGTACAAAGACATCAATTCACACATCAGGAATCTAGGAAATACTACGGCACTTTGAGACAACCATCCCCCCAAGCTCCCTCCAACATATACCCAAGTCTCTCACCGGTGAAATTAAAGCTTCAAGAACAAGAGTAGAGTCAAGAACAAACATCAAATGGTATAATACTCAAAGCAGTCGTTATGAAAACACTTCTTGTATTATTTTGCTTAAGTTTAAACTAGATCTCATCTATATACAAAAGAATATATATTTATACACATATAAATATCAGTTAGAAAAGATATATGCAGTAACAAATACCATGATCCATTTTATTTTCCCATTTTTGAGATAACAATGTATAGTAGAAATATTTTCCTATAAAAGAAGAAAAAAAATAACCAAAAAACTTGCCTTCATTGTTGCCTGCAAAGCAGCACGTATCGCATCTCGCTCAGCTTGCCTAACAATGACTGAAGTTCTTGTAGATTTCCTTATAATTCTTTCACCTTCTGCATCATCAGGGGCATCATGATGCTGTGTAGAGGAAGTCTTTTGAGTAAGATTTTCATCCTTGGAATCACCATCTAAATTTGAAAGAACTTTCTTTTTCTTCTTTTTCTTCATAGAAGGCTTTCCAGGAAATATCAGACGCTTCTTTGTGCGAACCCTGCTAGGGCAATTCAATATAAAAATAAGGGCAACAAAATGGAGATGTAAATACAATACAACAAAGGTAAAAGAAGCTAAACCTTTCGTCTGCTTCATCTTCTACTTCCTCATCTGGCTCAGGTTCCTAGCAGCCAAGCCATAGAAGAGAGTCAATTTTCAAGATACCAAAGGTGTGAAGTTTTCTTAGCACTAAGAAAGATATCCTGCAACGGAAGAGTAATTATAGAAAAAGAATTAAATCAAAAGTAGAGAAGAGAGCAATACAAACATCTTCATCGAAGTCACTATCAAACACATCAGCAGCCTCTGGCTCTTCTTCGTAATTGGCATCATTCTCCTCCTAAGGAGAGAACCACAAACAGAAAAAAGGGTTAATGTCTGTGAATCCTTCAATTAAAACCTAAAACTAATAAACTAAGTAGTGATCATAATTTCTAGCTACTCCCAATATTGTCGCTCTAAATAAACACTTAGTTTCAGAGTTTGTACGAATTTAAGGTGACATCAAATCACCCGTATTCCAATACATCAACATCAATTCTATAATCTAAGAATATGGTGAGGATATTTTCACTAGAATAAGTGTGTGCTCGAACCTCTTTAAAAGCTTCTTGATTCCAAAACAACTCGTCCTCTTCAACTTCCTCGTCCAGCAACTTCGTCATCCTGGAAATAGAAAATAATAGGGTTTGCATATTAATTATTTCCAGACAATTTTTTTTTGAAAAAAAAAAAGAACCGTATCAAGTGATAGGAATCCTATCTTAATTTAGGTTGAAGATTCACCTTCTCCCTCTGGTTGATCGAGAAGCACGATCCAGGAAAACGGCTGTATCTTCTTTACCGGTTTCCATGGACACAACGGTAAAAACTTCACCAGTTTCGCCGGCGGATAGGAACGGAAAACGTGAGATGGAGGATGCTTTCTGATCGGTGTTCTAAGTCCAGTTGTGACGCCAAAGAGGGGAAAAAAGAGAAGGAAAAGACGGCGAGGAGAGTGGAGAAGAAAGCTAGAAGGAAGAAACAAAATACGGAAAGGGGAAGCGTGGATCGGATTGATGCCGGAGACTTCTAGTGTGTTTGAGTTTGAGAACTGAAGTGAAGAAAAGACCACATGATACCGCGAGAAGGGGTTATAGTAAAACAATAAAATAATTCGAATAATCCAAATAATAAATTAATTTGAATAATTTTCAAAAATTAAATATTTTATAAAAATTTCAAATTTTATATTTTAAAAAATTATATAAATTATAAATTATAAAAAGCTCTAAAAAATTAAAAAAAATTCTAAAATAACAATTTTAGACCTAGATAAGTAAATTAACATTCAAGTTTATCCTAGTATCTTATATTTTTATCTTATTTTACTTTGAAAAAATTTTTAAATATATATTATTTCAATTTTATATGCCCTAACATAGAATTGCTCTATTTGTAAGAACTAGTAAAAGTAATATTCATGTTGTTTCCTAACGTAGAAACATTACACTCTGATAGACACCTATATGACAATTTCAAGAAAAATGGTTTTAAAACAAAATAATTGAAAATTTTGCCTTGGAAAGCAGCAAGACAAAGCAATCCAAGGGATTTTAAAAATGTCATAGTTGAACTGAAGAATACCAATCAACATACTTATGATTGGTTGAAAGGAAAGAACTTTGCTTACTGATCAAGGTTTCACTTCTCATTTAGGAGTCAGACTGACATGTTGGTGAATAATCCTTGTGAATGCTTTAATAAGATAATCCCCCTATTTATTTTCTATATGCAGTTCATTAAGGACCTTGCCTCACTAATCACTTATGTTACTCACTGGTAGTTTATATTGGAAGTAATAGGGAAGCTCATTTTAACCATGATGGAAACAATTAGGATCAAAATTATGCTATTGATTGTCAAGAAGAAAAAAACACCAGAAAAAAATTAAAAGAATCTTGTGTCCAAAGATCAAGAAAAAGTTAGATGTCAATATGAAAGATTCATTAAGGTAAATAGATCATTTTTTTAATATATGTATACCTTTATTCTGCCATCACATATTGGTGGGGCTCATCACATGTAGTCTTTACTAATGTATGATATGTTTTAGTGATTCTTTTTAGGTGTGTTCCATCACATACTGGTGGGGACAGATTTCAAGTTGAATGTGGTCCAAGCAGTCAACATGTTGTGGACCTAGTTGAGAATTCCTACTCCTGCAAGAATTGGGATCTCATTGCATCCCTTGCATGCATGCAAGGGTTGTCATTCATCTAAATGATTAATACCCTGAAACTTATATACAAACTTGATACACCAAGCAAACCCAGCTTGCCATTTACTCTAACTTCATCAGGCCAATAAAGGGTCCTAAGAAATAGGAGTCTGTGTTGGACAAGTTGTCAATATTGCCTCCTACATTAAGAAGGTCACCTGGCAGACCTACTAGAGTGAGAAGGAAAGAACCTGATGAACCACAAACAACAAAGCTAACCAAGGAAAGGGTGGAAATGAAGTGCAATAAATGCAAGAAATTAGGCCACAATAAAAGGAGTTGAAGAGGGGAAGTCGGCTAAAACATTCCAATAATTCATCTGCATTGGCTTCATTAGTTTACTTATATATGCAATGTGTTTGATGGGTTTCACTTGTTCGTTTAGGTTAGAAGACACAAAGTTTGTGTTTATAACCAAGTGGTTGCCTTAACTTTTCAAGAAGTTGCCCCAACCCACCAAGAAGTTGTTACCCCAAGAGAAAAGCTTCCATTTAAGAGGAAACCAACCACTATTAAATGGATGTCTTCTATTCAAGAGTCGTCTGTTTCAGACCCATCGATGATATTTTAAATTGAAAGTTTATTTTGTTAACTTTTTGAGCTTATTGTGTAAATTTTCCTATTACTGCTACTGATTTCTTAACTTAGGCGGTTATTTTTTTGTAAATTTGCCTATTATTGCTACTAATGTCTTGGCTGCCTATAAATGAGTTATCGTTTATAATAAAGTATGACACCAAAAATATAGGAATTGAGAACGGCGGTGTTTGCAAGTGCACAGGTCAAATTATAATATAGTTTGTACAAAAAAATACTTGGAAGTATCTAAGGATCGTACCCAAGGAAGGATAGAATAAACTATGAAATTTTTTTTACAATAATAAGTCTAAGTTGTAATAATTAATTACTATATTACGATAAACCATAAAATAGATTAAGAGGATAAAAATAAATAAATAATGAAAATAAATAAATAAGAAAAATAAATAAATGAATTAAATCAATAAACCAATCAAGAATATTAACTCGCTTTATGGTTTGTAATTAACTTCAGGTTAGGGTTTTAAGGTCGATTAACTACCGATTAACCAATTATTACCTCACAGCCTCTAATTAACTAATTGATTGGTTAATAATCGCTTATCTCCCAACCTTACTTTCTCAACAAAGAAAAATTATGATTTACTCGGTTCGTGTAACACACTTAACCCATACCCGTCACCAAAATAGGATTACGGAGCATTACCGTAAAAACGTAACATAAAACATACATTTCCAAACCTTGAAATAAACATAGCATAATCCATTCATATACATGCAATTCGTCCCTTAATTGAGCCTCTGAGGCCTTAGAAACACCTTAGAAACGATTCGGGACTAAATCGAAAATAATTGGAACATTGAGGAAAAAGTTAGAAATTTTAAACTGTAGGGGTCACATGGTCATGTAGCCAGGCCGTGTGACTCACATAGCTGAGACACACGCCCATGTCTTAGGTCGTGTAACAATCAAAATAGGGACACACAGTTGTATCCCAGCTCGTGTCCCTGCCCGTGTAACTCTCTGAGTTGGGTCACACGACCAAGCCACGCGCCCATTTGCTAGGCCATGTAACACTTGAAATGGCCTTACACGCTCGTGTGCTAGGTTGTGTGCTAGGCCGTGCAATTGGCTGACTTGAATGCCTTTAAATCCTATAGGGGACAGACGGTCATGTCTCATGGCCTTGTGTCACACATGGCTGAGACAGACACCAGTGTCTTAGGCCGTGTGGACAAGAAATTGGCCAAAATCAAGCCATTTTGTTCACCCTTCAAGCATGTACCTATAAGCCATTTGCAACCTTAACCAAGACAATCAAAACATACCAAAACATACATTAAAATGAAAATTCAAAATACCAAAATCCATTCAACCAATATGCCATATAGGTACATCAAACACAATCAAACTACCTTACCTAAACATATGCATTACCACACTTAAAACATACATAACTAATTCAATATCATCTTAAAGCATATCACAATTGAGACCACAAACAACACAACATGACATACCATACTAATGTCCTAAAAACAACCAACCAATGTGCTATTTATAGACACCACAATTATATCCAACATCAACAACTAAAACATGTAAACTTTCATCCATTTCTAGCATAGCACTTCATTAATTCACAAGCCAAAATAAATCACAAGTGATCAATTCCATACCATTTTAATTGTACTAAGAAAATACCTATTTACAATCTTAATAAAGTACTTAACATCTTAGTCTAGTATTTTTATCCTAATGTACCATAACAACCTATATAGCCACATATACATGCCACAACCCTAAGGAGAACAAAAACTACCAACATAGATGGATAGTGTGAGCCGAAGGTTCGATCCATCCAAAATTTAGCAATAAAAATTTACTAAATAATACACAAAAACATATAAGCTTATAGAGTTTAGTAAGAACATAACATATCTTTTAACTTAACAACAATTTAACACAACTCACATTTTACTCGATTTGAAGTTACTGGAGTGTAAACAGGGGCACGTATGTGCTATTTAGGGGTACCGGAGTACAAATAGGGGCACATATGTGTAATTCAGGGGTACTAAAGTACAAATAGGTGCACGTATATATAATTCAAAGGTACTGAAGTACAAACAGGGGCACATATATGCAATTCAAGAGTAATGAAGTACAAACAGTGGCACGTATGTGCAATTCAGGGTATAATTAATTATAAGTGTTTAATTTCATAACTATAATGTAAAATATACAAATAGAAATTCAATTACGTATTGAAATACTATGAACTTAAATTGACAATTAGGGCGTTGAAATGCGATCAAGCTAACATTTCCTTAATTTAATTCCGGTTGAGATTTATCTTGATCTAAATAAATAATTATATTCAATTAAGTATTTCAATCAATCTCAACATTCAATTCAATCTATAATTCACATTTATGCGTAATTACAATTTTACCCCTAGCATTTTAACCTTTTTACAGTTTAGTACTTAAAACTCGTAAATTGAAATTTATGCAATTTCACCCATATACCATGCTAGCCGATTTACCTAGGGACTCATATCAATCCACAAAAATCATCAATTCATAATTTTACCATGACATTTTTTACTTTTACAAATAAGTCCCTAAATGATATTTTCATCAAAAATCACTTTACAAAAGTTGTCTATTTAACAACAAGTATTCATAATTTTTCATTAAACTTCAAATATCAAGCAAACATGTTCATGGAAAAACCCTAATCCTTTAACATTTTTGCAAATTAGTCCCTAAGCTAGCTAGATTAAGCTACAACGATCACGAAAATATAAAAATCACTAAAAACATAAGAAAAACCACTAACATACAATAGGATAGCTTGGCCGAATATCAAACCCTCCTCTAATGGTGATTTTCAGTTGGCTTTGATGAAATGAAGAAGATGATTCATTTGTTTTAATTAATTTAGCCTTTAATTACTAATTTACCATATTGTCCTTTAAAAACATACATATTTTCAACAAAACCAACCCATGAATATCCACTAACTATATAAATGGTCTATTTACCATCTAATTCCTCAAAGTTTCATGGCTATTTGATACCTTTAGCTACAAGAACTCCTCTTTTGCTCCCTTTACGATTTAATCTTTTTTACTTTATTAAACATGTAACATCAAAATTTCTTAACGAAATTTTTATACGACACTACTAACATACTGTAGACATTAAAATAATAAAATAAATATTTTCACATAAAATTTGTGGTCCCAAAACTATTATTCTGATTTCACTAAAAACGAATTGTTACAGTTCGACTTATCTTCCGACCTCATCTAGCCTATAATAACTTCCTAGGGTTGTCAATCCTAGTGATTTAAGCACACATAATTCATATCAACTAATCCCTCTCGAAAAACCCTAAATCCTGAATTAATCACATCCCCTTCCACTCATTAATCTCCCCTAAAGGATTTAGCCACTCATGTTATTCATAATCTCAATCTCTATTAAATAAATCATGTGAAGAACATGATCGATTCAAAAGAGAAAAGAGAATTGAATAATCATGGATATGATCTCGAATGGGGAACAAAGTAGTGATCTGTCGTAATTTATTGTAGCAAATTAAACTAGTTTTCGTACTTAAGGAGCTTGAATATGAGCAATTTCATTAGGTTTTACTTAGTTTTTTAATTTTAGTTCTTGATCAATAAAAAGTGTGATTTGAGTCATTTATATCACCTTAGGGACCAAAGTAGGCCCAAAGGAAGGCTAATGTGTGTGGTGATTATGAATGACATCACTAGAAAACATGAGAACTAAAGACTGGTTGCCATGTTGCAACACGGAGGTTCAACGTCGCAATATAATGAGCAGGAACCCAAAATAGCAAGACTACTTTCGGTGTTGTGACATAGCCAGAGGATGCCATGATATAGCCCTGAATTTGAGCCTAAGCCAAGCAAACTACCATCAGTTTCATAGCATAGGGTAAAGGATGTCACGACACCGGCCTTATACGTGAAGAATTAACGAGCTGAGGGTGTTTTGGTCCACATAACGAACTTTAATGTAAAAACGAAAACTGAATTAGGGATAGGGACGACGACCAAACCTAATGTTATAAATAGGTTTCATTAAACACTTGAGAGTTATATTTTCTATATCTTTAAACTTGGATTCTAGTTTAGGTTTCAATTTTTAGTTTCTTTTGTACTTAGGATTTCTTTTCAGTTTTATTTTCATTCATGTTCTTTGGAGAATCTGACTTATGGATTTAGGAAACTCTTTGTGGATTTCTACACTTCATTATTCAATACAAATCATGATTTCTTTTAAACTTTTACTCTTGATCTAGTCTTCATATTTATTTCTTTATTAAGTTTGTATTGTTTATGAGATCCATTAGGAACTAATCCTTTTATGGGGGATTAGCGAGTAGATGTAGGAGTAATTAATTTCTATGTAGGGCTTCTTAGCGGATCAGCTGTTTGGGATAGAAAGAACTTAAACCCTAGACCTGACAACCCTATGAAATCATCTAGGTGGGAATGAACCAAAAAATTGGTATTGCCTATCTGTGAACCCCTTACACCAATCCAGTCTGAACTGTGAGGTCGAGAGATAAATAGTTCTTGTCGACTCATTAGTTTAATAGAAGATCGAGAGATCTTACTAGGTTAGTGACTAGTTGATTGAGTAGAACCCGAAATAGGAATTAGTTATGACCACTGAAGCAAGTCAGTCTCCCATGCTTAGATTTGATTGAGTCAACCAATTAGTTTTCCATTTTTATTTTTATATAATTTACTTTTCTTATAAAATAATTTTTCTTCACCTTATGTTCTATCATAATATAATTTAATTAAAATACTAATTAGATTTATTCATGTCGAAGTTATTATTAATTTAGTACTCGCCTCCCTTAGGTACGATCCTCGAAGTATTCACCAACTTTGTTGTAAAACTATATTACAACCTAACCTGTATACTTGCGAAAACTGCCTAACTTTCATATTTGGTTGCAGGCAGTCAAATAACTTACCTCGAAGTATTTACTCTAAATGTTAGTATGTTTGGAGGCAGTCAAATAACAAATATCTTGATTGGAATAAAGAAATAAATCAAATACAAGAACAAGTAAGCTGAAATACTTTATTTAAATAAATAAACTCTTGAATCAAAATTGATTTCAAGAGGAAAAACAAAAAAGTTGTAAAAAGCTTAAAAGAAAATAATCTAAATCTATTTTTAAACTATTAGGGTTTTTGAAGGCGTCTAGGACAACTTAGTTACATCAATCCCCTAATGTCCTATTTATTGAGGTGTTAGCAACCCAAATTAGGTCTTTGGCACATTCTAAGTCTTCGAATAAATTTTATTTCACGGATTACTTGGGAAGGAAATCGACCTTTGTCGCGCCATACCATGTTTATGGTGCGACACGACATGCAATTCTTGCCTAAGTCATTCGTTTTGTGCTTTGACATTTAGGGAAACCTGTGCATCAATCGTCCCTTACTTCCACGTCAATTGGGCCTTTATATCTTCATCCTACACACTCAATTGAACATATTAACACAACCTGAGGCCCGTGTTGGCCTATTGGGTCACAACACTTACAAATGTGTTAAAAAATACTTATTTTATTAATGTTCTATCCTAAGGCCTAATTACTGAAAATAAAATATAAAATCCTAAATTTCATAGAAAGCAAGCTCCTTAAGTGCATAATTGACTACTACATTTGACAATAGGTCATATCTAAACTTAAGCAGATAGTTACTCTTTTTTTTTTGTAAATTTGCCTACAATTCAAATGAGTTCAATTGTATTGAATTGTAGGCAAATTTGGCAATAGGTTGCCCTTCTTTTTGTAAATAGTTTGGCCTTACTTAATGAATGAAGTATAATTTCTACCAATGTTTTATGCTTTTTCTTTCATTTGTTTTATCTCTTCTACCATTCTGAGCATTGATCCATGTAATGTAAGAAAATGAAAAATAATAACCAAATACTCTTTCAAGCCTTAAAAGAAGATTAAACATCCCACATGGTATTTAAAAACTCAAATGAAATAAAACACAAATGTATGAGATTAGCATTAGTCTTTCAACTTTCAAATCTCAGCTAAAACATACAAGCAAACTGATACCCTTTCCAGCCCATGACATTTAGGTTTGTAAGCTTCCACTCACCATGAAATATAACCTCCCAAATGATGCAAAGTTCATGTTTATGGTTCTTCACATTCATGCACACGCCCGCATGCATACATACATATATACATATTGTTATACATTTTCTCTTGCATTGGTTAGTATCTAAACACTTGCTCTATTTGGCCTTCTTTTTTGTCTCCTGTTGTAAACACTTGCTCTGTTTGGCCTTCTTTTTTGTCTCTTGTTGTAAACACTTGCTCTATTTTATGCAACTCTTATCTAATCAATTTCATTAGAAAAAATGTAAAGAATTTAATCTAAAACCCAAAACTAAATAACAACCCCATAAATTGGTTTTCCATTTCAATAACCCCAATATAACAATCACATAAGCTGATTTTCCATTTCAACAACAACAACAATACCAACTATCACATAAACTGGTTTTTCATTTAAACAATAACAACAATATTACAAATAACAGCACCAAACACCATGTTTTTCTCTCCCTCCTTCTTGCATTCTCCAATATCCTCACTGTAATAGCCCAAAATTGCCTGGGCCCGTGAAATAGAATAAAACAATAAATAATAAAAAAATAAATTTAATGTCTGTAATGTCTAGTTTATAATAAACGGGCCTAAAGACCTGATGACCCAAGACCCAATTAGTCTAAGAACCCAAGTGCCCATTACACCCTCAACCCAAAAAACATATGGGGCCCAAGAGGCCCAAACTGTAAACTAAGGGCAGAAGACCTAGGGTTTCAGAAACCCTAGGTGTCGCAAGCACTCCAACTGTCACCCTCCATCATCGCCTCCATCAGTGCCGTGATTCCAGGCTCCGTATCACGCCGTGATCAGCGCACGAATCAACGCCAGTGTGCCATCATCAGTGCCCGATCATCACTAGTCTCCTCGTCGTCACCTGCAAAAGGGGAAAGAAAACACAGCAAATATGGCAAGGAATCGAACAGAAAAGACATCAAATTTGTACTTAGAAAACAGAGGCTATAAAAGCCGAAAATTTTCACTGTAATAGGGGGAACGGAAAAAAAAAAGGAATACACATATAGACAGAGAGATACACGCATATATATACAGAAGAAAGAAATAAGAGCAGTTTATTTTCTGAGAAAGGTGATTTAGTTACATATTTGTTTGTAGTTTATATCTCTGTTCAACACATATAAATCGTTTTTTTCTAAAAACTGTTAAGTATTAAAAATGGGGAAAGTTTACTTGTGATTTGCCCGGAAAAGCAAAGGCTTTTAGCCTTCCAACCGTCGTGTACGGCAGCGCGTATGGCGCATGTGCCCAGTGGCCGGAGGCCGGAGCTGGAGGGCTCCTCTTTGCTCCTCTTTCAGAGGATTTTAGGTTTTTTTTATTATTTAAAAACTGATTGTAAAATGAATTCTGGGCTAAAATTTGACATATATAGCATTATAGAAACGGCGTCGTTTTGCTTAGTTCAATAAGCACTAAAACGACACCGTTTAAGTGAAGGATTCACGCGTTGACCCGTGACCCGGGGAAGATCCGCGCGTTTTTAGTAAAAGGGCTAATTGCCCAATTGATCCTTCCGCATTTTTAATATTTACAATTTCATTTTATTTTTATTAAAATTTGGCCCTAACCTTTTATTTTTGTTTCAATTTTGTCCTAATGGTCATTATAAAGCCTATTTCGGGACGACGTTGTTTTGGGATTAGGGTCGAATTACCCAGTGAGTCCCTCGACTTTTAGCGCATGTTTCAATTAGGCCCAAAATTTTCTATTTATTTGTAATTAACCCCAAATTCTTTAATTAAATTAAATTTTAATCTTTTTTATATATTTAATTTATTTTAAGTACTATATGTATTATTTATTTTTTAATTATTTATAAAAATAGTATATATTATTTTTATATATTATTTTATCATATTATTTATATTTAATTATGTATTTTATTTATATATTTTATTACATATCATATTTTATTATATATTATTCCCTATATTATCTTCCTTTTATTATATATATTATTTCCTTATTTATTATTTATTAGAATTTGTAAATTATTATAAACTAATACATATATTGTTATTATATATTTAATGTCTAATATTTTAAAATTTATTACAAAATTTTGTTCCAATTTAACATATTATTATTTTTACAAGTATATTAAGTTATATATCATGTAGTGTATTTTGTATATATATATTAATCATCTCTAAAAAACTCACCTTCATCATTTATACTTTGTTTTAAATATTTTATTAAATACTTCATTTATTTTTTTAAAAATTTTGTATTTATTTTCTTATCTTTATTTTTGATTTATATGTTCATAATTTTGTTTATTTGTTTTTGTATCTTTTTGTATTTACTTAATATTGTTTTAAAATGGTAATGATATCTCACCACCTATTTGTTATTTTTATATTTATTGTTTACCATATTTGCATAAAAATTGATTATTTATGTTGTTTTAAGTTATATTTCCATAAAATATTGATATATATTATGTAATTTATATATTGTTAGATTCATTGTTTTCTATGTTATATTTTGCATGAAATATTATTATGTATGTATTATGTTATTTTCATTGTTTTCTATGATTATATCTACATGAAATGATAATGTATATTATAATTTATGTCATCATTCATCATTTGCTATATTATATTTGTATGAAGTGTTAAAGTATGTAGTTTATATTGTTTAGTATTGATATCGTAGTATGTTAAATGCATCATTGTTTTTTTTTTTTAAATTTATTTCATTTAATCTAAAAATTTTAAAAATGAGGCAATGTTTTGGTATTTAGGAATTCGGGAAAAAGTGCCCTAACATGCTGGGTTGTGATTTCACGTTTGTCTAAATGTCTAAAGATATCCTCTTAAATAGGTTTTGTAAAATACGAGATGATTTCAGTTACGAAAGCTTAAGAATATCGTGTCCAATCATGCTGGATGTGATGTTTGTACTCTTTTGGAGCGAAGGAATCTTGATTTTTAACTTAAATTATTATGTTTCAAAGAGAGATTTTATTTCTAAATTATTTCAAACTTTTGACATTAAGACAGAAAATTATTCAATTTGGTACCAATTTTGGGCGCTGCGAGGGTGCTAATCCTTCCTTGCGCGTAACTGACTCCCGAACCTGTTTTCTCATAATTTCGTAGACTAAAATGTTTTATAAGGTGATCCAATCACACCGAAAAAGGTTGGTGGCGACTCCCGTTTTCAAAATTCAAAATACCCTCCCCTTTTAAAAAAAGGAGGTTTCGACACTCACTTTTTTAGAAGACCCAACAATTCAATTCGTGAATAGGGCATTAATGGTGGATCAAACCAAGTGGAAAAAATGAAATGGATTTTGAAAACTACTCGCATACTTCTTACTCCCAAAAAACCTTCTACATGCGTTGTCATTGGACCAAGAAGTCTTTAAATTGGCTGGGTTTCCACAATAGCACACCAGAATCACAGTCGACATCTCAATTTCTTCTATTCTTCTTCTTCTTGTTGTTGTTCTTTTTGTTCCTCTTCTACTGCCCAACTAGGGCTCTTAAATGGGGCTTTTTAAGTGATAGCTAACCCTCCAACAGGTCGGTTAATGACAACAAGGAGCCAATTAAACGCTAGGTCACTTTTCTATTACGTCTGTAATGGAAAATGGTTAGTAGGACTAATTTGTTATTTTTTGAAAGTTGAGTGACTGAATTGAAAGTTGAGCGACTGTTTTTGTCATTGAGATAAAAGTTGAGTGATCGTTAGTGTACTTTACCTTTTGTTATATTGTAACAAGATTTTAAATTGACATGTCTAATTTTTTTTAATTTAACTCAAACAATTTCAATTGATTCGACTTGACTTGAATTTTATTTCGCTCGCCTCGATTCAAGAAATTTCAAATTGAGATAGGATTTTAAAATGAGAGTCATCAACTTGATTAACTCAAAAAAAAATTCACTCGATTTGATCGAATGCTGACCCCTACCTCCAACAATTCATTAGAAAAAAATTGAGAATAAAAAAAATGTATTAAGAGTCTATTTTGACATTATAAGGTAGTTCGAAGAAAGCCTAAATATTAGGTTTGTAATTAAACTTTCTTATAATTATAAAGAATTATAATTCTCTAAACATGTTTGGCTAAGAGAGTCTAATTATATCCTAATCTCATATATTATTTGATAGTACAACAATGTAATATGTAATTATAATATGTAATATGTTAATCCAAGAAAGCAGTTGATAATACAATATAAATAAAAATAACAAGAAAATTAAATATCATATATAATTTTATCTAATTTCTCTAGTATTCTATATTGTTGTGTTATTCCCTCTTCAACATTTAACATGTGCTCCATTATCCCTTATCATTATCAGTTGGTCATTAACCGAGTTCATCGCCATCTAAATTTGAATTTAAATATATGTACGTCATTATTAAGATTTTCTTCTTTCATGTACTCTCCATTGGATCATCCCAATTCACCTACAAATGAGGTTATGAAGTATGCAACATGCTAGTACGACCCAATCTCTTTTTTTTTTATGATGTATATCCTCTCAAGTAGGTCTCGAAGTTTTGAATGTTTTAAATTAAAGAGTTTGCAAGTCAAATCTTTTTTTAACACTTTTATTTTATAAATAAGTATTCTTTTATAATATATAGCATGGATGGGTACTTACAAATAATTGCATCCAAATTCAATTATTGAATAGCTTTCCAAACACTATTTAAATGAAGATATATAAACTATTAATTTCTACGTCTATATTTATAATATATAATAAGAAGGGTAGACTACAAAATAGCCCCTTATATTTGTTTAAGTTTATTTTTGGTTATTGATGTTTCAATTATTATAATTTGATCACTAACATTATGTAACACCCCTATCCCGAGTCTGCTCGCCGGTTTAGGCTATAAGGTATTACCGAGCTAAACATTTAATTTTTCATTTACATAATCTATCAACAAAGCAGAAATCGAGTTGAATACATACTGATCTTTTAGTTATCAATGCCATTTTCATATGGCTAAAAATATTTACAATTACAAAACATATTTTGTCAACAGCCTAACCTATACATGCCATATCGAGACCAAAATATAACTGTACCAACAAGATCGATAGTATGATGAACTGCTGACGATCCCCGAGTCGGTGGCCAAAATCAACAATCTATAAAACAGAGAAATAAGAAACAAAGTAAGCTTTCGAGGCTTAGTAAGTTTTAAGCATTTCATACAATTAAAGCTTGTCATTTAAATTGAACATTGAGTATCACAAAACTCGTATTCTAATTGTAATTTACTTGGCCGAATATACACAAGTACATTAGTTATATGGCCTATTAGCCGAATATATATATGAATACACAAGAAATTTCCAGCACATATTTCACTACACTATATGGCTCATATAATTACTATAAATCACATACTTTCATATAATAACATATATTGACCGAATAGGTCATTCTCTTATTCTTAATAGTGTATTCATCCACACACACACATATATATATATATATATATATCGTTCTTTGAAACTAACAATTCACTTTGAAATCATTTCACATGTGAGTACATAATACGTATCTTAACATGTAAAATACATATATATATATATAGTACTTATTCGACGATGGTTACCACGGATATTCAATGTCGAAATTTTACTTAACTTACTAGTATCAGTCCTGTCAAGTCTTAGAACTCGAAACACATTTCTAGCGCAAGCCTACAGGTCTTTAACCTAGATACCATTCCAGCACGAAGCCTGCGGGTCTTTATGCCCGGATACAAATCCAGCATATAGCCTGCGGGTCTTTAAGCCCGGATACAATTCCAGCTTATAGCCAGCTGGTCTTTAAGCCCGGATACAATTCCAGCATATAGCCTGCGGGTCTTTAAGCCCGGATACAAACCCATCAAATATCATGCTTATTTAATCATATACTAACACATCTTATGGAACATTTCACATTAGTAGCCATTTGCTACATTCGAACATAAGCTTCATATAAACACCATCATTTTCATTTCGGTTTAAAAATTCATACATACATATCACATATACCTTTCATCCATCAAGCCTAACCCGAATTGACCATTCAATTATAGGCCATATACTTAGATTATTTACCACACAACTTAATTCAAATAGAACTAAAAGATCAAAACTCATCTAGTATATACATATCAAGATGTCGTTAATTTTATACTAAAGGCGATTACTCAAAACTTACCTCGGATAGTTTGAACAGTTGCGGATGGGCTACTCGATTTCTTTCTCCTTTCCCCTATCGGATTTAGTTCCTCTTTGCTCTTGAGCTTTAATTTAAACAAATAAATTTGTGTAATTACTTACTCAACTTTAATTCTTTAATAGTTACATCTGACAATCATATAATTTCAATGCATATTATGCTTTATAAAACATGCCATGACTCGATTTCATGCTTATTAAATCTCTATCTAAATCGCATGCACAAACAAAGATTTACCTAACTTATTATGCTACCCTATGCACGAATTCAACCATATATATACAATATCAACTTATAGCCAGCTGGTCTTTAAGCCCGGATACAATTCCAGCATATAGCCTGCGGGTCTTTAAGCCCGGATACAAACCCATCAAATATCATGCTTATTTAATCATATACTAACACATCTTATGGAACATTTCACATTAGTAGCCATTTGCTACATTCGAACATAAGCTTCATATAAACACCATCATTTTCATTTCGGTTTAAAAATTCATACATACATATCACATATACCTTTCATCCATCAAGCCTAACCCGAATTGACCATTCAATTATAGGCCATATACTTAGATTATTTACCACACAACTTAATTCAAATAGAACTAAAGATCAAAACTCATCTAGTATATACATATCAAGATGTCGTTAATTTTATACTACTAAAGCGATTACTCAAAACTTACCTCGGATAGTTTGAACAGTTGCGGATGGGCTACTCGATTTCTTTCTCCTTTCCCCTATCGGATTTAGTTCCTCTTTGCTCTTGAGCTTTAATTTAAACAAATAAATTTGTGTAATTACTTACTCAACTTTAATTCTTTAATAGTTACATCTGACAATCATATAATTTCAATGCATATTATGCTTTATAAAACATGCCATGACTCGATTTCATGCTTATTAAATCTCTATCTAAATCGCATGCACAAACAAAGATTTACCTAACTTATTATGCTACCCTATGCACGAATTCAACCATATATATACAATATCAACTTATTGAACATTTATCACATTTCCACTTGCTATTTATCAATAATGCCGCACACACACACAAATACATACATACTCATATGCATGCAATTCTATTAATGATTACTATATATATATAATCCTTTCATTTCTAACTACTCAGCTCAACCTTCATATTCAAAATTTTTTTTATAGGTAATGTCGAATGTCCAACTTAATCAAACTCAAAATTTAGTTTTCATCATTTTAATTAATTACTACTTATTCTTCAAAATTTCAAATACAATGTAATTAGCACCTATACACTTAACCCGAATTAGCAAGCACCTATAGACTTTGGCTGAATGCCATTAAACACAAGTCATCAAAAATCTTATTTTTAATCACCGTATAAATACAATTAGCAAAATGGATTGATTATACATATATTCTATCAAAACCGAACATAAGAATCTTACCTATGCATAACATTACTCACATTTGTTCAAACATCTAATTTACTCAATTCAAAACACCTAAACGCCATTTGTTCAAAACATTAAGCAACTCCATGTTCGGCTATTACACATATGAGCATTAACAATTCATACTTTTAACAAGATCAACTTCTTTCATCAACAAATTCTTCATCAAAACTTAAAGGCAATAATCAAATTCCTTCCTTATCAACCATAACCGAATGTTAAATTCATCCATCAAAATTCAAAGTTTTGGCATGGGCTAAGTAAGAAACATGATGATTAACCTAAAACAAGCTAGAATTTCAAAAAATTTAACACAATTTACTAACCTTCCTTATGTTTCAAATGGCCGAATGTCTTGCTCCTCTTTTTCTTTCTTTAAGTTCAGCTAAGAAGAACAAAAATGAGACTTTGTTTTCTTCACCATTATTTCTATTATTAAATATAAAGCCATTTAACTAATAATCAATACATATATTTTATATAAAGCATCATCATGGCCGGCCATTATAAACAAAAAAAATGGATATTTGACATGCAAGTCCAATCTTTTTATAACATGCATTAATAGACCACTTTTAAAATTACCTATCACATTTCACAATTGTCTCACATAAGTCCTATTTAATAAATTTCACATACAAATGACAAAATTAAAGCATGAAACTTTCACACATGCATGTACACATACAATAAGCATAGAATATAACAGTTAATTATTTTTATGACTTGGTTCTGTGGTCCCGAAACCACTTTCCGACTAGGGTCAAATTAGGGCTGTCATACATTATCTATTTATAACAATTTTGTCATTGTGTGCTAGAGGTGTAATGGATATCACCATTTTTTTTCCTTTTTTTTTTTATCTTTCACATTCTTTTTCCTTTTCTTATTCATTTTATTTTCTTCCCTATTTTCCCTCCAAAACCAAATGTTCCCCTTTTCCTTTTTTATTTCCTTTTTTTCCTTATTTTCTCTCTAACCCAAATGTTATACCGTCTCCTTAAAACTAAAACCAAATCCAAAATTCGACTAACTCTGGTGTCAGGTCATTGTGTCATTTGTTTACTCTATTTTTTAGTTTGTTCATCTCAATGGCAATCAAAGTGATCACTACAATAAAGCACTTCCATTTAATATTATGTTTTCTAAGCAATTAGCAATTGTTCGATTCAACATAAACAATGAAAATCAATAAGAAAAATATTTGAAATGATTTTAAGTTTAAATTTGGTAGATTTCAATCATGGGTTGTGAATTTGGGTTTTTCTTTTTCTTTTTTTTTTCATCTATTAATTTTTTAGATTAATTTTTAATTATTTTAATATTAATGTATATATTAAATTTTGAGTTTTGAAGCTAACAAAATTGTTGAATCGTTGAAGGTGACTACATGAAAACAAGTTTTTAATGGCGTTTTTTTTGCCTTTAAGTGCCGCTAAAACAATTGCGGTGTTTTGATAAACACCGCAAAATATACCGCTACAAATAACGCCGTTAAATTTTACAAAAATACCGCTAAAGAACATGACCTTTAGCGATGTTTTCACCACAAACGTCACTAAAAAATATAGACATTTTTCCCACAAACGCCATTAACTTTAACAGATTTTTACCAACCCATTTTCATTCATATAGAACCCAAATTGTCAACATAATCATGAAATAAATACTTTTCAAAATTCAGTATTTACACTTGCCGAATAATATAAATATATTCAGCATTTAATTTTCAGTGACATAAAATTTTAGTAGTACAAATTCAGTATTTTTCTTCAGTTTATCAAACGAAAACTTGGTAAATATATGATTAACAAGGAGATGTTAATTGAACTAAAGAAAATTCATTCCTAACATCACTTGAAGAAGGTTACATGGCATTTCAGAAAATGAAGGGTAAGCCAACTTAAAAGGTTAGTTTCTTCAGATACTTTCAAAAAAGTTTCATTAAAATACAAACTTCGGACCATATCATTCTGTGTACAGATGAAAGGCATCAAAGTAGCAGTTGAACTTACGGGGATCTTTAGAATCAGCATCTGCAAAACCAAGAGATATGTGGACTTAGTAAATGGAGAGTAATTTAGGGGAAAGAAGGGAGAGGGAAGACCACAGACAATGAAATCCATACAAGTAAAAAAATGCACAACATACTTCATGATCCATGATTTTATGAGAAGACTCTTTAGAGGAAAACTTCCTAGGTCGACTTAGAAGATATGAATGACAGTCTTCTATAAAACCTTTCCCAAATACAGTCAGTTCTAAAATTCAAAAAAAAAAAACCTTGATTAATTGTCAGTTATGTCCTTTTCAACTAGTTGGTTGCATACTGCATATGAATGTTGACAAACATTTCTTGCGTCCATCAGCTTATGTGAGATTCCTCCAGTGTTGTATGAAGAGGTTTCTTCAAATGATTCCCTAGCAAAATGGTAATACAGTGGCAAAGGTGATATTTCTGACATCACCTTAGTTTTTTATTTGATTTATTTGTGAAGTTATGGCTTATTGGCTAGAAATAAACAAAGAATCTTGGATTTCTAAATTCTTAATAGGATCAGCTATATTTGTTGAAGGATTCGGTGTATGCTAAAGTTGCACCAAAATCCACAGCCAAATACTCAAAAACTCTATTTGTATATACTATATTGTCATTCAAAAACTGTCAGTCAAATACTCAAAAACAAACCTTCTGAAAGTAGTGTTTGATATCTTTCAGCAAGGCATCAATAGTCTGAGTCTCTCAGAAATGAACAGACATACTTCGGTGCCACTAAAAACAAATAAATAAACAACTAAATAAGATCATAATGTTTTGTATAACCTAAGATCAGAGAAATGTTTAAGTATGGCGCATACCTGAACTTTGCATCATTCTTAGGAATTGAAGGTAGCGTAGTCAGCCTTCTGGCAGAAACACTTCCTCTAAGATTTAAGTGATAATGATATATCTTATTATCACTAATGCTTGCAGCCAGACACAAAATTGACTTTATTAAATACATAACGAAGAATTTAACAGAAGGGAGACACACACAGACATATATGCATGTATATATATTGTTTAATATGCTCTAACTGACGGAATAAATGGACAAATTTTAATATTAAAAAGAAAAGAGAAGAAGCATGCCTCTTGACAGCATTTCAGGCACTATAATAAGTTGTTCATCCAAATGAATTATTTAAATTTCAGATCATAAATACATATTAAAAAGCGTAATAAACTTAAAGCATAATTGAGTCATTGACAACCCTGTATTATCGCCTACACCTTAAGCAGCTAGCAACTGACAGGCTAAAAATAAAAAAAAAAGATCCAAAAGAAAAAAAATGAGATCCAAAAGGTTCACCTGGATATTTACTATAATCCATAACAGGGGTGTTTCTGTGTGATAATCGACAGCCATCTCACAGAAGTGATTTGCAATATCAAAGGCAACATGATTATAACTTGTATACTCATAATCCTATAAAAGTAGGCAGCCAATCAACATCCAGAGAATTACATATTCATTACTTTGAGAGAAAACAAGTCTCGGAGAAAATAGAATGATCACTTATCGAGCAGCAAATTCAAGATCATATGAAATTTCTATCATCCACTAATTATTTAGATCTCTTTTTGCTTGATAACTTACATACAAGCACAACTTGCTCTCTTCATGCTTAAATAAGACTTAGTCAGTAACATTCATGATCAAGCTTGAAATGCTTGGTATAATTTATGATCCTATATTAAGCAAATACAAAGACTAAAGTTCAATATAATTCACTTTTAAAGGATGCTATGAGACACATTACTACATCTTTTTAATGTTCAATATAGAAGAGATTAGGATGTTTAAAAGGAAAAGTGGTATGAAATACAGCCCACAGCCCAACTCAGGTAAAGAAACTTTGCATGTGACTTAAAGAGTTCAATGATAATAAAATACTCAGAACTTAGAAAAGCATTAAGAACATACGATGAATTAACCACAGGGAAAAACATGTATATAAGTTAAACCAAAATGTTCTTCTATGAAAAATGATCTTTTGGGATTTCCACAGGATTTAAGTTGTGGCTTTTTATGGTGGAAAAACAAAAGGTTGTGGCTCTTAATAGAAATACAGTCTGGGTGAGTGATGACCCCAGTTTCATATCAATGGAAAATAAGGAATAATGTGTGTAAATTCTCTCTGATGCTATACCTGATATATCTATCTTCATCTAACCTAGTCAATGAGAAATTTATAAGATCACAAGACATCCATCAATGTCCTCTAAGTCACTCAACCAGGCAGAATTGCATCTGTAATTGGATACCATCCAGGCATCACCAATTGCATCATATGACAACAAATATCCTTTAAACAAATTCATGCATATAGAATGATTTTGCTGATATGATAATTAAGGACTAAGATAACTGCATTAATCTCCTCTATCTTAAGCCAACTTGGTCCTAAACAGGCACGGACAGAGTTCAGGAACTAGGTATTCACTACTCAGAAAACATCACACTATTCAGAAGAATATCAATAATGCAACCATATGAACAACTGCGATTTTATCACTGCTATCACTGCTGCTGTTGTCTATGTTTGAATTTGAGACCAAAATCATTCTTCGTCAAAGGTTCAGATGTTATCCTCCCATCAAAAGAATGCAACTAACAGCCCAGCTTGTTGCTGCAACCTGTCTAGAACTTTCCCATTATGAGCTATTAACATATAGTTCAATGACAAAAATAAAAAAGAGTTTTGCTATTAAAATTACTATAAGTATATACAAAGCAAGCCAGTTTGGTAGAAACTCACAATGATGGTTACTGATTTAGTCCCTTCGTCAAACATTATGTTCCCATATTGTAAATCATTGTGGCAGAAACCTATCCTTTGATGCCTCGCTGAGAGTTTCTTTTCTAAAATAGAGATTTCCTCCTCCAAAGATTCTAAGCAAAAGGCTTTGGCTTCTTCCAGTAGGCTAAGTCTCTTTGCTGCCTTAAGCCATTTTCTGAACACAACCAATGAATATTTGAATTAATAAAGTAGCTATAGGCATGAGATCCATAATATTTAGCATAATTCACCAAAGAGTTATTAAAATGTACCGCAATCTATCCCATAGCCAAACTTTCTTTGGATCGGGCATATCAAGTTCATGGAACTCCCTTAATCTGGTTGCTATTAGAGCTGATATAGCAGGATCACGCAATCAGATGCTGATAGTGTCTGAAAATACGGAAGAAAGAGAATATCAATACACATTCAACATTTCTGATAAATAAACAAGTAAATGGCCCCAGTAGGTCGTAAAGAAGAAAGAGAGTATCTTCTATTAATTACAATCATTAATGGGAAACTGTGATTACCATGGTAATACTAAAACTTGAAGTTCTTAATAAATGAGACACCTTAACACAGAATTGAGGCTATTTTTCCGAAAGATCGCGTCACAAAAAATCAAAGTAAATAATTCTAATTATAGTCAGGCAAAAATTAAAGGAAGAATGAAAAATATTCACTTGAAACTCGAATTATTGGAGGAGAGCTCTTGAGAACGACTGATAATCGGCAAAGATCTTCAGATAAACGACATCTTTGAACAACAGAAGAAATTAACTGACAACACGAAAAATGAAAGGAAATTAAAAAAAAGAAGGATATTAGAGATGAAGCCAATGAGAACAAGACAAAAATAAAAAGCCAATGAGAAAAAAAAAGAAAAGAAAAGAGGAATAAATGAAGCAGAACTGTCTTACCTGAGACAATGTCGATTGAGATTGAGAAAAGACTGATATTTTCTTCAATGTGAGGAGCAGCTAAAATAGAAGAACAATGGACGGGATTTTGGGGTTTTCCAGCAATGAAAAGACAGAAAAAAAAGGGACGAGATTTTGGGGTTTCAAGCAAAGAAAGTCTGGGAGAGAAAAGGAAAATGATTTTAGGGTTTCAAGCAAAGATAATACCGAGGAAGAAAAAAATTCGTGCGTGGTAGATGATATCACCGTGAAAATCGGCGCCATCTAAAAAAATCTTTTTGGCCGTTTTTAACACAAACGTCGTTATTACTTACCTTCTACGGTATTTTTATCACAAATGCTGTTACTATTTTACCTATTGTGGTATTTTCTGTCCAAACGCTTTTAAAAACCTCGCAAAAATCTTAATTTCTTGTAATGACATCTTAAAATTTACTTTATCTAGTAGTTGATTAACTTATTTTTTCAATTGTGATTTTTGTTATATAAATACTTGATTTAATTAGTAAAAAGAATTACTCAATAAAACATGTAGGAAACCTTTCAAATATAGTTAGGATGCCATGAAGTATAGGCATCTCCTTATTACTTATTATGTAGACCGCTTTGAGTGCCCAGGAGTATTGATATTATTGTGCATTGCGCATTCAATGTTTGGTTGGTTAAGTTGCAATTATTCGCACTTCGAAGTATTGTTATTGATCACACTTTGCATCATTGTTCATTGACTGCAATGAGAGTTTGGTTGGATACTCGTGTGTCCGAATGTTTTACCTTATATGTTACTTAGGTAAAATTTTAATATGAACTTGTTTAAAGTGATTGATTTAGATATGTTATTCACCAGATGTTATGATAAAGGATTTTCTTCAATGTATATTTGTTTCTTATGTGATCTATATTGCTTTAAAATTGATTGTTTTCATTTGGTTATTTTAGAATGTATTGAATCACCATTGAGAAATTTCGTTTAGCTTTCAAAATGTTTATTTTTCGTGTAGGTCAAAGCAAGGGCGAAGCTAGAAAATTGTTTTAGGGGGTCGAAATTAAATTGTATATTTTTAGGACAGTAAAAATACAATTTCACCACTTTAATATTTATATCTTTATAATTTTTAGAGGATTAAATCCAAATTTTATCATTTTTAGGGGACTAAAGTGCAATTTTACCTTTACTTATTTTAATTTTTATAAATTTTAAAGGGATCTAAATGGAAATTTTTTCATTTTAGGGGGCTGGGGCACCTGCCATCCCCTTGGCTACGCCCTTAGGTCAGAGGTAACTTGGGGAGGAATTTATTAGCACCATTACATCTTGAGCTTTTCACACTACATTATTTTCGTAAAGACCTTATTCTCTTTTTTTGGAATCTAGATTTTTTTAGACTCTGGTTATCCAATGACATTATTGTGAGGATTATAGGGATCCCTCCTCCAAATCCTTTAGCAGGGGATGACAAAATAGTTTGGGCCAATTCATCCTCTAACATTTACTCTTAAAAGTGCCTACTGGAAGCTTTATGAGATGACATAGAATTCAAAAGATGAGTTATGAAAGATTCCCTGGAAGTTTCAGAGGCCACAAAGGATAAGATTCTTTATTTGGATGGTTCTTAAAGATCGCCTCCTTACTAATGTAGAGCGTGGCAGAAGAGGTCTAGGAGATAATAGTGTTTGTGGGATTTGCGACCATAATTTTGAAGATTTTTTTTACATGTTATTAGATATTGTAGCATGGATAAAGCCATTTGGGCTCAGGTTATTCTAGCAAATAAACTCAGCTAGTTTTTTTTCCAGTGACTTGAATGAGTGGTTCGTAGGGAATTTACAAAATCAATTGAGGATTCTTACGGGGGAGGTGGATTGGCCATGTTTGTTTGGTATAATTTCCTAATGCATTTGGAAAAATTGTAACCTTTATGTGTTTCAAAGGGTTCCTTGGAGCATTGATGAAGTGTTCAAAAGCTCCTTGTGTTGGGCTAAACAGTTCGTCTCTATTCAAAAACCAAAATATGATAAGAGGTCTATAACATTTTCTTCTTTAATGTTGACAGGTAATTGGATCCAGATGTACACGAATGGAGCTGTTAAAGCAAACTTTGGCTTTGTAACTGTAGAATGAGTCATATGTGATCACAACTAGAAGTTGATTTTAGGCTTTAACTAGTATCTAGGGATGTGATTAGTATTAGAAGTTGAATTATGGGCCATATATGATGGCTTGGATCTTACCTTGGACTGGGGACATGATAAGGTGTTGATTAATATAGACAACATGGAGGCAGTTTGGGCTATTCAAGACATGCACTCAAGGGACTCGAATTCTGCTTTGATTAGGCGAATCTGATAGCTGTTGGCAAAGATAGACCAATGGCAAATCCAGCACATTTCAAGAGAAGAAAACAAAGTTGCAGATTACGTAGCAAAAAATGTTTGTATTTATGTAAATGATATTAAGCTATTTGAACATCCTCCTAGTGAGGTTTAGTCTTCCTTAGTTTTGATTTTTATCACAAAAAAAGACTTTATTCTTATTTGTTTAAATTGGGGTATGTACTTAAGATTATTTAAGTCTTGAACTTTTTTTTGTTAAATGTTTTAGTTTATTTTCATGAATTCGGCCACGTTGGCCTATTAACAAATTCATTTGTTGATATGGTTTTTAAATAACAAAGTTGATGGATTGTGTATTGCAGATTGTTATTAAAGTTATGTTACTTAATATGCTAAAAGTTGCGTTAATTGATCTCTATCAATGTTTGATGGAACTTCGAGCTTGGTTTTATGGCTGAATTATGTTGGTATCACATTTGTAGCTAAATAAATATGATTGATCAAGCTATTAGATTAATTTTGCAGTAACATTTACTAATTGTGCTATTTTTTGGTATTTGTGGTTATTTTACATGTTAGATATGCAACATAAGAGTGTTGATATGTATTATATAGGTTGATTGCATTTTAGGAGCATGATTAGGATGTTTGGGCTTGAATTTAGAATATTTGAATTATGTTCTCTACATTTTTGTTGGCTTTTTTTTTTTTTTGCATTTTTGGCACCTAGTTTCTAGACAAAAAGAAATTATTTGGACTTGTCTCATGACATGGTGACATTGTCTCAATACATGGCTAAGGGAGTCCCAAGACATCGAAGTTAATAGCCAAAGTTTGTCCCAAGTGCCCGAGTCTTAAAACCATTGAACCCTATGTCTTCAGACACACAAGTAAGGCTTGAGACTTAGCCACAAGTTTCAAGACATGCAAGTTAATAAGCAAAGTTTGGTTTTAAGGGACTATGGTCTTAAGACATGTACATATTGGCAAATTTTGATGCTTTCATTTTTTTTAGGAAAATTTGATTGTAGAGATGCATTGTTGCCTACATTATTGTAAAGTATGTTATAACTTATGTTTAACTACATAATAAATGCATGATTACTTGATCAAGTCATTTCCATGACCAAGGTAGTGCTTCATATTTAGACGAGTTTCTGCATCAGTATGAGATGTTACATAGTATCTTTAAACTCTAACTCTTTAATTTTCTTGCATAAATGATAACGTTTCTTGATATTGTTGTTGTTCTTTTTAGAATCTACGGATGAATAAATCTCTAGTTGACTAATGGTATAATAAAGAATGTGAATTGCTTGTAATCTATTTGGTTGACACTTTATGAAAGTGTTTGTTAATTGGAGGCACATAGATCGCTTAAGAGTGATGCCCTTATAAATGAATTTATTTAAGGAAGATTTGTGAGAGCTAAACCTTATTAGAACCATCCAATTAGCAAATCGAGTATTGGGCTTGTGAGATGAGGTGTATGCAAGGCCAAGGTTTACAAGGGCTAAGGATTAAATGTTATCGCTTAATGTGTATTGAGAGAAAACTAAAGTAAAAGGTAATGTTGTTGTATGTTGTTTAGACCTTAACCTTTAAAGCCATTTTAGCATGCAAATTATCCAGTCCACCACTACTTACTTATTCTACATCTAGGTTTCAATATTAAGTTTTTAGTTGTTAAATTATCTTTAGTTTAATTTTTAGTCTTTATGCCCTTAATGATCAATTGCATTAATAATGTTTAAAATTCCATTGGTAATTTTAGGTTGATAATTAAATAGTGTTTTCCCTTTTTATAACTGCAATTATTATTTCCTAAGTTCTACATTCAATCTCATGGGACTCGATCCTTGGAAAACTCCACATCTAGTGTTTCACTATATTATTACTTGGACAACAACCGTGTACTTGTGTATTTATATGCTTCAAAATATTTCTTTGGTTTTTAATATTAAAGCAAATTTGATATGTCACCAAGTTTTTGGTGTAGTTTTCGGGGATTTAAAGTGAATGAAGTAGGAAATTTGAATAGTTTATGTTTTAACAATTATGCACTAGCTAAATTTCAAGCTTAGGATATCATAGTGAACTAGGGAAGGATTAATCAATGCATTTATTTTTCTATCTTGTTTAATTTTTTTTATTTGTATGTGTTTTCTTTCAATTTTCTTTTAGTTATTTTGTTATGCTAATTTGCTCTTATTTTCACTTGTTGAATTTGCCTTGATATAAACGATGTCTACTAGGAAACTATTGTTACTTGACTTGTTATTGTGGTTTTTTACAATGTAAGCAAAGGAGAAGTCAAGAATTAGTGCCATTAGATCTAAAGATAGAATGGACTTTAAGAAACCTTAGATAAACTAGAAATCTAGTGAATGAACCTATTGTTGATTTCACTATGGATCCAACTCATAAACAACCACAACAACTACCCCATAAGCCTTTCAAAGGCTATGTCATTCGAACTTAGATGGGTTACAGGGTAGTATTAAAGAACCACCTATGGTTGCTAAAATTTTGAAATCAATCTTGCTATGATTAAAATGATCCAAAGCTTAGTTTAGTTTAAAAGTACTGTAACACCCCTTACCCAGTCTGGTTGCCGGACCCAAGCTACAGGATGCTACTTGTAACACCCCTAACCCATATCCGTCACCGGAACAGGGTTACAAGATGTTACCGAAGTGTACAGAATAATTACATAAAAATTCCATTATTTACTTATATTCACATTAAAGTTGTCCACTCGAGTCAAGTCACTAAATTATTTATATCTGGATCTACAGAACTCCAAATTAAGATCCACTAATTTTCCCTGAAACTAGACTCACATATCTTCCTACCATAAAATTTTTAGAATTTTTTATTTAGCCAATAAGTACAGTTTATTCTTTAAAGTCTCCTCTATTTCGCTGTCCGATAGTTCCAACCCCTCTGTACTAAATTATCTCCTCATATAGGATTCAGATGATATTCTTGTTTATTTCTTTTAAAAATAGACTCATTAAGAATTTTAAAAATATAAATTATAACCCATAATTATTTTTTTTAAAATTTTTAATAATTTTTCAAAATCAGAACAGGGGAGCTCGAAATCACTTTGACCTTATTTCACAAAAATTCAAATATCTCCTAATATGAAAGTCTTTTGCTTACACCGTTTCTTCCATGTGAAACTAGATTCAATAGGATTTAATTTAATATCTTATTCAACCTCTAATTTGATTTCCATAATTTATGGTGAATTTTCAAAGTTGAACTACTGATACTAACCGAAAACTGTTTTAGTACAAAATATTGTTAACTAGTTTATAACATCGTTACTTCATTTCATTTAAACTCTATACATGCCATATAAATCTTTAAACATAAAACAAAAGCTACTGGAATTGATCTGGATAGTGTGCCTTGTTATGTTGATCCGATCTACCAACTTCACTTCAATTCAATCTACATAAAAATATCAAACACACACAAGTAAGCTTATTGAAGCTTAGTAAGTTCATAGGTTTAAAAGTAATGCTTACCAAACATAATATTTCCAAACAATAACAAAACGTTTACTAAAGTTTCCTACCATTTACAACCACTGTTATAATACTTCACATAGTTGAGCTCAACATTAACAACTACTCAATCTCTTTCATTTGGTTCACTTCTCTTGTATTACTTATTATCAAATTAGGAAACAACTTATGAAATTCAGTACGTCGTTGCTCAGTGCCATGATTCACAACTCAATATGGTTTTCCTCATTGAAATATCATACCTACATTTTACAACTCAGCATGGGAAAAAGGAAATGCCATATCTACGTTTCTTAACTCAGTATGGATAATACCATACCTATGTTTCACAACTTAGTATGGTTAATACCATACCTACGTTTCACAACTTTTCCATGGATCAACCATGGTCTTATCCGTCAATTCATCACATGTCACGATACGAACGTACTCAATCTTGCATTTTTCCTAATTTGAATTTCCACCTTTATTCTTTCATTTTAACATAATTTTCACAATACCACAACAAATTAATATATAATAAAACATTATATTATTCAATCATTCACAAATAAATATGTAAATTCAACCATATGAACTTACCCGACTGATTTGTAGAAGATATTGAAATTTAGGGACTATTCCGTAATTTTTTCTTTTCCTCGTTCTTCTTTGGATTCTTGATCTATAATGTAAAATATTTTCACTCATTAGAATTTATTTCCTTTCTATTTCACTTCACAATTTATGCTCTTCAATTTTTGAAATTACACTTTTACCCCAAAATTTACAGTTTTTACAATTTAGTCCCTACTCAATTCACCCATCAATTGAACTAATTTTTTTTCTAAATTAACACTTTATTTTATCATTATAAACTATTTCACAACCTTTGATATTCTAAATTTCAACACCAACCTCTAATTCACAACTTTTTCACAATTAGGTCCTAAATATCATTTTCTATCAAAATCACTTAATAAAATCACCTTAATATGAAATTAGAACTTCAATTTTATAATAATTCAGCATAAACTTCCCTTAATCAGCATGAGTAACTTCCAATTTCACCCACCAAATCAAAAACTAATGAATTCTATAAGTGGACCTAATTGTAAAAGTCATAAAAATATAAAAATTATCAAGAAAAAGCAAGAACTAAACTCACATGATGTAAAAATATGAAAAACCAGCTTTCTCCAGACCTCCTAAAGCGTTTTGGCTGAGAAAATATGAAGAGATCTCTAGATTTTTTAATTTTGTCTTTATTTTATATGTTAAAATTGTAAAATTTCCAATTTTGCCCTCATTTCTCTTATTTTTCTGCTGATTTTCTTGCCCCTTCCGTCCAGCCTATTCACTTTTAGGCTTAATTGCCCCTTAAATCCTATTTATTTTAACACTTGAGCTATTTAATCCTTCTAGCAAATTTTGCTTTTATTACAATTTAGTCCTTTTTATTTAATTGACTACCCAAATGTTAAAATTTCTCAACCAAACTTTAATACTAACTTAATGACACTTCATAAATATTTTTATAAATATTTATGGCTCAGTTTTCAAATTCGAGGTCTCGATACCTCGTTTTTGACCTGTTTGACCTAATAAATTCTTTTAATTCATGAAATTCACCAATTTTAATTCACGAAATTCACCAATTCAAAAACTCTTCTAAATTCTTACTTGACTCATAAATATTAAATTACTATCTTGTTCAATCTTACTTGTCAAATTTAGTGATCTCAAATCACCATATTCGACACCACTGAAAATTAGGCCGTTACACTACTACAGTTATCGGAATAGTCACATATGAATTAAATAATTGAATTTAGTTTAAAATCAACAAATCATTTCTCCTTTACATGCATAATAAAATTTACACATGAAACTGGGACTAAATCGAACTTACAAATTTAATTAAATAGATTTAAGCATTAAAAAGGACTAAACTGCAAAATTTTTAAAATTAGAGAATATGTATCGATACCTAGACCAGGTACCAATACCATTTTTAGCTTCGAAATCTCAAAATAAAAATAAAATTAAGAGGTATCAATATAAAGATCAAAGTATCGATACTTTATCTATAAGTACCGATACCAAGATTTAGGTACCGATACATAAGCCAGAGGTATCAATACTAAAATCAAGCATCGATACCAATTTTGCATTTTGTTGATCTTAAAACACGATTCATTTGGTAAAGTATCGATATCGTGATTAAAGGTATCGATACTTCATGCTAAAATGGCCAAAATTACCACATTTGTTACCCTTTTCATGCTCAAACCTAACACCAAACTCAATGGTGTTTAGGTACTCAATCAACCTACATAAAAAGTAATTCAAATCATGCCAACATTACCATATATCATCCTTTTATCACTTAACAATATATTACTCTATATTTGCTAACAGACAAGTATCACTCATACACATTTATACCAACTTGAAAATGTACCATTGGAAATTGTACCATTCACATGTGAACCAATTCATTGATCAACATACAAGAACCTTACCAAACATCTTAATCCATGAACCTTCAACTTTTCAATCTTACGATACTACTCAAATACATATTCAAATTATCCATTGAAATCTTACCAAACAATTCATCCCTTGAAAATATCAACCAATCAACTTATAATATAGTTCAATTGCAACATTCAAAATCAGCCATTTCACTACCAGTTTGATCATCAAAATATCACAATTATAGCTAAAAACTTAGCCTAGATGCACTCATTCATCCATATCATATAACCATTTATGCTATTTATCATTTTTTATTCAAAATCAATATCATTCAAAATAAGTACACATAAGCATAAGATTGCCTATATACATGCCACATGACCAAGTTACAGAACGATTAAAGACTACCAAAATAAAAGTTAGATAGTGTGAGCTCCGAGATGATCCAATCTTGATGCTTCACAAAAGACCATGATGGGTAAAACATAACAGAGTAAGCATTCTGAATGTTTACTAAGTTCACAAGAAACAAATTTAACTTACCTTATCGTTATAACAATTAAAGTATTTAAAACAAAAAGGCACGACTCACATATCATTGGCATCCTTACGTGTGTTCATATACAGTTCCATAAGATAACTAGTAAGTTATTAATTCACATAACAAGATCATAATATTTAAATCCATATACATCTATAACCAAACTACTTTACGTCATACCATTCAACCTAGTTCGATGTGTAAACATATCAAGGGAATCCACATTCAATTCATGCTCATTTTTGCAACATAATAATTATATTCATGATTAACTTTCCAACCATTTTGTTACCATTTAATTAACGTTTTCATCCAGAGAACTATAGTGATTTAACTTTGGATACATAGAACTACTTTGCTACCACAAGTTATAGAGCTGATTTATTTAAACAAGCTTTATTCGATGTTTCTCACTCAAGTTGTCAAGAGTCCGAAACTTATGCTGGATCTCAGAAATCGCATAAACCCCTGAACATAACCCATATTTTCCCATTTATAACCCTAATGGTTTTTCATTTGTATCCAAATCTTTTATTAAAAATCACATGGGTTCTATTACCAATTCTTTATCATTTTAAACCCTGTAATTGTATACACACTTCTCATACTTCGTATAACAATCCATATACATTTTAACCCTATAACATCATCATATACATGATATCCAACCACATAACCTTTCCACATCCATTCAATGTCATATATCTATTTCTATTTATCAATATTTTATATCTTGCGGTTTAGTCCATTTGATGCCAAAAGTCATTAAATTCACTATAAATCTAAATTAATAAACATTTAATATTATTGAAACATAAAATAAAATAACATATTAAGTTCCATATGGGCTTACATGATAAAAACAAAAACAAAGATGTCAGGGACTAATCAGCAATTTCTTCTTTTTTTCAATTATCTTCCGATTGATTCAAATCCTAATCTATAATAATTCATTTCAATTTATCAATTCTAAACATCTTGTAACATCCTATTCTAAATATATTTAATCTCAATATCATTTTTAATAGTTCTTTAAAATTTTACATTTATTCAATTTAGTCCTTAAAACTGAAACTATCATATCTTTCACATGTAAGCCCTGTTTCACAACCCAATTTCAATTTCATCCTTCCACAACCTTCTAATTTTAATAATTATAGAAATTCCATGTCAATTTTGAAATAGTTTCATTTTAGTCCTTAAGCCCAAAATAAACAAAATTCACTTTTACAATTTAGTCCTTAATCATTTCTAAGCTTACAACCAAGCCATTTAACATAATAAACATAAAAAACCATCAATGACAACATTTCAAAACTTTAACAATTTTACAATCTAATCCTTAGGTTAGTTAAACCAAGCTCTCAGGATTCTAAAAATATAAAAATTACAAGAAACAAATTAAAATAACATACCAATGCATAGGTTGAAGGCCAGGTCCAATAGTGTGTTCCAAAAATGCTTTTTTCCAAATATGGCTTATTGCTGAATGACGATTTTTGTTTTATTTTCTATAACATATTTTATTTAATAATTACATGAAATATTAACAATAAAATATTTAAAAATAAAGCACTAACCCACCATTAACTTTTAAAGTGGTCTAATTATCACTTAGACCCCTAAGCAACTATTAATTAAGCATTTTAACTAATAAAAATCAATAGCGATTAACTTTTACGGTTTTTATAATTTTGTCCTTGTACCTTAATTAATCACCAATTCAACAAAATTACCTATCCAAAATTCTAGTCATCTACATAATAACTCCGTAAATTTAATAAAAAACATTTACAAGCTCAGTTTACGAAAATAAGGTTCTGATACATCATTTTCAGCACCACTAGGTTTAGGGTCAAAACACTTGTACCCTAACTAACTATTCAATTAGCAAACTCGTCAGACCAAAATTCAAAACAATAACATAATTAACTCGTAAATATTAATTAATAATATTTACGAACTCCATCATCAGAGAACAGGAACCACCGTTTTCGGCACAACTAAAAATCGGGCTGTTATAGGTACAACTATTGAAGATCCTAATAATCATTTACGATAGTTTTTAACTGTTTGTAATACCTTTAATTTTTAAAAAGTGTCTCTTGATGCAATTAGACTTAGGCTATTTTCATTGTCATTTTCATTTTCATTGGCTGATCAAGACGTAATGTGGCTTGAGTCACAACCAGCTATGTTTATCACTACATGGGCAAAATTTGGTAATATGTTCTTAGTGAAATACTTCCCTCCCAACAAGATTTCTAAACTTAAAGCCAACATCACTAATTTTTCTTAGCATGAAGGGAAATTCTACATGAGGCATGGGAGAGATATAATAAATTATTTATAACATCTCCCTAATCATTGTCGTTCTAAGTAGTTATAAATTTAGACTTTCTATAATGGGATGGATGGTAACCTTAGGTCCACTTTAGATGTCGTAATCGGGGGAGTGTTATTAGAAAAGGAATATTTTGATGCATATGGTCTTACTAAGGAAATGACCTCAAACGCTTTTAAACATTTGGTGAGCTAAGTGAACAACATTACCCATAAGTAAGAGAAAGCAAACTTTGGACAAATAGAACACCCAAACCTAAAACATACCAAGAGCTAATTAAAGATTATGACCCTTCAGTAGAGTGTAACTTTGTGGGGAATAGGAATGAAAACCCACATCCACCTATTTTCAGGGATGGCTGAAACCATCCAAACTTAGGTTGGAGTAATAATCCCACTCTTGGTTCCTCCAACTTCTTGAGGCATCAACAAGCCTACGATGCACTGTATAGGCTTCAAAATCAACAGAGAAACCAATCTTTTTGAAATCAACCTAGAGAACAACAAGAATGACCTTTTAATGTTCGATGAGTAAGATAGATTAAGATGGCCATTTTTTTAGAGCCTCTATTAAGAATTTGGAAAATCAAGTTGCTCAAATCCTTCAAGCTATACAAATTAAACCTATAATTGATATTTCGAGTAAGACTAAAAATAACCCAAAGTAAGAAGGAAAGGAACAAGATAATGTCATCCAATTAATGTTCCAAAAAAAAGTAGATAACTCTTTAGAGTTTAAGTCTTCTAGCTCTAAAATGGTAAACAAGGTGTTAATAGACAAGGGGATTCAGGAAAAAGTTCACGAGTTGGGTGAGGAAAACTTAGGAAGAGCTTTGGGAATTAATGAGGCATAGAGGAGCCCATCCTCTTAAGTACAACCCAAATGTTTTAAAGATGTAGATGTAAGAGAAGTTGATAGTGGGAATGAGAAAGTTAATAGGATCGAATATTGCATAGGCGAAAGTATGAGGGAGCCCATCCGAAGATAGATGAGAAAGGTAAGAAACATTTAACTAAGGCTCAAATCCCTTAGTGTCACTATAGAATATGAAGTGATACCTCCAAAAGTAGTAAACAAAACCCCACCATTTCCGTCTAGACTAGAAGATAAGGAGTTTAGTAAGTAGCTAGATCTTTTGAGATATTCCAATATTTGAATGTTAATTTGTTGTTAGTTAAGGTGTTGGAAACAATTTCTAATTATGCAATTCTTTTTAGAGATCTTACTTATAAGAAGAAGTTGTAGAGGACACTTGTAACAACCTTAATCAAGAATGTAGTGCCATTAATAGTATAAATATTCTACTTAAGCTGTGTGATCCAAGTAGCTTTTGTTCTACAACTTACGATTAGGAAAGTTGATTTAGGAAATGCCTTAGGAAATTTAGGGTCCAATCTAAAGTTAATGCCCCTTTCCACTTGCAAAAAGCTAAGGTTGGATAATTTAAGAGTCTTTTTTGTAATTTTACAGTTAGATGATAGATCAGTTGTTTGTCCATGTGGTGTCTTAGAAGATGTTTCGATGAAAGTACAACACTTCATTTTACCTGTTGATTTCATTATGTTAGATTTAATGAATACATTGAAATGCTCATTATCCTAGAGAAACCTTTCCTTGCCACTATCAAGTGCTAAATTAATGTAGAGAATGGAAAGTTGATTCTTAGGATAAAGTGGACCCATTAGTCTTCTTTAGATATAAAAAAGCTTAAAACCATGAAATGAAGTGAGCAGTTTATAGAGAAAGACCCTTATTAGCTAGCTAATAAACCCAAGGTTAAAAAATGAGAGATTGAGAAATGACTTGGTTGCAAGGAGCTTTGGATAGACATTGTGAACTCTAAGAAATCTGATCATGCTTGTGGGAAGCATGTAACTTTTTTAGTTTTTTTATGAATTTTTTCTATTAAGCAACAAATGACGTATCAAGTTCTTGGGGACCAAAATTTGTTTCTTTTATAGAGGTGATATGGATCTCCCTAAGTTTGTAGCATACTCTTGATTATTTTTGTTAGTTTAGGACTTAGTGTAAATTTCTTTTTTCGTGAGTATTTTGATGTGTTTTTCTTGTTTTGCAATAATAAAGGAGACAAGTGGGGAAAGGGTAAAGGAAAATCACATGGCCGAACATAGCCTTAGACAACGCGATGCATAAAGATTTAGGTCATGACTTGCAACACTAATTGAGACCCATTATGGCATTATAGTATCCCAGCTTGTGATGCAGTTAAGGATAACATTGCATCGCTTTATAAAGGTAAACACTACTATGAATATAGTCAACATTGTGATGTAAAGATAAGTTATCTTGTGATCATGGTAAAAATTTAAATTTTGATAAAATAATGGTAAGTGTTCTGGCACTCTACAAAAAAGCATTACAACAATGCCATGATGTTACAACGGAAATTTGAAAAAAAATACTATTACAACATCACGTGTGGCAACATAAGGAGTCAACCATTGCAATGTTACAATGGTGAAATGCTAAAAAGGCCAAAAAATAGGCCTTGAAATCTTTTATTTTCTTCATTCCTCTTTTTCTATTCATTTTTAATCTTTTCTTCACTATTTCTACTATACTTCTTTTTTTCTTTTGTGCACAACCAGTAACAAGTCCTTGATTTCCAAAGGTATTTGATTGTTCATCAATTTTCATATCTTTTCTTTCCTTGAATAATGTGCATAAGTTTATTGTTTGTTATGGCACCTAAAAAGGCCACAAATTTTAAGAAGATAAAGGCCTCTGAGAGCTCGAAAGTGCCCATGTAAGATACATTTAGGCCTTTCAACCCTAAGAAATTCACAACACTTAGAGCCCAAAACCATTTTATAATAATTTCCATATAAAGCATGGCATACCCTAACATGGGTTCAATCTTACTTCTATTATTGATCCCATTTTAAAGTGAGTGAGAAATAATTATTGTGTCAAGTTTTGCACACGTCCTAAGGAAAATGCAATTCTTCCGTTGGTGAGGGAATTATACTTGAATCTCCCTTTTTCTAAGAACAATAAGATAATGGTAAAGGAAAAAATAGTATATGTTTCTCCCAAGGCTATTATTAAAAAAGATGTGTACGAAACCATTAAAGAAAAGGAGTTCGATTATGAGATGCTTATTAGCTACCTCACGAAAGGTATGGAAATAGGCTACATATAACTATGGTAAACCTGAAAAAATTAGACAATTATCTTAGTGCCTACCAAAATATGGATGTAATTTGTTTGCTCGAGTATTACCGACCTTAAACACTCCGATGTCATAAGAAATCAAGTGTTCCTTTATTACCATATTTTGGGACAATGCATCAATGAGAAAATGGAGTTATGTGCTACTGGAAAGACTACAATATTATTGTAACCCCTCAAACTTGACCTAGACGTTATGGTTGAATCTCGAAGATCACATTGGCCATATTGGTGGCGCAAAAAATCATTTAGCTATTTTCTCTTAAAAATCGTCGTTGCTAAAAATGTCCTTGTTGAGAAAATCAAATTTTGTTTGAAATTGTTTATCTTTAGAAAACTCAAGTTTTGATATTTTTTCCAGATTGTGTTGTACTTCAATTAAAACATCGCAGTGGATAATTTGCATATCTAAAACTCATTTTTCATTTTCAAAATGTAGATTTAATACATATCTCATAAAATATCAATTTTGTGCGCAGATAGTGTTGAATTTCAAAAACAAAGTACTGAATTTTGAAAACACCCTTGTTGGGCCTTGTTTGACTTAGTTATGAAAAATCCATAATAAATTGTCAATTTCACAATCTTTTAAATGATAATTATAAAACCTAAATCATGCAGAAAAATTCAAAATCAAAATAATCCAAAGTCCAAAAGAAAATCCTAAGCAAAAGTTCCCAGTAATAAAAACAGATCTCCAAAATATCGAGTACCAAAATAACATATTTTTCTAAAAATGACTGAGAGCTCCTCCATAAGTTGAGCCCATCCTAACCTTGATTATTATCTGAAAAGTCATAACTAAAAAGGGGTGAGCTTTAAAAGCCCAATGTGAGATCAACACAAATATAATCACATACATATCAAAATATCAATCTCATCATATCAATCATCATAATAATCACAAGTTCTAATACTAATACTTATGCATGAACATGTCGATGCATACTTTAAAAACGATAGACATTTTATAAATTTCCTACACATCTCCGCTACATACAATATATCGTGTTCCCCAAAACTCGTCCATCCAAAACATTGTTTGTGGACATGCCACCGTCGATTTGCAGATAAACTGCTACTAATTTACAAATAAAATGCCACTGATTGGCAGATAAACGACCATTGATAACACTGATGTGGACAAGCCACCACTGAATTGCAGGTATACTACCACTACTTCCACCGTTCACAAAATCCCACCCCATGCATGTGATATGGCAATTTTTCACTTATAACACATGTAGATAACTTATACACTTATGCATGTAAACATGCTCTCATAATCACTTAACACATAATAATCACTTTTGACATGTTTAACATGCTTTTCACATTAGATCATAGATCTTGATTTATCATACACATATACATAAATCACACATGTTTAAAAGCATCACATATAACACATAAGCCATATATCACATATCATGAGCACGAGATCTACACATACATCATAATCACAAATATAAACATATTGATTGTCATGCGTTTCACAGAAACACTTGGTTAGAATCACTTACTTGGTATCCATCTCGATAAGTTATACAACTTTTCATGAATATTTAGAGTATTCATATTTTTAATATAATTAAATTATTAATAATAAAATATAGATGTCACACAAATAAATGGTATGGATCCCACACCTTAGATTGTAGATCTGATTTGCCTCAACCTTTATTAACGGTTTCACTCGATCTATCCCGCAAGACGATTTATCACATAAGTAACATGTATTACTGTGGATCTTTGAAAATATTTTGCCACTCAAGAGATCTATCACATATAGTCTCAACATCACTTACCACACGATCGAAGACTCTCAAAAGGAGAATAATTTCTGATACGAAGTTATAGGTCTCCCCTACAATTATTGTTCGGCCCTTCAAAGTGATACGAAGTAGTCTTAGTGCCATAGTACATAAATAAATAAAAATAAAATATCACTATGACTCATGGAACTATACCATTCTGCCATGTTAAGGAAACACTAGAAAAAGGGTTTTTTACGACCCAAAATGATCTTTACTTACACTTGATTAATTCAAATCGATCAATGAATTGAGAAGGAGCGTTATCAGAAAATTAAGCAATCTAGAAAGAATTATTACAATGAAAGAAAGAGTTTTATTAAATTAAAAAGAGAAACGACATAAGAAGAGGGAAAGGAAAAGAAAGATTTTTGGTCACAGGAGGTGACGGCGACGGTCTGGTAGTGGAGGGGCTATGTCCGATGGTGGCTAAGTGGCAGTCCAACGGTGGTGGAGTTATATGGTTCGACTAATGAGAGGGGAAAAAAGAGTAGGTGAAGAAAAATAGAATAAAAGTGGAGAAGAAAGACTTGCAGTGGTGCACGACAGCGACCACAGTGACAATAAGAGGAAGGAGATAAGAAGAGTGGATCTGCAGCAACCACGAGATGTGGTGATCAGTGGAAGGAGGTTTGGGTCATGGTGGAAGAAGAAAATGATTATTAAAGGAGTGGTGGTAGTAGTTGGCAAAAATGGAGAGAAAAAGTTGAGAAAAGAAATGAAAAATGAAAGAAAGTGAGATGAAGAGGGAATATGGATGAAAATGGAAAGGTGGAATGCTTGGTCAAGATTCGCCAGGTTCAATATATCTTGCAAATTGATAAGATATGAGGTTTTGGCAAGGGAGGGGGACATGGAGTAAAAAAGGGATCGTGTACCCCTTAACTATGGCAAGTTTGACCTTCAATGGAGGAAACACATCCTCCTAATTATGGTGGTAGAGGTGGATGGCAATGCTCATTAAACATGAGGAAAAATTGTCAAAAAAAATTATTGAAGAGTGTGAACAATGAGGCTTGATCCTTGGAGCACTAGGATAGATAAGTAGCTACTAAACCACTAGGCCATGATTTCCCTAGTTCTCAAACTTGTGCAAATAAAAATAAAGATATGGAATAACATTTGCTAAGAGTTTGAAATAAATTTGCACCAAATAGAAATTAACGAGAACGAAGGGATTCGAACTCAGATTAAGGACAGCTTCACCACTACTCAACCATTATAATTGATATTTATTTATTATCAAACGAGCAAAAGATTTTCTAAATAAAAATTCAGTCATGATCTCTCTCGGTTCATTAACCCAATTTTTACTAACCCAATTTTTGGGATGTGACAATTATGTTTCCCATACATCATTATCACCTTGTCCTAGAAGAAAAAAGTCAAGATAAAGTTTGGTGAGTCATAATTGAAGTCGAAGGAGATCATAGACGTCAAAATTTACAATTCCTATATTGAGATGTATCGGGAGCAAATGGATAAGCAAACCAAATTGAAAAAAAAAAGCTAGAAAGGGGCAAGAGGAGTTGCAATGAGAGGGTTTTGGGATTCTTACTACTCATTGGCCACCTCCGTCACTAATTCTTCTACCAAAACTAGATCTCAAAGGCCTGCCCAAAAGAACGAAGCTTAAGAGGCGATCATAAATGTCAATTTCCAACACTATGCCTAAGTGGTGCCCATCCTTGAAGCCATAACCAACCATTACATCCATTTTTACAATATAGCATCCCTAATACTGCTTAAGTCGTGAACAATGTCAAATCGAGAGAAAATATGTTAGAATTTGAGAAGGTCATAAAATATAAATTATCAGTATTAGTAGAGGGTGAAGATCAAAGATAATTGAAAAAGCTTGTATGTTATGAGAAAAAAATTGAGGTAGTGATTAAATTGGAAGAAGTGAAAAGTATTGGGGCAAAATGAGAAAATTAAGAGATGAAATGATTCGATTGAATTGAATCGAAGGAAAAAAATGAGGAGGGACTAGAGGTGAAATTTTACCAAAAGAGAGTATGACTCATGAACAGTATTGTAGAGAAAGTTGAAGGACTAAATTATCAATATTTAATTTAGATAATTATGACATGAATAATGATTAAGGACTAAATTGTGTGAAATTGTGATTGGTTAGAATATTTTAGAATGATTTTATTTTACTTGAGGGTTAAGTTGATAAAGGATGAAAAGAAAAAAATGGTTATCATCATCCTTTGTGTCGTCCCCTCTAAAAAGAAGCAAACAAACTTTTAAAAATTTTACATTCTAGTCATTTTCACCATTTCCAAGCCTTTCAAGCTTAATTCCTTAGGTTTCCTTCATGAAATTTTAGTGAAATCAATAGGGGAACCTAGTAATTATCTTAGTTTCATGGTAAGTGTATCCATAGTTTTCTTAGAGGAGTGAGAAAATAAGAATTAGGCTTTAATTACAAGAGATTAAGGTAAGTATGATAAGTTCTTTATGAATTTCATATTATATTTCTTTAAAAAGTATATATATGTTATTTGATTATAATTTTGATAAGCAAATATTGTATATTTTTATATGGAATGAATAAAAAGAGAAGAGAAGTGAACAAGAAGTTGGTGACAAAGGAAAAGAGATAGCTGAGTGAAGGAAGAAAAAAGAAGTATTTCTTAAGTCTTTGGTTGTAAGAACAACTAGAATTTTACTTAGCTTAAATATTTTTGATTAATATGTTTAACTAGATATATTAATATTTACGTATTTTTAATAACTAACTATTGTGTTATTCATAAATAAGATTTTTTTTAAGAATGATGGAATTAATGATTTAATTCCATTTATTAAATGAATTGTTATAGTAAAATGAAATAATAATGAGGAAAGGACTTAATTGTAAAATGTTTAAAAATGCTATGCGAAATATAATTGTATTCTGATAGTGAGTAAGAAATATTATAAGATAGTTTGATATATGTTATATGTTAAAGAAATATTATTATAGTGTTTATTGAATTTTTATGACAAGGACTAAATTGAAAAGAATTCAAACGTATCTAAATTTTGTTTAAAAATGTAAAAATAAAGTTGATTTTGTTATTTGCCCATGTAGACAAGATATGAACTAGTAGGATATAAATGACATGCCATTAGGAAACATTTAACGTGCTCTTTGTTCTGTTGAAGCACTTCGATGCCATTTTGTTCCGCTAAAGCACTTCAGTGCTATTATATTATGATATTGCACTTCGGTGCTACTTTGTTTTTTTATTGCACACCTGTGCATCTATAAATTATTTTTGTATATCATGCATGTTCTGTTACGTCTACATTGGACATTTTTTTAATATTAAGGACGAGATAAAGTTATGGTTAACATATCATGTTCATTTATTAGGGAAGGGAATGATGGTGAATTGAATGTTCTATTAAGTTCTAAACTTAGACGGTATAAAATTTTTGTACTTTTTTTTACATTTATTTAACGAAAAGGGAACTTTACTTATTGTTGTACTTATTAAGCTTTCACAGGCTTACCATGTTATTTTCACTCCGTAGGTAAAATCATGAAGTGAAGACTTGTCGAGGATCAGTCTTTTCATATCTTCTCACATCTTAAGGGCTTGGAGAAGAGTATGAAATCTCCTTTATTTTGATCTAAGTAAATGGCATGTACATAGGTTAAACCATAGAGTAATAGAGTGTCCAAATTTTTTAATATTTGTGTAAGTTTTATTTTGGATTAAGAATATAAGGTATTATATAGTTTATGACTTTTGGTTAGTGTTTGGACTAATTATAAACAAATTTGATATGGTTTAGAAGTGTTTGAAACTAGAAATTTCAAGTCGCCTATCCCAAGCCTCGAAACATAGGAACTATGTCTCAAGACATAAAAACTTTGAAGCTAAAAATGTAACGCCCTTTGCTCGACTCGATTGTCAAGTCTAAGTTACGGGATGCTATAATTATTGTTGGAGCAACTACCATCGCACATACTGTAATTGTCGAAACCTCCTTTTAAAAAGGGGGTGTGTTTTAAAAAACGAGAGTCGCCACCAACCTTTTAAAGTGTGATTGGATCACCTTATAAAACATTTTGGTCTACGAAATTATGAGAAAGCGGGTTCGGGAATCGGTTACGTACGAGGAAGGATTAGTACCCTCGTAACGCCCAAAATTGGTACCAAATTGAATATTTTTATCTTAGCGTCAAAAGTTTGAAAGAGTTTAACAAAAGGATCGTCTTTTTTAAAAGAAATTGGAATAATTTGAGCTGAAAATCGAGATTCTTTCGTTCCAAAAGAGTATAAATATCACATCCACCATGATTGGACACGATATTCTTAAGCTTTTGCAACTAAAATCATTTTGTGATTTTACAAAATTTATTTAAAAGGATACTTTAGATATTTAGACAAACGGGAAATCGCAACCCAGCATGTTAGGGCACTATTTCCCGAATTCCTAAATATAAAAACATTGCCTCATTTTTAAAATTCCTTTGAATTAAATGAGATATAATTTTTGAAAATAATGATGTATTTTACATATTAGGAAAGATCAATACTAAATAAACCTAACTATATGATACATGCTTTATCATTTCATGTGAATATAGTGTAGAAAATGATAAATAATGACATAACTCACATAATATATTAATATCTCATGCATATATAATCGTAAAAACGTAAATATACATACATTATCATTCCATGGAAAATACAACGTGGCGAATAATAAATAGAACAATATAATTATATAATATATGTGCAATAATATTTCATGCAAATGTATAAAAACAAAAAATAATATAAAATAACAAATAATTTACGAGATAAGATTATTATATCAAAACAACATCAAATAGATATGAAAAGGGGTACTAAAATAAACAAACAAATTATGTACATAAAAAGGATAAAATCTACATACAGTTTACAAAGAATAAATGAGGTAAAAATATTTAAAACGATATATATAAATAATAAAGGAAAAATTTAAACAATGGTTAATATATAAATATATTGTATGATTTAATAACTTAATATATTGATAAAAGATATTAATATATTAAATAGGAACAAAATTTCACATTAAATTTTAAAATATTACGTACTAAACTCTAAATAATGTAATTTTCAAAAATAATTTACAAAATTTTTAGTAATAAATAGTTTATAAAAAAATGATATATAAATAATATAATAAATAATAAAAATAACATAATATGTAATAATTTACATATAGATATAGTAAAATAAATAATGTATAAAGTATTTAATAAATAAATTATGCAAAATATTTAAAAGGATTAAAATTAAATAAAACTAAAGTTCTAGGGCTAATTTTAAAATAACAAAAAAAAGGTTTAGACCTAATTGAAACGCGCACAAGACCACAAGGGACTCACTGGACAAGTTGCCCTAATCCCGAAACGGCGTCGTTCGCAAAACAAGCCTTATACTGGTAGGAGGGACTAAATTGAAACAAAAATAAAGAAGTCGGGGCCAAATTGAAATATAAAAATTAAAATTAAACGAAATTAAAAGAATGAAAAATGGGGAAGGGCTCAAACAACAATTAGCCCATTTACCAAAAACACGCGGATCCTCCCCGGGTCACGGGTCAACACGCAGATCCTCAGCATTAAAACGATGCCGTTTTGAAGCTTATTGTTTTAAGCGAAACGACATCATTTTCATGAGGCTATATAAGCCAAATTTTAACCTAAAATTTCATTTCCAACCTGATTTTAAAAAAACAAAAGAATCCTCTGGAAGAGGGTTGAGAACCAGCCCTTGGAGCTCTGCTGAGCCTCCGTCCAGGGGCTTACACGCGCCTATGCGCCACTGTCAACACCACCTCTTATGGCGGCCGGAAACTGGAAAACTTCGGTTTTTTCGCAAAGGTAAACTCATTTCCCCTTATTTCAATACTTGTATATATTTATAGAGAAAAAAAAAGAGTAGAATAATCACCTCCGTTCTGTCAACTGCATTATCTTTTTTATTGTAAATGTGTGTATCAAAAAAACGTAGTCCCTTTACATTGCTTCTATTCGGGCTTTTATAGCCTCATAAAATATATTTACAGATTTCGATTTTATTTCTTACTATGTTTGTTTCATCTCTGCTGTTTTCTTTCCCTTTTTGTAGGTACCAGCGAGAAATCCGGCGATGAATACGCTAGCGTCGATTCATGCGCCGATTACGGTGTGATATGATGCTGGAGTTACGGCACCGATGAAGCCCACTGGAACGGTGCGAGACGAAAGGACATGACACTTGGGATACTTGCGGCACGAAGTTTCTGGAAACCCTAGGGTTTCCAGATTCGATTTAAGCATTGGGCCTTGCTAGTTTGGGTCTCGTTGGGTCGTGTCCATTTGTGGGTTGGGTGTAACCGGGTATTGGGTAGTTTAGGTATTCTGGTTTAGATCAGTTGGGCTACAAATGTAACCGAGTTTTGGGCTTTGTAAATGGACTGTAAATGGACTTTAATAAATTTTTGTTTTTGTTTTCTTTTATTTATTTTACGGGGCCCAGGCAATTTTGGGCTATTACAGTAATTATATCATTTACACAAACATCTATATCTTAAACACATTTATAATATAATATATAATTAAATTTGAGCCTTAAACAAGCTTATGAAAGCTCTTTTATTGACCCGAGCACGAAATAGGACCAAATTGTAAAATTTTAAAAATTTAGGGCCGACGTTGAATTTCACGCTATGACATCAAGCCACTCGATGTCATGACGTCACATATTGTCAACTTATGTTGTGATCGCATCCCAACATGCGAACGTCGAGAGTGTAAATTTGTGCAAAAATATAAAGATAAGATTTAAGTGCGGTATCTGCAAGCGAATAGATCAAATTGTAATATAGTTTAAGTGTTACTACTGAACACTGGTAAGTATTCTGAGGATCGTACCCAAGGGATTGCAGATTGGAGAAAATCAATATTAAATTAATTATCCAAAATAATTACTAATCTAATTAAGTCATGAATTAGTAGTGTCGATTTAGAATAAAATAAATATTATAATTAAATTAAACTAAAAGCTACTCCTAGGTTATGTTATCGGATTTTCCTAGTCCTAGTGTCGATAATGCGAACTCTCTAGCCTAGAATCCATTGAAACCCTGATTATTAACTAAGTCAATGATTACCCTTGATTTAAGGACTTACCACCCTTAGCTACGAATACCCTCTCAGTCTTATCTTCACTAAGGATTACCATTTAAGATACTCTCTTGTTCTTACCTAGGCATACGGATATTCTCTCGGCCTCACCTATCTGAATCTTCTACTGGGGGCGTCACTTCCTAGAATACTAAGTTCTCTTGAATAAATACTTAATCTTAGATGATCATTTACTTAGCTAATTAAATAGTTTAAGAATTGAATCATGCGAGATATTGATGAAGAACAAGTTATTCTAATATTTATACAAACATTCAATCAATAATATCAATGAAAGAGATATAAATAAAGTAATAGGGAAAAGAGAATGATCATTAATAGATCAAATAAAGCGCGATTCTAGAATAATCTCCGCTTGCAATTGTCTCAACATCAGAATAGAAATCTCTGATAAGCTAAAAACTAATAAAAACCTAAAGAATAATTTTGTCAACCGAAATATGTGTCTAATGTGTTGTTCTAAGCTATTATTTATAGATTACATGTATTATGACCTAATTAGATCAAGTAAAGATGGCTAAACATATTAATTAAGGTTGTGTAAATGAAAACACCCTCAGTTGATATTTGGCCTTGTCGTAGTGGTTTCGCGACACCCTCAAGCCTATGTCGCGACATCGAAGGTAGTATACTCTTTTTGGCATGTTCAAGTCGGTGTTGTGGCATCCCATAGTGTGTCACGACATAGCAGATAGTATGCTCTTTAGGTAGTTTAGAGATAGCTTGGGTGTTGCAACATCGGAGGCAGTCCACTAACTCTTTGACTTGAATTTATGTCCTACACACTTAATCAACATGTTTGTCTTCCCTTAGGCCAAAATTGGCCTAGAAGGTGACTGCCTCCAAATGTGCGAACGTTTAGAGTAAAAATTGTGCAAATAAAATAAATATAATGAACTGCGGTATCTGCAAGAAAACATGTTAAATTATAATATAGAAGTGGTACAATGAAACACAGGTAAGTGTCCGAGGATTGTAACCAAGGGAGGTTGAATTAAATCTAAAATGATATTCTAAAGTAGTATGTCTAGACCATAATCACTAAAAATCATATTACGATAATTGATACTAAAAATTAAGTTCATAAAAAAAAAACAAAATTATTAAAATAAAGTTGACAAATGAAAAGCTCTCAAATAACAAGCAGAAGATTAACTCGCTTTAGTGGTTGTAATTAACTTCAGAAATCAGGTTTTATTAGTGAACTAGTAATTAACTAACCAGTATTACCTCTTGGCCTCTACTAATTAATTAATCAACCAGTACTCACTTATCTCTTGACCTCACTTTTCTAACTGGGATAAATCACGATTTACTCAGTAAACTTATCTCTCGACCTTATTTAACTTAGATTACTTCTTGGGGTCGTCAATCCTCGGGTTTAAGCACACATAAATTTATACCAACTAATTCATATGGGAAACATTCATTCTTCCGTTAATCACTTTCACATCTGCTTGTTAATCTCCCTAAATGACTTAACTACTCATGAACACAATTTCTACATTCTCTAAATTTAAATTAATCATGCACAAACACAGAAATAAATTAAAATAAGAAAATGGATAGAAATTTTTTCGTTTGATAATCTAAATGTGCTTAGATCTACGAAATCCTATAACAACTAACAAAAGATTGTCGTTAACAAGAAAGAAGTGAAAGAAAAATAGAAAAATACTTATAAATATAGTCTTGGACTCAAATCGAATCAAAGTTGAAGAACAGGAAAATAAACTATTTTGAAAATAAAATAAAATAAAATAAAACCTGATTAATACTAAATCTAATAACTAAACCCTAAGAATTGGCCTCCAACTGATAGCCCTTCTTATTGAGCATAATCCTCCTATTTATAGGCAAAAGTAGTTGCTTAATTACACTAAATATTGATTGAGCATATGGAAACACCTTTGATTAATTTTTGCCCCTCCATCAGCCTTATGTCGCAACACACAACTTTAAATGTTAATTGTGAAATTGGCTCAGTTGTGTTGCAACCCCGGAAGCTTGTGTTGTAACTCGACTGTTGTTTCTAATGCTTTTGGGAAAAATAATAGGTTTCATGTGCAGTCAATGGAGCTCATTAAGACCACCTTAAGGCTGGTATTGTCCCAAGAGGTCAACTAACTTGAAATATTGAATAAAAACGCTTATTTTGACATAATTTAACTTTAAGCTAGGAAAACTAAAAATGCAATAAATGATACTAAAATATCTAGAAAACAAGCTCATTAAGTGTCGAAAAGTATGTAAACTACCATTACTATTTGTGGTAGGTCAAATAACCCTACACTTAAGTTGTTCTTTGTCCTCAAGCAAACGTAAAAGAAAACAAAAACAGATAGAAAAGTAAACACACAACTAAAACAAAAGTACTTGAGCATGTTTGGTACACAAGATTGGATCGAAGCGATAACAATAGGAAAATTTGCTAAATAAATAATTCTAGCTAGATGTTTAAACGACTTAAAATTTTCACATTCAAACATGCTAGTTCAATATATTACAATGCTAAAAAGTCGAAGTAAGTTAAACATATCTTTTGATAGAGCCATATGTTTGACTTACTTCGACTTTTTTGTGTTGTAATATATTGAACTAACATGTTTATTGGATTTACTAATACAGTATTTATAAGTACAAACTAGAATTTGTACCATGTTTTGAACTATAATACAATATTTATAAGTACAAGCAATTCATGAGTATTTGTGCCAATATGAGTGAGATTTTCTCAATTTCTCATATTTTGAATTTAATTCACTGTGACCACTCTCACTCTCTTGGCTTTTATTTGTTCTACGCTTTTATCACACTTGCTTTGCTTTTAACCCTTACAATGCTTTTGTTTACACATTAATTTTTATTTTAAGGCACATACTTGTAATGATTTTATACCGTTTCAATAATCATGGATTTAATTACTAATTATTTGAATTTAAACAAGCTAGAATTCAATAAACATATATACCTACTGGTAAATACCTATGCCATTTGGTACATTTAACTCATTTTTCCAATTCAAAATTTACCAAATTGAACTAACTAGTTCAAATGCAAACAACATAAAATTGTTTATTCTCAGGCTAAATTTACTGTTTAAGCAAACAAACTATATACATGCTCCTAACCAATCACTTGTATTTCTACGAGCTCAAGCATAGACAAAACATAAAAAAATAACTCTAAAAGTTTCTAAAATTAAACAGAAATAATAATAAATGAAAATGAAAATTCTATGTCACCCCTACACTTTACTTAGCACATTGTCCCTATTGTGCTCAAAATAAAATTAAGGAACCAAATTACCCATTTTGGCGTGTTAGTGTCGCGATTGTTGTTGGTTCGTCTCGTTCTTTCTGGTTCAACTTCGAAATTTTGTGCCATCAAAATGTAGGGTTCTACATAGAAAACACATAATTTTTTCCTTTTCTTTTTCATTAATTAAAACAAATAAAAATAAAATCTAACTAACAGCAGAAAAATAAAAATCATCCAAGTTTAAATTTTTACAACTCCTAGGAAATAATAAGGATTTCATTTTTAGTCGGAATGGGGTTTCGGCTCCTCCATCACCTTTTCCTTGCCTCGATTCCAACCCGTATTAGCCCTCTTACTTAAAGATTGGATGGGCTTTGTTTGCCCGGATTACGCATTACGACTCATTTTGTCGACGAGATTGGAACACCTAATCGAAATTGTATGCTTGAAAGGGGCATCAGTATCATCACCTCCCTCGTTGTCGTCATCACTGGCCTCTTCTTCCTCCCCTTCGGACCCATCGGATGGTGGGAAGGACACATATTTGTTAGGCGGCAGATTTGACACTTACATACAAAATCTGTGCACGTATTCAAAGCCCAACAGGGTAATCTCCTACATCTATCAAATTGCCCACTCCATATCCAAAAAATCTGCTAGTTTGTCAACTGAGACATTTTTGCTTTGCTCTTTCTCTTCAGTGACGGTGGGACATCTATCTTTTGCTGACGATATTTTTTCTGGTTGGCTATCTGTTTTCGCTGAAGTTCCACGAATTGTTGAGTACACTCTTCGTCAGTTTTACGAACTGTTCTGTTGTTGACATAGGAACTTTTGCCCTTTTCCATAAGGCAAACATAAGATGTGGGAAGTATGTTACCCATTTCTGTCCATTGACACAAGCTGGCATCTCCTAATATATCAAACATCACACACATACCTGTCTTTTCTGCAAAATAGCATCAAGCAAAACTACTTGGAAGGCAGTGATGTTAGAGGTTTTATGTTAGGGAGATGCAGGTGCAACTGAATTGTGTCCACATCTTGGTCATCAAGAGCATACTTTCCTGATGAAATGTAATAGGGATATTTGTGCTAGCCCCGCTCGTAAGGTAATTTATTATGGAATCGATATCACACATTTAAATCAACACATATCAAAGGCTAGTGTGAGACACATCACTATACACCAGATAATCCTTTCCCGACTCAAGCTGAATCAAAACTGATGCCTGAATCAATATAGACTTTAGCTTCTCAAAGCTAGCTTATTGGCCATCAGTCCAATTAAACGGAGAATTCTTCCTTAACAACTTCGTCAATGGAGCAACAATAAGATAAAACCTCTCGACTAACTTTAGATAATATCTAGCTAACCCTAAGAAAATCCAAATCTCGAAAACATTTTTTGCTTTCCTCCACTCTAGAATAGTCTCAATTTTCTTTGGATCCACACGAATACCTTTCACCAATACAACATGTCCTAGAAATATCACCTTTTTAAGCCAGAATTCATATTTACTCAACTTTGAATAAATCTTCTTTTCTTTGAGAATTTGCAAGACAAGTCCTAAATGTTTATCATGTTGGAAAAAATCCAGATTGAAAATAGTTTTCTTGCACAGCGAAAAATCAAATTTTTGAAAACCAACCCAATTTGTGATATTTATAGCAATAAACCTTAGATCGAGATCATACTTGTGTTTTCAGATAAATGGATTCTTGAAGTTTTTCAGTTTTTAACCAAATGACCTTTTCTGCTATTCTCATACCACGAATTGCTTCTAGTGTAGGCTCGAACCAATTGAATTGAAACACAAAACTAGAAAAAGTTTTCTCTCCTTTTAGGGTGAAAATGAAAATTCTATGTTCTTTAATAGAAACTATTAAAATTATTATTCTGGAAAAATATATTTAAAAGTTGAGAATAAACTCTCTCTATTTTTCAGTAGAATAACAATGTCTTAAAAGTTGTGTTCATAGCTCTACCTATGATATCTATTTATAGAAAGAGAAGGTAGAACCCTTGGAGTGTTGTAAAGGTTTATTTTAAATAAAAAATAACATCCTACTTAGAGTAAGAGAGGGGTGCACGACTTACCCTTGTATTTTTACTAAGGTTGCTGCCCCCTTCATGTTATATGAGAGGTTTTGGGCCTCTCTCACATCGAGTCCAATTACGAGTACTTCTGAGACACTAAGGTTGGTAAGTCAATATCAGGTGAATCTAGGTCCAAGACACTGGCAAGAATTTAAGCATATACTTAAGTATTTACGGAGAACAAGGGATTATATGCTTATGTATTCCTGAGGAAATCTCACTCCTATCAGATATATTGATTCTAACTTCTAAATGTGTCAGGATTCGAGAAAATCGACATTGGGCTGTTTTTTTCCTAAACAGCAGGTCTATAGTGTGAATGAGTGTGAAGCAGGGTTACACTACTAACTTCACTACGGAGGACTGAATAAGAGGTATAAAAAACTATGGAACTATAATAGTATGGATATAGCTAAATCTGAATTAACCACATAAAGACAAAACACATAAGGGAGATAGTAGTGTTTGACGGAATGGTAGACGTAGGCAAAGATCACATATGAAGAAAAACCCTTTGATTTCTTTAGCCAAGCCTCTTATAGCTAGATAGCTCTTTAAGAAACATATGGAGGGGAACAAGAATGCGAAACATGACTCATCTACATTACTAGGGCAAGTGGGAGACAGTTGGATCTTGTGCCCTAAATGTAGTATTTTCATCTAAGTAAACTTGTAATTTTTTCAAACAAATTTATTAAGAAAATTATTCATGAATTAAATTAATATACTTTGTATTATTTTCCTCAAATGGTTTTTACACGCAAATTGAAATAGAAGCAAATGTTGCTCATTGGTTGTCTATTGTTTAAACTAATACTGAACGGTATTATGTGGTCGGATTGTAGTACAGAAAGATAACTTGTATTAGTAGACGAACCTAAAAATTTCCTTAGTCTAATCAGAAAGGAGCAAACAGATTGAAAGACTAATATGTTGTCAATTAAGTCCAATTGGGGAGATGCCTTATCTTGGGCATTAGAGCGGATGACTCCCAGAAGATAGAGATATAGATGTAACTGACTAGACTAACAATACATTAAACACGACTCAAAAATAATAGATCATGAATCTGTTTATGGATTTATTCACTTGTGATGTTCACAGTGTGGCATACCTAAATCCTGAGTGGATGGCAGACTATGTATGCGTGACTCGTACACTTTAATGTAAGTGAAAGCATGAGTTCAAATAGATAAGGAACTGAAAGCTAGTGCGCTGGGTGTCCAACTTCTGTAGTATGTAGCGTCATTCAGAAAAGTGGAATTCATATCCCAAAACATAAGTAAATGATATCTTTTCATTGGAAATACATGGTTGATGAAAAGTAAAGGTGGCCACGGGTCGTCGATCTTTGTGATGGATGACTTGATCTTTATTTGATAGTGATTGACTTTTTATGAAGGAAGATGTAATGGTTACCATGAGATAAAATAGGATCATATTGGGATAACAAATATTATTCAAAAAGAGATCAAGGATATCCTATGAGGGTAACATACTAATGACAAGGTCATTATACGAGTACTAAGTAGTTGCTTTATACTGGTATGTCGTTGGGGGAGCTCAATCACGATACTATAATGGAACGACTTCGTGACTAAATGAGTTTATAATTAATAGGTAAAAATTTGGAACTTAATTATAAATCATTTGAGCCTCAACTTCATATGTCCAATCGATCCCTCCGCTAGCTCGTTGAAATCATAAATGAATTACATGTTTAAAAAAGATGAAGGGAATAAATAGAAAAAAAGAAATAAAAAACATTTAGGAATGATTATGGTTTTCTTTGGAATGAAGAAATGGAATAATTTGGAAATGAATGTACGTTTCCAAAATAGGAAATGAAAATGAAAATGGAAATTTGCAATCCTATATAGGATTATTTAAAAAATGATGGAAGAATAAGTTTATATTTTTGGACTGCTTTGCAGCTCGAAAATGAAAATAAACTATTCGGTCATAGTGAACATGTTGAGTTGAGACATACTGAATGTATTTTCTCAAAATTTTACCGGGGGTAAAATTAAGGTGAGAAAATTATTTAATATGTAGATATTAAAGTTTATTTTAGGAAATAAAAAAACTAAATCTGGTTGGATCATATTACAGAGTACTGGATAAAAAAGCCTAGAAAATACTTGTAATTGGACTAGATGTGAAAGAGGCCCAAAACCGTTCATAAAACTTGAAAGGGGCGACAACCCTAGTAAAAATACAAGGGTGAGTCGTTCATCTCTCTCCTACTCTAAGTAGAATGTTGTTTTTCTATTTAAAATAAACCTTTACAACTCTACAAAGGTTCTACCTTCTTTTCCTATAAATAGATTGCATCGGTATATCTATTAACACAAGTTTGAGAGATTGTTATTCTGCCAAAAAAATATAGAGAACTTATTTTCAACTATTACATATATTTTTTTAGAATAATAATTTTACCGATTTCAATTAAAGTAGCAAGAATTTTCGTTTTCACCAAAAAAAGAAAACTTTTTCTAGTTCTATGTTTCGGTTCAATTGGTTCGAGCCCACCCTCGAAGCAATTCGTGGTATGAGAATAGTAGAGAAGATGGTTTGGCTGAAAGTCGAAAAATATCAAGGATCCGTTTATCAGAAAACACATGTGTGTATTCAGTAAAGGTTTATTGCTATAACTATTAGAAATCGGGTCGGTTTTCAAAATTTTAATTTTCCACTATGTAAGAAAAACATTTCCAAATCGGGTTTTTTTCAACACATTCATCAGATCAAGTGATAATTCTAGGTACTCATAGTGCCCATATCGAGTCTTAAATGGACTCTTAGGCACATTTGACTCATTTACCCTTTTAGTTGATAATACCCAGACCTCAAAACAATCTAAGAGAACATCGTTGCTCCTTGGAACTGGTCGAACAAGTCACCAATCCTTGGCAGAAGAGACTTGTTTTTAATGGTCAACTTGTTCAGCTATCACTAATTGATACACAACCTTAGTGTTTCGTCCATCTTTTTAACAAACAAGACCAGGGCTCCACAAGTTGCCAAGCTAGGTCTTATGAACCCTTGATCCAAGAGCTCCTGAAGTTGAACTTTAAGTTCTTGAGTTTTTTAGATGTCATGTGGTAGGGAGCAATAGACATCGGTGCAAGTCTTGGAAACACCTCAATTCTGAACTCAACCTCTCTATCAAGAGGTAATCTCGATAATTCCTTGAGAAAGACATCCTTAAACTCCCTTACCATATGGATAGTATCCATAGTTGGATTACTTGTACTTGCATTTAGAACATAAGCCAAATACGCCTCACTATCCTTTCGAATCAGTTTCTCCACTACCATTACCGGAATCACATTAGACAGATAACCTATCCGTTCCCCCACCATAAGAATCTTTTTCCCATCAATTGCATTCAGAGTCACTCTCTTAGTGGCACAGTCTAGACTCACACTATGCTCAACCAACCAGTTCATTACCAAAACCAAATCAAACTCCCCAAAGGGTAACTCCATCAAATCAGTTGGAAACACCTCACCCTTAATCTCTAACGAACATCTCCTATAGATTTTATTCATTACCAAAGATTGTCCCAATGGACTCACGACAGTAACATCACTAACAATTTCCTCTACCCTAATTCCCAATTTATCAAAAACTATACTAGCAACATAGTAATAAGTGAACCTATATTAATCAAAGCAAAGTACGACATAAAATGAATTATAAAGGTACTTGTTATGACATCAGATGTGACAAATCCCTTCGATGTATAGCCGTATAAACCAATGATGGTTGTCTAGCTTTAGTCCTGGCCAGATTTTGACCTGGTGCTCTCTAAACACGACCCACAATACTTGTTACACCAATTGCGACTCTAACACTACTAGTCCTACCTTGACCACGACCCCTCAAAGGAACTGCCCAGAACCCTGAGTCGTAGCTTGCATATGATTAACCAGATATGGAAAATCTTTCAACACTTACCTGAATTTCACTTACCATAGTGCTCACAGTTTGAAATTTGCCATGATCCAGATTAACTACCAATACCACACCTTGCAACACTTTGTTGGAACCTACCCTTCTTGCTTATTTTATAGGTCGTGAAAAAGAGCCAATAGAACCTGAGTTCCTCTTACTCAGAGCCTTGTCTTTATCATATTTTTCCCTCTCCATCTGTTTAACCTCCTCTATAATCTTAGTTTTCTCAACCAGAGTCTCAAACACCTTCTCATGACATGGTCCAACTTGGACCTTAAGACCATACGTAAATCCTTCCTCAAACCGTACACACTTACCCTACTCAGTAGCCTCTATACTTGTGGCATAATAGCTCAACCTCAGAAACTCGGCCTCACACCCGACTATTGTCCTATCACCCTGTTTTAGCTTAATAAACTCTAATTTACAAGCCTCAACATACATTGTACCAATGTACTTCTTTTGGAAGGCCTTCTAAAAATAATCCCAAGTCAGACGTTCAGCTTGAGTACCTCTCACAATAAACTGCCATCAATGGTATGCCTCATCCCTCAGCAGAGACATTGTACCCTTCAACTTTAGTTCTAGGGTACAATCCATATCATCTAAGATCCTTTCTGTAGCCTCTATTTAATACTCAGCCAAAATTATGGTTGTTTCATCTACACCCCTAAACAACTCAACTCCATTAGCCCGGAGCCTCTCAATTACCGATCCACGATTACCCAATCAAGATTGGGTTCCAGCAACATTTTAAAGCACTCTCAACATGGCATGAGACAGTACATCATCACCCCTATCATAATTTCCACCTCTAGTGGCAGATGAGTCCTCTATATAATTAGCCTCTGGAATTTGAGTATCACCCTGAGGTGCAGGCGGCTCAACTGGAATAGCTTGACGCGGCCTACTCAGGTTCCCCTACCACGAGTGCTCATAAAGAATCCCCAAATATCTAGAGTCTAACATATACCTACAGTTTTAGAAAGTATAATAGTAAGTTAAGGACGATATTGAAGTCTCATAATTATTTTAAAAACATTGTAAAAATTATATGTGGCATGGTACTCAACAAAACCCTTTTAAAAACATGCATCCATTTTTACTAAATTAATTGTGTTCTGATACCATCAAAAGAACCTCCCCAACCTGACCTAGATGTTACAATTGAATTGTGGATATTATACTGGCCATCAGAATGGCCCAGTAATCCGTTTAGTTTCGAAAACACATATTTATTTAAGTCGTTTTATAAAAGCATCAGTTTTTAGTTGTTCTTTCATTCAATTTAAATTCCATATTATAAGATATTATTTATAATTAATTTAAAATAATTTGACAATCTTGAAATGAATGTAAAAATTCAACTTATGGTTTTATTATAAAACAGTACCGCATGCATGTTTAAATAAAATATTCATTTTTATTCAATTTTAAAATCACCATTATTCGCAGCAAAATCCCAAAGAAAATAAACCATTATCCGTACCCATGCCATAGTTCTTTATAAAATACTTATACAATCCCAAAATAGAGTTTATGAAAAAAATTTAAATTATGTTTTCAAAATCGATAATAGTGCTCCGAATGCCGAGTTCGAACCCTAACCTCAAGAGTTATATGAAAAGATGGGAAAACTAAGGGGTGAGCTATAAAACATGAGCACTAGTCATATAAAGTAGTAATTAATATAATACAAGCATGTAGTACAAAGTACAAAGCATAATCACGATATTCACAATATAGCATACATAACAGTTTATCAGATTCGTGGAGATCACAGAATTCAATAGTATATGCATGGATGACAATGCAGTTTCATACTAATCCATCCGCTACGCACCAATAAGAGTTCCCTTGAACTCGTCCAACCCTATACACCATAACAGTAGGAGCATAAACTTATGTAGATATACCGCCAGTAGATATGCGGATGAATTGTCAGTAGATTTACAGATGAATTGCCAGTAGATATGTGGATAAACCGCCAATAGATTTGTAGATGAACTGCCAGTAGATATGCGAATAAACTGCCAGTAAAACTTCATTCTTTGACAACCCAAACCCCAATGCACAATATGATAAATTATTAATGAAAATAATGGTAAAAGTAGCAGTTGCAACAGTAACAGTTTATTAAGCAGTGATAGTATGTGGCGCCCCAAACCCATTCAGGACGATCTGACCCGAATTTCGAATATCATATTAGCCACCAAAGTGACTTTCTATATCGACCAACCAACACACTACAATCCAACCATCACACCAATTTAAAACATGCTTAGATAAGTAATTTTAATCAAACAATCCTAAACTTGCTTCGATCATCGTAATGAAACAAAAAAGGACCAGGGGTAAAAATGTCATTTTTACACAACGTAAACGTTAAATATGTAAATAATAAATTTGGACCAACCTCTGTCCTAAGCATTTTATTTTAAAGCATTTGTAAAAATTTGATTCAAAACAATATTTAAAACTCACATAATTCCAAAATGAAGTTTAAGGACTAATCGTAATTTTCTAAAATATTTGAAAATGTTATATTGAGAAAATGAAGCTACGCTACTGAAATTCAAGGGATGAAAGTAGGATATGAAAGTTCTAAAACATGTTTTTCTAATTACATCAACAAAAATCAATTTACACTAAGAAAAGAAGCAAACACATAAACACATGCGAACCCTTACTTAGAAACCCTAGCATGTACCTGCGAACTCCTATCACTAGAGACATGCGAACACCTATCACCACATACTTGCGACCTCCTATCACCAGACACATGCGAGCCCCTATCACCAGATACCTACGAACCTCTATCACTAGACATTTACGAACCCCTATCACTAGACACATGCGAACCCTATCACCAGATACCTACCAACCACTACCAGTAAACACATGCATACCCCTATCACCAGGCACCTACGAACCCCTATCACCAAACACATACGAACCCCTATCACCAGAAACTTATGAACCCCTATCACTAGACACATGCAAACCTTTATCACCAAACATATGCGAACCCCTATGACTATATATCTACGACCCCTAAGGCAAACCCTTTAATACAGTTGACAGTTTAACATCTATCTACAACTTCTAAATTTTCAAGCAATATAAACACACAAATACTTATAAAAGTCCTTAAAGAGTTTATAGAAAGTCCAATAACAAATCCGAATCAAAAGTAAAATTTAGGCCTTTAAGTTTCTACTCACATTGCCATCTTTAAGAACAAAAAATCATCTTACATGCACAAATAAAGATACCTTTGCCTTTAGATCACCAACTTGTTCACTTTACCACTTCACTCCGATTGTGTCACTAGAAAAATGTTCATAAAAGAGTGTGAGCTTAACCAAGCTTAGTGGGTATTCAAGGAGCTACAATAATCCACAAATATAGGAGTTAAAAACAAGTATGCTAGACACAATTAACACATGGCATCATAAACATCATATCATATTGATACATTGGCTACTTATGAAATGAAAATATATGTTGAAACAGTTATTGGATACATGGATCTCTATTACCTCGTACTTGACTTATAAAGTCTATACCCGACCCATAAAGTGTGGCATGAAGCTAGCACTCTCCTATACATCAACATAATCCATGAATGGAGCAAGGCTCTACATTCTCTTATCTCTCCACGTGTCATAGCATCAAACACATACATGAGTTGTAACAGCCCGATTTTGGGCCTAGTCGGAACAGTGGCTTCGGAACCATAAATTCGAGGTCAAAAAAATTATTTTAATATTATGTGTTATAGCATTGTTATATGAGTGTTTGAAATTTTTGGTGAATTAATTTCAGTGATTGCATGCTTAATTTGAAAAAGGACTAAATCACATAAAGTGTGAAAAATTTGTTCTACTAGCTAAAGGTGTCAAATAGCAATGAAATATTAAATTAGATGTATTTATTGAGAAATAGAACACAAATTTGTTAGTGGCTGAACATGGAGACAAAGAAATTGTAAGGTCAAAGTTAGGTGAAATTTGGTGACTAATTTGACTAGAAATATAATAAAATAAGGATAAGTTTTCATATTTTTCATTCTCTCTTTCTTCTCCATCAATTTTCTCCAAGAAAGAAGGCCATGGGAGCTTGAAATTTTTAGCAACTTTAGACTCTTGCAAGTAAGTGATTTTGATGGTCTTTTTTGATAATTTTTGTGCTTTTGGGGCCCTTGTAGCTTAAGCTAACTAAAGGGGAGACTATTTTGCAAAATGGTTGAGAGTCTAGGGTTTTGCCATGATAGTAATCATGTTGATTTCTGAAATTTTATGGAAGAAAATGAATTATGGTTGTTAAATAAACAACTTTTGTGAAGTGGTTTTTATGAAAACCCCCAAAAGGGATCATTTTGTAAAAGTTACAAAATAAGTAGTAAATGTGTGAAATAATTGGATTTTTGAGTTGAAATAAGCTTAAAATAGATTCAGCTAGGTTTGGTTAATGAGGAAACTTGATGAAAATCGATTTACGAGCCTTGGGGCAAAATCATAATTTTGTAAAAGTCCAAGGGCAAAGCAGTTATTTTGCCAAAATATGATTTATGAAATGTCTTGATTAATTTGATGATTAAATTAGTGAATTTTATCATTATAGATCATGAAATATGAAATCCAGACCTAGATCGGGGAAAGACCAAGTTAGTAGACTAATTCAATCTAGTCACTCACTTTTTGTATACCGAGGTAAGTTGTACGTAAATACTGCAACTTTATCATTATTATGTATTGAATGATTGATTTTGTATAATATGGTTGAATACTCTTATGAGTAATGCATGGTGAAATTTAATATAGTAAACTCTCGGTTGAACCTTTTTGGAATAGATTGGGTATCTATGCCATGACATTTGGTTGATATGTGTGCTAGTGTAAGACCATGTCTGGGACATGGCATCGGCCACATTATGAGAGCTAACGTAAGACCATGTCTGGGACATGGCATCGGCCTCAACATGTGAGCCAGTGTAAGACCATGTCTGGGACATGGCATTGGCCTCGACATGTGAGCCAGTGTATGACCATGTTTGGGACATGGCATCGGCATTTTACCCTCTTGTGCGAGGCTTATCGAATATCCTTTAGTATTCCAAATGGTTCCAAGGGTTATTTAAAGCTTATGATAAAGTTATGAAAGAATGTAATCCTGTTGTGAGTGGTACAGGTTCTTACTCGAAACTCATGAGATATAAGCTTAGTTATGATGCCTTAATGGTAAGGATGAAATTCAGTAAGTTCTATCTATGAGAATGATTTCGGGATGATCTTATAATCTTTGGCTTATTCTTATGATGTGTAAATATGTAGTAAATCTACCATTGTTAAATCAAGAATGTTGTACTGGTTTATAATATGCTATGTGATTAAAGATGCATGGTTGATGTTGTTACTTATTTTCATGCAACTTACTAAGCTTTATGCTTACTCCCTCTCTTTTCCATTTTCTTATAGTGCCGCTAAGCTAGCTCGGGGATCAAAGGGAGTCAAAGACTCGATCACACTATTAATCGAAATATTTGGGTATAATTAGACTAATATTTTGAGTATGACATGTATAGGGATTTGGTGTTTTTGTTAAGTGTCATGTTGGTTTAGCCATAAGTGTTGGCTCATATTGATGTGATATTCTTTTTGTATAGGCCATTGGTGTTAGTTAATATTGATTATTACTAAATGCATTTGATGAGGATTTTCATGGATGTGGTTATTGCGTGGTTTGTGTTGACAAGTAGGAGATGTGGTATGTGAAAGAAAATAGCTTGTAAATGATGTGTGTATACATGTGTTTATGTTCGTATTAGTATTGTTTGATGTTTTGTAGGTTGGTGTAAGTAAGGGTGACAAAGAGGCTGGGTAGATAGCCTTGTTTTTGTCCACACGGGTAGACACACGGGCGTATGTCTAGGCCGTGTGTGACACATGGTCTGCCCGATGGTCGTGTGCCCCCTGCACCCTATTTTGGCAAAATAGAATACCCAATAGTAACCACACGGGTGGAGACACGACCGTGTGTCTCAATCATGTGGAGGATACGGCCATAGCACATGGACATGTTCCCAGGCCGTGTGAAGTTTGCACCTCAAATGCGAAATTAAATTCTCCACATGGCCTAGCACACGGGCGTGTGCCTTGGCCGTATGCCCCCAAATGGTTGATGATGTCAGAAATAGAATGTTAAGGTTTTAGTACACGGGCTGAGATATAGACGTGTCATGGCTGTGTAAGGGACACGGGCCACGGACACGGGCGTGCGCCAGGTTGTGTGAAAACCCCTGTAGGTTTGAATTGTGAAATAAATCTGCACGGGCCTTCAACACTACCATGTTAAAGGACACACGGGCGTGTGCCCCTATTTGCTTCGAAATTTTTTTCAAAGTTTTCTAAAGTGCTCAGTTTAGTCCCGAATCAAATCCAAAGTGTGTTTGGGACCTCGTAGGCCGATAGTAGGGACATTAAGATGAATTGTGAAAAGTTTTAAATTGGAATGGAATTTCATAACTCGGAAATGTATGTTTGCATGTGTTTGAGATAGGTAGCGTCTGTCCTGGCGTCAGATACGGGTAAAGGTTGTTACATGAGTACTCAAGTCCTACGGCATGTCAACTATATCCAATGTTTTCAAAGGTTCATAAGGCCAATATATCCCTTTCACACATTAATTTTTTGGTTTTTTGCACACTCACACATCACATTTGTAACACCCTTTACCCGTACTCAATGCCGGAACAGGGTATGAGGTATTACTGTAGTTGAACACAATCAAACACACAAAATCGGACCATAAAATTTCGTTCCAATTATGGTCATCCAAACACATACTTAACATCCCTTATACGGGCCTAAGAGGCCCAAGACATACATCGGGAAAGATTTGGGACTAAACCGGGAACTTCCGGAACTTTTACAACACTTAGAAAATTTTTATGTTTTGGAGAGTCACACACCCGTGTAGCTTGGGACACGCCCGTGTCCTCAGCCCTGTGTAACTCTCTGACTATGACATCATCAACCAAATAAGGTCACACGGCCAAGGCACACGTCCGTGTCCTTAGGCCATGTGGCGAATCAAATTCCAAAATTAGATGCAGACTTCACACGGCCAGGGCACACGCCCATGTTCCCGTGTGTTTACTACTAGGCATTCTATTTTGCATTAATTAGGGTGCAGGGGACACACAGCCAGATCACATGCCCATGGGGCAAGCCGTGTGTCACACACGGTCTAGACATAAGGGCGTGTGTCTACCCGTGTGGGCAACTTTAAGACTATTTTCCAAGCCAATTGCCACCTTTATTTATACAAACACATATATAGCTTCAATGATACCTTAACACTCACAAACATAGCTTATGCATGGCAACTTCTCCTCACATTATACTTGCTTAAGACTCCCTATTATGACAAATCAAATCTTACCAACACACATATACAAATAAGCAATATCTCTTAGACTTGCATGCATGTATTTCCATACCATCTTATACACTCACATATCATTTATCAACATTCAATCATCAATAACCACAGGCCATATCATAATAGAATTGGCACATACATACAAAAATGAATAGGATTACAACCCAATAATCATTATGAGCCATATCTCATGACCATACACAAAATGAATCAACTATCATTATAAGCCAACACATTTGGCTAGACCAATATGACATATAACAAAAAGACCAAGCCCCTATACATGCCATACTCAAAATTTCGAGACTAACTATACCCAATTAATCCAATCGATAGTGTGAACGTGCCTCCAATGCCATTTTTGATCCTCGAGCTAGCTTGGCTATACTATAAGAAAAATGGAAAAGAAAGGGGGTAAGCATAAAGCTTAGTAAGCTTGCATGTAATTAATAAGCAATAATAATATGCATTATCATACACATATATAGCATAACCTGACTCATCTCATTTTCAGTAATCATTGTAGTCATATCTTACTTCATTCAATTTACATAATGTTCAATAGAACTCGAGATCATAATTTCTTTATTCTCATCTTACTAAAGTTTCATCATTTCGTAATCTCAATAACTACGAGCATGGCATACATACCTGTACCCTTCTATCACGATCATACCTCGTCATTTCTTTGATAAATCCTTGGACTACGCGTTGAACCACTTGGAATACTAGGGACACTCGGAATTACCATACACAATAAGATGCCAATGCCATGTCCCAGACATGGTCTTACATGGGATCTCACATCGATGCCATATCCCAGATATGGTCTTATACGAATTCTTATTTCGATGCCATGTCTTAGACGTGGTCTTACATGAAATCTCATATCAACGCCATATCCCAGATATGGTCTTACATGATAACTCATACTTATGCAGATGCCATATCCTAGATATGGTCTTATACGGGATCTCATCAACCCAAATGTCATAATATTTGTACCCTAAGTATTCCTAAGGTTTAATCAGCTTTTATCACTTCAAATCTTTATCGAACAACATCAATAATACTCACGAGATAATTATACAATTCATATAACATTAAATTCTAAATGCATAATAAAAAAAAGTTGTATCAATCATACACAAACTTACCTTGGTACAAAAATATAGACAATTAATTGATTTAGCCCAAGATCTTGCTCTTTCCTTGGTTTAGGCCCGGACTCCGTTTTTCTTGATCTATAATAGAAAATTTCACTTATTTAATTACCACATTATTCAAAACAGCCCATAAATCATATTTTAGCAAAATTATAGTTTTGCCTTTAAACTTTTACATAATTATAATTTAGCCCCTAGGCTCGTAAAATGAAATGCATCCAATTTCTTTGTTACCTAAGTATAGCTGATTCATATTACCTCTTATAAAAACCCACATTTTCCATCAAATCACATTTTTAACACCTATTTTTACATGTTTTACAAACAAGTCCTTTTTGGTGTTTTCATAAAAATCACTTAGAAAAAGATGTTCATCTAACACCAAACTTTCACATTCCTCCATTAATCATCAAAATACATGCACGAAACACATGGGTAAATTTTTTGAACATAAACTCTAGCTCAAAATAATGGTAGAAATAGTTGTATCATGCTTCAATGATATCAAAAACATAAAAAAAATCAAAAACTAACACCAAAATGACTTACATGTAGAAGGTTTATTTTGCTAAAAGTTTCAAGCTTCTATGGGGGTTTTCTCCTTCAATTTTTCGGCTGAGAATGAAATGAAGAAGAATATGGCCACTTGTTTTATTTTTTTAGTTTTTGCTTGTGTCATCAAATACTAACCCATACCCAATTTTTGACTTTTTGACTTTTCATTTATTACACTTCATGTATAGACATGCACATATATAATGACCTAATTACTCATTAAGGACATCAAATTTTAAGTTCTATAGCTATTTAACATCTTTAGCTAATGGAACACAACTTTTGCATTTTACGCGATTTGATCCTTTTTCACAAATTAAGCATTCAAACAGTAAAATTTCTTAACAAAACTTTTACACAATCATATTATCATACTGTAGACCTCAAAAGAATATTAAAATAAATTTTATAGCCTTAGATTTGTGGTCCCAAAATCACTGTTCCGACTAGGTCCAAAATCGGGATGTTACAACATTCATATCACTTGTCACTTTTAGATAATGCACATCATATGTAAACACTTTGCTCAATGAGCCAAATACACTTTCATTTCAAATATGTGTACATAAGACATTGTTCACAAGGCATATACAGTCATATATTCAACACATTTATTCACATCACACACTTGTACATATAAAAACACATGTAAGCTTGCTTATAAAATAAAAAAGTTCAAGTAAGAACACTTACTCTTAGTACTTAGATTAGATGATTAGACCACCTAAGCCCCCTTTAACTCATTGATTTGCACATCAATTATTGCACACAAGACCACTCACCTTAGCAAATTGTTTGCACAACAAAGCTCAAGTAAGCTTTTTGACCACATTCGGATGTACTAACGTTCAGAGTGTGAATACTGCTACAAACTATATGAAATTGAGGCGGTGTCTGAGTGAAATTCAAATAAATTTTAAAATTTCTTTATAGCTTATTTTTATTTGTTAAATTATTTTTCTTTAATTAGTTTTATTTTTAAAATGTTATTATTGTTGATTATCTCAGCCTCCTCTTGAAATATTCTGGCTTTGCCCCTATCACACACATATGCGTGTGATAGTTTCTAGTTATTAATAATTTGTTATGGGTGTAAAATCTATCTATTAGTTTTATATTCAAAATTTAATAAAAACACTATTAATTAAATAATTATTATCATATTTATAAATTTAATTTTTTATTATATATAAAAAAGATTTTAACTTGATAATGATTATCATATTTAAAATAAAATCATACTTATATATAAAAAGTTATATTTATTTAATTAAAATTTGTAACTAAAAAACTTTGGTTTTTATAATTTCTATCCAATTATATTCAATTTTATAGATTTACAATTTTATTAATTAATTATATATTATATTATTTTTTACGTAGAACTTTTAATAGATATAATCAAATTAACTAATTTCATATTAATATACTATTATATTAATTAATATTACTTTTATTATTATAAAATGATACTAATAGATTATCTTTAATGTCAAATTAATAATATAATTAATAATAAAAGGTATTTAAGTTTTTCAAACTTATATATATTATAGATATAAATTATAGATATAAATTATATGATTTATCAACTTTTTGGCGTATAAATTTTTTTTGATTAATTGGCCACTTAAAAGGAAAAAAATTAAAAGAAAAAAACCCTAAGGATATTAATTTGGTTAAGAATATGTACAATAACTTATTAACATATTTTATTTCATTGTTTCAATGAAAAAAAATATTAAGTTATGAGTTAAGTCATCGAATTGTAAATTTATCCATTTTCATGTCTAATATCAATTAGAAACTTAATGGTTAGTGATTAATATATAACTTTCGAATAGTTTAATGATAAATTTGTAACTTTTTGAAGTTGAGTGAATAAAATGTAAAATTACTAATAGTTGTTTGAATATAGATTACCTTAACTTTTTCTTATTTAAGTTTAAATTAAATATTTTAATTATATAAAAATAAAAAATATCAAATATCAAATATCAAATGTAATTTCTTGTCCCTTTAAAAAAATTGAAAATTTAAGTTAATATCATGACTAAATTTCACTTCGACCCTAAGATGGTAAAATTTATTTATAATCCATTAAAAATTATGAAATAATGTGTTAATATAGTGATAAAATTATACTTTAACATCACTTAAAAAATATAATTTAATTTTGGCCCTTTGAAATAAATTTCTAGCTTTGTACTTAGTTACTTTGAGTATTTTTTATTTCAAAATATTATACTAACAAATTTTTAATAAAAATAATAGTATTAATAATTTGACTTGAATTTTAAAATTTAAAAAATAAAAAAATAAAATTCCTAGAAATAAAAGTATAAGGACTTATATCCAAATTTTAGAAGAATACAGGGATTCATAACAGATTTTCACCTTAAAAAATACATAAAAATCGATTTTCACTAAACCCACTGGTTTTCATTAAATAGCGAAATAGATCAAACAAAATATAGAGGAGAACTCTCGTATCTTCGCTTGCCTATTCTTTTTACTCTCTGTGCATCGCTCTGGTACTTAATCTAACAATTACTTTTAATACTTTTCACCTGTGATTTCGTATTATCAGCCGAATCTACAGTTGATTTGTTTGTGCACTTATAGATTCTTGCTTGTGTTTAATTGACTAGGTTTTTCACTTTTCAAGAATTCAAACCCACACTTTAAGAAAATATATGTATATATTTTTTTGCATCACATTGTCTTTGCTATATCTTCCAGGTTTCTAATCGTTTTCAATAATCTCGTTTTTTGTTCATTTATTCATTTTTTGTTTATTTATTCATTTTTTGTTTCCTTTACTCATTCTGTTTTAGTTGGTTGTCTTTCAATAATGCAGATTGAATATTGTTTTATTTTGTTTCAGTTGTGTTTGACAATTTAGGTTATAACCGTTTTACTTACTATTTTTTGGTCGAATTTGATCTGCTTCTTAATTCTTTTATTTTTAAATTTGTTTTTGCATATATAATATATTTTTTCTATGAAGCTCTTACCCGCTTTCATTTTATTTTTCTGATTTCCATTTCAGTGCAGATTTCGGCGGAATATTGTAAGTTGGCTTTGAGATTGTTGGAACTTTTCATTGTAGAGATGGCAAATTTACAAATGACCGGTATTCTAGAAAAGGTATTATTATTTATATGCTTTTTTAATCTTTTTTTCCAGTGTCCTCTGTGCTTGCTTCATCTCTTACAGTTTGCTCAGCTTTATAGATGAATGAGAAAAGAAAGAAAAAATGACAAAGGCTTATCTGATATTGTTTTGTAACTTATTAATCTCTTCCTATAGATGACTGGAAAGGATAAAGATTATAGATATATGGCTACTTCTGATTTATTAAATGAGCTAAACAAGGAGGGCTTTAAGGCTGATTCTGACCTTGAGATAAAGTTGTCAAACATTATCCTCCAACAACTTGATGATGTAGCTGGTGATGTTTCTGGATTGGCTGTCAAATGGTAAGCTTTTTGTTCTCTCGGGTAGTGTTTTGCATTAACAAGTTTGTATATTTTAGGCATCTTTGTGCGCTGTAATGCTAGACTAGTTTACATCATGATTTTTCCTGGTTCTTGTATTTCATTGTTTTGAGTTTACTCTGATTTTAACTTTTATTGCAGTCTTGCTCCATTGGTGAAGAAGGTTGGTGAACCAAGAGTTGTGGAAATGACCAATAGACTCTGTGAGAAATTGCTTAATGGCAAAGATCAGCATCGCGACATTGCAAGCATAGCTTTGAAGACAATCATTTCTGAAATCTCTACTCCATCTCTTGCACAATCTGTTTTAATTTCTCTGTCTCCTCAACTAATAAGAGGAATAACTGGCGGGGCAAGTTTCTGAACACAGCTTGTCAATGCTTTGTGATTTATATCATCAATTAATTTCACTATGAAAGTGTTTCTTTTGAAGTACTGTTTTAGTTTCTTATTTCAGTTAAGTTCCAATGTGAAAGTTTAATTCCACAAAGATTTATGGACAATAATATTTGCTTGATAAATTTCTCAAAGATACTTCTTTTACAGTTTCATCATGCTAATCATATATAGGGCCTTGACTATGGGATGAACTTTAAGGCTGATATCAATTACTTTGGTACTGTTGTCCTTGTGCAATGAAAGAATATGAAATTTTTTTTTCTTCTGCTTGCTTTGAATATTTTGTATTCATAATTAACTTATTATTTAAATATTGTTGCAGGGGACTAGCACAGAAATTAAATGTGAATGTCTTGACATTTTATGCGATGTTCTTCACAAGTTTGGAAATCTAATGGCAACTGACCATGAGATACTTCTGAATGCATTGCTGTCACAATTGAATTCCAATCAAGCTAGTGTTAGAAAGAAGACAGTTTCTTGTATTGGTAAGATGTGCTGAATTGAAACAAATTTGTTTGTTTGTGATCCTTTTTATAGACTTTTTGTTTCTTTAAACTTGGTTTTGATGTGCTCGAACTTATATTTCATTTTGGACTTCGGAGTCTTTTGTGGAGTAACATTTCAATTAAAGCCTTCTCTTCATGTACTAATTCTGCTCAATATGGAGAAGGCTAGATGCTTTCTATTTCTTGTTATTTAATACATGCATACTAAAATGGAGCAATTAGTAGAGGTTTTACTTCTTTGATACTTAATCTAATGTTTGGTATTTATGACAACTGTAAGGAATGAAGAAAAAAGAATTGATAGAGTCTTTATAAATATCTTTTAAGATGTGTATCATATTTATTTAGTTTTGTACAAAGTATGCTAAGGACTGAGGGGAATCGGGGAAGGGGAATTAGCAAGTGTTGGGGATCGAAGCTCAGCATTGCTGGAATCCCAACTCCTAGAGGAGGTGGCAATATCATTTGGATAAGCTGACATATTCTGTTTTTGTAAATTATTGACTAATCATTCTTTTGTTTTCAGCATCTCTTTCTTCAAGCTTGTCAGATGACTTGTTAGCGAAGACAACCATTGAAGTTGTACGAAATGTAGGAAGTAAGGGAACAAAATCAGAATTGATCCGCACGAACATTCAAATGATTGGTGCTTTGAGGTCATTACCTCTTTCGCCTCATACTGCTTATGAATGAAGTTGCCATTGTTTGAAATTTGTTAATAACAAGGTTAATTTTTTTTGGAAGAGTAAAATATTGAACCCTTCTTAAGGTTTGTAGAAAATATCTTTAATCCCCCATAGGTTTTGAAGAATACCTTCTTACTCCCCCTGTTTTTTACCAGAAAATAATATCATTGGGTTTCAAAAAGTAATATTGTTAATTATGAAGTTAAAATGAAAAGATAAACACACTCCTTTCACTTTTTTCTTATCTTATTTATTTTAATTTATATTTTAGTTTATATGTTCTTTTCTCTTTTTACCTAGATTTCTTTTTACAAAGTATAATATTTAGTTAATTCTAAAACCATCTTATTATCTTGTCCTATTTTAATAGAAGTTATATTCTAATTTAATTACATATTAAATATATTAACAATAATCTATAATTCAATTATATATTAACTTCATGAATGAATCGTATATATCAATTATCTTCAGTTAAAATAAATTGATTCATTAATCTGGTAAAAAATGTTGTGTTAAAGAAATTGATTAGAACCAAAAAAACAAGTAAAAAGGAAAACGAAATGTTGGTATTTTCAGTATTTAAAGTGATTTTTTGGACAAAAATTAGTTTGAATATTAGAATCCTTAGATCTCTAATTTTTAAAGAGAGATAAGGAGTATTTTCGAATCAATGGAGGTAACCTTATTTTCAAAAAAACCGCATGGATGGCATTTTTTTTTTCTAATTAAGTTATATATGAATATTTGTATGGATTTTTTCTAGGTTTGAATGTTGTAAATGCTCTACCGTCAAAGATTTAAATCTATAAAGACTCCATAAAAATAAAAATAGCAAGGGTGGCATGTTGCTAGAAGAACAACCATTTGCCACTATTGTTTTTATCTTTGTGGAGTCTTTATAGATTTAAATCATTGAGGGTAGGATTTCAGTGTTTTCTTATTGTTAATGTGTTGCTAATGAAATATATGTTATCATTGTATTCAGCCGTGCTGTTGGGTATCGTTTTGGACCTCATCTTGGAGACACTGTGCCAGTGCTTATTAATTACTGCACAACTGCATCAGAAAATGATGAGGAGCTAAGAGAGTATAGCTTACAGGTGTTCTATATGGCTTTGTATCTTAGAGGGTGTACTGTGCTTTAGTGCTTGATAAATTCTTGTGGGGTGAAATTTATAATTTAATAATTGAGTTGCTCATAACGTCAAGTTTTGCTTTCAGGCACTAGAAAGTTTTTTGCTTCGCTGCCCTAGGGATATTTCGTCCTATTGTGATGAAATTCTTCACCTTGCTTTGGAGTATTTAAGTTATGATCCAAACTTTACTGATAACATGGAGGAAGATACTGATGATGAGAATCACGAGGAGGAGGAAGAAGAGTATGATTTTTCATTTGCTTCTAGTATGATTTGCGTTTATGTCTGCATGAAAGACAGGTTTTTTAGCTCCAGCTCTTTGTTGTTTTATAGTGAGAGTGCAAATGAATATACCGATGATGAAGATGTAAGCTGGAAAGTTCGAAGAGCAGCTGCTAAATGTTTAGCTGCATTAATTGTTTCTCGCCCGGAGATGCTATGTAAACTGTATGAGGAGGTATATATTTGCCTTTTCTGTCCTGAACTTCTGAGGGTAGTTCCTGCACCATTTTAAAGATGTTATTCTCTCTTGGTGCAGGCTTGCCCTAAGTTAATTGATAGATCTAAAGAAAGGGAAGAGAATGTCAAGGTAATGTTCAGGCCATGGTATATAGATTTCATTCTTCTTATGGGTTTGTTTATCAAAGAATAACATATGGCAGATGGATGTTTTTAATACGTTCATTGAGCTACTACGGCAAACCGGAAATGTGACTAAGGGACAGACTGACATGGATGAACTGAGGTGAGTTTCTCATATCATTTAAGCACCAAAGATATTATTATTTTCATGATTTTCTCAATTTTGTTTACACTTCAAGTTTTTTGTTTATTATTATTTGTGCTTGTTCAATCTGGAGTGACCTGGATTTGAAATTCATAGTGGTTCGCTAAAATTTGAAATGACCATTACCCATTCATGACTTGATTTGGATCCTCAAATGACTCGAAATAAGATCTTACCTAACTCCACCATTAACTTATAGCGAGGATAATCTTTTATTTTCTTGACTAAAATTTGTAGATTTAAGAAAATAATGAATACTACACAAATTTGTGTTGATACTTTGTTTTGGTGCATTCATTGCTAATATTGTATTGAGGATAAACTAGGTTGACCGATTATTTTGAAGTTGACCAATGTTGATTGGATTGGATCTCTCAAATTCAACAACTCTTAATTATACCTGATCTGTAATTGTTTTAGAATTAATCATTTGGTCTTATTATTATTTTTTAAATTTTATAGTTTTTTTGACAGCATTCAATTTTTTTTTCAAATTAAACTTAATTCGAAGTGGAATTGAAACTTTATAAATGTTAATGGGTATAAAAATGATTTTAATGGTTCTACATGAAATATAATTGGACCTTAAGCCTGCCTAAAACTTGAATGATCTGAAACCTGCTTGAACCTTGAATGATCTTGACCTAAGATAACTAGAGCCCTGGGCGTCCTTAACAGATGCATTCTGAACATGAATTGATTTGAACTTTGGAAGAATTGGAATAGGAAGGTTTATCTGGCTTATTTCTCTGTTTTATTTGCTTTATAATCATTTGATTTATCTTTGAACTATGGTTAAGAATTTATAATCTGTTATGGTGTTATAATTTTTCTATTGTCTTCAAAATCATTTAATAGAAGTTCCTGAAAACTGCAGGCATCTATTTCCCTAGTTACTGCATGCAAATAATGCAATTTTGCTCCCTTGCATTGATACAGAACTTTATTTGTACCCCTGAAGTTCTTATGCTATACCATAAGTTAGTATTAGGAGTTTAAAGGTGCTGAGCTCATCATCTGTTCTAAGTTAATATTAGTAATTGTCTTTGAATTCGTGTAATGGAATTTTTGCTTCCCTGCTTTGATACAGAACTTTATTTGGATTCCTTGAAGTTCTCATCATCTCCACTATGTTTGTTTTAGGTGTTTAAAGAAGTTGAGCTCATCTGATATAGTTCTGCTCTTGAGCTTGAGTCAGATAAAAATACTTGAGGCTTAAACTCCACAGAGCTCTGCCTACCCTTTTTCTTCTCCTTGAGATCGACAAAAAAAATAATCAAGCTATGTGTGCGCAAATTCATTAAACCCAATTATCATCAGATTGATTAACAAGCTCGAAACTTGAGCTTGAACTTGAATGCAACACTAAACTCAAGTTTGAAAATGTGAAAGTAAATATAGTACTTTATTTATCTATGAATAAAATATTAGTTTTTAAAAGTTGTCATAACTTGAGCTTTAGGTTGGTTCTACTGCAAATGAGTCTAGTATTACAAAGCTCTAAGTCACTCGTTACTTGAATGGCTTAGGCTTAATCTTAGATCAGTTGCAAATGAGTTGAGTTTGAGCATTAATTGGCCTAGCTTGAGTTCCTCATGAGTTGCTTTACTCATTTAAACCCGTTAATTATCATTGTTGTTATTGTTTTTGTTCATGATATTATCATCAATATTGCCAGTTGTCTTCATCTTCATTATCGTTAAATTTAGGGTTTGAATTCACTATTTAAATTAAATTTAACCAGACGAGGAGCTTTTATTGGCTGTGGTATTTATCTGTAATAAAAAAAATTTCCAATACCGTTGTGGTTGCTTGTGCCTTTTCAGCCTGATAAATTCTTGCAATTTATTGACATATAAATGCTATTGTTATGCAGTCCAAGATGGCTATTGAAGCAGGAGGTGCCAAAAATTGTTAAATCCATAAATCGGCAGCTACGTGAGAAATCTATCAAGACAAAGGTAAGAATTCCTTACATTCTTTGCAGGATATTGCGTTTTCTTTATTTTTGCATAACATATAATTCTGTCTACAGGTTGGTGCATTTTCTGTTTTGAAAGAACTTGTAGTTGTCTTGCCAGACTGCCTTGCCGATCACATTGGAACCCTCATACCTGGAATAGAGAAGGCGCTTAATGTATGACTTTCACACTTTTGGTGTGTACAAGTAATTTAATTTAATTTTTTCATCTTTCCAAATACTTCTATTTGTAAATTTTCCAGGATAAATCTTCTACTTCAAATCTGAAGATTGAAGCACTTATATTTACAAGATTGGTATTGGCATCTCATTCTCCTTCCGTTTTTCACCCTTACATTAAGGTAAATTATGTTTTGGTTTATGTGGATGCTCAAACCTCAATGCTTTTGCGATTCTCATGAGAAAGTTCATTCACCTATTTCTTTTTCCTTTTGGAAGACATTCACCAATTGTTTGAAAAAGGCTTGCATGCTTGCTTTTTGAATATAGAAGATTAGTTAATAGAAAATGCTGTCCGTTCACGCTTCCACCTCTCTTACTGGGTTATTTGGTTTCCTGTAACTAGGAGAAATATACAAAAGGTGAAACAAGGAAAGCTCTTTACTGGCATAACTAGATAGTGCCGTTGTGCAACTCGTAGAACTACAGTCTTTATATATGACATGAATATATTTTTTGGTTAAATCTTTTCAATTTCTAACTTCATATGATCTTCCAGTGACGTAAAGACTACTATGTTAAATTGGCTTGATTCTTCTTTGTTGTCTTTATATCCTCCAGTTCTCTTAGTCCTGGATTGGCCATTTTTGCCTAAAACAATGTTGAGAAACTGTGTTAATCCATGAACAGTTTGATATCTGCTTAAAACTGTTATAAAAAGTTTTGCTGCTGCTGTAATTTCAGTTCCTTTATCTGTTCTCGATAACGACCATGATGTTTTATCATTAATTATTTTTGAATTTTGGGTGTCTTGATAAGCTTAACGTGTATACAATATTCCTGAGGTCATAATTCTTCCCCTTCTGTTTTATCTTGTTTTTGGTGACCAATATTAATTTTTTCTATGATAACAAGTTGGTAAATATGTCATTCAGGATCTTTCTAGTCCTGTTTTATCTGCTGTTGGTGAGCGTTACTACAAAGTCACAGCTGAGGCATTAAGAGTATGTGGGGAACTTGTTCGCGTAGTGCGCCCAAATCTTGAGGTGGAACCTCTCTCTTGCAATTTGAGATTCCATTTAACAATTTTCTTTATTCCTGGAACAAGTCTTATCCTGATATAATCCTAATGTATCTATTTTGGTAATTCCATGTTTCATTTGAGTTATTGATTACAATTGTGATTGTTTGTTGCAGGGTTTTGGTTTTGATTTTAAACCTTATGTCCACCCAATCTATAATGCAATAATGTCCCGCTTGACAAACCAAGATCAAGATCAGGTAAGGAGAGTTTAATTAGTTTTCCCCCTCCTGTCATATTTCTTCTGGATGGATTTAATGTTTTTTTAGATTAGTTTAATTAATGTTATGTTTTTAATCCTATTTCCTTTCTCAGGAGGTTAAAGAGTGTGCTATTACTTGCATGGGGCTTGTCATTTCTACTTTTGGTGATAACCTTGGAACAGAGTTACATGCATGCCTTCCTGTACTTGTTGATCGAATGGGAAATGAGATAACCCGACTTACTACTGTGAAGGTTAGTTGCATTCCATGCTTCTGATAATCATTTGTTTTAGTTGAAGCATTAGATTTATACGACAGATAATGTCATAAATGGTACCTATACTTTAACCAAATGTTCAATGTGTCTACTTTTAAAATGTCTATTTTGGTACCTAACGTATCAGTTTGTGTATTATTTTGGTAACTTGGATTAACACTGTTAATATGTGGCTAGACAACAAATAAAAATTCAACAAGTGGAGTTTTAAAACCATGTCAGTTGTCCAAATGGCAATAAATATTGTATGCGGCATTTGAGATGATAAAAAGGATGAAAATGAAACCAAAAAAAAAAAAAAAACCTGCTAAGGGGTAAAAGAGAAAAATCAAAAGCCAAAAGAGACCCTTGCATGAGAAGCCTGAAACGAAAGAAGATAGAAAAGCTCATCTTCTCCAATGTTGTGAGAGAACTTGAAGCCCTAGGCCAAAATTTGCAGAAAAGCTCATCTTCTCCAACCTTTCAAAAATTGTGCTAGATTATAGCTTTTCCGTTCCTAAAATATTTTCCAGCTTTTCTATATACTTTTAAAATTTCTGCTTTTTATTTAAAAAAAATTCTTTTTTAGAAAAAATTTAAAAGAATTTCTTTAAAAAATAATTTTTCTGTTTTTAAAGTTCTCCGACTTTTAATTTTATATAAAATAAAATTTTGTTTATATGTATAAAAAAATATATTTAATGATGATGTGGCAAGATGAAGTGGCATTAGTATGCATTTAGTGATATTAAGCCTTGGTGTTAGATTGACACACATGAATGATAGTACATGTATGAGACTTGTCTTTTTTGAATTATTGGTACCACCATGGAATAGGTATATCTTATAGGGGCCCTTTTTGAGATTATCTCTTTGTCAAAATACTGGCATGGTATTGTTGGAATGTGTGACACTTATCACAGCCTTTTGTCTATCTTATTCTGTAATGTAGAAACTTTTGTAACTTAATTTTTGTATTCTATTTTCTTGGAAGTCCATTGTGAATCTTCTGATAGTGAATCTGTTTGGCGTCTCGAGTGTAATCCTGGTTAAATGATTATATTGCCTTAATGGGGAATTGGGTTAACTTTTATGTATTTATATTTGCGTAGATGACTTTTAAGCTGTAGGCTTCGAGTTTTGGCGTGGTGCTGTTTTCTCCGTACAGTCCATGCAATATTTCATTAAATGAATTCTAAATTCAATGCTGTGTCTACAGATAAGTGGTAATCTTTTAATTGAAAAAATACTGGTGATGGAAAAATTAGTTACCTTGTGGTTGCTTTTGTTCAAGGCGAATAACACTTGGCTCCATGTTAAGCTATGGGAGTTTAAAGGCTTTAGCATAGTCAGTTTCTTGGAACTGATAATATCCAATTGAATGATTTTTCTTCTCCCCAAATTGTTCAAACTTCAATAAATTAAGGACTATTTTCTTACAAATGCATGTTACTGGCTGGGTTGCATTATGATATATCTTGTAATATCTTTGTCTATGATTTTTTTTTTTTTACTGAAGTTTCTGATTTACGATTTGTTGGATGGAGCACATTGGTTTAATTTTGGATTGCTTATTACTTCTTTGGCTGCATATGTTCAAGCTACTTTTTTTTATATGCGCTTGAAAGTTTTTGGCCCATAATCTGTCCAATTTTGAATCTAGGCATTTGCTGTTATTGCTGCTTCTCCACTCCGGATAGATCTATCATGTGTTCTGGAGCATGTAATTGCAGAGTTGACCGGATTCTTGCGGAAAGTATGGAAGTTTGCATCTTGTTGAATTAGTGAATTGTTTTATTGTGGTACCTATGTAGTTATGTTTGATCCAAAATATCCTTGGTTTGGAAAACAGGCAAATCGGGCTTTAAGGCAGGCAACACTCGGGACACTAAATTCATTAATTGTAGCCTATGGAGATAAAATTGGCCCGTCTGCATATGAAGTTATCATTGTGGAACTTTCAACTCTGATTAGGTTCTGTTCCTATTTGACCTTTTTTATTTTTTTGCATGGTTATATTCGTTTTGAGGCTTCCTGAACCCTTTTTCTCTATGTTAGTGACTCTGACTTGCATATGACGGCTCTTGCTCTTGAACTCTGCTGCACCCTAATGGCCGACAAGAGATCTAGCCGAAATGTTGGTTCTGCTGTAAGAAATAGAGTTCTTCCTCAAGCACTGACATTGATCAAGAGCTCGTTGCTGCAGGGCCAGGCACTTTTGGTATCTCCTTCTCAATTTAATGAGGTTACATCTGCTGTAAAATCCTTTTTTGTGTTTACAGGCATTCTTTGTTGGAAATTTCAGGCTTTGCAGAATTTTTTTGCTGGTTTGGTGTATTCGGAAAACACTAGTTTTGATGCATTATTGGAATCTCTTCTTTCTAGTGCAAAACCATCTCCTCAATCTGGCGGTGTTGCAAAACAAGCATTATATTCAATAGCTCAATGTGTGGCTGTTCTCTGTCTCGCTGCAGGTGATCAGAAATGTTCATCTACGGTGAAAATGCTCACTGACATCCTTAAAGATGATGGCACAACCAATTCGGTATTTTCTCTTTTACCTATTTTCCGAGTTTCTTCTCGATGTTTCTGTTGTATTGCTGGTATTCTTGCCAGTAAATTGACAATGGGCTAGTGTGTGTATTACTGATTTATTTTGATGTTATTTCTTTTTTGTTGGATTTGGATTCTAGTAATTCAAGCATGGTCTTATATCTTTTTATATTGACAGATTTTTTTTCCTTTTGCTTTTTTGTGTTTGTCATTTATTTGTATCTGCTGTTTCAAATTGATCTTCTAACATTGTACTTTGTGTATGTATATATATTAAACAGCATCTAGCCTTGCTCTGTTTGGGGGAGATTGGGAGGAGGAAAGATCTGAGCTCGCATGCCCATATAGAGACTATAATTATTGAGTCCTTCCAATCTCCTTTTGAAGAAATAAAGTCTGCTGCTTCTTATGCTCTTGGAAATATAGCTGTTGGGAATCTTTCCAAGTATTTACCTTTCATATTGGACCAGATTGATAATCAGCAGAAGAAACAATACCTGTTGCTTCATTCTCTTAAGGAGGTATGTTTTCTTGAAGTGGTGCTGAAACCTAACCAGATATTTTTGTCTGATGCAGCATCTATGTTAATGTTAAATTTACTTGCAGGTTATAGTAAGGCAATCTGTAGATAAAGCAGAGTTTCAGGATTCAAGTGTTGAGAAAATTCTGAAATTACTTTTTAACCACTGTGAAAGCGAGGAAGAGGGGGTCAGAAATGTGGTGGCTGAGTGCCTTGGTAAAATTGCACTTATTGAACCTGTAAAACTCATTCCAGCACTTAAGGTATTTCCACAACACAAGTCTGATGCCCTTTGTACTTCTGCCGAGCTTTTGTCATGTAGGTGTAATTTAATAGTGCATTTGTTATTTTAAAAATTTTGAATTTCTTATAGTTGAGAACAACCAGTCCAGCGGCATTCACTCGGGCAACAGTTGTCATTGCCGTAAAATATTCTATTGTTGAGCGACCAGAGAATATAGATGAGATCATTTATCCTGAGATTGCTTCATTCCTTATGCTTATCAAGGATCAGGATCGAGTGAGTACCCTCCTACTCCTGATAAATACCCAAAAGGAAAAAAAAGAAAGAAGCTTTTATGTGGTTTCTTATATTTCTTGACTTATTCTTGTTTATCCGCAATCATCAATGCAGCATGTTAGGCGCGCAGCTGTGTTGGCTTTAAGTACTTTTGCTCACAATAAGCCTAACTTAATTAAGGGGCTTCTTCCTGAATTATTGCCGCTTCTCTATGATCAAACGACTGTTAAGGTAACTAAAAGTTTACTTTATGATGATTTTGCTGATGATTTGCTGTTGACTAAAAGATTTGCATGCTACAAAACCCTGATTCTTCTTAATCAATTAGCAGTTTTCTTATTTTATTTATTTATAAATTTTGTTACTTTATGAGGTGTCCCCAAATGGTAAATTTCTGGGTTGTATTTACTTTTTTACCTTGCAAATCTTTTGGTTTTCTTTTGTTTAATTCCTGTAACTGTCAAAATAGAAGAGGGATTCTATCAGAATTTTTAGCTTATAATTTGTTAACTTCGAGGATCTGGTCTCCGAGTTATCTATCGTGATTTTTCATTTCTGGTGTAGGGCTACATGGTTTCATTTGTTAATCTTGTTTGCTTCTTTCCTTTTTATGCTTGTACTTTTCTACTTGTCCTATTCTTTTCCACGTTCTCCATTCACTGGTAGGCATCCCTGCATTTTCTTATGTTATTTTAAATTCTGGCCTGCTGCAGAAAGAATTGATAAGAACTGTTGACCTTGGTCCCTTCAAGCACATCGTCGACGATGGCCTTGAGCTGAGGAAGGCAGCGTTTGAGTGTGTAGACACATTGCTGGATAGTTGTCTTGATCAAGTGAACCCCTCATCTTTCATTGTTCCGTACCTTAAATCTGGACTTGATGGTGAGTTGCCTCCCCTTTGTATTGTGGTTATAAACCTTGTGATTAATAATTAGATGACTAATTATTATACCAATTAGCAACTTTTTTAAGCAGAGGATAGTTTTATCATGAGCTGTACCTGAAACCAAAATCCGATGTTGAAAATAAATTTAATTATTATGTCTTGAATTATTCTCTTGGCCAAAAGTCCATATTTATTCATTATGCACAAATCTTAAGGCAATAATAATTAGGTTTTTGTCTCAAGATAATACATTTTTTTGCGTTACATCATTTTACTGATTTTAGATTTTTGGCTTTTTGCCAGATCATTATGATGTTAAGATGCCTTGCCATCTTATCCTTTCAAAACTTGCTGATAAATGTCCATCTGCTGTATTACCAGGTGAGTGATGCAGTGAATTATCTTTACCGAGATTCTGATAATTGTTTAATTTTCATTTGTTTATTGTCTCAAATTTGATATTCAGTGTTGGACTCACTGGTGGACCCTCTTCAAAAGACAATTAATTTCAAGCCCAAACAAGATGCTGTCAAACAGGAAGTAGACCGTAATGAAGATATGATCCGTAGTGCTCTTCGTGCAATCGCATCCTTGAACCGAATAAGGTTTTGTACTCCTACACATAATCGAGTGCAATGATTTTCCTTTTCACTCTTGATCTTTTACTAGGCAATTGAGTTTTTAAGATTTTAAATTGATGGCTATATGTATGCAACTGTCTTTCTGATTGTCAATTGTTTTTGTGTGCCAAGTTGAATGACATTTTTGCTATATGTTGCAGTGGGGGAGATAGCAGTATGAAGTTGAAGAATCTCATGAGTGAAATATCGAAATCTCCAACATTATGGGACAAGTATTACTCCATCCGGAACGAGTGAGGTAATCTCTAATTCTGTAAAGTAGGTAAGGTTTGATCGGATTGGATTTATATCCGAAACCAGGGGAACATTGTTGTTGTGAAAGATGATAATTGTTGGATATTGAGTTGGTTCATGTATGATTGCATCCTGCAACTGCATGCTTCTCTTTTATCTTCATATTATAGAATAATATTTTGGACCTTCATTCTCTCAACCATTCCTTCATGCTAAATTGCAAGACATTTCTCTCCATTGGTTTTTATTTTCATCCGTCTTACCAGAGTGATATGGGTTATTTGTTTTGGGGTGATTGTGTTTACTCATTTTTAATTTTATTTATATTTTCATGACTAAAAGGATACCTGTATTTTAAGAAAAATTTTGATGGCACTGGAGTGGGTGGGGCAGATGTTAAATTTACCGTTACTCCATAGTTGACATGCTTTGCTCTATTTGCCTTATAATTGTTAAAGCCACTATTACTTCGATGTATTCATTTTCAATTACTTCATTCCATTTCAATTTAATATTTGCTAGTCAGTGTTAATATTTTCAATCTTTTTAGAAAGAAATATGTAAAATTGTTAAAAAAAGTATTTAAACATAAAACAAGAGTATTTTTTTGAACTCATTACGAATGTACTCTTGAAATAGTTATATACACAAGTAAAAATATAATTTTATATAGTGGAGTGCGGAGGTGCGGTCAAGCAAATACTTTAATTGCTTTTGACTTCTCCAAAAATATTTGCTTTCCCTTGGGTTCACTTTTCAGAAGAAAGAAAAAAGCAAGCTTCATTTGGAGAGGATGGTTAGAAATCCATAGGATGATTTGGATTTTGACATCTTTAATAAAGATCTTGGTTAACATTTTCAATAAACAGAGGTCGCGTAATTTTTTACCTTTAACTAGGTTTTATATTTGTATTTTTTTCACTGATATTTTAATTTGGTTTTTGAATTTGGAAATGTAAAATTTTGATTGTGTAATGAGGTTTTGTCGTTTTTGTTTTTTCAAATGATGATGTGGTATAATTTTAAAGTGTTTTATCATTAAATTTGTACATATTTTTTCAAATTCAAGGATTATAATGGACTAAGTTGTCGAGTTAATATGGCTTTGTTTTTAAATTTAAAGATTATAATTAATTTAGTTGTCGAATTTAGGTATTAATGTGGGAAAAATATATAGTTGCTAATATTTTCAAAAATTAACAGTAAAAACTATTGTGATTTTCATTTTTCTTGTTTTCAATGGGAAAGAGTTGCATTTATTTTCCGTTTTGTAGGTAGATGGGCGAAAAGTCAACCCCATTTACCCAAAAAGGTTCATTTCCAAACAAAATTATGAAAATGGGCCAATTAACACATTATTTACGGAAAAAGGGCCAGTTCTGATAAAATGTGTCTACGTCGTCGTGTTTTAAGGGAAAAAATTCAGCAAAGTGCGCCTACGTAGATGCGTTTTGCTGACATGGCACAAAGTGCTTTTTCGGAGGCGCGCTTTGCCGGCAGCAACAATATTTTTTTTGAATTTTTTTACAGTTGGGGTTCCAATGGTAAAAAAAAAAAAATTATAAAACCTTTCCTTCTTATATTTCACACTTAATTTCTTCAAAATTTAGCAAAAATTTTTTAAAAATTCTCCTTAAAGCTCTCAAATTTCTCATTAAATTTCTCAAAGCTCTTTATAATTAGTTATTTACTTTATTTTTTTTAAAATTATTATTATTATTTTATAATTTCAAAAATATTTGATCGTTTTAGCAATGACCGAGAATTAATTCGTCTCGATCATAAACATATCTTCGTCGAACAAATAAAAATGGTAATGGTTTATTTTAAATGTTGAATATTATTTAATATTTTTTTCATTTATGTAATTTTAATTAATTTGTATTTTATAATTTTTTATAACAGTATGTATATCGGGTGTTACAATGTTATATTCGTAATATGTTTGGTCTGCCATCACCTTTGATAGAATATTACTTGAGGGAAGCGGGTTTTTGGCACGCGGCCACTATAGGCCGAGGGTGCAAGTTGGACCCAAAACTCATCAGCGCGTTAATAGAGAGGAAGAGATCCGAGACGCACACATTTCATCTTTCATGCGGAGAGTGTACTATCACTTTGGAGGACGTCCAGTTACAATTAGGATTGTCGGTGGATGAGTCCGCACTCACCGGATCCGTTCAATCTATTGATTGGAGAGCCATATGTTACGATTTTTTAGGGGTGATTTCGGATAATATTTACAGAGGTCGGATTGAGATGGGCTGGTTACAAGACACATTCCCGGAGTCGGGGAATGATTCAACTGAAGTAGAAAGAATATGATATGCTCGGGCATACATCATTGAGATGGTTGGAGGTTATCTGATGTCGGACTTGTCACGAAATCTCGTACATCTGAGGTGGCTGTTGAAACTCGTTGATTTTAGAGCAATTGACGAACTTAGTTGGGGGTTTGCCATGTTGGCAACATTGTACCGGGAGATGTGCGGGGCGACGCGACCAAATAAAGCCAAAATCGAAGGTTGCCTATCACTACTAAATCATGGGCTCGGTTTTGTTTTCCATTTTTATGTCCTCAAGTGAATCACCCATATACATTTCCACTCATAACGAGGTAAAATTTTAATTTGATTTTACAATGATTCCATAGATTTAAAATAAAATTGTATGCTGAAAATTTATTTAATTAGATGGAACCATCCGACGAGTTATATTGGAATACCTACTGCTCTTGAAGATATACGGCTTCTAGTAGACCAACGATCGGAAGCGCAAGTAAGTATTAAATAAAAAATATATACATGAAATAGTCGTTTCATATTTAGTACTTAGTATTTAGTATTATGTACATAACTAATATTTTTATCCTATTCATATAGTTTCAATGGACAACATACGAGGATCCGGCAATACGGGCAGTAATTCTGGAAGAATTCTTTCAAAATCCGAACATTTGGCATGTTAAGGTCCCATTGGTAAACTATTCTATTGTCGAGATGCATCAGATGGATAGAGTGTTGCGACAATTTAGATTTCGACAATCGATTCTTGAGGAACCTGAGGTGCTCGATGAGCAGCACAAAATCGACTTACGGCTAACAAATACGAATTGGCCGTTATTCTGGTCGGAATATATCAAAATTTAGGAAAACCAATACGATCATATACCTGATCGCGAACTGATAATCGTCCCAGAGTTAGCGTGCACCTCGGATTACATGCCATGATTTAGGATCCATGACAAGCCATATTTACTGTCGGAAGAGTAGAGGCATCGACAAATCTGTGTAGAAAGAGAACGACGGGGCCCTTTAAATCCAAAGAGAATGGATGATGTGACGAGCCCATCAACAGCGCCCACACAACCACCGAGCCCATCAATAGTGCCCACACAATCACCGGGTCCATCAACAGTACCTACACAATCACTGGGCCCAATGCCTCAATCGATGATACCCACATCACAGCCCTTTTAGATTATGCCAGGTGCGTATCCTAGCTCTTATATGTATCCTAACCCTTATATGTTTCCTTTTCCCAGTCCTATGGCAGGTTGGAATGTATGGCCCAGTGCATCTCCTTTTCCGATGACTCCGACGACTCAACCGATGATATATAGGCCATTGTCGCCGGAGGGATCGTACGAGGTACCGTCGGTGAGCTCATCTCATTACCATTCCCCATCGCCTTATGGGATTCAAACACCTCCGCCGTGGGTGATGCAAACACCTCCACAATCTTTATTCTACCAAGGTGGGTCATTCTCCCAACACCCACAATTGGAGCAACCACAACCCCCGCCGGAGCAACCACAACCTTCGCTAGAGCAACCAAGGAGGAATCCGGCGCGTAATCGTCGTCCACCCACATGTGGCACTAATTCCGACCAACATATACATTGATTTTTTTAATATATTTGTAGACGCTGTTTTTATATTGTTTCATTTAATAAAAAAAGTTGTTTTTAATATTTTGATTGTAAATTAATTTTATTTTTTAATAAAATATAAATTCTTTTGAATAAGGCGGAATAGAAATAATGCAACATCGTTTCATTACAGCAATTATTAACTATTTTAGTTTGGACATGATCGAATTGTATGACCTGGGTTCTTACACCATCCACATAAATTTTGTTGGTTCGTTCTTTCCCGTATATCCATATTATTATGTATTCTACTCGAGCAAGGTCGACCTTTCGGTTTGCTATGCAATTCTCTATTCGATAACAGCTTAAACGGAGCAAGCGATACCAAGGGCCACTTATGTTCATCTGGGACCGGTGAGAATACGTGTCTCCACACATTGTACATGTTTTCTATTTTGTACACTTCGTCGAAATATCTTATGGGATTCAAACGGAGATTCTGACAAGCTGTAATTGTATGAGCGCATAGATAACAAAGTGCTTCAAACGTCCCATAGTCGCAAGTCCTATTTATCAGGTGTACACGATATTGCCCGTCTGTAATACAGTAGCTCGTTCTGTCAAACTCCGTCACATGAAACCATAGGTTGTCACGATCGTGACACACTGCGTGCATGGTGTTGGCCTGCGCCTTCGCTTTGTTAATTTCTTGCAATACCTTTTGGGACCATACATGGCCTCCCTGCATTTGGCCTTTATTACTCGCTGCTCGCTTTGGTAATAGTTTCGCCAAATGAAAATATGTCTCTCGCACAACCGAGGTTATCAACAAATGATGCGTTCCTTTTAGAATATAATTTATGCATTCAGCCAGATTTGTGGTCATATAACCATATTATAAGCTGCTGTCGTATGCTTGTATCCACTGTTCAAAAGGTATGTTATAAAGGTAGTCTGTGCCTTGATCATTAACTGAACGCAAATTCCCTAACATCTCATGAAAACGATCCTTATTGATCTCGTACCCTACTAATATAAGTTGATAGCGAAAATTACATACCAATATTCCATTCAGAATAAATTGAATATTACAGCCAAAAGTATATTAATAGAGATTAAATACCCATGTTAGTCATTTGCTTTCATTCAGTCGTAAACAGATATTGCCTGTAGTAGTTAGACGCAACGTGCCTTAGACAATACTGATGGTGTATGCGATCCCATAGGTTTCCATGTCGCTCAATTGCGGCTAGTATTCCAGTACCCCGATCCGATATAACGCAGACATCAGGTTGGGGCCATACATGCCTCCTTAACCTAGAAAGAAAGAAATCCCAGTCATTAGCTGACTCCCCCGGTGTTATTTTAAATGCAATTGGAAGGATTTTCTCACCGCCATCCTGTGCCGCAGCTAGCAATAGCTGACGGGTATATCTACCATACATAAATGTACCGTCAATTTGTACCAATGGCTTGCAGTACACAAATGCTTCCCGACATTGCTTAAAGCTCCAGAATAGACGTTTGAACTACGCAGAGACCGTTTCAAGGTCTGTTATGCAACCTGGGACGTACCTCTCTAGCACTTAACACCACTGCCAAACCTCATTATATGAAGCGTCCCACCACTAAGCATTTTTTCCAATGCCTTTTGCTTAGCTATCCAAGCCTTGCGGTAAGAGGGCGTGTACCTCAATTGGCTACGAATACTGGCAATTATGCATGACACAAAAGTCCTGGGATCCGCCTTCAACATCGGTAGTACTAAGGTAGCTATCATGCCTGAATCCATCTTGGGATGATCTTGTGGAACACTTGTCAACGAAGTACGTTAAATAATGCAACATTAAGTAATAACATTATTATTCAAAACCCTAAACACCCAGTGATACTGTACCAACAACACAGGTATGTGGACCTTTGTATTTTTTTATCTCCTACAAGCCTGTCTTTTTCCTAAGAGAAGCCATGATTTTCCATGAACATGTACCGTCTTGCACTGCACACTTGGCCTCGAACTTCTCAGATTTAGATTTAACCATATTGTAGTTAATCCTATGATTAATGCTATATTGTTTCAAAGCACCAAGGAAACTATCATTATTGGAAAACTCCTTACCAACTTCCAAATTGCCTGAATCGAATGACGAACTTGTACGGTCACGGGTTCTGTGTGGTAGCTCTGGAAACTCTAATGCATCATCTGCTGATATGTCGACATTATGCATGTGGGCTGGAGGCAAGTACACCCTGAATCAAACTTTTGCACCATCTTCTTCATTTGAAACCCCTTCAACGTCTTCAGGTTCGGATGAAATAGGTTCCAGTTTAGTAAATAATGCAACTTCTGCACCATCGGGGCCGGGCTCTCGAGGTGGATCCACATCGGACTCATCATCCAACCCACCATGATCTGCAACGTATGAGGTCCCCTTATCGGTGGACGTCGTAGGGAGTACATCGACCTTTCTTGTAGATGTTTCGTAACGTCCCCAATACGTATTTCCAATATTAAACATTGACCCACAGATATGCATGTCCCATCCACTAACCGAGTGTCGTGCAGGAGTTGTGTTTTCCATACTGCCACCAAACACAGGCACTTCCGTGTTCTGCCTCCCACTAACGGAGTGTCGGCTAGGGGTCGTGTATTCCTCTCGAATAGCAGTTGATGTTGAAGTCATAAATGTTTCATTTGGCGGTGAAAATTAAACATATATCTCAAGATAGGGTGATCCATTAGCGAGATGAGTCTGCATCATCGCCTCAAAGCTACAAACACCTTTGATATCAAATGCATCATATGTCATGGGATCAATCGAAGCAAAAAATAGATACTTAATAGAAGAAACCCTACTTGGCGTCGTTTTAAAGATTTTGCGCCTAATTCTTTATGAAATTCTGTAAAATCTATACTCTGGTTAAAAACCATTCGTGCTGTGTTCTCTGATAAAAAAACAACACTGTTCTCGGTGTCATGAACTTCACCATCATAGTAAATAACAACACTAATACGTTCACTCATCTTCAATTTCTATTCTGCCTAGCCTCTCTAATTTTTTTTACTGTAACTTATACAATCTGAGAATGATATTTGCCTCATTTATAGCCTAAGGCCGAGCATGAACTACTGTAGAAAAAGAGCGCCCATGTGGAGCTTTTTTCAGAAATTTTGCAGACAGTGCATCCTGCTTGAAGCATTTTTACACTACTTGTTCAGAAACGTCTTCTAAAAATTATTTTTTCAGGAACTACTGTAGAAAAAGTGCATCCACGTGGGAGCTTTTTTCAGAAATTTTGCTGACAGTGCATCCTACTTGAAGCGTTTTTAACACTATTTGTTCAGAAACGTCTTCTCAAAATTATTTTTCAGAAACTACTGTAGAAAAAGAGCGTCCACGTGCGAGCTTTTTTCTGTAATTTTGCTGACAGTGCATCATTCTTGAAGAGTTTTTGACACTATTTGTTTAGAAACGTATTCTTAAAATTATTTTTTCAGGGTCAAAATAGTCAATTCTGTTAAAAAAATAAACACAATGTTATTTTAAAAAAACTAAACCCTAATTTAATTAATTTTAACCCGAAACCCTGATTTAATTTATTTAAAATCCTAGAACCCTAATTTAATTAATTTATTTAAACACCTTAAACCTTGTTTAATTTATTTAAAACCTTAATTTTATTTATTTAAAACCCTAGAACCCTAATTTATTTAATTCATTTAAAAATCATAAACCCTAATTTAAATAATTTTTATAAAATAACACTAAATCTTGATTTATTTTAAAAATCTACTAAAACTTTAAACCCTAACCTATTTTTTTAAAAAATAACCACTAAACCCTAATTTATTTTAGCAAAAACCTAACCCTAAAAACCATAAAAAACCTAGGGACTAAATATGCAAATATCCCTAAATATAAAAATACGGCGCGCCCCTGGGGGAACGCTTTGTGCCACGTCAGCAAAACGCGTCCACGTAGGAGCGATTTGCTGACTTGGCACAAAGCACTCCCCCAGGGGTGCGTTTTGCTGGAAATTTCCCCCTAAAACGTGGCCACGTAGGTGCGTTTTGCCAAAATTGGCCATTTTCTGTAAATAATGCTTTAGTTGGCCGATTTCTGTAATTTTGTTTAGAAATGAGCCTTTGTGGGTAAATCGGTCAAAAAATCATTACAACCTTCCCTTTTTATTTTTTATTTATTTTTTTCCCATCTTATCAGCATATCAACTTTTATGAAACTCTGGATCTGAGCACAATATTTGTGCATGACATCATATTATTTGCTCAAAATTGGCCGCCTAGTGTGTTGTATAAATTCGAGTTATTCCGGGTTGTACGAGGATATTTAAATTTAAAAGAATGCATTTGGATTTCTAAATTCATGAAAACAAAATGAGTTGTTGAGGGTTGGTTTTTTCGAAATTTTTTTTTGAAGTATTATTTGTTGGATAATGGATTTGACTTTCAGCTATTGAAAATATTTTTTTCATGTTAGGGTTATGTCCTCAATCTTAATGAAGAACTATATATAGTTTACGAAGGGGAAGTTTCAATTGACGAAACTTGCAAGACTCGAGAGAAATGTTAATATAAGACATATGAATAATGATTAAAAAACTTAAGTGTGGGTGACTCAAACACAAACCTGATATTTATCCATTGCTTTCATCTTCTCTTGCATTTATGTGAACTCTTGTGAATATCATTGAGGATTTTGAGAATTTTAAGTATAACATGTATACGTATGTATATATATATACATACTTATCAGTTCAATACATGTATTTGCTACATCTCCGAATAGATTTAGGTAGCATTAAAAATTTAGGATTCGAGGATTTAATAGATTTTAGAATTTAGATTTTGAATTTTTTTGGTGAAAAAAAACCAATAATAACAGCTAAAGGAAAGCCTCTTAAGAGGTTCTAAAAGCTTTGTCTTGCTGAATAGCGGTAGCCACCAAGTCAGGGGGTACTTCAAAAATCTGGAGAGATGATTTCCAAGAGAGATTGATTTTTTCCAATTGATCTGCGAGTAAATTGCTCTCCCTAGTGACGTACTTGAAGTCCCATTGGCCATCAGAGCGCAAGAGTCATTTAATTCTTCTGAGAACAGTAATGCCCGAATCCACTGATATCTCTGTGGACAATTCCTTAATCACTTCAAGATTATCAGACTGAATTTGAATTTTCTTATAACCCTTACTCAATAAATGAGAATTCCATCAAGAATGCCTCAGAATTTTGCCTCTAGAGGTGAGCATCTACCCAAATAATGGGTGTATTCCAAAATCCAATTGCCACTCCGATCTCGGAGCACTCCTCCCGCAGAGGCATTCCCAGAATCTCTAGCAACTGCTCCATCAGAAAATGAATGAACCCAATTAACAGCTAGGTGATGATGAGTTCTAGAACTGATTGCAGAGGATCTGGGTCTACCAAGAAACGGTTCAAAATGTTGATCCCAACTAAGGGAAGTTTTGATGGTCTCATAAGCCGTCCAATTGATGTCTTGAAAGATGAATAGGTTCCTGTTCTTCCAAAGTCTCCAAACAATTATCCCAAAAAGACACGACCAAGTAATTCCCTTATCCTGCAATTTATCATGACAACATAGATTAGTGGAAAACTAAATTTGAATAGGTTATGAAAAAAACTTGGTAAATTTCTCGGCGGTAACAACGAGCATCCAAGCTTCCTTAGCCTTCGGGCAGTCTCGGATGGCATGCAGAATATCCTTGGTGTCATGCCCACAAAAAAGACACGCACTACTATGTCCAATCCCTCTCTTAGCTCGTTCCGAGTTAGTAAGAAGCCTTTGCTTATCTACAAGCCAAAGAAGAAGACGAACTCTCTGTGGGCCATGGTATTTCCAAACAAACTTCCAAGCATTATCGTGAGGATTCCAAGAGCTCTCTTTTAAAGCCCAATAAGCACTTCTAATAGAAAAGGACCCTGACCTAGATCGAGCCCAAATGATCCTATCCACTCCTCCATCAGGATGAGGAGGAGGAATACTTACTATACTCTTAATCATGTCATCAAGAAGCCATAAGAGAAGCAAATCCAAATTCCAATTACCGTTAGGAAGTACCCAATCTCTTAGATAACACCCTAAATCAAGATTAGAATGAGCTGAGACATGAGTAAAAAGGGGACCTATGTTAGGGACCCAAGAATCTTTCCAGCCATAGATAGTTGAGCCATCACCTATAGACCATATAAGATTCTCACAAGAGAGGGGCCATACCTTAGAAATGGAGCGCCAAAGATGAGAAGAATTACTTCTGTGAATGGTGTCATGAAGATGACCCTTCCAACCATATTTTGAATGAAGGACGCAGACCCATAAAGTATCCTCTCGATAGACAAGATGAAACCCAATTTTCATGAGAAAAGAGTTATTCTGATCATGAAGATGCTGAAGCCCAAGTCCTCCACGAGACCTAGGTTGACAAATGGACTCCTATCCAACCAAATCACATTTGGGTTGACCAGAAAAATTTCCCCAAATAAACTCTCTATCAATCTTTTCGATCTCAACACACACCCCCTTTGGAATTAGAAGGGAATGCATGAAATAGTTAGGAATAGCGAGAAGAACAGACTGGGTAAGTATGACTCTCCCCGCAAAAGAAAGTTTTCTGGCATCCTAGGACTAAAGTTTCCTCCTCACTTTTTCAACAAAAAAATTGTGAGTGCTTTTAGTAACACGATTATGAAGAAGAGGCAGTCCCAAATACTTCCCTAGATTAGGAACCTTCTGGAATCTAAAGGAGAGACTAACCTGGTTACAAAAGCTATGATCGACACCTTTGGCGAAATATATATTGCTCTTCCTGGCGCTTATCTTGTGCCTAGAAAAATCACATAAGTGTTTTAGGATTTCTTTTAGCAGAATAACTTGATCCATCTCTGTGTTGCAAAAGATAACAAGATCGTCGGCAAAAAAAAAAAAGATGGGATAAAGAAGGCCCTAACCTAGAAAGCCGAATCAGGTGCCATCTTCCTGCAGAAATCTCAAAACAGATAATGTGCCCAAGCCATTCCATGCAAAGGATGAAGAGATAAGGCGATAAAGGACATCCCTGTCTGATCCCCTTTACAGGCTTAAAAGATTGAGACGGAACCCCAGTCCATAAGATCTGCATAGAAGAGGAAGAGATAGCACTCATAATTACATTTCTTAAAAACTCAGAAATCCCAGCAGCTACAAGGGTTACAGCGATAAAATCCTAGGTAATCTTGTCGTAAGCTTTCTCTAGATCCAAATTGACTGCCATCCAATTCTTGCCAATTTTCCTGCTATGCATCGAGTGGATGACTTCTTATGCAATAATGATGTTATCTGAAATATTGCGTCCAGCAATGGACTTGGCTTTCTTAGGTGAGATATAATTAGGAAACACTACTTTAAATCTATTGGCGATCACCTTCATCACCAGCTTATACATTACCGAGCACAGACTAATTGGTCGAAATTGACTAAAATCCTCCGGGTGTTCCTTCTTAGGGATAAGCACAATCAACGTATTATTAAGATTCTCCTCAATCTTGTTACCATAAAAAATCCCCTGAAACCATTCACAAACTGCCTCTCCAATAGAATCCCACTAGCTCTAGAAGAAATATGCATGAAAACCGTCACTTCCCGAAGCCTTGAAGGGGGCCATATCAAAAAGGGCTTTCTTAATCTCGTCGTTCAAAATTGGCTTGCTAAGGAAATCAATATCTTCCTTTGTGAACCAGGGAAATAGGTCAAAGGGAAGAGAACTCATGGGAGAAGGGTTTTCTCTATACAATTTCTCAAAGAATCTGACTTCCTCATCTCGAATTTTTTTTGATCCACGCTCCAGTCCCTGCTACTAGTGCGAAGAGACATAATGCGATTAGATTTTCACCTTTGCATAGTGCGACTATGGAAATACTTGGTATTGCGGTCCCCGAACTGAAGCCAATCACATCTAGCCTTTTGCCTCCATAAAAGTTCTTCGTGGTTAAGGCATTTTCCAATTCATCTCGAATCTCCATCTCCAAATCAGCAAGCCTGAGAGAAGAAGACCAATCCTTGGCTTTTTGAATATTTCCAAGCGATCTCAAAAGTTGTCTTTTACACGTATCAATAAAACCGTAGACGGATCTATTCCAATCCTTGACATGAGAGGTAAATTCCGATAAGGAATCCACCATATTGCCTGAAAACCTCTATTTTATAGTGACCAATTCTTTAAAATTTGGGTGATTTGTCCATCCTGCAAGAAATCAAAAAGTTCTCCCTTTCGAAAGGCTAAGATCAGCGTTAGTCTTAGTAAGAATAGGTCTATGATCTGATTTAATACGTGGGAGATGATAGACTAAAGTATGCGAGAAAGATGAAATCCAAGAATTATTCGCTAAAGCCCGATCAGTCCGTTCATGGCTAGGTAACTATAAATCCTAGGTCCTGCAAATTGCAAGCGTCAACAAAATCAGCAAAAAGTTTACATCTCTTACCCGTGGAGCGATCACTTTTTTGTCCTTAGGAGAAAGGGTAGTGTTAAAATCCTCCAAGATGAGCCAATGCAAAGGGTCGGAAGGTAAAACATCCATTAGAGTGATCCACAGAGCCTTCCTCTTAGTTTTATTAGGGCTACCATACACAAAAAATAAACAAAAAAAAGAATTAAAAACATTATTACCCAGTCTACGAAGAAGCATAAATTGGGGGTGGTTGTGAATAATGTTAATACTAATATTGTCCTTCCAACCAACCCATATGCCACCTGAAAAACCAATAGAGTCAATGCGGTGAGAATAATCAAACCCCAATTTGTCAATGATATCATTGGCTTTTGTACCATTAACCCTAGGCTCTAAAAGGCACACAATATCCAGATTATGTTCAAAATTATACTCGTGAAAAGCTCTAAGAAATTTGGTGCTCGCACAGCCTTGACAGTTCCAAGAAAAAAATGATAAATTAAAATCCATAAAAATAAATAAAATTAGTAATAATAGTAAAATGCAACAGAAACCATACTCTTGAAAAAAAATATTAATTTCCTTTACCAGTATCTGAGCCAAGAGCATTTGAAACATTTCTATGATCTGTGGTGACCGAATGAGCTATCCTAGACATAGAATCACTCAAGGGAGTTTTAGAAGAGTTTTTAGTTTTAAAAACAGTCCCTTTCCTATGTGTGATTTTATTAATTTTTTTAGTAGCTCGGAAGCCCTCAACTTTACTCCCCATCGATTTACCCAAGTTTCAAAATTTATTACTGCCAGAATCAGCCGCGTAATTCCTCCTTGACTGATCCGCTCCAACTTTTCCTTTCTCCCTGAAGGAAATAACAGTGTGTCGATTTGTAATTGATTCACCATGGGAATCAGCAGTTTGAATACCAATCAATTTTGACACCAATGTCGTCCATTGTTAGCTTATTAGAATCATCACCCTTGCTCACCTCCTATCCAACAAAGACTGGGTTAAGACAACAGAAATTTATTGAATTAGAATTAGAACAATTAGAAACCAATTTAGAACTCCCTGCTTCAGACGAAATGTTAATAATTGTGGTGTTAAAAGACTTGGCCGATTCCCCTACAACATTAATATGAGGAATCAGGTCTGAGTAAGAGGGGTCCATCATGCCAAAGGCCTGGATCGGTAAGCTGCAAGAGCTGTCCTTATCCACTATGGATTCTGGTGGTCCAACAACAGTTTTAAGCATGGGTGTATCAGCAGGTGGTCGGTCCACAATTCTCTCTTTAACTGGGACATCTTCAATAGGACTCAAGGCCCAATCGCTTCTTTAATTCCCCCCATTTGACCATTCTCCTTTGTAAAAGGGAACCCCCAATTTTTAGCCCTTAAATTCTCTAGAGATTTCTCAGCTTTCAGAGTATTATTGAAATCCACCGTCTACTCTTCTTTTTCCTTGTTTCTTTCACCTTCCAAATTTAAAATTTCCATATTCTTCAATGCATCAAATCTTGACCCCGAATTCCCTCTATCCCTAAGATCTACTTTCTTGAGATTATTACTCCTTGGATTACGCCTGGATTTCTTCTCAACCACCATCTATGGGCCATAAATGTCGCCTTCTCCACCGCTGGAACCCTTTGCTAGAGGAACCTCAGCCTGAACTTTTCCCGAGACAATTTTCGGTTGTGAGGAAATGCAAAGCTCCTTGGTCTGCCCGTATCTCCTACAGGTAAAGTAGATCATGGGTAAGCCTTCGTATTCAACTTTTTGTTGTAGACCGTTGACAATAACTTGGGCAATCAGTGGTTTTTCTAAGTTGACATATACGGCCATCCTAGCAAATCTGCCTCTGGTTCTACTATCTGTGTTTAGGTCCAATCGAACCATTTTGCCAACAGTCACACCTATTTTTTCGAGAATTTTCTTTTTGTACAGGAATCCGGGAAGGCCTGGGAATCTGATCCAAGCCAACACCATACTTGGGTATGGTTGAGAAGGTGTGAATTCTTTTGTCCAAGGTTGGACAGTTAAATATTGTCCATAAATCAACCAAGGCCCTTGCGACAAAACCTTAGTATAATCGGTAGTAGACTGGAATTTAGCCAAAAAATAACCATTCTCGATGTCCATGAGATGAAAAGGCTTTGATGGAAAGCTACAGACAAGACAGTGTAAAGCCCCATATCCAATATTTCTTCCGAGTAATTTCAAAATGACCGTGAGCTCCATCTCTTTGAAGAGAATTTTTTGAATCCTCTTAGAAAAATCGATAGAGGGAATTCCATTAACAAAAGACCTATGTATGTCGCCTTCCAAAAATTCCAGATCATCATTAGTGCAAAGACCACGAGAATTCGATCCTTTCTTGCTCAAAGTATCAGGATTGATTCCTAGAAGTTTGTCTTTCCAAGAGATCAAAGGGTCAGATCTAGATTCGATTAACATATCAATGTCTTCCTCGTCATTCCCATCTTTAAAACAAACCTTCTTTGTGTTGCGATCAACATCCGCACGAGAACCACCACCATTTTTAACCTTCGGCAAGGGAGAAGAATCAACAGAATTCATAGAGTTTTCCATCCCTTAAAAATTACTTAAAATTTTAACCACGATAAAATTAAAACTTAGATTTTGAATTTTAAAATCAGCAGAAATTGAGTAATAAAAAAGTTATTAATTTATTAGATTTCTATTTAGTAATAAATTTGAAATTCTTTAAAATACTGTTAAATTTGATAATTTTTTAGTATATATTATATTAAATCTTACTTGATTTGTTCTCAATATATATACATTTCATTCTTAACATTTATCTAATAAATAAAATTGAAATTCATATAATAAATTAAATTCAAATTCATGATTATAGAATAAAACTAGTATTGTGGGCCTTGTTCCTATTCAAGGTAGACCTTATCTAAACCCGGCTAAGAAAAATATTATCCAAGGCCTGACAGGGTCCACCCAAAGTTTTTCCTCTAAAAATAAAGGAAAAGTATAAGGTACATTTGAGTATTAAGCTACAAATTGGGTGATGATTTCATAGATGGTATAAACATTTCGGCTTGAAAGCTAAATTTTTGTTGAAAGAATCTTCAATTATTTATAGATACAAATAAAAGGACAGTTATTAGATGCCACTTACTTTTTTGTTTCTTGAAGTAGATGCCACTTACTTGAAAAGACACCAATTGGAAAAAATAAAAGTTGCATATATATATATATATTTGATAATAAGTCACATATATGGATAATGGGTTAATTTAGAAGGATTTGCTTTTTCTTATTTAATTAGTTTTTTAGACTAATTTACTTAAAAGAGTTTATTTCCAAGTATATTTACGGAAATGGGCCGATTACAGAATTATTTACTGGAAAAGGTTAGTTTTGGCAAAACGCTACTACGTGGGCACGTTTTAGGGAGAAAATGCCAGCAAATTACGCTTTCGTGGGAGTGTTTTTGCCACGTCAGCCAAAAACGTGCTGATGAGGACACGTTTTGCTGACGTAGCAAAAACGCTCCCCCAGGGGCGTATTTTTCTCTGTGTTTTTTAAACCTAATGGCTATTTCTTTTGACCATTGGGGGGTCCAACGGTAAAAAAAGAGAGTATAAAACCCCTTCCTATTATTTCACACATTATTTCTTCACATTTTAGCAAAAAAAAACTCTAAAATTTCTCCCTAAAGCTCTCAAATTTCTCATTAAATTTCTCAAAGCTTTTTTAATTATTTATTTACTTTAATTTTTTTTCTAAATTAGTACTTTTTTTATAATTTTAAAAATATTTGATCGTGTTAGCGATGGCCGAAAAATTAATTCATCTTGATCATAAACATATCTCCGTCGAACAAATGAAAATGGCAAGGGTTAATTTTAATAACAAATGAAAATGGCAAGGGTTAATTTTAATTTTTGAATATTATTTAATATTATTTTCATTTATATAATTTTAATTAATTTTAATTTTTGAATATTATTAAATATTTTTTTCATTTATGTAATTTTAATTAATTTTTATTTTTGAACATTATTAAATATTTTTTCATTTATGTAATTTTAATTAATTTGTATTTTATAATTTTTTATAACAGTTTGTAGATCGGGTATTACAATGTTATATTTGTAATATGTCTGGTCCGCCATCACCGTTGATAGAAAATTACTTGAGGGAAGCAGGTTTTTGGCATGCGGCCACTATAGGCCGGGGGTGCAAGTTGGACCCAAAACTCATCAGCGCGTTAATAGAGAGCTGAAGACCCGAGACGCACACATTTGATCTTCCATGCGGAGAGTTTACTATCACTTTGGAGGACGTCCAATTACAATTAGGATTGCCGATGAATGGGTTCGCACTCATCGGGTCCATTCAATTTGCTGATTGGGGAGCCATATGCTACGATCTTTCGGATGCGATTCCGGATAATATTTACAGAGGTCGGATCGAGATGGGCTTGTTACGATACACTTTCTCGGAGCTGGGGAATGATTCGACTAAAGTATATGCACGGGCATACATCCTTGAAATGATTCGAGGTTATTTGATGCCGGACTTGTCACGAAACCTCGTACATCTAAGGTGGCTGTTGAAACTCGTTGATTTTAAAGCAGTTGACGAACTTAGTTGGGGGTCTGTTGTGTTGGCAATATTGTACCGTGAGATGTGCGGGGCGACGCGACCAAATAAAGCCAAAATCGGAGGTTGCCTATCACTACTACAATCATGGGCTTGGTTTCGCTTTCCATTTTTACATCATCGAGTGAAGCACCCATATAGATTCCCACTCATAACGAGGTAAAATTTTTATTTGATTTTAAAATTATTCCATAGATTTAAAATAAAATTGTATGCTGAAAATTTATTTAATTAGGTGGAACTATCCGGCGAGTTATGTTGGAATCCTTCCAATTACTTTCATCGTTAACTGAACGCAAAATCCCCAACATCTCATGAAAACGGTCCTTGTTGATCTCATACCATGCCAATATAAGTTGATAGCAAAAATTACATACCAATATTCCATTCAGAATAAATAGAATATTACAAATGAAAGTATATTAGTAGAGATTAAATACCCATGTTGGTCACTTGCTGTCGTTCAGTTGTAGACCGATATTGCCCGTAGTAGTCAGATGCAACATGCCTTAGATAATACCGATGGTGTGTATGATCTCATAGGCTTTCCTGTCACTCAATTGCAGCTGGTATTCTAGTGCCCTGATCCGATATAACGTAGATATCGGGTTGGGGGCATACATGCCTCATTAACCTAGAAAGAAAGAAATCCCAATCATCATCTGACTCCCCTGATGTTATTGCAAATGCAATTGGAAGGATTCTACCTCCGCTATCCTGTGCCACAGCTAGCAATAGCCGATGGGTATATCTACCATACATAAAGGTACCGTCAATTTGTACAACGGCTTGCAGTACACAAATGCGTCCCGACATTGCTTAAAGTTCCAGAACAGATGCTTGAACACTTGGCATCCACGAAGCAATCAGTTGTTGTAGTACGTAGGGACCGTTTCAAGGTTTGTTATGCAACCTAAGATGTACCTCTTCAGCACCTAACATCACTGCCAAACCTCATTATATGAAGCGTCCCACCCACTATGCATATTTTCCAACACCTTTTGCATAGCTATCCAAGCCTTGTGGTAAGAGGGCGTATACCTCAATTGGATATGGATACTGGCAATTATGCATGACACAGAAGACCTGGGATCCGCCTTCAACATCGATAGTATTAAGCTAGCTATCATACCTGAATCCATCTTGGGATGATCTTGTGAAACACCTGTCAACGAAGTACATTAAATAATGCAACATTAAATAATAACATTATTATTAAAAACCATAAACACCCAGTGATACTGTACCAGCAACACAGGTAGGTGGACCTTTGTACTTTATTATTTTCCACAAGCTTGTCTTTTTCCTAAAAGAAGTCATGATTTTCCATGAATATGTACCATCTTGCACTGCACACTTGGCCTTGAACTTATTGGATTTGGATTTAACCACATTGTAGTTAACCCCGTGATTGATGCTATGTTGTTTCAAAGCACCAAGAAAACTATCCTTACTGGAAAACTCCGTACCAATTTCCAATTCACCAGAATCTAATGATGAACCTGTACGGTCACGCGTTCTGTGTGATAGATCTGGAAACTCCAACGCTTCATTTGCCAATATATTAACATTATGCATGTGGGCTGGAAGCGAGTACACCCTGAATCGAACTTCTGCACCAACTTCTTCATCTGAACCCCCTTCAACGTCTTCAGGTTCGGATGGTATAGGCTCCGGTTCAGAAAATAATGCAACTTCTGCACCATCAAGGTTGGGTTCTCGAGGTGGATCCACATTAGAATCATCATCCAACCCACTATGATCTACAATGTACGAGGTCCCCTCGTCGGTGGACGTCGTAGGGAGTACATCATCCCTTATTGTGGACGTTTCGTAACGTCCCAAATCAGATGTGGATTGCCAACCATTAGAAGTTGATGTCATTCCCCAACATATTTTCAGTATCGAACATCGACCCACCAATGTGCATGTCTCATCCACTAACCGAGTGTCGTGTAGGAGTTGTGTTTTTCATACTGCCACTAAACATGGGCGCTTCCGTGTTTTGTCTCCCATTAATGGAGTGTCGGCTAGGGGTTGTGTATTCCTCTCAAATAGTAGTTGATGTTGAAATCGTAAATGTTTCATTTGGCGATGAAAATTAAACATATAACTCAAGATAGGGTGATCCACTAGCGAGATGAGTCTGCACCATCACTTCAAAGCTACGACCACCTTTGATATCAAATGAGTCATAAGTCATGGGATCAATTGAAGCACAAAATCGATACTTAATAGAAGAAACCCTACTTGGCATCGTTTTGAAGATTTTGCGCCTAATTCTTTTACTAAATTCTGTAAAATCTATACACTGGTTAAAAACCATTTGCGTTATGTTCTCTGATAAAAATCAATGCAATTCTCGGTGTCACGAACTTCACCATCATAGTAAATAACAACAATAATACGTTCACTCATCTTCAACTTCTATTCTTCTTAGCCTCTCTAATTTTTCTTGTTGTAACTTGTGCAACCTGAGAATGAAATTTGCCTCGTTTATAGCCTAAAGCCAAGCATGAACTACTATAGAAAAAGAGTGTCCATGTGGGACCTTCTTTCAGAAATTTTGCTGACATTGCATCCTGCTTGAAGCGTACACTATTTGTTCAGAAACTTATTCTAAAAATTATTTTTTAGGAGCTACTGTAGAAAAAGAGCGTCCACATGAGAGCTTTTTCCATAAATTTTGCTGACATTGCATCCTGCTTGAAGCATTTTTGACACTATTTGTTCAAAAACGTTTTCTCAAAATTATTTTTTCAAGAACTATTGTAGAAAAACCTTAAACCCTAATTTAAATAATTTTTATAAAATAACACAAAATCCTGACTTATTTTTAAAATCTACTAAAACCCTAAACCCTAACTTATTTTAACAAAAACCTAAACATTAAACCCTAACTTATTTTAGCAAAACCCTAACCTTAAAAACCCTAAAACACCCTAGGGACTAAACATGCAAAAATCCCTAACTTATAAAAACAAAGAGCAAAATGTGCCACTGGGGGAATGTTTTTGCTACGTCAGCAAAGCGCGTCCTCGTCAGCACGTTTTTGGATAACGTGGCAAAAAATCCCCCTAGGGGCGCGATTTGCTGGCATTTTCCCCCTAAGACGCGTCCACGTAGGATCGTTTTGCCAAAATCGGCCCTTTCTGGTGAATAATTCTGTAATCGGCCCATTTCCATAAATATGCTTGGAACTAGGCCTTTTTAGGTAAATTAGTCAATCTTTTAGGTTGTTTTTGAAAAATTAATGAAATAGGTCGATTTTGGAGAGAGTTTGTGAAAACACATCCAATTGGATACACTTTTAGTTGGGCATGCTTTCCACCAATGGTCATTTTCCCAACATCTTTTTGAATGTTGGCAACGGTAAATTTTTTAAGGGCCTAACGGTACTTTTTTTTCCTATAAATACTAGGCCATTTTTCATTCTTTTCACCTGAATCCAACTCTCTTAATTTTTTCTAAACTCTCAACTCTTTCAATTTTCTGAAGTTTTGTACTAAATTTTCTGATATGCTTTAAAAATATTATAATTCTTTTGTATATTATTCGTTTCAATTGAATTTTCACGAATGACAACTTTTCTGATTCGTTTTGACAACAAGCACATTTTCGCTGCTCAAGTGATATTGGTAAGACGAAATTCTAAATTTCATTATTTTCAATTAAGTTAAATGTTAAGTTTTTTTATTTAAAAAATATTTTAAATTAATTTATTTTGTCGATTTGCACTTAATTTAATACAATTTAAGATTTTCTTAAACATTTTCTCTTGATTTATTATTCATGTTTATCTTTCACATCAAGTTTATTGTGTTTATGAAATCTATGATGAACTAATCCTCTTATAGGGGATTAGTGAGCGAGTGGATGTATGACTAATTAATTGTTGTGTAGGGATTTCTTAGCGGATCAGCTGTTTGGGAAAGAAAGTGTAACACCCCTAACCAGTATCAGTTGCCGGACTAGGGTTAAAGGCGTTACTGGACGAATCGAAACATTTTACGAATAATTCATAAACATCATCCATAATCATAATCAAACATTACCATAGAGTCCCTTATATAGGTCATCAAGACCTTAAACATGCATTAGAAAGGGGTCGGGACTAAACCGAGCTTATACAAAATTTTTCAATAACTTAAACATTTTTCAAAGTCGTACAGGTCACACGCCCATGTGAAATGGTCGTGACGACTTTAGACACACCCGTGTGTCTAGGCCGTGTCAAAACAGGGCATACATACTGACTTAATCACATGGCCACAAGACATGCCCGTGTCCCTTGGCCGTGGTTGAAACTGACTTGGGTCACACGGCTAGCCGCATGTCCGTGTGCCTTGGCTGTGCTCAAGACTGACTTAAAATCGTAGGGTACCCTAGGGCACACACGGCCGTGCAACATGACCGTGTGTCGCACACGGCTGAGGCACACACCCGTGTCTCTACCCGTGTGGACAAAAATAGGCCATTTGAAAAGCCAATTTGCCACCCAATTTGGGTCAAACCTACAAGCATCAAACCAAACACATTTGCACTATAATTTCAACCAATTTTAGTACCAAAACTTACAACAATCATGCCATAACATTATCAACCAATTTCATGCTTAATAGTCATATCAAATTATGCCAAAACACAAGACAAAATCATATCTAAACATTCGCTTCATAATCTCATTTTATTTTTATTCAATCACATGCTATAAATTTACCAATTTCACAAATTTGCATATATCAAAACTTACCAAAATTGACCATTTCATTTGGTCATTCATAAACACATCACATAAGCATAATTTGCATCACATAACATATACCAAATTCAAACCATAAGTTCAACCATAATTAAGCCATATCACATGGCTAAATATACACATCACAAAACATATTCGACTATCTCTAGCCTATCTATGCCATACTCTAATATTTACACTTTCAAAATGTACCAAAATAAAAATTGATAGTGTGGTGATGATCCTCGACGATCCCTGAGCTCCCAATAGCTACGATATCTAGAAAACAGTTGAGAAACACACAAAGTATGCTTTCAAAAGCTTAGTAAGCCATATGCAAATGAATTTATCATTTAAAGCATATAAACAACATAAAATACATATGTTCCATAGCCAAATACTATAAAAAATTACATAGTTCATATACATTTCTCATATTTCTAATTCATTTGCACATATAGCATATTTTCTCATACTTATATCACATATCAACAATTTCACATGTACTTACCTTTTATTCTCAAATATAGTATACATTTCAAACGTACCTGAATCGGATACAAAATTTATATATTTATTCTTTTCTCAGAATGCCCGTTGAATCATTTGGAATCATAAGGATACGCAGATAGCTCAAAAAGCTCGTACAATGCCAACGTCTCAGACGTGGTCTTACATGTAATCAAATATGGATGCCATTGTCCCAGACTAGGTCTTACACGAAATCAAATACGATGCCAATGTCCCAGACGTGGTCTTACACGATATCACATATCGAAAATCCTATGTCATGACATATGTATCCTAACTATTCCTAAGGATCGTACGGGGCTTTTTGGACGTCGAAACTTGTCGATACTTTCTCGGATATCTCTTAATCAATGAACATAGCCATTAATCATTGTTCAATAGAAAAAAAGCATAAATAAACCATCTCAAACACATTTATTTGTATATTGACTTACCTCGTACGAATTCGGATAAACAGAATCGACTACTCGACGACTTTCGACTTTCCCCGATCTAATTTCGTTTTCTATAATTCTTGATCTATATAAATTAAAATTTAACTCTTTTATTTACCAAATCATTCAAATCAATCCAAAAACACATATTTAGGCCATTTTACAAATTAGCCCTCAATTTTCACATTTTGACACTTTAGTCCTTAATCACAAAAATTACAAAATATACAAAATTTCCATATACCAATGTTAGACTGAATTCTCATAGTATTCATATAAGCCCATATGTTTCATTTATTTCACATTTTAGTCCCTCAAAATTTCTTTTTTACATTTTAGTCCAATTTACTCAAATTCATCAAAAATTCAAAGACAAAACTTAGTGATCTAACACATCTTTAATTTACTATCATCAAACTTCATAAAGTTCACATTATCAACAATGGCATAACTCAGAATCATCAACAAGATCAAAAATTAAGACATGGGCTTCATAGAATATCAAGCAACGATCACAAAAACATAGAAATGATAAAAAACGGATCAAAACACATACCTAATTTTAAACTCAAAGTGCTGAAACCTAAAACAAGAATATGGCTTCATCTTTCTTAGTGAATTCGGCAAAATGGATGATAATATGACTAAAATTATGTTTTGTTTTATTTAATATGCTTTAATACATAAATTACCAATTTTCCCTTGCATTATAAACATTTAAAACATTTATATCAAGGCCATTAATGTCCACTCAAGCTTACAATGGTCAAATATCAACATAAGGACATTTCATTTAAAAGGACATATCAAATAAGCACTTTAACAAATAGAAGACCACTTTTACATATTATGCGATTAGGTTCTTTTCACAAATTAAGCACACAAACGATCAAATTTTCGTACGAGATTTTCACACATACTAATTCACATATATTAAACACAAAAAAGAATATAAAAATATTTTTCTAACTCAGATTTGTGGTCCCAAAACCACTATTCTGACTAAGGTCTAAACCGAATTGTTACAGAAAGAATTTAAACTCTAGGCTTGACGACCCTAGGAAGTCATTTAGGTAGGAATTAACCCAAAAATGGTACGGCCTATCCGTGAATACTTTAGCCCCAAACTGGTCTAGATTGTGAGGTCGAGAGATAAGTAGTTCTTGCCGAGTTGTCAGTTTAGTTGAAGATTGAGAATCTTTCTAGGGTGATGACTAGTTGATTGAATAGAAACCTGAAGCAATAGTTGGTTATGATGACCAAAGCAAGCTAATCGCCCATGCTTAGATTTGATTCGATTTACAACTTTTGTTTACCAAAGTATCCTTATTTTTTTATTTTCTTTATTATTAGTAAAACCCCAAAAAATTCTCTCTTTATGTTTTTTCGTAATATAATTTATTTAAAGTACTATTAGATCTATTTGTGTTTATATTAGGATTAATTTAGTACTCGCCTTCCTTGGGTATCATCCTTGGTGTACTCATTTACTTCATTGTAACTATATTACAACCTAACTCGTATACTTGTGAATCCTGCTTATTTCATATCTTTTGTGTAGGCTTCTTACTTTGGATGTCAGTACATCCGAAAGCGGTCACCCGATGGCTTAAACCTTGTTTTAACTCGATTTAAACCTTTAAAATGCAAAAATTTTCAACTTGAAAACACTATTAATTAGTTTTAAATTCTTATTAGCCATTAACTATCTCAAAAACCTTAAACCTTAAAACCTTTTTTCTCCCTTTTCTTGCAATTTGCTGCTATTTTCTTCTTTTTCTCGGTACAAGAATAATAACATTACACTAATAAGGAACGTGCAAGGAATTTTCATGAGGAACCGAAAGATTTCAACCCAGGTCAAAGGTTCCAAACCGAATTTTACTGTTCCTTTGCATTCTTTTTTATTTATCTTGAAATATATTTCTTGATATTTAGCTAGTTAGTCTAGTTAATTTTTTTATTAAAGATGTCTCCTAAAAAATCCAGAAGAACTAGTGATCTCGAACCATCGATGGTTACAATCCCTTCAAACTGTTCAAACCTAAACATCAAAAAATTATTTTTAGAACTTCAAGGAGAGATGTTTATACAAAAACGGGAGGTTTGAGCCATCGATGATTCTATGTAGGGAAATATCGCCATTGGTTCAATACCATAGATGGGAACACTTTTGCGTAGCCCTTAAGACTGTTACGCCCCAAAAATGAAGGGTCTGAGATTTTGCTTACTTTGACACAAATTGCATGTTTCTTTTACCGGCTTAATGATTTGGGTGTATTTGGGAGTGTTTGAGAAGCCTGGGTTCAAGTCTGGGCCCTAGCAAAATTTTTGGTCCTGTTCTTAAGTGAGACTGGCTGTTCACAGTTAGGACTTATGTTTAAGTGTGTGAGATTGTATGTCACAAAAAGCCTAGTGGCTTTGTGGCAAGTGGCGTATTGAGCTTTTGAAGGGGGCATGGGTTTGAATCCCTTAGCAATCAAGGAGCATTTATTTTGCTATCAAGGGACGACAAGAGTTGTGTGGGATTTAAACTCTAGTGATGGAGAGTTTGAATGGGTCATAGAGGTTGTTGTGGAGGAGATCAATGAGGGATAGGGGGAGAATATCTTGGAGAATTTCAAGGAATTTGAATTTGGAGTGAGTTGTAGCCGAATGGGGGTGTTTGTGAGTGAAAATTCAGCCAAGGGGGTTTTGGGAGTGTATTTTCGGCAATTGGTGTGAGAGTAGGTGCCGAACTCCTTCTCTTCTATTTCGGGTTTGTTCTTTTTGACATTTTTGGTACCATTCTCCCTTGTGCCGATCTCTTTCATGGTTTTCGGGATTTAATCCGAATTTTTTTGTTTTCATTTTTTTCTTTTGACTTTACCTTGTGCCGAAACATATCTCTCTTTTCTTTCTTCCCTTCTAAATTTGTGGTTGAATATAGCCTTCCTCTAATACCCATGTTTCTTCTCTTCTTTCCACACGTTTCTTTCTTTGACCGACCCTTATTGTTGAACTTAACACCCCCTAACCGAAACTTCTTCCCTTTTTCTTCAAATATTTTCTTGATTCTTTGTTCATCATTTTTGTATCTGCATTACTCGGTTTGTTTGGTTGGCCGAATTCTGGGCTCCCCTGCTATTGGTAAGTATATCGTGTAGGTAACTCTGTCTCTCTTACTATTTTCTTAAAAGCTGAATATCCCTTCTCATAAATCTCTGTACTTGTCGATTGGTGATCTCTTTTCCCATGATGCGTGCTCGTGAATACCAGGTGTCGCTGAGAAATGAAAGGTGTAGCACATGCTCGAACCATTGAAACCCTGTCTTCCAAATACTTGAGTAAGGCCGATTGCCCCTAGTCTCTTGAGTGTTATCTTTATGATTGTAGGCTACTTTTTATTTAGTTCTACCTATTAATATGTCGTGAGTGCAATTAGGTGCCTAAATACGGGTGATCGACCTTAACTATTCCAGACGCTGTTGGCCACTCTCTTTTCGGTAAGGGTAAGCGAAAGAGTTGGGTTTTGGATTAGTTGTTCTCGATTGTTTTAAGTGGAGACTAACTGAATGTTCGATCGATTGTAGGCTTTGGACTTGTTGGAGGTTACCTCACTTTCACAAATCGAGGTGTGTAATCGTACACCCAAACTTCTGCTACTGCCAAAACGTTGGACAAAGGTGTGTATTCACACCATAACGTTGTTGCGAATTGGCAAAAGCCGAAAAGCCGAAACTTCGATATTTGTGGCCTCACAAGTGTGCGAACACCATGTGAAAAACAGAGCCCACAATCAGGGACGACAGGCTGTAAAGGCCGCCACGAGCGTTTTCGTGAGCTTGGGCTGTTATGGGCCTCGTTGGGCAGAGATGAGCCGTGTGGGCCCAATGGGCTCGTGGGTCCCACACGAATAAATTTGACGGTAAGTGAAAAATAATGGAGTGGACCATGGGGTTCGCATAGCCGCGACTGAAATTGGGCTTTTTGGGACACACAAGGGTGTGGGGCCACTTGGGTCGGGTAATGGGCATTGAGCCCATTTACATTATTTTGACCATACGAGTTATCTGAGTTGTTCGAGACGACTATTGACCATTTGAAGGGTCATTATCTGTACCGAGACCGAAAATTAGTTTAATGACCAAAATACCCCTGAGGGGTAAAATTACTATTTTACCCCTAATGGGTGGAAATGACCATTACACCTTAGAGGTAGGTTGATTGATGATTGTATGATATATGCATGACTATATCTGAGTATGAAACCTTGCATACACAAAATATTATGACATGAAATTTTGCATTGGGGTTGGGATTCAGATTCGGAGGAGGTACTGTGCTAGTGGCTTTGCCACGTTTTATTGTACTAGTGGCTTTGCCACGTTTTACCGTGCTAGTGGCTTTGCCACATTTTTCTGTTCTAGTGGCTTTGCCACTTTTACTGTTATTAGCAGCTTTGCCACATTACCATTAGCAACTTCGCTGCAATTTGGTGTGCTGGCTGGGTGGGTCGATCGAATCCCCACGTGGTGTGCTGGTTGGTACGGGTGGTGTGTTGGTTGGATTCGGTTGGGTTTTATACTTGCATTGTAATTATACTATTTTGGGCATAGGCCCACACTGTCACTGTATGAGGATTAGGCCCAGACTGCACTGTTGCTGAGTAGGGCCCAGGCCCAGACCAGTACTGTATGCTCTGTTTACCTTTTGACTGGTGGGGGACTACACACTGAGTTTTCGTAAACTCACGCTTCCTTTGTACTGTGCAGGTAATCCCCAGCCTTATGTGATTTGGAGTCGCGAGGGACTCAGAGGTGGCCACACGATCGTAGACTATTTGATTATGACTTAATTTATTCAAAAAATTTATATTCGAGTTTTAATTATGTAATAAGGCCATTTGGGGGTTTTTAAATTTTATTGGGCTTTTGATTTCATATTTTAAACTGCTAGAGTAGGAACATTAAGTTTTCAAAATAATAACGCTTTCAAATAAAAACCTGCATTTTTAACCTTAAGGTTTTCAATTAGAGAAGCTTCCGTGGTTTTAATCGGATTGGGAAATCTAAGAAAACAAATATTTTGATAAGTTAAAATCAGATGTAAAACAGAATTTACCGAGTTTTCTCAAGCAAATAAAACTTAATGGGTTTTAACTTATAAAAGGTTTTCACTAACAAGTATAAGATTTTGCAAAACACTATGATGTGACACGCCAGACTTGGCCATAACGTCTAGCCCGGGTTTGGGGTGTTACAAAGACTTTGATTTAATCTTAGTAGCACAAGAATTCTATGTATCTCTTAGGGACCAAGAGTCTAGAAGGCCGGAGGGCACCGGTTACGAAACTATACCAGTAGGAGAGAAATAAGTGCTCGTTACTCTTTGAGTGATTTGTGACTTTTATAACATCCCATATTCTAAAACTGATTTTGTGGAGGGTTGAACGACTTTGGATGTACCAATATTCGAAGTAGAAATCTTGCACAAAATATATTAAAAGGAAGTATTCATAAACATATGGGTCAAGTTGTAATATAGTTACAATGAAGTAGATGAGTGCTCCGAGGATCATACCCAAGGGAGGCGAGCACTAAGTTAATTCTAACATAAGCACAAATAGATCTAATTAGTACTTTAAATAGATTATAGTACGATGAAATATAAAGAAAGGTTTTTGGGATTTTTAATAATAATAATAATAAGAAAATAAATAAATAAATAACGAGAAATCAACCTGAGCATGGGTGATTAACTTACTTCGGTAATCATAACCAACTATCACTTCAGGTTTTCTTGTTCAATCAACTAGTCAATACCCTAGTAAGATCTTCCGATCTTCTACTAGAATAATGAGTCAAGAAGAACTACTTATATCTCGACCTCATAGTTCAGACCAATTATAGGTTAGTGTGTCCACGGATAGGAAATACCAATTTTGGGTTAATTTCCACCTTAATAACTTCCTAGGGTTGTCAAACCTAGAGTTTAGGTTCTTCTTTTCCAAAATAGTTGATCTGCTAAGAGAACCCTACAAAACACTTAATTAACCATACCTCTACTCACTAATCTTTCACAGGAGTATTAATTCCTCATGGATCTCATAAACAATATAGACTTGATATATAGAATAGACATGAATAACAATTAAAGAATATAAAATTTATAAGAAGCCTGATTTGTATTGAATAGAATGCCAAATCTCATAGAGTTTGATCAAGTTCACAAATCCGATCTATTCCACAAAAGTAAAGAAAAAAAGCTAAAATAAACCTTAAGCCTAAGAAAAGAGAAAGACTAAAGACTAAAACTAAGAAGAAAATTATACAATATCAAAACCTTTCTATAACATGTGTTAAATGATCCTATTTATAGACATAGAGTGGCTATTGTCCTTAACTCTAAGTCAGCTACCGTCCTTGTGCTTAATGTTTGATTGTACAGAACAAAATGCCCCTAACACATAATTATTCCCAGTATAGAGGTGATGTTGTGACACACTAGGTCCTGTGTCGCGACATCGAAACATGCTTCATCTTTAGGGGTGTGTTGCGACACCAAAGGTGGTCTTGGAATTCTTCTATTCTGCTCTCTGTGTTGTAACACAGTGACCAATATCGAGTTAGTACACCTTCTAATGGTCTCTTGCATCCTTATAAGGCATATTAGCTCACTTTAGGCCTCATTCGCCTCTTAAGGTCAATAAAAGACTCAAATTACGTAATTTATTAAATTTAGATAGAATTATCAAAACTTAACTAAAACTTAACCAAAGTGCTTGTATTCAAGCTCCTAAAGTGCAAAAACTAGTTTAATCTGCTACATCGAAATACAACATATCAAATTCTTCCACACTTAAGTTATTGCTTGTCCTCAAGCAAAGCAAATAAAAATAATAAATGACGACCCTTGAGCAAGTATGGTACAAATGTTAGCTTTGGAGCACATGAATAAGCATTTCATATTCACACATAATCTGGGCATGATATATAGCTGACTTACCACTTTTGATATCAAATGCCAAAGTTCAGTATATTACAAAGTATACAAGCATTAAGGGTTTCAAATGTAGGGATCCATCAATAAATTATACAAGTAATTTGATTATCCTAGCAGAATATAAATAGTCGTAAATGCAATTATTCAGTATGATGTCAAGTTCTAAATAAGTCTACCTAGATCACATAGGGCTTTTCGGCTTGTAACGTTTTGAGGCTTGGGACAAGTATAGAGTTCAAGAATAGTAAGCATCAAATGGTTTCAAGCACAAAAATAGTTTGACACATTATATTGTCCCATATTCTCCTTCTTAATGACCCTTTCCCATTCACCACTTTATTTCTCCTCCTCTTTCCTTCCTTCTTTCTCCTTATAGGAAATCTCAACATCATATAGTAACTATGGTTAGCTCACAAGTTTTAGTGCACTTAATGAACGAGTTTTTCTATTTTTGTGACTTTGTGACTTTTCCTTCTTTTTCACGGTACCTTACTCACAAATGCTTTTATTCTTTTTGTGATATCCCGAATTAGGGCCCAATCGAAATAGTGGTTTCGGGACCACAAATCTGAGATAGAAATAATTATTTTATAACTATTTTTAGGTCTATGATATGATTTCATGATTGTGTGAAAGTTTCGTGAAGAAATTCTATGCATAAAGTGCTTAATTTGAAATTAGGGACCAAATTGAATAAGTTGCAAAACTTGCATTCTAGAAGTTTTTAGTATGAAATTTCTCTGGAATATTTATTAGGAGGCCTTAAACAGAAATTTGGACAAAAATTGGACATGGATGGAAATTTTGAAAGTTTAGTAAGGAAGGGCATTTTGGTCATTTGGATTTTTAATGAATTAAAATGGGAAAAATCAAGCAAAAATTCATTCATCTTCTTCATGTTGCTGCCGAATTTCACTTTCTACCATAGCTAGGGTTTCTTTAACTTCTAAGCTCAATAGTAAGTCAATTTTAGCCCCGTTTTTAATGTTCTTTACGTTTTTGGAGTCCTGATAACTTGATTTAGCTTATCCTAGCAATAATTTAACCTAGGGTTTATATTTGGAAAAAATACCCATAGGTGAAATGTGTTTATTTTGATGTTTTATGGTAGAATATGAAGCTTGAGATTGTGTTAAACAACTTTTGCTAAGTGATTTTACGTAAAAACGACTAAAATGACGTAACCGGTAAAAATACCTAATGTTCATAAATATATGAGAGAGTGTGAATTTGATGTTGATATAGAAGGGAAAAATGATAAGCATGTCATAAAACATAATAAAATAGGAAGAAGTTTAATTTCTGAGCGTTGGGGCAAAAGTGTAAATAGGCAAAAGTTTAGGGGCAAAATTGTAATTTTTCCAAAGTTAGAGCTAAGGACTATTTTGATAAATATGAGTATTAAATCAGCTAAATATGTTATTTTAGATGAATAAAGATGTGGAATTGACCTTGATCGGGGAAAAGAAAAGATTTTGAGTTAAATTGCAACCTTTATACATTTTGTACCCAGGTAAGTTCATGGGTAAATAGGGTAACATAATTGTCGTTTTAAGTAATTTAATATTGTTTATATGATATGATGCTTATTGTCATGAAATATTATGTTTTGTGGTTATTGTTGAAAAATATGTAATTATGTGAATTAGTTGATAAGTATGAACTACCATCGAAGTATCGATTTCGACATTTCGTGGAAGATGGCAAAGGAGTATGATCGATGACAATCCTATTTGAAAATTAGGAATAGATTAGGATACAAGTGACATGTCACTGGGAAATTGAGATCTGAACTCGTTGAGTTGCGCTCTGAGTTGGTGAGAATTATGAGGCATCCAAACTCGTTGAGTTGCATTCCGAGTTCACTTATGGATGCAAGCATCTGAACTCATTGAGTTGTGTTCCGAGTTCATTATGGATGCGAACACTCGAGCTCATTGAGTTGCGTTCCGAGTTCATTATGGGTGAAATTATGGTAGCTTGATTTCGTGTATCCGAATTATATTCTGATGTGTTCAACGGGTAAAGTTCTAGTGAAATGGAGAAATTCTCGAGATGAAAGTGACTAGTTGGTAAGTGTTGTGGAACAGATACTTTGTAAAGGTATGTACTTAATCCTCGGGTTGAGACTTCAATATAACAATAATATGGTAAGATCATGAATGAAAAGTATGATATGAATGCTTTGGTGATATTATGCAAATGTGGACTTCGTATTATTGCATAGTTATGTTACTTGCTATTTACATGTGAACTTATTAAGCATTTATGCTTACTCCCTCCCTTTCTTTCCTTGTAGTTTTGACAAGCTGGATAGAGATCGGGACGGTTGGAGACACGTTCACACTATCAACGAACCACGTCGGTATAGTGGCTTGCATATTTTGGGAATATGGCATGTATAGCATTATGATCCTTTTGTGTATATAATCTTATTATATGGTGAATGAGTGATGTGGAAATATTTGTTGATGATTAGCTATTGGAATGGCTAATCAAAATTTATATTTAGTGTTATGTATGCTTAATGTATTTCCTAATCCATGAAAAACCATAAAATGGTGAAATTGGTTATAAAACAGAATCACACAGCAGCAGTGATGTGAGTTTTAAAAATCACTAAAAATAGTAGATATAGAATTAGATGATGAATAAAATATTTAATTTAAGCTTAATGAATCTATTTTCATGTGAAAGAAACAAAATAGGTAAAAGAGTTGTATTTTATGAGATATTTACGTTTTTAGTGAAACAGGGTCAGAACAATTTCTGGATCCCCTGTTCTGACTTTAGAAATTAACCATAAATTGTGTAAAAATAATTAGGAATCAAAATTTATATTTATGGATTCCTTATTGAGTATATTTTTAAGTGAAACAAACGGCATAGTCATTAGATTTCTGTACAGGAATAAATTTGATTCGTAGTGCATAGGGGTCAGAGTAGCTAAACCCTAAAACAGGGGAGACTTTAACTAATAAACTTTACTATTTGGCCAAGCCAAAAATTCTAGAAAAAAATTATCAAGTAGATATATGAGTCTAGTTTTATGGAAAATTTACAAAATTGGATTTTGAGTTTTGTAACTCGAGATATGATTTTTTTAGCGACTGTGATGCAGATGGATAGTTTACTACGAAAATTGTTTAAACTTGTTTAAATGCAAAAATAAGTTTAGTAATGTCTCATACTCGACTCGGGCGACGGTCTCGGGTAAGGAGGCGTTACACTTTTCACATCCTTTTTTCTACTCGTTTAATTTTCTTTTTACATTTTTTCGTTTTGCACTTTTAAGCTAACCTATTTTTACAAAAGCACCATAATGTATCTACCTAACCCTCAATATGAATGGCCAAACGTATACAATCATACAATTCAGGACCAAATAAAAGGGTAAGCAAAAATTATTATTTTTAGCTCGGATTTTGTATAGAAGTTCTTCAATAAGTGTTTTTTGGCTCAAAATAGGTACTAAAGATGAACGAATAAGGGTTAGCTTTTTGGCTCTGAGTGTAAACCAAAAAATGCCTTAGGTCATCCCTAGATGTCTAAATATTCACAAATTTAATCAACCAAATAATAACAAATTCAACAATCTATAATTCATACTAGCATGCTTGTTTCCTTGTATTATCTATATCATTCGGTACATTTGATTGCTTAATGCCTATTTATAGTGTAATAAATAGAACTTAATAGTCTAATAGTTAAAAATTTAAAATCGCCTATCATCATGTCAAATTTACCATAAATACAGTCAACCTATGTACATGCTCTTAACTAATCACTTGTATTTCTAAAAGCTGAAGCACACAATCAACAAGAAAAATAAAAGAAAAGTGTAAAAATTAAAAAAAAAAATTCTATGTTACCCCTTACACTTTAGTTAACACATTGCCCTCAATGAATAGCCCTGAAAAGATAAGGAAAGAAGTTACCTGATTGGTCGTGATAGTTCTGTAGGCAATTGGTAGGTGCTTCCTCCATTGATTGTTGATAGTTCGCATTGTTTGTGTTTCTACTATGTGGGAATTTTGAAAAAAAATTAATAAACATATAAATTAAGTTCTAGTAGTTTATTAAATATAACTAATTACAATATCCTAAAAATTAACTTAACTTTCCTAACTAATTTGAACTTAAAAAAAAAAGCCTACTAAATGTATATATTATCTTAATGTATTATTCATCTTCCTTTTGGAGTCCTCTTTTTCTCCTCTCCTCATTTTGTTTTCTCTGTAATATTATGTACTGCTTATAGACATCACCTCCTAGCAGTTTCTTCAGAGGAATCGTCTCTTTATCTAGCTGCTCTATAGGTAATCTTGCTCTTTTACATTACTCTGTGATCAGATGCGGAAAGAATGTTCCCTTTTTCTAATTTCGTGCACATTTGATCATATTTCGATATATCCATGTACCAATGCATACCGGGCTACTATAAGAAAGATCAGCTTTAAGCCAAATCCTTGAACACACAAATTTCATCCATATTTTTTCTTTTGGAGTCATCAATGCTTGGTTGAATGTCTTAGGTCTTACTGTTCCTATTTGATATGTCCAAACTTCTTTTCCCTTTATTAAAAATCTTAAAATCTCCTCACTGTCTACGTTCTTAAATTCTTTGAGATCTGTTTTGTACAAGTAACATCGATAGTAGTATGGAGCATAATAAAACTGACAAATATTTCTTTTAGTTACCAGGACATTAACTTCTCTAACTTTAACAAAGGTTTGCATATCATAGAATGGTCTTGTCACTTCCCTTTCTTTCAATGTAAGATGAAATTCCTCTACCATGAGTATTACTGTTGGTTCTTCAGGTGGTAAATAGAAACTAGTCCATTCTCTTTCTGTTGCAATCTCCCACATGCCTTTACAATTTCTCATTAACGGATCAAATCCTTGTTCTTGGATGAACATGTAAGGATGTAGTTGTTGTAGATATTTTTCTATGTGACTTTCTTAGAATTCAACAGATGGATTTATAAGGTTATATCTAAATTCTTTTCAAACCAAACTGGGCTATAGTGGTTCTTCTTGAGGCTATCACATTGTTGGACAGAGACAAAGGAATCTTGTTTTCTCCACAATAATTTGCAGGTAATGAGAAGAGTGATGTGACCTATTGTCTTTGAGGAATACATCAATAAACTTTGAAAATGATAATTGTGTTAGGAAAACTATTTCTAATAGTTAAAAGGTTAAAGAGTTCTAAATTTACTGGATTTTAATTATAGAGACATCAGTGGTTAGTTTAAATTCGAACAACAGATTACGCAGGTGTGTCGCGACATCCTTCATGGGTGTTGTGGATGTCGAGATGTCGAAGACAGTTTACTTGTTCCAAATTTCGTACGATGTCATGACATGAAATGTTGAGGTTGCGACACTGAGGGCAATTTTTGCTATGCTCTTTTCTTGCTTCATTATTTTTTTGTTGTCTCACTTATTTCATCTGTGTCCCATTTTTTCCAATTGGTCCTCGTTTTTCTCTAGGCTCCATAGAGTTTTGCATTGTAAGGCCTGAGTATCAATGACTTCCTTTGTTGTCCCTCCAAAGTAATGTTTGACTCTCCAGCCATTTACAAGAAAAAATTGACCTCCCTTTTTGATAAGTTCTATTGCCTCTTGAGGTGTCACATGGTTCATGGTATATGGACCAGTCTATCTTGATTTTAGCTTGTGAAGGAATAATTTTAATCTTTAATGAAATAATAACAAATTTTTGTCCAGGTAGGAACTCTCGTTTCCTGATCTTTGCATCATGCCGAAGTCCACTCCTTTCTTTGTATAATTTAGTGGTCTCATATGCCATGAAACAAAATTCTTTTAATTCTTGTAATTGAATTAGTATTTCTTTCTTTGCTAGCTCTGTATATAAGTTTAATTCCTTGATTGCCTAGTATGCTTTCTTTTCTAATTTAAAAGGTAAATGGAAATTTTTCCCGTAAACTAATTTTTAAGGAGACATACCTAATAGGGTTTAGTATGTTGTTAATAAGCCCATAATGCATCATCTAATCTTGCTACCCAATCGTTCCTACTTGGATTTACTATCATTTCTAAAATTCCTTTAATTTTTCTATTGGACACCTTTGCTTGGCCATTAGCTTGTAGATGGTATGATGTTGTCAATTGATATCTCACACTGTAATTGGTTAAGGCAACTTCAAACTGTTTACTACAAAAATGTGATCCTTCATCACTTATCAACGCATGGTATGTCCCAAATCTAGCAAAAATGTTCTTCCTTAAAAATCTCACTACTTCTTTAGTATCATTGGTAGGTAATGCTACAACTTCCACCCATTTGGAGACATAATCAACAACTAGCAGGATGTATTGGTTCCCAAAAGAACTTGGGAAGGGTTTTATAAAGTCAATTCCCCAAACATCGAATACCTCTACTTTGAGTATCTTGATTTGTGACATTTCATCTCTTCTCGATATACCTCTAGTTCTTTGGCATCTCTCATATCTTTGTACGAATTCATAAGCATCTCTATTCATGGTCGACCAATAGAATCCTAACTACAATACTTTTTTAGCTTTTCTTTTTTTGCCAAAATGTCTCCCACATGGGGATGTATGACATCCTTGTAGAATATCGTTTATTTCCTCCTCTGCTACACATCTTCATACCAATTGATCTGTACATTGCTGAAATACATATAGATCTTCCCAAATTTAATTTTTTGATTCGTGGGTGATCCTTTTCTTTTGTTGCTGATTTTTCATGAATTACACTATTTTACACCCATTTTACACATAATTTTAGCTTGTTTAATAGTTAAATTAAAGCATCTTAGTATAAGGTTTACACATTTATTTGGGTTTTCATACTTAAAGTAGTAAGCTTTCTAGTAGATTTTATTACATTTTATATATCTAAATAAGGTTGCATGGTCTTGTAGGTCAAGTTGGGAGCTAAAGATGCTTATTCAGTCCAAAACTGATGCCTATGTCGTGACACCAAAACATTGATGTCTCAACATCAAAGATAGAAGCCAAAAATAAGTTTTGAAGAGAAACTACCCTCGATGTCGCAACATACCCCCTGTGGTTGGTTGCAACATCACAGGCCTGTGTTGTAACCATGCCCTTGCCCAGCCCAAAAACTCTTGCACATTTTAGTTAAGTTTTTTAGGGAAATTAGGAGTATTTGTCCTAGTCGAACTCTAAGGACTTCAAGAATAGTTTAGACACTTTAATCTTTCGAGTTTAGCCTATATAAAGGCCATTGTAATAAGTTTAAACATATAATTTCTAGGGAGACAAAAAATTAACTTAGGGTCTCTTTGTTTCATTCCTAGTTTTTACTTAGGGTATTTTTTGTTCTTGTAATTGGAAGATCGTATTTTGAAGTGAGAATTTCACAAGTGGAGATTGTTTTGACGCCATATTTTCATCGATAAATCAAGGAGAATCTTTTTTCCTTTATTTTATTCTTTATATCTCTTTCTTTAACATTGTTTAATTTAATATTTGTGTAAAGATTAGAATCAATTTATGCTTTATACATACCTTGTAACAACCCATTTTTCAGTGAAATCGAAATAGTGGTTTTGAGACCACAAATTTGAATCAAAAATAAAATTTATTTATTTTATTATATGGCCCGTATTATGATAGACATGTCATGTGAAAAATTTGATATGAAAGTTTTATCGATTAAGTGTTTAATTACGAGAAGGACTTAATCGCATAAAATGTGAAAGTTGAATTCTAGTAGCTAGAAGGGTTAAATAGCTATAAATTCAAAAATAGAGGCCCTTATATGGTAATTAGACCATTAAAGAAGTATGTAGATTTTTTTGGTGACTTATCTATGGAAAAATTAGAAAAGAGTAGAGACTAAATTGGAAATTGAAATAATTAATTAATTAAAAGATGATAAAAAGAAAATATCATCTTATTTTGTCATATTCAACCCCAAAATTTTATGGAAACCCGAGGAGAGAGAGAAGAAATTTTCAAGGCTTAATTGGGTAAGTTCCATTGTCCCATTTTTAGTAATTTTGATATTTTTGAAACCGAGATAGTTTAATCTATCTATTTAGGGGATTACTTTGAAAAGTTATCAAAGTAGGAAAAATGGGTCATGGATGTATATGCTGAAAGTTTGAAATTTATGGCAGAAAATGAAAGGTTATTGATAGATAAACAACTTTTACAAAGTGATTTTTGATGAAAACATGATTTAGGGACTAGAATGTAAAGTTGTGAAATTTGATGAAAAATTCTGAAATTTTGTGAATACATGTGCTGTAAAATTTATAATGGGATTTTGGTTAGTCTTGAAATAAGAAGTAAATTGCACAAGTTTTATTTTTCGAGCCTAGGGATGAAATTGGAAATTATGGAAAAGTTAGGGGCAAAACGATAATTTTACCTAGGATGTAAATTGAGTCCAAATAAGTATGAAAAATGTGAAATTGATGATTAAAGCTATTTATATAGATCCAGACAACATAAATTCTAGGTTAGATCGAGGAATAGAAAAGGTTTTGGATTAGTAGATTATTTACGCAAACAAGTGTCGAGGTAAGTTGGTGTAACTTAATCGGGCATGTAAATATATTTGATTGAATGTTGTTTTGTATGGAATGTGACTTATATTGATGTACATTACTTGAATGCTATATTGAGAAATTTAATACATGCTTGATATGGTGAAAAGGGGTTAAGTCTCGATTGAATATTGAATTCTGAAGATTATATGCACTTTCCTGAAACAGATATGGTCCTGCATTTGTTGCGGTCGACATTTAGCTCAGACGAGTAATCCTATTGACCTTGTTATAGAAAGGAATTAGCACGGACGAATACCTCTCGAGTATACGTTATGATTAAGTTTTATCCTAGACTGGTAATGCTAATTGAACTCTTTGAGCATACGTTGTATAAAGGATTTAGCCTGGACTAGTAATCCTGTTCTATGATATGTGACTCGAGAGTGTGTTCCTTGGATAAGTGCCCTAAGGGGTTCCTTGGATAAGTGCCCTAAGGGGTACCCTTAAATAAGAATTGATGGATTATTGAATCGTACACCCCGAGTGTACCACTTGAGTATTCATTAGAATTTCAATGATTTAATGGACTTAAAAATCTTGACATGGCATGAGAATTATGAAATGAAATGATAATGTCTTGAAAGAGTATTCATGATGAGTTCATCCATTCTTACTTGATGTATATGTAAACTTTGTGACTAACATGTTTGATTGGATGCTTGTGTTTAGGAAATTTAGCCAAATGGATGGAAAACTTGTTATTGCATGCTTAGATTTAATAAATGAGATTGGTAAGTTTAGTTTTCATTATACGAAATTACTAAGCATGTAATGCTTACTTTGTTTATTTTTCCCCTGTTTTATAGTGCTCGGAATCTCGCAAAGGTTGGAGATCACTGGAGCATCGTCACACTATCAACTAGTCATTTTGGGTATACTTAGTAAAATCATTTTGGTATAATGGCATGTATAGAACAACTTGACCAATAGTGTCTTGAAAATGATGTTGTGTAACCTAGCCATTAGAATGGCTAGTAATGGCTTATTTTGGTATGATTAAGTAGGTTATGATGATATATTCATATATGATATGTTATGTATATGTGATCAAATGATGTTAATGCCTAAGTTAATCCAAGGTAAGTTTACAAACATATATGTTTGCAATGGTATGCCATGTTGAATGATGGTATTATTTAATTTGAATGCTTGGAATGGTTGGTATTGGATGTTTGTTTCAAGTACAGGTCTTGGTGAAACTTTGGGTGAGAAATGAAGTTAGAAATGGCTTCATTTTGTCCACACGAGCAAAAACACGAGCGTGTGTCTAGACAGCGTGTGACACACGGCATGGTAACATGGGCATGTGCTTAGGCCGTGTGTCCCCTGCACATTGGAAAATTTTTGTAATTTCACGAAAAATTTTTGGAGCTCCCGATAAATTCCCGACTTTATCCTAATGCTTGTATTGGCCTCGAGGGTCCAATTAAGGGATGTTTTGAATGATCTCGATTATTGAATAGTAATTTACATAAATTATTTGTAAACTATTCTGAAAGTTTTGGTAATGCTCTGAAACTCTATTCTGACGATGGTATAGGTTAAGGGTGTTACATTTAGTGATATCAGAGCTATGATTTAGTTGATTCTCAAATTTTACGTAGTAGACACAAGTTTAGCTATACATGCTATTATATAAATTGTGATAGTGTGATGACTTCTGATAATTTTAAATGTGTTTTTCATATAGTAATGTCATCCAACCGAGCTAGAGCTGAATCCGAGGAAGCTGAGAGCAATGATGTAGCTTCAATTCAAAGAGTTGCGTCTGCGTTTGGTAGTGAAAGGCCTGTGTCTAAGGGCCAAAGTGAGGAGGCAAAACAAGCCTCCTTTCAAATGATGAATGAATGGTTTGCCCAGTATCTAAAAACAAACTTTGCTGTACAACGACCTCACCCAGCTGCTCCCCAACCGATTCCTGAGGTACCACAGGGTGCTGAACCTGTTAGAATTGGTAAGCTCTTGATAAATAAAATCCGTAAGCATGGGGTAGAAGAATTTGGAGCTACCGCAGATGATGATCCGGAAAGGGCTGAGTTTTGGCTAAAAAATACTATCCGGGTTTTTGATGAATTATCTTGTACACCTACTGAATGTGTGAACTGTACAGTATCTCTACTGAAAGATACAACTTATCATTAGTGGAATACCATAACTTTGGTGGTACCAAGAGAGAATGTTACATGGGAATTCTTCCAGGCTAAATTCAGAAAGAAGTATGTGAGTCAAAGATTTATGGATTAGAAAAAGAAAGAACTTTTAGAGCTCAAACAAGGAAATATGATTGTGTCTGAATATGAATGAGAATTTGTTCGGCTGAGTAAATATGCCCGAGAATGGGTCCAGTCTGAGGCCGAGATGTGTAAACACATTGAAGAAATTTTAAATGAAGACATCAAATTGTTTATTGGAATTCTCGAAATAAGGGAATTTGTGGTATTATCCAATCGAGCACACAAAGCTGAGGAATTGAGTAATGAAAAAAGACGAGCTGAAAGAGAGGCTCGGGTTTCTGGAAAAAGAACTATGAGTAAGTCACAATCATTTGCTTCCAAGAAATTAAAGAAGTATTATGATCGTGTTACCACCTCTATAGGATATTCTGGAAGAGAGCGGTGCTCTCAATGTTCTACCCGAGGTCTTCATCTCTATTCGTGACCAATGTGGGTAGTGTTGGTAATTCCAAACTGAAATGTAAATACTGTAACAAATTTCATCATGGGGAATTTAGGTCTAGAAGTGGAGCTTGTTTTGGATGTGGTTTACTTGACCATTTTCTCAAAGATTGTCTAGAAAAAGTGGAAAAAGAGATAGAACTAGCTCCAAAGCCTAGTAATCCTGTCTCGAGGGGTAGATCGCCTCGTCACCCAGGCAATGTTAGTGGTAGTCGAGGTACTATCAGGGATACTACAATTAGATCTGAGGCACAAGCACCTGCAAGGACATGTGCTATTCGTGCAAGAGAAGATGCCTCTGCACCAAACGTCATTGCTGGTACATTTTTTCTACTTGATGCTGATATTACTGCATTGATTGATCCTGGTTCCACACATTCATACATATGCACGAACTTGGTGACTATTAAAAATTTATCTGTTGAATTCACTGAATTTATGGTTAAAGTTTCAAACCCCCTAGGCCAGTATGTTATGGTGGATAAAGTTTGTAAGAACTGTCCGTTGATGGCAAAAAGTTATTGCTTTTTGGCTGACTTGATGTTATTGCCATTTGAGGAATTTGATATGATCTTGGGAATGGATTGGTTAACCCAATATGATGCAGTGGTGAACTGTAAACAGAAATATATTGTGTTGAATTGTTAGAATGGTGAATTGCTTCATGTTGAATCTGATAAACTAGATGGAATACCTAATGTGATTTCAGCAATATCAGCACATAAATATTGTAAAAAGGGATATGATGCTTATCTTGCATATGTACTGGATACTAAAGTATCTGAGTCAAAAATTTAGTCAATGCCGGGAGGATTTGAATTTTCTGATGTATTCCCAGAAGAATTACCTAGTTTACCACCGGATAGAGAAGTGAAATTCTCTATAGATCTTGTTCTGGGAACAACACCAATATCCATAGCACCTTACAGAATGACTCCTACTAAATTAAAAGAGTTGAAAGCACAGTTGCAAGAATTGATTGACAGAGGTTTGCTCGACCTAGTTTCTCACCTTGGGGTGCACTGGTTTTGTTCGTAAAGAAGAAAGATGGGTCGTTGAGGTTGTGTATTGTTTATAGACAGCTCAACAAAGTTACAATAAATAACAAGTATCCATTGCCTCAAATCGATGACTTGTTTGCCCAGTTAAAATGAGCCACAGTATTTTCAAAGATTGTCTCTGTTTTGGTCACTATCAACTACGGGTAAAAGAATCAGATGTACCAAAGACAACTTTTAGAACCATGTATGGACACTATGAGTTTCTTGTTATGCCATTCAGCTTGACAAATGTACATACAGTGTTTATGGATTTGATGAACAGAATTTTTAGCCCGTATTTGGACAGGTTTGTGGTGGTATTTATAGATGATATTTTGGTTTACTCTCGAGATGAAAATAAACATGCTGATCATTTGAGAATAGTGTTCCAAACTTTGCGAGAGAAACAATTGTATGCCAAATTTAGTAAATGTGAATTTTGGCTACAGGAAGTTTGTTTTCTTGGGCATATTGTATTTGCTAAAGGTGTCAGGGTGGACCCGGATAAAATTTTAGCCTTTGTTAATTGGAAGCCACCGAAGAATGTGTCTGAAGTCTAAAGTTTTTTGGGACTAGCTGGTTATTATCGGAGATTTGTAAAATTTTTTTCAATGATAGCTTCTCTGATGACTCGTTTGCTACAAAAAGATGTAAAGTTTGAGTGGACTAATAAATTCTAGCAAAATTTTGACAGATTAAAAGCTTTATTGACAGAAGCACCAGTGTTAGTTCAGCCAGAATCGGGTAAGGAATTTATAATCTACAGTGATGCGTCATTAAATGGTTTAGGCTGTGTTTTATTGCAAGAAGGTAAAGTGGTAGCCTATGCTTCATGACAGCTAAAGCCACAAGAAAAAAACTAATCGACACAAAATCTTGAATTAACAACCATAGTATTTGCATTGAAAATCTGGTGGCATTACTTGTTTGGTGAAAAATGTCACATATTTACTGATCATAAAAGTCTAAAATATTTGATGTCACAAAAGATTTGAATTTGAGACAGCGCAGATGGCTTGAGTTACTAAAAGATTATGACCTTGTCATTGACTATCATCTGGGAAAAGCCAATGTAGTGGCAGATACTCTGAGTAGAAAATCTCTGTATACTCTGCGAGCTATGAATACTTGATTGTCATTATCTAATAATGGTTCAATTATAGCTGAGTTAAAATCTAGACCCACATTTTTGCAGCAGATCTCTGAAGCTCAGAAAATTGATAATAAGTTGCAAGCAAAACAGGTACAAACTGAACCGACTCCTAACTTAGAATTTCAGATCAGGACTGATGGTTGTTTGTTATTCAGAGGCAGAGTATGTGTAACGAAAAGTTCAGAACTAGTATAGTAGATTTTGAATGAAGCTCATAATGGTAACATGTTTATACATCCCAGTAGTAATTAAATGTATAATGATCCGAAAAAGATGTACTGGTGGCAAGGAATGAAACGAGATATTTTTGAGTTTGTATCTAAATGTTTGATATGTCAGTAAGTAAAAGTTGAACATCAGTTGCCTTTTGGAATATTACAGCCAGTTATGATACCAGAATGGAAATAGGAAAGAATTACTATGGACTTTGTATCGGGGTTACCCCTGTCTCCAAAGAAGAAAGATGCCATTTGGGTTATTGTTGATCGGTTGACAAAGTCTACATACTTTCTTCCAGTACGTATAGATTTTTCCTTGGATAGATTGGCTGAATTATATGTTTTTGAGATTATCAAATTGCATGGAGTGCCTGTCTCTATTTTTTTAGATAGAGACCCTCAGTTTACATCTCGATTCTGGAGCAAATTGCAAGAAGCGCTGGGTAATCAGTTACACTTTAGTACTGCATTTCATCCCAGACAGATGGTCAATGTAAACGGGTAATACAAATTTTAGAGGATATGCTTCGATGTTGTATATTTGAATTTGAAGGTAACTGGGAAAAGTATTTGCCCTTGGTTGAAAATTTCCATTGGTGATATAGTTTACATTACTTGCATACCATGGAGTGCTATTATTTCTAAACCTTGTTTTATGGATGTCTACTCTAAACAACAGTTCGTCAAATAAAGTCTACTGTATTTCTTTAGAATTTGGCTGCTCTGGCCATTTTCTATTTTGGATAAATGGTCTGGGATTTGAATTTTTGTTCCATTCTTGTCCGTTATCAATAAATCAAACTCTTGAAGAAATAATAACCATCTCATTAGTCTGGCTTTTGTTTCTTTTTTCTTCATGACATATTTTAATGTTGAACGGTCAGTGTAAATATAAAATCCATTGGCCATCAAATACGAGCGAAATTTTTCATAAGAAAACACAACAACAATCATTTATTTTTTGGTTGTAGTATAATTGCATTGTGCCAAATTGATTGTCTTACTTGTATAATGAATAGCTCAAAATAAGTTTTTTTTTGTCCCAGCACTGCCCCTACATCATAATCACTAGCATTGCATATTATAATAAAAGGCTCTAACCTGTTAGGAGTAACTATTATAGGTGTAGAAATAAGTTTTTCTTTTATTACTTCAAAAGCTTTGATGAATTCCTGGTCGAATATAAATGGTGTCTCTTTCTGGAAAAGTTGATTCAATGGTTTAGAGATGTAAGTGAAATCTTTTATGAATCACTTGTATAATCCAACATGGCCTAGAAAGTTTCTCACTCTCCAAACTGTTATGAGGTTTAGGAGTTTCTTAATAACCTCAATCTTAGTTTTTTCCACTTCCAAACCTTTCCTTGATATTTGATATCCTAAAACCAATCCTTCTTTGACCATGAAGTGACATTTTTCTAGTCAAGCACTAGATTGGTTTCCTTGCATCTTTATAGGGATTTTTCAAGATTGTCCAAACATTCTTGAAAGGAATCTTCGTATACTGAAAAATCATCCATAAACACGTCTAAGCCTTTCTCTAACATGTGAGCAAAAATAGCAGTCATGCATATCATAAAGGTTTCGGGGCATTGCAAAGTACAAATGACATTCGTTTGAAAGCATAGGTATTAAAAGGACATGTGAAGGTGGTTTGTTCTTGGTCATTCAGATGTATTGGGATTTAATGATATCCCGAGTATCCGTCAAGGAAACAATAATAATCCTTCCCTACCAATCTATGAAGCATTTGATCAATAAAAGGAAGTGGAAAATGATCTCTTTTTTGTTGCATCATTTAGTTTTTGATACTCAATACATACTCTCCAACCATGGTATTAACTCATTCTTATCATTTTCAACCACTATTAATCCTCCTTTCTTTGAAACATATTGTGTGGGATTAACCCATTCACTGTCGGAGATAGCATAAAAAATACCTACGTCTAAGCATTTGAACAATTATTTCTTCACCTTTTTAGCTGGATTAAGTCGGCACTATGCATCTATTACAAGTTTTTTCCTTCTTCTAATCTAATCTTGTGTTGACGCATCACAGGGTTGATTCCCTTAATATCGACGATAGTCCATCCTATGACTTTCTTGTGTGTTTTTAAAACACTTAAAAGCCTCTTCCTATTCTGAACATAGCTTGACAGCTATTATCACTAGCAATGTATTTTGCTCCCCCAAATATTCATATTTTAAATGCCCTGGTAAAGGTTTTAACTCTAAATCAGGGGGTTTAATAATGAAAGGTAGCATTTTTGTTGTACTTGGAATAATTCGTTTTGGTTGTCCCTTACCTGACACCATGAATCAAGATGAAAAGCTATCTAATCGTTTTCCTGTTCAGTAGCATCCCATTTCTCTTTTTCTAATTCATATTCATGTTCAACCAAATTTATTGTAATTGACTCCAGTTTATTACTTTTTTGCTTTTTTGTTTTAGATATTTTGTAATTCCCCAACTTTTAGTTCTCGATGTATCCCCCAGGTAAATTCATTTTGATTGAGTCTTTCAGTATTTCCATAACTTCCTTTCTTGTTTTCCTCCAAATGCTTCCTTCGGTCATGATATCAAAATTTTTCCTGTTCTGACTATCCAATCTGTCATAGAAATGTTGGATTTGAATTGCAAAATATATGCCTCTATCCAATACTGATTTGATAATTGTTTTAAATCCGTCCCAAGCTTGTCCTAATGTTTTAGCAGTTTATTGCTTGAATTGACATAATTTTTCATTAATACTGAGTACTTGAGTCATAGGCAAGACCCAACGAAGGAATAACTACACAAAACTAGTCCATGTAGTAATAGTATTGGGTGGGAGTGCATCTAACGTAGCTTTCACTTTCCTTTCCAACGTAAAAGGGATTAAGAATAATTTGATAGTGTCTGGCAAAACTCCAACATAAGTGAGAGTGCTGCATATATGTTCAAATTGCCGTAGGAAGGCTTTGGGGTCCTCTGTCTTAGAATAATTAAATTTAACATTATTTGAGATCCACATTATTAAGGAAGGATTTAACTCAAAATGTGGATTATGAACAATGGGATGAGTAATACTAGATCACAACCAGTCCTTATAAAAAAAATGTTCCTAGCATTTGCATCAAACTTCCTATGGTCACTTATGAACGAACAAGTGTTTTCCCTCATAAGTTGTATTTTGAAGTAAAAAAGAAATAAAGAAATGTTAGTAACTTGGGAATTGAAATTAATATCTATAATGCATGAATTTCCTAATTATTCTATTAAGATACAAAAAATTAAAATTAGACTAGTGACGTTGCCTCCTCGGCAACGGTGCCAACAACTTGACCGCTTCCAGACATACCAACGTTGATGCGAATCCGGTCACCTCATGTTTCGACACAACTGGACACTATCGAGAGTGGCCTAAGCTTGAGGGGCATAAATGCAAAATGAAGCTAGATTTCAGTTCAATGAGCTCAAATAAGCTCATTTCCAGCTCAATGAGCTCGTTTGCTCTTTCCATGAGATTAATTCGGCTCAAACTTAGCTCAATGAGCTCAAGCCTAGCTCGGGCAAATTTAAGCGTTTTATTAGTTGCTGGAATAAATTAATTATGTCTAGTTAAATTAAATTAAATCAGCTCAATAATTAGGTTGTTTTTTTAAGTTAAAATCTGGATATTTTAATTATGTTTAAATGTGTTAGTTAAATTAGTTAATTAGCTTAGCTCATAATTATGTTTAGCTTAATACATGGTTTTAATATGTTCCAGTCGAAATGAATAGGTCTGAATTGGAACATGTTTTAATCTGTTTTGCTACAACCATTTAATTTGTCTTAGTTTGTGTCCTAGGCTGCTACTAATTTAATGTGTCAAGAATAGAACATATTTAATTGTGTTGTCCAGCTGAACATGGCATTGAATTTAGCCGAATTAAAGTTATTTTAAGGCTGCCGAATTTTAATATGTCTTGAGCTGACTTTGATTGATTTCCAATGTGCAGGTATTCATAATGCTTGGACCGAATTTAATTGATGTTAATTCAACTGATCAGCAAGATGCATTGGACGTTATTAATGAGGGAAGATGCACTTGCATGATCATGAACATCAATTAAGAGAGGGTTGCTGATTGGAATTTCCCATGTACCTTTTTCGTGCAGCTCAAAAAGTCCTTGATAAATTAATTCTTCTTTGACTTTAGGTGTGCCCCAAGCTGAGTTATTAAGGCACAAAGCTGTTCAGCTAACCGAAGAAGCCAATTTCACTTTCAAGCACTTTTTTTTGGCTGAATTTATTAGAGCCATTCAGTTCAAATTTAATGTCCAGCTACTGGAACGTTCAAAGAAGCTCCAAGGAAACTTCATGGAAATTTCCAACTTATTTGAGCTGATTAAAAAGCTGACCGTTCAGCTCTCATACTTCATACCTTTGGACGAATTTAATCAGCTTGTTTCAGCTCCATAATTGCTCCAATTTATTAAGATGACTTGGGAAACACTAAGGGACGTTTTTTAAGCTTCATGGCACCTTCATGGATTAATTCTTGAATTTTCAGCTCATTAAAAGCTGGACTCAAATGGCCAATTAGCTTCCCAAGTGCCTATTAGGCTAGCCATGTTGTTTAGCTATAAATACTTAGTTATTTTCTTGTTGTATGAGACTTTTTCTACTTTTTGAATGTTTAAAACATTTTGTGAGTTTTTCAACTCTCTTATTTTGTTTTAGACTCAGCTTGGCTTATCTAGCTTGCTAGTGCCGTCATTTCGTTTCTTTATTTTTGAACTTATCACTTAATCCCGAGTGTGGCGTTCACCTCATTGATATCTTTGGTTCCTCTCTTTCTAGATAGCGGGTCAAGATCCTATCTTCTATTTTGCATCCATCTTAAGTGTCGTTTAAGGTTCGGGTCAATACTCTCATAGTATTGGTCCTTCCTTGGCCTTAAGCTGATTCCATCCATTTGATCTTTCAATTACAAGCTATCTTATTTTCTTTGTTCGACGAAACCCTACATCCTTCAATTATCCATTTTTCCATTATCAGTTTCACTTAATCGAAACTTTATCATCCTTTTTCTTCACCATTTCCCTTGTTGCCAAATTCAACCTTAAGCCTAAACCATCTATCCGAGTTACCACTTTAAATTATTCCAATCTTTGTTATTGGTCGTACCTTAGTTTTTACCACCTTTAAAATTCCTGAAATTACTTGTTTGCACTTATACTTAGTCAAATTCAACCTTATTCCAAGTAGAACGATACTTCTCCAATTTAACGATCGGGCAATCTAAACGACTCAAATCATCACTGAGACGAGTTTGTATCAAACGTCTAGAGTAGAAATCCTGAACAAAATATATTAAAAGGCGGTATCTGCAAGTATATGAGTTAGGTTGTAATATAGTTACAATGGAGTAGATGAGTACTTCGAGGATCGTACCCAAGGGAGGCGAGCATTAAGTTAATTCTAACATAATCACAAATAGATCTAATTAGTACTTTAGATAGATTATAGTACGATGAATTATAAAGAAAGATTTTGGGACTTTTAATAATAATAAAAAGAAAAAAATAACGATAAATCAAATAGTAGAATCTGTCAAATCTGAGCATGGGTGATTAGCTGGATTCGGTAATCAAAACCAACTGTCACTTCAGGTTTTCTTGTTCAATCAACTAGTCGATACCCCAGAAGGATCTTTCAATCTTCCACTAGAATAAAAAATTGGTTAGAACAATTTATCTCTCAACCTCACAGTTTTAAACGGGTTTAGGGTTAAGGTGTTCACGGATAGGCTATACCAAATTTGGGTTAATTCTCACCTTAATGACTTCCTAGGGTTGTCAAGCTTAGGGCTTAAGTTCTTCCTTTCTTGAATAGTTGGTCGGCTAAGAGAACCTTACAAAATAGTTAATTAACTATACCTCCACTCGCTAATTCCCTACAGGAGTATTAATTCCTCATGGATATGATAAACAATATAGACTTGATATATAGAATATACATGAATAACAATTCAAGAATATAAAGTTTATAAGAAGCCTGGTTTGTATTGAATAGAATGCTGAATCCTCATAGAGTTTGATCAAGTTCACAAATCTAATCTCTTCCACAAAAACAAAGAACAAAACTGAAACAAGCCTAAAGCCTAAAACTAAGAAGAAAATTGTACAATATAAAAAGTTGTCTATAACATATGTTAAATGAGCCGATTTATAGACTTTGAGTGACCATTATCCTTTACCTTTGGTTAGTTACCATCATCGTGCTTAATGTTTGATTGTGCAGACCAAAACGCCCTGGGCTCGTAATTATTTCTCATACAGAGGTGATATTGCGAAACACAAGGTCTTGTGTTGCTACATCGAAGGCAATATGCCTCATCTTTAGGGTATCTTCAGGGGTGTGTCATGACACCGAAGGCAGTCTTGAAATTTTAATGGTCTCCTGCATGCTCACAAAGATACCCTAAAGATGAAGCATATTAAATAACTTGGTTAAATTTAGCTAGAATTACACTGTAAATTTATTTTATTTTTAATTGTTGGAAAAGAGGTTTGGTAGTCTTTGGTAGTAGGTGCAAGTAGATGAATAAGGCAAGAAGAAGGAAATAGGAAGAGGGAAAAAGAACGAAGGAAGAGAAACACTGCCATGACAAATAGTGGGATAGATTTCCAATAGAAATGCCATGGCAATTGTAGGAATATGATGCACAACTCAATCCACGGCACTCTTAGCTAGCTGTACGTGTACTAGATAAATCACCCTAAAAAAGAGTAGCAATATGTGTACTGAGAGGGACGGATCTACCCTATAAAAAGAGGAGAGAGAGGAGAGAAAAGAAAAGAAAGAGAGTTTTCTCTCTTTCTGTAACAGAATCCTGTGGGAAAACTATGTGGAAAATTTAGAAGAGAAGAAGATGGTAGCAACTAAAAAGAGGAGATCACAGATGCAAAGAAGGAAAGAGAACTCTACCTTGGGTTTTGCGTAAAATCTTGAGAAGGAGCTGAAGTGTAGCGAGAACTTCCTTTAGTTCTACCTTTGTTCTATATTTCTTAGTTTTAATTTCTGTGATTCGTAAACTTAAAGAATGTTGATGAATGATTTAATTTTGGATTTCATTACCCAACCCATGAGCTAATTTTCTTTGGGTTGGAATTATTTGGGTGAATATTGGATTATCTGTAATGCCCACGATATGATTTTGATTAAAGTCACTGTTTCATTTGATTCTTGCTTAATTGGAATGCATGTATGCAAGCTCTAGACATTGTTGACTGCGTGTTATGTTCTTAAATGGATTTGAATTTGAAAGGATTAAATACATTAGACTATTAATTGATTGATGCAGGCGAGTACTCGAAAGAATATTTGTAGCACTCTAGACATAAAAGGTGTGATCTGTACAGGTGAAGAACATTAGGGTGGTTATGTGATCTGTACAGGTGAAGAAAATTAGGGTGGTTATCATTCGTGAGTCTTGTAGACATACACAAACTTTAAATAATAACTAAAGTCTAACTCTCGAAAATAGTTTACTGCAATAGTAATTCTCTGGGCAGTAGTTTAGTATAAAATTTGCCATGACATTATTTTGTTATGAAAATATTTCCCTGAATAATTCCAACCTTTATCATTCACAATAGAAATACTCTCTACTTGTTCTTTGTGAATTGCCAGGACATTTAGATTGTGTTGTCATTTATCAGTTATAATTGATATTATTAGTTCATTCATTAATTCCCTTCACAAATTTATACTTTGTTTCTTTGGCACATATTCATTAGTTAAATCTACAGTAATACTTACCAATTCTAATCAATTTTTGGTCCCTGTGAGATGATACTCACTTATCATTATATTACTTGAATTGACGTGTACACTTGCACATTTGTATTACACATTTACACGTAACAAGTTTTTGGCGCCGTTGCTAGGGATCGACACTATTGGTGAAAAATACGTTTGTTATTATTTGTTAATTTCTTTTTGTTTAGTTTAAGTAGTTGTTTTAATTTTTATTTTTCAGGTTTGTGCTAGTGCATGCATAGAAATATTATGGAGAATACAAAATACTATTTTGATCCAGTGATCGAGAGAACCTTAAAGCGAAGGATAAGAGAGTTGCGAGAAATAGAAAGAATTAGAAATGATCAGGTTAGAGAAGATCCACTACATTAGGAAAAAAAGGATGTTGATATACCTCAAATTTTTGATGACAGAGAAAAACCTATCAAAGAACATGTAATGCCAATTTTAGATGATTTAAATCCAGGAATTGTCAGGTCGCATATTTAAGCTTAACATTTTGAATTAAAGCCGGTGATGTTTCAATTGCTACAAATAATGGGGCAATTTAGTAGGTTGCCTACTGAAGTTCCAAGGTTGCACTTACGACTGTTTTTGGAAGTCTATGATTAATTTAGGCATTAAGGTGTTCCTGAAGATGACTTGCGACTGAAGTTATTCCCTTACTCATTATGAGATCATGATAGTGTAACACCCTTAACCCATAACCGTCGCTGGAATAGGTTAAGAGGCATTACCGAACTTGTAACTCAATTCAAAACAATCATATATATCCAATTTCATCTCATTTCAATAGAAAATATTCTTTCACATTCAATAAGTACCTAAATCAAGCATACAAAGCTTTAATCATACATTCAAGACTAAATCGTAACATATTAAAAACTTTAGAAACTTAGAAAATTTTCAACATTTCAAATGTCATACGCCCGTGTGGTTCACACGGCTAGTAGACACGCTCGTGTCTTAGACCGTGTGAAAACAAGGCATACATACTGACTTGCACCACACGGCCAGAGACACGCCCGTGTGCCTTGGCTGTGGTCGAAACTGACTTGGGTCACATAAGCAACCACACACCTGTGGGCTAGGCCGTGTGTCATTTAGGGGGGTATACTGACTTATGTCACACGGTCAATCACACACCCGTGTGTGAATCCGTGTGACACACACGATCAATAGACACGCTCGTGTGTCTAAGCCGTGTCAAACCTGTAGGGTATACTGGCTTAATTTGTAGGGTAGCCTAGGGGACGCACGGCTGTGTAACTTAATCGTGTGTCGCACACGACTGAGACACATGCCCGTGTTTCTGGCCGTATGGACAAAAATAGGCCATTTGAAAAGCCATATTGCCACCCTATAAACACAACAATTACAAGCATAATTTACCACATTTATGCAACCTAATTGGCAACCAAAATAACTTTTTTAATACATAATATTTTCCATATCAAACATTACCATACCAAAACATACCATTTTTAAGCACATATATGCAATCAAAACATGATACCAAAATAAGCCAAATCACATGGCTTAACTTATATAAAAAATCATTATCAAATCATGATACCAAAACATAACTACTTCTATCAAACTAGCCTATACATGCCATATTTACATAAATTCACAAGTTCAAAATACCAATCGGAAATTTGATAGTGTGACGTGCAACTCTGACTTGTCCAAAACGAGTGAGCAACGAGCCTTTATAAAACATAGAAAAAGAAACAGAGTAAGCTTTATAGCTTAGTAAGCTTGCATAATTCAAAATTAAACTTACCATTTATACAAAATCAAGAAATAAATAAAAATGCCAACAATTCAATTTAACCATCACCTATTCACACATAACCATCACATGTTAGTCATTTAACATAAACATAAACCATCCATTAATACAATACTCTTTATTATTCCAAAATTTCACATATCATACATATAAAAATAATATCACTTATAACTCGTAACTTATCCGTATAAACAATATTCAGGCCCGTTGAACCTATTAGAAATTTGAAGGATAGTCGGGTGAACAATGTCAGTAATCCGTCAATTCATCATCATACATGCTCTTTCAAGACATGGTCGGTAAGCTCCTCCTGAGCTAATGAATAGTAAGTTCTATTGAGCTGAAAACAGTAAGCTCTATTGAGCTGAACAGTAAGCTCTTTTGAGCTGAATTGGTAAGCTCCAATGAGTTGAAACAATAAGCTCTTACAAGTTGTGGCGTGTCCGCAACAAATGCTGGAGCTCAACCAATACGGTAATCTCAATAACACGTCACTTGTATCTAATGAATTCATATAGTTCAAACGGAACTTGGTAACGAATATAATATATCATTAAGACATTTATATTTCAAATATTTCAAGTATATACATTCAATTCAACAATTACAAGTATAGAAAAGTTTGATTCTAATTATACGAACTTACCTCGTATTAACTTGTATAACCGTCGTCTACTCGTCAACCATTTGTTTCCCCCGATCTAATTCCAGTAATTGTTTATCTTTATCTAAATATATTATCAAATTCAATATTTTCAGTATCCATTTAATACAATTCACACATATACTTGGAAAATTACACATTTGCCCCTATACTTTTGACTACTATGCAATTTAATCCTTTTTACACAAAATGGCAAATTTATACAATTTATCCTTAACCCATGTATAGCCAAATTTCACTTAACCTTATAGCAACCCATATATTCATTTTATCACATTTTCAACCACAACATTTCTATCTTTCTTAATTTAATCCCTAATTCTCATTTTTTGTCAAAAATCACTTTATAAAACTTGTATATCTATTAACAACCATCAATAATCTAACAAGATACTTCAAAATACCCAAGTATTCAAAAATGACATATCTCAAAATCTATAGACATTTCAAAATCTAAGGTACGGGCTAGCTAGATTAAGCTACAACGAGCTCAAAAACGTAAAAATCATTAAAAATCGAGTCAAAATTGTACCTAGATGAGCAAAAATAGCTTGGTAGAAGCTTCAAAGCTTTAAAACCCTTATTTTCCTTCCCACATTCAGCTATTGAAGAAGATGATAGCATGAAAATGGTTTTTGTTTTGTTTAAATTAACATAATTAACTAAATTACACATTAATATATCATATAATTCATGGACATAAATGTCCACTAACCTTAATCATGGTAAAATAACATTATAAGTACTTCCATATTAATAAACCATAGCTATTTAATACCTTTAAACAATAGAACTCAACTTTTACGCGTTACGCGATTTAGTCCTTTTTACCGAATTAAGCATTTAAACGGTAAAATTTCTTAACGAAAATTTCACATAATCAACATATCATGCTGTAAACCTTATTAAAATAATAAAATAAATATTTTTACTTTGGATTTGTGGTCCCAAAACCACTGTTCCGATTTGGCCTAAAAATGGGCTGTTACAGCCAGGGCATGTTTAAATGCATTACCGTTAGGTACGTGGCATTGTGGAATGAGCTGTGTCAGAGGTTTCTACTAAGATATAATCCTCCTAACATGAATTCCAAGTTGAGAAACGACATTATATCATTTAGACAATTAGAGGATGAAACATTATACGAAGCATAGGAGCGATTGAAGGAGCTACTGAGAAAATGCCCGATGCATGGTTTCCAGCACTGGACGCAAATGGAAATGTTTTACAATGGATTGCATTCTCATACAATAATGGTTTTTGATGCATCTGCCAATGGAAATTTACTTGATAAATCGTACAACGAGGCTTATGAAATTCTAGAAAGGATATAAAATAACGATTATCAATACCCCACTTCCAGAGTTGGAATTGGCAGAAGAGTTGCCAGAGCAATGAAGCTTGGTGCAATTACATCTCTCACAACCCAGGTCTCATCTTTAACAAATATGATTAAAACACTAAAAATACCATCTGCTGGGCAGGAAATAAAATGAGCAGAGTTAGCATGTGTTTACTGTGGAGAAGATCATGTCTTTGATTTTTGTGCAAGGCCATTACACTGTGAAGTGGTATTCAGCTACTAGGAGTTGTGAATGACACCATTACTGAAAAAGGAATTTCATATTTTACAAATGAAAGGAATTCTGAATCAATAGGGGAGCAAGCTACAAAGGAAAAAAACAATAAAAAAAATGCTGAAGTAGATGCAACTTGTATTGTCAATAAAAATGCCATGGAAAAACAATCTCGACAACTAGACGAAAGGCCGCTGCCACCTTTCCTTCAGAGTTTCCAAAAATCCAAGCAAGATGTTCAATTCAAGAAATTTCTGGAGGTCTTGAAACAATTACATATTAATATACAATTAGTGGAAGCATTGGAGCAAATGCCTAACTATGTGAAGTTCATGAAAGATATTTTATCAAAGAAGTAAAGGATAGGAGAATTTGAAACTCTTACTCTCATTGAAGGGTGTACAATAATGCTCAGAAACAAATTGCCACCAAAACTAAAAGATCCAGAGAGTTTTACTATACCTTGCTGTATTGGAAATCATTATGTCGGCAAAGCATTATGTAATTTTGGTGCAAGCATAAATCTAATGCCCATGTCTATTTTCAGGAAGCTAGGAATAGGAAAGGCGAGACTCACAACTGTCACACTACAATTTTTTGATAGATCCTAGGCACACCAGAAGGTAAAATCGAGGCCGTGTTGGTAAGAGTTGACAAATTTATTTTTCTAGCAGATGTTATTATTCTGGAATGTGAGGCTGATAAAGAGGTATTGATCATACTTGGGAGACCTTTCTTAGCAACAAGTAGAACATTAATTGATGTCCAAAAAGGCGAATTAACTATAAGAGTTAATGATAAACAATTAACTTTTAATATCTTTGATGCTATGAAGTGTGCAGATACTGATGAAAATGCCATGCTATTGAGATTATTGATACATGAGTACAAGAAAAAATTGAAGATTTTTGTTTTAACAGTTCAAAAATTTATGCAGATGTATGTGAGTTAATTGACGCAGAAATGATTGCAAATCTTGATAAACTGATGAAAGTTTAGCAAAATGGAAATGGATTAAGGAGAAGTTTCAAATCATTAAATCTGTTCGACCGTTCATTTAAACCTCCTCGACCATCCATAGAAGATCCCTCTATACTAGAATTGAAGCCTTTGTTAGAACACTTGAAGTACGCGTATCTGGGAGATAACAATACAATTCCAGTAGTCATCTCTACTGAGTTAACGAAAGATCAAGAGCCTCAATTGTTGGAAGTTTTAAGGAGATTTAAGAAAGCCTTGGGATGGTCAATTGCAGATATCAAAGGAATCAGTCCAACAATTTGCATTCACAAGATAATACTAGAGGATTTCCATGGCAAATCTATTGAGCAACAAAGGAGACTGAATTCCATTATGAAGGAAGTGGTGAAAACGGAGATTATCAAATGGCTGGATGCTGGAATCATATACCCAATTTTTGATAGTTCTTGGGTGAGCCCTGTTCAGTGTGTACCCAAAAAAGGGGTGTCACTTTGGTCTTAACAATAAACTTATTCCCACTCGTTCTGTCACAGGATGAAAGGTTTGTATGGTTATTAGAAAATCAACAAAGCAACAAGGAAGGATCATTTCCCTATTTCATTTATCGATCAAATGTTGGATGGACTAAAAAGGAAAGCCTTTTACAGCTTTCTGGATAGATACTCAGCCTTTTACATGCCCGTAGCTCCTGTTGATAAAGAGAAGACCATATTCACATATCCGTATGGAAATTTTTCATTTTGAAGAATGCCATTTGAATCATACAATGCCCTTACAACTTTTCAACATTACATGCTGGTAATATTTTAAGACATGGTGGAAGAATTCTTAGAAATCTTTATGGATGATCTCTAGGTGTTTAGTGATACATTTGAAGATTGTTTACAAAATTTGGAGTTAGTTCTTTGTCGAAGTCAAGAAACCAATCCTGTGTTGAATTGGGAAAAATGTCACTTCATGGTTTGTGAGGGCATTATTCTTGGACATAAGATTTCATAGCAAGGTGTTGTCATTGACAAAGCAAAGATTGAAGTTATTGAGAAATTGCCACCACCTACTTCAGTAAAAAATATTCAAAGTTTCCTCGATCACGTAGGATTCTATCATCGATTTATCAAGGATTTTTCCAAAATATTCAAACCGCTTTGCATATTATTGGAACAAAATAAATCTTTTAACTTTGATAGGCCATGCTTGCAAGTATTTGAGGAACTGAAGAAGTGATTGATCACAACACCAATAGTCATTACACTAGATTGGATCCTACTGTTCGAACTAATGTGTGATGCAAGTGAATTTGTCGTAGGAGTAGTCTTAGGACAGAGAAAAGCCAAGGTATTTCATGCTATATACTATGTCAGTCGTACGTTGACAGATTTATAGCTAAATTTCACCACCACTGAGAAGGAGCTGTTAGCTGTAGTATTTGCCTTCGAAAATTTAGGGCGTATCTCGTAGGCACTAAAGTGACAGTGTATACGGATCACTTTGCTATTAAGTACTTGGTGACCAAGAAAGATGCTAAACCCAGATTAATTTGATGGATATTGCAGCTGCAAGAATTTGATCTGGAGATTAGAGATAGGAAGGGCACAAAAAATCAAGTGGCTGATCATTTATCATTCCTAAAAGGAGGGAATGAATATGTTAATATTCAAATGATTAAATATGAATTCCCAAATGAGCAGTTGTTGGTTGCCATAGCATTACCATGATACCATGATATTTTTAATTTTCTGGTTAGTGGATTGCTGCCACTCGAGCTCTCTAGTGAGGAAATAAGGAAATTCCTCCATAATGTTAAGTAGTACCACTGGGATAAGCCATTCTTATTCAAACAGTGTGCAGACCAAATGTAACAGCCCGTTTTTCAGTGATGTCGGAAATAGTAATTTCAGTGTCACAAATCTGACAAGTAAGTTTGTAATTATTATTACTTAATATTTACGAGTCAAATATGGTATTAAAGGAAATTTGAATTGACAATTTATGCCATTCGAATGAACAATTAGGTTCATGTGGTAAGACTTTAAAGTCAAGTGATTTTAGAAAATGAGGTATTGGGACCTCGTTTCTATAAATTGACCCGTAAATATTTTTATAAATATTTACACAGTGTTATTAAGGTTTTATTAAAGTGTTGTTAAGAAATTTTAATGTTTAGATAGTTAATTAAATAAAAAGGACTAAATCGTAAAAGATATAAAATACAGTCACTATTGAATTACAATGATTAAGTGGTTTAATTATTAAAAGAAGGAGGACTTATATAGAAATTGGATCATATTAATTGTAAATGGACAGTTAAAGGTCTTTTAATTTATTAAATTATAAGATTTTAATAAGGTTAATGTTTTAGATTATGTTTTTACAGTAATGCTCTGTAACCCTATTCCGGCGACAATACGAGTTAGGGGTGTTACATTTGGTGGTATCAGAGCTGTGATTTAGTCAGTTTTTGGACTGAATGTAGCATGTATGAAGTCTAGAAGTACATGCCATTATATAACATGTGATAGTGTGATGTCTCCTAACTCTGATGAGACTTATTACATATAGACAGAGATGCTTTCCAACTGAGTTAATTCTGATAATACTAAAAGCGATACTCAAGTGTATGATTAAAAAGTTGCTAAGGATGAGTAGAAACTCATAAAGGTAAGATTAAAAGTTTATAATGTTATGTTGATAATGAATTTTATGTTTTGTGTATTCTCGAGAGTCAAATTTTGAGGCTTTACGATCTCCACCCTCACCCTTAAAGTCTTATACAATGGAATTTACAAAATTTATGTTGATAAAGCAGGCAAAAGAGAAGCTAAAGAATTCAATGATTGAATTAGTAATAATGTGGTTCTAGAAGAGATATTAGATTTTTCTAAAGATCATTTGAGATACGCAACATCGCTGTTAAAGATGAAGTTGTTCACGGGTAGTCGAATTCATCAGGTATGGTATCTAAGGAATAGGTTAATTAGAATTTCTTCTGAATTGATTTCTTTAGTGGAACGGGATAATGTGGAGTCATCGATGAATTTAGTAGTCAGTGGGATAGTGTTTGAACTGCAGATATATATGAATACAATTATTATGGCCGAGTATCATACAACAAACTTCTTTGGTTATTCTATATGTCCCTTTATTCTCAGAGACATATGCAATTATTTATCTTCAGATGTGATTCTTATCATATGGGAATACTGGTTAGCCATAATGTTAGACGGAGGTATTATTAGTCTAGTTGATTAATGATTGGAATTGCTCTATTTTTATTTGGCATTCTATTCCATTATGTTCGGTTGAAGATTCGACGATAAGACTCATATGATGCTATTTTTCTACTTCTACTAATTGTTGCACTACTTTATATTTATGTGTAATTTATGTTATCTCTATCACAATTGGTTCCAATGCGTATGAACGATATTCTTCTATCATCGATCTCTTTATCATTCAATGTGGGTTGTATTCTCGGAGATTCAATAGAGCTTTACATCTTGGATTTTATTATCTCATCTTTCTTATCATTCTTTTTGTCTATTCTATTAGATGTGGTTCATCTATAAAGGATATATATAGTGACTTGAGATAAATATATTTATTACAAATATAATTCTTGATTGGATCATGTGAGCACGATGATATAGATCTCATATTATAAAGGTTGTATTACTGCATTGGTTGTTATTGGGACTACATTCAGTTTTCTTCTTTTTGTTTCAGAGTGCACTATTGATATTTGAGGTATTGTTCTATCTATACGGTGATAATGTTAGTCTTATTATAAGACTGCAAATTTAATGCATCTGAAAGTTGCGGCTCCAATATGGTTCAAAGCTTCGATGTTAATAATTGAAATAGTTTTATTATATATCCACTTTCTAGCTTTCATGAAGGGGTAGAAATTAGCAAAAGTATAGATGTGAAAGATTGCACTTAACCTTTCATCTTGTGTAACATCCCTAACTCGTATCCATCGCCGGAACAGGGTTTCAGAGCATTACTAGAACACTTAAAAACATTTGTAGATAAATCATGCAAGTTACTATTCATTAATCGAGATTATTCAAAACATCCTTTAAGTGGACCCTCGAGGCCCAATACGAGCTTTAGAAACGAATCAGGACTTAATCGAAACCTCTAAAAATTTTTCATGAAATTACAAAATTTTTCTAAGGTGTAAGGCTCACACGCCCGTGTGGTCGAAGGGACACACCCGTGTGGCCCTGGGACACGCCTGTGCTAGAGGCCGTGTTCGAACCAGGTAGCTCTCTGACTTGTGCCACACGACCATGCCACACGCCTGTGTGCTAGGCCGTGTGGTTAATTAATTCAATTCGAATTAGGTGCAGGTTTCACACGGCTGAGACACACGCCCTTGTCTCTGCCCGTGTGCTCAATTCTGATCATTCTATTTCTCAAAATTAAGGTACAGGGGACACACGGCCTAACCACATGCCCATGTGACACACAGTATAGACACACGCCCGTGTGTCTGCAAGTGTGGACAAAATAAAACCATTTCTAGCTTCATTTCTCACCCAAAATTTCACCCAAGACCTGCACTTGAAACACACATCTATTACCAACCAATCCAAGCATTCAAATTAGACAATTCCATCATTCATCATGGCATGCCATTACATGCGTATGTGTTTATAAACTTACCTTGGATTAACTTAGGCATTAACATCATTAGATAACATATACTTAACATAACACATGTGTATATATATATCATAATAATCTACTTAGTCATACCAGAATGAACCATTACTAGCCATTCCAATGGCTAGGTTACAAAATAACATTTCAAGCTACTATTGGCCAAGTTGTCCTATACATGCCATTATACCAAAATGCTTCTACTATATATACCTAAAATAGCTAGTTGATAGGGTGGCGATGATCCAATGATCTTCCAACCTTCACGAGCTTTCGAGCACTATAAAACATGAGAAAAATAAATGGAGTAAGCATTACATGCTTAGTAAGTTCATATAACAGAAACTAAACTTACCAATCCTATTTATTAAGTCTAAGTATACAATAACAAGTTTTCCATCCATTTGGCTAAATTTCCTAAACACATGCATCGAATCAAACATGTTAGTCACAAAGTTTACATGTACATCAAGTAAGGATAGATAAGCTCATCAGGCAATACTCTTTCAAGACATTATCATTTAATCTCATAATCCTCATGCCATGTCAAGAGTTTTATGTCTGATGAATCATTGAAATTTCGATGAATACTCAAGTGGTACACTCAGGGTGTACGATTCAATAATCCGCCAAACCTTATTTTAGGGTACCCTTTAGGGAACTTAACCAAGGAACACGCTCTTGCGTCACATATCGTATAATAGGATTACCAGTCCAGGCTAAATCCTTTATATAACTTAGGCTCAAAGAGCTCAATTAGGGTTACCAGTCCAGGCTAAACCCTAATCGTAACGTATATTCGAGAGGTATTATATCAAGATTACCCGTCCGGGCTAAATCTTTTCTATAACAAGGTCAGTGGGATTACTCGTCCGAGCTAAATCTCGTCCGCAACAAATGCAGAACCTTATTAGTTTCGGGAAAGCGCATATACTCATTGGAACTCAACATTCAATCGGGACTTAACCCTTTTTCACCATTTTAAGCATGTATCTATTTTTCATCATAGCATACAAGTAAAGCATCAACATAAATCAAATTACATACAACACAATATTTAATTAACATAATTACATACCCGATTAAGTTACACGAACTTACCTCGACACTTATTCGCGTACGAAATCTACTAATCCGAAACCTTTTCTTTTCCTCGATCTAACCTCGAATTAGTGTTGTATGGATCTATATAAATGAATTTAACCATTAATTTCACACATTTCATATTTAAATAGACTCAATTTACGTCCTCGGTAAAATTATCATTTTGCCTTAACTTTTCCATAAATTTCAATTTCGTCCTTAGGCCCAGAAGATGAAACTTGTGCAAATTACTCTCTATTCCAATCTTAACCAAAGCCCCATTACAAATTTTACAGCACATGTATTCATAAAATTTTAGAATTTTTCATCAAATTTTACAACTTTTCATTTTAGTCCCTAAATCATGTTTTCATCAAAAATCACTTTGTAAAAGTTGTTTATCTATCAATAATCTGTCATTTTCTACCATAAATTTCTAATTTCTAGCATATACATCCATGACCCATTTTTCATACCTTGATAACTTTTCAAATTAATCCCTCAAATAGATAGATTAGACTATCTCGGTTTCAAAAATATCAAAATTACTAAAAACAGGACAAGGAAACTTACCTAATTAGGCCTTTAAAGTTTATTTTCTCTCACCTAGGTTTCCATGTGTTTTAGGTTAAAGATGATAAAAATAAGATGATATATTTTCTTTTCATCTTTTAATTAATTAAGTATTTTGCTATTTCTAATTTAGTCCTTACCTTTTTTCTATATTTCCATGGATGATTACCAAGAAAATCTACATACTTTTCTTAATGGTCTAATTACCATATAAGTACCTTTAGTTTTGAATTCCATAGCTATTCAATCCTTATAGCTACTAGAATTCAACTTTCGCATTTTATGCGATTTAGTCCTTCTTGTAATTAGGCACTAAATCGATAAAATTTTCATATCAAAATTCTCACATGTCATTTCTAACACATTACGGGTCATACAATAAAATAAAAATAAATTATATTTTTGGGTTAGATTTGTGGTCCCGAAACCACTGTTTCGATTTCACTGAAAAATGGTCTGTTACATCTTGGTTCTCATTATTTAGGTAATTTCGGATTATGTCATTGACTCAAAATGGGATGTTATATTTCATTTGAGTTAATGCAGTTTGGGTGATCTTTGGTTGGTATTCTGAAATGTTATTATACGATTGATAAGATTGACTCAATTGTTTTAAACAGAACGGATTATTCACTAGAAAAGTTAGATGAGTTGTATATATTTGAGTACATCTCTAGATTTGGAAATAAATTTTGTGGATTCATGGGCAAATAGACGCACAGTCAGAATGAGGGATTCATATTCTAGAAGACATGATACAGGAATATATCTACCAAGTCAGTTATAAGTGAGAAAAGATATTATGGGTTAAAGTAGTCTTGGTAGTTGTAGCTATCACGTTTGTATTAAGTGATATTGCTTGAAGTTTTCCATGAAATAGAAAGTCATCAATTAAAAGTTATAGATGTAGATGTGTCAGAAGCATCAGTTAGAGTATGTTATGAAAAGTATGAACTTTAGCTAAACACTATGAATTATCTAATGTATCTAGAAAATTATGATCTGGGTTTTTCGGTTATGTTTCGATAGATGATTGTTGGCAATTTCTCGGTAGTTGTGCTACTAATGATAAAGTTATGACAAGAGATCATCATAGTTGTTCAATTAAACCCAAGTATAGTATCAAGTTCTAATTTGAGTTCTGAATCGAGACGAGTTATGATTGATTTATTTGTGGACTACCATTGAAAACGTAAAAGAAGGAATCGACTTGATGGCTATTATCAGGTGAGAAATTTCGAGAACGAAATTTTCATAAGGGGGAAAAGATGTAACAACCTATTTTTCAGTGGTGTCAGAAACAGTGGTTTTAGGGCCACAAATCCGATGAGTAATTTTGTAAATTTTATTACTTAATATTTATGAGTCAAATATGGTATTAAAAGGAAATTTAAATTGAAAATTTATTCTATTTGAATGAAAAATTAGGTTCAAGTGGTAAGACCTTAAAGTCAAGTGGTTTTAGAAAATGATGTATCAGGACCTCGTTTCTATAAACCAAGTCATAATTTTTTTTTATAAATATTTACGGAGTGTTATTAAGGTTGTGTTAAAGTTTCGTTAAGAAATTTTAATGTTTAGATAGTTAATTAAATAAAAAGGACTAATTCATAAAAGGTATAAAATACAATCACTATTGAATTACAATGATTAAGTGGTTTAATTATTAAAAGAAAGAGGACTTATATAGAAATTGGACCATATTAATTGTAAATGGACAGTTAAAGGTCCTTTAATTTATTAATTTATAAGATTTTAATAAGGTTAATGTCATAAATTAATAAATAAGGTAAGTTTAAAAAAAACAAAACAAATGGTCATTATCTTCCATTTTGCTTCCACCACTAAAAATTAGAAAGTTTAGCTTGGGAAGCCATTGTTAAAACCTCAAAGGTTCTGCCAACACCAAATTGGTAACACCCTTAACCTGTATCCGTAGCTGGAATAGGGTTACGAGGTATTACCGAATTACACACCTCATTCACATACATTTAAGCATTCATAATCGAAATCAAATCAAGTCATTCACATTGTCCCTTATAAGGTCTTATGTGACCTTAAAACTTGCTTAGAAGTGGTTCGGGACTAAACCGAAAATATTTCCAAACTTTGAGGAATTTAGAAAATCTTTTAACATATAAGGGTCACACGCCCATGTGAATAGGCCGTGTACCTCACACGGCCACCAGACACGCCCGTGTCACAGACCGTGTGAAAACAGGGCATACATACTGACTTGTACCACACGACCGAGGACACGCCGGTGTGCCGGATCGTGTGAAATCTAAGAGGGTTACTCACTTGGGTCACACGGCCGATCACACACCCATGTGCCAGCCCGTGTACCTCACACACGGCCAGTTGACATGCCCGTGTGTCTAGACTGTGCCAAACTTGTAGTGTATACTGACTTAACCTCGAAGGGCTACCCCAGGGGACACACGACCGTGTACCAAGGCCATATGACCCACACGATCGAGCCACATGCCCGTGTGCTCAGCCGTGTGGAGTGAAAATAGGCTTGGTTTAAGCCACATTTCTCACCCTTCTCATGCATACCTAAAACACAACATTTTACACCATTTCAATACATTAGTAGTCAGCCAAAACATGTTCTTTTATGCACCAAATATGTTATATCAATTCCCTCTATTTCATCAACTCAAATCATAACCATTTCTTGTACAAAACACATAACAAAACTAGCATGATTCATTTATCATTTTACACCTATTCCATCACATTCCAAAACACATATCACATTCATTACTTCAATCTATTTCAAATATGTATTTTATCATCATCAATCACACACAAAGCTTGACCTATAAATCATCTATTAACCATTCACTTATTAAGTCCAAGTTCATGTTTTTCATAAGTAAATACTCAACATATACTAAATGACCAAATGTTCATCTTGAACATCACCAACCAGACCAAATTATGCCATTACAAAAGGTAAATTACACATCAAACATAAGTCATTATTAAGCTATATAAAATGACCAAATACATCACCAAAACCTTTATAAAAAAGACTAAAGCCTATACATGCCATATAACCAAGTCAGAAGTGTATAAATATCAAAATCAAAACCGGATAGTGTGATGCAATCTCTACTAACTCCCAACTCGAGAGAACGTCCGAATCACTATAAAACATAGAAAAGATAACACAAAGTAAGCTATAAAGCTTAGTAAGCTCGTATGATAATAAACTCAATTTATTGAATATACACATATTAAACATTTTTATAACTTATAATGTCCACATATGTTTTCACCTTTATAATGTGAATTCATTTAGATAGTTGACCAAGAGTTTCACTTGCTTACTCGTATCATTGCTCATATAGATCTATCACATTCTTACCAATTCATTCGCATTCACATATTCATGAACAAATATGTATACAAGTAACTTGATTCATTCCAATTTCCAACACATCTTATTTAGTAAATACGAATCATGTTATATATATCATCGTATAGTGATATTTTACACCATATGTGCCATATGTATATTTAATTAACACAACTTCAACTCATATCTCACATATCATTCAAATCATACCTCATTATAGCCAAATAAATGCATTTTGGCATGAAACGTATTTATACATAGATATTTCGCATTCCAGATACATGATACATTATAACTCACCACTTTCATTTGATTCTCTCCAAGTTTTGTACGTACCTCTGTTACTTATTTCGATCGTACTATCACTCTTGCCTTGACTATGCCGGTTGAATCATTCAATATTTCGCACATTAAATGCCATTCTCAATATTTTACACTCTAAGTGCCATTCTCAATATTTCGCACATTAAGTGCCATTCTTAATATTTCGCACACTAAGTGCTGTACATAGCCGAAGCTATCTCAAATCGTACACTAAGTGCCAAATTTAGCCAATATGTCATTAAACGTAACAGTAATCATGTATATACAATTTATACGATATCAAAGTATTAAAATCATAAGTATAACAATGCTTATTGCATATAAACTTACCTCGATCGTTAAAACGACGGAACGGATCGACTAGTCCAATACTTTATCTTTTCCATGGCCTAAACCCGTATTCCGCTTTTCTCAATCTAGTTATAAGCAAAAATCAGATTATTTATTCATTAATTTCTTCAATTTAACATAATTTACACATTTTGGAAAAATTACACTTTTACCCCTATTATTTCACATTTTTTCAATTTAGTCCTTTTCACATAAAATCACAATTTCATGCAATTAAGGACAATCTTTTCTAGCCAAATTTTACACTATCATAAATCAGCCCACATTTTTACTTTACTTTTAACCACATAATTTCATAATTTCACAATTTAGTACATAGTTTGCATTTTTACTCAAAATCACTTTGTAAAATATGTAAAACTATCATTCAACTTCCATATTTCATCATCAATCATCAAAAATCATGAATATTCATCAATGGTATCTCACAAAATATACAACAATTTCAAAAACAGAGATACGGGCTAGCTAGGTTAAGCTGCAACGAACTCAAAAAAATAGAAATGATTAAAAACGAAACAAAATTGAGCTTACATGCATTCAATTCTCCATGGCCGAATGCTTCAAGCTATTATGGCTTTCTTCTTCATTACATTCGGATAGCATGATAGAAAAGATGGACTAAATTCATTTTTATTTTGTTTTATTAACCTTTAATATCCATTTTACAAAAATAACCTTAATGAACATTAATAACTACTCCATATGCCATTCCACTAACTTCCACTACCTTATAAATGGATTAATAACCACATAAGGACCTTAACTTCAAGGTTCTATAGCTATTTGATACTTTTAACTAATAGAACATAAGTTTTATGCTTTACGCTATTTAGTCCTTTTTACCGAATTAACCATTCAAACGGTAAAATTTCTTTACAAAATTTTCATACAATTTTAATATCATGCTGTAAATATTAAAATAATAATAAAATAAAATTTTCAATGTCAGATCGTATTCCTTAGACCACTATTCCGATTAACCCTAAAAAATGGGCTATTACAAAATTCTAGCATGTAAGTGCATTTAGGTCTAGCTAAATTCTAGCAACGGATCGTGTTCCTGATACCACTGTTCCCTTTGTTTTTCCTGATTTTTATGTTTTTGAGATTGTTGCAATTAGGTCTAGCTAGCCCATACCTTCGTTTTTGAAACTGTTAAAGATTTTGAATTTGAAATTGATGACTCTTTGTGAATTTAGATGTTAAATGATGAATTTGAAGCATTGGTTAGTATTTAATAGTATTTTGTTAAATGATTTTTGATGAATTTGTCGATTAGGGACTAATTGTTGAAATAGTAATAGTTTAAGGACTTGATGTGAAATTAATGCAAAAATGGGCTGAAATGATGCTATCAATATTCAGTTGGCTTGTGTTTGCAATAAAAATGGTTAATTTGCATGTTTTAGGCTTAGGGACTAAATTGAATAAAAGTAAAATGCTAGGGGCAATTTTGTAAAAAATGTAAAAAACTAAATTTTATAAAATAAAATTTTTTAGTATCTAAATTAATGAATTGAATGAAATTCTTAATTTAGATAAAAAACGAGTGAAAAATCGAGGAGAAGATAAAATTACCTAATAACCCCTATACTTAGTTATTTCTGCAATTTAGCCAGGTAAGTTCGTAGATATAGAATTGTACATACCTATATATGTATAACATTATAGTTGATTTATGAATGAAGATAATTATATAGAATGTTAAAAATGTGAGTTGGAACTCGAAATATTATAATTGAATATAAGGTGAGAAAGGATTTATTAGAAAAATATTGATGTAACAACCCGTTTTTGAGTCAAATCAAAAAAGTGGTTTCGAGACCACAAACCTGAGATCAAAATATTTATTTTATTATTTTACTAAATTTTACAGCATGATATAATTATAATGTGAAAGTTTCGTAAGAAAATTTTACTGATTGAATGCTTAATTCGGTAAAAAAGACTAAATCGCGTAATGTGCAAAACTTGTGTTCTATTAGCTAAAAGTGTCAAATAGCTATAGAACATTAAAGTAAAGGTCCTTAGGTGATAAATATACCATTTCTATGTCAGTGGATGTTAATGGTTTGGTATAAATGAAATTTTGAATTAATTTTATGGTTAAAATGGTAAATGGTTAATAAATGAGATAATAATTAAAACAAAAATCTATTTTCTCATTGTCATCTTTACTTAGCTGATTTTAAAAAGGAAAAAGAAGAAAATTTTTCTCCCTAGGGTTCGGTCACTTGGAAGTTAAATTGGTAAGTGATTTTGACTTGGTTTTTGATGATTTTTATGTTTTTGTGATCGTTGCTTTATATTCTAGCTAGCCCGTACCTTAGATTTTGAAATGGTTAAAGATTTAACATGTTTCCATTTTTGAATTCTTAAGTAATTTGATGGTTGATGCTAGATTATGAAAGTTTATTGATAGTTAAACTAGTATTGTAAAGTGATTTTTGACAAAAATGTCAAAAATGGATTAAATTGAGAAAATGTAAAATGTGGTGGTTAAAAGTGTGAATGAATTGAAATTATGGGCTAGTAGTAACATGTGGTAAATTTGGCTAAGCATGTAATTGTACTAAATTGCATGAATTTGCAATTTTATGTGAAAAGGACTAAATTGTAAATATATGAAATTTTAGGGACAAATGTGTAAATTTGCCAAAATATGAATTATGGGCTAAATTGAATTGATTTAATACTAAATGTACTGAATTTGATAATATATAGGTCAAGATAAGCCGAGAACAGAATTAGATCGGGGAAAAAGAAAAGTAGACGAATAGTCAATAGTTTCCATCCGAGCAACTCGAGATAAGTTCGTAAATTAGAATCAAACTTTTAAATACTTGTAATTAATTGAAATGTATGTATATAATTGATATACTTGGAATATGAATGCCTTATTGATATAGTTTTATGGTTACCGAGCCCCGTTTGAGCTGTAAGAATTCGTAGGATACGAGTGACATGTCACTAGGGTTACCATTTTGGTTGAGATCCTGCATGTGTTGCAGACTCACCACAGCTCATAAGAGCTTACTGTACTCAGCTCGTATGAGCTTACTGATTCAGCTCGTCAGAGCTTACCGTTTTAGCTCAATAGAGCTTACTATCCATCAACTCAGGAGGAGCTTACTGTTCATAGCTCGAAAGAGCGAAAAATGAAAAGGAATTGATGGATTACTAATTTATATGTACTGTATATCACCCGAGTATCCCTCGAGGTTCTAATAAGTTCAACGGGCATAAATTCTGTTTATATGGATGAAGTACTATTTATACAGTTGAGTCACGATTTTCAAACGAATTATTGTTTATATGATTGGAAATGAAATGTTACCAATGTTGTAAATGATATATGAATTTGGTATGATGCTATATATAGAGATAATGGATGATTTCATGCATTTAGGTGACTAACTTGTGATGAATGCTTGTGTTTAGGCATTTGGTAATTGAATTGAATACACTTTGATTATTTGCCTTGATTTTGGTCTTTATGGTAAGTTTAATTCTGAATTATACGGGCTTACTAAGCTATAAAGCTTACTTTGTTTCTTTTTCTATGTTTTATAGAGGTTCATTAGCTTGCTCGTTTCGGACAAGTCAGAGTTATTGATCTGCATGATAAGTTTTAAATTTATGATTGATCGTACTTGAAAACTAACTATTATCATGATAAAGGCAAGCGCACCTATCGAACAGTAGTATAGCTTATAGCAAGACCGAAATGTCGAACCTACAAAAACTAAAAGTACTAGTATTAACCTTTTTTTTATTATCTAGCCTAAAAATAAGGGGATTTGCTTTATCTAAACTAACCAACTAAACTAAGAATGCACAGGAAGTAAATTGGCGAAATACTTTTGGGAAAACTAATTGATTTGGACAATACCCAAGGAAATATCCACTTAGACTTCATTTGTTATTTGACTCTGAATTAGACGATTTATTCACTTGACTCGATCCGTAGAAATCCCTAATTTATATTATTATCTCTCTCGAGACTAACAACGTCTAACCCTAGGTTGATTAATTGAAATCTCTTTCTAATTAAAACCCCTAGTGTTGTATTAACTCGATCTACGGATTCCCTTATTAGGTTTAACCTTAATCCGGCAAATTTATGTCGCCCTATGTCTAGAGGTGCAATCAACTCCACTTAATTATGCTAGATCTACTCTTAGACAGGGACTTTTGCTCCTTTGAGTAAGCACATCAATACTTGAATCAATATCCTGAAATATTAAAGCAAGAATTAAGAACACATAATTAAGAACAAATCAAGTATTTATCATATAATTCAGAAAATAGTAACAAGATCCATCTTAGGTTTCATTTGCCTTAGGTATTTAGGGGATTTAGTTCATATGTGTAAAAGAAAACATCTTAGAAGAATAATAATAATAACAAAACATAAAGAAACCCAAAAACCCCTGAAGGAAATTTAAGGAAGATCTTCAGTCTTGAAGGAGAATCCGGCTTCTGAGATTGATCAATCGGCTTTCTTCGAGTAATTCCTTGCCTCCCACTTCGTGTGTCTCCTTTAATCCTCCTCTAGGGTGTTTATATAGGCTTTAGAATGCCTCAGAACCCTCTAAAGTGTCCTTTTCTGAATAGAACTAGACTTGGGCCCGACAGGGACACGGCCGTGTACCACGCCCGTGTGAGGCGACTTAGGCCGTGTTAAAGTCTGTTAAATAGACACAGGCGAGTGGTCTACCCATGTGAGGAAGTCCAGGCTATGTTGATTTCCCACGTTGACCCATTTTTTCTGTTTTTGGCCCGTTTCTCGCTCTTTTTACTCTTCTATGCTCAGCTAAGTATAAAACATTAAATTAAAGGATTAGAAGAATCAAATTCCAAAAATCTAATGATAATTCATCCAAAAATGTGCTAAGCATGGGATAAAAATATGTATAAATTACGATTTATCAAATACCCCCACACTTAAGCGTTTGCTTGTCCTCAAGCAAAACCCTCAATTCACAATTAAGAATTCATTTTTCTCAACTTATAACTCCTATCAATAATATCTCAAAAGAATCCATAAGTAATCATACATTGAGAATTCAACTAGAAGAACATCAAAGTTTCAAGCATTCCAAGTTGAGCATTTTATCACGAAAACATAGGTGTCTCCCCTCATCTAAGTAGTCACCTTTGATTTAAAATATCACAGAGTTTAACGTCCTTACTAAAGATTCACTCAAATCACTTGAGGTGTTTAAAGACAACAAATTTAACACTCAATGGTCAATATGAAAAGTTATTACCGTAAGCTTACGTGAAAATCAAATCTCCACCACTATATATTGATATGATACATCAATCAAAAGGTCTTTAGAGGGTTGTAACGTGGCTTTGGTTAGAGGGTGTGGTCACAAGTTGAAAGAGAAGGTTAGAATCGAGATTGAATTGAAAAATTACCTAACTAGAAAAATACTAAAACTGGCAAATTACATTCCTAATTAGATGATCCTAAAATTGAGCTTTTCTTCATGGATACATCGTTTTAATCCAAGCATTACATAATTTCATACTATGCTAGACGACAATTCTCAATTACAGCAACTTCATTTTTTTTTAAGAATAAGCAGAGTAACATAGAACTTTGCTAACTATCAGAAATAAAACATAGCTAAGCAATTTATTCAAATCAAATCTTGACAAAAATAGGGATCAAACTAATTGAGGGGATTTCAACAATAATGGGTTATGGATTAGTATTGAGGGTAAATCAATGAATGGCTTGTTAGGCTCAAGAGGGTTCACAAGGGTTAATTATGACGGTAGACTTTTATGGAGTGAGTGGGTTAAACCTAAGTGCCTTTAACATCTCGACATATCAAACCAATGGTGTGGTCTTGACATGCATAATCGAAGCAAGTTCTAGAATAACAAATCAATATTGACACACTCATAGAACAATAAAAGTGAGTATGAAAGAAATAATATATGCTCTAAAGGCTCAAGATCTCACAAAAATTATGGCTTTTTGATGTTAACTCTGTGAATTTCAACTTCAAGATAATACCTAAACTTGGGGAAATAACCTAAAAATTTTTAATTCTAAAAAATCAACTTATCATGCTTGATTCTCTAATTACTTAAAGTTTAAACAATCAATGTATAAATGCCTATGTTTTAATTCAAGACATATCAATAAAAATCGTAAATTAATTAAAATTCATTCTAATAGTGATATGAGTGAGTCACGTGAGAATAAGACAAAATTCAAAAATTTTTCTGATAATGATATAAATAACCCCCTCACATTTAAGATGTACATTGTCCTCAATGTACAAAGATAGATTTACTGAAAAATATAGATATAAGATCATAAGATAGGGAGAGAAGTGAAGCTTCCTGAATGTTAAATGGAATCCTTGAATTGGGGTTATGGAAAGTAATCGGCTAAGGCAAGGGTAAGATTGGAGGAGGATACTCCGGTGGTGGTAGAAGTTGTTAGTCCACAAGTGTTGTGCCAAAAGAATATTATAACTGGTGGTAGCTATGGTCGTGGTCGAGCAGGGCATGGCAGTCGTGGAGGACCTTTTCCAGTGGAGTTGCAAATTCCTAAGTAGTAGTGAGCATTGGAGCTCTTCATAACTGCGATAGAATCAATAACTCTTTAGGAAATATAAAGTAGCATGATTACTCGTAAAGAAATGGTTGAAAACATAAATTGCTTAATATAAATTGTAAAACCTAAAGATGAAGTAAAAATAGTATTAAAGAGAAATAAAAAGTAATTTAAAAAGATAAATAAAGGTGAAAGTAAAAAAAAATAAAATAAATAAAAGTCTTCAAAAATCCTTATCGCCAGATGGTTCGCGAGGTGGGGGTGGCAATGAGATGTGAAGGTGCTGACAAATCTGATGTAGGGTTGCATCAATGTGATCAAAGCGCTAAAAACATTGCTGTTCGAATCGAGTGAGACACTCAGAGATGTTAGAGAATGAAGCAGCCGCATGAACTGGACGATGAATAGGTGGTGGCTAAGATGGTGGATCCTCGTGAGGTGGAGGGACATCATCAGTAATGTCCTCTGGGTCCTTCTGCTCAGCTGGCTGGACGAGGCGATACTGAGAAGGATCAAATCCACATCGTCACTCGATCATCCTCATATGATGTGCGTGATAAGTTTTAAATTTATGATTGATCGTACTTGAAAACTAACTATTATCATGATAAAGGCAAGTGCACCTATCGAACAGTAGTATAGCTTATAGCAAAACTGAAATGTCGAACCCACAAGAACTAAAAGTACTAGTATTAACCTTCTTTTTATTATCTAGCCTAAAAATAAGGGGATTCGCTTTATCTAAACTAATCAACTAAACTAAGAATGCACAGGAAGTAAATTGGGGAATACTTTTGGGAAAACTGATTGATTTGGATAATATCCAAGGAAAAATCCACCTAGACTTCCCTAGTTATTTGACTCTGAATTAGACAATTTATTCACTTGAATCAATCCGTAGAAATCCCTATTTTATATTATTATCTCTCTTGAGACTAACAACATTTAACCCTAGGTTGATTAATTGAAATCTCTTTCTAATTAAAACTCTTAGTGTTGCATTAACTCGATCTATGGATTCCCTTTATTAGGTTTGACCTTAATTCGGCAAATTTATGTCGCCCTATGTTTAGGGGTGCAATCAACTCCACTTAATTATGCTAGATCTACTCTTAGACAGGGGCTTTTGCTCCTTTGAATAAGCACATCAATACTTGAATCAATATCCTGGAATATTAAAGCAAGAATTAAGAACACATAATTAAGAACAAATCAAGTATTTATCATATAATTCAAAAAATAGTAACAAGATCCATATTAGGTTTCATTTCGCTTAGGTATTTAGGGGATTTAGTTCATATGTGTAAAAGAAAACATCTCAGAAGAATAATAATAATAACAAAACATAAAGAAACCCAAAAATCCCTGAAGGAAATTTAAGGAAAATCTTCAGTCTTGAAGGAGAATCTGGCTTCTTAGATGGATCAATCGGCTTTCTTCGAGTAATTCCTTGCCTCTCACTTTGTGTGTCTCCTTTAATCCTCCTTTAGGGTGTTTATATAGGCTTTAGAATGCCTCAGAACCCTCCAAAGTGTCCTTTTCTGAATAAAACTAGACTTGGGCCTGATAGGGACACTGCCGTGTGCCACGCCCGTGTGAGGCGGCTTAGGCCGTGTTAAAGTCTGTTAAATAGACACGTGCATGTGGTCTACCAGTGTGAGGAAGTCCAGGCCGTGTTGATTTCCCACGTTGACCCATTTTCTCTGTTTTTGGCCTGTTTCTCGCTCTTTTTACTCTCCTATGCTCGCCTAAGTATAAAGCATGAAATTAAAGGATTAGGAGCATCAAATTCCAAAAGTCCAATGATAATTTATCCAAAAAAGTGCTAAGCATGGGATAAAATAAGTATAAATTACGATTTATCAGTTACACATCACACTATCCAATTACCGTTTGGTACTTTTGAACTTGTAGATAATTGTAAATATGGCATGTATAGGCTAGTTATAATGGTGATAGTTATGGCTACTTGAGATTATGGTTTGGTACATTTTGTGTGTAAGTTATGCCATGTAATTTGGCTAAACTTAATGTTATATTTTTGTATGTTTTGGCAAATAGTTGATGGAATGGAGATGTGCAGATGTGTTTGTTTTAAGGTAAACTTATGAATGGAAAATGTATGATATTAGTTAAGCCTTTGAATGTTATATGGAATTAGCATTATATGTGTAAGAAATATTATGAAATGGCTGCCTATTGTGTTGTAAAAATGTTACCATTTATGCTTGTGATTATATGTGAAAATAGGGTGGCATAATGGCTTTGAAAATAGCCTATTTTTGTCCACACTGGCAGAGATACGGGCGTGTGTCTCAGCCGTGTGTGACACACGGTTATGTTACATGGCCTTGTGTTCCCTAGTGTTGAAATTGAATTGAAGTCAGTATGCTCTACACAGTCTCACACACGGGCGTGTGACTAACCATGTGGTACAGGTTAGTATGTCCCCTAATTGGCACATGGCCTAGCACACGGGCGTGTGACTTGGCCGTGTTGTATAAGTCAGTATACTCTTCAGTTTTCACACGGTCTTGCACACGGGCATGTCTTTGGCCGTGTGATGCAAGTTAGTATGTATGCCCTGTTTCAACACAGCCTGTGACACGTGCATGTCTACTAGCCGTGTGAGGCGCACGGCCTGTTCACATGAGCATGTGACCCTTGAAATTTTTCTAAGTTTCCAAAATTTTCATATGTTATCGGTTTAGTCCCAAATAATTTCTAAAGCATGTTTAAGGACTTGTAAATCCTTATAAGGGACAATATGATTGTGTTGAATGGTATTTGTATATGAATGCATAAATGTATGAGTTATGTATGTTAAATAATGTGTATTGATCGGTAATACCTCGTAACCCTATTCTGGCGACGGATATAGGTTAGGGTGTTACATTTATTAGTATCAGAGCTACAGTTTAGTCGATTCTAGGACTAACATAGCGTATGTGAGCCTAGCTATACATACCATATTTAAAACTGTGATAGTGTGATGACTCCTAACATTTTCAAATGTGTTTTTATATAGTAATGGATCCTGAACGAGCTGTAGCAAATGATGTAGATGGTAACGCGCCAGCTCCGACTTAAGGGAAAGCGCGTTCTGAATTTAAGGCCGTGACGAGTAGTCACGGGGTTGAGGCTAAAGAAGCCTTCTTTCAAATAATGAATGATTGGTTCACATAGTACATTCGTATGAACTCAGTTGTTCAGCAACCTCCAATCCCACCTATTCCCCAACTGATCCCTGTAGTTCCTCAAGGTATGGATCCCCTACAATTGAATAAGCCACTTGTAGATAAAATACGAAAACATGGGGCTGAGGAATTTAGAGCCACTGTTAACAATGACCCTGAGAGAGTCGATTTTTGGCTTGAGAACACGATTCGGGTATTTGATAAACTATCATGCACATTTGAAGAATGTTTGAAATGTGTTGTATCACTATTGAGAGACACTGTGTATCAGTGGTGGAATACCTTGATATCCGTAGTTCCGCGAGAAAGAGTTACTTGGAAGTTCTTTCAAGTTGAATTCAGAAAGAAATACATCAGTCAAAGGTTCATTGATCAGAAATGAAAAGAGTTTCTTAAATTGAAACATAGTCGTATGTCAGTAACAGAATATGAAAGAGAGTTTGTACGACTCAGCAAATATGCTCGTGAATGTGTTTCTTCTGAAGCTATAATGTGTAAAAGGTTCAAGGATGGATTGAATGAAGAAATCAGACTTTTAGTTGGAATTCTTAAGCTAAAAGAGTTTGCAGTTCTATTTGACAGAGCTTGTAAAGCCGAAGAGCTTTGCAAAGAGAAAATAAAATCGATTCTGAGGCACGAGCACTTGCCCGAGCTTATGATATTCGTGTACGAGAGAAGGCATCATCGTCAGACGTTATTACCAGTACTTTATCTCTTTTTTATACTGATATAGTTGCTTTGATAGATCCTGGGTCAACCTATTCATATATTTGTATGAATTTAGTATTTAAAAAGAGTTTACATGTTGAGTCTATAGAGTTTGTAATTAAAGTATCGAACCCCTTAGGCAAGTCTATTATAGTTGATAAAATTTGTAAGAATTGTCCTTTGATGACTCGGGGTTACTGTTTCTGGGCTAACTTGATGCTTCTACCGTTCGATGAGTTTGATGTGATTTTGGGTATGGATTGGCTGACTATGTATGATGTAGTTGTGAATTGTAGATGAAAGACTATCGAATTAAAATGTCAAAACGGTGAAATTCTTCGGATTGAGTCTGATGATTCGAGTGAATTACCTACTATGATATCATCTATGTTAGCTTAGAAATATATGAAAAAGGGCTATGATGCATATCTTCTATATGTATTGGATGCAAAGGTGTCTGAATCAAATATTGAATCTATACATGTTGTTTGTGAGTTTTCGGATCTATTTCCAGAAGAATTACCGGGTTTGCCACTGATCAGAGTGGTTGAATTTGGTATTGAATTAGTACCGAGAACAACATTGATATCGATAGCTCTGTACAGAATGGCTCCAATAGAATTAAAAGAATTGAAAGCTCAGTTTCAAGAATTGACAAACAGAGGTTTTGCATGACCGAGTTTTTCTCCCTAGGTGCACCGGTATTGTTTGTGAAAAAGAAAGATGGCACGATGAGAATGTGTATCACTACAGAAAGCTGAATAAAGTGACTATAAAGAACAAATACCCTCTACCACGGATTGATGATTTATTTGATTAGTTGAAAGGGGCTACAATATTTTCAAAGATTTAATTGAGATCATGTTATTATCAGTTGCGAGTTAAGGAGTCAGATGTGCCAAAAGCTACGTTCAGGACGAGGTATGGACATTATGAATTCCTGGTTATGCCTTTCGGATTAGCTAATGCTCCTGTAGTTTTTATGGACTTAATGAACCAGATATTCAGACCGTATTTAGATAGATCTATTGTTGTATTCATTGACGACATTCTAATATATTCATAAGATGAATCTGAACATACCGAGCACTTGAGAGTTGTGTTACAAACTTTACGTGATAAGCAATTATTTGCAAAGTTCAGCAAATGTGAGTTTTGGCTTCAAGAGGTTGGAGTTCTGGGGCATATTGTTTTAGCTGAAGGTATTAGAGTTGACCCGAATAAGGTTTCTACTATTGTTGATTGGAAACCTTTGAGAAATGTGTTTGAAGTTTGTAGTTTTCTGGGCTTAGTGGGCTATTACTGAAGATTCATGAAAGGATTCTTGATGATTGCGACACTGATGACATGATTGCTTCAAAAAGATGTGAAGTTCGAATGGTCAGAAAAATATCATCAGAGTTTCGAACAGTTGAAAGTATTGTTAACTGAAGCACCAGTTTTGGTTCAACTAGAATCGAGGAAAGAATTTGTGATTTATAGCGATGTGTCATTAAATGGTCTGGTATATGTCCTGATGCAAGAAGGAAAAGTTATAGCTTATGCTTCCCGACAATTGAAATTGCATGAAAAGAACTATCCGACAAATGATTTAGAGTTGGCTGCAGTTGTGTTTGCATTGAAAATTTGGCGACACTACTTAAACGGTAAGAAATGCCATATTTATATGGATAAAAAAAGCTTAAAATATTTGATGTCATAGAAGGATTTGAATTTACGACAACGAAGATGGCTCGAGTTATTGAAAGATTATGACATTGTGATTGATTACCACCCGGGAAAAGCTAATGTTGTTGCTAATGCCTTGAGCTGAAAATCTTTGTTTGTATTGTGAGTAATGAATACCTAATTGATGATCTGTGATGATGGGTCTATTTTAGCTGAATTAAAAGCTAAACCGATATTTTTTCAACAAATCTGTGAATCTCAGAAAAATGATTGCAAATTGTAAGCTAAATGAATTTAATGTGAGAATATCCCTGATTCAGAGTTTCAGATTGGAACTGATGATTGTTTAAGGTTCCAGAATAGAATTTGCATACCAAGAAATTCAAAACTCATTCAGAAGATTTTGCATGAAGCACACCATAGCTGCTTATCTGTTCATTTGGGAAGTACCAAAATGTTCAATGATTTGAAACGGTTTTACTGGTGGCGAGGAATGAAACGAGAGATCTTAGAGTTTGTTTCTAAATGTTTGATTTGTTAGCAAGTCAAAGCTTAACATCAAATGCCATCTGGTTTACTACAAACTGTGATGATTTTTGAGTGGAAATGGGATAGAATTATAATGGATTTTGTGTCGGGATTGTAATATCCCGAATTAGGGCCTAATCGGAATAGTGGTTTCGTGACCACAAAATCCGAGATAGAAATAATTATTTTATAATTATTTTGATGTTTATGGTATGATTTCATGATTGTGTGAAATTTTCATGATGAAATCCTATGCCTAAAGTGCTTAAATTGAAATTAGGGACTAAATCGAATAATTTGCAAAACTTGCATTCTAGAAGTTTCTAGTATGAAATTGTTTTGAAATATTAATTAGGAGGTCTTAAATAGCAATTTTACCAATTTCTAAGTTTATGGACAAAAATTGGACATGGATGGAATTTTTGGAAAGTTTAGTAGTAAGGGCATTTTGGTCATTTAGGGTAAAATGAATTAAAATACAAAATTAAAAGCCAATTTTGCTCATCTTCAACCCCATGGCCGAATATAGCAAGGAGAAACCATGGCTAGGGTTTTCAAGCTTCCAAGCTCGATTGTAAGTCCATTCTAGCCTCGTTTTCAAGTTCTTTACGTTTTGAGAGTCGGTAGCTCGATTAAGCTTATGCTAGCAATAATTCAACCTAGGGTTCATATTTGGAAAAATACCCATAGGTGAAATTTGTGTATTTTGGTGTTTTATGATAGAATATGAGGTTTTAAATTATGTTAGACAACTTGTGCTACTCGGTTTTAAGTGAAAACGAGCAAAAGGGCTTAATCGGTAAAAATACCTAATAGTCATAAGTACATGTTAGAGTGAGAATTTGATGTTGCCATAGAAGGAAAAATGATCAGCATGTCATAAAACATAAGAAAATAGGCTGAAGTTTAATTTTACGAGCTTTGGGGCAAAAGTGTAAATATGTAAAAGTTTAGGGGCAAAATTCTAATTTTTCCAAAATATGATTTTGGGTCAATTTGAATAATGTGAGTCCTAATTAGATTATATTTTAAATGATAGAGCAAGGAAAACTGAAATTCGGGCTAAAATGGGGAAAATACCAAGTTGTGGACGAAATGGTAAAAGTAGCCATTTTCGCATACGAGGTAAGTTCATATGTAAATGTTGGTAACATAGTTATTATTTTAAATGTTTTTATATTATTTAATGATATGATAATTATTATGAAATATTATACTCGTGATAATTGTTTGATAATATGTCAAATTATGTGATATACTTGGAAAATGTGAAATACTCACGAGTAGTATCGGTATCGGCATTCCGTAGAAGATGGTTGAGGCACATGATTGGGAAAAAGGTCCCGTTGAACCTTAGGAATGGATTAGGATACAAGTGACATGTCACTGGGATACTTGGGCATCCGAACTCGTTGAGTTGAGTCCGAGTTCACTTATGGATGCGAATGTCCGAACTCGTTGAGTTGAGTCCGAGTTCGTGAGATGTAACTAGGCATCCGAGCTCGTTGAGTTGAGTCCGAGTTCGCTTATGGGCAGGTTACATAGTAGCTTGGCTACATATGTGGCACTTATGTGCAAACTTTCCATGTATCCGAATTATATTCCAATGTGTTCAACGGGTAAAGTTCTACTCAAATGGAGGAATACTCAAGATGAAAGGGACGTATTGGTAAGTGTTGTGAAATGGATACTTTGAACAGGTATGTACTTAACCCTCGGGTTGAAAAATCGATATAACAACAATATGGTAAGATGATAAATGAAAATATGATATGAATGTCTTGGTGATGATTATGCAAATGATGTTTTATGTTTGCTTATATGGTTATGTTACTTGCTATTTGCATGTGAACTTACTAAGCATTTATGCTTACTCCCTCCTTTTCATTCCTTGTAGTGTTGACAAGCCAGCTCGGAAATCGGGAACGGTCGGAGGCACGCTCACACTATCCGTATACCATCTTGGCATAATGGCTTGTATATTTTGAGTATGGCATGTATAGCATTATAATCATTTTGTATATATGGTCTTATGATATGGTTATTGAGTAGTATAAAAATGCTTGGTAATGATTAGCCATTGGAATGGCTAATTATGATCATATTTGGTGTTATGTATGTCAAATTGCTAGTTAATCCATGGAAACCATGAAATAGGTAAAATTTATCATAAAATAGATTCAGACAGCAGTAGTGATGTGAATTTGAAAAATCATTAAAAATAGTAGAGATATAATTAGATGATGAATAAAATATGGAATTGAAGAACTATGAGTCTATTTTCATATGGAAGAAACGAAACAGGTATATGAGTTATATTTTTTGAGATGTTTAAATTTTTGTGAAACAGGGCCAGAGCGATTGCTGGATCCCCTATTCTGACTTTGTAAATTCACCATAAATTGTATAAAAATAATTAGAAGTCATAATTTATATGTAAAGATTTCTTATTGAGTCTAGTTTTAATAGAAACAAACTTCATAGTAATTGAAATTTTTTACAGAGAGATATCTGATTCGTAATACACAGAGATCAGAGCAGTCGAACCCTGAAACAGGGGAGACTTTAACTAATAAACTGTACTAATTGGCCTAGCCAAAAATTATAAAATAAAATTAGTAAATAGATATACGAGTCTAGTTTCAGGGAAAATTTACGGATCTTTATTTTGAGTTTCAAAACTCGAGATATGAATTTTTAAGCGACTGTGACGCAGTTAGCCAGCTTGTCTGAAATTTCTAAAATTAAATTGTTTGAGCTGTTTAAGCAATGAATTAAGTCTGTTAACACCTCGTGTTCGACTCCGGCAACGGTCTCGGGTATGGGGCGTTACAGGGATTGCCCCTAACTCTGAAAAAGAATGATACTATTTGGGTTATCGTTGATTGACTAACAAAATCTGCTCGTTTCATACCGGTACGTACAGATTACTCACTTGACAAATTATCTGAATTGTACATTTTTGAGATTGTTTGGTTACACGGAGTGCCACTATCTATTATTTCTAATAGAGATCCAAGATTTATGTCACGATTCTGGAAGAAATTGCAAGAAGCCTTAGGTGCGAAGTTGAATTTCAGTACTACTTTTCATCCTTGGACTGACGGTCAGACAGAGAGAGTTATTCAAATTCTTGAAGACATGTTGAGATGTTGTGTTATAGAGTTTGAGGGCAGTTGGGAAAAATACTTGTCGTTGATTGAATTCGCGTATAACAACTATTTTCAAACGAGTTAAAGGTGGCACCGTACGAAGCTTTATACGGTCACGAATGTCAAACTCCATTATACTAGACTGAACTAAGTGAGAAAAAATTCACGGGGTTGAATTGATCAGAGAAACTAAAGAAAAAGTGAAAACGATTCATGACAGTTTAAAAATAGCTTCAGATTGAAAGAAATCATACACGGATTTGAAAAATAAAGAAATTGAATTTTAATTCGGGGACTGAGTATTTCTAAAGGTGTCACCGTGGAAAATGGTTATTTGAATTCACCGTAAAGGAAAATTGAGTCCGCGTTTCATCGGGTTGTATGAGATTATTGAGAGAATAGGGCCTATAGCATATCCACTAGCTTTAACAATCAGAACATGAAAAGATTCATAATTTCTTTCATGTTTCTATGCTACGTCGATACAGATCCAATTCATCACATATGATTTCTCCGGTAGATGTTGAGATACAGGCTGATTTGACCTATAGCGAAGAACCGATCAGGATTTTAGCTCGTGAAATCAAAGACTTAAGGAATAAGCGTATAGCCCTAGAAAAGGTTCTTTGGCATAAGCATGGAATCGGGGAAGCTACGTCAGAACCCGAGGAAGCTATACGAAAACAATACCTTAACTTACTTACTGGTAAGATTTTCGGGGACGAAAATCCTTAAGGGTGGAGAGTTGTAACAGCTTGTTTCTGAGTCAAATCGGAGCAGTGGTTTCGGGACCAAAAATCTAAGGTTAAAATATTTATTTTATTATTTTACTAAAGTTTAAAACATGATAGAATTATAGTGTGAAAGTTTCGTAAGGAAATTTTACTGTTTGAATGCTTAATTCGGTAAAAAAGACTAAATCGCATAATGTGCAAAACTTGTGTTCTATTAGCTAAAAGTGTCAAATAGCTGTAGAACATTAAATTAAAGGTCCTTAATTGATAAATATACCATTTATATGTTAGTGGATGTTAATGGTTTGGTATAAATGAAAATTTGAATTAATTTTAAGGTTAAAATGGTAAATGGTTAATAAATGAGATAATAATTAAAGCAAAAATCTATTTTCTCATTGTCATCTTCACTTAGCCAATTTTAAAGAAGAAAAAGAAGAAAATTTTTCTCCTTAGGGTTCGGTCACTTGAAAGTTAAATTGGTAAGTGATTTTGACTCGGTTTTAAATAATTTTTATGTTTTTGTGATCATTGCTTCGTATTCTAGCTAACCCCTACGTTAGATTTTGAAATGGTTAAAGATTTAACATGTTTCCATTGTTGAATACTTAAGTAATTTGATGGTTGATGATAGATTATTAAGGTTTATTGATAGTTAAACTAGTATTGTAAAGTGATTTTTGACAAAAATGTCAAAAAGGGATTAAATTGAGAAAATGTAAAATGTGGTGGTTAAAAGTGTAAATGAACTGAAATTATGGGCTACTAGTAACATGTGGTAAATTTGGCTAAGCATGTAATTGTACTAAATTGCATGAATTTGCAATTTTATGTGAAAAGGACTAAATTGTAAATATATGAAATTTTAGGGACAAATGTGTAAATTTTCCAAAATATGAATTATGGGATAAATTGAATTGAATCAGAATTAGATCGGGGAAAAATAAAAGTAGACGAATAGTCAATAGTTTCCATCCGAGCAACTCGAGATAAGTTCGTAAATTAGAATCAAACTTTTAAATACTTGTAATTAATTGAAATGTATGTATATAATTGATACTTGGAATATGAATGCCTTATCGATATAGTTTGATGGTTATCGAGCCCCATTTGAGCTGTAAGAATTCGTAGGATACGAGTGACATGTCACTAGGGTTACCATTTTGGTTGAGATCCTGCATGTGTTGCGGACTCACCTCAGCTCGTAAGAGCTTACTGTACTCAGCTCGTATGAGCTTATTGATTTAGCTCGTCAGAGCTTACCGTTTCAGCTCAATAGAGCTTACTGTCCATTAGCTCAGGAGGAGCTTACTGTTCATAGCTCGAAAGAGTGAAAAATAAAAAGGAATTGACGGATTACTGATTTATAACTACTGTATATCACCCCAATATCCCTCGAGATTCTAATAATTTCAACGGGCATAAATTCTGTTTATATGGATGAAGTACTGTTTATACGGTTGAGTTACGATTTTCAAACAAATTATTGTTTATATGATTTGAAATGAAATGTTGCCAATGTTGTACATGATATATGAATTTGGTATGATGCAATATATTGAGATAATGGATGATTTCATGTATTTAGGTGACTAACTTATGACAAATGCTTGTGTTTAGGCATTTGGTAATTGAATTGAATACACTTTGATTATTTGCCTTGATTTTGGTATTTATGGTAAGTTTAATTTTGAATTATATGGGCTTACTAAGCTATAAAGCTTACTCTATTTCTTTTTCTATGTTTTATAGAGGTTCGTTAGCTCGCTCGTTTCAGACAATTCGGAGTTACACATCACACTATCCAATTACCGATTGGTACTTTTGAACTTGTGGATAATTATAAATATGGCTTGTATAGGCTAGTTATAATGGCGATAGTTATGGTTACTTGAGATTATGGTTTGGTACATTTTGTGTATAAGTTAAGCCATGTGATTTGGCTAAACTTAATGTTTTATTTTGGTATGTTTTGGCAAATAGTTGATGGAATGGAGATGTGCAAATGTGTTTGCTTTAAGGTAAACTTATGAATGGAAAATGTATGATATTAGTTAAGCCTTTGAATGTTATATGGAATTGGCATTATGTGTAAGAATTGTTATGAATTGGCTACCTATTATGTTGTAAAAATGTTACCATTTATGCTTGTTTTTATATGTGAAAATAGGATGGCATAATGGCTTTGCCAATAGCCTATTTTTGTCCACACGGGCAGAGAGACATTCGTGTGTCTCAGCCTTGTGTGACACACGGTTATGTTACACAACCATGTGTCCCCTGGTGTTGAAATTAAATTGAAGTCAGTATGCTCCACACGGTCTCACACACGGTCGTGTGACTGGCCGTGTGGTACAAGTCAGTATGTCCCCTAATTGGCACAAGGCCTAGCACACGGGTGTAACAACCCAAATTTTAAGGTCATTGGAAAATTGAATTTTCGGGTAATTATTTTCGCAAAATGAATTCGTAAATATTTATTAGAAATATTTACGAAGCTAGTAGTGTAGTTGATTAGATTTTGGTTAAGTGAATTAGCTTGAATTAAGGCTAATTTAGTGAAAGGACTAGATTGAATAAAGTGTAAAGGTTTAATTATAAACTATAGGAAAGTCAAAGGACTAAATTAGAAATTCTACCATAAGGTGACAAGTGTGTGGTAAGTATAAATATATGTGTATTAATTTAATTGGTACAAATGTGTGAGTATATATGTATTTACTTATTATATAAGTAAATAAATAATTATTACTAAATATAATATAATAATATAATAATATAATAAAATAAAGAATGAATAAAAGAAATAAAATATAAAGGAAAAGGAAAAAGAAGGTCACGAATGAAGCAGGAAAAGAAAGAAAGAAAAAGGAAAAGAAAAAAAAAGAAAAAAATAGGGTTTTGAGGTTTGAAGCTTAAGTGGTAAGTCAATTTGATCCCTTTTCTTGCAATTTTGGTATTTATGGAATCCTAGGAAGAAGTACTACTTGAGTTATGTTGAAATTTAGAAAGTTATTGAATTTTTAGATGTTGATTAAGTTGAATAAATAGAAGAATTAAGTGTTAATTTGATAGAAATTTAAGTTAGAAGTGGGAGAAGGATTAAATTGTAAAGGGAAATATAAGTTTGGTAGTAGTAGGGATTGAATTGAGAGAACTCTATAATTAATGTTTTATGCTGAAAATTTAAGAGTTTTAGAATGGTTATGGTGGAAGGACCTAATTGGAAATATAGTAAAAGTTACATGGAAAATTAAAGAATGTGTTATTAAATAATATATATTGATAATTTTAAATGTTAAATTTTATGTAGCCAACGTAGCATCGGAAACGTCATCGAAAAAGGGAAAGGAGAAAGTGAATGAGGATATCGAATAAATCTGAGAATTTCAGTTTGTATTTCTATAAACTATGCTTAATGATTTATTACAATGTAATTGCTATTCTTATTATAGAATGTATAATGAAAGGCATAATAAAACTGTTATTGTTTCTGTTTTATAATGATATGATTTCAATACCCCATTAACAGTGTCGGGCTAGTCGGATATAATTGGCACGCCATAGGATTGGAAGTGTTCAGGGATATTCCGACTATGTGTCGATGAGACACTATATGTGTCGACATCGTGGATTTATTCGGATTGATCAAGAGGTACTGTGCACTGATCGTGGATCATCATCGCTACTATTATTCATTACCTTTACGGTGTATTCCAGCATGGGCTGATGAAACACTGTATTTTATCCCCAGAGTGTGGGTTGGATCCGTGTATCCGTTCAGGTCGGAGACATGTTAATAGGGGTAAATAAAGTACTAAAGACTGAATGTTATTGTTTATACGACTGTTTTATGATGTTGAATGACATTGAAGGATATGAAATTCTTTTCCTACATGAAAAGATACGAATTGAATTTGAAAGGCGAACTTACTAAGATTATGAAAGTAAAAGCTTAAGATAGAATATTTATACAAAGTTTATTATTTGTTTAAGTATTAGTTTATAGAAATACCAATGAGTGTAAACTCAGCGTACGGTTTGTTTCCGTGCGTAGGTTAGGTACATTAGATAAGATCTCAGCATCCGAGCCAACTCCCAAACTCAATACTTGGTGATGTATCTATCTATGATGATTGGCATGTACCTAGGTTGTTTAATGTTATTTTGGTTATAAGTTATATTAATGAAGAATGATAATAGTTAGTTAACAGTTGTAAGGAGAATGCTATAATGTATGATCTTTTGAATTGAATACAATGGCACATGGGTGCAATTTTGAATGGTTTAGTTTAATGCATTATTAAGTATATGTGTTAAGTTATAAAATGATAGTTTAATGAGTATTAAGTGTGTGTTTAATTATATCTGGATTGGTTGAATGAAGAAATTTTATAGTACTTGCTGTCTACAAATTACAGGGTTGGTAATTTTTAGAATGCAAGGTACATTTCGAGTCCACATGGTTTGTGACACGGGCGTGTGACCAAGCCGTGTGAGACACACGGCTTGAACACGGGCATGTTGTTAGGCCGTGTGTCTCCTACACCTAAATAGTTACAACCAAGTTAGTCTACGGGCGTGTGCCTTGGTTGCCACGGTTGTGTCTTAAAGTCAGTTTAGTACACAGGCAGGCTACACAGGCGTGAGCCATAGCCGTGTTTAAAAGTTAGTGTTGCCCACAAGCTGAGGACACGGGCGTGTCCCAAGCCACACAGGCGTGTTAAGTAGGCCACACGGGCGTGTGGAACTGTTTAAAGGATGAAAAATTTGAAATCAAATGAGAAATTTTCTAAACTTACAATCGAGCCCCGATTTATTTTAACTATGTTTGATAGGTACTGTGGGCCCGTTAAAGCTATGGTTGGATGTGTTAAATTTCATTTATTCATGACTTTAGTATAAATGTACTGAAATGATCGGTAATACTCTGTGATCCTGTTCCAGCAACAGGACGGGGTTAGGGGTGTTACAACGGGCGTGTGACTTGGCAGTGTTGCATAAGTCTATATACTCTCCAGTTTTCACACGGTTTGGCACACGACATGTCTTCGGTCATGTGATGCAAGTCAATATGTATGCCCTATTTTCACACGGCCTGTGACATGGGCATGTCTACTAGCCGTGTGAGGCACATGGCTTGTTCACATGGGCGTGTGACCCTTGAAATGTTGAAACTTTTCTAAGTTTTCAAAATTTTCATATGTTATCAATTTAGTCTTGAATCATTTCTAAAGCATGTTTAAGGACTCGTAAATCCTTATAAGGGACAATATGATTATATTGAATGGTATTTGTATATGAATGCATAAATGTATGAGTTATATATGTTAAATGATGTGTATTGATTTGTAATACCTCGTAACCTTATTCCGACGATGGATACGGGTTAGGGGTCTTACAATTGAATATTCATGAAATATGATATATGTGATTTCGGAATGAATATGAATTGTTACAGTATGTGTATTGAGAAATATGAAAGTGAATAATGGATGATGACAATCTTTGTGATGGCACATTGACAGTATGAATATATGTATTGATATTATATTATATGTACGGAAATAATGAAGTGCCCTTGATTGATAAATGTGTATAAAAGTAATGGATGACATGAAATGCCCGGTTGAACGTAGTAATTACTAGGATACGCTTGGCATGCCAATATTGTTAGAAGGCACACTTGTACGGGACTTGTATTTCAGTGGCCCTTTTTACACTTCGGTGCCCCTTTATACACTTTGGTGTCCCTATTTGCACTACGGTGCCCTTGTTTGCACATTTTTGCCCCTATCTGCACTTTGGTACCCCTGTTATGCATCTATGATACCTTTGGTGTGGTGTAGTTACCCAAGTATCCAAGTCAAGTTACTAGTTCGTCGGGCTAAATGTGAATGGTGTTTACAAAATTATTTTAATGTTAATGGCTAATGTATAGTCAAGATATTAGTAAATGTTAAATGTTCAATGTTCAATGAATTACTTGATCATATGTGAATATCGTTATATTGATGATTAACCGGTTAAAGATATATGTTTATATATATATGATTGAGTTTGGATTAAATTATTATAGAACATGAAGCTTACGATGAATCCTTTTCAATACTAAGCTTATAAGTGCTTTGTAAATGTATAACATGTATGATTAAATTTATTCATTTAGCTTTAATATTGTTTATTGAAAAGAAATGATTCCAGAATGATAAGTTTATAGGAAAGTTTGAGACGAATGATTAATTATAGAATGATTATTAGTTAAATGTGAAAGAGTTATGTTTAAATGCACTAGTTTGTGGTTGGTTGATGTTTATGCTTATGTCTTGTGTGTTATGCAAATGAAACGGGTGAGAATAGATATTGAAATGATAAGTTCAAAGATAAAATGAAATATGATGAAATAAAAAGGATTGTTGATTAAAGAACTTACTTGTAAAGAAGGAATTTACTTATGATATATGTGAGTTTACTTATGTCATGAATAAATACACTAATTTGTGACTTGATAACATAATTAAGCTTATGCTAAGCAAATGGAATGGTAAGTAATTAAATGAAATGATTCATCATTTTAAGCAAAGGTTGATGATTATGTAATTCAGCTTATAAGACCTTATTATGTTATAAATGGAAAATATTCGGGATGTTAATAAACCTATTCATTTGTAAGCTGATAGTTATATAGTTTGATAAATCTTGAGGCATCGGTATAGGTTTATTTATGGATTATAAATTTCATTTTTAAAATGGAATATTATGATTAAAGTTTATACGAGCTTACTAAGCATTCATTACTTATGTGGTTATCTTTCTCTTACTTTACAGATTATCGAAAGCTCAATCGGGTTGGAAGCTAATTGGAGATGTAGCAAACTATCCAGCGATTATGTCGGTAGATTTTGATGTTTTGGTCATGGTTATAATGGCATGTATAGGTGGACTTATGTTTAATGTTTAGTTGATGTTTATGGCATGTAATGTTGTTTTGGATTTGTGGTACTTATAGTATTTCGATGCTTTGTTGGTGATTGTTAATATGGTTAAATTGATGCATGTTTGGAATGACCATATTTGGTATGTTTATAATGTGGCCAAGATGGATTATGCTTTGAGGTAGTCATGAACTATTGGTAATGATATAAATGTAGTCAAATATGGTAAGTTTGGTATAGAAATAGGTTAGGTGTGATTGATTGATGAAAGGATAAATATGCACATGTTTTGATAGGTTTGATGAATTGTGATTGAGGTGCCTTTTGGCATATTGGTTGTATGGAAACTTGGTATAAAGATTCTGTTAGTTTAGGCATGATTTGGGTATGTTTTAAGGCCTTGTGTATACGTGCAAGTGGCTTGTAGCTTAATGTTTTAAAAGGTGAGAGAAATGGCTTTATTTTGGCCATTTTCTTGTCCACATGGCATAAGACACGGGCGTGTGTCTCAGCCGTGTGTAAAACACGGCCATGTGACACTGCCGTGTGTCCACTGTAGGTTTTAATGGTTTCATTTCGAAGGTTACATGACCTAGCACACGGGCGTGTGACTCGACAATGTAACCCAAGTCAGAGAGTTGCACGGGCACGGGCTGGGACATGGCCATGTGTCCCTAATTCGATCATTGCACGGCCTGACCACATTGCCATGTGACCCTTGCAGTTTTAATTTTTCTAAAATTTTCTTTTAGGTTTCATATGGTTTCGATTTAGTCCTGAATTGTTTCTAAAGAGTTTCTAAGGCCTCGAGAGCTTGAAAAAGGGACGATATGCATGTGTTTGATTGTATTAAGTTATGTTTTATAAAATGTTTGGAAATGAATGTTTTAAATTATGTTTTTGTGGTATTGCTCTGTAACCTTATTCTGGTGACGAATACGGGTTAGAGGTGTTGCACCAAATCATTCGAAGATGTATTCTAAATGATGAAATTTAGAGTGTTCTGTACCATTGTCATTAAGCATAGTATAAAGGCCACTTTAGGGGTATGCGAACTGCTGCAAAAGTTCTCTAGTCTAGTTTTTATTAACTGACAATGTTTAAAGATGCTCATGAATTCTGTAAGGCCTATGATCACTGTCAAAGGACTAGAAATCGATCTAGGAGATATGAAATGCCCTTGCAAAATATTTTAGAAGTGGAACTATTCGATGTTTGGATAATAGATTTTATGGGGCCATTTCCATCCTCTTAGGGCAATATCTATATACTTGTTGCTGTTGATTACGTCTCCAAGTAGGTTGAATCTGCTACTCCACCCATAAATGATACCAAATCGGTACTGAAATTTCTTCATAAAAATATTTTTATGCCGTTTGGTATCCCTCGTGCACTAATTAATGATGAGGGTTCACACTTCGATTGCAAGCTAGTTGCCAATGTTCTTAACAGATATGGGGTGTAACAAAAAATTGCCACGGCATATCATCCTAAAACGAATGGACAAGCTAAAATCTCTAATAGAGAGATTAAACAAATTCTGGAGAAGGTAGTCAATCCCAACCGAAAAGATTGGTCAGTAAGACTAGATGAAGCTTTATGGGCAAATCGTACAGCTTTCAAGACACTATTGGGTATGTCACCTTTCTAGCTTGTTTATGGTAAATCATGCCACTTGTCTGTTGAACTAGAACACAAGGCATTCTGGGCAATCAAGAAACTGAATATGGATTGGAGATCTGCTAGAGATAATTGATTACTAGAGCTGAATCAGTTGGACGAATTTCTAACTCAAGCTTATGAAAATGCCAAACTGTACAAAGAAAAGACCAAACGATGGCATGACAACAAAATTTCGGCACAACAGTTTGTTCCTGGACAACAAGTCTTGCTTTTCAATTCCAAGCTTAAATTGTTTCCTGGCAAATTAAAGTCTCAACGATCAGGTCCATTCGAAGTTGTGCAGGTATATCCTCATGGAGTTTTAGACGTCAAAGACGACAAAACTGGGTCCACTTTCAAAGTCAATGGCCAATGATTAAAGCATTACTTTGGAGCTCCTACACTTCATGATAAAACTTCCATCATTTTTTTTTCAAATGATTAATACTTCTCTCCTGCACTATTTATTCAATTATATTATTTTATTATCCATCTCTTTGTTTCAGTTGATTCAATAAATTTAGTTCAGTTTTATTTTCTTTTTGTTGTAGGTACGTTGTGGCCCAAGTTTGTAAGCCTCAACCCCCTCATTCTTTTAGCCACTTTTTAGTTTAATAAATTTACTTAGTATTTCAATTTTTCCAGCTTAAATATTTATTACTACTTATGTCAAACCATGATTAAGGTCCAATCTTATAACCTACGCCACAAATTATTTCTCCTCAAGTTTTTACCGTAGCCAATTCAGTTCCCTCTTCACTGTTACCTTCACTTTATTTCTCTATTATTTTTGCTCTCTGTTTCATCCCAAACTTTTGAAGGTCTCAACTTTTTCACACATACAGTTACCATCTTTTGTGCAATGGCTCGTCAAGCACCATCTACTTCTACTATTTCCCAGCCACTATATTCTTAAGTAAGACAACAAAGACTAAATACCACCAAAACATCTCCAAGCGCCCTTTGTGCATGGAAAAAGGATTCCTTTTTCAAGATGCCCCTTTTATGGGCTATACTGAAGCCATTTCCTCAGTCGTGGTAGATTTTCTCCATCCTGACGATGTTTTCCCTCAAGTAGCAAAGGAGTTCTACGCTCATCTTAGCTTCCTTAATAATGCCTTTATATATGTGCGAAGTGCTTCAGTACTATTTGATGCCGACTCAATAAATGTACAAAACGGGTTGTAGGATGGTCCTGATGAACACACTGACTTTGTTAAGACAATGACGGTAGAAAAATTAAATCACGTGCTTATTGATGTTAGTGTTGGACAGTTTCAAGGAATGATTGTTACACCATTGACAAGATAAGTTTGAAGCCCCACTAGTGGGTTTGGTATCATTTCCTCAAAAATCTTCTCATTCCATCCACCCACAATTCCACAATCTTAAAGGATCGTTTGCTGCTATTCCATTTGATTTTGGTGGGACGAAGGATAAATGTTGGGAAAATTATCTTTTGAGAGGTCCACTGCTATGCTGTGAAAAACACCGGTATGTTGAACTTTCCATCACTTATAACTGCAATCTGTCAGAAGGTCAAAGTTCCTCTTCAAGTCAATGAAGACTAAACCTCTAACAAATGTGCTATCACTAAGCACATTGCTCTAAAATCTTCTTGCGAGGAACTACCACGGCATTCGAATCCTTCCCTGACACCTTCTCCACCCAGGCCCAATGATGCTGCTCCATCAACCTCTATGAATGCATTTGAGTAGAAAGTGGTCGAGGATCTATAGGTCTTGCAGAAACAATTTTAGAAATTGGAAAAGCAACAACAGATGATGGCAGTTGATCTTGGCAAGGCTTAAGAGGAAATTGCCATATTTTGGGGCTATGTTAGACGAAGGGACAAAGCTATTAAGAAGTCCTTTCAAAAGAACTTTTACTCATCTAATGTTTGTATTCCCTAGTTTTTCTAAGGAGTTGTTGTTGGAGCCTAAGAAGGATGATGGCGAGGGTAAAGAACCTACTGCGGAGAAGCAGACCACCAAACAAGAAGGAGAAGTAAAGAAAATAAAATCAGTCCATGTTGAATCTGAGAAGGAAGATGATGATGTAACTCAAGCTACTACACCTGCAAACACTACCACTACCACTACACCGAGATTTGAAGCACCTATGACTGCATAAGAACTTGTAGTTCATCAACTAATTGATGATCTAATGAAATTTAATTCTGATAATGAGGGAGAGGTGCCTATTAATCAGCTTGAAGGGAAGCGTTACAAGACAATCGCTGGAAAAGCAGTCCTAGTTGATAGTGGTGAAATAGAGAGGCAGCCGCGTTACAAACGTACAACCAAGAAGTCTACCAAACCAAATTAAGAGTAACAAATATTCTGTCCAAGCTTTTATTTCTAATTCATGCATTCATTTTTGCATGTCATTGCATTTCCATATTGGTATATATGTGTTTTGTTTTCTAACATTTAAAAAAAATTATGCATTGAGGACAATGTATCCCTTTGGTTTGGGGATGTGTGTTGTGTATATAGGTTCTATTAGATATGTATGTTAATATTTGTTGTCCTGTCATTCATTTTGCCATGACATACAATTGCTAAATAATTGCCAGAATTTGCAAAGTATATTTTTGTCTATGATGTTCGATGAGGATAATAACTCTTCGATAAATTTAGAAAATTGTGATAGTTGATTATGTATGTTTAGCTTAGGATAATTGTTTGACATTTGATCCCTAAAAGTAGAACGCCCTAATTATAATTACAATTAGTCTATAGTAGGTTTCTTTTAATATACTTAGAAATTCCTGAGCTTAAGATCAATAAATTAACACTAATAATAAATACCATGGCATCGCTAAGGGCAAATTAAAAAGAAAATTAAAAAAAATGCTATGGAGCACTCCAATGTTTGAAATTTTTGAGTAGCTAACTAATACCCTGTTTACTCCATTGTATTATTGATCAGAAAAGCAAGATCAAATAAGAGTGAGTAAAAAAAAAAAGAAAAAGAGAACAATTTAGGGGAACTCCACTATAGTAGTAGGCTGAGTAGCTAAAGGGGTAGTTGTTTGCTCCATCTATCTTTTTAGCCAAAAACCTTAGCTTCATGAGTGACTTCCATTCAAATTGTGGTGTGATGTAATACTTGGCAATCTAGTGTATGCTCCATTGAGATTGTCAAGTAATGAAATCATGTGACAAGGTGAATTCCTTAGAAAAATATATAATTAAAGTATACAATAATAGACTATTTTTATAAGTAGAGATACCGAGTTTTGCTATAGTTGAAAGTGCATAAATATTTAGGAAATTTTATTTTTAGGTAACATTTTCTACACTTCGTATGCTAAACAAACCTATAAAATTTGAACCAATTTTCTGAGATAGAAGAATGTTGAGAATGGAGGTATAAAATATACTTCTGATAGTTTAGCAGTATATGAGGTAAGTGTGGTGTTGTGACAAACTCATGCATATCTGCATTCATGCATACTCATATATATTTTCTTAAGGACAAGTAATCATTTAGGTTTGGCGGTTTGATAACTCTTGAAAAGAGTTATATTTTAGGCCTCTAAACTGAAGCATTTGCTTGTAATTAAGAACATATATTTACATTTTAGACTTATTACTAGAGCAATACATATTAAAGCTTGGATTGTGTTTCAACAGTAAATTTATTTTATTTTTAATTGTTGGAAAAGAGGTTTGGTAGTCTTTGGTAATAGGTGTAGGTAGGATGAAAGAGGCAAGAAGAAGGAAAGAGGAGGAGGAAAAGAGAATGAAGGAAGTGAAACATTGCCATGGCAAATAGTGGGATAGATTGCCAACAGAAATGCCATGGCAATTCTAGGAATATGACGCAGCACTCAATCCACGTCACTCTCAGCCAGCTATATATATGTTAGATAGATCACCCTGAAAAGGATGAGCAAAATATGTGTGCTGAGGGGGACATATCTACCTTATAAAAAGAGGAGAGAGAAGAGAAGAAGGACATACACAAAGATTGTGAGGAGAAAAGAAAAGAAAGAGAATGGTTTCTCTCTCTGCAATAGAATCTAGTCGGAAAACTGTGTGGAAAATTTAGAAGAGAAGAATAGGGTAGCAACTAAAAAGAGGAGATCACAAACATGAGGAGGGGAAGTGAACTCTGCCTTGGGTTTTACGTAAAATCTTAAGAAGAAGCTGGAGTGTAGCGAGAACTTCATGTAGTTGTGCCTTTATTATATTTTTCTTGGTTTTAATTTTTTTTTATTCATAAACTTGAAGAATGTTGATGAATGATTTAATTTTGGATTTCATTGCCCAACCCATGAGCTAATTTTCTTTGGGTTGGAATTATTTGGGTGAATATTGAATAATCTATAATGCCCATGATATGAATCTGATTAAAGTCATTGTTTCATTCGATTCTTGCTTATTTGGAATGCATGTATGCAAGCTTTAGACATATTTGACTATGTTTTATGTTCTTATATGGATTTGAATCTAAAAGGATTAAGTACATTAGATTATTAATTGATTGATGCAGGCGAGTACTCGAAAGAATATTCGTAGCACTGTATACATAGAAGGCACAATCTGTACAAGTGAAGAACATTAGTGTGGTTATCATTCGTGAGTCTTGTGGACATGTACAAACTCTGAATAATAACTAAAGTCTAACTCTCAAAAAAAGTAGACTGCAATAGCAATTCTCTAGGTAGTAGTTTAGTATAAAACTTGCCATGACATTATTATGTTATAAAAATATTTCCCTGAGTAATTCCAACCTTTATCATTCACAACAGAAATACTCTCTTCTTGTTTTTTGTGGATTGCCATGACATTTAGATTGTTTTGTCATTTATCAGTTATAATTAATATTATTAGTGCATTCATTAATTCCCTTCACGAATTTATACTTTGTTTCTTTTGCACAGATTAATTAGTTAAATCTACAATAATACTTACCAATTCTAATCAATTTCTATCCCTGTGGAGACGATACTCACTCATCATTATATTACTTGAATCGAGCGTACACTTCCACATTTGCATTACTTATTTACACGCAACAACCACTGAGTAATTCATGAAGCCATCCAAGAGTCTCATAGGAGATTCATTATACACGTAATATACGGTGCATTAACGAAAGAAAATAAGGGATTGGAACAAACTCCGAAAGGAAAAGATGGATGTCCTAGATTCACTTTAATAGAAAACAAAATCAACGTCTTGACAAGAAAAAGGCGAGAGAAATATTTCAGAGATGGAATGGATGATAAGATGGATGCAAGAGATGGGCACAGATCTTCAAGAATTTGTGCGGTAGAATAATATGAGAGTACCAAACTACTCGCAAAACAAATTCAGTCTGATACATTCCCATCGTGAAGTAGAAGAGCAATTGTGCGAGGAAAGGGAAGATAGAGAGGATGAGGAAGCTAAAGAGGAGGGGGATGAGATGGATTCTCAAGAGGAGGAGGATGATTGACTGAACATTGTAATTTTAATTTTTTGGATTGTAAATAATTGTGATGATTTTTGTTTTACTTTAGGAGTAGGATTAACAATAGATTTATATATATATTCTCAGTTTTCAAATTTTCTATGTAGGAACCTCACATGAAAGAAGCACGGCATTTACAAGCTTACAACGAACAATGAATAAAGCTCCTACCATAAAACTATAGCAATGTCATGATTAATCGGTTAACTTCTTTTCTTATATATCCAAGGGCTGCACATTAGGGACAATGTGCTATCTAAAGTGTGGGGTGTAACATAGGAAAATTTTGCTTATTTTTTTTTATGTTTTTTATTTTATTTTTCTTGTCAAAGTGTGCTTGATCTTATAGAAATAAAATTGATTAGTTAGGAGCATGTAAATAGGTTGGCTGTGTTTACTATAATTTTAGCATGATAATAAATGATTTTAAATTTTCAGTTATTAGACTACTAAGTTCTATGAACTAGAATGTAAATAAGCATCAAGTAATCGAATATAACAAATGCCAGAGAAAATATAGGGAAACGAGCATGCTAGTATGTATGATAAATGATTAAATTTGTGATTACTTGATTGATTAAGTCTATGAATATCGAGATACCTAGAAATGACTTAAGACATTGTTTGGTATAAACCAGAGCCAAAAAGCTAACCTTATTCATCAATCCTTATTACCTATTTTTGAGCCAAAAAATGCTTCTTGATGAACCTTCATACAAAACTAGCCAAAATATCAATTTGTACTTACCCTTTTTCTTTGGTCGAAAAATTGCATGAATTTAAATGTTTAACCTTATTTATTAAGGGATAGGTAGATACATCATGGTGGTTTTGTAAAAATCAAAGTGAAATAGGAAGAACCAGTGTGATATTGTGACTATAGGTTGCCAAAAGGTACAAAACAAGAGAAAATTTCAGAAAAATACAAAACGAGTAGAAAAAGTACGTAAGCAATGAAAAAGAAAGCATTGTGAGTGAGAGATGTTGAAAAAGTTAAAAGTGACTCAAAAATAAAAGTCACAACAATATAAATCTCAATCATTAGTGCATAAAAAGTCGTAAGCTAATCGTAGTTGTTATATCATGCTATGACTTCCTACATGGAGAAATAAGGAAAGTGAGAGAATGAGAAATAAGATGGTGAGTAGGCAAGGGTTATTAAAGGGGAGAATAAGGAACAATACGATGTGCCAAACTACTTTCGTGCTTAAAACTGTTTTGATGCTTCCTGTTCTTAAATTTCATACCTGTCCTAAGCGTCAGAACGTTACAAGCTGAAAAGCCCTATGTGACTTAGGTAGATCTATTCATGAATTGATGTTAAATTGAGTTATCACAATAACGACTATTTGTATTCTACTAGGATAATCAAATTACTTGTCTAATTTATTGATGGATCCATATATTTGGGGACCTTATTGTTTGTATACTTTGTAATATACTGAACTTAGGTGTTTGATACTAAGAGTGTTAAGTCGTTTATATATCATGCGAGAATTATGTATAGATATGATTATTCCTAGTTATGTGTTCCAAAGCCAGTCTTTGTATCATATATGTTCAAGATTCGTTGATCTGTCGTAATTCGATGTAGTATATTAAACTAGTTTTCGTACTTCAGAAGCTTGAATACAAGTACTTTGGTTAAGCTTTAGTTACGTTTTCATAATTCTATTTAAATTTAATAAATTGTGTAATTTGAGTCTTTTATTGACCTTAGGAGCCGAATGAGGCCTAAGGGCGAGCTAATATGCTTTGTGAGCATGCATGAGACCATTAGAAAGTGTACTAACTCGATACTGGTCGCTGTGTTGCAACACAGAGAGTTGGATGTCGCAACCAATGAGTTCGTGGGCCCCACACAGATTAAATCTGCGGTAGGTGATAAGTATTGGATGGGCTATGTGGGTCACATAGCCGTAACTGAATTTGGGCTAAATGGGCCACACGAGCGTGTGGGCCCACTTAGGCCGAGTAACGGGCCTTGGGCCCATTTACACCACTATGATCATTTAGGTTGTTTGTGTCGCTCGAGGCGACTGTAGACCTTCGGAGAGGCCGTTATCGGAGCTGAAACCCCGGTAGGGTAAAATGACCGTAATACCCCTATAGAGTAAAATGACAATAATGCCCCTATAAGGTAAAATGACCATAATATCCCTATAGAGTAAAATGACTGTAATACCCCTGTAGAGTAAACTGACCGTAATGCCCCAGTAGAGTGAGTAAAATGACCGTAATATCCCTGTAGACTAAAATGACCGTAATGCCCCTGTAGGGTAAAATGACTGTAATACCCTTGTAGAGTAAAATGACCGTAATGCCCCTATATGACTGTAATACTCCTATTGGGTGAAATGACCGTAATACCCTTATAGAGTAAAATGACTGTAATGCCCCTATAGGGTAAAATGACCGTAATACCCCTGTAAAGTAAAATGACCGTAATGCCCCTATAAATTAAAATGACCGTAATACTCCTGTAGAGTAAAATGATCGTAATGCCCCTGTAGGGTAAAATAACCGTAATACCCCTGTAGAGTAAAATGACTGTAATGCCCTTGTAGGGTAAAATGACCATAATACCCCTGTAAAGTAAAATGACCGTAATGCCCCTTTAGGGTAAAATGACCATAATACCCCTGTAGAGTAAAATAACCGTAATACCCCTGTAGGGTAAAATGACCGTAATGCCTTTATAGGGTAAAGTGACCGTAATACCCCTGTAGGGTAAAATGGTCGTAATGCCCTTGTAGGGTAAAATGACCGTAATGCCCCATGTAGAGTAAAATGATCATAATGCCCCTGTAGGGTAAAATGACCGTAGTACCCCTATAGGGTAAAATGATCGTAATACCCCTGTATGGTAAAATAACGATTATGACCTTATGTTCCGTATGACTGATGTGCTTATGATTCACATATATGATTGTACTGGGTATGACTTTCCATACACGTAATATTTATGACATGACATACTGCATGGGGTTGGGATTTTGATATGGAGGAAGTATTGTACTGGTGACTATGTCACATTCACTGTTATTGGTGGCTATGCCACAATTACTGATACTGGTGGCTATGCCACATTTACTATTTCTGGCAACTATGCTGCATTATAATTACTGGCAACTTTACTGCGATATTGGTGTGCTGGCTGGGTGGGCCAACTTATATCCCCACATGGTGTGCTGGTTGGTACGGGTGGTGTGCTGGCTAGATTTGGGTGGGATGCATAATTGCATTACATTGTACTAATACTGTATTGGGCTTAGGCCACACTGTTACTGTATAGGGCTAAGGCCCAGACTATACTGATACTGTATAGGGCTAAAGCCCAAAATGTTTTGCATATTTTGATTTCTGTTGTCTATTAGGGGATTACACATTGAGTTTTCGTAAACTCACCCTTTCTTTTTAACTGTATAGGTAATCCCTAGCCTTAGACTATTTGGTGCTGCGAGGGACTTGGAGGTGGCCACACGACTGTTGTGTCTTGCACTTGACTTTATTTAATTTGAATTTCACTTTTGGTTTTTTAATTTTGTAATAAGGCTGTTTGTGGGTTTTAAGTTTTAATCGGGCTTTTGATTTCTTATATTAAACTCTAGTCTAGGAAAACACGAGTTTTCAAAATAGTCACAATTTTTTAAAGTATACGAGATTTCAACAACAAAGTTTTCAAAATGCTTCCACGGTTTAAGTTGAATTAATATGCTAAAGGCAAATAAATTGGTAAACATTTTGATGAGAACAATTGTTAAATAATAATAATAGGATTTAAATTCATTAATGGATTTTTACCGAAAAGATCAATTTTTGAAAAATACTTCGATGTGACACGCCAGATTCAGCCATAACATCTAGGGTGGGTTTAGGGTGTTACAAATGAGCTATCTCAGTATTTTGTGACTAGAAATACTTTAAGTTATGGCATGTATAAGGATTTGGCTATTTTGTGTGTATGTCCTTATGATATGATTAAACAATGACATGTGAATACTTGGTAATGATTAGCTTAAGATATAGCTAAATAAGAACATGTTTTGGTATTATGTATGCTTAAATGAGGTATGATGCAAAGAAACTATGAAAGAGTAAGAGTTGGCCATGGAACAGTTAGGAAACAGAGCAGTGACGTGACTTTGAAAAATCACTAAAAATTTTAGAAATGGAAGTAAATGGTGAATGAGATCTATGATTAAAGATTATTGAGTCTATTCCATAGAAAAGAAACAGAGCAAGCAAAGGAAGTCTATATTCTGAGATATTTAAATTTTTGTAAGACTAGTTTAGAGTGATTTCGTGATCCCCTGTTCCAACTTTGGAAAATCACTAGAAATTGTACAAAAAAAATTATAAGTCATAGTTTATATTTCTAGATTCCTTAGTGAGTCTGTTTTCATTAGGAGCAAATGGAAACGTAATCTAAATTCTGTATAATGAGATAATTGATTTTAGTGAAGAGAGGTCAGGTCCTTTGAACTGCGAAATAGGGGAACATTTAATGAATAAACTGTACTAATTGGCCAAACCAAAAATTCTGGAAAAATTATGGTAAGAAGTTATATAAGTCTAGTTTCAGGGAAAATTTATAAATTTAAATTTATAGTTTTGTAACTCGATTTATAATTAATTTAATGATTGTTACGTAGGTGGACAATTTTATTACAAATAGTGAAATAAATTGTTTTGATTTGTGTAAGTAATCGAAAAAAAATTTTATGCCCTAAATAAGTAAGATAAGTCTAGTAATGCCTCGTGCTCGACTCCAATGACAGTCTCGAGTAAGGGGTGTTACATTTATTGGTATCAGAGCAAGAGTTTAGTCGATTCGCAGAATATTTAGTATGAGTAAAAGTCTAGTTATACATCCCATACTTATTTTTTGATAGTGTGACGACTCTTGATGATTTTAAAATGTTTTTCTTTTATAGCTATGGATCTCGAAAGAGTTGTTGCAGATGATGTAGAAAGTAACGTGCTTGCTCCCGCAAAAGGGACGGTGCCACCAGATAGTAGTGAAAGGCCCGTTACAGTTAGTCAGGGTGGAGGGGCCCGAGAAGCCTTCTTCTAAGCTATGAATGAATGGTTTGCCGAGTTCATTTGTATGAATCTGGCCGTTAGACCTCTACCCCTTCATGATCCTCAGACTACCCATGTAGCTTCCCTAGTCATAGATATAGTCAGAAGAGAGAAGCCACTAGTTGATAAAATTAGAAAACAAGGGGCCGAAGAGTTTCGGGCTACTAAAGATGATGGTACAGAGAAAGCTGAATTTTGGCTAGAGAATACTATCAGGGTCTTTAATAAGTTATCCTACACACTTGAAGAGTGCATGAAGTGTGTTGTACCAGTTTTACGAGACTCAGCCTACCATTGTTGGAAGACACTTGTATCAGTAGTACCGAAAGAGAGGGTAACTTGGGATTTCTTTCAGGAGGAGTTCGGTAAGAAATACATTAGTCAGAGGTTCATCGACCAGAAAAGAAAAGAATTCTTTGAACTAAAGCAGGGTAAGAGGACAGTGATTGAATATGAACGTGAATTTGTCAGACTCAGTAATTATGCTCGAGAGTGTGTGTCTACTGAAGCTATTATGTGCAAGAGATTTGAAGATGGGCTCAATGATGATATTCGACTGTTAGTCAGAGTTTTAGAAATAAAAGAGTTTGTCATTTTAGTTGAAAGAGTTTGTAAGGTAGAGGAGTTGCTGAAAGGAAAGGGTAAAGCTGGAATTGAGATGCCTGACACAAAGAAAAGACAGATAAGCAAGTCATTTCAGTCTACATCCAAGAGGCCTAGAGAGTTCTCTACGAGATCTAATTTTTCAACAGGTATTCTAGCCAAAACAGAAGTAGAAGATTTATGGGTCAGAAAGCTCAGACCACTTCAATTGCGAGTGTTGTCAGTATTCAGCCTGATAGACCCGAGTGTTCTCAATGTGGTCGATGTCATCCAAGTCAATTTCGAGCAACTGAGACTGGTTGTTTCCGATGTGGTACATCTAATCATTTCATTCGGGAGTGTCCTGAGATGGTTAAAAGAGAAGTAATATCGAGTGTAAGATCAGGCAATGCCCTCATTAGAGGCAAGACCTCAGAGCAGTTTGGGAATAGGTGCAGGTAGAGGTGTATCTAGAGATTCAGCAGTAAGACCAGATGTTAGAGCACCTGCAAGGACTTATGCTATCCGTGCTCGTGAAGAGGCATCCTCCCCCGATGTAATTACGGGTACATTTTCTCTTCATGATATTAATGTTATTGCTTTGATTGATCCGGGTTCGACTCATTCCTATGTTTACATGAAATTGATGAACATGTCCATTGAGTCTATGGGATTTGTGATTAAAGTATCGAATCCATTGGGTCAATATGTATTAGTAGACAAAGTATGTAAAAATTGCCCTTTGATGATTAGAGGTTACTGTTTTTCGGCCGATCTCATGCTATTACCATTTGATGAATTTGATGTGATTTTTGGTATGGATTGGTTGACTGAACTTGACTTGATAGTGAATTATGGAAAGAAATTCATTGAGTTGAAATGTGAAAATGGTGAAATTCTTCGGGTTAATTCAGATGAGTCAGATAGTTCAATTGCCATAATTCCTATTATGTCTACTAAAAAAATGCTTGAGAAAAGGATATGAAGCTTATTTTGCTTTTGTATTGAATACTAAAGATCCAGAGTTGAAAATTGAATCAGTGCCTATGGTATATGACTTTCCTGATGTGTTTCCGGAAGAACTACTAGGTTTCCTCCTATCAGAGAAGTTGAGTTTGGTATTGAATTGGTTCCTGGTACAACACCTATTTCTATTGCTCCTTATAGAATGGCTTCAATGGAATTGAAAGAATTGAAAGTTCAGTTGCAGGAATTAACAGGGAAAGGCTTTGCAAGACCTAGTTGTTCACCATGGGGTGCACTAGTGCTCTTTGTGAAAAAGAAAGATGGTTCGATGAGATTGTGCATAGATTATCGATAGCTTAACAAGGTGATTATTAAGAACAAGTATCCACTACCTAGAACTGATGATTTGTTTGATCAATTGAAGGGAGCTATTGTGTTCTCTAAGATAGATTTGAGATCCGAATATTATCAGTTACAAGTTAAAGAGTCAGATGTTCCAAAGACTGCTTTCCGGACTAGGTATGGCCATTATGAGTTCCTTGTGATGCCATTTGGCTTGACTAATCCAACTTCCATTTTCATGGACTTAATGAATCAAATTTTCAGACCTTACTTGGATAAATTTGTAGTTGTGTTCATTGATGATATCTTGATTTATACTCATGATAAGACTGAGCATTTAGAGCATTTGAGAACAGTTTTACAGACTTTGAGAGATAATCGGCTTTATGCCAAGTTTAGCAAAAGTGAGTTCTGGTTATGGAAAGTTGGTTTTCTTGGACATATAGTCTCAGGTGAAGGTATTAAAGTTGATTCGAGCAAGATTTCAGCCATTGTTGATTGGAAGCCTCCCATGAACGTATTAGAGGTCAGAAGTTTTCTTGGTCTCGTTAGTTATTATAGATGATTTGTAAAGGGATTTTCCATGATAGCTACTCCATTAACAAGATTGCTACAGAAAGATGTCAAGTTTGAATGGACTGAAAAGTATTAGTAGAGTTTTGACAAGTTAAATGCATTGTTGACTGAAGCTCCTGTCTTAGTATAACCAAAATTGGGTAAAGAGTTTGTGATTTATAGTGATGTGTCCTTGAATGGACTAGGCTGTGTACTTATGCAGGAAGGAAAGGTAATTGCTTATGCCTTTAGACAGCTAAAGCCACATGAGAAAAATTATTCGACACATGATTTAGAACTAGCTGCCATTGAATTTGCGTTGAAAATCTGGAGACATCACTTGTATGGTGAGAAGTGCCAAATATTTACTGATCGTAAAAGCTTGAAATACTTTATGACTCAGAAAGAATTGAACTTGAGGCAAAGAAGATGGCTAGAGTTGATTAAAGATTATGAACTAGTGATCGATTATCACCCGAGTAAGGTAAACGTAGTTGCTGATGCTTTGAGTAGAAAATATTTATTTGCATTAAGAGCTTTGAACACTAGTTTAACCTTATCGGATGATGGTTCTATCGTAGCCGAATTAAGAGCTAAGCCAATGTTTCTTGAAGAAAGTTGTGAAGTTTAGAAAGATGACAGTGAGTTGCAAGCCAAAAGAGCTCAGTGTGAGTCGAGTATAGAGTCAGATTTTCAAGTCAATTCTGACGGTTGTTTAATGTTCAAAAATTGGATATGTGTACCAAATAATGATGAGCTTATTCAAAAGATTTTAGAGGAAGCACATAGCAGTTCTTTGTCTATTCATCTAGGTAGTACAAAGATGTATAATGATTTGAAAAAAATGTATTGGTGGGTAGGAATGAAGAGAGATATCTCTGAATTTGTTTCTAGATGCTTGATCTGTCAGCAGGTAAAAGCCGAACATCAGGTACCTTCAGGTTTATTGTAGCCTGTGTTAGTTCCTGAGTGGAAATGGGACCGAGTTTCCATGGATTTTATGATAGGATTGCCGTTGACACCGAGAAAGAAAGATGCAGTATGGGTTGTGATTAATAAGCTAACAAAGTCGGCTCATTTTATTCCAGTTTGTATGGATTATTCACTTGAAAAGTTGGTCGAGTTGTATATTTCAAAGATAGTCAGACTACATGGAGTACCGTTATCGATTATTTCAAATAGAGACCCGAGATTCACTTTGCAGTTTTGGAAGAAGTTACAGGAAGCTTTGGGCACAAAGTTGAGTTTTAATACAGCTTTCCACCCTCAGACCGATGGTCCATCAGAGAGAGTATTCAGATACTTGAGGATATGCTCAGATGTTGTGTCTTAGAATTTAAAGGTAGTTGGGAGAAATATTTGCCGTCGGTAGAGTTTGCTTATAATAATAGTTACCAGTCGAGTTTGAAGATGGCACCTTATGAAGCTTTGTATGGACGTAAATGTCACACACCTTTGTATTGGACTGAGCTTAAAAAAATCAGATTTACGGGGTTGATTTAGTTAAAGAAACTGAAGAAAAAGTGAAAGTTATCAGAGATTGCTTAAAAGCAGCTTCAGATAGACAAAAGTCTTATACAGACTTGAAAAGAAAAGAGATTGAGTATCAAGTTGGTGACAAAGTGTTCTTGAAAGTATCCCCATGGAAGAAAGTCTTTAGATTTGGCAAGAAAGGCAAACTAAGTCCACGTTTTATTAGACCGTTTGAGGTGATTGAAAGAGTTGGACCATTAGAATATCGTTTAGCTTTACCGCCAGAGTTAGAGAAGGTTCATGATGTGTTCCATGTGTCCATGTTATGTTGTTACCGTTCTGATCCTTCACATGTGATTCCACAGACAAAGGTTGAGATTCAGCAAGATATGACTTATGGTGAAGAACCGGTAAAGATTTTAGCTCGAGAGGTCAAGCAACTAAGGAAAAAAAGTATTGCACTTGTGAAATTATTATGGAATATACATGGGGTAGACGAGGCTACATGGGTGCCTGAAGAGGTTATGCGAAAACAGTATCCAAATCTTTTCACAGGTAAGATTTTCGAGGACAAAAATCCCTAAAGGGGGAGAAATGTAACATCCCAAAATAGGGCCTAAACAGAACAGAGGTTGCAAAACCACGAATCTGAGATAAAAAAGTTTATTTCAATTAATTTTTATAATTTACTGAGTGATTAGATGCATGTGTTAGAGTATCGATGGAAAATTTTATAGATAGCATGCCTACTAGGGCTTAATTGCAAAAGTTGATAAATATGAGTTTTAGATGCTAAAAGATTAAGTTGAAGAGCATAATTGAAGTAGAGGTCCTTAAATGGCAATTAGACCATTAGGTTTTCATGGACAAAAATGGACAGACATAGGTAAAAATAACTAAAGTTATAATGAAGGGTATTTTAGTCATTTGGTAATTAAAAGATTAAAAAAGGGAAAAAGATGGCAAAATGTGTCCATCTTCTTCATTAGGCCGAAATTTCAAGGGGTTCTCTATATCTAGGGTTTAGTCAAGCTTCCAAGCTCCATAGTAAGTGATTTTAAGCCCCGTTTTTAATGTTCTTTACGTTTTTGGAGTCCTAGTAACTTGATTTAGCGTATTCTAGCAATAATTTAACCTAGGGTTCATATTTGGAAAAATACTCATAGGTGAAATGTTTATTTTGATGTTTTATGGTAGAATATGAAGCTTGAAATTATGTTAAATGATTTGAGCTATGCGATTTAAGTGAAAACGAGTAAAACGACATAATCGATAAAAATACCTAATGGTCATAAGTACATGTTAGAGTGGGAATTTGATGTTTCCGTAGGTGAATAAAATGATCATCATGTCATAAAACATAAGAATTAGGGATAAAGTTTCATTTCCGAGCTTTGAGGCAAAAGTGTAAATATGCAAAAGTTTAGGGACAAAATAATAATTTTTCCTAATTAGAGTTAAGGACTGTTTTAATAAATGTGAATATTAAATAAGTTGAATTTGCTATTATAGATCAAGAAGAACGAAATTCAGGGTTAGATCGAGGAAAGAAAAAGGTTGAGGACTAAATCAAAATATTTGATTGTATTTTGTATCGAGGTAAGTTTGCGGTAAATAAATGCAATGTTTTATTATTTATAATTAATGATATTATTTTTCAGCATCTATATATTTATTTTGTAAATTTACTCCTTGATGATTCAAGCAAGAATTTACGGAGAAATGGTACTTAAAAGTCCCAGTTGAACCTTAGGAATGTGTAGGATACAAATGTCATGACATTAGGGTTTAAGGATACCAAGTAAGACCATGCCAAGGCATGTCACTGGTAAGTTTTACAAGGCAAGGAAATCATGTAAGACCATGTCAAGACATGGCATTGATAAACTACTATAAGGCAAAGATCCCATGTAATACCATGCCAAGGCATGGGAATGGTGAGTTCATAAGGCAAGGATACCACCTAAGACCATGTCAAGACATGGCAATGGTAAGTTTAAAAAGGAAAGGTACCCGTGTATCCTTAGTATTCCAAGTGGTTCAACAGGAATTTCAAAGAGTGTACCAAAGGAAAGCTAAGATAAGTACATGTTTGAGAGGTTCAGGTAAGAATTCAAAACTTATGCATATTGAGTTTAAAGGTTATAGTGGTTTTGATAAGATAAGAAAGAGATAATTCATTTAGAATATTGTTATTTATTTACATGCAAACTTACTAAGCTTTATGCTTACTCCCTTCCTTTTCTCTTTTTTTTAGTATTGCAAAGCCAACTCGGAAAATCGTAAGGACGTCGAAGATCGCTCACACTATCAATGAGCTATCTAGGTATTTTGTGACTAGAAATACTTTAAGTTATGGCATGTATAAGGACTTGGCTAATTTGTGTGTATGTCCTAGTGATATGATTAAAGAATGGCATGTGAATACTTGGTAATGATTAGCTTATGATATAGCTAAATAATAACATGTTTTGGTATTATGTATGCTTAAATGAGGTTTGATGCAAAGAAATTATGAAAGAGTAAGAGTTGGCCATGGAACAGTTAGGAAACAGAGCAGTGACGTGACTTTGAAAAATCACTAAAAATTTTATAAATGGAATTAAATGGTGAATGAGATATAGAATTAAAGCTTATTGAGTCTATTTTCATAGGAAAGAAACATAGCAAGCAAAGGAACTCTATATTCTGAGATATTTAAATTTTTGTAAGACTAGTTCAGAGTGATTTCGTAATCCCCTGTCCCAAATTTGGAAAATCACTAGAAATTGTAAAAAAAGAATTATAAGTCATAGTTTATATTTATAGATTCCTTAGTGAGTATTTTTTCATTAGAAACAAACAATAATGTTATCCGAATTCTGTATAATGAGATAATTGATTTTTAGTGAAGAGAGGTCAGGTCCACTAAACTGCAAAATAGGGGAACATTTAATGAATAAACTGTACTAATTGGCCAAACCAAAAATATGGTAAGAAGTTATATGAGTCTAGTTTCATGAAAAATTTACGGATTTAAATTTCAAGTTTCGTAACTCGATTTATAATTAATTTAATGACTATTACACAGGTGGACAATTTTATTATGAATAGTAAAATAAATTGTTTTGATTTGTGTAAGTAATCGAAAAAATTTTTTATGCCCCGGATAAGTAAGATAAGTCTACTAACGCCTCGTGCTCGACTCCAGCGATAGTCTCGAGTAAGGGGTGTTACAAATTTTACCGTTAAAATGATTGCATGATATGTATGACTATTGTTTCTATACTGTACTATTATTAGCATGCCATATCGCATAGCATGGGGATTAAGACGTTTTGAAAGGAAGAAGTATTGGCAGTTTTAAATCTACAAACATTGGAGGTTCATCCACAACTTACTGGCATCTTATCTGCAATCTTTTTATTTGAAACCTATGGTGGTTTACCCACAATTTTTATTACTGGTGGTTTATCCACAATGTGGTGTGTAGGGATGGATGAGTTCTAAGGAACTCTTACTGTGGTGTGTAGCGGAGTATGGGTAGGAACTTTTCCATTGTACCTAAACTGCAATAACATTCATGAGCATTCTCAAATGAATTGTCGAATTCTGTTTTGTTATATGATTTTGATGAGAACTGTTTTTATGTATGTTTGTTTACGTTTTACAGTGATTTTCTTGTGTTTAGACTCACACTGAGCTCTTTAAAGCTCACCTTTCTTATTTCAATCTTTACAGACAACCCACAAGATTAGGACATGGACATGATATTCGAAGGTCTTGACTCAAATTATTTTCACTAAAAGTATTTCAAGACTTTACTATTATAATTACTAATATTTGAGACTGTATTGTTTTATATAAACTATTGCATGAGATTTTTAATTTGGGTTTTTTTTTTTGGCATGCATGACATTTAAATTAATTTTGGGCTATTGAGACATGGAATTTGAGTTAATTTAGCAAGCAAACCCAATTTTCATTAAAACTATGTTAAATATCACTTTTCCACTATGGTATTATATAAATGAGAATATGTAAAGTAACTAAATTGGAAATGAACTAAGTTTTCAAAAATAGTCACCATTATAATGAACATGTTGAAATCAAACAGTTTTCGCAACTCGTAAGTTTTTTGTGAAAAAGATATAAAACATGCTAAGTTTTTCTTCTAAGATAAACAAATGTTTTAAAAAGACTGTTTTATAAACTCCAGTGGTTTTATTAGGCCATTTATATAGCCAACGTAACCTTCAGAATCCAGTCGTCATGTCTAAGCTGGGTTAGGGGGAGCTTATAGGTTTTCTCATTTTTTTTTAGACTAAGAACATAATTAGGTTCATCTACTAATTCAAGTTATCTTTTTGTATTTCGATTTGACCACATAATACTGCTTAGTATTAGTTAAATATTAGATAACCGGTGAGCTAATATTTTCTTCCATTTTGCTTTGCATACAAAAACCATTGAGAACAATATACAAAGTTTAATAATGTAATTAATGGACTTTTATTAAACCAAATTTTTTGAAAAATAAAAGTTTAGATAGACAGGAATACTACACTTAAGTAACTAGATCCAACATGCGATACCTCTAGGGCTAAATATTGATACCTTTGCCCCAATGGTCAAAACTAGCTCTAAAACACCCCTGTTTGAACCCCAAACAATGCCAAATCATTCCAAAATAAATCAAAATTTAAACTCATTTGGGTAAAAAAAAAAACATGACAGAAACGTTCAAAATGGAATGGCATAACTTTTTGCTAAAAAAATTTAAAAAGAATTTAAAACATGTCATTCACATTACAATCTTTATATTCAATACAAGATTTATTATATATGCAACTAACCTATTACAATTTACACTTTAACATTTGAAAAACAACCTTAAATGATCGTCTAGTGATGCAATTGTAATGGCCTAAATTCAAGGTTATCGGAACAGTGGTTTTGTAACCACAAATCCGATTTAAAGAGAAATTTATTTTAATATTTTTGCATGAATATTTATATAATAGGAAAATTGTATGAAAATATCGATAAATTTTTTTTACCGGTTTAGTGGTTAGTTAGAAAAAGAAATTATTGAAGAAATTGAGTAAAAACAAAGTATCGAGACCTCGATCTCATAAAACCAAATCAAAAATAATTTTATAAATATTTATGAAATGTTAGTAATGTGGTATTAAAATTTCATTATGAAATTTTAATGTTTGGGTAGTTAATTAAATGAAAAGGACTAAATTGTAAAAGGTGTAAAAGTGGATGGGATGATTAAATAGCTTAAGTGTCTAATAAGAGAGGATTTAAAAGGCAATTAGACCCAAAATTTATTTGGGCTGGACGGCAAGGGCATGAAATCAGTAGGAAAATTGATAAATTAAGGGCAAAATTGGAATATTACAAAATTAACTAAATAAAGCTAAGCTAGGACTAAATAGGAAATGTCTAGATTTCTCTTCATTTCTCTTCAATTCCAGCAGCTAAAAATACCATAGGAGGGTTTTCTAAGCTGGTATTTCATAATTTTTGCACCAAGTGAGTTAATCCTTGCCTTTTTCTTGTAATTTTTGTGTTTCTAAGACTTTTACAACTAGGTCCTACTATTAAATTCATTAGTTTTTGATTTCATGGATGAAATTAAAAGTCACCATGGTTGAGTTCTGTAATTTTATGATGAAATAGAATGAAATTGAAGCTTTAATTTATTTATGAGATGATTTTACTAGGTAATTTCAATAGAAATTGATTTTTATGACCTAATTGTGAAAATTTTTGGAATTAAAGTTTATTGCTGAAATTTTGATTCCTAAAGGTTGTAAACTAGTTTAAGGTGATAGATTAAAGTATTAATTGATAAAAATCAGCTCAATTGAGAGGCTAATTGAGTAGGGATGAAATTGTTATTTATTAAAAGCTTAGGGGAAAAATGGTAATAAACAGCTTGCACTAAAACAATATTGGACAGCAGCAGTAGACTAACTTTAAAAAATCACTATAAATTGTAGGAATTGAATTAGAAGATAAAAAAAATATGAAATTAAAGCTTATTGAGTCTAGTTTCTCATAGAAGAAACGGTATAAGCAATGAATATATAAATCATGAGATATAATGAATTTTGTGAGACAAGGTCAGAATGAATTCGAGTTCCCCTGTTCTTACTTTTAAAAATCATAAAAATTTGAATAAAAATAATTATGGAATTAAATTTATATGTCTAGAATCCTGAATGAGTCTATTTTCAATAGAATCAAACAAGAACATCATCTGAATTCTTTATGAAGAGATAATTAATTTTTAGTGAAGAAGGGTCAGAACTATCAGACAGCAGAACAGGGGAGAATTTAAAGAATAAACTGTACTTATTGGCCAAACCAAAAATTCTTAAAATTTTATGCTAAGAAGATATATGAGTCTAGTTTCAGGGAAAATTAACGGATCTTAATTTGGAGTTTCGTAGCTTGAGTTATAAATAATTTAGTGACTATGACTCAAATAGACAGCTTTGAATAAACTATAAATAATAATAATGAAATTATAAAAATTGTTGCATATGAACATGAAATGTATTAAATTGATAATTAAATTTATTTATTTAGATCCAGAAGATTCAAATACGAAGCTAGATCGAGGAAAGGAAAAAGTTCAGGATTAGTAGATTTTTGTACACGAACAAGTATCAAGGTAAGTTCATGTAACTTGAATTATATTCTTAAATGCTTGAAATGCATGTTTTTGATATGAATATGATTTGAATATTCATTATATGAAATTTTATGAAACATTGACATATTTGATAAAAGAGGAAGAAATCCCGGTTGAATGAAAGGAAAATTTCGATGGATCTCTAAAAAAGAATTGACGATAAAAAGGATCTAGCCCGGACGGGTGATCCTATCTTGATATAGCCCTCCCGAAGAATATGTGTAAAATGGATTTAGCCCAAACGGGTAATCCGAATTAGGGTCTGAATTTAGCCTGGACTGGTAATTCAGATCCAAGCTCATTAGAGTAATTGCCGTTGCAGGGGATTTAGCCTGGACTGGTCATCCCGACAATACTCTATGAGTTTATATTACAGGGGATTTAGCCTGGACTGGTAATCTCGCTATAAGGATGAGGTTCGCGGGAGTGTGCTCTCTGAAATGGAAATGTGTGCACATGAATATGAATTGACGGACCCGGAAATGTACACTAAAAGTGTACCTCTGAAAATCCATCGAAAATTCCAAGAAATTCAACGGGATAAATATGAAAAAAATAATAAGGGAATGGTAATCATGGTATTGATGAGTTCATCAATCATGGTATATATTATTGACACATGAAAATTATTGGATTAACTTGAATGTTGAGTTGTGCATGGTAGGGTAATAATGCATTGAATGGATATATGAATGTTTATTACATTGTATTGAAAATATTAGGTAAGTATAATTCTTGTTACATGGGCTTACTAAGCACAAAGTGCTTACCCTGTTTCATTTTCCCCTGTTTTGTAGTGTTAAGAGCTCGGAGGTCGGATTTGGTCAGAGATACATCACACTATCAACCTCAAGATTTCGGTATATAAAGAAACTTTATTTTGGAAATCAATGGCATGTATAAGCTAATAAAGTAAATGATTCTGTGAAATGAATGTAAAGTTAGCCATTGGTATGGTTAACAAACCTGGTTTTGGGTATGTGATGACGTTATCTTATAAATATGCATGAATTTATTTTGAAAATATATTGAATTGGTTTGGTTGATGTGGATTGGTCTTGGTTTAAAATTTGTAGGGAAGGTTAGATATCTATAAAAGGGGATATATTGAGTAAAAAAAATCGTAAACTCCGGTAATACCTCGTACCCTATTCCATCAATGAGTACGGGTAGGGGGTATTACAGCAATGCTCCCTAGCTATCTTAGCAACTTTTTGGCAAGTCCATACTTACGTGTTTTAAACAATTAATGCATGAGCTATAAATCTTATTAAGTAACAAGGATAATCAAACTCTATCATAAGTGTTTATTAACCTTGAGCCCCTTTATAAGAATGATCATTTCAAGTTTATTTAAGCCACATTGTCAACCTTCATGTGAGTTATCAAATTAAGTCTCAACTTATAGTTTTATTAGTTTGATGATTTATTAACAATTCGTGTTATGCATATGCTCCTAATTTTGGTATTTTATTCATTTATGAATCTTACCTTTTAGTTTCAATTTTCATTCCTAAGGGCTTACACAATTATTAACTCACATTAATATCAAGGGTTTCAAGTAGGCCACAATTTGTTTAGATGTTTTATTACACCAATTTCTTGAAGGCTTACTTTTCTATTTAATTTATTTAAAGTCAATACCTTTTTAATTTATTTAAAGTTAAATTTCTTGAAGGTTATAAGTAAATGATAGCATCTGCCAATTTCAAGAATTCATTAATACAATGAAAAAATCAATTTAAATTAAACCTTAGTAAGCCTAAAAAAAAATAAAGAATAAATACCAGGAGAGTTGAAACACATGAGTCTGAAGACCAGATCCAGATCAGATTGAAGTGCCAGGAACAAGAGTACCGAAGTGCAAGTAATAGGAGTATCGGAGTACATGTTAATAGCATCCTAACTATTTATCTCAAGGCCTTGTTCCAAGGTTTCTAGAATACTAGTAAACTCATGTATCAAATCAAATTACAACTCAATATTAGTATTCATGGCATAAGCCACTATAATATAAATCGATAATTTAAATCATGACATTATGCCACAACACAAGATTTCAATGATTTCATTTTCATCTCCATAAGGAGTCATCTTACAATGTTTTTTCTTAAAGTCGTTTTCATATCAATAATTAAGATTATAACATCGTTTGACATAGTTAAGCTATACATACTAGTTCGAAACCACATTTTTCGAACATACAAATGTAAATTTACAATATTACACTTGATATAATTTCAATATAGTCAATTAAACATACAATAAATATTTACAAAAGATTTCCATAAATTTTATGGTAGTTTTGGTATTTCAGGCTTGTATCAACACTTGTCAACTTCAAGTAAGATTTTGTACTTTGACATATTTTTGGCCATAGTGGCCTAATCTAATCTTTCCATAATAGTGACATAGTTCATACATGTTCACCTATACTTCCATGGCACCACAAAATTCTTATGACACAATTTTAATTTGAAAAGCATTTTATGGCCATATATATTTACAACTTCTCATTTTATTGTGCTATTTACAATATTCATACCATGGAATTTCACACGAATATTAGCATCATTAAACATTTAATTATAAAATTAATTATGTAAACCCTAAACTTACTAACTTAGAAGAAAGATGAGTATCCATGAACTTAGCTCCATGAATACTCTACCGTGCTTAATCAAGCTTCTATTAGCTTTATTCCCTTATCAATCAAGCTTGAAAATCCACTAATCACCATCTCCTCATTTCCATAAGCCCAAAATATATTCAAAAATTAATATGAACTTATTCTAAGCTTTCTCAAAACAACCATTTATAATATTTAACTTAGAATAGATGTAGAAAGTTATTTCATACCTTATTGAAGCTTTTTCACTCTAACTTCTACTTCTCTCATAAAAACTACATAAATATTAGGCTGCAATTTGAAGAAATTGATGGAGAAATTGGGCTTAGGAGGTTGTTCCCATGACAATTTTTACAAAATCTTAAGGTGGGTAATGGAAATTTTGAGAGAAATTGAAGAAATAAGCAAGAAATCAGAAGAAGAAGAGAAAATGAAAACAATGGTTGCTGCTACTACTCGAAAAGTGGGGAAAAAATATGACCAATGGGGGTTCACATTCCTTAAAAAAATATTGACATGTGGACCTTGGGCCTATGTCCAACAACTTAAGTCCATTTCATACCGATTTGAACCCATTTCCTTAATATGAGGTTCAAACGATCCAAATTAATTTCAGACACCAAATATCATATTAAAATATTATTTATAGCATAAATGTCTTAAGAATTGACCAAATTACCTTTTATAGTAAAATTATTATTTTGCCCCTTTTGTCCTTTATATCGATTCTCTCAAGATTCGATGCTTAGACTAGTTCAAGCCCATAATTCATGATAAATCTCTAATATCATTCCTTAAGTGGTAAAAATTGCACTTTATCTCTTTTCCCACCAAAAAATTGGAAATTTACAATTTAGTCCTACACTATTCAAGTTTTCCAATTTAGTCCCAAAAGTGATTTTCATTACATCAAATCAAATTTCAGTCCATTTTATGTCAAATAATACATAAGAATCAATATTTTTCTTATTTAGATGATTTTGCACATTAGTCATACTTTTCAAATTTTACGGTTTGGTCCTTTTTTTCATACTATCACTTTTACAACTATTTTCACATATTTCTATTGCCAATATCAAATTCTGTTCATAAAATTTCTTATTTGAGTCATTTCCACTTTTTTTTCATAATTTATTGATATTTGAGTTTGAGATTATGCCACGTGTCATATCAAAATTTTTGGGGTGTTACAGCTTCTATGTTAAGTTATATGATGGAATGGATTGAATTTGACACTATTGAGACAAATGGTCTGAGTGAGACTATCTAGTCACCCACCTTTATCTTTTTTAATATTTTTAAGCAAACAAATTCCTTCTAACAAAAAAAATTTCCAAATGACTTGTTAATTGCAAGGTGAAATGCTAATGGAAGACAAAAACCTTGACCTAAGGCTGAAACCTATTGTAGAAATCAGGGTAGGTGAAAGGTGTTGCAACAATTTGATGAGATCTTTAGAAGAAAGGAACTAGAATTGGATGTGCTAGAATATTACCAAGAAAGCTAAAAAGTCTTAGTTTAGTTGGAGAGCAAGGTGAAATCATCTTTTGGGAGACCAACTAGGCTAATTTTCATTTCTATTTTGGTTTTAAGTGTTAATGTTTGAACCTTATTACTTGACTTTAACTTCTCGTACGGTGAGCTTTATATATCAGTACTCATTTTGTTACTTTATTTATGTTATTATTTTTGGAGATTTTTCTATATTTATATTCTAAGTATTTTCTTTAACTTTTTTATTCTTTTCGTTTCCTACTGTTCATAATATAACTGCCATGAAAGCTAATAGTTTTCGTGATGCTTTTGTAACTATAGTTATCTTTGTTAAAAAAATAGAAGTAACCAAAAGTATCTTTTCATGTATTTTAAAAACATCACATATAGACATAATTGGTTACTTTTTTGTCAATCTTTTTTGACATTTTATAAACGTCACGAATTGAAAACCTTTCGTGATGTTTTGCCATACTTTTTCATGATGTTTTTATGTGTCACAAATAACCAATGTTTTTCATGATGTTTTTGACTCTTAGAAATGTCACAAAAAGTGAACTTTTCTTGATGTTTCTAGACTTTAACGTCACAAAAGTAAACTTTTCGTGGCATTTTTAAAGTGTCACAAAAACTTTCTCTTATGGTTAATACATGATTTTTTTTTTTACAAATTAGAAAAAAAATGTCATGGAAAGTCAAAAATTGATTTTTTGTGACGTTTTTAAAATGAAAATACAATTTTGGTATAATGTAAGCCAAGAACGCCAACCCGAAATTGCATCTAGGTTGTCCAAACAAGATGTCCAGACTATTGTCGAATAGTTTATTCAAATAAATAGTCGAATAAGGAATGGAATAGAGTGTTCCAATAGGCAATTCAAAGAAATGTTTGAACAAAGCATGTAGCTTCAGTGTTTTGAATAGCTAAGTTCTCAACAACTTTTCTCTCTCCTTATTATTAGTATGCCTCATGTTAAAGTTAACTTCACCTTTTCTCTAGTAATTAAAAGCAATTTTAGTAAGCACTGGTGCCCGTTTATTTCCTCATAGATGAACTAAATTTATGTTAAATGATGAGGTAATATTACTTTTTAAGACTTTTCATCTTATATTAAAAATTTGGCAGTTCAATCTCTACTAAGCACCTTATATCCAATTTAAAAAAAAAAAAAAAAAAGAAGAAAGGAAGAGAGAAATGATTTGCTCTCATTGTTCTTAGCATGAAAAAAAAGAAAAAAGGAAGAGAGAAATGATTTGTTCTCATTGTTCTTAGCATGACCATGAAGGTTTTTTTTTAGGGAGCGGAGTTAGCTGACCATATAGTGTTTATGCTTGCAAATGATCATTTTCACAAACTTGATTTTTACTATGACTTTTATATTTATTAGAATATGCCCTCGATTCTTCGGGAAATTGGATTAAGATTTTAAACAATATTTATAATAATTATATTAATAAATAAATAAATAATGATAAAATTTTTAAGTAATTATATTTAGACTTAACAATAAAATCATTATGAAAAATTATATGAAATATTTTATGGATTGAGATATTAGCACAAACAAAAGAAAAAATAATTAGGCATGACATAAAAATAGCATAAACACAACATATATACGTAATTATTTTTATTTATTTCTTTTACTATACTTTATAATACACTTATCAAACCTTTAATATGCTTGTGGAATCTAAAAAATTTCACTAATGATCTACCAAATAATTTTTCTAGTCAATATCTATTGACGAGAAAAATTTATTAAAAATTTTATATAATTAAAAAATTATAAAAAGTTAAATCATAAAAAGCCAAATCATGCTAAGTGTGGCTATATTCTTAATATAAAAAATATATTTGTATTTTATATACTTTTGTGTAGGGGTGAGCAAAACTCGATTCATCTCGAAAAAATCGAAAAAAATTCGAATTTCGAGTTAAACGAATCGAGTTATTCGAGTCAATTCGAATTTTTTTTGAATTTCGAGTTTGAATCGAGTTGAGTTTTTGAATTCGAATAACTCGAATAATTCGAATAATTCGAATATCAAACTATAATATTTTACATTTTTATCCCAAACTCCCAAACCTTTTTACTTTTCCCTCAAAACTTTTACTCCTTCCCACTTTCCCCCCAAAACTTTTACTCCCCTTCCATCCCAACCCCCTAATCTACCCAAAATTCATTTCCCACCAAAATTTTACTCTCCCATTTACTTTTTCTCAAAATTTTACTCCCAAAAACCCTCAAAACTTTTTTATTTTCCCCCATAATTTTTACTCCCTCCCACTTTCCTCCTACAATTTTTACTTCCTTCCAATCTCACCTCCCATCTACCCCAAATCCATCCCCCCTCCCAAATTTTTTTTTAATATTTCCCTCCAAAATTTTACTCTCCCCTATTTACTTTCCCTCAAACTTTTATCCCCCAAAATTATCTAATTTCCCCCTAGATTTTTACTTTTCACCCTTTACTCTCAAATAAAAAATCAAAATTATCCAAAAAAAATCACTAAACATAAATAGTAATAATTTTATTTATATCTACTATTTATATTATTAAATTAAATTTTACATTTTATATTATTTATATTATTGAATTGCTTAGTCATATTGAATATTTATATTAAAATTGAATTATTAATTATGCCATTAAATATTCATGTTAAAATTTTATATTGGTATTAATTTCACATTTTATCTTTAAAATAACTTTTATTAAAAAATCACATTTTTACATTTAATATATTTTTAATTCTAAAAAAACATAGTGACAAGAATCTGAAGATAATTGAAACAACTAAGCAAGCAAAGAAGCTAACCCGTATATAAAATATTAATAAATAAATTATGAGGTGATGAAAGTTAATAAAAATTTTGATTAAGGTGGACAAAATTTATTACGATGGGTGATAGTGGTTATAAGGACCCAAAATTATTTTTTAAAATTTAACTCGAACAAATATATTCGATTCGATTCGATTCGAATTCCATCTCACTCGACTCAATTCGAGAAAATTTCAAATCAAATTAGGATGATAAAATATGATTCGTCAACTCGATTAACTCAAAATTTTTTCATTCGATTCGATTCGATCGAACGCTCATCCCTACTTCTGTGAATCTATAAATATATTTAATGATGGTTAATCATACCATGAAGCTCTTAATGAGGTAGTGGTATTGTATGTAAAATGTTAATGAATGATTTATTGAGCATCTAGATTTCTCATTGTACACTATTATCATGTATGAGCCTTGAGTCTCATATGCGTTAATAAAATAATTTATGCAACTAATTCTCAATAAAAAGAAATGCAACTCCATTCCCCGACGGGGCAACTGTCGGTTCCATGCCAGTCTTTTAGCAAACATATTGATAGATAGATGGAGATGTGTGAAGCGGAGCCTAATGGTGAAGTATGTTGCGAGAGAGATGTTTGAGACATGTTTCTTAGAAGATGCGTATTCGGTAATAATAACATGCATACCATTTCTCTCTACTGTAATTTCCTAATTGCTTTCTTTTGATAGGTCACCTTTTCTTCTTTTAGAAAAATATATAATTTTTTCACCATTTGACTTTATCTCGATTATGTTTCATATTCATGCATCAAATCAAAGAAGTTAGATCCGGTAGCTGTTGAAAAAGGGCCACTCAGTCCTAGCAAGAAAGCACTTGCTAAGCTCCCCAGTTGCCGCTTTCGTATTCCTTTCTTGTCAAAAGCAATATTCATAAGGTGCTCTTTCATGATCAAATGGATGCCCTTAACTGATATATAATGGACAAAAAGGGCTAACATTAAGAGAATGCATTGAGTCCTTGTAAATGGGTAAACATTTAATTCTTTTTATCAACTTTATTAAAATTAAATTTTTTCAGATTTATGATTATTTGTCCCTTTCAATAATGTTATTTTTAAAATTTTAATTTAAATTCTCTTTATATTTTACTATTATACCCTATACTTATTAAAAACTTATAAAAAATTTAAGTGCCCATCCCCTTTTTATTCCTAATTTTGCATCTAAAATAAATATATATAACGTCTACCAAGCTATATATAATTTACCTATGAAATAAGAAACATCAATTCAAATACCGCATAATCATAATAATTTTCTGTCGAGACCATTAAAACAAACATTCAAGAATGATACACTTTAATTATAGTGTCTTCTTTACTTGTTTATACAACCTGTATACGTTTTAAAAGAGCTTTCCGAATGGCATCCTAAATCTTTATCTATCATACAAGTGATATAGTAGATAATAATATTGGCTTGAAATACTCATATTATATGTAGAAAATCGACGTTCCGTGCAATATTAATTTATGGTATGTTCTCATATCCACCATCTTTTGACAGTGCGGTGGGTTGTGCTGGTAGAGAAGAATGGTGAGAATGCCATCTAGCCCAGAATAGATAGTTTAGGAAGTTGAGAAAGCTTAGGACTGCTAACAACCAGTAGAAAAGATCAAGCCTGTTTTTGTTGAGATCATTGTAGCTAAGCCAACCACCGGCATTGGAAGAAGTTGAAGTGATCTTATTTACCAGGGAAACAAGCACTGAACTGAGGTAGAAGCCAAATGAGTAAGAGCAATAGGTTATGGCAGTAAAAAATGATTGCATCCCATTCAATGACTGCTTGTAGAAGAACTCAATGAGGCCAACCGCAGTAAGCATTTCTGATAATCCAAAGATTAGGAACTGCGGGGTGATCCAAAATATGGATATTGTTTTGCCCGAATGTAAGACCGACTCCCTTCTCTTCTTCTCCATTAGAGCTGCTGAAATCATGGAAAATTTTGCAAGGAAAAGACCCGATCCTATTCTTTGAAGAGGAGAAATTCCGGATTCGTGACCGGTGATGTTGGTAGCGAAGGGGACTAAGAATTTGTGGTATAAAGGGAGGATGAAGATGAGCATGATGTAAGGAATGGACTGAAGGGAAGCTGGAGGGATATGGAAAGAGTTGGTGAGTTGAGTGTCCATGGCACCTCCTTGTTGCACTGAGAATGTTTGGAGCTGAGCCAAAATGGTGTTGAAAACAATGGTGCAACCAAATATAGGAATTACTGCTATCAGTGTCTTCACTTTCTCCACTTGGCTTACACTGCACAATCTCCATGGACTTTCCTTCCTCCTGTTATTTCCATCTTCATTTTTGATGCATGCTTTGTCCAGGAACCTAAACACCATTCAATATTATCATCCAACAAACCTATAAATATGTACAGGGAAAACTTAATACTAAAATTATATTATAAAATAATCATTTAACAATTTGTATTGTAGGCGAGTCATAAATTATTTATGAATTAATTTTTTAATGTTTGGGTTCAATAATTAATGAAGATATTTTTAATTTTTCTAATTAAATTATTTGACTTGTAACCTTAATTCAGTCAAATAGTATGTGTATAAGAAAATAACTTATTTTACCGTATCTTTCTCACAATCATATATGTATATACACCTTTTACTCTAATTTTTGGATAATTATATAATATTATTAAGGATAATTATTTAAGTGACAATTTTTATTTTATAAGTGAGATTGAAATTTTATCACATGTTTTATTTTTTATTTTTAAAATTTTAAATATAAATTAAGGACAAATAATAAAATTTTAACTTCATTTATAAAATTAATTTTTTTTACTATCAGTGTATCAAATAATTCTTATAGAATTTTTGAATTTAAAATTTATTTTATTTTTTAAAATAAAGATAAAATTTATATGAACAGCACAATTATATATATATTGAAATGTGGACAGTGCAGTTTCATAAAATAATTTTAGTATAAACTTTAAATTATGATGTACACTTTCACAAGTCCATATATGCATGTATATTATATTAATTTGTGGAGTTAAATTATATTCGCTTGGTTAAAAAATTGATAGATAATCCAAGTTAAAAAACATAAAAAATAAAAAATAAAAAGAAATATTTAAGGTAAGCATCTAAATATTTTGAAAATTAATTTTATTTTTGCATTATGTACACGTTAAATTAAAAAATTCACCCAATTCTTTAACAATCAAATAAATTTTTTTATTTTATTGTTTTTGGAAACATTGTGTGAACCATGCACTGGCACTTACAACTTTTGAAAAAATAAATAAAAATAGTTCATCCTTTTAACGAGTGGCATCACATTTCTACATTGACAACACAGAGAATATAAATCCACCAAAAGTCATAGACCACACTAATAAAATAATAATAAGAATAATCTACGTTATATTCAGAACACAACGTGCAATGAATGCATCAATTAAGAGGCAATTATGTAGGATTTAAATTACCTAAACCTTTGCGTCTGAAGCATACTGCAATTGGAATTAGGATTAGATGGACAAATTTGCTTTCTCTTTAATGTGGTTGCCACCAAAACCTGAAGAGATATATGTAAAAGAAAATTAAACATTAATTTAAAAAAAATTGTAAAATGGCAAAATGAGAATGAGAGATGAGATTTGATTACTTGAGCAATGGGGGTGAATATGCTTCCTTGAGGAAGCTTGTTTCTGTAATACAGTGTCCCAGAAACCAAGGTAATTAGTCCCATGGCCATTGCAGCAGCTGAGAGTCCGAATCCGACATACATACCGGCATGAGTTTGGATCCATATAAGAAGGGTAAGGGCAATGAGTTCACCAACAGAGAAGGCAAAATAGGCAGCATCAAAGTATGTTGAGAGCTTTTTGGTTTGAATGTTGAACTGATCAGCCCCATGAGTAATCATGTTGGGTTTAACACATCCACTTCCTAATGTCACCAAGTATAGTGCAACAAAAAAAATAAAGCCCTTCACCCCCTTTGCTTCTTCACATTTCTCTCCATCAGTTACCATGTTGCACTTTGGTGGCTTTAATTTGGGGAACATGAGCTTGGACTGACAGCAATATCAATCCCTACAAAATTATTTATATACATACATAAAAGATAGCAATAAGTAGGTTTTATGAAAAGAGGCTGTAGCTTGAAGATAATAGAAAAGAATGATTATGGATATTGAGATTAACTCAAACGGATTCAAATTTGGCCTTTCCTTTTGTAAAAAGGGTACAGTGCTGACCAAACTTCTACTGCAGATGAGAAAGCTAAGCCACTATTTTTGAAGAGAGAGAGACAAAAAGGGGGAGTTGAAAAAGAAGATAAAAACAATAAAAAGGGTGAGTGAATGTATATAGTATAAAATATAGAAGAAGAAGCAAGCTTACAGAAAGCTCCACAAAGCCAAAGATTAGCATGGTCCAGAAACTCCCAAGAAAAGAGTCAGAGAGGTAACCACCAAGGAGGGCCAAAAGGAAGATTGTTCCCACAAAGTTTGTTACTATGTTTGCCGAGTTGGAGAGGGAGAAATGCATCTCATTTATAACATATGTAATCAGGTTGTTCCCTACTGCTGCTATTGCCATTATCTCAAATGCCTGAAGCCCTGAGTTCATTTAGACACCACACTCCATAATGAATTATAAATACATAACTATCACCTTTGATTGCATGAAGCAACTAGGTTAAGTCCTTTCAGATGTTTTATATATATGTTTCATTTTCATATAGTTTTATTTTTAAAAATAACGTTCTCAAACTCATGCCTTAATGGGAAAAGATCAAAAGAAAACGATGGAAAAAGAAACAGAAGAGAAGTGAACAAACCAAGAACAAATGAAACAGCTTGGAAGCCACCATGTTTGTTAGGGTTGGAGGGCCTCCCTCTCCAGTCAAGTGTGCTTTGTTCTTCCTTCATGTTGATGTTCATCTCATTCTCTGCTTTGATGTTCCCTCTTCTTTCTTCCATTTGCACCTTCTCAAGCCAAAGCAAAGCAAAACAAAACAAAGCAAGAAAAAGGGGGGGAGAGGCTGACTTGTTGTCTCTACTCTGTCTAATATGGCTGAATTTAAGGGAATTTATAAATGCCCAGCCACCCCTCTTAGTTTCTACGGAAATTAGTGGAACTGCCTCCCTTGAATTTAAGCCCCACACGCACTATAACCTTGTGGATTACACTTACCGGTCATTTTATATGTCATCGCAGTCTTAATATATCAAGCCCTCAATCTAATATGAACATTTTATTCATTATTAATATTTTATTATTATTTTATAAGAGAACAGCGAATGGGAGATACAATTGAGGATGTGTTAATCAATACTTTATTATTGTTGAACATTTATTTTAACAAAAATTGACTTTGTAATTATTATATTTTAGTGGGAGATTATATATGGGTAGAGAAAATTTGATGATAATCACATATTTCTATCTCATTTATTCTTTACGTGATTTTTTGTAAAATTCTTAAATATCATCCTTCCACCAATTCTGCTTCCACAATGGTTGTACTTTATTGTAAATTCTCTTAACGTACGAATTTTACAGCAATTAAATTATAGTTAGAAGTTAAATTATTATTATTTTATTTCTTCCGCATATGATTATGATCTTGATATTATTGTTAAAAGTATCGATACTAAAATTTTATATACTTTATTTTGAATAAATGATTATTCGTTTGTTTGGATCTTCCATGACTTGGAAGAAAAAATTGGAGCATTCTTTTTTTCTTTTTCTTTTTTTTCCTTTTATGTCTGCGAATGGTGGTCGACAAACAATTCATGGATACTCTTTTTTTTATTTCTTATCGATATTGTTTTTTTTTTTTTTTTTTATCTTTGAAAATAGTTATTTCGTTAAGTTCTAAAATCAATATTATTTTGTTCAGAAGTATTTATTTTTTAAACATAAATATTTATAATATCTAACTATGCACAGATATTATACAAGATTTAGTTGGTAGCTGAGTGGGTTAACTCATTTTCTTCCTGATATAGGTGGTTAGAGACTTAGAGTATGGAGAAAAAGGTTTCCTCTGAAGAAGATGGGAAAAAAGGTGGAGAATCTTGAGAGAGCAGACCCCCTTAAAGAGGGTCCTTAAAAATGCATATAAATGGGCTTTTTTTGGGTTAGATTCCGGGTCACCAGAGCGGATTAGATTTCGAGTCAAGTTATGATATATTCTAAAACAATTCTATAATAGTTTGTCCCCTACCTTGTCGAAGAAAATTAATAAAGTGACTTTTCTAAGATAGACTTACACACGTGCAACATGTAGTTAGGGGCTTACTACGTAAGTTTTAACTCGAAACTTTACCGAGTAAGTTTTGTTGTTTGACAGTGTAGTACAGAACTTAAAAGGCTATTGGAGAAGTGGTTCTAAAGACCATGAGATTCTTAAAATTTTGTAACCAGAAACTCGTGCTCGTAAATCAACGGACCGTGAGAATAGAGTTGTGATTGTAAATCGACAAACTCTTAATGAATTATTCATGACTGTAAATCAATGAACTGAAGTTGTGATTGTAAATCAACGAGCTTTAAAAGTGACATTTGTGATCGTAAATCAACGAGCTTTTTAAATGGAGTTGCGATTGTAAATTGGTAAACTCTTAATGAATTGTTCATGATCGTAAATCAATGAACTGAAGTTGTGATTGTAAATCAGCGAGCTTTAAAAGTGATAGTTGTGATCATAAATCAGCGAATTGTTTAAATGGAAATGCAATCATAAGTCAATGAACTAAAGTTGTGATAGCAAATAAGCAAGCTTTAAAAGTGATTGTTGTGATTGTAAATCATCGAACTGTTTAAATGGAGTTGCTATTGTAAATCGACGAACTCTTAATGAATTACTCATGATCGTAAATCAATGAACTGAAACTATGATCGTAAACCAATGAGCTTTAAAAATGATAATTATGATCGTATATCAATGAATTACTTAATAGAGTTGCGATAGTAAATCGACAAATTCTTAATGAATTGTTTATGATCGTAAATCAATGAACTCAAGCTGTGATCGTAAATTAATGAGTTTTAAAAGTGACAGTCGTGATAATAAATCAGTGAACTGTTTAAAAGGAGTTGTGATCGAAAGTCGACAAACTCTTAATGAATTGTTTATGATTGTAACAGCCCGTTTTTAGTCAAATCAGAATAGTGGTTTCGGGACCACAAATCTGAAGTCAAAATATTTATTTTATTATTATTGTAATGTTTACAGCATGATTGAGTGATTGAGTGAAAATTTTGTTAAGAAATTTTATCGTTTGAATGGTCAATTTGATAAAAAGGACTAAGTAGCATAAAACGTAAAACTTGAGTTCTAATAGCTAAAGGTGTCTAATAGCTATAGAACCTTAAAGTAAAGGTCCTTATGTTTTAATTAGACCATTAATAGCATGAGTGGACATATATGGACATATATTAAGGTGTTTTAAATGGTTTTATAATAAGGTTAATATAATAATTTATAAAATAAAGGTTAATTAATTAAAACAAAAGACAAATTGTTTCATTCATCTTTCTTCCAACCAAAAATAAGAAACAAAGGAAGCCATTGATGAGCTTTGAAGGTTCGGCTAATGCATGCTTCAATTGTAAGTGATTTTTGACTCGATTTTTAATGGTTTCTATGTTTTTTAGATCGTTGTAGCTCAATCTATCTAGCTCGTACCTTCGATTTCTAAAATGTTAAAATTGTTGAGAATTTTCATTGATGTATATATGTATTCTTTGATGATTTATGATGAATTGTGAATATTTGATGATAATTATACAAGTTTGGGAAAGTGATTTTGAGTAAAAATGCAAAATAGGGACTTATTTGTGAAAATGTGTGGTTAAATGGGTGAAAAATTAGAAAATATGGGCTAATAGGGACTAATTGGTAAATCGGCTAGCATGGGTTAGTATTGAATTGCATTAATTAGTGATTTTATGAAATAAAGACTAAATTGTAAAAGTGGTGAAACATTAGGGGCAAATGTGTAAATGTGCTTAAATGTGTGTTTTGGATTAAATTGAATAGAGAGATGATTAAATAAGTTAATTTTGAATATATTTAGATGAAAAAAAGCAAAATTCGGATCTTAGTAACATGTTTGAATCGATTTGGCTTAGGTCCATAGTATTAGCTTAGGAATAGTTTAGGATAATACTGACATGTCATTAGGGGATACATTGAGTTGGCTTAGGTCCATGATATTAGCACTTCGGGTGCGAGTTGTATCGATTTGGCTTCGGGCCATGAATATCAACTGATTTAGCTTTGGACCATGATATCAGTACTTCGGATATAACTTACCTTGATTTGGCTTTGGGCCATGGTATAGGTATTTATTGTGTTAGGTTCCAGAGTATCCGACTTCTATTCCAAATGGTTCAACGGGTAATTGAAAGACGGGAATGTGTATGAGTTTGGTACAAGAGAGTACAGGTATGTGTATAAACCATATTAGCTTTGAATTGAAGAAATGGTGAAGAAAATATATAGTTTTGTGAATGAGTGATTGAAAGGTTTATTAGTTGATGTGAATTCATATATCTTTAATCAATTGTTGAATTATGTGATTATGATTATAATGAGTTTATTTCATACGAGCTTATAAGCTTTATAGCTTACATCGTTTATTTTTCTATGTTTTATAGTGAATTCAAAGCTAGCTTGGATTCAGGGATTGTCGAAGATCGCTTCACACTATCTACCTATCACTTGGTACCTATGAATTTTGGTATTTTAAGTATATGGCATGTATAGGGACTTTGGTCATTTTATTTATAACTTAATAATGATTTTGGCCATATGCATTGTCATTGTAAAGGTTTATGTTTTGGTATGTATATATATAGCTATGAGTAATGGCTTATCTTGGTATATTTCGTATGTTTGAATCTTGTAGATATATATATATGGTTATGTCTTGTGAATTGAGTTGGTTATGGTTGTGTGATGATTGATGGTAATATGTGTTATGAGTGTCAAATGGATGATTTGTGGTTATTGGTATGATTGTGAAATTAGGCCAAATAATGCATATTTATTAATGGTCATTTTGATGATTTGAGAAGATAATGATTGGTATGAATTTAGATGGCATAATGTGGTATTTATGTTTTGTATTGATTGGTGTTGGAAATGGCATAAATCATGCTTAGATTGGAATTAAATTATATGTCTATTGATGTTATGTTTTGTGCCATTTGGGTTGTGTAGGTGTGCCTAAGTTTGGGTGGCAAATTGGCTTGGTAAATAGCTTATTTTTGTCCATACGGGCAGAGACACGGGCGTGTGTCTCAGCCGTGTGACACACGGTCAAGTACACGGCCGTGTGTCCCCTGGTGTTGAAATTAAAATCAAGTCAGTATGCTTCACACGGCTTCACACATAGGCGTGTGAGTTGGCCGTGTGGCGTAAGTTAGTATACCCTATAGGCTTGGCATGGCCTAGCACACAGTTTGGCACATGAGCGTGTATGGCGATTTTTAGGGTACAAGGGCTAGCCACACGGGCGTGTGTGTTGGCCGTGTGACCCAAGTTAGAGAGTTACACAGAGTTGGACTCGGGCTGAGGCATGGCCATATGCCCCCATTTTGAATGTCCACACGGCTTGGCTACACGGGCGTGTGTCCCCTATTTTGAGAAAAAAATTATAAGTGTTCCAAATGTTTCCAAGGTTATTGTTTGGTCCCAAACCACTCCCAATGTATGTTTAGGGACTCGTAGGCCCGTATTAGGGACAATTTGATTGAGATTGAATGATGATGATATGAATTGGTTAAATGTATGATAAAAGTACGTATAAATGTGTCGTAAGTCTAGTAATGCTCCGTAACCCGATTCCCGCATTGAACATATGTGAGGGGGTGTTACAATGATCGTAAATAAATGAACTGATGTTGTGATCATATGTAACACCCCAAACCTGGCCTAAACGTTACGACTGAATCTGGCGATGTCACATTGGAGTGTTTTTCGCATAATATAATTTTGTTGAAAAACCCGTTCTATCTTAAACCTTTTTGTGATCTTCACGAAGGTTTAGGATGTCTCATTCATTGTTAAAACTCAAGTCGCTTAGCAAAATGTTAACCGTATTAAATTGTCATTACTTTTGTTTAAAACATTGTTGTTGCGGAAGGTTTTAATATGTGTTGCGTAAGAGTAGTGTTTTAAAAAACATTTATCTTTTTGAAAACTCGCGTCCTACTCCTAGTAGATATGAATCAAAATAAATAAAATCCCAAATTAAAAGTTAAAAATTTAAAGAGGCCCTATTACACAAACAAATACCCAAATTAAATTACTTGTAAATAAAAAGGCAATTATGGAAGCATGTGCGGTCATGTGGCCACCTTTGAGTCCCTTACAGCACCGATATGCCTAAGACTAGGGATTACCTACGTAGATAAACAGAAGGGTGAGTTTACGAAAACTCAATGTGTAATCCCTTTATAAACTAACAGTCCATCATGCAGTAAGCAAGTACAGTTTGGGCCTAAGCCCGTATCAGTAACAGTTCAGTTTCCATTAGGGCTTGAGCCCATTACAGTATCAGTATCAGTGTGGGCCTTAGCCCATATCAGTGACAGTAACAATACAGTTATGCAATCACAAATCCTACCTAACCAGCCTCTACACTCCACTCCGTCCAGCCCTACACTCCATGTGGGGATAAAATCAACCCACCCATCCCTACACTCCAAAATAGCACCAGTTGTGGAACTAAACAGTATTTGCAGCAGAGCTGCCAGTACAGTACACTTCCTCCAATCATAATAACCCATCCCCATGCAACATGTCATGCGTCACGTCATAATATCATACATGTATGCAATATATATGATGGCATGCTCGATTACCGTCATACAACTCATAAGGGCATAATAGTCATTTTACCCCATAAGGGTATAACAGTCATTTTACTAATTTTTTGGGCCTAGGTATACTTACCGACCCAACAGTAGGTCCACAATCGTCTCGGGCAACTCGTGTAACCTTAACAGTTAAACAGTAAAAATGGTCCCAAGGCCCATAGTGTGGGCCCGTGTAGCCTACAAAGCCCAAAACTGTTCTCGGCCGTGTGAACTACACAGCCTGGCCCAGTATTCTCCACACATCCATGTGGTTTACCATGTGGGGCCCACGTATTTGTGGGGCCCATATGGCCCAGTTCGGCCCAACGTGGCCCAAAACAGCCTAAGCCCATGAAATCACACATGGTGGGCCTCTACGATCAAACGTCCATGTCTATGCTTTCGGATTACCACACGAGCGAGCGCACGCCCGTGTAGCGTCAACGGTCACTTATTTCGGCTTTTGTCAATTTATGATTTGGGCAGTGTTACACACACCTTGTATACGAGAATGTGAGAATAGCCCACGAGCACCAAAACCTACATTTATTCAAGGCATTCTATTAGTCGATTGAAAATAGGGTTAACAACCCCTCTTTAATATTTATCCAATATATCATTAATACTTGCCTTGCTTGAATGTGGCTTAGCCCCCCTAAACCGTTGACCAAAATTGATTACATGTTCCTTGTCGGATATTCGCATTACCAGTGAAATCCGTTAATCACTATTTGTTCATACACATCGCATGAAACAACCACATACTAACTTACAAAAACACAAAGCCGAAGATAAGGAAATGAGGCAATCGGCTTATATCCTGAAACACAAGTCGGAGAACCAGAGTTGAACACGTGATACTAAAAGAAACCAAGTTACCTTAATCGAGCGCAGAGAGAGATATTTGACAACAAGAGAAGAGGGTATTCGGCTCATGCAATGTAGGAGGGAAACTTGGAGAAAGCCAAAAAGTAGAAAGGGAGAAGAGACAAGGGTCTTCAGCCAATGCACAAAAGAAGATGGTGACGGCTCAATTGAAAGAGAGCTAGCAAGAATTCAGCATAGGGTTATGAAGGGAAGAAAAGAGTATTTGGTCCAAGAGAGATGATTGAGAGAGAGAAGGGAAAAAGCAAAATCGAAATAGTGAACCAAAAGAAATGAGAAGATACCCAAAATTGATATCCGGTCTCAAAAGGGAGAAAGCCAAAATGAGAAGCAGAGAGAAAAGGCAACAGAAGCCACTTTCAGCACCAAAGGCAAAAAGAACCAAAACGCAAATGGGAAAGAGCATACAAAACAGAAAATTTGAGAGAATAGCTAAACTCAACCAAAAATTTCTGTGCACCTACTATGCAATTTCGACACACTCTACCACACTTCAAATTCAACTTTTTCCACCCTTAAATCTCTCCTAAAGTCCCTCCTCAAATCTCTCCAACCGATCACACCTCCCCTCAACTACTCAATTTGAATTCCCCTCAACCACTCAATTTGAATTCCCCTCAACCACTTTAGTGTTTCAGTCAACCCACAACACTCCCACGACACAGCAGCAAAATAAATACTTCTCTACGCCCCACAGGACTCGAACCTCAGTCCTCAGGCAAACACCACACGCCACTTATCTCTTAGACCAGCAGGCTTTTTTTGTCATGTTTTACCTATATTTATTTAGAAGCCTACTGACTAGAGACAGGGTTTATTCAAGTAAGAAACAGAATTTTTGCACAAGCCAGGGCTTTAACCCAAGACTTCGTAGACACTACCCAAGACACTTAACCACTGAGGCAAGCATGCATTTGTATCACTAACATACCAAAAATAAATACTTAGATTTTTGGGGTGTTACATTATAAATTAGTGAACTTTAAAAATGATAGTTGTGATCGTAAATCATGAACTATTTAAATAGAGTTGCGATTGTGAATTAGTGAATTCTTAATGAATTGTTTATGATCTTAAAACAATGATGAAACACCCCTTACCCGGTCTAATCGCTAGACCTGAGCTACAAGATGCTACATGATTGCCTCTAGATGTATTAATGTCTAGAGTGTGAATATTGCAACTAAAGATATGGAATTGAGGCGGTGTCTGCATGTATACAGGTCAGGTTGTAGTATAGTTTGTTTACAATGAAACACTTGGTAAGCATTCTGATAATCATACCCAAGGGATTGTAGTTTGGGAAAAGCTGCTATTAAGCCAATTATTGAAAATAATTACTAGTCTACTTTGGTCACAAATTAGTAGCGTTAATCAAGAACCAAGATGATAATAATAATCAAATAAATTGAATAAAATCTAAATCTACTCCTAAGTTAATGTATTGGTTTTTCCTATTCCTTTTTTTGACTAAACTTCCTTTAGCCTAGATCCAATTGTTTTACCTAATTAACTATTGATGTAAGGCTCTAAATAGTTGATTACTAATTAACCTAGTAGGGCTTCTTTATCACACCTTAAAAACTAGGCTAGTAGAAATTGGGTTACTGAACCGAGAGTGGTTACGCTCATATTTTTCTTAAGATGACCTTGGCACATTTGATAATATATAAGTATCAAGTCTAGTGGTTTAGGAGTGGTGGAGTTTTCCTTGAAGACCTGCATTTGAATCCCTTCCATTACATTATTTTTTTATTTGGTGTAATTTTGCTTCAAACCTTAGTAAATTTCACACCATGTTTTTAAATAAATGTTGCAGGAGTGTTAACAATCAAGTGAGTTGGCCTAGTGGTTAAGAGCATAAATAAATTCCTCAAGGTCCTAAGTTTAATTCCTCTCATCTTGATTAATTTTATTAAATTTTTTTCTCATAAAACCTTTGTCAAAGTTTCCATTGTCATCCCCTTCTAGTTACCATGCAAGAGAAGATTATTTTCTCTTTTATCTAGTCAACTTTCGCCCATAAACCTCTTTTCACTCCACATGTTCCCCATGATCCACTTTTCTTTCCATTGTCCCCCAAAGCTTCCATTTTCTCCCATTTACCAAGCTTGAACCATCCATCCCAACTAAGGTAGCCACCATTCACATTTTTCTTTCATTTTGTTTTCTCTTCCTCTCTCTTTGGTTGTTCCTCCTCCTTAGATTCCCTTCCTCACTTTTGTTTTATTTTATCCTTTAAACCTCCTCATTTTCACCACCAATTTCTATTCTTTTCACCGCCACTTGATATCGTTCTCCACCACAAAACCACCACTTCACCACCGCTGTACCACGTTGGACCACCACCGCACCACCGCCATATCCACAATTTTTTTATTCTTCTTTTCTCTTCTAAAAGACTCATCACTTCCACCTTAGTCTCTATCATTATATTTAGATAAAACCTTGCTGGAATTTTATTTTATTTTATCCCAAATAGATCATTTTCTATCAACTATTTCTTCAATTTATCCTTGCTCTCCTCTTGATTGGTGGATTCAACAAAGTTTTGGTTAAGGAATAATGCAAGTATGGATGATTTGGGTATAGATCATCACTTCTTTCCATCATTTTCATTAAGAGTTGAATATAGTAGTATTTTCGATATCGTTCTTTTCTGAAATTAACATCTCGTATAATTTTTTGATGATGGACCAAATATTGTTGTATTGGAATGTTAGTAATTTCAGAAGTGAATCATATTCCTGATTTAAGTATCACAAGAGTAAGTATTATCATAGAAGCCAAAGTCTAACTACTAATCAAAGATTTATTAATGATATTTTAATGATGGATTATTCGTTTTTGTGTTTAAATTTGAGATAGATCTAATTAAATCTGGAAGTGGGCATTAGAAGGAGTTTTCGCATGGGATTTGCTTAGATTAGGTATGGGTTTAACTTAATACAAAATATGTGTGCATAATTTTTAAGTAAAAAATATACATATATTAATGATTGATACTCTATTAAGTTCTCTAAAATGTAATTATACGTGAATACACTACATATTCAAAAAGAAGATGATAAATCTGTTAAAAAAGATGATTTCCAAGTAAGTGATTTTGAACTGATTAATCCGTGACAATGTGATTGTGTTTGTGTGATTATTGATAAATAAGATATTATGTTTACGTTCTGACACTCATGATATATGATTTTATGGAATTATCTGATAAGCATGAAATATAAATCATGAAACTATTTCTATTAAATAAAAATTTGATTCGCATGTAAAGTATACCCACTGTATTATTTTATGATATAAATTTGATTCCCATGTTAACCATGCCTACTAAAAGTATTGTTTCTATACGCCATATCACATGCTTGTGGTTGGGATGATATTGAAAGGAGGAAGATTCTAGCAGATTAATGATATGAACATTTTGGTGGTTTAACCACATTTTCTAGTAGTTTATCTGTTATTCTGGTGGCTTGTCCACATATATCTGTATCTAGCAGTCTGTCTGCAATATCTAGTGTCTTGTCCACAATTGTGTTATTAGATGGACGAGTTTTGGGGAACTCTTTTATGATGTGTAGTAGAGTTGGGTAGGAACTTTTTGAAAATTTTGCATTGATTTTTGAAAAATCTGCATGTCGCACCCCAAAATTGGGCCTAGAAGTTTCGAGGGTAAAATTGGGATTTTTCCTCTAGTGAGCTCAGAAATTTCGTTAGCATGGTATTCAGAATTGTTTTTGTCTATGGCATTTTGGAAATTAAAACAATTTGTGAAATAATGTTTAAAAGACTTTCAACTTTGAAATAAGGACTACTTTATAAAAGGGTCTAAATTATGAGTTTTTAAAAGGGAATTAAACCAAATTTTACTTTTAACCCTATTTTCCCCCTTCATCTTTATAAAAGCCGTTAAATCGCATGTTTTAAATAAAAGCCAAAATTTGGGTTATTAATGGTGGATTTTGTGATTTTGGATAAAAACATGGTTTCAAAGTGTTTTCAATTAGTTTTTGCATGATTAGAAGGTGTCTAAGCCTACTTTAAAGTTTTGTTGAAGATTTCCAACGTTTTAATGAATTTTCGTGAAAATTTCCATAAACAAGTAGAAAATTTAGATACCATGAACTGGGTAGTTTTGAGTAGTTTAAAGGATGAGAATCAGTTATAGGTGAATAATTAGATGAACGAAATCATTTTTGGCAAAAAAATTAAGTGTAAATCGAGATATTTGAATTTCAAGTTTGTTATGTCGAAGGTTTCAATTACAAGAGAATTTAGCTTAGGCTTGTGTTTTGATTGTTTGAAGTGAGTCTTTGGCTGATTGTTGATTGTGTGATTTACCTTGTTGAAGCTTTGGAATCATTAGGACCTTCAATCAGAAAAGATAAAGGCAAGGAAAAGGTAATTTAAGCTTTTAGGAATTAGTCGAAAGCGTGATCGGTTAATGTTTGGAATCACTACTTGTAGGCAGGATTCATAATGTTAATTGAGAGCTTAAGAATAGCCTAAACCCCTATCCTAAGTTCCGGGTATAATATTTCTATTCCCCTTGCCTTATTTTGGCAAATTATATGATTATGTGAATAATTGTGGATTGATTATTATGATACGATATTGGGATGTGAGATATGTGTGATGACTATTGTGATTTGTGTTGTGTTGTCGGCATGATATATATGCCAAATGATAGTGATAATGATATGCTAAGAATGCAAATATGTAGCAAAAGCAATCAAAATTTCGGTAAGTATATATGTGTTGAATTGTGGAATGTAATATTATTATGACAGGTAATATGTGAGAATATTTGTCTATGATATATGATGTATTGATTTTAATGCACACATATGTGGACGGATATGTGATGGCTCAATGAGTATAGTTGTGGCACTTAAAGTGCAAATAAATGTGAATCCGATAAGCATGCATTGTGTACAAGTTGTGATGTAAATTGATGAATATGAACAAAGATGATGTGTATTAAATTAGTAATAGAACATGTGTAATTGTCGATATTCTAACCTTGTGATCTCTTAAAACCATTGGATATAGTTGGCATGCCATAGGATTGTGAGTACTCACTTATATGTATTGTGTTTTTGGGTAATTGAGGCCTAGGGACAGGTTGGAGAGATAAGGAAATATGTGCTAAGCTTCATTCAATGGGAAATGTTTGGTGTTTTGGAGAGTGTTAAGTTTATGCTTCACTTTTTTGGATATGTTCAACTCTATGAGTCAATTGGTCTGTTGGTGATCTGTGTATCTAATGTGTGATGATAGAGCCCACTTTTATGTTTCATAGCCTCAAGTGCCAAATTATCATTTAAATGTGATAATATATATTGTGATAATATGATATGAGAAAGATGCATAAACATGTGAATAATACGCTAAATAAGTTTATTTAAGTTTTATGAAAATGTTAGTATGTTCTCGTAGTAAATTGCGTATGTAATTGTGATTTGGGTCGTTTTCATTTAACATGTGAATACATGTAAATATATATAAGATAGACTTGTGAGTTATTAAAGCATGCATACATTGTTAGTCTTGATGAATTATTTGTATATGAGTTAAGTGTAGTTATATGTAAGAGTATATGCTAGTTTTATGATTTAATGAAGCATGAATATGTTATTGTGACTTGGTTAGAATATGGTTGTGAATGTGTTATAGCATGCTCTTGTTTAACCTTTGATGTTGTGTATACATTGTGGTTACTCCGACATTCACTGAGCTTGTTTAAGCTCACCCACTCTCTCTAACCATTGTAGATATTTAGTGTTTGCGGTATGAGCAGTGCGGGGGATACCAAGGAAGTGATCCAAGTTATGCTTTAGCATTTGCGTAGGTGGTATTAATATTATTTTTAGAACGGTGGGGATAAAGCAATGTGGTTAGACTCTGGGCGATTATTATTGTGGTTCTCATAATATTTTATCGGTTTAGTTTTCTAGCACACTTTTGATGAATGTTATAATTATTTCATTCGTATTGTTTTGGTTTGACTATTTGCTATGTTGAAGTGCCATGAACTGTATATATGGTCAATGGACATTGAATAATATGGTAGAATTGTTGCATGAACTTTGCCATAATGTTTTGATTTCTTTCATAGCTTATTTATTCTTAGGATTTATGGATAATGTTCTTGTTTTATCACTTGTTTACTCAGACATGTTTTCAATGGTTGAACTGTTATTTTGTCATTTTAGTGATTACTTGATAAAGTAAAAGTTGCATGTTGAGTAGTTATTATTTTGAATTGATATGCTTTAACTGTTGAAGTTTTGTGGCTTGGAGCATTGGTATCGATATTTGAGTTTTAGAAATGATACCTCCATGAATTTTGAAAGTGCAGGAAGTTAGTAACGTAATTTGTTATCGATACCATATCATGAGTATCGATACTCGGGGTAAAATAATCGATACTTTATAAAAGGTACCGATAATTTCTAAGATTTTGATTTTAAACGAGAAACAGGATGCTATTTTGGTATCGATTTTCCAAGCAGTATCGATACCATTTGAGAGAAATATCGACACCTTTGATTCAGTATCGATACCTACTTGAATAATTCTGAATTTTTGTTTGGTGGTATAAAAGCATGTTTAATTCTCATTTTAAGTTTGTTTGATGAATGTTGAGAATGTTTTAATGATGACTGGAATATGTGTAACTTGTAATTATTCAAAAGCTAAACTGAAAGATGTTTTCTTAATAATGAGATCATTTGTAATGCTTATGATGTGTGATGGTGGTGTGATATCCTGATATTCTAGCACGGTGACCAGGCCTGGTATAGGGTGTTACACTGCATCAAAATCATCATACATATTGATTTTTGTGAAATTGGATTGCTTGGATATTTTTTGCTATATTCTGAAATGTATATTTTAATTACTGTTTGTTACCTAAGTTATGTCTCCGTGGAATTGAACTGTATCAATCCTTTGTAATACTTTGATTTATGTACTAAATTCTTGTTTAGTACTTGAGTTACGTCTCAAACTGGGCCTAAATAGATCATCCCTCTTCAGTTTTCTGTCCTTTCAGATTTGTCGCAAGCTTAGGATTCGATGAAGGCATTTGGAGAAGATTCTCGAAGTTATTTTTTAAATAAAAGTACTTAAAGTCTATTTTGGTATTTTGGGACTGTTTTAAGTTTGACTTGGACTGTGGCATGGGGCATTACTTTGGGGATTTTTATTCTGATTTGCATGACTTGATTGCATGACATTAAGTTTTAAAAATTGCATAAATTATTAATTGATAAGATTATGCATGAAACTTGGTTTTTATCAAAACTTGACAAAATCACTCTTTTCAGCTGTGACAATGAAAATAAGTTTTAGACAAAAACCCGACTTAGATTTTGAGGTTTTAATTTGTCTATTGATGTTTTATTGAATTTATATGAAATATTGACTTTTTAACAAATATGGTTTTAGCAAAATTTTTCATTGCAAATTTTATAAAAATATGTTAATATTACATTTTTCCGCTAGAATTCCGAGAAACAAGTTTTTAGTCAAATTAGACTTAGTTTTCAAATTTTTTAATGTTCACAAATGAGATTTCTAAAGACATTTTATTTTCTGGAGTTAACATCTTTTCTCGAATAAAGTCGAATAACCAAGTTCTCTAGTTTTGAATAAACAGACAAATGATTTTGAAATATGATTGGAATTACAAAAGTTTTGAATAGTGATCAAACTTTTACAAATAAAATACCAGTGATAGGCTTATAGTCGTTCAGTACACTTCCTCCAAATTCATATCTCCCACCCCATGTAATGCAACATAATAAGATACGTGTATGCAGATATAACATGCTCAGAAACAGTCATACATAATACAGGGGTATTTCAGTCAATTTACCTCACGGGGGTATAATTGTCATTTAAAAAGTATGGGGTCTAAATATACTTACTGACCCAACAGTAGGTTCACAGTTGTCTTAGGCGACCCGTGCAACCTTAACAGTCAATCCAATGATAATGGGCCTACAGCCCATCTTGCGGGCCCATATGAGCCCATACTCTCCCATGGCCCACATAGCCCAGAAATGGCCTTAGCTATGTAGTTTACGCAGCTTGGCCTCCATTTTACCACACTTTAGGTGATTTTTTCGTGTGGGGCCCATGGGCCCATTGGGCCTACACGGCCCAGTTCGACTCAAAATGGCCCAATGCCGTTTTGGCCCATGAAGGCAATCATGGCCATTTCATCAACCACACGGCCATGTTTCATTACATGGCCTGCCACACAGGCAGCCACAAGCCCGTGTGGTGTTGAAATCCCCTTTTTTGGCTTTTGTTATCACATCTATTGGTAGTGTTCACACACCTGTTTGCGAAAACTGATACGATCCTACGAGCACCACAGCCTACACGTATACACGACATTCAATCAGTCTTTATTCATTAGAGTTAACACCCTTAACAACTCCCAAATCCCAACTGGTAACTACTACCTACCTTGACTAGGAGAAGATGGCCTGTCCGCCTTAAACCGCTAGTTAGAATGAATTTCTAGATCCTTGGTAAACTTTGCATTACGACTGCATCATGTTAATCCATACCATAAGCGAATAAGATGAACCAAGTGAGACAACTTATTGAAACGTAAAACTCAAATGGTAAGTAGAAGTATTCGGCCTACACTAACACACCCACAATCGAAGCACGAGATGGACAGTCACACTCCTATCAGAGACGGTAGACAAAGATGGTTTAGAGGAGAATGCTATTACGAGAGAGAAAAGAAAGAGAAAATGAACCAACCACGAATCCCCATAGAGATGACGGCAATAGTAAGGTTCGGCTATGGCCAATGGTTTGGCAACCTGAAACGAAAGCTCAATTACCTTAACCAAAGTAGGGAGAAATTCGGCTAGCAATGTAGAGAGGACTTGAAGGAAGCCTATCAAGAAAAGAGGGAGAAGGAACTAGGATATTCGGCACAAGCACAAAAGGTGGTGATGCCGGCTTAGAACCAGAAGAGAGAGATAGAGAGTTATCAAGGGTTTGGCAAAGGCTTATGGGGGAAATAAGGGAATGCTTGGTCAAGGAGAGGAATGACTGAGAGGTAAAAGAGAAAAGAAAGGTATCCAGTTAGAGTTTGTGGAAGAAAAGAGAAGAAAATATGCCAAAAGTTAATTCTGCTTCAACTTCAAAATGCTAAGAAAAGACTAGCGAAAACTGACGCAAAGAGAGCATTACCCCTAAAACCAAATTCGGTACTCCCCTTTCTATGACTAAATTGGTACTAAGAAGACCCCTACTTTTGGCCACTACTACCTCTCCCCTCTCCCCCCTCTCCTTGATCCACTTCCCTTATCTCTCCATAAATCTCTCCCCTTTTTCCTCCCTTGACCAATTCAACTCTCTCAACTACTCCCCAAATTCGGCTACACACTTCCCATTTCCCCCAACACTCTCAACCGCCCAAGAGCCAAGGTCTCCCACTATCAATCAACTTCTTGCACGACCAACAGTAAAAAGAATACCCTTTTTGCATGCCACAGAGCTCAAACTCTGGTCTCCTAGCAGAAGTAACACGCCACTTGCCACTAGACTAATAGGCGCCTTATACTATGCAACCCTCACATAATCTTAAAAGTCTATTGGCTATGGACAAAGGTTTATTCACTTAGAAACAAAATTTTTCTCAAGCCAAGGCTTGAACCCCTGAGTTCTCAGACACTCCAAGAGCATTAAACCACTAAGTCAGACATACATTCACATCACACCATACAAAAATAATTTTAATAGGGTTTTCAGGATTTGGGGCGTTACAATTCTACCCTCCTTAAAGAAAATTTTGGCATCAAAATTTACCTGGTCAGAAAAGGTGAGGGTATTGTTGTCGCATCGTTTCTTCGGGTTCTTACGTAGCCTCTTCAGAACTGTGGTTTCACCAAAGAACTTTCACTAATGGAATTAATTTCTTTCTTAAGGCTTTTATCTCACAATCTAAAATCTGGACTGCTTCCTCCTCAAAAGTCAGATCTAGTTTAACTTCAATCTTCTCAAACTTCACAACATGGGAAGGATTAGAGCTGTAGTGTCTCAGCATAGAGACGTGGAATACATCATGAATCTGTTCTAATTCCAGAGGTAGCTCTAATTAGTAGGCAACTGATCCCACTCGACTCAAAATGCGATAAGGCTCAATAAGCCTTGGGCTCAGCTTACCCTTACGCCCAAATCTCAGTATTTTCTTCCACGGCGAGACCTTCAGAAAAACAATATCTCCCATAGAATACTCAATTTCCTTGCACTTCAGGTCCGCATAAGACTTCTGTCGGATGTTGCCTTCAGTCGATCCAGAATTAAGTGAACTTTATACTCGGTATTAGAAACCAATTCAAGACCCAGAACTCGCCGCTCACCCAACTCAGTCCAACATGTAGGAGTACGACACCTACGACCATATAATGCCTCGTAAGGTGCCATCTGTATACTGGACTGGTAGCTATTATTATATGCAAATTCGGCCAACGGCAAGTAATCCTCCCAACTGCCCCGGAAGTCAATCACACAACTCCTTAACATGTCCTCCAGTATCTGAATCATCCTCTCTGATTGACCATCTGTCTGAGGATGGAATGCAATACTGAAGTCTAACCGTGTACCCAGAGCTTCATGTAATTACTTCCAGAACTAAGACATGAAGCGAGGATCCCTGTCAGATATTATAGAAACTGGTATCCCATGCAGTCTCACTATCTCGGACACATATAGCTTAGCCAATTTCTACAACGAATAATCCGTGCGAACCGGTATGAAATGGGCAGTTTTAGTCAATCGATTCACTATAACCCATACTGAATCCTTCTTAGAAGGTGTTAGGGGTAACTCGCTCATAGAATCTATAGTTACTCTTTCCCACTTCCACATCAGAATCTTAACCGGCTGAAGTAACCTAGAAGGTAACTGATGTTCTGCTTTAACCTGTTGGCAAGTCAAACATTTTCCCACAAAGTTAGTAATCTCACGCTTAAGACCTGGCCACCAATATATCTCACGGAGATCTTTGTACATCTTATTTCTGCCTGGTGTATAGCATAGGGGCTATTATACACCTCTCGTAGAATAGACTGCCTTAAATCAGTATCTTTAGGTACACAAATTCTGCCTCAAAAACAGAGTACCCCTTCACTATTAAGCCAAAAATCCTCTGTATTACCATCCTCAATCTGACAGAACCGAAGACCCATTGACTTATCCTCTAACTGTTTACTTTTAATCTATTCAACTGATACTAGTTTAACTTGGAGTTCGGCCAATAAGCCACCATCATCAAACAAGCTAAGACGAGCAAACATTGCTCTCAGATCAGTCATAGCCCTACGGCTCAGTGCATCGGCCACCACATTGACCTTACCAAGGTGGTATTCAATCGAATAGTCATAGTCCTTAAGCAGCTCAATCCATCTACGCTGCCTAAGATTTAAATCCTTTTGAGTAAGGAGATACTTGAGGCTCTTGTGATCTGTGTAAATGATACACTTCTCACCGTACAAGTAATGCCTCCAAATTTTTAATGCGAATACCACAGATGCTAACTCCAAGTTGTGTGTTGGGTAATTCACCTAATGAGTCCTAAGCTCACGTGACGCATACGCTGCCACCTTACCCTCTTGTATAAATGCACGACCCAAACCAACGTGTGATGCATTGCTGTAAATAGTGAATTCTTTCCCAGACTCTGGCTGAATCAAGACAGGGACCTCATTCAAAACTTTCTTGAGCTTCTGAAAGCTCTCTTGCTACTCCTCAGTCCAGTAAAAGGGTACGCCCTTACATAGTAGTTTAGTTAAAGGCGCGACAATCAATGAGAGTCCCTCTACAAATCTACGATAGTATCCAGCCAGCCCCAAGAAGCTCTGAATTTCTGATATAGTCTTAGGCTGCTTCCAGTCCAGGACAACCTCAATTTTCTCAGGATCAACCCTAATCCCCTCAGCAGATACCACATGACCAAGAAACATTACCTCTCTTAACGAAAATTCACACTTGCTAAACTTGGCGTACAAATTTTTTTCTCTTAAGACTTGCAAAACTATCGGGAGATGTTCATCATGTTCATCTTCAGTCCTCGAATACACTAGTATGTCATCGATAAATACCACAACAAATCGGTCTAGATAGGGTTGAAACACTCTGTTCATCAGGTCAATAAAAGTTGTCAGTGCATTGGTCAGTCCAAAAGGCATTACCAGGAACTTGTAATGACCATAACAAGTCCTAAACGCTGTCTTGTGCACATCGGCCTCTTTAACTTGCAATTGGTGATACCCCAACCGCAGATCTATCTTAAAAAAAATCGATGCTCCTTGCAATTAGTTGAACGGATCATCAATCCTTGGCATAGGATATTTGTTCTTGATAGTTAACTTATTCAATTGCCTGTAGTCGATGCACATACGAATGGATCCATCCTTCTTTTTCACAAATAAGACCGGTGCTCCCCACGGAGACACACTTGGTCCGATAAACCCACGGTCCAGTAACTCTTGGATTTGGGCCTTAAGCTCTACAAGCTCTTTCGGTGCCATTCTATAAGGGGCGATGGACACTGGAGCTGTACTACGGAGGAGCTCAATCCCAAACTCCACTTTACGTTCTGGAGGTATTCCCGGTAACTCTTCAGGAAAGACGTCCGGAAAATCTTTAACAGTTCTGATGTCCCTTACCGAAGAGTCCTCAATATCTAAAACACTGACATAGGCTAAAAATGCCTCACATCCCTTGCGAACTAACTTCTCGGCCCTTAGTGCGGAAATCACATTACTCAAATAGTTCTGTCATTCCCCAATTACCACTATCTCCTTATCTGCCTGAGTTCTCAGTACAGCCCATTCAGTGGCACAATCCAAGCTCACCCGATGTTTCACTAACCAATCCATGCCCAATATTAGGTCAAATTCCCCGAAAGGCAGCTCCATCAGATCGGCCAAAAAGATAACTCCTTGTATCTCTAAAGGAACATCTCTAAACATCTTATTTATTTGAACAGATTGCCCCAACGGACTTAGAACAGTGATCTTAGTCGTAGTGTTTTCAGCCACAATACCCAATGTTTCAGACACAGAGCATGCTATGTATGAATGTGTAGACCCAACATCAATCAATGCAGTATAAGGTGCATTATGGATAAAGAACGTACCCGTTATAACATCTGGAGCATATTTGTCCTCTTGACGACGTGCTACATAAACCAGTGCCGGCTGCCTCGCCTCAGTATGACCCGCACCACTGCCCGGTACTCCACGACCACAGCCCATACTGTTTCCACCCCTGTCCTAACCACGGCCTTTTAGTGGCTACTGACCATTCTGTTGAACATTACCCATACCGGTAGCTTGCATCTCAAACATGCACCCAACTTCCTCCAACATTCGCCCTGATAGCGTTTCCCACAATCAACGCACAACTGCGGTCCAACAGTAGTAGCAGTAAGGTCCCTCACTCTGATTGGCCTATCAGTTCTGGGCTTTTTCCTAAACCTTTAAAAAGAATTTGAGGGCTCAACATCCCTCTTACCTCTGCCTTTCTCCCTGTTCTGATACTCAGTATACGTCACATCCTCGACAATTTTAGCCTCGTCAACCAGTGCTGCAAAATCTCACTCCCTCTGAGGAGCTATCAAAAACCTTAAACCATCTCTGAGGCCATCCTCAAATAAAACACACCGCTTGTATTCTGTTGTCACCATCCCACGTGCATAGCGGCTCAGTCGTAAGAATTCAGCCTCATATTCAGTTACTGTCCTATCTCCCTGAGTTAAGTTTAGAAATTCCCTTCTACGGGTATCCACATAGCTGGCACCTACATACTTAGCCTGAAAAGTAGTCTTGAAAAACTCCCAGGTCAACCGATCGGCTTGAGTGCCTTCTTTGATGGTAACCGCCACTAGTAAGCCTTCTCTCTCAGAAGAGATATTGCACCTTTTAGCTTCTGATCAGGGGTGCAGTCAAGGTCATCCATGATCCTTTCTATCCCATTAGGGGCAACTCCAGTAATACCCTTGAAAACCTCTGTCTCATTAAACCTGAGTCGTTTTGTAACCGACCTATAGCCCACATTACCAATACCAGGCCCAACAACCCTTTCCAAAATTCTCAACATTACTTGGGACAGTACGTCGCCCCCAATTGCTTGGTTTTAAGACCCTGTCTCAACCATAGGTAAAGCTGGGACCTCTCTAACCTTCTTATTAGGCTGGTGTCCAGAAGACAAAGACCCAGCCCGAGCACTTCCACGGCTTCTACCGCGGCCTCTACCACGAATACCCCTAGTGCTCATTATCCAATTGCGTTTTTATCTATATTAAAAGTTTTATGCCAATCAGTTTATTATTCTAGTGTTTATTACAGATATCTTATGAACAATCTTGTTTCAGAGTTTGTTTTCGCAGTTCACAACTCGAAGTTTACTCTAACTAAAAAGTCTCAACACAGTTTTACTACCTAAAGTAGTCTTAGTAATAACATTTCTATATTCTTATTTCAGCATAGATAGTTAGAAGACTTACAAGATCGACGCGAAGACTCGGCTTACCACTCATTCAGTAAAACATTTCCATGTTTTTGAAAACCCAAATCCACAGTCGAGTTTTGTAACCTGGCTCTGATACCACTAAATGTAACACCCCAAACCCAGCCTAGACATTATGACCGAATCTGTGATGTCACATTGGAGTGTTTTTCCAAAACACAAGTCGTCGAAAAATCTGGTTTTCATAAAACTTCTTTAGGTTCTTATTAAAAAGGTTAGGACGTTTAGTTTATTGGGAAAAACTCAAGTTATTTAATCAAAATATTAATTATACTAGTTTATTGAATTTTTAAACAGTGTTTGTTGCGGAAGCTTTTAAAACATATTGCATGAGCGTGATGTTTTCAAAAAAACTTTTGCTTGTATTTTTTTGAAAACCCGAGTCCTATACTAATAGATAAATTAAAATAAATAAAAGTTCCCAAATTAAAATAAAAATTTAAAGCGGCCTTATTACATAATAAAAACACAAAATAAAACATTAATTATAGTATAAAAAGTAACAACTACGTTGAATGGCCACCATTGAGTCCTCTGCCGCCTCGATTCGTCTACGCTTGGGGATTTCCTGCACAGAAACAGATGGTTGAGTTTACAAAAACTCAGTGTGTGAAATCCAAGAATAACAAACAAACTCAATATGCGCAATCTGGGCCTGAGCCCTTTTAGTTCCAATTAGGACCTTAGCCCCATTTCAGTAACAGTCGCAGTCTGGGCCTTAGCCCGTTTCAGATTTGTATGCAAACATGGAATCCTACCCAATCCATCTGCTACACACCATCTCCATACCCACCCTACACACTATGTGAGGATTAAATCGACCCACCCAACCCTACACACCAAGTCGTACCAATTTTGGTACTAAAACAGTAAATGCAGTAAAGCTGCCAGTAATAGGCTTATAGCCGTTCAATACACTTTCTCCAAAATCATATATCCCACCCCATGTAATGCAACATAATAAGATACGTGTATGCAAATATAACATGCTTAGAAACAATCATACATAATACAAGGGTATTTCAATCAATTTACCCCACAGGGGTATAATGGTCATTTAATCAGTATGGGGTCTAAATATACTTACCGACCCAACAGTAGGTTCACAGTCGTCTTAGGCGACCTGTGCAACCTTAACAGTTAATCCAGTGATAATGGGCCTACAGCCCATCTTGCGGGCTCATGTGAGCCCATACTCTCCCATGGCCCTTATAGCCCAGAAATGGCCTGAGCTATGTAGTTTACACAGCTTGGCCTCCTTTTTACCATACTTTACGTGATTTTTTCGTGTGGGGCCCATGGGCCCATTGGGCCTACACGGCCCAGTTGGCCTAAAATGGCCCAATGCTGTTTTGGCCCATGAAGATGATCATGGCTATCTCGTCGACCACACGGCCATGTTTCATTACATGGCCTACCACACGGGCAGCCACACACCCGTGTGGTGTCGGCATCCCTTTTTTTGGCTTTTGTTATCACACATCTATTGGTAATGTTCACACACCTGTTTGCGAAAACTAATACGAGCCCACGAGCACCACAGCCTACACGTATACACGACATTCAATTAGTATTTATTCAATAGAGATAACACCCTTAACAACTCTCAAATCCTAACTGGTAACTACTACCTACCTTGACTAGACGAAGATGGTCTGTTCGCCTTAAACTGCTAGTTAGAATGAATTTCTAGATCCTTGGTAAACTCTGTATTATGACAGCATCATGTTAATCCATACCATAAGCGAATAAGATGAACCAAGTGAGACAACTTACTGAAACGTGAAACTCAAATGGTAGGTAGAAGTATTCGGCCTACATTAACACACCAACAAACGAAGTACGATATGAACGGTCACACTCCTATCAGAGACGGTAGACAAAGATGGTTTAGAGAAGAATGCTATTACGAAAGAGAAAAGAAAGAGTAAACGAACCAACCACAAATCCCCACAGAGATGACAACAATAGTAAGGTTCGGCTATGGCCAATGATTCGACAACCTGAAATGAAAGCTCAATTACCTTAACCAAAGTAGGGAGAAATTCGGCTAGCAATGTAGAGAGGACTTGAAGAAAGCCTATCAAGAAAAGAGGGAGAAGGAACTAGGATATTGACACAAGCACAAAAGGTGGTGATGCCGGCTTAGAACCAAAAGAGACAGAGAGAGAGAGAGAGTTATCAAGAGTTCGGCAAAGGCTTATGGGGGAAACAAGGGAATGCTCGGTCAAATAGAGGAACGACTGAGAGGTAAAAGAGAAAAGAAAGGTATCCAGTTAGAGTTTGTAGAAGAAAAGAGAATAAAATATGCCAAAAGTCAATTCTGCCACAACTTCAAAATTCCAAGAAATGACTAGAGAAAACTGACGCAAAGAGAGCAATGCCTCCAAAACCAAATTTGGCACTCCCCTTCCTATGACCGAATTGGTACTAAAGAGACCCTTACTTTTGGGTACTACTACCTCTCTCCCCTCTCTTTGATCCACCCCCTATCTCTCCACAAATCTCTCCCATTTTTCCTCCCTTGACCAATTCAACTCTCTCAACTACTCCCCGAATTTGGCTACACACTTCCCATTTGCCTCAACACTCTCAACCGCCCAGGAGCCAAGGTCTCCCACTATCAATCAACTTCTTGCATGACAAACAGCAAAAAGAATGCTCTTTTTGCGTGCCACAGAGCTCGAACTCTAGTCTCTAAGCAGAAGTAACATGCCACTTGCCACTAGACTAACAGGCGCCTTATGCTATGCAAACCTCACATAATCTTAAAAGTTTACTGGCTATGGACAAAGGTTTATTCACTTAGAAGCAAAATTTTGCTCAAGCCAAGGCTTGAACCCCTGACATCCCAGACACTCCTAGAGCATTAAACCACTAAGCCAGACATACATTCACGTCACACCATACAAAAATAATTTTAACAGGGTTTTCAGGATTTGGGGCGTTACATATTTATTGTTTTAATTCGATTATAATGGCAATGTATGTGTATAAATAGATGTGTATATATAAATGGATAAGTAGAGACAAGTTGGTATATTATTTAGATTTAGTAATAAGTTATATTTGTGATTCGACAATTGTGTTTAAAGTAGGTGCATAAAATCTGTAAGTTGATAGATTATTTCATATATAAATCACTCAAATGCTTTAAATGTTAAGTTTGCATATATGATTTGGATATAAAATGAATATATTGGGTTATAATTTAAGCATTTGATTTCAATGATTATTTGTTTGTATTGATTGAACAGAAATTTGGATTATTAGATAAATGGTATAATTGAAATACGTTAGTTTGGTTTAAAAATTTTACTAGATGATTAACTTTGTAATGAAAGTCTTTTCTGAATTGTGCTGTGATCGGTAATGACTCGTAACTCATTCCGGCGACAGATACGGGCTAAGAGTGTTACATTTGATTGGTATCAGAGCTACGATTTAGTCGATTCTAGGACTAACGTAGCACATGTGAGTCTAGCTATACATGCCATAATTTACACTGTGATAGTGTGATGATTTCTGACATTTGAAAATGTGTTTTTATATAGTAAATGGATCCCGACAGAGCCATAGCTGATGATGTCGAGAGTATATCGCCTGCTCCCGCGCAAGGTGTAACATCCCAATTTAGACCCTTGTCGGAACAGTGGTTTCGGGACCACGAATCCGAGTCAAAAAATATTTTAAAATTATTTTCTGTGTTTATTTTGTGTAAATTTATATCCGTGAAATTTTCCTGCTTTAATTTTATCGTTTGAGTGCCCGATTAAATAAAAGGATTTAATCACGTAAAATAAAAATTTGGTGGTTATTTTAAAAAGGGTCGAATAGTGGTTGTTCTTTTAATGTGGAGGATTTATGTTGCAGTTAGCCCATTGATTAAATGAATGGACGGCATTAGACATATATTATAAGGTTTTGTTATAAATTTATTAAGGTTAAATAAGTAAATTAAACATTAAGTAATATAAGTTATATTATAACATAAAACACAAAAAAAAAGCCATTATATGTGTTTATGTTTTGTTCTTGCTGAAACAAGAGAAAAGAAAAAGAAACCTAAGTTCGGCTACCTTCCAAACTTGATTCAAGCTTCGTTTTTACCTTGTTTTGGATAATTTTTACGTTTTTGAGATCGTTGCTAAGTTATCTACAAGACCCATGCTTGAATTTTTTTTATTTTGATGAATATTTTGAGTTATGCCATTATTGAAAGCTTGTGATTTTTATTGTTTGATGATGAAATATGAAAGATATGTTTTGGATTAACATGTTTTGTATTGGAGTTTTTGATGATTTTGAGTAATTAGGACTAAATTGCAAAAATAATAATTTGAGAGACTAAAATGTGAAATAAATGAAATATATGGACTTGTATGGACACTAGGAACGTTCGGCCAAACATGGGTATATTGAAATTTTGCATATTTTGTGTTTTGTGTAGTAGGGACTAAATTGTAAAAAGTGTAAAATATTAGGGGTAAAATGGTAATTTGCCCATTTATGTGTTTTTGGACTAAATTGAATGAAAATATGTTTGAATGAGTTTAATTTGAATATATTTAGATCAAGAACCAAAGAAATCAGATTTGGATCGGGAGAAAACGAAAGTTGTCGACTAGTCGTCCCGTTCCGTTTTACATCGTTTGAGATAAGTTTATAAGCAAATAGACATACTTAATTTTAATGAAATGCAACTTATATATGCTGAAATGAAATATGTGAATTTATATTTACAGTAGCCGAATGTATACAAGCTTGGCTACTATATTTCTGAATTTGTTTCGATCGAGTTACGACGTCCGAAAGCCCCGTATGAACCTTAAGAATAGCTAGGATACATATGTCATGACATAGGATTCTGATATGTGATGTGTGAGTAAGACCATGGCATCAATATGTGACTCTGATATATGTGTGCGAGTAAGACCCTGTCTGGGACAGTGGCATCGATATGTGATTACATGTAAGACCACGTCTGGGACGTTGGCATTTTACGATATATGTGTGATTATCCGAGTGTCCTATCCAATTTTGAATGGTTCACCGGGCAACGATATGTTGTGAATGAATATGTGAAACAAGTTAAATGACCAGGTATGAATTAGTTTATTACCTATTTGAAATAAGGTAAGTAAGTAACTTGATATTTGTTACAAATTATGTGTGATGAAAATGAAGAATATATGTGAATATGGTGTGTGTATTTGGCCTTGTGGATAAATAATTTGGGTATTATTGAGATGATTCTTAACTATGTGCATACATGATTTGGTATATTCGGCCACATAATTAGTATATGTATATGAAGTTATATTTTGATATATGAGCTTATGTATTTGCGTGTATGTGGACTAGGTTTTATAATGACTATTTGGCTTTAGAAGTTGAATAATAATATGTTAAATTGACTATATGAGCATTCGGCCAAGGTAAAAATTGTGTGTGAAAATGTATTATTTATGAAATTTGTAAGTTTGAGACTAAGCATAGTAAAGTTAATGTAATTCGGTTTAGTTTAAAATTAGTGGTTTATATCATTGAGTTGTTGATTTGCTTATGACTTACTAAGCTATGATAGCTTACTCTGTGTGTTCATGTTTACTTTGTTTTATAGATTCTTGGATTTCAAGTTACGAGCTTGGGGATCGTCAGCAAAGTCTATCACATTATCTACAGTTTCGGTACTTAATAAGTTGAACTTGAATTATGGAATGTATAGACTAGCCTTGGAGTTAGTTTATTTTGAAAGTGTATGTATAAAAGCTATGCAAAAATGGCTTAATTTTCATGATTGAGTTTGGTTTTGGTTTAATTATAGCTTAAGTTCATTTTGGTTATCATGCTATGTGCAATGGATGAATAGAATTTGTGTTATCTGTCCGTATATTAAGGTTGGTTGATGATTTTGGATATGGTATGAATGAATCAGCTATGATATATATTATTGGTTTTGGATTGAGCTTATGTTGAGAATGTATCCAAGATATATGATATTTGTGAAGTTTGCTATAAGTTTCGGCCATATGTTATTTAATGGTTGTTGATTGAGTTAAGGTAAATCATGTATTAATTAGATAAAAAAATCAAGATATATGCATGAGGTAAATTCGGTGTTCATTTATGGACTATATTAAGGATATGTATGATACTTGATTTATTTGTTATGGTTATTTAGACATATTGGGTCTTAGATTTAAATAAGGAGATTGGATTAATGATAAAGGATATGTGTGCTTTGGTATTAGGTCATGATATGTTAGTTGAGTTCTTATATGTCTTTACATAAATATATGCGCCTATATTATGGTTGATATGTATATGTGCATGACTATATAGATTCGTAGTTATTTGTAAGTTTACGTATATGTATAAATGAATTGTGTTAGCAGAATAGATAAAGAAATGAAATGGGTTTTATATATAACTGAATGGTTGTACTTAATTTGTGTTAACATGCAAAACACATGAATTTCATATGAATAAATATATTAATGCCGCATAAATGAATGAAAAGGTTAGTAATGAAATTTGTTTCAATTGATGTATATTTTGTACATGCGCATGTCTTATATAAAATAGGTTTGATATTCAATTATTGGAGTTGTTGATTTTTTATATGATTTTTATGTGTATAACTTGTTTTGATATATGTTGGATTATGTTTTAATTATGCTATGTTGTAAATGATATGATTTTAAGATTTGATATTTGATTTTGTTACAAGCATTAATGTAATTAAAATCTCGAATAGTAATATGTAATGCATAATTGTATAAACTGTAATATGATCGGTAATGCCTCATAACCCTAACCCGGTGACAAATATGGGTTAGGGGTGTTACACAAGGGACAACACCGGTTGATTCTCGACCGACCTCGAGTAACCAAGAGGGAGTGGCTAAGCAAGCCTTTTATCAAATGATGAATGACTGGTTTACTCAGTATATCCAGACTAATCCGGCTGCACAACAACCTCCACCCCCGATTAATCCTTCTCCGATACCAACTATACCTCATGTAATTGATCCGTTAAGATTGCATAGGCCCCCTGTTGATAAAATCAGAAAACGAGGGGCTGAAGAATTCAGACCTACTGATGATGATGATGCTGAGCTAGCTGGATTCTGGCTTGATGATACTATCAGTATGTTTGGCGAGTTATCTTGTACCCTAGATGAATGTTTGAAATGCGCCATATCTTTGTTACGTGACACTGCATATTACTGGTGGAATACACTAGTATCGGTGGTTTCGAAAGAACAGGTGACCTGGGAGTTCTTTCAGACTGAATTCCATAAAAAATACATCAGCTAGAGATTTATTGACCAGAAGTGCAAAGAATTTCTAGCATTGAAATAGGGTCGCATGACTGTGACAGAATATGAATGAAAATCTGTGAGACTCAGTCGGTATGCCCGAGAGTGTGTTTCGACCGAAGCCATAATGTGTAAAAGATTTGAAGACGGGTTAAACAAAGATATTAAACTACTAGTTGGCATACTTGAAATAAAAGAGTTTGTAGTACTAGTTGAGTGAGCCTGCAAAGCCGAAGAGCTCGAGAAAGAGAAAAGAAAAGATGACTTTGAAGCTAGAGATTCATGTAAGAGATCATCGAGTAAGTCATTCCAGTCGACATCAAAGAAGTTTAGAGATGATTTTATCCGTTCTATGGCTACTTCTGGTTATTTTAGATGAGATCGGGATAGACCACCTGTGAGCTCCAGAGCTACCTCAGTAGCTATTTTGCCTATGTGCTTGATAGTAAAGTGGCCGAAAGAAAGATTGAATCAGTACCTGTTGTGTGCGAGTATCCGCATGTGTTTCCTGAGGAATTGTTGGGTTTGACACCTATTTGAGAGGTAGAGTTTGGCATTGTGTTAGTGCCGGGGACAACTCTGATATCGATAGCTCCGTACAGAATGGCACCTACTGAACTAAAAGAATTAAAAGCTTAGTTGCAAGAGTGGACAGATAGGGGTTTCGCGCGACCGAGTTTCTCTCCCTAGTGTGCACCAATTTTATTTGTAAAAAAGAAAGACGGAGTGATGAGAATGTGTATTAATTACAGACAGCTCAATAAGGTGACTATAAAGAATAAATATCTGTTGCCACGGATTGATGACCTGTTTGATCAACTAAAAAGGGCTACAGTGTTTTCAAAGATAGATTTGAGATTAGGCTACTATCAGTTGCAAATTAAAGACTCTGGTGTGCCAAAAACTGCTTTTCGAACTAGGTACGGACACTATGAGTTTTTGGTTATGCCTTTTGGACTTACTAATGCACCTACTGTTTTCATGGATTTGATGAACTGGATCTTTAGACAGTATTTGGATTGATTTGTGGTTATGTTTATAGATGACATTTTGATCTATTCTCGTGATGAAATCGAGCATGCCGAACATCTGAGACTTGTGTTACAGACTTCACGAGATAAATAGTTGTATGTAAAGTTCAGTAAATGTGAGTTCTGGTTATGCGAAGTCAGTTTTCTAGGCCATGTTGTTTCAGCATTAGGTATTCAGGTTGATCCAAGTAAGATTTCGGCCATACTTGATTGGAAACCTCCGAGAAATGTTTCTAAAGCCCAAAGTTTTTTGGGACTTGATGGTTACTATAGACGGTTTGTGAAAGGTTTCTCTATGATTGCAACCCCAATGAAAAAGCTATTATAGAAAGATGTTAAGTTCGAGTGGTCAAAAAAGTGCCAGAAAAGTTTTGATCAGTTGAAAGCTCTTTTGACCGAAGCTTCAGTGCTAGTTCAACCAAAATCGGGTAAAGAATTTGTTATCTATAGTGATGCATCTTTAAATGGTTTGGGCTATGTTTTGATGCAGGAAGGAAAAATTATAGCTTACGCCTCAAGATAGTTAAAGCCACATGGAAATAACTATCCGACGTACGATTTAGAATTGGCAGCTATTGTGTTTGCATTGAAGATATGCATCACTATCTATTCAGTGAGAAATGTTATGTTTATTCTGATCACAAAAGCCTGAAATACTTGATGATTCAGAAAGATCTAAATTTGAGACAACGCTAATGGTTAGAATTGCTAAAAGACTAAGAGCTTGTGATTGACTTCCATCTGGGAAAGGCTAATGTTGTTGCTGATGCTCTAAGCCAAAAATCACTGTTTGCTTTGCGTGCAACGAATGTGCATATGGCTATGTCTGATGATGGTTCAATAATAGCTGAATTAAAGGCAAGACTGTTATTTGTTCAACAAATTTGTGATGCTCAAAAAGTTAATGACGATTTGTTAGTAAAGTAAGCTCAATGTGATTCGAATGTTGAATCTGAGTTTCAAGTTGATATTGAGGGTTGTCTGAGGTTTAGAAACCAAATATGTGTCCCTAGGAATTCAGAGTTGATTCAGATGATTTTAAATAAAGTTCACAATAGCCGGTTAACTGTTCACCCAGGTAGTACGAAGATGTATAATAATCTAAAACAACTTTACTAGTGGCATGGTATGAAACGAGACATTTTTTACTTTGTTTTGAAATATTTAGTTTGTCAACAAGTAAAAATCGAGGATCATGTACCTTCTGGGTTGCTTTATCCGATGATGATACCTGGGTGGAAATGGGACAAAGTTATGATAGATTTTGTATCCGGTATACCGTTGACACCGAGCAAGAAAGATGCAATCTGGGTTATTGTAGATAGATTGACTAAATCGGCTCATTTTATTCCTGTTTGTACAAATTATTTGCTTGAAAAACTTGCTGAGTTATATGTTTCTTAGATTGTGAGATTACATAGTGTGCCTATTTCTATTGTTTCGGATAGAGATCCGAGGTTTACATCCTATTTTTGAAAGAAACTACAAGATGCACTAGGTACGAAATTACATTTTAGCACTGCTTTCCATCCGCAAACAGATGGTCAGTCCGAACAAATCATTCAGATACTTGAGGGTATTTTTAGATGTTGCATTCTTGAGTTCGAAGGTACGTGGGAACGATACTTACCACTTATTGAATTTGTGTACAATAATAGCTTTCAATCGAGTATCAAAATGGCACCTTACGAAGCTTTGTACGGTCATAAATGTCGTACACCATTATATTGGACTGAGCTCAGTGAAAACAAGATACACGGGGTTGATTTGATCAAAGAGACTGAACAGAAAGTGAAAGTAATCTGTGAAAGTCTAAAAATAGCGTCAGATCTTGAGAAATCATATGCGAACTTGAAACGAAAAGATATAGAATTTCAGATCGGGGAAAAAGTCTTTTAGAAAGTTTCACCGTGGAAGAAAATACTTAGATTCGGTCGTAAAGACAAATTGAGTCCGAGATTTATTTGGCCGTATGAGATTATAGAGCGTATCGGGCCGGTTGTTTATAGACTATTGTTACCACCTAAGCTAGAAAAGATCCACAAGCTATTCCATGTTTTAATGCTTCATAGATATCGATCTGATCCCTCACATGTGATTAATCCATCAGAGATTGAGATTAAGTCCGATATGACATATAAGGAAAAATTGATTCGCATTTTGGCTCGCGAGGTTAAAGAATTGCGAAATAAGAAAATTCCATTAGTTAAAGTATTGTGGCATAAACACGAAGTTGAGGAAGCAACGTGGGAGCCAGAGGATGCAATGAAAAAGTATTATCCAAACCTATTCACCGGTAAGATTTTCGGGGACGAAAATCCCTAAGGGGGAAGAGTTGTAATAGCCTGATTTAGAACCTAATCAGAATGGTGGTTTTGAGACCATGAATCTGAGTAAGAAAAATATTTTAAAATTAGTTTCTGTGTTCCTTATGTGTGAATTTATATCTGTGAAATTTTCGTGATTTAATTTTGTCATTTGGGTGTCAATTTAATAAAAACGACTTAATCGCGTAAAATGAAAATTTGGTAGTTAAACATGTAGGGGCCGAATTGAACTTGTCTTATTAATATGAAGCATTTAAGTTGCAAATAAACCATTGGATTTAGTGATGGACAGTTGTATCCTTGATATATATGTTTTAGTTATTTAATTATAAAGGTTATATTTGTAAATTAATTAATTAGTTATAATATCATAAAACATAAAATAAAGACATTAGTGTCCATATTATTTTGTTTGACCGAAACTAAAGAAAATAAGAAAGAAAATAAAGCTTTAAGGGTTTAGCCATTTGTAAAGCTCAATCAAGGTATGTAACTAGCTCGGTTTTTGATAATTTTTACGTTTTTGAGATCGTTGTAGTGTAATGTACAAAGCCCATGCTTGAATTTTTGATTTTGGTGAATATTTTTAGTTATGCCATTGATGAATATTTTAGCTTTGTGAAGTTAGTTGGTGAAATATGAAATATATGTTTTGGATTAACATGTTTTGTATTGGAATTTTTGATGATTTTGAGTAATTAGGACTAAATTGAAAAACTAATAAATTGAGGCTAAAATATGAAATAAATGAAATGTATGGAGTTGTATGAACACAATGAAGATTCGGCCTAAGCATGATATATTGAAATTTTGCATATTATGTGTTTTGTGCAATAGGGACTAAATTATAAAAAGTGTAAAATGTCAGGGGTAAAATGGTAATTTGCCCATTTATGTGTTTTTGGACTAAAATGAATGAAAATATGATTGAATGAGTTAAGTTGTATATGTTTAGATAAAGAACCAAAGAAATCAGATTTGGATCGGGGGAAAACTAAAGTTGCCAACTAGCCGTCCCGTTTCGATTTTCATTGTCCGAGGTAAGTTTAGCAAATAGATATTGTTAATTTTAAATAAATATGAGTTCTATATGCTGAAATGAATTATTTGAAAATATATATATGTTAGCCGAATGTAAATAAGCTTGGGAGCTATGTTAACGGATTTGTTTCGACTGAGTTATGACGTCTGAAAGCCCTGTACGAACCATAGGATTCTGATATGTGTTTTTGTGCAAAACCATATCTGGGATGCTGGCATCGATATATGTGTTTTCGTGTATGACCACATCTGGAACTTTGGCATCGATATATGTATTTTCATGTAAGACCACGTCTAGGACATTGGCATCGATATATGTGGTTAAGTGTAAGACCATGTCTGGGACATCGGCATCATATTTGATTCGTGTAAGACCCTGTCTGGGACAATGGCATCAATATGAGATAGCATGTAAGTCCACGTCTGGGATGTTGGCATTGTTCGATATATGTGATAATCCGAGTATCATATTCAATCCTTAATGGTTCAATAGGCAATGATAAGATGTGAACAAAGGTGTAAAACGAGCTAAAACGATCAGGTATGAGTTAGTTAATTACCTATTTGAAAATAAGGTAAGTTGGCCATTTAATTTGTGATCCAAATAATATAAGTTACTAATGTAAACATATGTGTATTTGGTGGTATATTCGGCCATATGATATAAATATGCATGTGATTGTTATATTCTAACTTATGAGTATATGCATATAAGTGTATATGTACTTGGTATGATAAAGATATTTTGGCTTAGAAATTGAATGATAGTTTGTTAATGTATATATATGTTCATTCGGACATGAATAAGTTTTTAGATGAAAGTATATGATATAAATGAAATCGTAAGCTTGAGATTTAATGTGATTATGATAGTATAGTTTGAATTAGTTTAAATGAGTTGATATTGTGTCATTGAGTTGTTATTTGCTTATGACTTACTAAGCTATGATAGCTTACTATGTGTGTTCATGTTTACCTTTGTTTTATAGATTTTGGAATCAAGTTATGAGCTCGGGGATCGTCAGCAAAGTCTATCACACTATCGACCTTCTTTGGTATTTCATAAGCTGAATTTTCGAACCTATGGCATGTATAGGCTGGATTATATTTTGAAATGTTTGATTTTGGTTAATGTAATCAAGAGCCATGCGAAAATGGCTTATTACTTTGTTATGTTTGGATTTAATACTTCGTAAGATCAAGGTTATGTTTGATTTTGGTGTTTGGCTATTGCTTATATATATATATATATATGAATCTTGGTTGATATGCTTTAATAAGGATTTTGTTATGTGACTTAATAATAATGCTTTCATGCATTCGATTTTGGCATAAGAATGTTAACAGGGTATATTATGGTAGGTATGTTTTATGATATTGATATACTAAATAAGGTATGATATGAAATGTTGTGGATAGATCTTCTCATCAAATAAATATGTATGCTAAATATATATATATATGATGAGCTTGGTTTTGGTAATTGGGTATTGGTAATTATGGATGTATATGTGATTGATTGGGCGATGGTTTATGTATAGATGAAATATACATGTGAAATTAGTTGTTATGTTTAGTTAAGGTGATACACAATATTTGGTATTAATGGATTTTGATTATATTCGAACATAGTAAGAGTTTATTTCGATATGATTATTATCTAGTATGTAAAATTTGTGTTTTGAATATATGTTTATATTTAGTTAATGACTTATTCTTGTGAAGTATAAATTTGTAACATGATTTGGTTGGAAGTTATTATAAAGTACTTGTGTATTTGATTATATGATGAAAATATATGAGATGGTTATAATTAACTTGGTGATTCGGCACTTGCACATATATATTTATATATTTATACTTTTTCATTTGATATATTTGGTATGTTTTGTTTTTAAGATTGGTATATTCGAATGGGATTTATTGTTTTCAGTTATAATGGCAATGTATGTGTATATATAGATGTGCATAGGTCATGATTGTTAACATAGTGAAATGGATAAGTAGAGACAAGTTGGTATATTATTTAGATTTATTAATATGCTATATTTGTGATTCGGCAATTGTATTTAAAGTAGGTGCATAAAATTTGTAAGTTGATAGATTATTTCATATATAAATCATTCGAATGCTTTAGATGTTAAGTTTGCATATATGATTTGGATATGAAATGACTACATTGGGTTATAAGTTAAGCATTTGATTTCAATGATTATTTGTTTGTATTGATTGAACAGAAATTCGAATAATTAGATAAATGGTATAATCGAAATATGTTAGTTTGGTTTAAAAATTTTACTAGATGATTAACTTTGTAATGAAAGTCTGTTCTGAATTGTGTTATGATCGGTAATGCCTCGTAACCCATTCTGACGATGGATACGGGTCAAGGGTGTTACACGTAAAGGATAAAGAAAATGAGAAAAAAAAGGATGAGAATGAATGAAGTGAAATATTGCCATGGATAAAAGTTAGATGGATTGCCAATATAAATGCTATGGCAATTCTAGGAAAATACTGCCGCAACACTCAGTCCTTGTCACTTTCAGCTAGTTGGGCGTGTACCAGATAAATCCACCTAAAAAAGAGGGAGAAATTATGTGCTAAGAGAAGGGGGCCTAAACTATAAAAGAGGAAAGAGAAAAGAAAGAAAAGAAGAGGATTTTGGAGGTGGATTTACAGAGCAATTTTCTCTTTGGAAAAACTCATGAACAATTCCAGAGAAAAAGGAGAGGGTAGAAGCTTAAGAGGAGAGCAGAGCCACAAGGAAAGGGACAAGAAATCAACCCTTTGTTTTGCATGATTCAGTAGCATCGAAGTGAAAACTGGAGTGGTGAAAGTTTCCTACAATTCTACCTTCATTCTTTGTATTAGTTTCTATGATTTCTAAATGTTAATGATGATGTTGAACGTTATTCTGATTTTGGGTTTGAAATCCCAATCCATGAGCTAATTTCATTTGGGTTGGAATTACTGGATATATCTTGATATATTGATGATCATGGTGATATATTGAGTAGATCTATCGTTTTATTCAATTTGGATTATTTTAAATATAGGCATGCAAGATCTAGACATAGATGAATGCATGGTATATCCTTAGACTTGATTTAATTCTGAAAAGATTAAATAAGTTGGATCTTAATCGAATGATACGAGCGAGTACTCGAACGAATATTCGTAGCACTCTAGACATAGAGTTGTGATCGGTATAGAGTAAGGAAGAATATTGTTAGGTATTGTTCTTAAGACTTGTAGACATACAAAGATTTAGAATGATAGCTTTAATTCTAGCTCTCGAAAGAAGTAGATTGCAATAGTTACACTCTGAACAGTAATTTTGTCAAGATTTTGCCATGACATTATTTTGGTATTAAGATATAATCCAAACAATTCAAGCCTTCCCATTCAACAACTTCAATCCTTTCAACTTTGTCTCATGAAATTGCCACATCATTTTATTCATTATTTGATTTTTATATTTCATACATTAATACTTCTTCAAATCATTATTTTGTTTATTTTGCCATAAGCCTAATTAGTATATTTTATAATAATAACTCAACTATATTTTTACGTCTTTCAATCCCTATGGACACGATCTCACTTATCACATTATTACTTGATTTGACGTGTATACTTGCACATTCGCATTAAATATTCACATGCGACAAGTTTTTGGCGTTGTTGCCAGGGATTGGCAAGTTGGTGAATTTTGGTTTGTTATTATCGATTAAATTTTTTTAGTTTGAGCTAACTTAGTTGATTTTGATTCTTTTTCAGGTTTGTTGCTAGTTTATGAATAGAGGTATTCCTGAGAACGAATAGTATTATTTTGATCCTAAAATTGAGAGAACCTTGAGAAGAAGGAGAAAATAATTACGAAAAATGACAAGGATTGGAAATATTCCAGGCGGAGAAGATCCATTACATCTGAATGGTAGGGACATTGATATTCCTCGTGTGATAGATGATAGAGACAGACCCATTAGAGAACATGTAGTGCCAATCTTGGATGATTTGAATCCAGGGATTGTCAGGCCACATATTCAAGCTTAACATTTCGAGTTGAAACTAGTGATGTTTCAAATACTACAAACAGTAGGACGGTTTAGTGGATTACCTATTGAAGATCCGCGGCTACATTTAAGACTCTTTTCAGAGTTCTACATTTAAGACTCCTTATTTATTGCAAGATCGTGCCAGAGCATGGTTGAATGCTTTATCATCAGGAATAGTGGCATCTTGGAATGAACTTTTTCAAAGGTTTTTGTTGCGATATAATCCTCCAAACATGAAGTTCAAATTAAGGAATGATATTACATCTTTTTGGCAATCTGAATATGAGACATTGTATGAACCTTGAGAATGATTCAAGGAGTTGATTAGAAAAAGCCTAATGCATGGTTTCCAACATTGGACACAAATGGAAATTTTTTATAATGGACTGGATGCACATACAAGAATGGTAGTTGATACATCTGCTAATGATTATCAATATTTATCAATATCCAACTATAAGAGTGGGTACAGGCAGAAGAGTTGTCGGAGCTATAAAGCTTGATACAATTACTTTATTAACTATTCAGGTATCATACTTAATTAATATGATTAAAACATTAAAGAGACCAACTGTAGTGAATGAAATGAAACCAGTAGAATTAACATGTGTTTATTATAGGGACGATCATATTTTTGATGAATGCCTATCGAACCCAGCCTCAGTTTGTTACATGGGAAATTTCAATTGAAACAATAACCCATATTCCAATACATACAATCCAGGATGGAAACAACATCCTAACTTCAATTAGTGTAATCAAGGGATGGGAAATTCCAGTAATGTTATTCGAAAGAATGTCAGAAGTGCACCACCTGAATATAATCAACCTATGCCACGACAAAATGTTCAGCAAAGTTCGTCATCATCTTTATCTATGGAAGCTCTATTGAAGGAATACATGGCCAATAATGATGTTGTAATACAAAGTTAAGCTACATCTTTAAGGGTTTTAAAAAACCAAGTAGGGCAAATTGCCAAGGCATTAAGCTCAAGACTGAAAGGAGCATTGTCAAGTAATACTGAAAATTCAAGATCTCAAGGGAAGGAACATTGCAAAGCCATTACACCCAGAAGTTGTACTCATCTACCTAGAGTTGCTAATGATGTCACTATTGAAGATGATAGCTCGAATTTCACACATAAGACGAATTCAGAATCAGTAGTGGAGTAATCTACAATTGAGAAGAGGAAACAAAAAAAAATGTTGAAGCATAATTAGCTCGTGTTTCCAATAAGAATGCCATGGCAAAACAACCTCAACAAATTGAAGGAAGGCCTCTGCCACCTTTTCCTCAGTGATTTCAAAAATGTAAGCAAGATTTTCAATTCAAAAAATTCTTGGGATGTCCTGAAGCAACTTTATATCAACATACCACTGGTGGAAGCATTGAAGCAAATGCCTAATTACGTAAAGTTCATGAAGGACATATTGTCAAAGAAGTGCAGACTATGGGAATTTGAAATTCTTGCTCTTACTGAAGGGTGCATGTAAACTGAAAAATATATAGGATTTTTCCTATGTAATTTACCACCTTTTTACTTAAATTCATTGTTAAAACTAAGTAATTGTTTACTAAATTAATTAAATATGTGAAAATATGAAATTAGGACATGGAAATTATTAAAATGTGATTTTATGCTTTATTATATAGTTTTCATGCATAAAATGGCTTATTTTAGATTTATTTGAACATATTATATTTTTAAGACATAAAATGGGCCACGCATGATTAAATTAAATATTATAAAAATATATTTAATAATTAATTTTAAAATATTTCATTAATAATTTGGGTTTTAATTAATTATTTAAATTAGATAAATTTTTTTCTTTGGTCCTTTAATTTATCTATTTATTTTGGACATGTTTGATAGTTTTGTTGGATTACAAAAAAAGTCCAAATTAAAGACCAAGTCAACCCAATTTTGGCTACAGATGGCTGTCCACATAAACCACTTTTTGGTTTAATTACACAAGGTCCTTGTAATGTTGAAAAAATTAGAGATTTTCCCAAAGATTTACATTTGACCGAGTCTCAGTCCGGAGTTGTTATGCCATTTAAATTTCTTAAAAATAAAGCAAAATTCAACTCAAAATCCACTAAGCATGGCTTGCCACTCATTGGAAAAGCTTGAAGAGACTAAACCTCTCTATTTTTAGGAAATTACCCTCCTCTCTTCACTTATAAATAAGACCTCTTTTGATCACTCAAAATCTTCCCTCAACCATCATCGTTCTCTCTATTCTCTCAATCCTTTTTAACGGTTTCCATTTCCAATGCCTAGCATCATCTCTTCATAGAGATTTTAGCAATTAAGCCTCTTAAAGAGCCCTTGGTTGGCCACCTTGGAGAGCCATCAGCAAATGAGCAAAGTGAAGGAGCGAAGGAGCGTCGTCGGTCAGAGTCTTGGGTGACAACCACTCTGATTTGGGTTTAATCTTTCTTTTCTTTAATTTAATCTGAAAATGTTTTCTATGTGTTCTTTGTTCTTATTTACAACAATGTTAGCTTAATTTCATTTAAGCTAGGATGATTGCTTTGATTAAATAATATTTATTTGATTCATGCTTATAATGTTTATGCCTCAATCGATCATGTTTTCAATTAAAATCAAGTTTGTATTTCGTTCATACGTGATTGAAATGCACTTAAATTAGCTAAGCGATCCTAACCAGATGACAGCTAGTGGACGCATAATTAAAATGTGCATGCTCAATTTATATCCTAACCCGATTAAATTGCAGATTGCATACAATTCTAACCAAGCTCTGCTATCTGCACAGTTTTTAGATTTCTGTGATTAAACTGTTTCAAACCTAACACATCCCCGTTACCTCACACGAATGCTAAGAAACCCTTAGTAAAAAAGGATCAGTAAAATGTGTATTTACTAAGTAAAGGATTCTGAAAGGACCTAATGTGGTTTCCAAACTCATGAAAGATCGAGTTGTGTAACACCCCAAACCTGACCTAGACGTTATGGCCGAACTTGGCGATGTCACATTGAAGTGTTTTTCGCAAAATATAATTTTGTTGAAAAACCTGTTCTATATTAAACCTCTTTATGATCTTAACAAAGATTTAGGATGTCTATTTATTGTTAAAACTCAAGTCACTTAGCAAAATGTTAATCATATTAAATTGTTATTACTTTTTAAAACATTGTTTGTTGCAGAAGCTTTTAAAATATGCTGCGTAAACGTGGTGTTTTGAAAGAAAACATTTATTTTTTTGAAAACCCGCATACTACTACTAACAGATGTGAATCAAAATAAATAAAATCCCAAATTAAAAGTTAAAAACTTAAAGAGGCCTTATTACTTAAACAAATACCCAAATAAAATTACTAGTAAATTAAAAGGAAAAAATGAAAGCACGTGCGGTTGTGTGGCCACCTCCAAGCCCCTTGCAGCACCGATCTGTCTAGGATTGGGGACTACCTGCACAGATAAATAGAAGGGTGAGTTTATGAAAACTCAGTGTGTAATCCCTTAATAAACAAACAGTCAATCATGCAGAAGGCAAATGCAATCTGGGCCTAAGCCCATATCAGTAACAGTTCAGTTTAAGTTAGGGCCTTAGTCCATTCAGTAACAGTTTCAGTGTGGGCCTTAGCCCAATTCAGTGACAGTAGCAGTACAGATGTGCAATAAAAAATCCTACCCAACCAGCCTCTACACTCCACTCCGTCCAGCCCTACACTCCATGTGGGGATAAAATCAACCCACCCATCCTTACACTCCAAAATAACACCAGTTGCGGCACTAAACAGTTTATGCAGCAGAGCTGCTAGTACAGTACACTTCCTCTAATCATAATAAACCCATCCCCATGCAACATATCATAATATCATACATGTATGCAATATAAAAAACAGACATGCTCGAATACAGTCATACATATCATAGGGGCATATCAATCATTTTACCTCAGAGGGGCATAACAGTCATTTTACCTCACAGGGGTATAATAGTCATTTCATCAAATTAGGGTCTAGGTATACTTACCGACCCAACAGTAGGTCCACAGTCATCTCGGGCGACCCGTGCAACCTCCTTAGTCAAACAATGAAAATGGGCCCAATGCCCATAATGCGAGCCCACATGGGCACACATGCCTGTGTGGCCCACCTAGTCCAGAAATGGCCTTGGCCGTGTGGATCACACAGCTTGGCCCAATATTCTCCACATGTTCGTGTGGTTTACCCATGTGGGGCCCATAAGCCCATTATGGCCCAACTTGGCCCAAAACGGCCTAAGCCCATGAAATCGCCCATAGAGGCCTCTACGATCAAATGCCCACGTTTGTGCGTTTAGATTACCACACGAGCAAGCGTACGCCCGTGTAGCATCAATGGTCACATTTTTTGGCTTTTGCCGATTTACAATTTGGGCAGTGTTTACACACCTGTTTGCGAAAATGTGCGAATAGCCTATGAACACCAAAACCTACAACAAAGGAAAATTCCATGTATAACGTTAGTCATGCCTAGGACCAACAATATCGAAAACAATCCCCAACCGATAGCATTTAATGTTACTTACTTTCACTGCTTCAACTGATGTAGCCTAGCACTTCTTAGGTAAACCAAGTCCAACACGATTAGATGCTGTCAAAATAATATTGACACAACAAAGGATTAGAACCTTAACATACTTAATTAACGAAAGGCATATTCCAAAACAATTGGGGTACACTTTTCCCCCCTTACCAAAGGACTTACCAACCGAAAGTAGTCTACTATGAACAGGAGCAACCAACGCCAACCTTACCTCTTTTTAGAGAACAACCGCAAGCAAGAGGGGGAGATAAAAGTATTCGGTAATAGTACAAAGGAGAGGAACTACTAAGATTCGATTGAGTGAGGGAAAAGAATGAGAAACAGTTGACCTAGGGAAAATGATTGAGAAGAGGGAAAAACATGAATTCGACAAGGAAAGAAAAGGGTAACGATAAGGGGAAGGAAAATAGTTTTCTGCCAAAGAGGGAATCGATTGAGGGAAAGGGAGAAAGGAAAAAATTAGTCAAGACCCAGAAGCTAAAATCTGAAAGAATTTGAGAGAGGAAAAAGGTAAGTATTTTTCCAAACAAACAATTGCTAAAGAGTAGAGGTAGAAGAACAAAAACTGAAATAGACAAAATGAAAGTACCCGAATGATCCCCTAGAAAAATTTGGCTATCGCAAAAGTCCAGAAAAAAAACCCAAAAGCAAGTGTCAAAAACCAAAAGTGAGGAGAGAAAATAACCAAAAGTGTGTAGCAACCGAACCTAAAACTCACCCCCAAAGTCGAATTCTTCCCCAAACCGATTTCTTTGTGTGCCTAAAGTTCAAATTCGGCACACCTCCTCCTCTCACCTCAACTCCCCATGATTTTCTCCTAAAATCCCTCTATGCCATCCACTCTTCTCTCAACTACCCAATTCAAAAACCATTCAAACACTTCAGTGTTTCAGTCAACCCACAACACTCCCACGACACCTACTGTCTAAAGCCAAGGGTTTATTCAATTAAAACAAAATTTTTTGCATAAGCCAAGGCTTGAACCCAAGACTTCTCAGACACTTCCCAGAACACTTAACCACCATAGCAGATACACAATTGTGTATCACAATCATATAAAAATAATCATTTAGGAATTTGGGGTGTTACAAGTTGCTATGGAATGTTTTTTCGAATGTTATTAAGCATGTTGATAATAAATTGAGTTTAATTAAAGTAATTTTCCTAGTTTATTTATGTTATAATTGTTGCAAATTAGGTTTAATTTTGCTAAAATCTATTTCATTCATATAGTTTGCATAATTAAGGTAATTTGCATTAGGGATCATTGCATTTAATTTAATATATTTAATTTTAATCGTCACTTCTCAACCATATTATGTTTTTATTTACCAAGTTGTTAGTATAATTTTACAATTAAGTGATTTAACACAAATACAATCCCCGTGGAGACAATAACTCGATACTTACTTATTACTTGATAACGATTGTGTACACTTGCACAAACCTATGCGTTACAAATTTTTGGTGCCGTTGCCAGGAATTTTTAACTGTTGCCATAGTCATTTTTTTGTGAAATTATTTACTTTCAATTTGGTTTATTTCTAACATTACTAACTTATTCTTTTTAATTTTGTGATTTTCTTTTCAAGTGTTTATGAGCATAGATCGGATTATCAATTTACTCATTGTAAACCCTAAAATTGAGTGAACTTTCAGACAAAGAACATGTGAACGAACAGTCAAGATGGACCTTGGAAATCAGAATCAAAACCAAGGTAATGAAGCTGATTGTGTACAAAATCTCATCCTCATTGGCAATGATAGGGATCGATGCATCAGACAATATGCTGTGCCACTTTTCAATGAGTTAAATCCAGGAATTAGAAGGCCAGATATTGAGGCAACCCAATTTGAATTGAAACCAGTGATGTTTCTAATGCTCCGAAAGGTGGTCCAATTCAGTGGTATGCCCACGGAAGATCCACATCTCCACCTTCGATTTTTTAAGGAGGTGAGTGATTCATTCAAGATAGTCGGTGTGACTGAAGATGCATTGAGGTTAAAGTTGTTTCCGTACTCGTTGTGAGATCGAGCACGAGCATGGCTCAATTCATTGCCACCAAGTTCTATATCTACATGGCAAGAATTAGCAGAGAGATTTTTGGTTAAGTATTTCCCGCCTAGCAAAAATGCTAAGTTGAGGAACGAGATTACAACTTTCTAACAATTGGATGACGAGTCTTTGTATGAGGCTTGGGAGTGATTCAAGGAGTTACTTCGTAAGTTTCCTCATCATGGGATTCCTCATTGTATCCAGTTGGAGACATTCTATAATGGTCTCAATGCATGTACAAGATTGATGGTAGATGCTTCTGCGAATGGTGTAATTTTGTCTAAGTTTTATAGTGAAGATGATGAGATCATTGAGAGGATTGCGAGTAATAACTATCAATGGCCAACAAATCGAATAGCTTCAAAAAGACGTGTAGCTGGAGTTCATGAAGTTAACGCCCTCATTTCGTTATCAGCTCAGGTATCAACTATTTCCTCTATGTCAAAATAGTTTATTACTAATAGTGTTAATAATTTTACAGCTCAGCCACCAATTCCGTTTGAAGTAGTTTCCTGTGTGTATTGTGGGGGAGGTCATTCTTTTGACAATTGTCCATCAAATCCCGAGTCAGTGTGCTATGTGGGGAGCCAACATCAAAATAGGAGTGGATAAGAACTCTAGTCCAACTTCTACAATCCTTCATGGTGTAATCATCCTAATTTTTCTTAGAGCAACCAAGGAAATGGACCGAAAACAACTTATTGCAGCATAAACCCAACCAATCTCAAAGGTTTAATCAGCAAGCTCCAAAATCACCTCAAGCTGAGGCATCAAACAGTTTGGAGAACCTGTTGAAAGCGTACATGGCAAAGAATGACGCTTTGATCCAAAGCCAAGCAGCAACATTGAAAAACTTGGAAAACCAAATGGGTTAGTTGGCTACGAAGCTTTGTAATAGACTGCAAGGAACCTTGCTGAGTGATATTGAGAATCCAAGAAATTTGGGTCAAGAACTTATCAAGGCAGTGACATTGCGAAGTGGTAAAATTTTGGAACCCCGATTGATTGATGTCGAAGATAAGCCCATTGAGAAGAATCAACTAGCTATTGAAATTTCTACACCAAAAGAGTCAGAATCTGTAAAGACTGACAAGGTAAATCCTAACTTAGTGAATTCAGATACTTTAACATCTTCTTTGAATGCAAATTTACCTACTCAAAAGAGTTATCCAATTCAACTGAAAGTTCCATACCTCCATATCTGCAAAGATTGCAACAATACAAGAAGAAACAAGAGGTGCAATTCAAGAAGTTTTTGGATGTTCTGAAGCAGTTACACATCAATATTCCGTTGTTGGAGGCTTTAGAACAAATGCCAAATTATGTGAAGTTTATGAAGGATATATTGTCCAAGAAGAAACGACTGAGTGATATAAGACTGTTACCTTGACAAAGGAGTGCAGCGCGTTCCTGCAGAATAAACTACCATCAAAGTTGAAAGACCCAGAAGACTTTACTATACCCTGTAACATTGGTGAATCCTACTGTGGTAAAGCTTTGTGTGATTTAGGAGCGAGTATCAACTTGATGCCTAAGTCTATTTTCAAGATGCTAGGGATAGGTGAAGTAAGACCTACAACTGTGATGCTTCAGCTAGCAAATCGATCTTTAGCATATCCCGAAGGGAAGATCGGGGATGTTTTGGTAAGAGTCGATAAATTTATTTTTCCTACTGATTTCATTGTCTTAGATTTTGAAGCAAATAAGGAAGTGTCGATCATCCTTGGGAGACCTTTCTTAGCCACAGGAAGAACGTTAATTGATGTGCAAAAAGGTGAACTCACCATGTGAGTTCAAGACGATCAGGTAACCTTTAACATTCTTAAAGCGATGAAATTTCCCGATTCAGCAGAAGAGTGTTCAGTTATGGAAGAGATATAAACCTTGGTTTCTATGGAAAGCAATTTTGAAGAAGATCCATTGGAGAAAGCCTTAGATCTTGACCCTTTAAAGGATGACAAAGGTGAAGAAAACATGGATTTGATGGAAACCAATCCGAGAAATTTTATTCAATCCACACGGTTTGAACCGTTGGAGTTAGAAGTCAGAGAATTTGTGCAACTCAAGTTGTCAATTGAAGAACAACCTAAACTCGAACTAAAGTTACTTCCTTCTCATTTGAAATATGTTTATTAAGGTAACTGTTTCACTTTGCCTGTGATTATTTCAACAAAACTGACGAAAGATCAAGAGGAGTAACTAATTGTTGTTCTAAAGAAATTTAAGAAAGCAATCGGTTAGACTATAGCTGATATTCGAGGTATTAGCCCTCTTTTTGCATGCATAAAATTATTTTAGAAGAAGGTGAAAGAGCTCGAATTGATAGGAAAATGAGGCTCAATCCTATTATGAAAGAAGTTGTGAGGAAGAAAGTGATCAAATGGTTAGATGCAGGAATCATCTATCCTATTTCAAATAGTTCGTGGGTGAGTCCGGTGCAGTGTGTACCGAAGAAAGGTGGAATCACGATTGTTGAAAATGAGCGTAACAAGTTGATTCCAACGAGAACTATTACTGGTTGGAGAATTTGTATTGATTATAGAAAATTAAGTAAAGCCACTCGGAAGGACCATTTTCCATTGCCTTTTATGGATCAGATGTTCAACCGACTGGCAGGTAATGAATTCTATTATTTTTTAGATGGATATTCGGGATATAACCAAATAGTTGTAGCTCCGGAGGACCAAAATAAAACAACCTTTACTTGTCCATACGGTATGTTTGCTTTTAGGCGAATGCCTTTTGGTTTATGCAATGCACTTGTAACATTTCAACGATGCATGATGACAATATTCACTAATATGGTTGAAAATTTTATTGAGGTTTTTATGGATGATATTGTTTTTTGTTTTTGGTAGAACTTATGACATTTGTTTGAGTAATTTGGCTACGGTACTGAAGAGATGCAAAGAGATGAATATTGTCCTTAACTGGGAAAATTGCCATTTTATGGTTATAGAAGGGATTGTCTTAGGGCACAAAATCTCAAAGAGAGGAATTGAAGTCAATAAAGCAAATGTGGACGTAATTGAAAGATTATCAGCCCCAATTAATGTGAAAGGAGTCAGAAGTTTCTTAGGCCATGCCAGTTTTTACCGAATGTTTATAAAAGATTTCTCAAAAATTTCTAAACCATTGTGTTTGTTGTTAAAGAAAGATACAATGTTTTATTTCAACAAAGCATGTTTGGAAGCTTTTGAAGATCTAAAAAAAAGGGTTAATCTCAGCCCCAATAGTCGTTACACCTGATTGGAGCTTACCTTTTGAGTCAATGTGTGATACAAGTGATTATGTCGTTGGAGCTGTGATGGGTCAAAGAAGAAATAAAGTGTTTCACCCTATTTACTATACAAGTAGAACTTTGACGGGAGCCCAACTCAATTATACGGTAACTGAAAAGGAACTCTTTGCTATTGTTTTTGCTTTTGACAAATTCCGCTTATATCTTTTAGGTACCAAAGTTACAGTATTTACTGACCATGTGTGCATTAAATACTTGCTCATGAAGAAAGATGCAAAATCGAGGCTAATCCATTGGATACTTTTACTCCAAGAATTTGACCTTGAGATCCAAGACAAAAAATGTGTCAAAAATCAAATAGCTGATCATCTATCGAGGTTTGAGCAAATAAGGAAACTCGATCATGTGTGCCTATCAACGAGAATTTCCCAGATGAACACTTATTTGAGGTAAGTCAAATTCATGAAACACCTTGGTTTGCTGATTTTGCCAATTATCTTGCATGTGGAATAATTCCTCGAGAAATAAAATACAAACAAAGGAAAAAATTCCTTCATGATAGTCGGTATTATTTTTGGGAGGATCCGTTTCTGTTTAAATAGTGTACAGATAATATAATCCAAAAGTGTGTAGCTAAAAGTGAGATTGCTTAGATCTTGTATCATTGCCATTCATCTCCAAGTGGGGGACACTTTGGTGGTTCACGTATTGCAGCAAAGATTTTGCAAGTAGGTTTCTTTTGGCCTACACTATTTAAAGATGCTTATGCTTATGTGAAGAACTGTGATAAATGCCAAAAGACTTGAAATATATCAAAAAGGAATAAGATGCCCTTGATAAACATTTTAGAGATTGAATTATTCGACGTATGGGGCATTGACTTCTTAGGCCCATTTCATTCTTCGTATGGGAACAAATACATCTTAGTTGTTATGGATGTAACACCCCTCACCCGTATCCGTCGCCAGATTAGGGTTACAAGGCATTACCAATCAAAATATAGTTTAGAATAGTCATTTATTACTATTCATGCATAAAGTGATATATTTTCCTTTATAAAATTTTTCCATACTCAAATTAATAACCATCCTCTTATTCACACAAGTCAAATTCATTTATATAAAGTACATAACCAATTAAAATCAAACATGCATTATTAATCATATTACATATACGAACCATGCTTCAAAATTCGACCATATCAATTTCATGGATATAATCAAATTTTCGAACCAATTAACTTACATCAAAACCATACTACATATGCTTTATAAATACATAATTCGAACATTATGACCATCAAATTTCATAGCATGCAAATGACTAAATCATTAACCAACATTTTTCATCTCATGTACCAAACATGCATTAATACTCCCTTTAGTACAATTTCATTACTTTAACTAAATAATAAACATACCATTTTGCTTATTTATACCCATCCGCATTTTAATCCATACCAACCATATCACATGGCATAATATTCATTAACATATAAGACTATAGTTAACATTACATCATGGCCAACTATACTTTTAATGCTTTCATATTATACGCATATCATCCTAAAAACAAAAGTCATTTTTAATCTTAGATACCAAGCCATAATTATCCCACTCTATTAACTATTTAATGAACAAACCAATTCGTATATTATGCACTTTCATACATTAATCTAAGTTAAACTATCCATACGTCTTTATAGTCATACATATATATATATATAACACATAAACAAGCATCACTTAATAACCAAATACAATTATAATTATTGCCATCTCATGCGCATTACACTAAAGCCACATTAAACATTTTTGAACACAAATCAAAGTACACTTAATTTGCAAACTAATTATCATGCCATAAATACATATTCACAACCAATAAATTAGCCATCTATTCGGTCATCAAATTTAACCTCAATAGGTTATACCATTTTATAGTTAATTAACATTATTAACTAGACATATTATACTTGCTCAAATAACCGACCAAACATCCATAAAACATAGTCATCTTTTGCCACTAAATACCGTACCAAATGACCATTATATCAAAAACACATCCATCAACTAATTATTACTCAAGCCGAATCATATAACCAAACACACCGTACATATATACCATGAAACATACTTCCCAAAATGAGTTTACATCATGACCGAAAATACATCATATTGAACATCATTATCAAGCCATCTTCGCATGGCTATTTATAAACAATTCAAAACTAACCATAACAGAACTAGCCTATACATGCCATATGTCTTAGTTACAAACTTCAAAAGTACCGAATAATGGTCGATAGTGTGACAATGATCCATGACGATCCCGAAGCTCGAAGCTAGCTTTATATATCTATAAATTAGAGAAAGAATACACAAAATAAGCTTTGAAAGCTTAGTAAGCCATAAGCAAATAATTCATCACAAGAACACATATAACACAATTCGAATAAGCCAAATTTAGCTAATCTTGTACACATATACAATCACTTTTCTCATATAATCCATATTACCACATCAATTAACTCTACTTACCTTATTTTTCAATGAACAAATAAACCTCATATGTACCTGAATAATTTAGATCAAATTTACATTCGGTCTTGATTTGACATTGCCCGATAAACTGTTCAAAAATGTTAGGGATACATTAAAATCATATAAAGCTCATATAATACCATATCCTAAATATGGTCTTACATGTTAACAGATATCGATACCACTGTGCCAGAAAGGGTCTTATACGAATCATATACAATGCCAATGTTCTAGACATGGTCTTACACATTTTCTCATTTCGATGCCAATGTCCCAGACATGGTCTTACACGAAATCACATCTCTAAAGCCTTATGTCATGACATCAGTATTTGATACATTTCCTAAGGTTCGTTCGGGGCTTACGACTTCGTAATTAAATCAATTCATGCACAAAACTAGTCAACCAATGCTCAAATCAATTCGGCAACATATATTTTAATACATACAATTCAATTTGACTACATATAATATATATACATTTGAATTTAAGAACATTTAATTACTTATAAACTTACCTCGTACGGAAACGAATGGATCGAAATGACTATTCAACAACTTTCGACTTCCCCTGATCCAAATCTGATTTCTTCCTTTCTTGATCTAACAATTTAAATTTAACTTATTTAATTACATATTCATGCAATTTCACCCAAAAATCACATAAAAGGACATTTTACACTTTAACCCCTAACATATCACATTTTCTCAATTTTAGTCCCTATTTCAAAACAACTCAAAATACACAAAATTTCAACATGCTAATGTTAGGCCAAATTTTTCTTAAATCCCTAGCAGCCCATTAATTTCATTTATTTCATATTTTGACCCCTCAATTTACAAATTTCACAATTTAGTCCTTAATAAACATTTTTATCAAAAATCACTTAAAAAACTATGATAATCTAATAACAAATATTTATTTTTCATCATCAAACAACAAAAACATCAGACTATCAACAATGGCAAATCACAAATTCATCATCAAATCTAAAAATTAAAAGCATGGGCTAGCTAGTATGCGAAGCAACGATCTCAAAAACATAAAAATTATAAAAAATCGAGCAAAGAACATACCTAATTTAAGACATCAAAGTGCCGAACTTGCAAGCTTCAAAATGGTTTCTCTTTCTTCTTAACTTTTGGCCAAAAAGATGATAATGCATGCATTTTATGTTTTGTTTTATTTTAATTACATTTTATGCGATTTAATCCTTTTATCAAATTAACTAATCAATCGATAAAATTAAATCACGAAATTTTCACGCATATCAAATAACATGTTGTAAACACCAAAAATAATATTAAAATAATTTTACGACTTCGAATTTGTGGTTCTGAAACCATGATTCTGATTTAGTTAAAACTGGGCTGTTATAGTGGACTATGTATCCAAGTGGATTGAAGCTAAAGCTCACCCTACAGATGATGCTAAGGTAGTCATGCGATTCCTACATAAGTATGTGTTTACACGATTTGGGACACCAAGAGCTATTATTAGTGATGAAGGTTCTCACTTTGTGAACAAATGGCTTAAGTGGTTGCTTGAAAAATAAGATGTGAAGCACAAGATTGCTACTGTCTATCACCCCCAATCAATGGGCAAGTTGAAAGAGTGAACTGTCAAATCAAAGGTATCCTTGAAAGGGTAGCATGCCCTAGCAGAAAAGATTGGTCTCAAAGGCTCGATGATGCATTATGGGCTTATCGAACAACATTTAAGACACCATTAGGAATGACTCCTTATCAGTTTGTCTTTGGAAAGGCATGTCATTTGCCATTAGAGTTGAAGAATAGAGCTCACTAGGCTTTGAAGCAGTTGAACTTTTATCTTAAGCAAGCCAGTGAGAGAAGGATGTTACAACTTGATGAGTTGGAAGAGTTGAGGTTGTTTTCCTATGAGAATGCCAAAATGTGTAAAGAAATATCAAAGAGATGGTATGATAGTCATATACAACCTCACGAGTTTAAAAAAGGTCAGAAGGTTTTGTTGTTTAATTCAAGGTTGAAGTTATTTACTGGAAAGCTTAGATCGTGATGGAAAGGACCCTATACCATCTACCGAGTTTATCCTTATGGAGCTATTGAATTATACGACAATTACGGAGGTATGTTTAAAGTTAATGGTCAACGTCTCAAACACTACTGGGATAGTGAAGTTGAGCGAGTTGAATCCTCGTTCAAATTAACAGATCCTTGATTTTTCATGAACTCGTTTTGTAAATAAATAAATAATTAGAACTTATTTTCTTAACTTTTTACATTTAATTAATTCTGTTTAAGGAGATTGGAACTTAAGTGGGACCGCTGTGACTCCTCCAACCTTTCCTGGGGATTAATTTAATGTAATTTGTTAAGAAGAAATTTTCTAATTAAGATTTAAAATTTTTAAGTTTCATTTGTTTTGTTTAAATTTTAAATTTTTATGTTAATAGAGGGGGTCAAATTTGGCCCAAGTACTAACCAGTTTTTTTTAAGTAAGTTTATAAATACAGTCTGATTTTATGGCCCAAGAAAAAGAAGGGAAAAATCCATACTTAGCCGCCACTCCCATTACTTGCCGCCCAAGTAACCCTAATGTAGCTAAATTTTCGCTACATGTTGCCCTAATTTTTCCCTATATAAACTCCTCTTCATTCTACTATTTTTCATATCCCTCAAAGTAATTTGCTTAACCCTAAAAATCCCTAAATCTCCCTCTTGTGCCACTAACCTAAAATCTCGAAAGAAACTCTAATCTCTCTTCCCTTTTTGCCGAATTCACCTATTGTTCCACAAGAAGATTGTTGAAGCACCAACATTGCTGCTGCACATTGCTATTACTATCGTACGCTGTCGTCATCGTCGCACCATCCTTGTCGTTGCAAGATTTGTGTCATAGCAAGTCCTTACCCACTTTGCCGATTTATCTTTTCCCCCTTGTACAAAAACTTTTCCAAATTCTCAAGAAAAGATACCATGTCTCGCAAAATAACCAGATCTTCAAAGACTACTCCTGAAAACCCAAATTTGATCGATGAAGAAGTGAAAGAGAGATTTGATTCAATCTTCAAGCATCAACCTATGATGCCGAAAAAAGGTTTTAACTTGAAGAGTAATGATTTGATGGTTGTTCCTATACCGATTAGAAAAAAAATCAATGATCTTAAGTGGAAACGATTTTGTGATGTCCTTTACTTCCTTATGATGGACTAGTTCGAGAATTTTATGCTAGTTTGACTATGCAAGATGCTATTGAGGTCATCGTTCGAAAGAAAAAAGTACCTCTTACTTCTAAGTCCATCAATGATTTGTTTAACATACCTGATGTTGAAAAAGATGAGTACTTGTAAGACCCCTAACCCGTATACATCGCCGGAACAGGGTTACGGAGCGTTACCAAAATTTTTCAGAACATTTGTAGATATTTCAAGTCAATTACTATTCATTTTCTGAAATCATTCATAACATCCTTTAAATGGACCCTCGAGGCCAAATACGAGTATTAGAATCGATTCAGGACTAAATCAAAAACTTTAAGAATTTTTCGTGAAATTACAAAAATTTTCCAAGGTGCAAGGCTCACACGCCCGTCTTGTTCAAGGGACGTGGTGACCCTGGGACACGCCCGTGTTGCAGGCTGTGTTCGACCCCATGTAACTCTCTAACTTGTGCACACGGCCATGCCACATGCCTGTGTGCTAAGCCGTGTGGTTAATTAATTCATTTCGAAATTAGGTGCAGGTTTCACACGGCCAAGACACACACTCGTGTTCTAGGCTATGTAGCACACACAGCTGAGACACACGCCCGTGTCTCTGCCCATGTGCTCAATTTTGAGCATTCTGTTTACTCGAATTTAAGATGCAGGGGACACACATCCTAACCACACACCCATGTACCAGGTCATGTGTCACACATGATTTAGACACACGCCTGTGTGCCTACCCGTGTGGACCAAAATAAAGCCATTCTTTTCTTCATTTCTCACCCAAAATCATACCAATGACCTGCACTAAAACTGAGATCCATAAACCAACCAGTTCTAGCACTCAAATTAAGCAATTTCTCTCATTCAACATGGCATACCATTACATGCATACATGCTTTTTATCTTATCTTTTGTAAGCATACTCATTTAATCTTTCTCAATCAATCAATAATAAACACTTATGTTATCTCCATAAAATAACTTAAATACATATATACATGTACTATAACATAATCATCACAAGTCATTCCAATGGCTAGATTACAATAATCATTTACATTTTCATGCCAATATGACGAATATAACCTATACATTCCATTATAACCATAATTACTTTACCATATTGTACCGACATGGATGATGGATAGTGTGAGTAATCTCCACCAAGCTTTCAATCCAACAAGTTTCTGATTTACTCTAAAACAGAGAAATAAAAATAAGTAAGCATATAATGCTTAGTAAGTTCGTATCGTTGAAATATGTATATATTTTAAATTTATTTAGTTAGATAAATCTTATTTAGGTAGATAAGTTTTATTCATATTCTAGGAATATTTTATTTTATCTTTTAGTGGTTTATTAGAATAAGGGAACTATTTTCTCTCATGTTTTAGTAGTTTATTAGAATAAGGGAATTATTTTCTCAACTAGGATTAGGACTTTTTTCTCTATTTAAGTTTAGTTCTTTAGTTAATAAAAATAAAACAGTTTTATTAAATACTCTCTTGAAAACTTTCACGTATAACATGGTACTTAACTTATCATTCATTCTATTTTGAGATAACTAGGTAAGGCATATTCAATCAATTTGAATTCAAGCCCTACACATATCCTCATTGCCCTTGTTAGTCATATATTCCATAATAACATCAAAATATATATGGGCTTTACAACAATCAAGTTTCCATGCACATATGTTTTCCACAACATGTATTCATTTAACATGTATAAATCATATCTTTATATTACAAGTATAATTTCATAATAGTTTATCTCGAGTTCAGATTATTTCATGTCAGAACTTTACTCATATCATTCGAAATATCAAGGTCACAAGAGTAGTAGTACACTCAAGGTGTACAAATCTATAATCAAGGACAAACATTCTCATCAAATAAATTCCATGTACAAATATCATCATCCCATAATTTCATATATTACTCGTCATGTATCATCATTCTCTTGTACTTCAGATGAATACGTGTAATAACTCATTTTATTTTTCATATCTTCTCATGTCTGGATTATCACCCATTGGATTTATTCAGAATATCGATGAATACTCAGGTAGTACACTTAAGGTCTAAAAATCAGGATCTGTCAATTCATATCCAATGGTACCCAATAGGTACTATTTTAGAGAGTACACTCTCGAGCCTCACATGTATACAACAGGATTACCAGTCCAGGCTAAATCCTTCTTATGACATATGCTCTAAAGAGCTTGATCTGGATTACCCGTCTAGGCTAAATCCAACTCATAACATATTCTCGAGAGGACTTATATCAGGATTTCTCGTTCGGGCTAAATCATTTCATAAATGAGGTTAATAAGATTACTCGTCCGAGCTAAATCCATTCAACAACAAGTGCAGGACCTCATTCATTTCGGGAAATTACATATCCATCGATTTTCATTTATTCAAATGAGATTTAACATTTTTCAAGCATTATTAGGTATGTAATTACTTTATACATTTATAATATTCACAATACTCAAATAAACACATTTCACATTCAATTCAAGCATAAAAAGGTAACATTTTTAGCATTTATCATTTTTCGGGCATTATCGTTGATCGAGCTTTGTCAGATACATTTTCAATGTCACACACACACACACACACACATATATATGTGATATTTATACAATTCACAATGCAACATTTTATTCAAGCATATAAACATACACAATTTAGTTACACGAACTTACCTCGACAAATGATCGTGTACGTAAAATCTACTAATCTGACATTTCTCTTTCCTCGTTCTAGCTCTGAATTTGGTCTATCCAGATCTATACGAGTAAATTTTACATCAATTTATCACATTTCATATTCGTGTGGACTCAATTTACACCCTAGGCAAAATTACCATTTTGCCCCTAACTTTTTCATAAATTCTCTTTTCGTCCTTAGGCTCGAAAAATGAAATTCATGCAATTTACTCCTTATCCCAAGCCTAACCAAAATTTCATCATGAAATTTACAACACATATATTCTACAAAATTCAAAACTTTTCTTCAATTTTTACAAATTTATATTTTAGTCCCTAAATAATCTTTTCATCAAAAATCACTTTGTAAAAGTTGTTTATCTATCAACAACCTTTCATTTTCTACCATAAATTTCAAATTTACAGCATATTCATCCATGACCCAATTTCCATACCTTGACAACTTTTCAAATTAATCCCCCAAATAGATAGATTAAGCTATCTCGATTTCAAAAATATCAAAATTACTAAAAACGAGACAAGAAAACTTACCCAATTTGGCCAAGAAAGTTTCTTCTCTCTCTCCAAGGGTTACCATGGAATATTTTGGGGAAGAAGATGATAAAAATGATTTTTATTTCTATTTAATTAATTTATCATCTTTAATAATTTGATTTCCAATTTAGTCCTTAGCCTTTTTCTAATTTTCCATGGATGAATCATCCAAAAATATCAACTAACTTTTTATTAATGGTCTAACTACCATATAAGGACCTCAAGTTTTGAATTCCATAGCTATTTAATCCTTATAGCTACTTAGAATTCAGCTTTTGCAATTTATACAATTTAGTCCTTTCCCTAATTAAACACATAATCGATAAAATTTTCATATCGAAATTCACATGACATTTCTAACATGGTATGAATCATTTAATAAAATAAAAATAAAATCTATTTTCAGCTCAGATTTGTGGTCTCGAACCACTGTTCTGATTTCGTCGAAATTGGGCTGTTACAACTCTTCCCCTTAAGAAATTTTCGTCCTCGAAAATTTTACCAGTAAAGAGATTCAGGCATTACTTTCTCATAGTTTCCTTTAGTTGCTAGGTAGCTCCCTTTATATCATGTCATTGTCAGAAACTTTTACTAAAGCTACCTTTTTTATTTCTTAGCTTTTCTCTTCAAGTACCAAAATTTTAATCAATCTTTTATTGTAAGTCGTGTCAAGATGAATTTAACATTTATCAAAGTAATAACAGATGATGGGTCTGATCGATACTATTATATGACATATACTCATAAAAACATTGTGAATTCTGTAGAACTCTGATAATAATACCAATCAATACGAAACTGTCCAACTCTTTTCAATAATCTTTATGACCTGATAAACCACAGACTTAATTTGTCTTTACGGCCAATCCGCGAAACTTTCTTCCATGGCGAAACTTTCAAAAATATTTTATCGCCAATCTGAAATTCTAGTTCTTTCCATTTTAGATTCACATCAAATTTCTGATGATCAAATACTGCTTTTAAACTGTCTTAGGTCCCTTTTATCTTTCTTTAGTTTCAATGAATCAAACCAAGTGGGTCGAAGCTATTGCGCTTCCTACTAATGATGCAAAGTCAGTAATGAAGTTATTGCACAAGAACATTTTCACGAGATTTGGTACACCTAGAGCCATTATTAATGATGAAAGATCTCATTTTGATTATAAATTAGTGGCCAATGACTTGCATTAGTATGGGGTGAAACATAAGATTGCCATGACATATCATCCCTAAACAAATGGACAAGCTGAGGTTTCTAATAGAGAAATCAAGAAGATTCTAGAAAAAATGATGAACCTAACTTATAAGGATTAGTCCTCTAGACTATATGAAGCTTTGTGGCCTTATTGTACTGCATTTAAAACACTGTTGGGGATGTCACCTTTTAAGCTTGTTTATGGATAACAATGTCAACTGTAACATCCCCAAATAGGGCCTAATCAAAATAGTGGTTTCAGGACCACAAATTTGACATCAAAATATTTATTTTATGATTATTATGAGGTCTAGAATATGAGAATATGCATGTGTTAAGATTTCATGAAGAAATCCTTTAAGTAAGGTGTCTAATTGGAAATTAGGGACTAAATTGAATAAATTACAAAACTTGGATTCTAGAAGCAATTTGTATGAAATTACTCTAGATATTAAATTAGAAGGTCTTAGAGAGCAATTTTCCCAATTTTTAAGTTTTTGGACAAAAATGGGCTTACATGGATGAAATTTCAAAGAAAGGGCTTAAGGGCATTTTGGTCATTTGGCTTTTTAATGAAATAAAATGGGAAAAATAAGCCAAAATCAACTATTCATCTCCCTCATTTAGCCAAAATTATAGGGTTCTTCATAGCTAGGGTTTTCAAGCTTTTCAAGCTCAATAGTAAGTGCTCCCAAGCCCCGTTTTTAATGCTCTTTGCATTTTTGAAATCCTAGTAGCTTACTCTCTCCATTTCTACCCATATTTCATGCTAGGATTCATGTTTAAAAATTTACCCATGCATGAGTTACTTGTATTTTGATGATTTATGGAGGAATATGAAAGTTGAAGGTGTGTTAAACATCTTTTCCTAAGTGATTTTCATGGAAAACTCTTAAAGGGACCTTTTTGCAAAAATTGATAAATATGTGGTAGAAATGTGAAAATAATGGAAAATGTGGGCTGCCATAAAAGGGAAAAGTGTTTGGCTAGGCTAGGGTAAGATAGAAATTGTATGTGTTTCATTATACGAGCTTAAGGACTAAATCGTAAAAATGTGAAAGGTTAGGGGCAAAATGGTCATTTGGACCGGGGGCGAAATTTAGGCTCATAAAGTACAATGTGTTATGTTAATGATTTAATTTTAATTTTATAGACCCCGAGGAACAAATTTCGGAGGTTGATTGAGGAAAACGAAAGGTTTCGAAATAACTAAAACACAATACCGAAACGAGTACCAGGTAAGTTCAGATAACTTAAAGGAAACTCATAAAATGCATAATTGTATGATGTATGAATGCATGATAATTGCATTGTTGATAGCATGAAAATGCATGGAATGCATCTTTGATAATTATTTGATGGATAATGTCTCGGTTGAGGTTAAAAAGGGAATTCGATGGATAAACCATGATTGACAAGTGAATTAAGATCCTGCATGTGTTGCAGAAAGGATTTAGCCCAGATGGGTAATCCGTTGATCTCAAATATAGAAAAGATCTAGCCCGGACGGGTGTTCCTTGAGTGATCAAGCCTCCCGAAGAATATGTATGCATTATGGATTTAGCCCAGACGGGTAATCCGATTAGGGTCTGAATTTAGCCTGGACTGGTAATTCAAATCCGAACTCATTAAGGGTGTTTACCGTTATAAGGGATTTAGCCTAGACTGGTAATCCGACATCAACTTATGAGTTTATATTACAAGGGATTTAGCCTGGACTGGTAATCCTGCGTAAGATGTGAGGTTCGCAGGAGTGCATACTAAAATGATCATCCGTATGAATTAACAGTGATTGGATAATCCATCGAGATTTCCTAGAAACTCAACGGGACTAAAATGAAGTATATGTATAAATGACATGTTGAATGATGAGCTCATCTAAGATAAGTTAGATGGTGTTTTGTTATGTGACTAACTCATTAATTGAGTGCATGTGATAGGGAAACCATTTTCATATTGTTGGTTGCATTATCTAATAAGGATGTATTCTAAATAATCGGTAAGTTTACTTTCCAGTTATTTGAGCTTACTAAGCATATATATGCTTACCCCTCTCTTTTTCCCCATTTTCAGAGCTTGAGAACTTGTAAAGATTGGAAGACGGTTGGAGAGTCTATACACTATCAACTAGTCCGGCTTTGGTATATAGACTTTTATGTTTTGTTCAATGGCATGTATAGAGCTTTTGTGTATTTTTTTATATGTGTCATTTGAATTGCCAAAATGAGGGCATGTAAAGTTATACTTATCTTTTTGTATATGGCCTTGGTAACTTGGCTTATTTCGAAGTAGGGACTGACCTACAATTCTATGCATATTTATGTTCACATATGATGGCTTGGTTATAATTGGCAATGAGTTATAAAAACGAGCCAATCTTAAATATGTCAAGTAGACATGGAATTCCTTAAATGCAATATATGAATTAACTTAGCATGTATGAAACCAATGACATGAGGTTTATATGCAATGAGGTTAATCAAATTCTTATATATATAAGTGTATAATTCGGCCTTATTATGTGTAAAAGTAACCTATGAATATGGAGGGTGATCAAAGGCTTGGAAAATAGCCTAATGAGGTCCACATAGGTAGACACACGGGCGTGTGTCTAGACCGTGTGTGACATACGATTTATCCCCATGGGTGTGTGGTATGGCCGTGTGTCCCCTACACTTGAAATTTTAAGTCAGTATAGAACACGGGCTAAGCACACGGGCGTGTGTCTTGGTCGTGCGCTTTTAATAGAATGTTGAGGTTGAAGTCAGTGTTGCACATGGGCGGAGGACACGGGCGTGTCCCAAACCACACGGGCGTGTGTGACCATATGGCTTCATCACACGGGCGTGTCACACTTCAAAGTAAGGGAAAATTTTCTAAATTGCCCAAAGTTTATCGAATGTTTTCGGTTGTGTCCCGTTCTGCCCCTAGGTGTGTTTTAGGCCTCGAAGGCCTGTGTAAGGGACAAAGTGTACATGTTTGAAAGGTTTTAAATTTAGGAGAATTTTGGTTACTCGATTTAGTAATTTTGTAAAGGTGAGTTACATGTAACGCCTCAAACCCTGTCCCGGTGTCGGGTACGGGTGAGGGGTGTTACATCACCTAACTGTTGAGCTCGAGCACAAATCATTTTGGGCTATTAAAAAGCTGAACATGGATTGGGTCGTTGCTAACCATAATGGAAGAATTCAGGGCACAGGCATATGAAAATGCTAAACTATACAAGGAGAAGACCAAGAATTGGCACGATAATAGAATTATACGAAGGAAATTTGATCTAAGGAAACAGGTGTTGTTGTTCAACTCTGGGCTCAAATTATTCCCTGGTAAATTAAAATCTCGCTAGTCAGGTCCCTTTGAAGTAGCTAGGGTATACCTACATGGAGCTATTAGTATCAATGACCTGAAGACATGGGTCACATTTAAAGTTAATGGACAATGCTTGAAGCACTACTCAGGTGCTCATGTGGATCATGACAAGCAATCCATTGACCTCCGAGATGTTTGAGTTAGTAATTTTGTTTTTATTTTTCCTTTCTTTAGTTGTTTTACTTTCATTTTGTTTTTATTATCTATTATCATTAATTATTTAATGTTTTTTTATTTCTATTTTTATCTTAGTTAGTTGAGCAGTTTTTTTAATAGATTTTCGGAGACAAAATAAAAGTGTGGGATTATCAATTGTGATACTAAGAGAACTTTGCCACTGCATCTCCGAAGGAAATTATGCCGCGACAAATTGAGTACATGTATGTCGATGTACGAGGTAACATGGGTTGACCGAATTGAAAAGTCCAAGTGAGAGATTTTTGGATAGCCGGGCCTATTCTGTTACTTGGGTAGCCAAAAAAGGAAAAGCCAAACCTTTTATTTTAGGGATAGGTCACCCCACAGTTTCCCCCCAAAAATCTCATTATTTTTTCTTCCTCCATACCACAAAGATTACTTTGTACGTTTCATTGTTTTGAACTGTCAACTCTATCTCTTTTACTCACATGTTTTCAACTGGTCATGTCTCTTACGTTTCCTACAAAGTTTCCATCTTTATCGTCTCTTTCTCTTCAACTTCTCCTACATTTCCTCTAACTACATTCTCTAATATTTCCTTTTAGCCTCCTTCAATGGAACAAGTAAAGACTGCTTCAAAGGCTGTTGAATCGTCATGCGGCAGATGCTACCTGACCTAAAACATTTTTCAACAGTGCCGCAGCCACAAAATACAACAACAACATCTCAAAGCTCCCTTTTTATTTTAAACAAGGATTCTTTTTCTAGGACTAGAGAAGCACGGGAGGAGTGTTTTCTGTTTGCACCCTGAGGACATTTTGGAAAGGTTGTCTGTGTATTTTAAGCATGTTAACTCACTTGATTCTCCATTTATCTATGTTTGTGCCATTTCAGTTCCATTCGATGAAAATCATATTATCTCCTAATTTGGAATCCTAAGGTGTAAAATGAACACACACCCTTTGCTGACAATGTCACTTTTGATGGATGGACTCAAGTCTTGAATGACTCATGTGTCTAAGGGACACGTTGGTCTGTGTCTATAATCTGCACAAGGTTGTGATCCAATAACAGCTATAGGGGCTCCAACTCAGACTGGCCCAACAACTCTGACCTTTTTCTTAGACCTACAAAATGAACATGAGGGCTCCGAATCCCTCTTACTTCCGCATCTTTCCTTCTCATAGTTCTGGCGCTCCACGCGCTTCACCTCCTCGGCGATCTTCACCTTTTCCACTAACGCAGCAAAATCTCACTCCCTTTGCGGAGCTATCAAAACCCAAAGACTATCTCTGAAGTCGTCCTCAAAATGAACACAGTGCTCATATTCTATTGCCACCATTCCACGAGCATAGCGGCTAAGTCGTAAGAACTCCGCCTCGTATTCTGTCACAGATTTATCCCCTTGAGTCAAGTTCAAAAACTCCTTTCTTTGGACATCCACGTAACTAGCGCCTACATACTTTTCTTAATATGCAGACTTGAAGAAATCCCAAGTTAACCGGTCAGGCTGAGTACCCTCTTTCACTGTAAGCCACCACTAATAAGCTTCGTCACGTAGCAAAGACACTACACCTTTTAGCTTCTGCTCAGGGGTACAGTCGAGGTCATCCATTATCTTTTCTGAGGCCCCAATCCAATATTCAGCCACATTAGCGGCTACTCCAGCAATACCTCTAAAGGTCTCAGCTCCATTCGACTGAAGTTATTCTGTAATCGATCCACGGCCCGCAGTACTATTATTGGGCCCAACGACCCTTTCCAGAACCTGCAACATAGCTTGAGACAGTGCATCACCCCAGCTACTCGATCGTGAAATCCAGTTTTAGTTACAGGTGAAGTCGGTGTTTCTCTACCTTCAGCATTAGGCATGTGGCATGATGACGAAGACAATGACCCCAGCCCCAACACTTCCACGGCCTTTGCCGCGGCCTCTTGTACTCATTTCAAGAGTACCTCTGGTGCTCATAATCGATTTACGTATTATCTGAATTAAAAATTTTATGTAGATTAACTCATAGTTCTAGTAATTAAACAAATGTTTTATGGGAAGTAGAAGTTTAGAGTTTGTTTCCGCATTTGTTGGCTCACTATAGTCTTAGTTTCCTACGATTTCACAGTTTTCTCTAACTAGAGTAGTATGGTCAAATTTCTAAAGTAATCACAATGTTTCCTATTGCATAATAGTTTAAAAGTAGACAACAGTATTCAGAAAACTTACGGATTCGACGCCAGAGACTCGATGAACCACACTTTCAGGAAACATCCTGTAAAATAGTTCAAATACTCTAAATCTTTTGAAAACATTCTTTCAGAAATTCCATTTTAAAATTCAATCCACAGCCGAGTTTTGCAACCTGGCTCTGATACCAATAAATATAACACCCCAAACTTGGCCCAAAAGTTAGGCCCAAATTTGACGTGTCAGATTAAAGTGTTTTTCGAAAACCATATTTTCATTAGAAACCATTCTCATTTAAAATGTAGTACATTGAAAACTTATTAATTTTATTTCAAATTTGGGTTGCAGAAGCTAATTTTAAAAGTAACCGATCTATAAAAAACGTGATGTTTAAAAGTTAAGTTGCAAAAACATAGTGTTTTGAAAACAGTTGTTGTTTTGGAAAACCGCTACCTACTTCTAACAATTATAAAACATTGTAGATAAAATCCCAAAGTTTAAAATAAATAAAAACAAAACCAGAATTAAGAGAGGCCTTATTACAACCCAAATAAAAAAATACGCAACAGTAAATAAACAATCTGAAAACATAAGCAGTGTGTGTGGCCATCTCCGAGTCCTCATGAAGACTGATCCACTATCATTTGGGATTACTGTCTGATTAATAAATGGGGTGAGTTTACGAAAACTCGGTGTGCAATCCCCTAGCATCCAAATACTCAGTCAAAAATAGAATATAAAACCATTCTGGGCTTGAGCCCTATCCAGTAACAGTACAGTCCAATTCAGAATATATGTGGGCCCAAAGCCCAATTCATTAACATTTGGGTCTCAACCCATCACGGTATCAATTGGGCCTAGCCCATCTCAGAATCAATATCAGTTGGGCCTAGCCCATATCAAAATCAATATCAGTTGGGCCTAGCCCATATCAAAATCAAACCCATATGAATAATGCATGATAACCCATCCAACCTTGCACTTACCTCCGTCCAACCCTGACTACCTGTGGGGAATAAATCACCCACGCCATCCCTACACTTACAGTGTTAGCACCGGTTACGACACTAACTAGAGTCGCAGCAAAGCTGCTAATATTAGAATATGTGGCACAACCACCAATACGGTTTCTTCCTCCATAACAATATCCCAATCCCAAGCAGTATGTCATGTATGCAGAATGTCATGCCCAAAATCAGTCATACAAATCACAGACAAATTAGTCATTTACCCTCGAGGGGCAAAACAGTCATTTTACCCTTTAGAGGTATTTTGGTTATTTTACTAATTCTGGGGTCCCAGTACAGATTACAACCTCATAGATGGTCTACCGTCGCCTCGAGCGACTCAAGTAACCTAGATGGTCAAAATGGTAAAAATGGGCCTAAGGCCCAATACTCGACCCAAGTGGGCCCGCACGCTTGTGTGGCCAATTTAGCCCAATTTCAGTCACGGCTATGCGAACACCATAGCCCAGTTCATTATTGTCACTTACTACAGATTTTATTCATGTGAGGCCCACGAGCCTATTGGGCCTACAAGGCCTATTTTGGCCCATCGAGGCCTAGAACAGCCCAAGTACATGAGAACGCTTGTGGTGGCCTCTACAGTCTATCGCCCCTGATCTGTGGGCTCAATTTTCCACACGAGCGATCGCACGCTCGTGAGGCCTCAAATACAGAAGTTTGGGCTTTTCGACTTTTGTCGATTAACGGTTGAGGTAGTGTGATTACACACCTTAAACGAAGTTGTGCAAATAGCCCTCGAGCCCAAAGCCTACACTCTACCAAAAATACTCCATTAGTCAAAGCAATAGGATTAACATCCCCTTTCTACTCTTATCAAAATTACTACACCAACAGTTGCCTTACTTGCAAGAGTGAGATTAACCCTGAATGAACTGTTAACAAAGGCTAAATACCACTCCTTGACTGAACTGCATACAACCAAAATCCATTAACCTATATCGATATCGACCACATAAAGATTGAACCAATATAATCACTTATCGAAAATGTTAAACCAATTGTGGAAATAAAGCACTCGTCCCTATTCTCAAATTGAGAATTCAAAAGATAGAGGCAAGGTTCAGTACCCACATGCTTCTAGCCATAAACAGCAGTAAGAAGGTATAAGAGAGATTACCACACCACGAAAAGAAAAGAACAGAGAGGAAGACAAGCACCTACCGATTGCCCAATAATCAGTTGCAAAGCTAAAAGTAGAGGTAGGGAAAAAGAGTAATGCCGCCACTGTCACAGTACCAAAGGGTGAAAAGGTTACAAGAGGAGAGAAGATAAATGAATAAGTATTCTGTAAAAGATTAAAAGAAGGGAAGGATGATAAGAGAAGTGGTTAACAGAAGGAAAAAGGTGCAGAAAGAAAAGAGAGACATGTTATTCAGTCACCAACAAACTAGAAGAGGGAGGGAAGATAGAGAAGTCGCCCAAAGATGAAACCAATAGCAAAAACCCGAAAGTGCAAAAAGTGACAGAACTAGTAAAAGCCATATAAGCAAACCGAAAGAAAACCCCTCCCCAACACCAATCGGCCAAAAGAAAAACAATAGCTCTTGAGCACCCTTAGCCAAATTTGTCATACAAAAACCTCCCCATTCGGCTACAACTTTCCCAATTTCAAATTCATTGATTCACTCCTTAATTCTCTCCAGAATCCCCTCCTCAACTTACTCCCACCTCACCTTTAAATTCCAAGACCAAATCAACCTTCCACCATATAGAATTCTACTCTAATTTAACCACTTGTCGTACACAAGTGCAAAATAAATACTCGTCAATATCCCATGTCGACGCTCGAACCCTAGACCTTCTTGTCACACTTGACGCCACCTTGCCACTAGACTACATGCTTTCTTGTGTCATATTTTAACCACACATATTTATAAGGCCTCCAAGCTAACGCCAAGTTCACTTAAGGGAAAAACTAATTTTTTTTACTAGAGCCCCAGTTTAAACACAGGACTTCTCAGACATCCCCAAACACTCTAAACCACTTAACCACTAAAGCAGACATTCATTAATGATATTTCTTGCACACATAAACTTTTATGTGCAGTCTCCTAACGGCTCTCATGCATAAGGCCCAATTCTACTAGGTCTAAAACTCGTAAGGGGGGAAAATCGATAGGTTATCAGAGGCCCCATGAACGATTCTATGGACTTGGGCCATGTATTGGCCAACCGGGCCAGAATGGGCTAAATGGGTCTGATGGGCTGTAGGGCCCATAATAGGCAAAATTGGCAATTTGATACTAAGTGATGAAAAATTATATGATTGCATGACTATGAATGTGATTGGGCCTGATTGGCCATATGAATGTGATTGGGGCCGATGGGCCATATGAATGTGATTAGGGCCGATGGGCTATATGAATGAGATTGGACCTAAAGGGGCCAAATGAATAAGTGTGGACCTGTTAGTGTTTAGTAAGGAGTTATAGACCTAGTTTTTGGTAACTACTCAATTAGGCATAAAACTTAAATATTTAATTAATTGTGACCGTGGACGAGTCATAAGGTTAAGGTGTGGCAATGGGTATATGCATGTCTAGGATTGGATCTAGGGAGAGCTTGGTACTTAAACGGTCTTAATGACTCACCTCCTCTTCTCTAGAATCCTACCTGGTGCATAGTATCTATTCACTTTAGCCAACGAGGACTTGTTAACAGGCCAAGGTAAGTAATAAACCCATAATAAAGAGAAATTACCGAAATGCCCGTAAGGGCAGAAATGACTAAAATACCCCTATGTGTTGAATGTAAGATTTATGGATGTTACATGTATACCTGCTGTATTCATAGGACATACTATTTTGGTTGCATATGGGTTGGGATTTATGGAACGGAGGAAGAATATGGGGATCGCATGATTGCTTGACGACCGTTGATCCACCAGTGGCTTTTTGAGCCCAATATATGAGTAACAGCTTGTTACAACGTTAGGTAGTACCGCAACCGGGCTATCATTAGAGTGTATCGGATGGGTAGGTCGATATTTATATCCCTACATGGTGTGTATCGGGGGATGGAGATGGCGTGTAGCGGTTGGATGGGTAGGATCCATGCATATTTGATTGCTTACATTTGTTCTGATATTGAATTGGGCTCAGACCTTCTTAAAAAAAAAGACTTGCTATTGCATGCTTTACTATTTGTCGAGGGTTGTACACACTTAGTTTTAAAAAATTCACCCCTTTTTTTTATTTTTTTAATAAAGAAATAGTTCATTTTGGACACCTTATTCTGGAACTAAATACAAACTGAAAGTTACATAATTTTCTCTTTTGAAGGGTTTTCAATAAAAATAAGGTTTTCGATAAAACACTTCAATGTGACACGCTGAATCCGACCATAATGTCCGAGCCGAGTTTGGGGTGTTACATTTAGTGGTATAAGAGCCATGTTTTAAAATTCGGGTTGTGAAGTGGGCCTTAATATTTGGGTTTGTTTTTTTTTTTTTAATTTTGGATCACAATGTTTTGGAAAAAAAATCTTGCTATGCAGCACATCGACTCTCCGACGTCGAACCAAGTAAGTTCTTTTATTATTAAGCTTGTTTAATTTGATATATTGTAGATAGTTAGTGGGCTACTTTAGATGATTACACTGAGGCTTTTAGTTGGAGTGAAACTGAAGCCCGTAGGACCTTGAAACTGTAGAAAATTTATGAAAACAACTTTCTTTTTAATACTTTCATAAAACATCGGCTTAATTAGTGGAACTAACTAAAACTTCAAAAAATTTCTAATCTAGATAATACGTGAATCAACGATGAGTGCTAGAAGAGGTGCAAGAGGTCGTGGCTGAGGCCGCAGAAGTGTTAGGGCTGAATCGTCGGCATCGGACCATATGCCCAATGTTGGAGTAGGAGAGGCTCCAACCTCACCCGTGGCTGAGACTGGACCGTATGATCAGGCTACGGGGGATGATGCATTGTCGCAAGCAATACCGAGGATTTTGGAAAGGGTCGTAGGGCCCAATAATGATACAGAAAATCGGGGGTCAATTCTGAAGCGACTTCGATCAAATGGGGTTGAGATATTTAAGGGCGTGGTTGGTGTGGCTCCTAACGTGGCTGAATACTAGTTGAAGGCCACTGAAAAGATAATGGAGGACTTGGACTGTTCACCTGAACAAAAGTTGAAAGGGGCAGTGTCACTGCTTAAGGAAGAAGTTTACCAGTGGTGGCTGACAGTGAAAGTGGGCACCCAACCTGAGCAGGTCACTTGGGAGTTCTTCAAAACTGCGTTTCAAGGAAAGTATGTGGGTGCAAGTTATGTGGATGCTAGAAGGAAGGAGTTCCTGAACTTGACCCAGGGAAACAAATCTGTGGCGGAGTATGAGGTGAAATTTTTATGCCTTAGTAGGTATGCAAAAGTTATGGTGGCAACAGACTATGAGAGTTGGGTTAGGTTTGAGGATGGTCTTAGGGATAGCCTCAGAGTGTTGATAGCTCCACTAAGGGAGCGAGTCTTCTCGGAGTTGGTAAAGAAAGCAAAGATAGCAGAGGAGGTAAAGTGCACTGAGCGTCTAAATCGGGAAAAAGAAAGGGGTAAGAATAAAAGGGAGGTTGAGACTTTTGGTGTTGGACAGAGGCTTAGGGCTAGGGCCAAAGTTAATGAGCCAGTTAAAGCAGGGCCGCCTACTGTTAATCCAGTGGTGCCACCTTGTGCTGATTGTGGGAAATGTCATGTAGGCCAGTGTTGGAAAAGGACAGGAGCTTGTCTAGCTTGTAGATCTATGGAGCATAGGATCAAGAGTTGCCCTAAAAGACCAAGTCAGGTGCCAGTTGTGGGCCGAGGAGGTGTTCAGCCACCAAGGGGTGGTCAGTTGCTGCCAAGGGGTTGTGGGCAGGCCAGGGGCGGTAACAGCATTGGACGTGGACGTGGAGCACTAGGCGAAAATGTAGGCCATGCTAAGGCAAGGCAGCCAACTTTGGTTTATGCTGCTCATCACCGAGAAGACGGGGATGCCCTAGATTTGATAACCGGTATGTTCTTTATACATGAGTTACCTTACACTACATTGATTGATATTGGATCGACGCATTCATATGTTGCATGCAATATGACTGAACCTTTGGGTGATATGTTTGAAATTACTACGAATGAGATTACTGTGATAAGTCCGTTACGTCAATCAGTGGGAGTGAATAAGTTGTTTAGAAAGGTACCCTTAGTAGTTTAAGGGGTTACCTTTTTAGCGGATTTGATGGAACTGTCGTTTAGTGAGTTTGATTTAATCTTGGGTATGGATTGGCTGGTGAAACACCGAGCAACCTTGGATTGCGCTGCAAAGCGAATGGTGTTAAGAACGGCAGAGGATAAGTAGGTGGTGGTGATTAGTGAATGCTGAAATTATCTGTCGAATGTGATTTTGGCATTAAGGGCTGAGAAGTTGGTACGAAAGGTATGCGAAGCCCATTTGGCTTATATTAGCAAAACAGAGGCTAAAAGCCCTACTGTTAAGGAGTTGAGAACAGTTAGGGAATTTCCTAATGTTTTTCCCAAGGAGCTGTCAGGGTTGCCGCCCATCAGAGAAGTAGAATTTGGAATCGAGTTGTTACCTGGTACGGCTCCGGAGTCCATCGCCCCTTATCAGATGGCACCGAAAGAGTTGGTAGAACTTAAGGCACATATTCAAAAATTGTTGGATTGAGGATTCATCTGACCAAGTATGTCTTCGTGGGGAGCACCGGTGTTATTCGTAAAGAAGAAAGATGGGACGTTGCGAATGTGCATCAAATACCGACAGTTGAACAAGTTAACTATTAAAAACAAGTACCCTTTGCCGAGAATCGATGATCTTTTTGATTAGTTTAAGGGAGCTTCCATTTTCTTGAAGATTGATCTGTGTTCGGGGTATCACCAGTTAAGGGTTAATGAGGCAGATGTTTATAAGATAGCTTTTAGAACTCGTTATAGGCACTACGAGTTCTTGGTGATGCCATTCGGGCTGACGAATACACCTGCCGCTTTCATGGATCTCATGAATCGGGTCTTCCAACCCTACCTGGATCGGTTCGTCGTGGTTTTTATAGATGACATCTTAGTGTACTCAAGAAATGAGGATGAGCATGATGCACACTTAAGGATTGAGTTGCAGATTTTGAGGGAAAAGCAGCTGTATGCCAAATTTAGTAAGTACGAATTTTGGCTAAGGGAGGTTACTTTTCTAGGACATGTGATGTCAGCTGAGGGGATTAAGGTGGATCCCCGAAAAATTGAAGTAGTGCTAGACTGGGAAAAACCTAAGTCCGCGTCGAAAATCTAAAGTTTCCTAGGCTTGGCAGTGTACTATAAGCGGTTTGTTGAGGGCTTTTCATTAATTGCTGCACCTTTAACTAAGTTGTTTAGGAAGGGGGTACCGTTTGATTGGACGGACAAGTAGCAAGAGAGTTTTGGAAAGCTTAAGAAGGTTTTAACTGACCCCTGTGTTGATCCAGCCAGAGCCTAAGAAGGATTTTACGGTTTATAGTGATGCGTCGCAAGTGGGCTTGGGCTGTGTATTGATGCAGGAAGGAAAGATGGTTGCGTATACGTCACATCAACTTAAGACTCACGAGGTGAATTACCCGACTGATGATTTGGAACTAGCTACGGTGGTTTTTGCGCTAAAAATATAGAGGCATTATTTATACAAAGAGAAGTGGATAATTTATTCAGACCATAAGAGTTTGAAGTACCTCCTTACCCAAAAAGAGCTAAACCTTAGGCAGCGTAGGTGGGTGGAACTATTGAAGGATTATGATTGTACGATTGAATACCACCCTGGCAAAGCAAATGTGGTAGCCGACGCATTGAGTTGTAGGGTTAAGTCAGACTTGAGGGCTATGCTCGCCCATTTAGGCTTGTTGGATGATGGTAGCTTGTTAGCTGAGCTTCAAGTAAAGTCGGTGTGGGTCGAGCAGATAAAGAGTAAGCAGTTAGTGGATGAGACTTTGTGTGCTCGTTTTACACAAGTAGAAAATGGGGAGACGTCAGACTTTGGGATAAATAGTGAAGGAGTGTTGTGTTTTTATGGGAGGATGTGTATACCAAAGGACGATGATCTAAGGCAGTCTATTCTGCGGGAAGCACATAATAGTCTCTATGCTATGCATCCTGGTGGAAACAAGATGTATCAGAATTTGCGTGAGCTTTATTGGTGGCCTGGACTTAAGCGTGAGGTTATGGAGTTCGTAAGTAAATGCTTGATTTGTTAAAAGGTGAAGGCAAAACATCAGTTGCCTCCAGGATTGCTTTAGCCAGTAAAGATTCCACTTTGGAAGTGGGAAAGGATTACTATGGACTTTGTTAGTGGGCTACCCTTGATGCCTACCAAGAAAGACTCGATATGGATTATAGTGGATCAGTTAACCAAGTCTGCCCATTTTGTACCAGTCCGCACCGATTACTCATTACAAAAGCTAGCTAGGTTGTATGTGGCGGAGATTGTAAGATTGCATGGAGTGCCAGTTTCCATAATATCTGATAGGGACCCATGTTTCACTTCGCGATTTTGGAAGAAGCTGCATGAGGCGTTGGGTACTAGGTTGAACTTCAGTTCCGCATTCCACCCTCAAACTGATGGACAGTTGGAAAGGGTGATCCAAGTTTTGGAAGATATGTTGAGGGGATGTATAATTGAGTTCCGAGGTAGCTGGGAAGACTTTTTGTCGTTAGCTGAATTTGCGTACAATAATAGTTATCAAGAAAGTATTGGGATGGCTCCATATGAAGCACTGTATAGGCGAAGGTGTCGAACTCCAACATGTTGGATGAAATTGGGCGAATGGAAAGTTTTGGGCCCTGAGTTAGTAGCAGATACTGAGAGTAAGGTAAAATTGATTAGGGATTGATTGAAGGAGGCCTCGGATAGGCAGAAATCGTATGCTGATCTTAATTGTCGAGAGATAGAGTATGCAGTGAGGGACTTAGTTTTTCTTAAGGTCTCTCCGTGGAAGAAGGTATTAAGGTTTGGACGGAAGGGGAAGCTAAGCCCAAGGTTCATTGGGCTATATCAGGTTGTGAGGCGGATTGGGCCAGTCGCTTATTAGTTGGAATTACCTTCTAAACTAAGTCAAATCCACGACGTGTTTCATGTTTCCATGCTAAGATGATATCGCTTGGATCATTCACATGTCGTGTCAATTGAGGAGATCGAGGTTAGGCCAGACCTAACTTTCGAGGAAGAGCCCATACAAAAAATTGGTCGTGATGTTAAGGAACTGAGAAGGAAGTCCATCCCATTAGTCAAAGTGCTTTGGCGTAATCACAAGGTTGAGGAGGCTACTTGGAAACCTGAGGAAGCAATGCGACATCAATATCGTCAACTGTTTGGATCAGGTAGCATTTTGAGGATGAAATTTCTTTTAGGGGGTAGAGTTGTAACGCCCCAAAAATCCTGAACTTTCTTTTTTTCGGTTTTGATAAAAGGTGTGCTTAATATTCCTAGTCAACTGTTATTTATGTGATAATAGGCCTTGGTTAAGTTTTGAGTTCGAACTTTGGGGTAAAGGAAATTATAGTTTAATAATTAAAAGAACCTTGGTGGCAAGTAGGTTAGTTTTTAAATAAATGGAGGAGGAATTGGACACAGGGAGCCTTGTGTTGGAGGGGCAAGTAGCATCACATGCATGGCAAGGAGGTTTGGGGTTCGAATCCCTCCTTGCTCAAAAGAAGGATTTATTTTTGCTCAATAAATGGCCAGTAGTGGCTTTGGATGTGAACTCTGAAGGGAGTGATCAAAGGAGAAATTTAAGGAAGGGATTAAGGAGTTATCAGGGAGAAAAGTTAGGAGATGAAGGGTGTAGAGAAGTGGAGCCAAATTGGGAATTTGGGAAGAGGTAAATTCGGCTATAGTATATATAGGTGCCAATTTTGGGGATTCTAGGCAAATGTCGAATTCTTCCTTTCTATTTTACCAAAAACACTTTTCTCTCCAAATATCTAAAAGCCGGAATCCCTTATTCTTTCTCTTTTATTTTGTGCCAATTTCTTCCCTTCCTTTCTCATCAAACTCTTTTCTTTCTTGCTCCCAGTTACTTTCTCTAAAGCTGAATATCTTTTGGCCAAAAACCTGTTGTGCCGCCAATTTTTTTCTTCAACGTTGGCCGATCAATTTTTGTGTAAGTGCTTTACTTTCTTTTAGTTGGTCTTCCTAGAACCGATTTCTTCTCTCCCTCACCTTTTCTAAATTAGATTTGGTATGGGATTAGTATCGAATCTCGGATTTCAGATCTCTGTCGAATTACTCCTTAGGCATTTCGGGGTTTTGGGTAAGTATTCCTCTTTAATTGGTTAAGGTTGGTCGAATGGTCATGGATGACTTAGGAGTGACTTAAGATGATTGTGAGTCACTTGTTGTTTAGTTCTTAATGATTAAGATTGATGCAAATTTAAGAAATACTCGTGATTAGTGATCAAGGAAGGGCTATTAAGGCTTATCAAGGTTCGTGGCTAAGGAGATCGCGGCACGTTTTAGTACCAGATGTGTACATACACTGCACACACATAGTAGACCGGCAAATCCTAAAATGCTGAAAAGCTAGAAGTTTAGCTACAATAGTCTTGCGAGTACGCGAACACTCGTAAGGGGGGAAAATCGATAGGTTATCAGAGGCCCCATGAGTGATTCCATGGACTTGGGCCATGTATTGGCCAACTGGGCCAGAATGGGCTAAATAGGCCCGATGGGCTGTAGGGCCCATAATAGGCAAAATTGGCAATTTGATACTAAGTGATGAAAAATTATATGATTGCATGACTATGAATGTGATTGGGCCTGATGGGCCATATGAATGAGATTGGGCCTAAAGGGGCCAAATGAATAAGTGTGGATCTGTTAGTGTTTAGTAAAGGGTTGTGGACCTAGTTTTTGGTAACTACTCAATCAGGCATAAAACTTAAATAATTAATTAATTGCGACCATGGACGAGTCATAAGGTTAAGGTGTGGCAATGGTTATATGCATGTCTAGGATTGGATCTAGGGAGAGCTTGGTACTTAAGCGGTCTTAATGACTCACCTCCTCTTCTCTAGAATCCTACCTGGTGCATAGTATCTGTTCAATTTAGCCAACGAGGACTTGTTAACGAGCCAAGGTAAGTAATAAACCCATAACAAAGAGAAATTACCGAAATGCTCGTAAAGGTGAAAATGACTAAAATACCCCTATGTGTTGAATGTAAGATTTATGGATGTTACATGTATACCTGCTGCATTCATAAGACATACTGTTTTGGTTGCATATGGGTTGGGATTTATGGAATGGAGGAAGAATATGAGGATCGCATGGTTGCTTAATGACTGTGGATCCATCAGTGGCTTTTTAAGCCCAATATATGAGTAGCAGCTTGTTACAACATTAGGTAGTACCACAACCGGGCTATCATTGGAGTGTATGAGATAGGTGGGTCGATATTTATATCCCCACATGGTGTGTATCGGGGGTTGGAGATGGCATGTTGTGGTTGGATGGGTAGGATCCGTGCATATTTGATTGCTTACATCTGCTCTGATATTGAATTGGGCTCAGGCCTTCTTTAAAAAAAGACTTGCTATTGCATGCTTTACTATTTGCTGAGGGTTGTACACACTGAGTTTCGAAAACACACTCCCTCTTTTATTTTTTTTCTCAGGTAATCCTCAGTAGGTGGTTCGACGGTAGGAGGGACTCCGAGGTGGCCAGCTAACAAGACGACTTGGACTTGTTTTCTTAAGCATATCATTTCTAGTATTTTAAGTTATTTCAGTTCGGATTGTAGTAAGGCCTATCCGCTAGATATTATTTCACTGCCATTACTGCACTTTGAAATTTTGATACGGAACCTGGATTTATTTCTTTTAGACATATCCCAAGTTTTTTGGAAATAATTATTTAAAATCAAGCTTCTGCGGATACAGAGAATTTTTTTTTAATAAAGAAATAGTTCATTTTGGACACCTCATTCTGGAACTAAATACAAACTTAAAGTTACATAATTTTCTCTTTTAAAGGGTTTTCAATGAAAACAAGGTTTTTGATAAAACACTTCATTGTGACATGCTGAATCTGGCCATAACGTCCAGGCCGGGTTTGGGGTGTTACACAAAGCAACGATCACAAAAACGTACAAATCATCAAAAATCGAGCAAAAATCACATACCAATTTGTTAATGCAATTGCTAAACCCTTAAACCCAACAATGGCTTCTTCTTCCTTTGAATTTCGGTGAGAAAGATGAGAAATTCCACTAATTTTTATCATTTGTTTTATTTAATTAGTCATTAATATATAAATTACTATAATAACCCTTAATTAAACATTATAAAACACTTAATGGATGACTACATTTGTCCATCCCATTAACTAAAGGTCAAATAACCACATAAGGACTTACACATTTAAATTTCTTAGCAAATAAAGCACTTTTAACTTATAGAATGCAACTTTTGCATTTTACGCAATTTAGTCCTTTAGTCAAATTAACCACTTAAACGATAAAATTATAACACACAACTTTCACACATATATAATCACATACTGTAAACACAAAAAAATAATATTAAAATAATTTTACGACCTTAGATTTGTGGTTTCAAAACCACTATTCCAATTTAGCTAAAACTAGGTTGTTACAACTCTCCCCCTAGGGATTTTCGTCCCAAACAATCTTACCAGCGAATGGATTTGGATATTGCTTTCTCATAGAATCCTTGGGTTCCCACGTAGCTTCTTCTACCCCGTGTCGATGCCATAATAATTTCACTAATGCAATTATTTTACTTCTCAGCTCTTTGATCTCATGAGAAAGAATTCAGATCGGTTCTTCACTGTACGACAAATTTAACTGAATCTAAACTTTGGTCGGGGAAATAACATGCGAAGGATCAGATCTATATCGTCGAAGCATTGATACATGAAATACATTATGAATATTTTCTAACTCAGACGGCAATGCTAGCCGATAAGCCACTGGTCCAACTTGCTCGATAGTCTCATACGGCCCGATGAATCACTGACTCAATTTCCCTTTATGACTGAATCGAAGTATTTCTTCCACGGTGAAACTTTCAAAAACATTCTATCCCCAATCTGAAACTCAATATCTTTTCGTTTCAAATCTGTGTAAGACTTCTGTCAATCCAAAGTTGCTTTCAAACTATCGCGGATCACTTTCACATTTTCTTCAGTCTCTCCAATCAGATCAACCCCGTAAATCTTATTCTCACTTAGCTCAGTCCAATATAAAGGCGTTGGACATTTCCGACCATATAAAGCTTCGTATGGTGCCATTTTAATACTTGATTGAAAACTATTATTATACACGAATTCAATCAACGGCAAACACTTTTCCCATGTACCTTCGAACTCATGAATACAACATCTCAACATATCCTCGAGTATCTGTATAACTCGTTCAGATTGACCATTCGTCTGCGGATGAAATGCAGTACTAAAATATAGTTTTGTACCCAATGAATCTTTCAGTTTCTTTCAAAATCTTTATGTGAACCTCGGATCTCTGTCCGAAACAATAGAAACATGTACTTCATGTAATCTCACAATCTCGGAGATATAAAACTCAGCTAAATTTTCAAGCGAATAGTCCACTCGTACTGGAATGAAATGAGCCGATTTTGTCAATCTGTCAACTATAACCCAGATCACATCTTTCAAACTCAGAGATAAGGGTAAACCTGAAACAAAATCCATAGTCACTCTATCCCATTTCCACTCGGGAATCATAATTGGTTGCAATAAACCTGACGGTACTTGATGTTCAGCTTTAACTTCCTGGTAAATCAAACATTTAGAAATGAACTCTGAAATGTCACGTTTCATACCATGCCACCAATATAGTTGTTTCAAATCATTATAAATTTTTGTGCTTCCCGGATGAACAGATAAATGACTACTATGTGCTTCATTCAAAATTATCTGAATCAACTCTGAATTCCTCGGAACACATATTCGGCCTTTAAATTTTAAACAATCATCTGAATCAATTTGAAATTTTGAATCAGGGCTTGAATCACATTGAGTTCGTTTTGCTAACATTTCATTATCGGTTTTCTAAGCTTCACAAATTTGCTGTAAAAATAACGGTCTCACTTTTTACTCAGCTATAATCGTGCCGTCATCAGATAAAGCCAACTGAGTATTCATTCCACGTAGAGCAAACAAAGATTTTCAGCTTAAAGCATCAGCAACAACATTTGCTTTTCCCGGATGGTAGTCAATCAGTAACTCATAATCTTTTAACAATTCTAGCCATCTTCGCTGTCGCAAATTCAAATCTTTCTAAGTCATCAGATATTTCAAAGTCTTGTGATCTGAGTAAACATGACATTTCTCACCGAACAGATAATGACGCCAAATTTTCAATGCAAACACAATGGTTGCTAACTCCAAATCATGTGTCGGGTAATTCTTTTCATGCGGCTTCAACTATCTCGAAGCATAAGTGATAACTTTTCCTTCCTGCATCAAAACACAACCCAGGCCATTCAATGATGCATCATTATAGATCACAAATTCTTTACCCAATTCTAGCTGTACCAACACTAGAGCTTCAGTCAAAAAAGCTTTCAGCTAATCAAAACTTTTCTGACATTTATCTGACCACTCAAACTTTACATCATTTTGAAACAATCTTGTCAACAAAGTCGCAATCATCGAAAAGCCTTTTACAAACCATTGGTAATAGCCAGCTAGTCCCAAAAAACTGCAGACTTCAGATACATTTCTCGGAGGCTTCCAATCCTTTATTGCAGAAATCTTGCTCAGATTGAATCGAATACCCGATGTTGACACAATATGTCCTAGAAAACCAACTTCACGCAACCAGAATTCACATTTGCTAAACTTTGCAAATAATTGCTTATCACACAAAGTCTGCAATACAATCCTCAAATACTTGGCATGCTCGGATTCATCTCTTGAATATATCAAAATATCATCTATGAACACAACAACAAATCTATCAAGGTACGGTCTGAAAATATGGTTCATTAAGTCTATAAAGATAGCAGGTGCGTTCGTTAATTCGAAAGGCATAACTAGAAATTTGTAATGTCCGTACCTCGTTCGGAAAGTTGTCTTTGACACATCAGAGTCTCTAACTCGCAACTAGTAATAGTCTGATCTCAAGTCTATCTTTGAAAACATTGTAGCCCCTTTCAATTGGTCAAATAAATCGTCAATTCGTGGTAGAGGATATTTTTCTTGATCGTCACTTTGTTAAGCTGTCGGTAGTCTATACACATTCTCATCGAGCCATCTTTCTTTTTCAAAACAACACAGGAGCACCCCAAGGTGAGAAACTTAGTCTTACAAAACCTCTATCCGTCAGTTCTTGCAACTGAGCTTTCAATTTTTTAACTCTGTCGGGGTCATTATGTGTGGAGCTATCGATATCAGCGTTGTACCTGACATTAACTCAATACCAAACTCAACCACTCGAATTGGTGGTAAACCCAGTAACTCTTTAGGAAACACATCTGAATACTCACATACAACTAGGACCAATTCAATCTTCTTTTCAATCACTTTCGTATTAAACACATAAGCCAAGAAAGCTTCACAACCCTTTCTCACATATATCTAAGCCAACATCGATGAAATCACTGCTAGTAAGCCATTCAGATCATCTGATTCAATCCGAATAATCTCATTATTCTGACATCTCAAATCAATCATCTTTCTTTTGCAATTCACAATAGCATCATGCAGCGTTAGCCATTCCATACCCAGAATTATATCAAATTCGTCAAATGGTAACAACATCAAATCGGCTAGAAAGCAATTATCTCGAATCATCAATGGACAGTTCTTGCACACTTTATCAACCAACACACACTTGCCTAAGGGGTTCGATACTCTAATTACAAAATCAGTAGACTCTACAGGAAAAGTCTTATTGGATACTAAATTTGCACATACATACAAATGAGTTGATCCTAGATCTATTAATGCAATAACTTTAGTATCATAGAGAGTAAAAGTATCGATAATGACATTTGGAGATGACGCTTCTTCGTGAGCGCGAATAGCGTAGGTTCATACAGGTGCTCTCAACTCTAACCTCACAGCAGAGTCTTTAGTTGCTTTCTGGCTACCACTCAAATTTCCTGAATTTTTGGGTGGTCTACCTCTAGCTGAAGTGTTACTTGGCCTTGTGTTTTGTACTGTATCTTTCTCTGCCAAGTCAAGACAATTATGAATGAAATGATCCAATGATCCATATTTAAAAAAACCCTATCATTCAATCTACAATCACTAGGATACTTTTTACCATAATGTTTACATTCAAGTCGATTAGGTCTTGCACTCCCAACACTAGCTATCGAAGTAGCTGGAGCTTTGAAGTTCGACTGTTGTCTCACTTGATCTCTATTTGAATGTCCCAAAGATGCATTGGAACATTTAAACGAGTCTCAAAATTTCTTCAATGCAGACTGATAAGATTTACTAATTGATCTCTTTCTCAAATCTCTTGCTTCAAAATCAGCTTTTCTCTTTTCTTTGCTGAAATCATCGGCTTTACAAGCCCTTTAAACCAAAACAAAAAATTCTTTAATTTCAAGAATCCCAACTAGAAGTTTTATATCTTCATTCAGCCCGTCAAAAAATTTTTTACACATGATCTCTTCAGTGGAGACATATTCTTGAACATACTTGCTTAAACGTACGAACTCTCTTTCGTAATCAGTGACAATTATTTGGCCCTGTTTCTGTTGTAAAAACTCTTTATGTTTCTGATTGAGAGATCTTTGACTTATGTACTTTTTTCAAAACTCAGTCTGAAAGAATTCCCAGGTAACACGTTCTCTAGGACTACTGATGTCAACGTTTTCCACCAAGGATATGCATTATCTCTAAGCAAAGATACTACACATTTAATGCATTTATTTGAAGTACAAGACAATTCTTTAAATATTTTGATCATGTTCTCGAGCTAGAACTCAGCCTTCTCAACATCATCATCAACTGTAGCCTGAAACTTTTTAGCCCTATATTTACGTATCTTATCCACTGGCGGCTTACTCAATCGAATCGGATCCATCACTTGTGGCACAATTGGGACTTGTTGAGGAATAGGTGGGGGTGAAGGTTGTTGAGTAGCCGGATTCATTCGAACAAACTGCGTGAACCACTCACTCATCATTTAGAAGAAGGCTTGCTTAGCCTCTCCCCTTTTGCTACTTGACATAGGCATAGGATCGGTCGATGCTGCCTCTTAAGCGAGAGCGGACGCATTACTTTCAACATCATTAGCTATTGCTCGCTTAGGATCCATTTACTATATGAAAAACATATTTTAACTATCAAGAATCATCACACTATCGCAGTTTATATATATGGCATGTATAGCTAAACTCCCACACGCTACGTTAGTCCTAGAATCGACTAAATCGTAGCTCTGATACCAATTAAATGTAACACCCCTAACCCGTATCCGTCACCGGAATAGGGCTACGAGGTATTACCGATTAATCACAACACAAAAGCATACATTTAACATACATTAAGTATTTCCATATAAACATCAATCAAACATAACCACATCATCCCTTAAGAGGGCCTACTAGGCCTTAAAACATGCTTAGAAGAACTTCGAGACTAAACCGATCACATACAAATATTTTTAAAACTTAGAAAATTTTCTTACATTCAGGGGTCACACACCAGTGTGAACAGGCCGTGTGCCTCACACGGCTACCAGACACGCCCGTGTCACAGGCCGTGTTAAAACAGGACATACGTACTGACTTGCACCATACGATCAGAGACATGCCCGTGGGCCTTGGCCGTCGAAAATCTAGAAGGGCTACTAACTTGGGTCACACGGTCGACCATACGCCCGTATGTCTAGCCTGTGTACCCTTCGAAATGGCCACACACTCCTTTGTGTCAAGGCTGTGTGCCTCACACGGCCACCATACATGCCCGTGTGTCTAGGTTGTGCACAAGACTGACTTGAATCTCTAATTATTTCTCAAGGGTTACATGGCCGTGTACTAAGGCCATGTGTCACACACGGTGAGCCACACGCCCGTGTGCTCAGCTATGTGGAGTGAAAATAGGCTTGATTTAAGCCACATTTCTCACCCTCCTCAAGCATACCTAAACCACATCAAATTTCATCATTTCCATACATATATGAGCAACCAAAACATGTTCATTCATTCACAATTTATACCATTTTTAAACCATCCACTTAACTACTCAAATCCATAACAAAAACATACCCAATAAATATGCCAAAGTCATCAAATTTACTTAACTTCTAAATGCATTTTCTCAACATTCTATAACATCCCAAATTAGGGCCCAATCAGAATAGTGGTTTTGAGACCACAAATCTGAGATAGAAATAATTTTTTTATGATTTTTATAAGGTTCATGATAGGTATGCATGCTTGTGTGAAAATTTCATGGAGAAATTCTATGCATAAAATGTCCAAATTGAACCTGAGGGACCAAATTGAATAAGATTGAAAACTTGTGTTCTAGAAGCTTCAAGCATGAGATTGCTTTAGATTATAAATTAAAAGGCCCTAATTAGCAATCTGACCAATTTCTAAAATTTTGGACAAAATGGACATGCATAGGAAAAATTTGAAAGAAATGCCCTAAGGGCATTTTTGTCATTTGGTAAATAAAAGAATAAAAAGGGAAAATGAAGTGAAAAATCTTGTCCATATTCTTTAAGCCATAATCGAATTTTACAAGGGTTCCATAGTTATGGTTTCAACTTTTCAAGCTTGATTGTAAGTGCTCCCTATCCCCGTTTTTAATGTTCTTTACATTTTTGAAGATATTGTAGCTTGTTTACCTATTTCCTCCCTTATTTTGAAGTCGGGTTTATATTTAAAAATTTACCCATGTGTGACATGCATGTTCTTTGATGTTTAATGAAGGAATATGTGAGCTTGATGTGTGTTTAACATCTTTTACTAAGTGATTTTGCACGAAAACACCTAAAAAGGACTAAATTGAAAAAGGTGTAAATTGAGTGATAAAAATCTATTTTTAATGAGTAATGTGGGCTGTTATGAGTACAAGGAAAATTCAGTTAGGCTTGGGTAAGAAAGAAAATGCATGCATTTCATTTTACAAGCCGACTAAACTGTAAATAAGTGAAAAGTTAGGGATAAAAAGGTAATTTTACTAAAGTATAAATTATGGGTTGATTTGAACAATGTCGTTATTAAACAAGTTAAATTTGGTATTATAAATCAAGAAAAATGGAGTCCGGACCTAAACCAAGGGAAAAGTAAGGTTTTGGACTAAAACGTAAAGTTAGCAATATTTTGGGACCGAGGTAAGTTGTGTGTAAGTAATTAAAAAAAATTCATTATTGTGTATTTAATTCTTGATGTTATATGAAATGTGTGTATATGCCCTTATGGAATTTTACTTGAAATGATTTAATAACAATTTAATGATAACTTTGTATCTCGGAAATCCCGGGTGACCCTAAGGAATACTTAGGATTTGGATGTCAGGACACCATGATTAATGAGATCCCGTGTAAGACCATGTTTGGGACATGGCATCAGCATCAATACGAGATCCTGTGTAAGACCATATTAGGGATATGGCTTCGGCATCAATAAGTGAATTCGTATAAGACCATGTCTGGGACATGGCATCGATATGAGGTCCCATATAAGACCATGTGTACCACCCTTAACCTGTATCCATCGCTGGACTAGGGTTAAAGGCGTTATTAGACAATCAAAAACATTTTACAAACAATTCACATACATTATCCACAATCATAATCAAACATGATCATAATGTCCCTTATATAGGTCATCGAGACCTTAAACATGCATTAGAAAGGGGTCGGGACTAAACCGAGCACATACAAAATTTTTCAAAACTGAAACAATTTTTTTCAAAGTTGCAAAGGACACACGCCCGTGTCATCAGACCGTGTCCTCACACGGCTTTAGACACGCCTGTGTGTCTAGGCCGTGTCAAAACAGCAAATACATACTGACTTGTCCACACAGCCACAGGACATGCCCGTGTGCCTTGGCCGTGGTCGAGACTGATTTGGGTCATACGGCTAGTCACACACCCGTGTGTCCAGCCCGTGGTCGAAACTAACTTCTCCACACGGGCTAGCACATGCCCGTGTGTGCGACTGTGTGGTCTACCCAGGCTCATTTCAAAATGGCCCTCGAGCAACATAGCTGAGACACACGCCCGTGTCCCTGACCGTGTGGGCAAAAATAGGCCATTTACAAGGCCAACTTACCACCCATTTTGGGTCATACCTACAAGCATAAAACCAAACACATTTGTACTATAATTTTAGCCAATTTCAAACCCAAATCATGCATCTTCCATGCCATTTCATTATCAACAATTTCCACACTTGTAACACATATCATAACATATCATTCTATAAGCAAAATACATACCAAAACATATGATTTATAACATTGATATTCATATTCAATTTCACACCACATTCTTATCAATTCCACAATTAAGGACAAACCAAACTTACCATTTCTCTTAGCTATTCATGAACACAACAAACGTACCACAATTGCATCACATATCATATACTAAAATCAAACCATAAGTTCAAACACAAACTAGCCATATCACATGGCTAAATACATATTCATTACAAAACATATCCAAATACTTCTAGCCAATACATGCCATACTATTGTATTCACAATGTCAAAAGGTACCACAACAAGGTTCGATAGTGTGGGGACGATCCTCAACATCCCAGAGCTCCCGATAGCTACGATATTTATAAAGCTATACAAACACACACAAAGTAAGCTTTCAAAAGCTTAGTAAGCCATATACAAATAAACTTATCAACTTAAACTTATAAACATAATAAAATACATATACTTCATGGCCAAGATACTAACATATACCACATAGTTCACATACAATTCACATATTTCCAATCCATTTGCTCATATAACATATTTTCTCATAACTATACCATATATTCAAAAAGGTACATGTACTTACTTTTATTTTCAACATAGTATACAATTCAAACATACCTGTATAGAATATGTATTACACATAGTCATTCGTATCTCAGAATACCCGTTGAACCGTTCGAAATCATGAGGATACTCGGGTAACTCGGAAAGCTCATACAATGCTAACGTCCCAGACGTGGTCTTACACGTAATCAAATATCGATGCCACTATCCCAAATAGGGTCTTACACGAAATCAAATATGATGCCAACATCCCAGACGTGGTCTTATATGTAATCAAATATCGATGCCATTGTCCCAGACGTGGTCTTACACGAAAGCACATATCGGATCCTATGTCATGACATACGTATCCTATACTATTCCTAAGGTTCGTACGAGACTTTCGGATGTCGAAACTTTGTCAATACTTTCTCGGATATCTTATATTCAGCTCTCATATTATCATTCATCACAATACAACGTTATATAAACATTAATAAATCAATTTAAACACATTTATTTGTATATCGACTTACCTCGTACGGAAATGAACGGAAACGAGCGACTATTCAATGACTTTTGTTTTCCCCTTATCTAATTTCGTTTCCTTTGTTTCTTGATCTATATAAATTCAAAATTAACTCTTTTATTCACCAAATCATTCAAATCAATCCAAAACACATATTTAAGGCATTTTGCAAATTAACCCTTATATTTTCATATTTTGACGATTTAGTCCCTATTTCACAAAATCACAAAATACACATAATTTCTTTCACACATGCTTAGTCGAATTTTTATGGAGTTCATACAAGTCCATATATTTCATTTATTTCACATTTTAGTCCCTCAAAATCTCATTTTTACAATTTAGCCCAAATTACTCAAATTCATCAAAAATTCAAAGACAAAATATACTAACCCAACACATATATTTCATTTACTAACATCAAACTTCATAAAACTCATAGTTTCATCAATGGCTCAACACAAAATCATCAATGAAATCAGAAATTGAAGCATGGGCTTAGTAAAACACAAAGCAACGATCACAAAAACATAGAAATTATTGAAAACGGAACAAAACTCATACCTTAATCAAAGAGAATCAAAGCCGAACCCTAGGAATCCTTTTTTTTTTCTTTTTCTTTGGTATATTCAGCCAACATGAACATAAAATGGCTTATTTTCATGCCTTTGTTTAATTTAATTAACATAATTATTTAGTTTACCATTTTGTCCTTTCATTAAAACATTAATAAACCATTATATACAAGGTCATTAATGCCCAGTCAAGCTTACAATGGTAAAATATTAACATAAGGACCTTTCATTTACAAAGACATATCAAATAGGCACTTTAACAATTAGCAGGCAACTTTTACAATTTACACGATTAGGTCCTTTTATCAAATTGAGTACACAAGCGATTAAATTTTCATACAAAACTTTCACACATGCAAAGTCACATACTATAAACACAGAAAATAATATTTAATATTTTTCTAACTCAGATATGTGGTCCCAAAACCACTATTCTGACTAAGGTCTAAACCAAACTGTTATAATTCTCCCCCTTAGGGATTTTCATCCCCGAAAATTTTACCGTCGAATAGGTCCGGATATTATTATCTCATAGCATCTTCGAGCTACCACGTAGCCTCTTCAACACCGTGTCGATGCCACATCACTTTAACTAACGAAATTTTCTTATTTCGTAATTCTTTAACCTCACGAGCTAAAATACGGATCAGTTTTTCATCATAGGTCATATCAAAATGAATCTCAATCTCAGACGGAGGAATTACATGTGAATGATCGTATCTGTATCGTTGAAGCATCGATACGTGAAATACATTGTGAATCTTTTCTAGCTCTGGTTAAGCAACTAGCCCGATACGCTCGATAATTTCATACGACCCGATAAACCTCAGACTCAATTTGCCTTTTGTATCGAACCGAAGTACTTTCTTCCACGAGGATACTTTCAATAATACTTTGTCACTGATCTCAAATTCAATATCTTTTCTTTTCAAATCTGCATATGATTTTTGACGATCGGAAGCCGCTTTCAAACTATTTTGAATCACTTTTACTTTCTGTTCAGTCTTTTTTTATCAAATCAACCCTGTGAATCTTATTCTCGCTGAGCTCAGTCCAATACAGAGGTATACGTCGTTTACGACCATATAAGGCTTCGTACGGTGCCATTTTAATACTTGATTGAAAACTATTATTGTAAGCGAATTCAATTAAAGGCAAATATTATTCCCACAAACCTTCAAACTCAAGAATGTAACATCTCAACAAATCCTTGAGTATGTAAATAATCTGCTCGGATTGACCCTTCGTTTGCGGGTGAAAAGCAGTACTGAAGTACAATTTCGTACCCAAAGTATCTTGCAATTTCTTCCAAAATTGCATGTGAACCTCGGATCTCTGACCGACACAATAGATGATGGCACACCATGAAATCTCACAATATCAGAAATATATAACTCAGCTAACTTGTCAAGTGAGTAATTAGATTGTATTGGAATAAAATGGGCTGATTTTGTTAATCGATCAATACAACCCAGATAGCATCTTTTTTTCTCGGTGATAGGGCAAACCCGAAATAAAGTCCATTGTCACTCTATCCCATGTCCATTCTAGAGTCAAAATCAGTTGTAACAACCCGGATGGCACCTGATGTTCAGCTTTAACTTGCTAACAAATTAAACATTTAGAAACAAAGTCAGAGATATCTCTTTTCATTCCAAACCACCAGTAATGTTGTTTCAAATCATTATACATTTTCGTACTACCCGGATGAATAGATAAACGATTGTTGTGAGCTTCATTCAAAATCATCTTAATCAACTCTAGATTTTTTGGAACACAAATCTGATCTTTAAATCTCAAACAATCATCTTTATCAACTTTAAATTCTGAATCAAAACATAAATCACACTGAGCTCGTTTTGCTATTATCTCATTATCAACTTTCTGAGCATCAATAATCTGTTGAATGAATAAAGGTCTTGTTTTTAATTCGACTAAAATCGAACCATCATTGGACAGAACCAAATGAGCATTCATCGCACACAATGCAAACAATGATTTTCGACTCAAAGCATCAGCAACAACATTTGCCTTTCCTAGATGATAATCAATAACTAGCTCATAGTCTTTCAGTAACTCTAGCCATCTTCTCTGTCGCAGATTCAAATATTTTGAGTCATCAGATAATTCAAACTCTTATGATCATAATATATGTGATATTTCTCACTGAACAGATAGTGGCGCTATATTTTCAAAGCAAACACAATCACAGCTGACTCAAGGTCGTGCATCGGATAGTTCTTTTCGTACAACTTTAACTGTCTCGAAGCATAAGCAACGACTTTACCTTCCTACATCAATACACATCCCAGACCGTTCAACGAAGCATCACTATAGATTACGAATTCTTTACTCATTTCTGGTTGTACTAACACTAGAGCTTCAATCAACAAAGTTTTCAACTGATCAAAGCTTTTTTGACACTTTTCAGACCATTCAAACTTCACATCTTTCTGAAGCAGTTTCGTTAACTGAGTTGCAATCATAGAAAAGCCTTTTACAAATCTTCGGTAATAACCAGCAAGTCTCAGAAAACTATAGACTTTAGAAACATTTCTCGGAGGCTTCCAATTCAAAATAGCTGAAATTTTGCTCGGATCAACTCGGATACCTAATGCTGATACAATATGGCCCAAAAAACCAACTTCTCGTAACCAGAATTCACATTTATTGAACTTCTCATACAATTGCTTAACTTGCAAAGTCTGTAGTACTATTCTTAGATGTTCAGCATGCTCGAATTCATCACGTGAATAAATTAATATGTCATCAATGAATATGATAACAAATTGATCTAAATACGGTCTGAAAATTGTATTCATCAAATCCATAAAGATAGCAGGTGCATTAGTTAATCCGAAAAGCATAACTAAGAATTCATAGTGGTCGTACCTCGTTCTAAATGTTGTTTTCGAAATATCTGAATCTTTTACTTGCAACTGACAATAACCTGATCTCAAATCTATCTTCGAAAAAACGGTAGCTTCTTTTAATTGATCAAACAAATCATCAATTCGAGGTATAGGATACTTATTCTTGATAGTCACTTTATTTAACTGATGATAATTAGTGCATATTCTCATCGTACCGTCTTTCATTTTCACAAATAGAACTGGTGCACCCCAAGGTGAGAAACTCGGTCTAGCAATCCCTCTATCTATCAGCTCTTGCAATTGAGACTTTAATTATTTTAGTTTGGTCGGAGCCAATCTATACGGAGCTATCGAAATCCAAGTAGTTCCAGGTACTAATTCAACGCCAAATTCAACTTCACAGATTGGAGGTAATCCCGAAAGTTCTTCAGGAAACACATCAGGGAATTCACAGACAACAGGCGCTGATTCAATTTTCTTTTCTGTTACTTTCAAATAAATCACATAGGCAAAGTAAGCTTCACAACCTTTTCTCACAATACTCAGAGCTTTCATTAACGAAATCACAGTTGACAACCCATTTAAGTCGCTAGATTCAATTTGGACTATTTCATCATTCTTACATCTCAAATCAATAGTTTTCTGTTTCCAATTCACAACAACATCGTGCAAAGTTAACCAATCCATACCCAGCATTATATCAAACTCATCGAAAGGTAATAGTATCATATCAACCAAAAAACAAATGTCTTGAAACATTAACAGATAATTCTTATACACTTTGTGAACTAAGACACTTTTACCTAGGGGGTTCTATACTTTAATCACAAATTCAATAGACTCTATAGGAAAAGTCTTACTGGATACTAAGTTCATGCATATATACGAATGTGTTGATCTAAGATCTATCAAATCAATCACATAAGTATCATAAAGTGTGAAAGTACCCGTAATCACATCTAGAGACGAAGTTTTCTCACGAGCTTGAATGGTATAGGCTCTGGCAGGTGCACAAGCCTCAGATCTAATAGCGGTGTCTTTAGTCCCTCTTTGACTACCACTCACATTCCCCAAATTTCTGGGAGGTCTACCTCGAGATGCATTGCCACTTGGCCTTGGATTTTCACAATCTCTTACTCGACAGATTCAGGATAATCACGGATGAAATGGTCTAACGATCCATATTTGAAACAAGCTCGATCATACAATCTACAATTGCCAGGATGTCTTTTACCACAGTGTTTACACTCGGGTTGATCAGATCAAACATTTCCAACACTAGCAACATATGTAGCTAGAGCTCTAAAGCTCGAATGTGATCTTGCATGGTCTCTACTCGAATGTCCCACATTAGCCTTTGAACAGCTATAATCATCTCTAAACTTTTTTTATGCAGATTAAAATAACTTGCTTGATGACCTTTTTCGCACTTCTCTAGCTTCTGAATCAGCTTTTCTTTTCTCTTTTCCGAGTTCTTCAGCTTTACATGCTCGTTCAACAAGCACAATGAATTCTTTAATCTCAAGAATCCCAACTAACAAACGAATATCTTCATTCAGACCGTCTTCAAATCTTTTGCACATTATTGCCTCAATAAATACACATTCTCGAGCATGCTAACTCAATCTTACAAATTCTCGCTCGTATTCTGTAACAGACATACGACCTTGTTTTAGCTCAAGAAACTCTTTGCGTTTTTGATCGATGAATCTCTGACTGATGTATTTCTTTCGGAATTCAGCTTGGAAGAAATCCCAGGTGACTCGTTCTCTCGGAACCACTGATATCAAAGTCTTCCACCAGTGATACGCCGTATCTCTTAAAAATGAAATGACACATTTTATGCATTCATCCGGAGTCAGAGACAATTTATCAAATACTCTTATCGTATTCTCTAACTAGAACTCGGCTCTCTCGGCATCATCATTTGTTGTAGCACAAAATTCTTCAGCTCCATATTTTCAAATCTTATCAACTGGAGGCTTAATCAACTGATTCAGAATAGCTTGTGACATAGCAAGAACTTGCACAGGAACAAGTGAAATTGGGGATTGTTGTACAACTAGATTAGTTCTAACGTATTGGGTGAACCAATCATTCATCATCTGATAGGAGGCTTGTCTAGCCTCTCCATCATGGCTACTCGTGTCCGGTCTAGAATCAGATGGCGTTGTCCCTAGCATGAGAGCAGGCGCATTACTCTTGACATCGTCAGCTATGGCTCGTTCGGGATCCATTTGCTATATAAAAATACATTTTCATTGTCAGGATTCATCACACAATCACAGTTCATAAATATGGCAGGTATAGCTAGACTCACATACGCTACATTAGTCCTAGAATCGACTAAACCGTAGCTTTAATACCAACCAAAAGTAACACCCCTAACCTGTATTTGTCGCCAGACTAGGGTGAAAGGCGTTACCAGACAACCAGAAACATTTTACAAACAATTCACATACATTATCCACAATCATAATCAAACATGATCATAATGTCCCTTATATAGGTCATCGAGACATTAAACATGCATTAGAAAGGGGTCAGGACTAAACCGAGCACATACAAAAATTTTCAAAACTTAAACATTTTTTTGAAAGTTGTAGAGGTCACACGCCCGTGTGATCAGACCATGTGCCTCACACGGCTTCAGACACACCCGTGTGTCTAGGCTGTGTCAAAACAGGGCATATACTGACTTGTCCATATGGCCACAAGACATGCCCGTATGCCTTGGCCGTGGTTGAGACTAACTTGAGTCACACGGCCAGTCACATACCCGTGTGTCTAGCCTGTGGTCGAAACTGACTTGGCCACACGGCCTAGCACACGCCCGTGTGTGCAACCATGTAGTCTGCCTAGGCTCATTTCAAAATGGCCCTCAAGCAACACAGCTGAGACACACGCCCGTGCCCTTACTCGTGTGGGCAAAAATAGGCCATTTACAAGGCCAACTTGCCACCCATTTTGGGTCATACCTACAAGCATAAAACCAAACACATTTGCACTATAATTTCAGCCAATTTCAAACCCAAATCATGCATTTTCCATGCCATTTCAGTATCAACAATTTCTGCACTTGTAACACATATCAAAACATATCACTCTATAAGCCAAATACATACCAAAACATATGATTTATAACCTTGATAGTCACATTCAGTTTCACACCACATTCTTACCAATTCCACAATTAAGCACAAACCAAACTTACCATTTCTCTTAGCTATTCATGAACACAACAAACATACCACAATTGCATCACATATCATATACTAAAATCAAACCATAAGTTCAAACACAAACTAGCCATATCACATGGCTAAATACATATTCATTACAAAACATATCCAAATACTTCTAGCCTATACATGCCATACTGTATTCACAATGTCAAAAGGTACCAAAATAAGGTTCGATAGTGTGGTGATGATCCTCAACGATCCCCGAGCTCTCGATAGCTACGATATCTATAAAATAATACAAACACACACAAAGGAAGCTTTTAAAAGCTTAGCAAGCCATATACAAATAAACTTATTAACTTAAACCTATAAACATCATAAAATACATATACTTCATGGCCAAGATACTAACACATACCTCATAGTTCACATACAATTCACATATTTCCAATCCATTTGCTCATATAACATATTTTCTTATAATTATACCATATATTCAAAAAGGTACATGTACTTACTTTTATTTTCCACATAGTATACAGTTCAAATGTACCTGTATAGAATTTGAATTACACATAATCATTCATATCTCAAAATGCTCGTTGAACCGTTCAGAATCATGAGGATACTCGGATAACTCGGAAAGCTCGTACATTGCCAATGTCCTAGACGTGGTCTTACACGTAATCAAATATCGATGCCATTGTCCCATATAGGGTCTTACACAAAATCAAATATGATGCCAACGTTCCAAACGTGGTCTTACACAAAACCACATACTGGATCCTATGTCATGAGATATGTATCCTATACTATTCCTAAGGTTCGTACGAGACTTTTGGATGTTGGAACTTTGTCAATACTTTCTCTGATATCTCATATTCAGCTCTTAAATTATCATTCATCACAATACAATGTTATATAAACATGAATAAATCAATTTAAACATATTTATTTGTATATCGACTTACCTCGTACGGAAATGAACGGAAACGAACGACTATCAATGACTTTCGTTTTCCCCCAATCTAATTTCATTTCCTTTGTTTCTTGATCTATATAAATTCAAATTTAAATCTTTTATACACCAAATCATTCAAATCAATCCAAAAACACATATTTAGGGCATTTTGCAAATTAAACCTCTTATTTTCATATTTTGACAATTTAGTCCCTATTTCACAAAATCACAAAATACACATAATTTCCTTTATACATGCTTAGCCAAATTTTTATAGAGTTCATACAAGTCCATATATTTCATTTATTTCACATTTTAGTCCTTCAAAATCTCAATTTTACAATTTAGCCCAAATTACTCAAATTCATCAAAAATTGAAAGACAAAATATACTAACCCAACAAATATCTTTCATTTACTAACATCAAACTTCATAAAACTCATAGTTTCATCAATGGCTCAACACAAAATCCTCAATGAAATCAAAAATTGAGGCATGGGCTTAGTAAAATATAAAACAACGATCATAAAAACATAAAAATTATTGAAAACGAAACAAAACTCATACCTTAATCAAAGAGAATCAAAGCCAAACCCTAGGAATCCTTTTTCTTTCTTTTTTATTGATATATTCGACCAACATGAACATAAAATGGCTTATTTTCATGCCTTTTTTTAATTTAATTAACATAATTATTTAGTTTACCATTTTTTCCTTTCAGTAAAACATTAATAAACCATTATATACAAGGTCATTAATGTCCACTCAAGCTTAAAATGGTCAAATATCAATATCAGGACCTTTCATTTACAAAAACATATCAAATAGGCACTTTAACAATTACCAGGCAACTTTTACAACTTACTCGATTAGGTCCTTTTATCAAATTGAGCACACAAGTGATTAAATATTCATATGAAACTTTTACACATGCTTAGTCACATACTGTAAACACAGAAAATAATATTTAAATATTTTTTACTAGGAATTGTTGTCCCAAAACCACTATTCTGACTAGGGTCTAAACTGGATTGTTACACCATGTCTGGGACATGGTGTCGACAACAATTCGAGGCTTCATATAAGACCATATTTAGGATATGGCATCGATGTGCGGTTCCATGTAAGACCATGTATGATAATCTCGAACATCCTTCCGTATTCCAAGTGGTTCAACGAGCCATTCAAGATCAAGGTTAAGAGATAGAGAAATACGAATAAACTATGAGTAGTACAGGTATGTACGTAAACCTCACGAGTATGGAATTTGATTCATGATGCAAAATTTACATGAGTAAGAAAGAGTAAGATAAGTTATGAAGTTCAATGACATTTATTGTCAATTCTCAGTATGTCCATTGTGTGTAAATGGATAATGTGGTGGTAATTAGTAGCATGTTTAATTCATGAAATTGTATGATCTATGTTGTTTATTAGTTACACACAACTTACTAAGCTTTATGCTTACGCCCTCTCTCTTTGCCTTTTTTTTAGCATCGCCAAGCTAGCTCAGGGATCGTGGACGTCGGAGCTCAAGTCACACTATCAATAAATCTTTTGTATACATTTAAGTATGGAATTTATAGGGGACTTATTATTTTGTTATACATGTCATATTGGTTGGCCAAAGTGATGGCCCATATTGGTATACTAATTCATTTTGTATATGGCCATGAAGTATGGCTCATATTGATTATTGGGTTGTAATCCTAGATATTTATGCATGCATGAGATGTGTTGATACCCTTGAGGTGTGTGATGAGTTGGTTGTTAAGAATGAATGATAAAATATGGAATCTATGCTTGATGGATGATTGATGTCACTTGGTTAGGTTATAGCATGGTTTAAAGTAAGGAAATGTTTTGAATGATCCTAATAAGTTATGGAGTCCCAAATATGTATACTTTGGCATGTAATTGTCATGCATGAGTTAAACTATGGATGTTTAAGTAACCTATTTATGCCATGATAATCACCATTGGCATATGAGAGTATGCATGTGTTAGTGAAGGTGACAAAAGGGCTTGGAAAATAGCCTCAAAATTGTCCACACGGGTAGACACACGGGCATGTGTCCAGGTCATGTTTGACACACGGTCAGCCCTATAGGCATGTTGTCCGACCGTGTGCCCCCTGCACCCTAGTTTTGCAAGTTAGTATGCACGATAGTAAACACATGGGCAGAGACACGGTCGTGTGTCTCAACCGTGTGGAAGACACAGCCTCAGGACATGGGCATGTGCCGAGGTCGTGTGAAGTCTGCACTTTAAATGCGAAAATTAAATTTTCCACACGGCCTAGCATAAAGACGTGTGACTTGGCCGTGTGACTTATAATTAATGCTGACGGCATAAATAGAGAGTTACATGAGTTGAGGACACGGGCGTGTCCCGGCCACACGGCCTGTCCACACCGGCAAGTTACTCTCCAAACTTGGAAATTTTCTTTAAGTGTTGTAAAAAAAATTTTAGAAGCCCTCAGCTTAGTTCCAAACCACCCCTGGAGTATGTTACGGGTTATGTGGATCCGTAGATGGGACAATGTGTTTATGTTTCAATGTTTTTAAGATCGGATGAAATTTTTGTGGTTCAGTTTGCATTAAAGTGTATGTTATAGATCGGTAATGCCTTGTACCTTATCCTGACATAGGATACGGGTAGGGGTATTACATTTATTGGTATCAGAGTTACGATTTAGTTAGTTCTAGGACTACGTAGTGAGTATAAAAGTCTATATATACATGCCATACGTATATCATGATAGTTTGACAACTCTTGACAAATCAAATTGTATTTTATATATAGTAAATAGATCCCGAATAAGCAGTTGCTGACGATGTAGAGAGTAATGCACCGGCTCCTGCTCAAGGAGCAGTGCCCTCCGATAGTGCACCCGAGACTGTTAGTCCTAGAGGAGAGGTTAGAGAAGCCTTCCTAAAGATGATGAATGACAGGTACACCGAGTTTTTTCGGACAAACTCAGGTGTTCAACATCCCCCACCCTCGCCTATTCCTCAGCCTACTTAGCTCCCCAAGTTGTTGAGATGGTGAGAAGGGAAAGGCCTTCATTTGATCGAATTAGAAAGCAAAGAGCCAAAGAGTTTCGAGCTAATATAAATGATAATTTGGAAAGAGCAGAGTTTTGGCTCGAGAATATAATCCAAGTCCTTGATGAGCTGTCATGCACCACGGAAGAGTGTATGAAGTGCGTTGTATCACTTTTAAGAGACTCAACCTATCAGTGGTGGAACACCCTCGTGTCGATTGTGCCGAGGGAGAAAGTGACTTGGGAGTTTTTCCAAGAAGAATTTCGCAAGAAGTACATCAGTCAAAGGTTTATGGACCAAAAGAGAAAGGAGTTCCTCGAGTTGAAGCAGGATAAGATAATAGTTACCGAATATGAGCGTGAGTTTGTGAGGCTTAGTAAATACACTCGGGAATGTGTATCTACTGAGGCCATCATGTGTAAAAGATTTGAAGATGGGCTAAACGAAGATTTTTTATTGTTGGTTGGTATCCTTGAGCTAAAGGAGTTTGTGGTGCTGGTTGAGAGAGCATGCAAGGCTGAAGAATTAGCTAAAGAAAAGCGGAAAGCTGATTTGGAGTCCCGAAACTCGAGGAAGAGACAACTGGGTAAATCTTTTCAATCTTTATCCAAAAAGTTAAGAGAGTTCTCTACTCAATCTAATGCTTCTGTTGGACATTCGAGCAAGAATTGGGGTAAACAGTACACAGTTTCGAAAGCTCAAACCACTTCAATAGCTAGGGTTGGGAATGCCCGACCCAATAGATCGGAATGTCCCCAGTGCGAGAGACGTCACCTCGGTGAGTGCTGAGGGGATGATAGGAATTGTTTTAAGTGCAGTTCCCCTGACCACTTTATTATGGATTGTCCCAAGAGGACAGAAAGAGGAAATTTTCAAAGAACAAGATCAGATAGCACTACTAATAAGGGGAGACCTCAGAAGAATCTGGGTAGTGGAACGAGTAGTAAGGGTGCACCTAGGGAGTCTGCTGTGAGACCCGAGAGCAGGGCACCTGCAAGGACCTACGCCATTCACAGTCACAAAGAGGCCTCGTCTTCTGATGTGATTACGGGTACATTTTCTATCTATGATACTACTGTTGTTGCTTTGATTGATCCGGGTTCTACCCATTCGTATGTTTGTATGAAATTGGTGTCTGATATGAACTTGCTTGTTGAATCTACTGAGTTCATGATAAAAGTGTCAAACCCGTTAGGCACGTATGTGTTAGTTGATAAAGTGTGTAAGAATTGCCCTTTGATGATTAGGGGTCATTGTTTTTCAGCTAATCTCATGCTATTACCGTTTGATGAATTTGATGTAATTCTTGGTATGGATTGGTTGACCGCTCGTGATGTGGTAGTGAATTGTGGAAGAAAATTTATTAAACCGAAATGTGAGAATGGTAATGTTCTTCGGGTTGAACCAGGTGAATTAAATAGCATGCCTACAGTGATTTCTTCCATGTCTGCTCGGAGATGCATAAGGAAGGGTTATGAAGCTTACCTTACCTTTGTATTGAACACTAAAGAGTCTAAATCAAAGATTGAGTCCATACCAATAGTATGTGACTATCCAGATGTGTTTCCAGAAGAATTTCCTAGGTTACCTCTTATTAGGGAAGTAGAGTTTGGCATTGATTTGCTTCTCGGCACTGCACCTATTTCGATTACTCCATATAAGATGGCCCCGACAGAATTAAAAGAGTTGAAAGTTTAGTTACAGGAGTTGACGGGCAAGGGTTTTATGAGATCGAGCTTTTCACCTTGGGGTGGTCTCGTGTTATTTGTGAAGAAGAAAGATAATTTGATGAGGCTATGTATAGATTATCGACAGCTTAACAATGTGACAATAAAGAACAAGTATCCTTTTCCAAGGATTGATGATCTATTTGACCAGTTGAAGGGAGCCATAATATTTTCAAAGATAGACCTGAGGTCTGATTACTATCAGTTGCGGGTTAAGGAGTCAGATGTACCAAAAACTGCATTTCGGACAAGGTATGGTCATTATGAGTTCCTTGTCATGCCTTTTAGGTTAACCAATGCTCTCGCTGTATTTATGGATTTAATGAACATAATATTTTGACCTTATCTGGACAAATTTTTTGTGGTGTTTATGGATGACATATTGATTTATTCTCGTGATGAGACTGACCATGTTGAGCATTTAAAGACAGTTTTGTAAACTTTGAGAGATAATAAGTCCAAGTTTAGTAAAAGTGAATTTTGGCTTCGCGAAGTCGGGTTTTTAGGATATATTGTTTTAGGAGACTGTATTAGAGTTGACCCGAGTAATATTTCAGCCAGTGTTGATTGGAAACCACCGAGGAATGTGACAGAGGTCAGAAGCTTTTTAGGTTTGGCCGGTTATTACAGACGGTTTGTCAAAGGGTTTTCAATGATTTCTACTCTAGTGACGAGGTTATTACAAAAGGATGTTATGTTCGAATAGACAGAGAAGTGCCAATAGAGTTTTGAGAAACTGAAAGCGTTATTAATTGAGGCTCTAGTGCTAGTCAACCTGAGCCGAGAAAGGAGTTTGTGATTTTTAGTGATGCATCCTTGAATGGATTAGGGTCTGTACTTATCCAAGAAGGCAAAGTGATAGTCTATGCATCTAGACAACTGGAACTGCATGAGAAAAATTACCCGACACATGACTTGGAACTAGCTGCCATTGTGTTTGCATTGAAGATTTGGAGACACCATTTGTATGGTGAGACATGCCGAGTATTCACCGATCGCAAGAGTTTGAAATACCTGATGACTCAAATGGACTTAAATCTAAGGCAACGAAGATGGTTAGAGTTGATAAAATATTATGAGTTAGTAATCGACTATCATCCAGGAAAGGAAAATGTGGTCGCCGATACCCTAAGTAGAAAATCTTTATTTGCTTTGAGAGCCATGGGTGCGTGGTTAGCTTTATCAGATGATGGAGCGGTTGTAGTAGAGTTGAGAGCTAGGTCGATGTTTCTCCAAGAGATTCGTGGAACTCAGAATAGTGATAATGATTTACAAGCTAAGGGAGCCCAGTGCAAGTCAGGCACTGGATCTGATTTTCGTATTGGTTCCGATGGTTGCATGATGTTCTTAGATAAGATCCTAACGATATGGAGTTGATTCATAAGATTTTGCATAAGGCACAAAATGGTCATCTGTAACACCCTCAACCCGGCCCAGATGTTATGATCGAATCTGGCATGTTGCATCAAAGCGTCGTTCAAAAATTGAGTTGTCGTTAAAAGTGCATTTTTATGATTAAAACCTTTTGCCCGAGGTTAGCAAATCATCTCATCAAAAATGTTTGCTTAATGTCTGGTATTGATACTTTAAGTTATTTCAAATCGCGGAAGCTACTAAAGTTTGAAATATAAAAACGTCTGTTTTTAAGTGTTTTTGAAAATAGTTATTAGTTTTTGGAAATTCATGTTTACCCGTTTTAAATAAGGAAATCAAAAGCCAAATTAAAAATTTAATCCCTCAAAGGCCTTATTACAGAATTAAAACCCCAAAATAGAAAATTCAAATAAAAAATCTACAATAGAGCATCAGCGATCGTGTGGCCACCTTCGAGTCTCTCGTGGCTCCATATTGCCTAAGGCAGGGGATTACCTGTATAGTTAGACAGAAGGGTGAGTCTGTAAAAACTCAGTGTGTAATCCCTTATAATACAAACAATCAGATGTATAGTATGCAGAAACAGACTAGGCCTGAGCCCATCACAGACACAGTATCAGGTGGGCCTTAACCCATTAATAGAATCAGGTGGGCCTAAGCCCATTACAGAATCAGTATCAGATGCAGATATGCAGATAGAAATCTAGCCCAATCCAACCAATACACCACCCGTACCAACCAACACACCATGTGGGGATAAAATCGACCTACCCATCCAACACACCAAGCTTAGCACCAATGGCGGCGCTAAGTCAACAGAACAGCTCAGTGTTGTAGACAGAATGGCTAAAAGCCATAAATATCGTAGCAATGCTGCCAGTTAACAGAATGGCTAAAAGCCATAAGCAGAAAGGCAGTAAGCCTTGAACAGAATGGCTATAAGCCATACATTTCCTCTGACAATAATCACCCATCCCCATGCAGAATATCATGTCATAACATCATATGTGAAAGAAGAATGTCATGCTCAATCATAGTCATATATAAATCATATAGCAATCCAGTCATACAAAATATAAGAGCATAACAGACATTTTACCCTACAGTGGTATTACGTTCATTTAAATCAGTTTGGGCCTAAGTATTTTTATCGACCCATCAGTAGCTCTATAGTCGTCTTGAGCGACTCGTGCGGCCGCAACAATGCAGACAGTACAAATGGGCCAAAGCCCACCAAGCAATCTCATATGAGCTCACACATCCGTGTGGCCCACTAAGCCCAAAATTGACCCATGGCATGAGAGCGACATAGCCAGTCTAATATTTCTCCACTTATCGATGAGATCTACTCACGTAGGGCCCACGGGCCCATTGGGCCTATACGGTGCATCTCGACCCATCGTGGCCCAATTAACCAAATCCTATGAGATCGCTCAGGGTGGCCTTTTCAGTTGCACAGCCATGATTTCTGGGCTCAGTTTTACCAGACGAGCGTTCGCATGCCCATGTGATCTCAAAGCCCAATCTTCCGGCTTTTCAGCATTTGCCTTTCTACAATCAAAATAGTGTGAAAAGAATACAATTTTCGACTTTTCACCGACTATCGATTACAGGGTACTGTTAGACACCTGTTTATGAAGCCGAGTAAATAGCCCACTGCGCCTAAGCCTACATTCATTCAAGGCTTACAGTTAGTCCTACAATCACTAGTGTTCATAAGCACTTAACCCAAATCAACAATCACCCCTTACCTTGAACAAATGTGTATGGATTATTGCCTTTAGATCACTTGGCTGAAACCGACCACACCTTTCTTACCAAAAATTTGCATTACGAACTCAGATCTTAATAATCGGGATTGATCATAAATGTCGCCTAAATCCACAAATATTAGTCTAGCAGAATCAAAGGCATATTCGACCTAACCCAAAAGTAAGGTAGCGTTCTTACCTTATTCGATTAATGAGAAAAAGGGTTTGATGACTCGAGCAGCCCTTGCACTTCTTCACACCTCTAAGAAACCTAGAGACCCAACGAACCACATATCTTGAGGAAGGGATCAACCAAACAGCAACCGAAGAATAAGAAGAAGGGCATTCAGCTTTAAGAAACAGGGTAAGAAAGAGTAGTTTTGAATGAAAGGCAATGAAATATGAACACCTACCCTTTTGTCGGGATCACTTATAGATATTGAATTAATATACCAACAAAAGAATATGAAAGCAATCGGCTGAATACCAAATTGCAGAATGAGTGAAAAAAAAGCCAAAAGAAGGAAGCCCAACCGAAATCAAAGTGAAGAGTGCAGAAAAGAATAGAAAGAATTTATCAAACTGAATAGCAAAGGGAATGTTATATTCAGCCAATGTGCTAAGTGCCAAAGAAAGAAATGAAACTATAACAGTTTGGGGAGAGAAAGGTATATTCGATCAAGTTGAGAAAAAAGGGGAAGGGAGAAAAGAGAATGGAGAGGAAATAGTATTTGGCTAGGTTGAGAGAATAAAATAAGGGAAAGAATCGACCAACTGTGAAGAGAGTCAAGAAGAGAGAGTATTCGTTCACAAAAAGCAGGAAAATGAGGAAGAATAGACTTCAAATGGCCACAAAAAGGAAAATTGAGAGAAACTCCTAATGACTCCTAATGAAAATTGGCTCCAAGAATTGCTGATACTCAACACCCGAAACTAAAAATGAGGAAAAAAATGAGGATCATACCCCCAGCAGAATTCTCAAAGCTAGAGTTCCCATAATCCATGTTCGGCACAAAGACCCCCTCTTATACAACTCTTCTATTTTCAAACATTCCTTGATTTCCTCCTAACAACCCAGATAATCTCCACAAATCCCTCCTCAAACTTCTCCATGACTAATTCAAATTCCACTCAACAGAGTTTGAAACCACCTCAAACTCCTACTGCCTCATGCTAGCAAAATAAATATCCTTTTTGCTTGCACTGAGATTTGAACCCAAGCCCCCTTCAATATCTCAAAACACCACTTGCCTCTTTGCCACAAGCTCTTTTGTGTCACATTTTATCCTCAATTAATTATAAGGTCTATAGGCCAAAGTCCAGGTTCCTTTTAAAAAGAAAACCAAAATAAATTGCAAGAGCCAAAACTTGAACCCAGGCTCCCTTGCAACCTTGTGCCATTTATTTAACATAATAATTTAAAAGGCCTTCATCCAAGCATCCAAGGTTTTATTCACTTAAAACAAAAATTTTTGCTAAAGCCCAGGTTTGAACCCAGGACTTCTCCAACACTTCTCAGGACACTTAACCACTGAAGCAAGCATTCATTTGTGTCACTTTCTTACATAACTAATTTTTTTATGAGCCGTCTCCTAACTGATCCCTTGCTCAAAACCTATTTCTTCTAGGCCTAAAATTCAGGCTGTTACATCGTCTATCAGTACACCTTGGTAGTACTATAATGTATAACAACTTGAAAAAAATATATTGGTGGAATGGTATGAAAAGGGATATTTCTGAGTTTGTTGCGAGATGCCTAATTTGTCAACAAGTGAAAGCTGAGCACCAAGTACCTTCAGGATTGCTACAACCTATCATGGTTCTCGAGTGGAAATGGGACTGAATTACCATGGATTTTGTAATGGGTTTACCTTTGATGCTGAGTAAGAAATATGTGGTGTGGGTCGTTGTTGATCTATTGACAAACTCCTCTTACTTTATCTCGGTACGTACCGACTACTCGCTAGATAGATTGTCTGAGTTGTATATTTCTAAAATTGTGAGACTTCATGGAGTACCCTTATCGATTATATTGGATAGAGATCCGAGGTTTACCTCACGATTTTGGAAAAAATTGCAAGAAGCTTTAGGCACAAGACTGAATTTTAGTACTGCCTTTCACCCACAGACCAATGACCAATCTGAGAGAGTGATTCAAACCTTGGAAGACATGTTGAGATGTTGTGTTTTAGAATTCTAGGGTAGTTGGGAAAAGTACTTACCTTTGGTTGAGTTTTCTTATAACAATAGTTTCCAGACGAGTTTAAAAATGGCACCTTATGAGGCATTATATGGCTGAAAGTGTCGAACTCCCTTATATTGGATAGATCTTAAGGAAATCAGATTCACGAGGTTGACTTGGTCAAAGAAACCGAATACAAGGTAAAAGTAATTAGAGATTGTTTGAGGGCGGCATCAGATAGGCAAAAGTCTTACGCGGATTTAAAAAGAAAAGAAATTGAGTATCAAGTGGGCGATAAGGTATTTTTGAAAGTATCCCCATGGAAAAGGGTTCTGAGATTCAGCAAGAAAGGCAAGCTAATTCCTCGTTTCATAGGACATTATGAAATCACTGAAAAGATAGGACCGGTAGCTTATTGGTTGGCTTTGCTGTCTGAGTTGGAGAAGATCCATGATTTATTGCATGTGTCTATGTTGAGCCGTTATAGATCTGACCCCTCACATGTGATTTCACCGATAGAGGTTGAGATCCAACCAGATATGACTTATGGAGAAGAACCGATCAAAATTTTGGCTCGAGAAGTCAAACAGTTGAGAAACAAGAATATTGCCTTAGTGAAATTGTTATGGTTAGAAGAGGCTACATGGGAGTCCGAGGGAGCCATGAGAAACCAATACCCGCACTTGTTTACCGGTAAGATTTTTGGGGACAAAAATCCCTAAGGGAGGAGAATTGTAATATCTCAAACTAGGGCCTAGTCGGAACAGTGGTTCAAGACCACAAATTCGAGATAGAAATAATTGTTTTATGATTTTTATGAGGTCCATGATAGGTATGCATGCTTGTGTGAAAATTTCATGGAGAAATTCTATGCATAAAATGTCCAAATTGAACCTTAGGGACCAAATTGAATAAGATGCAAAACTTGTGTTCTAGAAGCTTCAAGCATGAGATTGCTTTAGATTATAAATTAGAAGGTCCTGATTAGCAATTTGACCAATTTCTAAAATTTTGGACAAAAATGGACATGCATAGGAAAAATTTGAAAGAAAGGCCTTAAGGGCATTTTTTTCATTTGGTAAATAAAAGAATTAAAAGGGAAAATAAAGTGAAAAATCTTGTCCATCTTCTTCAAATGATAGCCAAATTTTACAAAGGTTCCATAGCTAGGGTTTTCAACTTTTCAAGCTTGATTGTAAGTGCTCCCTATCCCCGTTTTTAATGTTCTTTACATTTTTGAAGATCTCGTAGCTTGATTTACCTATTTCCACCCTTATTTTGAAGTAGGGTTTATGTTTAAAAATTTACCCATGTGTGACATGCATGTTCTTTGATGTTTAATGAAGGAATATGTGAGCTTGATGTGTGTTTAACATCTTTTACTAAGTGATTTGCATGAAAACACTTAAAAAATACTAAATTGAAAAAGGTGTAACTTGGGTGATAAAAATATATTTTTAATGAGAAATGTGGGTTGCTATGAGTACAAGGAAATTTTGACTAGGCTTGGGTAACAAAGAAAATGCATGCATTTCATTTTACGAGCCTAGGGACTAAATTCTAAATAAGTGAAAAGTTAGGGATAAAAAGGTAATTTTACTAAAGTATGAATTATGGGTCGATTTGAACAATGTGGTTATTAAACAAGTTAAATTTGGTATTATAGATCAAGAAAAACGGAGTCTGGACCTAAACTGAAGGAAAAGCATGGTTTTGGACTAAAATGTAAAGTTAGCAATATTTTAGGACCGAGGTAAGTTGTGTGTAAGTAATTCAACAAATTCATTATCGTGTATTTAATGCTTGATGTTATATGAAATGTGTGTATATGCCCTTATGGAACTTGACTTGAAATGATTCAATAACAATTTAATGATAGCTTTGTATCTCAAAAATCCCAAGTGACCCTAAGGAATACTTAGGATTTGGATGTTAAGACACCATGATTAATGAGATCCCGTGTAAGACCATGTCTGGGACATGGAATCGGCATCGATATGAGATCCCGTGTAAGACCATATCAGGGATATGGCTTCGACATCGATAAGTGATTTAGTATAAGACCATGTCTGGGACATGGCATTGATATGAGGTCCCATATAAGACTAGGTCTAGGACATGGCACTGGCACCAATTCGAGACTTCGTATAAGACCATATTGGGATATGGCATTGATGTGTGGTTCCATGTAAGACCATGTCTGGGACATGGCTTTGGCGCCCTGTTTTGGTGTATGATAATCCCAAATGTCCCTCTGTATTCCAAATGGTTCAACGGGCCATTCAAGATCAAGGTTAAGAGATGGAGAAATACGAATAAACTGTGAGTAGTACAGGTACGTACATAAACCTCATGAGTATGGAATTTGATTCGTGATGGAAAATTTACATGAGTAAGAAAGAGTAAGATAAGTTATGAAGTTCAATGACATTTATTGTCAATTCTCATTATGTACATTGTGTGTAAATTGATAATGTAGTGGTAATTAGTAGCATGTTTAATTCATGAAATTGTATGATCTATGTTGTTTATTAGTTACATACAACTTACTAAGCTTTATTACCCCCTCTCTCTTTTCCCTTTTTCTTAGCATAGCCAAGCTAGTTCAGAGATCGTGGACGTCGGAGCTCAAGTCACACTATCAACAAATCTTTTAGGGTATATTTGGTTTAATACTTTTAAGTATGAAATCTATAATGGACTTATTATTTTGTTATACATGTCATATTGGTTGGCCAAAGTGATGGCCCATATTGGTATACTAATTCATTTTGTATATGGCCATGAAGTATGGCTCATATTGATTATTGGGTTGTAATCCTAGATATTTATGCATGCATGAGATGTGTTGATACCCTTGAGGTGTGTAATGAGTTGGTTGTTGAAAATGAATAATAAAATATGGAATCTATGCTTGATGGATGATTGATGTCACTTGGTTAGGTTATAGCATGGTTTAAAGTAAGGAAATGTTTTGAATGATCCTAATAAGTTATGGAGTCCCAAATATGTATACTTTGGCATGTAATTGTTATGCATGAGTTAAACTATGGATGTTTAAGTAACCCATTTATGCCATGATAATCACCATTGGCATATGAGAGTGTGCATATGTTAGTGAGGGTGACAAAAGGGCTTGGAAAATAGCCTCAAAATTGTCCACACGGATAGACACACGGGCATGTGTCTAGGTCGTGTGTGACACACGGGCATGTGTCCAGGCCGTGTGTGACACACGATCAGCCCCATGGGCATGTTGTCCAGTTGTGTGTCCCCTGCACCCTAGTTTTGCTAGTCAATATGCATGGTAGTAAACACACGAGCAGAGACACAGCCGTGTGTCTCAACCGTGCGGAAGACACGACCCCAAGACATGGGCGTGTGCCCAGGCCGTGTGTAGTCTGCACTTTAAATACAAAAATTAAATTCGCCACACGGCCTAGCACATGGGCGTGTGACTTGGCCGTGTGACTTATAATTAATGCTGACGTCATAAACAGAGAGTTACACAGGTTGAGGACACGGGCGTGTCCCGGGCACATGAGCGTGTGAAAGCCACACGGCTTGTCCACATAGGCGTGTGACCCTCTAAACTTGGAAATTTTCTTTAAGTGTTGTAAAAAAAATTTTAGAAGCTCTCAGCTTAGTTCCGAACCATCCCTGGAGTATGTTAAGGGCTATGTGGACCCGTAGATGGGACATTGTGTTTATGTTTGAATGTTTTTAAGATCGGATGAAATTTTTAAGGTTCGGTTTGCGTTAAAGTGTATGTTATAGATCGGTAATACCTTGTACCTTGTCCCGGCGTAGGATACGGGTACGGGGTGTTACACTTTCTATCATCTATTTCATGCCTCAAAACATACCATTTCATTATCTCAAAATCAAAACACAACTTCCAAGCATCAACACATCAACTAATAACTAATCACGTGAACAACCACCTAGCCATATCATCAACCATGACAAACATGCCAAAATACATGAATACTTATATACATCACATATATCACTTATCAAACACATAATTTAAGCCAACTTAAATAGCCATATATACCAACATTTCCATCAAAAACAAGCCAAGTCTCATGGCTAATATCATGACTTAAAAAAAAAAAGCTTCAAAATACCAACGAGTAGTCAATAGTGTGATGATAGTTCCCGATGATGCACGATGTCCGAGCTAGCTTCAATAATCTATAAAACATGGAAAGAACACACAAAGTAAGCTTTAAAAGCTTAGTAAGCCATATACAAAAAAAGTCATCACATGAATATTTACATATCAATTCAATATGCTAAACATAGCTAATCACATTCAAATTTACAAACCTTTCTCATTGAATATAAATTCAATGTCTAAATCAAGTTCATCAAATACTTTTCCTTTTCAATACTCATATGAATTTCGTAACTACCTGAGTCACTTAGGTCATTCACATATTCTTTCTTGACTTGACTTTGCCCGTTAAATTGTTCGAAATCGTTAAGGTTACTCGAAAATCACATAAGCTCATACATGTTATTACATATTGATGCCACTGTCCCAGACAGGGTCTTACACAAAATCGATTAATGATGCCAATGTCCCAGACATGGTCTTACACATAATCTCAATACAACGCCAATGTCCCAGACATGGTCTTACATGTAATCATATCTCAGTAACCTAATGTCATGACATCCGTATCCTATACTATTCCTAAGGTTTGTACAGGACTTTCATATATCGTAACTTCGTCGATTCTTGCTCGTAAGTGCACATTCAACATTTATAACATTTCCATTACAAGTAAACACATTTAATTCAATTAAAAGACATTTATTTTCATATAAACTTACCTCGTATTCGGGATAAACGAACGGAATAAACTATTTGTCAACTTTTGATTTTCCTCGATCTAAATCCGTTTTCTTTCGTTCTTGATCTATGTACATTCAAAATTAACATATTTAATCACCTATTCATTCAATTTCATCCAAAAACACATATTTGGGCATTTTTACACTTTAGCCCTAAACTTTCACATTTCTTGCAATTTAGTCCTTATTTCACAAATACACAAAATTACACAATTTCTTTCCAATACATGCTAGCCGAATTCTCCTAGTGCATAAATCAGCCCATATTTATCATTTATTCACACATTTAACCACATATTTTTACATTTTCACAAATAAATCTCTTTTATGCAATTTCACTAAAAATCACTTTATAAAACATTATAATCTATCATAAAAAATTCATATTTCTTCATCAAAAATCATCATCAATGTCAACTCTCAAAATCTTTAACAGTTTCGAAAATTAAGACACGGACTAGCTAGTACTCAAAGTAACGATCACAAAAACGTAGAAATCATCAAAAACCGAGGAAAAATCACATACCAATTTGTTAATGCTATTGGTGAACCCTTAAACCCAACAATGGCTTCTTCTTCCTTTGAATTTCGGTGAGAAAGATGACAAATCCCACTAATTTTTATCATTTGTTTTATTTAATTAGTCATTAATATATAAATTACTATAATAACCCTTAATTAAACATTATAAAACACTTAATGGATGACTATATTTGTCCATCCCATTAACTAAAGGTCAAATAACCACATAAGGACTTACACATTTAAATTTTTTAGCAAATAAAGAACTTTTAACTTATAGAATGTAACTTTTTTATTTTATACGATTTAGTCCTTTAGTCAAATTAACCACTTAAACGATAAAATTATCACACGAAACTTTCACACATATATAATCACATATTGTAAACACCAAAAATAATATTAAAATAATTTTACGACCTTGGATTTATGGTTTCGAAACCACTATTCTGATTTGGCTAAAATCGGTTGTTACAATGGTTACCTTATTGAGCTATTGGTAGTCTATGAACAGTCTCATTGAACCATCTTTCTTTTTCACAAGTAGTACTGTTGCGCCCCACGGAGAATAACTAGGTCTCGCAAAACCTTTATCCGTTAACTCTTGTAACTAAACTTTTAACTCCTTTAATTTCATCAGAGCTATCCTATACAAAGCAATTGAAATAGGTGTAGTACCAAGAATTAACTCAATGCCGAACTCAGCTTCTCTAATTAGAGGCATTTTGGGCAACTCTTCTGGAAATACATCTGGATACTCACATACTACCGGCACTGACTCAATTTTCAATTCAGACTTCTTTGTATTCAACACAATGGAAAGATAAGCTTCATAACCCTTTCTCATATATCTCTGAGCAGTCATAGAAGAAATCACTATTGGCAAGCTATCTGACTCATCTAATTCAACCCGAAGAATGTCACCGCTTTCACATTTCAATTCAATGATTTTCCTTCCACAGTTTACTACTACATCATGCATGGTCAACCAATCCATACCAAGTATTAGATCAAATTCATCAAACGATAAAAGCATAAGAATAGCCAAAAAATAATGACCTCTAATCATTAAAGGGCAATTCTTACATACTTTGTCAACTAACACACACCTACCTAGAGGGTTTGACACTTTTATTACAAATACTGTAGACTCAACGGGCATATTCATGCTAGACACAAATTTCACACAAACATACGAATGGGTAGATCCTGGATCAATCAGAGCAACAATAGAAGTATCATAGAGAGAAAAAGTACCTGTAATCGCACCAGGAGATGAAGCCTCTTCGTGAGCGCGAATGGCTTGAGTCCTCGCAGGTGCTCTACCCTCGGGTCTCATAGTTGGATCTCTAGGCGCACTCTTACTACTCACTCTATTTCTCGAATTCCTCTGTGGTCTCGCTCTAGAAGTAGCATTGCCCGATCTTGCACTCTAAAATTTTTCCTTTTCAATCATCTCAAGACAATCCTTGATAAAATGATCATGTGAACCACACTTGAAACATGCTTGGCTATTCATTCAGCATTCACCAAGGTGACGTCTGCCACATTGTTGACACTCAGGTCTATTAGGTCGAGTGTTACCCACACTCACTATCGAAGTAGTCTGAGCCTTATGACCCAAATACTATTTCCCATGGTTTCTGTTTGAAAACCCAACTGAAACACTCGATCAAGTATTAAACTCTCTCGGTTTCTTAGATGAGGACTGAAATGATTTACCCATCTGTCTCTTCTTCAAATCTCGAGACTCTAACTCAGCTTTTCTTTTCTCTTTAACTAATTCCTCGGCCTTACAGGCTCTCTCTACAAGCATAACAAATTCTCTCAGTTCAAGGACACCCACCAACAATCAGATGTCTTCGTTTAATCCATCTTCAAATCTTTTACACATGATAGCCTCAGTCAATACACATTCTCGAGCTTATTGGTTCAGTCTCACAAACTCACGCTTATATTCCATTACCGTCATTCGGACCTGTTTTAACTCAAGGAATTCTTTTCTTTTCTGGTCAATAAATCTCTGGCTAATGTACTTCTTACGAAAATCTTCTTGGAAAAATTCCCAATTAATTCTCTCCCTTGGTACCACTAACACAAGAGTGTTCCACCACTGATAAGCTGAGTCTCTTAGAAGGGACACAACACACTTCATGCATTCTATAGGTGTGCATGATAACTCATCAAATACCCTAATGGTATTCTCAAGCCAGAACTCTGCCCTCTCAGGGTCATCATCTATACTAGCTCAGAACTCTTCGGCTCCTTGTTTTCAAATTTTATCCACCGGAGGTCTATTCAGTCTCATAAAATCCATACCTTGGGGTGCTATAGGAAGAGGCTGAGGAATAACTGTGAGTGGAGGGGGTATAGGCTGAGGAATAACTGTGAGTGGAGGGGGTTGAGCGTTCGGGTTCATTTGAATAAACTTCGTATACCAAGCATCCATCATATGGAGAAAGGCTTCCCTACCTTGTTCTCCTTGACTAACTATAGATGGTTTATTATTAGATAGCGCTACCCCTTTAGCGGGCATAGGCACGATACTTTCAACGTCATCTGCCACAGCTTTGTCAGGATCCATTAACTATAGAAAACACATGTCAAAATCGTCAAGAGTCGTCACACTATCTTAATATATGTATGGCATGTATAGTTAGACTTAAGCATGCTACATTAGTCTGAGAATTGACTAAACCATCGCTTTGATACAACAAAATGTAACACCTCTTACCCGTATCTAACACTGGAATAGGGTTCGAGGCATTACCGGACATAAACATAAACATTCCCACAAAATCGAGCCATAAAATTTCATTCAATTCAAAACCATTCATACACAAGCATGTTGCCTCTTATACGGGTCCAAGAGGCCCAAAACATACATTGAAAATGAACCAGGACTAAACCGAGAACTTTCAAAACTTTTGTGGCATTTAGAAAAATTTCTTATTTTGGAGAGTAACATGCCCATGTGGGTTGGCCGTGTGGTCACACACGCCCGTGTGGCTTAGGACACGACCATGTCTTCAGCCTGTGTAGCTCTCTGATTATGACATCATCAACACAATTAGGGTCACACGGCCAAGTCACACGCCTGTGTGCTTAGGTTATGTGGCGAATTAAATTCCAAAATCAAGTGCAAACTTCACACAGCCTGGGCACACGCCCATGTCCTAAGGCCGTGTCCTTCACACAGTTGAGACACATGCCCGTGTCTCTGCCCATGTGTTTACTACTGAGCATTCTGTTTTAAATTTATTAGGGTGCAGGGGACACACAACTAGTGGACACGCTCATAGGCAAATCGTGTGTCACACACGGCCTAGACACATGTTTGTGTGTCTACCCATGGAAACAATTTTGAGGCTATTTTCCAAGCCTTTTGTCACCCTTAATGATACATGCACACTTACACATCTCAATGATATCCTACATGGCATAAATGAGCACTTACACCTTGACAAACATAGCTCATGCATATCAACTTATCAATTTATACTTGCTTAAGACTTCATATTTTATTTAGATTAAGCTTACCAAATCACATGCAATATTGGAATGATAGAAATGTGCCAATGTACACAATCGCAACAAGTAATAAAGTGACAAGTAAATGTCAATTTATCGTACCCACAGGGACTGTGAAAAGAATTATTTATAAATGCTATTTAAAACACTTTGGTGAAGAAAAATATTTTGTTTGAAGAGGGTGATTAAAAACTAAGATTTTAAACTAAGTAAACTAAATAAATAAATATCAAATGCACGATTTCAAATACGATTTTAATCAAGATGACATATTATGCTTGATTAATTACATTTCTTTAACTTAGAATTATTAAACTCATGTTTATGTTGTTACGAATAAATTCACGGCAACTCGGTAAATTGCTAACTTATGAACATACTCACCTAAACAAATCCATTCATCTCTTAACATATCCCTATGTTAATTCAATCGATTAAACAGATTCTAATAAGCAAACATGTTATTGCAGATACATACTCATTAAATTGAACTAATCTCTTTCATATTCCTATGTCAATTCAAACGATTAATTAAATCTAATAAGAATAGAAAAGACTATGTGAGGTAACAAGGTATCCTTACCTTGAAATAGTTTAATCACAATAGTCTTGCAAGTTATGCAAGGCAAGTGTATCGCCAGATACAATGCTAATTTAACCTTCAACTACCTTAGAAGAATAAACATGCGCTTATTAAGTACTGTGTTCATTAATTGCAATTTCAATCCATTTAAATAATTAATTCATTAGTTCCCTCACAATTATAATGCAAGAATAACTTAGGCGTGATTTTACTTAATCAAGCATTTTACCGAGGCCTATAACAGCATAAACACAACTTTAATAATTTAAGAGGACGAAATGCAATCAACCCAACATGAATTAAATTCAAGCTAAGCTGATTAAATTAACCATTCCAACAGCATAAATATTCATAGATATGTTCATCACAAAAACAACAAAAAATTAAAGAGATAGGTAACAATGATCAAATCTGGTGCTTTTCCGTGGCTTGACTAGGTTACTTCGTTCTTCCTTCTTTGTTGTCCTCACTAATCAAGGCTGCTATGAACACTCAATTGCTGCTCCAAAATGGCTGAAGAAGAACCCTTTCTCAATGGGAGAAATCGGCAAAAGAGCAATGGACTTTGAATGGGAAAATGTGAGGAGAGAATGAGAGAAGAGAGAAGAGATGTGAATGAATGAGGGATGCTTTGAATGATTAGCCAAGGGGGTTTTTGTAGCTGAATGTGGCAGCTAAAATTTGCTAAAAATAGCAGCTAAAGAGCCACCCCTCAGCCAGCCTCCTATATGGCAAGGTTGATGGCTTCAACTTTGCTAAATATGGCTTAGGGCAAATCTACAAAGCCATCAATTGTGGAGGGGTCTGATTGCAACTTGAACAAGTATTCAAGGGCTTCTTTGCAGCTTAAATAATCAGCTAATGAGCTGAATTGCATCAGCACTTGGACGGTTTTGGGCTGTCCTTTTCTTGGCTAGTTCGGTTTACTCATTTCAGTTCAATCGGACCACTTTTCATAATCAATTAATCATAATTTATTAACACAAATTAAAATGGATATAAATTAAATTTAATTATATTATGAATAAATACATATAATTTTGGACCGTCTTAGGCTAAATTTTAGTTCGCCTCGATACTTCAAATTGGTTCTCGCTTTTGTTCTTCTAACAGTGTCTGCCGAGCCATTTTTCGCCTTTTGTGCAAATCTGTCGAAAATAACCAAAATTAATCAAAAATAATTATAAAATTAACTAAAATTCAATATGTTCATATTTTAAGTGCACTTTAATTATTTTATAAAAATTAATTATTTTTCAACAAGAATTTAACCGAATTTGCGTGAATTTAAGTTAAAAAGGGTATGAAAAAGTGTGTAAATTTTTGTGTTTCCAAATATAAAACATCAATTTACTTCCATTTTACACATTTATGCCTTAGTTGTTATTATGCCATTTACTCACAATTCCATCACCAAACATCCATGATCATATCCACAATTCATCCATGCCAAAATGAATTTAACCACATCATGAATGACCTTAGCACAAGCATGCATATATGAATAGGATTACATCCCCATAATTAACATGAGCCATATCTCATGGTCATATACAAAATGAATCATCAATCATTATAAGCCAACACATTTGGCTAACCCAGTATGACATATAACAAAAAGACCAAGTCCCTATACATGCCATACTCAAAATGTTAAAACTAACTATACCCAAATATCCAATTGATAGTGTGATCGAGTTTCCGACATCCTTCGATCCCTGAGCTAGCTTGGCGCTACTATAAGAAAATGGAAATAAATAGCAACATAATCATGAATATATATATGTCATCGTAAATTCATAGGCATAACTTACACATTTTTAATTTTGCCAAAAGATTATCACATATTGAGTTCATTCATAAGAGTTTTTCGTACATACTTGTACTATCTCGTAATACATTCTCATATTTCCTTATCAATGACTTACTTGTCGAATAACTCATTGATTTACCTGTTAAACACTTGGAATACTATCGAATACACAGAAAGCTTGCACATAGTGCTTCATACATAGCCACATGCTACCTCATATCACAAATCACACATCACTCGCTCTCGAACTAATCACAGGCCTGCTCACAAAAGCTAACAGTCAGGATGTAACTACTCGGGCTGCTCACATAAGTTGACAGGTACCCGAAACACATGCTGGGCTACCCAGCCACTAGTAGAACCTATAAGACTAGCACCTGGATTCACATAGACACATATCGCATATCTTATGAGCTCAACACATATTGTTCTTAGTGACATGTCACATTGTATCCTAAATTATTCCTAAGGTTCAAACGAGATTTTCTCGATATCACATATTCGTCGAACTCGGTCACAAAGTCATACTCATAGACTATAACATCATCCATACACTCATCAAAATAATTAAACATAGAGACTCATACATAAATAAAATATTAAAACATGATATTTCATTGCATTATTTACACATGAACTTACCTCCGTACAAAATATGGACAATTAATTCGATTTAGTCCAAAATCTTGTTCTTTCCCCAGTCTAGGTCCGGACTCCGTTTTTCTTGATATATAATAGCAAATTCGTCTCATTTAATCATCACATTATTCAAATCAGTCCAAAAACTATATTTTGGCAAAATTATAGTTTTGCCCCTAAACTTTCACATATTTGTAAATTCATCCCTAAGCTCGTAAAATGAAATACGTTTATTTTCTTTTTTACCCAAGCCTAGCCGAACTTATAACATGCTGATAGAAGCCCACATTTCTTATTAAATCATAAATCTTACTACCCATTTTACAAACTTTACAAATAAGTCCTTTTTAGCCATTTTCACTAGAAATCACTTGGTAAAAGATGTTTATCACACATCAAACATTCATATTCCTCCATTAAATATCAAAACACATGTATGTCATACATGGGTCAAATTTCAAACATGAACCCTACTTAAAAATATGGCTAGAAATAGGTAAATCGGGTTACGAGGGTTTCAAAACTGTAAAAAAAATTAAAAAACAGGGCTAAGATGCACTTACTATTGAGCTTGAAAGTTGAAGAAACCCTAGATATGGAACCCTTGGGATTTTAGGCCAAGGTGGGAGAAGATGGACAGAATTTTTGTCTTATTTTCCCTTTTTATTATTTTATTAACCAATTGACAAAAATACCTACAAGGCCTTTCTTTCAAATTTTTCCTATTCATGCCCATTTTTGTCCATAAAAATAGAAATTCGGCAAATTGCTATTTAAGCACCTCTAATTAATAATTCATGGCAATTTCATGCTTAAGGCTTCTAGAACTCACATTTTGCAACTTTTTCAATTTAGTCCTAAATATCAAATTGGACACTTTATCAATAAAATTTTTCCATGAAATTTTCACACAAGCATGCAATCATATCATAGACCTCATAATAATCATAAAATAATTCTTTTTACTTTAAATTTGTGGTATCAAAACCACTATTCTGACTAGGCCCTAATTCGGGATGTTACATTTTCCTGTTGATCTGTTGATAATGCCATTTGGCTATTTTGATATAATTTTGGGAATGGATTGGCTTATGGAGCATGGGGTAATCTTAGATTGCTATAAAAAGAAGTTCACTTTTCAGAGTGAAAGTGGCGACAAAATTGAGGTGAATGGTATTCAAACCAGTGGGTCAACTCGTATTATTTCAACGATTCAGGCTAATGAACTTCTTTATCAAGGTTGTGCAGCTTTTCTGGCTTATGTTATTAATTCAGACTGTTGAAAGTCAATGCAGTAAAATCAGGACTATTTTTGAATTTCCTGATGTTTTTGCTGAAGAAGTACCGAGATTACCATCAGATCGGAAAGTTGAATTCACAATTTAAGTTTATCCCAGTATAGCTCCAATATCAATACCTCCATATCGTATGTCACCTACAGAGTTAAAAGAATTGAAAGTGCAGTTCTAGGATTTACTGGATCGAGGATTTACACGTCCTAGTATTTCACCTTGGGGAGCTCCAGCACTGTTTGTTAAAAAGAAAGATGGCTCAATGTGGTTGTGTATTGATTACCGATAATTGAATAAGGTGAAAATCAAGAATCGATACCCACTACCTCGTATTGATGATTTATTTGATCAGTTGGAAGGAGCTTCTGTGTTTTTAAAGATTGATTTGAGATTGGGTTACGACCAATTGAAGGTGAACGAAAGTGATGTACCAAAGATAGCATTTCGTACACGGTATGGTTATTATGAATTTTTAGTTATGCCTTTTAGATTGACAAATGCTACAGTAGCTTTCATGGATCTTATGAACTGTATTTTTTCAACCATACCTAAATCAGTTTGTGGTGGTTTTCATTGATGATATTCTGGTTTATTCAGAATCTAAATTTGAACATGAGTAGCATCTTAGAATTGTTTTGCAAATATTATGGGAGAAACAATTATATGGGAAGCTTAACAAATGTGAATTTTGGTTATTAGAGGTTGTTTTTTTGGGACATGTGGTTTTGGCAGATGGAATTAGAGTTGATCTACAGAAGATTGAAGCAATTGTTCAATAGAAAACAGCGAGAAATGTGTCAGAGGTACATCATTTTCTTGGATTGGCTGGTTACTATCGGAGATTTGTAAATGGATTTTCAAAGATAGCTTTGTCGATGACAAAGTTGTTTTAAAAAATGTTTCGTTTGTCTGGGATTATCAGTGCTAGGAATGTTTTGAGAAATTGAAGCAAATATTGACTGAAGAACCGATTTTGACATTATTAGAATCAGGAAAGGACTTTCTTATTTATAGTGTTGCTTCTTTGAATGGTCTCGGCTGTGTTTTGATACAAGATGGAAGAGTGATTTCCTATGCATCTCAGTAATTAAAACGGTATGAACACTATTACCCGACGTATGATCTGGAATTGGCTGCTGTGATTTTTGCACTAAAGATATAGAGACATTACTTGTATGGCGAGAAATGCTATTATACCGATCATAAAATTCTCAAGTATTTATTATCTCAAAAGGAGTTAAATTTAAGACAACGTTGGTGGATAGAGCTTTTAAAAGACTATGATTGTGTTATTGATTATCACCTGGGAAAGGCAAATGTTGTAGCTGATGCATTGAGTAAAAAAGTAGTGATTGAATTACGAGCAATGTTTGCACAGCTCAGTATTAGTGATGATGGAAGTCTGGTGGCCAAATTAAGAATTAAACCAGTGATATTTGAATCAAGTCAGCACAGTTAGAAGAAGACAAGTTAATGAAGAAAAAAGAAATGGTTTAGAATGGCATAATAGAGAATTTTAGCATTGATGATCATGGTTTCTTGAGATTTCATAATCGAATCTATGTACCAGATGTTTCAGAACTGAAAGAGTTGATACTTCGTGAAGATAATCTTTTTAAATTGCATCCGAGAGGAACGAAAATGTACCTAATATGCAAGAATCGTATTGGTGGACTAGAATGAAAAGAGATGTGGTTGAATATGTTTTTAAATGTTTGACTTGTCAGTGAGTTAGGGCAGAGCATCAGGTTCGTACTGGACTACTTCAACCTATTAATATTCCTGAATGGAAATGAGATTGTATTACGATTGATTTTGTAATAGGATTACCATTATCAGCAAGTAAGAAAAATACTATTTGGGTTATTGTTGATCGACTTATAAAATCAGCTCATTTCATAGCAGTCTGAACTAATTGGTCACTTCAAAAACTTGCTGAAGTTTTTATTCAGAAAATTGTAAGACTGCATGGTATTCCTATGTCGATAATCTTTGATCAGGATCAGCGGTTCATATCGAGATTTTTGATACAATTGCATGAATTACTTGGTACTGGACTCAATTTTAGCTCTACTTTCCATCCGCAAACTGACAGACAATCTGAGCGAGTTATTCAGATTTTAAAAGACATGCTCCAAGCTTGTGTCATTAATTTTGAATCAGGTTTGGAACGTTATTTATCGTTGGCTGAATTTGTATACAATAATAGTTTCCAATCAAGTATTCAAATGGCTCTGTATGAAGCTCTATATGGTCGTAGATGTCGATTACTTGTGTGTCCATTGGAATTGAATGAAAGAAAAATGATTGGGCCAGAGTTAATTCAAGAAAAAGAGGATACTGTTAAGAAGATTTGAGATAGACTGAAGCCAAATTTCGACAGACAAAAGTCATATACAAACTTAAAATGTTGGGATATTGAGTACTCTATCAATGATAAAGTATTTCTTAAAGTATCATCTTGGAAGAAAATTTTGAGATTTGGTCGAAAGGGAAAACTAAGTCCTCTTTTTATTGGGCTATTTGATATTGTGGAAAGAGTTGGGCCAGTTGCATATCGTTTAGCCTTGCCTCCAAAATTATAGAAAATTCATGATGTTTTTCATGTTTCCATGCTTAGAAGATACAGATCAAACCCCTCTCATGTTATTTCGATAGAAGATATTGAAATCCGACCCGATTTATCATATGAAAAAGAACCAGTTGAGATATTAGCTTGAGAGGTGAAGGAGTTACATAATAAGCAAGTTCCATTAGTGAAAGTGTTGTGGCGTAGTCATAGTATTGTAAAATCAACTTGGGAACCGAAAGAAACAATAAGATCTCAGTACCCCCACCTTTTTTCAGGTAAATATCGAGGACGAAATTTATTAAGGGGGAGAAATGTAACGACCCAAAATTTACAGTTATCGGAAAGTGTATTTTCGGGTCTTTGCTTTTGTAAAACGGATTTGTAAATATTTATTAAAAATATTTACGAAGTTAGTTGTGTGGTTCATTTGGTTTTGGTTAGGTAAATTTGTCTAAATTAAGAGTAATTAGTTATAAGGACTATATTACAAATAGAATAAAAGTTGAATTATAGAATAGAGGAAATTTAAGGGACTAAATAAGTAAATAAACCAAATTGTGACAATTGTATTGTAATGGTAATATACATGTGTAATAAATACATACATACATTTGTAATATACATATATACTTACTTATTATTTAAGAAAATATTATTATATTATATTATTATAATATAAAACATTAATAAATAAAAGAAATGAAACAAAAAGAAAGAAAAAAGAACAGAATAGGAAACGAATTTGGAGAGAAAAAGGGAGAAAAGAAAAAGAAAGGAAAAACTAGGGTTTTAAGGTTTAAGGTTTAATTGGTATGACAATTTAGTCTCTTTTCTTAAGAATTTTATGTTTTTAGAATCCTAGAACCAAATACTACTTGATTTATTTTGAAATTTTGAAAGTTAGTAAATTTTTAGAAGTTGTTCATGTTGAATAAATTTAAGTGTTAGGGTTTAAATGGATAGAATTTCAAGTTCAAAGTGAAAAAGGAATTGAATTGTAAAATAAATCATAAGTTTTGAGTAATAGGGACTAAATTGAGAGAATTTTGAAATTTTGGTTTATGGTGAAATTTGAAAGTTGAAATTAGTCTAAAGTGAGATTTGAATGAAAATATGAAATTAGATTTAAATAAAATAAAGTTAGTTTTGATTAGGGACTAAATTGAAATGTAAGCAAAAGTTGAATAACAATTGAAATATTTAATGTGAAATTGTGTGTAATGATGATTTTAAATTGATTTAATTTTCGTAGCTAACGTTGTGCCGGAGACCTCGGCTAAGAAGGGAAAGGAAAAAGTTGACGAGGAGTAACTCGGGAAATTACGGTTTGTATTTCTATAATCTGAAACTAATTATTAATTATTGTATTTATTATATATATAGTAAGTGGAATTGAGTCAAGTATTGGTATTGAATTGAATTGAATTGTGAGTGTATTGAATTGAATTGAATTGTGAGTATATGTGATTATTTGAAATGTGTATTGATTGGAAATTGAAAATGATTTGAAAACCCTATTAACTGTATCGGGCTAAGTCGGATATAGTTGGCATGCCATAAGATTGGAAGTGTTCAGGGATACTTCGACCACGAGTCGATGAGACACTGGATGTCAAATTGATACTTCGGATAAATTCGATGAGGTACTGGGTACCAACTTACTTCGGCATGGTCGATGAAACACTGGGTGTTAACCTAATACTTGGAAGTGTCGTACTTGTGTGTTTTGGTTGGATCTGTGTATCCACCAAAATCCGAGTCGTGTTAATAGGGGTAAATAAATGAATTGGAAAAAAGATTGATATGGAATGATATTGAATATGAAATTGAAATTTGACATTGAATTGAATTATGCAAATGAAATGCATGAACCAAGGGTTCATGAAAAGAGTATTGTTATTGTTAAATGATATGTGAATCAAAGTGAGAAAAACTATTTGAATTAGCTATTAATGAGAAATGAAGGTTAAATGGATGAATTGAATTATTGATTGGCTAATGTTTATATATGGTTAAAAGTGTATGCTTTTTAATGTTATTTTCTTAAGTATTCGTATTATAGAAATACCACTGAGTGTCTACTCAGTGTACGGTTTGTTTTCCGTGCACAGGTTAGGTTGAAGTCAAATTGTCGAATCAGCATCCAAAGTCGATCCCAAACTCAACATGGTGAAGTATATTTCTTTTTATTTGAAATGGCATGTACCTAGGATGTTGAAGTTGTTATTTTGGGAAAAAGATTGTACACATGCTATAAAATGATATTAGTTGCTTATAAACATGAATACATGTGTGTTATGTTGAGGTTATAAAATGGTATGTTTAAATTAGTGCATAAGTGAATATGAAATTGGTAGATTGGAGTGAAATTGACATAAATCTAGAAATGACTTGAATGATGATTTGTTGGATTATTTTGATATTATGAATAAGATATTTAAGAGAATCCATTGATTAGGCACTTAGGATGTTTAATTTGACAAGTTTTAAAGATGTTTAAATGTGTTTTGGATTGGTTGAACAATTGGATTTTGAGTTGCTTGTTGTTCAAGATTTGCAGGGTTGGTAAACTTGATGTATAAGGCTCATTTTGAGTCCACACGGCAAAGCACACGGGCGTGTGACCAAACTGTATGAAACACACGATGTAACAGCCCGTTTTTAGGTCAAATCAAAACAGTGGTTTCGAAACCACAAATCCAAAGTCCAAATATTTATTTTATTATTTTAATAAGGTTTATAGCATGATAGATTAATTATGTGAAAGCTTCGTAAAGAAATTTTACTGTTTAAATGATCAATTCAGTAAAAAGGACTAAATCGCGTAATGCATAAAATATGAGATCTATTAGTTAAATGACTCAAATAGCTATGAAATTTATATTAGAAGTCCTTAAGTTGATAATATACCCTTGTTAATGTTAGTGGACATTCATGTCCATGAATTGCATGATATATAGATGATTTATTATAAGATTATATTGGTAATGTGATTAATAAAGTTTAATTTAATAAAACAAAATGCATTTTTATTCTTAATTCATCTTCTCAACCGAATTAAGGGTAAGGAATAGCCATTTTCAAAGCTTCAAACATTCGGTCACTACACCTTGAGCATGTAAGTTCGATTTAATTCTGTTTTTAATGATTTTTACATTTTTGAGCTCGTTGCAGCTTAATCTAGCTAGCCCGTACCTTCATTTTTGAAACTGTTATAGATTTTGAGATATGCCATTATTGAATACTTCGGTATTTTGAAGTATCTTGTTAGATTATTGATGGTTGTTAATAGTTATACAAGTTTTATAAAGTGATTTTTGACAAAAATGAGAATTAAGAATTAAATTGTAAATTTTTTGTGGTTAAAAGTGTGAAATAACGAAAGATATGGGCTGCTAGTAGTAGATAGGAAATTCAGCTAGACATGGGTTGGTATTAAATTGTGCAATTTTTCATTTTTATGTGTTAAGGACTAAATTGCAAAATAGTTAAAAGTCTAGGGGTAAATTTGTAATTTAGCCAAAATGAATGTTTTAGGCTAAATTTAATTGAATGAAAGTTTGAATGAGTTAATTGATATCATTTAGATCAAGATAAGCAAATACCGGAATTAGATCAGGGGAAACGAAAGGTAGACGAGTAGACAACGATTATACGAGTAAATACGAGGTAAGTTCGTATAATTAGAATCATACTTTTCTATTCTTGTGATTATTGAAAAGAATGTGTATAATCGAGATATTTGAAGTATGAATGTATTATTGTTTTATTTAATGTGTTACCGAGCCCCATTGAACTATTAGAATTCATTGGATACGAGTGATATGTTATTGGAATTACCATAATGGTTGAGCTCCTACATTTGTTGCGGACTCACCATAGCTCGTAAGAGCTTACTATTTCAGCTCATTGGAGCTTACTGATTCAGCTCGAAAGAGCTTAATGTTTAGCTCAACAGAGCTTACCGTTTTCAACTCAATAAAGCTTACTGTTATTAGCTCATGAAGAGCTTACCGACCATGTCTCGAAAGAGCATGTATGATGATGAATTGACGGATTACTGACATTGTTCACTTGACTATCCTTTGAGTTTCTAATAGGTTCAACGGGCCTAAATAATGTTATATTGAAGAGATATAGTTTATAAATGTTATTAATGTTATACATAATTTGTGAATTTAAAATGATAAAGCCTTGTATTAATGGATGATTTCATGTATGTTTTCAATGACTAACATTGGATGAATATTTGTGTTTAGGTGTTGGTTAAATTGAATTGGTTGCATAATTGTATTCTTTGATTATGTATAATATGGTAAGTTTAATTCTGAATTATATGGCTTACTAAGCCATAAGCTTACTCTGTTTCGTTTTCTATGTCTTATAGGGTTCGTTAGCTCATTCGTTTTGGACAAGTCGAAGCTGCACGTTACACTATCCAATTTCCAATTGGTATTTTGAACTTGTGAATTTTTGTAAATATGGCATGTATAGGCTAGTTTGACAGTAATAGTTATGTTTTGGTATCATGGTTGGAGAATGAATTTGTATATAAGTTAAGCCATGTGATTTGACTTATTTTGGTATCATATTTGGATTGCATATATGTGCTTAATGATGGTATGTTTTGTTATAGTAATATTTGAATGAAATTATGCAAAAGAAGTCTTGATATATAGATATTAGATGAATGAGTTGTATATGTGGCAATATAGGTATTTGGATATGTAAATGGTAAGTTTGGATATAGCTTATAATGTGTATTTAAATGGTAAATTTGGTTGCCAAATGAGTTGAATAAATGTGGTCAAATATGAATGTAAATGTTTATGTTTTAGGGTTGCAAATTTGGCTTTTCAAATGGCTTATTTTTTTCCACACAAGCAGAGACAGGCGTGTGTCTCAGCCGTGTGTGATACACGGTCATGCTACACGGCCGTGTGCCCCTTGGGGTACCCTACGAATTAAGTCAGTATACCCTACAGTTTTGACACGGTCTAGACACACGAGCGTGTCTATCGGTCATGTGTGATGCACGGGCTAGACACACGGGCATGTGGTCGGCCGTGTGACCCAAGTCAGTTTCGACCACAGCCAAGGCACACGGTCGTGTGTCTCTTGCCATGTGGTGCAAGTCAGTATGTGTGCCCTGTTTTCACACGATCTAAGGCACGGGCGTGTCTACTAGCCGTGTGAGGTAGATGGCCTATTCACACGGGTGTGGGATAGTTGAAATGTTGAAAATTTTATAAGTTTCTGAAATTTTTAATATGTTACGATTTAGTCACAAATGTATGACTAAAGCTTTGTATGCTTGATTCAAGTATTTATTGAATGTTAATGAATAATTTTTATTGAAATGGGATGAAATTGGATATTTGATTGTTCTGAATTGAGTTACAAGTTCGATAATGCCTCTTAACCTATTCCGGCAACGGTTACGAGTTAGGGGTGTTACACATGGCTTACGCAGGGGTATGTCGTTAGGCCGTGTGTCCCCTATATCTTAAAATTTTAAAACAGAATGCCCTGGGAATTACACACGAGCAGAGACATGAGGCGTGTGTCTCAACCATGTGAGGCACACGGGCGTGTGGTTGGCTGTGTGGCCTAAGTCAAAGAGTTACAAGGGGTCAGACATGGCCTGGAGCACAGCCGTGTTTAGGGTCACACAGGCGTGCCCTTGGACCACACGGGTGTGTGAGCCCTGTACTTAGAAGAAATTTTGAAATTTCACAAAAAAAATTCTGGACTTCTGATTAAGTTTCGATTTGTTTTTAGCACGTGATTTGGGCTTCGATGGCTCAATAAAGGGACATTATGATTAAATTATGATGTGTATGTTAAAATTATTATGTGATTGTTCACATTTGTTTTGAAATGTCTCGTAATGCTTTGTAACCCTGTTGCGACAACGGATAAGTTTTAGGGGTGTTACAGCAAAGCTTTTTAGGGCTCACAGGGTACTATCGCAGGTTTGTTGATGGGTTTGCCACTATTGCAGCACTCTTAATAGTGTTACTTTAGAAGACAGAGAGTTTACATGGATAGAAGAAAGCCAACAGAGCTTTGACAAGCTTCAGGAGATCCTCACTACAGCACCTATGTTGATTCAACCAGAACCAACAAAGGAATTTATGGTTTACAATGACATCTCATACATGGGGATAGGATGCGTGTTGATACAGGAAAGGAACGTGGTAACCTATGCTTCCAAGCAACTAAAGGTTCATGAGTGTAACTATCCAACCCACGACTTGGAGTTTGTAATATTGTTGTTCACACTTAAGATTTGATGACACTTCTTATATGGAAAGAAGTGTTCCATCTACACAGATCACAAAAGTCTCAAGTATTTTCTCACACGGAAGGAGTTGAATTTATGGCAGAGAAGATGGACAGAGTTGGTGAAAAACTATGAATGTGTCATAAAGTATCACTTTGGCAAGGCAAACGTGGTAGCTGATGCTCTAAGTAGAAAGTCTATGAGTAAGTTGTGAGCTCTGTTCGTGTAGTTAAGTATAACAAGTGATGGAGGACTGCTCATAGAATTGCAAGTGAAACAAATATTGTCACAACAAATCAATGAGAAGCAAGCCTTAGATGAAAAGTTGGTGAAGAGGGTTCGCCAAGTCGAACAACGAGTACGAGGGGACTTCACACTATATAGTGAAAGAGTCCTTTGTTTTTGTGGAAGGCTATGCATGCCTAGAGACGAGAAGCTTCAATAGTTGATTATTAGAGAAGCTCATAAAGTCTTGTAGTCATCCCCCAAATTTTTATTTATTATTGCATTAGCTTTAAGCAAGTAAGTGTAGTAGTTTAGTGGTTAAGAGCTCGAATAATTTCCATAATGTCCTATGTTCAATTTCTCACATCCTCATTTTTTTTTATTTAGACTTTTGGCTTATCAAATCATAGTCAAACCCCCCTTTGATTTCCACTACAATTGCCTTATAGGAGAGGATTTCTTTCCTTTTTAAGGAGACAACTTTCCATCTATAACCCCTTTTTCACTCCACATGTTCCCTTTGATCAAATTTTCATGTCATTGTCCCCCAAAGCTTCCATTTTCACCCAATTACAAAGCTTGGACGTCCATCCAACCTAAGGTAGCCACCAACCATTTTTTTTCTTTCCTTTTGTTTCCTCCTCCTCACCTTTGACCATTTTCTCCTCCTTGATCCTCCCTTTCTCATCCTTTTTCTTTTATTTCTAGCCTTTAAACCGCATTTTCTCTCTATTATTCTTCTTCTTTCCAATACTCATAGTTGACCGCACCACCACCTCACCACCAGTACACCACTTCCAGAGTACCGTTGTCGTCGCGTCGCGACAACTCTACCGTCGTTAGTCATCTTTCTTCTAGGTTTTCCATTTTCACTTCAACTATTTAGTCATAATTATATTTCAACTCCTTTTCTCCTATTTTCTTAAATTGATACTAAACCCTAAACTCATCTTTTTATTTTTAATGATGATGATTTTTCTTAGTTTTTATTTCTTCTTCAAGTTAAAACCCCGGTGAATTGTAAATCCCTCTAATCTGATTGTATCAACATAAGTATTGGATGATTTGGGTTGATCATCATTTCTTTCCCAATCTTTTATTTAAGGTTCGAATATTGTAATGATATTAGATATAATTTTTTCTTCAATTCTAACATATCATGTATTATTCGTTTGTTGAATGACCAATTGTTATCATCTCGGATCATCCCTAACTTTGGACGTGAATGACAACTCCGAATCTACTTGTAATAGTGTAAGTGTGGAGTTGGGAACCATGATTAAATCGTTTCTTATCAAAACAATAATTAAAATAACGCTTTAATAATGGATCGTCGTTTTATACCCATATCTATGATTAATCTAGTTAGATCCAAGTGTGGGTGTTCGAAAGAGTCTAGTGTTGCATTGGATCTACTAAGTTCAAGTATAGGTCTAACATAATACGAAATTGTATAATTAATTGATTAAAAAATTTAATATTGATTTTTATAATTAACACTCTGAAAATATGACTATATGCGAATATATTAAGTATTCAAAGTGGATGATAGATCCTTTAAAAGGATGATACCCAAGTAAGTGTTCATAATTGTTAAATATGTTTGTGTGATGTATTGATGAATGAAATATTATGTACATATTCTAATACTCATGTTAGGTGATTTTATGGTAATGTCTGATTAACTAAAAATTTGACATCATGAAAAATCATGAATATGTGTTTTGTCTTGATTAGCATGTTAAGCATGCCCATTGAAATTTTTGTATCTGTATGTCATATCACATGCATGGAGTTGGGATAGTATTGAAGGATGAAGATTCTGGAAGTTAATGATCTGCACATTCTGGTGGTTTAACCATTTTTTCTAGCAATTTATCTACGATTCTGATGGCTTGTCCACATATATTTGTATCTAGCATCTTGTCTACAATATCTAGTGGCTTGTCCATATTGTGTTATGTTATTGGGTGGACGAGTTCTAGAGAACTCTTTTATGGTGTATAGCGGATTTAGGTAGAAACGTTTTCTGAAAATCCTTCCACTGATTTTTGAAAAGCTCTACATTGACATCATTATGCATATAATTATTTGTGAATTTGTATTGATCTATAAATTCTTCTATGTTTATGAAATGTATGTCTTAAATTATGTTTCTATTTAAGTTAGTACTCACACTGGGCTTAAATAGCTCACCCTTTGTTTTCTGACACTTCAGATAATCCTTGAGCTTAAACATGGATGCAGCTGATGAAGGAGTACTTGGATGAATTTCGAAATAAACATTTTTTGTTGAAAAGCTCTACATTGACATCCTTATGCATACAATTATCTGTGAATTTGTATTGATCTATAAATCCTACTATGTTTATGAAATGTATGTCTTAAATTCTATTGCTATTTAAGTTAGTACTCACACTGGGCTTAAATAGTTCACCCTTAGTTTTCTGACACTTCAGATAATCTCTAAGCTTAAACATGGATGCAGCTGATGAAGGAGTACTTGGATGAATTTCGAAATAAACATTTTTTATTCTATTATTCTAGTATTTGGACTATTTTATTATTATTTTTCTGACTATGGCATGAGACATTATTTTGGGAACTTTTGGATAATTTCTGCATGATTTAAGCCAAAAATAATTTTTACAAGAATTCATTGATATTAATGTGATATACTAATTTTTCAATATAAATACTATTTCAATAATGTGACTTTATATTCAACTTAAAAGTATGTTTTTTTCAAGACTAAAAATTATTTATTCAAATAAGTAATGTTTTAATTGAATAAACTAAAAATGATTTTTTGCAAAACGATTAATTTTTAACAAATTCCGCTACAATATTTTAAAATTAAGACACTTTCTTCAACTGTTCAAATGTAGTCTCTCTTTTTTTTAATAATCAATTATTGATGTTATAATTCCAAAGTAGTTTAATGAGATTATTCTTAGTTTTCTCAAGCAAATAAAAAACGCTACGATTTCTATGAAAGAATTAAATCATTTTTCTACGCCAACTCAATGGCCGATGTAATCTTCAAGATTCGACCATAGTCTAGGTCAGGTTTTGGAGGTTACATTTAGTGGTATTAGAACCCAGTTCAAAATTTGGACTATGGTCTTTCTTAAAAGTTTGCATGCAAATTTTAATAAGGGGTATTTTGGGAAAAAATCGTGCCACAGATAAAATTTAATTTAACAAAAGTTGTTTTTCTTTAAAAATCTAAGACTCTGGAGCCGGTCTAAGATAAGTATTTATTTTATACTAAGACTATAAACTGTGAAACTATAAAGGGTGAAACTGTGACTAAACTATTAGATTGAAAACATTCAAGATTAATAACGAAAACTTGTTTCTAAATTATGAGATAACCACATAAAACATAGCAAATATGTTAGCAAAATGAACTCACATGACCCGAGGTTTGAGAGCTCAAGGAGAGCAAGGTCATGAAACCCAAGTTGATTCGTTTGAGTCTCAATTGCACGCTCCCAAGCCAGTGGCTAAGCATGTCGAACCCACACCTACTGTTGATGACAACCATCACAAGCCTGCTAACGATGGTGTATTGTAGGCCATACTTAGGATGCTACATTGAGTGGATAGAGCCCAACCTAGGTCGAGTAGTCGAGGAAATATTGCGGGGAGGCTTCAAACTAATAGAGTCGAGTTATTTAGGGGCGTTGCTAGGACGACCAACACCATGGCAAAATACTAACTAAAGGCTACAGAGAGAATTTTGGATGATCGAGAGTGTACTCCCGAGCAGAAATTAAAAGGTATTGTATCGTTACTAAGAGATGATGCTTACCGTTGGTGGCAAGCCATTATGAGAGGTACCCAGAGGCTGACATGGGATTACCTTCTGGATGCCTTCTAGAATAAATATATGGGTACTAAATATGTTGAGGCTCAAAGGCTAGAATTCATATAGGTTAAGTACGGAGACAAGTCCGTGGTAGAATATGAGACTAAATTCTTAAGGCTTAGTCGCTATGGCCAGGGGATGGTTTTGACTTAGCAAAATAAGGGTGCCAGGTTTGAGAATAGATTGAAGTATGAATTGATGGTTCTTGTAGCCCCACATCAAAAAAAAGGTTTTCGAAATATTGATGGAGAAAACCAAGATTGTCGAGGAGATTAAGTGTGTGGAGCGCAAAAGGATGGATTAAGCTAGAGTGTAACACCCCTCACCCATATTCAATGTCAAAATAGGGTTATAGAGCATTATCAAACTTATAACATATTTAAACATACATTTCATATACAATTTATCAATTTAAATACAATTCAATCATAACCAATCATAATGTCCCTTAAACGAACCTACGAGGCTCAAAACATGCACTCGGAATGGTTCTAGACTAAATCGGTAACTCAAGAAATTTTTCAATACTTAGAAAATTTTTGCATAAAACAAGGGACACACGCCCGTGTGGCCCGGCCATGTGTCTCACACGGCCAACAGACATGCCCATGTCACAAAACTTGTGGACATTCGAAATGGGATCACATGGCAATGTCCCAGCCCATGTCCAACCCCATGTAACTCTCTAACTTGGGTCACATGGCCAGCACACACGCCCGTGTGGCTAGCCTATGTGCCCTAAATATGGCCATACACGTCCGTGTGCCATGTCATGTGCTAGGCCGTGTCAAACCTATAGGCTATACTGACTTATGCCACATGGCCATGTCACACACCTGTGTGTGAGGCCGTGTGGAACATTATCTTTCTCAGCTAACTTAGGACAATCCCGAATAAAATGATCTCGTGAACCATATTTGTAACAGCCTGATTTTAGGGCTAGTCAGAATAGTGGCCTCGGGACCACAAATTCAAAGTTAGAGAAATTATTTTATTATTATTATAGAGTCATAGCATGTTTATAATAGTGCATGAAAAATTTGGTGAGTCAATTTTGACGTTGGTGAGCCCAATTGAGGAAAAAGGGAAAAATCACATAAAGTGCAAAAGTCCTAAATTGATAGTTAAATGTAACATCTCAAAATAGGGCCTAAATAGAATAATGGTTGCGAAACCACAAATCTGAGATAGAAAAGTTTATTTCGATTAATTTTTATGATTTACCGAGTGATTAGATGCATGTGTTAGAGTATTGATAAGAAATTTTATAGATTGCATGTTTAATTTGCCTATTAGGGCTTATTTGCAGAAGTTACTGTAACAGCCCGATTTAGGGCCTAAACGATGGTTTTAGAACCACGAATTTGAAGTCAAAAAATTTATTCCGACTAAGTTTTAAGGTTTATTTATTGATTAAAATATTGTGTAAAAATATCGTTAAGTAATTTTACTGATAAAGTGCTTAATTGGACTTTTAGGACTAAATTGCAAAAGTTGCAAAATATATGTTCTAATTCATAAGTACTTGATTGAAATAGGGGTTTAAAGAGGAGGTCCTTAAATGGTAATTAGACCATTATATTTCGTTTGGACAAAAATGGGCATGAATAGGACAAAATTTTAAAGAAAGGCCTTAAGGGCATTTTAGTAATTTGGTAATTAAAATAAATAAAAGGGGAAAATAAAGCCAAAATTGACTCATCTTTTTCATGGAGGCCGAAATTAGCATGGGGGAAGCCATGAATAGGGTTTTCAAGCTTTCCAAGCTCAATAGTAAGTCCGTTCTAGCCCCGTTTTTCAACTTCTTTACGTTTTTAGAATCCCGGTACTTGATTAAGCTTATTCTAGCAATAATTTAAGCTAGGGTTCATATTTGGAAAAATACCCATAGGTGAAATGTGTTTTTTTTATGTTTTATGGTAGAATATGAAGGCTGAAATTATGTTAAACAACTTTTGCTAAGCAGTTTTAAGCAAAAATGAGTAAAACGGCTTAATCGGTAAAAGTTGTTATTGTTCATAACTATGTGTTAGAGTGAGAATTTGATGTTACCATAGAAGAGAAAAATGATCATTATGTCATAAAACATAAGAATAAGGGATGAAGTTTAATTCCCAAGCCCAGGGGCAAAAGTGTAAATATGCAAAACTTTAGGGGCAAAATTGTAATTTTTCAAAAGTTTGATTTGAGGACTGTTTTGAATATTACATTAATTAAATGAGTAAAATATGATGTTTTAAATATCGGAAAACGAGATTTGAACCTAGAATGGGAGAAAAATTGAAAATTGGGAAAGTTGGTAAAATGGCCGTTTTAGTATCGAGGTAAGTTCATATGTATAATAAGCATTAATTTATGCATGTTTCAATGTAAAATTTATATATTTACTATGATTGTCGAGGTGTTGAAAGTAAGTATAATTATGATGATTTAAATGTTCAATATTAATTCGACATGGAAATGAGAAAGTATGTAAGTTGTATGTAAATAATACATTATCTTTATTATGTTTTTATATTTCAGCATATTTTATGTATTGTAGCTGATTTTTGAATCATAATTGACTATTGTAAGTATGGAATCAAGTATTAGAAAGAGAGAGAAATCCCGGTTGAACTTTCGGAAAGATTGGATGATACAGATGGTATGTAGCTAGGTCACATGTATGGTGCTGAGTGCACATCATGTGTACAAGAGAGCTACGAGACATTATGATGTAGCTAGGTCGCATGGGTGATACTATGTGTACACCATGTAGACAAGAGAGCTACGGGATATATGTAGCTAGGTCGCATGCGTGGTTCCAGGTGAAGGACACCATGTAGACAAGAGAGCTACGAGATAAACTGGCTAGGTCACATGGGTGGTACTAAGTGTTCACCATGTGTACAAGAGAGCCAAAATTATGTGTACAATCGAGCTAGGTCACATGAGTGGTGCTAAGTGAAGGCCACTATGTGTACAAGAGAGCTTCAATTTTAAAGGTGGGCTGTGTGCGATACCATCGCGAATTTGTTATTATTCCGAAGCGTTCAACTAGGAAATTGATTAAATAAAATTGTGTATGACTTTGTGATGATAAGTGTAAGTATATACGTGTGTAACTTATGAGCAATATGCTCGATATGTGATTGGAAATTGGAAAGATTGTTATGGGTAAGTGATGAATAAAATTGAAGTGTGAAAGATCAAAATTGACAATAAAACTGTTATGGATAGTTGCAGTGATGTGTATCTAAAAATTTACCAAAAATAGTAGAAATTGAATCAGAGACTGAATGAGATATAAAATTAAAGCTTAATGAGTTTATTTTCATATAACAGAAATAGAGCAAGCAAAGGAATTCTATATTATGAGATATTTAAGTTTTTGAGAGACTGGTTCAGAATGACTATGTGATCCCCTGTTCTGACTTGGAAAAATCATTAAAAATTGTACAAAAATAATTAGGGGATATAATTTATATTCTTGAAATTTTTAATGAGTCTAGTTTCAAATAAAATAAACGAGAACATTCTTTGAATTCTGTATGAGGAGAAAATTTATCATAGTGAAGAGTGGTCAGAAGAGTTGAGCAGTGAAACAGGGGTAACTTCAATGAATAAACTGTACTAATTGGCTAGACCAAAAATTCTGAAAATTTTATGGTAAGAATATACGTGAATCTAGTTTCAAGAAAAATTAACGGTTTCTAATTTGGAGTTCTGTAGCTCCAGAAATATATAATTTAGCTTACAGTACTCTGCTAGACAGCTTATTTTGAACCTGTTTATGATTGTAATAGTGAAAGTATGTATGTGTTTGTGATGGTAATATTCCGGGAACATATTGTGACTTCATTAAAAGTATGATAATATATTTTTTATTGATATTTACATACTTACTTACTAAGCTATAATGCTTACTCCCTTCCTTTCCTTTTTCCTATAGTGTCTCAGATGTTAGCTCGAGTTGGAGGTCGCCGGAGGTTAAATCACATTATCAAACTATTGATCGATATATAAAGGTTTTAAAGTATTTTTAAGTCTTTGGCATGTATGGAGACTCGTTTAATTGTTACTAAGTTGCTAGGAATTGGCCTAAAATACTGACCTATGTTATTTGAAGGTCTCTATTGTATAAAGTCATTTAATGTAGATAGTCTTGATTATGTTATTAATTAAATGATGCAATTTATGAATGTGCATGCTTGCCATGCAATTTATGAATGTGCATGCTTGCCTATGTGTGCGGTTGAATTAAAGCATGATATGGGCCTTGTAAGCTCTTTTTAAGGAACAGCTTGAATGTGTTTGAAAAAGTTTTAAATTAGAGTGAAATTATGAATCGATTTTTATATGATGATTAGTGATTAAGTCCGGTAATGCCTCATACCCTGTTCCGGCGTCGAACACGGGTAAGGGGTGTTACATTAAAGGTGTTAAATTGTTAGAGAATCAAAATTGGAGGATTTTAAAGGGCAATAAGGCCCTATTATGATAGCTTGGCCGGCCATGGTAGAGAGAAATGTTGAAAAGTCAACATTAGGTAGGTTGATGACATAAGGTGTATTAAAGTAATGCCTAAGCCTAGCTATCATCTTTTTCTTTCATTTTCTCTTCACTCCCACTAATTTTTCCAGCCATTGTAAGGGTTTTGAGCTTCAAAAATTTTAGCAATTTTAAGTCCTCTCAAGTAAGTGATTTTCCTACCATTTGTTGATGATTTTTGCATTTTTGAGACCCTTCAAGCATGAGCTTTCAAATGAGGGGACTATCTTGCAAAATGGTTGAAAGTTTAGGGTTTTGTGATAAGATTATTTAGGGTGTTTTCTAAAATTTTATGGAAGAATATGAGTCTTAGCTATGTTATAAACAACTTTTGTGAAGGAGTTTTCATGGAAAACACCTAAAGGGACTATTTTACATAAGTTGTAAAATAGTTGATAAATATGGGAACTAGTGAGAATTTGAAGTTGCTATAAGAGTAAAAAGGGTTCATCTAGGCTTGAGATACAAACAAATTTGATAAAAATCAATTTTTGAGCATAGGGGCAAAATGGTCATTTTGCTAAGGTCTAGGGGCAAAATGGTCATTTTACCTAAGATGTGGATTTTAGATTGCCTAATTGTGTTTAGAGACTGAATAAGTGCATTTTGCTATTATAGATCAAGATTTACCGAATCCGAACCTAGACCGGGGGAAGGCCAAGCAAATCGACTAAACCTAGTCGTGTACGTTTTGTAATTAGAGGTAAGTTGTATGTAAATAATGCAACTAGATTGTTATTATATGTGTTTGAAATATTATAACATGAATTGCTTGATTTTCGAATTGAGAATGTGTAACGATAAACGAGATAGTTGAATTTCTGTTAGAACCTTAGGAAGTAAATCGGATATTCATGCCATGACATATGGGTTATTGTGGGCTAGTGCAAGACATGTCTGGGACATGCATCGGCCACATTATGAGGGCCAGTGTAAGGCCATTTCTGGGACATGGCATCGGTATTGAGACGAGTGCCAGTGTAAGACATGTCTGGGACATACATCGGCCTCAGGACGTAAGCCAGTGTAAGACATGTCTGGGACATGCATCGGCTACAAGATTTTTCAGTGTAAGACCATGTCTGGGACATGGCATCGACACGGATATGTGAGAGCTAGTGTAAGACCATGTCTAGGACATGGCATCGGCACCTTACCCCATGTTTGAGGCTTATGAAATATCTGGTAAAGCTCTAAATGGTTCAACGGTGAAAATTATGATTGTGAGTTAAATAAGAAAGTATAACCGTGTTGTGAGTGGTACAGGTACCTACTTGGTATGTATGAGAAATGAACTCAATATAGTATATGTGACTTGTATGGATGGTAATGAGTAAGTGTGATTATGCCTACCTTTGTGTTATGAGCATGATGATCATTGATGAATTTGTTGTTGTATATTTATTAATATGCAACTTACTAAGCTTTTACGCTTACTCCCTTTCCTTTCCATTTCCTTTCAGTGCCGCCTAACTAGCTCAAGGATCACCAAAAGTCAGAGATATCGATCACACTATTAGCTGAAACATTCGGTATAGTTGGATTTATATTTTTTAGTATGGCATGTGTAAGGCTAGACCTTTTTATTTTGTGTCTTTATGAATTGGCCAAGTTTGTTGGCTTGGGATAGATCTCACACTTTGCATTTAGCCTTGAATAATGGCTAACATTCATTTTGAGTTTATAAAATATGCATCTTCATGGTTGAATGAATGTCTATTGTGGCTGATTTGATTATGAAAATTATGCTTCTTTTGGTATTGGTTGGTATTTGTATGAAAACAGGTAGGCAAGGGTGGCAATGAGGCTTGATAAACAGCCTTATATTGTCCACACGGGTAGACACACAGACGTGTGTCTAGGCCGTGTGTGACACACGATTAGCCCCATGGGTGTATGGTCCGGTCGTGTGTCCCCTGCACGTAAAAAAAATTTAAGTCAGTATACATGTAAATAATACACGGGTAGAGACATGGCCGTGTGTCTCAGCCGTGTGGAGGACATGGCCTAGTACACAGGCGTGTACCATGGCCGTGTGACATTCTGGGGATGCTGACGTCAGAAATAGAATACCCAGGTTTTTGCACACAGGCTAAGACACGGACGTGTTATTTCCATGTGAGGGACACGGGCCATGGACACGAGCGTGTGTCCGACCGTGTGAAAACCCCTGTAAGTGTGAATTAGAATTTAATTCCATACGGGTGTGGGACACAGGCGTGTTATCCTTCCACATGGGCGTGTACCTTGTTTAAAGGAAAAATTCACATAGTTGGCTTAAGGACCCGGAATGGTCCCGATTAGTTTCCAATGGTCGATTTGGGGCTCGTAGGCTCGTAGAAGAATTTTAAGATAGAAATTGAAAAAGTTTTAATTTGGGCCGAGTCTTGGTGACTCGAGATTGTTTGTGTGCATGAAATCAAGTTAGGTAATACCTTATATTCTACCCTAACGTGGGATACGAGTATGGGGTGTTACAACATTTGTGACAAACTATATTATTATATTTCACCCAACATTCCCCAAAATTTTGTATTCCATACTGTTGTCACTCGGGCTTATTACTTTTTACACTACCAACACTTGATTCTAATGTAACTTGAGCTTTAGTACTTGAGAATTGTTTTCCACGATCTTTGTTTGAATGCCCGATTGAAACATTTGGATGATTGAACAAATCTCTGAATTTCTTTGACGACGATTTATATGGTTTATTCATCGGTCTTTTTCTCGAGTCTCTTGCCTCAAAATATGCTTTTCTCTTTTCTTTGTTAAGCTCATTGGCTTTGCAAGCTCTATCAACCAGGACAAAAAATTATTTCAATTCTAGAATTCTGACAAGAAGTTTAATATCTTCATTCAACCCATCAATGAATCGTTTACACATAATTTCTTTAGTAGAAACATACTCCCGAGCATACTTACTCAACCGTATAAATTCTTTTTCATACTTAGTCACAGTCAATCGGCCCTGTTTCAATTCTAGGAACTTTTTATGCTTTTGATCAAGAAACCGCTGACTTATATATTTTATTTGAAGCTTAGTTTGAAAGAATTCACAAGTCACTCTCTCTCTCTCGGTACTACAGACACTAAAGTATTCCACCATTGATATGCTGTGTCTCTCAATAAGGAAATGGCACACTTTAAACATTCAGCTGGCGTACACGAAAGTTCATCAAATACCCGAATAGTGTTTTCAAGCCAAAATTCAGCTTTCTCAAGATCATCATCAACTGCAGCTTTGAACTCTTCTGCCCCCTAATTTTGAATCTTATCAATTGGAGGCTTATTTACTCATAGAAGTTCCACACCTTGAGGAGCTATGGGAACCGGTTGGGGATTAGGTGGGGGTGGAGGTTGTTGAGCAGGCAGATTTTTCCAGACATATTGTGTGAACCACTCATTCATCTTTTGGAAAAAGGCTTCTTTATCCTCTCCATCGTGACTGCTCAATACATCTCTAGATTCAGTAGGCGTTGCCCATTGAGCGGAAGCTGGCGCATTACTCTTGACATCATCAGCTACAGCTCTTTTAGGATTCATTACTATATGAAAACCCAGTTTAAATTGTTAGGAGTCATCACACTATCACAGTTTATATATGGCATGTATAGCTAAACTCTCACACACGCTACGTTAGTCTAAGAATCGACTAAACCGTAGCTCTGGTACCAATAAATGTAACACCCCTCACACGTATTCAACGTCGGAATAGGGTTATAAAGCATTATCAAACTTATAACATATTTAAACATACATTTCATAGACAATTTATCAATTTAAATACAATTCAGTCATAACCAATCATAATGTCCCTTAAACGAACCTACGAGGCTCAAAACATGCACTCAAAATGGTTCGGGACTAAACTGGTAACTCAGGAAATGTTTCAACACTTAGAAAATTTTTGCATAAAATAGGGGACACACGTCCGTGTGCCCTAAATATGGCCATACATGCCCGTGTGCCAGGCCCTGTGCTAGGTCGTGTCAAACCTATAGGGTATACTGACTTATGCCACACGGCCATGTCACATGCCCGTGTGTGAGGCCGTGTGAAGCATACTGACTTGATTTCAATTTCAACACCAAGGGACACACGACCGTGTTCATGACCGTGTATCGCACACAGCTGAGACACACACCCGTGTATCTACTGTATGGACAAAAATAGGCTATTTACCAAGCCTTTTTGCCACCCAAACTTGTGCACACCTACATCAATCCAATTGTCACCAAAACATAGCATAATTAACAATTAACCCAACCAATTCAAGCCTAATTCATGCTTATTCCATACCTCCAACTTCAATACACATAAGTCACAGAATATACCATACCCTTTATACCAAAATCACATATACAATTCATCTAATTATATATTCCAAATTATGCATCATTATGCTCAATCTCACAAACCTGTATGTTCTCTAATTTTTAACCATTAGCATCTACCATAGCTACATCCATAAGCTTCATAATATAAGCCATACACAAATCCATCCATGAACTTACAATACAAGCCATATATGCACATATATTTACATAATCAAACCGACCAAATTAAACCAACTTTCATGGCCATATATATATAAACCAAAACATCACAAATCACAAGCCAACTCAATTGGCAAGATTTATTACCAAAACATAACCAATATGACAAAGTCCCTATACATGCCATATACTTAAAAAATAAACTCAAAAGTACCAAATTGATAGTTGGATAGTGTGACGATGTCTCCGACAATCCCCGAATCTGAGCTAGCTTTGAAATCACTATAAAACATAGAAAAATACACAAAGTAAGCTTTATAGCTTAGTAAGTTCGTATAGAATTTATATCAACACATCATATAAACTCAAATTAAGACAAAAACATAACATAACATATCTCATAATGAATCACCAACCTACCACATTTGCATCCACTAAATTAGATGTAATTTCCATAATTTTCATCATTTCAGTGTATTACTCGGTTACTGTACGTACCTGTACCTTTTCGTATTTAATTCATACTTATTCACATCTTTGACATATTCATTAAACCATTCGAAATATTTTTGGATACTCGGGAAACTCGCACACTTAGTGCCAAATAAATAGCCAAAGTTGTATCAATCTCGCACACTAAGTGCCAATATATATATAGCCAAAGCTATCTCGATCTCGCACACTAAGTGAAAATATATAGCCGAAGTTATCTCAATTTCGCACACTAATTGCCCAAAATTAGCCAAATCATCTTCAAACACGATTGTAGTCTTGAATACACAATTTATGCAATATCTAAGCATTTAAAGCATAATTATAACAATGCTTATTACATATGCACTTACCTTGGATGAAAAAATGGCTAAACTGATCGATTTGTCAAGAACTTTGTTTTCCCCTCGATCTAGATCCGAGTTTCACTTTTCTTGATCAATATGATATCAAGTTTAACTTATTTAATAATCCCTCTATTCAATTTAGTCCAAAACACACTTTAAAGCACTTTTACACATTTTCCCCTATTGTTTCACCACTTTTACAATTTAATTCTTATTTCATAAAACCAAAAATTCATGCAATTTAACCACAACCCATGCTAGCTGAATTACTATTATGCCCCCAGAAGCCCATAATTTTCATTTATTTCACATTTTAACCATAAAGTTTCCACTTTTCACAATTTAATTCCTAATTGTCATTTTCACTAAAAATCACTTAACAAAACTTGTATAATTCACAAGAAACATTTATAATCTATCATAAAACATCAAAAAACATGCTTATTCATTAATGGAAACTTTCTAAATCTTTAACATTTTTGCAAAATAGTCCTTGGGCTAGCTAGACCTATATTAAAAATGGGACAAAAACGAACTTACAATTGAGCTAGGACATGGCTGAATGCTTCAAGCCCTAAGAATAGCTTTCTAATTTGTTAAAATTTATGATGATGAAGAGATATGATGATATTTTCATGCTATTTCATATTTTAGTTAAGTTATTTATTAATTTACCTTATTAACCTTAATTAAAAACCATCAAATTACATGATAATATTTCCATTAATGTGAACTCAATTTAATTATGGAATAATTACAACATAAAGACCTCGACTATTTAATTTCATAGCTAATAAACCCTTTTAGCTTATAGAACTCTAATTTTTCACTTTACGCTATTTAGTCCTTTTTATCAAATTAACTAATCAAACGATAAAATTTCTTAACAAAATTTTCACACAAACATGTTATCATGCTGTAGACATTAAAATAATAATAAAATAATTATTTTCACTTTAGATTTGTGGTCCCAAAATCACTGTTTTGATTTGACTAAAAATGGGTTATTACATAGAGTCCCTTCTAAGATAGATACTAACCCTACTAAGCTTCGTGATCCATTGAGTGGGCTAGAGATGATAGACCCTATAGAATGTTGTGACTTTTGGCAATGGTGGTAGAATTCAGAATCGTGCTATCTGTTGTGAGAGGCATCTTGATGAGTGTTGGAGGAGTTTGGGCGCATGTCCGAGATGTGGGTATTGTCCATAATATACAGAGTAGATACAAACCCCAATGCAGAACAAAGCATAGAAGTAGAGAGCTGGGCAGTAACTTCAGAGGAGTCAGAATTAGAATAGAGGAGGTAATGTTGCGCAAAGACAATGAGCACCGGGTCAGGGTGCTAATTGAGCTAATGCGAGACAACTTGCACTCGTGTATGTAGCAAGACGTAGAGAGGATCATGATGTAGTTGATGTCATAACAGGTACTTTTATAATTAATTATGTTCAGTACTTCGCTTTGATTGATATTGGTTCAATAGATTTGTATGTTTCCTGTTTGATGGCTAATAAATTTGGGATTGGAGTAGAAGAAAATGTTAGTGACATGATTGTAATTAGTCCCTTAGGACAATTTGATGTTGTGAAAAAAGTCTATAAGAGATGCCTGTTAGAAATTTAGGGAGAAATATTTTTTGCTGACTTAATGGAGTTTCCCTTCGAAAAATTTGACCTTATTCGAGGTAAGGACTGGTTGGTGAAAAGTTTGGATTGAGCTTCAAAGAAGGTCACTCTGAATACTTCTATTGGTAAGGAAATAGTGATGGTTGGAGAGTGTAAAGATTACTTATGCAATGTGATCTCTACTTTAGTGGCTCAGAAGTTGGTTCGTAAGAGATGCGAGGCTTATATGGCTTACATTCAAGATACAAGTGTTACTGAATCAGTTGTGGAGAATATTTGTACAGTGAGGGAGTTTCCCGACATTTTTCTAGAAAAGTTATATGGATTACCTCTAGAGTGTGAGGTTGAGTTTGGGATAGATCTATTACCTGAGACGACTCCAGTATCCATCGCTCCCTACCACATGGCACCTAAGGAGCTTATGGAGCTTAACATACAGTTTCAAAAACTTTTAGATTGTGGACAGATAAGATCAAGGGTGTCACCATGGGGAGCTCCAATTTTATTTGTAAAGAAGAGGGATAGATCTATGAGGCTCTGTATTGATTATCATTAACTAAATAAGTTGACCGTGAAGAACAAGTATCCCTTGTCGAGGATAGATGATTTTTTAATCAGTTCATAGGTGCTAAGGTGTTCTCCAAGATTGATTTAAAGTTCGAATACTATCAGTTGAAAGTGAAGGAAACTGATGTACCTAAGATCGCATTCAGGACTCAATATGGTCACTATGAGTTCCTAGTGATGCCCTTCGATCTTACAAATGATACGATTGCTTTTATGGACCTTATGAATCGAGTTTTCAAGCCTTATCTTCATCAATTTGTTGTTGCCTTTATTGACAAATCTTGATCTACTTTAAGTCTGAATTTGAGCACGATGAGCACTTGAGTGTTGTTTAACAGATTCTCTACAAGAAAAACCTTTATGCTAGACTATGTAAGTGCAAGTTTTGGTTCTTTGAAGTGATGTTTTTGGGTCATGTGGTATCAATTATGGGTATCCATGTTGATCCAAAGAATATTGAGGTTGTTCTGGACTAGAAGCAGCCTAAGATTGTTAGTGAAATTTAGAGTTTCTTTGGTTTAGTTGGATATTATAGAAGGTTTACGGAGGGATTTTCTTTAATCATGACACCTATGACTAAGATATTGAGGAAGGGTGCACCTTGTAAGTGGATTGATGAGCAACAAGCCAGTTTTGAAAAACTTAAGTCACTGTTGACTTAAGCACCTATTCTAATTTGGCCTGAATCTAGGAAGGATTATGTGGTGTACATTGATGCTTCTCATACCGGTCTTGGTTACATGTTGATGCAATACGGTAAGGTTGTGGCCTATGAATCGAGACAACTTAAGTAACACGAGTGTAATTACCCAACTCACAACTTTAGGCTGGCAATTGTGGTTTTCGCCCTTAAGATTTGGAGGCACTATCTATATGGTGAAAAGTGTATTATTTACATAGGTCACAAGAGTCATAAGTATCTCCTCACCCAAAAGGAGTTAAACTTAAGGCAACGGAGATGGATAGAATTGCTCAAGGATTATGATTGTACCATTGACTATCATCTGAGAAAAGTGATTGTCGTGGCTGATGCGTTGAGTCGGAAGTCAATGGCCTATTTAAGAGCAATGTTTGTTAAGTTGAGTTTGATTGGATATGGAGGTTTTGTTGTAGAGTTGCAAGTGATACCTACCTTAGTGGATGAGATTCGGTTGAAGCAACCTCTTGATGCACCCCCTGCACTCAAATTAAATAGATTGAAGAGGGTAAAACTACATAATTTGGGTTCAATTCTGAAGGGGTATTGTGTTATAATGGGAGATACTATATACCTGATGATTGAGATATGAGACAGTTTATCCTTCGGGAAGTTCATAGTAGCCCTTACACTAGGTACTTGGAGGGAATAAAATGTACCGAAATCTGAAGGAACAATATTGATGGCCAAGTCTTAAGCGAGAGGTAACAGAGTTTGTGGTTAAGTGTCTAACGTGCCAGCAAGTTAAGGCTGAGCATCAGTCCCCCTCTAGTTTGTTACATCCTATTCAAATTCCTTAATGGAAGTGGGAACGTGTAACTATGGACTTCGTTAGTGGGTTGCCTTTGACACCTACTAAGAAGGATTCAATCTGGGTGATTCTGGATAGATTGACTAAGTCAACACATTTTCTTCCTGTCCATACTGATTATTCACTTCATAAGTTAAAAAAGTTGTATATCTCTAAGATTGTGAGACTTTATGGAGTATCAATATCAATCATCTTTTATTGGGATCTTCTGTTTACATCTTGATTTTGGAAGAAATTAGATAAGGCTCTAGGTACTTAGTTAAATTTTAACATAGCTTTTCATACACAGTCTAATGATTAGTCAAAGTAAGTTATTCAGATTCTTGGGGATATGTTGATCAGTTGTGTAATTGACTTTATAGGTAGTTGGGAAAAGCATTTGCCACAAGTAGATTTTGCGTATAACAATAAGTTTCATTCAATAATTCAGATGACTCCTTATTAAACACTGTATGGTTGCAAATTTTAGACACCTTTATGTTGGACCGAGTTAAGGGTAAAGAAGGTATTGGGTCTGTATTTAGTATAAGAAACTAAGAATGTTGTTAAGTTGATTCAGGATCGATTAAAAGCAGCATCAAATTGATAAAAATCCTACATTGATTTAAGGAGGAAAGATATAGAGTTTAGTGTTGGGGACCAAGTATATCTTAAGGTATCACCGTAGAAGAAGGTACTAAGATTTGTTTGAAAGGGCAAGTTGAGCTCGAGATATATTGAACCTTACAGGATCCTTAAGAAGATTGGACTAGTGGGTTATAAGTTGGAGTTACCTCCGGAACTGAACCGTATCAATGATGTGTTCTATGTTTCTATGTTGAGGCGATATCAATCTAACCCATCCCATGCGGTTTCGATTGAAGAGATTGTAATAAAACCAAATTTATCATTTGAGGAGGAGCCAGTCCAGATTTTCAATCGTGAGGTTAAAATATTAAGGAAAAAGCAAATTCTATTGGTAAAAGTCTTATGGCGAAATCATGGGACTAAAGAAGCTGCTTGGAAACCTGAAGATTTGATGCAACAAAAATATCCCTATCTGTTCTGATAAGGTAAATTTCAAAGATGAAATTTATTTTAAGGAGGGTAGAGTTGTTACGCCCCATATTTTCATTTATTATAGTTTTGGTTTTGAGTAAGTAAGTGTAGTAGTTTAGTGAAGAGCTTAAATAATTTTCTTAAGATGCTAGGTTCAATTCCCCACATCCTCATTTTTTATTTAAATTTTGGCTTATTAAATCATGGTCAAACCCTCATTTGTCATCCATTATAATTGCCTTATAGGAAAAGATTTATTTCCTTCTTTAAGGAGTCAACCTTCCACCTATTACCCTCTTTTCACTTCACATGTTCTCCTTGATCCACCTTTCATGCGATTGTCCCCCAAAGCTTCCATTTTCTCCCAATTACCAAGCTTGGACATCCATCCTACCTAAGGTAGCCACCAACCCCTTTTTTCTTCCATTTTGTTTCTCCTCTTCACCTTTGACCGTTTCCTCCTTCTTTCACCTCCCTTTCTCAACCTTTTTCTTTTATTTTCAGCCTTTAAACCACATTTTCTCTCTACTATTATTTATCTTTCTAACACTCATTATTGACCACACCACCACCTCACCACCACTATACCACTGCCAGACCACCATTGTTGTTGCATCACCGCAACTCCACCGCCGTTAGTCACCTTTCTTCTAGGTTTTCCATTTTCTCTTCAATTCTTTAGCCATAATTATATTTCAACTCTTTTTCTCCTATTTTCTTAAATTAATCCTAAACTCCAAACTCATCTTCTTATTTTTAATGACGATGATTTTTCTTAGTTTCTATTTCTTCTTCAATTCAAAACCCTGATGAATAGTAAATCCCTCTGATCCGATTAAATCAACATAAGTATTGGATGATTTGGGTTGATCATCACTTCTTTCCCATTTTTTTATTCAAGGGTTGAATATTATTAGATATCATTTTTTCTTCAATTCTAATAACTCATGTACTATTTGTTTATTGAAGGACCAATTGTTATCATCTCGGACCATCCTTAACTTTGAAAGTGAAACACGACTTCGAATCTAATCATAATAGCGTAAGTGTGGGTTTGGAAACCTTGATTAAAATGTTTCTTATAAAAATAATAATTTAAATAGTGTTTTACTAACGAATCATCATTTTATACTCAGATATATGATTAATCTAGTTAGATCTAAGTGTGATGTTTCAAGGAGTCTAGTGTTGTGGTGGATCTACTAAGTTTAGGTGTGGGTCCAACCTAATATGAAATTGTATACTTAATTGATTAACAACACTAAATATTGATTTATATTATTAACACTCTAAAATATGACTTTATGCAAATACATTAAGTATTCAAAGTGGACGATAGATCGTTTAAAAGGATGATACCCAAGTAAGTGTTTAGAACTATTAAATCGATGATATGTTGAATATGTTTGTGTGATGTATTTGACGGCCACCGGACGTACCAACTTCCAGAGTGTAAATACTGCAACTAAATATATAGATTCAAGGCAGTGCTTGCTAGTTTACTGGTCAGGTTGTAATATAGTTTGTTTACAACAAAACATTTGGTAAATATTTCGAGGATTGTACCCAAGGGATTGCAGTTTGGGGAAAACTTTTATCAAGCCAATTATGGCAAATAATTACTAATCTACTTGATTCATGAATTAGTAGTGTTAATCAAGAAAAAAGATGATAATAATAAGAAACTAAATAAATTTAACTAAACCTAAATATACTCCTAGGCTCCTATATCAGTTTTTCCTGTTCCTTCTTTTGACCATGTGAATTTCTTTTAGCCTAAATCCAATTGTTTTACCTATTTAATTATTGAAGTAAAGTTCTAATCAATCAACTAGTCAATACCCTAATGATAACTCTTGAAAATAGTTATATTTTAAACCTTTAAGCACGATTAAATGTCTGTACTTAAGTAGATATAATTGCATTTTTAGGTTAGTTTTAGAACATTGTATAATAATGCTGGGATTGTGCCTCAAATGTCATTTCATATTACTTTTACTATTGGGAAGAAGGGAACTGATTGTTGTATGCAACCAGTGCAAGAAGGATGAAGAAAAAGAGAAAAAGGAGGAAGAGAATGAAGGAAGTGAAATATTTTCATGGAAAAAGGTTGGATGGATTGCCAAAACAAATGCCATGGCAATTCCAAGAAAATGCTAACAAAGCACTCAGTCCTTGTCACTCTCAGCCAGCTAGATGTGTATTAGATAAATCCACCTGAAAAAAGAGGTAGAAAAGTGTGTGCTGAGAAATGGGGACCTACCTTATAAAAAAGGAAAGAAAAAAGAAAAGAAATGAGGATTTTTTACGAGGATTTTGGAGAGTGATTTTCTCTGCAAAAAACTTGTGTAAAAAATCCAAAGAAAAGGGAGAGGGTAGCAGCTTAAGAAGAAAGTAGAGGTGCAAGGAAAGGGATGAGCAATCAGCTTTGGGTCCTGCACAATTTAGCAATGTCGAAGTGGCAAAAGCTTCATACAGTTATACCTTCATTCTGTTAATTAATTTCTATGATTGCTATATTGTTAATAAAGATGTTGAATGTTATTCTGATTTAGGATTTTAAATCCCAACCCATGAGCTAATTTCATTTGGGTTGGAATTACTTGATCTATCTTGATATAATTGATAACGATGGTGACATTTAGAATAGATCTATTGTTTTATTCAGTTTGGATTATTTTAAACATATGCATGCAATCTCCAAACATAGATGAATGCATGGTATATCCTTAGATTTGATTTAATTCTGAAAAGGTTAAATAAGTTGGATCGTGATCGAATGATACAAGTGAGTACTCAAGTGAAAACTCCTAGCACTTTAGACATAGAGTTATGATCTATACATAGTGAAGAAGAATATTATTAGGTACTGTTCTTAATCCAGGGATTTTTAGACCACATATTCAAGCTTAGCATTTTGAGTTGAAACCAATTATGTTTCAAATGCTACAAACTTTCGAACAGTTTAGTGGATTACCTACTAAAGATCGGTGACTGTATTTAAAACTCTTTCTGGAGGTCTGTGATCCATTCAGACAGTAAGGTGTTCCTAAAGATGCCCTAAGACTCAAGCTATTTCATTACTCATTGCGAGATAGTGCCAGAGCATGGTTGAATGCTTTACCATCAGGAACAGTGGCATCTTGGAATGAACTTTGTCAAAGGTTTTTGTTGTGATACAACCCTCCAAACATGAATGCCAATTTGAGAAACGATATTACATCTTTTCGGCAATTTGAAGATGATACATTGTATGAAGCTTGGGAGCGATTCAAGGAATTGATTAGAAAATGCCCGATGCATGGTTTCCAACATTGGACGCAAATGGAAATGTTTTATAATGGACTAGATACATATACATGAATGATAGTTGATCCATTTGCCAATGGGACTTTGCTATATAAATCATATAATGACGCATACGAAATTCTGGAAAGGATAACTAACAATGATTATCAATATCCAACTACAAGAATGGGTACTGGCAGAAAAGTTACTGGATATGATCACTTCATCAATAGCTCAAGTATCATCCCTAACCAATATGATTAAAACACTAAAGAGACCAGTTGTAGTGCAAGAAATGAAAGCAACAAAATTGACATGTGTTTATTATGGGGAAGATCATGTTTTTGGTGAATGCCATCGAACCTAGCTTTAGTATGTTACATTGGAAATTCCAATCAAAATAATAACTGATATTCCAATACATACAATCGAGGATGGAAACAACATCTTAATTTCATTTTGAGTAATCAAACAGTGGGAAATTCCAATAATGTTGTTCGATAGAATGCCACAAGTGCACCACCTGGATACAACCAACCTATGCCATTGCAAAATATTTAGCAAAGTTCATCATTATCTTCATCTATGGAAGCTCTATTGAAGATATACATGGCAAAGAACGATGCTATAATACAAAGTCAAGCTATATCTTAAGGGCTTTAGAAAACCAAATGGGGCAAATTGCCAATACATTAAGCTCAAGCCCGCAAGGAGCATTACCGAGTGATACTAAAAATTCAAGATTTCAAGGGAAGGAACATTGCAAGGCCATTACACTCAGAATTAGTATTTAGCTACCTAGAGTTATTAATGATGCTGCTGTTGAAGAAGATGGTTCAGAATTCACACATAAGGCAAATTTAGAACTAGTAGTGGAGCAATCTACAATTGAGAAGAGCAAACAAAAAAGTTGAAGCAGAACCAGCTTACATTGCCAATAAGAATGCCATGGCAAAACAACCTCAACAAGTTTAAAGAAGGCCACTGCTACCTTTTCCTCAGTGATTCCAGAAGTTGAAGTAAGATTTTCAATTCAAAAAATTCTTGGATGTGCTGAAGCAACTTCATATCAACATTCCATTGGTAGAAGCATTGGAGCAAATGCCCAATTATATAAAGTTCATGAAGGACATACTCTAAAAGAAGCACAAACTAGGGGAATTTAAAACTATTGCTCTCACTAAAAGGTGCACAACAATGTTGATGAACAAATTGCCACCGAAATTGAAGGACCCAAGGAGTTTTACTATTCATTGCTCAATTGGAAATGTTATGTAGGCAAAGCATTACGTGATTCAGGTGCAAGCATAAAATTAATGCCTATGTCTGTTTTCAAGAAACTGGGAATTGGGAAGGTCTAGCCATTGGTAGAACATTAATTGATGTACAAAAAGGTCAATTAATAATGAGAGTTAATGACCAACAGATAACCTTTAATGTTTTTTATGCCATGAAGTGTGCAGATACAGGTGAAGATTGTCACGCCATAGGAATTATTGACATATAAGTGAAGGAAGAATTGGTAGAATTTTGTTATAACAATTTTGGTATGAAGTAGACGCAGTTGAGTTGAATAAAGAATAACTGATTGAAGAATTTAGTGAACTGATAGAGGCTAAGCAACTTGAAAATAGAGCACGGAGCAGTTTTGAATTTTTAAATTTATCAGAGCATTCTTTTAAACCTCCCCGACTTTCTATAGAGGACCCTCTTACTTTGGAGTTCAAGCCTTTGCCACTACATTTAAAGTACGCCTACTTCAGGGACAACAGCACATTGCCAGTAGTTATCTCTGCGAAATTAACATCTGATCAAGAGGCTCAACTGTTAAAAGTTTTGAAGAGACCTAAGAAGGCGTTGGGGTAGACAATTGTAGATATCAAGGGAATCAGTCTGGCCATCTGCATGTATAATATTTTATTGGAAGATTTCCATGGCAATTCTATTGAGCAATAGAGAAGAATGAACCCCATTATGAAGGAAGTCGTTAAAAAGGAGATCATCAAATTGCTTGATACCGGAATAATCTATCCTATTTCTGATAATTCGTAGGTGAGCCCTGTTCAATGTGTACCCAAGAAAGGGAGTGTTACTGTGGTTAGTAATGACAACAATGAACTCATTCCAACTCGTACTGTTATAGGATGGAGAGTTTGAATAGACTATCAGAAGCTCAACAAAGCAATTACGAATAACCATTTTCCTTTGCCATTCATCGATCAAATGTTAGATAGACTGATGGGAAAAGCCTTTCATTATTTTTTGGATGGTTATCTGGGGTATAACCAAATTGACATAGCTCCTACTGAACAAGAAAAGGCTATGTTCATGTGTCCTTATGGAACCTTCACTTTCAGACGAATGTCATTTGGATTGTGCAATACCCCTACAACTTTCAACATTGCATGATGGCAATATTTTCAAACATGGTGGAGAAATTTTTGGAAGGTTTTATGGATGACTTCTCGGTTCTTGGCGATACTTTTGAAGTTTGTTTAAAAAATCTAGAGCTAGTTTTTTATTGATGTGAAAAGTCTAACCTTGTTTTGAATTGGGAAAATGTCAGTTCATAATCTGTGAAGGCATTGTTCTGGGACATAAAATTTCACAGCAAGGGTTTCCTATAGACAAAGTGAAGATTGTAGTTACTGAGAAATTGCCACCACCCACTATAGTTAAAGTTATTCAAACTTTCCTTGGCCATGCAGGATTTTATGGACAATTTATTAAGGATTTTTTGAAGATATCCAAACCCATGTATGCATTGTTAGAACATAATAGAGTTTTCAAGTTTTATGAGCCTTGTGCAAGCATTTCAGGAATTAAAAAAGCAACTGGTAACAGCACTGATTGTCATAGCACCGGACTAGACATTACCTTTTGAACTTATGTGCGACGCCAGTGATTCCACTATAGGACTGGTGCTTGGGAAAAAGAAGGATAAAGTGTTTCATGCCACCCTACTATACAAGTCGAACATTGACAGATACATAGTTGAACTACACCACTACTAAGAAAGAAATATTGGCTATGGTATTTGCATTTGACAAATTCAAATCCTATTTAGTAGGCACCAAAGTTACAGTTTATACGGATCATTCTGTGATTAAGTCTTTGGTGTCAAAAAAAAAAGACGCAAAGCCAAGATTAATTCGATGGATATTGTTGCTACATGAATTTAATCTAGGAATTCAAGATAGATAAGGCATAGAGTATTAAGTGGCTGACCACTTGTCGAGACTTGAAGCAACAAATGAATATGGCAATACTCAACTCATTAAGGAGGATTTTCCAAAAAAAAGAAATTGTTGGTTGCCACAGCATTACCTTGATTTTGTCAATTTCTTAGTAAGTGGATTGCTGCCACCTGTGCTCAACAGTCAAAGACAAAGAAATTTTCTCCATGATGCCAAGCAATATTATTGGGATGAGCCGTTTTATTCAAACATTATACAGATCAAATAATTCAGAGGTGTGTTCCAGATTACAAGATTCAGAGTATTTTACACCACTATTACTCAGCACTATATGGAGGACATTTTGGGGGAATGTAAACTGCTGCAAAAGTTCTCCAATTTGGCTTTTATTGGCCAAACTTGTTTAAAGATACACATGAATTTTGCCAAGCTTGCTATCGTTGTCAATGAACTGGGAACTTATAAAAGAGGTATGAAATGCCATTGCAAAATATTCTAGAAGTTGAATTTCTTGATGTATGGGGAATTGACTTTATGGGTCTATTTCCACCCTCTTGGGGCAATATATACATCCTTGTAGTTGTAAATTATGTCTCCAAGTCGGTTGAAGCTACCGCTCTCCCTATGAATGATGCCAAATTGGTATTAAAGTTACTACTTCTTCTCAAATGGCTCAACATATGCCATCTTCGTAAACCTCTATGCCTCCAAGAACATTTTTTAGCAAAGCTGCTGAAGAAAAGTACAATACAAACACCTCCAAGTGGCCCTTTTGTATAAAAGAAAGCTTTCTTTTTCAAGACACAACCTTTATAGGATACACTGAAGTAATTTCTTCCATGGTAGAAAAACATGGATGGCAACTCTTTTGCCTTCATCCTGAAGATGTTCTCACGAAAGTTGTAAAGGAGTTTTATGCCCATTTAACCTCTCTAGATAATGCTTTCATATATGTTCGTAGTGCTTTGGTGTTATTCGATGAATACTCCATCAACGCACAATATGGTTTACCTGAAGGCCCAGATGAACATTTTCAACTTGTGAAGACAATAACAACAAAAGTACTCAATCAAGTTCTTGAAGATTTATGCGTGCAAGGGACTAAATGGACAGTTTCTTAGAATGACTGCTACACCATTGATCGTGTTTCTTTGAAGCATCATTGTAGTGTATAGTACCATTTTTTTAAATCTCACATTAGCCCTTCAACTCATAACTCTACTATTTTAAAGGAACGCATGTTGTTATTGCACCCTATTATGATTGAAAGAAAATAAATGTTGGGAAAATATTTTTAGAGAAGTTCATTGTTACGCACAAAAGAATGCAGGCACCTTGAATTTTCCATCTCTCATTACTACACTTTGTCAACGGCTCAATGTCCCTATCCAAGCTAATGAGGACAAAATCCCTAACAAATGAGCCATCAAAAAATAGATTTCCATGAGATTTTTAGGGGAAGAAGAGCCACGGCGTCCTGGCTCTGCATCAACCTCTTCTCCACCTACTGGTACCAATGACACTCCATCCACATCTTACAATAATTTTGAGCAGCATGTGCTCGGTGCTCTTAAGGTGTTGAAACAACTGTTTCATTTGATGGAGAAGCAACAATTAGGGGTGTTCATTCGGTTAACCGACCGGTTAACCGACCCGAAATAGCATTAACCGAATTAATCGACCTTTTAAAATTTTTAACCGTTAACCGAACCGAAATTTTTTCAAAAATATTAACCGACACGTAATTTTTTCGGTTAATTCGGTCGGTTAACCGAATTAACCGAAATTTATATATTTTTTTATTTTTAGTTAAAATAAGTATAAAAATTAACCGAATTAACCGAATTAACCGATTTAACTGATTTAAAGGATTTAACTGAATTAACCGAATTAACAAAAAAAAAAGCAAAAAATAAAAAAAAGGCTCAACTAACCCAAATCCCTTTTTCCCACTCCCTTATAAATTTTTTGACAGCATTAACATCTTTTTCCTAGCTCTTACTTTTGTGCCTGACACTAATATATTCATAAGATAAATATATTGAGAAACTCATTTGTCTAATTATCTCAACACATTTTCACCCAATATATATTAGTATTAAATCACTACATAATTAAAAACATTACATAAGTCTTGAAATTAACACATAATTGAAATGTAAGTCTTTAATATTCTCCATTTGTGTCCATTTCTTCTCTCCAAAAAATCTCCATTTGCATTATACCTACAAAAAATACATCTGCAAAAAATTATAATATAATAAAAATATACACATTTAAAAAAAATAAAATAATATAAACAAATGAATAGATTGTAAGTTAACAATAATAAGATAGTAAGTATACCCTTCAACTCACGAAAGCTCATGAATTTAGGGTAGGCTCTGATGCATTCCAAGAAAAGTCTAAACATTAAATCAATTAAATACATAAGAGTGATATGGTAAAAAAATTGAAACTATTAAAATAAAACAACAAATATACCATTTTCAATCATGTCAAGCTCTTGGATTTGTTCTTCAATCTTTTTGATGTCTTCTTGTGATGATGATTTTCGAATCCAATCTTGAGTACACACAAGAGCTTGTACAATTTTAGGAGTTAAAGAACTCCTATATTGATCAAGCACACATCCCCCGGTGCTAAATGTAGACTCTGAAGCAACCGTAGAAACCGGTATAGTTAACACATCTCTTGCCATTTTTGAAAGAATTGGAAATCTAGGGCTGTTCATTTTCCACCACAATAAAATATCAAAATCTTCAATAAAATCCTCATTAGCCTCAGCTAGATATTTATCCAACTCAGATGTTTTATCCTCACCACCAATTTCCAACTCACGCTTTTTATACAAAGCTTGCATTCGCCTTTTCATTTTTTGTTGTGGTTCACCGAGAGAAACATGTGTTGGCACACTTGATTGGCTACAAGTACTATAAAGTGGAGGCTTATACTCATCAAACAATTCATACAAAGATTCCTTCAATTTTTGCATCATTTCACAAGCTTTTTCAGAACTAGACATTTCACTAAGTGCAAATTCAAGATACTTTAGTTTTTGTCTAGGATCTAAAACACAAGCAACAAACATTAGCAAATTCATCTTATCAATATCACCCCAATACTTATCATACTTCTCTTTCATCTTGATGGCCATAACATTGAAATCAACATTACTATTTAATTGAGCATCTCGTAAAAGAATATCAATTTCAGAAAGCTCATCAAAAAAATTATTAGACGTGACATATGAAGTGCCAGATATACGCAAAGTAACTTCATAAAAGTGTTCCAAGAAATCCCTCAAGTTTCTAACATTAGCCCAATCATCCACACTAGGCCAACCCTCTCCCCTTTCAAGTTCAGCCCTAAAGTTTGTATCTTGCTCCTCAAATCTCTCAAAAGCTCTCTCAAATTTCTGAGCAGTGTCTAACATTAAGTAGGTTGAGTTCCACCTAGTACAAACATCAAGACACAACATCTTCTTGCACTCTATCTTTTCCATCACAACACACTCCTTAAACTTTTGTAATCTAGCTGGAGATTGTCTCACATATCTAATAAACACCCCTAACACGCTCAATGATTTATTCATTTCCTTTAAGCCTTCAACAACAATCAAATTCACAATGTGTGCCATGCATCTCATATGAAGATATTTACCATTTTGAACTAAACCCCCCTCGAGGTTAAATTTTTTCTCAAATAACCAATAGCAACATCATTTGAACTTGCATTATCATGAGAATATGAAACAACTTATCAATCCCCAATTCAACAAACATTTCTCAATCACCATCCCAATGGACTCACCCTTATGACTAGAAATTGGACAAAAGTTTAAAATCTTTTTATTCAATTTCCAATCGTTATCAATAAAGTGAGCAGTGATACACAAATAATTAACTCTTTGCAAAGAAGTCCATGTGTCAGTAGTTAAGCAAACTCTAGAACAAGAACTTCTCAAAAGTTGTTTTATCTTGACCCTTTCATCTAAATACAATTGATAAAAATCCCTAATCATAGTAGTTCGTGAAGGAATATGAAACCTAGGACATGCCACAAACATAAATTTCTTAAAGCCTTCACTTTCAACAAACTTGAAAGGTAATTCATCAATCACAATCATTTGTGCTAATCCTTTCCTACATGCTTCTTGATCAAATCTCCAAGTTGAAAGATGTCCTTCCCCCCTTCAACTCCCTTTCTAGGTAAAACTAGTTGTCCTTGACTAGGGTCAACAACATTGCTAGGATTTTTTTTACATGAACCAATATGATATTTCAATGACCCTGTACCATTTTTTTTCACATCACAACAAAATTCCTTTTGACAATAATTACATTTAGCCTTACTTGCACCTTCACTATTAATAATCTTAGTGAAGTGAGACCAAACTTCTGACCTTTGAGGAGTGGCTTTTCTTTTCCTAGTAGTCACATTTGCTTGGCTTGAAGCTCCAACACCCGAATTTTCAGAATCTATCGAAGTAGGAGGTGTAACACTGCCCTTAATAGATGTTGGTTCAGTGGACATTCTACAAGAAAAAAATATATAATAAATTAAAATACATTTATAATATTAAACATATTAGAAGTTTGTAAATTACAGCAATAAATAAATTACAGCAAATAAAAATATTTATTTTTATATTGCAAAATAAATAAAATATAAAAAAACGATTCAAGGATATAACTCTAAAAAAGAGGTAAGTTTGAGTCTCATATATTAGAAAATGAAATGGGGTCAATGAATTTCGTTATCAATAATTTAATGCTCTAAAAGGGTAAAAAGAAAATCTAGAATTAGAATTCAATCACTTAGCCTTGTTTTAATGTGAAAGTGGATGGATGCTTTTAATGTTTATTACATGTAACCGAGAAAAAGACTTGTTTCACATTTGTTGTAAGGAAATCTATTTTACTTGCCCTAAAAGAAAACAAAGCATTTATTTTACTAATTCTATCAATTTCAGTTTCCAATATGGAGATTAAAACTAGATGAAATGCATTCTTTTAAAAAATTAAGAAACTGGGCTTCATAATATGAGCCAAGCTTGAGTTGAAATTATCAAAACTAATACACTCAAATGGCTTATGCACCTAATCAATTTTTTATTATTTTTAATCAGCACTAAAAATATCATTTTAACTATAAAACAAAATATGAAAAAGGCCCCTCAGGTATAAATAATCAAATAAGGAAATTAAGCACATTTTCTACAAACCAAACATGTAAAAACAGACTGAAACTATAGAAATATAACTCAATTGAATATCTTGACAAGCTTATTACATAAACCTGTAAAAACATACATATATTATCGATATCTCTCTACGCCCAATGAACTCTGTATATATTATCCGTATAAAATATTTATACTTGTTAAATAGAATACTTGTTAAATAAAATTTATAATTAAAATTAAATAAAATATTGGTACAATTAATGAACCAATTTTCATGCTTAGTTAAAAAGAAGTTGGATGTGAGTAGTTGCATATATGGTATCACAATGATGAGTTTAATTAATTGAAGGAAATAAATTATACAACAGTCGCAAAAAGAGGAAATGAGAGATGGACAACAAGACGCAAGTTAAATGTCGGGTTAGTTTAGGCTGGATTTAGTAGTGTCTACTAAGTACTAACTCTAAGCTTTTGAATTCTTATAGAGAGAAATAAGGACTCCCGTGATTCGTCTAGAAATATTAAGAAACAAAGGAAAGTGAGGTTAAAATATTCTTCTTCTATTTTCGTTATCCTTCATCTCTTAGTCTTACCTATCGCTTTCTTTGGACCAGTCGAACAGCACCTCTCCAGGCTCCAGCCTCCAGCAGCTATGATACTTTTGAAGGTTTTGGCTTTTTGGAAAATTTTGAAGGTTTTGAAAGATCTGAAATTTTGAATTAGGGATTTTAAAATTGAAAAGTTGGGGTTTTTTTCTTTCTATCGTCTGTGACTGAGTGTGAGTAGTGTAGAGGTGTTTTAGTTTTACTAAATTTTTACTTTTAGATTTTTTATTTTTATTTTTTAAATTATTTGTATTGGGTAATTAAGTTAGGTAATTGGGTTGGGTTGGGTTGGCCACTTGGGTTTAAATATATTAGATTGGGCTTGGGTAAATACTAAATAGTAAACTATTTATATATTATTTTTTTGGTTAACCGAATTTTTTCGGTTAACCGACCTGTTTCGAACCGAATTAACCGTTAACCGAAAATTTAAAAATTTATTAACTGACCCCCGACCGAAAAAATTCAGTTAACCGACCGATTAACCGAATTCGATCGGTTAACCGAATTTTTTCGATTTTACCCGAATTGTGCACACCCCTAGCAACAATTAAAGATAGCTACTGATCTAAGAAGGGATCAAGATGAAATGGCTTTATTTTGGGGCTATGTCAGAATGAGAGATAAATGCCATCAAGAAATCTCTTCAGAAAAACTTTACCAGGCTTATGCCTGCATTCTTTACTTTTCCCAAAGAGTTGTTATCAAATTCGGAGGATGAAGATGAGGATGAAGTTGAAGCTGCTGTGACAGGCACTACCACATATCCAGCTAAGGAAGGAGATAGAAGGGGAGGAAGAGAAGGGGAGGAAGAGAAAATAGAATCGGTGAATATTGAATCAGATAAGGAAGGAGATAACATGAATCAAGCTTCTGCACCATAAGAACCTGCTACTAGACCTCAAACCACTGCAACCATATCGGAGTAAGATCGTGAGATTAATCAATTGATTAAAGATCTCATGAAACTTGATGGTGATGATAATGAGGTGTAAATCAATTAGCTCAAATGGAAGCAGCGCTACAAGAACACTACTAGGAAATCCACTCGACCCAACTAAAGTAACACAAATCCTTTCCAAGCTTTTGTTTTTTCTTTTCAATTGCAAAATTTTTATTTTTACATGCATTCATATTTGTTTTCAATGCATTTTCTACATATCTATTTGTTTTCTCATAAGTGAAATTTTGTCTTTGATTATGCATTGAGGACAATTCATCCCTTAGGTTTGCGGGTGTGTTGCACATATTGCATGAATGAGATATTTTATTTGAACAGTAGTTCATTTTGTCACTCCTTTTGTCATGACATACAAATGCTAAATGATTGTTAGTCCATGAGAAGTATATTGTTATTTATGATGTTTGATTAGGATAATAACTTTTCAAACTCTGAAAATTGTGAAAGGTGATTAGGCATGTTTAGCTTAGGATAATCGTGTGAAAATTGATGCCTAAAAGTAGAATGACCTAAGTATAATCACAATTAGTGTATAGTAGGTTTCCTTTAATACACTTAGAAGTCTTGAAACTAAGATCAGTAAATTAGCATTGTATAATAATAAGTACCACAGCAAAGATGAGGATAAATGAATAAATAAAATAAAATGTAAAAGACATTGTAAAGCACTCTAATGTTTGAAATTGTTGAGTAGGCCAGTAAAACTCTGTTTGCTCTATTGTATTATTGACCAGTAAAGCAAGATCAAATAAGAGTGAGTAAAAAAAAAAAAGTTTGGAGGCACTCCAATGTAATAGTAGGTTGAGTAGTTAAGAGGGTAGTTGTTTGCTCCATCCATCTTTTTAGTCAAAAGCCTTAGCTTCATGAGTGAATTACATTCAAATTATGGTGGGATGTAATACCTGTTAATCTAGTGTATGCTCCATTGAGATTGTTAGGTAAAGAAATCATGTGACGAGATGAATCCCCTAGAAAAAAATTTATATAATGCAATGATATAATAAGTATGAAAAGAAAAACTAAGTTTAGTGGAAAGATAAACTAAGTACATTAGGAGGTGCCTGATATAGTCAAAATTGTATGAATATTTAGGAACATGTATTTTTAGGTAACATTTTCTGCACTTCGTATGCTAAACAAACCTATAAAATTTGAACCAATTTTTTTACAGAAGACTGCTGAGAATGGAGGTATAAAATATGTTTCATTTGGTTTAGTAGTACAATCGGCAAATATAGTTATGGCAAATTCATACATTCATGCATTTATACATATTCTGCTTGAGGACAAGCAAGAACTCAAGTTTAGGGGTGTGATAACTCTTGAAAAGAGTTCAATTTTGAACCTCTAAGCTTGATCAATGCTTGTACTTAAGTAGATATAATTGCATTTTAGATTATTTTTAGAACATTGCATAATAATGCTTGGATTGTGCCTCAAATGTCATTTCATGTTACTTTTACCATTGGGGAGAAGGGAATTGGCTGTTGTATACAACAGGTACAAGAAGGATGAAGAGAAAGAGAAAAATGAGTAATAGAATGAAGGAAGTGAAATATTTCCATGGCAAAAGGTTGGATGGATTGCCAACACAAATGCCATGGAAATTCCATGAAAATGCTGGCACAGCACTCAATCCTTTTCATTCTCAGTCAGCTGGATGTGTACTAGATAAATCCACCTAAAAAAGAGGGAAAAAAGTGTGTGCTGAGAGAGGGGGACCTACCCTATAAAAGAGGAAAGAGAAAAGAAAACAAAAGAGGATTTTGGACGAAGATTTTGGAGAGCAGTTTTCTCTACAGAAAACTTGTGTAAAAAATCTAGAGAAAAGGGAGAGGGTATCAACTTAAGGGGAAAGTAGAGAAGCAAGGAAAGGGATGAGCAACCAGCCTTGGGTCCTGCACAATTCAACAGTGTCGAAGTTATGGACCTTCTTGTTGAGCAAGTTATAGTGCTTTTTTGAGAGATTGCATTTCTCTCCAATACACTGAATGGCTTATTGGACTAATCTGCAATGGTCATAATGGCTCGAGATCTCAAATTTAGAATTTAGAAAGAGGGGTTCAAGAAAAAAAGAGGCAAATTAAGGCTTTAGAGCAACACATAATTGAGAGTGGGGAAGCTTCAATTTCTAATGCATCATTTGTCAAAATGCAACATACAATTATGAAATAGATGACATAGTGTAATGAAAAGAGATTTGAGCTTGAGATAAAATCAACAGATAATCATATCTCGTAAAAACAACTGCAAAATAAGTGTTCAGAGAATGAAGAATTGCAAGCAACGGTATCTTTCTTGAAGCAGCAGTTGGCATCTCTCTCTGGTGATAAACTATCATCTTTTGCACATGGAATATCTAAAGAACATGATGATGTGTTACGAAAAATAGATTCAATCTCAGGAGATCAAGAATGAACAACTAAAAATAGAACATGTGCAACTTTTAGAGGAGAACTGTGGGTTATGTGTCCAAAAACAAAACTGGTTGAAGAAGCTTCCTATGCGATAGAATTGGCGTCTGTAGCTACTGTTGAGTTAAAGAATTTAGTTGGTGAGCTGGCCAGTCTTTCAATGCAAAATTGAAGAAGGAATTATTGGATGTGGCAGGATATGTTAATCAAACCATAAAATGTGTTAATTGCAAGTATATTAGTAGCACAAGACGTGGGATGAAGTGGCGATACTCTAGCCACTCTCATGACTTTTCTAGAGCAGCTAGTGATGATTTTGAATTGTGGAATCTTGATCTAGATGATCTAAAGATGAAATTACGGGCTAGGAAACAACGAGAGGGAACTCTTAAAGTTGCACTGGCTAAGAAGGAATTCATAGAAAACGAATACAAAAAAAAAAGGTTGAAGAAGTTGGTTTATTGCAGATCAAAGGACTAGATGACAAATATTTTTACTAAGTCTTTCCATGTTAGTCGATTTGAGTTTCTTAGGAACAAACTTGATGTCTGTAGCACTTGAGTTAGGGGGAGAATGTTAGTGTCTCAAGGGCTGCAAAGTCTTTTTTTTGTTTTTGTTATTAAGATAGTCTTAGTCAAAGTCCTAGGGAGATTGTTAGCTTGTTAGTATGAATAGGAAGCTAAGTTTATTAGCTTGTTAGTAGGAGTAGGAAACTAAATTTGTTAGAGTTTATTAGCTTAAGTCATGTATATAAGCATTGCTTGGTTAATGGATTTTAATTATCCTTCTCAATTTTCAATTCGTGCTTCAGTTAACTCCTTGTTGAAACAGCACATTTATACACAAGAACGAATTACTTCAAAAAGACCAAGTATGGATTGAAGGCTGGACACAAATGTGCTTATTGAGCAATGATTTTTTTGTGGCATAGGTATAGGTACCATTTGGTCATGAATTGCAGCTAAATAATTTTTTTGGCAATACACGTATTATTTGTTATTTTTGTGATGGTATATGCATAGGTACTACACATTGGTTCATGAATTATAGGTACAAGTACCATTTAGTTAGCCTTTTTGTGGTTCAATTAAGGTAAAGGTTTATGTACATTACCTATGAAATTGGTTAGTTATTTTTTGCAGTCAAGTTACCGTTCACAGTTAACAATTTGGTCATTTATGTAATGTGAAATGGTAGAAAGTACAAACTTCTAACCTATTATATAACTTCTACCATTTTCATGTTGAATACTATGATGATAAATTAAAGAAATAAGATACATATAAAAAATTCATGATTTTTAATTTACTTATTCCCATTGATTCTTCTTGAATATCATTGATATTAAAATTCAGATTTGAAATTTAAAATTTCAATTTTTTTACATTGACGATTGGGATTCAAATTTTCAGTTCAAAGAAATGGATTTCATATAAAATACTCTAATTATAACGTTGACAATTTTCAGTTCAAATTTGCAACTCTTACTCGTACACTCAAATAAGTTAACACAAAGCAAACATTAACAAATATTTCCACAAAACCTAACCCAAATTTTATATATATTGCAAATAAAAAAAAATACCCAAACGAAGAGCACCCAAAGTAATTTCAATTTTTTTTCATTACTTCGTTACCCAAATAAAGAAGAAGCAAACCAACAAACAAAATAGCCACTTCGTTTGTTCATTCTTTCTTTCCCTCTCTGTTGTTCCAATTTTCCTTTTAAAAATAAGAAGAGCTCTTGAATATGGACTTAGTGGAGGATCAAACATGCTAAAGAATTAGCAAGAAGTCCTAAATCAATTCCCATAGTTTTTTCACCTAAAAGATCTTGTACTAGGATTATCATTTGACCAAAAAGTACATAAGGAAGCTGGAAATCCGCAATAGCATACTGGGATTACATTAGGTCCATCCAATGCTGTCGTTGACCTTAAGTTTCTTTCCCTTTTCCCCCATAGCTGATGTGAGCATTCAAAAAAAGAGACGAAGTGCAAATGATGCTAAATTTTATGGTTCTTGTTTACAATAAATATAGTAAAAGAACAAAAAGAAAATATTAACAATAAACTAAAATAATTTGGTGAAAACTATTTGATTAATATGGATTATCTAGTGAACATGATGTGACATATACAATTAGTTGTATTTGAAATTTAATATTTGAGTGAAAAATAATGATGAAATTGCAAAAAAAAAATTAAAATGAAGAAAATAAAAACACCTTAAAAAAAACTAAATTTTCAAAGAATCAATTGTTACAGCATTGCACTAACATACTCAAACTATGTGTTAAATTCAAATTGATTTTAAGCTTTTAAAAATGTTATGAACTTTCAAACTAAACTGTCATAATTTCTATTTTTTTCATCAGTCGAGCCATCATCATTAACTTTCACTTTTGTATTTAACATGATTATTAATTTAATAAAAAGATTTTATCAAAACGATATGTTAATGAGACGTTTTAAAATTTAAAATTTTAGAATTTAATTCTTAGCTAATTATATTTATTGATGAAAATATTAATTACTATTTAGCGATGTTAGTTAATATGTAAAGAATGTATTAGTACTATTTTCCTTATTTAATAATGCAAGCATTATCTTAAATAACTCATTTAATAATATCTATTAATGTTTCTTCTTTTGTCCATGACGTGATGATTTGTTAGGGTTTGTGGAAGACATATTCATTAATTTAGTATTATTAACATATTTCTCATTTTGTTTTTAATGACACCGACAACCTTTTGACTTGGGTTTTCTTGTCTTTGTTGTCACCCACTCCAATTTAATAATAATGCTAATAAATGTTCATATTTTACCATATGCAATGCAATGCAAAGCAAAGCCACCTACCCACACGCATATGGTCGGCATATCCTTTCCTTTCTATACATTTTTACTTTTTAGCAAACAAACGAACCTCTCCTCTTTTTTTGGTTGTGATACCCCTTTCTCATCCCTTTCTATTTCTAGGACTTTTAAACAACCATTCCAATGAGTGTTTGTTGCGCGTGAAAAAGTAGGAAAGATGGCAAGTTATGTTATGCTATGTAGATCGACCCTATCAAGAACCTATCTTATTAAATAAAAATTTGTGTGGTGAAAAAGTTTTGCATTGAAAAAAATTGGGCAAGTTACAATATATATTATTAACTAAATCTCAACTTTTCAAATAGATCATTTATATTAACACCGTTAAATTAGCAACTTACATCTCCAACTTCACTTTTGAAGTTGATACAAAGCTAATCAGCGAACCTTTTAGGTTCCAAATGAAGAATGTTTAGACAACATGAGCGCAACTTTGATTGATGAGGAAATGTGTATTGACGAGCTTAAGGATGTGGTGGTGGGGCAATTAAAGATGACGGTGTGCAAGAGGGAGAAGAAATAGTTGTGCACAAACCTTGAATGTAATGGCAAGTCACATAATACTTCAAATGGAAGAACTTGAGAGAGTTTAAACTTTGAAGGGATAGTTACAAATCTCGAAAAGATTAGTATCCATAAACTGTAAAACGAATATAAGGACTATTTAGTTTCAAAAAAAAAACTTAAAAAAAGGACTAAATATAAAATTGGTACTCGAACTTGTCCACTTCTCCCATATTGGTACTTATGATTTTTTTTGTCCCAAATTGCTACCCGAACTTTTTTTCCGTCCACTATATTGATACCTGAGACTAACGACGTTAAATTTCTGTTGATGTGGCAACGCTGACCAATCGTACGCTTCCAATTGGTGTCCTCCTGTACCTCCTTTTTTCTTTTTTCTTTTTTCTTTTTATTTTCCCTTATCTCCAATTTTTCTTTTCTTTCCTTATTTTTCTTTTTCTTTTTCCGGGTTGCTCTTATACTTTATCTTTCTCCTTTCTTTCTTTTGTCAAAACCTCCCAAAATTTTGCCAATGTTCATACATCTTTCTTTTTCTTTTTGTTATTATTTTCTTTTCTTTCTCTTTTTCCTACCCCTGTCTTCTTCACTTTTCTGAATCTCCACATGCGATAACTATAACTTCAATACAATCAAACCATAAAATAAAAGTCTAAGCTCTAAAACACAATAAAATCTGATAATATTGCTTTCACTAGATCAGGTTGAAGCTACCCTAGAAAAGAATCTGAAGGCTGCTATTGTATAAAATAGTAATGTATTTATGAAAATTAAGAGCAAAAATTCAATTTTAGATGTCCCTGTCAAACAATTCATCTTCTATCTTTAATGCTAAGAACATGGATTTGAAGAAAGCAAGGGAAAATTACAAACAGAAAAAAGCAACTTCCTAAAGAAAAAAAAGTAAGCCTTAAAGACAATTCAAACTAAAGATTATTACTTGCCTCAAGACATACCAACATCCAGATAGAAATCCTACACAAAATATGTCAAATAGGTAGTGTCCACAAGTATACGAGTTACGTTGTAATATAGTTACAACAAAGTAGGTGAGTACTCTGAGGATCGTACCCAAGGAAGGCGAGCACTAAATTAATCCTAACCTAAGCACAAATAGAGCTAATTAGTACTTTAAATAAATTATATTACGACTAAACATAAAGAAAGATTTTTGGTAATTTTTTTATAAATAAAGAATAAAATAATATAAATGGAAAAACTTTGGGAAATTTGCTATGGAAACTAAATCAGATCTGAGCATAGGTGACTAGCTCACTTCGGTAATCATAACTAACTGTTGCTTCGGGTTCCCTATTCAACCAACTAGTCATTACCCTAGCAGGATCTCTCGATCTTCTACTAGAATAACGAGTCAGCAAGAACTACTTATCTCTAGACCTCACAGTCCATATCAGTTTCGGGTTAAGGAATTCACGGATAGGCCATACCAATTTTGGGTTAATTCCAGCCTAGATGACTTTGTAGGGTTGTCAAGCCTAGGTTTTAAATTCTTCCTCTTCCAAACAGCTGATCCACTAAGAAAGTCTCGCACAACAATCAATTAATCATACCTCCACTCACTAATCCCCCATAAGAGGATTAGTTCCTCATGGATCTCAAAAACATAATAAACTTGATGTAAAATATGAACATTAATAATAAATCAAGAGACCATTAATAATAAATCAAGAGACAAAGGTTTAAGGGAATCCTGTATTGTATTTAATTGAAGCATAAAATCCACAAAGAGTTTATCGAATTCCACAAATAAGATCTCCTGATAAACGCAAAACTGTAAATAACTTAAAGATTAAGAAAAGGAAAAAACTAAATACTAAAACTATAAAGAAACTTACACAATATGAAAAGTTGTCCCCAACAAGTGTTAATTGTGCCTATTTATAGAGTTAAGCTGTCGTCGTCCTCAACCCTAGGTTAGCTGACACTCTCGTGTTTAATATTTGATTGTGCAGACCAAAACACCATTAGCTTGTAAGTATTTCACAAATAGGACCTGTGTCGCGACACCCTAGTGCCAGTGTCGCGACATCGAAGGCAATATGCTCGTACTCAGGTTAGCTTCAAAGGTTTGTCGTGACATCATTTGGTTGTGTCGTGACATCATTTGGTTGTGTCGTGACACTAAAGGCAGTTTTAAAATTCCTACTCTTTGCTCCCTATGTTGCGACATCAAACTCCCCGTGTTGCAACACAACAACTAGTATTGAGTCGGGATGCATTCTAATGGTCTCTTACACACTCATAAAGTATATTAGCTCACCCTTAGGCCTCATTCGACCCCTAAAGTCAATAAAAGACTCAAATTATAATTTTTATTAAATGTAAACAAAACTAGGAAAACTTAATTAAAACATAGTAAAAGTGCTTGTATTCAAGCTCCTCAAGTGCGAAAACTAGTTTAATCTACTACACTGAATTACGATAGATCAAATTCTCCCACACTGAAGTCATTGTTTATCCTAAGCAAAGTAAACAAAAGCAATAATGAAAAGAAGACAGTTGAGCAAATATGGTACAAATGTTAGTTTTGGAGCACATGACTAGGCATTTCATATTTACACATAATCTTGGCATGATATATAGTTGACTTACCACTTTTGATATTAAGCACCTGAGTTTGGTATATTACGAAGCTTGGAAACATTAAGGGTTTCAAATGTAGGGATCCATCAACAAGTTATATAGGTAATTTGATTATCCTAGCATAATACAACAATCTTAAATGCAATTATTTAATATGATGTCAATTCATAAATAAGTCTACCTAGATCACATAGGGCTTTTCGACTTGTAACATTCTGAGGCTTAGGACATGTATAGAATTCAAGAACAGTAAGTATCAAATAGTTTCAAGCACGAAAATAGTTTGACACATTGTATTGTTCCCTATTCTCCCCCTTTAGCGACCGTTACCCTTTCACCGTCTTATTTCTCCTTCTCTCACCTTCCTTATTTCTCCATAGGAAATCACAACATAATACTACAATTATGGCTAGCTCATGAGTTTGTGTGCATTAATGAATGAGTCTTTCTATTTTTGGTGACTTTGTCACTTTTCTTTCTTTTTTTTTCAATACAATTCCCGTTCGCAAATGCTTTTTCTACTTATTTACATATTTCCTTAGATGATAAAATATATTTTTAAAATTTTAATATCGGTCAATTATTAATAAGTGATATATATATAATAATAAATTTTAATAATAGGATGTAGAGCATATATATTGTACTTATTTATATATTTTTTAAATAATGAAGTGTTTGATTTTACTTCTACTAATTGTATAATTGACAAATGATGTAAATGTTGATAGATAAATTTGACATTATGTCTTAAATTTTATATTATATTAAATTATTAATAGATAATATTATTAATTTACGTAAAAAAAAACCTTTAATCATTTTACTCACGGTGGGCAATTAAGCATTAACTAAAAAATCTATCATAAAAAAATTTTAAAAAAATAAAGAAAAAATTATTTAACCATTCAAATCATTTTAATAAATAAATAACCATGGTGGCTTTATTTATTTCACTTCATCATAGATTACTCTAGAATTTTCTTTGATTTGAGATATTATCATTTTATTTAAAAATTAAAGGGAGCTATTAATAAAACAATGGTAATGTTTTTATCCGTATATGTATAAACCTAAAACTTCATTCAGATATGACTTGTTTGAGATAAAATATGGGGTTACTAATAACAGAGTGCAGAGTTGAAACCTCAAATCAATTTCTAAGGTTGGATGTTGCAAAGAAAATTGATTAATATACTTTTATCCTCCTTTTAGTATTGTCGTTATGCGGTTACTATGTAATATATCTTGCCATAGCTATAGATTTAGAAATCACCAAACCGCTTAATGCTAGATTATAATAGCAATATATTTAAGAAATTGGATAGTTACATGTTGGAAAATATAATGGTTCTGTTGCGGCCAGCATATGACCCCCAAAACAATATGACAATCCAAGCTTTGGAAAGATGCTTGGCTGTAAATTTGCCAATACCCAGTCAGTAACAGGGCGCTAGAAGAAATCATTAATGTAACAAATCCCTCAAGACGTGTCAGAAATGTTGCACAAAGGATCGTCTGAGTGGCTACGCTTGCATCTCTGCACATTCGTTAGAATTTTTCCATGAAAGACCAACCACAAAAACTGCCTTAAGCATTGTGGTCCTTTAAATTATCATGCATGTCTCCATGTCTCATCTTCCTCACCTCATTTCAACACCCCCTAACCCCAAACCGTCCTCAGAACAGGATTACGGAGCATTACCGAACCTATCAGACATTTACAATTAATATACCCATAAATACCAATACAGCCAGATACACTCATAATTTGCCAAATTTAAACATTTACATAGTATACAATATTTAATTCTATTATATATCATAACTAAACCTAAATCTATTTATTTCATCCTTGCATTTACAATTTCAAAATGACACACACATAAGACACCCTAGGTACATGCCATTATTAACAATTAACACGTTTTACCTCGTTGAATTCGGGATCGACCTGGGATGCTGATTCGACATTTTCACTTTAACTTAACCTGCGCACGGAAATAAACCAAATGTTTGAGTATTCCATACTCAGTGGTATTACCATAATTCAAATTATAATAGCAATAAAGAATTATAATTACCAAACATGTAACTATCCAATTTCTCAAATATCAATTCATTCTTAAACTTTCATTAATTAATAATAACAATATAATTTTTAGCTATTCTTCAATTTCTATCACATGTCACATGTAACAATTTCAATCACTACATGAACATTAAGTTCATGCCTTTCATTTTTCAATCTCAATTTCAATCCATAATTCAATTCCATTCCTTTCAATATTTCAATAATATAATCAATCAATTTATTTTAAATTTCTTATTTCAGTTGTTCACCCTATTAACAAACCCGAACTTTGACGGATACATGGATTCCAACCCAAACACACTAGTATGGCACATTGTGCCTAAAACGGTACATAGTACCTGATCAGTATATGACACATAAAGTGCCTAAAACGACACACGAGGTGCCTGATACGACACACGAGGTGCCTGAAATACGACACATAAAGTGCCTGATCAGTAAAGCCGACAAATCCCGTACACTTCCAGATCCTATGGCATGCCAATTATATCCGACTCAGCCCGACTAGTTAATAGGGTATTTCATATCACTTTTCAATTTCAATTTTAACTCAATTCAATACACTTTTTCATTTCAATCCATAAGCAATTCAATTTCAATACATGTTCATCATTCAATTAAATTTTTATACAATTCAACAAATATACTTACCTTATAATTTACTTACCATATACATAAATTAAATTAAATATTTAATGAATAAATAAATAATTTGAATTATAGTAATACAAACCGTGAATTTCTCGTTTTAATCCTCGATAGCTTTCTCCTTTCCTTTGTGCGCCGATGTCTTGGGTTCTTTGTTAACTATGAAAATAATAATAATTTATAATCATCAATACAACACAATTCAATTTAATCCATGAGCCTAAACATGCAAATTTAACCTCTCTCTTTTTTTTTTTAACATATAATTCCACTATTTACTTATATATTCATTCAAAGTTGTCTACTTGAGTCATTGTTACTAAATCATTTATATCTTGGGCTAAGAAATTTCAAATTAAGATCCGCTAATTTTTCCTAAAACTAGACTCACATATCTTCTTACCATGAAATTTTTAGAATTTTTGGTTTAGCCAATAAGTACAGTTTATTGTTTAAATTTATCCCTATTCTGCTGTCTGACAGTTCCGAAAATAGATTCAGATGATGTTCTTGCTTATTTCTCTTGAAAATAGACTCGTTAAATATTTTAAGCATATAAATTTAAGCCCTTAATTATTTTTATTAAATTTTTTATGATTTTTCAAAGTCAGAACAGAGAAACCCAAATTCATTTTGACCTTGTCTTACAAAAGTTATAATATCTCATGATTTACAATTTCATTGCTTACATCGTTTCTTCTATGAGAAACTAGACTCAATAAGATTTAATTCCATATATTTTTTATTTTCTAATTCGATTTCTACGATTTATGGTGATTTTTCAAATTTGGCTTACTGCTGCTGTCCAAAACTGTTTTAGTGTAAGATGTTAATAACCAAATTTACAACACCAATTCACACTTTATTTCTATTCAAATTTCATTCAAACTCAAATTTAACTATTAAATTTTCAACATAATTTTCTAATTTTGAATTTTTCTCAATTTAGTCCCTAAAACACAAAACTTATAGCTTAATTTACATTTTAATCCCTTTATCTATTCTAACTTAATTTTCATTCAATTAAACCCCTATTTCATCATTTTATTTAACATGAACTTTGTTTAAAAACCTAAGAACTTCTAAACTACCAACTTAATTCAATCAAACCTTGTTCCAGAGCTTCTAAAACATCAAAATTTAGTAAAAAGAGTTAAATTGACTTACCAATTAAACTTTCAAACCTTGACATCTCAATTTTTCCTTTTCTCCCTTTCTTTATTTTCTTTCCTTCCCCTGCTCTGTATTTCGTTTGGCTTTCTGTTTCTATTTCTATTTTTTTTTTCTTTCTTTTTCTCCTTCTTTCTCCCCTGTTTCATTTCTTCTCTGTTTCTTTCTTTATTTCATTAAACCATTATATATATATATATATATATATATTATAATAACTTAATAAATATCTATTATAAAAATCTATTTAATAACAAATATTCTTTTAACATTTGTATCCATTTATATTATTACACTTGTTTTTCTCTAATCTATTTATTATATAAATATCTTTTACTTAATAATAATATATAATTTAATAATATGCTTATATAATAAGTAAATATACATGTATTTTACAAATGTACATATACTAATATTACACATGTCATTATACATACCATACATTTGTCAACTTTTTATTTATTTTTCACATAAAAATCTTATAATATAATTATTTAATTAAAAATACCTTTTATAAATAATAAATATCTATTAATACTTAAATACAAGCATTACAAGTGTATGTATTTTTTTAATACACTTGTACCCAATCATTACCACACATTTGTCTTACATTTATTTATTTATCATATAATATCAATTTAATAATAATAAATACATTAATATTTACTTAAATAATAAGCAAATACATACATGTATTACAAATGTGTGTATTATATTTATTACACTTGTATTTTATTTTTGCCATACACTTTGCACTCTTTTTGGCTTATTTACTTATTTAGTCCTTTCAATTTTCTTTTTATCCAATTATCCTTAATTTAAGCTAATTCGCTTAATTAAACTCTAATTAACCACTCGATTAACTTCGTAAATATTTTTAATAAATATCTACGAATCCATTTTTCAAAAACGAAGACCCGAAAATACACTTTTCCGATAACGGTAAAATTCAGGTCATTACAGATCAAATGTCTATACCTAATAACTCTAGTATATAAAGTTATTTTTAGTACTTTTAAGCTTATATTTCAATCGAGTTAAAAGGGGTTGGTGACTATTTAATAGCTATTTTGACTATAATTCTATTGAGTATTCAATATTGAAGGGTTTTAATTGAATAATACATTTTTGGTCAATTTTCATGCTACAATATTCAATTTTATCCTTGAAGGCAGTTATTTAAGTCCACGAAATGCCATAACAATGTCACAGTAACGCCGCAAGCCTCAAGACCAGTGAGAACAAGCTAGATCACGCTCAAGGAGCACCATGAAAGCTACTGGGTAAAAGAAAGTAAAAGGACAAAAGAAAAACTAAGTCAACTGATAGTACTAGAAAGAACATATGTTTTCTCCCTACTTATTAGTTAATTTGTCCCCATTTAGTTATCTTTAGCATATATTTTAGCATTTTTAGTTCAATAAATTACATTTTATAACTCAGTGGATCTTAACCTATTTATCCTTAATTTTGTCATGTTTTGGTACCAATGTTGTTGCATCAGTACTTCCAGATTGCGCCTAGAATTATCGTCGCACCTGACAACTATCCGAATAAGAACAAAAAGGTGTGAGCTGTACAGTCTGGTACAACTAACTTGTATGTACAGAGGCAATATGATTCTGATGAAAGGACGCCTGTACTATTTTGGATAAATATTCACGTGAAAAGGGAAAACATGAGGGATTTTTTAGGGGTATTCTCTTCTTCAACCTATCTTTTGAAGCTTTTCTACTATGGCAGCTTAAGCCTTCTATGGGTGAACTGACATGAAAGGGATGCAAATTAGCTCTTGACGAGGAGCCCTGAGTGCGACACAATAGGGAATTGAAAGATCAAGTCGAGATTTCCTAGGAATAGTACTTTCCACTTGTTTCTTTTATATTTCTTTTCTAAACGATGGTGATTACTTTCTATTTCATGTTTGTACGAAAGTATACATGATTTCTGGGTTAAATGTTATTTTATTCAATCTTGCTTCTACTATTTAATCTTTGGGTTTGAATGTTTTTAGCACGGAGGTGTTATTGCAATCACTGACACTAGAAAGTGCAGCGACAGTTCAAGCTAACAAGCATGACAACGGAAGTTGCTTGAGGATTAGAGGAATTTAATCCACTCTTTCTTAATAGTGCTCCATTTTCATCATCGGAAGGTGTGGTTAATGTGCATGTTTAAGTCTTATATTAAATATAGAAGTTAAGCTTGGTAAGGTATTCATTGCAATTTAATGCATCAACAATCACCTATCCTTTTATACCTTGTGAGCACTTAGTATTCTATTGAATATTCATGTTGAGGATCCCAGTTTATCATTATCGTATTTTATCTTATTGCTTTCAAGTTATTGCTTCAACAACTACTCTCATAATTTATCTCGTTTCTATCTATTTATTGCACTGACATTGATAGACAAAAGACAACCATCCTCGTGGGATTGATATCCAACAGACTCATATCTATCTACTATACTTGCATTGATAGTGTACGCTTGCACATTATTGCTATGACATTAAACAGTCGATCAAGTTTTGGTGTCGTTGTCAGGGATGGTGTTTGTTTGATGTTTGTTTTTTGTTTGTTTTTATTTTATAATATTTAGTTGGTACTAACTTGTTTTCTTTTTGCTGCTATTTACACATTTTATTTTAGGTGTTGTACGACCCGAAACAATTTGGAGTTTATTGCTGATTTTGATCCAGAAATTGAAAGAACCTATTCGGAGGAGACTTTGAGAACAAAGGAATATGGCTTTACCAAGAAAATATGAAGTCATACCCCCAATACAACACCAAAATGCTAATAACCCACTGTTGCCGCAAAACGCTCAAATACAAAATCGGACTATACAAGATTTTCTAGTACATGTCTTGGATGACTTACAACAGGGAGTTGTAAGGCCAGCAATCCAAGCTAGAAATTTTGAACTCAAGCCAATAATGTTTCAAATGCTAAATTCTAATGGGCAATATGTCAAACTACCACATGAAGATGCATGAGAACATCTTAAATCATTTTTATTAATTTGTGCTTCCTTTAGTCAACAAGGCGTTCCTGATGACGCTTTGAAGATGCAATTATTTTCTTATTCCTTGCAAAGAAGAGCTCGTACTTGGTTCGTTGGGCTATCTGCCGGATCAATTACTTCTTGGAATGCACTAGCAACAAAGTTTGTTTTGCGACTTAACCCCTCGTCAATGAATGCTCGTCTCCGAAACGATATTACAGCTTATCGTTAACTGGATAATGAGAATATTCACACCACATGAAAATGTTATAATTCTTTGTTTCAACTTTGTCCCATGCACGACATTCAACAGGAAACACAAATTTAGATTTTCTATAATGGGCAGATTTCACACACAAGGATTCTTGTTGAGACATCAGCCAATGGCCATTTATTGGATTGTACTTATAATGATTCTTGAGATAATTGCTTAGAATGATTATCAATATCCTATCTCTAGAGCTGCACAAGTAAAAGCTACTTCGGGAGTTATTGAATTGGACGCAATATCTGCACTTAGTGCTTAAGTTTCTTCTCTTACAAATATGATAAAAAATATACAACGGACTAGTGACGTTGCACCTATACAAGTCGCTCAACAAGTTGATGTTCCTACCTTTTGTTGTGAGATTTGTAGGGACAACCACAGTTATGGAGATTGTCCACAACATGCAGAAAATGTCTTTTATGTTAGTAACATCTGAAACAATTCTCATGGCACCTCTTATAATAATTCTGCATGCAATCAACAATCTTGGGGAACTCAGAATGCTGGACAAAATGCTGCGACATTCCAATATTGGAATATATCTACTCAAGGAAATTATAATTCAAGACAACGGAATTACAATCAACAACAGTAGAACTATAATCAGCACACTTAGATGCATCTACAACAAAGCCAGATGCATCCACACCAGAATCAGACGTAGCCACAACACTCTTCAATGCCAAAACAACATGTTCAAGAACATTGATCAGAACAGTACACGCAAGTTTCTCCTTCTGACCCGTTAGCAGCTCTTGAGGCTTTAATGCGGGAGCATATGACTCGCACAGAAGCTATTATGCAAGGGAATTCATCTTCTATTCGAGCGTTGGAGGCACAATTAGGACAACTTACTTTGAATCTGAATACTCAACCACCGGGCACACTACCTAGTGACACAAAAAATCCCAGTCTGAGGGGGAAAGAACACTGCAAGGCTATCACTCTTAGAAGTGGTAAACAAACTGGCGAGCCAACTACAGACCCTACTGTAGCACTTCAAGTTACTGGTGAAGTGATCCATGGTGAGAAGGTTGAATCTGAAGAGCTTGTTGATGTACTAGACAAAGAAGTTCTACAAATTATCACTCATATGTCTAATGTCCGACCGTCGAAATTTTTGACACAATCAATGGTGTCGACGCAATCAGATGTATCTCCACCTTTACCTTTCCCATAAAGATTCAGGGAGAATAAGCAAGATAAGTAGTACCAATAGTTCCTGAACACACTGAAACAACTTTAGGTCAATATTCCTTTAGTAGATGCCCTTGTGCAAATTTCAAATTATGGGAAATTTATGAATGAGCTCTTATCCAAGAAGAATAAGCTCAGTGATATGAAAACTATTGCACTCACAGAAGGCTGTAGTGCTATTTTGACAAATAAGTTGCCCCCCAAAATGAAAGATCCTGAGAGCTTTACTATCTCATGTTCAATTGGCAACCATTATTTGGGCAAGACTTTATGCGACTTGGGAGCTAGCATCAACCTAATGACACTATTTACTTTTATAAAGTTGTGAATTGGTCATATGAAACCTATTGCAGTGACATTGCAACTAGTTGATCGATCTTTGGCTCAACCTGAAGGGTAAATCAAAGATATCTTAGTTCATGTGGATAAAATTATTTTTTTCGGCCGATTTTATCATACTTGACTGCGAGGCAAACAATGAGGTTCCTATAATCTTGGAATGACCATTTTAAGCCACCGAACGAACTTTTATTGATGTTTAGAAAGGTGAACTGACCATAAGGCTTAATGATGAGCACGTTACCTTCAGTGTTTTTGAATATACTCAATACAAGGATAAAAAACAATACCATACTGTTGATATGCTAAATGATCTAATTGAGGAAGGATTCAATGACCAAAGCACAATACTTTCTAAGGAGTTTGCAGTGACATCTAATGATGAATTCTTAGATAATTGTGATAGCAAGGTTGAAGCTAATAATATTGAACTCAGGCATGGATGGCAAATTGAATCCTTAGACTTAGCCAATAGTACAACTCTAATTTTCAAGCCATCTATCGATGAAGCTCCTACTCTAGGAATGCAACCACTACCTACTCATCTTAAATTCGTCTTTCTTAGTGATAACAATACTCTCCTAGTTATTGTCTCCACAGCACTGGATGTAACTCAAGAAGAGAAATTGGTCCATATTTTTAAGCAACATAAATGAGCTATTGCTTGGAGTATTCTTAATATTCAAGGCATTAGTCCATCTTTTTACATACACAAGATCAAGTTCAAAAATAAAGGCAAGCAATCAATTGAGCAACAAAGAAGATTAGATGAGAAGATGAGGGAAGTTGTTAAGAAAGAAATTATAAAATAGTTTGATGCTGGAATTATTTACCCTATTTCTGATAGTAATTGGGTAAGTCTAGTGCAATGCATTCCTAAAAATAGTGGCATTATTGCGGTTAGCAACGAGAAAAATGAATTAATTCCTACATGCATTCCTACGGAATGGTGAGTCTATATGGATTATTGCAAACTTAATGCTGCCATAAAGAAGGACCACTTCCCACTTCCTTTCATCAACCAAATGTTGGATAGGCTTGCTAGAATAGCCTATTACTGCTTCTTAGACGGATATTCTGGATACATCAAATTGCTATTGCACCGAAGGATCAGGAGAAAACAACTTTCACTTGTCCCTTTGGTATTTTTGCTTTTCGCCGTATGCCTTTCAGTCTTTGCAACGCACCAGCCACATTTCAAAGGTGCATGATGGCAATATTCTCGGATATGATTAAAGATTCTTTAGAGGATTTTATGGATGATTTCTCATTCTATGGGAATGATTTTGATCATTGCCCTGACAATTTGGATAAAGTATTGCAGCAATGTGAAGACACACATCTTGTTCTAAATTGGGAAAAATGTCATTTCAAGGCAACTGAAGGCATTGTGTTAGGCCATCGCATCTCTAGTCAAGGCATTGAGGTAGAAAAATTTAAAGTGGAAATCATTGAGAAATTACCTCCACTGAAAAATGTGAAAGGTATTCACAGTTTTCTTTGGTATGCGGGGTTTTACCAAAGATTTATTAGAGATTTTTCAAAAATTGCAAAGCCTTTATGCTCATTACTGGAACAGAAGCGAAAATTCCACTTTGACGATGCATGTTTGGATGCATTCATTCAATTAAAGACGCAGCTAGTAAGTGCACCCATTGTCGTTGCACTAGATTGGTCTCAACCTTTTAAAGTTATGTGTGATGCAAGTTACTTTGATGTTGGTGCTGTTCTAGGACAATGCAAGGGAAAAATATTTCACGCCATCTATTATGCTAGCAAAACTCTTACATAGGCTCAAATTAATTATACCACTAAAGAGAAAGAATTGTTGGCTTTAGTCTTTACTTTCGACAAGTTTTGTTCTTATCTTGTCAACGCACAGGTTACCGTATTTACTGATCACTCGGTGTTGAGATATCTTTTTGCGAAGAAGGATGCAAAACCAAGAATGATATGATGGATCTTACTATTACAAGAATTCGACATCGAGATAAAAGACTGCAAGGGTTTAGAGAATCAAGTTACAGACCATCTGTCTCAATTAGAAGTTGGCAGCAAATATGGAGACATACTTCACATTGTCGACGCATTCCCAGATGAGAAGTTATTTGCTATAGATGCAACCCCTTGGTATGCAGATTTGGTTAATTATCTAGTGTGTGGTAAACTCCCATTAGGTGTCACAGGCCATAAAAATGAAAGATTTCTTCATGAAGTAGTGAAGTATCATTGGAATGAGCCGAATTTATTCAAAGTATCTAGTGACAACATTATTCAATATTGTGTTCTAGAAGAAAAGATGCTTTCAATCCTAAAGTACTGTCATGATGCTCCTTATTGAGGTCATTTTGATGGCATGCGAACTGCTGCTAAGGTTTTCCAATTAGGATTCTACTAACCTTCATTATTCAAAGACACCTACAATTTTGTGAATCAATGTGATAGGTGTCAACTCATTGGTTCTATATCACGACGCAATAAAATGTTGCAACAGCCAATTATGAAGGTTGAATTGTTCGATGTTTGGGGTATGGATTTTATGGGACCATTTCCAAGTTCATTTGGAAATCTTTATATATTAGTAGCTGTTGACTATGTCTCGAAGTGGGTTAAAGTTGTTGCAGTCCCAAAGGTTGATGCAAAGACAGTGCTTAGATTTTTTTCACAAGTATATACTTACCCGCTTTGGCACACCAAATGCATTGATTCATTATCAAGGTACACACTTTTATACAACCAAGTGGCAGCCGCACTGAAGAGATATGGAGTTATCCATAGAATGGCTACTACTTATCATCCGCAAACTAATGGACAAGCTGAAGTATAAAATCGATAAATTAAAAAATATTCTTGAGAAGGTTGTGAACCCTTCGAGAAAAGGTAGGTTTTTCAGACTGGATGACATTTTATGGGCAATGCGGACAGCATACAAAACTCCATTAGGGATGTGGCCGTATCAATTAGTTTTTGGGATAGCATGTCACTTCTCAGTTAAACTGGAGCATAAAGCAATGTGGGCAATTAAGCAAGTGAACATGGATTATGAAGTTGCTAGAAAGAAAAGGCTGTTGGATATCACTAAACTAGAGGAGATTAGGTTAAATGCCTATGAGAACACTACAATTTAAAACGAAAAGACCAAACGATGGCATGATAGAATTATTTTGCAACGATAATTTATCGTGGGTCAACAAGTTTTATTATTCAATTCTAGACTGAAACTGCACCTGGGTAAATTACGCTCTCGTTGGTCTGAACCTTTCGAAGTTGTTAAAGTATTTCCTTATGGTGCAGTCATAATTAGAGATTTACATGATAGACACCAGTTCAAAGTGAATGGCCAGTGATTCAAACATTAGTTTGGGAATATTGATCAAAAGTAAGCAGAGACCATTAAATTGGTCGAAAATTTTTAATTTTTATGAAATTATTATTATGTAATTTTATTTTATTTTTGTTTCTGTTCAAGTTTGTTTTACTTCTTCTTCTTTCTTTTTTCTTTTTTGCAGAATAATTAGGTATCATTGTCGTTGTACTTGGGCTTTATTTTCAAAGCAATTCATACTATTGTACTGTCACGTATGACTCACCATGAATGAAGAACAGATCAGGCTTGTCGCTACAATAGAGGATATGGACAGATCACAAAATTTGTTCTACACTTATACCAAGGCCTGTAACAACTCTATTGTAGCCACATTATGTAACACCCCAAACCCGGCCTGAACGTTATGCCCGAATCCGGCGATGTCACATGGAAATGTTTTTCACAAAGTGTGATATCGTTGAAAAACCCTTTCCATATTTATCTTCGTTGTGTGATCTTTATGATGATTTTCAAACGTGTCGTTCATTTCAAAACTTATGTCCCAATCAAAAGGTATTTACTTTAAAAGCGTTATTCATTTCCAAAACCATTTTATAGCCGAAGCTCTTAAAACCGATTACGTATTCGAGGTATTTTTGAAAAGCATTTATCTTTTGGAAACCCGCGTTTTCCTATTGCTAGGAGTTATAAATCAAAGCAAATAAAAATCCCCAATTTAAAGTTAAAATCCATAATGGCCATTATTACAGTAAAATACCCCAAAAATAAATCGAAATCATAAAATGCTATTTAAAACTAGATAGGTCGTGTGGCCACTACTGAGTCCACCGCTCTACCGATCTGCTTAAAACTGGGGATTACCTATACAAGTAAACAGATGGGTGAGTTTACGAAAACTCAGTGTGTAATCCCTTAATAAACAGACAGTTAAACATACAGTGAGCAAATACAGTCTGGGCCTAAGCCCTTATTAAAAACAGTGGCAATATCAGTTTGGGTTTTAGCCCATCTCAATATAGAAACAGTCATGTGTTCGGGGCTTGGCCCATTATAGTAACAATAAACAGTGCAGTAACAGTAAATAGTATGCAAGTCCTACCCATCCAGCCTCTACACACCATATCCGTCCAACCCACCCATCCCTAAACACCAGAATTAGCACCGGTTGCGGCACTAAACAGTATTTACAGCAGAGCTGTCAGTATAATAGGCTTAGAGCCATCAGTGATTTGCAGTAGAGCTACCAATACAGTACATTTCCTCCAATCATATAAAAACCCACCCTCATACAATGCATCATGCCACATGTCATGTCATAGCATAATATTAAACATATACTCAACACAGTTACAATAGCATGCTAAAATATAAACATATATCACATAGGGGCAAAACAGTCAATTTACCATGAAGGGGTATTTAAGTCATTTTATCACATAAGGGCAAAATAGTCATTTTACCATATAAGGGCAAAATCGTCATTTTACCACAAAAGGGAAAAATAGTAATTTTACCATATAAGGGAAAAATAGTTATCTTACCATATAAGGGCAAAACAGTCATTTTACCATATTAGGGCAAAACAATCATTTTACCACATAAGGGCAAAATAGTCATTTTACCATATAAGGGCAAAATAGTCATTTTACCATATAAGGGCAAAACAGTCATTTTCATCAAATTAGGGTCTAAGTATACTTACCGACCCAACAGTAGGCTCAAAGTCGTCTCGGGCGACCCGTACAACCTTAACAGTCATACAATGAAAAATGGGCCCAAGACCCACTGTGCGGCCCATGTAGGCCCACACGCCCGTATGGCCCACAAAGCCTAAAAATGTCCTTAGTCGTGTAAACTACACAGCCTAGCTCAATAATCTCCACACATCCATGTGGTTTACCCTTGTGTGGCCCACTAGTCCGTGGGGCCCACACAGCCCAACTCGGCCTAACATTGCCCAAAATGGCCCTAGCCCATGAAAACGCTCATGGTGGCCTCTATGATTCAACGCCCACGTATATGCGTTCGATTTACCACACAAGCGAGCTCATGCCCATGTGGCATTAAAGATTACATTTTTCGGCTTTTTTTCGATCTATAGTTTAGGCAGTGTTTGCACACCTGTTAGGATTCTAGGCACGCAACTCCCTTCTTGTGAAGAACCGCACCTAAAACAAATGACCATTCCATATCCAATGTTAGTCACTCTTGGAACCAATCCAAAAACAATTGACTTACATTCGTTGCCCACCTTACCGTTCCCAAAAAGGATGTAGTCTACGGCTCCAATGATAGACCCCGCTCGCTACGATTAGCAGCTATCAACCATCATTTGATAGAACCGAGTGTTAGCAACTTAGAAAATAAATAACAATACTCTCAAACATTTGAGGCAAAAATAAATTCCAATATTACCAAAAGACTTATCACCTAGAAGCAATTCGCGTTGGACAGAACCAACAGCTTAAGAAAAGGAGATCGCTAGGAGAGGAAAGATTGATCTACCAGTATTCGGCCAAAGGAAAAACAATTGAGTGGGTGAGACTAAGTACTCGGCCAAGGTGCAAGGTGAAGAGAGGACACAAAAATGAAGAGGGAGATGAAGAAGTATTCGGTCACAATAGCACAATGAAAAGAGAGGAAATCTATTAACACCAGAAAGAATCGAAAGAGGGAATTCGGCTACTCCTTGAGTGAGGGAGTGCAGAGAATTGGCCAAGGCAAACTCTTATTGAAAAGGGAAGAAGAGGGAAGCAATCGGCCAATGGAATCAAGAACGAAAACCCAAAAGAAAAAGAAAGAGAGGGAGAGGAGACAGTAGGAGACAGTCGATCAGTAAGGGCACTGCTGTGGAGAGCAAAATCGAAATAGACCTAAAATGACAAATACCCGAGCTGACAACAACAATATTCGGCCTCAAACCAAAATGAAAAGAAGAAAAATTTGACACCAAAGGAAGTAAAATGATCAAAAACATTCAAGTCAGAACCGATAATGATGAGAGAATAATCCTAGTACTCCCTAGCCGAAATTTGAATGGTCAGAGTCCCCATTTCGGCATAACTCTCCCATATGTCAAATCCCACTTTTTCCTCCCCTAATCTCTCCTAAAATCCCTCCTCAAATCTCTCCTCAAATACCTCAACTGATCACTCTTCTCTCAACTACTCAGTTCAAATTCCACTCAAACACCTTAGTGTTCCAGTCAAACCACAACTCCTCTATAGCATTTTTAGCAAAATAAAACACTCGCTTGTGTCAAGCAGGACTTGAACCTCAGACCTCTTGGAACACTCCACATGCCCCTATCCTCTAGATTAGTGGGCCTTTTTATGTCATGCTTCAGCCATTTTTATTTAAAAGCCTACTGTCTAGAGACAGTGCTTATTCCTTAAAAAAATAAAACTTTTTGCACTTGCTCAAGCTTTAACCCAAGACTTCTCAAACACTTCCCAGAACACTTAACCACTAAATCAAATACACAGTTGTGTCACTTTCTTGCACAACTAAATATTTATGAGCAGCTTCCTAACTGTTCCCACTCAAGACTTAATACTTCTAGGCTCGATTTCGGGGTGTTACACATTAAGTCAGTTAAGCCCGACCCCACTCCCAGAATTTTCAGTGTTCCCAAAAAGATCCAGGACCATACCACGCAGCATTAAAGACTCCTATTATGGAATAACCTTGTGTGATTTGCGTGAAATTATCAACTTGCTACTTATGTCCATTTTTAGGCAATTGGGGATTGGTGAGGTCAAACTGACGACTATTACACTTCAGCTGGCAGTAGATCGATAGCACATTCTAATGGGGAAATTGAAGATGTGTTGGTACATGTGGATAAATTCATTTTTCCAACTAATTTTATTGTATTGGGTTTTGAGGCAAACAAAGAAGTACCAATTATTTTGGAAGGCCTCTCTAGGCAACTAGTAGGAAATTGATCGATTTACAAAAACATGTGTAACATCCCTTACCCGAGTTTGAGGCCGGGATAGGGTACGAGGCATTTCCGGACTTAAACATACGCAACTATGTAAAACCAGGCCATAAAATTTCATTCAAATTAAAAACATTCGTTTATATTCACAATGTCCCTTATATGGGCTTACGAGGCTTACGAGGCCCAAAACATACATCGGGGGTGGTTTGGGACTAAATCGAGAACTTACAAACTTTTTACAACACTTGGAAAATTTTCATATTTTGGAGAGTCACACGCCCATATGGACAGGCTGTGTGATCACACACGCCCGTGTGGCTCAGGACATGCCCATGTCCTCCACCTGTGTAACTCTGTGTTTATGACGTCAACAACGATAAAGGGTCACACGGCTAAGTTACACGCCCGTGTGCTAAACCGTGTCTTCCACACGGATGAGACATACGGCCGTGTATCAGCCCGTGTGGCCCAGAAAATGGCTATTTACCAAGCCACTTGGCACCCTCGTTAGCACTTACTTAAACATAAATTCAATGGCACTTTTCGAGGCAATTTCATATCAATTTATTCATGCATAAGACACCATACTTTACCTAGTTTAAACTTATCAACTTCATGCCATAATTATCCATAGACCAATTTAGTTACTTTAAAACCATCAAGTAATCTAGGCTGCATTCACAATTCATCCATACCAGACACACATGACCACACCCTATGAAACCTTTTAGCATATGCATGCATATATGGATTGGTTTACAACCCAATAACCAATATGAGCCACATCACATGGACATATAAAAAACGAATCATATTCCCATTATGAGCCAATACATTTGGCCAAATCAAATGACACATATTGAATTGACTAAGTCCCTATACATGCCATAGACTTAAAGTGCTTGAAATCATTTATACCCTTCAATAGCTGAATAGTGTGATAGAATCTCCGACGATCTCCAACCTGAGCTAGCATCTGTGACAGTATGAGAGAAATGAAAGGAAAGAGATAAGCTATATAGCTTAGTAAGTCCATATAAAAATAATAAGAAATTTATTAATATATTTTTAACAATTCTCACAACATGTTCACAAGTTAATACAATCATAATTGCACAAAATTCTACTATTTACTCTTACTTATCTCAAGCTGTCTACTTGAGTCATAGCCACTAAATTATTTCCATCTTGAGCTACAGAACTCCAAATTAAGATCCGCTAATTTTCTCTAAAACTAGACTCACATATCTTCTTACCATAAAATTTTCAGAATTTTTTGTCTATCCAATAAGTACATTTTATTCTTTAAATTCTCCCCCGTTCTGCTATTGAACAGTTTCAACTCTTCTTCACTAAAAATTAATTATCTCATAGTACGGAATTCGAATAATGTTCTTGTCTATTTCTCTTGAGAATTGTAACCCATAATTATTTTCATAAAATTTTTAATGATTTTCCACAATTAAGACTAGGGAACCCGAAATCACTCTAGCCCTGTCTCACAGAAATCCAAATATCTCATAACATGAAATTCTTTTGCTTACAATGTTTCTTCTATATGAAACTAGACTAGATAAGCTTTAGTTTCTTATTTTATTAAACCTCTAAATCAATTTCCACAATTTTTGGTGTATTTTCAAAGTTGGACTACTGTTGCTGTCCAAAACTGTTTTAGTGTAGAATAATGATAACTAAGTTCATAACACCTTTACAAATCATTTCAACCATCATGGTAAAAATACATATTTATACATCATAAGCATACACACATAATCACAAGGTCATTAAAAAATCATTCTCATGGGCATGACTTACTTATTTGCATACTTACCAAAGGTGCATCATAAACCGAGATCATTTCTCATGAGTTTAGCACACATACGTGTACCACTTGCAACATCATCATAACTTTTCTCAAACATGACACAATCTTTGAATCACCCATTAAACCAGTTGGAATACTAAAGGATACTCGATAAGCCTCATACAAAAGAGTAAAATGCCGAGGTCATGTCCCGAACATGGTCTTACACTGGCTCCCGTACATCGGTGTCGATGCCATGTCCTAGACATGGTCTTACACTGACACATATAACAATGTCGATGCCATTTTCCAAACATGGTCCTACACTAGCTCGTATATTGAGGCCGATGCCATGTCCCAGACATGGTCTTACACTGGCTCTCATAATATGGTCGATGCCATGTCCCAGACATGGTCTTACACTAGCACACATATCAACACCGATGCCATGTCACAGACATGGTCTTACACTGGCTCTCATAATGTGGCCGATGCCATGTCCCAGACATGGTCTTACACTAGTACACATATCAACCAAATGTCTTGGCATGGATATCCAATCTATTCCTAAGGTTCAACCGGGAGTTTTACCACAACAAATCTCATCATACATATTCCATGTAATATCACTCTTTAACACCAAGTTACCATTCATTACAATGTCATCAAACATCATAGACATATGTTTTAGGTTATTGCATATACATAGCTTACAATATAATTTCGTGAAGCATAACACCATCACGTACATAGTACCACAAACATATAATTCAACGCATCCGCATTTTCATATCAATTCATATTTCAATCACAAATCACAATAACATTATTGTCTTACCAATTTTATCATACGACTCGTTTGTCGATTCCTCGTCGAGTATGTCCGTAACAAATCATACAAATTATATAATAATAATTAGGCATTTCAATTCAAATAATACATTGCATTATTATTATCACACGAACTTACCTCGAATGCAAAAACAGTTATTATTCCCTTTTTTGTCCTTAACCACGTACTTTCTCGATTTAAGCCCAAATCTTGATTTTCTTGATTTGTGACGGTTAGAAGTTGCTGAAATTTTCAAGCTTCCACGACCATTTCCTTAGGTAAAAATTGGAAAAGAAGAAAGAGAAATAAAAAAGATGATAGCCTTTTTGCATTTTTGTCTTATTATACCTTTTTAACTTAATTACCCATTTACCTTTTTAATTTCTAACTAATTTCAATAATACCAAACAAATATCTTCCACTAACTTATTAACAGGATAATTTCCACATAAAGACTTCTACTAAAAATTCTATAGCTATTTAATATCTTTAGCTATTAGAATGCAACTTTCGCACTTTACATGATTTAGTCCTTAAAGCCAAATTAAACACTTCTCACATATAATTTCTTCATGAAAGTTTTACATAATCATATAAACATATCATAGACCTTATAATAATTATAAAATAATTATTTTTAATTTAAATTTGTGGTCTCGAAACTACTGTTCTGACTAGGCCCTAATTTAGGATGTTACAACATGAACTTACCGTGTGAGTTCAAGATGATCAGGTGACCTTCAATGTATTCAATGCCATGAGGTTTCCAGATGCAGTTGAAGAATGGTCTACTATGTCTGAGATAAAAACATTAGTTTCTTCAGAATTGGAGCGTAACTTTTTTGATGATATGTTGGAACATGTTTTTGTATCTGACCCAATGAATGATGATGATGATAATGAATGTTGGGCTTTGTTAGGGGATAATTCAAAGGGATTCACTTCAAAAGCTCGATTTAAATCATTGAAGTTGTCACCTCGTGAGTATACACAACCAAGGTCATCGATAGAGAAGCCACCTAAATTGGAATTGAAGGTATTATAGTCCCACTTGAAATATGCTTATTTGGGTCTTTCTTCGACTTTACCTATGATCGTTTCAGGTGAGTTTTGTAACACACCTAACCCAAATCTATCGCCTGTACAGGATTACGAAGCATTACCAGATTTTACAAATCAAACAAACAGAAAATGCAAACATTTTATATCATATAGCAATCATTTCAAAACCAATCAAAATCATACATATTGTCCCTTATACGAGCCCACGAGGCTCAAAATACGCATCAGAAATAAATTGGGACTAAATCAGAAACTCAAAAAAAATTCAAAAACATTTAAAATTTTCAACACTGCAAAGGTCACATGGTCATGACTAACCAAAAATAACCAACCAAAAGTACCGAATAAGCCAATGGATATTGTGATATAGCTCCAACAAGGTTCTAACCCAAACGAGCTTTTGAATCACTATAAAACACAAAAAATAACACAGAGTAAGCATTTAAGCTTAGTAAGTTCGTATAACACAGAATTTAACTTACCATTTAACCACAATTTAGGAAAGTAAACATAACATATCTCAACCAACTTGACCAAAGGCCTAAACTCATGTTCACCAACATATTAGCTATGTAAATCACATATAATCTCATAACATGTAATCATATTTCATATAAATGTATTATTCATTTCATATATCAATGTATCATGTAACATCACTTTCATGTATTTCATATAAAAACTTGTAATAGTTCATATCGAACTCATATAATCTCATAACAGAACTGTGTTCATTGAACCATATAGAATATCGTTGGATACGCGGGTAGTACACACGAAGTGTACTGAACTGTAATCCATCAATTCCTGTACATGTATGCTTATACGAGCTTTGAATCGGTATGCTCTTACGAGCTATAAACGGTAAGCTCCTCCGAGCTAACAGTAATCTCCTCCGAGCTGAATAATGGTAAGCTCATGCGAGCTGAGTATCGGTAAGCTCATATGAGCTAAAATCGATAACCCTAATGATATGTCATTGTATCCTACGAAATTTTAAGGTTCAAACGGGGCTCAGTAGTCATCGAACGTCGTCGAATATGCAATCGGTATTCATTCATTACACAATTCACAAACATATAATTTAATTTAAAACATATAAATGTACAATTTAATTACACGAACTTACCTTGACGAGTGCACGCAGATACGAAGGCGACTAATTCGAGATTTTCTCCTTGCCCTAATCTAACTCCGTACGAAGTCTAACCGGATCTATACGAATGAATTTAACTCAATTCAATATAATTCACATTCAATTTAGTCCAACATATAATTTTTGCAAAATGGTTGTAATTCCTTTGTAATTTAGTCCCTAGGCTCGAAAAATGAAATTCATGCAATTTAATCCTTACCAAAGCCTAGCTAATTTTTATACATATTAATAGCAGCCCATATATTTCATAAATTCACAATTTTACCCAATATTCTCTATTTTCCAATTTAATCTCTATTTGACAATTTTACTAAAAATTCATTTACAAAAGTTGTTTATCTAACAACAACCATTCATTTTCTTTCATCAAACTCCAAAACTCAAGCATGCTCATTAATGACAAAACCCTAATACTTTAACAGTTTCACAAATTAGTCCCTAGCTTAGCTAGATTAAGCTACAACGATCTCGAAAACATAAAAATTATCAAAAACGGGACAAAAACCATACCTAAGTGGACAATGGAAGCTTGGTCGAATGTTAAGGACAAAAATGGCTTTCTTCTTCTTCACAATCGGTTGAAGGAACAAAATTAATGATGACAACTTTAATTGTTTTATTTATTTTATCTTTATTTACTAATATACTTTATTAACTTTGAAAAACATTAATAATTACAAAATTGCCAAGCCATTATCAAGTACTAACTCATTAATAGGATAATTACCATATAAGGACCTCCACTTTTAAGTTTCATAGATATTTAATACATTTATCTATTAGAACTCAACTTTTGCACTTTACGTGATTTAGACCTTTTTAACAAATTGAACATATAAACGATAAAATTTCTTAATGAAATTTTTATACGGTATTTCTATCATGCTATAGACATTAAAATAATAATAAAATAAATATTTTGAACTCAAATTTGTGGTCCTAAAATCACTATTTTAATTTCACTGAAAGCAGGCTGTTACAAGTTAACCGAGACTTAAAAAGAAAAATTGCTTGAAGTTCTTAAAAAGTTCAAAAGGGCAGCCGGGTGGACTATCGTAGATATTTGAGGCATTAGCCTTTCTCTGTGCATAGATAAAATCTTATTAGAAGATGGTAAAAAGGGAGCAAATGATGTACAAAAAAGACTAAACCCGATTATGAAAGAAGTAGTCAAGAAGGAAATCATGAAATGGTTAGATGTGGGGATTATTTACCCCATATCTACCAGTTCCTGGGTGATTCTGGTTTAGTGTGTGCCGAAGAAAGAGGGAATCACAGTTGTAGAAAATAAAAATAATGAAATGGCCCCAACACAGACAGTTATCGACTAGCAAATTTGTGTGGATTACAGAAAGTTGAATAGAGCAACTCAAAAAGACCATTTTTCATTGTCATTCTTAGATCAAATGTTAGATATGCTTGTGGGGCAAGAGTACTAGTATTTCTTAGATGGATATTTGGGGTTGCTTTTCGAAGAATGTGTTTTGGTTTATGCAATGCACCTGCAACTTTTCAAAGGTGCATGTGACAATATTTACTGACATGGTTAAGAAATTTTTGGAATTATTCATGGATGACTTTTTAGTTTTTAGGATTCTTACGACGACTATTTGAATAATTTGGCCATGGTGCTAAAAAAGTACGAGGAAAACAAACTTGTCCTTAACTAGGAGAAATGTAATTTTTTGGTTAAGAAATGTATCGTATTGGGATACAAAATACCAAGATCGGGAATAGAAGTTGATAAAATAATAATCAATTTTGTCAAAAAGCTCTCATCTCTTGTTTCTATAAAAGGCATTATGAGTTTTCTAGGTCTTGTTGGATTCTATCAGAGGTTCATCAAGGACTTTTCCAAATCTCCAAGCCACTTTGCAATTTATTGGAGAAAGACACAACATTTAACTTTGATGAGGAATGCATGAAAGCTTTTGGCGACTTGAAACATTGATTAATTTCGACACCGATCATTGTTACACCAGATTGGAATTCTCCTTTTGAGTTGATATGCGGCGCTAGCGACTTTGTAGTAGGAGTTGTAATGGTACAGCGGAGGAATAATATCCTAACTATCACGTGAGTTGAACCTTGATAGGAGAATAATTGAACTACATGGTAACTAAAAAAGAGCTACTTGTTATCATTTTTTCTTTTGATAAATTTTTTTCTTATCTTGCAGGGACTAAGGCGTCAGTCTATACAAATCATTCTGCCATAAAATATCTACTTGCAAAAAAAGATGCTAAATCGAGATAAACTCGATGAATGCTTTTACTCTAAGAATTTGATCTTGATATTCAAGATAGAAAGGGGGTGGAGAATCAAGTGGCAGATTATCTGTCAAGATGGGAGCAACAAGAGAAAAATCATTCCCTTATTCCTATTAATGAATATTTCCTACATGAAGACATCTTTGAGGTAAGCCATATATATGAAACTCCTTAGTTTGCTCACTTTGCTAACTTTTTAGCCAGTGGACTTATGCCTCCAGAGATGACACACTAACAGCGGAAGAAATTCTTACATGACGTGTGGTTCTATTCTTGAGAGGAACCATATTTATTCAAGCAGTGTACAGATCAGATGATTAGAAGGTGTGCAGCTAAAAGTGAGGTGAAGGATATCCTTTACCACTTTCATTCATCTCTATGTAGGGGACATTTCAGGGGTACATGTACGGCAACTAAGGTGTTACAAGTTGAGTTCTTCTGGCTGACATTGTCTAAAGATGCACATACATATGTGAGGAAATGCAATCGGTGTAAACAGGTTGGACATATTTCAAGAATGTATAAAATGCCTTTGAATAATACCCTTGAAGGGGAATTGTTTGATGTATAGGGCATCGATTTTATTAGTCCATTCCCTCCATCTTATCGTAATCCATACATTTTGGTGGCAATCAATTACGTTTCCAAATGGGTGAAGGCCGAAGCAAACCCAACAAACGACTCTAAGGTGGTCATGCACTTTTTTACAGAAACATGCATTCACTTGATTTGAACTTCAATGGATATAATTAGTGACGAAGGGACTCACTTTATGAATAAGTGGCTACCCTGGTTATTAGATAAATGTAATGTAAAGCAAAAGGTTGCTACGGCTTATCACCCGCAGACTAATGGGCAAGTTGAGTTGTCAAATAGAGAAATAAAAACATTATTAGAGAATGTGGTGTGTCTAAATTGAAAAGACTGGTCCAAAAGTCTTGACGATGCCTTGTGAGCCTATCAAATAGCATTCAAAACACCATTGTAGATTTCTCCCTATCGCTTGTTATTCGGAAAAGCTTGTTATTTACAAGTGGAACTTGAGCATAGAGCTTATTGGGCTCTTAAGCAACTCAATTTGAATTTGAAGCTTGCTGGTAAGAAACGGATGTTGCAACTCGATGAATTAGAAGTGATGAGACTCTTTTCTCATGAAAATGCCAAAATTGAGAGGAGGCATGACAAGCACATCCAGGCCCGAGAATTTGAAGAAGGTCAACAAGTTTTGCTATACAACTCCAAACTAAAGTTCTTCCCAAGAAAGCTTGACTCCCAATGGTCAAGGCATTTCACAGTCATCAAAGTATTCCCATACGAAGTAGTCGAGTTTCAGAATGACAAAGAAGGTACGTTTAAAGTTAACGATCAACGGTTGAATGATTTTTGGAGTGGTGAAGTTAAGTGGAATAAAACTTAACTTACATATTTTACAAGCAACTGGAATAATATATAGGATGAGGAGTCCTAATTAAAATAGTAACCTAAACAATATAAGGTGGGGTCGATTTGATCTAGAAAAAGAAAATGAGGTTTTTTTTATTCTTTTTCATGTTTGTTCATTGTTTTGTTTTTATTCAACAACAACCCTTTTTGTCTTCATTCAATTGTATCCACCCTTTTGATACTTAAAGAACTACCTCTTGTAATTAATGATCATCATTCCCCTGTTCATCGTTGATGATTGTCCTTCATTGAACTAGGCATCCTCTAGCATTGCGGCACACCTCCAACAGCCACTCTCATGTAGTCTTCTGTCTAGGCGCCCCTCGAATAGAAACATGCCATTTCCCCAACGTTCGACCATGTTCCACTAGCATTGTGCAGACAATCATGGCAAACCACCTATCCACACTGATGTTTATTCCACTATCGGTCAACTACTCCTATAATTTTCGTGACATCACCACCATCAACAGAGTTTATATTCTTGTCTGTCTGGCCTCTCGGCAGCCCTCGAGTCAGTGTTGTTCTTTTTAGTTTCACTCTTTGACATTGTGACTAGCTCTATTTTCAGCCAAATAAATTGACTTTACAATCATGTCTCATAAAAGAAAATGGTCGACTCCTTATGTTGAAAGCTTTAAGACGTTCTAGTGTGTCGAGGTGAAGCAACGATTCCAAACCATCTTTTAGATTCAATCGATGCTCCCAGACAAAGGTTTCATGCTGGCATGTAATGACAGTCTCACCATGTCGTCATTTATACGGAAATTGGTCGAAAGGCTTAATTGAAAATAATTTTGTGATGTCAAGACGCCTCTTAATGAAAACATTGTTAATGAGTTTATGAAACCCTCACTCTATCCACAGAAAAATCAATTCAAGTACAACAAAAGAAAACCGTCCCTGATTTCAACAACCATCAACGCATTATTTGGGTTACCAAATATAGATGACAACGATTACTCAATCAAGCTATAAAATGCCAACAAAGAGTTCCTTAGGGAAGTCATATATGAGATAACAGCTCCTAAAACTGAATGGGTAATCTCGAGGAAAAAAAATCATTCCTGTCGGAGGGAGTTTCTGATCTCAGATGCAAAGGTGTAGTTCTACTTTTTACAATCAAGCCTAATGCCCTTATCACATGGCTTCACAATCTCAATGGAACAGATGCTCCTATTGTATGTCATCTTAACAGAGAGGGATATCAATGTTGGGAAGGTGATCCTCAAGGAGATCTGATATTATGCTATAAAGCAAACATGGTGTGTGTATTCTCCCTCGCTTATCACTCTGCTGTGTCGAAAAACTCGTGTACCGATGAGAATAGTTGTATAAATGCAAGTGATATTGCTTGAGTAATGGGTGATATTGCTTGACAAGTACGAGCAGAACAATCTATTGACCTAGATGCAACATCTAGAAATCCCTCTTCTAGCACCACCGCACAGCCAAATCTGTTGACCATTATGGATATGTTACAACACATGGAGAGGAAACAACAAGCTTATTGGAGATATGTTAAAGTTCAGGACAACTCGTTACGGTGTGTGTTCGACAAGATCTTTCACAAACCTTTCAATTTATTACCTTAATTCTCAGATTTGTTAGTTCTCGACAAGGTATTTGTATTTAATTTTGAGGAAGTTAGAGAGGGGTATTGGTATTTGTAACAGCCCATTTTTTACTCAAATCACAATAGTGGTTTCAGAACCACAAATCTGAGGTCAAAATATTTATTTTATTATTTTATTGAAGTTCATAGCATAATAGAATTATTGTGTGAAAGTTTCGTAAAGAAATTTTATTATTTGAATGCTTAATTCAGTAAAAAAGACTAAATCGCATAAAGTGTAAAATGCATGTTCTATTAGTTAAAGGTATTAAATTGCTATGGATCATTAAAGTAGAAGTACTTATGTTGTAAATATACCATTGATTACATGAGTGGACAATTTTGGGCAACCATTATGTGAATTTAATGGTTTAACTTTAAGGTTAATTTAGTAAAATGTTTAATAATGTTATATTAAATAAAACAAAGTTAATTTAAAGCATTATTATCATCTTCATGCACAGAAAATTGAAAGAAGAAGAAGAAGAAGAAGAAGAAGAAGAAGAAGAAGAAGAAGAAGCTAACTTAGTGTTTTAAATTTAGCAACCTTGAATTCTTCAATTAGGTATGTATTTTGACTCGGTTTTAAGTGATTTTTATGTTTTTGAGATTGTTGCTTTGTATTCTAGCTAGCTCGTACCTTAGATTTTGAAATTGTTAAAGATTTTTCATGTTGCCATTGTTGAATGTTTGAGTAATTGGATGTTTAATGATGGATTTTGAATATTTTTTAATAGTTAAACTAGTTTTGTAAAGTGATTTTTGACAAAAGTGTCAAAAAGGGATTAAATTGTGAAAATGTAAAATGTAGTGGTTAAAAGTGTGAAATAATGAAAGACATGGGTTGCAAGGAGTCCCTATGAAATTTGGCTAGCATGAAATTATACTAAATTGCATGAATTTACAATTTTATGTAAAAAGGACTAAATTGTAGAAATGTGAAAAGTATAGGGGTAAATGTGTACATTTTCCAAAATCATGTATTAACGGCTAAATTGAATTGATTGAATACTGAATGTACTGAATTTGATAATATATAGATCAAGATAATTCGAGAACAAGTTTAGATCGGGGAAAAGGAAAGATTGACAAATAGTTGTTAGTTGTTATCCGAACGATACGAGGTAAGTTCGTATAATTAGAATCGAACTTTTAAATATTTATATTTATTTGAAATATATGTATATAATTTATGAATTGATATACTTGGAATACGAGTGCCTAATTGATATAAATTGATGGTTACCGATCCCCGTTTGAATCATATGAATTTGTAGGATACGAGTGACATGTCACTAGGGTTACCGATTTGGTTGAGCTCCTGCATTTGTTGCGGACTCACCACAACTTGTATGAGCTTACTGATGTTTTAGCTCGTTAGATCTTACTGTTCATCAGCTCAAGATGTAACACCCTAAACCCATCCAGGACGTTATGGCCGAATTCGGCATGTCACATTGAAGTGTTTTAGCGAAAACTGTGATTCCATTCAAAACCTTTCTTAAAATAAAAGAAACTTTAATTAACTAAAAAAACACATCTTTCGGTTGCGGAAGCCTTGTTTAAAACATTTGATTTAAGAAAACTTATCATTTAAAAATTTAGTTACGAAAACGTAGAAAACATACGATAATTTAGGAAAGCCATGTTCAACTTCTAGTAATTACAATGAAAATAATAATAATAATTCAAGTAATAATAATATAATGAAAACCTTATTAAAATCTGATCTGAAACATACTTAATAAAATAAAAACTTGTATGCTTAAAAAAACAAGTCCAAATTATCTTGCTAGCTGGCCACCCAGAGTCCCTCAAAACATCGAACCTTCTACTGAGCATCACCTGAAAATAAAATAAAAGAGGAGGTGAGTTTTCGCAAACTCAGTGTGTACAACCCTCGACAAAAACAAGCATTCAAAAAAACTATCATACATCAAATATGCAATGCAATCCCATCCAAATTATCCATCCGCTACACACCAGCTCCGTCCTCCGTCACAATATGTAGGGATATAAATATCGACCCACCCAACCAACACATCAATGGTAGCCCGATTGCGGAACTACCTTTATTTACATATTGGGCTTTAAAAGCCGTCGGTGGATCCACGATTGTCAAGCAACCATGCGATCCTCATATACTTCCTCCGTTCCATAATTCCCAACCCATATGAAACCTAAGCAGAATATCATATGTATGTATCAGATATGCATGTAACATCCATAAAACTTACATTCAACACATAGGGGTATTTTGGTTATTTTTTCCCTTAGGAGCATTTCGATAATTTTCCCCTTATTACGGTTTTCACTTACCTTGGCCCGTTAACAAATCCCATGAGCTAAGATGAACAAATACTATGCACCAGGTAGGATTCCAGAGAAGAGGAGGTGAGTCATTAAGACCGCTTAAGTACCAAGCTCTCCCTAGATCCAATCCTAGACATACATATACCCATTGCCACACCTTAACCCTATGACTTGTCCACGGTTGCAAATAATTATTAAGTTTTATGTAGTTACCATATTCTAGGCCCAAAACCCCTTACAGAGCCCAATAAAATTCATATACCTGTATCTGGCCCATTAAGCCTAATCATATTCATATGGCCCATTAGGCCCAAATCACCTGTGTATGGCCCATTAGGCCCAAATCACATTTATATGGCCCATTAGGCCCAGTCAAATTCATATTCATGCTCACATACAAATTCCTATCACATAGCATCAATATTCAATTTTTGCCTATTATGGGCCCAACAGCCCATCGGGCCCATTTAGCCCATTCTGGCCCATATGGCCAAATCACAACCCAAGTCCAAGGAATCATCCGTGGGCCTCAGGCAACCTATCGGTTTCCCTCTTACGAGTTTTCCCGCACTCGCAAGACTACCGTAGCCAAACTTTCAGCTTTTCGGCATTTCGACTTTTCAGCATTTTGGTTTTTACCGATTCATAGTGTGTGCGCAATGTATGTACACACCTGGTAAGCAAGCGTGCTGCAATTCCTTTAGTCATCAACCTACAAATGATATCACCCTTCCATTAGTTGCATGCTTAATACATATCTTTACTAAAACTGAAACCTCACCTTAACCTTACCTTGCGCGATAAATATAACAACCCCTTCTTAAATCACTAACCACGATCAACTCCTAGATCTACACCAATCTTTACTATTAAAATCAGAATAATAGGTTACTCGTATCCAACACAAGTCCCCTTACCTTAACTATGAACATTTGGCCACCTTAGCCAATGGGAGAGGAATATTTACCAAAATCGCAAACACCTAAAGAGCAATTAGACAAAGAGCTAAGATCCGAGATCCGATACTAATTCCCTACCAAAGTTGATTAGAAAGAGTGAGGGACAATAATCTTAGCAAAACAAACTAATTGGAAGAGCGAACACTTACACTAGAATCGACTGGGTGGTAAAGGTAGTGGCGGCACCAAGAGTATTCAGCCAAAGGGGTATTCAGCTCTAGAGATTTGAATGGAAACAATTTATTATTCGGCACCAAGGGAGAGAGGAAGAAGAATTGGCTAAACCAAAAGTGAAACCAAGAAATCGGCACAAGGAAAATAAAAAGGAGAACAAGGGTTTTCAACTTTTAGAGAAAGGGGTTTCTAGCAACAAGGTGAAGAAGAATTTCAGCAGTAGTCTGGCAACCTTGTATTCGGCCCCTATTTATAGCCCTTATAGCTAAATTTTCCATGCCCAATTCCCAATTTGGATCCATCACTTCTCCCTTCTCATCTCCTCATTTTTCTCCCTGATAACCCCTTGATCTTTTCCTTAATTTTCTCTTCTGAACACTCCCCTTGGAGTCCATCTTTACGCCAAAATTAAACTTCTAAAAATACTAAGCTAGGATTCGAACCTTGGATCTCCTTGCTAGCTACTAAAGCCACCTCCCTACACCCTAAGTGGCGTCACTTACCCACTCCTCCACAAGGCTTTTTTGATGCCATTTTCCTCTATTTTTATTTAAAAGCCCACCTACTTGTCAACCCTGATTCTTTTAATAATTAAACTATAATCTCTTCCACCCATAGATTCGAACTCAAACCTTGACCAAGACCTACCATCACGTAATTAACACTTAACAGGAACTGCTAAGCAAAAAAAGAAAAATTCGAGATTTCGAGATTTTTGGATTTTAGGATTTTTGGGGCGTTACACAGGAGGACTTACTGATCATTGCTCAAAAGAGTGAAAATGATAATGAATTGACGGAATACTGATGTATATCACTCGAGTATCCTTTGTAGTTCTAATGGGTTCAACGAGCATTAATATTGTTTATACTGATGAGTACTATTATTGAGTGAATTATTGATTCTATGATTGAGAGTGAAATGTTGAATATGATGTCCATGATATATGAATTTGGTATGATATGTATATATATTGAGTATTGAATTGAGATAATAAATGATTTCATGTATTTATATGACTAACCTATTGATGACTGCTTGTGTTAGGCATTTGGAAATTGTAATGAGTTTACCTTATTTTTTAACTTGATTTGGTATTAATGGTAAGTTTAATTCTGAATTATACGGGCTTACTAAGTTATAAAGCTTCCTCTGTTTCTTTTTCTATGTTTTATATAGGTTCGTTAGTTCGCTCATTTCGGACAAGTTGAAGTTTCATATCACACTATCTGATTCCTGATTGGTACTTTTGAACTTGTGGATAATTGTAAATATGACATGTATAGGCTATTTTTAAAGATGATAAATATGGTTACTTGAAATCATGATTTTGGTATATTTTGTATAAAGGTTAAACCATGTGATTTGGCTAATCTTGATAGTATGTTTTAGTATGTTTTGTTAAATGTTTGATGGAATGGAAAATATGCAAATATGTCTTGTTATTTGAAAGGTATATGAATGGAAAATGTATGATATTAGTTAAGCATTTGAATGGTAGGAAGAAATGGTATTATATGTGTATGAATTGTTATGAAATGGATGCCTATTAAGTTGTAAAAATGTTGTCATTTATGCTTGTGTATGCTTGTGAAAATAGGGTGGCAAAATGGCTTTGCAAATAGCCTATTTTTGTCCACACGGTGTGTGTCTCAGTCATGTGCGACACATGGTTAGGTTACACGGCCATGTGTCCCCTGGTGTTGAAATAGAATTGAAGTCAATATGCTCCACATGGCCTCACACATGAGCGTGTGGTACAAGTCAGTATACCCCCTAAATGTCACACGGCCTAGCACACGGGCGTGTGACTTGGCTGTGTTGATAAGTCAGTATACCCTCCAGTTTTCACATAGTCTGGCACACGGGCGTGTCTTCGGCCGTGTGATGCAAGTTAGTATGTATGCCCTATTTCCACACGGGCGTGTCTACTAGCCGTGTGAGGCACACGGCTTGTTCACACAGTCGTGTGACCCTTATATGTTTGAAAATTTTCTAAGTATCCAAAATTTTTATATGTTATCGGTTTAGTCCTGAACCATTTCTAAAACACGTTTAAGGCCTCGTAGGCCCTTATATGGGATATTATGACATTTTCAAATGGTATTTGTATATGAATGTATGAACATGTGAGATATGAATATTAAATGATGTGTATTGATTGGTAATACCTCGTAACCCTACTCTGGCGACTGATACGGAATAGGGGTGTTATAGTATTGGCTCCCCATTAAAAATCCTTAGTGTTGAATCATATGCAATTGTATGCTCAAGAAATTATCCTTGAGTTGATATCCATATGTTTTGTGCTTAAAAAAAAGTGATCAATTTTCATGAAAGGGGTACTGGTGAACATAAGTTTTCAGTTGAGGAAATGAGGACAAATTGGATGACTTTAGGGGATAATTCTATTTGAAAGGATGATTTCATTACTGAGGTCCAAGGTGAGCTAAGTTTAAAGTTGCTCATCCTTATCCATACCTTAAACCTAGGCATGTTACAACCTTGCAAAGACCTTTTGATCTAGACCATTATGTCAACTACATTAGTGAAGAGAAGTTATTGAGTGCAACCTATGAAGACATAAATTGAAGCTTAGGATTATTGCTTAGCTTGATCTAAGAAATTGAAATTGATTGGGAAGAGTTAATTGCGCAGTCAATAAAGCAAAAATTCAAAGCATGATTCTGTTAGCATTTTTAATGCTTGAGGAAATTGGTTTATGAATGCACATAAGTTAGATATTTGCAAAATTGATTTGAGAGTATAGTATCACTGATACAAGACCATGTGAGGAAATAAATTATATGTAATCATATTTGTTTGATTCTTGAGTCTTTGATGTTTGTCAAGTGTTGCTTGGGTCATATCAACTAGGTTGGATAGTGTCATCACTCGGGATGAACAATGGATTAAGTTTGGAGGTGTGGTAACTGTATAATATCCATCACCCACTTGTAAACCTTTCTTTTCGTTTTTCAAACTTTTTACCTCTTCCATTTATTTTTTTTTCATAAGTACAACTACAAATAAAATATATTCTTAATTAAATAGTTAAAATAGGTAATATTTTATAGTAGTTTATATAAATTTTATCTCCACTAATTTACTTATAAAAACTAAAGTTCAATTAAAAACATTTTCATACCTAATTAATTATGAATTTAAAAAATATTTCATCTATAGCATAAATTATTTATATTTATTTATTAAAAAATAAAAGAATTATGATAAAAGAAAAAGAATAAAAATAAGACGTAGAACAAAAACAAATATATATACATATATATGGCAATCAAATAGTTACACATATCACTAAGTAGCATTCAATAGAAAAACTAAAAAAAATGATTCACGAAAGGAATTTATTAAAATAATATTAATAGCTTGAAGTTTTAATTAAAATGTTTTGAAGTTTAAAAAAAAAATTTTAATTTGACCTTGAGGAAATTTCATAAAATTAACTCTAAAAAATAATTATATCAAAAGTATTTCTTGTTTACTTTTTAAGATAACTTTTATATATTTAAAAATACTACTAAATAGTAAATATTAAAATAATATTAAGATATAATTTTTTAAAGAGTCTGCTTTATAACATTTTTTTTTGCTTTACCTGTCTGCTTGGGTGGCACGTTTGCTTCTTGGTTTTCCTACAAGATCAATTTTTTCTGGTTTTTTGGTGAGTTGTGGAGGTTTGAAGTGAGTGAAAGATGGAAGAGGAGTTAGTGAATCTCAACATAGTCGACAAAAAGAAAGAGTCAGTGCTGGCTCAAGGAAATGAAGAAGTGATTGAAGAGGATTACAGTCTGTTTCTAGTAAGGTGAGTGTTAACAGATAGTGTTGTACATTTCTCGTCAATGAGGAATGTTTTGGCAGATCTACGGCACTCGTTAGGAGGGGTGGCCAATACGAAGATTAGAAAGAAATGAGTTCTATTTTGTTTTTATAATGAGATAGATTTGAAGTGGGTGATGGATGGAATGCCCTAGTTTTTCAATAGGCACCTTATTATTTTTCATAAGTTGGAGAAAGGAGAGGATCAATTGCAAGTTCCTCTTATTTATGCTATCTATTGGGTGTACGTCCATAATCTTCCGTTGGGTTTCATGTCAGAAGGGGTGGCACGACAATTTGGGAACTTTATTGGGAAACTTTTAGAATATGATGTTACATTAGTGACAATGGGGGTGAAGAAGTTCATGCGTATAAGGGTGCAGTTGGATGTCCGAAACCCACTGAAGAGGAAGAAACGTGTTGTTTTCGAGAAAAATAAATCTACATATGCGCTTTTTCAATACCAAAAGATAACTTTGTTCTATTTTTTATGCTATAAATTGGGTCATGGGGAAAGATTTTGCCCTGTACGATTAATTCTAAGGTCTCAGAAGGTGGTGTTTGGTTAGGATATTTCCCTGACAGCTCCACCAACGAGGGCAGCGTCGTCTACCAGTAAATGGCTGAGGGACAACTTTAGAGATGGAAGTAGGATAGGGATGGAGTTTGAATGGGGGAAAGGAGATGAGTTATTTTGAGGATATACAAACTGCTCATTCATATCAGATAAGAGGAAGAGGTTTGGAGGGTTATCAGGATAAGGTGGTTAGAAATGATGTTCAAGCAAACAAGGAAATGTGAAGTGGGTCAAGATGAGGGTTAGGCTCTAATAAGATAAAGGAGTGGATCTAATGATGGAAGAGATGCCTATTGAATTTGTAGATGGGAAGAAAAGGCAATGGGTGTAGCATGTGGACTATACAACCCTGGATAATAAAGATTCAATGGACTCGTACTTGGTTAATGAAATATCAGTCACCGCTATTAAGCATGTCGGTCGGTCACAATGAAAACTTTAAATTGGAATGTTCGTGGTCTGATGCAGCCAGGGGCTATTAGACCTTTCAAAAATAGTTTGAGACAAATCTGGCATCGGTTACTGTTTCTTATTAAAACAAAAGTCAGTGCTCGACATATAGAACAGATAAGGAGGAAGTGTGTTTTTTTTAAATGGAATTTATGTGGATGCTAATGGGTCAAGATAGGGGGTTTCGTTGGGGTGGAAAGATGGATTGACTATTTATTTAAAAAAATTTTCTAAGTCTTACATAAACATTGAAGTGGATGAAGGAGAAAGAGTGACTATTTAAATGTTTATTGAGTTCTATGGTTCCCTTATGAAGCATTTAAGAAGTGAGTCATAGAATGTTCTACGGTAGTGAGAAGTAGTAGTTGTTTTTCTTGGCTAGTGTTGGGGATTTTAATGAGATGATGTTTTCTTTTGAGAAAAATAGGGCATTTCCATAAAGAGAGACAGATGTTTACTTTTCAAGAAGTACTGGAGGAGTGTAACCTGAGCGATTTGGGTTTCTCTAGACAGTGGTTTACTTGGGAAAAGGGAAGGTTACAAAAACAATATAAGGGGAAGGCTAGATAGAGGGTAGATGATTTGGCATGGTGGGATATTTTCCTGAGGTATTCAATGAATCATTTTCAACATGGTTTTTCATATTATTGTCCGATTTTAGTTAATACAATTAGACGTAGGAGGATTAACCCAATATCGTGATATTTTCAGTTTCTGTTTAATGTGGATTAGATGTTGGAAAAGGGATTTGAGGATCAGTTAAAAAGATGTTGGGATTCGAATGGAAAGGAGCTTCCAGCAAAGGTTGATGATCTAGGAGATGCACTGAGTAGGTAGGCCAAAACAAGTCAGGTAGCTCAAAATCATAAGAAGGTAAATTTTTTAATTCTAGACTGAGTGAATTGAATAAGAAAGTTTCGAATGAGGAGACTCTGGCAAAAATTACGGAGGTCAAGGTGGCTTTAAATATGGAAGCAGATAGGGTAGATTTGTTTTGGGAACAATAGACAAGAGTCAATTGGCTCCTGATGGGGGATTGTAATACTACTTTCTTTTATAGTTTCACCTCTTCTCGGAGAAGAAGGAATTTTGTTAGAGGGTTGGAGGATGGGAGTGGAGACTGGGTTAGTGGGGAAAAGAAGATGGTTGGACTTGCAACGAGTTATTTCAAAGAGTTGTTCACATCAAAGCCAGTGAGGAGCTGTGATCATTTACTTGCTGGAGTTCAACCTTGTATTTTTAAAAGTCAAATGAGGAATTAATGATTAAGTTTCGAGTTGATGAAATGGTGGAAGCGGTGAAATCTATGGCTCCACTCAAGGCGTCAGGTAAGGATGGTTTCCCGATGTTCTTCTATCAAAAGTTTTGGCATGTTGTAGGGAATAATGTTGTTAGGTACTGTTTGGAGGTGCTGAATGGTCGAAGGGATATAGAGGAAGTGAATCAAACGAATATTGTGCTGATTCCTAAAGTGCCTATGCCAAAAAATATGGGCCCGTTTAAACTTATTAGTCTTTGCAATGTTATTTACAATGTTATATCTAAAGTGTCGGTTAATAGGTTTCTGTGGGTCCTCAACTTTTGTACTGATAAAACACAAGGTGTGTTTGTATCAGGTAGACAGATTATTGATAATATACTGTAGCCTATGAAATTTTGCACTCTTTTAAAAAGAAAAGGGAGGATTCTGTTGGATCTTTTGCTTTAAAACTTAATATGTAACAACCCATTTTTAGTCAATCGGAACAGTGGTTTTGGGAGAAAAAATTTAAGGTCAAAATAATTATTTTATTATTATTTTAATGTTTACAGCATTATAGTATGATGGTGTGAAAATTTTGTTAAGAAATTTTATCGTTTGAATGCTTAATTTGATAAAAAGGACTAAATCGCATAAAGTGTAAAACTTATGTTCTATTAGCTAAAGATGTCTGATAGCTATAGAAATTTAAAGTGGAAGTCCTTATGTGATAATTAGACCATTTATGTTGATAGTAGATGTACATGGCTTGGTATAAGTGAAAAGTTTAATAATTTTAAAGGTTAATTAAGTAATTTGGTATTAAAGTTAAAATAAATAAAACAAAACCATTATTTTGTGTCCATCTTCTTCTTCAATAGATTCTAACCTAGAGAAAGCCATGAATATTTTCAGCCAAGCTTCCTAGCTCAATTGGTGAGTGAATTTTGTCCCGTTTTTAATGATTTTAATGTTTTTGAGATCGTTGCAGCTTAATCTAGCTAGCCCAGGGACTAATTTGCAAAAATTTTACATGTTTAGGGTTTTTCCATTGATGAATTTATGTATGTTTTGATGTTTGATAATAGAAAATTCATGCTTGTTGTTAGATAAACAACATTTGTAAAGTGATTTTTGACAAAATTGTCAATCAGGGATTAAATTGTGAAATGTGTAAATTTCGTGGTTAAATAGTGAAATAAATGAAAAATATGGGCTGCTAGGGACCTAACTAAAATTTGACTAGTATGGGTTTAGGTTGAATTGCATGAATTTGTAATTTTATGAAATAAGGACTAAATTGTAAAAAAAATGAAATATTGGGGCAAAAAGGTAAATTTGCCTTAATGTGTATTTTGGACTAAATTGGATAGAGTGATAATTAAATAAGTTAATTTTGATTACATTTAGATCAAGAAAAATGAAATACGGATTTAGATCAGGGAAAGAACAAAGTTTCGGACTAATCGACTTGTTTCATCATTTTTATATTTAAGGTAAGTTTGTATGTAATAAGTATTATTATATTTGTATTTTAAATGCTTTAATATTGAATAAATTGTGAATACGACACTACGAACATATTTGACGATGACTCGGCAAGTGTGAAATCCCGGTTGAACCTTAAGAATAGATTAGGATACAAATGACATGTCATTAGGGGTTATGCGATTTGGGTGCTGGTCCGTACATTCTACTAGTGGCTGAGTTATCCGGCATGTGTTGCGGATGCTCGTCAGCTTGCGTGAGTAGCACCGTGTAGTTTCGTCATAACTGTCAGCTTGAGTGAGCAGCCCCATTGATAGCTCGAGAGTGAGCATTATTGAGATATGATATTGAGATAGCTTCAGCTATGTATTGGCACTTCGATGCAAGATTTATTGAGATAGCTTCGGCTATATATATTGGCACTCAAGGTGCGAGATTTTTGGGTATCCTGTATTATTCCAAATGGTTCAACAGGAATATCAAAAATATGAAATGGTGAGAAATAAATGCGCCTCAATACAGGTATGCATAGAAACTGAATATGCATCGAACATATGAAAGAATTGAGTTCATGGTTAAATAGATGATTGAACATATGTTAACATTGTCGTTATATATATTTTCTAGTATATTGTATGCATATTTTGAATGGTAACTAAATGGTGAGTTTTGCTTATTATCAATTTATACGAGCTTACTAAGCTTTATAGCTTACATCGTTTACTTTTTGTGTTTTATTGTGAAATCAAAGCTAGCTCGGATTCGGGGTTCATCGGAGACTTCTTCACACATCCTACTATCACTTTGGTACTTTTGAACTTAAGTGTTTTTAAGTATATGGCGTGTATAGGATTATGGTCATTTTGATATAGAGTTTGGTAATGAATTTAGTTATTTGAAATGGCTTGTAAATGTTAATGTTTTGGTTTTGTATATAGCCATGAGAGTTGGCTTAATTTGGTTGATGTGATTGTGTATTCATATGTTCATATGGTTTTAGTTATGTGTTTATTGATGGATATGTGTTGCTTGATGATAATTAGTAATTAGAGATACTAAATGGTTGAGATATGAGAATTGGTATGTTTGAATTATAGGTAAAATAATGCATGTTTGAAATGTAACCATATTGATGATTTAAGAATGTGATATTTTTGTATAAATTAAATAACATATTGTGATATCGTGTGCCTTGTATTTGTTGGTATTGAAATGGTTTAATCGATGCTTGGTTGAGGTTGATTGAATTCATATTTATGTCTTGTTTTGGTACCATTTGGTTTGGTGTAGGTGTATACAAATTTGGGTGGCAAAATAGCTTAGTAAATAGCCTATTTTTGTCCACACAGGCAGAGACACGGACGTGTGTCTCAGCCTTGTGTGACACACAGTCAGATTACACGACGTGTGTCCCTGGTGTTGAAATAGAAATCAAGTCAGTATACTCCACACGGCTTAGCACACGGATGTGTGACTTGGCCGTGTGGCATAAGTCAGTATACCCTATAGGTTTGGCACGGTCTAGCACACGGCCTGGCACACGGACGTGTGTAGCCATTTCTAGGGTAGACGGGCATGTGTGTTGGCCGTGTGACCCAAGTCAGAGAGTTACCTGGAGTCAGACACGGACTGAGACATGGTCATGTGCTCCTATTTCGAATGTCCACACGACCTGTGACACAAGTGTGTCTGTGGTCGTCTGAAACACACGGCCGAGCCACACTAGCGTGTGTCCCCTGTATTTTGCAAAATTTTCTAAGTGTTCCAAAAAATTTTTGAGTTATCGATTTAGTCTCGAACCACTCCTAATGTATGTTTTGAGCCTTATAGGCTCATATTAGGGACAATGTGAATGATGTTCAATGATAATTACATGAAATTTGAAAATGTATGTGAAATGTATGTTTAATTGTATAATATGTCCAGTAATGCTCCGTAACCCTATTCCGATGTTGAATACAAGTGAGGAGTGTTACATGATATGAATAATGCCTATGATAGAGTTGAATGGAGTTTCCTTGAAAAGATGATGTGTCAGCTAGGTTTTTGCACTGCATGGATTTTGTTAGTGATGAGGTGTGTCACTAATGTTCAAGGATAAGAAGTTAGGCCAACAAGAGGGTTGAGGCAAGGGGATCCTCTAAGCCCATATTTGTTTATAATTTGTGTTGAGGGATTTTAGACTTTGCTTAATATAGCTAGGCGAAAGGGGTGAATTTGTAGGGGCAAGGGTGGGGAGAAGTGGATTATCGGTAACGCATATTTTTTTTTCAAATGATAACATCTTTTTTGGTGGAGCTACAATTGAGGTAGCTAATGCTATGAAAATAGTGGTAATTGAGTATGAAGAAGTATTGGGACAATTTGGTTAATTTTGATAATCACTCAATTATTTAAGTGGCAATGTGGACTTAGAGTTGCAAGATCAAATAGGAAATGTGTTGGGTGTGCAAATTTCAAAAAATCCGGTAAGGTATCTTGGTTTTCCAACAATGGTGTGGTGAAGGAAGAAACATCATTTTGTTGATATTAAAGAGAGATTTATTAAAAAGATCAAATAGTTTATTTGCACGAGTGATGAAGGCAAAATATTACCCTGGGGGATTTTATGAGTGCAAGGTTGGGTTCTTACCCTTCGTAAACTTGGCAAAGTATTTGGGGTGCCCGAAGGTTGCTAGAACACGGTACAAGCTGGAAGATTAAGAATGGTTCATTGGTGAATATTTAGAATGTTGCGTGGCTGTCGAGTCCTAACGATGGCAGAGTGCACATTCAGAATATTGACATAAGATATACAACTGTCTTAGGAAGCACGAAGTCATTTAGGACTTGTTCGGTGATGAGCAAGTGGAGAGGATCTTGTCAATCCCACTGGTTTATAGTGTGCATACAGATGAAGTGATATGGATGGGAGACAACATTAAAGCTTATACAGCGAAGAGTGGGTACAAGTGGCTTATTACAAAGGGACAAAGTTTGTTGGGAGGTAACAATACAATCTGTGATTTTAAATACTTTCTATACAAGACTGTGGAGCTTAAACATTCCCAGCAAAATTCAAATAGGATTATGGAAAATAGCTAATGAATTTATGCCTACTTTATGTACATTGAAAACACGGAAACATGCAATGGATGCTCTTTGTCCAGTATGTAAAGTTGAGGAGGAGTCTTTGGCTTATCTATTTTGGGAATGTGCCTTCACGACGCAAGTCCTACAAGAAATAGAAGTGGTTTTCTTGACCACAAATCAGGAGCAAAATTGGAAACAGTGGTTAGCAGTAGGGTTCGTAAATAGCAATATATTGATGTGCAGGAATTTAGCTCTTTTCTATTGGGATTTATGGTTCAATCAAAATAGGGTTTATCATAAAGGGGTAAGGGATCGGGTGCAAGATGTTATGGTGTTCATTAATCCCTACAGTTTAGAAATAGAATAGTTGAAAGAGTTATCCGGTTTCATGCACAGGCCAAAATATGCTAGTTGGGAGCCACCAGATGGTGGGACTGTTAAGGTTAACTTTGATGCTTCCTTCCAATAATCCCTAGGCTCGTATAATGATCGTTTTACCCCTAACCTTTCACATTATTTACGATTTAGTCCCTAGGCTCGTATAATGAAATGCATGAAGTTTCCACATTACGCAAGCCTAGCCAAATGTTTTTCCCTCTTATGGCAGCCCATATTTTTCCATTATTTCTCATATTTCTACCCATTTTTACAATTTTTACTAAATGGTCCCTAAACCATTTCTATGAAAAATCACTTGGTAAAAGTTGTTTACCATCCTTTAAACTCTCATATTCCTCCATAAACCATTAAAATACAAGTGACTCATGCATGGATAAATTTATAAACATGAACCCTAACATAAAATATAGGTAGAAATAGAGAGCAAGTTACCGGGATTTCAAAAATACGAAGAACATTAAAAATGAGGATTGGGAGCACTTACTATTAAGCTTGGAAAGCTTGGAAGCCCTAGCTATGGAGAACCCTAAATTTCGGCACCAACATGAAAAGAATGAACTGATTTTTGGCTTATTTTTCCATTTTATTTCATTAATTAGTCAAATGACCAAAATGCCCTTAGGCCCTTTCTTTCAAATTTTACCCATACATGCCCATTTTTGTCCAAAAACTTAAAATTTGGGAAAATTTCTCTTTAAGACCTTTTAATTAATAATCTAAAGTAATTTCATACAAATTGTTTCTAGAACCCAAGTTTTGTAATTTATTCAATTTGGTCCTTATTTTCCAATTGGACGCCTTACTCATAAAATTTCTTCATGAAACTTTAACACATGCATATTCTCATATTCTAAACCTCATAATAATCATAAAATAAATATTTCAACGTTGAATTTGCGGTCCCGAAACTACTGTTCCGACTATACCCTATTTCGGGATGTTACAGTCTATGTGGAAGGAGATGATTTAACTGTTATTAAAAAAGCTAAGATCTACAGAAGAAGATAGATCAAACATCAGCAATCTAGTAAGAGAAATTAAAAGCAGAGCCTCCAATTTTTGAAGTTTAATGTTTCGATTTGTACCTTGATGCGCACATGTTGGTGACGAAAAGCCGGCAATATGATTCTCCTATATACCGGATGGAAAAAGTCCCAAAGGAGGTGGAAAGGTTTGTTAACTAGGACAGGATGAGGTTGAAGTGGGTCGACAAGAGTTGTAGTGACTGAGTCTAGAAGTAAAGTAACGGTCGAGAGTCCGATGAATTTAGCGGCTTACAAAAGGGTTGGGTTGCATTGAGATGACACCCGTGATTGAAGGAGTAAATTGGCTACCTTTATGTTTCACTGATGCAAGAAAGCGTTTCTAGTAGTTTCTTGGAGAAGAATAAAGGGTTTCAGGCCTAGGTTCTCTTTGTTTTCTAGTTTTGATTTATTTTAGTTGTGCTTTCTGGTTTTCCTGCATCGTCTTTATGTTTTCATTAATTTTGCTTTCTGTTTTTTATTCCTCGAGGCATCGCTTGGTCAGCCAATAGTTGGAAGACATCTGAAAGATAAGGCGATGATAAAGGGTTATGTAACCTTTTGTTCTCTCCAATTTTAAATGCATTAGTTGGTTTTTGTTTCAAAAAAAATACTACTGAATATATTAAAACTTTTTCTACTAAATATTATATGTAATATATAATAATAATTATTTAAAATTATTATATCAATATACTTTGGAATATAACTTTTATACGTATTTATTTTATTTGTTATATAATGATTTTAAATTTAAATATTATTTTTATTTTTACATATATTAACAATATTTTATTACAAATCAAAAAATAATTTGTTTTACACGTACAAAAAATATTTTATATTGTTAACTGAATCTTAACTCGACTGGCATTAACATTGTTACCTATGCAAGAATGTATTTTCAAATACATTAAAAACGCATTTATCCTCTTATTTAAGAATTAAACATAAATTGTGAATAATCATAACAATTATATCAAATAATAATATTTTATATTTTATACATATAATTTTATGCAAGGGTAAAATAAGGATTTCAATTTTTCCCCCTACCCATTTTTTATCACTTCATTCAAAGCAACCAAACAACCTAATTGCATTATCCTACGTTTTTTTTTTTTTTTGTTATTAACCAACTAAACATGGTAAAATATTAAATTCGAATCTCACCGGTTAAAAATAAAGTGAATATATATGACTAATATTTTATGTCCATTTCTTTTCCCAATTAAACATTCTCTACCAATTCAAAGTATGACCAATTTTTGTATATGGAACTAAACAATGCACCAATTCCCCAACCAATCGGTTCGATATTTTTAGTCACTTAAAGTCAGTGTTAGATGATAAAGCATTCACTCAAAGACCAACGTATAAGTACAATTTAACAGCCCCTTTACAAAGTTCAGGAAAAATAACATTTTTAAACGGTGGATTTTCATAAATCAACCAGTCTACCATCTGTTTTCATTGTCAAAACATTCATTCCATGCATGAGAAATTATTAAATCCGCAATCCACATAAGTAATCATGTGTTGACAATGATAAATGCTAAGGCATATTCTATCTTTTCTGGATATAGATTTATCTACGAAAGGGTTCGCCTGTTAAAAGATTCAACTGTTAGATTAGCAGTGAAAGCTGGAATTGAGTTCAACTTCCGAACAAATATATCGACCTGCCAAAAATACAAAGCACACATTAACAATTCCTTAAGACAATTCATAACTCTCTTGGCACCAGGTCAATAACATGTATCAAAATTATAACTTTTTTATATAATGCCTAGAACTACACATATCCCTCCCTAACCCTTAAATAAGAGAATAAACACGGTTCAATGTACTCGAACCCATGTCCTACATTGACAACAATACCGATGCCAACCAAGCTAAAACTCAGTCAGCAAAATTCAAGCACATTTTATAACTAGAAAATTTTGAAATATGATTATCACAAGAATAACAACTGTTGTAACTTTGGCCAAGAACCTTCCGATGCTGTAACTTTCTAATCCAGCTGGATCAGGCATTGTAATAAACCATGCATATCTATTAGATGGGAACCAAGCCATTAATGAGCTACTCTAGCTTGGGTTATACAAATATTTAAACTATTTCATGTTAAGCTTGAGCTCCAGTCTCTAATAAAATAATGAGCTGAGCTAAGTTTTAAGGTTTTTAATTCTCGGCTTTGAGTGGCTAAAACCTAACCAGAACATTGAATTGTTAATAGATTTTAAATGTTTTATACATGTACCAATTCATGATTGCATGCTCAGAGGCAGTTTGATTATAACCCTATGCATGCATAGTAAATAGTAGTCTCTAGCAAAGTCACTTTTCTCCTGTTGCCAAACTAACATTGTACTCAAACATTTACTAGTCAAGGCAAAACCATAAAGCCCACTTCTGCACACATGTTCACAAGTTCCTTTCATGTCTGATTCTACTTTCCTTGTAACCACAGCACAGCACACAACAAAGTGATGAAGGAAAAGTTTACACTTGTTACCTGATGGGATATCTCAGGCTGAGCAGTATAATCATTTGCCTGTTGGATCATAAAGTAACATTAGTTTAATTGTTTTTCTTGGTCTTATAGTCAATTTAAGTAGAATAATCTAGATGCATTTGCATGGTCTCTGGCAATGCAAATGCACTTTTAGCCTTTTAATGTCCCAATCAATCCTTAAAAGATATTTTCATGGGAGAGTGGAATGTGAAATAAAACTATTTACTACTCATATTTTGTTTGACATCGTCAACCACTCAGCTTACCAAAATATTGGTATTTCCAGATTCATACTCAAATTCAAGCTTCTCATCATCATTTTGTGCATAAATTGATTGGAGGGTAAAATGGGTCACAGGGATTCCATTAGGACGCTGGTGCTCGTCCATTACTATCTGCCACAAAAATCACTAACTTAAAACCATGAAGCAGTGTGATGCATAAAAACGCAATGGTACAAATTAGGGGCAAACAAATGAGGTTTAAAACGTTCCATGAATTAAAAATGATACCAAATCTGGTTTGAATTGGTTTCTGAAGCTAAAACCAAAGTGATTGGCCCATTGCACATTTTGGGGTCTGATTAATTTGTCCGACATCCCCAGCAATAATCACCAATGAGTCCATGATGTGATCATAAGCAATTTTTGCTCAACACCCTCAATCCTCTTTCACCAAAAGCGTATCTCTAGTATTATATTGTTAGTATTGAAAACAAGGCCCCCATTAAGAAAAAAGCTCTATGTTCTTTCCCAATATATTCTGTAGGGAAACAGAATGGAATTAATTTGGAGGCAAATCAACCATAGAGCTTACTACAATTTTGGTCAGGCAAATTTGGTACATGCCATTAATTCTACCAAGTTACCTCATTTATTTAAAAACTAACCTAAAACCTTCAAAGGAACACAAAATTGCAAAAGTAAAGCATCAAGAAGTATCAGTAAGAATTTATACAAAAAACAAAGTTGCTTAAACTCAAGCACTGGTGTTGACTTTCATGCTTCTGATCTGTCAACTGCCCCAAGCCTAAGACAGATAAGCTTAAAGCATAAACTTAAATAGGACTCATCTCTTTCTTTAGTTTTCAAGGAGACTAATATGGTATTTGCAGATTGGTATCATAGTTCTAGACAAATCTATAATTTGACTTCATATATTGCATTTTAATTATTAGTTAGGTTTTAGCTTTAGGTATTTCAATAGACTTTTAAACGCAAGGTAAGAGATAGCTTAGGAAATACTAAAATGTGAAATGCCACAAAGTATACCTTGTAACCAAAAAGCTCGCAACATGCTCTTCTAAAAACTGAAATTCTATCCGCAAAAACAGTCTTGTATCTGTTTCAGGTGTGCATTTTCAAATACATCAGCAGTAACAAATCAAAGTTATGAACAAGAAATCAATGTTTCCACAACTTACCTCTCTTCACGTTTTTCAAGTGTCGCAATTTGTTCTTTTAATTTCGTTATCTTCTCAGATATATATGAGTCAACCAGCTTCCCAGTGTCACCTACACAGTTTAGTCAGAGAACAGATAACCTCATCATGTCAATGCTGCATTTGAAATGGTCGGCAATTTGGATCAATAAACCACTCCCACAACCAAACACCACAGCCACTATATTAGATTTATCAGCACTGATCCATAGGTATTGAAGGATAAATCCCCCTAAACCGAACAAATGTAGACACAGTCACTTGGAAAAAATTAACATGGAAGTTGTTGCAAATAACCTAGTCAGGATACGAGTTGATTTCTACAAGTACAGTTTTACTAAAATAGAAAGAAATCAAAGAGACAAAAAGGTTCAAACATGAACTATAAATTCCACAAATCAAATTTAATGTAGCAAACAAGAAATTAGGGAAATTTTTAAAATAATAAATAGATAGATAAAACAAAAGATTTTAACTACAAGTAGACTTGGAAATGTTGGGTATGACACAATTACATGATACAAACATGATGTGGGAAAAAATAACTAAAACACAATATGACATGGATGAACATGGAAAAATATATATGACACAAATTATTAACCTGAAAAATATATATAAATAAATAATACCTTCAACACAATTATGATGTAAGAAAAATACACAAACACTACATGAATACATGGATTACTAGGTCTAAATAAAAGTTCGTAACAAGGACCCAAAAAAAAAGAAACAAAACATGGAACCTCAATTCTGAATCTATTTACTTTGCAATCAAAGACCAATGCATTATACCTGATTGACTTTTCAATTCTTCAAGAGCTTGTAACTTCTCCTTTGTCTTTTGTAACTCAGTTTGTAATGCCTCAATAGTTTGTTTTGCCTCATTATCAACAGCAAGAGTATTTACCATTCGCAGAACTTTTGTATTTGAAGCTGAATAATCACCATGACCCAGCTATGGAAAGAAACCACATTGTTATTACCACTCAACAAGGACAAAAGAAAACCAAGCATCATTAGCGTTTCACTTTCTATGCACCCTACAATCAGAAAATTTCCCTCCTAATTCATTCAAGTTGAGGAAACAGCACATGCAAGAGTTTCCATTGAAGTACAGATACCGTAAGGATCATATTTAAGACAAGTAAGAATATTGATAATGCATAACTTGTTTCATTTTAGTTAAATTAGGCATTTCAGCACTGAATAGGAATTAAGTTGAACTGTTTACATTGTGTTGAAAACTGCAAAAGCTCCCTTTCATATGGTTAAACGATTGCTCCCAAAAATGAGTTCATCAAGTAGAGCCCCCTTACTATTATGAAATGTGAAACAAAGAAACTTTCTAATTCTAGTTAAATATAGGTGATAACTTAACATGCATGTTTTTTCATAAATATACATCTCTTTTTTGGCCTTGTGGTACGTGTGACAAAATTGCTTGGACATTTACCGTCAATCTTGCTATTGAGGCAAGCAACTATAAGTAAAGAATATTAAAATATACAAAAGAATTAAAAGTAAATTTGATTCTGAACAAAGAGGTGATAGAGAAATAAATAAACAAGTATATTCATAGATAGTAGGTAGATTGATAAATAAATATACAGAGAGAGAGGGGGAGGAGGGTTCCAAAGCCAAATGGAGGCTATTCAACATAAATTCTTACACCTAGCAACAATATGGCATACCTCACAAGATTATACATGAGAAAAAAGTCAAAAGTTATAAGATCTGACTTATTTCTCTCAAAGTAAAACCGATTCCGATATTCAATATCTTATAGACTACTTGTTATCTAAATATTACTAGTTATGTACAGACTACTTTCAAATCTAGCACATAGAAGAAGATACAATATGTGACCTAAATGCCCAAATAGGTTCTTATTTATTTAACAATGAAACATAAAATCAACAAAATAAGTATCTAACATTCTTTCAATAAGTATGATTTTGCCCAACTCCATCACATTAAAAATAAACAAAATCAAGTAAAGCATTTCAAATGATTAAACATAAAATAGTAATAATAGCAAAGACCAAAAAGAACCACAACCGTAGTTGATCAGTCTTGGTTCCCAGAATCATTTAAAAATCTTAGCTATGTACCTTTGACTCCAATAGTGAAATCTCTGAACGAAGTCGATCACTCTCCCTGTCTAGTGATTTTATTCTTCTTGCTTCATTATTTAGCCTATCATGGAGCATTTTAATCTCATTATGTTGGCGATCATTAATTTCTTTTTGTTCATGTAAACTTCTCTCTAATTCTTTAATACAAGATTCCTTCTTTGCAAGAGATGATTCAAGCTCCTAGACATTAAAACCAAGGGACAACACGTCAGAAACAATGAGAAAAGACAACACATTTAGGAGTGAAGGATACTTTGTACACTATTTTGGTTTTGGAAAGAAAAGAGGGAAAACTTGGCTAGAAAGTAATGAAACAGCATAGAAGTTCATAACCTGAACAACAGTTCCCCTAGCGACTTCATCACCTGCTTCTTCATTCTTATGCCTCTTTAATTCATTAATAGCATTGCTCAACTTATTTCTCTCCTCAGTAACCATGGAAAGCTGAAACATAACAGTCCACCTTTTAAAATAAAACAAAAGTGAATAAACCAAATATTATATTTGTTAGACAAAGAAAATTAGTATAGAAGGCCGCATTCATCAGCCCACATCTTTGTTAACTTCTGCAGGTACAACCAAGAAGTAAATCAACAAAAACATGTTTAGAACCATTTTCTCAATATCAATCACCCAAACATGTATAAATGTCAATAAGCTATCCAGGCTCAACTATTCATGATCTACCTTATTTGCTTATTTACAACTGTATTCTTCTTGCATGTCCATCATATGCTACAGATTCCAGATATCAGCAAAGGAGGAAGTACCATGCTTTCACAGTTTATAAAACATGACCAGAAAATCAATCTTCATGAAAAATATTATATAAAACAGCCCAGTTAGTAAGCCTTGTTTATAGCCCGAAAAACAGTAAAATTGCAAGTAACAACTACTATAACTGTTTTAAGGAAATAGTAAAGCAAGGGAACTCATTGATTCTCCCCTATCCCGCGCCCCCACTCAAAAAAGACTCCCTTCCAAGTTGTTACCTTTAAATGCTTCCAGGTGAAAAACAAACTGAACTGCCCTACCACAATTTGAATAGATCTCCATAGGCTGCCATGTTATATTTTCTTAGCCATTTAAGCATTTACAGTACTAGTATTATAGAGTTTAACCCCAAGAAAGTATGGTATTCAAAGTGGCCCTCAAATTACAAATCTAATCTCCCTCATAGTCCACTTTGTTGTGGAAACTGTTAGTGACCAACAAAAAGCCAAAGAAATGTACCATAATGGAAATGACTACTGCATGCGACACTTACCATGAGTTCAATCCGCTTGACCTCTAATTTTAAGATTTCTGCCTTCTCTTTATACAATGCAGCCTCAGCTTCAGCATTCTGTTTAGCAAGTTGTGCAGCATCCAGTCCAACCTCAATTTGCTTCAAGCGTGCATTTGTCTCACCTATCTTCATTGTACTTTCAATCACTTCCCTGCATGGAAAAGAAAATCTCAAATTTCAGCAAACAAGATTTGACTAATAAAACACAAGAAGCAACAATAGTTTCATTGACAGCATATTCAAGTATGCAAGCAGAACGAGGCGTAAATACATAATATCTAAGCAACTTCAAGAATGCATAAGCATGTATTTCAATATATCATTCAATAAGACACTATAATGATAAAAATAAAAACCCTGTGTATCAGATCATTTCATAATGAAAAGTACAGAGGAAAACAAACAAATAATTTCAGGGGAAAAGATCATAGTAATAACAATTTCTTAAGAAATAGGCAGTTAGCTGGAAAGGATCACTCCAAGCAATTCAAACCGCAACAGAGGGGAAAAAAAGAGACAGAAGAAGCTATAGAGTTGTAAATGATTGTAACAAGTTTTCACTCACCCTAGAGAACTTTTACCCACAGGCTATAACAAGCAACTACCTTCTGATTTCAGAAATCAAGTTTTACTAATTGAACAAAGAAAAACTATAAACAAAACACTCCATTTCTTTTCCTTCAGCAGCACCTAACCTAATGAGAAGGAGAAAGCAAAAGGATGGTATTGACATTCAAATTTTAGGGGGTTCAAAGGAAAACCTCTGACAGTTTTGTCACTGTTTTTGGACTTTTGGCTAACCAGAAGGACCATAACAGTTGAACAATAGAATCAAAAATAAGCTGGTAACATACTTTTGTAATGTTGCAAACTTGACAGGTATATCTTCAGGACATGACACACCAGGTATGTCCTTCATAATAAGCTTCCACAATGACAACTCATTCTCCAAGTTGCTCAAACTTATCTGTTGTTCTTGCAACTTGGATAGCTCTGATTCTGCCCTCTCCCTACGGCCTTTCTCTTCCAGTAATTTTGCCTTCAATAACTCAATGTCCTCATGAGATGATTTCAACTTTCTTGCCTCTCGTACTTCAGACTCCTGATGAAAACCCACAATCAAAAGCAGAAGGGAAAGAAGTCATGAAAAACAGGAACATAAAAAGGGAGCGATGAGCCAGACAAGAATTACGACTTCCATCCAAAAGCATCAAATGAAATGAGCAGTCCAATCAAAACTTTTAAAATATAGCTTATATTCATTCTCACCAAAACATCAGGAAAAGATAAAAGGAGATACGAACGAAGTTTATGCAAATAGTACTAACAGGTCAAAGAGAATATATAAATGTACCAAGCAGTAAACGGAGTTTCCTCTACTCATGCAAAGGACCAGTGGACAAGCAAAATTTCTCAGATTGCTTCACGCAGATGCACATGCATTTTTTTTAATGTGAAAAGGCAAACCATTAAATATATTACTGGGGGAATTTTCCATGGACATGGGTACATTTGTACATAAATAAGAAATTTTCTCTAATATAATTTTACAAAAGATAACAGAATTTAAAGAATGACAACTAACATTAAAAAAAAAAAAAAAGGCTTACATAGTTTCTAAGCTCCTCTTGCAAATGCTTAATCAAAATACTGCTCTCGGAGGAAGTAACTTCTTGAAAGGTGAAACTTGACATCTTCTTCTCTACTTCACTCTTTTGGTTCAAGCACTGCAAAACCACAGAATGTATGATGCATTTTTTTTTTTTTTTAAAAAGACAAACAAAAAACAAAATTCTAAACTACATCCTGCAAGATATGCATAGGAAACATCTTAAATGGTAAGAATTAAAGAATCAGACATTAAACCATAAGATAAATTCATGACAACACCAAAAATCCTAAGTAATTCAGCAAAAACAAAAACAAAACAAAACAAAAAAGCTAACAAGAGATATGATAATAGAAAATATGAGTGTTGCAAGAGGATACGCAGTCAAAATCAAGTACAAGAATCAATAAGATTGTAAACTGTAAGTAACCAGGACACAAGGAATACCTCATTAAGTTGTTTCTTAAGATCCTCTAGCTGCTCTTTCAAAAGCTCTGATTCCTTCTCAGCACTATTAGCTCTAAATTCCGTTCTTTCAAGCTACAAACCAGACAAAATATGGATTAGACTAACATAAATGCTAATTGATGTTCTTTCATCAATTAAATAAACAAGTTTAAGCAATCACATCAGCACTTATTCTGGAAATAGAAAGCTTCGATTCTCCTTTCAGCTGAGCAAGCTCATTCTGAAGTTGTTTTCTCTCCCTTTCTATGCTTTGAGAAAATTGAGTGAGTTTTCCCTCTACATTAGCTGCTTTCTCTTCAGCAGAAGCTGCAGAGGACTCAGCTTTCTTGTGAAGGTTCAGCTCATTCTGCAGCTTCCCCTGTTATAAAACATAATATAACAGTAAGAAAAGCTCCTTAGACCCCTTCAGGCCAAACACATTTGATCAAGCACACGCTTGGTGCGCTTAGGCATGTAATTAACTATGCATTCGATGAACAAATCATGAACGACTTGATTTTTTTTCGTTCATCAAGCTAAACAAACAATTATGAACAAAGTTTGAGACTCAAAACACATTTAGGCACTGTTTGTTTCAACATAAAAGCTTTTACAGAAAATATTTTTAGCCTTTTCCAATGTTTGTTTCATGTAAAATAGAATGGTCAACGTAAAATTACCCCCTTATTCCCATAAAATGTCTTACCAAATTTTTTTTCTGTAAAACATTTTCCAAACGGATAAGACTCTATTCACTATAACACCCCCATACCCGACCCGAACATCAGGTCAAAGCACTGGGATGTTACATTCGTCACTTATCAAATATTTTCTTATAAACATTCATAATTTTTTAATTTAGTCCTTTTAGTCATAAAAGTTCAATATTCACTAATTAATCATATTAAATCAATTTTCTTTCTTGTTACACTTTAATCACATAATTTATCTCAATATCTTGTTCCACATATCAAGTTTCTATGTATTTCACTTGTATTATTTCATCCACATATTTTCTCAAGTTTAACAATTTAGTCCTTGTCATCATAAAAATTCCATATTTTTCAACAATTTCACTTTTACAATACTTTATGCATATTTCATCATCTAATAACACATTCATTAAACTTTTATCATAATTTCCTTATTCACATTAAATTGTTTCACACTTAAACTTTTGTACATTTTTCAATTTAGTCCCTATTGCCATGTAATTTATTTTTCACCATATAAGCACTTTAATCAAATAATTCATTATAATATCTTATTACACATAACAAATTTTCATGCATATCACTTCTCTTGTTTCAATTATAAATTTCACAAAGTTTACAATTTAATCCTTAACATCATAAAGATTCATTATTTACTATAATTTCACCTTAACATCACTTTGTAATCAATTCACTACTTCATTTAAACTCTTTATCACAAATCTCAAATGTATGTTTGTTCCATTGAAAACAACTTCTATGAAATATTTTCAGGAAATCTACCAAAAAACAGAAATTATTTTACCCAGATTCATTCAAACACCAGAATATATTAGCTTTTCCAAAAAAGTAAATCATTTTCCAGAAATCATTTTCCGAAAGCCATTTTCAATGAAACAAACAGAGCCTTAGTTAATTTATGTTCACAAACAAGCTCATTTATGAGTCATTTAAAGCTCATTCAAAAATTGTTTATCATTCAAGTATAAGATAATTAAAAATATTATTACTTGCATGTTAATTTATCTTTTATAACATAATTAACAATATTTATGTTTTTTTTATTTTATATCTAAGACTAAGAAACAAGTCTATTTGTTTGATTAAATTTGTTAAGATGTGTAAATTTATCGTCCATGAACTGATTTTTAATTGTTTGCAAACTTTTTAGATAATATGTTCGTGAACATGCTCATTTACTATTAACAAACAAGTTCATTTAATTTAAATTCATGAACTCAAAAACATCTAATTTTGAACAAACAAAGCTTGAACATAATTTTGAAATTCTTATCATACACGAACCAAACATGAACAAACAAAAAAGGAACACAAACAGGTCAAAAATAAATGAATGAACCAAAAAAAAAAATCTTTTCATTCAAGCTTAGTTCATTTATAGCTCTATATAAGGCAGTAGGCATAAAAAGGCCCACCTGATTAAATTTCTCGTTGATTTATGTTATCTTAACTCTTTTCATTCGATATACCTTTGCTAGTAAGAGAGGGATAATATTGAACTCTTTACTTGTCAATGTTTAAGTATTTGACAACAAAAATGAGACCATAAGAAAATTATGTATATGACCTACATAGTTAAAAGAAAATTTTGGATGTTTTGTCAATAAATTGGACCAAGCTTTTGAGTTCCAAAATTATACATCTTAAGCTTATTTTATATTTATATAAATACATATACACACACATAAAATTACAAACATATTCATATGCACCTCACTTCCCTTGGACAAGAAGGCCTTATGCCCCAAGCAACATAAGGATTCTAGTGCCTAGAGTGAGCCTTGACAAACTACACATTATTATAGTATCAATGAAGGTCATTATGTGCTTTAAAGGAGTCTGAGTAGGCACTGCACCTTAGCACCAAACAACAACAGCACATCTAATGCACCTAGGCACGTTTTTCGTAATGTAATAGGTACAAAAAAATGGTCACTAGAAGATTAGTCTCTTTTGTGTTACTTGTATGTACAAACAAAGTTCTGGTTTGTGCAACTAATATTGATTCTAGATTTCCATATGCTAAAGAGCCGGCATATACATATCCAGTTTGATTCTTTTCATAAATGGGAACATGAGTACATGACTATTAGCTGCTTCTAGCTAGAACATTTGATGTTGCAGAGGATACCTTGTTAGCACAATTTGTAAATACAAAAAACAAATTATACTGTAAACACAATTAGCAATAGTATCATAACTTACTGTGCTTTCTGATCAGCTGATGCATTTTAATGGTTGCATATGTTCTAAAAGACTTCTTAGTGTATGTTATTCAAAATTAATGCAAAAGGTAATTAAACATTCAAAGAGGAAAGGATATTTCTATCAACCTCTTACAAGTTAAAAAAATGGTACCTTAAGCTCATTGTTTGTTTCTAATTGCTTTTTAAATCTTTCCTGTGAATCATTGACTTCCTTCAAGAGCTGGTCATGCAGCATCTGTTCACGTCCTTTTGCAGCAGCTAGCTCTTGTTCTGCATAAAGGAATTGATCCCTAAACTTTTTCCTTTCCGCTTCTGCAAAGATTACGATTATATCAGTGTAAAATTATGAAAAGCATTACAAAAAGAAATTTAAAGCATTCAACATTCATAGAGGAAAATAATGCATCATGCAAGATCTAATTTCAAATGATCAAACACCAAAAAAATACATGGCAAAGCAAGAAGCTCCTTTTTTACCATTTTCAAAAGAGTATGAACTCAAATAGCAAAATTTTTAGTTAGAAATTCTTAAGCAACACCTGTATATGATTTGAACAAAAAAAATTAGTAGATGAATCTGAAGAAAATTTACTAGCTTGTTATTGTATGAATTTTGGATCAGAGCTTTGAACTTTATCATGACAATATTAGTGGGGCCAACCACAGGTAGCTCGTTATTAGCATTTTAAATTGTGTTAAGCATCTATTTTAAGATGTTCAAAACCTCACCGCAACCTCATAAGTTTTCCTCTTTCCCCTCATGGGAACCCTATAAGCCTTCAGCACTATAGAACAACTGGAAAAAGAAAACAGAATGTAAATTATAAATCACTATGCACGAACAAATGAGAAGTCAGCCCTTTATATAAGAACTTTTTGTTAATATTAAGGTACCATTTGGTTGTTGTTTTTGCTATTTGCATGTTACTTGCTGAAGCACAAAGGACAAAGGTTCGGACATTTCAGAATAGTTGAAATGCTGTTTTTCTTTTCAGGACAAAATGAATGTATGACTTTACTATTGTGTTGAATAACTAATCTATGTTAGAATCGGTATTGCACTTCAGTCATTTCTTCAATTTTAATTAATTACAATTTATCTTTTCTGCGATATCTTATCCTAGAAAGCGAAACACAAACAAGTAAATGAAGCATAAACACACGCGGAAAGTCCTTTGGGAAAAGAACTACAGCGATTGAGTAAAACTTAATGCATTCGTCATTTTGCAAAATATGCACAAAAATGCAATATCCATACAAATAGAAGTGTACTTAACAAATACACAAGACCAAAGTGTAGATATAATCTACCGGCTTTAGAAAGGTTTTCATTTAAAATCTCTAGTTTGGACTGATAATCACGAATTTGCTTCTCCGCATTGCTCAAGGCATCTATAAAATCTGCTTTGACCTAAGAAAATAAAACAATGAAATTAAGAAAGAAAGCAAGAAAGAAAAAAGCAAATTGGAATATGAATGCTAACTGATGCAGGAATTAACACAAGACTACCATCTGTCGGCATTGATAAGTGCAAAGGAGGTGATCAGAGGGCTGGTGAGGCGACTTCGGCGGAGGCGCAGCCAGAGGATTGTCCTCATAGATGACGAGACGTCCCTCGGAAGCTACTTGCGGTGACGGACTCTCGTGAAGTATGGGTTCGGCTCTTTGCTTCTTGGGTGGTGGAGTCCTCAGTATCATATTGTCTCCACAAATTCAAATTTCTAGGGTTTCTCTCTCTTTTTCTCAACAATTCAAAATCAAATTTGGGAGAAAGGAAAATGGCGCATTTCTATTCTAAGTTCGGGCAATGACAAAGCGCCCCTCACTTCTGGACCAAATAGGTTTGATGCATCATTTAGTCCCTAAATATATAGTTTTTTCCTATTTTGATATTTAAAGTTTGTTTTTTACTCAGATTAGGTTTTTTGCGGTTCACTGATTTAGTCCTTTTGACATTAAAAAAATTATAGGGATGAAAAGTTCTCAAGAAAATACCAAAAAAATAATTTAAGCTTATTGAGTGTTTTTGTGTGTATGTCTCTCAAAGGGGGTTAATTTCTCTATTTATATGATATGATTCATGACGTCTTAGGTAGGCTCCCATGAATGCCAACACGTACCCTATTCTAAGATCCACACGTGTTCTCTAGGTGTTGATTTTCTTGCATAGTGATGCGAACCCACCTTATGGAGCTCATGAAAGGAAACGAACTAACCACGAATTCACTACGTGCGAACCCATGTAAAGATGTGAACTATGCAAATTACAGGTAGGTTTCAGTCGGGTAACCGGGTAGTGGGTTGGTAATATGAACACCATAACAATTTGCCTCCCACTTAGTTTGAAGAAGAGTTATAAAGTGGCTCTTCTTAGAACTTGGTTAAGTGAAGTGAGAGATTTATGAGAATGAAACTTATTATATACGTACTTCACTCAAAATTGTTGTGCACGTTTTGTCACATGTTAAAGGGATGTACAGTTGTACGATGGTGATTGGGCCTTCACTCTTGAATATGTGAATCTTCATGCTTTGAATGCTTTGAATTTCTTTAAAAGGATCAGACTTTAACCCTAAATTTAAACCATTTAGGTTTGAAATTTTTGAAAAAGAGACGTTGTTGAGAAGAACAATCATGATTTAAGGTAAACCTCTTAAAATTTTCAAATACTCCTTCTAGTCATTCTAGATTTAGTTAGGTATTATGGTTAGGGCAATAGGAGGTGGTCTTAGTGGTCAGGGTTACCATAGTCGTTCAAAGAATGAACACTTGCAACTTCGTGAAGCTGGTGTACCTATAGAGGTGAAAGCTTATGTCTGTACGACAAAGAACAAAGAAATGAGTCGTCATTCAGCTGTTCGACAAATTCAGGTGCCTAATTTTTCCTATGACTTCTCAATTGTCGAAGGCTCGATGTGATTGAGCGATACTGAAGAGGGTTTCTTACTTTTGTTGTATGTTGATCTGTCATAATTTGGTATAGCAGATTAAACTAGTTTTCGCACTTTAGGAGCTTTAATATAAGCATTTTAGTTAAGTTTTAATTACATTTTCATAAGTTTAGATAAGTTAAATAAAGTGTGTAATTTGAGTCTTTTATTGACCTCAGAAGCCGAATGAGGCCTAAGGGTGAGCTAATAGACTTTATGAGCATATAAGAGACCATTAGAAGGCATGTTAACTTGATACTGGTCGCTGGGTTGCAACACAGAGCATTGGATGTCACAACATAAGGAGTAGAATAGAAGAATTCCAAGACTGCCTTCAATGTCGCGACATACCCTTGAAAACATCCTGGATATGAGCATACTGCCCTCGATGTTGCAACACAGAACCCGGTGTCCAGCGACATCACCTCTGTACATGAAATAATTACGAGCTAAGGACATTTTGGTCTACACAATCAAATGTTAAGCACGAGGACGACTTGACCAAGGGTTAAGGATGACGACCACCCTTAAGTTTATAAATAGGCTCATTTAACACATGTTATACACACATTTCATATTGTATAATTTTTTCTTTAGATCTAATCTTTAGTTTTTCCACATTTCATATTGTATAATTTTTTCTTTAGATCTAATCTTTAGTTTTTCTCTTTTCTTAGGTTTAGATTTTATTTCAGTTTTTATTATTTACTTTTGTGGAGAGATCAGATTAGTAAAGTTCAATCAAAATCTATGAGGATTCGACGCTTAAATTTAAATACAAATCAGGCTTTTTCTAAACTCTATTCTCTTGAATTTTTCTTCATGTTTATTCTTTTTTATCAAGTTAATATTGTTTATTAAATCCATGAGGAACTAATCCTCTTGTGAGGGATTAGCGAGTGGATATATGATTAATTAATTGTTTTGTAGGGGTTTCTGAGCGGATCAACTGTTCAGGAGAGGAAGAACCTAAAACTCTAGGCCTGACAACCCTAGGAAGTCAGTAAAGTGGGAATTAACCCAAATTTGGTATGGCCTATCCGTGAATACCTTAACCCTGAATCGATCTAGACTGTGAGGTCAGTGGAAGATCAGAAGATCATGTTAGGGTATTAACTAGTTGATTGAACAAGAAAACATGAGACAACAGTTGGTTATGATTACTATAATGAGCTACTCACCCATGCCCAGATTTGATACATTTTACTCCTTGATTTCTCGTGTTTTATTTATTTACTTACTTTCTTTTAGTATTATTTTTAGTATAATTTACCAAAACTTTTCTTTTGATTATTCATACTATAACCCAATTGAAGTACTAATTAGATTTATGTATGTTTAGATTAGAATTAAATTAGTGCTCGCCTCTTTTGGGTACAATCCTCGGAGTATTTACCTATTTCGTTGTAAGTATATTACAACTTGACCCCTATACTTGTAGATATCACTTTTCATATCTTTTATGCAGGATTTCTACTCTGGACGTTGGTACGTCCGAAGGTGGTCGCACGTGCTAGAAGTAGCTTTCCACCTTCCTTTACACCATTTCTTCTGCCATCTTCTTAATGAATATGGAATAGCTTTGAGACAGTTATCTAGTTTCTCATGGTGGGTCACGGTTACCTATTTCATTAAGTGTGGTCATCGAAAAGAGGTGCTGTTGATTTCTGTTTTCCAAAATCTATACCAACTCAAAGCTTGTAATCGAAGAGGTTCTCTAGGCCTATTTTATTTTACTCCTAGTGAGGGATGTGAATCGATCATTTTCAACTGGTCTTTGAACTTTTGGCTGAATTATTGTAAATACATACGAGTGAAGAATAATTTTAAAGTTGATTTTGATTTTTCAATTGAGTGGTCCATACCTAGCAAGAGTATGTGCCTATGAAGACTAGAAATCCCATTCGAAGTGGAGTGGGCTCAATTTTATAGGCTTCGTCAAGGATGCGCATTAAAGCTTAAGGAGGTGTTGACAACCAGAAATGCGTTTCACCCCTGCCTCATAGATTTGAGTACTAATGGATGGCAACCAATTGACGACAAGAATGGTGCGGACACTGTATCAATTTTACCCGTGCAGTTCACGTGGCCACATAGAGCTACTGATGTGTTAGGACTTATTCTTTTAGGAAAAAAGGAGGAGCCTAAGAATTATTTTTATAGATTTTGTAAATTAAAGCCTCATTCGTGGTCCTTCAAATCTACTGGGGATTAAGAAGGTAACGTGAACACCCTTATGATTATTATAGGTGCTAATAATAGACTTATTGGTGATGTAGGCACATTCGCGTCATTGAAGAAACTTCAGGGGAATCAACAAGTTTGTCTAGAGAGATCAACGAATACATGAACGTACGGTCATTTATACAAAATGTGTGAGGAGCTCCTTCTGGTGCCTCTGTTGGGGAAGGAAGTGCAAGTACTCGAAAGAAATAGAAGACTACTATTGGAGTTGCCAACATTGTATTAAGCAGCATAGATGAAGGTGATCATTTAAGGGAACTTTGCTGAAAGAAGGGTAAGGATCTCGCCACATCATCTGGTTTTATGGCAACCACCATTATAGCCTTTTCCACCACTATCCCCACATTTTTCAAGACCATCAGCTGAGGATGCCTTTGGTGTAATTATTGAGCATGGTCCTCCTAAGGGATAGTTAAAGTTTATGTCTACTGGTGGTGAAGCACAAACATTATTTGCCTGGCACGATCACCTAAGTATGTAGAAATTTTCCTACTGCTCCAGTGAGGTGGATAGAAAATGAAAGGAATCTATGCCTCAAGAGGCTAAGGAATACGTGTTCCCTTCTGCATCATCTAGCTATGTAAAGAAGCCATTATTGAAGGAAATTATATTATCTTTTCAAGTGGCTTTGGCTAAAGTTGGGATTGCCGCATTCTAAAAACTTGGTTAGTAGAAATTGGATTAATGAACCGAGAGTGGTCACACCCGATTTTTTTTAGTAATTGAGTAGTGGTGGATCTATCCTTGATGATCAGTGTTCGAATCTATTCCTTCTCATTATTTTCTATTTGGTGCAATTTTGCTTCCAACTTTAGCAAAAGTCACATCCAATGTTTTAATTATTTTCTATTAAATTAAGAATAATGATTAAATATGGCTTAGTGGTTAAGAGCTTTAAAAATATCCTAAAGGTCTTAAGTTCAAGTTTCCTCACTTTTATATTTTTATTTAATTTTTGGTCAACTTTATCATACTACTACACCCTCTAACAGTCTAACACCTCTTACCATGCTTAAGGGAGATTCTTTCATTCCTTTTCAAGTCAACATACCATATTTACTCTAACAAGATCCCCTTTTTGCTCTATTATCTCCTCCACATGCCCTTTTTCTCCATCATTACCATATGAAGTGGTTCATTGTACCTAGACAACTTAATTCACTATTGAACCATTTTTTTCATTACGCTTCCCTCTATTTCCATCCCTCGCTCTAACTCCTCAATTTCTCTCCTTTTGATTTAGCCATCAACCACCATCTGTTTTAAATTTTCTCCTCTCATCCACCACTTATTTTCCTTGAAACACCACCATCGAATCTCCTCCTCGCCACCGCTCCTCTCCTATATTTTATTCCACCATCGCCGTTCACCACCATTACACACCACCATCAAAATAGCTCACTTTTTCTTTTCTTTTCCTCTAATTATTTTTCCCTTTTCTTTCTCTCTTTCTTTCCCCTTGTGCCGCAAACCCCTTTCTCTCATCCTCCTTCGTTGGGTCCTCGCCAAATCGCTGCCGCCACCTTCGCACCTCTATTGACAATTAGTAATTTTCCTAATTTCTTCATCGTTTTTCTTTCTCCACCACTCTTTATAGTAAACAAGACATTGTTTCTTTTATTTTTAAAAATTCTTTGAATTATTTTAATATTATCACACTTTTTAACTCACTATTTCTATTGATCAACTTCTATAGATTCAATTCCTCCTCTAACGTACGATCCTGGTGATCCATCAAGTCCTTCTACTCAATCGAAATAAAGTAAGTGGTAGTGGATTGATTTATTACAAGTTAAATAAATGTTGTTAAAAATACTTAAATCAAATATTATTACTTGATTTATGTTTTATGCGAATACTTTAAGTATTCTAAAATGGGAGATTAAATTTGTCAAAACAAATTATACAAGTAAGTGATTCCATACTAACTATTTTATGAAAGCCTGTTATGTGGTTATGTTTATTGCTGATTTGAAAAACATGTTGTTCTCATTCTCATGATATGTGGTATTATGTCATATATGATTATTATGACTGTTAAAATATGATGTTTTGATACATCATGATAAAATGTGATTTGCATGTCAAAACATGCCTATGTGATACTAAAGTGTTAAATGATTCGATGAGCATGAACTACATGCCTAAAGTGTTATTCTATAACAAGTGAAAATATGTTTATTATGGCCATATTACATGCATGGGGTGGGACGTGTGTAAGGATGAAGTACTGGAAGCCTTGTCTGCACTACTGGCAGTTTATCTGCACTACTGGTGGCTTGACCACATTACTGGTAGTTTATCTGCAATACTAGCAGCTTTTCTGCGTTATTAGTAGTTTATCTACAATGCTAGTGGCTTGACCACATTACTAGCAACACTATTTGCATTACGGGTGGCTTGTCTACAAATTGGAGTGTTTGGATGGACGAGTTCTGGGGAGTTTGATTTTGGAGCGTAGCGGAGATGAGTAGGATGTTTTAAAATAAATACACATAATCGTTTTATAATAATCGCATTTCCATGATCATGTGCATAAAGTGAATTGACTATCTTGTATAATGATTGTATGTTTATTGTTATTTATTTGTTAAAAGACTCACACTGGGCTTTAAAAGCTCACTCCTTTAGTTTCATAACCTTTCAAGTATTACACGGACTTAGGGTTTGGATTCAACATTAGTGGAGCCTCTCGGATGGTTTTTAATAATGACTTAATAAACTATTGGGATGTTATTTTTGGACTTTGGACATTGGATATTTTTATTTAGGTGTTTCTTTATTTGTCAACTTTAAAACTGTCATGCATGCATGCAAAATTATGAGGTTTCAAGTATTTTAAATGATTGAGTTTATTTAAATTATTTACAATTTTACCTAGGTTTAAACAAAATTATAACTCGTGATTTTCTAAGTATTTTTGAAAGTCCGCTGCGAAAGAGTTTTACCCAAAACCATTTTAAGAAATAATTAAATTATAAATTCCTTGTTTTAAATAACTTAAAACGACATTATGATAAAATATCGTCTGTTTCAAATAATCATGTTTTAATAAGTATTTTTTAAAAACAAAATCACTCAGTATTTAGATTTTGAAGTTTTCATAAAAATAACTAGAACGTAGTTACCTTTTAATAAGTAAATGATTTTCGAATGTTGTTAATGTAACTTCTGAGATTTGGCCATAACATTTAGGTCGGGTTTGGGGTGTTACAGGAATGATTAGCATGGGGTTCGTCAAAGGTTCTAGCGAAGAGGAGATGAAAAAGATGGAGTTTGAAAATGCCTACCCATCCACCATGGGGGCTCTGGAGAGGGCTCGTGAATTGTATAAACAATTGGATGAAGAAAATAGGAAATTGGTGAATCAAAATAAAAGGCTAGAGGATCACCTTAGTCTCTCTGAAAAAGCCAACAAAAAATTAAATAGAGAGGTTAGAGGGATGCGAGTTGAGAAGATTGTTTTGGAAAAGACCATAAAAGCCATGGGTGAGCAGAATAAACTTGTTATAGCTAATCTGGAGAAGAATCATGAAGAAGCCCTAGAAAAATATAAGTTTGATAAAATACAAAGATTTTAAGATTAACTAATAGATTTGAAATCAAACTTTCTGTTGCATGCCTAAGTGGTTGATAGTCCCTTTGATGATCGCAGGGCAAATTTCAATGCTTTAAGTCATCTTGCAGGTGTCTATCTGGATTTTGATATTTGTTTTCCTTCTAGAGCTGCTTGGGAGAAGCTTGTTGAAGAGTGGAAAAATTCTAGCAGGCTTTATTTTCCCGATACTTTTGCTGAAACTAGTATTGCTCCCACTATCGATCATGAAGGAAACAATAAGGAATAAGTGGAAGAAGAAAAAAAGAAGAAAAAAATGACCTCACTGATCCCAATAACACTAGTGCCAACTTTTGATTTCCTTGTATTCATTGTACTTGCTGTCTTACATTTGAAATGAAAAACTATGTTTATCTAGTGCTGAAACTCTTTGGCGATTGGCTATAACCTTGTTTGGGTAAACTACCTAATTAAATTGTCATCGCAAATGACTTTATAATAACCCAATTTTGGAGCTAGTCGGAATAATGGTCTCGGGACCACAAATCTAAAGTTGGAGAAATTATTTTATTATTATTATAAAGTTATAGTATGTTTATAGTAGTGCATGAAAAATTTAGTGAGCTAATTTTAACGTTTGTGAGCCCAATTGCGAAAAAGGACTAAATCGAATAAAATACAAAGGTCCTAAATTGATAGCTAAAGGTGTCAAATAGCTAAGGAATGAAAATTGGGGGCCTTTAAAGGGCAATTAGACCCTTAGAAATAGGGTGGTCGGCCATAGGAGACAATGAGTTGAAAATTTTCAATGTTAGGTAATTGATTTTTGACTTTTTGACTAAAGTAGAAATAAAATAAAAGAAAGGTGATATCATCCTTTTTCACCATTTCTTCTCCATAAAAAATTTAGCCATTTTTGGGGATTTTGAGCTTCAAAATTTTAACAACTTATTCCTCTCACAAGTAAGTGATTTTAATGAGTTTTCTTGAAGATTTTTACATTTTTGAGACCCTTGAAGCATGAGCTTTCAAATGAGGGTACTATTTTACAAAATGATTAAGAGTCTAGGGTTTTGCCATGAAAGGATTTGGGATGTTTGCTGAGTTTTCATGGAAGAAAATGAGTCTTGGGTGTCTTATAAACAACTTGTGTGAAAGGTTTTAACATGAAAACACCTAAAGGGACTATTTTGCACAAGTTGTAAAATAATTGATAAATGCGAAAAAATTCGATAAAAATCAATTTTTGAACATAGGGGTAAAATGACCATTTTACCGAAAATGTGAAATTTTAATGGCTTAATTTTATTTAGTGATTAAATGTGTGTGTTTTACTATTTTAGATCAAGAATTGCCAAATCCAAACCTAGATCGGGGGAAAGCTAAGCAAATTGACTAAACCGACTAGTTGCCACATTTTGTAATCCGAGGTAAGTTGTATGTAAACAATACAACTACATTGCTAATGTAGGTATTGAATTAATATAGCATGAATTGTTTGATTATGGAATTGAGAAGGTATGATGATAATACAGATAGTAAAGTTCCCGTTTGAACCTAGAAAATAAATCGGATATTCATGCCATGACATATGGGTTATTGTTGGCTAGTGTAAGACATGTCTGAGACATGCATAGGCCACATTATGAGAGCTAGTGTAAGACCATGTCTGGGACATGGCATCGGCATTGAGACAAGAGCTAGTGTAAGACATGTTTGGGACATGCATCGGCCTCGAGATGTAAGCCAGTGTAAGACATGTCTGGCACATGCATCAGTTACGAGATGATAGTCAGTGTAAGACCATGTCTGGGACATGGCATTGACTTGAGATATGAGCCAGTGTAAGATCGTGTCTGGGACATGGCATCGGCACCTTACCCACGTTTGAGGCTTAATGAATATCCGATAGTGTTCCAAATTGTTCAACGATGAACGTTATGTTCTTAAGCTAAAGAGGAAAGTATAATCGTGTTGTGAGTGGTACAGGTACTTAACTGGTACGTATGAGATATGAGCTCATTGTATAATATGTGACTTGTATGGATGGTAATGAGTAAGCTATGCTTATGCCTACCTTGTTTTTATGAGCATGTGGGTTATTGATAAATTGTTGTTGTATACTTACTTATATGCAACTTACTAAGCTTTTATGCTTACTCCCTTTTCTTTCCATTTCCTCTTAGTGTCACCTAACTAGCTTAAGGATCACCAGAAGTTAGAGATATCGATCACACTATCAACCGAAGCTTTTAGTATAGGACTTAGACTTTATTATTTTGTGTCTTTGAGAATTGGCCAAACGTGTTGGCTTGGGTTGGAAACCCTTCAATTTGTATTAAGCTTTGAATGATGGCTAATATTCATTTTAAATTTGTAAAAGGTGCATTATCATGGTTGAATGAATGTCTATTGTGGCTGATTTGATTATAGAAATTGTGCTCGTTTTGGTATTGGTTGGCATTTGTATGAAAATAGGTATGTAAGGGTGGCAATGGGGCTTGGTAAATAGCCTTACATTTTCCATACGGGCGTGTGTCTAGGCCGTGTATGACACACGATCTGCCCCATGGGCTTGTAGTCCGGCCGTGTGTCCCCTACACATAAAAATTTCAAGTCAATATACATGGTAATAAACACACGGGTTGAGACATAGCCGTGTGTCTCAGCCGTGTGAAGGACACGGCCTAGCACACAGGTGTGTGCCTTGGCCGTGTGACATTTTGAGCATGCTGACGTTAGAAACAGAATGTCCATGTTTTTGCACAGGGCTAGGACATGGGCCATTGACACGGGCGTGTGTCTGGCCATGTGAAAACCCCTGTAGGTGTGAATTAGAAATTAATTCTACACGACCATTAGCACGACCATGTTGATATGGTCACACGGACGTGTTACCCTTCCACACGGGCGTGTGCCTTATTTTAGAGACAATTTCTTAAAGTTGGTTTAAGGACCTGGGATGGTCCTGAATAGTTTTCAACGATCAATTTGGGGCTCGTATGCCCATAATAAGAAGTTTAAGGTATAAATTGAAAAAATTTTAAATTGGACCGAGTCTCGGTGACTTGAGATTGGTTGTATGCATGAGATCAAGTTAGCTAATGCCTTGTACTCCGCCCTGGCGTGGATTATGGGTATAGGGTGTTACAGACTTAAACAAGTATAACTTCAATGGTGATTAGGAAACATTAAATTATTCAACTTAACCATAATTTGAAACCAACGTACCTAAGTTGTGATCGTAAATATGCTAACTTGACAAAATTTTTCATGATCGTAAATTAATGAACTTAGGTTGTGATTGCAAATCAGTGAGCATTAATAATATCAGCTGTGATTGTAAATCAGCAAATTGTTTAGAGTTGCGATCGTAAATTAGCTAACTCAAAAATGATTATTCATGATAGTAAATTAGCGAGCCTTAATAATATCAGTTGTGATCATAAATTAGCAAGTTGTTTGGAGTTGTAATCGTAAATCAACTAACTCGGAGAAGACTGTTCATGATCATAAATCAATGAACTTAGACTGTGATCGTAAATCAACAAGCCTTAATAATATCAGTTGTGATCATAAATCAACGAGCTGTTTGGAGTTGCGATCATAAACTAACTTAGGAAAGATTGTTCATGATCGTAAATGAATGAACTTAGGTTGTGATTGTAAATCAGCAAGCTATTTGGAGTTGTGATTGTAAATCAGCTAACTCAAAGAAGATTGTTCATGATCATAAATCAATAAACTTAGGTTATTGTAACCCCCCAAACTCGACCTAGATGTTACGGCCAAATTTCGAAAGCTACATCAATCCCATATAAAAGAATTAAAAGAAAATCAAATGTGTTTAAATCATATTTCTGAAAAACATTATTATTTTTTTATAGAAATATTGTTAATGAAAGTCCTTAATAAAACATGTTTAATTTAAGTAAATTCTCAAAATAGTTCTAGTTAATACTTGTATTTGTTTAAATAACAAAACTTGCATTACAAAATTTAAAATGTTATTTTGCAAATGTTCTATTTTCAAAAGTTCGCAGTGGATTAAATAATAATTTTAAAATATTTTTATTTAGATTTATTTAAAAATGATAAAAAAATTTAAGTTATAAAATCAATGGTTAACGTATTTAGAGATCCAAACTTTATGCATGCATTGAAATTATCATATCAAAATTCTCACAACACAGTTTAAAATGTTCAAAACAATCCAAAGTCCAAAGTTTAAAACAAACCCAAAAGAGTTTTAAATACTTTATTTAAAATAGATCTGAGAATCTCCTCCAAATGTTGCATCCAAGTCCTAACCACAAGTATTGTCTGAAAAGTTTTAAGAAAATTAGAATAGTGAGCTAGTAAGCCTAGTGTGAGTCTTATATCAAGTTTGCTAACATAAATTATAATAAAGAAAACAAAAATATCACAGAAAACATAATATTCAATTATGTAGATTTTTATGTGCATGATTATGACAATGCCAAAACAAATGTGTGGTTAAACCACCAAATAATCTAGATTATTAAAATGTCAAATCTTCCTCCTTACCATATAGTTCTAACCCCATGAAATGTGAAATGACATGTAAACTCAATATCAAAATAGTAAGCATGTTAAACATGCAATCATATACAAATTAGAAATCGATAGCCATTGTAATCCATGCTTTACAGAACAGACATTTCAAAATTTCAATGTGAACAGATCATAGTAAACAAACATGCCATGATGTCACATGATGTGAGAATTAAAACAAAATCGCATATTAGCAACATATAACATAACATATAAAAAAGATTTAAGTTAAAATCATGCCTTAAATCTACATAATCACTCACCATGTTATTTGGCTACTAAATTATACATAAAATAACATTGAAATTATCATAAAAATATCTTAATCAAAATTATCACTATCTCACAAAGTACTTGAATAAAACACATAGACTTGAAACTTGTCCAAATCCTAAATCCTAATTTGAACTCGAACACTACAGTTCCAAGTGAGGCGAAACTAGATTTGTACCTAATGAAATCAGATTGGAAATTTGAACTCAACTAGCTTTAATTCCAGATTACCTTGAAGCATTTCCAGCTGATTTCCTCATATTAGAAGTTTTTTATTTTATCTTGTCTTTGGTAGGTACTTCTCATAATGATGTATACATATTCATCAATTTACATGCTTGATTAATCTATTCACAAGTCACTCTTGAAACTAATTCCAATATTTAATACTCAATACAAACCTTATCTCCTTACTTGGAAAGCGAATGTACTCCTCAGAAGAATATCCAAATAGAACCTCTCTCGACAGATTCTCACTCAGACATATACTAAATACTTTACTTAGAATAGCGTTCTCATAGATACTATTTTAGGTAGATACTTTTACCAACTGATCTTTCATTTGGCAGATTCTCATACTGATTCTGGTAATAATCAGAATACCAATCAGATTGTAACTCAGATCAACTCAAAAATCAAGACTTATACTGATAATGAAACATCTTAAATCATTTAAGAGAATCCTAGTCTTTTGTCTATTAATGTCAGTGCAATAATTGGATATAAACGAGATAAATTGTGAGGATAGTTGTTGATGCAATAACTTTAAAAATAATAAAATAAAATATGATGATGATAAACTGGTATCCCCAACATGAATCTTTAGCAGAATACTAAGTGCTCGCAAGGTATAAAAGTATAGGTGATTGTCAATACAATAAAATTCAATATATATCTTACTTACCGTTACTCTTCTATTTAATCTCAAACTTAACCATGCATATTAACCTCACCTTCTGGTGATGGTAGTATGGCGCTATTAAGAACAAGTGGACTAAATTCCTCTAATCCTCACTCAACTTCTATTGTAATGCTTGTTGGTTTAAACTGTCACTGCATTTTCCAGTGTCAATGACTGCAATAACACTTCAGTGTAAAAAAATATTAAAAAAATATTCAACCCCAAGATTAAATAATAAAAGCAAGATTAAATAAGATAACATTTCACAAAGAATTCATCAATACTTCCATACAATTAGAAATCAGAGAGTAATCACCAGCATTTAAAAAGAAGGAAGAAAGAATCGAATGAAGAATACTATCCCTAGACAACTCGATTGAATCTCTCTTTTACCTCTTGCTGAGCATTTGGTCTCCTCGTTAGGAGCTAGTCTGCATTTGGTTTTCACGTTGGCTCACCCGTGATAGGCTTAAGCTGCTATGGCCGCCAGATCCTTTTTCTTCTCATGGCCGCCAGCTCCTTTTTCTTCTCATGTCCACATTTTATATCCTTCTCCACAGTACAAATGTCCTTTCTTTAAAATTATCCTGTCCTTGTTTGTACAGTTTAGTTATACTAGACTTGATAGCTCAAGCAAATTTTTGGTTCTTATCCCGATAGCTGTCAGTGCAGTGACATTTCTGGATGCAATTGGGAATTAACACATGCAGTGACACTGCAGACATCTGTCAGGTGCGGCGACAATTCTGGATGCAATCTGGAATTAACTCATACAGTGAGATTAATGCCATAAGATAGAAAAATTAAGAATAAAATAGGCTAGGATTCACTGAGTTATAAAATGCAAGTTACTAAACTGAAAATACTAAAATGTATGCCAAGGATAACTAAATAGGAACAATTTAACCAATAAGTAGGGGGAAAACCTATGTTCTTTCTAGTGCTATCACACCCCCAAACTTGAGTTTTTACTTGTCCTCAAGTAAAACAGAAACTAGCAAAGCTACAAAAAAGTTTACTAAGGCAAATGATCATTCTAGCAACTTGAACCCTCTAAATTCCCAATGGATGAATCACATTTAGATGAAAGAATATTGCATCGACAATTCATAAACATGAATGAATTAAGGTTGCAACTTCATCAATGCTAGCATCATGCTTCAAACCCAAAGTTCTATCTACCATTACAACATTTATTGTATAATACTAAGTATATATACAATTTTTTTTTTATTTTTTTTGGAATAAGGGATATCATTGCATTACTGTACCCTTGTTCTTGAGAACTAACGATAGGGTTAACAAACCTCCAAGGAGTTCATAATTACGCCGACACACACTTATACAGCGGTAGCCTTTGGCCAAATTGATTTTCTAATGCTTGTATTAGAGTGTTCACTTTTTAACATTCCATTCTACACCCACTTTGGAGTGTCTCTAATTTATAACTATATATACATATATAAGCAGCTGTACAAAAGCAAATTCATTCAAGATTTAGAGAATGATAGCAATTATCCATTACTAATCCAACCTAATCCATTCATCAAGAATTAAAGCTATAATCTTTTGTCAAATTTATCTAACTCATTCATTGATAATTCACATGATTCAAGAATTAGACATCAAATGTTACAAAAAATTTTGAACAATTTTCATTAATTAAACCTTGCATGCTTCATTTCCCAAAACAAAAATTTTGAAATGTGGGTGCATTTCCAAGCCCTATGTGTATTCCCCCAAACTTAAAGTTCGCATTGTCCCCAATGCACTAACATGAAAATGTAATGACAATGAAAATGTAATGACAATGTATACTTATCAAAATAAACCTACAGCTACATGCAATGCATGAATACTTTAACTAAAACTTAAAACAAACTAACTCATTTATCCGTATCCGTCGATATGGATGCATGATGTTTCTTTCTCCTCTTTTTCTTCTCTTTCTTCTTTCATTTTTTTATCATTGGAACGCTTCCTTTTCTTTTCTTTGGGCTTTGAGTAGTTGTCGAATTACTTCTCAATTTCTGGCTTAACCCCGGTATCATTGACTGCTATTTGTGTAGGAAAGGCCACTTGGAGTGGTCTAGTGTATACCACTATTGCCTATGAATTGCATTACTCCTCACTGATGATCTCAGCAACTTCTGCCGGTCTCACTCCAATTCGCTCCTAATTCTCAATATTTGCACCCACAGATTTGAGTGTGGTGACAACCTTCTCAAAAAAGTCTTCGCCTTCTTTTTCTTTCTCATTTTCAGCAATTTCTTCTTCTTTAGCAACAAATTCTTCTTCTGCAGCACCTTCCTTCCTTCTCAACAACAGTGTCCTCTTGAGCAGCAAAATTGCCATCCTCAAATAAGCTATTAATCTTTAGCAAGCATTCATCGATTTCCCTGGGTTCCTCTTCTTTCTCAGTATCAGAGACCTGTACAATGAAATGGGGATGCCACCATATCTTCTACTGTAGCGACAAGCTTGATCTGCCTGTTGTTGATAGAATTTACCATTTTTTCCACATCATTTAGTTTGCGCCACAAGGATGTCTCTGCATTCATGTTTGTTCTTTTACTGTCAATTTTGGCTTTGCCCTTTATTATCTTGCTGGTCTTCACCTCCTTCAGTATCGGCATGTCCTTGCCTCCAGTCATTCTTTCTACAGAGGCTTCATTGATTGGGCCCTTATTTTCTAAGATTTCCTCACCAGCACGGGGCATGATTCCTCTTTGCTGGCACAATAACATCACCAGTGATGGGAAAACTAAGATCTCAGTCTACCTTGCGGCACAATCAACTATTTCTTGGTGAAGTATTAGCCCATATCAATTTTTTGGCCCTTGACTATAAAATGTATCGAGCACATTCTGTCTAGGGCGAATGTGGTGCTATGAGTGGAGGGTTTTAGTTTGCAGTTGACAAAGTGAAACCAAATTTTACCTTATAGTTTCAGGAAGCGACAGTGCATCGTATAGATCTTTTGATGGGAACCAATCCAAAATGCTCCCTCGACACACAAGTCTCTCACCAACAAGTCACATTTTTCATCTGTGATGTCATCTATGAACTCAGAGTGTTCGTTGACATCAACCTTAGTGTTGTACAGCTTGTTGATGTTTGCAGCATCCCATGGTATTAAACCTTATCGAATGAAAATAAATTCTAACTCATGATCGTGGAGATTGGCATAGAACTCATGTACTAGTGAAGGCGAGTAGCTTTCAAGATGGTTGCAAAAAGTTTCGCACTTTAACTTAGAGATGGTTTTGGAGACTTGTTTACCCAAATCATGTTGTGGCGAAAGAAAAATGCCCTGCTTGGGATGAAAGTTACGTTTCAATATATTGTTGTGAAATCGTTCCTTTGCTGCTTTATCCAAAAATACTACTGGTTCCTTTGTTTGTATTGGCCTGGGTGATTTTAATTCATGGACTGTGGTAGCAGAGGATGTATGTTCCCTAGTAGATTTGATGGCTTTCTTAACGGAGCCTCTTGTTTTTGCCATCTTTTGTTGAGGGAAAACAATTTAAAGGTAAAAAGATAGGATTTTTAGAAGAGAAAAGAAATAAAAATGGTTGCTTGAATACATTATAGTCGGTACAATGAGGGAGAATTTATAGTGAGTGAAAGAGGAAGATGGATAGGCGTGTTGTTTTATGGAGAGATATAGGGCTGGTGAGAAGAGTTATGTCCAATAAAAATTGCGCCTGCTCAGAAAGATCAAACAGTTGAGTGAGTTTTGATCCAATGGTGGAATCGGAATTTCTTTGAATTCTGACGAGCTACAAATGGTAATGTAGGCATATAGAATGCGCTAACAATAAGAGTTCAATGTGTCAACAATGTATTTAATTATTCCATAAAAAAAAGGAAAACAAACTTTTTACAAAACATAAATAAAATAAAATAAAATCATGGGGTACTAATTAAAAATTAAAACTTTTTGACCAATTTAATGGTCTCTTCCTGCTTTTGATCATTGTTGCCAAAATAGTGTTTTAGCCTCTGTCCATTCATTTTGAATTGGTGCCCATCACGTAAATCTCGAATTGTGACTGTACCATGAGAAAATATGAAGACAACTTCAAAAGGTCCAGACCAACGAGAACGCAATTTACCTGGGAACAATTTAAGTCAAGAATTGAATAATAAAACCTATTGACCCGCGATAAATTGTTGCTGTAAAATAATCTTGTCATGCTATCATTTGGTCTTTTTTTTTTCTTGTAAATTGTGGCATTTTCATAAGCATTTCTCCTAATCTCCTCTAGTTTAGTGATATCCAATAGTTTTTTTTTCTCGCCACTTCATAATCCATGTTCACTTGCTTAATTGCCTACATTGCCTTGTGTTCCAGTTTAAATGGCAAGTGACATGCTTTCCCAAAAACAAATTGATATTGTGACATCCCTAAAGGAGTTTTGTATGCTATCCCCAATGCCCATAAAGTGTCATCCAATCATAAAGACCAATCTTTCCTCAAAGGGTTTACAACATTCTCAAGAATGTTCTTAATTTTCCAATTCGATACTTTAGCTTGTCCATTAGTTTGCTAATGATAAGTAGTGGTCATTCTATGATTAACTTCATATCTCCTCAATGTGGTCGCCACTTTGTTGCAATGAAAGTGTGTACACTGATCACTAATCAATGCCTTTGGTGTGCCAAATTGGGTGAGTATATGCTTGTGAAAAAATTTTAGCACTGTTTTTGCATCATCCTTTGGGGCAGCAATAGCTTCCACTCACTTCGAGATGTAGTCAAAAGCTACTAATATATAAAGATTTCCAAATGAACTTGAAAACGGTCCCATAAAATCCATACCCCAAACATCAAATAATTTAACCTCTAGAATTGGCTGCTGCAATATTTCATTGCGTTGAGATATAGAATCGGTGCGTTAACACCTATCGCATTGATTTACAAAATTATAAGCATCTTTGAATAATGTCGGCCAGTAGAATCCTGATTGGAGAACTTTAGCAGCAGTTCTCATACTACCAAAATGACTGCCATAAGGAGCATCATGACAATGCTTCAGGATTGAAAGCATTTCTTCTTCCGAAACATAGAGTAGAATGATGTTGTCATTACATACTTTGAATAAATACGGCTTGTTCCAATGATAGTTCATTACATCACGAAGAAATCTTTCTTTTTTACGGCTTGTGACACCCAATAGGATTTTTCTACACACTAGATAATTAACAAAACCTGTATACCAAGGGGTTGTATCTACCGCAAATAACCTCTCATCTGGGAATGTGCGATAATTTGAAATCTTCACTACCAAATTCCAGTCGAGATAGATGGTCTGTAACTTGATTCTCTGAATCCTTACGATCTTTTATTTCGATGTCAAAATCTTGTAACAGTAATATCCATCGTATCAGTCTTGTTTGACATCCTTTTTCGTAAAGAGACATCTCAACACTGAGTGATTAGTGACTACAGTAACCTTTGTACCTACAAGATAAGAACGAAACTTGTCGAAAGTAAAAACTACAGCCAGCAATTATTTCTCTATGTTGGTATAACTGAGTTTAGCCTCTGTAAGAGTTTTGCTTGCATAATAAATGGTGTGGAATATTTTTCCCTTTCCTTGTCCTAGAACTACACCCACGGCAAAGTCACTTGCATTGCACATAACTTCAAAGGGTTGAGACCAATCTGGTGCAACGACAATGGGTGCATTCACTAGCTTCTTTTTTAACTGAAGAAAGGCTTCTAGACATGAATCGTCAAAGAAGATTTTTCGATTCTATTCCAGCAATAAGCACAAGGGCTTTGCAATTTTTAAAAAATCTTTAATAAACTGTCGGTAAAACCCCACATGTCCCAAAAAACTGCGAATACCTTTCACATTTGTTAGTGGAGGTAATTTCTTAATGATTTCCACCTTAGCTTTGTCTACTTGAATGCCTTGACTAGAAATGCAGTGTCCTAACACAATGCTTTCAATTGCCATGAAATGACATTTTCCCCAATTCAGGACAAGATGTGTGTCCTCATATCGCTTCAATACTTTATCCAAATTGTTAGCGCAATGATCAAAATCATTCTCATAGACTAATAAATTATCCATAAATACCTTTAAAGAGTCTTCGATCATACCTGAGAATATTGCCATCATGCACCTTTGAAATGTGGCTGATGCATTGCAAAGACCAAAAGGCATACAACAAAAAGCGAAAGTACCAAAGGGGTAGGTGAAGGTTGTTTTCTCTTGATCCTCTAGTGCAATAGCAATTTGATTGATCCTAGAATAGTCTTCTAAAAAGAAATAATAGGCTTTTCTAGTAAGCCGGTCAAGCATTTGGTCGATGAAGGGAAGTGGGAAGTGATCCTTCTTTGTGGCTGCATTTAATTTGCGATAATCCATACAAACTCGCCATCCCATGAGAATGCGTGTAAGAATAAATTCGTTATTATCATTGTGAAACATAGTGATGCCACTCTTTTTAGGCACTTATTGCATTAGCTTACCCAATTGCTATAAAAAATCAGGTAAATAATTTCGGCATCAAGCCATTTTATGATTTCTTCTTGACAACTTCCTTCATCTTTTCGTTTAATCTTCTTTGCTGTTTAATCAATTGCTTTCCTTCATCTTAAAACCTAATCTTGTGCATGCAAAAAGAAGGACTAATACCTTAAATATTGGTAATACTCCAAGCAATAGCTCGTTTATGTTACTTGAGAATATAGACCAATTTCTCTTCTTGAGTTGCGTCTAGTGTTGTAGAGACAATAACTGGGAAATATTGTGATCGCCTAGAAAGAAATATTTAAGATGAGGAGGTGGTGGTTTCAATTACAGAGTTGGAGCTTCTTCAATAGATGGTTTGAGAATTGGGGTTGTTTTGTTGGCTAGGTCTAAGGATTCAATCTGCCATCCATGCTTGAGTTCAAGATTACTAGCTTCAACCATGCTGTCACAATTGTCATCAGATGTCACTGTAAACTCTTCAAAGAGTGTTGTGCTTTGACCATTGAATTCTTCCTCAATTAGATCATTTAGCACATCGACAATATGGCATTCTTCTTTGTTCTTGCATTGAACAAATTCAAAAAAACTGAAGGTGACTTGCTCATCATGCAGTCACATGGTTAGTTCACCTTTATAAACATCAATGAGAATTCGGCCGGTGACTAAAAATGGTTGTCCCAAGATTATGGGAACCTTCTTGTTTGTCTTGCAGTCAAGTATGATAAAATTAGCGAAAAAAAACAAATTTATCCACACAAACTATGACGTCTTTTATTTGCCCTTCAGGTTGAGCTAAGGATCGATCGGCTAGTTGTAATGTCACTGCAGTAGATTTCATGTGACTAATTCCCAACCTTCTAAAAGTAGATAGTGGCATTAGGTTAATGCTAGCTCCCAAGTTACATAAAGCCTTACCCAAATAATGATTGCCAATTGAACATGGGATGGTAAAACTCCTAGGGTCTTTCAATTTAAGGGGCAACTTATTCGTCAAAACAGCACTATAGCCTTCTGTGAATGTAATAGTTTTAATATCAGTGAGCTTCTTCTTCTTGGATAAGAGGTCTTTCATAAATTTTCCATAACTCAGAATTTGTACCAGAACATCTACTAAAGGAATGTTGATTTGCAGTTGCTTCAGTGTGACCAGGAACTGCTGATACTGCTTGTCATGCTCATTCTTCCTAAATCTTTATGGGAAGGGTAAAGGTAGGGATAAATCTGCTTGCGCTGACACCTTTTATTGCGTCGACAATTTCGTAGGTCGAACAGTAGGCATATGAGTTACAATTTGTAGAACTTTTTTGTCTGATGCATTGACAACTTCTTTAGATTCAACCTTCTCACCAGTGATCACTCCATCTGCATCTTGAGGTGCTATAGTAGATTCGATAAACGGTTCGCTAGTTTGTTTACCACTCCTAAAAGTGATAACCTTACAATGTTCTTTCCTCTTCGGACTAGGATTTTCCGTGTCACTAGGTAATGAACCTGGTGGTTGAGTATTCAGACTTGAAGCCAGTACAAGTAATATGCTCTTGCATTAATGCCTCAAGAGTTGCTAATGGGTTAGAAGTAGAAGCTTAAGTGTACGATTGCTATCGATGTCCTTGAACATGTTGATTTGGTATTAAAGAGTGTTGTGGCTGCATTGGATTTTAGTGTGGATGTGTCTGGCCTTGTTGTGGATGCATTTGAGTGTGCTAATTGTAGTTCTACTTCTGTTGAATGTGATTTCCTTGTCTGGGATTATAATTTCCCTGAGTAGATGTATTCCCATATTTGAATGTCGTAGCATTTTAACCAGCTTTCTGAGTTCCCCAGAATGGTTAGTTGCATGTAAAGTTGTTGTAAGAATTTCTGTAAGAATTGTTACGGACATTTCTAATATAACAAGCATTCTTTGCATGTTGTGGACAATCTTCATAGCTATGGTCGTCAGCACAAATCTCATAACAAATGGTAGGAACATCAACTTGCTGAGTGACTTGTATAGGTGCAACACCACTTGCTCGTTGCATATTTTTAATCATGTTTGTGAGAGAAGAAACTTGAGCACTTGGTGTGGTTATTGCATCCAATTCAATAACTCATGGAGTAGTTTTTGCTTGCGCAACTCTAGAGATAGGGTATTGATAATCATTTTGAGCAATTCTCTCAGGAATTCTCACAGCATCATTATAAGTACAATCCAGTAGAGGTCCATTGGTTGATGCGTTGACAAGATTCCTTGTATGTGAATTCAACCTATCATAAAAAAATCTCAATTTGCATTTCTGGTTGAATGTCGTGTATGGGACAACGTCAAAGTAAAGTTTTATAACGTTCCCATGTGGTGTGAAGACTTTCATCATCCAGCTGATGATAAGTAATAATATCATTTTGAAGATAATCATTCATTGTCGATGGGTTAAATTGCAAAACAAACTGTGTTGCTAATGCATCCCAAGAAGTAATTGATCCGACAGATAGTCCAGAAAACCAAGTACGTGCTCTTCTTTGTAAGGAATAAGGAAATAATTTCATATTCAAGGCATCATCAGGAACACCTTGTTGACTAAAGGAAGCACAGATCAATAAAATGGATTTAAGATGTTCTCTCGCATCTTGATGTGGCAGTCCAGCATATTGTCCATTAGAATTCAACATTTGAAACATTAATGGCTTGAGTTCAAAATTCTCAGCTTGGATTGCTGGCCTAACAACTCTTGGTTGTAAATCATCCAAGATAGGTACTACAAAATCTCGTATAGTCCTATTTTGTAGGCAAGCATCTTACGGCAGCAATGGGTTATTAACATTTTGCTACTACATTGGGGGTATGGCTGCATTGTTTCCTGATAAAACCATAGTTCTTTGTTCTCGAAGTCTATTCTGAATAGTTCTCTCAATTTCTAGATCAAAATCAGCAAGAAAATCCAAATTTCTTTGGGTCATAAAACACCTAAATTGAACTTAAAGAAATAGTAACAAAGAAAAACCAATTAGTGAATTCTAAATGTTATATAAAGAAAATAAAGTGCAAAAACACACAAAAACAAACATAAACATCAAACAAACGCCATTCCCTAGCAATGGCGCCAAAAACTTGATCGGTTGTTTAATGTCACAGCAATAATATGCAAGTGTACACTGTCAATGCAAGTATAGTAGACAAATGTGAGTTTGTTAGATATCGATCCCACCGGGATAGTCGTTTTTTGTCTATTAATGTCGGTGCAATAACTGGATATAAATGAGATAAATTGTGAGGATAGTTGTTGGTGCAATAACTGTCAGGTGTGGCGACAATTCTGGATGCAATCAAGAATTAACCCATGCAGCGACACTGCAGATGTCTATTGGGTGTGGCGACAATTCTGGATGCAATTTGGAATTAACTGAGTTATAAAATACAATAAGATAGGCTAGGATAAAATAGGCTAGAATTCACTGAGTTATAAAATGCAAGTTACTAAACTGAAAATGCTAAAAAGTATGCTAAGGATAACTAAATGAGAATAATTTAACCAATAAGTAAGGGGAAAACTTATGTTCTTTCTAGTGCTATCACATCACCATAAGTGTTTTTATTATCAACAATGCCATGGGTCTCTGCCACATGGTCCTATAACACCCCTAACCCGTATCCATAGCCAGAACAGGGTTACAGAATATTACCAAAGTTTACAGAACAATTACAGATAATTCATGTTAATTAATATTCATTTCCAAAACTAGTCATATTATTCCTTGAATGAACCCTCGAGGCCCAATATAAATATTGGAATCGAGTCGGGACTAAAACGGGAACTTAGAGAAATTTTCGCGAAATTTCAAAATTTTTCCTATATACAGGGTCACACGCCCGTGTGGGTAGGCCGTGTGGCCCACACGGCCAAGTCACACACCCATGTTCTAGGCCATGTGATATGTGAAGTAGGTCACACGGCCATGTCCCCAGCTCGTGTAACTCTCTGACTTGTAAAACATTAAGGTGCAGGTTTCACACGGCCAAGACACATGACCGTGTTCTAGGCCGTGCATCACACAGGCTGAGACACACACCCATGTCTCAGCCTGTGTGCTCAATTCTGAGCATTCTATTTCTAAATTTTAAGATGCAGGGGACACACGGCCAAACCACATGCCCATGTGGTAGGTCGTGTGTCACACACGGTCAAGACACACGCCCGTGTGTGTATTCATGTGCACAAAATAAGGCCATTTCCGAGCCTTATTTCTCACCCAAACTTTGACATCAAACTGCCAAATCACTTATGCATATATATCAACCAATTCAAGCATTATATCCAAGCCAATTTTATCATCTAACATGATATATTGTCACATGCATTCTTGCTTTTAATCTTAAATTTTATAGGCATACTAGTTTAACCTAACTCAATCAAATAATAATAAACACTTATGTTATCACCATGAGATAACCTTAATATATATCAAAACATATTCATCATTAGCCATTCCAATGGCTAGATTACAATAACCATTTACATGCTCTCTTTTGTCACCATTAGCCTATACATGCCATTATACTAAAATAAGATTTCTATTTATACCAAAATGATCTAGAGGATAGTGTGATGATACTCCGGCCGATCTCCAACCTTAACAAGCATCTAAGCACTACAAAACAGAGGACAGAAAACCTAGTAACCATTTAATGCTTAGTAAGTTCGTATAATAGGACTTAAACTTACCAATCATACTGATTTAAATAAGCATAATAATATCATGCTTCCAAATAAATTAGCAATTTGCCTAATCACATATACTCAAATAAGAAAATTAGTCGCATAATTCACATATAAACCAAGTAAGCATAGATGAGCTCATCATGTTACAACTTTCAAGTATTTAGGGAACAGTTGAGATATAATTCATTTAATCTCATAGTTTCTGATTTCAGGAATTTATCCATTGAAATCATTGAAATTTCGATGGATACTCATTTCAGGTAGTACACACAAGGTGTACAAAACAATAATCTATCAACTCATAATTAGGGGTACCCATTAGGGCACATAATCAGAGAGCTCACTCTCGAGCCACATATCAGGATGCTCAGAAGAGCCATGTAACAGGACTCTTATCCGGGCTAATTAGGAAACTCATAAGAGTTTTACTCAGGGAGCTCATAGAGCTCAACAGATAACTCCGAAGAGTTAATATAGGGAGCACCGGATAAGGTAACAGGGAGTTCAAGCGAGCCATGTTAGGAAACCCATAAGAGCTTATATCAGGATGCTTACATACAGCTGTGTTTGTGTCCACATTATATGCTGGATCACAACTGATCGAAACATGTAACAAGACGCTCACATAGGGCTACGGTAGTGCACAATACATGCATAATCACTACTGATCAGGATGCTCGCAAGAACTATTTAACAAGATGCTCGAGAGGGCTATATCAGGATTACTTGTCTGAGCTAAATCCTGTCCGCAACATATGCAGAACCACTTTTAGTATAGGTAATTACCTATCCATCGAAATTTAATATTCAAACGAAATTTAACATTTTCTGGACTTGTTTCGCGAATATAATTATTTCATGCATTTATAACATTCTTATAATTCAAATAAACACATATCATATTCAATTCAAATAAAACATTCAATTCAAACATAATAACATGTATAATTAAGTTACACGAACTTACCTTAATAATCGTCCGTATAAGAAATTCTACTAATCCGAAAGTTTTTCTTTTCCTCAATCTAGCTTCGAATTTGAGTTATTTGGATCTATATAAATGAATATAATCATCAATTTAATAAAATTCATATTCAATTGAGTTCAATTTACACTCTAGGCAAGATTACTATTTTGCTCCTAAATTTTTCATAAATTCCAATTTCGTCCCTAGGCTCAAAAAATGAAATTCATGCAATTTAATCCTTATTCCAAGCCTAACTAAAATTTTAGTATAACAATTACATCACATGTATTTCACAAAATTTAGAATTTTCCATAACTTTTACATCTCTACAATTTAGTCCCTAAATCAAAATTTCATCAAAATTCACTTTGTAAAAGTTGTTTATCTAACAACAACCTTTCATTTTCTACAATAAATTTCAAAATTTTAGTATATTCATTCGTGGAAAACTTTTTTACTTTGATAACTTTTCAAATTAATCCCCCAAATATAGATTAAACTATCTCTGATCTCAAAAATATAAAAATTACTAAAAATGGGACTTGACTACTTACCCAATTAAGCTTGATTAGTTTTATCTCTCTCTCTCCTAGGATTTCCATGGAATTTTTGGATGAAGATGATAATAATATGATGATATTTCTTATTTAATTATTTATCATCTTTAATTATTTTGATTTCCAATTTAGTCCTTAGCCTTATTCTAATTTTCCATGGATGAATCACCAATAATATCTACTAACTTTTCTTTAGTCTAGTTACCATATAAGGACCTTAAATTTTGAATTCCATAGCTATTTGATCCTTCTAACTACTAGAATTCAACTTTTACGTTCTATGCAATTTGGTCCTTTCCATAATTCAACACATAATCAAAAAAATTTTCTTATAAAAAATTTCACATACTATTCCTATCATAATAGGGCAATGAAATAATATTCAAATAAATTTTCTTTCTGTCTCAGATTGGTGGTCCCGAAACCGCTGTTCCGATTTCACTGAAAATGGGCTATTACAAGTCTCTTCCCTTTAAGAATTTTTGTCCTTGAAAATATTACCAGTAAAGAGATTGGGGTATTGCTTCCTTATAGTATCCTTTGGTTCCCTGGTAGCTTCTTCTATACCATGTCGTTTCTAGGGAACTTTTACTAATGCTACCTTTTTATTTCTTAGTTCTTTTGTTTCACGTGCCGAGATTTTGGTTGGTTCCTTACTATATATCATGTCAAGTTGAATCTCGATTTCTATTGGAGAAATAACATGTAAAGGATCCGACCTATATCGTCGTAACATGGATACATGAAAAATATTGTGAATCTTATCAAGCTCCGATGGTAATGCTAACCGATATGCAACAAGTCCGATTCTTTCTGTAATTTCATATGGCCTGATAAACCGTGGACTCAGTTTTCCTTTACGACCAAACCGGATAACCTTCTTCCAAGGTGAAACTTTTAAGAATACCTTATCGCTGACCTGAAATTCTATCTCTTTTCGTTTAAGATCGGCATAAGACTTTTGACGATCTGAGGCTACTTCCAAACTATCCCGAATCACCTTTACCTTTTCTTCTATTTCCCAAATGAAGTTAACTCCGTGTATTTTTTTCTCATTGAGCTCTATCCAATACAATGGAGTTTTACATTTCCGGTTATATAAAGCCTCGTACAGTGCCATTTTAATGCTGGACTGATAACTGTTATTATAAGTAAATTCAACTGAAGGCAGATATTTTTCCCAGTTACCTTCAAATTGAAGCACACAACACCGAAGCATTTATTCCAGAATCTGTATAACATGTTCGGATTGTCCATCAGTCTGAGGATGGAATGCGGTACTAAAATGTAACTGTTTACCCAAAGCTTCTTGCAATTTACTCCAAAATCGGGATGTATACTGGGGATCTTCGTCTGAAATAATGGAAACTAGCAATCCATGCAATCTGACAATCTTAGAAATATAAAATTTAGTTAATCTATCCAAGGAAAAATTGATACGTACCAGAATAAAGTGTGCAGATTTTGTTAACCGGTCGATGATTACCCAATTGGCATCTTTCTTCTTCAGAGATAGGGGTAATCCCGATACAAAATCCATAGTAATTCTTTCCCATTTCCATTCTGGTATCGTAACTGGCTGTAATAATCTCGAAGGCACCAGATGTTCAGCTATTACTTGCTGACATATCAAACATTTGGATACAAATTCAGAAATATCTCGTTTCATTCCCGGCCACCAATACATCTTTTTCAGATCATTGTACATTTTGTTACTACTAGGATGAATAGACATATTACCGTTATGAGCTTCATGTAAAATATTTTGTACTAGTTCTGAATTCTTTGGTACACATATTCTACCTCTGAATAATAAACAACCATCAGAACCAATTTGAAATTCTGAATCAAAAGTCGATTCACACTGTATCTGTTTTTTTTTAACTCATTATCATCTTTCTGAGCTTCAAAAATCTATTGCAGAAATGTCAGTTTAGCTTTTAAGTCAGCTATAACTGAACTATCATCAGATAAAGACAATCTGGTGTTCATCGCTCGCAAAGCAAATAGGGATTTTTTTTCTCAAAGCATCTGCAACCACATTAGCTTTCCCCGGATGATAGTTAATGACAAGATCATAATCTTTCAATAATTCAAGCTACCTGTGCTATCTTAAGTTCAAATCTTTCTGTGAAATCAAATACTTCAAACTTTAATAATCAGTAAAGATATGACATTTTTCACCAAACAGGTAATGTCACCAGATTTTCAATGCAAAGACAATGGCTGCTAATTCAAGATCATGTATTGGGTAGTTCTTCTCAAGTGGCTTTAACTGTCTAGAAGCATAGGATATTACTTTGCCCACTTGCATCAATACATAGCCTAAACCATTCAACGATGCATCATTGCAAATTACAAATTCTTTACCTGATTCAGGCTCAATTAGCACAGGTGCTTCTGTCAATAAAGTTTTCAATCTATCAAAGCTCTATTGACACTTATCAGACCACTCAAATTTCACATCTTTTTATAGTAGACGGGTCATCGGAGAAGCTATCATTGAAAATCCTTTAACAAATCTCTAATGATACCCTGCTAGTCCTAGAAAACTTCTGACGTTAGACATATTTTTCGGTGGCTTTCCATTAACAATGGCTGAAATTTTATTCGGATCCACCCTGATACCTTCACCAGATACAATATGTCCAAGGAAACCAACTTCCCATAGCCAAAATATACATTTACTAAATTTGGCATACAATTGTTTCTCACATAGGGTTTACAACACTATTCTCAAATGTTTGTCATGCTCATTTTCATCTTGGAAATATACCAAAATATCATCAATAAATACCACTACAAACTTGTCTAGATACTGTATGAAGATTCTGTTCATCAGATCTATAAATACTGTAGGTGCATTTGTGAAACCAAACGACATCACAAGAAACTCATAGTGCCCGTACCTAGTTTTGAAAGTTATCTTTAGAACATCTGATCCTTTTACCCTTAACTGATAATAGCCAAAACGCAGATCAATCTTTGAAAATATAGTGGCACCTTTCAACTGGTCAAACAGGTAATCAATACGAGGCAATGGATACTTGTTCTTTATTGTAACTTTGTTCAATTATCTGTAATCAATACATAATCTTAATGATCTATCTTTCTTCTTTACAAACAGAACCGGTGTGCCCCAAGGTGAAAAACTGGGTCGAGTAAAGCCTCTATCAATTAATTCTTCCAACTATGCTTTCAACTTTTTCAATTTGGTAGGAGCCATTCTATAGGGTGCAATAGATGTAGGAGTTGTCCTTGGTACAAGATATATAGAGAACTCCACTTCTCTATCCGGTGGTAAACCAGGTAATTCCACTAGAAATACATCAAGAAACTCACAAACAACCAAAACTGATTGAATCTTTAACTCAGATACTTTAGTATACAACACATATACAAGATAAGTATCATGTATTTTTCTGATATATTTCTGTGCTGATATAGCTAAAATCACATTAGATATCCAATCCAATTTATCAGATTCAACATGGAGTAACTCACCATTCTGATACTTTAACATAATGTATTTCTATTTACAATTTAACATTGCATCATGCTGGGTTAGCCAGTCCATTCCCAAAATCACATCAAATTCATCAAAGGGTAAGAACATCAAATTATCCAAGGAGCAATAACCCTTTACCATCAACTGGCAGTTTTTACAAATTTTATCCACCATGACACGCTGGCTCAGGGGGTTTGATACTTTAACCACAAATTCAGTGAATTCAACAGGTAAATTTTTAACAGATACTAAATTTGTGCATTTGTATGAATGTGTTGAACTAGGATCAATCAAAACAATAATATCCGTATCACGTAGAGAAAATGTACTAGTAATGACGTTTGGTGTAGAAACATCTTCTCTAGCATTTATAGCATATGTTCTTGTCGGTGCTCATGCCTCAGATTTAACTATTGAGTCTTTTGTAGTACCTCAGCTACCACTAACATTGCTAAGGTGACGGGGTGGTCTGCCTCTCGAGGTGGAATTACTCGGCTTCGGAGTCTAATTAATATCCTTTTCAACCCTTTCCAGACAATCTTTAAGAAAATGATCAAGAGAACAACGTTTATAGTAGGCTCCACTTCTTAGACGACATTCCCCAAAATAAAATTTATTACAGTATTTGCGTTTCAGTTTGAGGTTACCGACACTTCCCACACTAGTTACAGATAGAGATGAAGATCTCGGATTAAAGCGTTGAGAGTCCTGGTCTTTTTCAGAATACCCCACTGATGTGGTAAAACAATCATGATATTTCTTTGTTTGCTTTGAAGCAGATGATTGTGATTTACTGATAAATCTTTTACTAGAAACCCAAGCTTCTCTTTCAGCTTGTTTCTTTTCTTTACTCAATTCTTCGACTTTGTGTGCTCGATCAACTAATACCACAAATTCCCTTAATTCAAGAATTCCAGTCACCAACTTGATATCTTCATTTAATCCTTCTTCAAATCGTTTACACATATCAGCCTCGGTTGGAACCCATTCTCTGGCATACTTTCTCAATCTAACAAATTCTCGTTCGTATTCAGATACAGTCATGTTTCCTTGTTTGAGCTCTAAAAATTCTTTCTTTTTCTAATCCAGAAATCTTTGATTGATATACTTCTTTCTGAATTCAGTCTGGAAGAATTCCCACGTAACATTTTCTCTCGATACAACTGAAATCAAGGTATTCCACCAATGGTAGGCTGTATCTTTTAATAAAGAAACTGCACATTTTAGGCACTCAGCTGGTGTACTTGATAATTCATCCAAAACCCTGATGGTATTTTCCAACCAAAACTCAGCCCTCTCTAGAACGACAGAAATGTGCAAGTGTACATAATCGTAACAAGTAATAAAGTGACAAGTAAATGTCGAGTTATCATACCCACAGAGACTGTGAAAAGAATTATTTATGAATGCAATTTAAAACACTTTGGTGAAGAAAAATATTTTGATTTGAAGAGGTGATTAAAAACTAGAATTTTAACAAAGTAAAACAAATAAAATAAAATAAAGTTCCAATGCACGATTTCAAAAGATGATTTTAATCAAGATGACATAATTATGTTAGATTAGTTACATTTCTTAACTTAGAATTATTAAACTCATGTTTATGTTGTTACGAATAAATTCACGGCAACTCGGTAATTTGCTAACTTATGAACATACTCACCTACCAAAATCCATTCATCTTTTGACTATATCTCTATGTCAATTCAACTTATTAAACACATTTTAATAGGCAAATGTGTTAATGCACATACATACTTATGAAATTAAAATAATCTCTTGTACATATCTCTATGTTAATTCAAACAATTAATTCAATCTCATAAGCACATAAAAGATTAGGTGAGGTAACAATGTATTTCTACCTTGAAACAGTTTAATCACAATAATCTTGCAGGTTATGCAAGACAAATGTAGCTAATTTAACCCTCAACTACCTTAGATGATTAAACATGCACTGATTAAGTATCATGTCAATTAATTACAATTTTAATCCGTTTAAATAATTAATTCATTAGTTACTTTATGATTGTAATGCAAGAATAACTTAGTCATGGTTTTACTTAATCAAACATCTTACCTAGGCCTATAACAACACAAACACAATTTTAATAAATTAAATAGACGAAATGCAATCAACCTAAAAAAAATTAAATTTAATTCATATCAATTAAATTAAACATTTCAACATCACAAATATTCATAGACATGTTCATCATAACAACAACAAAAATTAAAAGGATAGGAAAAAAAATCAAATCTGGTGTTTCTCCGTAGCTTGACTGGTTTGCTTCATTCTTTCTTCTCTGCTTGTTCTTGTCAAACCAAGGCTACTATGTATACTTTAATGCTGCTCTAAATGGTGGATGAATGAATCTTTTTTAAGAGGTGAAATCGGCAAGAGAATAAAGAAAAATGGATGGGAAATTAAGAGAGAAAATTGAGAGAGAAGATAAGAGATAAGAAAAGTTGAGGTGCGTTTGAAATGAGCAGCCAAGGGGGTTTTTTATAGGTTGAGAGGGCTGCTAAAAATAGCCAAAATCAGCAGCCAAAGAGCCCCCCATGGCCAGCCACACATGTGGCAAGTTTGAAGTTTTCAAACTTGCTATATTAAGGTAGGGGCAAATGTAGAAAGGCACAAATAGTGGAGGGGTTTGTTTACAATTTGAAAAAGTCTTCAAGGGCCATTGCAAGATAATTAATCAGCCAAGCAAGCTGATTGGGTCAGCATGTGGGACGGTTTTGGGCTACCCAGTACTCGATTGGTTTGGTTTTCTCGGTTCAGCTTAACTGGGCAACTTTTCATAATTAATTAATAATAATTTATTTAACCCAAATTAAACTGGATATAAATTAAAATTAATTATATTATGAATTAATACACATAATTTTGAGTGTCTTAGGCTGAAAAATTAATTCGCCTTGATGCTTCAAAATTGTTTCATGGTTTTGTGCTTCTAGTAGTGCCTACTGAGCAATTTTTCGCCCTTTGTGCAAATTTGTCGAAAATAATCAAAATTAATCAAAAGTAATTATAAAATTAATTAAAATTCATTATGTTAATAATTTAATTAAAAAATGATTATTTTATAATAATTATATATTTTTCGACAAGAATTTTACCGAACTTGCATGAATTTGAGTTAAAAAGGGAAAGAAAAAGTGTGTATATTTTCGTGTTTCTACACCCCCAAACTTAATTCATTTCTAGTCCCGAGTAATGCACAAATTTGAAAAGAATTTCTTGGAAACACCTTTGAATAATTCCTTCAGAACAATATTCTTCCCAACAATCATGAATTTGGTATACTTGTACTCAAGAACAAGAAATTTGATATTTATGCTACTTATGTATACATATTATTCAAATTAATCTCAATCATTCTTATGATATAAAAAATTAGACTAAATGCTTCCTAATAAAGACATGTTAATCCCCTACCAATTTGATTTTATTCCTTTATTCAAGATTAAGCTGCAATCATTAAGTTTAACTTATGCCTTCATATGTTGAACATAGCAATTTCTCTCCGCTAATGTAGGTAGCATAGAAACTTGAATCAACAGGTCTTTAATAAGGTTATAACGTGGATAGGCTAGGGGTAGGTAAAAGATAAATTTAGGCTAAAAACCCTAGACTCAGCTTCAATTGGACCTTCGAAATATTTACCTTCAATACACCAACTTACTTTGCTTTCACATGCTCTTTTGTACATCTATTTTCTTTCAAGTACACATGCTCTCTCTCTCTTTTTTTACGAGCATTTTGTTGTATGTACTATAATTTTTTGAGCATTCGATACTTCTTTTCTACTCCCACAAACGTATTTTCAAAGAATGTTCTAAATAGTACTAAGCTAGTGTTTGGGATAATTTAAAGATAATTAAGAGAGAAGTGATGGCTAAATATTGCAAGGGTTCAAAAAAAATTAGGCCATATAGTCTCAAAGTTGGGTTTCAAAGGATAAAATTTCATCAATGTTGGCTTGAAAGGCTCAAATGGTCCAAACAAAAGTTGTCTAAATCATTTTCAACGTTCCATGCTTCCTAGGATTTTGCCTCAAGAAACTACTAAGTCAATTCTAGAGACCTAAACTTTCATGCATGTGTAACTTTCCTAAGGAATGAAAAAAATTTTATGGTATGATTTGCATGCTTTATTAAAAATACATTTATGTCATTATTAAGCTAACATAACAATTATTGAAATAATCAAACTTTATTTATACTGAAGTTTAGCATACTTAACAAAATTTCAAATTATTGAACAAAATATATTCTAATCATAATTAAAAGAAAAATTATTCTGAGTCGAAATAATTTCAATTTTTCGGTCCCCCTACTTAAGATGAGCAATATCGTCATTGTTAAAAGTGAAAGTTATTATACACTAGGTAGGATTCTAGAAAAGATGAGGTGAGTCAATTTGACTGCTTAAGTACCAAGCTCTCTCTAAATCCAATCTTAGATATGTATATATCTATTGCCACACTTTATAATTTGCGACTTGTTCATTTTTATTAATGATTTCCATCTCTTGTTTTGTTAAGCGAAAATAAAAATTCCTAATTAAACTTAATCCTAAAAAAACCAAATAACAGAAATAAAATAAAGTCAAGATCCCCCTTTTTTATTTATTTACAGATCCTTCTAAATTCGACTCATCTTTTGCTCCATCATATTTGTTTTTACATGAATCACTTTGCTCCTTCTTCGATAGTGGACTCCATGGTTCAAATATGAAATCTGAAAACTCAGGCACAAAAATAAACGGGTCATTGTATATTTTTGTAAGAGCACTTCTCATTGAGTTATCCCAGATTTTTGAATATCTCCAGTAAGCTTGTTGCTGCCACTACATATGTTGCATTATGTCTATAAATTTTGACAGCACATCTCGAAGATCTGGGCGAGGTGATTGAGTTCTGAACATTGAAGTTGCGACATTAGGTTCGGCTTTTGGTTCCATTGGTTCTGCCTTATCAGGGATTTTAATTGATTGCATCGGTTCGATCTCTGTGGGATATTCTTCTTCTTCATCGGGAACATCACTTTCTTTAACTCGTTACCACAGAATAAAGTCTTCAGCTATTCATTAGAGGTCCCAATCTGTGATTGTGCCCTAGCTATAACCTGTCTTCTTTATGTTTGCAAGAATTTTAGCTTTCAAGCACAAAATTGTTATCGTAAAAAGGAAGCAAGATGGGCCAGAATGTCTAGCGGCACAATTTTGCATTTCTTTCAGGATGATTTTTCCCACATCAATAGTCTTTCCAGTTAAAATCGAGTATAATATGGCCATTCACTTTAGAAATTGTAGTCCCATGAGAAATAGGCATAAGACTGAATCGAATGAAATAGAACCATACCTTTGCGAGTGGTGTCAAATATTCTCTTCGACAAGCGTGAATTCCTTGTTTTGACGCAGTCCATTTAGATTCTGGAATTGTAAGTTCCTCGAGAATTTCTTGCAGATTTTCAAACTCAATATTGCTCATCAAGGAAGAATATTTGTCGTTTTCAAAATCAGGTAATTCAAAGAATTCATTAATAGAGTTTGAGGTTATTGGTACCTTGATTCCGCGAATCGAAACTTCTGTCAACTTGCTTGAGGTTAAATTTACATAGAATTCATGCACTAACTCCTCATCCACACTAGGTCTTTTCTCACAAAACAACTCCGAATTGAGAGCTTCAGCAACCAGACGAATGTGTGCCATGAAATCAATATAATTGCTTTCTTTCAATGTAAAGCCTTTCTTTGGATGCATCTGTTGATTATTGAAAATACTTTCGTATCTCACTTTGACTTTTTCACAGTGGAGTTTGTTTTGTGATTCGTCAATTTGGGCAGAGGCACCAGTTCTCTTGCAAGACATGATTAACCTAAACATAAGATGGAAACAATTATTTTCTCAAAAATTTAATTAGTATAAACTATTAATAATTCAATAAATTGAAAAATTAAATAATTAAATAAAATTAAAATTTAGGAGAAAAACTTGTCTTACCACCATTTTTATAAAAATTAAGAACTAAAAAAAATTATAAATCAAAAGAGGTCAATTTAGGGTAAGTTGGAGGATTATCGGCTAAGGATGTTGGTGCGAGGTTGGTGTGCTGCGCGGATGTGTACAGGGGTGGGTAGCAGCGTGGGTGCATGCGAGCTGGGGCTAGGAGTAGCACTAGGCGTACAGATCCTTGTAGGCGCGTCGAGCAGGCCTGACGAGCTGCTAGAGCTGGATGTGTGGTAGGTGCAGCGCCAAGGAGCTGGCTACTGGGTGGGGGCTGCTAGCCAAATGGGTGAGGGTGCTGAGTAGTTAGGCGGTGTTGGGAGCTTGCGGCACTAGGTATTGGTGGGGTTTAGATGCTAAGTTTGATTGAAGGATGAATGAAAAAAATGAAAAGGTGGGTGAAATTTATAGTGAGGGGAATAGGAGTTAAAGTAGAACTCTTAGAGCAATTTAATAATTAAAATATTCTAAGTTCTAATCCTATACAAAGTTAACAAAAATTAATAATTAATATTATACATATTAAATTATTATTTTCTATTAATTTATTAAAATAAAAACTTATTAAATAAAATATGATTAAATTTAAACTAATCCTAACTCTATGTAAAGTTGATAATAGTTAATATATATTATAATGGATATAATTATATATTAATGATTATCATCCTTTTTTATTAAACTAAAAACTTTTATTCTAGATGCCTTTTGAAAATATTTACAAAGAAAGGCATCTAATTTTTAATATTTACAAAAAGAGCAACCAAATTTTAGAAATAATTCAATTAAGTACCTAGACTTAAGGAAATTTTGAAATTGAGTTGCAATTTAAAACTTGGATCAAAATTGACCTTTTTATTTGAAAACTAAAAATTTATTTTGTCATTTAGGGGATAATTTCTCGAAAGGTTATGTTAAAATCAATTCCTAGGAAAGATTGGAGGGGTCACAAACAGTCCTACTTAAGTTTCAATCTCCTAGATAGAATTTATTAAACATACTAATTCCGAAAATATACCCTAAATAATTTATTTAAAAAGAAAAACAAGAAATATTAAATATCCGATAAAATGAACAAGATTTGATCCCGTTCAATTTTATCCCCCAGTAATGTTTTAAGTGCTGAGCATTGACTCAAAAATTACCTCCTTTACTTTGAAGTTCAACAACACCGTATGGATAAACTCGGTGAATAGTAAATAGGCCGGACCAATGTGATTTTAACTTACCTGGAAATAACTTAATCTAGAATTGAATAACAAGACTTGCTGACCTGCTTCAAATTCTCGAACTCGAATGTGCTTGTCATGCCATTTCTTAAGTCTTTTCTTGAGTAATTTGGCATTCTTGTATGAGAACATTCAGATTTTTTCTAACTTGTTGAGTTGGAGCATCCATTTCTCTTTAGCAAGCTTAAAATCCATGTTGACTTTTTGGAGAGCCCAATAAGCTTTGTGCTCTAACTCCAATGGTAGATGGAAAGCTTTCCCAAAGACCAACCTATAGGGTGACAGCCCATAAAGCCTCACCCAGTCTTTTGGACCAATCTCGTCAGTTTGGGCAAACTACCTTCTCAAGTATACCTTTGATCTCTTTGTTTGCCAGTTCAACTTGCCCATTCATCTGTAGATGGTAAGCTGTGGCAACCTTGTGCTTCACTCCATATTTGTCAAGTAACCATTTCAACCACTTGTTCACAACATGGGACCCTTCATCACTGATGATGGCTCTTAGGGTTCCAAACCTTGTGAACACATACTTTTACAAAAAACTTCATCACAACCTTAGCATCGTTTGTTAAATATGCCTCAGCTTCAACCCACTTAGACGCATAGTCTACTGCTACCAATATGTACTTGTGACCAAAAGATGGAGGGAAAGGACTGAGAAAGTCAATACCCCAAACATCGAATAATTCTACCTCAATGATGTTTGTTCGAGGCATCTCATTTCTGTTGGTGACATTTCCAATCCTTTGACTTCGATCACAACTCTATACGTAAGTATATTTGTCTTGGAATAATGTTGGCCAAAAGAATCTAGCTTGCAATACAGTGGCCGCATACGTGTACCTCCGAAGTGTCCCCCATTTGGAGCTGAGTGGCAATGATAGAGAATCTTATGTACTTCTTCTTCTGCCATACATCTCCTGATAATTTGATTTGCACACTTTTTAAATAAGTATGGCTCTTCCCAGAAATTTTACTTCACATCGTGAAGAAACTTTTTCTTTTGATGGTACGTCTTATCAATTGGCATCAAACCACAAGCTAAATAGTTAGCAATATCAGCAAACAAATGGGTATTATGGACATGATTTACCTTCAGTACGTGTTTATCTGGAAATGTCTCTTGAATTGGTATAAGAAGAGAATTCCCTTCTTGCGACTCCAATCTGGACAAGTGGTCTGCTACTTGGTTTTCTACTTTCTTTCAATCTTAAATTTCTAGATCGAACTCTTGAAGTAGAAGTACCCATCGGATCAGTCTTGGGTTAACATTTTTCTTGGCAAGAAAATACTTAATTGTCGAATAGTCCGTATAGACAGCCACTTTGGTACCCACAAGATAAGATTGAAACTTGTCAAAAGCAAACACAATAGCAAGTAACTCTTTCTCTGTTACCATGTAATTTAATTGAGCTTCTATTAGAGTTTGACTATCATAGCAGATGGGATGAAACACTTTGTTCCTTCGCTGGCCCATGATAGCTCCTATTGCGAAGTCACTTGTGTCACACATCAATTCAAATGGAAATTCCTAGTCTGGTGTGACAATTATGGGTATCGAAACTAATCGACTCTTCAAATCTTTGAAGGCTCTTTAGCACTCTTCATCAAATTTGAACGTGATGTCCTTCTCTAATAATTTGCATAAGGGTTTAGCAAATTTGGAGAAGTCCTTGATAAATCTTCAATAGAAATCGGCATGGCCCAAAAAGCTCCTAACACCCTTTATAGATGTTGGAGGTGGGAGTTTCTCAATAACGTCTACCTTTCCTTTATCTACCTCAATTCCATGTCTCATTATCCGATGCTCTAGAACAATACCTTCTCGTACTATGAAATGACACTTTTTCCAGTTGAGTACAAGTTTTGTTTCTTTACATCGCCTTAGTACCTTGGCTAGATTGGCTAGGCAATCACCATATGTATCTCCAAATACTGAAAAATCATCCATAAAGACTTCCAATTATTTCTCAACCATATCAGTAAAAATAGACATCATACATCTTTTAAATGTAGCAGGTGCATTACATAAACCAAATGGCATGCGTCTAAATGCAAATATACCGTACGGGCAGGTGAATGTTGTCTTGTGTTGATCTTCCGGTGCTACTGTAATCTAGTTATACCCCAAGTATCCATCAAGAAAATAGTAATAGTCTAGCCCTGCAAATCTATCCAGCATCTGGTCCAAAAACGACAGAGGAAAGTGATATTTCCTAGTCGCTTTGTCCAACTTTTGGTAATTGATGCAAATTCTCCATCCTGTAACTGTTCTAATTGGTATCAACTTGTTATTATCATTCTTAACGACTGTAATACCTCCTTTCTTTGGTACGCACTGGACCAGACTTACATGTGAACTGTCTGAGATGGGGTAAATTATACCCGCATCTAACCACTTGATGATTTCTTTCTTTACCACGTCTTTCATGATGGGGTTTAGTCTTCATTTTCCATCAATCGTCCCTTTCTCACCATCTTTCAGGATGATCTTGTGCATGTATATAGACGGACTAATGTCGCGAATATCTGCTATGGTCAATCTGATAGTCTTCTTGAATTGTTTCAATATTAGGATGAGTTTCTCTTCTTACTCAATGGTTAATTCTGCTGAAACAATCATAGGTAAAGTAGAAGCGTTACCTAAATAAACATATTTTAAATGTAAATGCAGTACCTTGAGTTCTAATTTAGGTGGCTCATTGATTGACACTTTTGGTTGGGCATAATCCCTATTCTTTAACTCCAAAGATTCAAAACAGGATTGTGTATTAAACCATCGTTGATTAGCTTCTAGCAAAGCTAAGTATTCATCCTCATCTTCATCATTTGGAGGGTCTTCAACATAGTTTAGTTCCTTTTTAACTATTAAATCCTTTAAATTGGACACTGCAGAACAATCATCAATTGTGTTAGGAAATTGCATAGACTTAAAAATATTAAATGTTACCTGATCGTCCTGAACACGCATAGTAAGCTCACCCTTCTGCGCATCAATAAGGGTCCTTCCGGTTGCTAGGAAAGGCCTTCCTAAGATGATTGGCACTTTTTTATCTGCTTCAAAGTATAAAACCACAAAGTTAGCAAGAAAAATAAATTTGTCTACACGTACCAATACATCCTTGATTTTTCCTTCTAGATGTGCTAAGGATCGATATGCTAATTGAAGTGTAACCGTGGTAGGTCTAACTTCATCTATCCTCAACTTCCTAAATATTGACATGGGCATCAAGTTGATACTTGCACCCAAGTCACATAGTGCCTTACCATAATATGTTGCTCCAATATGGCAAGGTATGGTAAACATCCAGGATCCTTCAACTTTGGGGGTAGTTTGTTTTGAAGATACGCACTGCATTCCTTCGTCAAGGCTACCGTTTCAAATTCTCCAAGTCTTTCTTTTTTTGACAGGATACTATCCATGAATCTGACGTAGTTTGGCATTTGTTCTAGTGCTTCAAACAGCGACATGTTGATATGAAGTTTCTTGAGTATGTCTAGGAACTTCTTGAATTGAATTTCCTGCTTCTGCTTTTGAAGTCTTTGAGGGTAGGGTGGTGGAGGCTTCTTTACTAGAACTGGTTGATTTGTCCTCTGTGGCAATTCTGCATCTAGCGAAGTTGTTAGTTGATCAGAATTAGCTGGTTCAGAAGTTACCTTATCAGATTTTTCAGATTCAAGTTCTGGTGAAATTAAAATTTTAACACTCGGTTGAACTTCCTTTGAGTCTTGAGCATCATCTGGCTCCTCTTCAACTTCGATGGTGTTGGGCTCTAATGTCTTTTTGCTCCTCAATGTCAACGCTTTACAATGCTCCTTCTCTAGATTCCTCGGATTCTCCGTATCACTAGGTAAAACACCTTGTGGTCGGTTTCTAAGTTTAGTTGCAAGCCGGCCCACTTAATTCTATAAATCCCTTAGAGTGGTGTCATTTTTTGCCATGTATACCTTCAAAATATTCTCTAAGCTATTGGACGGTTCAGCTTGGGTTGGTTTCTGAAATTGTTAGGGAAAACTAGGTGGCTAGGTCGGTCTAGGTTGGGCGTAAGTGTTATTGGCTCTCGCTCATTGGTTACTCTACGAAAAATTCGGGTGGTTTCACCACGATGGGTTATAAAAATTGGATTGCAGTCCTTGCCTTCCACGATTTTGGTTCTGGTTACCCATGTAATACAGCGGATTCTGGGTTCGATGGACATTCTTCAAACAAATGTCCTTCCCCACAATGGACACAAGCTACATTTTCAACTTGATTCGGTGGCTGAGCTACAAAACTATTAAACCCAGTAGCGGTAAAATTTTTAAGCATTGGGGATATTGATGATACCTGAGATGCGAGTGAAGTGAGAGCGTCCACTTCATGTATTCCAATGACTCGTCTTCCTGGCACTGCTCGATTGGTTGGCCATTGATAATTGTTGCTAGAAATCCTCTAAATGATTTCATAGGCCTCATTATAAGACTTAGAAAGGAAAGCACCATTAGTAGAAGCATCCACTACCATCCTCGTATGTGCATTAAGACCATTATAAAATGTCTCAAGTTGGATGCAATGTGGGATTCCGTGATGAGGGCACTTTCGTAATAATACTTTGTACCTTTCCCATGCCTCATACAAGGACTCATCATCCATTTGTTGGAAAGTAGTGATCTCATTCCTCAACTTAGCATTCTTGTTAGGTAGGAAATACTTCATAAGGAATCTTTCTGCTAACTCTTGCCATGTGGAAATTAAATTTGGTGGATGTGAGTTCAACTAGGCTCGAGCTCTGTCCCTTAGTGAATATGGGAGTAACTTTAATCGTAATGCATCTTCGGGTACTCCGGCTATCTTGAAAGAATCACTCATCTCCATAAATAGTCTTAAGTGAAGATAAGGATCTTCGATAGGCATTCCACTAAATTGGCCCACTGTCTGAAGCATCTGGAACATGACTGGCTTCAGCTCAAATTGTTGTGCCTTAATTTTGAGTCTCCTAATGCCCGAATTAAGATCATGAAACACTGGCATGACATACTGTCTTAGAGCTCTATCCCTATCATCAGCATTAAGGATAGGATTTTGAGCAGGGTTTGCTTTGTTTCCTTGATTCAAATTTTCGAGGTTCATCTCTTCGGTCCTTCTTTAACTTGGTTGTCTTCTTCGTTATCGAAAAGTTCATTCAATCTTAGGGTATACAGGGAGAAAATCAATAATTCAGTCAATACTAATAAACACCTAAAATAATCATAGAAAAATTAATTAAGTTAAAATTGAACAGAAAAATAAACCAAAATGCAAAACTAACAAATTCACAAATAATGACTTTTTAAAACAGTCCCCGGCAACGGCGCCAAAAACTTGGAACGTCGAAAATGCGCAAGTGTACACAATCGTAACAAGTGATAAATTGACAAGTAAATGTCGAGTTATCGTACCCACAGAGACTGTAAAAAGAATTATTTATGAAGAGATGATTAAAGAGTAGAATTTTAACAAAGTAAAACAAATAAAATAAAATAAAGTTCCAATGCATGATTTCAAAAGATGATTTTAATCAAGATGACATAATTGTGTTAGATTAATTACATCTCTTAACTTAGAATTATTAAACTCATGTTTATGTTATTACGAATAAATTCACGGCAACTTGGTAATTTGCTAACTTATGAACATACTCACCTACCAAAATTCATTCATCTCTTGACTATATCTCTATGTCAATTCAACCGATTAAACAAATTTTAATAGGCAAATGTGTTAATGCACATACATACTTATGAAATTAAAATAATCTCTTGTTCATATCTATATGCCAATTCAAACAATTAATTCAATCTCATAAGCACATAAAAGATTACGTGAGGTAACAATGTATTTCTACCTTGAAACAGTTTAATCACAATAATCTTGCAAGTTATGCAAGACAAATGTATCGTTAGCTATTGTTGCTAATTTAACCCTTAGCTACCTTAGATGATTAAACATGCATTGATTAAGTATCATGTCAATTAATTACAATTTTAATCCGTTTAAATAATTAATTCATTAGTTACCTTACAATTGTAATGCAAGAATAACTTACTCATGGTTTTACTTAATCAAACATCTTACCGAGGTCTGTAACAACACAAACACTATTTTAATAAATTAAATAGATGAAATGAAATCAACCTAACAAGAATTAAATTTAAGCCATATCAATTAAATTAAACATTTCAACATCACAAATATTCATAGACTTGTTCATCATAACAACAACAAAAATTAACAGGATAAGGAACAAGAATCAAATTCGGTGTTTCTCTATGGCTTGACTGGTTTGCTCCATTCTTCCTTCTCCACTTGTTTTTGTCAAACCTAGGTTGCTATGAACACTTTAATACTTCTCTAAATGGTGGATGCATGACTCTTTTTCACGAGGTGAAATCGGCAAGAGAATAAAGAAAATGGATGGGAAATGAAGAGAGAAAATTGAGAGAGAAGAGAAGAGAAGAGATGAGAAATGTTGTTGTAACATCCCGATTTAGACCCTAGTTGAAATGGTGGTTTTGGGACCATAAATCTGAGTTAGAAAAATATTTGAAAATTATTTTCTATCTTTATTATGTGTGAATTAGCATGTGTGAAATTTTCGTGATTAAATTTTGTCGTTTGAGTGTACGATTAAATAAAAGGACTTAATCGCGTAAAAGGAAAATTGGGTGGTAAAGTGTGAAAGGACTGAATAGTTGTTGTTCTTTTAATATGGAGGTTTTATGTTGCAATTAAACCATAGTTTATAATGATGGACGGTTGTGGACAACCATTATAAATGTTTTATATTAAAATACCAAGGTTAAATAAGTAAATTAGGTAATAAAATGTATATATTACAAACATATAATTAAAAAAGCCAAAGTCTTATTTTATTTCTCATGACCGAATATGAAAAAAATAAAGAAAAGAATAAGGTTTCAAGGGTTCGGCCATCTTCCAAGATGATTCAAGGTTCGTTTTTACTCGGTTTTTGATAATTTTTACGTTTTTGAGATCGTTGCTTCGAGTACTACAAAACCCATACTCGAATTTTTGATTTTGATGAATATTTTGAGTTGTGCCATTTTCGAGAGCTTGTATTTTTGTTGTTTGATGATGAAATACGAAAGATACGTTTTAGATTAACATATTTTGTATTGGAGTTTTTGATGATTTTGAGTAATTAGGACTAAATTGCAAAAAAAATAATTTGAGGGACTAAAATGTGAATTAAATGAAATATGTGGACTTGTATGGTAATGGGTAAGATTCGGCCAAACATGGGTATAGGGAAATTTTGCATATTTTGTGTTTTGTGCAATAGGGACTAAATTGTAAAAAGTGTAAATGTCAAGGGTAAAATGGTAATTTGCCCATTTATGTGTTTTTGGATTAAATTGAATGAAAATATGTTTGAATGAGTTTAATTTGAATACGTTTAGATCAAGAACAAAAGAAATCAGATTTGGATCAGGGAAAAACGAAAGTTATAGACTAGTCGTCCCGTTCCGTTTTACATCGTCCGAGGTAAGTTTATAGGCAAATAGACGTGTTTACTTGTAGAAAAATGCTAAATATATATATGCTGGTATGAAACATATGAATTTATATATACTATTGCTGAATGTGAATAAGCTTGGTAACCATGTTCAAGCATTTGTGTCGACCGAGTTATGATGTCCGAAAGCCCCGTATGAACCTTAAGAATAGTTAGGATACATATGTCATGACAAAGGATTTCGATATGTGATGTGCGAGTAAGACCATGGCATCAATATGTGACTCTGATACAAGTGTGCGAGTAAGACCTTGTCTGGGACAGTGGCATCGATATGTGGTTACATGTAAGACCACGTCTAGGACGTTAGCTTTGTACGATATATGTGTGATTATCCTAGTGTCCTATCCAATTCTGAATGGTTCATCGAGCATCGATAAGTTGTGATCAAATGTGCAAAAGTGAGTTAAAATGATCAGGTATGAATTGGTTTATTACCTATTTGAAATAAAGTGAGTAAGTTGCTTAATCTTTGTTGCAAAACATGCTTGAAGTAAAGTAAAAATATATGTGAATGTGAAAAAGGTATTCAGTCTTGTAAATATTTAATATGAACATTATTGAAATTATTTTTGAATATATGCAATTGGTAGTATATTCGGCCATTGATATAAATATATGTACGATTGTTATACTTCGACTTACGTGTATATGCATATAAATGTATATGTATTTGGTATGATAAAAGTGTTTTGGCTTGGCCATTGAAAGATAGTTAGTAATGTATCTTTATATATATATATATAAGTGTTCATTCGGTCATTACCATGCTTATGTATAAGAAGCTGTATTTTGATTTATGAGTATAAGTATATGTGCTCACATATTGATATATATAGCTTTGAAATTGAGGGAAATTTTGCTTATATATATGTATGTGTATTCATCCATATTATATAAATATATATATGTGATTATTATCCCTTGACCTATGAATTTATGCATATAAGAGTATGTGTACTAGTTTTGATAAAGATATTTTGGTTTGGAAATTGAATGATAGTTTGATGAAATATATATATATGTGTTCATTCGGCCATGAATAATATACATGTGGAAGTTTATATAAAATATATGAATTTGTAAGCTTAAGAATTAAAGTAACTATGATAGTATAATTTGGTTTAGTTTAAATGATTTGAATGTGTAATTAAGTTGTTTATTTGCTTATGACTTATTAAGCTATGAAAGCTTACTCTGTGTGTGTTCATGTTCACCTCTGTTTTATAGATTTTGGATTCAAGTTTCGAGCTCGGGAATCGTCAGAGAAGCTTATCACACTATCAATTGTCTTCAGTATTTTATAAGCTGAATTTTCGAACCTATGGTATGTATAAGCTAGATTGTAATTTGAAATGTTGGATTTTGGTTTTGTATAATTTAAGCCATGCGAAAATGGCTAATCTTTTATGTTTGAATTCGATTATGTTAAGTATGGTTTAAATTCATTTTAGTCATGAAGTTATGTGCTATGAATGTATAATATTTGTGTTAGGTTCTAAATGCTTCAAAAATGGTTGACGACTTAGGATATGCATGTGAACGGTTCGGCTAAGGTTATTCATGGATTGAAGTATATGTGATATGTGATTGAAGTTGCTTGATGATTTGGAAGTGTCTGAAAGAGTCGGACATGATATACTTATAGTATGTGTAACGCCCCAAACCTAGCCTAGACGTTATGGCCAAGTCTGACGTGTCACATTGACTTACGATTGATTGTATTCCTGGTTTAGGGTAATCAGGGTGATTTTGTAAAACAATGGTTAATTGTTTACTAAGAGAAAAACACCGATTAATTAAGACTTTAGGTTATCCATTTGTTACGCTCGTTGTGTTTGGAAACATTTATTAATTTTGAACAAAAACCCACACAACCTAAATCTAACAGTTTAAATTGAGTATAAGTAAAGCAGTTAATAAAACCATGAAATTTATGAGCGGCCTTATTACTACTTAAAACCATAAACAATTGAAAAAAATAAAGGCTGGTCAAAACACATGAAGAAAACCAAATTTGCAGAACAGGTGGCCACTCCGAATCCCTCACAGCTCCAAGTCCACTATGGTTGGGGATTTCCTGCATGGATGAAATTAAGGGGTGAGTTTGGAAAACTCAGTGTGTAAAATAACCCAACCATAGTCCGAATCAGTTCAAACCACAGAAACAGATTAAGTTGGGCCTTAGCCCTATACAAAATTCAGAATGAAGCCCATAGGCCCATAACAGATACAGAATAGATATATCATGTATGCAGAAAACCCAACCCATATCCATCCGTATACACCCTCATACCAACCTTCCACCATGTGGGGAGACAACTCGACCCACCCATCCGCTACACACCACGAATTTTGCATGGGCGCTGTAAGCAGAATATTGTGATAGAGCTACCAGATACAGATATATGTGGCAGAGCCACCAGAACAGATATTTGTGGCATAGCCACCAAAACGCTTCTTCCATCAATATAGCCCATATCCCATGCAACAGATATACATGTCATGGCATACAACATACAGAATCAGAATATCATGCATTCCAGGCAAAATTAACCCTAGGGGTATAACGATCACTTTGCACCTAGGGGTATAATGGTAATTTTCATACTTAGGGGTATTTTAGTAAATTTACTATTTTTAGGGTTTTCATGCATATTACAGCCATTACCGTATTAACAGAAACACTTACCGAGCGTTTTTACTGAATTGGGCCCGTTGGCCCATTAAGCCCAAGTATACCGAAGTGCACGAAATTGCGCACTTTGCAACCTTATCGCTTGAGATTTTGAGGATTAACAAACAACTATCTCACGAGCGCTCGCACGCTCGCAAGTCCACAAAATACCGGCTCTTCGGCATTTCGGCTTTTCAGCTTTTGCCGATCTAGTCTATTAGTAGGTGTCGTTTACACACCTATTTTGCGACGAATTGACGACAGGATCCCCTTACGATATCCTTTGCTGAAATTTGGACTAGATCTAGATGTCCAACATTGTTAGCCTTCAAAGCCCTTTGCTGAATGTCCCCTTGTCCACACTAAAACGTTATGACACAACTCCCGATCTACTGTAGATCCAACCACCGCACAAGAAGAGAAAAGTATAATCAAAGATTCAGCTTCTGAAGTACCTCAGTGTAGAAAAGTTTCGGTTTGAAAGGAATAATGATAGGTTCGGCTTTAAAGGGGATTCGGCTAACCAGTTTTGATAGGGGTTAATGAGGAACAGAAGAAGAGAAATATGGAGGATATAGGTTCGGCTAAGGAGAAATCGACAGCAAGTATTTGGTTTTGAGGGAAAACAAAGGTGAAGAAGATGAGGGTCGATAAGAAAAAAAGAAAAGAAGAGGGTAGAAGATGAGAGAATTCGGTTTTGAAGAAAAGAAGGATGATAGTTTTTGTTTTACACAAGTCGACACAAGTGTAGAGTGTAGGTTTCGGCTTCTAGCAAAAGAAAGAAAAAGAGAAGAACCTAAAGTACCCTACCCTATTTCGGCAAAACAGGAGAATGACCAAACAAATCTCGAAAATGCACAAAAAGAATTCGGCAACCACTAACCCAAATGCCAAGATTGCAATCACTAAGGGACCTAGCCGAATTTGCACATACAGAGTCCCCTATACGGCCAAATCTTGTTTCCTACTCAGACTCCTTGATTTTCTCCCCTTATCCCTCCTTTACTCAATCCCCTGAACAACTCAAACTCTTCCTGATAGAGTTTCACCTGAGTTCCATCACATACCATTCCTGCTCATAAAAAAATAATACCTTTATTTGCTTACCTTGTGACTTGAACCTTAGCTCCCTCTTGACTTCCACACGCCACCTTTTAGCACCTCAGTGGCGTCACCCTGCCACTTTACCACAGGTCTTCTTGTGGCCTATTCTACCGATTTAATCTTAAAAGCCCAATACACCAGAACCCCCTTCTCTTTTAAAATCAAAATTTATTAAATCTACCAGGTTTTAACTTAGACTTGGGCCTTCTAGAGGCCCACTAACATTCTTAAACATGATTTATACAATCAAATCATACCAAAAATCAAGATTCACCAAAACTCACAGAAATCCTGAAAGGTCCCGAAAATCAGGGCGTTACAGTATGAGTCATATTAATGTGTCACTTTTTGTTAAAATGATTCGATTATGACTTATGATAATAGTAATAGTTAAACTTAGTTGACAAGTGTATTCGATGTGATGCTGGATCTATGTATTGAATAAATTGATTGATGATTCAGCTTTTGCATTTATGTATCTAAGTATTTGATGCACCTATCATGGTACAAATATATATACCTGCTCGTAAGTATATTAGTTGATTCGGCTATGATATTTATATATATAAATATGTGTGAAGTCGGTTGATATGCTTTGTTAAAATGAGACAATGAATATGGTTAATTATAATGCTCATGGTTATGTATACAATTGACCTTGGTTGGACTTATATAGAAGGTATGTTCAATTTATTGTTAAGGAGTTTGGTTTATATGTGTCGGCCACAAGGTAAATAATGGTTATTTAGCTAACTAAGGTATAACATGTATTAGGCAGGTGATATTTAAGAATATATGTGTTTTATGTAATATTTAAATGTCCAAATTGGTGGTAAAAGACAAGTTGTGTTTATACATTTTAGCATATAAAATGAGTGCAATTCAAGTCGCTACAGTGTTATAAAATGGTTAACTATAAATAAATGATTAAGTATACTTTTAGTATGTGAACTAAGCTTGATTAGCATCATTATTGATGTTAGGTAATAGTTCCATTTCATTATGATTAAAATTTTTATAAGTTTTATTTATTAATTGAAATTTATTTGACCATTTATGGATTATTAATACCGTATAAGTTAATTTCTAAAATGCCTTGTGTTAGATTTTATTTGATTTAATTTATACATGTATAGAAATATGACTTAAAATGATTGATGTTTATTAGATATTGGAATATCATTACAATGTTCATTATATGATTTGTATTTATCTTTTATTTATTATGTATTAATAATTTCATGATTAACAATTAATTAGACATTTGTTCACATACATGAATATGACTTGTATGAATGTTCAGAGTTGTGCTTTTGTTCAGTAATACCTCAGGACCTTATTCCGGCGATGGATACGGGTTAGGGGTGTTACAGTTGAGGTGCGTTTGAAATGAATAGCCAATGGGAGGTTTTTATAGGTTGAGATGGCTTCTAAAAATAACCAAAATCAGTAGCTAAAGATCCCCCCATGGCCGGCCACACATGTGGCAAGTTTGAAGTTTTCAAACTTGCTATATTAAGGTAGGGGCAAATCTAGAAAGGCACAAATAGTGGGGGTTTATTTGCAATTTGAAAAAGTATTCAAAGGCCATTTTGCAAGCTAATTAATCAGCCAAGCAAGCTGACTAGGTCAGCATGTGGGGCGGTTTTGGGCTGCCCAATACTCGGTTGATTCGATTTTCTCGGTTTAACTCAATTGGGCCACTTTTCATAATTAATTAATAATAATTTATTTAACCCAAATTAAATTGGATATAAATTAAAATTAATTATATTATGAATTAATACACATAATTTGGATCATCTTAGGCTGAAAAATGAATTCACCTTGATGCTTCAAAATTGTTTCTCGGTTTTGCGCTTCCAATAGTGCCTGCCGAGCCATTTTTCGCCTTTTGTGCAAATCTGTCAAAAATAATCAAAAGTAATTATAAAATTAATTAAAATTCATTATGTTAATAATTTAATTACAAAATTATTTTTTTATAATAATTATATATTTTTCGACAAGAATTTTATTGAACTTGCAGGAATTTGAGTTAAAAAGGGCATGAAAAAGTGTGTATATTTTTGTGTTTCCACTCTCCGAATCATCATCGTCAGTAGCGCTAAATTCTTCTGCCCTATATTTTCAAATTTTATCTATAGGAGGCTTAGCAATTTTAACAGATTCAGCACCCTGTGGCATCTCGGGAACCGGTTGAAGAGCAGGTGGGGGAGGTTGTTGTACAGCAGGATTTGTTCTCAAATATTCAGTAAACCACTCGTTTATCATTTGAATGAAGACTTCTTTTGCCTCCTCAGTTTGGCCCTCAGATACAGGCCTTCTGCTACTACTAGATGCAACTAGTTGAATGGAAGCTTGAGCAGTGCTCTCAGCTTTCTTGGATTTAGCTCCATCTTGGTTGGATGACATTACTATATGAAAAACACATTTAAAAATGGTCAGGAGATATCACACTATCATAAATTATATAATAGCATGTATAGCTAAACTCATACTTGCTACATTAGTCTGAGAATCATCTAAACCATAGCTCAGATACCAATAAATGTAACACCCCTAACCCGTATCTGTCGCTGGAATAGGGTTACTGAGTGTTACCGGAGTTTACAGAACAATTACAGATAATTCATGTTAATTACTATTCATTTCCAAAACTAGTCATATTATTCCTTGAATGGACCCTCGAGGCCCAATATAAACAATGGAATCGAGTCAGGACTAAATCGGGAACTTAGAGAATTTTTCGCGAAATTTCAAAAATTTTCCCATATACAAGGGTCACACGCCCGTGTGGGTAGGCTGTATGGCTCACACGGCCAAGTGACACACCCATGTCCTAGGCCGTGTGGTATATGAAGTAGGTCACATGGCCATGTCCCCAACCCATGTAACTCTCTGACTTGCAAAACATTAAGGTGAAGGTTTCACACGGCTTAGACATACGCCCGTGTTCTAGGCCGTGTATCACACACAGCTGAGACACATGCCCGTGTGCTCAATTCTGAGCATTCTATTTCTAAATTTTAAGATGCAGGGGACACATGGCCAAATCACATGCCTATGTGCCAGGCCGTGTGTCACACACAGCCAAGACACACGCCCGTATGTCTACCCGTGTGGAAAAAAAAGGCCATTTCCTGGCCTTATTTCTCAACCAAACTTTGCCATCAACCTGCCAAATCACTTACACACATATATCAACCGATACAAGCATTATAACCAAGCCAATTTTATCATCTAACATGATATATTATCACATGCATTCTTACTTTTAATCTTACCTTTTATAAGCATACTAATTTAACCTAACTCAATCAAACAATAATAAACACTTATGTTATCACCATGAGTTAACCTCAATATATATACCAAAACATATTCATCATTAGCCATTCTAATGGCTAGATTACAATAACCATTTACATACTCTCTTTTGTCACCATTAGCCTATACATGCCATTATAATAAAGTAAGATTTGTATTTATACCGAAATGAGCTGGAGGATAGTGTGATGATACTCCGATCGATCTCCAACCTTAACGAGCTTTCGAGCACTATAAAACAAAGAAAAGAAAACCTAGTAGGAATTTAATACTTAGTAAGTTCATATAACAGGAATTAAACTTACCAATCATACTGATTTAAATAAGCATAATCATATCATGCTTCCAAACAAATTAGCAATTTGCCTAATTACATTTACTCAAATAAGAAAGTTAGTCACATAATTCACATATAAACCAAGTAAGCATAGATGAGCTCATCATGTTACAACTTTCAAGTATTTCGGGAACATTCGAGATATAATTCATTTAATCTCATAATTTCTTATTTTAGGAATTTATTCGTTGAAATCATTGAAACTTCGATAGATACTCATTACAGGTAGTACACACAAGGTGAACAAAACAGTAAGCCGTTAATTCATAATCAAGGGTACCTATTAGGGCACATAATCAGAGAGCTCACTCTCGAGCCACATATCTAGATGCTCAGAAGAGCCATGTAATAGGACTCTTATTTGGGAAAATCAGGAAACTCATAAAAGTTTTACTCAGGGAGTTCATAGAGCTTAATAGATAACTCTGAAGAGTTAATATCAGGGAGCATCGGATAAGGTAACAGGGAGTTCAAGCGAGCCATGTCAGGAAGCCCATAAGAGCTTATATCAGGATGCTCACATAGAGTTGCATTGTGTCCGCATTATATGTTGGATCACAACCGATAGAAACGTGTAACAGGACGCTCACATAGAGCTGCAGTAGTGCGCAAGACATGTAGAATCACTACCGATCAGGATGCTTGCAAGAACTATTTAACAAGATGCTCGAGAGGGATATATCAGGATTACTCGTCCGAGCTAAATCTTGTTCGCAACATATGCAGAACCACTTTCAGTATAGGCAATCACCTATCCATCGAAATTCAATATTCAAACAGAATTTAACATTTTCTGAACTTGTTTCAGGCATATAACTATTTCATGCAATTATAACATTCTTATAATTCACATAAACACATATCATATTCAATTCAAATACAACGTTCAATTCAAACATAATAATATATATAATTAAGTTACATGAACTTACCTTAATAATCGTCCGTATAAGAAATTTTACTAATCCGAAAGTTTTTCTTTTCCTCAATCTAGCTTCGAATTTGAGTTATCCGGATCTATATAAACGAATTTATTCATCAATTTAATACAATTCATATTCAATTGAGTTCAATTTACACTTTAGGCAAAATTACTATTTTGCCCCTAAACTTTTCATAAATTCCAATTTCGTGTCTAGGCTCAAAAAATGAAATTCATGCAATTTAATCCTTATTCCAAGCCTAACCAAAATTTTAGTATAACATTTACAGCACATGTATTTCACAAAATTCAAAATTTTTCCACAACATTTACGTCTTTATAATTTAGTCTCTAAATCACAATTTCATCAAAATTCACTTTAAAAAAGTTGCTTATCTATCAATAACCTTTCATTTTCTACAATAAATTTTAAAATTTCAGCATATTCATTCGTGGCAAGACTTTTTTACTTTGATAACTTTTCAAATTAATCCCCAAAATAGATAGATTAGACTATCCCGATCTCAAAAATATAAAAATTACTAAAAACGAGACTTGAATACTTACCCAATTAAGCTTGATTAGTTTTCTCTCTCTCCCCTACGGTTTCCATGGAATTTGGGGATGAAGATAATAATAATATGATGATATTTCTTATTTAATTATTTATCATCTTTAATTATTTTGATTTCCAATTTAGTCTTTAGCCTTTTTCAAAATTTCCATGGATGAATCACCAAAAATATCTACTAACTTTTCTTTAATGGTCTAATTTTCATATAAGGACCTCAAATTTTGAATTCCATAGCTATTTGATCCTTCTAGCTACTAGAATTTAACTTTTGCATTTTATGCGATTTAGTCATTTGCATAATTAAACACATAATCAATAAAATTTTCTTATCAAAATTTTCACATACTATTCCTATCATAATACAGACCATGAAATAATATTAAAATAAATTTTCTTTCTATCTCACATTTGTGGTCCTGAAACCACTGTTCTGATTTCACTGAAAATGGGCTGTTACACTATATGTACTCTTATGTCGTGATCTGCCATTCCGGTCCTTATCTCATTAGAGGCATCACCAAGAGTATTTTCGCCTTTACCATGATCTCCTTGTCCAGTTAGCAATGTCCCTACCTTATCAGATGCATCATAAATGGTTGTTGATGTCAGGCCCCAAAATTTTAGTGGTCATGGTTGTTAGATTCTATTATTAGCAAGTATTTGTTTCAGTGGTTAGGGGCTCTAGTTGTGTGTTAGGGTTTTGCGTTCAAATCTCAATTCAATCGTTTTTGTTCATAGGCCTATCTAACTTAAAATAAAATATGTTTTGTTGTCAAAATTGTTCTGGAGTTGATTTTAAATGAGATTTTTAAAAAATATATATATATATAATAAAATCAAGTAGTTAATTTAAAATGTTTTATCTTTTGGGTTTGTTTTGAAATAATAAAACAAGGTATTTAATTTATGTTGTGCTTATCCATTTTTTTAAAAATTAATTCCATCTTATTTTTGTTTTATTTATTTTGTAAAAAAACCAAAACCCACGTTTCCACTTCTATTATTTCCCTAACCCACGCCGCAAATTTCAATTCCAAAATTTTGCCTTTTTTCTTTCATATTTTCTTCTGTTCTTTCATTTTTTTTTTGGGGAATTTTCTTTAAATGTTGGGCTACTATTAATTTTTGAAGCAATAGTTGTGATTCTTTGACTGCAAATCCAACGGTAAGTGTTTAAGTTCAGTATGCTATGCATTTTTTTTTTGTAGATGTGTCGGATGTTGGGTTGTGTTAAATCAGATTAGTGATATTGTATTAATTTCAATGCATTATTAGGAGTAGTACAAGAAGCAGTGGGCGACCTTCCAACGATTTTGAATTTGCATACTGGTTGTTCGTTCATCGGCAAGTGTATGGTTGTGTTATGAAGGGTTATTTTAGTTTGATTGGGGTCGTTTATTAGTTACGTTTTCATGAATCGTTATTGAAATTGGTTGTGTTAATTATCAATATAGGTTCTAGGATTACTCATGTTGAATCAGCATCTAGGTGTCTAACGAGAAACCCAAAAAATAGCGAACAACGAAAGCCAAAATTGGACACTGTCGACGCCACACAGCCGTGTGGTAAGCCGTGTGCGACACAAAGCTGTGTGATAGACTATGTGCTGGACCATGTGTGACACACGGTCTGGGCTATTTTGGGTTGTGTGGACCACACAGGCGTGTATGGGTCGTGTGCTAGGCTATTTGAGTCACACAAGTTAGGCTATTTGGGCCGTGTGGGCCACATGGGCGTGTGGACCTAAAATTTAGAATTTTTTTCGAAGGTCATACAAATCATCCTGATTAACCGTGGGCCTTCCGTAGGGTCGGTATGTGATTAAGTATAGTATAAAACATGAAATTAGTCATCTGTTAGTATGATTACTGCTATTTGCAAGTGTATTTGAGATGTCATATGATAAATAGAACCGAAAATATTATTATATATGTGATTTTTATATGATATGTTACGTATGATTTCTGCTATGATTATATCTAATTCTGGGATGGGATATATATTATGTGAAGGAAGTGTTTCTATAAGAGGTGACATCTCGCCCACTATACTGGCAGCATAACTGCAAATTTTGTAAGTGTCTTAATGACACTAAGTGGTATGTAGGGTTGGATGGGTGTTTTAAACCCCATATAGTGTGTTGGGATGGTCGAAGGTGGTGTGTAGCAGTTGGGGGGTAGGAAATATATTTAACTGCATCTGAATTGCTCTGTTAAGAATCTGCACTGTTAAATTTGTTTGTTAATAATTATCTATTTGAGTTGTTTGTTACATACTGAGTTTAGAAAACTCATATTCTGTTTGACTGTTATTTTCAAGTGATCCTCGGACTTAGACAGATTGGTGCCATCGGGAGCTCGGTTAATATCATATTTTCTTTAATTTGACTTATTTAAAATTTTGGTTTGAAAGTTTTGTAAAATTTGGACTCTTTGGACATTTGGACTATTTTGTATATCTGTATTTAGCTTAATACCACTTAAACATTTAAATGACGGAATTCACTTTTCTGCAAATTAATGGTTTTCAAATAATGACTTGTGTTTTTCCAAAAGATTACCTTTAAAAGAGTTTTCGCTGCAAATTATAAGTTTTTAGAAATGTAAAAAACAAACGTTTTTAGTAATAAAATTAGACAAAATATGTTTTCGAATAATCCAGGATTTTTAAGGGTTTATGACTATTATCATGATTCACGAAAACTGGTATTCCCTACAAAATTACGTAAACACTTCCGGATTTGGCCATAACGTAATGGCCAGGTTTGGGGTGTTACAATTGACTTATCCAACACAGTATACACTTACCCTTATTCATTTTCAAACTTGACTTGTTCATATTCTCTTAACAAAGTTCACCTTTCCATACTTGATTTCACATGTGTTTACATCACACATCACTTTATTCATACAACAACTCATTTACTTCAAATACGAACATAGAGTGTCATTACTATACTTCACACGCTTACTGGTTATTCGAGATGTTATCATTATGTGTTTCTACTTACACGGTTAACATGTAGGAGTTAGCATAAAGACTCACTTGATACTTACCCTTACTACAGCTCAAATTTCCAAACCCGAACGTTTGTCTTGAACCAACAACAACAACTGCTTAAAGAACATGGAACCATTATTAAAAACCCTTTAACAGATTATTTGCTATCATCTCAACTACAGACGACCTCCATGTAGGGCCTATTATTCATAACTTACTGTTTATATGCTTTTTAACATCCTTACTCTTTCAAAAACTTAACATGCAGAGCTATCAAACTTACCAAGAGGTGGAATATCTACTGATTAACTCAAAACTTTAGGTTCCAGCTTAATAAAGAAGAAAAGAACATTTAAGTTTAAGAAGAATAACCAGGGAGTAATGTTGAAGAAACAAAAAGCATCTAGACGATCCCTTCTCACTATATATATACACCAGTACCTCTTAATGGATCTTGACAAGTGTCAAATGCATACATGAGTGGTCCCCTTAATGTCTTACAAAAATCGGAGAAAATATAAAAGATCCAATGTGAATGCTATTTGACCGGTCAAACCATTTAGTTGACCCTCAAGCAATCATGTTACAGAATCTGCATAGACATCATTCGAACAAACCGGACGTACCAAAACTATGGTTATAACTCATATATAGCATGTTATGCTCAACCAGAACTTCTGAGGCATACTCTTAGCTTGCTTTACTCTTTCTTCTATTGAGGAACACTACGAGAATAAATCCTTAAATACTTCTATGGGTGGATACTCTATGCACCAAACATTAATTTGTCAAAAACTATTAATTGGAGGACTACACTACTATAATACGTCACACAAATAACTTTTCAACTATAAGCCTTCTTGAATTCGCCAGATTCAGGATGTGACAAAATATATCAATAACTTTTGTTGCAAAAGTCATTATGCTCTATTTTTACACCTCCAATGGCTTAATTCTTTTTCCCAACAATTCCAACTGTTGGAAATCAATTAGAGGTCATTAATACCAACTTCCAAAGCTTTTACAACAATAAGAGAGATTACAAAAGATCAAAAGCTATCAAGAAACTTCAAAAAATTCATTACCAACCCTGTGTACTTAAAATTTTCATCGTTCTCTTGTAAACACTTGTAAGCATTCATTTTATTTTCTTAACTCAAGTGTTTTTATTAGGTGTGTTCTTCATTTACAAACATTCTAATATTGTAAAGATTGTTTCTTTGTTTGCCTATTTCTTTACTCTTTTGAGAGGGTTTGTATTTTAAGATTTGGGTAGAAATCTTAAGGGAGTTGTAAGGTTAAACCTTGTACTCAAAGGTTCATCAAATTAGTGAATTTGGGAAAATCATTAGTGGTGGAAAGCTAAGGTAGTGGAGTAGGCATTTAGGGTTGAACCACTCCAAAATCATTATGTTCATTGTCTTATTTTCTTATCCTCACTTCCACAAATATTTTTAAAGGCTAATTCATCCCCTTCTTGGTTATTTCGATTGGTCGATTGAGCTAACAAACTGTGATACCCTAAACCCGATCAAGACAAAACGACTCGAATCTGAAGCGACACAATAGCCACCAAAGTGACTCCCTAGCTCAGGACCACCTAAAACGCACCCCAAGCTTATTACACCTCAATTATAACTAAATAACTATCTAATTTTAATGCGGAAGCGATTTTGTGAACCATTTTAAAACTATTTGTAATTATTTAACCCTAAGGGTATTTTGGTTATTTTACCATCTAAAGTTAAACAGTCTCGTTTTTAGTTCTAAATGATTACCAACCTTCTTTTAGTCAATTTATGCAAGGCTTAAAATTTTCAATTGCAATCGAGTTCATTTACTACGTCTAATTATTATTTATTTAATAGGAACTAAAACGTAAATTTTATAAACTTTTAATACATTTCCCAAAATATTATCTAAGAATATTTCTACCAAATTTTAACAATCACAAGTCTAATTCTAAAATATTATTGAGTTTCCCTATTGTTAAAGGCTTCAATTAATCTAATCAAGTTTTAGGACTAAATTATAATCATACTTACCAACTGTAACACCCTAAACCCGTATCCGTTGCTGGAATATAGTTTCAGAGTATTACCGAAACTTTCAGAACATTTTACAAATAAATCATATCAATCATTGTTCTTTTTCTGAGATTATTCATAATGTCCCTTAAATAGACCCTCGAGGCCCAATACGAGCATTAGAATCGAGTCGAGACTTAATCGGAACCTCTAAGAATTTTTTACGAAATTTTGAAAAATTTCCAAGGTGCAAGGCTCACACGCCTGTGTGGTCCAAGGGACACACCCGTGTGACCCTGGGACATGCCCGTGCTGCAGACCGTGTTCGACCCTGTGTAACACTCTGACTTGTGCACACGGCTATGCCACAAGCTTGTGTGCTAGGCTGTGCAGCACACACGGCTGAGACATACACCCGTGTCTCTACCCGTGTGCTCAATTCTGAGCATTCTGTTTCTCAAAACTAAGGTGCAGGGGACACACGGCCTAACTACATGCCCATGTACTCAGCCGTGTGTCACACACGGCCAAGACACATGCCCGTGTGTCTACTCGTGTGGACAAAATAAAGCCATTTCCTAGCCTCATTTGTCACTCAAATTTACCATTTTCCTGCACCAAAACATACTAAGTGCAATCCAACCATTCCAAGAATTCAAATCAAGCAAATTCCATCATTCAACATGGCATATCATTCCATGCATACATGTGTCTAATCTTACCTTAATTAAGTCCTCAAGTTAGACATAATTTGATCAATTACTTAACATATATGTGGCTACCATAGTTTGACATTACAAGTATATCAAAACAAACCATTACTAGCTAGCCATTCCAATGGCTAGATTACAAGCATTATTTACATTTACATGCCAATATGGCCAACATATCCTATACATGCCACTATAACCGTAATTGATACCATATTGTACCGACATGAGCCAATGGATAGTGTAAGTGATCTCCGCTAAGCTTCCAATCCAACGAGCTTCCTATTCACTATAAAACAGGAAAATAAAACTAAGTAAGCATAAAATGCTTAGTATGTTCGTATAACATGGTACTTAACTTACCATTTATTCTATTTTGAGGTAACTATGCAAGGCATATTCAATCAATTTGACCTCAAGTCCTACACATATCCTCATTGCCCTTATTAGTCATATATTCCATAATAACATCAAAACATATTTGGGCTCAACAACAATCAAGTTTCTAGGCACATATGCTTTCCACAACATGTATTCATTTAACATGTATAAATCATCTCTTTATATTACAATTATAATTTCATAATAGTTCATCTCGAGTTCAGACTATTACATGTCAGAACTTTACTCATATCATTCGAAATACCAATGTCACACGAGTAGTACAGTCAAGGTGTACAAATCTATAATCAAGGATGAACATACTCATCAAATAAATTCCATGTACAAATATCATCATCTCATGTTTCCATATATCAATTATCATGTATTACCATTTCATGTATTTCAGGCAGATACATGTAATAACTCATTTCTTATTCATATCTTCTCATGTCTGGATTGTTACCTGTTGAATTTATTCAGAATATCGATGGATACATAGGTAGTACACTCGTGGTGTACAAATCAGGATCCGTCAATTCATGTCTAATGGTACCCATAAGGTACTATCTCAGAGAGTACACTCTCGAGCCATACATGCATGTATACAACAGAATTACCAGTCCAGGCTAAATCCTATCTCTAATATATATATTTACTCAATTGAGCTTAGTTAAGATTACCAGTTCAGGCTAAATCCAATCCATAACATATTCTCGAGAGGACTTATTTCAGAATTATCCGTCTACAACAAATGCAGGACCTCATTTATTTCGGGAAATCACATATTCGTCGATTTTTCATTTATTCAAATGGGATTTAACATTTTTCAAGCATTAACAAGCATGTGATTATTTCATACATCTAAATCATACATATAATTCAAATAGACACATCCCACATTCATTTCAAGCATATAAGTAACATTTTTATCATTTACCATTTATCGGGTATTATTATTGATCGAGCACTTTCATTTATCGGGCTATAACGAGTATGTGAGCATTTCACATATTTATGGTATTTATACAATTCAAAAACACAACATTAAATTCAAGTATAAAAACATATACAATTTAGTTACATGAACTTACCTCGACAAATGTTCGTGTACATAAATCTACTAATCCGACATTTTCCTCCTTTCCTCGTTCTAGCTTCGAATTTGGTCTATCCGGGTCTATACGAGTAAATTTAACATCAATTTATCATATTTATATTCAAGTGGACTCAATTTTTATCCTAGACCAAATTACCATTTTTCCCTTAACTTTTCCATAAATTCCTATTTCGTCCTTAGGCTCGAAAAATAAAATCTTGCAATTTACTCCCTATTCCAAGCCTAACCAAAATCCCATTACAAAATTTACAGCACATGTATTCATAAAAATTCAACATTTTTCATCAAATTTCACAACTTTACAATTTAATCTATAAATAATGTTTTTATAAAAAAATCACCTTCTAAAAGTTGTTTATCTATCAACAACCTTTCATTTTCTACCATAAATTTCAAATTTTCAGCATATACATCCATGACACATTTTTCATACTTTGATAACTTCTCAAATTGATCCCCCAAATAGATAGATTAGACTATCCCGGTTTCAAAAATATAAAAATTACTAAAAATAGGGTTTGATTACTTACCCAAATAAGCTTGATAAGTCTTTTTCCTCTCTCCTAGGGTTTCCATGGAAATATTTGAGGAAAATGATATGAAATTGTTTTGTTTTTCATTTAATTAAATTGTCATTTAATAACTTTTCATCTTTCCAATTTAGTCCCTAGCCTTTTTTTTTTATTTTTCTATGGATGAGTCATACCAAAATATCTACATATTTTCTTTAATGGTCTAATTATCATATAAGGACCTCAAGTTTTGAATTCCATAGCTATTTAATCCTTATAGCTACTAGAATTCAACTTTTGCATTTTATGTGATTTGGTCCTTCTCATAACTAAGCACACAATCGGTAAAATTTTCTTATCAAAATTTTCACATGACATGTCTATCATAATACAGACCATATAATAAAATAAAAATAAATTTTATTTTTGGCTAGGATTTGTGGTCCTGAAACCACTTTTTTGATTTCACCGAAATTGAGCTGTTACACAAACCATCAATTATATCACACAAGGTACATACCTTAGCCACAAGCATTCCACTCCTTGGCAAGCTACAATTAAACTATGTTAATATAAAATACATGCTTCAAACACCATGTTCTCAATCACCATATGAACTCTCATTAACATACCATAAACCACACAACAATTAAGCATAAAAATCAAGCATTAAAGTAATTATAACATCACCAAAATAAAAGTCCAAATAAATGTCCAATGTCCATTACAATTGAATTAAATCTAGTCCTAATAAGTGCCACAATGCCCCTATTGTTTCTAAAGAAGAATCCTTAAGCTACTACCGAGCCTTAATCTTGGATCAACCTTGCGCTTGTTCTTCAACTCCTTAAGTCGAAAAAGTATCTGCACAAAGGTGTGAGGGTGTAAGCCTAAAAAGCTCAGTGAATGATCGTAAAAACAATAAGTAAATCACACCAAATTCATGCATAAATCCAGGCAAATTAAGTATTAAAATTTTAGTCACAATATCACATATTATAATAATAATAACACATATTATAATCATAATAACATATGTTATTCCATGAATAAAATTCCAATTTAATATGGCATATGAAATCATAATTTAACTTATAAACATACACTTATATTTGCATAATACATCCATGGTGTAACAACCCAATTTTAGTGAAATCAGAATAGTGGTTTTGAGACCACAAATCCGAGTTCGAAAAATGAAATTATTTAAATTTCATAAAATGATAGGTATTATGATAGGAATATTGCATGAAAAATTTTATAGAAAAATTTTTATCAATTATGTGTCTAATTGCAAAAAGGACTGAATTGAATAAAATGTTAAAGTTGTATACTAAAAGCCATAGGGATTATATAGCTAGAGAATTCAAAATATGATGTCCTTATATAGCAATTAGACCATTGAAGAAAAATATGTAGATATTTTTAATGAGTCATCCATGGAAAAATGGAAAAAAGGTAAATGACTAAATTGGAAAATGGAAAAGTTAAATGATATTAATTAAATTAAATGAAAAAGATATCATTTTATCATCTCCTTCTCCATAAAATACATGGAAACCATAGGAGAGAGAAAGGAAATTTCTCAAGCTTGAATTGGTAAGTTCTATGTCCCGTTTTTAGTAATTTTTATATTTTTGATATCAGGAAAGCTTAATTTCTTTATTTGGGTGATTAAATTGAAAGAAAACCAAAGTTTAGAAAATTAACCATGGATGAATGCTGTAAATTGAAAGTTTTTGATAGAAAATGAAAGATTATTGATAGATAAACTACTTTTACAAAGTGGTTTTTAGTGAAAGCATGTGTAGGGACTAAATTTCAAAGTAGTGAAATTCTTGGAAAAATTCTAAAATTTATGAAATACATGTGCTGTAAAAATTATATTGGAATTTTTAATAAGCTTGGAATAAGGAGTAAATTGCATGAATTTCAATTTCCGAGCTTAGGGATGAAATTGGAATTAATTAAAAGTCTAGGGGCAAAATGGTATTTTTGCCTAAAATGTGAAATGGGCTTGATTGAATGTAAAAATCATGGAATTGATAATTAAATTTATTTATATAGATCCTGAAGTGTCAAACAAAGAAAAAGATAGAGGGAAAGAAAAAGTCTCGAATTAGTAGATAAAGAAAAAGTCTCGGATTAGTAGATACGATCAGTTGTCAAGGTAAGTTCATTTAACTAAAATTAAGCATGTAAATGTGTTGAATTGATTGTTCAATTATATGCATCATGATTTGTGTTTGGTATGTACATGTAATAAACCAATGTTGATTTGTAATTTGCATGTAAATGATGAAATATTACATGAATTCGTTTGAATATTGATTTCTGATTGGACAGGTGATTACCGTGTATATGAGATCTTGTATATGTTGCAATAAAGGTTGTCCTTAAATGATAATATTTTGATCTCATTACGAAAAGGAAATGTATCCCGAATGGGTAATACTTGAAAAGGACTTATGTACCCAAATGGTACAACTTGAAAAGGCTATGTACACTTTGTGTGTACACTTGGAAAGGTTAGGTATACTTTGTGTATACTATAAGAAAAGGAAAGGTATTCTTTGTTTATACCATATGAAAAGGAAAGGTATACTTTGTGTATACCATATGAAAAGGAAAGGTATACTTTGTGTATACCATATGAAAAGGAAAGGTATACTTTGTGTATAACACTTGAAAAGGAAAGGTACACTATGTGTGTATACTTGAAAAGGTTATGTGCACTATGTGTGTACACTTGAAAAGGTTATGTGCACTTTGTGTGTACAATTTGAAAAGGGTATGTACACTTCGTGTGTACCACTTGAAAAGGGAACGTGCACCTCGGGTGTACAATTAGAAAAGGAAAGGTCCATTGGAAATTCAAAGATTCAACAAAAATGCATTAACAAGTGAAATAAGAAGAAATGACATGATGAGCTCATCTATGCATATTAATGTTTTTGTACTAACCAATTTGGTTGAATGATTGTGTATAGGCCATATTTGCTAGTTTGTTAAATTGATGGATAAATTGCCTTATGTGTGATTTACTTGTTATATATGAATGGTAAGTGTAGTTTGGCTATATGAACTTACTAAGCATATAATGCTTACTAGGTTTAATTTTCCCTGTTTTATAGTGCTCAAAGCTCGTGAAGGTTGGATTGGGTTGGAGCTATCATCACACTATCAACTCCTTAATTTTTGGTATAAATGACATACTCATTTTGATATAATGGCATGTATAGGCTAATGAGGCCAAATGATGAAGTAACATGTTCGTTCACAAACTAGCCATTGGAAAGGCTAGTAATATGTATTTTGAGGTAATATGGTATGTTCATGTTCAACAAGATACAAATCACCTTTATCAAAACATGATTTACAAACCAATGTAAAGGTAAGCTTCAAGTATGGTTAAGAGTTGGAAATGTTAGATTGAATGATGGAAATTGGTTGAAATGGATGGTATATACTTGTAAGTTTTCATGCAGGAAATTGGTTAAGTTTGGGTGAGAAATAGGGCTAGGAAATGGCCTTATTTCATCCACACGGGTAAGACACACGGGCATGTGTCTAGGCCGTGTGTGACACACGGACAGCCCACGAGCATGTGAAATGACCGTGTGTCCCTTGCATCCTTAAATATGAAGTCAGTATAGTCTACGGGCAAAGGACACGGCCATGTGTATTGGTCGTGTGAAGGACACAGGTTTTAAGCATGGTTGTGTGTTAAAATCATGTGAAAATGGCTTAAAAATGGTGAAAAATCAGTTTACTACACGGCCTAGTCACATGGGCGTGTGCCCAGGCCGTGTGCTCCTTTGATGCTTAAGAAATTGCAAGTCAGAATTCCACACGGGCTGGCCACACGGCCATGTCCCAGGCCACACGGGCGTGTGCCCCTATTTTCAAGGTAAAATTTCTAAAGTTGCCAGATTAGTCCCGAACTATTTTCAAAGCATGTATTGGGCCCCGTAGGCCTATATTAGGGACTTTATGGTGAAATATGAAAAGTTTTGATTTGGAATGAAAATTTATGACTCGATTTTGTACAAATGCTAGTGTATAAGTCTGGTAATGCCTCGTAACCCTATTCCAGTGACGGATATGGGTTAGGGGTGTTACACATGGCAATATTTAAACGTGTGATCATACATTGGATAATCGGATCTCCAAAATCCTACATATAAAAAACAGTCCTGGGTTGAGAGGACCGAAGCCACACACTCCCTTATATCGCCTCACAATCTCGTTGAGTGGAGACACAAGCTTAACACTCCCTTATTTACTCCACAAATTAGAACTTCTTGAGCCATATGCTCATAAATAACACATATAATAGTGAGTACTCACAAATCCTATGGCATGCCAACTATATCCAATATATCCACCATGAAATGTTGCCAATATAATCATACATACAAGGCATAAGATCTTATGTTTAAACATTTAATTTAAGATGTAAAAATGCCATTAAAAGCATGTAGCTTAACAATTTCAACATCAGTATAATTAAGCACAACAAATGCCTTTGTCTATGAGTCTTAAACCAATTATAACACCAACATTAAGTGCTAAAAGATTCAATAACTCATGCTCCAATTAACAATCCATTCAATCCAAATTTTAATTATGCCAAAAGCTTAACACACAATTTTCCAAAAACCAATTGCAATAATGCTCTTGTAAAATAAAATTAATTTTTGCGAATCCAACCAAATAAGATGTAATTAAGTCAATAAAAACACTATGTAAAACTTCAATTTAACACATAACTAGAAAAATTTACCAATAGCCTTTAAAATCACTCACCTCTGCAATTTGTTTTTCAAACAAAAGTGTATTCAAGTAGGTAAGTGTGAGTCTCAAATCCGGTTAGCATCATCCTCGTCTCGGTGTGAAGCTTTAACAGAGACAAAATATGCATTACAAACTAACATTAACATCAAGAAAGTCAAAATTTCATAAACTATACGGTTTAAATCGTTTCTATAATCTACCTTACCGAAATTGCACAATTAAGCCAAAACATAAAATTCATCAACTAAACGACCATCTCAGCACCATAAACCACTTCTAAACTTCATTCCTAGTCCATTAACATAAAACCTAAGTGTTAAATTTCATCTATTAAATCGTTTTTAAAATTTTCCAGAAAATTAACTATTCTTCTTGATTAAAAACGAATTTATCAAAACTGATCAACCAAATGAGTTTGATCTCTTGTTTTATGAATTAAAACCTCTTAATAAACATATTTTGAGCTTAGACATCCATTAAAACTTAGATTCCAACTCAAAATCATGAGTTCACCATTATTGAGTTCCATGTTCAAGAAAAAAGAAATCAAAACTGAAAATCCATTTTAATTAATTTAAATAGCAAATAATGATTGAAAACAACATAAAAATGAATTTAGAGTTGAGAATTACCTTCAATTGATCTCAAATTATCAATTTAGAAGATTGAATCAAAATCCTTGAAGAAATTTCGGATGACTTTTGCTCAACTTTGGAAAACTTTTATGGAGATTTTGGAGAGAATATTGAGAGAGTAAAAGTTTAGATCTATTCTCTGATATGTGGTCTATGAAAATGAGAAAAAAAAAGAAGAGAAAAAGCTCTTAATTCGGGTGAAAATGGTGTGCAAAGTGAGTAGTTTTAGTGTTTTTAAATTGAAAACCCCTACTTGATTTTCAAAAATTGGGGAAATTGCCATCAGGCCACTCCCACATTTCCCTTGTTTTACAAAATATTCCTTTCCCTCCAAAATTCTGAAAATAAGGATAATTTGCTATAAAATCACTCTTCATTTCCATTGGTTTGCAAAATGGTCCTATTTAGTTAATATTTTAAATTCTCTCAATTAAACCCTCATTTTAATTTATTTTTCAATTCTAATTAGACCCAAAATATTTATTTTACCCAAAAATTATTTAAAACCATAAAATTAATTTTTCTAAAAATATTTTTATTTTTCGGAATATTATTTACCAATTTTTAAATGAAATTAAGCTAACTAAATTTAAAAAAAGGTCACTAATAAACTTGATTAACTCCTATTTTTACTCAGAACCTGATAAACTTACTTGAAACTACTAGACCTATTTTCAGGGCCTTACGTTTGTGATGAAGACTTGATTACTATTTGATAGTAATTGAATTTTCATGTAGAAAGATGTAATAATTACCATGAGATAAAATAGGATCATAATGGGAGAAGTAATATTATCCCAAAGAGAGTGAGGATATTCTATGAGGGTAACACACTTATAACAAGGTCATTGAACGAGCACTAATCAAGTTGCTTTCGTAATAGTATGTCGTTGGGGAGAGCTCAATCACGATGCAATAGTGGAATGACTTCATGACTAAATGAGTTTATAATTAATAAGTGAAAGCTTGAAACTTAATTATAAATTATTTTAGCGTCAATTGCATCTCTCCAATCGGTCCCTTCGCTAGATTGTTGAAACCAAAAATGTATTGCATGTTGAATCAAAATGAACAAAGTGAATATAAATGGAAAACATTCTGAAATTGTTATGGTTTTCTCTAAAATGGAGAAATATAATAATTTGAAAATGAATGTGGTTTTCTCAAAATGGAAATGGAAATGAAAATGAAAATGAAAATGAAAATGAGAAATGATTTATTTGCAAATGAACATGGATTTTTCAAAAATGATCAGAAGAATGAGTTTATGTTTTTGAGCTATTTTAAAGTCTAAATATGAAAAAAACCATTCGGTCATAATGAACAAGTTGAACGATTAAAATATTAAATATATTTTCTTGAAATTTTACCAGATGTAAAATCGACATAATTTTACCAGATGTAAAATCGACATAATTTTACCGGGGTTAAAATTAGGATGAGAAAATTATTTGATATATATTTATTAAAGTTTATTTTGGGAAATAGAAAAACAAATATTGGGTTGGATCAAATTATAAAGTATTGGGTTAAAAGCCCAGAAAGTCCTTGTAATTGGACCTGATATAGAAGATGCCCAAAAGCCCCTTATGTTAATGGGGTGGACAGGTAACCCTAGTTAATATTAACTAGGGTTGCTACCACCTATACTCCTAATTAGACAAGGAGTTCATTTTTCTAGTTGAAATAATCTTCTACAATTCAACAAGGGTTCTACCTTCTCTTCTTATAAATAGATGACACCATTAGAGTTTCAAACATAACTTTAAGATATTGTTATTCTGCCCGAATATATAGAGACTTTTATTCTCTTAGAATTAAATATATTTTCTGGAATAATGATTCTACCGGTTTCTATTTGAGAAGAGAATTTTTCTTTCCACATAAAAGAAAAGAATTTCTAAGTTTTGTGTTTTGATTCAATTGGTTCAAGCCCACGCTCAAAGTAGTTTGTGGTACGAGAATAGCGAAGAAGATCATTTGGTTGAAAGCTAAGAATGACAAGGATCCGTCTATCTATAACATAAGTATAGTTTCAGTCTAGGGTTTATCACTATAAATATCACAAACCGGGTTGGTTTTCAAAATTTTAAATTTCTGCTATGTAAAAAAACTGTTTTCAAACCGGGTTTTTTCCAACACGCCCCTCATACACATTATGAGGGGTTTTGGGTCTTTGTCGTATTAGGTTCAATTATATGTTCTTCATGGACTTTTAACTCAAACTTTATAATTTAATCCAACCTAATATGAGTTTTCTATTTGTCAAAATAAATATTATTTATTAAATTAATTTAAAATTTTTAATTTTCCAAATAAATAATTTCTCAACCCAATTCTATTTCCGTTAAAGTAACTTTATCGTAAAAAAATCTATGAGAAAATATATTTAATTTCCATATTCAACGTGTTCACAATGATCAATTAATTTAATTCTATTTTTGAACTTCAATTATTTACTTAAATAATAATTCAAAAACTTAAATTAATTCTTAGGTCATTTCCATACTTACTGAGAAACCACATTCATTTCCAAATTTAACACATTTCTCTAACTTTATCATTACTATTCATTTGATATTTTATGCAATCCATTTCTGGTTTTAATGAGCTAGTGGAAGGACCAATTGAATATATGTAATTAGAGCTCGAATGATTTATACTTAAGTTTCAGCAATTCGTCTATTAATTATAAACTCATTTACTTATGAAGTCATTCCACAATAGTATCATGACTGAGCTCTCTCCAATTACATACCATTATCAAAGCTACTCGATCAGTGCTCATCCAATGACCTTGTCATAGGTGTGTTACCTTCATAGGATATCCTTAATCTCTTTGGGATAAATCCATTATCCCAATATGATCATATTTTATCTCATGGTAACCATTACATCTTCATTCTTGAAAAGCCAATTACTATAAAATAGTAATTAAGTCATTCATTGACCGCCTCCGGATGTACTAGTGTCCAGAGTATGAATACTATTACAAAATATATGGAATTGAGGTTGTGTTTGCAAGTATACAGGCAAGTTGTAATATAGTTACAACAAAGTAGGTGAGTAATCCGAGGATCGTATCCAAGGGATTGCAGTTTGGAGAAAACTGTTATCAAGCCATTAATAGAATGATTACTAATCTACTTGAGTCACAAATTAGTAGTGTTAATATGGAAGCAAGATGAAAATAATATTAATAAACTAAATAAATTGAAATATACCTAAATCTACTCCTAAGTTCATGTATCGACTTCTCTTATCCCTTGTTTCGACTACGCAAGTTCCTTTAGCCTAGATCCAATTGTCATGCCTAATTAATTATTGATATAGGGCTCTATCCAACCAGCTAGTCATCAACCTAGTTGCACCTTTTGGCATCCAACTAACCTAATAAGTCAGCAGAACTACTTATCTCTCGACGTCACAGTCCAGACCAGATTGGGGTAAGATTTTTACGGATATGCAATACCGATTTTGGGTTTATTCCCAACTATATGACTTCATGGGGTTGTTAAGCTTAGGGTTTTAGGTTATTCCTTTCCCAACCAACTGATTTGCTATGAAACTCTATCTTTCAATCAGTTAATTAGGTTAAAACAATCGAAACATGTTAGATATATATAAAACATGAATTGATTCTAATCTTTACAGAAACATTAAACTAACAATGTTAAAGAAAGATATATAAAGAATAGAATAAGGAAAAGAGATGCTCATGGATTTATTGATGATAACGTGGCTCCAAAACAATCTCCACTTACAAAAGTCTCACTTCGGAATAGGATCTTCTGATTACAAGAACATAAAACACCCTAAATTAAAACTAAGAACAAAATAAAAAAACCTAAGAATAATTTCTATGTCCCTAAAATTGTGTGCTTAAACTGATTATAATGACCTGTATATAGGCTAAATTTGGAATATTAAAATGCCTAAATTATGCTTGAAGTCCTTAGAGTTTGACTAGAAAACATAATCTTAATTTCCTTAAAAAAATGCAATTATCTCTTGTAGCGAGTTTTTGGGCTACGCAGGAGCAATGTTGCAACATCAGATTTGGTGTCGCAACATAAAAGGGCTGTGTCGCGACACCAACGGCAATTTCGCTCCATGGCTTTGTTTTTGCTTCTATCTTCAATGTTGCGACATTGGTATCTTGATGTCGTGACATATGCATCAGTTTGGCCCGAATATGCATCTTTAGCTCCTGATTTGTCCTACAAGACCATGTAACCTTATTTAGATATATAAAATGTAATAAAAACTATTAAAAAGAATAAATTACTACTTTAAGCATGAAAACCTAAATATATACTAAGATACTTTGATTTAACTATTAAACAAGCTAAAATTATGTGTAAAAAGGATGTAAATAATAGTATAATTTGGGGTAGATCACTCCCCTACAATTAACTTATTACTTGTCCTTAAGCAATGAAAACACACACATAGGAAAAAGAGATAAAAACAAATTTTAATGTGAAAATGACTTGATTTCTTTCTTTAAACAAGCTAGATTTAGTGAAGATGGATGTAAATAAGAACCTCACACCTAAATTCCCCCACACTTAATTTTTTTCTTGTCATTAAGCAAACCAGGTCTAGACACATAACATGTAATAAGAAGACGTGCCTTGGATGTTATTACTACTAAGAACATGATTGCCAAATATTAAAGGTATACCAATTCTTATCTCACATGTAACTTAATCTTGATAGTTCGATACCTTTAAAACTTTTTAAAGCAAATTAAGATTAGTTTACAAAGTTACATTACTAACAAATTAGAAGTAATTCCCATGACCAAATGTTTAACAATATCATCATTAACATAAATCAAACAGATATATAGCAAACACAATCATGTGAATAAAAAAAATATTCATTAAGTATAATTGTTAGCTATTCCAAAAGATTATGTATAGAGAACGCTTAAGTCACATTGATCTTCTAGGCTTGTAATGTTCTGAGGCTTAGGATGGTATGAGTTCAAAGAAAGATATGGCTCAAAATGATTCAAGCACTAGGAATAGTTAGGCACATGACATTGTTCTCTCTTTTCCCATTAATGTCCTATCCAAGCTCACCACATTTTGTCTCCATCTCACCTACCTTATCTCTTTATGTAGGAAGATACAATATAATACTAGCAACTATGGTCGACATAATGAGTTTTGGTGCATTGATGACTGAGTTTTCTCTCACTTTTATGACTTTTTGTTTTGTCACTTTGACTTTTTACACTTTCTCAGTAACAATGCTTTTGTTTTCGTTTTATACTTTTTCTTTTTTTTCTTTTGATTCTTTTTGGAATTTTCTTTTTCACATATTTTTGCTTGACCTATAATCACTATATCACATTGTTTCTTCCTTTTTTGCTCTTTTTTTAAACCACCGTGATGTATCTACCCAAACTCTCAATATCTATAGCCCGATGTCTATTTCGTAATGTGTTAAAAGACCAAGGACAGGGAAGAGTTCAAGTTTTATGTGTGGTCTTTTGTAACACTCCTAACCCGTATCCATCGCTGGATTAGGGTTACGAGGCATTACTGGACAAAACACAGCTCAGTAAATTCATATAATACATTACATGTACAAAGGTATATCAACTTCATTCCAATAATTCTCAAATTCGAATAGCAACCATTTACAGATTCATATAAATCAAATGTGCATATGTAAACAATTTAACCAATTAAAATTAATCATGCTTTATAATTCATTTACATCAATATCGTTAGCCTATTCAAGTATTCGAACCAAGCTATTATACATCAAAACCAAAATTTGCATATGTTTCATAATTACAAAGTTAAAACTATATGGCCATCAATTTTATAACATTCGAATACCTAAGTTATAATTAATCATATTTCAAATTCATAAATCGAGCTTACAATAAGACATCCACTAGTGCAAATTCACTTCTTTGACTAAACACACCATTTTACATATCTATGTACATTCGCATATTATATCATATCACCCCATATCACACGACATAATATTTATTAGCATAAAAGATAGTAGCTAGCATTACAACATGCCAAATATACTTCTTTTAAATTACAAATTCATGCACATATCACCATATCAATATGGACCATTTTTGAACACAAATGTCAAATCATATCATAACTAATTCGCAAGCTAAATAACGTGTCTAACCATCATATATTCAACCAACCTATGAACCATTTCTAAGCATAATTACCAAATCAAAACATACCAAAATTTATATGCTAGTATCATGACAAAATTATAAGTACACAACCAATTCATTTCTCACCTATTCGACTATCAAAATTAACCACTAAAGTCATACCAATTCCACCATTCAATCTTAAGTTAAATTTACCATTGCATAACCGAATACAAATGTCAAATTGTCACTTTATGACTATCCATTTAGCTAACAAACATACCTAATACATACTCATTATTTACTAATAGGTAACGGAATCAAAGTAGCCATTTCACTTCTATAGTTTGCCTTTAACACTTTATGCACATAACAAAAATTAAACATTAAATTAATCAACTTAACTTTAAATATCAAAACACAAACAAACATGTCATATGCATATATATTTAATTTATCTATCATTAGTCGAATACGAATGCACATCATTTACCAATTCCAAGCCAATTTACAAGACAAATTATATATCAAATTTTATGTCAATAATGAACCACACCAAATAACCAAATTCACAAGATATAACAAAGTCATCTCATAGCTTATCAAAACATGTACCACAAATCAAAACACATCCATTATTTACATCATTACTCAAGCCATTTTCGCATGGCTGTTTATAAACAATTCAAAACCAAATATATCCAAACTAGCCTATACATGCCATATGTCAAAAGTACAAACTTTTAAAGTACCGAAAAACAGAAGATAGTGTGATAGTCTTCTCTGACGATTCCCGAGCCAGTCACTAATCTCCAAAATCTATAAAATAGTAGCAAATATACACACACAGAGTAAGCTATCACAGCTTAGTAAGTCATAAGCAAATAATCAACTCAATGACATAATCAACTCAATTTAACCAAACCAATTTATATTATCATAATCACATTTAATTTCAAACTTATAGTTTCATATACAACATATACTTTCATATATAAACTTTATCTTGACCGAATATACATATATCTATTATCAAAATATCATTCAATTTCAAAGCCATAATATCATTATATAATCAAATATATATAAACTCATATGCATATACTCATGAAACAAACTTTAATATCACATACTTATACATAACATGTGGCCGAATATACTACATAAATGCATATATATTTACATTAGCATCATGTATAATTTGCATCACATATCAAACAACTAACTTATCTTATTTTCAAATAGGTAATCAACTATCACATACCTGATCACTTTAGCTTAATTTACACATTCGATCACAACTTATCATTGCTCATTGAACCCTTCAGAATTGAATAGGATAATTGGATATTCACACATATCATACAATGCCAACGTCCTAGACGTGGTCTTACATGTAATCACATATCGACGCCACTGTCCCAGACAGGGTTTTACACAAGAATACATATCGATACCAATGTCCCAAACGTGGTCTTACACGTGAACACATATCGAAAATCCTATGTCATGACATATATATCCTAGCTATTCCTAAGGTTTATACGTGGCTTTTGGCACATTCTCAAACAATTATAACAATTCAATTCAGCATTTATAATATAATTATATTGAAATTTACAACATCTATTTGCCTATAAACTTACCTCGGACAACGATAATCGGAACGGGACGATTATTCGACAACTTTGGTTTTCCCCCGATTCAAATCCGATTTCTTTGGTTCTTCATCTAAACATATTCAAATTAAAATCATTCAAACATAATTTCATTCAATTTAGTCCAAAAACACATAAATCAGCAAATTACCATTTTGCCCCTGACATTTCACACTTTTTACAAATTAGTCCAAATTGCACAAAACACAAAACATCCAAAATTTGAATACACTATGCTTAGGCCAAATGTTCCTTATGTTCATACAAGTCCATACATTTCATTTATTTCACATTTTAGTCCCTAAATTTATTATTTTTGCAATTTATCCCTGATTACTCAAATTCATCAAAAATTCCAATACAAAACATATTAATCTAAAACATATCTTTCATAATTCATCATCTAACATCACAAAGCTCAAATATTCATCAATGGCATAACTCAAAATATTCATCAAAATTAGAAATTCAAGCATGGGCTTTGTACATTACACTGCAACGATCTCAAAAACGTAAAAATTATCAAAAAATCGAGCTAATTACATATCTTGATTATGCTACCAAATGGCCGAAACTTTCAAAGCTTATTCTTTCTCTTTTCTTTTAGTATTCGGTCATGGTGGAAAAGATGATTGCATGTTTTTATTTTATGTTTTATAATATATATTAACTTAATAATCATTTTACATATTTAACCTTTAAAATAAAATATAAAACCATTATAATTCTTGGCCATAACCGTCCATATCATGTTCTCATGGACAAATTGCATTATAAATACTTCAAATTATAAAGACACATTCAATTCAGCCCTTGCACATGAAACCATCAAATTTTCATTTTACGCAATTAAGCCCTTTTTATTAAACCGGCACTCAAATGACAAAATTAAAACACGAAAATTTCAAAGATATAAATTCACACACGATAAACATAGAAAATAATTTTAAAATATTTTTCTGACTCAGATTCATGGTCCCAAAACCACCGTTTCGAATAGGGTCTAAATCCAGCTGTTACAACTCTCCCCCCTTAGGGATTTTCATCCTCGAAAATCTTACCGGTGAATAGGTTCAGATAACATTCTTTCATTGCATCTTCTGGCTCCCATGTAGCCTCTTCAACTCCGTGTTTATGCCACAGTATTTTCACTAATTGACTTTTCTTATTTTGCAATTCTTTAACTTTGCGAGCCAAAATACGAATCGGTTCTTCCTCATATGTCATATCAGACTTAATCTCAATCTCTGACAGACTTAATCTCTACAAAGCATCGACACATGGAATACATTATGAATCTTTTCTAACTCAGGTGGCAACAACAGTCTATACGCAACCGGCCCGATATGCTCAATAATCTCATACGGTCCAATAAATCTCAGACTCAATTTGCCTTTATGATCGAATTTGAGAATTTTCTTCCACAGTGAGACTTTTAAAAACACTTTATACCTAATCTAAAATTCTATATCTTTTTGTTTTAAGTCCGCATACAATTTCTGACGATCTGACGCTGATTTCAGACTTTCACGGATCACTTTTACTTTCAATTCAGTCTCTCTGATCAAATCGACCCCGTGTAACTTATTTTCACTGAGCTCAGTCTAATACAATGGTGTACGACATTTACGACCGTACAAAGCCTCGTAAGGTGCCATTTTGATACTCGATTGAAAACTATTATTGTATGCGAATTCAATCAGAGGTAAGTATCATTCCCACGTACCTTTAAACTCGAGAATGCAACATCTCAACATATCCTCAAGTATCTAAATGATTCATTCGGACTGACCATCTGTCTACGGATGGAAAGCAATGCTGAAATGTAATTTCGTACCTAGAGCATCTTACAGTTTCTTCCAAAATCGCGATGTAAACCTCAGATCTCTATCCGAAATAATAGAAATAGGTACTCCATATAATCTCACAATCTGAGAAACATACAATTCAGCTAGCTTATCAAGTGAGTAATCTGTGTGAACTGGAAAAAAATGGGTCGATTTAGTCAATCTATCCACAATAACCCAGATCGCATCTTCTTACTCGGTGTCAACAGCAATCTGGATACAAAATCCATCGTGACTCTATCCCATTTCCACTCTAGTATCATGATCGGCAGAAGTAATCCAGAAGGAACCTAGAAGGAACCTGATGCTTGGCTTTTACTTGTTGACAGGCTAAACATTTCGAAACAAAGCCAGAAATGTCTCGTTTCATACCATGCCACCAGTAAATCTGTTTTAGATCATTATACATTTTCGTACCTAAATTATTTTTTGGGGTATTATTGCCTCAAGCTTCCTTCCCTACGTATCACGTGGAGTTTTTATGACTCGGGCTTTATTGCCCTTGTCAAATGAGAATGAATTGAACTCATCGACCTCTTCGGCTGGCACCTTACCTACTATGACTAGAAAGTGTATTGGCTCTTCTACACTTTCATTCAAGATCGGTTTAAGCTCAATGTTAGTGGTGACTTCTACTTTTAAGTTAGTGGCTATATCTACAGTTATGTCTAATTCTATGTCAATTAGATTGGAGATCGCTTTAGCCATATTCAATTCAACCCTATGATATTCGGTTCCAAACTCTTTTTGACTACTATTGTCTAATTTAGGGTGGTCAACATTAATACAAGGGTCCTCTGGATCAAGGTTAGGAACATCATGCATGACCTCTTCCCTTGGAGGTAGTGCCTCAGATATCTTTTGGAGCATTTTCCTCATCTATTCCATCATGTCTGACATGTTTGATAATATTTCATAATTGGACGGTTTAGTAGTTTCACATGAATGAATCGTATGCAAAATGCGAAGATATTGATCTGAATGTCTTTGTCGTATGACTCATAAAGAGGTTTTTATAAGTACTCACTATTCTCACACCCGTTATTATTGCTCTATTGGTTTGTCGCGGCTCTTTCGACCAACCTATTATGTAGTTCCATTCATCATCCGAATAAGTCCTTTCATCATTAAACCACCTATAATCAAAATTTTTCATAATTAAATCTTCTAGTTAATAAGGTAAACAATAAAAAAAAATTGAGAAAATACAGTTAATGAATATAAAAATTAGTACACTATCTAGCTCATTTGCCTTTCGACTAATATTATTTTAAGTAATTGATTCAATAACAATTATCACCGTCGCAATCCTCGACAACGACGCAAACAACTTGACTGCCTTCGGATGCACTAAAGTCCATAGTGTGAATACAACTAAAAAATATATGAAATTGAGGCAGTGTCTACAAGTATACGTGTCAGGTTGTAATATAGCTACAACGAAGTAGGTGAGTACTCTGAGGATCATACCTAAAGGATTACAGTTTGGGGAAAACTGTTATCAAGCCAACTACTGGAATAATTACTAATCTACTTGAGTCATGAATAGTAGTGTTAATATTGAAGCAAAATGATCAAAACTAAATAAATTGAAATAAACCTAAATCTATTTCTAAGTTCATGTATCGACTTCTCCTATCCTTTGTTTCAACTATGTGAGTTCTTTTAGCCTAGATCCAATTGTTTTACCTAAATAAATATTGAAATATGGCTTTATTCAACCAGCTAGTCATCAACCTAGTTATGCCTCCTGGCATCCAACTAATCTAATGAGTCGGCAAGAACTATTTATCTCTCAACCTCACAGTCTAGACCGGATTAAGGTAAGGTTTTCACGGATAGGCAATACCGATTTCGAGTTCATTCCCACCTATATGACTTCCTAGGGTCGTTAAGCCTAGGGTTTTAGGTTCTTCCTTTCCTAACCAACTGATTTGCTATAAAACTTTATCTTTTAATCAATTAATTAGGTTAAAAAAATTGAAACATGCGAAATATGTATAAAGTATAAATTTATTCTAATCTTTACACAAACATTCAACTAACGATGTTAAAGAAAGAGATATAAAGAATAGAAAGGAAAATAGGTGCTCATGTATTTCTTGATGGTAGCGTGGCTCCGGAATAATCTCCACTCGTGAAAGTCTCACTTTGGAATAAGATCTTCTGATTACAAGAACATAAAATATCCTAAGTGAAAACTAAGAACAAAATAAAAAACCTAAGAATAATTTCTGTCTCCTGAAAATTGTGTGTTTAAATTGATTACAATGGCCTTTATATAGTCTAAACTCAAAATGTTAAAGTGCCTAAATTATCCTTAAAGTCTTTAGAGTTTGACTAGGACAAATACTCCTAATTTCCCTAAAAAATGCAATTATCTCGTGTAGTGAGTTTTTGGACTACGCAGGGACAGTGTTGCAACATAGGCCGGCAGTGTTGCAACATCAAATCTGATGTCACAATATCAAAGGGGCATGTCTCAACACCGAAGGCAATTTCACTCTAGGGATTTCTTTTTTCTTCTGTCTTTGATGTTGCGACATTAGTATCTTGGTGTCACGACATAGGCATCAGTTTTGGCTCAAATATGCATCTTTAACTCCCGATTTATCCTACAAGACCATATAACCTTATTTAGATATATAAAATATAATAAAAACTACTAAAAAGCATAAATTACTACTTTAAGCATGAAAACCTAAATATATACTAAGATGCTTTGGTTTAACTATTAAACAAGCTAAATTTATGTGTAAAAAGGATGTAAATAATAGTGTAATTCTGGGTACATCATTCATCACAAAGATAAATGACCCTTTGCCATGTTTACTTTTCATCTATCTTGTAATGCCAATAAATGGATATCATTTACCCATTTCTTGGGTTATGAATTTCACTATTGTGAATGGTGCTACATATTGTAAAAGTAATATACCCAACACACTAGCTTTCAATTTTTTTTATCTATTTGAACTCAAGTTTTTACTTATATCAAAGCATACGAGTCACACATACATATTCCACCATCCATTCAAGATTAAGGTATGTTGCACTATGAATGTCACAAGTGAATAAATCCATAAATGAATTCAGGATCTATTCTACTTGGGTCATATCTGATCTATTGTCAGTACAATCAGTCACATCTATGTCTCTATCTTTTGGCAATCATCCGCTCCAATGCTCAAGACAAAGCATCTCCCCAATTGGACTTAATAAACGACATATTAGTCTTTCAATTGACTTACTCATTTTCGATTAAACTAAGGACATGTTTAAGTTCATCTACAAATACAAATTGTCTTTCTGTATTATGATCCCACCATGTAATTCCTCTTATTATTAGTTAAACATTAGATAACCAGTGAACTAATAATTGTTTTCATTTTTCTTTGCGTGTAAAACCCATTGATGACAATATACAAAAGAGTATTAATGTAATTCATAGATAATTTTATTAAACCAATCTGTTTGAAAAAAAATGCAAGTATACAAACGGATATACTACACTTAGGCCACCAAATCCAACATCATTATCATCCCTAGGTTTGATAATACTCCTACTAGTATGTTGATGCTTGTGTGTAGAGTGGACAATTTCTTCTTAACGGTTCAATGAATTTTGACTTGGATCTTCTATAGTTACCCTTAACTCCTCAACGAGTTTTATGTTTCTCTCATTTTTTATGTTAGCTTGTCTTTTCTTTTCCATATGCACTTGAATAAAATTTAGTTTCTCCTCATATCTTTTTTGCTTGAAAGATATTTTCTCTTCTCATATCTCCTCATATCTTAGATCTTGATTGAGGATTTTGAGAACCCTGATCAGTTGGGGAATCACTAGCATAGGTTTGAAGATGGTAATTATAATACCATAGGGGATATTGATAATACTATTAATAGAGGTTATATTAGGAAGGGTTATATTGAGCCTGTTGATAAGGGTTGTATCATCTCTATTAATGAGGGTTTTGGTGTGCAAGCAGACGCTCTTGTGATGGATTTACTTGGGTTGGTGAAGGTACATCTCTTGGGAGGTTTTGTTGATCATTGTGCACTGGTACCTGGGTTATCCTTTATTATCCATGCTTATCGCACCAAATTGTTAACCAATAAAATTAGGAAAGAGGAACAAAAGGTGGTTATGGTGGTTCACCCTTAGTAGGGGTGGAGAGCTACTGGATGATGAGTCTGATAAGGTAGTTTTAAGATATAGGCTTTGGTAAAAGGAGAATGAGGAGGAATGAAGGGTGATCTCTATGTCTTGGTCTCTTTCTCAAATGTTGTGGTGAGTTTATATATGGGAAACAAAGATGACCACGTCTCCAGCTCTCTGATAATGGGGTTATACCTTGTTCCTTTGCAGTGGCGGTAATGTAATGTCTTAGGATAGTTGCATAATCAATAAGCCTGAAATTCTACGTGCATCAAGCGAAGATGGACTCATTGAAGGTTCACGAACATATTATGGTTCAAGGTTCGCTAGGCTGGCCTAATTAAAGGTTTGCCCATATGGACACATCGATCTTGTGGTTTGATTGTTGATAACACATAGGGGAACACGTGGAGGAGATATAACAATATGTATTTAATTATTTATCCATTGATGTATTTATATTATTTACTTAAATTGATTATTGTGAATATTATAGGTTGTGAAGCCAATTAGGATTGCTATAAAATTAAAATTAAGATATATTCTTTTAAAATTTTTAAGGCTTGAAAATAAATTACCGGTAAAATAGTGCTCGAAAAATAATTGAGACAAATTTCTTTTAAAACGATTTTTATGTTTTTGAAAAAAAAAAGTTTTAAATGGTTGACCTATTTTAATATTGCCACTCAAATGGTTGAAATAATTTTTTATCCTTTAAGAACAAAAATGTTTTAAAGTTGTAAATAGTTGGCTTGTCAAACAATGATTGAAGTTTATTTTCCTTTAAAATCTAAAAATTATTTTTAAAATGTCTTGAAGTCAGGAATGATTGACCCCTAAAAGTATGCCCAAAAGAAATAAAGTTAAGCCTCTATGCTAGAAAACATACTTTAGAATCAAGAAATCATTGAAATGAATCTTCTTGAGTTCTTGCAAGGGTGCTAGAGAGCATGTCTCAAAATAAAGTGTTACAAGACTAATATGTCATTATCCTAATATGGTATTGATGCTTTTCCAACCCAACACTTGAACTTACATTTGGTTAACACCCGAATTTATTTTTTATGATGTTTTAAGATAATTCTAATTAGAGTAGACTTATGACAGATTTATATTCTGTTAAAATTAAATTAAATTTATATTATGTTAGAATTAGATTAAGATAAATTAAATAAATATTTTTTTATCAAGAAACGATTGGTGCCATTTAAATTACATACAACACACCGTACGTGTTACCCACACATTAGCTAACAGAATGGCGCCTGGGGACCCGAAAATAGCAGGCGCATTAATCACGCCCATTGACAACAAATGAAAACCATGAAAAAAAAAACAAATCAAAAGAAGAAGCAAAAGAAGAAATGAAATGATCCCCGAACAGATTCCTCTTCTCCAAAACCCATTCACGCTTCAAAACACCAGCACAAAGGGGGTAACCATAATAAATTAAGCTCCACGGCTAGAGAACCCCAAGTCAGACTCATGAGTTCATCGAACAAATCAGGCCCCTCAATCCGGATTCAGTCTTTATAAATGATCATTTCCCCCACTCCCACTCCGATCCTTATCAACAAGCCATTCCACCATGCTCAAAAACTTTTTAATCCAGTACATAGGTCGAGTACACTTCCTACCCTCTATCGCCAGCCCATGTGTCACTGCATTGGCCCCTCGAGGTACGAATCTAGCCTGAAAACTCCTAAACTGGCCTGTTCTCTGTTTTATGTCTTGGATGATGGTACCAACGGTAGATCTATCCTTTTCTACAAATTTTAGCTATCGAATTACAGCAAGAGTGTCCCCCTCAACACACACATCTCCAAAATCCAGCTCTTCTGTAAATGAAATTGCCTTAAAACGCACCCTCGCCTCAGCCGTAGTCGAATCCGGAATGTTCTCCCACAGGTATGTACATGAAGCCATGACCAAACCTTCTTTATTTCGTGCTATGACCCCCGAATATGCTGTCTTGGACTACTAACTAAAGGATGCATCAAAATTAAATTTAATAGCATCCCCCTCCGATGGCTCCCAAGCTATCTGTTCAAGAGTAGAAATAGAGTGTGATAAGTTGTTTAACTGATCAATTTCTATTAAATAAGCATTTATAGACCCCAAAACATCCTGCACTCTATCCCTAACGCCTTCATGGTATATTACGGTTGTACCATAGAGCCCAGAATGAGATGGCTAACTTCCTATACTCCAATATGCTGGCTTTCACGAACTCTTCGACTAACCACTATTTCCAACTATTTTGCATATTATCTGTTGAGCGAGTAGCACTGACTCCCTGTAGAACCTGCTTAGAAGAACCACAATCGTGAAAAAGATGAGCCACTGACTTTTACTGCGACACAGTAAATTTACTACGAGCTTGCAGGACTTCAGCACCCCTCTTGTTGGGGCAAAATCATTAGACACTCTCCAAAGATGTATGCGAATTTTACTAGGAATACTTAAATTTCATAGTCTCGTGTAAAAATTAGATAGATTCTCATTTTGTGATGTAATATTTGTTCCCATCATTTCATAACCCCCTGTAATTAGCCATTTGTAACCATTATGGGTCGTGTACTCCCCTGTTCTATCCCTGTAACACCCCTCACTCGTATTCAACGTCGAAATAGGGTTACGAAACATTATCGAACTTATTTCACAAATAACCATACATTTCACATACATTTTCAAATTTCAAATAAACATCATTCAAAATCATACACATTGTCCCTAATGCGAGCCTATGAGGCCCAAATCATGCATTAGGAGTTGCTTGGGACTAAATCGATAACTCAGGAAACTTTCAGAAAACTTAGAAAATTTTACAAAATACCGTGGACACAAGCCCCTGTGGCCTGCTCGTGTGTCTCACATGGCCAAAGACATGCCCGTGTCACAGGCTGTGTGGACATTCGAAATGGGATCACATGGCTGTGTCTGACTCCATGTAACTCTCTGACTTGAGTCACACGACCAACCACACGCTCATGTGACCAGCTTATGTGCCCTTCAAAATGGCATCACATGCCCATGTGCCAGGCCATGTGCTAGGCCGGGCCAAACCTATAGGGTATACTGACTTATGCCATACGGCCAAGACACACGCCCGTGTGCTGGGCTGTGTGAAGCATACTAACTTGAATTCTAATTAAACACTAGAGGACACACAATTGTGTCACCTGACTGTGTGTCACACACGACTGAGATACAAGCCTGTGTCTCTGTCTGTGTGGACAAAAATAGGCTATTTACCAAGCCATTTTACTCACCCAATTGACATACACCTACCCCAAACCAATTGGCACAATACAAGGCATAAATAGACATTCAACCAAGCTTAACCAAGCATGATTCATACCATTTCCATACCAAAAACAACAAGGCACATATGTCCTACAATATGCTATTCCATTCTATACCAAATTCACATTTTCAATTCATTTAACTAGTTAACTTCATATATGCACTTTCATTTATACATCACTTTATCTAAATCACAAGCATATCAATTCACAAACAACCATTCACCACAAGTATTTATATATCAATTACTAAATCCATAACCAATGCCATTTGCTTATATATATACATCACCAAATATACCAAAATAAGCCAACTCTCAGGGCTATACACAAAACCAAACACTTAACATTTACAAGCCAATTCAAATGGCTAAATTCATTGCCAAACCATAAACCAAAATGACCATAATTCCTATACATGCTATATAATCAAAACATGAGTTCAAAAATACAAAAGTGAAAGCTTGATAGTGTGATGAGATCTCCGACGATTCCCAAATCTGAGCAAGCTTCAATATCACTATAAAACACGGGAAAGTAAACAAAGTAAGCTATAAAGCTTAGTAAGCTCGTATAGTTAATAAGTAAAACTCACCATTTAATCACTATTCAAGTAATATAACATAGTATACTTCAAAATCATACAATTATAAGGTTAACAAATATTCAATCACATAATTTATCAAGATCTCACAACTTTTATAGTTTCAATGCTTGTATAGTTTCTGTACATACCTGTACTGGTACATATCTATTTCTCACCATTTCATATCTTCAATATACCCATTGAACCACTCAGAATACTATCGGATACTCAAGAATCTCGCACCCTAAGTACCAATACATAGCCGAAGCTATCTCAATCTCATATCACATATAATGCTCACTCTCGAGCTATCAACGGGTCTGCTCACACAAGCTGATGGTCATGATGTAGCTACACGGTGTTACTCACACAAGCTGATGAGAATCCGCAACACATGCCGGATAAGTCAGCCATCGGTAGAACGTACGGACCAACACCCAAATCACATAACCCCTAATGACATGTCATTCGTATCTTAATCTATTCTTAAGGTTCAACTGGGATTTCTCAATGCCGAATCTTCATCGATTATATCTGCAAGGTCGTATTCACAAATAATTCAATAATAAATCATTTAAAACACTATTACTCAAATGCTTATTAACATACGAACTTACCTCAAATGCAAAAACGATGAAATGAGTCGATTAATCTAGAACTTTGTTTTTCCCCCGATCTAAATCTGAATTTCACTTTTCTTAATCTATATGTAATCAAAATTAACTTATTTAATTATCATTCTATTCAATTTAGCCCAAAATGTATCGTAAGGTAACTTTACACTTTTGCCCCTAATATTTAAATTTCTTTACAATTTAGTCCTTATCTCATAAAAATACAAATTCATGCAATTTAGTCCCTACTCATGCTAGCCAAATTTCATATAACCCTATACCAGCCTATATTTTTCATTTATTTTACAATTTAATCACAAAATTTACACATTTCACAATTTAATCCCTAATTGGCAATTTTACTAAAAATCACTTTACAAATGTTGTTTATCTAACAATAAGCATACATTTTCTATCATCAAACATAAAAATACACACATATTCATCAATGGAAAAACCCTAAACCTTTAACAGTTTTGCAAAATAGTCCCTAGGCTAGCTAGATTAAGTTGCAACGATCTCAAAAACATATCATTAAAAACAAGACAAAAATGAACTTACATGCAAGGATGAACTATGGCCGAATGTTGAAGCTCTATCTATGGTGTTATAGGTTAAAAATTTTGGCTAAGGGAGAAGATGAATGAATAAAATTTTCATTTATTTTATTTAATTTACCTGTAATAACCAAATTACCTATTTAACCTTAAGTTAAAACATTAAAATTACTTAATGCATGTCCATAAATGTCCACTAACATTAACAATGGTATAATTACCACATAAGAATCTCCTCTTTAATATTTCATAGCTATTAGACACCTTTAGCTAATAGAACTCCACTTTTACACTTTATGCGATTTAGTCCTTTTTATCCAATTAAGCATTTAAACGATAAAATTTCTTAACGAAATTTTCACACAATCATGCTATCATGTTGTAAAAATTAAAATAATAATAAAATAAATATTTCAACCTCAGATTTGTGGTCCCGAAACCACTGTTCCAATTTGACCAAAAATGGGCTGTTACAATCCCTTCCATATCATCTCATTCATATGTGCACTACTTACTGAAGGGATCGATAGAATTCTCTTCAACTGGTCAGCACCAAACAGTTCCCTAATAACATCATTTTTCCAGGTAAATGTATCTACATCAATTAAATCTGAAACAGTTGTGTACCTAATATCAATATTCTAAAATTTAAGCCTGCCATCACCAAGACCTGGTACCCACACATCATTCCAAATGTTTACAGCCGATCCATCCTTGATCCTCCAGCCTGCCCCTGCTTCAATAAGATTGTATGCTCCCCAAATACTCCGCCAGGTATACAATGGGTAAGTTCCCAAATGTGCACTCATAAAGTCCCCTCGGGGGGAATACTTGGCTTTTAAAATATGTGTAAATAAATCATTAGGCTGAGTAATTAGCTTCCACCCTTACTTCACTAGTAGGGCCTTATTAAACAGATTAAGCTCTCTAAAAACCAACCCACCCTGTGTTTTTGGACTATATAACACACTCCACCTGCACCAATGTATACCCTTACCAGTTTTGGCATTTCTCCACCAAAATTTGCATATTAAATTTTCTAACTCTCAGCAAAGAGTAATTGGGAACATGAAACATTGCATAGCATACATCGAAATGGCTTACAAAATGACCTTAATAAACACTTCATTTCCTCTCATCAATAAGTAATGTGTGCTCCAACTCTTAATTTTTTGTATGACTTTCTCTTTAAGCTCCATAAAAGCATGTTTTTTCCTTCTCCCTACCATTGTTGGCAATCTCAAATATCTTTTTGGATTACCTGAAATTCACACACCTAAAATTTGACCTACTTGCTCCCTCGCCGTATTGTCAACATTACTGCAAAAGAAAATAAGGACTTATCAAAATTGACTAATTGACCCGATATCCCCTCATATTCAGCGACCACCGACTTCATGGAATTTGCCCCATTGATTGAGGAGAGTTGGTTGATTTTGGTTGAAGCGGTAGAACACAAATAATATTTTTTTGATAGAAAAAATCTTGAACTCCTTATTATTTAGGGAGAGGGGCGACAACTCTAGATGAGAATACTAGGGTTTGTCATCCCATGTATTCCATATAAGGTGAGTTGGGCCTCTCTTGTACCAGGTCCAATTATATGTGCTTCCTAGACTTTAACCCATCACTTTATAATTTATTCCAATCCAGTAAATGTTTTTTTCTATTTCTCAAATTAAATATTATTTGCTCAATTAATTTAAATAAATAAATTTCTCAATCCAATTCTAATTTCGTTAAAATCATGACCATAAAAGAATCTATGATAAAATATATTTAATTTTTTAACATTCAATTGGATTCACAATGACCAATTATTTTAAATTCATTTTCGAACTTGAATTATTTAATTAATTAAAAATAATAATTTGAAAAACCATAAATTAATTCTCAGGTTATTTTCATACTTAGTGAGAAAACCACATTCATTTTTGAATGTAACCAATTTCTCTAACTTTATGATTTCTATTCTTTTCTATTCATTTGATTCATCTTGCAATTCATTTTTGGTTTCAACGAGTTAGCGGAGGGACCAATTGGACATATGCAATTGAGTCTCAAATGATTTATATTTAAGTTTTAGCTTTTTACCTATTAATTATAAACTCATTTAGTCACGAAGTCATTCCATTATAGTATTGTGACTGAGCTCTCCCCAACAACATACCATTACGAAAGCAACTTGATCAGTGCTCGTCCAATAACCTTATCATAAATGTGTAACTCTCATAGGATATCCTCAATCTCCTTGGGATAATATCTGTTCTTCCAATATAATTCTATTTTATCTTATGGTAACCATTACATCTTCCTTCATGAAAAGTAAATTACTATCAAATAGTAATCAAGTTATTCATCACAAAGACGAATGACTCGTGGTCACGTTTACTTTTTATCAACAATGTAATTCCAATAAGAGGATATCATTTACCCATGTGTCGGGTTATGGATTCTACTATTGTGAATGATGCTACATACTGCAGAAGTCATGCACTCAATGCACCAACTTTCAGTTCCTTATCTATTCGAACTTAGGTTTTTACTTACATCAAAGTGTACACGTCACACATACATAGCCCGTCATCCACTCAGGATTTATGTATGTCACATTATGAATGTCACAATTGAATAAACCCATAAATGTATTTCATGATCTATTCTTCTTGGGTCCAGTCCGATGTACTGTCAGTCCAGTTAGTCACATCTATGTCTTTATCTTCTAGGAGTCATATGCTCCGATGCCCAAGATAAAGCATCTCTCCAATTGGACTTGATAGACGAAAAATTAGTCTTCAATCGGTTTGCTCATTTCCAATTAGATTAAGGAAATGTTTAGATTCCTCTACTAATATAAGTTATTTTTTTGTATTATGATTCGACAACTAATACCACTTAGTATCAGTTAAACAACATTTGTTTTCATTTTGCTTTGCATGCAAAACCCATATAAGGACAATTATGCAAAGTATATCAATAAATTTATTTTATTAAACAATCTATTTGAAAAAATTATATGTTTACAAACGAATATACTACACTTAAAGACAAAAGCTCGAAAGAATAGAATACGCCATAAGAAAGCAAAAGCACGCTAAGTGTTTGAGTAAATTCTCTCAGTTAGTATTCATTTACTAAAGAATGGAATGCAATAGATGATTGCAAATCAAGGGAGACTATCTATTTATAATTGAGTTCCCCCAAATCCAATGGTACAGCTAACTTTACATCAATGAATGAGGTCAAAGTCTATCTAAAAATAAGGGATTTACATAATCCCCAAGATTAAAAAATCAAATCTTATCAGGTTACAATCTTCTAATATTACTTTCCTTATTTACCAATGTAGTGCTTCACTAGGCCGCCAAGGCTTTAAGTAGATGAGTTTCGTCACTTGTTCTTTGAATCGGGTCAGTTCAAGTGGGTCAAATGAGCTCTATTTAATAGATTGACCTCCATGCGACGCTTTTTATGCAATGGTTATGGGCTTTGAACTGCGACCCATGACATGAGAACTCAGCAAACTTTCTACTGAAAAGAAACATGAAAATCACTTAAGTTGGAGATCATGTCTCTTGATTAAACACTAAATCTATACTACTATGAAACCTATCCAATTTCAATTGCTTTTTTTAACTCATAAATTGGTACTTAAATTATATTCTTTTTTTCATATTGATAACTAAACTTTTTTTCTATCACAAGTGGTACTTAAACTACTTTTTTTTCTCAAGTTAGTACTTTTGTTAGTCAAACCGCTAAATCTATTTAAAAATAAGCTTAACCTATAAATTGGTACCTAAACTATGCATATTTCCCATTTTAGTACCTTTTTTTTTTTGTTAAGAGCGGTACTTAAACTACTTTTTTTCCCAAGTTAGTACCTTTGTTAATTCAATCATTAGTTAAATTGGTATGTCTACTTTAAAAAAAAATCCAATTAAAAATTGACACATGGAAAATAAGATAAAATATTATTTTCTCTTTTATATATATTATTTTTTTAAACTGGACCAATTGTCGAACTGATCAGACCACCAATTCTCGGTTTGATTAGTTCTTTCATTTCAATCAAATAAATTATTAAAAATTCATAAAAATAAAAATAAAAATTAAAAATAGAGAAAACTAGTTCAATTTTTTTTTTAGCTTGGTTCAACTAAACTATATTTAAAAATAGAAAACCAGCCATCTCGATTCGATTCTAATTGATACTTCATTCGGTTTTCTCTATTTTTAAATATTTAAAAATAGAGAAAACCAGTTCAATTTAGGTACCAAAATAGAAAAAAATACATAGTTTGGTATCAATTTCTAGGTAAGACTTTTTTAAAAATAGGTTTAACGGTTTGACTAAAAGAGGTACCAACTTGAGAAAAAAAGTAACTTAGGTACCAATTATAATAAAAAGAACTTTAGGTACCAAGATGGAAAAATGATATAGTTTAGGTATCAATTTGAGAGTGTTGTTTTTCTTTTTTCATGGGAAGCTAATGGCCAAATATCAATTCTAACCATTTACCCTTTTTGGGGTTTATATAAAAATAGTTAAATTCTAAATTTAATCCTTGTAGCCCTTTCAAATTTGAAATTTAATCTTTATACTTTAATTTTGACATAATTTGGTATCTCAACTTTTATAATGTTATTAGTTAGTCTACATACTTTATTCTAATTAAAATGCTTGTGTGAATTATTATAATTTGTTAAGACCATTAAAATTTTTTATTAAATTCAGATCTAATACAATATCTTTTTTTTGTTACATGAATATCAAATAAATTATTATTTTTTAATTTCAAAATGTGACAACCAACAAATTAATAAAAAAAATTTAACGGTGTTAAAAATAAACTTAAATTTTTAGACTTCAAAAAGAGAGGAACTAAATCCCCTAAAATAAAAGTAGAGAATTTCAAATATATAAAAATACAACCACTTTAAAAAATGCAACAATTAAATTTTTACTCTATAATTTACTTAAAAAAATAAATTAAAACTCATTGGAAGATCTCGTCAATCCCAAACATTGAATTGTACAGCATTATGTGGTAAAGGGATCTGAATCATGAACAGCTAGATTCCAATGAAAAAAAATCAAAGCTGCTGGCATTGCTTATGGTCATGTATGAACACGCTTCAATTTAGATGAAAAGATTCCTTCTTTTTCACTTTTTTCCTTAAGATTTGCTCATAATTTAGTCCCCTCCACCTTTAACCTTTTCTCACTTTTTGGGCGGCTGTTAATCACTTTGGTCCTCTAATTTACAAGCTTTCCAACTAGATTACTTAACTCATTTTATCTTTCTTCCACCTATATATTCAACATCAAATAACCTCCGATTAATCATATAAGTTGCTTCTTTATTCGGCAAGACATCAAAAGACAAAAAGTGCAGCTAACTAGCAATGGCTATGGCTACTTACGCATCGCCACGAGGAGTAGCCATGGTATTGGCTCTGATTGCAGCAGTGGTTCTATCTCCATTGTACGTTAGGAGGAAACATGAGATGCGTTATTATGATTTGAAATTGAGCTCTGGATTTGTTCTTCCAATGGTTTTAGCAGGGCTTCTAATTGCCATTAGGGCCACATCGTCATCGTCATCGATGCCAAGTGGAGGTAAAGCTTGGCTAATTCCATCTCCAGATCCAACGTGGGTGTCCAGAATTGGGGGTTCGTCATGGGGGCTAGCTGCTATTTTGGTGATGCTTACGCTTGAGCTATCATGGCAAGAATCTGTCAAAGAATTCTTTTGGAGATAGACCATAATAATGTTGTTTACCTAGCATTTTCTACTCCATTTTATTTGTATTTGCTAGTTTACATAAAATAACATGACCACAGTAAAACTTTTCTTTTTTTTAAAGGTGCCTCCGCTGATTTAGTGAAGTGCGGTGCAATTCTATTCACTACCTAGAATATCTTTCAACACTTCTAATATTGAGCGTTAATTCCTTTTTCTAATCACCATTTAATCATTTCATTATGCCAAATAATTTTTATAAGAAAAATAATGTAATCCATTTGGTTTGGGTAGGTTTAATTTTTCTATAGAAATTGAATCAAATCATTCCATTCAGTTTTTTACTTTTGAAACTGAAACCGTAAGCATAATAGCTAAAAATTAAAATATCCAAAATTAATAATTTTAATTCGATTCAATAAAATGGATTTTAGTAACTTTAGACCTACTTCAACTTTATTTATAAATTTATAAAAAAAATTAAATAATTAAACCAATTTAATAATTATTTACAAGACTATTCAATCATTTTAGGTTGAACTACTAAATTGAAAAACCATTGAAAGTTGTTAACAAGAAAGCTTATGGGTTAATCCATATACATATACATATATTTAACCATCAAGGGTTCAACTAACATACAAGCATCACTAACCATTTACATCGATATATAAGTAATTTCATCCACTATCCACTACGATCTAATATTATAAAAAAAGAAAAAAAAAGAAAAATCACTTTTCTCAACTACCATCAATATATTTACATCATAATCCTGAACAAACAAAATATTTCCTCTTAAGGCAACATGTATTATGCATCAAGACATTGCAAGGAAAGAAAAACAAGTGACAAGCTCAGTTAAAAATAATGACAAACAAGTAATAACTTCAATAAAAAGGAAGTGGCAACTTTAGTTAAGTTGATTATTCAAAAGTAATTTCATCCACTACTATCCTAATATTATATAAATAAAAAAATTACTTTTTCCAACTATCATGAGTATATCCACCACCATAATCCTGATTAGATAAAAAAAATGTATTGTTAGGCAGCATTATGACAATGAAAAGAGACGTAATTAGAGAGGTTCACAGGTAGTTGCCATCCTAAAATAGAAAATTATCTATTTAAATTTTTTAAAATTTTAAAATTCTATTCAATTCTTTAAATATTATAAATATATAAAATTATAATTTAATTTCGGTTCTTTAAAATGATTTTTTTTTAATTAGATCTTTTATAATTTTTAAAATTTTAAATTAGTAAAAGTAAAATTGCACTTTAGCCTCCTAAAAATGATAAAAATTTAATTTAATATTTTAAAATTATAAAAATATAGACTATTAAAATAGTGAAAATACATTTTTACTATAGTAAAATTTATAATTTAATTTCGACTCTCTACAAATAATTTCTAACTTCACCCTTACAAGAAGCAAGTTTAGTTCAAAATAATGAATAAAAATAACAACTAGCAGCTTCAGATTAACCAAAAAGTAGTTTAATATAATATAAACAAAAAAAAATTACCTTTTTCAACTTATGAGTATCATAAAAAAATTTCACATCTAGACACTACAAACAAAGAAAAAAAAAAAAGGTAAAAGTTTTAGTTAAAAATTTAAATTAGGAACATACATCTTCCATTCTACATTGGACGAAACAGAAGTAAAGAATCACGACGGAAGAGAATATATGAAAATACAAAGCTAATGTCACATATACAACAATATGGAAGCATATTTTAATTAATTAAAAATTGTAACTAATGTCGATTGAGTCTTAATTCAATAGATATTAGTATTGTTGTCAATGCAAGAAAACGTCTGTTCGAGTATGTTAAAATGCACTATCCTCTTATTTAAGGTTTGGGGAGGAACTATAAGTAGTTTTAGGTATTATATCAAAAAGAACAGAAATGATAAGAATTTGTATTAAGATTAATGTTAAAAACAAAAAGACAAGACTTCCTCTTATTTCTTCTAAAAACAATAACATACAAGGCCTTCATCCCTCTCTCGGTTCTCCTACTTTTTTAGCTCTCCATCCTGCAAGGGTGAAATGCCCTCCTTAGCGCCACGACTCTCTCCACTTTCTCCACCATTATTGATACATTGTATCAACACTAGGTGTTGTGAACGTGAACCCAACATGCAACTGTGGATGCCACCTCTTCCTTTTGCCTTACCTTTTGTCAAATAATGTCGACACTCTCTCATTATTATTCCCTTTCATTTCTGAACGTCTTTCATTACCACCTATGCCCTGCTTGCTACCCCATTTATTGCTACTACCGATTTAACAATATCATCATCCAAATGTTGTGTTTTCACTAATCTCTATACCTTATGTATATGTATTGATCATAGATTCTACAATCGCCTTCTTCACTTTGATTTATCATTCTAAAAAGCAACAAAAGTATAAGATACTCTTATCCCTCCTTTTTATCTCTCCCCATCTCTATGTATTGAACCCATCACTTGTTTTGCTGTAGATTCTCGATTCTCATGTTTATCATTGAGGTTTATTTTTCGGCAGTTGGAACCCCTTACTCTTTATTGTTTTTGGGTTTTCGTTTTATTTTTTTTCTATTAATTCATTGTTTTTGGGTTCTTATTCCGACCATCCGTTCTCACCTTAGCTGAATTTGTCAATAAGGCCATTTGCTGGCCAACTTTTTTTTGACACAACTCCCCAACCAAAAACAGTTCCTTGGAGCACTATCATCATCGGTTATATTTGCAGCAATATGCCCCATGAAGCCTTTTTATTCTATTCTCGCATGAAGAGCTGCTCTTATCTCACCAAACATGACCCTTATAGTTATTCCTCTGTCCTCAAAACTTGTGCTCTCTCGCATAACTTTCACATAGGTAAAGTCGGTCATTGCCATTTCATTCGGGGTTTAATCTATTTGTAGATAGGTTAGTCTATATTTCTTATTTATAGAGATATCGTACAAGAATTATATTCAAATAAAATACATTTAAATAATAATTTATTAAAAAATACAAATTCCAGTTGAAGTAGAACAACGGGACAGTATCTCTAGGGAATTAGGGTTTTTTGCCCGTTATGTTAAAACTGGGCTTATTTGGAACTTTCATAATTTAGTATAATTATATGTATTATCTGTACTTTTATATAACATAATAACTATTTTTTATTTCCAAAAATATATATTAATTATTTATTTATTTAGTTTAATTTAATTAATTTTTCAATTAAATTATTTTCTCAATCCAACTCCAATTCTGCTAAAGTCATGACAAATTTACTGTATTAGAATCTATGAGAAAATATATTTAATTGTCTCATTCAACAAATTCATGATAACTAATTAATTTAATTCTCATTTTGAATTTCAACTATTTAATTAAAATCAACTAATAATAATTCGAAGATATTAAATTAATTTTTAAATAAGCTTTTATACTTAGTAAGAAAACTCATTCACTACAATAGTGGTACATGCGATATATTTCTCTTATTTTATTATTTTCATTCATTCCTACATTATTGGTTCTACATGCAATTCGTTTCGAGTTATTTGGAGCTAACGGAGGGATCAATTGAACATATATAATTGGGGCTCAAATAATTTGTAATTAAATTTCAACTCTTCGCTTATTAATTACAACTTATTTAATCATGGAGTCATTCCACTATAGTACCATGATTGCACTCTCCCTTATTATACACCATTATAAAAGGTACTTATTAAGTGCTCGTCTAGTGATCTTATCATATGTGTGTTATGAAAGCTACTTATTGTACTTGGGTCCTATTTGATGTAATACCAGTTCAGTCAGTCACATCTATGTCTTTGTTTTCTAAAAGTCATCTATTCCAATACCAAAGACAAAATATCTCCCCATTTGGACTTGAGAGACATCATATTAGCCTTTCAATTGATTTGCTCAATTTCAATTAGACTAAGTGTTAGAGTTTTGTGACTCAAATTTCATCACTTGTTAAGGAAATAAAATACAGTGGCAAAATAAGGGATTTGTGGGGGCGAAACTATTGATTTTTCAACCTTTAAATAGATGTAGTCGAAACTCCTCTTATATTATTCGTTTTTCAACATTAGTGAATTTCTTCTCCTTTATCCGTGGTTTTCTCCAAAAGAGTTTCTACGTAAAATATGTGTGTTCTTTTTTTTCTTATTTTGCAATTATTTTATTACTATTATCGACATCTATTATAACAAACTGGTATCAGAGCCAATTTAGGTTGTTGTCTCGATCACAGTAATGGCGATAATGAAGTATGACATTTCGTTGTTGGACCGCAACACCAGATTCGTATTGTGGAAGGTAAAGATACAGGCAATTTTTATACAAATGGATTTGGAAGATGTCCTACTAGGGTTAGATAAGATGCCTTCGACATTGATGCCTGAAGAGAAGAAGCGCAAAGATTGAAAGGCTTTAATGCAATTACATTTGCATTTGTTGAATGAAATTCTACAGGACGTGTTGAAGGAGAAGATTGTCACTATGTTATGGGCAAAGCTAGAGCAGCTATGCATGTCGAAAACCCTAACTAGTAAGTTGTATCTGAACAAGCGTCTTTATTCTCATCATTTAGAAAATGATACTTTTGTGCTCGAACACTTAATCGTGTTTAAAGAAATTGTCTCGGACTTATAGGTCATGGAGGTTCAGTATGATAAAGAAGCTTTAGGTTAATTCTACTTTGTCCGTTTCCCTGTCTTATTCAACCTTTAGAGATACGATTTTGTATAGTAGCAAATCTCTCACAGTTGATGAAATTTATGCTTCCTTAGCCTCGTATGACAAGATGAAGCATCTTGTGGCTGGATTCGACTCTCAGGGAAAGGGTCTCACTATTCATGGGAAACAATAACGGAATACTGATGATAATCATAGAAGGACACATGAATGAAATCCTCACATTAAATCTAAGAGTAGATCGAGATCCTCAAACAAAGGTAAAACCTGTAACTTTTGTAAGAAGAAAGAGCAGATTAAGTTTGAGTGCTATAAGTTACAGAATAAAATAAAAAAAGAGGCAAAAAATCAAAAGGTAAAATAACCAGAACAATTTGGTGAATCTGATATTGTAGAAAACTATAGTGATGGTGAACTCTTAGTCACTTTTGCCCAAAACTCTAAAGTGAGCGAGGAGTGGATCCTCAATTCTGGTTACACCTTTCATATAAGTCTCAATTGGGATTGGTTTACAATATATGAAATAGTGTCTGAAGGTATTGTTTTGATGGGAAATAATGCTTCATGTAGAATCACAAGTATTGGCACGATCAAAATTAAGATATTCGATGAAGTCGTCTAAACACTTAGTAATGTATGAAATGTACTAGGACTGAAGAAAAAATTGATTTCGTTGAGTACTCTTGATTCAAAAGGATACAAGTACACAGCTAAAAGTAGGGTTCTAAATATTAGCAAGGGTTCCCTCGTTGTGATGAAAAGGTAAAAAAAGACTGTTAAGTTATATGTTTTGCAGGGTTCAACTGTTACTGGTAATGCAATCATCATTTTCTCTTCCTTGTCAAATGATGATGTTACTAGACTTTGGCATATGCGTCTAGGGCATATAAGTGAGAACAACATGACAGAATTAAGCAAAAGAGGATTTCTTGATGGTCAAGGTATTAGCAAATTGAAATTCTGTGAGCACTGCGTTTTTGGGAAGCAAAAGAGAGTTCAATTCAGCAGAGAAATCCATAACACAAAGGGAACTCTAGATTATATTCATTTTGATCTCCGTGGACCATCTAGAGTACCTTCGAAGGGTGGCACTAATTATATGTTGATGATCATTGACGATTTTTTCAGGAAAATTTGGGCACTCCTCCTAAATTAGAAAAATGATGTATTATCAATGTTTAATAATTGGAAGATTATGATTGAGAAGCAGACATGAATGCAGATAAAACACATTCACACAGATAATAGCTTGAAATTTTGTTCTGATGAGTTTAATGACTTGTGCAAAGCAGAAAAGATTGTAAGACAGTTCACAGTTCGTCATACTCTATAGTAAAATGGCATCGCAGAATGAATGAATAGAATAATCATGGAAAAGGTTCGATGTATGTTGTCAAATGCTTGTTTACCAAAGTCATTTTGGCCTGAAGTGGCTTCTACTGTGTGTTTTCTTATTAACCGATCTCCGTCCATTGCCATTAAGAAAAAGACTCCACAAGAGATATGGTCTGGTACTCCTATTGATTATTTTATTTTCAAGAATTTTAGATGTCTAGCATATGCTCATGCTGATAATGGTAAATTGGATCCTAGATTTATTAAATGTGTTTTTCTTGGTTATAATATTAGTGTTAAAGGGTATAAGTTAGGGTGTCTTGAAACGAGAAAAGTTGCAATTAGCACAGATATTATTTTTTATAAAATTGCTATGTTGCCTAACTTACCTCTTAAAGACTCTTACAATAAAGACCAGCAAATTTTAAACCTACATGTGAAGCAGGTGGAGCTTTAGATTGATTCAGGATCTACAATAGAGTCTACTCCTCAATTAGTACAGAAACTCAAAATATAGTTGCTTCTTCACCACAATCAGCACTACAATATTCTATTTCTAAGAACAGACCTAGAAGAAAAATTAAACCACCAAAGAGGTTTACCGAGGCTGATCTAGTTACTTATACTTTAAATGTGGCTAAATATATAGATGCAAATCAAGATTCATCTTCTTATTTCGAGGTAGTTAGCTGTGAAGATTTAAGAAAGTGGATGATTTCCATGTAAGAAAAGATAGAATCACTCCATAAGAATAGAACATGAGACCTAGTAACGCTTCCTAAGGATAAAAAGGTTGTTCGTTGTAAATAAGTATTCAAGAATAAATAAAGGACTCTAAGAGTTAAAGAACCCATGTATAAAGCAAGGCTGGTTGCAAAAGGCTACAGTCAGATTCCAAGTGTAGACTTCACAGATGTGTTTTGTTCAGTTGTTAAGTACAATTTGATTTGAGGCTTGCTTTGTATTGTGATCATGTATGATTTAAAGCTTGAATGGTTAGATGTAAAAAACAACGTTCTTGCATGGAGAACTTGAGTAAGATATTTACATGCAACAATCAAAGGGTTTTATAGTTTCAAAAAAGGAGGACTATGTTTACTTACTAAAAAGTCCCTTTATGGCCTGAAACAGTCACCAAGGCAGTCGTACAAGAGATTTGATTCATTTATGACTACTCATGATTTCAAAAGAAGTAGCTTTGACAATTTTGTTTATTTAAAAAAAACAGTGATGGTTGATTTATATATCTACTCCTTTATGTTGATGACATGTTGATAGCAGCCAAAGATAAAAGAGAGGTAAGAAAGGTCGACGGCCAGCTTAGTAAAAAATTTGAGATGAAAGATTTGGGAGCAGTAAAGAAGATACTCGGGATGGGGATTCTTAGAGATAGAAAATCATGTAAATTGTACCTAAGTTAGAAAGGGTGCATTGAGAAAGTTCTTTGCAGGTTCAATATGTAAAGTGCCAAGCTGTTAGTACTCTATTAGCAGCCCATTTCATACTTTCATCGGTTTTTTCTCTACACTCAGATGATAAGATTGACTACATGTCATGTGTTTCATATTCTAGTGCAATGGGATATCTCATGTATGCTATGGTTTGCTCACGTCCATATTTATCTTATATAGTTAGTAGATACATGGCGAATCTCGATAAATAACACTAAAAAGCAGTTTAGTGAATTTTTAGATACTTACGAGGTACTATTGATATTTGTTTACAGTTTGGAAGAATTAGAGATGGAGTTATTGTCTATGCTGATTTTGATTTTGCTGGAAACCTTGATAAAAGAATATCTCTCACAGTGTATGTCCTTACTATTGGGGGTTGTGCAATCAATTGGAAAGCCACTTTGTAAACTACAATTGCTTTGTCTACTACTAAAACTGAGTACATGACGATTACTGAGGCTTGTAAAGAAGCTATTTGGTTAAAGGATCTCTTTGATGAACTCAGTAAAGACCTTCTAATAAGGAAGGAGAGTGGATAAAAGTGGAAGAAGATCGTAAAGTTTGTTCAAGTTGCGAATTTAACTTAAGGCTTTAGACGTTCGAAAAAAAAACTTGGATTTTGACACAACCTGAAACACAATGAAATCCAAGTAAAATAAAACAAATAAAATAAATAGTTAAGATAAATAAAATAGAATAATAAATCAAATATAGAAACAATAAAGAAGATAATAAATAAGATAGATGGAAAATATAAAATGAGATATATAGAAATTTTAAGAAGCCTTGGAAACACGAAAAATGCACAACCCCTTTCAAGCGGCTCAAATTTCCCCTCCAAGATAGATAACTTGGTAAGAAAAAGTTTGAAGATGATCCCCACAATTTGAAAAAATTGTTAAAACTCTTCTAAAAGAAACGCAAGAGAAATTCTTGAAAAAGAAAACTCAAAGAGAATTTATTAACTTAAAAAAGAAGTTGAATAATAATGAATTGAATGATTTGTGTACAATGCTTAAGCATACTAGAACTCTAATTTAATCTAAACAAGAAGTAGTTTTAAACTAAACATTCTTGTTAACATAAAACTCCTAAATAACTTAAAATACTTAATAATTATAAAAAAATGAAATAAAATAATAATAAAATAATAACTGATAAATACAATATTGAGCTCATACATAATAAAAATTAAGCTTAAAACGCGAACCCAATATGAAACGTCTAGGCTTGTGGGATTGATTGGGGTCTTTGAAGTGAAGTGCCTACGCTTGTTAACATTTTCCACATGGGCTTCTCATCATAGATTGAAAGTTTAGGCCCACGTACAAAATTAGTCCCTTCTAATTCATCATTGCTCTAAAATCCATCATTTTGAAGCTTTAACTTTTCTTCTCGAATTTTTTTGTAATAAAGTCTTGAATGAATAAGTTGAGTTTTGTCTTTAGCTGCTTGGATTTAGATCTCATATTTGGTCCTTGAGGGAAATTAAGCCCATCTTTATTATGGCTTTTGAATTAGAATAAGTTGCTCGTATCATTCTCCCTTCCACAAAAGGATTCGTCCTCGAATCTACAATATCAAAAGGAGAAAGGTCAGCACTATTAAAGTAGCACTAACATTATACTCACCAGGAAGATCGATTTGATATGCATTATCATTAATGTGCTTGAGTACTTGAAAAGGTCTACCACCACGTAGGTCCAATTTTGTTTTGTGTTTATTTAGAAATTGTTCTTTTCGCATATGGACCCAAACCCAATCACCAAGATCAATGATAATTTGTTTATGCCCCTTCTTAGCTTTGTTGGCTTTTGCTTTATTTGTTTTGGTGATTCATTATCTTGCTTTCTCATGCATGGATTTCACCAATTCAACTTTCTTTTCACCATCTAAACTAGAAATGTTTTCTATAGGCAATAGCACAAGATCAAGTACAGTTAATGGATTAAAACCATAAACCAGATCAAATGGGGAATAGACAGTTGTAGAGTGAATAAGTGTATTATATGCAAACTCAACAAATAAAAAACATTCTTCCCAATTTTTAAGGTTCTTACCCACAAAGCTCGTAGTAAAGCACCTAAGACTCGATTGACTACCTCAGTTTGTCCATCGGTTTGGGGGTGACATGTAGTAGAATATAATAATTTAGTATGAAGCTAACCCCACAATACTTTCCGAAAGTGGCTTAGGAAATTTATGTCTCTGTCAAATACAATGGTGCGAGGTATCACATGTAGGCACACCACCTCTCTAAAGAATAAGTCAGTCACATATATAGCATCATCTGTTTTGTGACAAGGAATGAAGTGAGCTATCTTTGAAAACATGTCAACAACAACAAAGATACGATCTTAAGCTTTTTTTGTTCGTGGCAAACCAAGAATGAAATCCATTGATAAGTCTACCAATAGCGAAGAAGGAATCAACAAAGGAGTATAAAGTCTATGAGACATTACCTTAGAATTTGCTTGTTTACAAGTAGTACATTTAGAACATAAATTTTCAACATCCTTTTTCATGTGCAGCTAATAAAAATGTTCATCTAAAATATCTAGTGTCTTAGCGACTCCAAATTGTTCAATTAATCCTCCACTATGTGCCTCACAAATTAATAACTCTCCCATGGAACATTGTGGAACACATAACCTGTTTAGGCATAAAAGAAACCCATATACAAGATAAAACTTGTTAAAGGTACCATTCCCACAATTGGAAAGAGCATTTGCAAAATCAATATCGTTTAAGTATAAATCTTTTATATGTTCAACCCTAATACTTTAGCATTTAATGTAGTTATTAAGGAATATCTACGAGATAAGGCATCAGCGACTACATTTTCTCGACCTGTTTTATACTTAATTGCATATGGAAATGTCTTCTATAAATTCTACCCATCGAGCATGTCTCTTGCTCAACTCACCTTGTTCGTTTAACCATTTTAGGGATTCATGATCCCTATGAATAACGAACTCATTTGGCAGCAAGTAATGTTGCCAAAGTTGTAGAGCTCGAACTAATGCCAGCAACTCATTATCGTAAGTTGAATAGTTTAATTGTGCCCTAGTCAATTTTTCACTAAAATATGCGATTGGAATTTTTTTTTTACATCAACACGTCACCAATTCCAATACCTAAAGCATTACATTCAAGTTCAAAACTATTAGAAAAATCAAGTAATATAAGAACCGAAACAAAACATAACTTATCCTTTAAGGTTTGAAAAGTCTTTTCCTGATCTTCTCCCCACTTAAGACCCACTGTCTTTTTAATAACCTCAATTAATGGAGGAAAAATAGTGGAGAAATCCTTCACAAAACGTCTATAAAAACTTGTTAAACCATGGAACGATAATAATAAAATAACAAGACCTAATAAATAGAATATTGAACTCATATATAACAAAAATTAAGTCTAAAACCTGAACCCAATATGAAATGTCTAGGCTTGTGGGATCGATTGAGGTCTTTGAAGTGAAATGCCTAAGCTTGTTAACATTTTCCACATGGGCTTGTCATCATAGATTGAAAGTTTAGGCCCACGCACAAAATTAGTCCCTTCTGATGCATCATTGCTCCAAAATTCATCGTCTTGAAGCTTCAACTTTTCTTCTTCAATTTTTTTTTTGTGATAAAGTCTTGAACGGATAAGTTGAGTTTTGTCTTTAGCTTCTCATAATTGGGCCTTGAGGGAAACTAAGCTCATATCTATTATGGCCTTTGAATTGGACTGAGTTGCTCGTATCACCTTCTTATTAGTATAGTGTTTTGTGATAGTCAGAGTGTCATCTTCCTTACAAAGGATAAAATGTTTCATGAGAGAACAAAACACATTGATGTTCGGTATCATTTTGTGCGTGATATTATTGCCCGTGATGATATTGTTGTAAGAAAAGTTAGTACTCACGACAATCCTGTAGATATGATGACTAAGTCACTTCCTATAACCAAATTTGAGCATTGCTTGAACTTGGTTGGTGCTTGTTGTTTAAGAATACCCCTTTAGAGGTTTTGTGGAAGAGGTGAAGAACTTGTTCGTTAAGAGTTCGTGGTGAAGAACTTGTTCGTTAAGAATTCGTATCAAGGTGGAGATTGTTAGAGTTGTGTGACCCACATCTCATCACTTGTTAAAGAAAGAAAATACACTGGCAAAACTATTGATTTTTCAACATTTAAATAGATGTAGCCGAAACTCCTCTTGTATCATTCATTTTTCAACATTGGTGAATTTCTTCTCCTCTGCTCATGATTTTTTCTCGATAGGGTTTCCACGTAAAATCAGTGTTCTTATTTTTCTTATTTTGCGATCATTCTATTGTCATTATCGACATCTATTATAACACTAATGACGTATTTAGATTATCTACTAATATAAGTTATCTTCTCGCACTGCAATCCGACCATGTAATGCTAATTAGTATTAGTTTAAACGTTATATAATCCGTGAGTCAATATTTACTTTCATTTTGTTGTGCGTGCAAAAATCATTGAGAACAATATACAAAATATATTATTGATAATGATGGATTTATATTAAATCAATTTTTTCGAAAAATTATAAGTGCATACATGAAATCACTACATTAAGGACACTAAATCCTAACAATTCATTGGCCCTTACATGAACAACATTTCGTAAACATCTCCTATAATGGTTGGAATCCTCTAAGAAATTATTATTACTAGTTGAATGCTCCATTTGTCACACAAAAATGGTCCCGTTTTTACTTTTAATAGTAAAAAAATAAAGTTTTTTTTTTTAAATCGGACTGATGATCGAACCGGTCAGACCATCAATTTGTCGGTTTGATTACTCTAATTAAAAATTATTAAAATTTCAAAAAAAAAATTCCAATTCTCATGTCAACCAGTTTAAAGTCCCTTTCCGGACTAGTACTCTGGCTAGTTCTTTGTCCAACCGATCTGACCAATTGGTCTATTCCAATTCAAATAACCTTGTAAAAGATTTTCAACTTTTACCTCTTAATCTTTAATTTTTTTATTATAGATAAATTTTTTAAATATATATTATAATTAAATCATTCCCAAACATAAAAAAAAAAATTAATTAATAAAATATTTAAAATAACTACCATCAAAGTTTAAAAAAATTGAACATTAAAATAATTGTAATGAGACTGGAGGAGTAATAGTAAATCGGACGGATTGAGATCTAATTTCAACCCAAAATTGTTTCACCATACTTGGCCGAACATAATGTAGAAAAAATGTCTAATGAAATCATTTCTATGTAAATAAATAAATATTGGAGGGGGAAACGGCAAGAAACACTACATAATTGTCTGCCATTATAAAAAGGTAGAAGCTAGTTTATTGATTCTACAAGATTATCAAGATAAAAAAGCAGCACGTCCAAAAGCAAGTCAACACCAGCAATCACGACATCACCTCTTTTTTTTTTTTTTTTGTCGTTCCGCTTCTCATACTCTGAATTATTCGTAGGAGACTTAAAATGAATCTATATATATAACCAATCAGTGGCAGTACATATGAATTGGGAGCGTAGTCACTGCCACAGCCTCTAGCGATACTTTTTTGGGGTGGAAAGACCGAAGATTTCCTCCATATTGAGATATTTTATCACGTTACTAGGCAATTTCAATAAATCCATGAAGCGAAATTTGCTTTCCAAAATTAAATATACCTTTGGTGTTTGTTAAAATAATAAAATTTTTAAAATTTTAAAATATGAAATTTGAGTTCGAGTCGAGTTAAATTTTATAATTCGAATAATTTGAATAATAAATTGGTGTAAATATCCCATTAGTCCTTGTCAATTTTGAAAATGAACAAATTAGTCTCTCTCAACAAAAATTACAAAATAATTCAAAATAATTTTTAAAATTAAAAATTTTATATTCAAAAAAAATTAAAAACTCTAAATAATATATAAAGAAATTTAAAAATTAAAAAAATTATTATTTTATTATTTTAAAAAATTGAATCGAATCGAATTTACGATTCAATTTTATCATAGTAAAGTATCTTTTTTATTTTGCTTTAAAAAAGTTTTCAAATATTTATGATTTCAAATTTATGTGCTCTATCATGGAATTATTTATATTATAACAAAATTTTAATTTAACATGCTTAATTTTTTTTTAGTTTAACTTAAATAATTTCACTCGATTCGATTCGATTTGACTTGACTCAAATTTCATTTCACACGACTCGATTCGAAAAAATTTCAAATCAAGTTAAGATGATAAAATAGGACTCATCAACTCAATTAATTCGAAATTTTTTTACTCAATTCGATCGAAAGCCAACCTTTAACTTGAATGATCTCGATAGCGTATTCAGGGCACATCTTCCTTCCCGCCCCAAATGGCAACAACTCAAAATCATGACATTTCACATCAATAGTCTTCCCAATGAATCTCTTTGGCCAAAATTCATTGGGGTTCTCTCAAACTTTAAGGTCTCTCCCAATTGTCCACACATTTATAAGAGTTCTGGTACCCTTGAGAATGTCGTAACCAACTACTTGACAGTGCTCGCAAGTCTGGCGAGGCACTAGCATGGGTGCCACTAGGTGCAAACGCATTGTCAACACATTGTCTCTTTGGCAATTGAATCAATGTATGGTAGGTTGACTATGTTCTTTTCTTCTACCTAGGGGCGAAGCCAGAAAAGTTTTTTAGGGGGTCGAAATTAAATTGTATATTTTTACGATAGTATAAATGCAATTTCACCATTTTAATAGCCCATATATTTATATTTTTTAAAGGATTAAATCAATTTTTTTATCATTTGGAAGAGCAAAGTATAATTTTATCTTTACTAATTTAAAATTTTATAAATTTTAAAAGAATTTAAATAAAAAAAATTATTTTAAAGGGGGTGGGGACTTACGAGCCCCACTGGCTACCCCTGCTTCTACCCATTTTTCCTTGTCAATTTCTAGCTTTTTCAACATCTCCAAAATTGCCTATACCACAGTCACCGTTGAACTTTTGGTGCCTCCAGCTATAAGGTCCTAACACATTATAAAATATTAGCTCACATCATTAGTTTGCTCCTGTCATGAATAAAATAAAACAATAATGCAAGTTCCAAATGATAAATAAAATACTAAATTAATGAAAGATCATGAATAACCTAAATATTTTTTTCCTCAACAAGCGGACTACCTTAAATTTCCCCGCAAGAAATAATAAGTTTGATGTGAATATGCATCTCATTATTGTCGAATCCTTTCCTTCGGGGAAAGAAAGCTGACTTAAAGTAGGCCCACAACCCACTTGAAAAGTAGAAAGAGTATTATTAAATTTAAATTTGATACATAATTTAAATAGGTCTTGACTCCAGGGAAAAAACATATATTTAAGTAGGTCAATAAATCAATTAATACCATTTTATTAAATAATAAAAAATTAAAAAATATTTTTTAAAATTTTTCTAAAATTTATTGAAAGAAGAAGATTTGGTATATCCCATATAAATACTTATTAATTCCGTAAAATGAAAAAAAAAATACTTAGTGGCAAGGTGAGAGAAACAAGTAATAAATTATCCTTGACTCTATACCTTTCAAGCTTGACATCAAGATTGGGATCCTCAGCAAGTTGCAAAAACACATTTACCATATCCTTGGACACACATTATCTTTAACATCTTTTCACCTAGCGTTATGTTAATCCAAAACATGTTCCAAGAATATGTCGAACTTCTTGCTCAAGGCCTTAGTTCTCTTATTATAGCCTTGCAAATTGTTACGATAATTTTAAGAAAACAGAAACCCAGGAAGAAGGCCAGAGAAAGAGAAGGAGAATTGAAAGAAATCAGAGAAGAAGAATAAGGAAACAAGGTTGAATTTCCATAACTGCACAGGCCAGCCCCTATTAGTCTTAAAAAGGGTGGTCAATGATCTTCTAACAACCTGCAGATGTTGGCATGAATGCCTCCCAATCCGCACCATTTCATTAAATGGTTACAAACCAAAATGTAGCATTTAACCATCGACCCAAATACACTAACCAATACGCACCATTTCACTAATCGAGAATAGAACACTGCACTTTTTACAACACACTCCCTAACGTCTAAATAAACAACTGAAAATAACAAACTCTCAAACTATTGACCACTGCTATCATTTATTCCATAACAAATACCCGGCCCTCCAACATGATCTTTGTCTTCAAGGATTGAATTGAGGATATTTTTGCTAGAGATCACTTAAATTTTCACAAGTCGAATCTTCAGGAAATGTATCAGTCCATTCCACTAAAACCTCTGTGATGGCTTGATTCCCTTTCTTCACAATTCTTCCTCGATCACTCGAACTGGTTCCTTCAAAAAGGTACCATCTGGCCTTAATCGTGGCAACACTAAAGAGCTAACAGCTGACTTTATATGTTTTTTTCAGGTTGGGAAACATGGAATGTTGAATGTATACGAGCTACTGTAGGTAGGGTCAACCTATACGCCACCTTCACAGTTCTGGCTTCAATCAGATAAGAACCAAAATATCTTGGAGACCGCTTATGATTCTTTAATTTCCTTATTGAATGTTGTTTGTATGGTTGGAGTTCCAAATACACCAAATCCCCCACTTAAACTCCCTATCAATTCTCCTTCAGTCAGCCATCTATTTCATTCTTTCCTAAGCCTTTTTCAAGTGAAACCTCAACAATCTTCTCGTTGCTTCCCTGTGTTGGAGGCTTCAATCCACCCTTGCTACCTAGAAGGCACCTGATAGATAAAGAAGGTGCACCAGAAGGTTGATCTACCACAAATTGACATGGAAAATTAGGCTTTTCTGGTATGCTTAAGAAGCTTATTCTTGAGCAAAATAGTATTTTTTGCATAGTTTTTTGTTATTTTTAGATTTTAAGTTAATAAGTGAAAATGTCTCATTTTTGCTCATTTCTTGACCCAATTTGGGCAATAGTTCTGTTGGGGGGCCTAACATGTGATTGAATGGTGTAGGGACATGTTGCAGGTTGGAAACGAGCAAGAATGGAACCTAAAAAAGCGGTTTTGTGATATCCACACTTTGGAATCGTAATACCTCCAGCAGTATGGAAGATTGGAAAAACTCTTCATTGGTATCGTGACACGATATCCACTTTGGGTATCGCGATATCCACCCTTCTAAGAAGATCCTAAGGCTTGACACTGCCCGAGGTATCACGATATCCTCTTTTAGGTATCGCGACATCGACATCATCAAGGGGAAAAAATTAGACAAAAAGAGCAATTTGTCCACTCGGCCTGCCAATCAGCAAGGCCTGTGTAGGGGCCATTTTTGGCAACAAAAACTGATTAGAAAATAGCATAAAACAACCAAAATTGGATGAGGAGGAGAGACACACACATAGCTTAGTTTTAGGTTTAGTTTTCTCTTAGTTTTTCTACACTTTTTCTAATGTTTTCATTTTCTCTTCTTCTTTCTTAGTTTAGAGCTTATTTTTCTATATTTACTTTTTGTTCTTGATGTTTTTAGTGTTAGTTAATTTAGTTATCACTGTAGCTTAGGTTTATTTACACTTTCAGCTTTTGTACCTTGGTTGTAAGATATTTTTAGCTTTATTTTAATGTATTTCAGTTTCTTCTACTTTAAATTTGTTAAAGTTTGTTCTTTTTATGTTTATTGCTTTAGATTTTCTTGCTAAATGTTTTTAGCTTCATGTTCTCTAGGTTTTCATGCATAAAAATCTCAACTTTATATTTTTTTTAAGCTTTACTTTAATGGTTGGTTTTTCTTTTTTTCATTTTCATGTTCATCCTCTTTATTTTCAATATGAGTAGCTAAACCTAAAAGTGGGTTGGTTGATGGAAATGTAGGTAAGTTGATTTTTGGACCAAGGACTAAATCGTAATAAATTGGACTAAATCGAATAGACCTAAAAACTTAGGAAGTGACGCACCTAAGAGAATATCTAGACAAGTGAGACCGAAAGGTAATCTTATTGTGCATCCATTAATTAGTCCCAAATTACCTGGTGAGATCAAGAGATAAATCAGAACTAATTTATTTAAGTCGATAAAATTGAGATCGAAAGATAAAATGGAGTGACTTAGTAATTTAAGCAATTTAAGTCCCTTTTTCGAGAACCGGTGAACCACATTGAAATCAATCAACCACCATTAGTCATTTTTTGGTTAAATTCTTAGTTTTATACTCTTTACAATTTAGTCCCTAGATTTCTTGCAAAATTTCCTTTTTATGATTTTTCGTACTATAAAATCGTATTAGTAGTCGCTTAGACTCTATCGTGTATGCTATCTATTGCTCAATTGCCATCTCTTTTGGATTCAATCATTGGAATACTCTAATGTTCTATTGTAACACTATAAATATTACAACTGACATGTATGTTTGCAATAAAATCGTGCTTTGAAAATTTTCTTATAAAACCATTGTTTTATGCTAATAAGTGATAAAAGTAACATATTTTAATCTCGTTCTTAAAGCGTTTTTGTATGATTATTTATGCAAATTGGTGAATTTTATGCTCCTAATCCTTTAAATTCATGTTTCTATACTTAGGACAGCATTTAGGAGCAAGAGGAGCAAAAAATGAACGAAATCAGACAAATAGAGTAGATTTTAGGAGCCACACGGGCTACGCCTTCCCACATGAGCTGGACATACGACCATGTGGCAGACTATGTCAATTTCACAATTCGTATCCCAAACACACGGAAAAATGCAATTTTTAGGCTTTTCAAACATTCTAAAATCTATAAATATCAAATAAAAGAAGAGAATAGGGAGCCATCAAAGAATATTGAAGAAAATAACTCGAATAACACATTGAAGCCAACTCTAAAGCAGATTTTCATCAAGACTGAAGACCTCCTTTTAATTTATTTGAAGTTTTTATGAGTTTCTTTATTTCTTGTGGTTATTCTATCTTAAAGATATTTTTATTTACAATTATGAACTAATTTCCTAGATACTTAGGGAAGATGAACCTTATGATGAATTCTATTATTTGATTTTTGTTTTATGCGATAAATATTTGATTCTTGTTTTCAGTTATGTATGTTTATCTCTTGTTTTAATATTTCGGGGATATTAATTCATGTTTAATGTGCTTAAATTAGAAGACGAAAAGTCCATATTTAAGAGTAGATCAAACATAATTGAGTGGAGTTGTATGCAATCCTAGAAACAGGACGACATAAATCCACAAGATTAGAGTCAAATCTAATAGGAGAATCCATAGATTGAGTTAATACAATAATAGGGGTTTTAATTAGAAAGAAATTTTAATTAATCAACCTAAAGTTAGTTGCTCTTACTCTCAAAAGAGATATTAGAATAATTAAGGGATTTCTACGGATCAATATACCAAGTGAATAAATCGTTTAATTCAGATTCATAATGATAGATGAAGTCCAGGTGGATTCTTTCTTGGGTATTGTTTAGCTTCTTAGTTATTATTCAATTATTTTCCTAATTTATTCTCTGCTAAGATCTTGGTAAATTAATTTAGTAGATTTTAGCTTAAATCAATCACTTCAATTTCTCACTTAAATAATAGGAAAATGATAATTACTTGTACTTTCAAAGCATGCGTTAACCACTTACGTTCAATTCAGTGTGAAATTGTGACAAGAATGAGCCTGCTGGTTCACTAGTTAAGCATCTGTCTGTATTCTGCCTAGTTCTGAGTTCGAATCTCATCATATACATTAGGAAAATCTTTTGTCATATGCTAGAAATCTGTTGGAAGTTTGAAAATTAATTAAAGATAGATTTTCTTTTTATTCCCTTCTTTTTCTTTTATTTTTTATTCCCTACAATTGCCATTCCTATATTTTTATTCTTTTTCGTTTCATTATTGTGTTAATCGAAAGTGGTGAGGGAGTACGGATTAACGAAAATTTTGTTGTTAGTCACTGATCAAAAAGTCACCAGTAAGTAACAGTTAATACGAGTGTTTTCACGCTAGTTTCTCCATTTTGTAAATTGTTTGGAATGGAGTATTTTTATGAGTTTCGAGAATCTCCTCTTAATGATTGTGTATTTACCGAGCAGGCAAGGCTATTAACAACAAGGCATAGCACCAAGATAATCTATGTGATTGTTGCTGAAGTTTCGATAAGTTTGGGATGTCTGAAAGTTTTTGTGTCGAAATTTTTGACATAAGTATTAAGTGAGTAATCGAGAAGTTCTATTAATTGATTAGCTAAATTGTGTTACTGAATGTTATTTTAGGCTTCGAGGATTCTTAGAGTAGTTATTCCTTCGAAATCTTTCCAAGTGCGTATCAGAAACCTTAATTTTGCAAGATTTAGTTCTCAAAAATAGTGGCTTTTGACGCCACAAGGCCAAGCACACGGGCGAGTGGCTAGGCCGTGTGAGCCACACGGATGTATGGCAGGTCGTGCGATCAGTCGTGTAACACACTATTTGTTGATTTTGGGCTACACGGGCTGGTATATAAGCGTTTGTCTAGGCCGTGTGTGGCCATATTAGAGTACGGTTCACACGGGAACCGGACACGGGTATGTGTCTGGGCCATGTAACTCACTATTTGTGGAATTAGACCACAAGGCTAAGGACACGGGCGTGTGTCTGGGTCATGTAACACACTATTTGGGGTATAAAAGCCACACTAGCAGGGACATAGGTGTGTACCCAGGCCGTGTGAGCCACACTAGCAGGGACACGGGCATGTGTCCAGGCCGTGTAACTCACTGTTTATGCTTTGGAACCACACGAGCAAGATGCACGAGCATGTGATCAAGCTGTGTGGCATGTGATTGGGCCCGGAACCTATGTTCGAGGGTGAAAATGTTACCTAACATTGATACTGTCTCCTTTAATGTATTAATGATGGAAATTGATGATTTTAAAACTGTCTGATACTATGAGATTGATCTCTGAATAACTTAGTTATAAATACACTGTAATGCTTATTCTATTGTTTACCTATCTTATTGATTATGACATGATTGGGAATGAATGTATACATGATATTGGTACTTGTGTTCTACATTGGCATGAGTGGGATACTGTGAAGGAGGAAGAAATCTGTTCTGAAATCGTGGCTATGCCACCAGGAGTATACATCTGATTCTGGCACTTGTTGCATACTGAATTAGCAGCTAAGCTACATTTTTGTAAAAGTGTCAACAAACACTATGTGGTCTATAGGGTTAGTTGGGAAATAAATGTTCTTATTGGTGTGTTGGGATGACCGAAAACGGTGTGTAGTGGGCGAGAATAAGAATGTTACATCTGAATCCAATTGGTTTCGTATATGAATTGAAATTGTATATACGTACACATGTAATTGGTCTGTTCTGAGTCTGGACTAAAGTTACTCTTGTACTGAGTTGAATATCTGAACTTGGGACTACGCTATAACGATTGTTAATTGAATGTTAAATTTAAGCACTGAATTCCTGACTCATTCTGTTATTACTTGGATTTCAAGTGGTTCGCTAACTTGAACAGGTCAGTGCCGCGAGAGCTCGATTGAACTATAACTTTCTATAAACTATTTAGTAGGAGCTTTGCTAAACTATAGTAGGATGATTGTAGCAGATTATATACTTAATTAATGTTTGGGTTGAACTTATATAAAACCAAATTTTGGTTTTATAGTGTTTCGAGTGGTGCTTATCTTTGCATGTGATTCTCTAAGCTCGGGCTAGACGTTTAGGCCGGGTCTAGGTTGTTATATTTAGTTGTACCAGAGCCAGGTTTGTCAACACTCAGAATGTGTTTGGGCTCAAAAAGGGTGAGAAAAGTAGTTTAGCGATAAATAATATCCAAATTAATATTGAAACACAAAAATTTTAGTGAATGACCGAGCCTCCGACGCTAACCCTATAAGTATTTCTATTCTATTATGAAGATTATTATACTTAAACTATTGTGGGTAAACTATTTTGATGTGAACTGGTGAACTCATCTTATTGGATATTTGAACTTATCTGTGTACTCTGACATTATAGCTAGATTGCCAAAAATGAGTTCACGCGGTAGTCGTGGACGTGGTATGTGGGGACATCGAGGACGCCAAGGAGGAAGAGCTTGAGCAGAGTTGTCCTCTACGGGTAGCATGCCCAATCTTGAGACTAGCGAGACTTTTGGTACTCCCACTGTTGAGACGGAGTCCTAAACTCCGACGATTGAGGACGACGCACTTCTCAGGCCATGATGCAAGCACTGGAGAGGGTCGCTGGGACCCATTCAAGATCAGAAGGCTGCGGGTCAGTTACTGAATGACTCCAGTTAAATGGGACTAAATTATTCAGGGGTGTCATAGGAGTCGCTCCTACCATTGCTGAATATTGACTCGAGGCTACCGAGCGTATTATGACAGACTTTGACTACACTCCTACTCAGAGATTGAGAGGTACTATGTCCCTACTCTGGGATGAAGCTTATCAGTGGTGGCTAACTATTGTGCAAGGTGCTCAGCCTGAACAAGTGAATTGGAACTATTTTAAGAACATCTTCCAGGGTAAGTATGTGGGGGTGAGTTATGTTGAGGCTCACCACGCGAGTTTATGAGCCTAGTTCAGGGTGATAGGTCTGTGGATGAGTATGAGGCTGAGTTTCTATGACTGAGTATATATGCACGGACTCTAGTAGCGTTTGGCTATGATAAGAGTGTGAAGTCCGAGGAAGGATTGAAGTATGATCTACGAGTTTTGATAGCTCCTCAGAGGGAGCGGGTTTTTGCAGTTCTAGTTGACAAGGCAAAGATAGTAGAAGAGGTGAAGTGCACTCAATGCGAGCGGCGTGACAGTGAAAATGATCAAAATAAGGTTAAGAGGGATTCAGGTCCCTCTGGTTCTACTCAACGCCCTAAGAAATGGACGAGGTTTGATAGGCCCTCGAGGGCTAAGGCACCATCTGTAGTGACTGAGGTTCAGTTGTGTAGTGAGTGTGGGAAACACCATCCGGGCGAGTGCTAGAGAAAGCTAGGAGCGTGTCTCTGTTGTAGGTCGACGAAGCATCGAGTTAGAGATTGCCCCCGTTGACCAGATTCAGTGCCAGCTATGGCACAGACTCTGGCCTCAAATTCTGTTTGGCCTCTGAGAGAGGCTTAATAACCATTCAGAAGTCATGGTACTGGTACGGGTGATGGTAATAGAGTTGGGAGAGGATAGCGAACACCGGGTAGAGATGCTAGTCAGGCTGAGGCTCGTTAGTCAATACTGGTTTATGCGGTGAGACACCGCGAGGAGAGCGATGATGCTGATGTCATTGCAGGTACCTTCTTTATTAACTTTGTTCTGTATTATGCTCTTATTTATATTGCCTCTACTCACTCATACATAACTAGTGTTATTTTTGTAACTCTGGGTTCAACTGTTGAGAATACTGCTAGAGAGTTTTCTGTGATTAGTCTGTTGGGTTAGTCAATTCGAGTTGATAAAATATACAGACATGTACCTTTAAAACTTCAGGGTATGGTGTTTCCAACTGATTTAATAGAATTACCCTTTAATGGATTTAATTTAATTCTGAGAATTGATTGGCTCGTTGAGTATCAGGTTAGTCTAGATTGTGCGACCAAGAGGGTTACTTTGAAACCGACTGAGAATGACAAGGTGATCATGATTGGTGAGTATCGAGATTACTTTTCTAATGTAATCTCTACTACTTTGGCAGATAAGTTAGTCCGGAAGGGGTGCGAGGCATACCTTGCTCACGGATCCAACTCTGCTCCCGAAAAGCTTTCAGTAGGAGATATTTGTACCGTGAGGGAATTCCCAGATGTCTTTCCTGAGAAATTACCTGAAGTAGCCCCAGATAGAAAGGTGGAGTTTGGAATTGATCTGTTACTAGGTACTGCTCTAGTGTCCATTACGCCCTATCGTATAGCACGGAAAGAACTGATCGAATTAAAAGTGTAACTTCAAGAACTCTTTAATAGGGGATTTATTCGACCGAGTGTGTCTCTATGGGGGACACCGGTATTGTTTATTAAGAAGAAAGACAGGTCGATGAGAATGTGCATTGATTATAGAATATTGAACAAATTGACAATCAAGAACAAGTACCCGTTACCAAGGATTGATAACTTGTTCGACCAGTTTTGAGGAGCGTTCGTCTTTTTCAAAATCGATTTACACTCTAGCTACCATCAACTCAAAGTCAAAGAGATTGATGTGTACAAAACTGTCTTAAAGACTCGTTACAGACATTACGAGTTTCTAGTAATGCCTTTCGGTTTAATGAATATCTCGACATTATTTATGAATTTAATGAATCGAATGTTTCAATCGTAATTAAAGATTCTTTCAATGATTTCATACGGCCCGATAAATCGTGGGCTGAGTTTGCCCTTTCTACCGAACCGCAAAACTTTTTTCCATGGTGACACTTTCAAAAATACACGATCACCCACATTAAACTCTATATCTCTTCTCTTTAAATTTGCATATGATTTTTGTCGATCGAGAGATGACTTTTAAACAATCTTGAATAATACGAACTTTTTCTTGATTTCCGAATCAAGTCCACTCCCATTAGTTTTGGTTCACTTAATTGAGACCAATATAATGGAGTTCTACACTTTCTTCTATATCTGAGCTTCAAATGGTGCCATTTTAATACTAGTTTGATAACTATTATTATAAGCAAATTCGACTAAAGGTAAATACCTTTCCCAGTGCCATCAAACTCAAGTACACAACACCTTAACATATCTTCTAAAATCTGAATCACTCGCTCGATCATTGCCCGTGCATCTCGAGGATGAAAAGCTATGCTGAAATTTAATTTAGTGCCCAAAGCCTCCTGTAATTTACTCCAAAATCTCAAGTAAATCTCGGATCCCGATTCGAAATAATAGATCTTTGGAACTCCATGTAATTTCACAATCTCGTAAATATACAATTCCGCTTAACTTCTCCAATGAAAAATTTGATCGATTGGAATAAAATGTGTCGACTTTGTCAATCTATCAACGATAACCCAGATTGAATCTTTCTTTTTCAGAGTCACAGGCAATCCTGATACAAAATCCATCGTAATGTGTTCCCACATCCATTCAGGAATCATAATAGGTTGTAATAAACCTATTGGTACTTGATGCTCTGCTTTCACCTGCTGACAGATTAGACATTTTGCAACAAAGTCACAAATCTCTCGCCTCATACCAGGCCACCAGTACATTCTTTTTAAATCGCAATACATTTTTGTACTACTCAGATGAATAGAGTACTTACTATTATGAGCTTCAGCAAGAATATCATTTTTCAATTCTGAATTATTCGGAATACAAATTCTATTACGATAACGCAACATACCACCATCATCAATGCTATATTCTGAACTCAAATTATCCTGAACCGTTTGTCGTTTCAGCACTAGTTTCGGATCATCACTCTGCAATTCACGGATCCGTTGAAGGAATGTAGATTTTGCTTTCAATTCGCTAATCTTTGAACCATCTTCATTAACAGACAAATGAACATTCATTGCTCGAAGTGCAAATAATGATGATTTTCGGCTAAGTGCATCAGCGACCATATTAGCTTTCCTCGGGTGATAATCAATAACAAGATCATAATCTTTCAATAGTTCAAGCCACCGTCTCTGTCTCAAGTTCAGCTCTTTCTGTGTCATCAAATATTTTAGACTTTTGTGATCGGTATACACATAACATTTTTCCCCATATAAATAATGTCTCCAGATTTTTAAAGCAAACACAATCGCAGCCAACTCCAAAACATGGGTAGGGTAATTTTTCTCGTGCGGTTTTAATTGCCGAGAAGCATATGCCACTACTTTCCCTGACTGCATTAAAACACAACCCAAACCATTTAAAGATGCATCACTATACACAACATATGGTATACCTGATTCTCAATTTGAGTTAACACTGGAGCTTTACAACATCTTCTTCAATCGATCAAAACTTTGTTGGCACTCTTTAGACCATACAAATTCAACATTCTTCTGAAGTAGTCGAGTCATCGGTAAAGCAATCATTGAAAAATTTTTAACAAATCGGCGGTAGTATCCCGCTAATCCCAGAAAACTTCGCACTTCTGTTATGTTCTTTGGAGTTTTCCAATTCACCACTGCTGACACTTTACTTGGATCTACTCGAATTCCTTCAGCTGAAACAATATGACCCAGAAATCCAACCTCATGTAGCCAAAATTCACACTTGTTGAACTTTGCATACAACTGCTTCTCTCTCAAGGTCTGTAACACACTTCTCAAGTGTTGTGCATGATCAGACTCAGTCTTCGAATAGATTAGTATATGATCAATAAATACAACCACGAATCTATCCAAATAAGGTTGAAAAATTCGATTCATCAAGTCCATAAATGCAGCAGGAGCATTAGTTAAACCAAATGGCATTACCAGAAACTCGTAATGACCATACCGAGTTCTGAAGGCAGTTTTTGGCACGTCACATTCTTTAACTTTCAGCTGATAATACCCAGATCGAAGATCTATTTTTGAAAACACAGCAGCACCTTTCAACTGATCGAACAAATCATCAATGCGGGGCAAAGGATATTTGTTCTTGATTGTAACCTTATTTAACTATCTGTAATCTATACACAATCTCAACGAGCCATCTTTCTTTTTCACAAACAAAACAGGTGCACCCCAAGGAGATGTACTTGGTCTAATAAACCCCTTATCTAACAATTCTTGCAACTGAGTCTTCAACTCTTTTAATTCCATCGGTGCCATTCTGTATGGTGTTATGGATATTGGCGCTGTTCCCGGGATCACATCAATCACAAACTCAACTTCACGATCTAGCGGTAAACCCGGTAATTCCTCAGGAAACACATCAGCAAATTCATTAACAACTGGCAACTGTTTCAACTTTGATTCAGAATCCCGAGTATCAAGAATATAAGCTAAATATGCTTCATTACCCTTTCGTACTAGCTTCTGAGCTGAAAAGGCTGAAATAATTCGAACATTATCTTTCATATTTCCAAACTCAGCCGAAATCATTTTCTCTCTCGATTTTTCAAATCAATCCGTTTCTCTCGACGATTCACTACTGACATCATGTTTTGTTAACCAATCCATCCCGAATAATATCAAATTCTCGAAAGGGTAACAACATCAAATCACAGAGAATTCATGACCTTTCACTTTGGTGGACAATTACGACATATTAAATTAACCATCACACTTTGACCTAATGGATTAGTGACTTGTATATCATAATTAGTGGACTCAACAGATAATTTCTTTTGGATGCTAGCATAGTGCAAATATATATGAATGAGTAGACCGGTGGTCTATTAATGCATAAACAAGTAACATCATGAAGATAGAAAATACCAGCAATTACATCGGGAGCCGTGGCGTCTTCCATTGCTCGAATGGCATAGGTGCGTGCTGGTGCTCTATTCTCTCGATTGACTAATTGGTTTTCTCATACCCGAACGGGTAGCCCCTATAGCACCGCTCGCCCGAACGTCTACTTCTTTTGGGAGTGGTTCTCAGTATCTCTTTTCGATCCACTTCATCTTTTTTGCGGTGGGACAATCTCGAATAAGATGATCGGTAGCCCCACATTTATAACAAGCCCCGTCTTAGTCCTCGCATTCACCGAAATGATGTCTTCCACAATATTGACACTTAGGCCGAGGAGTATTCTCGAACACTGCTCACACTTGCTACTACAGTCTATTAAATACCACTGAAATCAGATTGTCTTGATCTACCTCTACCCAATCTTCCCAGCACTGATGTAGTTCGACTAATTTCTTCTTTAGATTTCTTCGTTGGCAAATCTGAAAATGACTTAGAAGCACCTCTTTTAAATGACTCTTTATTTTTCCGATCTCGCTGCATTTTTCTATTATATACTTCTTCGAGCTTTTGAGCACGGTCTGACAGAACAACGAACTCCCGTATTTCATTACCCCCAATCATCATTCTAATCTCATCATTTAACCCCTCTTCAAATCTGATACACATTTCTTCTTCAGTAGGTATAATGTCTCGAGCATATTTGCTAAGGTAGACAAATTCTCTTTCGTATTCAGCCACTGACTTATTTCCCTGCCGTAAATCAAGAAATTCTCTCTTTTTCTTGTCTAGATATCTTTTCCCCACATATTTCTTTTTAAACTCGTTCTGGAAAAATTCCCAAGTAAGCTTCTCTGCAGGTACTACAGCTTCCACAGTTTCCCACCAGTTATATGCTTCTTCTTTTAACAACGAGACAGCACATCGTAGATAATCCTCCGGAGAACAAGCCATCTGTTTAAAAATTCTTACCAAACTCTGTAGCCAATACTCAACTTTTACAGGGTCATCATCTGATCTCCCTCGAAATTCTTCAGCTCCAAACTTCCTTAGCTTTTTAATCGGAGAACGTTTACTAGTTTCAATTATTGAAGGAGGTGGAGGAGCAACCGGAGGTACCACAGGTGGTGTAGTAGGGGGAGGAGGTGGTTGAGCCTGACTTCTTTCTTGTATCATCTCCTTATACCACTGATTCATAACTCCATAAATCATATTTTTAAGTTCTCGCTCTCGCATCGTAGAAATTGGAATATCACTACTTGTTCCTTGTTCAGAAGTCTGCACTCTACTGTTAGCTTCCTCCTGTTCAGTACGTTCAGGTCTATCTGACATCTTTATAATCAGAGAGTATCTATAAAAATGACAAAGATTAGATCGGATCATACATATCATACTATCACAGATTTATATGGCATGTATTTCTAAACACTTTACACATAACACATGTTCCGAGAACCGACTAAATCGGGCTCTGATACCACTAAATGTAACACCCCTTACCCGTATTCATAGCCGAAATAGGGTACGTGGCATTACCAGAGTTTACCAGATTAATTTTTCGTTAATACAAGTTAAATACTATTCATTTACTAAAACATGTCATGGCGTCCTTTAGATGGGCCTCCAAAGCCCAAAACATACTTGAGACCAAACTGAATTAAATCAAAACCATAGAAAATTTTTATAAAATCCCAAAGTTTTTTTTGTTCAATATAACCCCTTTATAAATATCTAACCTTCCTTGCAAATTTTAAAACCGAGACTAATCCAACCAACCAATTCATTTTAATCAATTTGATACCAAATTATACTTCTACTATAATCATACTATTTAACATATTTATCATTTTTTTTCTTTAATGTATATTCATTAAACAAGTCTTAGCATTTATATAATCATCAAACCTTATACATGCCATATAAATCAAAAAGAAAATTTACAAAAGCTACAGGAGATAACGGATAGTGTGATTCTTTGTGTTGATCCGATCCTCCGTATACTTCCACGTCAATCTACAAGAGACATTGAATACACTCAAGTAAGCTTATAGAAGCTTAGTAAGTTCATAGGCGTAAAACATAAATCTTACCAAATATTTATACACTTATACAATATACACAATTATTAAGTTCACCTGTCAACCACAGTCATTGGTGAGTTCCCTTGTATAAACTTACTACCACTTATTCATTTCCTTTAATTCTTTTGGGTCCATTTGTCACATATCATTCTTTAACCAAATTAGGGAACGGTTACAGAAAATTGAGTACTTTACTTTCACTTTGCCATAGTATAACTATGGTCTTGCGTATGATCACTTATCACTTTTTGAAGTCATAGTCCTGCCACGGTCTTACACTGATCACATTTATCACTTGTCACTGATCAGATAAGTGTAGCTAAAACTATCACTTATTACTTATCACTTGTCACCGATCAGATAAGTGTAGCTAAAGCTACCACTTATCACTTATCACTTGTCGTTCGATCGGATAAGTGTAGCTAAAGCTACCACTTATCACTTGTCACTTATCATCGATCGAAGTACTCAAATCCGACGTTCCGCTCAATTTGATCATTTATTCGATTTTCGGGTTGTTATTTTATTCTCTATTCATCAATAAATATATTTCATCATACATTATATAATTCATAAAATTAACATATAATCATTAAACTTCAACCATATGAACTTACAGGTCGATTTGCAAAATTTGTGAAAGTTCGAGGACTAATCAGCTACTTTTTCTTTTCCTCGACTTGTTTCGGGTTCTCGATCTATCATTGTAAAATCATTCACTTATCAGTATTGACTTCATCTTCAACCCGCTTATAAGTAATATTATCTATAATTTCATTATTTACTTATGTATATTCCAATGCTGTTCATCCGTGTCATAGTCACTAAATTATTTTTATCTTTAGCTACAGAACTCCAAATTAATATCCGCTAATTTTCCCTGAAACTAGACTCACATATCTTCTTACCATAAAAATTTTATAATTTTTGGTTGGGCCAATTAATACAGTTTATTCATTGAAGTCTCCCCTGTTCTGCTATTTGACAGTTCCGATCCTTCTTCACTAAAAATTAATTATCTTCTTGTACAGGATTCAAATGATTTTTCTGTTTATTTCTCTTGAAAATAGACTCATTCATGATTATAAACATATAAATTTAAGCCCCTAATTATTTTTATTAAATTTTTTATGATTTTTAAAAATCAGAACAGGGAACCTGAATTCATTCTGACATTGTCTTACAAAATCGATTATATCTCATGATTTACAATTCCATTGCTTACACCGTTTCTTTTATAAGAAACCAGACTCAACAAGCTTTAATTTCATATTTTATTCATTCCATAATTCGATTTATACAATTTTTGGTTATTTTTCAAAATTAGACTACTGCTGCTGTCCAAAACTGTTTTAGTGCAAATGTTGATTTCGATTTTTGCCCCAAATTTCACAGTTCATACAATTCAGTCCTTACTCAATTAACCCCTCAATGAAGATAATTTTCCAAATTAATGCTTTATCTAGAAATTATAAGTTATCTCACAATTATTTAAATTCAGAATTTTCACATAAAACCCTAACTTCAAACTCTTTCACCATTAGGTCCCAAACATTCACTTTCTATTCAATTCTTTCAATAAAAGCAGCATATAAACAATTTAAAGCTCTAATTCCATGCTAAATCATCATATACTTCCATCACATATTCATAGCAACTTCCAATTTCTTTCATAAAATCAAAAACTAATGAATTCAACAAGTGGACCTAGTTGTAAAAGTCATAAAAACACAAAAATTTCAAGAAATAATCAAGAATTGAACTTACTTGCAGTAAAAATATGAAAAACCAGCTTAAGGAAACCCTTCTATGGTGTTTTTGCTGATGAGAATGCAGAAAAATAAAGAGAAATCTAGATAATTCCACTTTAGTCCTAGCTTTATTAAGTAAATTTTGCAATATTCCAATTTTGCCCTTAATTCATCAATTTTCCTGCTGATTTCATGCCCCTTGCCGTCCAGCCCAAAACATTTTGGGTCTATTTTCCTTTAAACCCTCTTTCTTTTATCATTTAAGCCATTTAATCATTTCCTATAATTTTACATTTGTTATAATTTAGTCCTTTTATTCAATTAACTATCGGAACTTTAAAATTTCTTGTGAAACTTTAATACTAACTTATTAACACTCCATAAATATTTATAAAAATATTTATGGCTCGGTTTAAAATTTTTAAAGTCTCGATACCTCGTTTCTGATTCTAATTATTTTAATATTTATTTCTAGTACACTATTCGCTATTTCAAAAAATTTCTAACTTCACATTTAGCTTATATTCACTAAATTAATAATATTTTCTACTCATTTGTCGGATTTAATGATCTCGAATCACTATTCCGACACCACTGAAAATTTAGGCTATTACAATTCTCCCCCTCTTAAGAAATTTCGTCCTCGAAATTTGTAACTGAAAATAGGTTCGGATATTGTGATCTCATTGATTCCTCTATTTCCCTGTGTTGCCTCCTCCACACCATGTCGATGCCACAACACTTTTACTAACGGTACTCGTTTGTTCCTTAACTCTTTAATTTCCCAAGCTAGAATTCTCACCTAGGTTCTCTTGAATAAGTCATGTCGGGTTGGAGCTCTATTTCACGTATGAGGAATTACATGTGATGGATCTGATCTATACCGTCTCAACATTGACACATGAAACACGTTATGAATCTTTTCAAGCTCAGGGGCAAAGCCAATCTATAAGCTACCGGACCGATTCTTTCAATAATTTCATACGGCCCGATAAATCGTGGGCTGAGTTTTCCTTTCTATCGAACCGCAAAACTTTTTCCATGGTGACACTTTCAAAAATACACGATCACCCACATTAAACTCTATATCTCTTCTCTTTAAATCTGCATATGATTTTTGTCGATCGGAGACGACTTTTAAACAATCTCGAATAATATGAACTTTTTCTTGGTTTCCGAATCAAGTCCACTCCCATTAGTTTGGTTCACTTAATTGGACCAATATAATGGAGTTCTACACTTTCTTCCATACTGAGCTTCAAATGGTGCCATTTTAATACTAGTTTGATAACTATTATTATAAGCAAATTCGACTAAAGGTAAATACCTTTCCAGTGTGCCGTCAAACTCAAGTACACAACACCTTAACATATCTTCTAAAATATGAATCACTCGCTCATTGCCCTGTGCATGTCGAGGATGAAAAGCTATGCTGAAATTTAATTTAGTGCCCAAAGCCTCCTGTAATTTACTCCATAATCTCGAAGTAAATCTCGGATCCCGATCCGAAATAATAGATACTAGAACTCCATGTAATTTCACAATCTCAGAAATATACAATTCCGCTAACTTCTCCAATGAAAAATTTGATCTGACTGGAATAAAATGTGTCGACTTTGTCAATTTATCAACGATAACTTGATTGAATATTTCTTTTGAGTCACTGAGCAATCTCGATACAAAATCCATCGTAATGTGTTCCCACTTCCATTCAGGAATCATAATAGGTTGTAATAAACCTATTGGTACTTGATGCTCTGCTTTCACCTGCTGACAGATTAGACATTTTGCAACAAATTCACAAATCTCTCGCTTCATACCAGGACACCAATACATTCTTTTTAAATCGCAATACATTTTTGTACTACCCGGATGAATAGAATACTTACTATTATGAGCTTCAGCAAGAATATCATTTTTCAATTCTGAATTATTCGGAATACAAATTCTATTACGATAACGCAACATACCACCATCATCAATGCTATATTCTGAACTCAAATTATCCTGAACCGTTTGTCGTTTCAGCACTAGTTTCGGATCATCACTCTGCAATTCACGGATCCGTTGAAGGAATGTAGATTTTGCTTTCAATTCTGCTAATACTGAACCATCTTCATTAACAGACAAATGAACATTCATTGCTCGAAGTGCAAATAATGATGATTTTCGGCTAAGTGCATCAGCGACCACATTAGCTTTCCCCGGGTGATAATCAATAACAAGATCATAATCTTTCAATAGTTCGAGCCACCGTCTCTGTCTCAAGTTCAGCTCTTTCTGTGTCATCAAATATTTTAGACTTTTGTGATCGGTATACACATAACATTTTTCCCCATATAAATAATGTCTCCAGATTTTTAAAGCAAACACAATCATGACCTAACTCCAAATCATGGGTAGGGTAATTTTTTTCGTGCGGTTTTAATTGCCGAGAAGCATATGCCACTACTTTCCCTGACTGCATTAAAACACAACCCAAACCATTTAAAGATGCATCACTATACACAACATATGGTATACCTGATTCTGGCTGAGTTAACACTGGAGCTTCTGTCAACATCTTCTTCAACTGATCAAAACTTTGTTGGCACTCTTCAGACCATACAAATTCAACATTCTTCTGAAGTAGTCGAGTCATCGGTAAAGCAATCATTGAAAAATTTTTAACAAATCGGCGTGGTAGTATCCGCTAATCCCGTAAAACTTCGCATATTTATGTTCTTTGGAGTTTTCCAATTCACCACTGCTGACACTTTACTTGGATCTACTCGAATTCCTTCAGCTGAAACAATATGACCCAGAAATCCAACCTCATGTAGCCAAAATTCACACTTGTTGAACTTTGCATACAACTGCTTCTCTCTCAAGGTCTGTAACACACTTCTCAAGTGTTGTGCATGATCAGACTCAGTCTTCGAATAGATTAGTATATCATCAATAAATACAACCACGAATCTATCCAAATAAGGTTGAAAAATTCGATTCATCAAGTCCATAAATGCAGCAGGAGCATTAGTTAAACCAAATGGCATTACCAGAAACTCGTAATGACCATACCGAGTTCTGAAGGCAGTTTTTGGCACGTCACATTCTTTAACTTTCAGCTGATAATACCCAGATCGAAGATCTATTTTCGAAAACACAGCAGCACCTTTCAACTGATCGAACAAATCATCAATGCGGGGCAAAGGATATTTGTTCTTGATTGTAACCTTATTTAACTATCTGTAATCTATACACAATCTCAACGAGCCATCTTTCTTTTTCACAAACAAAACAGGTGCACCCCAAGGAGATGTACTTGGTCTAATAAACCCCTTATCTAACAATTCTTGCAACTGAGTCTTCAACTCTTTTAATTCCGTCGGTGCCATTCTGTATGGTGTTATGGATATTGGCGCTGTTCCGGGATCACATCAATCACAAACTCAACTTCACGATCTAGCGGTAAACCCGGTAATTCCTCAGGAAACAAATCAGCAAATTCATTAACAACTGGCAACTGTTTCAACTTTGATTCAGAATCCCGAGTATCAAGAATATAAGCTAAATATGCTTCATTACCCTTTCGTACTAGCTTCTGAGCTGAAAAGGCTGAAATAATTCGAACATTATCTTTCATATTTCCAAACTCACCGAAATCATTTCTCCCGTCTTGATTTTTCAAATCAATCCGTTTCTCTCGACAGTTCACTACAGCCATCATGTTTTGTTAACCAATCCATCCCCGAATAATATCAAATTCTCGAAAGGGTAACAACATCAAATCAGAGAATTCACAGCCTTTCACTTTCAGTGGACAATTACGACATATTAAATTAACCATCACACTTTGACCTAATGGATTAGTGACTTGTATATCATAATTAGTGGACTCAACAGATAATTTCTTTTCAGATGCTAGCATAGTGCAAATATATGAATGAGTAGACCCAGGGTCTATTAATGCATAAACAGTAACATCATGAAGATAGAAAATACCAGCAATTACATCAAGAGCCGTAGCGTCTTCCATCGCTCGAATGGCATAGGTACGTGCTGGTGCTCTATTCTCTAATTGACTAATTGGTTTTCTCATACCCGAACGGGTAGCCCCTATAGCACTGCTCTGGCCCGAACGTCTACTTCTTTGGGGAGTGGTTCTCTGTATCTCTTTCTGATCCACTTCATCTTTTTGCAGCTGGGGACAATCTCGAATAAGATGATCAGTAGCCCCACATTTATAACAAGCCCCCGTCTTAGTCCTGCATTCACCGAAATGATGTCTTCCACAATATTGACACTTAGGCCGAGGAGTATTCGAACTTTGCTCACACACTTGCTACAGGTCTATTAAATACCCTGAAATCAGATTGTCTTGATCTACCTCTACCCAATCTTCCCGGCACTGATGTAGTTCGACTAATTTCTTCTTTAGATTTCTTCGTTGGCAAATCTGAAAATGACTTAGAAGCACCTCTTTTAAATGACTCTTTATTTTTCCGATCTCGCTGCATTTTTCTATTATATACTTCTTCGAGCTTTTGAGCACGGTGACGTGAACAACGAACTCCGTATTTCATTACCCCCAATCATCATTCTAATCTCATCATTTACCCCTCTTCAAATCGATACACATTTCTTCTTCAGTAGGTATAATGTCTCGAGCATATTTGCTAAGGTAGACAAATTCTCTTTCGTATTCAGCCACTGACTTATTTCCCTGCCGTAAATCAAGAAATTCTCTCTTTTTCTTGTCTAGATATCTTTTCCCCACATATTTCTTTTTAAACTCGTTCTGGAAAAATTCCCAAGTAAGCTTCTCTGCAGTACTACTGACTTCCATAGTTTCCACCAGTTATATGCTTCTTCTTTTAACAACGAGACGAGACATCGTAGATAATCCTCCGGAGAACAAGCCATCTGTTTAAAAATTCTTACCAAACTCTGTAGCCAATACTCAACTTTTACAGGGTCATCATCTGATCTCCCTCGAAATTCTTCAGCTCCAAACTTCCTTAGCTTTTTAATCGGAGAACGTTTACTAGTTTCAATTATTGAAGGAGGTGGAGGAGCAACCGGAGGTACCACAGGTGGTGTAGTAGGGGGAGGAGGTGGTTGAGCCTGACTTCTTTCTTGTATCATCTCCTTATACCACTGATTCATAACTCCATAAATCATATTTTTAAGTTCTCGCTCTCGCATCGTAGAAATTGGAATATCACTACTTGTTCCTTGTTCAGAAGTCTGCACTCTACTGTTAGCTTCCTCCTGTTCAGTACGTTCAGGTCTATCTGACATCTTTATAATCAGAGAGTATCTATAAAAATGACAAAGATTAGATCGGATCATACATATCACACTATCACAGATTTATATGGCATGTATTTCTAAACACTTTACACATAACACATGTTCCGAGAACCGACTAAATCGGGCTCTGATACCACGAAATGTAACACCCCTTACCCGTATTCATAGCCGAAATAGGGTACGTGGCATTACCAGAGTTTACCAGATTAATTTTTCGTTAATACAAGTTAAATACTATTCATTTACTAAAACATGTCATGACGTCCTTTAGATGGGCCTCCAAAGCCCAAAACATACTTCGAGACCAAACCAGAATTAAATCAAAACCATAGAAAATTTTTTGCAAAATTCCAAAGTTTTTTTTTTTGTTCAATATAACCCCTTTATAAATATCTAACCTTCCTTGCAAATTTTAAAACCGAGACTAATCCAACCAACCAATTCATTTCAATCAATTTGATACCAAATTATACTTCTACTATAATCATACTATTTAACATATTTATCATTTTTTTTCTTTAATGTATATTCATTAAACAAGTCTTAGCATTTATATAATCATCAAACCTTATACATGCCATATAAATCAAAAAGAAAATTTACAAAAGCTACCGGAGATAATCTGGATAGTGTGATTCTTTGTGTTGATCCGATCCTCCGTATACTTCCACGTCAATCTACAAGAGACATTGAATACACTCAAGTAAGCTTATAGAAGCTTAGTAAGTTCATAGGCGTAAAACATAAATCTTACCAAATATTTATACACTTATACAATATACACAATTATTAAGTTCACTGTCAACCACACAGTCATTGGTGAGTTCCTTGTATAAACTTACTACCACTTATTCATTTCCTTTAATTCTTTCGGGTCCATTTGTCACATATCATTCTTTAACCAAATTAGGGAGCGTTACTGAGAAAATTGAGTACTTTACTTTCACTTTGCCATAGTATAACTATGGTCTTGCGTATGATCACTTATCACTTTTTGAAGTCATAGTCCCGCCACGGTCTTACATCGATCACATTTATCACTTGTCATCGATCGGATAAGTGTAGCTAAAACTATCACTTATTACTTATCACTTGTCACCGATCGGATAAGTGTAGCTAAAGCTACCACTTATCACTTATCACTTGTCATTGATCGGATAAGTGTAGCTAAAGCTACCACTTATCACTTGTCACTTATCATCGATCGAAGTACTCAAATCCGACGTTCCGCTCAATTTGATCATTTATTCGATTTTCGGGTTGTTATTTTATTCTCTATTCATCAATAAATATATTTCATCATACATTATATAATTCATAAAATTAACATATAATCATTAAACTTCAACCATATGAACTTACAGGTCGATTTGCAAAATTTGTGAAAGTTCAGGGGACTAATCAGCTACTTTTTCTTTTCCTCGACTTGTTTGGGTTCTCGATCTATCATTGTAAAATCATTCACTTATCAGTATTGACTTCATCTTCAACCCGCTTATAAGTAATATTATCTATAATTTCATTATTTACTTATGTATATTCCAATGCTGTTCATCCGTGTCATAGTCACTAAATTATTTTTATCTTTAGCTACAGAACTCCAAATTAATATCCGCTAATTTTCCCTGAAACTAGACTCACATATCTTCTTACCATAAAAATTTTATAATTTTTGGTTGGGCCAATTAATACAGTTTATTCATTGAAGTCTCCCCTGTTCTGCTGTTTGACAGTTCCGATCCTTCTTCACTAAAAATTAATTATCTTCTTGTACAGGATTCAAATGATTTTTCTGTTTATTTCTCTTGAAAATAGACTCATTCATGATTATAAACATATAAATTTAAGCCCCTAATTATTTTTATTAAATTTTTTATGATTTTTAAAAATCAGAACAGGGGAACCCGAATTCATTCTGACATTGTCTTACAAAATCGATTATATCTCATGATTTACAATTCCATTGCTTACACCGTTTCTTTTATAAGAAACCAGACTCAACAAGCTTTAATTTCATATTTTATTCATTCCATAATTCGATTTATACAATTTTTGGTTATTTTTCAAAATTAGACTACTGCTGCTGTCCAAAACTGTTTTAGTGCAAATGTTGATTTCGATTTTTGCCCCAAATTTCACAGTTCATACAATTCAGTCCTTACTCAATTAACCCCTCAATGAAGATAATTTTCCAAATTAATGCTTTATCTAGAAATTATAAGTTATCTCACAATTATTTAAATTCAGAATTTTCACATAAAACCCTAACTTCAAACTCTTTCACCATTAGGTCCCAAACATTCACTTTCTATTCAATTCTTTCAATAAAAGCAGCATATAAACAATTTAAAGCTCTAATTCCATGCTAAATCATCATATACTTCCATCACATATTCATAGCAACTTCCAATTTCTTTCATAAAATCAAAAACTAATGAATTCAACAAGTGGACCTAGTTGTAAAAGTCATAAAAACACAAAAATTTCAAGAAATAATCAAGAATTGAACTTACTTGCAGTAAAAATATGAAAAACCAGCTTAAGGAAACCCTTCTATGGTGTTTTTGCTGATGAGAATGCAGAAAAATAAAGAGAAATCTAGATAATTCCACTTTAGTCCTAGCTTTATTAAGTAAATTTTGCAATATTCCAATTTTGCCCTTAATTCATCAATTTTCCTGCTGATTTCATGCCCCTTGCCGTCCAGCCCAAAACATTTTGGGTCTATTTTCCTTTAAACCCTCTTTCTTTTATCATTTAAGCCATTTAATCATTTCCTATAATTTTACATTTGTTATAATTTAGTCCTTTTATTCAATTAACTATCGGAACTTTAAAATTTCTTGTGAAACTTTAATACTAACTTATTAACACTCCATAAATATTTATAAAAATATTTATGGCTCGGTTTAAAATTTTTAAAGTCTCGATACCTCGTTTTCGATTCTAATTATTTTAATATTTATTTCTAGTACACTATTCGCTATTTCAAAAAATTTCTAACTTCACATTTAGCTTATATTCACTAAATTAATAATATTTTCTACTCATTTGTCGGATTTAATGATCTCGAATCACTATTCCGACACCACTAAAAAATTTAGGCTATTACAATTCTCCCCCTCTTAAGAAATTTCGTCCTCGAAATTTGTTACTGAAAAATAGGTTGGATATTGTGATCTCATTGATTCCTCTATTTCCCAGGTTGCCTCCTCCACACCATGTCGATGCCACAACACTTTTACTAACGGTACTCGTTTGTTCCTTAACTCTTTAATTTCCCAAGCTAGAATTCTCACCGGTTCTTCTGAATAAGTCATGTCGGGTTGGAGCTCTATTTCTGTATGAGGAATTACATGTGATGGATCCGATCTATATACGTCTCAACATTGACACATGAAACACGTTATGAATCTTTTCAAGCTCCGGGGGCAAAGCCAATCTATAAGCTACCGGACCGATTCTTTCAATAATTTCATACGGCCCGATAAATCGTGGGCTGAGTTTTCCCTTTCTATCGAACCGCAAAACTTTTTTCCATGGTGACACTTTCAAAAATACACGATCACCCACATTAAACTCTATATCTCTTCTCTTTAAATCTGCATATGATTTTTGTCGATCGGAGACAGCTTTTAAACAATCTCGAATAATATGAACTTTTTCTTCGGTTTCCCGAATCAAGTCCACTCCCATTAGTTTCGGTTCACTTAATTCAGACCAATATAATGGAGTTCTACACTTTCTTCCATACAGAGCTTCAAATGGTGCCATTTTAATACTAGTTTGATAACTATTATTATAAGCAAATTCGACTAAAGGTAAATACCTTTCCCAGCTGCCGTCAAACTCAAGTACACAACACCTTAACATATCTTCTAAAATATGAATCACTCGCTCTGACTGCCCGTCTGTCTGAGGATGAAAAGCTATGCTGAAATTTAATTTAGTGCCCAAAGCCTCCTGTAATTTACTCCATAATCTCGAAGTAAATCTCGGATCCCGATCCGAAATAATAGATACTAGAACTCCATGTAATTTCACAATCTCAGAAATATACAATTCCGCTAACTTCTCCAATGAAAAATTTGATCTGACTGGAATAAAATGTGTCGACTTTGTCAATTTATCAACGATAACCCAGATTGAATATTTCTTTTTCGGAGTCACAGGCAATCCTGATACAAAATCCATCGTAATGTGTTCCCACTTCCATTCAGGAATCATAATAGGTTGTAATAAACCTATTGGTACTTGATGCTCTGCTTTCACCTGCTGACAGATTAGACATTTTGCAACAAATTCACAAATCTCTCGCTTCATACCAGGCCACCAATACATTCTTTTTAAATCGCAATACATTTTTGTACTACCCGGATGAATAGAATACTTACTATTATGAGCTTCAGCAAGAATATCATTTTTCAATTCTGAATTATTCGGAACACAAATTCTATTACGATAACGCAACATACCACCATCATCAATGCTATATTCTGAACTCAAATTATCCTGAACCGTTTGTCGTTTCAGCACTAGTTTCGGATCATCACTCTGCAATTCACGGATCCGTTGAAGGAATGTAGATTTTGCTTTCAATTCTGCTAATACTGAACCATCTTCATTAACAGACAAATGAACATTCATTGCTCGAAGTGCAAATAATGATGATTTTCGGCTAAGTGCATCAGCGACCACATTAGCTTTCCCCGGGTGATAATCAATAACAAGATCATAATCTTTCAATAGTTCGAGCCACCGTCTCTGTCTCAAGTTCAGCTCTTTCTGTGTCATCAAATATTTTAGACTTTTGTGATCGGTATACACATAACATTTTTCCCCATATAAATAATGTCTCCAGATTTTTAAAGCAAACACAATCGCAGCCAACTCCAAATCATGGGTAGGGTAATTTTTCTCGTGCGGTTTTAATTGCCGAGAAGCATATGCCACTACTTTCCCTCACTGCATTAAAACACAACCCAAACCATTTAAAGATGCATCACTATACACAACATATGGTATACGATTACATTTGAGTTAACACTTTGGAGCTTCTGTCAACATCTTCTTCAATGATCAAAACTTTGTTGGCACTCTTGGACCATACAAATTCAACATTCTTTCAAGTAGTCGAGTCATCGGTAAAGCAATCATTGAAAAATTTTTAACAAATCGGCGGTAGTATCCCGCTAATCCCGAAAAACTTCGCATACATTATGTTCTTTGGAGTTTTCCAATTCACCATCACGACACTTTACTTGGATCTACTCGAATTCCTTCATTTGAAACAATATGACCAGTAAATCCAACCTCATGTAGCCAAAATTCACACTTGTTGAACTTTGCATACAACTGCTTCTCTCTCAAGGTCTGTAACACACTTCTCAAGTGTTGTGCATGATCAGACTCTGTCTTCGAATAGATTAGTATATCATCAATAAATACAACCACGAATCTATCCAAATAAGGTTGAAAAATTCGATTCATCAAGTCCATAAATGCAGAGGAGCATTAGTTAAACCAAATGGCATTACGAAACTCGTAATGACCATACCGAGTTCTGAAGGCAGTTTTTGGCACGTCACATTCTTTAACTTTCAGCTGATAATACCCAGATCGAAGATCTATTTTCGAAAACACAGCAGCACCTTTCAACTGATCGAACAAATCATCAATGCGGGGCAAAGGATATTTGTTCTTGATTGTAACCTTATTTAACTCATCGTAATCTATACACAATCTCAACGAGCCATCTTTCTTTTTCACAACAAAAGCAGGTGCACCCAAGGAGATGTACTTGGTCTAATAAACCCCTTATCTAACAATTCTTGCAATCGAGTCTTCAACTCTTTTAATTCGCTCGGTGCCATTCTCGTATGGTGTTATGGATATTGTGGCGCTGCTCCGGGATCACATCAATCACAAACTCAACTTCACGATCTGGCGGTAAACCCGGTAATTCCTCAGGAAACACATCAGTAAATTCATTAACAACTGGCAACTTTGATTCAGAATCCCGAGTATCAAGAATATAAGCTAAATATGCTTCATTACCCTTTCGTACTAGCCACGAAAGCTGAAAAGGTGAAATAATTCGAACATTATCTTTCATATTTCCAAACTCAACCGAAATCATTTTCTCTGTCTCGATTTTTCAAATCAATCTGTTTCTCTCGACGATTCACTACTGACATCATGTTTTGTTAACCAATCCATCCCCCGAATAATATCAAATTCTCGAAAGGGTAACAACATCAAATCGTGAGAGAATTCATGACCTTTCACTTTCAAAGTGGACAATTACGACATATTAAATTAACCATCACACTTTGATCTAATGGATTAGTGACTTGTATATCATAATTAGTGGACTCAACGGATAATTTCTTTTCGGATGCTAGCATAGTGCAAATATATGAATAAGTAGACCGTGGTCTATTAATGCATAAACGATAACATCATAAAGATAGAAAATACCAGCAATTACATCAGGAGCCGTAGCGTCTTCCCTTGCTCGAATGGCATAGGTACGTGCTGGTGCTCTATTCTCTCGATTGACTAATTGGTTCTCTCATACCCGAGCGGGTAGCCCCCGTAAGTAATCGCTCGGCCCGAACGTCTACTTCTTTGGGTAGTGGTTCTCTGTATCTCTTCTCGATCCACTTCATCTTTTTACACTGGGACAATCTCGAATAAGATGATCGGTAGCCCCACATTTATAACAAGCCCCGTCTTAGTCCCGCATTCACCGAAATGATGTCTTCCACAATATTGACACTTAGGCCGAGGAGTATTCGAACACTTCGCTCACACTTGCTCTGAGTCTATCAAATACCACGAAATCAGATTGTCTTGATCTACCTCTACCCAATATTCCAGATCGATGTAGTTCTCACTAATTTCTTCTTTAGATTTCTTCGTTGGCAAATCTAAAAATGACTTAGAAGCACCTCTTTTAAATGACTCTTTATTTTTCCGATCTCGCTGCATTTTTCTGTTATATACTTCTTGAGCTTTTGAGCACGGTCCCGATGAACAACGAACTCCGTATTTCATTACCCCCAATCATCATTCTAATCTCATCATTTAACCCCTCTTCAAATCGATACACATTTCTTCTTCAGTAGGTACAATGTCTCGAGCATATTTCTCTGAGGTAGACAAATTCTCTTTCGTATTCAGCCACTGACTTATTTCCCTGTCGTAGATCAAGAAATTCTCTCTTTTTCTTGTCTAGATATCTTTTCCCCACATATTTCTTTTTAAACTCGTTCTGGAAAAATTCCCAAGTAAGCTTCTCTGCAGGTACTACAGCTTCCACAGTTTCCCACCAGTTATATGCTTCTTCTTTTAACAAGGAGACAGCACATCGTAGATAATCCTCCGGAGAACAAGCCATCTGTTTAAAAATTCTTACCAAACTCTGTAGCCAATACTCAGCTTTTACAGGGTCATCATCTGATCTCCCTCGAAATTCCTCAGCTCCAAACTTCCCTAGCTTTTCAATCGAAGAACGTTTACTAGTTTCAATTATTGAAGGAGGTGGAGGAGCAACCGGAGGTACCACAGGTGGTGTAGTAGGGGGAGGAGGTGGTTGAGCCTGACTTCTTTCTTGTATCATCTCCTTATACCACTGATTCATAACTCCATAAATCATATTTTTAAGTTCTCGCTCTCGCATCATAGAAATTGGAATATCACTACTTGTTCCTTGTTCAGAAGTCTGCACTCTACTGTTAGCTTCCTCCTGTTCAGTACGTTCAGGTCTATCTGACATCTTTATAATCAGAGAGTATCTATAAAAGTGACAAAGATTAGATCGGATCATACAAATCACACTATCACAGATTTATATGGCATGTATTTCTAAACACTTTACACATAACACATGTTCCGAGAACCGGCTAAATCGGGCTCTGATACCACTAAATGTAACACCCCTTACCCGTATTCATAGCCGAAATAGGGTACGTGGCATTACCAGAGTTTACCAGATTAATTTTTCGTTAATACAAGTTAAATACTATTCATTTACTAAAACATGTCATGACGTCCTTTAGATGGGCCTCCAAAGCCCAAAACATACTTCGAGACCAAACCAGAATTAAATCGAAACCATAGAAAATTTTTTGCAAAATCTCAAAGTTTTTTTTTTGTTCAATATAACCCCTTTATAAATATCTAACCTTCCTTGCAAATTTTAAAACCGAGACTAATCCAACCAACCAATTCATTTCAATCAATTTGATACCAAATTATACTTCTACTATAATCATACTATTTAACATATTTATCATTTTTTTTCTTTAATGTATATTCATTAAACAAGTCTTAGCATTTATATAATCATCAAACCTTATACATGCCATATAAATCAAAAAGAAAATTTACAAAAGCTACCGGAGATAATCTGGATAGTGTGATTCTTTGTGTTGATCCGATCCTCCGTATACTTCCACGTCAATCTACAAGAGACATTGAATACACTCAAGTAAGCTTATAGAAGCTTAGTAAGTTCATAGGCGTAAAACATAAATCTTACCAAATATTTATACACTTATACAATATACACAATTATTAAGTTCACACTGTCAACCACAGTCATTGGTGAGTTCCTTGTATAAACTTACTACCACTTATTCATTTCCTTTAATTCTTTTGGGTCCATTTGTCACATATCATTCTTTAACCAAATTAGGAACGTTTACAGAAAATTGAGTACTTCACTTTCACTTTGCCATAGTATAACTATGGTCTTGCGTATGATCACTTATCACTTTTTGAAGTCATAGTCACCGCCCACGGTCTTACACTCGATCACATTTATCACTTGTCATCGATCGGATAAGTGTAGCTAAAACTATCACTTATTACTTATCACTTGTCATCGATCGGATAAGTGTAGCTAAAGCTACCACTTATCACTTATCACTTGTCACGATCGGATAAGTGTAGCTAAAGCTACCACTTATCACTTGTCACTTATCATCGATCGGAAGTACTCAAATCCGACGTTCCGCTCAATTTGATCATTTATTCGATTTTCGGGTTGTTATTTTATTCTCTATTCATCAATAAATATATTTCATCATACATTATATAATTCATAAAATTAACATATAATCATTAAACTTCAACCATATGAACTTACCTGGGTCGATTTGTAAAATTTGTGAAAGTTCAGGGACTAATCAGCTACTTTTTCTTTTCCTCGACTTGTTTCGGGTTCTCGATCTATCATTGTAAAATCATTCACTTATCAGTATTGACTTCATATTCAACCCGCTTATAAGTAATATTATCTATAATTTCATTATTTACTTATGTATATTCCAATACTGTCCATCCATGTCATAGTCACTAAATTATTTTTATCTTTAGCTACAGAACTCCAAATTAAGATCCGCTAATTTTTCCTGAAAGTAGACTCACATATCTTCTTACCATAAAAATTTTATAATTTTTGGTTGGGCCAATTAATACAGTTTATTCATTGAAGTCTCCCCTGTTCTGCTGTTTGACAGTTCCGACCCTTCTTCACTAAAAATTAATTATCTTCTCGTACAGAATTCAAATGATTTTTCTGTTTGTTTCTCTTGAAAATAGACTCATTCATGATTATAAACATATAAATTTAAGCCCCAAATTATTTTTATTAAATTTTTTATGATTTTTAAAATTCAGAACAGGGGAACCCGAATTCATTCTGACATTGTCTTACAAAATCTATTATATCTCATGATTTACAATTCCATTGCTTACACCGTTTCTTTTATAAGAAACCAGACTCAACAAGCTTTAATGTCATATTTTATTCATTCCATAATTCAATTTATACAATTTTTGGTGATTTTTCAAAATTAGACTACTGCTGCTGTCCAAAACTGTTTTAGTGCAAATGTTGATTTCGATTTTTGCCCCAAATTTCACCGTTCATACAATTCAGTCCTTACTCAATTAACCCCTCAATGAAGATAATTTTCCAAATTAATGCTTTATCTAGAAATTATAAGTTATCTCACAATTATTTAAATTCAGAATTTTCACATAAAACCCTAACTTCAAACTCTTTCACCATTAGGTCCCAAACATTCACTTTCTATTCAATTCTTTCAATAAAAGCAGCATATAAACAATTTAAAGCTCTAATTCCATGCTAAATCATCATATACTTCCATCACATATTCATAGCAACTTCCAATTTCTTTCATAAAATCAAAACTAATGAATTCAACAAGTGGACCTAGTTGTAAAAGTCATAAAAACACAAAAATTTCAAGAAATAATCAAGAATTGAACTTACTTGCAGTAAAAATATGAAAAACCAGCTTAAGGAAACCCTTCTATGGTGTTTTTGCTGATGAGAATGCAGAAAAATAAAGAGAAATCTAGATAATTCCACTTTAGTCCTAGCTTTATTAAGTAAATTTTGCAATATTCCAATTTTGCCCTTAATTCATCAATTTTCCTGCTGATTTCATGCCCCTTGCCGTCCAGCCCAAAACATTTTGGGTCTATTTTCCTTTTAAACCCTCTTTCTTTTATCATTTAAGCCATTTAATCATTTCCCATAATTTTACATTTGTTATAATTTAGTCCTTTTTATTCAATTAACTATCGGAACTTTAAAATTTCCTGCGAAACTTTAATACTAACTTATTAACACTCCATAAATATTTATAAAAATATTTATGGCTCGGTTTAAAATTTTTAAAGTCTCGATACCTCGTTTCTGATTCTAATTATTTTAATATTTATTTCTAGTACACTATTCGCTATTTCAAAAAATTTCTAACTTCACATTTAACTTATATTCACTAAATTAATAATATTTTCTACTCATTTTTCAGATTTAATGATCTCGAATCACTATTCCGACACCACTGAAAATTTAGGCTATTACAGTTCAAGTCGCATCATTTAAAAGTTTTGTTGTTTTTTAATCAACCCATAAGCATGCGCTAACCACTTACGTTCGATTCAATGTGAAATTGTGACAAGAATGAGCTTGTTGGTTCACTGGTTAAGCATCTGTCTATATTCTGTTTGGTTTCGAGTTTGAATCCCATCATATACGTTAGGAAAATCTTTTTGGTCATATGCCAAAAATCTATTGGAAGTTAGGAAATTAATTAATGATAGTATTTTTTTTATTTCCTTCTTCTTCTTTTATTTTTTATTCCCTGCAATTTTCGTTCCTATCTTTTTCTTCTTTTTCGTTTGATCATTGTGTTAACTGGAAGTGGTGAGGGAGTACAGATTAACGAAAATTTAGTTGTTAGTCACTTGTCAGAAAGCCATTGGTAAGTAACAGTTAATACGAGCGTTTCCATGTTGGTTTCTTTGCTTTGTAAATTGTATGGAATGGAGTATTTGTATGAGTTTCGAGAATTTCTTCTTAATAATTGTCTATTTACCTAGCAGGCAAGGCTATTGACAACAAGGCATAGCAGCGAGATAATCTCTGTGATTGTTTCTGAAGTTTCGGTAAGTTTGGGATGTCTGAAGGTTTTTGTGTCAAAATTTTTAACGTAAGTATTAAGTGAGTAATCGGGAAGTTCTGTTGATTGATTCGCTAAATTGTGTTACTGAATGCGTGTTTTAGGCTTTGAGGATTCTTAGAGTTGTTATTTCTTCGAAATCTTTCTAGGTGCGAATCAGAAACCTTAGTTTTGCAAGTTTCAATCGTCGAAAATAGTGGTTGTTGATGCCACATGGCCAGGCACACAGGCGTGTGGCTAGGCTGTGTGAGCCACACGAGCGTATGGCAGGCTATGCGGTCGGCCATGTAACTCACTGTTTGTTGATTTGGGGCCACACAGGCAAGCACACAAGCATGTGTCTAGGCTGTGTGTGGCCATGTTAGAGTAGGGTTGACACGGGCAATAGACACGGGTATTTGTCTGAGCCGTTTAACTCATCGTTTGTGGAACGAGACTACACAGCCATGGACACGTGCGTGTGTCTGGGCCGTGTAACTCACTGTTTGGGGGTATAAAAGCCATAGGGGCAGGGACACGGATGTGTACCCAGACCGTATGAGCCACATAGACATGTGTCCAAGCCGTGTAACTCATTGTTTATGCTTTAGAACCACATGGGCAAGACACACGGGCATGTGACTAGGCCATGTGGCATGTGATTAGGCCCGGAACCTCTGTTCGAGGGTGAAAATGTTACCTAACACTGATTCTGGCTTCTTTAATGTATAAATGATGAACAATGATGATATTAGAATTGTCTGATACTCTGAGATTGATTTGTGAATAACTTAGTTTTAAATACACTGTAATGCTTATTCTGTTGTTGATCTATCTTATTGATTGTGAAATGATTGGGAATGAATGTATACATGATACTGGTACTTGCGTTCTGCATTGGCATGGGTGGGATACTGTGAAGGGGGAAGAAATCTGTTCTGAAATCGTGGCTATGCCACCAGGAGTATCCATCTAATTCTGGCACTTGTCGCATATTGAATTAGCAGCTAAGCTGCATTTCTGTAAAAGTGTCAACGAACACTATATGGTGTGTAGGGTTGGTTGGGCATTGAATGTCCTTATTAGTCTGTTGGGATGGCCGAAGATGGTGTGTAGCAGACGAGAATAGAAATATTGCATCTGAATCCGATTGGTTTCGTATATGAATTGAAATTTCATATACGTACACATGTAACTGGTCTGTTCTAAGTCTGGACTAAAGTTACTCCTGTACTGAGTTTAATATCTGAACTTGGGACTACACTATAATGATTGTTAATTGAATGTTAAATTTATGCTCTGAGTTCACTACTCATTCTGTTATTACTTGGATTTCAAGTGGTTTGCAAACTTGAACGGATCGGTGCCGCGGGAGCTCGGTCGAACTATAACTTTCTATAAACTATTTCAGTAGGAGCCTTGCTAAACTATAGTAGGATGACTGTAGCAGATTATATACTTAATTAATGTTTGGGTTGAACTTATGTAAAACCAAGGTTTGGTATTATGGTGTTTCGAGTGGTACTTATCTTTGCATGTGATTTTCTAAGCTCGGGCTAGACGTCTAAGCCAGGTCTAGGGTGTTACAATAGAGACTAAAATGATCAAATTAAACTGTAGAGATTAAATCCACAATTTAAGTATAGTATAGGGACTAATAGTAAAGTTTAACCTTTTAGATATAACACGATGAAATTATATGAATATATATATGAGAAAATTAATTAAAATATAAATAGAAATTTTATCACTCACGTATATGTGCAGAAAAAACGTATTTAGAATGCAGATACGTGTTTAAAAATAACATATAATAAATAATAAAATGTATGGTCTGGGTGGTAATAACATTATTAATATATACGATTGATGGAGGTAATAAAGTGTACATAATGAAAATAAAATGTATAAAAAAATTAAAATAAAGCTTTAGTTGTATGGTAAATTTTAGATTTTATTAATTTAATTCGCATGGCTTCAAATCCCACTATATGTATATTTTTATTAACTTCTGTTAAAATAAAAAGAATAAATTATGCTTCAATAATATAATTTATTTTAATTATGAAAATGATATTTTCGTAATTTCTTTAACCGAGTAATTTTATAATTTTGCATGTCTCTAATATCACTTGTTAGAACCATAAAACAAGATCTAATACAAAACTTAACAAATCAGGATCTATCATGGCAGATTATCAATAATAAATCAAGAACAAAACTAAATGCGAAAGCGTATCTAAATCCATTGATTTCTTGAAATCTTCGAATCTTTTAGTTTTGATCTTCTAAATTAGCACACAATTAATTTAGAGAAGGTGGCTCTCTTTTCTAAAGATGGGATATTAGAAAAGTTATGCATGTATAATTTGGGGACCATAACACTAATATATAACTTTTGCACATTAATCCTAATTTCTAATCAGTCCATCATCAATTAGAAATTAGTTACTAGAGTATCTACACATATTTGACCCATACTTTATTTACTAACTAAAGCCCAATAAACCTTAACAAAATTATATCACTTTTAATTTAAGCTAATATTTTATGATAGTAAATAATAACATGTAATTGCTATTATTATATATGTGTTGTTTATATTTTTCAATAATCTCTCACTTGAACCACATATAAATATATATAATAGCAACCCACAAACGCGAATTGATTTATATAGCATTAAAGAAACTCAATTTACATTATTATAATTTAGTGCATAATTTTAAAGCAAATAAATTGGTAGCTGTTTAGTAGATTTGAGAAATGTTGGAAACGTGGTAATGTATTTCATGGCTCAGACGAATTTCCAGCCTTCGTTCTTGCACTTTCCGACATTGATTCGAGGTAAATTTTGTGATTTTTTTATGTTTATGATGAAAACCCATTTTTTTGATCATGGATGAATATTATTCTTATGGTAATATCCCTATGATTATTACTCTTCTGACTTTTCATGGTTGGCTTTCAATTGAATTCATTGAGATTTAGTAAATTCAATTGTGTTATTTTGGTATTTATTTATTAGAATAAGAATGGTCTTGGTATTTTGGTGGACTGTTGCACAACTTGTTGGAATCAAATTTTAATTGATTTGCATGATTTAAGTTTAATGGTTTTGTGCGAATATCATTTATTATTGAATAAATTTGTTAAAGAATTAAAAACAGTTTGGTTTATGGAGAATTGTTTATTCATCAATAATTTGTTATTTATACATGTTGGATGTTTTTGTATAAATTTAAACAACTTATGTTTTTTTTTAAGCATCATTCATGACATCGTAATGATAAAACTATCTAGTCAGTAAAAGAAATTATTTTTGTTACCATGACTAACTCATCATTATTTTTTTATTAAATCAGTCAAAAATTAAAGTTTTTAATTTTGATGGTAGCTTTAAAACAATATTATTTTAGGTTATTTCGAAAATTATAGAGCAAGAAAAATATTTTAGTTTTGACCTTTAATTGTAGTGGAAAATTTAAATTTGAATATTGATATATTTATATATATATATATTAAAATAACTTAATTGAAATAATAAGTTGCCAAAGTAACCTTTATTATTAAAATTATTTTTTTTAAAATATAAAAGGTTGTGTGCATGTAACTTAAGCTACGTTAATATTGATCGACCCAAAGGAAGATTAATATTTAACAAAAATTATATGTGCAACTGTGGTAATAAGCATATGATGATTATTCAATTTTACATGTGAGCAATAATATCGATCGACTCAAAGGAAGATTTATTGTTCGACATGTTTTTATTTTTAGTATTTGATTACTACAATAAGATATCACTTACAAGTTAATATTTTTTTCCAAAGATGAAATATTAACAGAGTGTCCGATATCTTGAGATGAAATTTACCTTTATTCAAATTATTTTGGTTTAAATTTGAAATATTTTGAAACAAATAAATTTAGATTTTAGCTTTGAGATTTAATTAAGAATGTCTAATATTTTAAATAGATTAGTTGAAACAAGATGTCACCAAAGTGACCTCTTTTGCATAGATTAGTTTATTTATAATATCAAGATAATTATATGTTTTTGTGATTCATGCGTTTATTAATTGACTCAAAGGTACGTTAAGATTTGACAAAATTTCAATGACAGCTATAGTGATAAATGTGTGACAATTATAAGGTCCTTCATGTGAGAAATAAGTAAGTCCAAAGATTGATTCATTGTTTGGCATTATTTATTATCAATGTTTGATTACTACAATAAAAGTATTGCTTACTTTTAAAATTACTACTCAAATACTTGATATTTGTAACACCTCATACCTGTATCCTATGCCGGGGTGAAATACGAGGCGTTACCAACCTTGAACTCATACTTACAACCAATTCCGAGTCTTTATGACTTGGAACAATTTAAAATTTTCTTAAACTTATCAATATGTTCTTAATATGGGCTTACGAGGCCCAAAACACACCTCGAAAATCACTCAGGACCAATCCGGGTCTTTTTTTTTCCAACTATAAAGAAATGTCACTTGGCACAGGGGCACACGCCCGTGTGGGAGGGGCAACACGCCCGTGTGACCATTCCAGCGTGGCCGTGCTGATGGCCTGTGTGTCTCATACAGCCTAAGCAAAATAGGGACACGCCTGTGTCCTTCACCCGTGTGGAATTGATCCTAAATGCACACCTACAGGGGATTTCACACGGCCTAAAACACACCTGTGTCCCTGGCCCATGTCCTTCACACGGCCATGACACGCCCGTGTCCTAGCCCGTGTGCAAAAACATGGACATTTTGTTTCTGATGTCAGCAACCCCAAAATGTCACACGGCCAAGGCACACGCCTGTGTGCTGGGTTGTGTCCCTCACATGGCTGAGACAAACGGCCGTTTCTCTACTCGTGTTTTTACTACCATGCATACTGACTTGTAAAATTGAGGTGCAAGGGACACACGGCCGGTCCACATGCCCATGGGGTAGACCGTATGTCACACACGGCCTAGACATACGCCCGTGTGAACAAAAATAAGGCTATTTACCAAGCCTCTTTGCCACCCTTACTTACACAACCTACACAATAGCAATCACAACCAATACAAGACTATTTCATGCAATAGAATCAGCCACAATAAACAACATTTCATTTGTCCATTATACTCATCCACGAACACAACATCATTTGCATATATCAAAATGAATATTAGACAGCATTCGAGGCTTAAAACAAAATGAGGAATTTGTCCCTACCCAACACATTTGGCCAAATTAATAATAACACAAAACATAAGTCTGGTTTCCTATACAAGCCATATTAAAAAATATAAATCAAACTATACTGAATACTTCGATTGATAGCGTGATCGATATCTCTGACTTCAGTTGATACTTGAGCTAGATAGGTGGCACTATAAGAAAATGGAAAAGGAGAGGGAGTAAGCATAAAGCTTAGTAGGTTGCACATGAATAAATATACAACACAACTTTACCATTCATCAACAAGTATCATAACACATAAGTGGCATAAGTAAAACTTACTCATCAATATTCAATACACCTCATACAACATATATTGAGCTTACATTTCATACATACCATATAGGTACATGTACCACTCACAACACGATTATACTTTCCTTGTTATCTTGAAATCATACTTTTATTGTTGAACCATTTGGAACATTATTAGATATTCATTTAGCCTAAGACATGGGGTCAGGTGCCGATGCCATGTCCTAGAGATGGTCTTACACTGACACATCTCGTAGCCTATGCATGTCCAAGACATGTCTTACACTGGCTTACGTCTCGAGGCCGAGGCATGTCCCAGACATGTATTACACTAGCACTCGGCCAATGCAATGTCCCAGACATGGTCTTACACTGGCTCTCATAATGTGGCCGATGCATGTCCCAGACATGTCTTACACTAGCTCACACAAGTGACCCAATCGTCATGGTATGAATATCCGATTTATTTCTTAGGGTCCAAACGGCGACTCTACAATCTCTATTCTCATCACATTTTCTCATTTCCACAATCAAGCAATTTATGCTATAATAATTTCGATACAATTCAAACACATATATTATCAGTGTAGTTGTACTATTTAATACAACTTACCTCGGATTACAAAATGTAGCGACTAGACGGTTTATTTGATTTGCTTGGCTTTCCCCCGGTCTAGGTTCGGATTCAATATTTCTTGATCTATAATAAAAAAAAGATGCACTTATTTAGTCACTTTATCAACCTAGGCACTTAACAAATTCATAATTGGGCTAAATGACCATTTTGCCCCTAAACTTTTGCAAGATGACCATTTTACTCATCTGTCCGAAAACCGATTTTTTATCGAATTTATTTATTTCTCAATATTAGCTGAACCTCTTTGACTCTTATAGCAACTCCAAATTCTCACTATTTCACACACTTATCAATTATTTTATAACTTATGCACATTAGTCCTATTAGGTGTTTTTATACTAACACCTTTCACAAAAGTTGTTTATAAGACACCTAAGACTCATTTTCTTCCATAAAATTTTAGAAAACACCCTAAATACTCTCATGGTAAAACCTTAAACTCTTTATCATTTTGCAACATAGACCCATCATTTGAAAGCTCATGGTTCAAGGGTCTCAAAAATGCAAAAATCTTCAACAAATGGTATGGAAATCACTTACTTGTGAGTGCTTCAAGTTGCTAAAAATTTTAAGCTTTCAAACCCCCTTCAATGGCTGATTTTCGATAGAGAAAGAAGATGAAAAAGGGATGATATCATCCTTCCTTGATTTATTTCTATTTTAGTCAAACTAAGCCACCTAACTCACCAAATTTTAAGATTTTATCCCCTCTTTGACTCTATGGCCGGCTATACCCTTTAAAAAGGGTCTAATTATCCGTTAAAATACCCCAAATTTTGATTCTTTACTAAAATAACACCTTTAGCTATCAATTTAAGACTTTAGCACTTTATGCGATTTAGTCCTTTTTCGCAATTGGGCTCACAAACGTTAAAATTAGCTCACCAAATTTTTCATGCACTATTATAAACATGCTATGACTCTATTTTAATAAAAAAAATATTCTCTCTAACTTCAAATTTATGGTCCCAAAACCACTATTCCTACTAGCCCCAAAATCGGGCTGTTACATTTTTCCTCCAGTGGTCTCGGAACAATAATTTGAGATTACTAAATCCAAAAAATTAGTAGAAAATATTGTTGGTTTAATGAAAATAAGTTAGATGTGAAGTTAGGAAAATGATTGAAATAGTGAATAGTATTTTATAATAAATACTAAATAATTTAGAAGTGAAAAATGAGGTATCGAGATCTCAGAATATTAAACCAAGCCATAAATATTTTTATAAATATTTATGGAGTGTTAGTAAGTTAGTATTAAAGTTTCGTGAAGAAATTTTAAGGTTTCGGTAGTCAATTGGGTAAAAAGGAGTAAATTGAATTAAGTGCAAAATTGTGAAATGGGATTAAATAGCTCTAGTAATAATTAAAGGAGGACTAAATAGGCAATTAAACACCTATTATTGGGCTGGACGGCATGTGTGTGCAGGAAATATTGAAATTAGGTGTGAACAAGGGGTAAAATTAGAAAAAAAGTAAAATTGAATAGTTAAAAAAATGGGATGTAATTGGAAATCTAGAGATTTCTTCAATTTTCGTCATCTTCTTCAGCTAAAAACAGCCATTGAAGAAACCTTAGAGCTGGTTTTTCATATTTTTACTACAAGTAAGTTCAAATCTTGATTATTTCTTGAAACTTCTATGTTTTTGGGACTTTTACAACTAGGTCCTATTATCTAATTCATTAGTTTTTGATTTCATGGTTGATTTTGAAAGTTTCCATAAATAATTGCTAAAAGTTTATGATGATTTAGCATGAAATTAAAGTTTTAATTTGTTTATATGTTGATTTTATTGAAAGAATTATATAGAAAGTGAATGTTTGGGGACCTAATTGTGAAAGAGCTTGAAATTAGGGTTTTATGTGGAAATTATATATTTCAATGGTTTTGAAGTAACTTAAAATGTCTAAGGAAAGTGTTAATTGAGAAGAAAAGGTTCTATTGATGAGTTAATTGGTCAGGGACCAAATTGTGAAAATCGTGAAAATTGCGGTAAAAGTGTAATTTCATGAATTTAAAGGTATAAATTGTGAGATAAAAATAAAATTGAAATGAATGCTAATTGATAAATGATTTTGCAATTATAGATCAAGAAATTGAAGTGAATCGTGGAAAGGAGAAAATAGTCGAATAATTTTTCGAACTTCAACAACTATTGCGAATCAACCCAGGTAAGTTCATGTGGCTAAATTTTAGTGATCATTGTTATTCTTATGAATTTTATAATGAGTTATACTATATGATTATGATAAAACCATGAACAATGTAGAAATATGAAATTAAAGAATCAAATTGAATGAAACATCGGATTGAGTACTTCTGTCAAGTGACAAACGATGAATTGACGGAAAAAGACCATGGTTGGACTATGGAAACAAGTGATAAGCGATATCCGTATAAGACCATAGCTTGACTATGGCATCGGAAAACAAAAGATAAGTGATTTCCGTATAAGACCATAGCTGCGCTATGGCTTCGGATTAATGTGATACAAGTGATCCGTATAAGACCATAGTTGGGCTATGGCATCGGAGAATAATGATAAGTGCTCCCATGTAAGACCATATATCGGATATGACATCGGTATGATATATGACTCGTGTAAGACCATGGTTGGGCCATGGCTTCGGAAAGTGAAACGTGATCATTTGCAAATCCATAGTTTTACTATGGCAAAGTGAAGACGAAGTACTCAATTCCGTATAGTTTCTTAATTTGAAAAGAGATGGTAAGCGATAAATGGACCCATAAGAATGAAGCTTAAGTGTGAAAAATATTAAATGGAATTAACTTAGTTAGTGAATGACAGGAGAAATTAGTAAGTTGTAAAATATACAAATTTTTTACCATATTTGGTAAGTTTACGTTCTAAGCCTATGAACTTACTAAGCCTTCACAAGCTTATTTGAATGTGTTTGACATGTCTTGTAGATCAACGTGGAGTCGGAGGATCGGATCATCATTAAGAATCACACTATCCAAATGTTCTCCGGTAGTTTTTGGATTATTATCTTTTGATTATATGACATGTATAAGTATTTAGTTGAATAAAGTTATAGATGGTTAAAGTATACAAAAAGGATGGCATATGTGTATGAAACTAGTTTAATGGTTAAGTAGTAGTGTGTTAATACATCATGCATGTTTTGGGCATAAAATGATTGATTGGTTGGTTGGAGTTAGGATAATTGTGTTTAAATGCAGGTAATGGATGAAAGGGTGAGAAAAGTGGCCTAAAACGACCTATTTTCGTCCACACGGGTAGACACACGGGCGTGTGTCTAGGCCGTGTGTAACACACGGTAAGCCCACGGTCGTGTGATATGACCGTGTGTCCCCTATATCCCTAAATATGAAGTCAGGATAGTACACAGGCCAAAGACACGGTTGTGTGAAAAATAAGGGTTACAAGCACGGTCGTGTGTCAAAATTGTATTAAAATGGCTTAAATATGGTGAAAAATCAATTTACCACACGACATAGCCACATGGGCGTGTGCCCAGGCCGTGTGCCCCTTTGATACTTAAGAAAGTGCAAGTCAGAATTCCACACGGCCATGGGATCTCCACGGGCTGGCCACACGATCATGTCCTAGGCCACACGGGCGTGTGCCCTTATCTTCAGAGAAAAATTTCCAACATTGCCAGTTTAACCCCGAACCACTTTTAAAGCATGTATTGGGCCCCATAGGCCCATATTAAGGATTTTATGGTGAAATTTGAAAAGAATTGATGTGGAATGCAAAGTTTATGACTCGATTTTGTATAAATGTTAGTGTATAAGTTTAGTAATGCTTTGTAACCCTATTCTGATGACAGATACGAGTTAAGAGTGTTACATTTAGTGGTATCAGAGCTTGATTTAGCCGATTCTTGGAATATATATGATGTGTAAAGTGTCTAGAAATACATGCCATATAAATCTGTGATAGTGTGATGTGTATGATCCGATCTAATCCTTATTTTTTTTATAGATTATCTTTGATTTGAAAAGATGTCAGATAGACCAGAACAAATTGAGCAAGAAGAAGTCAACAGTAGAGTACAATCCACTAAGTAAGGAACAAGTAGTGAAGTTCCAATTTCATTGATGAGAGAACAAGAACTCAAAAATATGATTTATGGATTTATGAATCAGTGGTATAATGAGAATGTGCGAGAAAGAAATCAGACTCAGCAACTTCCTCCCCCTATTTCAACATCAATAGTACCCCCGGTTGCTCCTCCAACTCCTTCGACAACTAAATCCAGTAAATTTTCTCTATTTGAAAAGCTCAAAAACATGGGGCTGAAGAATTTCGGTTGTGTTTTTAAGCAAATGGTGTGTTCACCAGATGATTACTTAGTATGTGTTGTGTCATTATTGAAAGAAAAAGTTTATAACTGGTGGGAAACAATAGAAGCTATGGTACTGGCTGAGAAAATCACCTGGGAACTTTTCCAAAATGAATTTAAAAAGAAATATGTTGGTAAAAGATATTTGGATAAAAAGAAAAGAGAATTTCTCGACTTGCGACAGGAAAGTAAGTCAGTGGCTGAATATAAAAGAGAATTTGTTTATCTGAGCAAGTATGCAACAAATATCGTACCCACTGAGGAAGAAATGTGTATCAGATTTGAAGAAGGGCTAAATGATGAAATCAGAATGATGATAGGGGGCACTGAGATATGAGAATTCGTTGTTCTATCAGATCGTGCTCAGAAACTTGAAGAAGTGTATAATCGAAAGATGCAGCGGGATAAAAAGAGCAAAGAATCATTTAAAAGAGGTGCATCCAAATGATTTTCGACTTTGCCGATGAAGAAATCCAGAGAAGAATTTAGTCAGGCCACTTCAATGTAGGAAAGATCGGGAAAGAGCAGATCAAGACAATCAGATTCCAGGATATTTGATAGACCTGCAGCTAGTATGAGCAGTGTTCAAAATGCCCTCGACCTAAGTGTTAGTATTGTGGAATAAATCACCTTGGTGAGTGCCGGAGCAAGACAAGAGCTTGTTATAGGTGTGGATCTACTGATCATTTTATTCGAGAATGTCCCCAACTACAAAGAGATGAAGTAGAGTAGAAAGAGAAACAGAAAGTTACTTCTTAACGAAGTAAACGTTCGGGGCAGAGTAGTGCTACAAGGGCTACCCGTTCGAGTATGAGAGAAACAACTAGTCGATTAGATGTTAGAACACCTACACGTACCTACGCTATTCGAGTGAGAGAAGAGGCAATAGCTCCGGACGTAATTGCTGGTACTTTCTATCTTTATGATGACACTGTGTATGCATTGGTAGACCCTAGGTCTACACATTCATATATTTGCACCATGTTAGCATCTGAAAAGAATTTATCTGTTGAGCCTACTGCTTTCGATGTTCAAGTTACTAATCCTTTAGGCCAGTGTGTGATAGTTAATTTAATATGTCGTAATTGTCCACTGAGAATAAAGGGCTGTGAGTTCCCCGCTAATTTGATGTTGTTACCCTTTCAGGAATTTGATATTATTTTGGGAATGGATTGGTTAATGAAGCATGATGCAATAGTGAACTGTCGTGAAAAACAAATCAGCTTGAAATGCCAAACAGGGGATATGATTTCAGTTGGTTCTGAAAATTTGGGTGATACTGTTAGTATTATTTCAGCCTTCTCTATTCAAAGATTGTTACGTGAAGGAAATGAGGCATTCTTAGCCCATATTCTTGATACTCAGGGTTCCAATACAAAGTTAGAACAGATGTTGGTAGTTAATAAATTCCCTGATGTGTTTCCTAAGGAGTTGCCAGGTTTACCACCTGATAGAGAAGTAGAATTTGTGATAAACGTGATCTCAAGAACAACTCCCATTTCAGTGACACCGTATAGAATGGCCCCAGCTGAATTAAAAGAGCTGAAGACACAGTTACAAGAGTTGTTAGATAAAGGATTCATTAGGCCGAATATGTCGCCTTAGGGAGCACCTGTTTTATTTGTGAAGAAGAATGATGGTTCTTTGAGGTTATGTATTGATTACAGATAGTTAAATAAAGTAACAGTAAAGAATAAGTATCCCCTGCCTTGTATTGATGATTTATTTGATCAATTGAAAGGTGCAGCAGTGTTTTCAAAGATAGATCTCCGATCCAAGTATTATCAATTGAAAGTAAAAGAGTGCGATGTGCCGAAGACTACTTTCTGAACCTGGTATGGACATTATGAATTTTTGATAATGCCATTTGGATTAACCAATGCCCCTGCTGCATTTATGGACTTAATGAATCAGATCTTCCAACCCTATTTGGATAAATTTGTGGTTGTGTTTATTGATGATATATTGATTTATTCAAAGATGGAATCCGAGCATGCTTAGCATTTGAAAACAGTGTTACAAACTTTGCGGGAGAAACAATTATATGCAAAGTTTAGTAAATGTGAGTTCTAGCTTCACGAGGTTGCATTTTTGGGTCATATTATGTCAACTGATGGAATTCGTGTTGATCCGAGTAAAATAGCGGCAGTAGTGAATTGGAAAGTTCTAAAGAATGTCACTGAAGTACGAAGTTTCTTGGGATTAGTAGGATATTATCGCTGATTTGTCAAAGATTTTTCAATGATTGCTTTACCATTGACCCGGTTACTACAGAAAAATACTGAATTTGTATGGTCAGATAAATGTCAACAAAGTTTTGATCTGTTAAAGAAAATGTTGACAGAGGCTCCAGTGTTAACTCAGCCCGAATCAGGTGTGCCATATGTAGTATATGGTGATGCATCTTTGAATGGTTTAGGATGTGTACTGATGCAATCAGGAAAAGTTAGAGCATATGCTTCCCGGCAATTGAAACCACATGAGAGAAACTATCCTACACATGATCTTGAGCTAGCTGCCATATTGTTTGCTTTAAAAATTTGGAGACATTACCTATATGGGGAGAAATGTTATGTGTACACAGATCATAAAAGTTTGAAGTATTTAATGTTGTAGAAAGAACTGAATTTGAGACAAAGCCGATGGTTAGAGTTATTGAAAGATTACGATCTTGTCATTAATTATCATCCGGGGAAGGAAAATGTGGTAGTAGATGCACTTAGTCGGAAATCGTCATTATTTGCTCTTCGAGCGTTAAATGCTCATTTGTCTGTTAATGAAGATGGTTCTGTGTTAGCCGAATTAAAGGCAAAACCAATATTCTTTCAACGAATTCGGGAGTTGCAAGATGAATATCTGAAGTTGGTGTTGAAACGACAGATGGTTCAAGACAATTTGAACTTAGAGTACTCTATTGATGATAGTGGTCTGTTATACTATCGCAATAGAATTTGTGTCCCGAATAACCTAGAATTGAAAAATGATATCTTATTAGAGGCTCATAGCAGTATGTACTCGATTCATTCGGGTAGTATGAAGATGTATTGTGATTTGAAGAAAATGTATTGGTGGCCTGGTATGAAACGAGAAATTTGCGAATTTGTAGCAAAATGTCTGATCTGTCAGCAGATAAAAGCTGAACATCAAGTGCCTACGGGTTTGTTACAACCTGTAATGATTCCAGAATGGAAGTGGGAACATGTGACGATGGATTTTGTATATGGGTTGCCTATGGCTCCAAAGAAGAAAGATTTGATTTGGGTGATAGTGGACAGATTGACTAAGTCAGCGCATTTTATTCCGGTTAGAACAGATTTTTTGCTTGAAAAATTAGTGGAAATATATGTGTCAGAAATTGTGAGATTACATGGAGTGCCGACATCAATTATTTTTTATCGATATCCGAGGTTTACATTGAGATTTCGGAGTAAACTACAAGATGTTTTAGGTACTAAGTTAAAATTTTGTACAGTTTTTCATCTTCAGACCGACGGGCAATTAGAGCGAGTGATTCAAATTTTGGAAGATATGTTGAGGTGTTGTATACTCGAGTTCGGTGGTAGTTGGGAAAGGTATTTACCTTTAGCTGAATTTGCTTATAATAATAGCTATCAAGCTAGTATCAAAATGGCACCGTTTGAAGCTCTGTATGGAAGAAAATGTAAAACCCCATTATATTGGTCAGAATTAAGTGAATCAAAATTAGTGGGAGTGGATTTAATATGGGAAACTAAGGAGAAAGTTCGGATTATTTGAGAAAGTTTGAAAGTTGCTTTCAATCGTCAGAAGTCGTATGCAGATTTGAAAAAAAGAGATATAGAGTTCAATGAGGGTGATCGTGTGTTCTTGAAAGTTTCCCCGTGGAAGAAAGTTCTACGGTTTGGTAGAAAAAGAAAGCTTAGTCCACGGTTTATCGGGCCGTATGAGGTCATTGAGAGAATTGGTCCAGTGACTTATAGATTGGCCTTGCCTCCGAAACTTGAGAAAATTCATAATGCATTTCATGTATCTATGTTGAGACGGTATAGATCAGACCCTTCAAATGTCATTCATCATACTGAGATAGAGCTACAAACAAATATGACTTATTCGGAAGAACCAGTGAAAATTCTAGCTCGGGAAGTTAAAGAGCTATGAAATAAACGAGTACCGTTAGTAAAAGTGTTATGACATCGACATGGATTGGAGGAGGCAACCTGGGAAACGGAGGAATCAATGAGATCACAATATTCGTATTTATTTTCAGGTACGAAATTTTGAGGATGAAATTTCTTAAAGGGGGAGAGTTGTAACGGCCCAAATTCCAGTGGTGTCGGAACAATAATTCGATATTACTAAATCTGAAAAATGAGTAGAAAATATTGTTGATTTAATGAGAATAAGTTAGATGTGAAGTTAGGAAAATGATTGAAATAGTGAATAATATTTTATAATAAATAGTAAATAATTTGGAAGTGAAAAATGAGGTATTGAGACCTCAGAATATTAAACCGAGCCATAAATATTTTTATAAATATTTTTATAAATATTTTAAGTGTAAAATTGTGAAATGTGATTAAATAGCTCTAGTAATAATTAAAGGAGGAGTAAATAGGCAATTAAACACCTATTATTGGGCTGGACGACATGTGTGTGCAGGAAATATTGAAATTAGGTGTGAACAAGGGGTAAAATTGGAAAAGAAGTAAAATTGAATAGTTAAAAAATAGGATGTAATTGGAAATCTAGAGATTTCTTAAATTTTCTTCATCCTCTTTAGCTAAAAACAGCCATTGAAGAAGCCTTAGAGCTGGTTATTCATATTTTTACTACAAGTAAGTTCAAATCTTGATTATTTCTTGAAATTTTTATGTTTTTGGGAGTTTTACAACTAGGTCCTATTATCTAATTCATTAGTTTTTGATTTCATTGTTGATTTTGAAAGTTTCCATAAATAAGTGCCAGAAGTTTTTTGATCAACCGTCATTTATACATATTTTTACCCCATGCTGAGCGCATTTCATGGATGATTTTTCTTAGAATTGGTGAATTCGATACTCCTAATGTCTTAATTTCATGTTTTATACTTAGGTGAGCATAGGAGAGCTAAAGGAACGAGAAACGGGCCAAAAACAGAGAAAATGAGCCAACGTACGAGATCAACATAGCCTAGACTTCCTCACACAGGCAGACCACACGGCTTTGTCAATTTGGCAGAATCGAAGCACGACTCACACGGGTAGACCACATGGTCGTGCCATTCTAACAGGCTTGACCACAGCCTGAATTAAATCGTACACGGGCGTGTCCCTGCCAAACCCAAGTTGAGTCAATTTAGAAAAAGCTAATTTTGTGGGCTTTTAGGCATTCTAAAGCCTATAAATACACCTTAAAGGAGGAGAAGAGGAGACATACAGAGGAGGGAGCAAGGAATTGCTCAAGGAAAGTTGATTGATCTATCTCAGAAGCCGGATTCACCGTCAAGACTGAATATCTCTCTTCAATTCCCCTTCAGGAGTTTTGGGTTTTTCTTTATGTTTTGTATTCATTATTCTTCTGAGATGTTTTCCCTTTTAATTATGAACTAAATCCCCTAAATACCTAAGGGGGATGAAACCTAAAGACGAATCTTGTTATTATTTTCTGAATTGTATGATAAATATTTGACTTGTTCTTAATTATGTGTTCTTAATTCTTGTTTTGATATTCCAGGATATTGATTCAAGTTACGCTCTTATTTAGAGGAAGAATAGACCCTATCTAAGAGTACAATTGTCATAATTAAACGGAGTTGATTGCGCGCCTAGAGATAGGGTGACAAGATTTTACCGGATTAGGGTGAAACCTAATAAGGGGATCCATAGATCGAGTTAATGCAACCCTAGGAAGTTAATTAGAAAGAGATTTCAATTATTCAACCTAGGGTTAGACGTTGTTAGTCTCGAGCGAGATAATAATATAACTTAGGGATTTCTACGGGTCAAGTCAAATTAATAAATCGTCCGATTCGGAGTCAGAATAACAAGTAAAGTCTAGGTGGATTCTTCATTGGGTATTGTCCTAATTCAATCGTTCATTGATTTACCCTCAATATTAACCCACAACTCATTATTGTTGAAATCCCCTAAATTAATTTGATCCCTATTTTTGTCGAGATTTGAGTTGGAATAGTTGTTTAGCTATGTTTTATTTCATTTTGTATTTGACTTGTTCTTAAAAAAAAAAAACATGTATACATATAGGTAGTAGTGATCATTTGAGCTAAAGTGGTTAAATTCCATATTCCGAGAAAAAAGCTCTGTTGTACACAACTGATGACTAGTCATTTTTCTAGTTAGGCAATTTTTCAATTCAATCTCGATTCTAACCCTTTCTTCCAGCTTGTGGCCACAACCTTTAACCAAAGCCACATTACAACCCTCTAAAGACCTTTTGATTGATGTTTCATCTCAATTTATAGTGGTGGAGATTTGATGTTCATGCAAGCCTATGGTAATGACTTTTTATTATTTACTATTGAATGCTTCATTTATTATCCTTAAACACCTCGAGTGATTTGAGTGAATCTTTAGTGAGGATGTAAAACTTTGTGATATTTTGAATCAAAGGTAATTACTTAGATGGGGGGAGACACCTATGTTTCATGATAAAATGCTCAACTTGGAATCTTTGAGAGTTTGATGTTCTTTTAGTTAAATTTTCAATGTTTGATTACCTATGGATTATTTTGAGGTATTATCGATATAAATTATAAGTTGAGAAGAATTTGTTTTGATTATAAGATGAGGATTTTGCTTGAGGACAATCAAATGCTTAAGTGTGGGGGTATTTGATAAACCGTCATTTATACATATTTTTACCCCATGCTTAGCGCATTTTATGGATGATTTTTCCTCAGAATTGGTGAATTCAATGCTCTTAATGCCTTAATTTCATGTTTTATACTTAGGTGAGCATAGAAGAGCTAAAGGAACGAGAAACGGGCCAAAACAGAGAAAATGGGTCAACGTACGAGATCAACACGGCCTGGACTTCCTCACACGGGTAGACCACACGGCCGTGTCAATTTGGCAGAATCGAAGCAAGACTCACACAGGTAGACCACACGGCTATGCCATTCTAACAGGCTCAAACACGGCCTGAAGTAATCCCACACGGCTGTGCCATTCTAACAGGCTTGACCACAGCCTGAATTAATTCGTACACGGGCGTGTCCCTGTCGAACCCAAGTTGAGTCCGATTCGGAAAAAGCTAATTTTGAGGGCTTTTAGGCATTCTAAAGCCTATAAATACACCTTAAAGGAGGAGAAGAGGGGACACACAGAGGAGGGAGCAAGGAATTGCTCAAGGAAAGCTGATTGATCCATCTTAGAAGCCGGATTCACCGTCAAGATTGAAGATCTCCCTTCAATTCCCCTTTAGGAGTTTTGGGTTTTTCTTTATGTTTTGTATTCATTATTCTTCTGAGATGTTTTCCCTTTTAGTTATGAACTAAATCCCCTAAATACCTAAGGGGGATGAAACCTAAAGACGAATCTTGTTATTATTTTTTGAATTGTATGATAAATATTTGACTTGTTCTTAATTATGTGTTCTTAATTCTTGTTTTGATATTCCAGGATATTGATTCAAGTTACGCTCTTATTTAGAGGAGGAATAGACCCTATCTAAGAGTACAATTGTCATAATTAAGCGGAGTTGACTGCACGCTTAGAGATAGGGTGACAAGATTTTACCGGATTAGGGTGAAACCTAATAAGGGGATCCATAGATCGAGTTAATGCAGCCCTAGAAAGTTAATTAGAAAGAGATTTTAATTATTCAACCTAGGGTTAGACGTTGTTAGTCTGGAGAGAGATAATAATATAACTTAGGGATTTCTATCGGTCAAGTCAAATGAATAAATCGTCCGATTCGGAGTCAGAATAACAAGTAAAGTCTAGGTGGATTCTTCCTTGGGTATTGTCCTAATTCAATCGTTTTCCAGAAGTAATTCTCCAATTCTATTTTCTGTGAATTCTTAGTTTAGTTAATTAGTTAGTTAAAACAAATCCCCTTATTCTTAGGCTAGATAATAAAAAGACAGTCATTACTAGTACTTTTAGTTCCTTTGGGTTCGACAATCTGGTCTTGCTAACACTATACTATTGTTCGATAGGTACACTTGCCTACATCATGATAAAAGTTAGTTCCAAGAACGAGTAATTATAAATATTTAAAACCTGTCACAAAATAACACGATCAAGTTTTTGGCGCCATTGCCGGGGAACTAAGATATTAGGAACACTCAATTTTTATTACTTTAGCCATTTATTTTCATTGCAAGTTAATTTTATTTTCTTATTATTATTTATTAATTCACTTTTTCTTTCTCTTGGCAGGTTTTTATAGTTTATGACTAGAAGAAACCCGTCAGGACCATTACTTTTTGACGAAGAAATCGATCGCACAGTTCGCAGAAACCGAAGTGAAATAAGGCGAAGCCTAAGATATATAGAGGAATAGCCAGAGGACGATATACAAGCCATAATCAAGGAGATGGCTGAAAATTAGGAGAACCTGATACCTCCTGCGATTGATGTTAATCCAATAAATCAGACTCCTGCTCTATGCAGTATGAATGATTATCCTAAACCTTCTTTAACAGGAACTGAATCGAGTATAGTTAGACCTGCTATTGCTGTGAATAATTTTGAACTAAAACCTAACACTATTCAGATGATACAACAATTTGTTCAGTTTGATGGTTTTCAGGATGAGGATCCAAACACCCACTTGGCAAATTTCCTGGAATTCTGCGATACATTTAAAATTAATGGTGTTTCTGATGATGTCATACGTCTTCGGTTGTTTCCCTTTTCATTGAGGAACAAAGCTAAACAGTGGTTGAGCTCATTACCACGAGGGTCAATTACTACTCGGGAACAAATGACCGAAAAGTTCTTATTAAAATATTTTCCGCTGGCTAAAATGGCTAAGTTACGTAATGATATCTCTTCTTTTGTGCAGATGGATTTAGAGACACTCTACGATGCATGGGAGAGATACAAGGATCTTTTGCGAAGATGCCTTCACCATGGGTTACCACTCTGGCTACAGGTTCAAACCTTTCATAATGGCCTGAATCCTTCGACTCAACAAATTGTTGACACAGCTACTGGCGGAACCATCAACAATAAAACATCTAAAGCTGCCTATGAATTTATAGAGGAGATGTCACTGAATAACTATCAGTGGCAAGTCATGAGGAAAAAACCAATGAAAATAGTCGATGTTTATAACAACAACTCGGTCACCATGCTCTCTAATCAGGTAGAACTCTTGAATAAGAAAATTGATGGTTTTCTTAGTTCTTCACAGGTTCGACCAGTAATGCAGTGCGAAGCAAATGGAGGTGGATCAAGCAGTTTAGAATACCCGGCATATGGTCACAACATGGACAACGAGCAGTTAAATTACATGGGTAACAATCCTTGATCTCAAAACAATCCTTACAGTAACATTTACAATGCAGGTTGGAGGAACCACCCAAATTTCTCATGGGGAGGCCAAGGCAATTAGAGACCTCCTCCAGGCTCCCAATAACCACCCTACCAACAAGAGAATAAGCCAAACCTTGAAGAGATGCTTACAAAGTTTATATCAGTGTCAGAAACTCATTTTCAGAATATCGAGACAGCACTTAAGAATCAACAAGCATCGATCCAAGGGATCGAAACTCAGATTGGACAGCTTGCCAAGTTGAATTCTGAATGACCACAAGGTAGCTTGCCAAGCAACACAGAATCTAATCCAACGGAGCAACTCAACGCGATTACTAGTCGAGATGAGGAAAGGTTAGTCACATCTAAACAAGAACCAAGGTAAGATACCGAGATAAGCAAAGGTAAAGGTTAGGTATACTACAAAGAACAGAAGCCGGTAAGTACAGAATACAAACCACGTGTGCCATACCCTAATGCGACAAGGAAAGACCGCTCAGACGAACAATTTGGTAAATTCCTTGAACTCTTAAAAAAATTACATATTAACTTACTATTTATTGAAGCTCTATCACAGATGCCAAACGCAATGAAATTTTTAAAGGAGCTTTTAGCAAATAAGCGGAAGTTGGACGAGGCGTTGCATGTGGAACTAAACGCAATTTGCTCAGCTATTCTACAGAATAAGCTACCCAACAAATTAAAAGATCCAGGGAGTTTTACAATTCCTTGCTTAATTGGTAGTTTAGATGTTAATAATGCATTAGCTAATTTAGGGGCTAGTATTAACGTCATGCCCTACAAAATATTCAAACAATTAGGTCTTGGGAAACCCAAACAGACTAGGATGAGCATACAATTAGCAGATAAAACTATAAGATTTCCTAGGGGTATTATTGAAGATGTGCTAGTTAAAATCGATAAATTTATATTTCCCGTTGACTTCATTGTTCTAGACATAGAGGAGGATAGCAACACTCCTTTGATTTTAGGAAGGCCCATTTTGGCAACTGCTAAAATGATTATTGATGTTGGCACAGGTGAGCTCTCACTTCGTGTAGGAGACGAAACAATCACCCTTCAAGCTCGCAATTTTGGCAACCCATCGAAAATTGAAGGTGATCGTCTAAATCATTCTACAAAAACTGACAATATGGTGCAACCTACTTTGCAGGAAATGAATCGTAGGAAGTACATGAGCCATTATCAAGCAATAGTAGAGGGCCTATCTATAAAGAATGAAGGCTACAAATCGAGGATCTAGATGAATGGCGGACACAGAGACCGAAAAATAAGATAAACCAACACCATGCCAGATCGAGCTCAATACCTTTCCAAATCAACTTAAGGTTGGAAATAAAGTTTTATTAGATGCCGAAGATCCTTACATTATCACTACCAAACTGAATGAAGAAATCCCTCTTACAGTACTTAACATTTTTCCCATTCGGTACAGTCGAGGTAAGCCATCCCAAGTTCGGCACTTTTAAGGTAAACAACACTCGTCTAAAACCTTATCTTGGTGAGATTGATAGCAGGAATGAGGAGTATAAACTCCTCGAACCACCATGACCATTCAATGGAGAGGTAAGTCCAGTTTAGACTATAAATAAGCGCTTCTCGGGAGGCAAACGAAGCACTAACAATATTAATTTCTTTAAATTTTAGTATTTAACACCAAACTTACTAACGGAGATATTAAAAACAGGGCAGAGATTTTTCCCAAACACGGGTTACGATAAAACCCCACGGCCGTGCGATATGGCCGTGGTCGAGCCTGTAAAAATAACACGCGCGTTCGGCACGCCCGTGTCTTAGAACTGTGGTTGAAACTGAGAAAATAATTGCACGCCCGTGTCTAGCACCCGTGGTGGAATCTGTTAAATTAACACGGGCGTGGGAGAAGCGAACAAAGCCAGACACGGTCGTGCGACATGACCGTGTGCACCCAAACGAACAAAGAACACGGGCATGGACTAAATGTCAGACGTGCCCAAAATCGCGAATCACATAGGCTGAAATTGGGGAACATGGGCGTGCTCCATGGCCATGTGTCCTAAAAAAAAGTTTTATTAATTATTTTATGTTTTTTTACTTTTATTTTATCTTCAGACTCCTTTTTATTTTTCCTTACGCTTATCTTTATTAGATTTTATAATTTTTATTTTACAATGACCAACTTCAGTTATTCCATTACGAGTAATTCTGTTTCCTTACATCTCCAAAAAGGTTTTTGATTCTGTCACAGTTATATAGAGCTCCTAAGCTCATCCTCACATAGGAATTAAAAACTACACCGGGAAATGCTCTCCACGACTGCTATGTTCTGGTCGACCATGACTATAGCTACCAACAGATATAATATTCTTTTGGCGCAGGACTTATGGACTAATGAACCTCTACCACCACTAGAGTATCCTCCTCCACTTTCACGCCATTTATTCTCCAAAAACGGAGTTGACTGCACGCTTAGAGATAGGGTGACAAGATTTTACCGGATTAGGGTGAAACCTAATAAGGGGATCCATAGATCGAGTTAATGCAGCCCTAGGAAGTTAATTAGAAAGATATTTCAATTATTCAACCTAGGGTTAGACGTTGTTAGTCTGGAGAGAGATAATAATATAACTTAGGGAATTCTATGGGTCAAGTCAAATGAATAAATCGTCCGATTCGGAGTCAGAATAACAAGTAAAGTCTAGGTGGATTCTTCCTTGGGTATTGTCCTAATTCAATCGTTTTCCAGAAGTAATTCTCCAATTCTATTTTCTGTGAATTCTTAGTTTAGTTAATTAGTTAGTTAAAACAAATCCCCTTATTCTTAGGCTAGATAATAAAAAGACAGTCATTACTAGTACTTTTAGTTCCTTTGGGTTCGACAATCCGGTCTTGCTAACACTATACTATTGTTCGATAGGTACACTTGCCTACCTCGTGATAAAAGTTAGTTCCAAGAACGAGTAATTATAAATATTTAAAACCTGTCACAAAATAACACGATCATTTATGATGATTTAGCATCGAATTAAAGTTTCAATTTGTTTATATGTTGATTTTATTGAAAGAATTATATACAAAGTGAATATTTGGGGACCTAATTGTAAAAGAGCTCGAAATTAGGGTTTTATGTGGAAATTCTAAATTTGAATGGTTTTGAAGTAACTTAAAATGTCTAAGGAAAGTGTTAATTGAGAATTAAAGATTCTATTGATGAGTTAATTAGCCAGGGACCAAATTGTAAAACTTGTGAAATTTAGGGTAAAAATGTAATTTCGTGAATTTAAGGGTATAAATTGTGAGATAAAAATAAAATTGAAATGAATGCTAATTAATAAATGATTTTGAAATTATAGATCAAGAAATTGAAATGAATCGTGGAAAGGAGAAAATAGTCGAATAATTTTCTCGAACTTCTACAACTATTGCAAATCAACCCAGGTAAGTTCATGTGGCTATATTGTTATTCGAAAAGTGAAACGTAATCATTTGCAAATCCATAGTTTTACTATGGCAAAGTAAAGACGAAGTACTCAATTCCGTATAGTTTCTTAGTTTGAAAAGAGATGGTAAGCGATAAATGAGCCCATAAGAATGAAGCTTAAGTGTGAAAAATATTAAATGGAATTAACTTGGTTTGTGAATGACAAGAGAAATTAGGAAGCTGTAAAACATATGGATGCTTTACCATATTTGGTAAGTTTACGTTCTAAGCCTATGAACTTACTAAGCTTTCACAAGCTTACTTGAATGTGTTTGACATGTCTTGTAGATTAACGTGGAGTCGGAGGATCGGATCATCATCAAGTATCACACTATCTAGATGTTCTCCGGTAGTTTTTGGATTATTATCTTTTGATTTATATGGCATGTATAAGTATTTAGTTGAATAAAGTTATAGATGGTTAAAGTAAACAAAAAGGATGGCATATGTGTATGAAACTAGTTTAATGGTTAAGTAGTAGTGTGTTAATACATAATGCATGTTTTGGGCAAAAAATGATTGATTGGTTGGTTGGAGTTAGTATAACTGTGTTTAAACGCAGGTAATGGATGATAGGGTGAGAAAAGTGGCCTAAAACGGCCTATTTTCGTCCACATGGGTAGACACGCGGGCATGTGTCTAGGTCGTGCGTGACACATGGTAAGCCCACGGGCGTGTGATATGACCGTGTGTCCCATGTATCCCTAAATATGAAGTCAGGATAATACACGGGCCAAAAACATGGTCGTGTGAAGAACACGGGTTACAAGCATGGTCGTGTGTCAAAATTGTATGAAAATGGCTTAAATATGGTGAAAAATTAGTTTACTACGTGGCCTAGCCACATGGGCGTGTGCCCAGGCCGTGTGCCCCTTTGATACTTAAGAAAATGCAAGTCAGAATACCACATGAGCTGGTCACACAGCCATGGATCTCCACGGGCTAGCCACACGGCCATGTCCTAAGCCACACGGGCATGTGCCCCTATCTTTAAGGAAAAATTTTTGATATTGCCAGTTTAACCCCGAACCACTTCTAAAGCATGTATTGGGACCCATAGGCCCATATTAGGGATTTTATGGTGAAATTTGAAAAGAATTGATGTGGAATGCAAAATTTATGACTCGATTTTGTATAAATGTTAGTGTATAAGTTTAGTAATGCTTCGTAACCCTATTTCGGTTATAGATACGGGTTAGGGGCGTTATAATTTTTGTCCTCGAAAACCTTACCATTGAATAAGTTCATGTACTGATCTCTCATAGTCTCCTCGGGTTCCGATGTGGCTTATTCGACTCCATGTCTATGCCACAAAACTTTCACAAGTGCTATACTCTTATTTCTCAACTGTTTGACTTCCCGAGCTAAAATCTTGACCGGCTCTTCACCATAAGTCATGTCCGGATGAATCTCAACCTCTAACAGCGTAATCAAATGCGAAGGGTCTGATCTATATCGGTGTAGCATGAACACATAAAACAAGTCGTGAATCCTTTCCAGTTATGGTGGCAAATCCAATCGATAGGCAACTGGCTCTACTCTTTCGGTAACCACATAAGGTCCTATGAAACGAGGACTCAACTTGCATTTTCTACCAAATCTGAGGACTTTCCTCCACGGAGGTACTTTTAAAAATACTTTATCACCGACTTAAAACTCAATTTCCTTTCGTTTCAAATCCACGTAGGATTTCTGTCTATCTGAGACGACCTTCAAGCAGTCACGAATAACTTTAACTTTCTCTTCAGTCTATTTAACTAAATTGACCCTGTGAATCTGACTCTCTTTAAGCTCAGTCCAATATAAGGGTGTTTGACACTTTTGCCCATACAAAGCTTCATAAGGCACCATTTTCAAACTTAACTGATAACTGTTGTTGTAGGCGAATTCAACCAATGGCAAGTACCTTTCCCAACTACTTTGAAATTCAAGAACATAACACCGCAACATGTCTTCTAAAATCTGAATCACTCTTTTCGATTGACTGTCGGTTTGCAAGTGAAATGTCGTGCTAAAACTCAACTTAGTCCCCAAAGCCTCTTGTAACTTTTTCCAAAACCTTGAGGTAAATCTCGAGTCCCTATCTGAAATAATCGATAAGGGCACCCCGTGTAGCCTCACAATCTCAGAAATATACAAGTCAGCCAATCTCTCAAGGGAGTAGTCAGTATGCTCTGATATAAAATGTGCCGACTTTGTTAGCCTATCCACAATAACCCAAACAACATCCTTTTTCTTCGGGGCTAATGGCAAACCTGTCACGAAGTCCATCGTAATTCGATCCTACTTCCACTCGGGGACCGTGATAGGCTGAAGTAGACCTGAAGGTACCTGATGTTCAGCCTTCACTTGCTGACACACTAGACACTTGGAAGCGAACTCTGAAATGTCTCTTTTCATTCCCGACTACCAGTACGTTTTCTTTAGGTCGTTTTACATTTTCACACTACCCGAGTAGACGGACAAACAACTGCTATGCGGCTCGTCTAAAATCTTTCGGATCAACTCATTGTTCTTGGGTACACAAACTCTATCCTTAAACATTATACAACCATCGGTACCAATACGAAATCTGAATTCTTTCCCTGTTTTGCACTGAGCTATCTCAGCTTGTAACTTCTTATTTCCTTTTTGACTTTTGTAGATCTCTTGAAGAAATGTCGATCTAGCTCTTAACTCTGCTAAAATCAAACCATCGTTAAACACGGTCAACTGAGTATTCATTGCCCTTAACGCAAATAGTGATTTTCTACTCAAAACGTCAGTGACTACATTCGCCTTTCCCGGATGGTAGTCGATAATCAACTCATAATCCTTTATTAGCTCTAACCATCGATGTTGCCGTAAATTTAACTTATTTTGAGTCATCAAGTACTTAAGACTCTTATGATCAGTGAACACCTGAAACTTCTCGCCATACAGATGGTGTCTTCAAATTTTCAACACGAATACGGTGGCTGCCAACTCTAAATCATGCGTCGGGAAATTTTTCTCATGTGGCTTTAACTGTCTCGAAGCGTAGCTATGACCTTACCTTCTTGCATAAGCACGCACCCTAAACCATTCAAGGAGGCGTCGTTATATTTCACAAACTCCTTACCCAACTCCGATTGCACTAACATTGGAGCTTTGGTCAACAAAGCCTTTAATTCCTCGAAACTTTGTTGGTACTTTTCAATCCATTCGAACTTGACATCTTTTTGTAATAGCCTCATCATTGGAGTAGCGATCATCGAAAACCCTTGAACAAACCTTCTATAGTACCCAGTCAAGCCCAAAAAGTTTCGAATCTCAGTCATATTCTTCGGCGGTTTCCATTCAACAATAGCTGAAATCTTGCTTGGATCAACTCTAATCCCATCACCCGACACAATGTGTCCTAAAAATCTGACCTCCTTAAGCCAAAATTTGCTCTTACTGAACTTGGCGTACAGTTTCTTATCTCTCACGGTCTGTAACATAGTTCTCAAATGCTCTGCGTGCTCACCCTTATCAAGCGAGTAAATCAATATGTCATCGATGAAGACCACCACAAACTTATCCAAATACGGCCGAAAAATGCAGTTCATCAAATCCATAAACACCGCCAGGGCATTAGTCAAACCAAAGGGCATGACGAGGAACTCATAATGCTCGTACCTCGTCCGAAAAGTAGTCTTTGGTACATCTTGCCCTTTAACTCTCAACTGATAATAACCAGACCTCAAGTCTATCTTGGAGAACACCGTGGCTCCCTTCAACTGATCGAATAAATCATCTATCCTAGGCAAAGGATACTTGTTCTTCACCTATACCTTATTTAACTGTCTATAGTCTATATATAACCTCATTGACCTGTCTTTCTTTTTCAAAAACAACACTGGTGTGCCCCACGGTGAATAACTAGGTCTCGTAAAACCTTTATCTGTTAACTCTTGCAACTATACTTTTAACTCTTTCAACTCTGTTGGGGCCATTTTGTACGGAGCAATAGAAATGGGTGTTGTGCCCAGTACCAATTCGATTTCCCTCTCTGGAGGTAATCCGGGTAATTCTTCCGGAAACACATCTATAAACTCACAAACCACTGGTACCGATTCTATCTTCAACTCAGACACTTGAGTATTCAACACAAAAGCGAGATAAGCCCCATATCTTTTCCTCAAATATTTTTCAGCAACCAAAGATAATATTACTTTAGGCGATTTATTCGGTTCATTTGGTCCAACCCGAAGGATATTCCCATCTGCACATTCCAACTCAATAACCTTTCTTCCACAGTCCACTACAACACTATGGGAAGTCAACCAATCCATCCCAAGTATTACATCAAATTCGTTAAACGGTAATAACATCAAGTTAGCCAGAAAACAATGATCTCTAATTGTCAAAGGACAATTTCTACATACTTGTCTACTAGTACATGCTTACCTAAGGGGTTAGAAACTTTTATTGCAAATTCAGTTGACTCTACTATCATGTTCATACGAGGTATCAATTCCATACAAATATAGGATTGGGTAGACCCCGGGTCAATTAAAGCAACAACAGATATATCATGAATAGAAAAAGTACCCGTGATCATGTCGAGAGACTCTGCCTTTTCACGGGCACGAATAGCGTAAGTCCTTGGAGGCGCTCTGCCCTCGGACCTTGCTGCATATCTTTTGGCATACCTCTGTTAGAAGCCCTGCTTCCCGGGTTCTTTTGTGGTCTACCCCTCATTGGAGCACTACTTGCATTTATTTCTTGCTTTTTCTCTCCCTCTTCTAATTCGAGACAGTCTCAAATGAAATGGTCCAGTGACCCACATTTAAAACACCCTCTTTCTTTACCTCGGCACTCACCGAAATGGTGTCTACCACATTATGAACACTCTAGCCTATTTGGCCGAGCACTACCAACACTCGCGACAGAAGCGGTCTGAGATCTAGAAGTTGCATTCTACCGATTCTTATTTCTATTCGAAAGCCCCACCAAAGCATTCGATCAAGTAGTGAATTCCTTCGATCTCTTAGATGAGGACTAATGTGATTTCCCCATCTGTCTCTTCTTAGAATCTCGCGACTCAATAGCCGCTTTCCTCCTCTCTTTTACCAGCTCCTCTGCCTTGCATGCTCTCTCAACGAGCACTACAAATTCTCTCAGTTCTAGGATACCAACAAATACTCGAATATCTTCATTAAGACCATCCTCGAACCTTTTACACATAGCGGCTTCTGTAGACACGCACTCCCGTGCATATTTACTGAGCCTCACAAATTCACGCTCATATTCCGTCACCGACATTCGACCTTACTTTAGCTCTAAGAATTCTTTCCTCTTTTGATCTATGAATCTTTGGCTAATATACTTTTTTCAGAATTCTTCCTGAAAGAATTCCCAAGTAATTATCTCTCTCGATACAATAGACACGAGAGTATTCTACCACTGATATGCTGAATCCCGAAGAGGTGACACTGCACATTTTATATACTCTTCAGGTGTGCACGATAGTTTATCGAATACCCTAATGGTATTCTCCAACCAAAACTCTACTATTTCTGGGTCATCATCTATACTAGCCTGAAATTCTTTAGCCCCTTGTTTCGGAATCTTATCCACTAGAGGTTTCTCCCTCCTAAACATGTCTGGGCCTTGCGGAGCTACCAGAGCATACCGAGGGATCGGAGGAGGTGGGGGAGGTGGAGTGTTTGGATTCGCACGAATGAGCTCCGTATACCAAGCGTCCATCATTTGGAGATAGGCTTCTTTAGCCCCTCTGCCTTGGCTCAGAGTCACGGGCTCACTCTCAACTAGTGCGGTCCCTTCAGCGAGAGCCGGCATGTTACTCTCCATGTCATCCGCTGTGGCTCTATCAAGATCCATTTAGTGTATGAAAATACAATTTATAATCATCAGAAGTCGTCACACTATCAATATACAGTTATGGCATGTATAGCTAGACTCGTACTCTTACTAGGTTAGTCGTAGAACCAACTAAACCATAGCTTTGATACCACTAAATGTAACACCCAATACTCGTATCCTACGTCGGGGCAGAATACGAGGCATTACCAACCTTAAAATCATACTTACAACCAATTCTGAGTCTTCATGACTTGAAACAATTTAAAACCTTCTTAAACTTATCAATATGTTCTTAATATGGGCTTACGAGGCCCAAAACACATCTCGAAAATCACTCGGGACCAATCCGGGTCTTTTTCTTCCAACTATAGAGAAATGTCACTTGGCATAGGGGCACACGCCCGTATGGGAGGGGCAACACGCCTGTGTGACCATTACAGTATGGTCGTGCTGATGGCCCGTGTGTCTGACACGGCCTAAGCAAAATAGGGACACGCCCATGTCCTCCACCCATGTGGAATTAATCCTAAATGTACACCTACAGGGGTTTTCACACGGCCTGGCACAGGCCCATGTCCTTAGCCTGAGTCCTTCACACGGCCATGACACGATCGTGTCCTAGCCCGTGTGCAAACACATGGACATTCTGTTTCTGACGTCAGCAACCCCAAATGTTACACGGCCAAGGCACATACCCGTATGCTGGGCCGTGTCCCTCACACGGCTGAGACACACGGCCGTGTCTCTGCCCGTGTTTTTACTACCATGCATACTGACTTGTAAAATTGAGGTGCAAGGGATACACGGCCAGACCACATGCCAATGGGGTAGACCGTGTGTCACACACAGCCTAGACACACGCCCGTGTGTCTATCCGTGTGAACAAAAATAAGGCTAGTTACCAAGCCTCTTTGCCACCCTTACTTACACAACCTACACAATAACAATCACAACCAATACAAGACTATTTCATGCAATAGAATCAGCCACAATAAACAACATTTCATTTGTACATTATACTCATCCACGAACACAACATCATTTTCATATATCAAAATGAATATTAGCCATCATTCGAGGCTTAATACAAAATGAGGAATTTGTCCCTAACCAACACATTTGGCCAAATTAATAATAACACAAAACATAAGTCTAGTTTCTTATACATGCCATATTCAAAAATATAAATCAAACTATACCGAATACTTTGATTGATAGTGTGACCGATATCTCTGACTTCAGTTGATCCTTGAGCTAGATAGGCGGCACTATAAGAAAATGGAAAATGAGAGGGAGTAAGCATAATGCTTAGTAAGTTGCACATGAATAAATATACAACACAACTTTACCATTCATCAATAAGTATCATAATACATAAGTGGCATAAGCAAAACTTACTCATAAATATTCAATACACCTCATACAGCATATATTGAGCTCACATTTCACACATACCATATAGGTACATGTACCACTCACAACACGATTATACTTTCCTTGTTATCTTGAAATCATACTTTCACTATTGAACCATTTGGAACATTATCGGATATTCATTTAGCCTCAGACATGGAGTCAGATGCTGATGCCATGTCCCAAACATGGTCTTACACAAGTTCTAACAAATCTATGCCGATGCCATGTCCCAGATATGGTCTTACATTGACACATCTCGTAGCTGATGCATGTCCCAGACATGTCTTACACTGGCTTACGTCTCGAGGCCGAGACATGTCCCAGACATGTCTTACACTAGCAGTCGTCTCAATGTTGATGCCATGCCCCAGACATGGTCTTACACTGGCTCTCATAATGTGGCCGATGCATGTCCCAAACATGTCTTACATTAGCTCACACAAGTGACCCAATCGTCATGGCATGAATATCTGATTTATTTCTTAAGTTCCAAACGGGAACTCTACAATCTCTATTCTCATCACATTTTCTCATTTACACAATCAAGCAATTTATGCTATAATAATTTTGATACAATTCAAACACATATATTATTAGTGTAGTTGTACTATTTACATACAACTTACCTCGGATTACAAAATGTAGCGACTAGACGGTTTATTCAATTTGCTTGGCTTTCCCCCAGTCTAGGTTCGAATTTGGTATTTCTTGATCTATAATGACAAAATGCACTTATTTAGTCATTTTATCAACCGAGGCACTCAACAAATTCATAATTGGTCTAAATGACCATTTTGCCCCTAGACTTTTGCAAGATGACCATTTTACCCATCGGCCCGAAAATTGATTTTTTATCGAATTTCTTTATTTCTCAAGACTAGTCGAACCTCCCTCTTTGACTCTTATAGCAACTCCAAATTCCCACTATTTCACACATTTATCAATTATTTTATAACTTATGCACATTAGTCCTATTAGGTGTTTTTATACTAACACATTTCATAAAAGTTGTTTATAAGACACCCAAGACTCATTTTCTTCCATAAAATTTTAGAAAATACCCTAAATACTCTCATGGTAAAACCCTAAAATCTTTATCATTTTGCAACATAGACCCCTCATTTGAAAGCTCATGGTTCAAAGGTCTCAAAAATGCAAAAATCTTCAACAAATGGTATGGAAATCACTTACTTGTCAGTGCTTCAAATTGCTGAAAATTTTAAGCTTTCAAACCCCCTTCAATGGCTGATTTTTGGTAGAGAAAGAATATGAAAAAGGGATGATATCATCCTTCCTTGATTTATTTCTATTTTAGTCAAAATAAGCCACCTAACTCACCAAATTTTAAGATTTTGTCCCCTTTTTGACTCTATGGCCAGCTATATCCTTTAAAAAGGGTCTAATTGTCCTTTAAAATCCCCCAATTTTGATTCTCTACTAAAATAACACCTTTAGCTATCAATTTAAGACTTTTTCACTTTATGCGATTTAGTCCTTTTTCGCAATTGGGCTCACAAACATTAAAATTAGCTCACCAAATTTTTCATGCACTATTATAAACATGCTATGCCTCTATTTTAATAATAAAATATTCTCTATAACTTCGAATTTATGGTCCCAAGACCACTATTCCTACTAGCCCCAAAATCGGGCTATTACAATATTAATGTTATGTTTCATATCTTGAGATGTGATTAGCAACTATTTTGAATTTATTGTTTACTAATAATATTGATGTGAGTTTGTTTTTATCTATTTTGTTCTATATTCAACTAGTTCATCTTCTATTGCCACAATATCTGCTAACATAAATTCTATACTCATGATTGGTTGTATGGACATAGACCTTGCACTAAGGGAAGAACAACCTTCACCTCTCACTGTAGCAAGCACCCTTGATACTAAAAGGGATTTTGAGAGGTGGGATCTTTCAAACTGTATGAGTATAATGATTATGAGCACAATAGTCCAAAAGATTGTATGGGCACATAATCTGAAGAGATTTCTTAGGCTAAGGATTTCCTCGACAAAATTGAAAAAATATTTTGCCAAACGATAAGGTTGAAATGACTTCACTTTTGAATTCTTTGATGTTTGTGAAGTATAATGGTCAAGAAAACATAAGGGAGTACATTATAGAGATGTTCTATATTTCTTTAAGACTTAAGGCACTTAAGATCGAGTTTTCTAAAGAATTTCTTGTTTTTATGGTTTTTGTATCGCTTCATGCACAGTTTAACCAATTTAAAAGTAGTTACAACTATCAAAAGAAGAAATTGACTCTAAATGAGCTCATTTCTCATTGTGTGCAAGAGGAACAAAGGTTGAAACATGACAAGTCTGAAAGTGTTCATTCAGTCAGTGCCTCTAAAGCAGTTGCAAAAACACCTTATAAACTTTGGATGGGTCAAAAGCCTAGTCTAAAGCACTTACACGTTTAGGGATGTCCAGTTGAGGCAACACCTTATAGGCCACATGAAAATAAATTGGACTCCAAAATAGTGAGTAGTTAGTTTATTGGTTATTCTGAGCGATTTAGGGGTTATAAGTTTTATGATCTCACAATTAGGAATATTTTTAAGATAGGAATTACAACATTTTTTGAGGATGTTGAGTTTGGAAGGAAAAATAAGGTTAGAAACATTGCGTTTGAGGAGGAATTGGATTCTAACTTAGTTATTGCTATCACTTTTGATGATGTTCAAGTTCTCATTCCTACCATTGATCAAGAAGTGAATCCATAATCTCAATGAGATAATGTTGAACAACTCTCTATTCAAGATGAGGTAATTATTCCAAAAGAACAAACTCAGCAACCTCAAGAACAAGTTCCATTAAGGAGGTGCACAAAAGAGAAGAGAAACACTATTTCAGATGATTATGTTGTATTTCTCCAAGAACATGAGGATGACAATGGAATGACAAAATATTATCCAATCAAATTTCGTTAGGCCATGAAAAGTTGTAATTCTCAAAAGTGTATTGATGCTATGTAAGAAGAGTATAACCCTATGCAAAACAATAAAGTTTGAGAACTTCTCCCATTACTTGAAGGTGCAAAAACAATTGGTTGTAAATGGATATTTAAAACTAAGAGGAATGCAAATGATAATGTGAAGAGGTATAAGGCACATCTTATAGCTAAATGATATACTCAAAAAGAAGGCATTGATTTCATAAAAACTTTCTCTCTAGTTTCATCGAAAGATTTTTTCAGGACAACCATAGTGATTGTTGCTTATCTTGATCTTGAGTTGCATTAAATGGATGTTAAGACTGCGTTTTTCAATAACAACATTAAAGAAACAATTTATATGGTACAACCAGAAAACTTTGAGTTTAGAGACCCAAAGAATATGGTTTGCAAATTAACAAAATCTATCTATGGACTCAAACAAGCTTCTCATCATTAGTACCACAAGTTTCACCAAGTAATTATCTCGTTTGGTTTTGAGATGAATATTGTTGATGATTGTGTATCACAAATTCAAGTGATTATCTATATGTTTATGGCACTTTTTTGCCACTAATGATATAGGCTTATTGCACAAAACCATGAGGTTTTTTTATCTAAGCATTTTAAGATGAAAGATCTTGGGGATGCCTATTTTGTTTTAGGAATTCAGATACATTGAGACCAATATCAGGGTATTCTTGGATTGTCACAAAAGAGTTATATTGATAAAGTACTCAAAAGATTTGACATGCAGAGTTGTAGACCATGTGACACCCCTGTTTCTAAAGGAGACAAATTTAATATTACTCAATGCCCTAAAAGTACCCTTGAAATTCAGGATATGCAAAAGTTTCCCTATGCACCAGTTGTAGGGAGTCTTATGTATGCTCAAGTATGTAAATGTCTGGCTATTGCGTACATTGTTGGGATGTTAGGTAGACATTTAAGCAGGAGTGAAGCCAGAAAATTTTCTTGGAGTGGCAAAAATTAAATTCTAGTTTTTTACGATAGTAAAAATACAAATTCACAATTTTAATAGCCTATATATTTATAATTTTTAAAGGATTAAATCAAATTTTTATCATTTTTAGGGGGGCCAACATGTAATTTTACCTTTACTAATTTAACATTTTAAAAATCTTAAAGGGCCTAAATAGAAAATTTTCCATTTTAAAGGGACCGGGGCCCTTGTCAGCGCCTTAGATTCACCCCTATATTTAAAAAATTGATAACTTTTGAAAAAAGTTATATTCATCTCTTTAGACCTAACTAATTGCTTGTACTTGGGTACATTTAGTGGCATTTTAGGACATTTTATTACTATTTTTATCATATGCATTAGGAGTTTGGACTGTGTTTACATGTTAGATACTTTTAATTGTGTGTGGAAGGGTTATGTTTGGTGGTTTGGTAAGTAAAAGATATGGAGAAAGAAATAAAAGAGTGAAGGTTTGTCGGGGCAAAAGGTTGGACAGTTTGCCACTTTGTATGCCGTGGCAATTTCAGGAAGATGACCAAGATAACATTCAGCGTATACCAGCCTCATCCCAACTTTACTTGTACTAGAAAAATCTGCCTAAAGAAGAGGAGAAGATATTGTAGGTTGTTGAAGTTATCCTAGGAAGAAATGCTTATAAAAAGCCGAAGGAGGAAGCCCTAAGGGTGGAGATCCAGAGGCAATAATAGAGGGTAATGACTAAGTAGAGATGGAAAAAGGAAGTTGAAGGTAGTCCCTCTCAGCCAGCACAGGACATTGCGTTGATAGATTGCGGATTGGTTTAGTGACAGTCATATTCCTAAGTTCTTCCATTATTTCTTATCCTGTTCTCCCGTAAATTGATTTGATCGAAATGATGTTATTTTGAACTTGAATTTTAATCGCCAACCCATCAATTAAATCTCATAGGGTTGAGATTACATGATGAAACTTTTATTTTCTTTAATGGTTGAAGCATATATTTGATTTAATCTACTGTTTTATTCAATTGCTTTTATTTCCTAACTATATGCGTACATTCTCTAGACATAGATGAGTATGTAGATGCCCATAAAGTGAATTTAATTCTGAAAAGGTTGGATTAGTTGAACTGAAATTGAATGATACAAGTGGGTATTCGACCAAATACCTGCAGTAGACTCTAAACATAGAGCAGTGTTTATATAGAATGAAGACAAAATAGTGCAGGGTGTATAGACACAGACCAAGTAACTTAAGATCTTGCTTTCGAAAGAAGCAGGTCACTTTAGGTCTCTTCTAAGTAGTAGGTTAAGTTCAATTTTGCTGAGGCATTATTGAAAGTAATGGTAGATTCTTAGTAATCTCAACCTTCTAATCAACATTGTAAACCTTCTATCATTTGCCATAGTATCTTTGTCATAACATTCTTAGTTATTTATTTATTCGCGCATTTTATTCACGTAACAATTCTCGTAATTGCCATTGCATTTTTACTCTTGTTTTGCCTTAACATTTTCCAATATTAGTTAGTATACATTTTGCACTTATCCTTATTATTTTAATTTACCACTGCGTACTTAACTCAGTTTTTCCATAACATTAATCATTATCATAACTTGACCATTTCTATACCTAATATGATCCCTGTGGGGACGATCTCAGTTATCATTTTATTACTTGATTCAACGTGTATACTTGTACAATTCGCATATCATACTCACACGTGACAACAACCTTGGTATGAACCATTAGATAGCAGCCAAAAAGATTATAAGGTATTTTCAGAGAGCAAAAGATTACATGCTCACATATCAGAGGTCTAGTAAGAGATTATCAGGTATACAAACTCTAATTTTGATAGAATATTGATGCAAAATTTTGTCACTAGGGTGCAAATTGTGAAAATAATTGGTAGCCCTTTATTCCAATAACAACAGGAGCACATCAAAGTCAAAGTACATAGACTTTAAGTTCCTGGTTGTTAAAGTAAAAGTTTAGAATGGTTAGGTGCCTATAAAGCATATTGGGACAAACTTCATGATTGCGGACACGTTTACTAAGGGACTACACTTAAGGTTTTATAAGAGCACACTGCTCATATGGGTGTAATTTCATTCTAGGATTCATTTTTAGTGGGCATTTGTAATTTTAAATGCTTTTCTATTATAGAAAAAATTTCAGTTATTTCGATTTACGAAAATTATGTTTATTTTCTGCAAAAATAAAGTTTATTTGGTTTATTCACACTCTGATTTTGGTAAGGCTTGATCTCACTAATGTTTAAGGAGGACCAGTTGGAAATAGACATGTTTGGATCATATTGCATGTAATTTCCATGCTGCACATCCATACTTGATCTGTGCCATTTTGTTGTGTTAATATACATAATCAGGGATGGATTTAGTTACGGTATATGTAACGAAAGTCGCCTTGATTCTATGCTAACATAATTAATGGACAAGATTGTTTGGAATACCTTTTGGATATGATAGCAAAGTTTTGAACTCATAAGGTTATATAGTGACATGTAATTATAGAGTAATTAATATATATGTGATCCAAATGGGAGATTGTTGGAAATATTGGCATTACATATATAATAATTGCAATTACATGTTATTATTTAATATCATAAAATATTAGCCCAAATTAAAAGTGATCTAATTTGGTTAAGGTTTATTAAGCTTTAGTTATTAAATAAAGTATGGGTCAAATATGTGTAGATACTTTAGTAACTAATTTCTAATTAATGATAAGTTGATTAAAAATGAAGGTTAATGTGCAAAAGTTTTATATTAGGATTATAGTCCCCAAATTACACATATGTAATTTTTCTAATATCCCATCTTTATAAAAGAGAGAGTCACCTTCTTTGACTTACTTGTGTGCTAAATTGGAAGATCAAAACCATAAGATCCAAAGATTTCAAGAAATCGATAGATTCAGGTACGCTTTCACGTCTTGATTTATTCTTGATTTCTTATATGATAGATCCTGGTTTGTTAAGTTTTATATTAGATCTTGTTTTATGACTCTAACACGGTTGACTCGTGACATTAATTCTGTAACACCCCTTAACCCCAACCCGTCACCAGAATGGGATTACGAGACATTACTAGAATTAAACACTAATAATGAACAACACCGGGTCATAAATCTATATTTCAATTTGAAATTAGTCAAATTCCTCCTTTAAGTCCCTAAAATGGACCTACGAGGTCCAAAATATACTTAGGAAGTGTTTCGGGACTAAACTGGGAACTTTGGAAACTTTTCCTTAAAAATAGGGGCACACGCCCGTGTGGCCTGGGACATGCCCGTGGGGCTCCCATGGCCGTGGGGTCAGCCCGTGGACAGATCTGTTTTGCTTACACGGTCATGGTAGGCCTGCCCGTGGGGCTCCCATGGCCGTGGGGCCAGCCCGTGGGCAGATCTGTTTTGCTTACACGATCGTGGTACTAACCCGTGGGCAAATCTGACTTTTCCACACGGTCTGGGCACAATCCTATGTGACTTGGCTATGTGAAAACATGATTTTTTTTTACCATTTTTGAACTATTTTCACATACTAAACACACCTAATTCATGCCCAAAACATTTGCTTATAAATCTTGATCAAATAACATTAATCAAACCTTTCAAACTTAGCAAATATTCATTCATTCATTTCATTACCTCTTAAGGATTATGCACCACATTTACATTCAAAATATAAAACATTTACAAGTGACAAACACCAAACCTAGTACATGCCACATATCCAAAATATAGATGCATCACCAAAATTGAGCTGAGGCCGGGATTGACTCGGATGCTACACCAAACTTCAATTTTACCTAGCCTGCGCACAGAAACAAACCGTACGCTGAGTATTGTAAATACTCAGTGGTATTACCATAATTCAAATTAAAGCAAATATAAAATATCATAAACATGCATAGATAATTAACAAATCATACATATAATTCAATTTATCAATTTCATTTTATATTTCTTTTCACATATATTTTTCCCTAATAACATAACTCGGACTTTGGAGGATACACGGATCCAACCAAATACACCGGAGTGGCGGCCAATGCCTCATCGGATAGTTCGAAGTAAATAAGTGACGACCAGCGTCTCATCGGCTAAGCCGAAGCAAAGTGGCGACCAACGCCTCATCGAATCTATCCGAAGCAATAATGACACAACAAGTGTCTCATTGACACGAGGTCGAAAAATCTCTGAATTCTTCCTATCCTATGGAATGCCAACTATATCCACCCTAGCCCGACTAGTTAATAGGGTATCGGAATCATTCGAATTCAAATCAATCACAATAACAATTCAATTATAATTTCAAATTCACCACAAATCATTACACAATTTAATTTCACACATGTATACATTCATCAATCAAATCCAACTCTCATTCAATTCAAATATCACTACTTACATCAATCTCATTTTTCAAACACATATATTGAAATTAAGCATTTAATAATAAATAACTTGAATTAAGGTAATACAAACAGATATTTTTCTCGAACTATTCCTCGATCACTTTTTCCTTTCCCTTCGTATTCGACATCTCCGTTTCCTTGTTTGCTACGAAAATTAGCATAATTATAATTAATTAATAACACATATATTTTATATAAAATAATAACTTTTCATGCAACTTTTACCTAAATCTCAAATTTATCCTAACCATTTTCATCTTCTTCCTTTTTACAATTCACATTATTTTCTTATTCAATTTCCATCAAAACTTCAATATAACCATCAAATTTTCATCATTTTACCACAATTTCAAACTTCTTTCAATTTAGCCCATAAACTCAAAACTTATAGCCCAGTTTACAATTTAGTCCCCTAATCAATTCTAATCAATAATTCTATCAATTTAATCCATAATTTCATCATTTGCTCAACATAAACCCTACTTAAAAGTCTATCATCTTTCAATATTTTCACATAAACTCAAAAGTATTCAACTCTAGGACTTCAAAAACATCAAAATCCCAAGAAAAAAGCTTAATTAAACTTACCAATTAAAACTTCAAGCATTAAAACCCTAATTTCTCCTTTTTCTTTTCTTTTCTTCTTTCTTTCCCCAATTTTCGTGACTTCTCTGTAACTCTCTCTTTTTCTTTTGTTTCTTTATTTTATTTATTCTTTATTTACTTAATTAATAATTAATAAAATATCTAATTAATAACAAATAAAAATAATACATGTGTATTTATACACACATGTTCACATGTGCTAATCCCACAACATACATTTGTCATTATCTCAATTAATACATAAAATATAATAATAATAATAATAAATAAATAAATATCATTTACTTAATTTATAAATAAATATATATATAACATACATTTGTACTAATAATTTAAATACACATGTATTTATTCTCTATCTTACACATTTCACTAATTTGGTTTAATTACTAATTTTGTCCCTTGTCATTTCTCTTTATTTTATAATTAATATTTTACGCTCTATTCAATTTAGTCCTTTTTAATAATTACTTCTAATTAAACTAAATTCACCTAATCAAAATCTAATTCAACCTATAACTAACTTCATAAATATTTTTAATAAATATTTTCAGACTCGTTTTCCTAAGACGGAGGCCCTAAACTCACTTTTTCGGTGCTCGTAAAATATGGATCGTTACAAATTCAGTCAATGACTTAAATAATAGTATAGATTATATGATATGTGAATCTATATGATACAAACATAAATTTCAATGTGTTGAATTTATTACCAATAGAGTGTTTCAACTCGTAATTTTTCTTCATATATCTTTCAATCTAATGTTTCATGAATGGACCAAGAATATTGAAGTCAATTGTCATTTTATTCATGAAAAGATTCAAAAAAAAACTTATACCCACAAGCTATGTCAAAACATGATATCAATTGGGAGATATATTTACAAAAAAAACTTTAATGTAACATGGATTAATAATAAATTAGGCATCATCAATATCTATACTCCAACTAGAAAAGGAATGCTAAAGAATGTGTAATATTTCTATAATAAATTATGTTTCGAATAAGCCCTACCCTTTTATAAAATATTCAATACAATAAATTCATTACCTTTTTCTTCCTTTCGTTCTATAATATTCTTTCAAAGAGGAGCAAAAAGTTTTGTACAGTGAAAGCGAAATGGGAAGAAAATGGAGGAACCTGAAGCAAACCAATCTCTCCCTTCAAAGCCTGAACTTTGAACATTTGTTGCCGCTTCCCGTACACATCTAGGCTTCTAGATGGGCTCACTGCTGCCTCTCCAAACGAAGACTCGCTTGAACCATCCATCAAAGTCAAATTACACTCTAACAAAGTAATGCAGCAGCAATGGACTAGGTGATGATGAATAATCTCTTTCTGAACCATTTGAGAGATTTTCTGCTTTATATTACCACCAACATAATGTCGTTGGGTAGGTAAGTGGTGAGTGGATGTATCCATTAAAACAAAACAAAGAGAATGTGTTGAGATACAAAAAGTTGAGAGAGCGCTGAGTTTGGAGTTTTGGAGTCATAAATTACTGAAAAACTACGAAGCAATTGGCTTAACGAACTTGGTGCAATTGTAGAGCACACATGACTTCTCATGTATTATCAAGGAAAATGAATGCCCCTATTGCTGCTACTGTTTTAGGTTTAGGTTTATTCTTGCTATTCTAAAATAACCCTTCTTCCTCTGTTAGTAGAGATTTTCATTTTGATATTTTCCTGGTTCGTGGTTATTCTATTGAAAAAGGGAAAAAGAAAATCACATATATATATATATATAATAAAAATAATTATATATATTAAAGATTAATCCAAATTAAAATTAATTTAATTTTATTAAAACTTATTTAAGTTCAATTATTATTTATTTGCTTTTGATCAATTTGAGTACTCAAACTATTCTCTTGTTACTCTACAGTTTAACATCGTCGGTCCAAAAAAATGCCCCAAATCAGAATCTGACACATCAGCAACAAGCTGGCCTTTTTTATAAAAATAACTCTAAAAAAATAATTAATTACTTAAATAATTTATTTTTTGATAAAATACGAAAATAATCTAAAATCTATAGTAAAAGTTGATTGAGCTAAAGTGTTTGACGCCACTAACATGTCACATCAATAATTTACATTAAAAAATTAATTTTTTGGTAGAACTATATAAAATAAAGCCATTTATATAAATACTAAGACAAAACTATAATTTTTAAAAGTATGAGGGATTTAAATAATTTTACCTTTTTTTCTGGTGGAGTTAAATAAACATCAAGTTCCAAGAGAGTATAAACTGTCTCCTACTTCCCTATTGAAACATGTAAAGGTTTTTTTTTTTTTTCATTCACGTTTGATTTGTCCTTTTTCATTTCTTTTTTTTTCCCTTAAGTTTTTATTTATTTATTTTCTTATTTTTCTTTATTTATTTGTTTATTATTTGTTTTATAAAAATTTAAATGTATATTTGAAATGTTTTATAATATTATTTTTTAAAAAAATTTAAATATATATTTTTTAAATTATTTTTTAAAATTTAAATATTATTTTTAAAATTTTAAATATATTTTTTAATAAATAAAACATTTAAATATTTTAAAGATATCATCTTTCAAATTTATTATTTGTTTTATAATATTTTAAATGTACATGTTAATTTTTTAAATTATAATTTTTTTATTTTTTTAAAGATATTCAAACTTTTTTTTTTAAATTCTATTTAAAATTTTAAAAAATGATATTTTATTTTAAAAGTGAAAATTGAATTAATTAGAAAATAAAAAACGATTTATTTGTTAAAAAAAGAATTTATTTGTTAAAAAAATTATGTCTTTTTTTTAAAAAAAATATGTATTAAAGAGTAAAAATTTAAATTAGAAAATTTAAAATATATATTATAACTGGTCATATCGTGTCAGTGATATCAGCAATGTGATCAATTATTAGCCTAATTATCAGTTTAAAAAAAGGAAGAAAAGGATGAACGTCTTATAAGAAGGTGGGGTTTGGTTTCCGTTCAAACATTTGTAGAATGAAGAAAGAAAAGAGAAAAAAAAAGTAAGTTATTTATAGTTTTTATTTTGTATTTTTATATTTTATAGTTATTGTAATATAATAATTAATTATATTGTATTTATGTATTTTTTTTTAAATTATGCAGATATCAAAATGTTTTCTGGAGCAAATAAGGATCACACTTCATCGAGGATCAACGAAACAGTAAAATTAATTATAAATTAAATAAAAAATCATTTTAGTTTCTGTTTTTTTCTTGCTAAGCGCTACTTTGCTCAACGTGTTTTGATTGCATGAAATTGATCTATATTTGGTTATTATTATCCCTTTTTAACTCTTTTTTTCATGGAATTGATCTCTACGTGTTAGTTATAATTTTTTTTTAATTTAGTACATATTCATATATTTAAATATTAATTTTTTTAATATGACGACCTTTCTGCTTAATTTTGCATTGTTATTGTGTTTGGTTCCATTTGTGGGGTACAAAAAAGTTATATTTGTCTTTAACGAGACAATATATATATATATTTATAAAAGTTCTCGTATGTAAGATAAATTTTCGAGTTTGAATATGCCTAGTTTATATTATATATAAAACTCTATGTATTATTATAGATATTAGTTTAATAAAAATAATTCTTTTTTTATTTTTATATTTACCCATACCACCTATGTTTTTTTAGGACATTATTGTTTTTTTTTTTATGTACTTTTTGTAGTTATATAGTTGCCTTTAGTTTTAATGCTTAACTATGATTAGGACATAATAATCACATTTGATTTCTATGTGTTATTATTAATATTTTATGACAAGTCTTCATTCTATTATTAATATTTTATTACTTCTTTAATTTAAATTAAATAAAAAATACTTAGAATGGCTACGTTGGCATAGTATAAGTGTGACGTTTTTGTTTTCTCAACTTTTCAATTTTACTCTTCAATATATAATTTTATATTTAAATTATATAGATAATTAATTTATCATATTTTTATAAAAATTTTACCATACAAGATGGGTATCGGGTTTTGAGGTTACAGTTTCATTTTTCCAAGTACAATCCGGACGAGCGGCTCATGCCATACTTATAGTTGGCGGGATTTGGGGACGTCACATTGGTACAAAAGCTTGACCTGAGGGAGAACTTAAGATCCACATTGGTTGAATGGTGGTGTACGGATACTCACACCTTCATTATACCATGCGGGGAGTGCATTATCACATTGGAAGATGTCGCTATACAACTTGGGTTACGAGTTAAAGGTACTGTGGTCACGAGTCGAAGCAAAGTGTTGGAACCTTCAGTATTATGCCACAGATTTCTTGGACGATCCCTTAGTGATGGGGAGCAGAATTTTACATGCTTGACATTGGTATGGTTGAGAGCAAATTTTAAGGAGTTATCGAGCACTGCCACTGAGCACAAGGTGATGTGTACTGCTCGAGCCTATATTATGCAGCTAATCGGGGGGTACCTATGCCGAACAACACATCTAATAAGGTCCACTTAAAGTACTTGTCTCTGTTGGAGGATTTCTCTCGTGCTGATAGTTATAGCTGGGGATCAGCAGTGTTGGTCGTATTGTACTATGAGCTTTGCTGAGCAACAAAACATGGAGTTAGTAACATAGCTAGTTGTTTGGGTTTGTTGTAATCCTGGACTCTATACAGGATGCCGTTTCTAGCGGCTATTAGACACCAACCATAATCGTGACCACTTATAAATAGGTAAAAATAAAATTATACTTAACTTTTAATGACTCATAAGTGTTGATAATATTTTCTAAAGATTAACTGTTAACGTGTTTGTTTCGGTTTCAGATGGGTCATGTCTCCGAGAATTAGTGCGAGCCAAACATTAATCATTTACCATCAAATAATAAGGCGTATGTTGGAGAGAAAGTAATATATATTAATATGGTTTAAGTAACGTTGATTTAACTTATCCACTTGCAATATGTGATGTGACTTGACTCATTATGTTATACTGTGCGGTTCTTGTGGATGACGTATTCTGCACAGAACATTGCAACCCTTATTCCTTACTGGGTTCAAGTCAAAGCCCATATGTGGTCCATTAACACGCTGGTGCTCAACTTTTCAACCGTTGAGTGGTACAATGGTGATCGAGTTATGCGACAATTTGGGTGTAGATAATTTATGCCTGTCGAGCTACAACAATTTGCTAATGTCCACGGTAATACCATGAGGGGGGAAACATTCAATAGATTGGAGCGTGGAACATCAATGTTATGTAGCACTATGGAATGCTCGGTATGATAGGCGGCCTGAGATGCACTCTTACATGCTTGACTTCAATCCCTCGATTGAATACATGCAATGGTACATGATTCGATGGTGCGTTTATTTATATGGTGGACAACTTATGATAGTACTGGGTCACGGCTACAAACGTGGAAATCAACCTATGAGAAAGCTATAGGATCAACATATGGCGGAGCTCGACTTGGAGGACCAACCTTTGAACACATTGGACCAATGGGTTGACGCTTTTTGTGATGAGTCACAGAGCAATTCATATCACCCGGACATAGGCGGTTCGAGTTCACTTCACCTACAACAACCACCGATATCATTTGATATGTTTGGAGATAACATGTACTCTACCTCACCTCAGGCAACGTTTGATTCAGCTGCCGATACTCCTGATGTGTACAGTACACCCCAACGTCCACCCTGTCAATGAAGGCCCGTAAATTGTTATACCTCGAACGATGATACCACTCTCAATTTTTTCCAATTTTGAGTTATGTAAATTTCAAATGTGATGTAATATTTGTTATATTGGTTTATAATTTATAATATTTTTTAAAGTATTAAAAGTTGTAACTGTTAATTTTAAATAAAAGCTTAGCACTAAACAATACAAACTTTATTTCTAAAAGACCATAAAATGAAAACTTTGGATACAACATTTAATTTCTTTCAGACCATGAAGATTGACCACTGTAGACGTTTCCATAGGGACATTTGCTTCGATTGTGGCCTACTGTTCTACATATAGTGCAACTCTTTAGATCGACCTGTTCACTTATATCCATGTCGTTCTGAATCCTTATTGTTGTCACTTGACCTTTGACTCTTCTACGTATTGATCGATCTGGAAACATCTCGAATGCAGACGATTGCACTTCTCATGTCGATACATCCCTTAATACGGGGAACTCGTTACCCCAAATACGTAACATACGTTTAAGTGTGTACACATCATTGATATATTATTCGACATTCAAACTGTAGGTAGCACACGCTGCAACCACATGCCCACACGGGTACCGTAGTGTTTGGAACATCCCGCACTCATATTGCTTGTTTCGGAGATCAACTCCATAGGACCATGGCGGGATCCCCGATTGATGACCAATGTACTCTGTCACTCGAAAAGTTTCCAAGTTTTGGGAATATAGTTCTACATTCATCGACCTAGCCCTTTGAGCATTCTCTTTCATGGCATCCCTAATTTTTTTTACGTGTACGTGTCCTACTCCAACTGTTTTGCTTGTTTCAACCCCATTTTTAGCATTAAGGTTGCTAGCTAGCCTATAAAATATGGCTAAAAAAACCGCTAAAGTTAGCAAGTGACGCGTACGCCTCAAGACAGAGTTAAAGGCCTCAACGAGTTTAGTTGTCATATGATCATATCGGTATCCCTCGTCGCAACATTGAGCCCATTGCCACGACTCCATGCTACCTAACCACTGTCTTAGAGAAGTTTTAGACCCCGCTATATCAGTCTCTAACCTCGCCAACTTATGCCTGAATCAATATGCTTCTAGCTCATATCCTACGTTTGTATTCTGATAAAACGCGTTACCATCCAAATTAGGAAATGGACTCGAATTATTTACAAATATGAATTTAAATACGATATTTTTACCCATGTTCACAATTCGTTTGCGCCAGTCTTTGTTCTTGACTCATTGTGGAAGTTGACAGCGATGTGACGAATACAATAGACGGACCTCTACAGAACCTCAAATTGTCGAATCGTAGCAATAAAACCATTTGATCTGTCAGAGATAATGCAAATGTTGTCTTGCCTGACAACATGCCTCCGTAAGTTCCGAATGAAATATGCCAAAGATTCGGAGTTCTCTGACTCCACAATGGCAAAAATGATCGGTAGTACATTTCTGTTACCGTCTTGTGCAACTACAATTAGAAGTATCTGCGTGTATTTTCCAAAAAGCCATGTTCCATCAACTTGCACTAGCGGTTTGCAGTAGGAGAAGACCCTAACATATGGATCGAAAGTCCAGAACAGTCGACAGAAAACTCTTCTTCCCAGTTCCAATTGTCCATTCGAGTCTTTATAAGGCAACGTTTGCAAGTTCACGATAGTTCCTGAGATGTCCTCCACCATCACTGAAATCAAACCTTGAAGTTCATTATATGACTTATCCCCGTACAATTGTTGCATGGCCATTTGTTTCGCACACCACGCTTTCTTATACGACACTCTGTACTGAAATCGAGCTTGCATGTCCGCAATCAATGTCAACACAAGAATAATTGGGTTATTTTTCACTAGTGGTATGATGCAGTTGTAAATACTTTTGACATCTAATTTCCGGTGGTCTTGAGACATGTGTGACAGTACATGTATGACGCTCTTCTAATTTTCGTATTTGCCATTATTGAGTCCTCTATATAAATGTAGCCCGAACCCGCCAACCACACCCATCGTCGGCTCTCTAACATTCCCCAACATATAATGCCAGTGTAGACTTGGCAACCTTGTGATCAATCGACAACTTCATGTTGTACTATTTGATGGAAAACACATAATCCGCCTTGTTCTCAAACCATCGCCTAACGAAAAACTCCTTGAATTGCGAATTTGGCGCAAATATATGAGCAGGTACTATATTAGCGTACTCAGGGAACTCGGATGCATACGTTGCATCTGGATCAACGTTCAATATGTTGCCCTCAGGTTTATTTCGTAAAACAATGCCATGAGTCGAGTTGCTGAATGAAGGGTAGTGAACATCTTCAACCTCCTCCGGGCTTTCATCATCGATATCGTCTGAAGCTTCATCAACATCGAGGTCACTAAAATCTTCAATGTCCTAATCAGAATCTTCACCATTATTGGTCATTTCTCTAACATCTTCCTTTGTACTTATTACTACCTCCGGATGTATTTGTAGACGGGGACTAGGGGGAGGGTTGTTATACGAACTCCTACCATAATTTGGATTTTCGGGTATCTGCGATATCCCTTCGTATTCTAACTGGTCTGTCCATCCGACATTAAGATCAAAGTCAAATTTATAATGTTGACTTCTTGGACTAACATTATCAACAGGCTCTAAGTCTGCTAACTCAACAAATAACTCAACTGGTTGGAGGTTCTCACTACTAGTCGACCACCATATTTCCATCATAGTGCCCAAGTCATCATCATCTACCAGTTGCATCTCACAAAATTTGAACGGATCTGTAGAGATTAGAAACTATTAAAATAATCTAGACATTGCCCTTCCACAACGGAAAGCTATTTTTGCACTGATCTTCCTTTTCATTTTTGTCAGCTTCACATTTTTTTTGAATTGCAAACCTACTATTTTCCGACCTTGAAATACACAACCAACATCATCTTCTACAATTTTCACCATAAAAAAGAACGTACACCATAAAAAAGAACGTACACCAAAAACACATCATTATTCATCTTCAACAGAATTTTTGAACTCTCCTACTAAACACAACAATTTCACCATTCTATATATGCTAGAGAACCAAGAGCTAGAGCCATAAAGAATAGCTCCACCAAAATAAAATATTAAATATTAAATATTTATATTAAATTTTTTTTAAAAAAATTACACTTGTAATAAAGTGGTGGAGCCATTCTAAATAGCTTCACCAAATAAAATATTAATTTTTAAAATTTTGAATATAATTTAAAAAAAACATTTGAATATCTTTAAAAATAATTTAAAAATTAATAATTTATAAAAATTATATTTAAAATTAAAAATATTAAAAATATGCATTTAAAATATTATAAAATAAATAATAAATTTAAAAGGTCATATCTGTAAAAATAATATATTTTAAAAATATTTAAAAAATTATAAAATAAATTAAAATACATTTAAAATATATTTAAAATATTATAAAATAAATAATAGATTTGAAAGGTCATATCTTTAAAATATTTAAATATTTTATTTATTAAAGATATACATTTAAAATTTTAAAAAAATAATATTATAGAACATTTCAAATATACATTTAAAATTTTATATAAAATAAATAAATAAAAATAAATAAAAACTTAAAAAAAAAAAAAGAAATGAAAAAGGACAAATCAAACGTGAATGAAAAAAAAAATTTAACCTTTACCTGTTTCAATAGTAAGAGACAAGCTATATTCTCTTGAAATCTGTTCACGCAAATTTATTTGGCGGTAAAATTGTTTAAACCCTCCATATTTTTAAAAATCATAATATTAATCTAGTATTTATATAAGTGGCGCCATTTTACATATTTCTACCAAAAAATTAATGTTTTAATGTAAATTGCTGACCTGGCATGTTGGTGATGCCAAACACTTTGGCTCCACCAACTTTTACTATAGATTTTAAGTTATTTTCGTATTTCATCAAAAAATAAGTTATTTAAATAATTAATTATTTTTTGAGGTTATTTTTATAAAAAAAACCAGCAAGCTGTAATTTTTAATATTTACTTTTTAAAACAAACTAGGATTATAATTTTAAAAAGTAAAAAAAAAATGTAAAAATATGATTTTACTCCTTTACCCCTTTCTTCAACCTTATATCTCCCTCTCCCTCACCATAGAAGCTGTAAATTGCAGCTTCATGAAAATTAATTCATCTTTCAAAGCAAAGAAATTACTCAACTGTTCAGGCTGAGAAAAAAATGTTCATTCCGTCTGGTAAGGACCAATTTCAGTTAACAGGTTCCAATCTCAGTGTCATTAAAATATTGGAACTCAGAAGCAAAAAAGCCATTCATAAGAGCAAGACAAATATAGCAACAATACAAGATTATATGAAATAACCAAGATAAAACATTACTTTGATTTCCTTGGTGAAGCCAACAACACTTGGTATATATTCAATTTTATTTCTTCAGAAATGTATAATGCTGTATGTATTGTCAACTTCTGTAGAGCGCCACCATTCTTTAGGATATACTTTGCCTTTTCAATACAACCTCCACTGCCTCCAAAGTCTAAAATTTCAATCACCTTAAGGCACTTTCTAAGGCTGAGAGGTGAGACAGAAAAATAAAAAGCCTACATTTTACAACTTCTATCGTGAGGGAGAGGGAAATATAAGGTTGAAGAAAAGGGTAAAAAACACTTTAAAGGAGTAAAATCATATTTTAACTTTGTTATACTCTTTTAAATATTAAAATTACAGCTAACTAGTGACGTGTCGGATTCTGATTGAAATTGACAAAAAAAGAAGTCCATACTCAAAAGGGCCTGCTGACAACGCTTAAACATTTGGTTTAGCATTGATATCTTATTTCTTTCTCTAAGAAGATGGTTCCATTTACGGAATCTTATCCTACTAAGTTATAAAGAGGGTTTCTGCAGCCCCAAAATCATCTCAATTCCAGATTTATTTTTTATTTCTTAAAGAAAAATGCTTACAGCTTAGCACAAGGCAGAGGGCGAGTAAGAGTCAAAACCAGAAAGGAGAATGACAGAGAACAGGGTTTCATCGTAGTTGGCAAACTGTTTCCTTAAATATAGTGTCAATCGAAGGCAAAGCTATATGAGTTGCCACATTCAAACAAGCGCCCACAACTAATGGTCATTTCTGCTATCTTCAATCCATAAACAAAGAATCAGATGTTAGAAAAAAGAAACTTAAATGAAGATTAAAACTAGCACAGAGGAAATATTATTTGAAAACCGTAAGGACACACCAGTCATATGCAACAGGGAATTGGTATTGACAGAATTTACTGATGAAATGGTTCGACAGATTTTTCCAACAAGCACTGCGAGCCCACAGTGAGTCATATATCATTTGCCTATCTAAGTAAATCTTACAACAATGGCTTTCTCTGCCATAGAAATTTGAAAGTTGATATAGTACTTGGAAACTGAAAACTAACCAGTCAATCTGACAAATCATTTCTACTATGTCAGTTTACCTGGTCCACCTAGTTACAGCCAATAAAAAGAATCAGCTTAAACCACGCAGTGATGTAAGTCCCAAAGCACTGCTCACCTTGAGAGAAAGAAATATCAGATAAAGCATTATAAGACCCAATCCTAATATCTTGCTAGGTCTCATGTCATTTTGAGGCAAAACTATAAGTGCCCAGATTAGTCCAGACATGAGAAAGCCCATGGTGTAAAACAAGCTGCTATCTTGAGGAACTGAGTATGAGGAAGGACTCTTTGACGAAGCTCCAAGAAGCAATGAGATGCCCAGACCAACAAGTGTGTTGAACATAGGACCCGCATAGCAGCCAGACATTGCAATCTGCACACTATCACCACCATTCATTGCCAGTGCAACATTTGACACCAAATCACCCATTGAATTGCCCCAAGCCAGAATAGTTACTCCAAGAATGGAAGGATTAATTCCAAATATCACACCAAATGCTACCAACAGGGCAACAAGCTCATTCGCAATCATATAAAACCAGACAATGCTCATAAAAAATCCCCCAAATACCCATGGAATTAAAAACCTCCGAGGCGGATGATCAGATGCAGTATACTTACATGCAAGAATACAAAGTGTGCAACCAGCTGCAACACTGACACACCATGTGATCATTCGACTCTCAAAGCCCACATCACCTTTGCTATTCCACAGAAATGCTAACAGAACAGGAGCCAATGAAACACTAGCCACAGCATATGGTTTTGACCATGATTCCTGATCAACTAGAGGAATTGTTAGCCTCCTTGGAACTGTCAGCGGCAACTCTAGGAGCGATAATAATTTAGAGCAAGAGAATGGTGACTCATTAGTTTCCATGCCCTCTTCAGTCCAACCCCATGGAGGCCTGTCTTCAGCTAATGGACTGGCTTTCATGAATTGATTGGAATATATAGCAACATTTGAAGCCCACATCCATTGTGGCAGGGAACTAGGTAGATGGGGTGGATCATTTCCAGTGTCCACGTCCAGCAGATAACTATAAAGAAAAGTATCCTCTTCGTTTCCTTGTGAAAACAGATTTCCTCGGACAGGAAGCAATGGTGTAACAACATCCAATTTCAACCCCCCAGTATGTTTCCACAGAATCTCATTTGCAACCACAGAAAATGCATAAATCACATAGATCATGACAAATGCAATGGCACCCCAAATACTCACCTTGCCAATTATCAATATCATTGTAAGTGACATGAGCGTAAAAAGGAAGAAACAGATATCCCTAATGAAGCATCTTTTATCAATCTGAACCCCGGTCCCCGCTACACAAAGGGAGACAGCCCCTACAACAACACAAGTAACAAAAACTCCACCACCTAACACGCTATTAAGACCCACTCCACCTGTATCCGTCCCCAAAAATGCAGCTATACTTGCAAACACATCCGGTGCCCCATTTCCCAACGGAAGGAGTGCAACCCCAGCAACAGTTGGAGGCAACATAAGCAGATATGAAAGCTTCTCCAATGAACGGCAAAAGTAGTCCGCTGCAGTGTTACCCAAAAGGTAAAACAAAGAAACAAGCCAAACACCCAATATCAAATAGCCCACTATCCTAAATTCTCCACAACCACAATAGAAGAACTTAATGTAATCAAAGAATCCATCTGAAGAACACTGTGGATTCGATTTCAGGAACTCACATTGATTAGCAAAACCCCGATGATTATTCAATCCGGTACAGAAAACAGGATGGCTCAAGCTTACATTCAACTCATTCTGCTGGCCCTTCCCAAAAGCTAAATTTGAAGAACTGGCATCAAGTTCGCTAATTTTTCGACGAATTATATCGAAGTGATCAAGTACGGTTCTTTGATTCATATTATAATTAATAAGCCCAGACGATTGGCTAATGTGAGGGTTCCTTAAGAAATCTACCCGGGTGTAAAAAAAGAAAAGTAGAATAATGGCAGATAACCCATTGAAAATCCCATGAAATTTGGGACTTTTTGAAACATAAAGACAATTATTACTCATAAATAAAATCTCTTTATCTAAAATAAAACATCAAGCTTTTGAAAAATTCCTACAAAGTGAATTAGGCTAGGGTTTTCAGCTAAGGAACTAGGAAACCCCAGCCTTTGAATTCAGAAGAGAAAATGAATATGAAATTTAGGATACTTACCGATGACCCCAAGATTAAAGAGGAAATGGAATTTAATGGCTCTTTTTGGGACAGTTTTTCCAACGCGGAAGTTCGTTGATAATAATAATAATCAGGGAATTTTTGAAAAAAATAATTTGGAGAAGAAGTTGGTTAGAAATTTCTCATGACTGCTATTTTTTTCCTTTTTCTTTATCACCCCTTTATTATTTATATTAATATATACTATTTTTTAATGAGTGCTAATTTTTTTATTACATTTTTATAAAATTAAAAAAAAAATTCAATTAAGAAAAAACTATTTTACTCGTGTTAATTTTATGCTTTATTAATACGAGAATCATGGTTTACAAAATCCAATCGGTTTCACTCATTTAATATTCAAAAAATTCTAAAAGATGAAAATTTTGAAAAAATTAATCAGAATTTAAAAAAATATATTATAAGTAATTTTTATGTGTTTATATTTTTAATTCTTTAAATAGTATAATTCTACAATTCAAAAAAATATATATATTTATTAATTAAATGAACATTGGTATAATTTATAATAGAATTCTACTATTTTTGATAAATAATTTAGAGAATAAAATGTTTTAAAAGTAATGGAAAATAGAAAACAATTGATAAAAATATTTAATAATCAGATAAAATAAAATTGAATTAATATATAATATTATTAAAATTAATATAGAAATTTGTAACTAAGAGAACAAATTTAATGTTATATTACCTTATAAACAATTAAATAATTTTTCAATATGATTCGACTTCTAACTTATTATTACTAATTATCTCCATTTGCTACTTGATTGAATGTGTTTAACTATTTGATATTATTCTCTAATATTAATTAAGTGATAATTAATAGATAAAATAAAACTCAATTTTAGATCAATCTTTCTTTTAATTGATTTAACATAGTACTTTGCGTCTAAAAAACTTAAATTAAATTATAATTAGATTTAAATATCAATTAACGAATTTAAATTATATTATATTAATTACTTAAAATATATTTAAAATTTATGTTCCATATATTAAAATATTAATAATGAGTTACAATAAAGTATTTTAATATTTTTTTATTATAATTTAAGTTCATACATTTTATATATCATAATATTATAAATTTGAATATTATTTAAATTTATATTATTTACTTTATAATATCAAACCTACAATAAACATTTTATCCTTTCAAAAATATTTTTTAACAAAATTACTAAACATTTAAAGCTTAAATCAAATTTTTCAGTATCAGTAAAATTTTTAATTATCACACTTTTTTTTATTCGCTATATCTGGCTTACAGATAGTGTTTGGGATTTGTGACTACCCTTCTCAATAATGTTTTCTCTAAAATTTAAATTTACATTTCTTTGAGAATATAATAGGTCTTACCATTGTACTCAACACTTAATGGTAATCATACATACTACTTTAAGTTAACCTTATATTAATATTTAGATGTCAATACAATTTGTAATTATCACAATACATAAATGACAACTAAAACTTCTAAATTAAATTATAATTATTTTTAGTTGTCAATCTAATGATATGATAAAAAAAGAAAAGAGAATATTTTTATTTATTCAAAACTTTGTCTAAACTCATGCTTTTATATATATATATATATATATTATATTATAGATAGATAATATCTTAAACATTCATTATACATTACAAATTCAATTAAAAGAGTATCAAAGCTAATTTTATTTACTGTAAAACTTGGAATGTTTTAAAACATTATTCAAACACCAATTCACTAAACTAAAGTCAAAGTAGTTACAAAACATTAAAACATTTCAATCCATTATCCAAACATTAAAAACATTACAATCCTTAATTCATGATGCGAAATCGTGGGACTAAATTTTAAGTGTACAAACAATCAATTTAAAGTTCATGATTCTTTCTTCCAACATAAGAATCCTTTTGGATGGGCGTTTGTGTGTTTAGATTTTTTTTTTTGTCTCACACTACAGTATCTAATTTCACCGTTACCGTTATTTTTATACAACCGCAAATAAACGCACTACCTATCCAAAGGGGCCTTAAGTAACTTCTGGACCAAAATTCTTGGATTGGAAATTTCCATCAATAACTATATGATAAATAAATGGAAAATAAAGAATTAAAGATTAAGAAAAGAAACAAAAGATGATAGACAAATTGATGATAAGAAAAAGATGAATGGTGTTGATGGCAAATAGTTGGCTAGATAGTTTAGTCTTCTTCTGGTGAACTTGCACCAACAAAAAATTATATTGACCACTGATCGACCTTCCCAATTGACTTAAATTAGGCAAGTTGAAATTATGATGAACCTCTTTCACAATCTTGAAAAATTGAAGCAAAAGTTTTATCAAGAAAAAAGTAAGGAACTGGTCGCATAAGAAAATCTCCCTTTAGAATATTTTATTAATAAAAAATCAAGTAAAGCACATATTATTGTGGCCTGCCATACTTAACTATTTATAAGCATGTCTAAGTCTTACTTGAACCCTAAGTAATTACTAAACCTAAGGGTGAGCTTTTAATCGAATCAAATGAAAAATTTTCAGGTTAGTCGAGTTGATGAATCCTATTTTATCATTTTAACTTGATTTGAAATTTTCTCAAATCGAGTTGAGTGAGATGAAATTCGAATCTAATCGAATCAAATATATTTATTTGAGTTAAATTAAAAAAATGACTTTAATATTGTTTATTTTTATGTAATCTTTTTTTAATTTTTTTTAAGTTTTTAAACATGACCATACAAAGAAAAATTGAAATAAACAAGTGAACAAATAAAAACAACATAACATGAGTCCAAGTAAATAACAACAACAACAACACAACAAGATTATAATGGAAAAAAAAATAAAAGTCCAAAATATAACAATAAACTACACCAATCCAAACAACAAAACAATAAAAACAACACAACAAAAATCCAATAAACCAACAACAATAACACATCATTTCAAAAGAAAAAAAAGCTTAAACTTCTTTTTCTTCAAACACTGTTTTTAAACTTGAAATATCTAGTAAAATTATTGAATGAGTCAGTTAAATAATAAAAAAATGTTTGCAAAAAAAAATTAAATAAACATTTAACTCTATAAATTAATGCTAAGTATATTACCTTCTTAATCTTTGGGTATTTTAGATAAGTCTAACAAATTTAAAAACAAAAATGTTAGTAAAATTATAGGAGTGCTTACTAAGATAAATAACATAAAAGCTTATTTTATGAATCAAAATTAATATATTATCATCTTTCATGGTTTGAAGTTCATCAACATACTCTTCAAAATTGATCAGATCCTTAGATTTCTGAAGCCAATCTTGTGTGTAAACCAAAGCCTCGACCATGAGAGTAGTTTGAGAACTTCTAAAACTATCTAGAACACATCCACCTATGCTAAATGCACTTTCTGAGGCAATTGTTAAGATAGGAATAGCAAGAATATCTTGAGCCATTTGTGCAAGAATAGGGACTCTAGAACTGTTCATTTTCCACCACAATAATAAATCAAATGAACTTGAATTTTTTACTTCGCCCTCCTCACCCAAATACTTATCCAACTTAGATTTACTTTCTAGTCCAACTTGTTTCTTCTTCTTAAGGTATTTTTACTTGGCCAAGCCCATTTGCATTACTAATTGATCTATTTCCATTAAATTCAAAATATTTTTTGAAAAACTAGATCTACCTTCAAGCAATTGAATTTTCCTAGCATTAGAAGAATACTCATTGAACAAGAAACGCAATTCTTTATCAACTTTTTCATAATGTCATTAGCAACATTAGAAAAAAGCAAGTTGACCCGAAAGCCCAAAAAGTTCACTTTACATCATAGATCAAAGATAACTCCCAAGTAAACTAGTAAGTTGATCTTGTTTTCTTCACCTCCAATACTTATTATACTTATCCCTTATTTTGGAAGTCATAGAAATTATGTCTAATTATCCACAATTTTGCCACAAATCAAAAAGATAATGCACATTTGTCAATATTTCAAAAAGTGAATGATAGGTGACATGAAAAGACCCAAACACCTTCATTGTAAGATGATAAAAAATTTCTAACACTTTTATAACTCTTCGAACAATTTCCCAATCATCAAATGTAAGTACATCTTCAGAAGTGAGGTTAAGAAAAAATTTATAACAATCACGTACATATTGAAAAACCTATAATCCATCTCCATCGCTGGATTAGGGTTTTAGAGTATTATAATAAAATTTTAAACATTTAACATTACATAGAAACAAATATTACATTCAGTTTATAATAACCATGCACTTACGAGCTTTAAACCAAGTTTACGGGGCCCTAAAAATAGTTTGAGAATATTCTGGGATCAATTCGCAACAAAACAGAAAAATTAAGAAATGATGAAAATTTTGAAAATAGGGCTCACACGACCATGTCGCCAGGCCGTGTGACATAACCCAAACCGTGTGGATATTCAAAGTCTGGGCACACGAACGAGTCCCAGCCCGTGTGTCTGCCCATGTGTATATTCGAATTAAGGCCACACAATCGTGTCGTAGGCCATGTGCCTAACTATGTGTGCATTTGATGTTGGGTCACACAGTTGTATCACTAGTCGTGTCCTATATCGTGTAACAAACTGTTTTAGGACACACAGTCGTGTCACTGGCCGTGTACATGTGCCAGACTGTGAGAAAATTGCATCTGAAAACATTAAGACACACGACTGTGTAGGGTGACCATGTGTGACACACAGCCGTGTGGAAGCCCGTGTCCCAGGCCATGTGTACCAAAATTTGCTTCAAAAACAAGGCAAACTTTACACCTAACTTGGCCATCAATACAAACCAAAAGCAACCTTAACATATCACCAAATACACCTAAAAAAAAGTCAAAACATACCAATTAAAACAACCTAAGTGCGTAACCAATATGCCATCATTGACACCACATTTCATACATTTAATAACATGTAATATCATTCACCACATCACACATAATATACATATCCAAAAAATGCCAAACTCATAAAACATACTCATATTCACCCACAACTTATGTACAAGCATTTACATTAGAATAAAACATATGAAAAAAGTTTACAAAGCAACATCATCTACAGATAACTTTCTTTAAAAATAACTAAACATCAAAATGACTATTTCATAATATTAACATCTTAGGTACATGCCAAGACTCAAAAAGGATCCTTCACCAACGTTGAGTTCGAGATTATCACTAGATGTTGAGTCGATAATCAAAGATACGTACGTAACCTACACACAGAGGAATGATCAAATGTTGAAAAAATTTCATTAAACCATAAGAACTAAACATACATTTAATAGCCATAATTCATGTATTCAAAACATATGATGTTCCTTACCACATACTATATTACAAGAAATATATGTATCAATTATCAGCTCTTCCCATTATAGCTCTCTTTCCAAACTCATTCAATAAATTAATTTTTCGTAATCAACAATCATACCATTATTGGCACCCGGTGCCTGACGGATATAACATAGTAAATTTTGCACCCACCGCTATTCAGATATACTGACAATAATTGTGCCCTGCACTAATCGGTTAAATCGACAATGTTTTGCACCCAATACTGGTTGGATAATCTGAAAATAGTTGTGCCCTGCACTAGTCGGATAAACCAATGACGTTTTGTGCCTAGTGTTGGTCGGAGATACCGGCAATATCATATGTGTGCCCAACACTGGTTAGTTATACCAACATTACAAATATTTCAGTTTGCCCGACACTAATTAGTAAAATCGACAAATACATACATAATTAATATATCTCCACAATCTCTCATTTCATAAATCAACCATTTGCATCAAATGACTATGATTAAATCTTTGATCTATTCCATAACCATATATATAACCCCATAATTCTTAACTTCACCTACTCAATTGATTACATATATATAATATAATCAGATATCGAGTAACAATTAAATTAATTACAGTAAATAAATAGAGTTCTAGTTCAAGGACTATGAACTTACCTTGATAAAACCAACTCCACACGAGACTAACGATTACTCTATTACTTTGGCTTTTCCCTGATTAACACCCGATTGGTTCTTTTCTTGATTTGAATTCAACAGTTTAATCTAATTATTCCCCATTTAAACTTTTTAACCTCTAGAATCATATAATTATCTCTTCAATAATAATTACACAATTACCCCCAAACATTTATTTTGAGTACAATTTAATCCTCAATATCAAAGCTCTCAATTTATATACCATAAAACTGAATTCAATCAGTCGAATACTTCATGACATTTATATAGTTCCAAAACAACTAAAATTTACAATTTAACCTTGACATTTTCCACTTTATAAAATTTAAATCCTAAAATTTAGAACTAGCAAGAATTCCTACACAAAGTAACCATTTTAAACCATAAAACTTGTGAACTCATCCCTCTCCACTTCAAAGGCTATGTATATTCAAACAAAACAGTCCCTAACCTTTCATAATTTAACAAAGAAATCCCTAGATTAACTCGATTGAGCTATAATAATCACAAAAATACCGAATTTATTAACAACGGGGGCCTAATTTACTTACATGCATACACAAATAGTAATGAAAGCTCCAATCCCTTTACAATTGTGTTTCTCTCCTTTCTCAAGGTGAAGAAGAAAAAAAAAAGAGTTATGCCCATTTGTTTTTTTTTTTTTTAATTTTTTTTCTTTTAGTTATGCTTAATTACTATTTTACCAATTTAAAATTACTAAATTTACAACAAAACCAATCATACACATCCACTATCTTAATATTTGGTGTTATTATCCACTAAGTCCTTTAAACTTCCTTTTTACAACAATTTATCACATTTACTAGTAAACCTTAACTTTCACATCTTTTACACTTTAGTCCTTTATATTAAATTAGCTATTTAAAATTTTGAATTTCATAACCAAATTTTTATACTATGTTCAAGGTATCATATAAATACTAATTAATTAATAAATATTGACCCACTAGCCGAAATTGTGATTACATAATCTTTACTTCCGACACCACTGAAAATGAGTCATTACAATTCTCTCCCATTTATGAAATTTTGTCCCCAAAATTTTCCTGGAAAGATGTGGGGATACTGTGATTTCATCCTTTTTTCCGATTCCCACGTCACTTCCTTAACACTGTGAATACGCCACAATAATTTTACTAGTGGAACACGCTTGTTTCATAACGTTCCCAACCTGATTCAAAATCAATTACAAAAGCTCGAAGCATATTTTCCAGTATCTGAATAGCACGCATAGACTGTCTATTCGTCTACGGGTGAAAGGCCATGCTAAAATTAAGTCTTGTATAAAGTGCTTCATGCAGTTGTTTCAAAAACCTTGATGTGAATTGGGGATCCCAATCTAAAATAATTGACATTGGCACTTCATGCAATCTGACAATTTTTTGAATGTATACATCAACTAACTTCGGAAGTGACTAATAGGTTCTAACGATAATAAAATGAGTCGATTTTGTATATCTATCAACTATCACCCAAACAACATTTTTCTTACGAAATCCATCGTTATGCACTCCCATTTCCATTTGGGGATCGAAATAGGCTGAAGTAGTTCGATGGGAACTTGATGTTCCACCTTAACCCATTGATAGGTTAGACATTTAGCCACATATTCAACTATTTCCCTTTCCATGTCGGGCCACCAATACAACTCTCAAAGGTCACGATACATTTTCGTTCCACTAGGGTGTAAAGTAAAAAGGCTATCATGAGCTTCGTAGAGTATTAATTCTTTTAAGTAAACAACATTTGGAACACAGATTCAATTACAAAACCTCAGATAATCACGATCATCAATGTTAAAATTTCCAATCGAGCCATCTTAAACAATTTTTCTCTTTACAACCAACTTGTCATCCATTAATTATGTTTCTCTAATCTGATCAAATAACATTGGTTTGACTTTCAACTCGACTAGTAAACTGCCATCATTGTTAATGCTGAGTTGAGCAAACATTGCTCGTAACTCCATTATAGTCTTTCTACCCAACATGTCTACTATTATATTAGCTTTACCAGGGTGGTAATTGATAACATAGTCATAATCTTTCAAAAGCTCGACCCAACGACGCTTTCTTAAATTCAACTCCTTTTGAATTAGAAGGTATTTAAGACTTTTGTGATCAGTGAAAATATGACACTTTTCACCATACAAATAATGTCTCTAAATTTTTAGAGTAAAGGCTACAGCGGCTAGCTCTAAATCGTGCGTCAGATAATTATATTCATGCATTTTTAGCTGTCGAGACGCATACATAATTACTTTTTCCTCTTGCATCAAAACGTAGCCTAAATCACTCAACAAGGTATCACTGTATACTACAAATTCTTTTTTCGGTTATGGTAAAGTTAGAATTGTCGCCTCAGTCAACATCCATTTCAGTTTCTCAAAACTTTCCTAGCACCATTAGCTCCAAATGAACTAAATATTCTTTTGCAACAGTTTTTTCATCGACAAAGCTATCATTGAAAATCCGCTAACAAATCTTCAGTAGTAGCTATCTAAACCAAGGAAACTACAAACTTAAGACACAATCCTCGGTGTTTTCCACTGCAAAATAGTCTCAATCTTTTTTAGATCAATGCGGATCTCGTCTGCAAAAATGACAGGCCCCAGAAATACAACTTTGAGTAGCTAAAACTCGTATTTACTCAGCTTCCCGTAAAGTTGTTTCTCTCACAAAACTTGCAAAAAAATTTTGAGATATTGCTCGTGATGAACCTTTATTTTCGAATAGATTAGAATGTTTTCAATGAATACTACTACAAATTGATCCAAGTAAGGTTGAAAAATGTGATTCATGAGATCCATGAATGTTGCAGGAGCATTTGTCAACCCAAATGGCATCACTAGGAATTCATAATGCCCATAACATGTACGAAATACTGTTTTCAGTATATCACAGTCTTTCACCTTCAGTTGATAAGAACCCGATCTCAAACCGATTTTGGAAAATATTTAGGTCGTTGATACGAGGTAGAGGGTACTAATTCTTAATTGTCAACTTGTTCAATTGCCGATAGTCAATACAAAGACGCATTGAGCCATCTTTCCTCTTAACGAATAATACTGGAGCTCCTAGGGTGATATACTAGGGCGTATAAAACCATGTTTCAGTAAATCTTACAATTGGACCTTCAATTCTTTCAACTTTTGTCAGCATCATACGATAAGGGGATATAGACACCGGATTTGTACTAGGGAACACTTCGATTGAAAATTTAACCTCCGGATCAAGTGGTAATCTCGACAATTTCTCAGAAAACGTATGGGAAATTCACAAACAATTTGAATTTTACCGATTTTACTATCCCCAGCCTTTGAGTTAATAACATAAGCTAGAAAAGCTTCACAACCTTGCTTTAATAATTTATTGGCTCGAATCAACAAGATAATCTGAGTTGAACCACTCGTTTTAATATCATTAACCTCTATAAACTCACTATTCAAACCCTGAACTAAAAACCTCTTCTTTCGACAGTAAAAAATCACTCCATGTTCGATTAACCAATCCATACCCCAGATTACGTCAAAATCACCAAAAGTCATGATTAATGAATCTACTGGAAATGTCAAATTTTGTTTTTTTTAATGGGCATTGTTTACAGACTTGATCCACCAACATTGTTTGATCTAACAGACTTGATACAAACATAACTACTCTTAACATTTCAAATTTCATACTCTTAGATTTGACCAGATCAGTATTAACATATGAATGAGAGGAATCAAGATCTATCAAAGTATAAACAGGTGCAAAGAATAATAGAAAAATACATGCTACAACATCAATAACATTTCCCTCATCACGTGTCTACACAACATAAGCACAAGTCGGCGCTCTGGCCTCAAGCTGATGAGTAACTATTTAGCTCCCTTTTCTTAATCCACTCCTCAAAATTGATCCACCTTTATTGGACCCTTGACCCTTAACTGGTGAGGCAATTCTCTTTCAAACATAAGTTGTATCATATTCGTTCTTCGAGCACTCACGAGTAAAATGTTCCAGTATCCACATTGAAAGCAACCTTTTGTCAATTTCCAGCATTTTCTCCAATTTTTTTTCCCACAATGTTCACAGCTCGGCACCTCTGAGGGTCTATTCATTCCTTTCACACTGCCAATAGAAACTGTAGGTTGATGATCTCGCACTTTGTTTAATATAGCTGTTCTTGCAACTATATTCCCATGTTCCCGAGTCTCTTTACTTCGTTTTGGTACTGAATACGAACTAGGAGTCTTAAAACATTTCCCTATAACATGAGAAGGTTCAGATTTCTTGTTTAATCCCAAGGACTGCTCTATATTTTTTTCCCATTTAGACAGATCAACAAACTCCTTAATCTCTAATGCAACTAATTGAGTTTTTATTTCATCCCATATTACACGTAGGAAGCGTTTACAACTTGCTTCTTCAATAGGAACAAGTTCTATCGCATACTTGCTAAGTCACATATACTCTCATTCATAATCTACCACAGATAAATCTTTTTGCTTCAACAAAAGAAATTCTTGTTTTCTATCTTCAAGATATAGTTCTCCGACATTTTTCTTTTGAAACTCAGTTTGAAAGAACTTTCAATCTATAGCTTCCACGAAAACGTGTCGTATAATAATTTACCACTATGTATAGGCTTCCACTTGTAGTAGTGAAACAACACAAATAACACTATCTCGGGAAGTGCACTCTAGTTGATGAAGGACTCGAGTTGTTGATTCCAACCACATTTCAGCCGTTGACGGATCAACCCCTTTTAACCTAACAAATTCTGTAGCACCATACCTTATCAATTCTTTAATGAGAGATCGTTTAATCGCAGGTGCTGGAATCATCAAAGGAGTAACTCCCGCTACTTTTTAAAGAGCTTCAACAATAGTACATAGTATATTTGTATCACCTTGCCCTTCATTAGTGCTTCTATTAGCACTTGTTTGTTGAGCAACATCTGATTGAATACTCAGAGTTACCGACTTAGTTTCATCTAATTCTTCGATAGTATCATCATCAATATAAATTTCTTGATCTACTACATTATTAAATTCATCCGACATCTTTTATTAAATTCATCCGACATCTTTTAACTATAAAACAGAAATAATTATAATCAGCATCCAAATCCTAACTCAATCTCGACTCGACTTTGGCATGTACCTCTAGACTCAATTTTGAGGTCGATTTAGTCCAAGAATCAGCTAAACCTATAGCTTTGATATCACTAAATGAAACACCCCTAACCCATTCTTATCGTCGAATTAGGGTTACGGAGTATTACAATAAGATTTTAAACATTTAACATTACATAAAAACAAATATTCTATAAAATTGTAAATAATCAAATCACATTCGATTTATAATAACCATGCACTTACAAGCTTCAAATCAAGTTTACGGGGCTCTAAAAATAGTTTGGGAACATTCTGGGATCAATTCACAACAAAATAGAAAAATTAAGAAAAGTTGAAAACTTTGAAAGCAGGGGTCTTACGGCTATGTAACATAGCCCGGACCATGTAGACATTCAAAGTCTGGACACACAGCCGTGTCCCAACCCATGTGTATATTCGAATTAAGGCCACATGACCATGTCGCAAGCCATGTGCCTAATAGTGAATGCATTCGATGTTGGGTCACACAGCCGTGTCACTGGCCTTATCCCAGACCGTGTAACAAACTTTTTTAGGACACACAGCCGTGTTGCAAACCATGGCCGGATCGTGTGAAAACTGCACCTGAAAACATTAAGACACACGACCATGTGGGGTAACCATGTGTGGCACACTGCTGTGTAGCAGCCTGTACCTCAGGTAGTGTGTACCAAATTTGATTAAAAAATAAGCCAAACTTTAAACCTAACTTGGCCATCAATCCAAACCTAAAACCAACCTTAGCATATCACCAAATACACCTCAAAACAGTCAAAACATACCAAATAAAAACAAACTAAGTGTCTAACCAATATGCCCTCATTGACACCACATTTCATACATTTAATAACATGTAATATCATTCACCAAATCACACATAATATATCCAAAAAATGCCAAACTCATAAAACATAATCATATTCATCCACAACCTATGTACAAGCATTTGCATTAGAACAAAACATATGACAAAAGTTTACAAAGAAACATCATATACAGATAACTTTCTTTAAAAATAACTAAACGTCAAAATGACCATTTCATAATATTAACATCCTAGGTACATGCCAAGACTCAAAAAAAAAAAAATACTTCGCCAACATTAAGTCTGAGATTATCAGTGGATGCTGAGTTGGCAATTAATTATACGTACATAACCTACAAACAGAGGAATGATCAAATACTAAATAAATTTCATTAAACCACAAGAACTAAACATACACTTAATAGCCATAATTCATGTACTTAAAACATATAATGTTCTTTACCTCACACTATATTATAAGAAATATTTGTATCAATTCTCAACCCTTCCCATTATAGCTCTTGACTCATTCAACAAATCGATATTTCATAATCAACAATCATACCATTATTTGCCCCCGGTGCCTGACAGATATACCGTACTAAAGTTTTGAGCCTAGCGCTAGTCGGATATACCGACAATAATTGCACCTTGCACTGATTGTTTAAACCAATACAATTTTTGCGCCCAGTGCTGGTCGAATAATCCGAGAATAGTTGTGCCTTGTACTAGTCGGATAAATCGACAATGTTTTAGAGCTGGTCGGATATACCGACAATATCATATGTGTGCCCAACACTGGTTGGTTATACCAACATTACAAGTATTTTAGTGTACCCAGCACTAGTCGGTAAAACTGACAAATAAATACGTAATTAATATATCTCTACAATCTCCCATTTCATAAATCAACCATTTGCATCAAATGACTATGATTAACTCTTTAATCTATTCCATAACCATATATATATAACTTCATATTTCTTCACTTCGACTACTCAATTGATTACATATATATAATATAATTAAATATCAAGTAACAATTAAATTAATTAAAGAAATAAATAGAGTTCGAGTTCAAGGACTATGAACTTACCTTGATAAAACCAACTCCACACGAGACCAACGATTACTCCGTTACTTTGGCTTTTCCCCAATTAACTCCCAATTGGTTCTTTTTTTTATCTGAATTCAACAGTTTAATCCAATTATTCCCCATTTAAACTTTTTAACCTCTAGAATCATATAATTATCTCTTCAATAATAATTATATAATTACCCCCAAACTTTTATTTTGAGTACAATTTAATCCTCAATATCAAAGCTCTTAATTTATATACCATAAAGCTGAATTTAATCAGCCGAATACTTTATGACATTTATATAGTTCCAAAACAACTGAAATTTACAATTTAACCTTGACATTTTCCACTTTATAACATTTAAATCCTAAAATTTAAAACTAGCAAGAATTCCTACTCAAAGTAACCAATTTAAACCATAAAACTTGTGAACTCATCCCCCTCCACTTCAAAGGTTGTGTATATTCAAACAAAACAGTCCCTAACCTTCCATAATTTAACAAAGAAATCCCTAGATTAACTCGGTTAAGCTACAATAATCACAAAAATACTGAATTTATAACAACGGAGGCCTAATTTACTTACATGCATGCACAAATAGCAACGAAAGCTCCAATCCCTCTACAATGGTGTTTCTCTCCTTTCTCAAGGTGAAGAAGAAAAAAAAGAAAAGAGTTATGACCATTTGTTTTTTTTTTTAATTTTCTTTCTTTTAGTTTAGCTTAATTACTATTTTACCAATTTAAAATTACTAAATTTACAACAAAACCAATCATACACATCCACTATCTTTATATTTGGTGTTATTATCCACTAAGTCCTTTAAACTTCCTTTTTACATCAATTTATTACATTTACTAGTAAACCTTAACTTTCACATCTTTTATACTTTAGTCCTTTTTACTGATAGCTATTTAAAATTTTGAATTTCATGACCAAATTTTATAATACGTTCGAGGTATCATATAAATATTAATTAACTAATAAATATTGACTCACTAGCTGGAATTGTGATTTCATAACCTTTACTTCTGACACCACTGAAAACGGGTCATTACTACCACCTTTAACATCATATATGTTGAGTTCCATCTAGTAGGCAGATCTAAACACACTTCTGTCTTACTATCGATCATTTCCTCTTTTGTCCATTGGTTGAATTTTTTCAACATAGATAGTGATGCTCTTATATACCTTGCAACACCTCTAACTCGATCCACAAAAATAGAAGCATCCTTAATATCTTATTGCACAATGAGATTAAGAATTTGTGCAACACATATCATATGCATATATTTCTCGTTTGCAATAGAAGTATTACCTCAAGGTCTTTTTAAGAATGTTTTCAAATGATTATTCAAATTGGTTGTAGAACCTAAAGTTGATTCTATGGTGTAAGTAATATCACACGCATTGCACCTTGCTCTCTTCTCCCTTTTAAAGTAATCTTTCTCCAAACACTTCCCTTTCGTATTTGATCATCTCTAGTTGGGAAAGAATTTTTTGAACTTTAAGTTGAACCATCTCACTTTAGATTACAAGTAAACAAAAAAATTTAACATTGGATATTAATAAAAAAGATTCCACACAAAAACTTTGTGCATGTTTTTTCTTCTTTTTTCAATTCTATTTTTTTTGCTCCTATTAAAATAAATAAGTGAGATGAAAATTTATATCCATTAGTATTACAAACCTCTACCAATCCATTAATTTTTCTGTAAGGACAACCAATAGCTAAAAATATTAAAGCCAAAAAAACTTCATATGCTACAAGAGCATAAAATATTCTACTAATATGAGAAAGTGAGGAATACACAGAAGATTTTGTGGGTGCTTTTCGTCATTTACTTCTTCCTCTTCTCAAAATATGATCTCAACATTCTACTTTTGGCAATACAAATTAGAAAACACTAATTTATAACAAATTAATTTATATTTAATATATATAATATTAAAAAGGAGATTTTTTTATATGATTTTAGGATGATATGAGTAATATGTTGGACAATACACACGTTAGCGAAACAAAATAGATAAACATAAATAAATATTTATATAAATAAAATATAAACAGAAGAATTTATAATTAAATTGTGAAATACGAAAATCAAACAAAATCGTAATTAAAAAAATTGAAATAAAGAAGAATAGAGATTTTACAAAACGCTGAGGCTTTTGAAACACAGTTTCCTTAAGACAAATTAAGCCGCTCCTATAGTACTTGGAGAAATGTTGGTCGAATGTCTCCCAGGATACAACAACAACAGTGATCAAAGTAGTAGCACCTCTAAAACGATCAACGAACGAACATTGCCTTTTTCTATCACCGGAATGTTTGAAAAATTCGAAGAGGAAAATGGAGAGTTTTGAGAACAAAAGAGTTTTAGTGTGAGAGAGTATGATAGTGTGTAAATGCCTTTTATAGGCATTTAGGATGGTGGAAAATTTGGAAATAACCGCAAAATCTTCCATTAATGAGTCAAAAAATTAATTTGATTTAAAAAATTGAATCAAATTGATTGGAATCAGATACTGTCCATATATAAGCAAATTATGTCTACTAAGGAAAATAAATTCGTGTTCGGCTAAAATATTTGTAGGCCCGTTTGGGCTCAACCGGTCTGGACATTTCGCGTCGCCCACATTGTGCGGGTACACCCCAACCCCGTTGGGTTTAGACTTGCACCCCCGTGCACGCGAGGTAGGGTTACAAGCTTAGTTATTCAATTATCCTTCAAGAGGGTTAACATATAAATACACATCTCACACTTGGTATTTAACCAATGTGAGATCTAAGCCTTTACCTTTCCTTAACAATATTTCCAAGTAGCTTACTTTGAGTATCAATTTCTCATTCACCACTCAACCATTTTGAGCATATAATATACCATTGTAAAGGTCTCATGGAGTAGAATATGAAACCATAAAATTATTATTCAACTCTCCACCTTTACCTATTGAGAATATGTGTCAAAGTTCTAATAAAAAATACAATTTTTCCAACAATCCCCCACATGAACGAAAATTAATAGTTTTATCGAAAAACATTTACTCGATGTGGTGATAGAATCTACAATCTATAGCTGCGTAGGATAGTTAGGTGTCCACCCTTGAACATTCCCTTGCGAAAGTATATTTACTTTACTAGAGTAGACGTGATGTCCTTGAACTGTTCTGCCTTTTGTGCAAACGATGATATACCTCACACAACTACCTCTCTGGCAAGGCTTTAGTTCTCATGGGTTTGTTCATATAGCCATGAACATCTCCTGGTTCTGCAAGAGTTTGAGAGAACTATGCCCTAATAGTCTCCCTCAAACGACCACACTTCACTCTCACATAGGTAACTTATGTTGTTCGACTCACCGAAACACACAATGGTCATTAAAAGCATTGCTTAACCTATCTCATATTTAGTCACTGTTTACATCATAGGAACGGACTTGGGATAAGTACCCTCATAGTTACCTTACAAGGTCTATGCAATTAGGTTGTCTCTTTGAACCTAGATATTGGGATATCCAGTCAACTAGGTAGGGTTTTCCTTCACATAGAGTCTTTTATTTTCATGGGCTTTAGTCACATTCCTTTCTATGTTTTAACAACATGATCTCGTTTTAAGCCTTTGGTTTAGCCTATCTGCAATGTTATCTTTTGATTTTTCAAAATCAATAGAGATAACTTCATTTGAGATCATTTGTTTAATGGTATTATGTCGACGACTCATATGTCTCAACTTACCATTATACGTTACGGTAGCAAGACACCTCCCACACTTTCAAGTGGTTGTAGGATGATTTCCTACCTTTTCGTAACTCATGTGGTGCCTTGTCCCTTTTCTTGTGGGGTACCTTATTTAAAAATGTAATTAACTTATGAAACGCTCCCCCTCACATTTCATGTGATAACTCGGAGCTTTTTAGCAATGCGTTCATCTTTTCCTTTAGAGTTTGATTTTTTGCTCGGCTACTCTATTTGAGGAAAGTATGGTGGTGTTATTAAGTTGCGTACAATATTCAAATGATTCAACATATCTACCACCACGATCATTTAATATTTTTCTTAAATTGGTTTTCAACTTCTTGCTTATAGAGAATAAAATTCTATTCGTCTTAGCTCTTAAGCAAATATACGTAGCAATGAAGGTAATAAACATTTTTATTCCTTCCACTTGTTTAAACAAACTTTACAAGCATTGCTATGTATTAGATCAATTGGTTTTTTACCTTTGTTAATTTTGCTTCAACGCATGTTTCACATTTATAATTATAATTGTTTGTGAAATAAATGAATGTGCTCTAAGTTAATTTATGTATGTGAAGTATCATAATTAATATGTCCAAGCCTACTATACTATAAATTAAATGACTTAAGCATATAAACAGAAAAAGAACAACTTTTTTATTCATAGCTTTGCTTTTACAAAGATAGCATTTAGTTTAATACATATCCCCTTCCCAAAAACATTCCTCCTTTTGAAAGAATATTCTTATTCATAGTTATTGCATATATTAGGCACATAATTTGTTATCGGACACTTCTTTGGAAATTTATTCCACAGCATTTGTCTCGTTTGCTCCAACTTTATTTGGGGTCCTACAGTCAGATGACTGGTGCCCCATCTTGTTACAATTGAAGCATTTTCCTTGAAATATTTTCTTCTTGGAAACACCACCTTTTGGTCCCAGTTTAGACCCATTCTATAGTTATTTTCCCTTCTTAAAGTCTTTCTTGACTTCTACGACGTTTGCCCTAGCAACATTGTCATTTGTTGCTTTATTGAGCCTATTTTCCATACCTCTATTGTCTTTTTTAATTTGAAGTCTGACAATTAGTTCTTCCACAAACATTTCTTTCTTTTGTGCTTTAGGTAATTCTTGAAGTCATTCCAAGCAGGAGGTAACTTCTCAACAATGGCTGCCACTTGGAAGGATTCACTTATTATCATCCCTTTAGCAAGAATTTCATGAATGATCAGTTGAAGTTCCTGCACTTGATTCACAACTAATTTAGAATCAACCATTACAAAATTCAAGAATTTAGCAACTAAGAACTTTTTAGTTTCAGCATCTTCGGCTTTGTATTTATGGTCCAACGATGTCCATAATTCCTTAGTTGTTTTCTTAACACTATACACTTCGTACAGTGCATCTGACAATCCATTCAGGATATAGTTTCGGCATAAAAAATTTGAATGTTTCCAAGCTTTAACAGCAGAGAAAGCAGTAACTTCATTACCTCGCCCTCTTTAACAGTAAGAGATTCATCTTTCAATAATTTGGCCAAGTTCAACACGGTCAAATAAAACAACATTTTCTATTACCGAGTCTTGAAATTCTGTCTTGAGAATTTTGCAAGTTTCTAGTTGTAGCTTACAGCAGCCGCCATCGATAATACTGAGTTTTGGATCGAAGATTGCGTTGACCAAAGTTTCATATTGCGAATTGATAGAATTGGTGGGAATCTCCATTTTTCTGTTAAGAAACAAAACCAGAATTAGAAAACTTGTCAACTTTTGTTAGATGACAAAAATCTAATAAAAACCGAAATAGAAGTTTATACGGTCTAATAAAAAATACAGTAAAATAATGCACCAGGTAGGTAACCCTAAAAGAGAGGTGGTGCACTCGGCACGCTTAAATACCAAGTCTTTCAAAGAACCAATCCTATGCATGCATTCTCATATTGTCTTTTTAATTCACCATTGATAAATTTCTTTTAATTCAATTTAAAGACACAATTAGGCCACTATAAACAGAAAAATTTCTCTTTGATTTGTTAAACAACAGAATTAAAATTCTGAAACAAAATCAAAATCAATTTTGTTAAATGGCAGGACTAAATCCCGAAACAAAATTATATCATTAAATCAAAATAAAATCTATTAAATGGCGAGAATAAATCCTAAAACAGAATTATTTTATTACGTCTTTGTTTGGAAACAAAACAATATCGAATAAAATCTTATTAAACGGTGGGAATAAATCCTGAAATATATTTTATTTAATTTAATTCAAATTTTGAAACAAAACAAAATCAAATAAAATCTTGTTAAACGACGGGAATAAATCTCGAAACACATTTTATTTAATTTAATTCTGATTTGGAAATAAAATAAAATAAAATATTGTTAAATGACGGGAATAAATCCCAAAACAGATTTTATTAGTTTTAATGTTCATTTGGAAATAATAAAAAAAACAATAATAGAAGAAAAGAAATTTGTTAAACAGTGAGAAAAACCCCGAAACATATTTATTTAATTTTAAAAAATTGATTTTCAAAAAAAAATTCTTTTTTTCGCCTTGGTGTCTTGTTTGTCTCGGATTAGAAAATTACAAATAATCAGATCTGTCTTAAAATTATAGGACAAAACACATGTTAGCGAAACAAAATAGATAAATATAAATAAATAAATATTTATATAAATAAAACATAAATAGAACAATTTATAATTATATTGTGAAATCTGAAAATCAAACCAAACTGTAATTAAAAAAAATTGAAATAAAGAAGAATAGAGATTTTACGAAAAGTTGAGACCTGTGAAACACAGTTTCCTTAAGACAGATTCGGCCGCTCCTACAGTACTTGGAGAAACGTTGGTCAAATGTCTCATAGGATACAACAACAACAGTGATCAAAGTAGTAGCACCTCTAAAAGGATCAACGAATGAACATTGCCTTTTTTCTATCACCGGAATGGTTGAAAATTTTGGAGAGGAAAAGGAAGAGTTTTAAGAGCAAAAGAGTTTCAGTGTGAGAGAGTATGATAGTGTGTAATTTCTACATAATACACAACCTTTTATAGGCATTTAGGATGGTGGAAAATTTAGAAATAACTACAAAATCTGCCATTAAGGAGTCAAAAAATCAATTTGATTTAAAAAATTGAATCAAATTGATTGGAATTAGATACTGTCCATATATAAGCAGATTATGTTTGCTAAAAAAAATTCGTGTTGGGCTAAAATATCCGCAGGCTCGTTTGGGCCAGACTGGTCCAAACATTTCGTATCGCCCATGTTATGTGGGTACGCCTTAACCCCATCAGGTTTAGACCTGCACCTCCTTGCGTGCGAGGCAAGGTTACAAGGTTAGTCATTCAATTACCCTTTAAGAGGGTTAACAAATATATACACATCTTACACTTGATATTTAACTAATGTGGGATCTAAGCCTTTACTTTTCCTCAACAATATTTCAAGTAGCTTACTTTGAGCATCAATTTCTCATTCACCACTCAACCATTTTGAGCATATGATATACCGTTGTAAAGGTCTCATAGAGTAGAATATGAAACCATAAAATTATGATTCAACTCTCAACCTTTACCTATTGGTAATATTCCTCAAATTTATCATAAAAATGCAATTTTTCCAACATAATATATATTAAATTCCAATATATTTTCTTATTCTGTGTTAAGGATCGACCAGATTAAGCAGAAAGTAAAAAATACCATAAGAAATTGAGAAATTAAACGCACAAATTTAACGTGAAAAAACTCCTCCAAAGAGGATAAAAAACCATGGACAAATATAATTTTACTATAATGGCAAAAGAACGAAAAGTAAAAAAGATGGAGATAAAAACTAAACCCCGAAAACCCAAAAACAAAGAACCTTCAAAACGTAAACATAAAATTCTCTAATATCTAATAGGTGTTTTCTCTAAGGTTGTAAAAGAGACTATTTATAGGCTAAATTCATTGGTTAAATAATAATAAAATAAGCTAGACTAATCAGAGTTTGATTGAAACAAATAAATAAAGTTTAACTGGAAGATTATTTCTCAAATTCGATTAAAATAGGAGTCATACTCAACAAATCTCCACATTGACTCATATTTCCACAACGCCTATCTTGAACTATGCAGGGAATTAACTGAGTCAAATCTGTGCTTAGAAACTGGAATACTTCTAGCCTTCAACTTGTACAGTGCCAAATCAAAACTAACTCGAGTCTGATTTTCACTAACACAGTGCCATAACTTTTCAAAACCTCCATCCATTCAACGAAACGATCATACTTTTTTCCCTCCTATAACCAAGTTACCTCTGCTTCAAACGAGTTGACTTCGACTCTGTAACGGGCGAGGGACGTCTGATTTCACTAGTCACTGTAGAACCTTCCAGAATATAAAGACTGCCGGTTCTTTTACCTTTTAACAAAACGAGAGCTCTATGAGATACTTTAATGCCACTTGACTCGATGTTGATTTTGCATCATTTCAAGTCTAAAATACTCAATGAGATGAGACTCTTTCGTAAATCAAGAACATACCTGACATCTGAGAGTGTCCTAATTGTCCTATCGTATATCCTAATTTTAACAGTACCAATACCAATTACCTTACTGGATGAATTGTTTCCCATGCGCACAACTCCACCTTCAACCGAATTGTATGTGGAGAACCATTCTCTTAGGACACATGCGGAAAGAACATCCCAAATCTAGGACCCACTCAGACGTAAGCTTGGAGTTATCGCTCGTTGACACTAACAAGAAATCATCTTTGCTTTCATTGGCCAAATTAGCACCAGCTACATCTTCCTTGTTACTCTCAGCAACTCTTTTATTTCGCAGTTTATAACAATCTGCTTTGACGTGACCTAACTTTTTACAATAGCAAGACATTTTGTCTCGCTTCTTTGATGCTACCAAAATAGAAGCTTGCCTATCTGCGTTGCTATCTAAACCAAACTCATTATCGAGCTTGTCTCTACTCAACAAATGACCCTTCATATCTTCGAACGAAAGTTTGTCTCTGCCATAAATCAGGGTCTCCCTGAAAGACTTGTATGAAAGGGGTAAAGAGCACGATAATAACATAGTCTGATCTTCATCGTCAATCTAAACCTCAACATTCTTTAAATCATTTAAAAGAGTAATGAATTGATTCATGTGATTTTTAAGAAGCTCATCTTCGTTCATGCGAAACGTAAATAGACGTTGTTTCAACACTAAACGGTTAGCCAGAAATTTAGTCATATAAAGAGTTTTTAACCTTTTCCACAAGGCGGATGAAGTATTCTCTATCAATACCTCCTACAATACCGTATTAGTGAGGCACAACTGGATTGCAAATAAGGCTTTTTCATCAAGCTTTTCCCATTCTGTTTGATTTAAATTCTCAGATTTTTTTTCCCAATAACAACCTTTTTCAAGCCAGTTTGAACTAGAATTGCCATCATCTAAACTTGCCACAAATTGAAATTTGTGACACCATTGAACTTCTTAATTTCAAACTTTATTGCTACCATCTCTGAACAGGGCTAATCTACGAAAATTGAAGTAACTCTGATACCACTTGTTAGGGATCGACCCAATTAAGCAACAAGTAAAAAATAGGGAAAGAAATTGAAAAATTGAACACACAAATCTAACGTGGAAAAATCTCTCCAAAGAGGATAAAAAAACCACGGGAAAAGATAATTTTACTATAATGGTAAAAGAATGAAGAGTACAAAAGATGGAGATAAAAACTAAACCCCGAAAACTTGAAACAAAGAACCTTCAAAACGTAAACACAAAATTCTCTAAATGTGTTATGAGTTCTAATATCCAATGGGTGTTTTTCTAAGGTTGCAAAATAGCCTATTTATAGACTAAATTTATAAGTCAAATAATAATAAAATAATCTAAACTAATTAGAGTTTGATTGAAACAAATAAATAAAGTTTAACTGAAATTTTTTTTCTCAAAATTGACTAAAATAAGAGCCATACTCAACATTCTGAAATAAAAAATGGCAATTGAACATGCATGGTAATATTTAGAATTTTATTTCAGTTAAGCTTAAAAAATAAGGTGGGGAAAACATAATGCAAATTTAAAACTAAAATCACAAAAAAACTTTTAAAAAAAGTTTATTAGTAGAAAAAAAAACTGGACTGATATACGTGCATGAAGGGCCCAAACACTGCCATGTCTCTTTCTCGTCGGTCGAGTTAACCCTTTCCAATCTCTAGTGGCCGCCATCGCAAAGATATCATTAATTATATTTTCATGTAGTTACTATTACAAGATCGGTAAGAATATGAAAGGTTAAGATGTAACTCACCAGTGTCAAGGTTTCCGATGATGGTATCTTCACTGTATCTGGTTTTCTTCCTGATTTGAGTTGGATGGAATGACACAATTGTGATCCAAGCCCAGGAAGTCCTACGATCGTGTTGTGTGTACTGTGTAGCTTTCTTCCATTGTTCAAGAACAATGAAACTGCTTTGGGATGTCCTGCGGATAAAGAGCTTTTTAAGTTTTAACACATTTTGTCGGGAAAATGTAAAAAGCCTTCAAATTAAAAAAAAAAAAAAGCAAATAAGTCTCTTTTTGTTTTTTTGCACTCACTTGAGTACAACTTTCAAAATATATTAAAAAGATCTTCAAATTTTTTCAAAAAAAAGTAATTAAACCCCTACTTTTTTTTTACACTTAACTGGGTACTTGAACTTTCAAAATGTATCAAAAAGGCCCTCAAATTTTCAAAAAAAAAAGACAATTAAGTCCCTGCTCTTTTTTACACTAAATTGGGTACTTGAATCGCCCCTAATTTTTTTCAGTTAAAGTCACCACGTGTCATAACCACAACGTGACATGTGACAAAAAATGATAAAAATAAAAATCAATAAAAGGTATAAAAATTATTAAATTTTAATAAAAACTATAAAAAATAAAAATTATAAAATATATAAAATATATAGAAATATAGAAAAGAAATTATAAAATTTTATAAAGTTGTAAGAAAATTATAATAAGAAATGTAAAATTCGTAAATTTTTTTATAAATTTACCGTACTAAAAGAAGCATTTTATAAATTTTCTACAACTTTTATTGATTTTTATTTTTTTTATCATTTTTCACCACATGTCACGCTGTGTAGTAACACATGATGGCTTCAACTAAAAAAAATTAGAGGTCATTAACTTTAATGGTTAATTGTTAAAGTTAATGGTTAAAGAGCCATTTTGATATATTTTATAATTTTTTATGATTTTTATAATTTTTTTCTAATTTTTTCTAATTTTTTAATATTTTTAATATTTTTTATTAAAATTTAATATTTTTTATAACTTTTATTGATTTTTATTTTTTATATTTTTTATCACATGTCACATTGTGATCGTGGTTGTGGCATGGAATGATTTTAACTGAAAAAATTAGGTATAGTTAAATTTAACGGTCAACTATTAAAGTTAACGGTTAAAGGGCTTTTTTGATGCATTTGATAATTGAAGTATCCAATTCAGTGCAAAAAAAATCAAGGACTTAATTGCTTTTTTGAAAAAAATTGAAGGTCTTTTTGATGCATTTTGAAAGTTTGAGTACCCAATTGAATGAAAAAAATCAGGGGCTTAATTGCTTTTTTAAAAAATTTTAAATTTTTTTTATGCATTTTGAAAGTTTGAATACCCAATAATTATAAAAAAAATAGAGACTTAATTATTTTTTTTAAAAGTTTGATGAATTTTTACCAAAAGAAAAAGAAAAGGAAAAAAACATGGACATTTACTTGCGAACTGAGCTGCTACTTCATCATCTAAATTGGCAGCGAAATCATTCATGTGTCTTGTGTGAGATTAAAAGATAACTTCTCGAGCATGCTCATGGCTAATTCGAGACAATGATAGATGTAAAGAAAAACAAAAAACCTCAAATTGGAAAATTGGGTGGGTTTCATACTTTGATTCGATTTAGAGATTTTGATTTTGGAGGAAAATTGGAAAATAGTTTAGCTATTTAGGACTTTGGGAGGGAAAAACCTAAAACGAGGTAGTTTTAGTAAAATTAAAATAATAATATAAATTAAAATTTAAAATGATATAGTTTGGTATTTAAATAATTTGAATTTTAGACTTTTTTTGATTTTTTTTAGTCGAATTGAATTTTGATCACCCTTAACTAAACCTCCTAAGACTTAGTCAACTATCTTTTAGAATAAGTAACATAAACCTCCATAAAACCTAGTCAAGCTCTTATTAATCTAAAATATAGAGAATTTGAAATAAATAAATCTAAAAATATAAAACTTAATAAATACATTATTGGCTTATATATAATCAAAATTGATCCTTAGAATTGAACCTAATATGACTTAAAAACTAAACAAAGTCTAAAACCGTCATTCCTATTTTAATCATGTCTAGAAAATTTTACTCACGCAGTTTCACTAAAATGACCATATTTTGAGCTTTTAAATTCAAAATAAAGTGATTCAAACTACATTTTGAAGCTAAGAGGCAAATCTTTCACCAATCTAAAGATATTTCAACCCAAAAATGCTTGAATCACATGCAAAAATGCGTTGCAATTCAACTGATCTTTCATACTTACATTTTATCAAAAAAAAATTGCTTCTTTCAGAATCCAATACCAATCATACAAAGACACGTGACATTCATTTTTTTTTCACTTTTACCCAATCAGCATGTAAATCAAATGATGTTAAAGCTTTGGGGGCACATTGGTACATGCCAGAATAGTATATTTACTAAATTGAACATTTTGTTTTTACAGGTGTTGTTTGCGAATGGGATAATAAAGAGTAAATTATTGTATTAGAAAACCACACTAGGTTTAGTTCCCAAAAAAGATTGGAGGGGTCATAGATGGCATAACTTAAAACCCAATTTCCTAGAAAAAAATCTCCCTACAATATAATTTAATAGCACAATATATCACTACAATTATACCATACAAAATATCGAAAGATAAATAAAAACAATAAAGAACACTGAAATTTTAACGAGGTTCGAAAAATTATGTCTACGTTTCACTGAAAAAAATACAAGTGAAAAATTATAAATAAGATGAGAAAAATTGCCTTATAAATAAAATAGCAAATTTTTGGGATGATTCAAAGGTGGAGAAACAACCCCTATTTATAGTAGCACAAACTCTCCACAACCTTGTATTCTGTAGATGTGGGATTGTGCTATTTCAACAAATTTCTACCTTAGCATATCTCCATATCTTCAATCTCCTTGCAAAATAACATTTGATAGTGTCTTCAAAATTTCAACCTTCAAGTTTTAACATTGATCAAGTCCAAAGATAGTTGGAACTTGATCTCAGTCACAACCTTAGTCATCATATCGGCATGATTCTCAATGGTTGAAATTTTCTAGATCCTTACTCCACCTTCTTCAAGAATCTTTCCTACCAAATGATACCAAACATCAATATCCTTCGTCATTGCATGATAAACTTGATTATTTGCTAATTGAATAACACTCTTACTATCACAATGTACTTTGACATGCTTCTACTTAATATCTAGTTCACCAAGAACCCTTGAAGCCAATTTAGTTCTCTTACAGCCTCTATGATTGCCATATACTCCATTTCTATAGACGATAAAGCAATTGTTGATTGTAAAATAGGCTTCCAACTATTCGTACCCTTGCAAGGGTATACATGTAACCAATAGTTGCTCTCTGCATAGTCTGAATCATAATATCTAACCACACTATGATTATCTTCCTACTCAAAAAATTCCAATATCCATTGTTTTTTAGATATACCGCAAAATCCATTTCATAGCTTGCTAATGTGCCTTTCTTAGATCATGCATATACTGTAATGACTCGAATTTTACCGTTACCGAAAAAGTATATTTTCGGGTCTCCGTTTCTGAAAAACAGATTCGTAAATATTTATTAAAAATATTTACGAAGTAAAATGAGTGGTTAATTAGAGTTTAATTAAGTGAATTTAATTTAATTAAGAGTAATTAAGTAAAAGGACCAAATTGAGTAAAGTGTGAAAGTTGAATTATAGATTAAAAGAAAATAAAAAGGACTAAAAGGGCAACTATACAAAAAGTATAAATTGAGGCGGTTTATCGTGAAGAAAATCCAAGATTTTTTTTTTATGTTTAGTATATTATTATATTATTATATAATAAAGATATTTTATATTTTAATTATATCATATATATTATATTATATTATATTATATTATATTATATTATATTATATTAAATAAACTAAAGAAACAGAATGAAATTGAAATGAAACAGAGAAGAAACAGGGGAGAAAGAAAGAAAGAAAAAGAAAAAGCAAAACTTGGGGTTCCAAGGTTCAAAGTTAATTTGGTAAGTCAATTTAATCCCTTTTCTTGTAAATTTTGAGTTTATGGAATCCTAGAGATAAATACTACTTGATTTAAGTGAAAATTTTGAAAGTTATTAGATTTCTAGATATTGTTCTTTTTGAATAAAAAGATGAATTAAAGGCTAAATTGATAGAAATTCAAGTTAGAAATGAAATAAGAATTAAATTGTAAAGTGATTCATAAGTTTTATGCTTTATGGACTAAATTGAAAGAATTTCAAAATTATGGTTTTATGATGAAAAATAGATAATTATGTCTAAGTTTGGTTAAAAATTGAGTAGAAATAAAGTATGAATTAAGATAGAAAAGTAAGTGAATTTAATTAGGATTAAATTGAAATTAAAAGTAGAAAATCAACATTTTGTACTAAGATTATTTTGGACAGCAGCAGTAGTCTAAGTTTGAAAAATCACCAAAAATTATAAAAATTGAATTAGAGAATAAATAAAATATTTAATTAAAGCTTATTGAGTCTAGTTTCTTATAGAAGAAAACGTTTAAGCAATTGAATTGTAAATTATGAGATATAATGAATTTTGTGAGACAAGGTCAGAATGAATTTGGGTTTCCCTGTTCTGACTTTGGAAAATCACCAAAAATTGGAGAAAAATGATTAGTGGCTTAAAGTTATATTTTTTAGAATCCCTAATGAGTCTATTTTCAGGAGAAATCAACGGGAATATTATCTGAGTTCTGTACTGTGAGATAATTAATTTTTAGTGAAGAAGGGTCGAAACTGTCAGACAACAGAATAGGGGTGAATTTAAATAATAAACTGTACTTAATGGCTAAACGAAAAATTCTAAAAATTTTATGGTAAGAAGATTTGTGAGTCTAGTTTCAGGAGAAATTAGCGGATCTTAATTTAGAATTCTGTAACTCAAGATATAAATTAGTAATGTATTAATGATTATGAATTGTATTACTTTCGTAGTCAATGTGGTACCGAAAATCTCGGCTAAGAAAGGACAAGACAAAGTCAACGGGAGTTAGCTCAGAAACTACGGTTTGTATTTCTATAATCCAAACTTAGTTATTATTTGTTATATTTATATACATATGGCAATTGTTAGTGTTAGAATTATGATGTTTTACAATTGGAATGGATTGATTCTGGTATGCGATGAATTTATTGAATTTATATTGATTGAATTATATAATATATATGATTTATGTAAAAATTTGAATATTGAATGAATGTTATATGAAAAATATATTGATTGAAAATATGAGGAAATTGATATGAATATATGAGATTGTGATATTTGAATATTTGATATTGAAAAGTGAATTGAATTGTATTGAATTATGAATTAATGTGAATAATTGAAATATATTGTTGAATTGAATGAAATTGTATGAATTGTGAAAATGAGTGAATATATGTGATTATCAGAATGGTATATTGATGAAAGAATTATTAAATTGAGAAAGTGAATGAATACCCTATTAACTAGTCAGGCTGAGTTGGATATATTGGCATGCCATAGGATCTGAAAGTGAACGGGATTTGCTGGCTTTATCGATCAAGCACTTTATGTATCATATTTCAGGCACCTCGTGTGTCGTATCAGGCACCTCGTGTGTCGTTTTAGGCACTTTATGTGTCGTCTACTGATCAGGTACTATGTACCGTTTTAGGCACAATGTGCCGTACTGGTGTGTTTGGGTTGGAATCGGTGTATCCGTCAAAGTCCGGGTTTGTTAATAGGGGTAAATAAGTGAAAGATAAATCGAATAAATTTGATTGATCAAGCTATTGAAATGAAACGAGAAATTGAATTGAGAATTGAAAATTTAGATATGAAATTGAAAATATGAACCAAAGGTTCATGAAATGATTGAAGTTCGAATTGATGATATATGATGCCACTTGATAAATTGAAATGTGATTTGAAATATATGAATCGTATGTATATAGTGAAAGCTATCAGGGATAGTAAGTTGATATGATATAAATGAAATTGGCTGTTATTGAAATGAATTAAAATGGAATATGATTGATAAGTGTATAGTTGAATATAGTTTAATGATATTGAATTGTGAATAAATTAAGGAAAGCTATACCGAATAGTAAGTGAAAGAATGGAGTAAATAATAATGGATTTATTTAAGAATTGAACAATTATGTTATTGTGTTTATTATATGATTTGTATAAAATTTATATGGTAAGTAGTTGAAATTTATCTATGAAATAAATAATTGAATAATTGTAATTGTTATTATGATCTTAAGTATTTGTTATATTATTAAATGTTTGAATTATAGAAATACCACTGAGTATACCATACTCAGCGTACGGTTTGTTTCCGTGCGCAGGTTAAGTTAAGGTTAGACTGTTGAATCAGCATCCCAGGCCGATCTCGAATTCAATGAGGTAAAGTATGTTGAGTATTGGTAATGGCATGTACCTAGGATGTTTTATGAGAGTCATTTAGGTTGTAGAAGTATTGATGAAATGAGTAAATTATGGTTGGCAACGGTATGTAGTATGAATTTTGAAATTTACTAAAAATTCGTAGTGGTTCTAAATTAGTCTCGAATTGAATTTATTGTTCATATTGGACCGCAAGGGCCCATTAAAGGGATGACATCTTAAAACTAGGACGTGTGTGAATATTTATTTTAATTAATGACCGAAATTGGACTGTACTGACTGATAATGTCTCGTAACCCTGTTTTGGCGACGATATAGGGTTAGGGGACGTTACATTTAGTGGTATCAGAGCTATTCAGGTTTAGCCGATTCTAGAACTAAATCGAGCTCGAAATTGAGTCTAGAGGTACATGCCATAATTGAGTCGAAATTGAGTCGGGATCGGATGCTGATATATTTGTTTGGTACTGTTTTATAGTGAAAATGTTAGACGAAAATATCGATGGTATTGATTATGAAATGTATACTGGAGACGAATAGTCTCGTGAATTAGATGAAAACTGAATCAACAACACTGGGTATAAACTCAATGGGTAATTAATTACTAAATGATGACCGATGAAATAATAGAAAAAGAAATGATACATAATTATTTAGAATTATAACTGATGTTCTTCAGTGAGTAGAAGAAATTGTATCTGCTACAGTATCTATCCCTCCTGTTTCTTAATTGGTTCCCGAAGGTATAGAGCTTGTCTGAACAGGTAAGTTATCTGTTGTTAATGATCTGTACATGTATATATATGGTGTGGATGAATTGAGAATTATAGTTGAGAATGATCTTGAAAGAACTGAAATCTGGTTAGAGAATATTATCGGGATTGTAAATGAATTGTTCTGTTCACCGATTAAATGTTAGAAGGGTATGATATTTCTGTTAAAAGATTTAGGTTATCAGTGGTAGAAAAATTAATTATGTTGTGATTAAGAAAGGGTTATTTGGAAATTTTCTGAGATGAGTTCTGAAAGAAATATATATATATCGATCAGAGATTTCTTGATCGTAAACGCATCTGAATTCTTGAAGCTTAAACAAGATCATATAACTGCAACTGTGTATGAAGGGAATTTGTTTGATTAAATAAATATATCAGAGGGTATATTCCGATAGAAACTGTAAGGTACAAGTGGTTTGAAGATGGTTTAAAAGAAGATAAAAAGCTGAGGAATGTAGAATAAAGAGTGGAATATGTGACTAGATATGATTCTTCTGATTATTATCTTAGTGATTGCTTGAAGAAAATTGAAAAAGACATTATTCAGAGTTCAAGACCGAGTAATGTAGTTAACAGAGGTAGGTTACCCTGTAATCTCAGAAATACGAGTGAAAGCCGAAGTGTGACAAATGACTTCACTGTAAAATCTGGAGAATGAACATCAACCAGGGTATATGTTAATTGTATATAAGAAGATTTATCTCTACCGGATGTCATTATAGGTACTTTCTTCTTTATCGACACTAATATGATTATTCTAAATTGATCTTGGTTTGACTATTCATATGATTACATAAGTTCAGTATCTATTAAAGATTTTCCTGTTGAGTTTGCTAAAATTTTTGGGTTTAAGCATTAAAATTTTCAGATTAGTATTTATGGGCTGATAAGATCTGCAGAAACTGTTTGATAATGATACTACTGTTTTCTGATTGATTTGATGTTCTTACTGTTTGATATAATCTCAATAATGGAATGGTTAATTCTGCATGATATGGTGGTAAATTATAAGCAAAAGTATATTATACTGCAAGGTTAGAATGATGAAATGTTTTGTTGAATCAGAGAAGATTGAGCTAATTGTCTATTGTGATATTGAACATGCCAACACAGATATATACTGGAAAGGGGTCATGGTATTTACCTTGTTTATGTATTGAATAATAAAGTATTTAAGTTAAGGTTTAAATCAGTGGCAATAGTGCAAGAGAATTCTAATGTGTTTCCAGAAGAGTTGCCCGAACTACTGTTGATTGAAGAAGTTGAATGTGCTATAGATTTTGTAACTGAAATGATAGTGAAAAATATATTTTAAATCAGAGGTTTTCTAAAACTAGTCGGTTATTACAGAAAGATGTGGAATTGGAATGATCTGATAGACGTTAGTAAGGTTCTGATTAGTTGAAAGCTCGATTAATCAAGCATTAGTTCAGTTTAGTCCAAATCCGGTGAAGAAACTTGTGATTTACAGGGATAGCAGTGTTTTGATGCAAGAAAGAAAACTAACGAATCATGTTTTGGAGAGTTAGAATTGCATGAGAAGAATTATTTGATACATGATTCGAAAGTGATAGCTATTGTCTTTGCACTAAAGGATCATGATTTAATAATTGAATATCATCCAGGAAAAAGCAAATGGAGTTATGAATACTCAGAATTGAAATTTTTGCTTTGTGTTATGAGCTATGAACACTCTATTGTCATTATCTGATGATCCCTCAATTCTAGTTGAAATGAAGGTTAAACTTACTTCTCTACAGCAGGTCTGCAAAGTTCAGAAATGTGATAATGAGTTACTGGTTAAATAGGTATAGTGTATAGATGATTTCTGATTAAACATTTCGAATTGGATATGATGGTTGTTTGCTATTTAGAAATGTAAACGATCTCGGACTACCAAAGCATCTGTATCTCCAGTTAATTTTCCTTTCTTTTTCTTCTTTCTTAGTTCATAACTATATAAAGCTGCACACATTTCACTAAGAGATACATTGGCCTTCCTGTAAAGTAGAGTAGTTTTAAGGAATTCAAACTCTTAAGGAAGTGACCTCAACAAAGTCAAAGCCAAATCTTTATCTTTGAAAGGTTTATCCATATTCACCAGATTAATGACTAATTGATTAAAACTGTAACGCCCCAAAATTTATATTTTTGTTTCTAGATAAATTTGAAACAACTTTGTATCTGCTTCAGTGGTTAAGTGTTCTGGGTATGTGTGAGAGGTCCTAAGTTCAAGCCCTGCCTTAGGAAAATTTTAGTGTTTTTATGAGTTAAACCCTATCTCTAGTCAGTAGGCTTTTAATTAGAAGGTTGCAAGTAATTAATAGAATGGGCCTGCTGGTTTGGTGGTTAAGTGGAGTGTTAGTTAACTATAGGTCAGGTGTTTGAATCCCTACGTTGGTATGGGTATTATTATTTTTGAGCGATTGACTAAAAGAATTCTAATAACTTTCAAAGATTGGGAGTGGGGGTTAGTGGAGAAAAATAAGGGATTGGGGGTTATCAAAAGTTGTCATCCTTTCTTTTTTGCAAAAACTCTCTCTCTAGTTTTGATTTCTCTCTTATTTTTTGTCATTTTGATTTCGGTTCAATTTGTATCCGTTTGTGCATCTTCTGATTTCATCATTTAGTAAGTAGTTTTATTAAACCTTAACGCTTTTCAAATTAGTGATTGATGAATGGCTGGTTTTGTTATTGTCAATTTAGGCAAAGGTCAAGATTTGGCTGGGGTTCCTACAACGATCTAATTGCTTTGGGTTCGGATTAATAAGGGTAAGTTTTCGCGAGCATTTGGGATGTTGTGAGGTTTTGGTTATGAAATAATTTCGATTGAATCACGTTAGTGTTACTGATTTCGGGCGTTGAAATGTTGATTTTAGGTTCGGAAAGGCTCAAGATAGTTTTCGCAGCGAAACGATAGCAAGTGTGTACTCGAAAATCTAAAAATGATGTTTTAATGGCTGTGTAATCGCCCGTGTGGTAGGTCGTGTGCCATAACACGAAACCCTAAACCCTAAACCCTAAATCCCAAAATGTATGATCTGAGTGTATGTGATGCATGATTAATTATGCATAATTACTGATATATATATATGTATATGTATGACTGATGGTTGCATAAAAGCATAACATATTGTATATTTGCATTGCATTGGGTTGGGATGATGATATTTGGAGAAAGTGTACTAAAGGGCTTTAAGCCTAATATACTGGTATCCCAGCTGCAAACTACTGTATTGTGCCGCATTCGGTACTACCTAGAGTGTGGGGATGTGTGGGTTAATTTAATCCCCACATGGAGTGTAGGGTTGAACGGAGATGGAGTGTAGAGGCTGGTTGGGTAGAACTTTGTACTGTATATCTGTTACTAATACTGTGATGAGCTAAGGCCTTTATGCATACTGACACTGATACCGAGTTGGGCTAAGGTCGAACCGTTACTAAAATTCAAAGGGGGCTTCGGCCTAAGACTGATTTGATTGTGCACTGCGTTTACTGTTGTTATTTTCTATGGGATTACACACTGAGTTTAAGTAAACTTACCCATTTCTGTTTAATATGCACAGGTAATCCCCAGACTTGTCAGATCAGTATGGCGGAGGACTCGACAGTGGCCACACGTATTTTATACTATTTTAAAATTCAATTTTGGTAATTATTTCTTAATTATTTTTTGGGTTTTTTTTTTTATGTAAAATGGACTTTTCGGACTGGTTGCTTTTATTTGGATTCTAGACTATTTTCGTGGATTTAATAACTGCACAACCTCAACGAACAAATGATTTTCTCTAAAACTAAGGGGTTTTCCTAAGATGGACAATTTTACCTAACTAACTTGGTTTTTTATAAAACAAATGATTTTTAAAAGCTTCCGCAATGAATTGTGTTTTAAAAACAATCGATTAAATAGGTAAGCGATTTTGGAATCAGTAAGAGTAAACAAATGAAAATGGTTTTATCGTAACAACTTAGTTTCAACACGCTATCATGTGACATCACCAGATTTGACCATAACGTCTAGGCCGGGTTTGGGGTGTTACATTTAGTGGTATCAGAGCTAGATTGTAAAACTTGATTATTGATTTGGGTTTTAAACATTGGATTTTAAGAACTGATTTTCAAGTGATTTGACCGAGAATGTGGTACACCGAGTCTCCAGCGCTAATTCTGTAAGTATTCTGATAAACTGTTATCAATAGTCTATTCTGAAACACTTTAGTTAAGTGTATACTAAAATTGTAGTAAACTGAGATTGTAGCAAAACTAATAGAGACTGCGATTTACGAAAATCACTCTGAATTATTGAAACTGTTTACATAAAACATCTGTTAATAAATACTAAAATTGTAACTAATTTATAAAATTCGTAATATAGATAAATTTGACAAGAAATAGCGCACGAGGTATCCGCAGATAGGGTACTAGAGGCTGTGGAAGAGGTCGTAGAGGGGCTCGAGCTGAGTCCTTGTCATCTGGCAGCATACCTAATTTGGACACGAGTGAGACGCTAGTGTTGTCTACTACTGAGACTAGGTCTCAAGATCACATGACTGGGGACGACGCATTGTCTCAAGCTATGCTAAGAATATTAGAGAGGGTCGCTGGACCCAATATTGGATCTGGAGGTCGAAGGTCGATTACAGAACGACTCCAGTCCAATAGAGCTGAGCTCCTCAGGGGTGTCATTGGGGTCACCCCTAATGTGGCCGAATATTGGATTGAGGTCACGAAGAGGATCATGGATAATCTAGATTACACCCTTAAGCAAAAATTAAAGGGTGCAGTCTTATTGCTGCGGGATGAGGCTTATCAGTGGTGGTTGACGGTTAAGAAAGGCACTCAGCCCAAACGTTTGACCTGGAAGTTCTTTAATACTTTCTTCTAGGGGAAACATGTGGGAACCAGTTATGTTGATGCTAGGAGACGTGAGTTTCTGAACCTTACCCAGGGAAACCGATCAGTGGCCGAGTATGAGGCCGAATTTCTGAGACTAAATCGCTATGCTCGAGGCATAGTGACAGATGAGTATGAGAGGTGTGTCTGATTTGAAGACGGGCTGAGAGATAATCTAAGGGTTCTGATTGCTCCATAGAGGGAGCAAGAGTTTGCAGTGATAGTGGAAAAAGTTAATATTGTTGAGGATGTTAAGCGTGCTGAGTGCCAGAACAGAGACCGTGAGAGAGGTAAGAACAAGAAGGATTTGGAGTCCTCAAGTTCTGTAAAGAGGCCTAAGAAAAATGTCAGATTTGATGAGCCAGTTAGAGCTAGGCCCCCTGTTACTACTACTGGACTGCAGCCATGTACCGATTGTGGTAGACGCTATCAAGGCGAATGTTGAAGGAGGACTAGGGCGTGTCTGAAGTGTGGGTCATTAGAGCACCGCATTAGGGAGTATCTGCTGAGGGTCGATCAGATGCAAGCTCTGGGTACTAGTACTGCACAGCCACAGAGGGTAGTCCAGCAACCACCGAGAGGCCATGGTCAGGCTAAAGGTAGTAATGGCATGGGCCGTAGACAGAGAGCACCAGGCAGAGGTGCTGGAAAGATTAAGGTAAGATAGCCTGACACTACATATCACCGAGAGGAAAAAGATGCTCCAGACATCATCACGGGTATGTTTCTTATTTATGATATACCTTACACTGCATTGATAGATATAGGATCTACGCATTCCTATTTGGCCTGTTCTGTTTCCAAAAATCTGGGGATTTCGGTTGAGAATGCTTCTAGTGAGGTGATTGTACTGAGCCCGTTGGGGCAATCGGTTAGAGTTAGCAAACTGTATAGAGATGTTCCTTTAGAGGTTCAATGGACAATATTTCTGGCTGATTTGTTGGAGCTTCCATTTGGGGAGTTCGATATGATATTGGGGATGGATTAGCTGGTGAAGCACCGAGTAAGTTTAGACTGTACGACGAAGAGGGTCGTCTTAGAACTGATGAGGATAATAATGTGGTCATAGTTGGGGAGCGCTGAAATTATTTATCTAATGTGATCTCTGCACTAGTGGCGGAGAAGTTGGTTCACAAGGGATGTGAGGCATTTTTGGCCTACATAAGTGTTTATGATTTTGAGGACTCTACTGTTAAGGACATCATAACGGTAAAGGATTTTTCGGACGTCTTCCTTGAAGAGCTACCGGGGTTACCTTTGAACTGTGAAGTGGAGTTTGGGATAGAGCTCCTTCTTGGTATAGCTTCGGTGTCCATCGCTCCCTACCAAATGGCACCGAGCTTATGAAGCTTAAGGCTCAGATTCAGGAATTATTGGATCGTGGGTTTATCCGCCCTAGTGTTTCTCCGTGGGGAGCACCAGTACTGTTTGTAAAGAAGAAGGATGGATCCATACAAATGTGTATTGACTACCAAGGATTGATGATTTGTTCGACCAGTTTCGAGAGGCTTCTGTATTCTTTAAGATTGATCTATGGTCTGGGTACCATCAGTTGAGGGTTAAGGAGGCTGACGTTCATAAGACGACATTTAGGACTCATTATGGTCACTATGAGTTCCTAGTGATGCCATTTGAATTGACTAATGCACTGACAGCTTTTATGGATTTAATGAACTGAGTTTTTTAGCCCTATATGGATGGTTTGTGGAAAGTTTCTCACTGATTGCGGCACCCTTAACTAACTTGCTACTTAAGGGTGTACCATTTGTCTGGACCGATACGCAGCAAGAGAGCTTCGAGAAGCTCAAGACTGTACTGATTGGGCTCCTATTCTGATACAGCCTGAATCTAGAAAGGAGTTCACGGTTTATAGCAATGCATCACATGTCGGTTTGGGATGTGTGTTGATGCAAGATGGTAAGGTGGTAGCATATGCATCTCATCAGCTTAAGACGTTTGAGGTAAACTACCCAACGCATGACTTGGAATTAGCCGTCATGGTATTTGCACTAAAAATCTAGAGGCATTATCTGTACGGTAAGAAGTGTATCATCTACACTGATCACAAGAGCCTCAAGTATCTCCTTACTTAGAAGGAGTTAAATCTTAGGCAGCATAGATGGATTGAGCTGTTCAAGGATTACAACTGTACCATTGAATACCATCCAATCAAGGCCAATGTGGTGGTCGATGCATTGAGCCATAGGGCTATGACTAATCTGAGAGCGATGTTCACTTGACTTAGCCTATTCAACGATGGGAGTTTATTGGCTGAGCTACAAGTTAAACCGACTTGGATCGAGCATAATAAGGTTAAGCAGTTAGAGGATGAATCTTTGGGTCTTTGGTTTTGATAGATTGAGAGTGGCAGCACTACGAACTTTGGGTTGAACTTTGAGGGGGTGTTATGTTTTCGAGGCCAGATATGTGTGTCGAATAATTCTGATTTGAGATAATCTATACTGAGAGAGGCACATAGTAGCCCTTATGCTATGCACCCTAGTGGAAATAAGATGTACCGAGATCTTCAAGAGCTGTATTGGTGGCCAGGGTTGAAGCGAGAGGTTACTGACTTTATGGCTAGATGTCTGACATGCCAGCAAGTTAAGGCTGAGTATCAGTTGCCTTCGGGTTTGCTGTAGCAGGTTAAGATTCCATCATGGAAATTGGAGCGAGTAACGATAGATTTGTTAGTGGGTTACCTTTAACACCCACTAAGAAGGATTCAGTGTGGGTTATCATGGATCGATTGACCAGGTCTGCGTACTTCATACCGGTTAGGACAAATTATTCTCTGCAGAAGCTGGCGAAGCTTTATATTTTTGAGATAGTGAGACTGCATGGGGTACCGGTTTCAGTCATCTCTGATAGGGATTCTCGCTTCACGTCTCGATTCTGGAAAAAGCTACATGAGGCTCTGGATTTAAGGTTGGACTTCAGTACTGCATTCCATCCTCAGACCGATGGTCAATCAGAGACGGTGATTCAGATACTGGAGGATATGTTGAAGAGTTGTGCTATCGATTTTCGAGGCAACTAGGAGGAGTATATGCCCTAGTGAAGTTTACTTATAATAACAGTTTCCAGTCTAGCATTCAGATGGCACCTTATAAGGCTCTGTATGGTCGTAAGTTTTGCATTCCCTTATGCTAGACTGAGTTGGGTGAATGACGTGTTTGGGGTCCTGAGTTGGTTTCTGAAACTGAGGATAACGTCAGATTGATTCAGGATCGACTAAAAGCGACATCAGATAGACAGAAGTCTTACGTAGATCTGAAAAGGTGTAAGATTAAGTATTCTATGGGGGACTTTGTGTTTCTTAAGGTCTCTCTATAGAAGAAGGTTCTAAGGTTTGGTTGGAAGGGCAAGCTGAGCCCTAGGTTTATTGGGCTTTATCGAATTCTAAAGCGAGTGGGACCTGTCGCTTATCAGTTGGAGCTACCTCCTGAGTTAGATCGTATCCATGACATGTTTCACGTCTCTATGCTGAGGTGTTATCGCTCCGATCCTACTCACAGTGTTCCTATGAAAGAGATTGAGGTTAGGCCAGATTTGACAGTCAAGGAGGAGCCGGTTCAGATTTTGGATCGCTACGTAAAAGTTCTGAGAAGGAAATCTATTCCTTTAGTGAAGGTGCTGTGGCAGAATCATAGCACTGAGGAGGCTACGTTGGAGCCTGAAGATGCGATGCACTAGCAGTATCCTCATCTGTTCTGATCAGGTAAATTTCGGGGACAAAATTTTATTTTAGGGGGTAGAGTTGTAATGCCCCGAAATTTATATTTTTGTTTCTGGATAAATTTGACACAACTGTGTATCTGCTTCATTGGTTAAGTGTTCTGGTTGTGTGTTAGAGGTCCCAAGTTCAAGGCCTTTCATTTTGCAAAAACTCACTCTCAAGTTTTGACGGCTATTCTAATCTTTTGTTTTCTTTTCTCATTACCGAATCTCCTATTTCTCTCTTCTTCTTCATCATTTTGATTTCAGTTCAATTTATCTCTGTTTGCGCTTCTTCTAATTTCACCGTTTGGTAAGTAGTTTTTTAAACCTTAACACTTTTCGAATTAGTGATTGATGAAGGACTAGTTTTATTATTATTGATTTAGGCGAAGGTCAGGATTTGGATGGGGTTCCTACAACAATCTAATTGCTTTGGGTTCGAATCAATAACGGTAAGTTTTTGCGAGTATTTGAAATGTTGTGAGTTTTGGTTACGAAATAATTTCGATTGAGTCATGTTAGTGTTACAAGTTTCGGGCATTGAAATGTTGAATTTTAGTTCGAAAAGGCTCGGGATAGTTTTCGCAGCGAAATGACACCAGGTGTGTACCCGAAAACGTAGAAAATAAGGTTTTGGCAAAAGTCGAAAACCTCACTGTCGACACCACACGGGCGTGTGGTCACCTGTATGGTAGGCCGTGTGCCATAACACGAGTGTGTGATCCACAAGGCCAGGCTGTGCGCACAAGACACGCCGTGTGATGGTTAGGTAGGCCGTGTGCGACACACGGGCTAGACTGATTTGGGTCGTGTGGACCATACAGGCGTGTGGGCCCATACAGAAAAACCACAGGGCGTGTGGTATTTTAGGCCAGGCCGTGTGATCCATATGGCCAAGGGAAATTTAGCCCGTGTGGGCCCACACTGGCAAGCCACATGGCCGTGTGAGCCCATTTGTCTGGAATGATTCATAGGGTTCCGCAGGTCACCCAAGACAACTGCGAACCTACTGTAGGGTCGGTAAGCATTACCTAGACCCCTAAATGTGTGATCTGAGTGTATGTGATGCATGATAAATTATGCATGATTACTGATATATGTATGTATATGTATGACTGATGGTTGCATAAAAGCATGACATATTGTATGTCTGCATTGCATTGGGTTGGGATGATGATATTTGGAGGAAGTGTACTGAAAGGCTTTAAGCCTAATATACTGGCAGCTTAGCTGCAAACTATTGTATTGTGCCGCATTCGGTACTACCTGGAGTGTAAGGATGGGTGGGTTGATTTAATCCCCACATGGAGTGTAGAGGCTCATTAGTTAGGAATTTGTACTATATATCTCATATCGTCATCGTGATGGGCTAAGGCCCTTATGCATCGACATCGATACGAGGTTGGGCTAAAGCGACGAACCGCATCAAAAAAGCGAAGGGTGCTTAGGCCCAAGACTGATTTGATTGTGCACTGCGTTTAATGTTGTTGTTTTCTATGGGATTACACACTGAATTTACGTAAACTCACCCCTCTCTGTTTAATATGCAGAGGTAATCCCCAGACTTGACAGATCGGTGTAGCGGAGGACTCGATGGTGGCCACACGTATTTTATACTGTTTTGAAATTCAATTTTGGTAATTATTTCTTAATTATTTTCTGGGTTATTTTTTTTATGTAAAATGGACTTTTCAGACTAGTTGCTTTTATTTTGGATTCTAGACTGTTTTCGTGGATTTTATAACTGCACAACCTCAACGAAAAAATGGTTTTCTCTAAAACCAAGGGGTTTTCCTAAGACGAACGATTTTACCTAACTAACTTGGTTTTTCTTAAAATTAATGATTTTTAAAAGCTTCGGCAATGAATTGTGTTTTAAAAACAATCGATTAAATAGTTAAGCAATTTTGGAATCAACAAGAGCAAACAAATGAAAACGGTTTTATCGTAACAACTTAGTTTAAACACGCTATCATGTGACATCACCAGATTCGGCCATAACGTCTAAGCCAGGTTTGGGGTGTTATATTGTAGTGATGTGATTATTCATAGTGGTACCCATAACATAAGTGAAACAAAACAACTTTTTCCTTATTTGGAGCTTATTTTGACTGTTTTGCCTCAAAAAAGTTTCTTCTACTGCCAATAACAACTTATTTGCAGAAGTTTCATTTAAGAAAGCATACCTCTACTCTCGAGAAAGGCATGATTGAATTGCACCCCATGTCTAGACCTTTCTGAAATAGAACATCTAGAACCTCACTTTGCCACATACCGAAATGACCCGTGCCATCGAAGATCTCTACAACCGATCTTGCCCACATGGACGATGTTGGGGCTATTGATGTTGTAGATGTGGATTATTTTGGATTGTCCACCATTTTAGTTATAATATTTCAATATGCTCAAGGAAATCTTTGCTAATGTGGGAGATCAGTTTAAACTGCAACCATAGAGCATACTCTGAATAACCTTCGCCTCTGATACCCTTTCTTGTGTGAATAGGATAAAAATGAGTAAATTATTGTACTAGAAAACGACACTAGGTTTAATTCCCAAGAAAGATTAGATGGGTTACAGACGGTCCTACTTAAAATCCACCTCCTAGATAGAATCTCCTACAATATAATTTAATAGCACAATATATCACTACAATTATACTTTACAAAATATTGAAAGATAAATAAAAACAATAGAGAACACTCGAAAGTTCGCGAGGTTCGACAAATTATGCCTACATCATCGAACACTACCAAATATATTTCATTATAAAAAATACAAGTGAAGGATTAAAAAAAAAAAAAGAAGAGAAAAATTACCTTATCAGGAAAATGACAATTTTGGGATGATTCAAAGGTGGAGAAACAACCCTATTTATAGTAGCATAAACTCTCCACAATCTTATATCTTTTAGATGTAAGATTATGCTATTTCAATAGGTACCACATTGCACATTGAATTAAAGCCAAGGGCCAATTGTGAATTAACCCTTTTTTAAACTATATACAATTATAAAACTTATAAAATTACTTAATCGTATATATATATATATATATATATATATATTCTTATATTTCTCTTTAGTTTATTTATAAATAAACACAAATAAAATAGGTGAAAACTTAAATAAATCAGTATAAATTTTATTTAAAATAATTTAATTATTAAAAATAAAGTATTATTAATGAAGTATGGTAAATAAATTTTTAACATTTCATGTCCTATAGAAATTGTTCATAAATTTAAAAAGAAAAGAAAAAGAATTTTATAAATTTAATATAAATGAATATATTTTAATAATTTAATTACTAAAAAATAATTTAAATTAGTATAGAAATTATTATATATTTATTGCATTTTATAAAATTAATGCAATTAAATAATTTCTAATTAATTATAAGTCTTAAAAGTAGTTTAATTATAACATCAATTATTATTTAGGGTAATTATTTGATACATCATTAGTGGAGTTTTTTAGACTACACAAGCGGGTTGAGCATGTGACAAGTGTCATATTAATTTATGTAATTAGCTTCTTCTTTTTTTACTATATCCTATAATACACTTGTCAAATCCTTAATTCACTTGTGAAGTCTGAAACACTCTAATGGCGTTGTATCAAATAATTTTCTTATTATTTGTATTTATCTATAAAAAAAAGATTAAAATATGCCTTAGGTCTCTATACTTTTCATAAATTTGAAATTTAATCTCTATATTTTTATTTTTAAGAATTTAGTCCCTCTACTTTCCAGATTTCAAAATTCAAGTCCAATTGTTAATGCTATTAATTTTTTGTTAATTTTTTTGGGGTGACATTTTGAAATAGAAAAAAATGCTCACTTGATAGAAATGTAACTAAAAAAAATAACGTTATAATAAACTTGAATTTAATAGAATAATCTTAATAGTATTAACAGTTGGACTTAAATTTCAAATCTAAAAAGTAGGGAATTAAATTCCTAAAAATTAAGTACATAGTCTAACTTCCAAATCTACCACGAGTACAGGGACTTAAGACATATTTTAACCAAAAATAAATGAGTAATGAATAAGAAGAAAAAGAACACCGATTCGAAACTTAGAGATAACATTATTAGGAAGGACAACACTGAACATCGAACTATAACATCAATAAAAAAATGTACATGATTACTATTTGTAAAACATTATAGAAGTGTCATGGTTAGAGGTTGAGACGTAAATTTTATTTATTTTTTCTACTTGGTTGGTGACCGCCTCTTGACATACCAACTGTAACACCCATAACCCATATTACGTCGCCTGAACAGGGTTACGGAGCATTACCGAACAAATAGAATAGAAAAACCATTCAAATCATACATTAATATAAACATACTCAAATTTCATTCAAATACATCCATAATGTTCCTTAATCAAGCCCTCGGGGCCCTAAAAATACTAAAGAAACAATCTGGGACTGAATCGAAAACATTTGGAAATTTTAGGAAAAAGTTGAAAAATTTGGTCTGCAGGGGTTACATGGCCGTGTGGACATTCGAAATAGGGACACACGGCCGTGTCCCAGCCTGTGTCCATGCCCCTGTAACTCACTAACTTAGGTCACACGGCCAAGCCACATGCTTGTGTGCCAGGCCGTGTGCCCCTCGAAATGACCTCGCATGCCTATGCACTAGGTCGTGTGCTAGGTCGTGTAACTGCCTGACTTGTATGCCTTGAATCTACAGGGGACACAAAGCCGTGTCGCATGGCCGTGTGCCATACACAACTGAGACACACTCGTGTCTCAGGCCGTGTGGCCTCAAAATGAACCTTAAAACACAAGTTTAGCATTTCAAATTGCTTGGACCTTAAAAAACTCAAATACTAACCAAAATACCAAATCAAAATGATATTAATCGGGTAAAAAACACATCAAAACCAGCCTAATATGTGCCTAAACAATGTACCCTCATTGGTACTACAATTATATACAAATTTACCACAAAATACACATTAATTCAATCCATCAACTCATTCAAGCAATAACAAATCAATGTACCTAACAAAGTTATCACAATCACAACAATTCAAATATATATATGCCACACATACTAGCATAACAATTATACCTCATTCTCATACAATTTGCAAATTGGTTATTTGCACAAAATATCATTCATAATATTTAGATAAGCCAAACATTAACCAAAACATCACAAGAGCCTATGCATGCCATAAAATCCGAATTAAGTGTTTCAAAGACTATCGAGACAAGCTAGATACTGTGACTTGAGTGTCGATCTGATCGTCCAACCTTCCAAAAATCTACAATGACATTAAACAACACAAATAAGCTTAATGAAGCTTAGTAAGTTCGACAAGTTAAATGATAAATCTTACCGAACTAGCTATATTAATTCAAAAAATAATAATCATCCAAGAGAACTCCCTGCCATTCACAACTTCAATCGATAAATACATTCGTATTCAGTTCAGTATGAAATAAATAACATATCTTTAAAATTCATTAAAAAGATTACCTTACCGAGATTTTTCATTCGAAGAATGAATTACGGGTAAGAGTATATCGTAAACAGAAGCTCATAGAGTTGATCCTCCTGAATCAGCCAATAGAAGCTTAAAAGAGCTGAACAGAAGCTCGTAAGAGCTGATCCACCCGAATCACGCCAAACATAAAGTAAAACATGAGAATTCGCAACAAATTTTGAACCTCGGGTTACTTGGGTAATATGCCGATGTCTCCCTCTAATACCATCTCCACTCCAAACCTCCGTCGTACACCGAAACACGAATGTACTCAAATCCAGCGTTCAATTCAAACCAAATATCAAATTTAATATTATAATTCAAACAATAGTTTGTTTCCAACATTAGGTATATATATATATATATATATAATACCAATCACTAATTAATACAAATGTTAATTTTTAACCGTACGGACTTACATGGATTGAATTGTAGTTATTGCAGAAGTTTAGGGACTATTCCGCTTATTTTCCTTTTCCATAAGTATCAACGGGATTTTGATATACAAGCTTCTAAGCTTAACCGATTGCAAAACATCCAAAAATAGTGAAAATTCCTTTTGGTTTCGACAAGAAGATGAAAAAGATGATAATTTTAACTTTTGTTTATTAAACATTAATTTATTTACCAAATTACCTAATTACCCTTGATTAATACATTTAAAAAAATAACAATTTAAAAACTCATTATGGTTCATTAATAATCAAATGGGCTAATTATTGTTTACGCCCTTTCTTGTTTCAAATATTAAGCTATTAAATCTACGGAATTCAATATTTACCAAATTTTACATCTTTTTCATTTTAGTCCTTTTCTTTTAATTAACTATCTAAACGCTAATATTTTTAAACCAAATTTTAATACAACTATAATGACTATAAATATTCTAAAAACAATATTTACGAGTCGATACAACGAAAATTTGTGGTCCTAAAACCACTGTTCTGTCACCACTAAAAATCGGGCTGTTACAAATCTCCCCCTTAAGAAATTTCGTCCTCGAAATAGTTAGCTGAAAATACATTCGGATATTGTAGTTTTATTGATTCATCGGTTTCCCAGGTAGCTTCTTTTGCACCATGACGATGTCACAAGACTTTTACTAACGGCACTCGTTTTCCTCAGTTCTTTGACTTCCCAAGCTAAAATTCTTACTGGTTCCTCCGAATATGTGAAATCTGCCTATAGCTCAATCTCAGTATGAGGAATTACATGTGAAGGATCAGATCTATACCGTCTCAGCATCGATATGTGAATCACATTATGTATTTTATCCAGTTCAGAGGGAAAAGCTAATCTATAAGCTACAAGACCGATTCTTTAAACAATCTCATATGGTCCGATAAATCTCGGACTCAACTTTCATTTCTTGCCGAACCGTAACACTTTCTTCCACGGAGAGACTTTTAAGAATACTTGATCACCAACAGCAAATTCTATATCTTTTCTTTTCATATTCGCGTATGATTTTCAATGATTAGGTACAACTTTCAAACTATCTCGAATAATTCAAACTTTGTCTTCTGTTTCTCGGATCAAATCAAGTCCGACCATTTTAGATTCACTTAATTCTAACCAATACAATGGTATTTTGAACTTTCTCTCGTAAAGAGCTTCAAATGGTGCCGTCTTTATACTGGATTGATAACTTTTATTACATGCGAATTCAGCTAACGGTAGGTACTTTTCCCAGTTACCTTCAAATTCTAGCATACAACATCTCAACATATCTTCCAGAATCTGAATCACTCATTCTGATTGCCCGTCAGTCTAAGGATGAAATGCTGGGCTGAAACTAAGCTTAGTGCCTAGAGCCTCATGAAGTTTTCTCCAAAATCTCGATGTAAATCTTAAATCTAGATCTAAAATAATAGATGTCGGAACTCCGAGCAATTTCACAATCTCAAATACATGTAGTTCCGCTGATCTTTCAAGTGAGAAATCTGTTCTGACTGGAATAAAATGTGTCGATTTAGTCAATATGTCAACAATCACCTAGATCAAATCTTTCTTTCTCGAAGTTACAAGTAATTCAAATACGAAATCCATCGTAACTCGCTCTCACTTCTATTCGTGAATCATAACAGGTTGTAGTAAACCCGACGGTACCCGATGTTTTGCTTTCATCTGCTGACAAATCATACATTTAGCTACAAATTCACAAATTTATCATTTCATACCTAGCCAATAGTATATCTGTTTCAAGTCACAATACATCTTCGTACTACCTAGATGAATAGAATATGAACTACTGTGAGCTTCAGAAAGAATATTATTCTTCAAATCTAAATTACTCGGAACACAAATTCTATTACGATAATGCAATGTACCACTATCATCAACACTATACTCTGAACTCAAATTATTCTAAACCATTTGTCGTTTCAACACCAACTTCGGATATTCATTTTGCAATTCTCGAATTCGTTGAAGAAACATGGGTTTCGTTCTCAACTCTGATAATACATAACCATCTTCATTCAGAACTAAATGAGCGTTTAACACTCGAAGTGTTAACAATGACAACTTTCGACTGAGTGCATCCGCAACTACATTAGCCTTTCTCGGATAATAATCAATAACCAGATTGTAATCTTTCAGTAGCACTAACCATCATCTTTGTCTTAAATTCAATTCTTTTTGAGTTATCAAATACTTTAAACTTTTTTTATCTGTGAACACGTGATATTTCTTACCGTATAGATAGTGTCTCAAAATCTTCAAAGTGAAAACAATCACAGCCAACTCAAGATCATGAGTAGGATAATTTTTTTCATACGACTTTAATTGATGAGAAGCATAAGCTACTACTTTCCCTGCCTGCATAAGCACACAATCCAAACCGTTGAGAGATGCATCACTATAAACAACATACGCTACTCTAGATTTAGGCTTAGTCAACACTGGTGCTTCCGTCAACATGTTCTTCAACTAATCAAAACTCTGTTGGCATTTATCGGACCAAAGAAACTCAACATTTTTCTATCATAATCTGGTCATTAACGAAGTAATAATCAAAAAGTTTTTAAGAATACATTGATAGTAACCTACTAAACCTAGAAAACTTTGCATTTTTGAAACATTTTTTGGAGTTTTCAAATTCGTCATAGTAGAAACTTTACTCGGATCAACTTGAATCCCGTCAGTTGATACTATGTGACCCAAAAATCCAACCTCGCGAAGCCAAAATTCACATTTACTAAATTTTGCGTACAACTTCTTTTCTCTCAAAGTTTGCTGTACGATTCTCAGACGTTGAGCATGCTCGGATTCTGTCTTGGAATATATCAATATATTATTAATAAACAAAATAATGAATCTATCCAAATGAGGTTGAAAAACTCAATTCAATAAATCCATAAAAGCAGCAGGGGCATTAGTCAAACCAAATGGTGTTACCAGAAACTCATAATGACCGTAACGAGTTCTGAAAGTAGTTTTTGACACATCATAGTCTTTAACCTTCAATTGATAGTACCCTGATTTGAGATCTATCTTCGAGAACATAGTAGCACCTTTTAATTGGTCAAACAAATCGTCAATACGTGGCAGAGGGTATTTATTTTTTATTGAAACTTTGTTCAACTGTCTGTAATCTATACACAATCTCAAAGAACTACCTTTCTTTTTCACAAACAATATAGGTGCACCCCAGGGAGACATGCGCGATCAAATAAACCCTCGATCTAATAACTCTTACAATTGTTATTTTAATTCTTTTAATTTAGCTAGTGCTATATGGTATGGTGATATTAATATCGGTGCAATTCTAAGAACCAAATCTATCACAATTTTAACTTCACGATCAGGAGGTATACCCGACAACTTTTTAGGAAATACATTAGCGAACTCACTAACAACTGGTAACTGATCTATCTTCGATTCTAAATCTCTGGTATCAAGAATATATGCTAGAAATGCTTTGCTACCTTTTTGTATCAATCTCTGAGTAGTAAAAGCTAGAATAATTCTAACAACATCTTTCGGGCTTTCAGACTCAACTGAAATCATCTCTCCTGTCTAGCATTTCAAATTAATCCATTTCCGTCTACAGTTTACCACAGCATCATGCAACAATAACCAATCTATACCCAGAATAACATCAAATTCCCGAAAGGGTAACAACATCAAATCAACAGAGAATTCATAGCCCCTAACTTTCAATGGACAATTACGATAAACTAAGTTAACTATCACATTCTGAACTAGTGGATTAGTAACTCGAATATGATAATTAGTAGATTCAACAGGTAACTTCTTTTCCATTACTAATGCAGTGCAAATATAAGAATGAGTTGAACAGGGTCAATCAATGCATACACAGTTAAATCAAAGAGATAGAATATACTAGCAATCACATTAGGAGCAGTAGCTTCCTCTCTGGCTCGAATGGCGTAGGTGCGAACAGGTGCTCTAACCTCTGATTGAATGATAGTGTCTTTCATTACCGTATAAGTAGTCCCCGTAGCACTATTCTGGCTTGGACATCTACTTTTCTGAGAGGTAGACATTTGCTTTTCTTTCTAATCTTCATCCTCTTTTGATGATTTAAGACAATTCCAAATAAAATGATCAGCCGATCCACATCTATAACAAGCTCCCTATTTACCTCTACACTCGTCAAGATGATATTTCCTACAATATCTATAATTAGGCTTCAGAGCATTTTGTACACTTTTCACACTATCAGCTAGTTTAGTAGGTACTCTGAAATCATGTTAAATTCTTTTGTTTCTGTTCGGATGCTCAAACACTGAGGTAGCTTGGCTAAAATCATCTTTAGCCATTTTTGTCAATTATGCATAAAATGACTTGGAAGAACCTCTTTTGTGAAATTCCTGAATCCGTCTATCTCGTTGTATATTATGGTTGTACACTTCTTCCATTTTTCTATGCACGATCAGACAAGACAATAAATTCTCATATTTCATTACCTCCGATCATCATTCAGATTTCATCATTCAGGCCGTCTTTAAACCGAATATGTAACACCCCTTACCCGTATTCGACGCCGAAACAGGGTATGTAAGTTCAACGCTGGAACAGGATACGAGGTGTTACCGTACTTAAACACATGCTTACAAACATTTTTGTTCCATAAATTTTTGTCCAAATTAAAACTTTTTGAAAATCGAACATAAAGTCCCTAATACAAGCCCACGAGGCCCAAAAAACGCTTTGAAAAAGATTCGAGACTTAACTGAGTACTTTAGAAAACTTTAAAAAAAAATTAAAGTAAACAGGGCATACACCTATGGGGATAAGTGACACGCCCGTGTGTCATCTTAACATGATCGTGCTAAAGGCCTGTGTAGCTCACACAGCCTGGGCATATCTGGACACGCCCGTGTCCCTAACCCGTGTGGATTTAATTTTTGATTCGAACCTATAGGGGTTTTCACACGGCCTGGCACATGCCCGTGTCCATGGCCAGTGTCCCTCACACAGCCATGACACGCCTGTGTCTCAGCCCGTGTACAAAAACCTTGACATTCTGTTTTTGACATCATCAACCAATTCAGGGCACACGGCCAAGGCACACACCCGTGTGTTAGGCCGTGTCCTCCACACAGCTGAGACGCACGACTGTGTCTCTGTTCGTGTGTTTATTACCATGCATACTAACTTGAAAAATTAAGGTGCAGCGGATACACGGCCGGACTACAAGCTCGTGGGGCAGACCGTGTGTCACACATGGTCTAGACACACACCCGTGTGTCTACCCGTGTGGACAAAAATAAGGCTATTTACTAAGCCTTTTTACCACCCTTACTTGCACAAGCCTACACAACATCAACCAAAACCAATCCAAGCATAACACATATAACCAAAACAACCACAACCATAAGAAATTTGCATCAAATGTAACACCCCTTACCCATGTTCTAAGCCGGAACAAGGTACGGAATATTACAGATCACGAAAACATGAAATCACACATTTACCTGATCTTACATAATTAATTCCTCTAGCTTGAACAAAATAGATAACATTAACAGATTCTACATAAGTACAAGTAAATTATCAAATTTTGAAAAGTAATATTTTAAAACAAATTAATTATGACATATAACAAAATGATTCAGCCCTCTTTACATGCCATAATTCCAAAATAGTGTTTACAAAGTACCAAAAAGTATTGATAGTGTGGATGGATCTCCAACGATCTCCAAATCTCGAGCTGGCTTAGTAATTCTATAAGACAAGAAAAAGAAAAGAAGGTAAGCATATTGCTTAGTAAGTAAGTACGAAGTTGATATTCAATTTATCAAAGTAAAACAATCATACTAGTATATAATCACATATTCAGGACAGGCTGCTTTCTGGAGTCCCGGTTTAAAAAAAATCATATATCGAGCTACAAAACTCGAAATCCAATTCCGTAAATTTTTCCTGTTTCTTTTATGTGAAAATAGACTCATTAAGCTTTATTTTCATATATCATTTGCATTTTTATTCAACTTCCAGATTTTTGGTAAATTTTTAAAATCATGTAACTATTGTTGTCCAACACTGTTTTATTTCTAACATTCACTCTTGCATAATTTCACCTAGTCCTTTTTGTTATACCAGAATTCACTCAATTATCGAGCACATAGCTCCTAACTTTTCATAAACATAAATGTGCACATATCCACCTTATAATAACTTTCACATATTACCACTTTATCGATTTTCCCCATTGAACTCAACGGAAAAATAACAAATATACCATTGTTTACACATATTTCCCCCTTTCCACACTTATACCGAAGGTTTATCTCGTCACGCATAGTAGCCTGCACTTAGTACTACACATGCGACCAACAATTCGGTTCACGTAGTAGCCTGCACTTAGTATTACACACGTGACCTCACCATCTGATACACGTAGTAGCATGCACTTAGTACTACACACGTGATTAAGGTCATTGAGTACGCATAGTAGCCTGCACTTAGTACTACACACGTGATCAAGGTCATTGAGTACGCATAGTAGCCTGCACTTAGTACTACACATGCGACTTAACAGTATGGTACACGTAGTAGCCTGCACTTAGTACTACACACGTGTATTCACAATGGTCATTCGTATTGTTCCTGTTCCGAAGGTTCAACCAGAAAATTCTTTCCTTTTTCACTGTTAACACTTATTCATAATCTAATTAAATTTGAAAATTTTCATCATTTAATCATTCTATGGACAGTCACCAATTTATATGATAACAACGCGAAATAACATAAAAAAATGATAAATTGTTCATGTACGAACTTACCTCGGTGCAAACTTTAGAAATATTATAATTTAGTCCGAAAGCTTTTCTTTTCCCAGATCACGATCGATTCCACGTCTTTCTTGATCTATAACAACACATTTAGCTCATTTAACACTCATACTATTTATTTCAATCCAAAAATCACATTATGAAAAAATTATGTTTTTGCCCCCTAACTTTTACAAAATTATGATTTTGCCCTTAGGCTCAAAAATTTAATTTCAGCCCTTATTCTTATGTTTTATGACATGCTAAACATTTTTCTCTTCTATGGAAACATCAAATTCTCACTCTAACATGTACTTATGAACATTAGGTATTTTTACCAATTAAGCCCTTTTACTCGTTTTCACTCAAAACCGAGTAGCACAAGTTGTCTAACATAATTTAAAACCTCATATTCTATCATAAAACACCAAAATACACAAATTTCACCTATGGGTATTTTTCCAAATATGAACCCTAGGTTGAATTATTGCTAACATAAGCTAAATCGAGCTTCCAGGATTTCAAAAACATAAAAATCATTAAAAACGGGGCTTGAAATCACTTACTATGAAGCTTGAAAGTTCAAGAAACCCTAGCTATGGAGGAGAGCAAAATTCGACAGCAACTAATTGAGAAGATGACCATTTTTGTGTTATTTTTCCCATTTTATTTCATTAAATATACAAATGACCAAAATGTCCTTACTACTAAACTTTCCAAAAATTCCATCCATGTCCAATTTTTGTCCATAAACTTAGAAATTAGTCAAATTCTATTTAAGACCTCCTAATTAATATTCCAAAGAAATTTCATACTAAAAACTTCTAGAACACAAGTTTTGCAAATTATTCGATTTAGTCCCTAATCTCAACTTAAGCGCTTAATGCATAGAATTTCATCACGAAATTTCACTCAATCATGAAATCATATCATAAACCTCAAAACAATTATAAAAAAATTATTTTTATCTCGGATTTTTGGTCACGAAACCACTATTCTGATTAGGCCCTAATTCGGGTTGTCACAATTCTCCCCCCTTTAGGGATTTTCGTCCCCGAAAATCTTACCGGTAAAGAGGTTCGGGTACTGTTTCCTCATAGCTTCCTCAGGTTCCCACGTAGCCTCTTCTATTCCATGTATGTGCCACAATACTTTCACTAAGGCTATACTTTTATTTTTCAACTGTTTAATTTCCCAAGCCAAAATTTTTATTTGTTCCTCTTCATATGTCATATCCGGTCGAATTTCAATTTCTGTTAGAGGAATCACATGTGAAGGATCAGAATGGTAACATCGCAGCATCGACAGATGAAACACATTATGAATCTTTTCCAACTCAGTTAACAAGGCTAGCCGATAAGCCACTGGTCCAACTCTTTCAATAACCTTATAAGGCCCAATGAAACACGGACTCAACTTGCCTTTTCGGCCAAACCTTAAAATTTTCTTCCACGGAGATACCTTTAGAAAAACTTTATCACCCACTTGGAACTCGATCTCTTTTCTCTTCAAATCCGCATATGACTTTTGTCGATCTGAAGCAGCTTTCAGACAATCACGAACCACTTTCACTTTCTCTTCAGTTTCTCTAATCAAATCAACTCTGTGAATCTGTTTCTCACTGAGCTCGGTCCAATACAAAGGAGTCCGACACTTGCAACCATACAATGCTTCGTACGATGCCATATGTATGCTCGATTAAAAACTGTTGTAGTAGGCAAATTCGACCAAGGGTAAATATTTCTCCCAACTGTCCTGAAATTCTAAAACACAACATCGGAGCATATCCTCGAGTACCTGAATTACTCTTTCGGATTGACCGTCAGTTTGTGGATGAAATGTGGTACTAAAATTCAATTTCGTACCCAAAGCTTCTTGCAATTTTTTCCAAAACCTCGAAGTAAATCTCGGATCTTTATCCGAAATAATAGACATAGGTACTCCGTGTAATTTCACAATTTCAGAAATATATAATTCAGCCAACTTATCAAGAAAATAGTCCGTACGTACCGGAATAAAATGAGCTGATTTAGTTAGTCTGTCAACTATTACCCATATGGCATTTTTCTTTTTCGGAGTCAGAGGCAACCCTGTTACAAAATCCATTGTAATTCTATCCTATTTCCACTCAGGAATCATCACTGGTTGAAGTAAACCTGAAGGTACTTGGTGTTCAGCTTTCACTTGCTGGCAAATCAAGCATTTTGCTACAAACTCAGAGATATCTCTCTTCATACCATTCCACCAATATATTTTCTTCAGATCATTGTACATTTTCGTACTACCAGGATGAACTTGCAAACAACCACTGTGTGCCTCATGTAAAATCTTCTGAATCAACTCAGCATCTTTCGGTACACATACTCGATCACGGAACATTATGCAATCCTCTGGTCCGATTCGAAAATCTGAGTTACAATCCAATTCACACTGAGCTCGCTTGGCTCGCAATTCATTGTCATTCTTCTGAGCTTCACAAATTTGTTGAAGAAATAGCGGCCTAACTCTTAACTCGACCAAAATCAAACCATTATCAGACATAGCCAAATCTATACCCATAGCTCTCAAAGCAAACAAAGATTTTCTACTTAAGGCATCTGCGACTACATTCGCTTTCCCGGGATGATAATCAATTATTAATTCATAATCCTTTAATAATTCAAGCCATCTCCGTTGTCGTAAATTCAAATCTTTTTAATTCATCAAATATTTCAAACTTTTGTGATCAGTAAAGATTCGGCATTTCTCACCGTATAAATAATGACGCCAAATCTTCAAAGCAAAGACAATGGCAGCCAACTCTAAATCATGCGTCGGGTAATTCTTCTCGTGCGGTTTCAACTATCTTGAGGCATAAGCTACTACTTTACCTTCTTGCATTAAAACACAACCAAGACCAATTGATGACGCGTCACTATAAATCACAAATTCTTTCCCTGACTCGGGTTGCACTAACACCGGTGCTTTGGTCAACCGCTCTTTCAACTTCTCAAAACTTTGTTCACATTCTTCAGTCCAATTAAACTTAACATTCTTTTGCAACAGCTTAGTCATAGGAGAGGAGATCATCAAAAATCCCTCGATAAAGCGTCGATAATATCCAGCTAAGCCCAAAAAGCTTCTAACCTTAGATACATCCTTCGACGGTTTCCAATTAACAATTGTCGAAACTTTGCTTGGATCGACCCGAATACCATCACCCGAAACTACGTGTCCCAAAAATCTGACTTCATGATGCCAAAATTCACTTTTACTGAATTTAGCAAACAATTTCTTTTCTCTTAAAATCTGTAATACCATTCTTAAATGTTCAACATGCTCAGACTCGTTTCGAGAATAAATCAGGATATCATCTATGAACACAACCACAAACCTATCCAAGTATGGCCGAAAAATTCAATTCATCAAATCCATAAAGATAGCCGGAGCATTGGTTAAACCGAAAGGCATCACAAGGAATTCGTAATTTCCATACCTCGTTCTGAAAGCAATTTTTGGCACATCCGACTCTTTAAATCTCAACTGATAGTAACCGAATCTCAAATCAATCTTTGAAAACACTGTCGCCCCTTTTAACTGGTCAAACAAATCATTGATTCTCGGCAACGGATACCTGTTCTTTATGGTCACCTTGTTGAGTTGTCGATAGTCAATACAAAGTCTCATAGATCCATCTTTTTTCTTTACAAACAACACGGGGGCACCCCAGTGAGAGAAACTCGGTCTCACAAACCCCTTATCTGTTAACTCTTGCAACTGAGCTTTTAATTCTTTCAATTCAGTCAGACCCATTCTGTATGGAGAGATCGAAATTGGTGCAGTTCCAGGTAATAAATCAATAGCAAACTCTACCTCTCTTATTGGAGGCAACCCCGGCAATTCTTCTAGAAATACATCCGGGAACTCGCAGACTATCGGTACTGGTTCAAGCTTCGACTCAGACATTTTAGTATTTAATACATAAGCAAGATAAGCTTTACACCCTTTTCGCATATATCACTGAGCAAACATATACGAAATCACCATAGGCAATTTATTTGATTCATTTGTTTCCACCCGAAGAATTTCACCATTTTCACATTTCAACTCAAGAATTTTCTGTCTGCAATTTACTCTGGCATCATGTGGTATCAACCAATCCATACCCAAAATGACATCAAACTCGTCAAATGGTAGCAACATTAGATTAGCCAAAAAATAGTGACCTTGAATCATCAAAGGAAAATTTTTGCAAACCTTATATACTAACACATATTTGCCTAAAGGGTTTGACACTTTAATCACAAATTTAGTAGATTCTACAGGCAAACTCTTACTAGATACCAAATTCACACAAACATAGGAATGAGTAGATCTGGGATCAATCAATGCAATGACAATAGTATCATAAAGAGAAAATATACCAGTGATCACATCAGGAGATGACGCCTCTTCCCGAGCACGTATGGCATAAGCTCTAGCAGGTATTCTAGCTTCCGATCTCCTAGTTGATTCCTTTGTCACACTTCAACTGCTAGCTCCACTTCCAGTATTTCTCAGAGGTCTACCTCTATTAGTAGCACTAGTTTGTCTGGCACTCTGAAATTTTTCTTCTTCAACCCTTTTTTGAACAATCCTTAATATAATGTTCTCGGGAACCACATTTGAAACAAGCCCGGCTAATCGTCCAACACTCCCCGAAATGTTGTTTACCACAGTGCTGACACTCGGGTCTATTATATCTCACATTACCTACACTCGCCATTGAAGTAGCTTCAGCTTTAGAACCCGAATATGATCTCCCACGATCCCGATACGAATGTCCAATTGAAACAGTCAACCGAGGATTCATTTTTTTAGACTTCTTTGACTGAGATTGGAATGACTTACTCATTGGCCTCTTTCTTGCGTCTCTGGCTTCATTCACAGCTTTTCTCTTCTCGTTGCTCAATTCTTCAGCTTTACAAGCTCGATCGACCAATACCACAAACTCTTTCAACTCTAAAATCCCAACTAGTAGCTTGATGTCTTCATTTAGCCCATCCTCGAACCTCTTACACATAATAGCTTAGGTGGACAAACACTCCTGGGCATACTTGCTCAGTCTGACAAATTCACGTTCATATTCTGCCACAGACATTCTACCATGTTTCAGCTCAAGGAACTCTTTCCGTTTTTTATCAATGAACCGCTGGCTTATATACTTCTTTCTAAACTCCTCTTGGAAGAAATCCCATGTAACCCTTTCTTTCGGAACCACAAATACCAGTGTCTTCCACCAATGATATGCCGAATCCCTTAGTAAAGATATAGCACATTTCAAACATTCTTCGGGAGTGCAAGAAAGCTCATCGAATACCCTGATAGAATTTTCAAGCCAGAACTCTACTTTCTCGGGATCATCATCTATATTAGCCCTAAATTCTTCAACCCCTTGCTTTCGAATTTTATCAACTGGGGGTTTGCTCAATCTTACCATTTCGGCACCTTGAGGAACTACGGGAACTGGTTGAGGAATAGGAGGGGGTGGAGGAGGTTGAGCGTTCGGATTTGCCCGAACAAATTTTGTGTACCAATTACTCATCATATGGATAAAGGCTTCCCGGGCCCCATCTCCCTGATCATGTATCTCATGCCTGCTCTCAACTGGCGTTGTCCCTTGTGCGGGAGCCGGCACATTACTTTCTACATCATTAGATATAGCTCAGTCGGGATCCATTTACTATATAAAAACACGATTTAAATTGTCAGGAGTCATCACACTATCATAATATAATTATGGCATGTATAGATAGACTTCCACACACAGTATGTAAATCTGAGAACCGCCTAAATCTCGACTCTGATACCAATAAATGTAACACCCCTTACCCATGTTCTAAGCCAGAACAAGGTACGAAATATTACAGATCACGAAAACATGAAATCACACATTTACCTGATCTTACATAATTAATTCCTCTAGCTTGAACAAAATAGATAACATTAACAGATTCTACATAAGTACAAGTAAATTATAAAATTTTGAAAAGTAATATTTTAAAACAAATTAATTATGACATATAACAAAATGATTCAACCCTCTTTACATGCCATAATTCCAAAATAGTGTTTACAAAGTACCAAAAAGTATTGATAGTGTGGATGGGTCTCCGACGATCTCCAAATCTCGAGCTGGCTTAGTAATTCTATAAGACAAGAAAAAGAAAAGAAGGTAAGTATATTGCTTAGTAAGTAAGTACGAAATTGATATTCAATTTATCAAAGTAAAACAATCATACTAGTATATAATCACATATTCAGGACAGGCTATTTTTTGGAGTCCCGGTTTAAAAAAAATCATATATCAAGCTACAAAACTCGAAATCCAATTCTGTAAATTTTTCCTGTTTCTTTTATGTGAAAATAGACTCATTAAGCTTTATTTTCATATATCATTTGCATATTTATTCAACTTCCACGATTTTTGGTAAATTTTTAAAATCATGTAACTGCTGCTGTCCAACACTGTTTTATTTCTAACATTCACTCTTGCATAATTTCACCTAGTCCTTTTTGTTATACCAGAATTCACTCAATTATCGAGCACATAGCTCCTAACTTTTCATAAACATAAATTTGCACATATCCACCTTATAATAACTTTTACATATTACCACTTTATCGATTTTCCCCGTTGAACTCAACGGAAAAATAACAAATATACCATTGTTTACACATATTTTCCCCTTTCCACACTTAGAGCCAAAGCTATCTGATACGCATAGTAGCTTGCACTTAGTACTACACATGCGATCAACAATCCAGTTCACGTAGTAGCCTGCACTTAGTACTACACACGTGACCTCACCATCTAATACACGTAGTAGCTTGCACTTAGTACTACACACGTGATCAAGGTCATTGAGTACGCATAGTAGCCTGCACTTAGTACTACACATACGACTTAACAGTATGGTACACGTAGTAGCCTGCACTTAGTACTACACGTGTATTCACAATGGGTCATTCGTATTGTTCCTGTTCCGAAGGTTTAACCGGAAAATTCTTTCCATTTTCACTGTTAACACTTATTCATAATCTAATTAAATTTGAAAATTTCCATCATTTAATCATTCTATGGATAGTCACCAATTCATATGATAACAACACAAAATAACATAAAAAGAATTTGATAAATTATTCATGTACGAACTTACCTCGGTGCAAACTTTAGAAATATTATAATTTAGTCCGAAAGTTTTTCTTTCCCCGATCACGATCGATTCCACATCTTTCTTGATCTATAACAACATATTTAGCTCATTTAACACTCATACTATTTATTTCAATCCAAAAATCACATTATGAAAAAATTACGTGTTTACCCCCTAACTTTTACAAAATTATGATTTTGCCCCTAGGCTCAGAAATTTAATTTCAGCCCTTATTCTTATGTTTTATGACATGCTAAACATTTTTCTCTTCTATGGAAACATCAAATTCTCACTCTAACATGTACTTATGAGCATTAGGTATTTTTACTAATTAAGCCCTTTTACTCGTTTTCACTCAAAACCAAGTAGCACAAGTTGTCTAACATAATTTAAAACCTCATATTCTATCATAAAATGCCAAATACACAAATTTCACCTATGGGTATTTTTCCAAATATGAACCCTAGGTTGAATTATTGCTAACATAATCTAAATTGAGCTTCCGGGATTTCAAAAACATAAAAACCATTAAAAACGGGGCTTGAAATCACTTACTATGAAGCTTGAAAGTTGAAGAAACCCTAGCTATAGAGGAGAGCAAAATTCTGCAGCAACTAATTGAGAAGGTGGCCATTTTTGTGTTATTTTTCCCATTTTATTTCATTTAATATACAAATGACCAAAATGTCCTTACTACTAAACTTTCCAAAAATTCCATCCATGTCCAAATTTTGTCCATAAACTTAGAAATTGGTCAAATTTCTATTTAAGACCTTCTAATTAATATTCCAAAGCAATTTCATACTAAAAACTTCTAGAACACAAGTTTTGCAAATTATTCGATTTAGTCCCTAATCTCAACTTAAGCGCTTAATGCATAGAATTTCATCACGAAATTTTCACTCAATCATGAAATCATATCATAAACCTCAAAATAATTATAAAACAATTATTTTTATCTCAGATTTATGGTCATGAAACCACTATTCCGATTAGGCCCTAATTCGAGTTGTCACATCAAATGCATTTAATAATAATTAATATTAGCAAACATTAATGGCCTATACAAAATGAATATCACATCCATCATATGAGCCAATTATTATGGCTAAACTAACAAGACACTAAAAAAAAGATTCAAGTCCCAATACTTGCCAAAACCAAAATATTAAACTAGTTATACCAAAGCTTCAGGTGATAGTGCGATCGATGCCTTTGACATCCCTTGATCCCCGATACTAGCTTGGTGGCACTATAAGAAAATGAAAAGGAGTGGGAGTAAGCATAAAGCTTAGTAAGTTGCATATAAATAAGTAACAACATCAACCATGCATATTATAAATCAACACAACATTCTTGAGTGAAAATGGGTAAATATCACTACATGCTTATATATATCACAAGTATAAACCAAAGATTTCAATATCGTCCCAAGATCATTTTCGTAGCTAGAACTTACTCATGTCATTCTTACCATCAAGGCAACATAACTAGACTCATATCTCATGAGTTTCAAATAAGAACATGTACCACTCACAACATGATTATATCATTCCATATCATTGTCATAAGCTTTTAAAATAACCTGTGAAACCATTTAGAATACTAAAGGATATCTGACAAGTTTTACACAAGAGGGTGACTTGTCGATGTCATATTCAAAACATCGTCTTACATTGGCTCACATGTCAAGGCCAATGCCATGTCCCAAACATGGTCTTACACTGGCTCTCATAATGTGGCCGATGCCATGTCCTAGACATAGTCTTACACTAGCGCACATATCAATCTCGATGCCCTATCCTAAACATGGTCTTACACTGGCTCTCACAACATCGCCGATGCCATGTTCCAAACATGGTCTTACACTGGCTCTCATATCGTGGCCGATGCCATGTCCCTGACGTGGTCTTACACTAGCTCTCATATCGTGGCCGATGCCATGTACCTGACGTGGTCTTACACTGGCACACATATCACTCAAATGTCATGTCATGGATATCCAATCTATTCCTAGGTTCAACCGGGAATTTACCACATTAATTTCATCATACATTATTCATAATCATATTATGCAAAATAAATCATTTAACACATAATAACGATAAAGTTACCTTACTTACGTACAACTTACCTCAATATACAAAAAGTGGACGACTAATTGGCTTTAGTCTACTAGCTTGGCCTTTCCCCGGTCTAGGTCCGAATTTCGTATTTCTTGATCTAAAATGATAAAATTTCACTAATTTAATCATCATATTAATTAATGCATTTCATAAATCATATTTTGGCAAAATAACCAATTTGCCATTAGACTTTTATAAAATTATGATTTTACCCCTAGGCTCGTAAATCGATTTTTATCAAATTTTCTCACTAACCAAGACAAGCCAAATTCTTTTTATACTAGAAGCAGCCCACAACTCCCATCATTTCACACATTTACTACATAATTTATAACTTATGCAAAATGGTCCTTAGTTAGGGTTTTCATGAAAACTACTTCACAAAAGTTGTTTGTTTAACAGCCATGATTCATTTTCTTCCATAAAATCTCAACAAACAACATGAACATTCTCATGGAAAAACCCTAGAATTTCAACCATTTTGCAAAATAGTCCGCTCATTAGCTAGATTATGCTACAAGGGTCCCAAAAGTACAAAAATTATCAAGAAAGACCATCAAAATCACTTACTTGTAAGGGTAAAAAGTGGCTGAAATTTTGAAGCTTCAAAACCCCTAAAATGACTGAAATTTTCGGTGGTGAAAGAATGGATGAAAATGATGAAGTCTTTTGTTTTATTTAATCTTATTTTCTGGTCCAAATAGGTTACCAACTTCACTAAATTTGATTTTTTTTATTCATCTTTGTCCTTATAGCTAACCACCCCGATTGAAATAGGTCTATTTGCCCTTTAAAGACCCCTAATTATGATTCCCTAGCTCTTTAACACCATTTTCTAGAAAAAAAACTTTTGCTCTTTATGCGATTTAGTCCTTTTTCGCAATTAAGCATGCAATTGCCAGAATTATTTCACCAAAATTTTCATGCACTCATATAAACATGCTATAACACATAAAATTATATAAAAACATAATTTCTCCGACCTCAGGTTAGTGGTTTCGAAACCACTGTTCTGACTAGGCCAAAAATCAAATCGTTTTATTGGAGTAGTGCAGGCGTGCAGCACGTAAACACAAGCAAACATACATTCCTAGTTGTAAATTTGGCACCAAATTAAAACTTCTTAACAATCCATCACATCATCCCTAAAAAGAGCCTACGAGGCCCGAAACATGCTTTGGAAGCAGTTTGGGACTAAACCGAGAACTTTAGAAAATTTTACGACACTTAGAGATTTTTTGCTAAAACAGGGGTCACACGCCCGTGTGGCTTAGGACACGCCCGTGTGGGCAGGCCGTGTGGTCACACACGCCCGTGTCCCTAACCTGCGTAACTCGCTGTTTGTCACCCAAGAACAAATTGAAGTCACACGGCCAAGACACACGCCCGTGTCTTGGAGCCACGTCCTTCACACGGCTGAGACACACGGCCGTGTCTCATGTCCGTGTGCTCGATACTAAGCATTCTGTTTTGCAACAATTTAGGTGCAGGGGACACACGGTCGAATCACACACCCATGAGGCTGACCGTGTGTCACACACGGCCTAGACACACGCCCATGTGTCTACCCGTGTGGACAATAATAAGGCTACTTACCAAGCCATTTGCCACCCTTATTCAAACATACACTTACCCCAATTCAAAGACATAAAACAATACATACTTAGGCAACCAAAACATCCACATTCATGGTTAAAACCTATCGACTTTATATCTTTATCTAACATATTCACTACATTTATTAAGCCCAAAATCAAACATACAAATCTCACGTTCATTAGGCTTCATTCAATTACTATCTAGTTATCAAATTATACTCAAATTTCTCATCTCATCAATAGATCACAATTCCAAACATTACACAATCATGCAATAAATCACATTTCTAAATATTTCACATTCACCAAGCATACCATGATCATATCACCATAGACATTGACACATATTGAATATACTTCGGCTTACAACCATGTTGCCACTATAAGCCAACTTACATGGCCAAATAGCAAAATAAGCCTTTGACGATTACAAGCTATTACATTGGCTAGAATCATATGATGCATATAACAAAATGACCAAGTCCCTATACATGCCATAAATCAAAATACTTGAATTCATCAATACCCAAAATGATAGCTTGATAATGTGATAGGATCTCTGGCAATCTTCAACCTGAGCTAGCTTGATGACACTATAAAACATGGGAAAGGAAGGGGGTAAGCTATATAGCTTAGTAAGTCCGTATGACCGTAATAAGCAATTTTTACCAATCATTTACCAAGTCTACAATATAAACACAAAAAAATAGTATAAATTGCTATAAACCTCATAGTTATAAATTATTCAGTTACATTATTTGCTATATCAATTTGCAAGCATAATTTAACATTTCTTGACTTTAGCCTAACAACAGTAACTCTCTATTATAATCGATTACCACAATCAATCAATCATTTCAAACCTCATAATAAACATACACATTAATTATGAGTATTCACTTTTCAGGCATATATTTTAAAATCTTTCAATTGTTAAAGCTCTTATCTTCCTATCCTTCCATAGTAATTTTAATAGGCAATTATGCCAATCATTCCTTTTTCTCATATCCGATAAAACACAATTTGTGTGAATAAAACATGCTATATCATAACTCAATTTGGCCTGAAAACCAATTACACAATTGCCAACCGACTTTACCATGTATTTCGTACATCACAAATATAGACCAATAATCACAAGGCTTTCACAAAAATATTCTCATAAAAACCATGAGTTCACAATATCATGAAGTCAATGCTTATAAACTGTATGTACATACCTGTACAAATTTGTAATAATTACATGCTCTCTCCCTTCTTTGACATACCCATTAAATTACCTGTTGAATTTCCCGTTAAACCACTTGGAATACTAAAGGATACTCGGGAATCTCATACACATAGTACCATACCAATGCCATATCCCAGATATGGTCTTACATGAAATCTCGTATCGATGCCAATAGCCCAGCTATGGTCTTACACAAAGTCTCATATCGATGCCATATCACAGATATGGTCTTACACGTAATCTTAGTAACCCTAATGTCATGACATTTGTATCCTATCTATTCCTAAGGTTCAACTGAGATTTCACGCTTGTCGGAACTTTGTCGAATACGTCCAAGGGTCAATCACAATTCATACAATAATAAAGCATTTAAAACATAATTAAAATAAATGCATTATTTACATACAAACTTACCTCAGCATAAAAATGGCGGATATGACCTAACCGCCAGATACTCATTTTTCCCCCATTCTAATTTCGAACCTCATTTTTCTTGATCTATAATATTACATTTAACTTATTTAATCATTATACTATTCAAATCAGCCTAAAATCATATTATGGCAAAAATTACATTTTTGTAATTTTTTTCCCCTAAACTTTGACATTTTTTACATTTTAGTCCCTAGGCTCGTAAAATGAAATGTACTCAACTTCTTCAATACCCATGCCTAGTCGAACCTTATACATGCTTATAACAGCCCACATTTTTCTTTTATTCGCATTTTAACACCTACTTTACAACTTTTTACAAATAAGACCTTTTTAGGCATTTTCATCGAAAATCACTTAGCAAAAGTCGTTTATCATACAGCAAACATACATTTTCTACCATTAGACATCAAAATACACAAATATCCATCATGGGTAAAATTTTAGACTTTGATTATTTCTTAAATTAGTGGTAGAAATAGATAGATCATGTTACAAGGATTTTAAAAACATAAAAATCATTAAAAATGGGGCTAGAACAGACTTACAATCGAGCTTGGAAGCTTGAAAAACCCTAGCCATGGTTTCTTCTTGGTACATTCGGCCATGGGAGGGAGATGGACAAAAAATTTGGCTTTTATTTTGGCTTTTTAATTCATTTAATTATCGAATTACTAAAATGCCCTTATTGAAAAACTTTAAAAACATACCTAACCATGTCCATTTTTGTCCACAAACTTAACCAATGGTCTAATTACCATTTAAAGACCTCCAACTTAAAATTTAATAATAATTAGACACCTCTAGCTTATAGAACTCAAGTTTTGCACTTTTTGCAATTTAGTCATTTTGACCAATTTAAGTGCCCAAACGTCAAAAGTTTTGAACGAAATTTTCATGAAATTATTCCATAAAAATGTAGACCATAAAAATATAATAAAAATAAATTTTTTTCTACATCAGATTTGTGATCCTGAAACCATCATTTTGACTAAACCCAAAATCGGGCTATTGTAACTCTCCCCCCTTAGGGATTTTCGTCCTAAAAAATTTTACCAGAAAAGAGATTAGGTAATGTCCTCATAATTTCCTCTACCTCATCAAAGAGTCTTCTTCGAGGGCAATACTTCCAGAAACACTCTGTCATTGATTTGAAATCCAATATCTTAAATTTTCAAATTTGCATACTATTTATGTCAGTCTAAAGTTGTTTTCAACTTTCATGAATCACTTTCACCTTTTTCTGAGAATAACGAATCAATTCCACCTCGTATATCTCTTTCCAATCACCTTTAAACTCTAAAACACGGTGTCTGAGCATATCGTCAAAGATCCGAATTACTTTACGAATGAACAAATGAGCTACTCATCGAGTCTCGTAATACACTTTCTCAGTATAAGCTCTAGATAATTCATTGCACGAATTCTATCTTGGAGTAGTAATAATGTAAATCAAATAAGAGTCGTCTCACACCATACTTGTTTAGTTTACCACTCACTATCACATTCCTAAGATTCTCAATCTTGCAAAGAAAACATCGTTTTAGCTTTTTAATTTAGCTAGATTCGGACTTCTATCAAATAAGATTAATCATGTAATCAACATTCACAAAATCGAACCAGAAATACACCCATAATAGACATAATTGTCATAAGCTAAAGAACACACTTTAAAGATGAGCCATGATTGATAATTTATGAAATAAGGATGATAAGAAGATCGAGATAAAGAAATCCAAGATGCGATACCGTCTTTGGAAGTGCGAGAATATAATTCATAATAAAATAATAAAGATATTGATAATTTCTCAGATACAACCAGAAGAAAAACAATACTTACGTGCTTCGAAATCAATTGTAACAGAGATAATATATTTTCCAAGTATATATATAAAACAAAACAACATCCAGTAGAAACTGAAGGATAGCCTCACATAAATTTTCGCCATAAGCTTTTAGTCCAAACATAATAGAATAGAACCCCAAAGAGAGAGATAAGATAAACGAATCATCAACCAACCAGACCAACAGTGCTTTCATCCAACATTATAATCAGCTAGCATTTTCATACGATAAGAATTTCATCGAGAAAACAAATAATCACATATATCTCTGAGGATAAGTGAATATATAAAATACCCAGAAGAGATCATTATATTCTATTCAATTACAACTGTTAGACTCAGACTTCTTTATGATTCAAAATTTATTTCTCTGACTAATTCTGTCATCACTAATCCCATATTATTCCATTCACTAACGAAAATCAATCCGAAAGAAATTCTAGCAAATATATACTTTAGACATCATACAGGGGAGTGAGTCGATTAGCGAGATTAGCTTTTTCTTTAACCGTGACATTGTGAAATCCGAATAATTTTTAGAATAACCTGGCATCTTTTTCAAAACTGTATTCACTTGCCAAACTATTCTCAACTCTGTCCACATTATTAGTTATTTCGTTACTAATCTCTTTAGTCTCTCACTTGTGAGCTCATTCAACATAAATCTCGTGAAATTTCACTATAAAATACCACATTGGTAAGGGGTGAGGCCTTAAAGCCTCTAACTCGCTCTCTCATATATACACACATGTGACTTAACATTCATCATCATCATAATATCATCACAGTTATACAATTTACTTCAAGCAAATTAACATGCATATTTATATCACACGAACTTTTCAATTATCTCATTCAAACAAGTACACTTACACATACATTCTATAAATTTCGAGTAAGTTTACTTATCGCATTCACTTAATCAAACAAGTCAGGCACATAACATCATATGAATGCCAAACAAACATGGATGCTTATCATAATATAAACTTTCATTTCGTTTCATAAAATCACCATAATCCATCGAAACACAACGTTTAACCAGAAAAATGACATTTTACCCATATTTCTCAACTTATGATTATTTCATTTTGTACATCATCACATACATATCATGAACTCTTATTCATATCTTTCCAAGTTTCAACTCATCACAAACACATTTTCAAATATCTTAGTATCACTTTCAGTGTTTTTGAAAGCAGCTCGGTTGTAAAGCATCTCTGTCTCAACAAAACAATTTCATCAGAGTCTGAAGACATCACACTATCATAGGTTATATATGGTATGTATAGCAAGACTCTCATAAATGCTAGGTTAGTCCGAGAATCGACTAAACTATAGCTCTGATACCACTAAATGTAACACCCCTTACACGTATTCGATGCCGAAATAGGGTATGAGGCATTACCAGACGTAAACAAAAGCAAACATACATTCCGAGTTGTAAATTTGGCACCAAATTAAAACTTCTTAATAATCAATCACATCGTCCCTAAAACGAGCCTACGAGGCCCAAAACATGCTTTGGAAGCAGTTCAAGACTAAACCGAAAACTTTAGAACATTTTACGACACTTAGAGAATTTTTGCTAAAACAGGGGTCACACACCCGTGTGGCTTAGGACATGCCCGTGTGGGCAGGCCTTGTGGTCACACACACCCGTGTCCCTAACCTGTGTAACTCTTTGTTTGTCACCCAAGAACAAATTGAAGTCACACGGCCAAGACACACGCTTGTGTCCTGAGGCCGCATCCTTCACATGGCTGTGACACATGGTCATGTCTCATGTCCATGTGCTCGATACTGAGTATTCTATTTTGCAACAATTTAAGTGCAGGGGATACACGGTCGAATCACACACCCATGAGGCTGACCGTGTGTCACACACGGCCTAGACACACGCCCATGTGTCTACCCGTGTGGACAATAATAAGGCTACTTACCAAGCCATTTGCCACCCTTATTCAAACATACACTTACCCCAATTCAAAGACATAAAACAATACATACTTAGGCAACCAAAACATCCACATTCATGGTTAAAACCTATCGACTTTATATCTTTATCTAACATATTCACTACATTTATTAAGCCCAAAATCAAACATACAAATCTCACGTTCATTAGGCTTCATTCAATTACTATCTAGTTATCAAATTATACTCAAATTTCTCATCTCATCAATAGATCACAATTCCAAACATTACACAATCATGCAATAAATCACATTTCTAAATATTTCACATTCACCAAGCATACCATGATCATATCACCATAGACATTGACACATATTGAATATACTTCGGCTTACAACCATGTTGCCACTATAAGCCAACTTACATGGCCAAATAGCAAAATAAGCCTTTGACGATTACAAGCTATTACATTGGCTAGAATCATATGATGCATATAACAAAATGACCAAGTCCCTATACATGCCATAAATCAAAATACTTGAATTCATCAATACCCAAAATGATAGCTTGATAATGTGATAGGATCTCTGGCAATCTTCAACTGAGCTAGCTTGATGACACTATAAAACATGGGAAAGGAAGGGGGTAAGCTATATAGCTTAGTAAGTCCGTATGATGTAGTAATAAGCAATTTTACCAATCATTTACCAAGTCTACAATATAAACACAAAAAAATAGTATAAATTGCTATAAACCTCATAGTTATAAATTATTCAGGTTACATTATTTGCTATATCAATTTGCAAGCATAATTTAACATTTCTTGACTTTAGCCTAACAACAATAACTCTCTATTATAATCGATTACCACAATCAATCAATCATTTCAAACCTCATAATAAACATACACATTAATTATGAGTATTCACTTTTCAGAGCATATATTTTAAAATCTTTCAATTGTTAAAGCTCTTATCTTCCTATCCTTCCATAGTAATTTTAATAGGCAATTATGCCAATCATTCCTTTTTCTCATATCCGATAAAACACAATTTGTGTGAATAAAACATGCTATATCATAACTCAATTTGGCCTGAAAACCAATTACACAATTGCCAACCGACTTTACCATGTATTTCGTACATCACAAATATAGACCAATAATCACAAGGCTTTCACAAAAATATTCTCATAAAAACCATGAGTTCACAATATCATGAAGTCAATGCTTATAAACTGTATGTACATACCTGTACAAATTTGTAATAATTACATGCTCTCTCCCTTCTTTGACATACCCATTAAATTACCTGTTGAATTTCCCGTTAAACCACTTGGAATACTAAAGGATACTCAGGAATCTCGTACACATAGTACCATACCAATGCCATATCCCAGATATGGTCTTACATGAAATCTCGTATCGATGCCAATAGCCCAGCTATGGTCTTACACAAAGTCTCATATCGATGCCATATCACAGATATGGTCTTACACGTAATCTTAGTAACCCTAATGTCATGACATTTGTATCCTATCTATTCCTAAGGTTCAACTGAGATTTCACGCTTGTCGGAACTTTGTCGAATACGTCCAAGGGTCAATCACAATTCATACAATAATAAAGCATTTAAAACATAATTAAAATAAATGCATTATTTACATACAAACTTACCTCAGCATAAAAATGGCGGATATGACCTAACCGCTTGGATACTCATTTTCCCCATTCTAATTTCGAACCTCATTTTTCTTGATCTATAATATTACATTTAACTTATTTAATCATTATACTATTCAAATCAGCCTAAAATCATATTATGGCAAAAATTACATTTTTGTAATTTTTTTCCCCTAAACTTTGACATTTTTTACATTTTAGTCCCTAGGCTCGTAAAATGAAATGTACTCAACTTCTTCAATACCCATGCCTAGTCGAACCTTATACATGCTTATAACAGCCCACATTTTTCTTTTATTCGCATTTTAACACCTACTTTACAACTTTTTACAAATAAGACCTTTTTAGGCATTTTCATCGAAAATCACTTAGCAAAAGTCGTTTATCATACAGCAAACATACATTTTCTACCATTAGACATCAAAATACACAAATATCCATCATGGGTAAAATTTTAGACTTTGATTATTTCTTAAATTAGTGGTAGAAATAGATAGATCATGTTACAAGGATTTTAAAAACATAAAAATCATTAAAAATGGGGCTAGAACAGACTTACGATCGAGCTTGGAAGCTTGAAAAACCCTAGCCATGGTTTCTTCTTGGTACATTCGGCCATGGAAGGTAGATGGACAAAAAATTTGGCTTTTATTTTGGCTTTTTAATTCATTTAATTATCGAATTACTAAAATGCCCTTAATGAAAAACTTTAGAAACATACCTAACCATGTCCATTTTTGTCCACAAACTTAACCAATGGTCTAATTACCATTTAAAGACCTCCAACTTAAAATTTAATAATAATTAGACACCTCTAGCTTATAGAACTCAAGTTTTGCACTTTTTGCAATTTAGTCATTTTGACCAAATTGAGTGCCCAAACGTCAAAAGTTTTGAACGAAATTTTCATGAAATTATTCCATAAAAATGTAGACCATAAAAATATAATAAAAATAAATTTTTTTCTACATCAGATTTGTGATCCTGAAACCACTGTTTCGACTAAACCCAAAATCGGGCTATTGTAACTCTCCCCCCTTAGGGATTTTCGTCCTAAAAAATTTTACCAGAAAAGAGATTAGGTAATGTCCTCATAATTTCCTCTACCTCATCAAAGAGTCTTCTTCGAGGGCAATACTTCCAGAAACACTCTGTCATTGATTTGAAATCCAATATCTTAAATTTTCAAATTTGCATACTATTTATGTCAGTCTAAAGTTGTTTTCAACTTTCATGAATCACTTTCACCTTTTTCTGAGAATAACGAATCAATTCCACCTCGTATATCTCTTTCCAATCACCTTTAAACTCTAAAACACGGTGTCTGAGCATATCGTCAAAGATCTGAATTACTTTCTGAATGAACAAATGAGCTACTACTGAGTCTCGTAATACACTTTCTGTATAAGCTCTAGATAATTCATTGCACGAATTCTATCTTGGAGTAGTAATAACAGAAATCAGAATTAAGAGTCGTCTCACACCATACTTGTTTAGTTTACCACTCACTATCACATTCCTAAGATTCTCAATCTTGCAAAGAAAACATCGTTTTAGCTTTTTAATTTAGCTAGATTCAGACTTCCATCAAATAAGATTAATCATGTAATCAACATTCACAAAATCGAACCAGAAATACACCCATAATAGACATAATTGTCATAAGCTAAAGAACACACTTTAAAGATGAGCCATGATTGATAATTTATGAAATAAGGATGATAAGAAGACTGAGATAAAGAAATCCAAGATGCGATACCGTACTGGAAGTCTGAGAATATAATTCATAATAAAATAATAAAGATATTGATAATTTCTCAGATACAACCAGAAGAAAAACAATACTTACGTGCTTCGAAATCAATTGTAACAGAGATAATATATTTTCCAAGTATATATATAAAACAAAACAACATCCAGTAGAAACAGAAGGATAGCCTCACATAAATTTTCGCCATAAGCTTTTAGTCCAAACATAATAGAATAGAACCCCAAAGAGAGAGATAAGATAAACGAATCATCAACCAACCAGACCAACAGTGCTTTCATCCAACATTATAATCAGCTAGCATTTTCATACGATAAGAATTTCATCAGAAAACAAATAATCACATATATCTCTGAGGATAAGTGAATATATAAAATACCCAGAAGAGATCATTATATTCTATTCAATTACAACTGTTAGACTCAGACTTCTTTATGATTCAAAATTTATTTCTCTGACTAATTCTGTCATCACTAATCCCATATTATTCCATTCACTAACGAAAATCAATCCGAAAGAAATTCTAGCAAATATATACTTTAGACATCATACCTGAGTGAGTCGATTAGCCGAGATTAGCTTTTTCTTTAACCGTGACATTGTGAAATCCGAATAATTTTTAGAATAACCTGGCATCTTTTTCAAAACTGTATTCACTTGCCAAACTATTCTCAACTCTGTCCACATTATTAGTTATTTCGTTACTAATCTCTTTAGTCTCTCACTTGTGAGCTCATTCAACATAAATCTCGTGAAATTTCACTATAAAATACCACATTGGTAAGGGGGTGAGGCCTTAAAGCCTCTAACTCGTCTCTCATATATACACACATGTGACTTAACATTCATCATCATCATAATATCATCACAGTTATACAATTTACTTCAAGCAAATTAACATGCATATTTATATCACACGAACTTTTCAATTATCTCATTCAAACAAGTACACTTACACATACATTCTATAAATTTCGAGTAAGTTTACTTATCGCATTCACTTAATCAAACAAGTCAGGCACATAACATCATATGAATGCCAAACAAACATGGATGCTTATCATAATATAAACTTTCATTTCGTTTCATAAAATCACCATAATCCATCGAAACACAACGTTTAACGGAAAAATGACATTTTACCCATATTTCTCAACTTATGATTATTTCATTTTGTACACATCATCACATACATATCATGAACTCTTATTCATATCTTTCCAAGTTTCAACTCATCACAAACACATTTTCAAATATCTTAGTATCACTTTCAGTGTTTTTGAAAGCATTTCGGTTGTAAAGCATCTCTCTGTCTCAACAAAACAATTTCATCGAGTCCAAGACATCACACTATCATAGGTTATATATGGTATGTATAGCAAGACTCTCATAAATGCTAGGTTAGTCCGAGAATCGACTAAACTATAGCTCTGATACCACTAAATGTAACACCCCTTACACGTATTCGATGCCGAAATAGGGTATGAGGCATTACCAGACGTAAACAAAAGCAAACATACATTCCGAGTTGTAAATTTGGCACCAAATTAAAACTTCTTAATAATCAATCACATCGTCGTCCTAAAGCGAGCCTACGAGGCCCAAAACATGCTTTGGAAGCAGTTCAAGACTAAACCGAAAACTTTAGAACATTTTACGACACTTAGAGAATTTTTGCTAAAACAGGGGTCACACACCCGTGTGGCTTAGGACATGCCCGTGTGGGCAGGCCTTGTGGTCACACACACCCGTGTCCCTAACTGTGTAACTCTTTGTTTGTCACCCAAGAACAAATTGAAGTCACACGCCAAGACACACGCGCTGTGTCCCGAGGCCGCATCCTTCACATGGCTGTGACACATGGTCATGTCTCATGTCCATGTGCTCGATACTGAGTATTCTATTTTGCAACAATTTAAGTGCAGGGGATACACGGTCGAATCACACACCCATGAGGCTGACCGTGTGTCACACACACACGCCTAGACACATGCCCATGTGTCTACCCGTGTGGACAATAATAAGGCTACTTACCAAGCCATTTGCCACCCTTATTCAAACATACACTTACCCCAATTCAAAGACATAAAACAATACATACTTAGGCAACCAAAACATCCACATTCATGGTTAAAACCTATCGACTTTATATCTTTATCTAACATATTCACTACATTTATTAAGCCCAAAATCAAACATACAAATCTCACGTTCATTAGGCTTCATTCAATTACTATCTAGTTATCAAATTATACTCAAATTTCTCATCTCATCAATAGATCACAATTCCAAACATTACACAATCATGCAATAAATCACATTTCTAAATATTTCACATTCACCAAGCATACCATGATCATATCACCATAGACATTGACACATATTGAATATACTTCGGCTTACAACCATGTTGCCACTATAAGCCAACTTACATGGCCAAATAGCAAAATAAGCCTTTGACGATTACAAGCTATTACATTGGCTAGAATCATATGATGCATATAACAAAATGACCAAGTCCCTATACATGCCATAAATCAAAATACTTGAATTCATCAATACCCAAAATGATAGCTTGATAATGTGATAGGATCTCTGGCAATCTTCAACCTGAGCTAGCTTGATGACACTATAAAACATGGGAAAGGAAGGGGGTAAGCTATATAGCTTAGTAAGTCCGTATGACCGTAATAAGCAATTTTTACCAATCATTTACCAAGTCTACAATATAAACACAAAAAAATAGTATAAATTGCTATAAACCTCATAGTTATAAATTATTCAGTTACATTATTTGCTATATCAATTTGCAAGCATAATTTAACATTTCTTGACTTTAGCCTAACAACAGTAACTCTCTATTATAATCGATTACCACAATCAATCAATCATTTCAAACCTCATAATAAACATACACATTAATTATGAGTATTCACTTTTCAGCATATATTTTAAAATCTTTCAATTGTTAAAGCTCTTATCTTCCTATCCTTCCATAGTAATTTTAATAGGCAATTATGCCAATCATTCCTTTTCTCATATCCGATAAAACACAATTTGTGTGAATAAAACATGCTATATCATAACTCAATTTGGCACGAAAACCAATTACACAATTGCCAACCGACTTTACCATGTATTTCGTACATCACAAATATAGACCAATAATCACAAGGCTTTTCACAAAAATATTCTCATAAAAACCATGAGTTCACAATATCATGAAGTCAATGCTTATAAACCTGTATGTACATACCTGTACAAATTTGTAATAATTACATGCTCTCTCTCCTTCTTTGACATACCCATTAAATTACTGTTGAATTTCCCGTTAAACCACTTGGAATACTAAAGGATACTCGGGAATCTCGTACACATAGTACCATACCAATGCCATATCCGGATATGGTCTTACATGAAATCTCGTATCGATGCCAATAGCCCAGCTATGGTCTTACACAAAGTCTCATATCGATGCCATATCACGAGATATGGTCTTACACGTAATCTTAGTAACCCTAATGTCATGACATTTGTATCCTATCTATTCCTAAGGTTCAAGCGAGATTTCACGCTTGTCGGAACTTTGTCGAATACGTCCAAGGGTCAATCACAATTCATACAATAATAAAGCATTTAAAACATAATTAAAATAAATGCATTATTTACATACAAACTTACTCTCAACATAAAAATGGCGGATATGACCTAACCAGCTTGGATACTCATTTTTCCCCATTCTAATTTGAACCTCATTTTTCTTGATCTATAATATTACATTTAACTTATTTAATCATTATACTATTCAAATCAGCCTAAAATCATATTATGGCAAAAATTACATTTTTGTAATTTTTTTCCCCTAAACTTTGACATTTTTTACATTTTAGTCCCTAGGCTCGTAAAATGAAATGTACTCAACTTCTTCAATACCCATGCCTAGTCGAACCTTATACATGCTTATAACAGCCCACATTTTTCTTTTATTCGCATTTTAACACCTACTTTACAACTTTTTACAAATAAGACCTTTTTAGGCATTTTCATCGAAAATCACTTAGCAAAAGTCGTTTATCATGCACCAGATATAAATTTTCTACAATTAGACATCAAAATACACAAATATCCATCATGGGTAAAATTTTAGACTTTGATTATTTCTTAAATTAGTGGTAGAAATAGATAGATCATGTTACAAGGATTTCAAAAATATAAAAATCATTAAAAACGGGACTAGAACAGACTTACAATCGAGCTTGGAAGCTTGAAAAACCCTAGCCATGGTTTTTCTTGGTACATTCGGCCATGGAAGGTAGATGGACAAAAAATTTGGCTTTTATTTTGGCTTTTTAATTCATTTAATTATCGAATTACTAAAATACCCTTAATGAAAAACTTTAGAAACATACCTAACCATGTCCATTTTTGTCCACTAACTTAACCAATGGTCTAATTACCATTTAAAGACCTTCAATTTAAAATTTCATAACAATTAGACACCTCTAGGTTATAGAACTCAAGTTTTGCACTTTTTGTAATTTAGTCCTTTTTACCAAATTGAGTGCCCAAACGTCAAAATTTTTGAACGAAATTTTTACGAAATCACTCTATAAAACTATAGACCATAAAAATATAATAAAAATAAATTTTTTTAGGGTTAGATTTGTAGTCCCGAAACCACTGTTTCGACTAGACCTAAACTTGGGCTGTTACATTTTACACATCTCTTATTCAGTAGGCATAATTTCTCAGGCATATTTACTGAGATACACAAATTCTCTCTCGTATTCAGTTATCGATCTATTTCCCTAACGTAACTTAAGAAATTCTCTATTTTTCTTGTCTAGATATCTTTTTCCATCATACTTCTTTTTAAACTCAGTTTGAAAGAATTCCCAGGAAATTTTCTCTCTAGGAACCACAGCTATAATTGTAGACCACCAATTATACACTTCGTCTTTTAATAATGAAACAACACATATAAAAAAGTCATTAGGAGAACAAGCTATTTCTTCGAGAACCTATAAGATATTCTGAAGCCAATACTCAACTTTAACCGAATCATCCTCATATCTGCCCTGAAATTCTTCAGCACCACACTTTCTAAGTTTCCCAATCTGAACACGTTGACTAGGTTCAATCACTAAAAGAGGTGGACGTGCAACTAGAGGTACAATAAGTGGTATAATAGAGGGTACAATGGGGAGTGAAAGTCGTTGAGCCAGATTTTTCATTTGCATAAATTCGCTGAACCACTTGTTCATATACCCAAAGAATATATTTTTAAGTTCATATTTTTGAGCCGGAGGAATCAGAACATTACTACTTGTCCCATGATCAGAAGTTGGTACGTTATTGTGAACCTCATCATTGTCAACACGATCAAGTCCGTCTTACATCTTTACAATCTATAAGAAAAAGAAGGTTAGATCGGATTAAACACATCACACTATTGTAGATTTATATAGCATGTTATTCTATGCATTTCACACATTATGTTTCGACTAAACTGTAGCTCTGATACCACTAAATGTAACACCCCTAACTCGTATTACATTGTTAAAATAGGGTTACGGAGCATTATTGGACAAACAGAATAGAAAAAACATTCAAATCATACATTAATACAAACATACTAAAACTCCATTCAAATACATCCATAATGTTCCTTAATCGAGCCCTCAAGGCCCTAAAAATACTAAAGAAACAATTTAGGGCTGAATCGGAAACATTTGGACATTTTAGAAAATGGTCTGAAGGGACATACGGCCGTGTCGCACGGCCGTGTAGTCTCAAAATGAACCTTAAAACAGAAGTTTACCATTTCAAATTGCTTGGACCTTAAGAAACTCAAATACTAACCAAAATACCAAATCAAAATGACATTAATCGGGTCAAAACACATCAAAACCAACCTAATATATGCCTAACCAATGTACCCTCATTGGTACCACAATTCTATACAACTTTACCAAAAATTACACAATAATTCAATTCATCAACTCGTTCACGCAATACTAAATCAATATACCTAACAAAGTTACCAAAATCATAACAATTCAAATATATATGCCACTTACTAGCATAAAAATTATACCGTATTCTCATAAAATTTGCAAATTTTTTATTTGCACAAAATATCATTCATAATGTAACAGCTCGCTTTTGGGCCTAGTTAGAAAGTGGTATCGAGACCACAAATCCGATGTAAGGAAATTTATTTTTATTATAATTTTATGGTCTAGAATTTCACAGAATGATTTCATGAAAATTTTGTTCGAAAATTTTGATGTTTGGGTACTTAATTTAGTCAAAAGAACTAAATTGTAAAAAGTGTAAAACTTGAGTTCTAGAAGCTAGAGGTGTCAAATTGCTATGAAATTTTAAATTGGAGGTCCTTAAATGGTAATTAGACCATTGGTTAATTTTTTGGACAAAAATGGACATGAAATGGGTGAAATAGAATATTTTTAAGCTAGGGGCATTTTGGTCATTTGGAAATTAAAAGAATAAAATGGGAAAATAAGCCAAAATTTCTTGTCATCTTCAACCCTGGGCCGAAAATTGCATGAAAACCATGGATAGGGTTTTTTTCAAGCTTTCCAAGCTTCATAGTAAGTCCGTTCTTACCCCGTTTTTAATGATTTTTACGTTTTTGAAATCCTTGCCTCATGATCTACCTATTTCTACCATTTATTTGAGTTATGATGAAGGTATAGGGTTTTAATCATGTTAGAACTTTGTATATTTTGATGTTTAATGGTAGAATATGCATGTTTATGGGTAGAGAAACAACTTTTACTAAGTGATTTTTAGTGAAAACGTCCAAAAGGACTAAATTGTAAAAGTTATAAAATATGTAGTAAAAGTGTATTTTAATGGAAATTTTAGGCTTTTATAGTTATGAAAATGTCTCGTCAAGGCTTGTAGGTTAAAAAAATTGAATAAATTTTAATTTACGAGTCTAGGGGCAAAAGTGTAAATATGTTAAACTTTAGGGGTAAAAATATAATTTTGCCATAGTATGATTTTTGGGTCACATTGAATAATACGACTAATAAGTGGGCTAAATGTGATGTTATAGAACAAAGAAAATGAGATTTGGGCCTAGAACGAGGGAAAACGAGTAATTAACGGTTAGGTCCCTCTTTGCCATTTTTGGTGTCGAGGTAAGTTCATGTGTAAATAATGCAATATTGTATCATGTTTTAATGCTCTATTAATGTATGAATTTCTATGTTTGATTTTTATAATGAGTGTATGAACGATATTATGGTTAATGAGAATGACATTGTGAATGAGTTCGACGAATATGTGATATCGAGAAAAATCCCGTTTGAATCTTAGGAATAATTTAGAATACAATGTGATATGTCACTAGGAACTATGTGATTATGAGCTCATGAGATAATGTGTGATATGTGATATGAGGTAGCATTTGGCTACGTATGAAGCACTATGCATAAGCTTTCCATGTATCGGATAGTATTCCATTCCATGTGGTTCAATGGGTAAATCAAAGATAAGTATGAGAATGAAATTACTACGAGTGAACAGGCATGTACGTAAGCCTATAATTGTAAATTCATGATTATTGTGGAAATAATTGTTTATTATCCATTGTGATTGATAATGTACATAATTGTGATGTTGGATATATGATAAATATAAATGATGATTACGTGTTAGGCTTTTGGGCCGAATTGAAATGTGATCTAATATGTTTATGTGCTTAAATTGTATTTCAATAGGTATGTTAAGAACGAGAAAGTATGAGACTACATTACGAGTGGTACATGTATGTACATAGAACTCATGTGAAGTGAATTTGGTATATGATGAATTCGTGGTAAGAATGTACACGAACAAGTTCTGCTTGTGAAACATTAACAACCTTGTGACAAATGATCTACATTTATGATGAATGGTTGCATGATAAGATTTTATAATGATCATGTGATGGGATTATGAGCCTAATTGATTTGTGATATAGTAAGGTTCATTGATTTAAATTGTGTTTCATTGGATATGAGGAAAGGAAAGACAGGCATAATTGCCGAATAAAGTCATTATGAGAATATGGTAAGATACGAGCTTAGACAAGTGAAAGGTGGTTGAACTATATGTTGAAATTATGATAACTAACAAATAATGTGCATGTGATTAAGAGGATGGAGATAACTTGTTAATTAATGTGATATGTTATGATGGAGAGCCCATAGTGGCTAGGCTAGTGCTAAGGCATGTAAATGGTGTTTACAAGTTAAATGAGTAAACACTATGAATGAATAAGTGGAAATCATGAGATTTAATGCAAATTTTAATAATAGTATCCTTATGGATGAGTAAAGTAAATGAATGTTAATAGTTGTTTATTATTTGCATATGAACTTACTAAGCTTTAAGCTTACTCCCATTTTCTTTTCCATCTCTTATAGGTTAATTTAGCTAGCTCGGGTTGGAGGCTGCAGGAGATGCCATCACACTATCAAGCTATCATTGGGTATAAGTGAATATAAGTATTTCAAGTTTATGGCATGTATAAGGACTTTTTCTTTTGATTAATTATGTCATTGTTAATGGGGCCAAATGTGTTGGCCTAGAATGGTTTATGGTCCAATTTGTATAAGGCCATGAGATGTGGCTTATATTGATTATTAGGTTGTAAACCTAATTACTTATGCTTGCATGTGTCAAAATCTTGATGATAATGAATGGTGTTATATGGCATACAAGTATGATGAATGAATGATGACAAATTGGTATGACTATGATCATGGTTTAAATATGTGAATTGAGAGTAGATTAATAATATGGCTTGGATATGAAATTGGTGTGGAATGCCTTAAGTAAGCTTGTTAATTTGAGTATGTGAAAAGGTAGCATTACATGGGCATGAATTAGTCTTGATTAGGAATGATTGACTGTCAAAATGTGACATGTGTGCCATGAAATATGTCTAAGTATGTGAGTGTCTAAGGGTGGCAAAAGGCTTGGAAAATAGCCTTATAGTTGTCCACACGGGCATATGTCTAGGCTGTGTGTGACACATGGTCTGCCCTACGGGCATGTGATCAGGCCGTGTGTCCCTTGCACCCTAATTAGTCCAAACAGAATGCACAGTAGTAAACACACGGGCAAAGACACGACTGTGTGAAAGACACGGCCTCATGACATGGGCGTGTGCCCTGGCTGTGTGAAGTCTACACTTGATTTTTGGAATTTAATTTGCCACACGGCCTAAGCGCATGCGCATGTGACTTGGCCGTGTGACCCTAATTATGTTGATGATGTCATAAATAGAGAGTTACACGGGCTGAGGACACGGGCATGTCCTAAGCCACACGGACGTGTGTGACAACAAGGCCTACCCACACTGGCGTGTGACTCCTATTTTGATGAAAAATTTTCTAAGTGATATGAAAGCTCCGAAAGTTCTCGATTCAGTCCCGAACCACACCCAATGTATGTTTTGGGCCTCGAGGGCCCAAATAAGGGACGATATGCATGTGAATGAAAAGTTTTAAATTTAGATGGAAATTCCTATCTTGGTTTTGTATGATTGTGTCAGTTTATATTCGGTAATGCCTCGTACCCTGTTCCAGTGTCGAATACGGGTAAGGGGTGTTACACATAATATTTACATAAGCCAAACATTAACCAAAATAGCACAACAACCTATACATGCCATATAATTTGAATTAAGCATTTCAAAAACTATCGAGATAAGCTGGATAATGTGACTTGAGTGTCTGTTCGATCGTCCAACCTTCCGAAAATCTACAGTGCCATTAAACAAGATAAATAAGCTTAATGAAGCTTAGTAAGTTCGACGAGTTAAACTATAAATCTTACTGAACTAACTATATTAATTTAAATAATAATAATCATCTAAGAGAACTCCCTGCCATTCACAACTTCAATCGATAAATACATATGTATTCAGTTAAGTATGAAATAAATAACATATCTTTCAAATTCATTAAACATATCACCTTACCGAGATTTTCCATTCGAAGAACGACTTACGGGTAAGAGTACATCATCAACAGAAGCTCATAGAGCTGATCCTCCCGAATCCACCAATAGAAGCTCGAAAGAGCTGAACAGAAGCTTGTAAGAGTTGATCCACTCGAATCATGCCAAACAGAAAGTAAAACGCGAGAATTCGTAAAAAATGCTCGATAAATACATCCATATTCAGTTCATATGAGATAAATAACATATCTTTCAAATTCATTAAACAGATTACCTTACCGAGATTTTTCATTCGAAGAACAACTTACGAGTAAGAGTATATCATCAACAGAAGCTCATAGAGCTGATCCTCCTGAGTCTACCAACAGAAGCTTGTAAGAGCTGATCCACCCGAATCACGCCAAACAAAAAGTAAAACACGATAATTCGCAACAAATGCTGAACTTCGGTTTACTTAGGTAATATGCTGATGTCTCCCTCCAATACCATCTCCACTCCAAACCCACGTCATACACCGAAACATGAATGTACTCAAATTTTGCGTTCAATTCAAACTGAATATCAAATTCAATATTATAATTCAAACAATAATTCATTTCCAACATTAGGGTATATATATAATACCAATCACTAATTAATACAAATATTAATTTTTAACTGTGCGAACTTACCTGGACTGAATTGTAGTTGTTGCAGAAGTTTAGGGACTATCCCGCTATTTTTTCTTTTCTACGAGTATCAACAGGATTTTGATATGCAAGCTTCTATGCTTAACCGATTGCAAAACATCCAAAAATGTTGGAAATTCCTTTCGGTTTAGACAACAAGATGAAAAAAATGATAATTTTAACTTTTGTTTATTAAACATTAATTTATTTACCAAATTACCTAATTACCCTTAATTAAAACCTATAAAAAAAATAACAATTTAAAACCCATTATGGTCCATTAGTAATCAAATGGGCTAATTATTGTATATGCCCTTTCTTGTTTCAATATTAAACTATTAAATCTACGGAATTCAAGACTTACCAAATTTTACACCTTTTTCAATTTAGTCATTTTCTTTTAATTAACTATCTAAACGTTGATATTTCTAAACCAAATTTTAATACAACTATAGTGACTCTATAAATATTCTAAAAACAATATTTACGAGTCGATACGATGAAAATTTATGGTCCTGAGAACCACTGTTCCGTCACCACTGAAAATCAGGCTGTTACATCAACGTTCAGAGTAGAAATCCTGCACAAAAGATATAAGAAAACAATATCCGCAAGTGTACGTGTCAGGTTGTAATATGGTTTACAACAGAATAGGTGAGTATTCCAAGGATTGTAGCCAAGGGAGACGGGCACTAAATTAATCTTAACTTAAACATAAATAGGTCTAATTAATATTCTAATCAGATTATAGTACGAAAGATCAAAAAGAGATGAATTTAATAAACTATCCTAAAAACATAAAAGGAAATTAAAAAAATGAAAGGCAAGAAATCAAATAAGGAAATATATATATCAAATTTGGGCATGGGTGATTAGCTTGCTTTGGTAATCTTAAGCAACTGTCGTCTTGGGTTTTCTTGTTCAATCAACTAGTCAGTACCCTAGTAGGATCTTCCAATACATCCACTGAATTACTAAGTCGGTAAGGACTACTTATCTACTGACCTCACAGTCTAGACTAGTTCAAGGTTAAGGTGTTCACGGATAGGCCATGCCAATTTTGGGTTAATTCCCACCTTGATGACTTCCTAGGGTTGTTAGGCCTAGGGTTTAGGTTCTTCCTGTCCTGAACAGCTGATCCGTTAAGAAATCCCTATAAAATAGTTAATTATTCATACCTCCATTCCATAATCCCCCAAAGGAGGATTAGTTCCTCATGGATCTAATAAACAATATGAACTTGAATAAAAGAATGAATATAAAGAACGATTTCAAGAATAGAGTTTAGAAAAAGCTTGATTGTATTAAATTAACGTGCAGAATCTTCATAGAGTTTGAGAATAGTTTTAGAATCTGATTTCTTCTTGAAAATAAATAACAGAATGGAAATAAAGTCTAAACCTTAAAAGAAAAGAAAAACTAAAATCTAAAACTAAGAGAAAATTATACAAAGGAAAAAAGTGTCCATAACATGTGTTAGCTAAGCCTATTTATAGACTTAGGATGGTCGTCGTCCTTAATCCTAAGTTAGATGATGTTCCCAAGCTTAAAATTGGATTGTGCGAACCAAAACACCCCTGGCTTGTATTAATTTCTCATACAAAGGTGATGTCGCGACACACTAGGTCATGTGTTCCGACATCGAGGCTAGTATGCTCAGCTTCAAGGTGTCTTTAGGGGTATGTCGAGACATCCTCAGGCTGTATCACAACATTGAAGGCAGTCTTGAATTTCTTCACCTATGCTCCCTATGTTGCGACATCTAATGTTCCGTGTTGCAACCTAGCGACCAATATTGAGTTATTATGCCTTCTAATGGTCTTTTTGCACACTCACAAAGTGTACTAGCTCATCCTTAGGCCTCTTTCGATCCCTAAGGTCAATAAAAGACTCGAATAACACATGTTATTACACTTAACTACACTTGCTAAAAAGTAATTAAAACATAACTAAAATGCTTATGTTCAAGCACTTAAAGTGCAAAAACTAGTTTAATCTACTACACCGAATTACGACAGGTTAGTTGAGTGAGAGAAAAGAGAGGGAGGAGAATAATGATGGAAGGAAATAACAAATGGGAAAAGAAACGAGAAAGAGAAGAAATAAAAGAAATTATGAAGAGGAGAGAGAAAAAATAAGATGAAACTATTTATATAGATTTAATATATTCTTACATTTGAAGCTTTGAAATAAATTTTTAAATATTCGATTTGTGGGAAATATTTTTATTTTTTGGTGAATTACAATAATAGGGCAAAGCCTAAACAACTAACGCCACTAGCGCGATTTAAACCCATACCACACTTGAGGCGGTGAACATTTTTAACCACCAGACCATCACATTAGGTTTATTTTCATTTTATTTTTAAATACAATGTATTTACAATTAGTTGACTGCACGTCAATGTTGAGTCAATTTGTATATGATTAGTTAAGAAATATTATAAAATTAATTTTGTTATTATGAATTTTTGCAAAAAAAATAATTTGTTATTAGTTATTTTATTTAATGTTTAAAAATATGTTTAGAGGGTATTCTTTAGAGCAGTTTTTGTTTTATTTTTAAATGTATTTAAAGGAGTTGTTTTATTTTTACATGCAATTTTTTGTTTATTTATTTGTTGGTCCATTTAGTTTTCATATCTCATTTGTAAGGAAACTTTTGTTTTTATTTTTTATTTTTTTATATTATCAAATGATGTATCTATATTTGAAAAAAGTGATGAATCTAAAATGATATATTTGTATTCAAGTATTTAATTTAGGGTTTTACTCTTAAACAATAATAAAAAATAATTTCAACAATTAAAATTATATAAAATATTAGTAGCTTACAATTTTAAAATTAAATAAGTAATTATTATTTAATAATATTTAGAATATAATGATTAATTAGAAAAAAAATTATAAACCTTCTCTGTAAGCGGGAAGCTAATTCTAGTAAATATAAAGCATAATGACTTATTTGACCATTTATTTAATTTTTCACATTTTTTAGCCATTGTGTTTTTTTTTTGTCAAATTACCCGAATGAATGAAAAATTGAACATTTAATTAATTTTTAAATTTTTTTAAAATTTTAAAATTAATTAAATGCTGACATGTCATCTATGTTAGAATCCACATGTATGTTATGTCAGCAAAGTTAACAAACATAAACTTTTCCATCCATTTTAGGATGATTTGACAAAAATTACAAATTTAAGGACTAAAAAAGACGATTTTTTTTGAAATAATTTGTTTGGTTTATTATTATAGGTCTAGATCAAAAAGTCCAATAAAACATTTAAAGCAAATTAAAAAAAAAACATAGCAACAAAAATAAAATAAAACTAAAACAACCTCTAGAAACTTCATCTAAAAAAAGCACTTCAGATTATCGGTGATACCAAATGGCCAAACCCTTCCTGACCAAAACAATCGTGGAGAACGTGACAGAAGGGGAGATTGAGGTTATATTTGAATGGATAGATGAAATCCTCCGTCCAAAGAGCAGGACCTAATATGTAGAAACTCATGGCGGTTGCATGAGTTGAAGGTCCGATGTTGCTAAATCTATGGCTCTTAAATGTGCATCTTCTACCTAGAAAGAATCTTCTAAGCTTTTCATCCGTTCTTCTGGCTATGAATTTAAAACGACAGGTTAAGAAGTTTCAAGATAATGCTTTCATATCCCAAGTAATCGGTCTAATTTCATAATAGTAAAAGAGGCGAAAAATTAAATGAAAAACTAAAATAATTCTTTTATAAAATTGGAGGGTAAAAAAAATCATTATGCCTAAATATAACAAATGTTATAAATACCATAAGACGAAAAAGTTAAAAAATTACAAAGGAAAGGACCTGATTGGAGCAATATGATAATATAGGGACTTGTTTAAAATGTTTTAAAGTTTAGGACTTATTTTCAGTATCACCCATGATTCGGTATAATAAATAAAAAATCAGATAAGAGAGCCACCTCATGAAAAAGACAAGAACATTACGTGTGATCCATTGCAGAAGAGGATAAAGTATGGACAAAACTTATGGATATACTGTTGTACATCCCCCATACGTCACGGCTCTTTTCAGATCATAGGCCGAGTCTCAGTCCTCTACTTAAGGTACTCTTCTCTCTCTCCTTCCACATCAACTTCAACATTTTACTTCCGCTCTCTACCTTTGGTACTCAAGAGAAAGCAAGGTTATAGAGATCGAGTTCATGATGAATTATTAAAAACCATTCCTCTGTTTTTGTATATATTTCGGTTGGATTTTAAAGGAAACTTCTTTTTTTCCTTTTTTTTTTGTGTGTAATTGCGGAGATGGGTTTTTCAATGGAAGAGTACGAGTTCTTGAGCGAGATCGGATTGAGTTCTGGCAATTTGGGATGTTTTGTGAATGGCACCTGGAAAGGAAGTGGCCCTGTGGTTTCTACTCTTAATCCTGCCAATAATCAGGTTCTATTTTTTAGAATGTTTTGTTTTTTCATGCTAGATAAGATGGGTTTATTATTAATTGTGGTGAGACTGATGGAATTGTCTTTCTGAGAAAATAACATACATTCAATCTCATCGTATTTTTCCGACTTGGATCCTCTATAAATCTTTAAAATAAACCAATGTTAAGACTTGTGCTTCTATGGAGTGGCAATATTCTTGGTTTAATTTTTAGCTTTTACTCATATGCTGCAGGTTTTCTTTTATTTTTGCTTCTGCATTTTAAAGATAATAGTAATGTTTTACAAACACACTTGCTAGTTACTGAGTACTAAACTACTTGATCCAGGCATTTAGAAACTGTTAGTTTCTTCACTCTTATAATTTTAGTATTATTTAAATGTTGCTTTTGCAGAAAATTGCCGAAGTTAGTGAGGCTTCCGTCCAAGACTATGAGGAAGGGATGCAAGCTTGCAGTGAAGCAGCAAAGATTTGGATGCAGGTAAGATGGACGGATACCATACTCTTAAACTTTATATTTCGGTTGGAAATTTACATTTCTTAATGCCATTTTTACTTCTCTGAACCTTTTATGCTTTATTTATTGTTTCAGGTTCCAGCCCCTAAGAGAGGTGACATAGTTCGACAAATAGGTGATGCATTGAGATCCAAACTACAGCAGCTTGGCCACCTTGTTTCTCTTGAGATGGGAAAAATTCTTCCCGAAGGAATTGGGGAAGTTCAAGTATGTTATGCAACCTTGTCACTGTTAACACATTGGTTTCTTTGCATATAATATGTCATAAGGCAGCCCATATTGAACTACATGAGCCATTTAGCATTTGGTTGAGTTAGTTTAAATATTTTCTTCAATCTTCACGACTCAAGAGAGAGGTACTTTTTGTTGGGAATCTGTCAATTTCTATTTTCTGCTAAAAATAAAAGAAATTCTTTTATTAATAGTCAAAGCAATGCAGCAAGAAGACCTTGCTTCTATACTTAAGGTTTTCACTGTGTGTAGTTTGAATTCACCAAATCTTGTAACAGTAATATTTTCTGATATTTCTCTTTTACAGCAACTACTTTCCTTTTTCTTTTATGATTTCCACCATTCATGGAGATCATGAAATTTTTCAAGAGTTCTTCTGGAGCGGCAATGCTGTAATGTACTAAGATGTATAAGTGTTATCAAATTGCAGGTGGAAGATTGTTAGTCTGCCATATCTTAGGCGTTTTTGTTGTTTATCTCATTCTGTCCCACATTAGCTTTCATGATAGGATTTCCTGTACTTGTTTTTTATTGAGTGGATCAATTCTGTTGTTTTACTGGTTTATTGTCCAAATCTGTAAAAATGCATGAAAATTATGCTAACCATAACTATATATATAACTATATATATTCTTTACCTATGTAACTGTAAAATGCTAATCTTGCAGGAAATCATTGACATGTGTGACTTTGCTGTGGGTTTAAGCAGGCAATTGAATGGGTCCGTAATACCTTCAGAACGTAAGTGCATAAGTCCATTAGTCATCATTACTTTATACATCCCCTTGTGTTTGGTTTCTGGATTGCTTGTCTGTTTATGAACTTGTGCTGAATTAACTTTTGCTGGAATGTTGAAATTTGCATGTTTACTGCTGTTGGCGTTTTCTTATCTATAATGACTGCCATTAGTTTGGATTTTCTATTAAATATAGTATAAAACTGCTACTGATATGGTACAATTTAGTACAGTAATATATATGTATGTATGTATGTAGATATAGATGGTAGGAATTTGTCCTAAAATGATTGGTTCTGTTGTTAACAGGTCCAAATCACATGATGTTGGAGGTGAGCTACTGGTTAAACATTTTTAACTTGGACTCTTAGACCAAGTCCGAGAAGAAAATTGATGTTTTGCTCTTGTATTCTGGGAACAGATGTGGAATCCCCTTGGAATTGTTGGTGTAATTACGGCATTTAATTTCCCATGTGCTGTTCTTGGTAAGTTGCATTTCCTTTATTTATAAACTAGGCATTTTTGCTGCAGGGAGGCTTAAAACTTTTCTGGCATAACTGATACCAGAATGGCTCTGTGATTCTTTTTATATTGCTTAATTTTGTTGCTTCTGGGATTTTATTTAATTGGATTCATATCTATGGACCAACGTTTAAGATAATTGATTTCTTCCTATTAAGAATTTGTCTTAATGATAGGCATTGAATCAAATTATTAACTGAACTTTCTGTATTTTGATAGTTCTACTTACAAATTTTGCATTGTGTAGGATGGAATGCCTGCATTGCACTGGTGTGTGGAAACTGTGTTGTTTGGTAAGGCTTGATGTCAATGTTTTACCAATTATTATGTTTCCACTTTTTTGGGGAATGTTGAATCCTTCAGCTCATATATATATTCTTAGTGGGTCCATTATGCCTTTTCTAATCAATTGTAAATTCCAGTTATATTTGCTTATAGAATCAGGTATATCAAGTACTATGCCTTTTTTTGTTGACGACAAATTTTCTTTGTTCTCGTTTTCAGTGTTGAATTTACCTTTTGGCATTTATTTATAGCTTTTATGTGCTTGCTTCCTTCGATGGAACTTCTAATCATGCCGTACAGGGGCGAAGCCAGAAAATTTTTTTAGGGGGGGCTGGATGAAATTTTAATTTTCTATAGTTTATATCTTTATAATTTGTAAAGGATTAAATCAAATTTTTATAATTTTAGGGGGGGTCAAAGTGTAATTTTACCTTTATTAATTTAAAATTTTTAAAAAATTTAAAGGGCCAAAAATATAATTTTACATTTTAGGGGGGGCCGGGGCCCATGCCAGCCCCCCCCCTAGCTATGCCCCTGATGCCGTAGTAAATTCTACTGATTTAGTTCACACTAATAATTGTATGTACTTCATTCCTTTCATTGAACTATAAATTGGTTCAATGCTGTAGTGCAATAATGAGATATTTACATTGGAAGATCACAAAAACTTTGATGATTCCACATCTTCTATTGATGTGTTGGCCAATGGTGATTAGCAGTGTATATGCTATGAGATACAATCCGATTGCATAATCTGATTTCCTTGAAAAGATTTCTACTTAATAAGTGTGTCTTCATTAGTTAGCATAATTTGCTTTAAACAGATAGGTTCTCTTTCATATATTAACTTACAAAAACTGGTATGAATTGTAGGAAAGGTGCTCCAACCACTCCTCTGGTTACAATAGCAATGACAAAATTAGTGGCTGAAGTTTTGGAAAAGAATAAATTACCTGGTGCAATTTTCACATCATTTTGTGGTGGTGCTGAAATTGGGGAAGCAATTGCAAAAGATCGACGCATTAATCTAGTTTCATTCACGGGGAGTTCGAAGGTACTTCTATCCCGTGCCTATTTGACGGAATTATCCCGTGCCTATTTGACGGAATTATGTTATTATTTATTGTATTTGGAATGACAGAATAGGATGTTGTATATTTATATTGTGGCTTACTAATTTGTTAAAGATACATTTCAAATCTGATGTTTTTGTTATCAATTAACAAGAACTTTTATCTCCATATCTATTAGATACATGAATACTTCCATTACACTAATATTTTAATTTATATTTCACATTCTACCTGCAGGTGGGTGTAAAAGTACAACAAACAGTAAATGAGAGGTTTGGTAAATGCTTGCTTGAACTAAGTGGAAACAATGCAATAATTGTCATGGATGATGCCAACATAAAATTAGCTGTTCGGTCTATACTATTTGCTGCTGTTGGTACTGCTGGTCAGCGCTGTACCACATGTCGTAGACTGGTACTTTTAATTAAGTGAATCTTCTGGATTGTGATACATAAATATATATATTTATATTGAGTCTTCAAACCTGCCAACGATTTTCCTGTTTTCTGTTTGCTTGTATTGAAGCTTCTTCATGAAAGTATATATCGGACTGTAGTTGACCAGCTACTTGATGTGTACAAACAAGTTAAGATAGGGGACCCACTAGAAAAGGGTACCTTGCTTGGGCCATTGCACACTTCTTCTTCAAGGAAGAACTTTGAGAAAGGAATAGAGATAATCAAGTCACAGGTGCGTTCTTTATTTATTTGTAGTTTCACTCTTGAACGGTGTTCAACCCATGTCTAAGGTTTCTCCTATCTTCTATAAAAATACCTTGACTTGAAGCTTGAATCTAATTTTTGAAGAATTCATTGGCACAATCTTTCACATAACTTTTATGGGTTCCATGGACTTGCATGAAATGTTCTGAAAGACATCTCATGGTGTTAAAGCAGATGGCTGTATTTATAATCTTACTTTGTGCATTAATGAATATCTGTAGCTTCAATTTTCCTAATAAGATCCCATAAATTGTTGACTTTCAACATTGTTCGGCTACCTTGAAACTCCCAGCATGGAGATTAATGTGCTGACTTTATGTATGGTTTTGTTTGATGAACCTAGAAGCTGACGTTGTCAGAATTTCAATTGTTTCATATTTTGGCTGTCATGACCTTATTCTATCTTGTGATGCTTCCCAGGGGGGAAAGATTCTTACTGGTGGCGGTATAATAGAGTCTGAGGGGAACTTTGTGCAGCCCACAATTGTTGAGATTTCTCCGGATGCCGATGTTGTTAAAGAAGAGCTGTTTGCACCAGTTCTTTATGTCATGAAATTTAAGGTCGCCTTGTTTTTCAATATTCTAGGAGACACTTTAAACAAAGTCCGTCATGTTTTAGTGTTATGCAATGAGCTGCTGTCTGAAAACTTAACTAATTTTGCAGACTTTGAAAGAAGCAATTGAAATAAACAACTCTGTTCCTCAAGGATTGAGCAGTTCCATCTTCACTAGTAAACCTGAATTCATTTTCAAATGGATTGGGTGAGTCTCTCTGCCCGGTGTCTCAATAAGTTATTCAATTTCTACTCATTCAAAAGCTTTCTTACTAATCAAAATATGTGTATGAACAAGATGAAAACTTTAGGTTGTTAGTTAATATTGCTATGGAATTATGATATAGAAACCTTTCTTCTCACATGCAGGCCACAAGGAAGTGACACTGGTATTGTCAATGTGAACATACCAACCAATGGGGCTGAAATAGGTGGTGCTTTTGGTGGTGAAAAGGCCACAGGAGGAGGCCGTGAAGCTGGCAGTGATTCTTGGAAACAATACATGCGACGGTCAACCTGGTAAACATGATTATGAAGTCCAAGTCCTTGTTTATTCTTTTTTCTTTCATTGCTATATATTGAATAAGTGTGATATAGAAAGACGAGACCAGCATTTTGGTTATCCTCAAAAGTGGGGTTTTGGTGTTTGATATTCTTCCATTAACATTCTCTTTGGCAGCACAATAAACTACGGGAGTGAGTTACCGCTGGCACAAGGAATCAATTTCGGCTAGGAATGAAGACATGGTTAAAGCACACAACCGTTTTCATATAGCATTGAACTTCTCTTTTGCCCATCTTTTAACTCTTATTATGTACCTTTGAAATGCAGGGTGAGGCCTAAGGAAACAAATTTGCATTCCTGCAAAATCAACTCCCAGACCTTTTATGCTCTACATATAGGGTGGGATTTGGTTCACATAATTGTCGCTGAAAACCATGAATAGTAAACATAATAATGAAAAGAGGCATAATGAAGAAATCAATGATTCCTGAGACACACTTGTTACGAAAATCAGGTGTAGTGTGTGCTGTAATAATTATTATAATAGAAGCACATTATTGATCTTGTGTCATGGGTTATAGCCCCGTGACACTTGCATCTTCTTTGGCTTTTTCGCATCTTATTCCGAAACTTCTCCTCTTGTTTTAATATCAATTCTACGCTTCTTTTACTGATTCTTTTAATTTCTTACGCATTTGCATTACTGTCAACTCTCATCTAAAAGTGTCTGGGTGCCATTCTACCTATTTGGAGTCTAGGTAGTAAATGAGCTGAGCTTGAATCAATATCGCATTTGTTTCTTTTAAGCTTGTTCTTGATGTCTACTAAATGTTTCATAATTTTGTGTTTAATTGTTAAAAATTATGTAGCTTTATTGAATGGAGAATATTAAACAAACAATCAGATATGTTATTGTGCAATTAAACATTTGTTGTTCGTAAAAAGATTAGCTTTAGCTTAATTGGCATTTTTACCGTTACAGCGGTCAAGAGGTTGTAGATTTTAATGTGTTCTTTCAATCTAAAGTTAAAAATTGAGGGTAAAAATAGGTATGGTATGAAAATATTAATGAACAATAGATAGAAACCGGTTTAACAAATTATTTTTACTTTTAGGTGATAGATATAAGAATAATAAAATATAATTATACAAGATCGATCAAGACAAGATGTGGAATTTGAATTTGACATTTTTTTCAATTTGATATTCAAAATTTTTTTGGTGCAATTTAGTATTTAAATCTATTAACTGTTATATAATTTACTCAAAACATTAATGGTGTTAATTAACCATTAACTTTTTTATGAGGTGACATACATAGTCAATGTATGAATAACACAACATGGTATGGTTGACATATGATGTTATTATAATTTTAGAATTTCAGACATGGAAAATACATAATTTTTTTTTATTTTTTAATTTAAAATTAATCTTCTTAAATTTATTTTGAGAAATTCTTAACAGAATTTAATCACTGAAAATAAGAAATTTACTTTCTTTCATCCGAAGTAAAATCTTAGTACAACAAATCATTTATCTTCTTCGGTTTTCTTTGCAATCAAAGAAAGGAATCAAATCAAGTAAAATTTGTATTTTCTCTTGAGCAGGTCTAATGATTCTCTTTATTTGAATTTCTTTTCCTTTTTATAAACATTTTTAAATTTTTTATTTATAATTTTTTTTGTTAACCATTGAAGGAATAAATTGTGTTTTATTATTCAAGTATCAAGTTTTTAATATTTGAAATCCGAAATATGTTATTATTTTAAACAGTGTATTGTGATTGGGTTAAGTTCTTTTTAATTTTAAAGAATTTGATAACCAATTAAGAATTTTTTTTTTTGATTTTCTTTGAAAATTGTTTTATGAGTGTTCAAAATTGATTTGAGGGTTCAAAATAAATATCTAATTTGGGTATTTTTGTATTATTCTTCGAAACCAAGTTGAGAGATTTCAAATTTGATTTCATGCTTTCATAGCTTTTCATTGATATGGTTCAAAGTTATAATATAATTTGGAACTTATTTTGATTTTGAATAATTTGTTTATTTTAATTTATTTGGCAGCACACTTTTAAGGTATTTGAATTTTTGGGGAGTGCACTAAGAGGATTGAGATTCTGAATTTTAGCGGTATAAGGGTTAATGAAAATAATATAATTAAGTTCCAAAGTTTAGAGAATGATGAAAAGGAGGCCTCTAATGGTATAGATGAGTTAGAGGGTGGGTCTAAAGATGAGGATGAAGAGATAAGAGGGATTAAGGAAAAATAAAAATCCTTTAAAGAAAAAAAAAACAGAGAACTAGTGGGTAACCTTCAACCTAAACTAAATTTTAAAGACCTCACTAGTGAAATTGAGAGGAAGAAAACAAAAGGTAGGAAATTAAATGATGTAAAAGCATATTCTGGTAGGTTTAGTGGAGATGACAATAACTATTTGGGGTCCTCTGATTTGGGTAGTTATGAAACTGATTTAGATGGTGAGTTAGCTTGTAAGAAAGGGAGAAATGTCTTATTTGATACATCGACTACAATACCTAATTTCCATCTTGGAATGAGTTTTAATGATAGTACTCAGTTCAAGAATTCTTTAGCAACTTATGCTATAGCTAAGAGTGTAACAGCCCGTTTTTAGTTAAATCGAAACAGTGGAGTGTAACAACCCGTTTTTAGTCAAATCGGAACAGTAATTTTGGAACCACAAATTCGAGGTCAAAATATTTATTTTATTATTATTTTAATGTTTACATCATGATTGAATGATTGTGTGAAAGTTTAGTTTAGAAATTTTATCGTTTGAGTATTTAATTCGACAAAAATGACTAAAACGCGTAAAGTGCAAAAGTATTGTTCTAATAGTGAAAGTTATTAAATAGTTATGGATTATTAAATGGAGGTCCTTATGTTGTAATTAGCCCATTAATAAATGAGTGGACATTCTCGGACATTGTTTAAGTGATTTTTATGTTTAATTAATAAGGTTATTTATGTAATTTGGAAATTAAAGGTTAATTATAATAAAACAAAATTTTGTATCATCTTCCATTATCAATTCTTCCACCAAATTATCAAAGATTAAAAGCCATGGGAATGAGCTAGGATTCGGCTACTTTGGAAGCTCAATTGATCAAGAAAAGCGAAATTTGGATCTAGATCGGGGGATAACTAAAGTTATCGACTAATCGACCTATTTCGTCTTTTTTGCATCTGAGGTAAGTTTGTATGTAATAAGCATTGATATGATTATGATTTAATTACTTTGATATTTTTATGAATTGTGAATTCGACTCTATGAATACGTTCGACGAAGATTCGGTGTCGAAAATCCCAGCTGAACCTTAGAAATAAAATAGGAGATTATATTAGCTCTTCGGACCATGATATTAGCTCTTCGGGTGCGAGTTATATTGATTTGGCTTCGGACCATGATATTAGCTCTTCGGGTGCGAGTTATATTGATTTGGCTTCGGACCATGATAGTAGCACTTCGGGTGCGAGTTACATTGATTTGGCTTCGGGCCATGATATTGGCACTTCAGGTGCGAGCTCTATTGATTTGGCTTTGGGCCATGATATTAGCACTTCGGATGTGAGATATTTTGAGTTGGCTTCGGGTCATGATATGAACACTTAGTGTGCGAGACTCCTGAGTATCCAATTTCTATTCCGAATGGTTCAATGGGTATATTAAAGATGTGAATTGGTGAGAAATAGATACGTATCGATACAAGTTTGTACGAAAAATTATTTGAGCAATGAAATCAAAGGAAGTTGTAATCTTATGATCAATTATGTGGTTAATTCCATGGTAACTTGATGTTTAATGTTTTAATGCAATTTGAGTTACTTATTTGACAATGTAAATGAATGGTGGAATTTTCTTAATCATTTCATATGAGCTTACTAAGCTATAAAGCTTACATTGTTTATTTTCCCGTGTTTTATAGTGATTTCTAAGCTAGCTCGAATTTAGGGATCGTCAGAGACTACATCACACTATCAAGCTATCAATTTGGCACTTTTAAGCTTATGTTTTGGTTATATGGCATGTATAGGATTATGGTCATTTTGGTTATAAGTTGATGATGAATTTGACCATTTGAATTGGCTTGTAAATGTTTATATTTTGGATTGTATATATATAGCCATGTGAGTTGGCTTATATTGGTGATGTTGATGATGTATAAAAGTGTGCAAATGACCTTTGTTTGAGTTTAGTCATTTTTTATGCTCAAGTAAGTAAAGTTTGATATGAATTTAGATGACATATTGTGGTAGTTATGTTTGGTATTGGTTGGTGTTGGAAATGGTATAAAATTATGTTTGATTTGGAATTGAATTATATGTCTATTGATGCTATGTTTTGTGTCATATGAGTTGTATAGGTGTGCCTAAGTTTAGGTGGCAAAATGGCTTGGTAAATAGCCTATTTTTGTCCACACGGGAAGAGATACGAGTATGTGTCTCAGCTATGTGTGATACACGGTCATGTACATGACCGTCTGTCCCCTGGTGTTGAAATTAAAATCAAGTAAGTATACTCCATATGGCCTCACACACGGGCGTGTGATTTTGTCGTGTGGCATAAGTCAGTATACCCTACAGGTTTGGCATGGCCTAGTACATGGCCTGGCACAAGGGTGTGTATGGCCATTTTTAAGGCACACGGGCATGTGTGTTGGCCGCGTGACCCAAGTCAGAGAGTTACACGGGGTTGGACACGGTCTGGGACACGACCATGTGCTCCCATTTCAAATGTCCACACGGCCTGTGACATGGGTGTGTCTGTGGCCGTGTGAAAGACACGATCGGGCCACACAGGCGTGTATCCCCTATTTTGAAAAAAATTTTAAAGGTTTCATGAAAGTTTCCTAAGTTATCAATTTAGTCCTGAACCACTCTCAAAGCATGTTTAGGGCCTCGTAGGCTCGTTAGAGGGACATTGTTCTTGAGTTTGAATAATGTTTTCATGAAATGTGAAATTATATGTCAATCGAATATTTAAATGTTTTATAAGTTCAGTAATGCTCTGTAACCCTATTTCGGCATTGAATACGGGTGAGGGGTGTTACAAAGAGAGTTGATATTAAGTACATTAAGAATGAGAAGTTTAGGACCAGAGAAAGTGTAAATCTGTTGGTTGTCCTTTTCTTATATATGCAGCTAAGGTTAGTACTGATGGATTTTTCAAGATTAAGACATTTTTGAAATGTTCTATGACATTTTGAAATAGTCGAACCAGCTATAAGTTTATTGGAAGGAATTTTGTTAGTAAGTTGAAAGTGCTACCTCAATTAAAGCTAGTTCAGATGTAAAGGCTTGTAAAAAAAGAGTTGAAGGTAGACTTGCAAATAAGTGTATTTGGTAAATCTAGGGCATGAGCCTTAGAACAAATTAAAGGTCGAGTGAAGTTTGAGTTTAACTGTTTGTATGCTTATGCTTTTTCTTTAAGAAAGACAAATCCAATTGCCATTATAGAGCTAATGGTTGAGTGACCTACTATTAATCACACCTTAAAATTTAAAGGAATGTATGTTTTCTTTACAAACTTGAAAAATGGATTTAAGCAATTTTGTAAGTCCATTCTATGTTTAGATGGATATTTTTTGATAGGGTTTTACAAAGGTGAGATTTTATCGACTGTGCGCAAAGATGAGAATGATCAAATATACCCTACTACATGGGTTGTTGTTGAGGGAGAGAATAGGGAAACATGATGTGGTTCCTTGAAAATTTGAAATGGGGTCTACAATTGGGTGATGGTGATAGATTCACCATAATGAGTGCTATGCAAAAGCTTTGTAACACTGCTTACTTGGTCCAGTCTTTGGACCCAAGCTATAAGATGCTACCACAAACAACAAAACAATTATATACAAAATTATAATTCAAAAATTTAAATTAACAATAACAAATATCATAATCCATGTATAACATGATTTACGAACCAATTCGAGTCTTACTTGAGCTTACAAAAGCTCTAAAGTACGTTTGGAATCAAATAAAGAATAATTTAAAAATTTTACAAAAAGAAAAGATAATTATGCAAAAAAGAGGTCACATGGCCATGTAACTCATTGTGCCCATGTAAGTAAAAAAGACCAATTTTACAATAAGTCACACAGTACCTACACGACTATGCCATTAGCTTGTGTCTGTCACTGATTTGCCACAAATCATAGTGGCAGATTCGATACTTTTCAACACTTAACGTACTTGTTTCCTAAGCATTTTAATGTTTTTATTGTATTTTCACACTTTTTAGTTTATGATTAAAATATTACAAAATAAGCATTTTTTACGCATTATTTCGAGTTAATTGACCTAATCAGGCCAATATCGGCCTTAAGGTGGTTTTAACGAGTTACTTGAGTGTGTAGGACACCTAATTTTAGGCCCAAGAGCATAAGGAATGGAAGTTGAGTCGTAACACAAGCTTTTGAAGTTGCAACACAACCAAGCTAACAAGGAAAATCATATTCAAAGTTGTGTGTCGCAACAAACAGAAGCTTGTGTCACTACACAGGTGTAACGTGAGACCAAAAATAAGCAAGGGTGTTTCTGTCTATACAATATATCTTTTTATGTAATTAAGGCTGGTTTTACCCTAATTAGGGATGCTAAAATCTCCTTGAAATAGCTAAGTTGTAGAAAGCTTTGGGGACTTTTTGCCACATTAGTTTTAGGATTTATTTTAATAGATTTAGGTTAGTTTAGGTTTTAGTTTATTTTTCTAAACATTTTTATTTCTTGTTCTTCGGCTTGGATTCGATTTGAATTGAAGTCTCTACAATCTTAATATTTTAGTACTCTTCTTTTATTATTATTACTTTTTGCAAATGCCAAGATCTCGAGCATTGTTAAAGGATTTTTCTTTCAGAGCACTCCACGATATTATATAGACAATTTCTATCTTTTCACTTTTATATTATTTTGTGTTTTTGCATGATTAATCTAATCATAGAAAAGACGGTTTTTGAGACGATGAGTGGCTAAATCTTTAGGGAGATTAATGAGTGGATGAGGGAGTGATTAATGAAAGAGTTAGGGCTTTCTAATAGGATTAATTAGTGTAAATACATTTGTTCTTAAACACTAGGCTTGACGATCCTAGGAAGTAATATAGGTAAACGGATCGAGAGACAATGATACTGAGTAAATCGTGTATTTATCCCAATCAGGAAAGTGAGGCTGAGAGGTAAGTGTGTACTAGTTGACTAGTTAGGCAGTAGATGCCAAGAGGTAATACTGTCTAGGTAATAATTAATTTTCTCAGAAAAACCCTAAGTCTGAAGTTGATTATAACCATGGAAGTGAGTTAGTCTTCTATCTGTTATTCAAGTGATTTTTTGTTGTTGACATTATTTGCTTAGTTTCGAATTTTAATTTTATTTCTTTATCTTAATCTTTATTATTGATTTTCATAATATGATTTTTAATAAGTACTATTTAAACCTATTTCTGTAGATAATAATATTTTTACATTTAATTCAACCTCTCTTGGGTAGATTCTTGAAATACTTCCCAGTGTTCCGTTGTAACACAAAACTATATTACAATTTGACCTGTTTGCTTGTAGATACCACACTAATTATATATATATATATATATATATATATTTGCATGATTTACACTCAAAACGTTCGCACGTTTGGAGGAAATCAAGTTGTTAGCGACATTTCCGGGGAGGTTTCAGTATTGAATCTAAATTTATTTTTCTACAATTAGTAGGATAAATAGGAACATTAAAAACTACAGAAATGATATTTACTTTATTTTTTTGTTTATTAATTTTAAATTTACTATTTTTCGATTTTAATTTATGATTCGAAGTAAAAGCACTCGAATTGAGCCATATCCTGATCTAGAGAGATTGTTGAGATGCAACCATTAATTCAATGCAAAATGATCCACCCATTGTAACTAATTTACCTCAAGAGAATCCTTTACTTGATGATCCATTCGAACCACAAGCCCAGATCCTAGGAGAGCTACTGATGGCTCAAAGAACATTGCGTGAGTATGCACTACCAACACTCGATGATGTACGAGGCAACATTGAACGATTGATGATCAACGTTAATAATTTTGAGATAAAAAAGACAATGATTCAAATGATCCAAAATACATTTCAGTTCCGAGGGAACATGATGGAGGATTTGAACAAGCACTTGAAGTGATTTCTCTAGCTATGTTACACATTCAGATACAACATGGTAACTGATGATGCAATGTGTCTTTGATTATTCCCCTTTTCTCTACGTAACCATGCTACTGATTGGTTAGATTCATGAGAACCAGGTTCCATTACTACATGGGGCGAATTAGCGGGAAAATTTTTTACATAATTTTTTTGGATTAGTAGATCCATTCAGCTTCACCGAGAGATTGCCAACTTCAAGCAATTTGAAGATGAAAATTCATACAAAGCTTCGGACCGATTCAAGTCACTATTGAGAAAGTGTCTCTATCATGAAATGCAAAAGTGGATCCAAATGCAAATATTTTATAACAATTTAGACAACAATCTAACCTCGGCTTTGGATGGAACATCCGAAGGTGCTTTAATGAACCATACATATGAGCGAGTATTTGATGACATGGCTATGAACTCATATATATGGACAAAGGAGAGGTTCACTTACAACCAAAAACCATAAGAGACAAAAGCCACCCAAAAAGTAGATGCTTATCAGGTCATTTTAGAGAAGTTGAACCGATTGGAAGCAACAACTAACCGACCATTACAGAGCCAACCCAACACTTCGAGCAAAACTCGAATCATCAACCAGATGAAGTTAACTACATGGGTAATAGGGGTGGAAATCCCTATTCGAATACGTACAACCCGGTCAGAAGGATCATCCGAACCTAAAATGGGGAGGATTTCAAGAAGGCGTAAATCAAGTGAAAAATTGAGCAATTCTCCCTTTCCAACCTCCACATATACAAAGACCTCAAGATCGATCCATGGGGAACAACTATATTGTATGTGGTCAACGACTGATAGGATAGATGGAGAGATCTAGTCAATGAAGACGGACATCCAACAAGTACAATTTGAGTGTACTTTAACTAGAACACATTGAGAGATTTCAAAAAAAGTATCCAAAACCAAATGAACCAAATGATAAAAATGATGAGCAACATGTAGAGACAAATTGGTACTGGAATCCCGAGCAATACGGAGAATGTTCTTCAGAATGAGGGAAAAGAGCATGTAAATCCTATCACTTTGCGATTTGGTAAGACTCTTAACGAAATTAAAGCTCCTTTTCAAACAGACGAGGATTTACAAGAATCTGTCAAGGAACGCATAGACGAAAAGAAGCATGATGAGCTGATCGAACAAGTGACAGAACTGGTGGCTGAGCCAGTAATAAAGAACTCCACGATCACGAAAATACCATTCATGTCGAGGATTGAGGACAAATGGAAAAGAGATGAAGCAAATTTTGTAAGCTTCTTGATCTTATTAAAATCCCTTAATGTTAATTTACCCTTGTTAAAACTGATCAATAAAATATCGAAATATGTCAAGTACTTGAAAAAAATTATGTCTAGGCATAAAAAGATTTAAAAGGGAGAACAAATTGACATTGACGCCTCTTGTAGTGCTATTATTGCCAAAAAGATACCCTATAAATTGAAAGATCCAGGTAATTTTACAATTCCTATAGAAATAGGGGACATTTATTATAGTAAGGCATATTGCGATTTAGGAGCCAGTGTTAATTTAATGCCCAGATCAATTTATAGAAAACTCAGATTAGGGGAGTTAAATAACACTTCAATAACACTACAATTAGCCGATAGGCCTTTAGTACACCCAAAAGGTGTACTTGAAGACGTATTGGTTAAAGTGATGAATTTTATCGTCCTGGTCAATTTTGTAGTCCTTGAGTTCGAGGAAGATCAAGAGATCCCCATACTATTGGGTAGACTATTTTTGGCAACTTCTAGATCAACCATTATCACGAGAAAAATGAATTAACAATAAAAATCGATGGTGAACTAGAAGTGTTTAAATGTGGCAAAGATTCCCAAGATGAGGGATTAGAAAAACAATTAAGGAATGGATGTTTTGCATTATTCTATGTAACCCCTAGTTGCCTTGATTGAAGGTATGTTTTGAGTGTGATGTATGTAGGAAAACATGGTCTGAAGGAACAAGACAATTGGAAGGATCCAAACATAATAGACCTCCAATGGACGAAGTGCGATGATTGAAAAAGGAATAAAAAGTTTATGCCGGATAGTAACGGGTTACTAGACGAGTCCGGTAGCCACACTTAATTTTAATTATCATAAATTACCTTTTTAAATATGTAATTTTGTGTTTTCTAGATTTTTGATAATTTTAATTATGAATTTTAATTTTTATTAGGTGATGGTCGCCAAACTAACTAAAAATTCGACTAAGGCAAGCGCACCTATCGAACAGTAGTATAGTTATGGTGAGGCCGGAAATATCGTATCCACAAGGACTAAAAGCACTAGTAATTACTGTTTTTTTATTATTTAGCCTAAGAATTAAAGGGATGTTCTTAAACTAAGATTAACTATCTAATTAACTAAGAATACGACAAAGGTAAAAGTTAGAAAATACTATTGGAAAATATATGGAGAAGACAATACCCAAGGAAGAATCCACCTAGACTTCACTTATTACTTCTGAATTAGATGATTTATTCACTTGAATTAATCCGTAGAAATCTCTAATTTATGTAATATCTCTCTCGAGACTAAAAATAGCTGACTCTAGGTTGATTAATTGAAATCTCTTTCTAATTAAAACCCTTATTGTCGCATTAACTCGATCTATGGATTCCCTTATTAGATTTGACTCTAATCCGACAGATTTTTGTTGTCCTATCTCTATGATTGTGATCAACCCTGTTTAATTATGGAAGATCTACTCTTAAACAAATATTTTTGCTCCACTGAATAAGCATATCAATACCCGAATCAATATCTTGGAACATTAAAGCAGGAATTAAAACTTCATAATTAAGAATAAGAACAAGTATTTATCATATAATTCAAATAATAATAAGATCTGTCATAGGTTTCATCTTCCCTAGGTATTTAGGGAATTTAGTTCATACTAATGGGGGAAAACATCTCAAAATAGGGAAAACAACAAAACATAAAGAACCCAAAAACTTCAAGAGAAATTGAATGGAGATCTTTAGTCTTGAAGGAGATCATGCTTCTGAGATGATTCCGATGGCTGTCTTCGAATATTTTTTGCTTTCTATTCCCCGTGTCCCTTATATCCTCTCCTTTTGTGTTTAAATAGCCATTGGAATGCCCAAAATAGCCCAAAATTAGCCTTTTCCGAGTAGAATTAAAATAGGTCTCGACAGGGACACGGCCGTGTGATGGTGCTCAGGCCGTGTGCAATTCTAATATGGTTTTAATTCGACATGGTCATGACACATAGGCATGTGGTCTACTCGTGTGTCTCACACAGGCATGTGGATTACCCGTGTGGAAGTGTTTGGGCCATGTGCAGCACTGAAATAAACCTATTTTGTCTGTTTTTGGCCTCTTTCTTGCACTTTTCGCTTTCCTATGCTCATCTGGATATAAAACATGAAATTAAAGGATTAGGAGCATCAAATTCACTAAATCTTATGATAAATCATCCAAAAATATGCCAAGCATGGGATTAAAATATGTTACTTTTGAGGTTTATCAAATATCCCCACACTTAAGCATTTGCTTGTCCTCAAGCAAAATCCTCAACTCATAATTAAAATGCATTCTTCTCAAATTATAATTCTTATCAATAATGTTTCAAAATAATTCACAAATAATCATACATTGAGAATTCAACTAAAAGGACATCAAAGTTTCAAACAATCCAAGTTGAGCATTTTAATCATAAAATCATAGATATTTCCCTTCATCTAAATAATTACCTTTAATTCCAAATCAACAGGAGTTGACATCCTCACTAAAGATTCACTTCCAATCACTCAAAGTGTTTAAGGTTCAACAATTAAGCACTCATTAGTCAAACATGAAAAGTTATTACCATAGGCTTGCATGAAAATCAAATCTCCACTACTATAAATGAGATGATACACAAATCAAAAGGTCTTTAACAGGGTTGTAATGGGGCTTGGGTTAAAGGTGTGGATAAAGGCTAAAAAATAGAGTTAGAATCGAGATCAATTTAATAAATTACCAACCTTAGAAAAATAAAGCTAATTACTGAATTACAAACAAATGCCAAACTTATTACAAAAGGATAACAGTATGTAATGAGTATATAATTATACATTTTTTTTACCAAGAACAATAATAGAAAGTACATAATACGAAATAATTCAGCAACTGAGATGGACGAAAATATTTAGGTAACTAATTAAATCAAATCTCGATAAAAAGGGAGTCAATAAAAAGGGAGAGATTCTTAACGAATTAAAAAGGGTTAAGTTGTGGGTTAATATTTAATGGAAAATATCAAGAAAGGGTGTTTAAGGCTCAAAGGAGTTCACTAAGGGTTAATTATGTAGGTAGGCTTTTAATGGAGTGAGTGGGTTAAACCTAAGTGCCTTTATCATCTCAGTATATCAAATCAAAGGTGTGGTCTCGACATGTATAATCGAAGTAAGTTCTAGAATAACAAATCAATGTTGACACACTCATAACCAATAAAATAAGTGAGCAAGAAAGATATATGCTCTAAAAGGCTCAAAATCTCATGATAATTATGGGTATTTGATGTCAATCATGTAAATTCAAAACTTCAAGATAATACCTCAATTCAGGGAAACAACTTAGCAATTTTAATTCTCAAAATTCAACTTATCATGCTTGATTCTATAATGTCTTAAAGTTTAAACAATCAATGCACAATCACCTATGATTTAATTCAAAACATATCAATAAAAATTATAAATCAATCAGAATTCACTCTAATAATAATATGAGGAAATTATTTGAGAACGAGATAAAAATTCAGGGATTTTTTTTATAATCATATAAATAACCTCCCCACACTTAAGATGTATATGTCCTTAATGTACAGAGATAGATAATAACAATATAAACAGGTTATCAGAAGAGAGGGAGAAAATTAAAACTGCCCTGAAAATTGGATAAAAAATCCCAGAAGAGTGAAGAGCTGAGATGTAGGCAAAGTGTATTTTAGCGCATGATTTTGAGCAACTAAAGAAAATGAAACACAACTATTGAAGAAGATTAGAGGGTTACTCGATAAAAGTCATAAAGATAAAATTAGTTCAAAATAAAAAATAAAAAAATAACTCTCTAGAAGCAACATAATAAAAATAAAAATAACATAAGTGGACTCAAAGTTCCTCATCATCAGACTAATTAGTGTCACGAGTCGGTGGCATTGGAGGAGTGATGTGAAGGTACTGACAGATCTGCTGTAAAGTCACATCAATGTCGTTGAACCTCTGGAAACACTGTCGTTCAAATCGAGTAAACCGCTCCGAGAGGTTTGCAAGGGTAGCCATAGAATGAGTAGGGTGGTGACTCAAATGTGGTGGTGGTTGTGGTGGGTCCTCATGATAGGGAGGAACATCATCAGTGACGTCCTCTAGGTCATGTTGAATGTCAGACTAGACTAGTTTGTACTGAGGGGAATAGGAATGGCGGCTAGGGGTTGAAGAATATGGGGAAAAGGGATAAAAAGTAAAAAGAGAAAGAAATTAGGGTTGAGGGTTTTAAAACGGACACAGTCGTGTGATGTGAAATCCAGCCCGTGTTCGTTGAGGAAAACAAGAGCCTATTCGGCACACAGTCGTGGACACGCCCGTGTGTCCAGGCCATGTGGTTCACACGACTATATCACACGGCTGTGTTCTACGTTGTTCGTTTCTCCCACACCCATGTGATCTCTCACATACCCGTGTGTCCAAACACACGGCCGTGTGATTCACCCGTGGAGCTCTCTGATTTGTTTAAAATTTAAAAATTAAGCTCCAGTTTTTACACAGCTTAGGACACGCCCGTGTGTCAAGGCCATGTACTTCCCACGGCCGTGTAGATTTATCGCAGGCCGTGTGCATGTCAATTTTTGGGAAATTTTAGCCCTATTTCCACACAGCCAAGGACACGCCCGTGTGTCCAAGCCGTGTGGGTCACTGTACCTGCATAAAAAATGTGAAAAATAGATAAAATAAATGGGTTAGTGGTGTTAGTGCTTGGGTTGCCTCCCGAGAAGCGCTTATTTAAAGTGTAAGCTTGACTCATCTCATATTTGCACGGTCATGGTGGTTCGAGGAGTTGAAACTTCCCATTCCTGCTATCAATCTTATCAAAATAAGGTTTTAGACGAGTATTATTTACCTTAAAAGTGCCGAATTCGAAATGATTTACCTCGACTGTACCGTATGAGAAAATGTTGAGTACCGCAAAAGGGATTGCTCCATTAGGTTCAGAAGTGGCAACACGAGGGTCTGCTTCATCTAACAGTACTTTGTCTCCAACCTTAAGTTGATTCGATTCACTTTTAAGTTTGTCATGGCACTGCCTTAATTCATCGTGTATTCTCTGTTTCTCCTTAACCTATGTTTGTCATTCATCTAGTTCCTCAATCTGTATCCTTCACTCTTCATCGATAGTCTTGTCATTACATGGACTGGAACGTGGCTCATTTGTACTTCTCAAAAGTTTTTCCTGCAAAGAGGGTTGAACAACAAGGTTACTCACATTAAAAGAACTTGTGTAATCATCTCAATCACTAGTCTTTTTGACAGAATCACGAGCTTGGAGTTTAATCATGTCATCACCTACTCGAACTATTAACTCACCTGTACTGACATCAATAATAGTCCTAGTAGTTGCTAAAAATGGTTGTCCTAAAATGAAAGGAATGTCACTATCCTCATCCATGTCTAAAACAACAAAGTCTACTGGAAATATAAATTTGTTGATTTTAACAAGCACATATTCAATTATACCCCTAAGAAATCTAATGGTTTTATCAGCCAATTGAATGCTCATCCTAGTTTGTTTGGGTTTTCCAAGACCTAGTTGTTTAAACATTTTATAAGGCATAACATTAATATTGCCCCTAAATCAGCTAAAGCATTGTTAACATTCAAACTACCAATTAAACAAGGAATCATAAAACTCCCTAGATCTTTCAGTTTGTTGGGTAGCTTTTTTTTGTATAATAGTTGAGCAGACTGCATTTAACTCCACATGTGATGACTCATCTAACTTTCGTTTGTTTGATAAAAGCTCCTTTAAAAATTTAACTGCATTTGGCATCTGCGAAAGAGCTTCAATAAACGGTAAGTTAATATGTAATTTTTTTAATAATTTAAGGAATTTACCAAATTGTTCGTCCGTGTGGTCTTTCCTTGTTGCATTGCAGTATGGCACACAAGATTTGTACTCTTTGCTTACCAGTTTTTGTTTATCATTGCTTACCTCAACCTTACCTTTATCTACCACATTGTCTTGCCTCAGTTTTGGTTCATCTTCAACTAACCCTTCATCATTGTGCATAGTAATGGCTTGAAGTTGCTCCCTTGGGTTAGTTTTAGTGTTACTTGGTAGGCTACCTTGTGGTCTTTCAGAAATTATTTTGCCGAGTTGACCAATTTGGGTCTCGAGCCCTTGGATTGATGCTTGTTGGTTTTTAAGTGCAGATTCGGTATTTTGAAAGCAAGTTTTTGACACTGAAATAAATTTCTCCAACATTTCTTTGAGGTTTGGTTTCTTTTCCTACCGATAAGGTTGCTGAAAGCCTGGCGATGGTGGTGGTCTTTGATTTCCTTGTCCTCCCTATGAAAAATTTGGGTGATTCCTCCAATCTTCATTGTATGTAGTATTGTAAGGATTATTTTGAGGTCGAGGATTATTACCCATATAGTTCATTTGCTCATTCTCTATGCTGGGACTGTAAGGTATGAAATCTGGATTACTTGTTCCATCTCCATTTGTATCGCACTGCATCATCGGATGTACCTGCGTAGAACCACATAGACCGTCAATCTTTTTATTCAAAAATTCTACCTGGTTTGATAGCATGGTGACTGCATCTAAGTTGAAAACACCGGCTGATTTTGTTGGCTTTGTTCTCAAGACTTGCCACTGATAGTTATTCAGTGAAATCTCCTCTATAAAATCATAAGTCTCCTCAGGTGTTTTGTTATTTATGGTTCCACCGGCAGCTGCATCGACCATTTGCTAGTTGAGGGGTTCAAACCATTGTGAAAAGTTTGAACCTGTAGCCATAAAGGTAACCCATGGTGAGGGCACCTTCTTAGTAAGTTCTTATACCTCTCCCATGCGTCGTATAAAGCCTCTAAATCGATCTGCACAAAGGAAGAGATATCGTTCCTCAATTTGGCTGTCTTAGCCGATGGAAAGTACTTTAGTAGAAACTTCTCGGTCATCTATTCCCAAGTAGTTATTGAACCTCGTGGTAGGGAGTTCAACCACTGCTTAGCCTTATTTCTTAACGAGAAGGGAAATATCCTTAGGTGAATGGCGTCGTTAGAAACGCCGTTGATCTTGAAAGTGTCACAATATTCTAGAAAGTTGGCCAAATGAGTATTTGGATCCTCATCTTGCAAACCATCGAACTGAATAAACTGCTGGATCATCTGAATTGTATTTGGCTTTAGTTCAAAATTTTTTGCAGCGACGGTTGGTCGAACAATACTCGATTCAGCCCCAATGAGATTGGGCTTAGCATTATCGTACATACTATGAGGAGTAGGATTCTGATTTACTGGATTTGCAGCAATCACAGGAGGTAGTGGAGATTATTTCGATTTTCATCCATCTCCACGGTAGTATTAGTATCGTCCTTGTGCTCTTCCTCTATATACTATAGACTTTGCCTTATTTCTCTACGGTTTCTACGAGCTGTGCTTTAAATTTCACTGTAAAAAAGTAGAGGCCCTGATGAGTTTCTTCTAGTCATAAACTATAAAAACCTACCAAAAGCGAAAAAAAAATAGTAGATTAGAAGTAGAAATAAATTGAAAAAAATAAAAAATAAAATAAAATAGAATAAAAAATGGCTAAATTAATAAAAATTAAGCGTTCCTAATATCTTAGTCCCCGGCAACGGCGTCAAAAACTTGATGGTCACTAAACTAACTAAAAATTCGACTAAGGCAAGCGCACCTATCGAACAGTAGTATAGTTATGGTGAGACTGGAAATATCATATCCACAAGGACTAAAAGCACTAGTAATTACTATTTTTTTTATTATCTAGCCTAAGAATTAAAGGGATGTTCTTAAACTAAGATTAACTATCTAATTAACTAAGAATACAACAGAGGTAAAAGTTGGAAAATACTATTGGAAAATATATGGAGAAGACAATACCCAAGGAAGAATCCACCTAGACTTCATTTATTACTTCTGAATTAGACGATTTATTCACTTAACTTAATCCGTAGAAATCCCTGATTTATATTAATATCTCTCTCGAGACTAAAAACAACTAACTCTAGGTTGATTAATTGAAATCTCTTTCTAATTAGAACTCCTATTGTCGCATTAACTCGATCAATGGATTCCCTTATTAGATTTGACTCTAATCCGGTAGATTTTCGTCGTCCTATCTCTAGGATTGCGATCAACTCCACTCAATTATGAAAGATCTACTCTTAAACAGGGACTTTTGATCTACTGAATAAGCACATCAATACCCGAATTAATATCCTGGAACATTAAAGCAGGAATTAAAACTTCATAATTAAGAATAAAAATAAGTATTTATCATATAATTCAAATAATAATAAGATCTGTCATAGGTTTCATCTTCCCTAGGTATTTAGGGAATTTAGTTCATACTAATGGGGGAAAACATCTCAAAATAGGGAAAACAACAAAACATAAAGAACCCAAAAACTTCAAGAGAAATTGAATGGAGATCTTTAGTCTTGAAGGAGATCCTGCTTCCGAGCTGATTTCGATGGCTATCTTCGAGTATTTTTTGCTTTCTATTCCCTGTGTCCCTTAGATCCTCTCCTTTTGTGTTTAAATAGCCTTTGGAATGCCCAAAATAGCCTAAAATTAGCCTTTTTTTAGTAGAATTAAAATAGGTCTTGACAAGGACACGGCCGTGTGGCACGCCCGTGTTATGGTGCTCAGGCCGTGTGCAATTCTAATATGGTTTTAAGTAGACACGGTCATGACACACGGGCGTATGGTCTGCCCGTGTGTCTCACACGGGTGTGTGGATTACCCCTGTGAAAGTTTTTGGGCCATGTGCAGCACTGAAATAAACCTATTTTGTTCATTTTTTGCCTCTTTCTTGCACTTTTCGCTTTCCTATGCTCATCTAGATATAAAACATGAAATTAAAGGATTAGGAGCATCAAATTCACTAAATTTTATGATAAATCATCCAAAAACATGCCAAGCATGGGATTAATATATGTTACTTTTGAGGTTTATCATTAGGATAGAAAATAATTTAGTTTAAGACTTCCTTTACATGCATAATAGCCCGATCCGCCACTCATTGGCCCAACCCTAGTGTCGTCCCTTGGCGCATACTCTTATACAACCTAAAATAGGAAATAACTTTAGTAAGTTCATAAGAACTTAGTGAGATAATTATTAAATACATATTTCATTATATCAAAGCGTGATAGATGCTTCGAATGTCCTTCATGTGTCCTTTAACTTTTCCTTATTCCTTCTAGCGGTTACTTCACTAAGATTTCCTTTAACAGAATTTAATTACTTTTTTCTATTTTATACATTTGTCTTCCTTTAAGTGTCTTTAAATATTTATCTTCCTTTCATATTCATTAATCCTTCACTCTACTAGGCTCTAGATTTGAGGTCCAAACTCAAATGACCGTTTTTTACCTTTAAGCGTACTGTACTTACAATACCATCACTTTCTATGTCCCCTTTTAAAAGCTTATTTTTATATAGTCCTTAACCACTTTGTTTTCCTTATTAGTAGACTTAAAATCTTATTTTGTACATACTGATTTTACCACTACTTTTGGGCGAGGTAGACTACGCCAGTACTTCACACAGAGTTCGCCCAAATCTTCCTTACTTCAAGGTACTATCTATACATGCCTATAACACATATATCGAATTCTCCACCTATTCTGGCGCCCTCTAGCTTCACTGGTTATTTCATGTTACTATGTAGAGTTCTTCAATTCATTTAGATACGGTGCCTTTCTTTCAAAGTTTGCTGGATACTCAATTCTTTCTACATGTCCCATACGTTATCTCTTACACTTACCATACTTTTAGAGTCCTATCTTTACATCACCTTTAGAGGACCGTTTTTGTCATTGTTTCCTAATTCCTTACACGTCATTCATTCAAAAAATTTTGTAAAGGCATTTCTTCATTTAAATAGTCGTAAAGGCTTCATTTGTATTTGCTACAAGGGCTTTCCTTTACAGAGTTGCCACCAAGGCATCCTATCCTTAGTTTGCACCACAAAGGCGTTCCTTTTCAGATATAGCCATGAAGGCTTCTTTTACGGAAATTGTCACAACGGCTTTCTTTTCTAGAGTTTGTCACAGAGGCTTTCCATTGATAGAGATTGCCACAAGGGCGTTTCTTTTCTAGAGTTGCCACAAGGGCATTTCTTTTCTAGAGTTTGTCACAAAGGCTTACCTTTCCAGATTTTTGTCACAAAGGTTATCCTTTAATAGGTTCACCACAAAGGCTTACCTTTACAGAGTTTTGCCATAACAGGTTTGCCACAAAGGCTAACCTTTTCAAAATTTTTGCACAAAGGCATCCTTAAATAGAGATTACCACAAAGGTTTTTATTCTTCTAATTATTTAGGTAATAGAGATTTTCTTAGACTTACACTTAGTGAGGTTTGCCCCTCATCGTCCTAAAACACACAAAGAACCACATTAGGTTATAATCTTCCTTAAATTTTCCCATATGATGCCATAACCCACCAGTTACGGTCTTACATGATATGGTATTTGATCGGCCGTTTAACGTCACAACAATAATGTGCAAGCGTACATTGTCGATGCAAGTATAGTAGATAGATATGAGTTTGTCAGAGATCAATCACACGAGGATGGTTGTCTTTTATCTATCAATGTCAGTGTAATAAATAGATAGAAATGGGATAAATTGTGAGAGTAATTTTTGAAGTAATAACTTGAAAACAATAAGATAAAATATGCTAATGATAACCTGGGATCCCTAACGTGAATATTCAACAGAATACTAAGTGCTCACAAGGTATAAAAGGATAGGTGATTGTCGATGCATTAAATTGTAATGGATATCTTAACTAGCTTAACTTTTATATTTAATCTAAGACTTAAACATGCACATTAACCACACCTTTTGATGATGGTAATGGAACACTTTTAAGAACAAGTGGATTAAATTCCTCTAATCCTTAAGCAACTTTTGTTGTCATGCTTGTTAGCTTGAACTGTTGCTGCACTTTCTAGTGTCAGTAACGACAATAACACTTTCATGCTAAAAACATTTAAATTTAAAGATTAAACAGTAGAAGCTGTAATAGCCCATTTTTCAGTGAAATCGGAATAGTGGTTTCGGGACCACAAATTTGATCCAAAATAAGGTTTATTTTTATTTCATTATATGGCCCGTAATATGGCAGATATGTCATGTGAAAATTGTGATACAAAAATTTTATCGATTTAGTGTCTAATTACGAGAAGGATTAAATTGTATAAAATGCGAAAGTTGAATTCTAGTAGCTATAAGGATCAAATAGCTATGGAATTCAAAACTTAAGGTCCTTATATGGTAATTAGACCATTAAGAAAAGTATGTAGATTTTTCTTGGTGACTCATCCATGGAATTATAGAAAAAGGGCAATGACTAAATTGAAAATACCAAAATACTTAATTAAGTAAAAGATGAAAAGAAATAAACCATCTTATTTTCATCATATTCAACCTAAAACACATGGAAACCCTAGGAGAGAGAAAATAAACTTTCAAGGCCTAATTGGGTAAGTTCTCTTGTCCTGTTTTTAGTAATTTTGGTATTTTTGAAATCGGGATAGCTTAATCTCTCTATTTGACAGATTAGTTTGAAAAGTTATCAAGGAATGAAAATGGTTCATGGATGTATTATGCTGAAAATTAGAAATTTATGGTAAAAAATGAAAGATTGTTGATAGATAAACAACTTTTACAAAGTGATTTTTGATGAAAACATGATTTAAGGACTAAAATGAAAAGTTGTAAAATTTGATGAAAATTTCTGAAATTCTATGAATACATGTGCTGGAAAATTTGTAATGGGGCCTTCGTTACGCTTGGAATAGGGAGTAATTTGCACAAGTTTCATTTTCCAGGCCCAGGGACAAAATCAGAATTTATGGAAAAGTTAGGGGCAAAATGGTAATTTTGCCTAGGACGTAAATTGAGTCCATTTAGATATGAAATGTGTGAAATTGATGATTAAATTCATTTATATAGATCCAGAAAACACTAATTTGAGGTTAGATCGAGGAAAAGAAAAGACTTCGGATTAGTAGATTATTACGTGAACAAGTGTCGAGGTAAGTTCGTGTAACTTAATCCGGCGTGTAAATATGTTTAACTAAATGTTGTGTTGTATGGAATGTGATTTGTATTGATGTAAATTATCTAAATGCTATCATGAGAAATTTGATACATGCTTGAAAATAGTGAAAAAGGGGTTAAGTTCCGATTGGATGTTGAATTCCAATGATTGTATACGCTTTCCCGAAACAAAGGGTCCTGTATTTTTTGCGGACGGAACTTACTCGGACGATTAATCCCAATGACCTTTTTATATAAAGGATTTAGCCCGAACGAGTAATCCTAATATAATACCTCTCGAGTATGCGTTAAGATTAGGGTTTAGCCTGGACTGGTAATCTTAATCGAGCTTTTGATCATATGCTATATAAAGGATTTAGCCTGGACTGGTAATCCTGTTATACGACATGTGGCTCGGGAGAGTGTTTATTGGTTAAGTGCCCTAATGGGTACCTTTGATTAAGAAATTGATTGATTATGGAATCGTACACTTCGAGTGTACTATTTGAGCATCCATTGGAATTCAATGATTCAATGGACATATAACACTCTTGACATGGTATAAGAATTATGTGATAAAATGGTAATGTCTTGAAAGAACATTGCATGATGAGCTCATCTATTTTTACTTGACATGTATGTAAGTGTTGTGACGAACATGTTTGATTGAAGGCATGTGGTTAGGAAATTTTGCTAATGGATGGAAAACATGATGATGTGTGCTTAAATTTAATAAACAAGATTGGTAAGTTTAGTTTCTATTATACGAACTTACTAAGCATGTAATGCTTACTCTTTTTATTTTTCCCTTGTTTTATAGTGCTCGGAAGCTCATGGAGGTTGGAAGATCATTGGAGCATCGTCACACTATCAACTAGCTATTTTGGATATACATAGTAAAGTCATTTTGGTATAATGGCATGTATAGGATAACTTGGCCAATAATGGCTTGAAAATGTTATTTTGTAACCTAGCCATTGGGATGGCTAGTAATGGTTTATTTTGGCATGATTAAGTAGGTTATGATGTTATATTCATATGTAATATGTTATGTATATGTGATCAAATGATGCTAATGCTAAGTTATTCCTAGGTAAGCTTATAAATACATATGCATGTAATGGTATGTCATGATGAACGATGAAAATTGCTTAAGTTGAATGCTTGAATTGGTTGGTATTGGTTGTGTGTCTCAAGTGCAGGTCATGGGTGTGATTTTGGGTGAGAAATGAAGCTAGAAATAGCTTTATTTTGTCCATACGGGCAAACACATGGGTGAGTGTCTAGACTGTGTGTGATACACAGCTTGGTAACACGGGCATGTGGTTAGGCCGTGTGTCCCTTCACCTTAATTTTGAGAAACAGAATGCTCAGAATTGAGCATACGGGCAGAGACATAGGCGTGTATCTCAGTCGTGTGTACCACAGGCTTAGAACACGGGCGTATGTCTTGGCCATATGAAATCTGCACCTAATTCGAATTAAATTAATTAACAACACATGGCCTAGCACATGGGTGTGTGACGTGGCCGTGTGTGCAAGTCAGAGAGTTACACGAGGTCAAACACAACATCTAACGCAGGCGTGTCCTTAGACCACACAGGCATGTGAGCCCTGTACCTTGAAAAAATTTTAAAAAGTCACGAAAAATTCTTAGAGGTCCCGATTAAGTTCCGACTTGATTCTAATACTTGTATTGGGCCTCGAGGGTTCAATCAAGGGACATTATGAATTATCTCGATAAATGAATAGTAATTTGCGTAAATTAATTGATTTTTTTAATGTTCTGGTAATCGGTGACAAATACGGGTTAGGGGGTTATTGAAGTAAGATTGAATAAAATAACATTTAGCCCAAAAATCATGTGTACTTCTGTACAAACATGAAATAGAAAGTAATCACCATCGTTTAGAAAAGAAATATAAAAGAAACAATTGGCAAGTACTATTCTTAGAAAATCTCGACTTGATCTCTCAACTCCCTCTTGTGTCGCACTCAGAGCTCATTGTCAAGAGCTAATCTGCATCCCTTTCACGCCGATTCACTCGTAGGAGGCTTAAGCCGCCATAGCCGAAAAGCTTTAAAAGATAGGTTGAAAAAGATAACATCCCCTAAAAATCCTCTCATTTTTTTCCTTTTTACGTAAATATTAATATTATTCCAAATGGCACAGGTGCCCTTTCATTAGAATCATGCTGCCTCTGTACGTACAAATTGGTTGTACCAGACTGGACAGCTCACACCTTTTTGTTCTTATCCGGAAAGCTGTCAGGTGCAGCGACAATTCTTGGTGTAATCTGGAAATTCTCATGCAGCAACATTGGTACCAAAACATGACAAAATTAAGGATAAATAAGCTAAGATCCACTGAGTTATAAAATTCAATTTACTGAATTGAAAATCCTAAAATATGTGCTGAAGATAACTAAATGGGAACAAATTAACCAATAGTAGGGAGAAAACATATGTTCTTTCTAGTACTATCAGTATTCTTTCCGTATGATGCCATAATCCACCAGTTACTGTCTTACACGATATAGTTCTTCAGCGCCATGGTCATGGACTTATCCTTCCAGAGATTAGTGTTTTTAGTCCTGATGGACCCCTTTAATGACTTTGGACACAAACACAAACTCTTCAACCTTAGACCCATGTACTCATCATATCTTGACTTATTCATAACAGACACAATAACACATTTCCATTATCCAGAAACAAGAATCATCTAACATCAAAATTTATGTTTCATACTCTGACCACGAAACTTCATGTTATCCATACATGCAATTTCATAAATCTTATGTTCCTCATCAGAGTCATCACATTATACTTTACTAGCTTCTATTTCACAATTTAGTTACTTAGCATAGAAGTTTCTAGAAGGCATATTATGCATGCATGAATCAGTTGGGGGACTCACTTGATAATTTCAGAGGTAGTTTAAACTTCAGATCTAGCCTTTCCTTATGAAATGAATAGTTTAGGCTCTAAATCCATCATTTAGCCAGATACTACAGCCTCTCATGCCTTGGTAAATAGAGACACTTTGTTTGAACCCATTCGGGTAACCTTTATCATCATATTAGACTCAAATGTACCACTAAACGTTATTCCTCAAAGCATACTTATAGAGCTATGTTCCCGTGTCAAGTAGAGTCATGAAATGTACCTTGATGGGAGGGAAAATAACTAACAAAAATTAGGGTTTCAGACTCATAGCCCTAGTTCTTAAGAAGTAAGATAACTCTTCCTTAACTTAACCAGAATGTCCTTTTAACTTAAGTCTTTATGGGAACTTGGTAAATGTCACATCAATACTGAGCTGTCTTATCCAAAATTTTCCACTTCTAAGAAACTTATCTAATTACTCCTTTAGCCTTTAACCCTTCTAATTCACATTCGATTAATTCCTAACCAGCACCTTGCACATTGGCTAGCATGGGACCACATCGGTCACTGGATATACTATATCACTGGCGTGGACTCATACCTTATAACCATTAATTTCGTAATTACCACTTCTATTTCATTTATCATCATAATCTGACTAGGAGTCATTGTCTATTTAATTTCATGTTAGAGTCTACTAGTTTTATACGCCGAAAAGGGCTTTTAGGTGAACACTACTTCGCCAATAGTATTTCTTTATACTATGCGCCATATTTATATATATTATTACTAGTATTCCTTTATTTGTCTTACTTACCTTTCTTCAAAATTAATCATATGTTTTGTTCTTTTAGAATATCCTATACGCTGTACATACCATAGTTCACCATGGGTTCCTTTCCTTTTGTTCAGAATCCGCCAAACCAGGGCATTACTAGCACACTCAGAAAGTCTTTGGAGTTAATTGAATCCTAACATTGGGCACTTGAAACTTACCCTTAAGCTTTACTTTTATAAACAACACTTAAATAGTTAGGAATTTTTCGGGCATGATGTTTCATGTATGCTCGTCAAAAACTAATGGACAATTTTTTATCAACTTATTCACCACAGTACTCTGACCCAAGGGATTTGTTACTGACACATTCGTTTCAGAGTATAATACTTCAAAATTAAGACCCTCTATAACATTAGTACAAATATATGAATGAATGGACGATGGATTAATCAAAGCATAAATATTGTTACCATGAAAAGAAAAATTACTAGTTATTACTTCAGGTAGATCAATATCATCCTTAGCTTTAATCAAATAAGCTCTTACTGATGCTCCAAAACTTGACTTACTAAGATTTTTCCTCTATGCCCCCTTTACTGAACCAAATTTAGCTATCATTCTAGATCTACTCTTATGCTGAATCTTTTGAGGGTTTTTGACTGATTATTTAGTGCTTAATTCAATCTTAGATGGGAAATATTTAACCATATGATCTCTGTATTTACATCCAAACATGCTCATAAACGCTTCCTGCATTCACCCCCATGATTCCTACCATAATATTTACTTTCACTCTTAATCATTCTAGAACTACCAGAACTTGCCATAGAAGCAGCTAGTCTACTGAATCCTTCACATTTGAAACATGTAAAATGTGGACCTTTTCTTAAAGCTGAGAAAATTTGATCTCTAGGTTTTTTAAAACCTGTTGGTGGGGGAGGACTTGACCTACCTCTCTTCATCCTTTCTCTTTCAAAATTCATGTTTCTATCTCTAATGATCGATTCCATCTTATGGGCTTTTGTTGTCATTATTGTAAGTGTTTTACATTCAACTGTTGCAACCAGTATACGAATTTCATCCCTTAGTCCCCATTCAAATTTATCACACATTTTTTTTTAATTTGAAACATGTTCTTTTCATAGAGACTAAGTCTGAGAAATTCTTTTTCATATTCCTTAATTGTCATTCTCCTTTGCCTCAGATGCAAAAAATCATCTTCATCTGTTCAACATACATCTAATTAACATATCTTTCTCTAAAATTTTCTTGAAAGAAATCTCAATCAATCATTTGCTTAGGAGTCAACTAAACAAAGTTTCCCACCATTGGTAAGCTTCTCCTTCTAACAACGATATAACACATCTAAGACTATCCTTAGAAGTACATTTTAATTCTTTTATTACCCTACACAAATGAGATAACCACTTCTCAACCACAATGGGATCATCACCTTTATCACCAAGGAACTCATAGGCATCTATTTTCCAGATTTCTCTTACAAAGTCAACCTTAAGTGGTTCCACAGTAGGTACTAGAGGAGCAGGATGTGTTGGCGAACCACTTCAAGTTGTGGTTTCTGTGACTATTGTGGTTGAGGCTCTTGACTATTTCCCATAAATTAATTGAATAATTGTGTCATCATAGTGAAAAACACATTCATGAATGCATTTCCTAAATTTCCCATATTATTAGTAGTAGTAGCTTGTTCTTGTGTAAGCATATGACTTTTCATCTCTTCACTCGTGGCTTCTCTAGAACCGTCAGACATTTCCTTATATCACTACAAAAGAAATTCTAACTTAATACACAACATTAAAGACTAAGCCAGAGGCATACTATGCATGATGGAGTGTGACACAACCATTAGTTTTTCGAGAATTGACTAAACTTTGGATTTGATACCAACTTGTAACACGCCAAACCTGACCCTTTAGGGGGATCCGTGTATGACGTGTCACAGTAGAGAAATAATCTATTTTCAAAACTAATTTTGGTGTATACTTTGTAAAACTAGGATTTTGTATTAAACATTTAATAAAATAATAAAATAAAGTGAAAGCCATGTGGCGTATAAGCTTTAATAAGATAATTTCCATTGTATGAAATATAGCATTAAAAAACCATTTCATATCTCAAATGAAGCTTCATTAAAATATAGTTTATCAACATAGGTTTCGAGTACAAATTATTTCCAGAATACAATCAAACATCACCTCTATCATAATGTATAATACAAAACAACCGAAGTCTCACAGTAGTAGATGTCCTCTGGCGTAGTCTAATAGAATGTCTCCATTCAACAACAAGCCTGAAAAGGAAAGAGAAACGGGGTAAGTTCAAAAGAACTTAGTGAGTTCTAGAAGAAATCTTATCATTAACCACTAATACTTCAAGCAGATCACATCAAAGAGTCAAACACAATCACATAGTTTGCCAGATGGCGAGTACCATATATAGACAGTCTATACTCCATTTTACTATTCCTTTGGCACATACACTACTCCCATATAACCATATAAATAAACCTTTTCAATGTCAACCATGTACCCAAATCCTCATTTAGATTCATATAATATATTCCATTCTTATTCCTTTGTTTGCATCGTTAGTCATGATTTGTCAATCTAGTTTGCAACATACATTTACCCTACTAGAGGCTAAACAACTTTTTTCATGTATCACGATCTGCCAGTTCAATGTATATTCCATTGAAGGCATTGCCATAAATGTCTTTCCTTAATATCATTTCCATAATTCAGACCATATCATTCTTGTCAAAAGCAAAAGGTAGTAACTTAAGCATGGAGAATGATTCTTACACTTTAACACAAACATTACCGACTCAGACTGACAATTCTAAACAACCATTTTTCATATACCTACATTTCACTTTACAGAGCATAAGTACTTACCTTGCACGAAATATAAAACATGAATACCACACACATGGAAGTATAAAGGAAGTCAATAGAAATACAACAAAGTCTATATAGTAAAACCTTTGCCTTTATCACTTGGACCTTTTACAGTGTCTTAAGCTAAAATATAAATAATGAAACTTATTAGAACATTACACCATTGAACCCAAACATGCATGCAATAAACATTAACATTTAACCCAAAATCAAGAAGCTTTCTTCGTTACATACTAATATGGTATTTATGCATGCAGAGTTAAAAAATATGTAAATAACTATAAAAATAACCTAGGGTTCATCAGTATTTTACCAAAGAGCTAAAACAAACGTAGGAGTTGGCTACATATAGTGAACCCAACTTCAGACAAGTTTCTAGACTTAAGCTTTTTAGAGAATGTAGAGAAATTCAAGAAAAACATGAATGCAAAGAAAATGTAAAGTTTATTAGTGAAGACACTAATATCCTTATATACCTAAGCACGAAAACAAGGTTTAGTGGAAGGATCAGATTATTCCACTAACATTCTTGATTTTTGTGATTAAGTGCACTTATCATTATTTAAGTATTATCATCTATAGTATCTTAGTTCCATTCTAACCAGTTCTCACTTAGCTAACTAAATTGTCTTATTAAAATAATAAACAAAATTATTAACTACAAACTTAATGAATTTGCCTAAACTTTTGGGATGGCATATACACAACACAAGAATCCGCCAACCACAGATTTCACTAAAACACACAATTTGCCAAAACACAGGATTTACCAATTGGCGCATACACAAAATACTATACTTAGACAAAACTAACACTTTACTTTCTCAGAGCTACACTTAATACCATAACACAATAAGCAATAACCAAATACAGAGACTTCGCTGGGCGGGCTATTACATTCGCACTCAAAATTTGGTGACACTACTTATGTGTCGAGCGATGTACCATCTACACAGACCATAAGAGCCTCAAGTACCTTCTCACACAGAAAAAACTAAACTTATGACAAAGAAGGTTGATAGAACTGCTGAAGGACTATGATTGCGAGATAGAATATCATCCAAGAAAGGAAAAAGTGGTTACAGATGCCTTAAGTAGAAAGTCAATGAGTGAACTGTGAGCTCTATTCACACTTTTACTCACAAAACTACAAGTAAAAGCAACCCTCTTGCAACAAATAAAGAAGAAGTAATCCATATATAAGGACTTGGTAAGGTGGGTTCACCAAGTAGAACAAAGAAGATAGGGAGACTTCACACTGAATGGAGAAGGGATACTTTATGTCCGAGGGAGACTCTGCGTACCCTGTGATAATGAGCTTCGGCATGCGATCCTTACTAAAGCTCACAGTAGCCCTTGCATAATGCATCTAAGGAGTAATAAGATTTATCATGACCTTTGTGATCTATATTGGTGGCCTAGTTTGAAGCGAACTATCACAGACTTTGTGGCGAAGTGTTTAGTCTGTCAGAAGGTGAAAGTAGAGCATCAATTTCCCTTATAATTGTTACAACCACTTAAAATTTAAGAATGAAAGTGGGAAAGGATCACTATGGACTTTGTTTTAGGCTTGCCCCTGACTTCGACAAAGAAAGATGCAATATGAGTGATTGTGGATCGCCTCACGAAAAGTTTGCACTTCTTAGTAGTTCACACAAACTATACATTACAAAAACTGGTAGAATTGTACATAGCAGAGATAGTACGACTCCATGGCGTACCAATTTTCATTACCTTTGATTGATATCCTTGACTCACTTCAAGATTTTGGAAAATTTTGCAAGAAGCTCTAGGTTCAAAACTTAACTTCAATACTGCTTATCATCCACAAATAGATGGTCAATCAAAGAGGATGATACAAGTACTGGACGACATGCTGCAAAGCTATGTGTTAGAGTTCGCAGGACGTTGGGAACGTTATTTGCCTTTGGCAAAGTTCACATATAATAATAGTTACCAATCAAGCATCCAAATGGAACCCTTTAAAATGTTGTATGGAAGAAAATGTAGAACCCCCTTGTGTTGGGTAGAACTTGACAAAAGACAAATAGTTGGACAAGAGCTAGTTTATGAAAAATAGGATAAAGTAAATATTATATGCGAACAACTGAAAACAGCTTCAGATAGACAAAAATCCTATGCTGATTTAAAATGACGAGACATTGAGTACCAAGTATAAGAGCAAATGTTCTTGAAATGGAAGAAAGTTTTAAGGTTTGGGCAAAAAGGGAAATTAAGTTTAAGATTTGTAAGTCCATATAAAGTGGTTGAAAGGATTGGTCCATTGACTTATCAACTCAAGTTGTCACCAGAACTTGAGTGAATCCATGATGTTTTCCATGTGTCCATGCTAAGGAAATATCATGTGGACCCATCCCATGTTGTGTTAGTAGAGGAAATTGAGGTACGACATGATCTAACATACGATAAGGAACCAGTAGAAATTATAGCTCATGAGGAAAAAGGCTTGCAAATTAATAGAATTCTTTTAGTCAAAGTGTAGTGGAGAAACCACAAAACTAGCGAAGCCACTTGGGAAATTGAGGAAGCAATGAAGCGTCACTATCCTCATTTGTTCTGTAACACCCTCTACCCGTATCCATTGCCGGAATAGGGTACGAGGCATTACTGGAGTTTACTGAACATTTTCAGACAATTCTGAGTCATTTATTATTCATATTTTGAAAACAATCATAATGCCTCTCTATTGGGCCCTCGAAACCCAAAACACACATTAGAAACCAACAGGAATTAAATCGGGATCATAAAAAAATTCACAAAATCTTAAATTATATTTTCATCTAAGTACTTACCATTTCAATGCTCCTTATAATTAAACATGTTACCATTCAATCAATAGCTTGGCACTTGTCTAAGCGTCAAACAACAACATTGTTAGTATACTTGCACATATTTCATATAAATTCAACATTGATATACCTATTTTCTCGATATATCGCACTTGAGTTTAATAATAGTCTCAACTTACATAATTTTCTTGTATCAACATATCAAAGATAATCATATATGTACATGTCATGAAACATATCATGCTCTTACCATTTCTTCATAAGCATATATCATTCATTTCGTTATATCAATATTTCATGCTCCATCATTTACATATATTTTATGTATATTTATTCCGGTAATAGTTTATATCAAACTTAAAATAAATTATATTTCATGTACTTATACTTATTACGTTTATCTATTTTCATAATTATTTCATACAACTATCTTGTACATATATTTCCATATAACCAGTTCTTGTAAACATTTCACACAACCATTTCATATAACCATTCATCATCTGATACATATTACCTGAAAATCAATTGTTCAATAGATGTCATAGCGTCTCCCATCCACGGTCTTATTTATCTTTGACATGATGCCATAGTGTCTTTCAACTATGGTCTTACTCATTTTCTGTCATGTTGCCATGGTATCTTTCAACCATGGTCTTATTCATTTCATATCACGTTGCCATGGTATCTTTCAACCATGGTCTTATTCATTTCATATCACATTGCCATGGTATCTTTCGACCATGGTCTTACACATTTCATATCAGGTTGCCATGGTATCTTTCAACCATGGTCTTACACATTTCATATCAGGTTGTCATGGTATCTTTCAACCATGGTCTTACACATTTCATATCAGAGAGCACACTCCCGCAAACCTCATCCTTACAATGGGATTACCAGTCCAGGCTAAATCCCCTGTAATATAAACTCATAGAGTATTGTCGATTACCACCCGAGCTAACTCCCCGCAACGACAATTACTCTAATGAGCTTGGATCCGAATACACCACCCAGCTAAATTCAGACCCTAATTCGGATTACCCGTCCGGGCTAAATCCATTTTCCACATATTCTTCGGAAGGGCTATATCAGGATAGGATCACCCGTTCGGGCTAGATCCTTTTTACCGTCAATTCCTTTTCAGAGATCCATCGAAATTTCCTTTCATTCAACTGGGATTTCTTCCCATTTTATCAAATATATCAATGTTTTATCAATTTTCATACAATTAACATTCAAATTATAATCACATCAATAACATACATTTCAAGCATTTAAGAATATAATTCAAGTTACACGAACTTACTTGGCGAAATTGCAGAAATATCAAGATTCAGGGGCATTTTGGTAATTTACCATTTTCCCAATTTTCACCCGATCTTAAATTGAAAATTTCATTCAATTTATTAATTTAGATAATAAAACAATTCATTCCCTTCAATTTGGTCATTTTGACATTTTTACAAAATTGCCCCCTGAAGTTTTACTTTTATTCAATTTAGTCCTTAAGCGTAAAACATGCAAATTATCCATACTAGCTGAATATTCATATATATTTTTCCTCCTCCTCCTCTCCATTCCACATCCTTAATGTATATAACACACTTGTAAGTAACATTATCTATAATTTTTTTTTACTTTTATGATTATTCATATTCAAGCTGTTCATCTGTGTCATAGTCACTAAATTGTTTATATCTAGAGGTATAGAACTCCAAATTAAGATCTGTTAATTTTTCCTGAAACTAGACTCATATATATTATTACCATAAAATTTTCATAATTTTTTTTTAGCCAATAATTACATTTTATTCTTTAAAGTTATCCATATTCTGCTGTTTGACAGTTCTGACCCTTCTTCACTAAAAATTAATTATCTCCTAGTACAGAATTCTAATGATGTTCATGTTTATTTCTATTGAAAATAGACTCACTCAGGATTCTAAAAATATAAATTTAAGCCCATAATTATTTACCTCCAATTTTGTATGATTTTCCAAAGTCAGAACAGGGGAACCCGAAATTATTCTGACCTTGTCTCACAAAATTTATTTTATCTCATGATTTACAATTTCATTTCTTACATAATTTACTCTATAAGAAACTAGACTAAATAATATTTAATTTAATATTTTATTCATCCTATAATTCAATTTCTAAAATTTTTGGTGATTTTTCAAATTTAAACTACTGCTGCTGTCTAGAACGGTTTTAGTGCAAGATATTAATTACCATGTTTATAACACCCTTATTTTCTTTTTCTACACTATTTCTCATCTCTTTCTCTTATTTTCTGTTCACTAACATGACAAGAACATAAGACCATATATAAGAAAACTCTAAATCAGCATCAATTCCATGCTTTTTCAACAACATTAAACTTAAAAATATATTGAAATCTTGATGTTCTTACCTTTTCTTATTGACTTCAATCTTTAACTTGATTTTTCTCTCTCCTCTAGCTTCTATTTCTTGAATCCAACTTGATATTCTTGCTCCCCATCATCTCCTTGCTATCTTTCTCTCTTGATGGCTATGGAAATTCTTTCAATTTTAGGTGAAAATAATGAATTTTTGGTGGAAGGACTAAATTGTAAAGAAAGAAAACTTCTTTTCTTCTTCTTCTCTTACGTTGGTTTGCATGGGAAAGGAAAGATGATGATAATTCTTCATCTTTCCTTCCTTTTATACTAAATAAATAATAATATAATAATAATAAATATCTCATAAAAATATTAATAAAATAATATTTATCTAATTAATTAATTTAAAATATCATCAACATAATCATTACATTCTAGAATTTCTCTCTTACTAATTGACCATTTTGCCCTTAATAATCTTTTAGAATTCCATCCTTGAGTCATCACTTAATTTGGTAAAATTGTGATTTAGTCCCTCATAAATTTTCACCTATTCAATTTGGTCCTAATTCATCAATTTTCCTTGGTTTCTAGATCATTCCACCCTTAAAATATTTGCACCATTAGTCCTTCAACTTTTTTATATTTACACTTCAACCCCTTAAATTTTGAGTATTTACTCTTGTGCAACAAGACTTTTCTCATCTTTGCATTTTAGTTCTTTCTTGAATTAATATATCATAATATACTTCCCAATATTGACATAACTCAAAATTTCCCTTTTTGTCACTTTATTTCCTTATTTTACTATATCACGGATAATATTTTACTGTAAAAATTTTTGGGGTATTACATGTTCTGACATAATTAATTTCGAGGATGAAATTTCTTAAGAGAGGGAGAGTTGTAACATCCCAGAATAGGGCCTAAAAGTTTGAGGCTTGGCAAATAGGTTTACGCCAATAGGCTTGGCGAGTTGGTGTTCGCCATTAGGCCTAGCAAGTTGGGGTCGCCAATTGGCCTGACGAACTGGGGTTGCTAATGGGCCTAACGAGCTATGATTATTGTTTTGGGCTGAAATTCAAAGGTAAGAGTAGTTAAAGGGTAATTATACCAAAATTAGGAGGACAACTTATTTTTCTCTTCGTAACACTATCCATGCATGTAACTCTTTCCTACTTCTACTACGACTAGGGTATCCTAAGAACATTAGAGCACTTAGTACCTATAAATTAAACCCTTCCTATTGGAAATTCATATTCTTTTGAACGATAAAATTATCTCAGATCTCTTCATCGATTATCTTGTTGTCAAGTTTCTACCAAGAACCTAGAACTTAGCTCCTAGGATTTAAGGTAAGACTTTATATCTCTATTTGTGTTGATGTTTTGAAGTAATTAAGAATGGTTCGTGACAAAAGAAAACTAAGTTCGCCAAAATATTGGTATGTGTGAACCTAGGTTCACTTTTGTTTATGTATGAGTTTTCATGAGCTTTGACTGTTAATGACTTGTGTATGTTCGTGAAATTGTGAAATTGACAGAATCATTTACAAGCAAAGGTAAAGGAAAAACGAAGCTTGTCTAAAGTTTTCAGCAAACTAATGTGTGTTCAGGGATCACCACATGTATGGGCGAACCATAGTGTTAATCAAGAGCTTAGGATTTTAACCTAAGTTATGAGAGTAACTCTTTCCTAAAATATGTTTTGTGAATATGTTAAATATGTGTTTTTATAAACAGTGATATGTAAGCTCTATATTATGAGCAAGATATGAACAGTGATCTGTGAGCTCCGCAAGACTTGCAAGCTCTATGTTTAAATAAATGTTTTGAAATTATAATTTTCTAAATTTGTCGGATATAATGGCATGCCATAAGATTGTGAGTACTCACCTTATGTTTTGTGTTCTGGGTGAAAGGCCTTGGAATATGTTAGGGAGATAAGGGAATGTCAGGCTAAGCTCCATTCAATGGGACATGTTGGTGTGTTTGGAGAGTGCTCAACTTTATCCTACACTTATGGGACATGTTAAGACTCATTGAGTCATTTTGAGGAATTATAAAGAGATTTGCTTATCCAATAGGAAAAAAACATGTGAATAAGATTGTGTTTTGCAAAATATTATGTTTTATTATTTTAAGCTATATGATAGTGAGTATTCACGAACCACACTTCGCGTAAGTATGGTAAACCAAGTTCGTAGTTTAGTGACTTTGCCAAAGCTTTTGTTTAACTTATGTTTGTACGTGCTATGTGGTTATTCTTTCATGTATATTCATTGAGTTCGCAAGAGCTCATACACTCCTTTCTAAATATTATAGATATTTAGATCGTATGATGAGTAGCAATGAGGCGAGTGATCCAAGCGAAGCATAAACACTGGAAAGGTAGTACAAGCAAACTCTAGACATAATGGCAATGTCGGATTCTGCTTGGGTTTAGAGATATCTTTCTGTTGACTTTGCCGTTTTTACTAGGACTTTGTTATTTTTATGTTTTCTTATGTTTTTCGTTATGATTCTAATTTCAAACCAATAATATTTTATATACACATTTGAATTCTAAGTATATGAAAATAGTCCAAGTTTGATTGATGCTTTCTTAATTTACAAGTTTATACCTAAGTAATTAAATTCTAAACATAGTGTTCGCCATAAGCAATAGCATGATATAATCAATCTGACCAACCTATATTGAGTTCGTTAAGGTTGCTACGAAGTGACATGTTTGGCGAACTGTACATAGCGCGAACCCTAAGAACTAGCGAACTGGTTTTGTGAAACCTTAATAAATTTTGATACGTAGACTAGGAGGAACCATGCTAACCGAGTTTGCAGTATCTAAACATGTAGGGGTAGTTCGTAAAACATACCCTGTTTATATGAGTCTTACACTACGAGGAATTAGAATATGCAAGCTACAGTAGGAGCGAACCTTGATGTGGAGATGTGTATTTTGTTTACTTGAACTTAGAATTCCATCTAATTAAAAAGAGAGTTTAAGGGTATTGATAAAAATTCTTATATGATATTCCGCTACATATTGTTAACTTAAGCATATTTTGTATATTAACTTGTGATGTGATGGAGGTTAGGTTGGATGTTAGTGGAAAGTCACTTAGATGGCTAATGTGGCATTCCATAGCTTAGGTTCGGCAACTGGACCAGCTATAGAGTTTTACAATCAGCATCCATGGTACCTCCATTGGTTTATTCGCATCCGCCTCTTTTGACGCGACATAAAAATCATGCACAATCAGAAGGTACACCGAATTGTTCGGGATTGTACAAAAATTCTCCCATTGATGAAACTAAATTGTCTCCCATGTCTCGCTTTGCAATGCACTTATCGATTTGAAACCTCATTCTTGTAGAGGGATTTTTTGTTGGACCGCTCGAAGGTTATTATTGAGCTCCCTTTCTCGGATGTGGGCATGGTTATCTGTTACGACTTCACTATTAGAAAGGTTGTTATGCATGGTTTTGAGGCTATGGAACAAAGGATCGACAAGGAACTCACGGAATCTTGAAGAAAGAGGTTGCGAATAGTGATTTGGCTGGTTATGACGGCTTGGAGGGTGTAGTTGCTGGTAAGAGCAATATATAGAGGCCATCTAGGGCTTTACTTACCGTGCAACCGTGTTGAATACCTTTGAAGATTGCATCGAAACAAGAATGGAAAGTTTCCAAAAATGGCTTGTATGTTGCGCCATGCCCCTTTTATGGCGCGGCATGTAGGCCATTTTTGGTAGCACGATATGAGGTGAATTTATGCCCTATTTGTGCTTCAAAGTGTGTGTGTCACATCATAGGGTGTCTATAGCACGACATGACAATGTATCTTCATGTTTTGAACATTGAGATGGTTGTGTTGCACCATGAGGTTGTTATGTGACGCCATGGCTTTGATTTGGCCTCTCTGAGACTTGTAAAAGGGCCTTGGTTGTATGTACTTGCACCCAACTAAAATCTAGCTCCTTTGTTGCTTTCAGAAGCCTATTTCCTTATACGTCTAACATCAAATAATGAGTCTAATTCCTAATTCTAACAAATTAAAAACAAACTAATATACAATATTTACAATTTTTTAAAGTTCAATGGGTTAAAATCTATGTTGTGTTACCGCACTTGTACGACAATTCCTTGAATTTCACCATTGAATTCATCGATCATTCTTGATAGTCTTGGCTCTCCCAATCAATCCTTATATTGATGGGATCTTTTCATTTTTCTTGTTCCTTTGAATTACAGTTACCTACATCAACACAACTAAAAGGATACCCTCGATCGAGGCTGTTAGGAGTTAAATTGAATAAAGCATAACACTCCTCCCCTAGTTATCCCTTAATTTGGGAATCGCAGCCACATTTGAACACTTCTATCTTGTTATCAATTTTTATATTTAGCTTATTTTGTTTGAAATCAATTGTCAATTTAGAAGTGGCCAAAAATGGTCTACCCAACAGAATGCGGATATCTCGATCTTCCTCAAAGTTGAGGATTGTACCTTGACCAATTGTAACGACCCCTAACCCCATACCGTCGCTGGAACAAGGTTATGAGACATTACCAATCAGTACAGTACAATACAGACATTAATTAAATATAAACATTCAGACTCATCATAATTTTAAGATGACGTCCCTTTAATGGGCCCTCGCGGTCCAATATGAACAGTAAAATCAATTCGGGACTAAATGAGAATTACTACGAATTTTTCTTTCAAATTTCAAATTCATACTATATACCATTGCCAACCATAATTTACTTATTTTATCAATACTTTCACAACCTAAATTACTCTCATAAGACATCCTAGGTACATGTCGTTACCAATACTCAACATACTTTACCTCATTGAATTCGGGATCGGCCTGGGATGCTGATTCAACGGTCTAGCCTTAACCTGCGCACGGATACAAACCGTACGCTGAGTGTACACTCAGTGGTATTTCTATAATCCGAACACTTAAACAATTATAAAACATATTAATTTATATATATTGAACTTTTCAAACTCAATAAGTATTCAAACATTCACTTTCCAACCAATGTTTTGGTCTACTTTAAATTCAAAATCATTTATTATTTTTCAATAGCAATTAATCAATCAGTAATATTCATTAATGATCAGTCAATCAGAACAATTATTTATTTAGTAATAGTCAGTTATTCGGTAACAATCAATTATTCAATAATAATCAGTTATTCAGTATCAATCAATTGATCGATTATCCAAGAAATATCAATTATTTCAAGAAAATCAAATATACAGTAACAATTAAAATTTTCAGTAACAGTCGATCTTTCCAGTTCCTTTATTTACCCCTATTAACATAACTCGGACCTAGACAGATACACGAATCCAACCAACACACCAGTACAGCACATAGTGCCTTGTTGGCCGGGCGAAAAAGAATAAAGAATAAAGATGCGGTATACGAGTACCTCATCGGAACAAATCCAATCTGAGAATATGAGACGGTACACGTAGTACCTCATCGGAACAAATCCAAAAAGAATAAAGAACGATAATGTGAAACAACATCGACACACAAAGTGCCGAATCGGTAATAGTAACTGTAATAAGAATGTGATGATCGCACATAAGTGCCTCGATCGAGCAGTTTCGACAAAACCCGTACTCTTTCATATCCTATGGCATGCCAACTATATCCGACTAGCCCGACTAGTTAATAGGGTATTTAATTCACTTTCCAGTTTTCAATTAATTCATATTTTAATTAATTAACTATATATATTTTCAATTCAATATAATTCCATTCACTTTTCACTAACAAATATTCAATTTCACAATAATCACAATTTTCTATCAATTTCATCACACTTCCAACTACATATATTTTCCAATATAACAAATATTTATTATTCAATTTCCACATCAATATTCATTTCAATTCAAACATTCATATATATTCATAAATCAATTCAATATAATCAATATTCAATCCAATTCAAATAATCATCTCAAAACACCTACTATGTATATATAAATATATATTAAATAATAAATCCAACAATTTAAGTATTAAGTTCGGATTATAGAAATACAAACCGTATTTTCGCGAGCTAACTCCCGTTGTCTTTGTCATTTTTCCTTGCTTAGCCGAAGTTTCCTGAGACAACGTTAGCTATGGGAATTAAAACAATTCATATTCATTAATTCACTACTAATTTATATCTAATTAATACAATTTCTATTCAATTTCTACTTTAATTTCAATTTAATCTTAACTAAATTCACTTACTTTTTCTATCTCAATTCATACTTCATTTCTATTCAAATTTTGTCCAAACTCATACTTAACTATAAAATTTCCATCATATTTTCCTAATTTTGAAATTTCATCAATTTAGTCCCTACAACATAAAAGTTATGAATTACTTTACAATTCAATCCTTATTTCATTTCTAACTTGAATTTCTATCAATTTAACCCCTAATTCATCTTTTTATTCAACATGAACAATATTTAGAAATCTAATAACTTTCAAAATATTAACTTAATTTCATCAAAACTTTGTTCTAAAGCTTTTAAAACATCAAAACTAAGTAAAAAGGGCTAAATTGACTTACCTATTAAACTTTAAAGCTTCAAACCTTGAATTTTCCCTTTTCTTTCTTTCCTTTCTTTCTTCCTTTCCTTCCCCTGCTTCACGTTTGTCTATTATGTTTCTTTTCTTTCTTTTCTTTTTAGTTTTGTTATATATATATACATATATATATAATATAATATAATAACATTATAAATATCTATTAATAAAAATCTATTAAATAACCAATATTTATTTAACATTTGTATCCATTTATATCCTTACATTTGTCACACTTTTATTTATTCATCACATAAAAATCATATCATATAATATAATTATTTAATTAATAAATATCTTTTACTAAATAATAAATATCTATTTACTATCAAATACATGTATTACAAATATATGTATTTTTATTAATACATTTGTATCAAATCATATCCACACATTTGTTTTTATTTAATTCATTTAATAATTTAATATCAATTAAATAATAATGACTATAATAATAAATAAATAAATTAATCTAAGAAAATCCTAGATTCTTCCATCTTTTGCCGCCTAAATTCATACATTAGGTATAATTCTCTATTTGGTCCTTTTTATTTTCTTTTAATCTACAATTCAACTTTCTTCCTTTATTCAATTTAGTCATTTTTCCTAATTACTCTTAATTAAGTTAAATTCACTTAATTAAATCCTATTTAATTACTCAATTAACTTCGTAATTATTTTTTATAAATATTTTCTAATCCATTTTTTAGAAACAGAGACCCGAAAATATATTTTTCCTATAACTTTGAAGTTCGGGTCGTTACACCAATACATCCTCGAGTACACATTTTGTATGTACCAAGGATCTATCGGCTAATTGAAGTTTTATCGATGTGTTCTTTAGTTCCCCATGTTTTCGATAGATTGATAGGGGCATTAAATTTATGCTAGCCTTTAAATCGCATAGGGCCTTGTTAAATTGTCAATCCCCTATCTTTGTTGAAATAATAAAACTACCTGGATCTTTCAACTTCGGGGGGATGTTTTTAGCAATTAAAGCACTACACGAGGCATTAATGACAATTCACTCACCCTTTTTCATCTTTCTATGTTGTGCCATAATTTTCTTTAAATACTTGGCATATTTAGTGATCTTGTCGATAAGCTCTAAGAGTGGTAGATTGACATTAAGGGATTTAAATAAATTCAGAAAACTTATAAAATTTGCCTCATCTCTCTTTTGCTTATCCTTTAGTTGTATCTTTAATGGTACCTTTGTTGTGCTCGAATTTGTGATTACCAAATCAAAAATCGGTTCAACTATCTTCTCGATAAGCTTATTTAACTTGGCTTCCTCCTTCATGGGTTCGCCGACCTCTTCATGAACATTCTCCTCTTCATGGATAGGCTCTTTTAGCTTTTCAAGTGTCTCCCCTGATTGTAAGGAGATCACCTTTACATGTTCCTTCCCATTTCTCTGAGGATTCTTTTTCGTGTTACTGAGGATGCTCTGGCCATTTTGTTTTTGAAACATAGTCATTAATTGACTCATTTGGTCGCAAAGCCTATCCATTTAGGATTCGAGTCGTCCGCATATAGCTTGGACTTGTCAAATGTTCGTCTTTATTGTTTGCATTCCCCCTCTAGTTCATTGAACTTTGACCACATACAACATGGTCATTCCCCACGGTTCTTTGTTGTAATGGTGGAGGTTGGTAAGGAGAGTTTTGTTGGTTTTGTGCTCTACTTGTCTGCCTTCCCATTTGAGGTTTAGATGATCCCTCTAACCGGGATTGTAGGTATTTGAATAGGGATCTTGACCCCTATTACCTATGTACCCAACTTCTTCCAATTGATTTTTAAAATTTGGCTCAAATCTCGTCGATTTGACAATTGACTCCAAACGATTAAGCTTCTTTAATATCTAATGATATCTACCATCTTCGTCAATAGCTTTCACCATTGAAGGCTTTCCTTTTGTACGTGAATATTTCATTTGGCCACATGTATGAATTCATAGCCATGTCGTCTATGATTTTGTAGGCTTGTTCGTATGTGTGGAACATGAAAGATCCTCTAGCCGCTTTATTTAGGCTGGATCTAATGTTACCATCAACACTGTTATAAAATATTTGGATTTGGAGCCACACTTATAGGCTATAGTGTGGGCACTTCTTGAGCATTGACTTGTAGTGTTCCGATGCTTTGTACAAGGATTCACCTTCATATTGTTTAAAATTGGTGATTTCTCACCTAAGCTAAACGGTCTAACTAATCGGGAAAAAAATATATAGGAATTTTTATGCTAAATTGTTCCATGTGGTAATAGAACCTGATTCTAACAAGTCTAACTGATCAGTCGCATTGTCCCATAATGATAACAGAAATAACCGAAGATACACAGCATCATCGAATACCCAATTGTACTTGAAGGTGTCATAGAGTTGAAAAAATCGCTTCAAGTGTTGGTTTGGGTCTTCCACCATGTTTCCTTTAAATTGTAGTGTGTTCTAGATCGTCTGAATAGTGGCCACTTTTATCTCAAAATTATTGGCATTAATCGCCGACCTTTCTATCTTGCCTCACGCTACATCGAGTGTTGGTAAGTTATACTCGCTCAACGTCCTTTGATCCATTGGGACTTCTTCCTAAATATTTACTTGTAGTTCTCATGGATCTTTAAATAGCAGATTTTCCTAGGGTAAATTAATTATCGTAGGTGGATCGATGTTCATTGACTGATAAGTGCGGCTAAGTAGTTACTCCGAATGTGGATGTGGTTCAATTGGGGTGTTGAGCATCGAGTCACAAACAACCAAAAAAAAATTTCAAAAGATAATTAAACAAATAAAAATAAATGAACAAAAATTAAAAATTTTGTATTTATAGGCTTTAATGTTCCTATTTATCTTATTAGTTGTAAAGATATTTCCTAGATCTAATGTCGAAACCTCCCCGGCAACAGCGCCAACAACTTGACTGCCTATAAACGTGATATCGTTTATAGTAAAAATATCATACTAAAAATATAAGAAATTAAACCAGCAGTTTCTGTAAGTATACAGGTCAAATTGTAATATAGTATATGTGTACAACGGAACACAAGAAGTATTCCGAGGATTGTACCCAAGGGAGGATGGAATAAATCTATTGAAAACCTCCTTACAATAATAAGTCTAAATAGTAATAATTAAATCCTATATTACGATGAACCATAAAATAGATGAGTATGAGAAATTAAATAAGAAAATAAAATAAGCAATAAAATAAACAAAGAACTAGATCGATAAACCTTAGGGTTTGTAATTAACTTTGGATTAGGGCTTTAGGTGGCTTAGCTATTGATTAACCAATTATTACCTCCCAACCTCTAACTAATTAATCAATTGGTTGATACACGCTTATCTCCCGACCTCACTTTCTCAACCAGGATTAATTACTATTTACTAGGCCAAACTTATCTCCCGATCTTATTTAACCTATGATTACTTCCTAAGGTTTAGGAATATGTAATCTATACCAACTAATCCTCTCAAGAAACCCTAAATCTTTCATTAATCACATCCCCTTCCATTCGTTAATCACGTCCTCATCCACTCGTTAATCACGTCCTCATCCACTCGTTAATCTCCCCTAAGGGATTTAGCCACTCATGTTATTAATAATATTAATCTCAATTGAATAAAAACATGTAAATAACACGATGAAACCGAAAGAGAAAAGAGATCAGGATAATCCTGATTTTGATGTCGATTAGAGTGTGGAGTAGCGAATCTCTCGATTGTAATAATCAAATATCGTTGCTTGTGAAGAAGAAATAACTATAATACTTCGATTAAATAAAAGAACTCTTGAATCAAAAATGATCCCAAGAGAAAAGAATAAGAGTTTTTGAAAAATCAAAAGAAAACTTAATCTAATCTTACGCCTAAAGTACTAGGGATTTTTTAAGGGGTTCAAGATGACTTAGTTACATCAAACCCCTAAGGTTTTATTTACAGGAGTCTTGGCAGCCCGAATTAGGTCTTCGAGACGTCCTAGGTCTTCGTATAAAGTTGATTGTGTGGACGAAAATAGCCTTGAAGTACTTGGGCACCACGTTAAGGATATGGCGCGACACGACAAGCAATTTGTGGCTTCCTTGGTTCGTTTCATGCTTTGACGGCTCAGAAAGCTTGTGCATCACTCATCCCTTAAGCTTACATCAATTGGGCCTATAATTCATCATCCTACATACTCAATTACACAAATTAGCACTACCTAAGGCCCGTGTTGGCCTAATAGGTCACAACACTCACAAAATGGGTTAAAAAACACTTATTTTACTAATATTTAATCCTAACTACTAAGTACTGAAAACATAATATTAAATACTAAAATGGCTAGAAAACAAGCTCCTTAAGTGCAAAATTAGACCAAAATTACTACTACATTTGACAGCAAGTCAATGGTCTTACAATATTACCCATCTGCCTGCCCCCTTGTTATAGAGGACTATATTGTTCAAACTGCCCATCACCTACTAAGGGACAAGTCCTTTGCTGGGACTGATAATGACGTACTGGAACCTGGTGGTGGTGCAGAAGGGAGGGTCGTTTAGGAAATAAGATCGTTGGGTTGTTTGTGCTACTGGGTTGGCTTGATCAATATCCATTTGATCACCTTCTGTGAAGCAATGAATTATTTCATATTGTTGGGAAATGTGCCCATATTATAGTAAACATGTAATTATTTTCTATTTATTTGAACGATTAATAAATAAATAAAGTTAATTTCACATTTCACTATTATGTCTTTTGTATTTATGTCTTTTATATTTTGCATGCATAGTGAAACTATGACAAGCAAATATTAGCTCATTGATTGTTTAAAGTTCAAACTGAAGATAAATGGCATTGTAAAGAATGTTTACGTTGCGAGAAAGACAACTTACTTCAGTAGATAATCTAAATGAGTTCGTAATCCCATAAAAGAATCAAAGTGAGCATTTGATTCAAATACTGAGAAGGATTATTAGGTCATTTATAATTCCAATTGGGGAGATGGCTAGTCTTGGCTATCGGAGCAATTAACTCCACAAGTAGAGACATAGATGTATTCATTGGTAGAATGATACATTTGATTAGACCTAAGATGAATTAATTCTGAATCCGTTTGTGAATTAATTCACTTGTGACGTTCATGGTGTGATTTACCTAAATCATGAGTTAGTCACTGACCATGCGTATGCAACTCATGTGCTTTGATATAAGTGGAAGCTTATGCCCTAAAGATGATTGAGTCTATAGCTGATATGTTTGGTACATGATTTGTGTATGGCAAGATTTTACTAGCAACAATGGAATTCATAGCTCAATTAAAAAGTTAATGATATCCTCTCATTGGTTTTGTGTGGAACGTGGCCACGAGTTACTTATTTTCAAATGAGCAATTTATCACAGTCATTTGTTGACAGTGATTATATTAATTATTAAGAAGACACAATGGTGACAATGAGATAAAATAGAATTGTATTGAGTGAACAGATTTAACTCAAAAGAATCAAGGATATCATATGAGGGTAACACACACATGACGAGGTCATTGGACAAAGTAGTTGGATGGATTGCTTTCGTAAAGAGTATACAATACGGAGTTTTCAATCATGGTACTTCTTGTGGATTGACTCCATGATTAAGTAATTGTGAATTATCAGAACAATGCTTTTGGACATAATTGCAATCACTAGAGCCTAATTGAATATGTCTGATCGGGCCCTCTGCTAGCTCAATAAAAGCTTGATCGGACTGTATTTGAATTAGAAAAAAATTCTACAAATTTGGGAATAATTTAATTGAGTCAATTTATTCGATGTGGAATTAAATTAGGCGGTCGTAAGAATTGTTCAACTAGAGAATTTGATTAAAGAATTTTCTTGAAAAATTAATTTGGAAAATCTAAGTGATTTTTGGAAATTTTTATTCAAATCAAGTAAAATTAAATTAATCAAATCAATTAAAATTAATATGATATTTTTGGAAGTTAATTTTCAAGTCATACAATTGGCTCAATGGATAATTGAACTTGAAAATTGGACCTAAGATCGTAAATTGGGCCTGGGATCCCAAAATCGAGATCAATACCCAAAACTTGGTCAAACCGAGCCCAATATGTAAAACTGGGCCAATGGTCCAACCGGTGGCTAGATTGAACCGGTCGGGTCGTCACTGACCTGGACCGACCAGTAGCAGCCGAACCTACTCAAGATGCCGTAAGGGTGTCGTACCTACATTACCAGACATAGCAGTATTGGCAACTGCAACGGTGGCTGTCGACAGTTGGTCATCAATGGCTGAGCAGTGAAAGAGTTACACTCCTAGTGGAATTCTACCGTAAAATTTGATTTCAGATTAATTATTCCAAAAATAATATTATTTTAATAATTTAATATTAAATTAAATTTAATACTTATCTTAATAGTATCTTAATAGTATTTTATCTACAAGATAAATATTCTATTATTTTAATAGGATTTAATATTAAATTTAATCTAATATTTATCTTGATAAATATTATATTAATTTAATATTAAAGTGATTAAGTTTAATTATAGTTAAACTCTCTAAACTCTCCCTATATAAAGAGATCCTTAGGTCATTATGTATCTGATTTACAACTTGACCCAAAAGTTTAGAGAAATTGTAAAATTATCCCACTGGTAATTTTTGTGAAAAATTTTCTAATTCGAAACGAGCCCACAATCGGTAGATGTGAGCTTGAGGATCGCGGAGAGGACTACTAGGTTAAAGCGCTCATCCTAGACAAATCGAAAAGGTACAATTTTGATTAAGTGTTTATTACTTTAGATATCACAACAAAGATCTTCTTTTGGAAAAAAATTTAAAACTTTGGTTTTTCCTTAAATTTATTTTTCACTACATTTTTGAAACTCGTTTTTCCAACACATATGACTAAGAAAACTTCTCCAGGGGGTTTCCAATGATGTGGACTTGAAGAAACTTATGTGTAGTTTCCGCTAGGAAAGCCTGAATAGTTAGAGCATCAGAAACACCCTTCATGATCATTATTGTTACATTAAACCTCTTCATGAAATCTTGAAAGGATTCATTCTCTTTCTGTCGGATGGACATAAGATAAGCAGTCGACTACTGCGGGCTTTTGTTGGCTAAAAATTTACTCATAAATAACCCAGCCAATTCAAAGTTTTTGGTGGATCTCAAAAGGAGTAATAGATACTACTGACAGACAATACTAGAAAGGGTTGTAGAGAAAACCCTACATTTCACAACATTAGAGGCTCCAAGAATATTCATATAGTTGTTTTAATAAGCTAAGTGGTCCTCTAGGTCACTACCACCAATATAAGACAACTTAGGGAACTTGAAAGAAGCAAAAAGGTTGTGATTCAATACAGAATGGGTCAAAGGTTCATTAGCATAGCTCCAAGAAACTTCCTCAGGCTTAGAACCTTTAGCTTATTGCAAGAACTCCAATTTGGGGTTGCAATATGTTCTTCAATATAAATAACCTTGTTTTAAGGTTCCTACTCTAAACAATTAACAAGTTGAAGATCTTATACTGTTTCATTATCATTATAATTCTTCCTACCTTTTTCAACAGCAGACTGTGTCGTACCTTCTGGTTCTAGTGGAAGGGGCAAATTACTAGCTTTGATAGCATCATTGGTTGTGCATAACTTCGCAATCAACCATTCATTGCGGGTATTTTGCTTATCAAGTTGGCGTTAAAGCTCTTGTTGTTCCTAGAACTGATGTTGTTGAATCAAAAGTTTGTTCCTCCATGAGTCGCATTTTTTCTTACATCTCAGTGACATGGTGTTGAGAGCCAAGGAGATGTTGTTGGGAAACCAGATCTAAAGGATTAGTTGCAACAATAGAATGAGGTTAGGAATCCAAACAAGAGAGAATTTTCTTTATGTGGTCAGTTTTGGGATCTTGCGGGGTAGCAAGGGATGATGGTGTGTTGGGAATTGAAGGGTAGACTATAGTGGTTGGATTAGCTGAGGGAGAATTGAGGGCATTCAGGAGTTGGCTCAAGGCTTCCATGACGACCATGGCTAGGAGAGTTGGCATCTTGGTTTGGGTTGGGGAAGTTCAGTATTGGTGGCGTCACTGTCACTCATTAGAATGGAGGAATTGGCAGGGTTGATGTTATTTTTTTGTTGATGGGGTTGTGGGTAGCATAATTTTTTATTATGAGACATTTTCGATCCATACTCATCGCACCAATTGTTGGTACCAGGTACAACAAGAGAGGTTGATAAAGAAGATCAATGAGAAGATTACAGTGGTGCAATGGAGGTCAGTTCACCTAAAGAGACTGAGAGTCGGAACAATGACAAGAGAATAGGCTGACCAAAGAGATGATTGCTTGGAGTAACTTGTGCTAGGGAATCGATCCTTTCTCCATCTTTTTTCAAGGTACTTATAAGAGAGGTTCCCTTTTCCATTGATATGATATGGTAAGATATACATTTAGCCCCACACAATGTGTAAAGGCTAATCATGTCCATATATCAAAAGAATTTATGAGTACAAGGTAGTTATACCTAAATAGACTCCTTATTGTCTTAGAATTGTGTTCAGACTCAAATATGAGTGGGTGTCTTCTTACTTGAACAGGTGGTTGAAGATAGGTCTGCAGTTGTACTAGTTAAAGTGGAGTCAATGCCAAAGTCAACAATGTGTCTGGTAGTGACACGTGTCTGACTAGTGAAGGGCATGTATAACAATGAGAAAGAAATTTTACTGATATATTCCATTCAAACATGCAAGACATGCAAGGAATATGCAAAAAAAAAAAAAAATCACGAAACATAAAAATATGTATAAACCTGTCAAAAAGTATTTTACTAACGTCATTGTTGAGAAAAGTTAGTCATAAGTAAGTTATGTATAAAGTAAAAACATTTTAAAGCTGAATAAAAAAATATTTTCTAAAATAAATTATAATAAAAGAGGAAATCTAAGAAAAGCACAAATTAGATATTTTCTATTATTATAGTTAGATGAGAAATAAAATTTATTGAGATATTCCATTCAAACCTGCAAGGAATATGCCAAAGAAATCATGGAAGATAAAAACAAAATAATAAAGTCGTAAAAGAATATTTTACTAATCTTATTGTTGAGAAGAATTAGCTAAAAGTAAGCTGTTATGTATAATGTTAAAAAAATTTAAAGCTAAATAAAAAATTATTTTCTAAAATAAATTACAATAAAAGAGGAAATCTAAGTAAAGCAGAGATATTTTCTATTGCTATAGTTAGATGAAAAAGAAAATTTATTAAGATATTCCCTTCAAATATGCAATACATGCAAGGAATATGCGAAAGAAATCATGGAAGATAAAAACAAAAATACAAAGCCGTCGAAGGAGATAATTATGGAAGAAGTAATCAAGGTTTAAAAATCAAGAAACTGAAACGATAATAGGTATTTAGTAAGAGGCATTCGTAAGAAGCTACCGTAATAACATTAATAGTAAATATGATGCCAGGCTAAAAGCTTTCCTTTATTCCAAATATTGAATATTGAAAAGGTGCTGAGATGGTATTTAAGGTGAAACGGATGTTTTAGTGGTGAATATAAAACGTAACTGTTCCATTTTTTTTCTTTATTGAATTCAGTAGTTTTATTTCATCCTTAGTTTTTGGCATTCTTATTTTACTCTCATTTAATTAGAAATGGTGTTGGCATTCTTATTTTACCCTCATTTAATTAGAAATGGTGTATTCCAACCCTATTTAATTGATTTTATATAATATATAGACTACCCCTTTCCAAGCAACTCAACCAAACATAACTGAAAAATCATTTATTTTTAATTATTGGCCGGGGGATTTATGCCTTTAATCAACTCATTTATTTTAATCATTGGCAGCACCATTTATGTCTAATTTGTTGCGGCGTTTTTACTGTTGCTTTCTGTTCTCTTTTTTCAGCTTTTGTTTCTTCTATTTGCGTAATTGTTGCTTTCTTCATTTTCTTTCAATAAAATAGACTTCTATTGAGGAAAAATTTACTAACCATGCTCTTAGTCTCTTTAACAAAGTCATCTTCAGTTTACTGTTTTGTCCAACTGCAAACAATTCTTAATAGACTAAACCCGTATGAGTCTATTACGAACAGAAATCGAGAAGCCCAAAATGGCAGAGAAGGAAGGGAAGGAAGAGAGAAATTACAAAGAGAAAAAAAAGGAAGAAAAAGAAGAGAGAAATCGGAGAAGGAAAGAGATGGAGAAAAAGGAAGAATTTTGTGCATAACTAATTCATAACCCCCTCAACAATTACAAGCCATTATATAAGGGAAAAATAACAGGAAATGAAAAACAAAAATTGGAAAATACCAGTACGGTGCCTAGTCTTCATTTTAACCTATAAAAATTTCCTCCACCTCAAAAAAATCCTTGTCCTCAAGGATCAAAGTGAGGAAAAGTGCTTGAATTTTCAATAGGATAACCATAAATACCTATTCTTCGATCAAGCATAGGACATCCATCAGTACAAAGTTCATGACAAGAACATCAAACTTCAATTCAATGGGATATAGATCATCATACAGTTCTAGCCCAACACTATCCATTGTGTCATTAGGATCAGTAACCTTATGCACTTTGGTACCCATGGTAGTAAATTTCATATTGTTATAAATACGGTTACCATGCGACTCGCCTGCAACTGGATGGTATAAAAGGAATTGTTTTGGCCATTGAGAGTTAACCCACATCTCATCCCTGTCATCAATAAGAGGGGAATTTTAATCATTGTTAAGCAAGCTAGAATCTGATACAACCATTTCTACAACAACCCTAATGACTTCATTGAACCTAAGGCCAAACTCCGTGTTTAATAAAAATCCACACATTTTCTCTAAATTAGGATAGCTATTACAAAACTCGTGAAGTGTAAGTAGAATGGGGAGAGGTAGAACGTGACCTACAAGTGAATCATCAAGTTGCATTTTATACGACCACTAAGTGTTGCGGCGTGAAGGCTTCCCTAGTAGGAATGGAGGCAACTGAGAGAAGCCTAGATCAACTGAAAATTGCAGAGGCATGGCCATGTCATCGAAGGGCACATCAACTAGCTTAGGATAGCTAAAGAAAGTTAGTAGTAAAAGTTCCAAAGGAAAGGTTGGCCACATTAAAGACAAAAGAAAGTGCAAGAGAGGACCTGAATCAACCAAATCTGTAGACCGTCAACTTCTCACAAAAAATTTCATGAAAGTCTAGGTTAAAATACTCCTTCTGATGAAAATCCTTATGGGACTTCTGCATCTCAGAACCTAGGCCTTCCACAAGATTATCATTCAAATAACCATGAAGATAGTCAAGGTTCAAATACTTAAACCTTTTAGGAAATTTATATTTATCATCACTTGAGGAGTATAGTAAGCTATCCTCAAAATTGATCAATGGTTCTTTGTGAGCTATATCAAAATTCTACACCAAATCACATGAGGCATAATATCGTTGAGCTTCATTCTTCCCTGAAGATATTAGCCTAATCAAAATTAACCCACCAAATTCATCTGACTCGCACACCAACTTCAAGATATCCTTGCTAAAAAGGGTTTGCAAAACTTTGAAATTTTTATAGCAATAGATCTTTCATTAACTGAAAACAGCCTTAACTTACAATTCCAAAATGATCCCAATATTATGCAAAAACTTGATTCAGTTGCCCACTGATATGTATCATCCCTAAATTGTGACCTTAATTTTGATAACCTAATCACATTAATGAAGCATGAATTATCTAGATCATGAGCCCAACACAACAATGGCACCCTTGGTTTGTGCACTTCGCAAAGAAGAAATAAACTTTTGAAAGCCAAAACAAACTAAAACCCATCAGATCCTGCTCTAGAAAACTCTAGGAACTTATCCTCATCAACTACATCATATGGGCTCAACATCTCAATCTTAGCTAAACAATTTACATTACACTTATTACGCCTAAAATCAAGTAACAAAGCAACATCTGATCGGGCAACAACTAAAATCCTAGGATGCCAATTGAACTCAATACCCAACCATTTATAATTCTCTGCACCACTCGAATCATCCCATAAAACTCTAAGTTTACTACCTTTAACATAGTCATTGAGTCTCTGACAATTAACACAATTAGTTAAATCAAACAAGAATAGTGCACTATTTTCTAACAAAACCACACTTTCTTCATGCATGTATGGACTACAACAAGCATAGACAATTGAGGAACTCTTGAATAGCTTACTGCCTAAGTAATCTAAAGTAAGGGTTTTGCTAGGGTTATCAAATCTAACCGAATGCCAATGAACAAAATTAGAGTAGAAGCCATTAAATTCCCAACAACAAAATCACCTGAAATCCTATCGAAATCATCCATTGGATCATTTTTTACTGGCACTCCACTGAAAGAATATTCATTTGGAGAAACCTTACCCATCACTGTACACCTATCATTTGTCTCAGTTATGGCATGCCTCACTCATGTCCCTGACATTTTTTGTGTAGTTGAAACAACCAAAATACCAGCATCAAGGTTACCTTGTTCTAGTACCGAAGAAACCTTGAACATCAGATCTGATTGAAGCACTTGATTTTCGACTTGCACAAATGAACCTTTTACCTTCACAGTCAATGCACGAAAGAGAGCAATAGCAGCGCAGGCTTGATGGAGCTTGTTCTTAAGGATCGCGGGATACTCATTCGTGTCAATTAATACCATTAATGTCTAATCAAATGGCGGAGAGTTACGATTATTAAACCTTTTTACCTCTACCACACCACCATCTATTTTCATATTTAAAAACTGATGTTTGAGGTACCGCCAAAGACGTACCAATCACATTCTCACCCGCACATAACCCCTGGATCGCCGCACAAGCACTGTAAAACTCTATATCAAGTTGACAACAGTCATCATAAATATTACGGCCTTGCAGATAAATTCTAACTAAGATAGCATTCAGGCATTCTTCAAACTGGATCAGTGCTTAAAAACTAGCCGACTTTTGAAATGTGACGATCTTCTGCACAAATCCATGAGGTGAAAAAACCAGGTGAAGCACTTCCATAGTAATAGGATAAGGCATATGATGGATTGTGACCAGAAGGGCTCGATTCAATTCATCACAAGCCATGGAGAATTGATTGAAGCTCTGATACATTTGTTACGAACAAAAATCAAGAAGCCAAAAATGAGAGAGAATGAAGGGAAGGAAAAGAGAAATTCCAGAGAGAGAAGAAAGAAGAAGAAGGAAGAAGAAGAAAAAAAGAGTAACCGGAGAAGGAAAGAGATTGACAAAAAAAAGAATTATGTGTGTAACTAATTCATAACCCCTTAGCAATTACAAGCCACTGTATATAGGAAAAATAATAGAAAATAAAAAATGGAAAATAACAGTACAGATTAGCTGGATGAAACGCTTTGTTTCATTACAGCACGTTTGGTTGGCATGAATAACCAAACTATTGCTGGATGATTCGGTGATAAGCAGCTATTTATTAGTTTGGTTCACTGAATCCTCCATTCAACAGAATTTCATTCATATCCCATTCCACCTCCTCCCGTAATAGTCATTCCCTACCTGATCTAAAGAATAGCATTACAAAGCCTCCACCAAATAAGAAAAAAAACATAACCTCCTATTCTTGCCCTTTACCACTCTCCCTCAGCAAACACCTCAAGCCACCACACCACACCCCAACCCTGTCTCCTCGTTCCCTTTTAGTTATTCTCATCCGACAATCATCATCGACAGAGATCTCGACATTGTAAAAGGCTTCCCTAAAATTGAGACGAGTAAGGTTATTATTCCCCTCAATCTCACCTCCATTGTGAGAATTTTATCTCTTTGCTTCTCTGCTTGTATTTCACCAGCAGGGAGATGTGAAAAAGATAGTTTTCGGAAAAAAAATTGGTCGATTGGTTGATCCGATTAATTTAAGGCAATTTAGGGTTAGAAAGCTAAGCTTTTTTTTTTTTTTTTGAATTGTTGGGCATTTTTGTTTATTGTAAGGGATTTCAGGTTGCTTGTCTCAATAGTAAGGGACTTCAATTTCAGGTTGAAATTTGTTGTTAATGATAAATGGGTTGATGGGGTTTTGGATTTTTGAGCTTTGAATCAGTTACAGAGTTTTTGAGCAAGAAAAAGAAAAAGAAAACAGAGGCAGGGGGAGATGAGAAAATCGTTTTACTAGTAAATTTGCCATTGCTTTGCTTTTTTTTTTTTTTTTCTCTTTGTTTTTTTTTCAATTTTGATTTTGAAATGTTGGGCTAATTACAGTATAAGTTGAACAAAGCATTTCAGTTGAGAAAACCATTAAAGTTAAATTAAAGAGAAATTTGACATATGTGCTAATACGCTTTGTTTATTTTTTAATCTTAATGCTTAGAGAATCATAAATTGCATAGGATTAGCTACTGCATCGGGTTTTAGATAAAGTTTTACCAGCATCATTATTTTGATCTTGAATTGCTTTGTGACCGTGCTTATGGATTCCATAACAAGTTTGTTAACTCGAGACTTTATGTACTACTTTTAGAATTTACAAATTGTACTCTTCCTTAGGACCTGCATTGGGATTTTTTTTGGTCAAATCTAATTTTTTATCTTGCAATTTAGGTTTTGGATTTTGGGCTTGCAAAATTAGTTTTGGATTTAAATATCCATGTAACCACATGTGTGATGGGAACCTTTGGGTGAGTTAACATTACACATTGTTTGGTAAATTAAAAAATTAAATACTGATTCTCAATTGTTAAAATCATAGTATATTACTGGAAATTAAATACTAAATATTCAGGTTTTTCTGATAAACGGATTTGTTTTTTTTAGTTATATGGCTCTAGAGTATGCAACAAGTGGCAAGTTAACTGAAAAATCCGATGTTTATTCCTTTGGTGTTGTTCTCTTGGAGTTAATTACCGGGCGCAAACCTGTTGATGATTCTCAGCCGTTAGGTGACGAGAGCCTGGTTGAATGGGTAAAAGGCTATTCCGCTATGTTTAGTTGTGTTTTCAAAAGTTTTTTCTTGTTTTAACATGCCTTTTGCTTTGGCTTTCTTCGTAAGTTTTAGCTTATACTGTTAGAATCTTCAAGAAATTTGATTTTCGTCTGAATAAAATCTGAAGTTACAGTCTAATATTGTATTACCTTGATTGTTTGTTCATAACAAAACCTGTGGCAATGTTCCAATTTCAAACAAAGGGATCGGAACACCTTAATGCCTTGAATGTAGTTTTAATGTAAAGCAAATCAGATGAGTTTTCAATGCTTTACCGTTACACGATAATTGAATTGCCATTACATGAGAGAGTTTAAAGGGGATGTCTTGACTCTAAATTTTGGATAAGATTCATTTATTATGATCATTGGATCATATCATTTGATGTGTAATATTGTTAATTTTTAACCCTTTTTTTCCTTTTTTCCTTCATTATTTTTTTTAATGAAAAAAAGCTTATATTTTTCCCTGTAAAAATGCATTTATTTTCTATGTTTTGTGTAGCCTCAAGTTTACTTCTATTTGTATTTAGGTTCTACAATTTTAATCTTTTTTATATCCTTGGAAAGGTTGTTGAACTATGGATAACAGAGTGGATGACGCTGGATCATTGTGGAACATGGTTTTACATACACAAAGTCGTTCTATCTCAACGCGGTTGTTTTCTAGGATGATTTCTTTATTTGATCATCATAGCATGCCAGATAAGATAATAGAGGTATGCCAATCACCATCCCGAATGCCATACAAAACCAATTCTGATGTTTTTACTTGATATCACTATTCTGTTTGTGAGCATTTGTATCAAATGAAGCACAATTATGTTGGTTAAGTTATTGGTGTTTTTTTAAAGGTATTTGCAGACATGGAGGAGTTATGTGTCAGACCAGATGAAAACACAGTCAAGAAAGTAACTCGTGCCTTTCAGGAACTCGGCGAAGAAGACAAGCAGAAGTCGTTTCTTAGAAGATACATGAGCAAATGGAAATACATCCACTTTAATGGCGAACGAGTTAAGAGTGAAAAGATATACATCAGATGAATATTGATGTTCAATTTAATGAGTGCATTCTCTTGGCATCAATGGCATAATATGAGTATGTATCTGTTGCGCTGGACTTTGCCAATTAGGTATTGCAGCATCAAGGAGTCTTATTGACTTTCCTTGAGATAGGCAGCATACACTTGAATGCTATATGAATTGTTTATCATTCCTGGGGGGTTGTTCCCTGTATATAACTATAGCTTGGATGTTGCAAACCTCTTCTTTCATTTCTAGGGATATATATATTGTTAGGACAGAAAAGGGTTTTTGTTGTTAATGTAGGACATTGTTTTGAGATTTTGTCCTTATAAAACTCTTATGTCTTCATATCATCATTGATTCAATTGAAATATTAAATAGTTTTTGAAGATGTCTCCACTGTGAATTATTAGTCATTTTCTGAATGTTATCATAGTGTTTCTAGAGGGGCATAACACAAATTGATGACCATGACGTGTGCTTGCAATGCCAATGCACTAATGGTTGACAATGAAGGCTGTGGTGGTCGGCGACTCCCGGTGGCACTTTGGCCTCAAATAAATATGTATCGTCGTATCTGGCGAATGTTTGATTTTAAAAAAAAAGGTGGTATAATTAGTAACTGCAGTCTTTGAATTGATTTTAGCTTTTAAAACAATCTCTTCAATATTTGCTTCCCATGCCTTCCAAGGCATAGCTAGCAGTTTGGTTTGTTTTCATTAATACTGGAAAGCTTTACATGTAATAAGAAGAATGATCGAAATTTAAAAGAGATTAAAATGAATTTTAGTGCGAACGACATGAAAGGCCAACTACATGAAAACATTGAAAATATGATATTAAGAATGTTATTAAATTATTATATTAAAATTTGATCAAATTATTTATTATTATTTATTATATTATATTTAATGATAATTTTAATAAAATTTAATAACAATAATCATTTACTTAAAAAAGACAACTGTTTAAGATATTCTGATTATTTTAACTTTTTTTCTCATGTTATTATAATATTTATTTTAATCAACCAAAACATAAGGATACTATTACAGATTTATTTCTTTCCATTCATTCAATCAAAAAGACCCCCTCATTCTACTTGTTAGTTGCCTAGTCTTCAATTTGACCCATAAGAGTCATAAAAATTGATAAAAAAAGAAAATCAAAGTTTTCAGATTCTAAATGAAGAGTTAGGGATTGAAGGTTCTTTTTTCCTAAATAATCAAAGGAAAATATTTTTCATAAACAAGGCTATTTTGACAGTAGATTGAATCTTGATTCAAGGGTTAAAGTAACTGTAGAACTCTGATTTTACAAAGGTGTAAATAAGTCCCTCCCTTGTATACAAAACATAAATATACCAACATAAAACTGTGCTGTGGGATTGAGAAGGGGAGGAATCGTTAATTTGAGAAAATAACAAAAAGAAAAAACGTTTAACATATAAAAATAAAGGATTTCGAAAATAATTTGTTTGCATCAAGAGAGGGGAAATGATTTCCTATGAGACTTCCTGTTCAGAATATACACCATGACTATGGTTCTGGTTCTGGTTCTGATTCTGAACATTCGGAGCTTGGTCCTCTTCAAGCTCCTTTATTAGCTTTTCAATCTGTCTTCTATAAACAGGCATGAAATGATCACTTATCATAGTCTGGGAAAGCCGCAATTTACTATACAGGGATCTCGGTGTAAGGAAAATCCCAATCTTTGCCTCCATTGTCCTTTGCCTATCATCCGTGTCGTCACTTAAGCTGGGAGTATCAACTTCAGACTCCACCTCATCAGACTGAAGTGTAATTATATGCATTATCTTTCCAGCAGGGAAAAACCTGTGCACTTCCTTTGTTTCTGGAACTGAAGTATCCGACTGTCCCTCACCTCTAACCTCTGCAATGGCTGCTGCTTCTTCTTCCCTTATTTGGTTAACAACATCACCCTCGTCATCTTCGGCTTTATCGTAAAGCTCATGCTCTAGTTGTTGCCACAACTCAACTTCATTCATGCGCTCATCATGCGTGTTGTGGCTAATAAGGTCCTCACCAACTTCCAGCTCAGCATCCCTATCACGATGTTGCTCATCATCTGAACAGGAATACATGACTTCGGAACTCCATTCAACTCCTGATGAAGACACTGGAAGTTCAATGGCTTCTTTTGTACTTGAAGTTGAGCTTATTGGGGAAGACGGTAGGAGAGGCTCAGACATTTCTGCTTTGTTGGGGCTAGATTCCAAGGTATTTCCTTCTTCCTCCGAGTTTGATCGAGCAGCTGTGCCACGATGACGGGGTCCAATACAAGACCAGGAGGACAGGTTTATGGTAGGACGTTTCCATGCTGCATGAGCCATGCTCTGCGCTCTTCTCATAACGACCTGTAAATCAAATTCTAAAGAGAATTAAAAAGGTTAAAAAGATCAAACACAAGTAGCGATTCAAGTTCAGGTAGAATTAAGGCCGAAGGAGTGAGATAAAACTTCCACCACCAAAGCAGTTACCGCACTTTAAGATTTTGCTTGATAGGGTGGAAAGAAAATTAGAATGATGGAAAATTAAAGGAAAAAAACAGAAATAAAAAATATTTTCTTTCTATTGGTATGCTTGATAAAAAAGATGAAAACATCGAAAGAAAAAAAGCTCCATTTAGTTTTGAAAGTATTTTCTTTTCCATTTTTAAAAAATGATTTTCATTTTCTATTTTTTGAAATGGAAACATGAACACATGTTTAGTACCTATTTTTTTATAATATAAACATGAAAAATAAAATAAAGAAATTCTACGATAGTATAGATTCAAACGAAGGTACCAGATTAAATATTTGAAAAACTATTGAAATGAACAACTTTTTTTGTATTTATAAGTGTTTAAATCAGATTCAATTCACTTAATGATAAAATCAATGTTTTATCATTTTCAGTTTTACAAAACAGTTTTGATTAAAAATAATTTTTTATCCTTTTCTAATTTTCTCATATTTTTATTTTTATTTTCCAAAAACCATTTTAAAATTTTCAATCAAAAACGTTCTCTTCATTGTTCTCCATTTCCAAGAAAAAAAAATGAAAATGGTTTCCAATTTCTAAAACCAAATGGAGCCTAATTTTCTTTTCATTCATTACTTGATATAGTTGAAATCGAGGAAAGAAATTAAAACTTCTGAAAAATGCACAACTTAAAACAAACTTATGCCTGTCTTATTTTCTCTCACCCTATCATTCCAATTTAGTCTATCTTACCTTCTTTCCTAACTTTTCCTTCCTTTTCCACCAAACATACTCAATTTAGGAATGAAAAAAATTTAAAGGTAAATTCAACTTGAAAAGCTATTAAGAACTAAACAACAGGATCTAGCAAAAATAGTTTAATGGTGAGGCAAGAACAGGGTTCATTATTTCAGCTACCTGTGTACCATTAGAAACTGGGCGTAAAATTGCCCCAGCCCCAGCAACTTTTGCTTTAGCACTGGCTATAGATGGAAGGCGAGAACCCAATGCTGAAGCCGATCGATAAACGGTACTCAGAATTCTTGTATGCTCAATTTGATTCCTCAGATCATTCAACCAAGCAGAGGCCGTCACCTCAAATAGAAAAAAAGAAAAATAGTTCATGATAATATCACATAGCCTTTAAGCAAATGAACTAGATACCGTCCAGAACAACATTTCAATGAAATCCTATTTGTGCCAGCTCCTAAAATCTATCAGCTACAGAAAGCCACAAATCACGAAGAGGACCATTCAACCACAACGGGATAGGAGAGGAAGAACCAGAGAGAGGCAGACAACTGACGGTGAGGCCAGTAAGAGTTCACAAGCCAGCACATATCAAATGGAACATGTAAGATACTTCTGCTTACAGTAGAAATATCTCAGCATCCCTTTCTTTCACAAGGAATAAATATAATTTCTAAATAACCGATATCATTTACCTCAGCACGCAAATCATCTACAGAAGCAGCTGAGAATGTAGGCACTAAGTCTGCTCCATTTATAACAGAAGTAATAAAATCAGTCCCCGAGTCTGCTAACTCCCATGTCATACAAGCAGCTGCATGCAGCACATATATGGTCAGTTCCATTACCATGTTCAAAGAAGAAGGCATCACATTAAACAAACATCCTAAGGGGATATGTCATACCATATTACAGCAGAGATGTTCTATACAGGAGCATGTGAAGAGGCATCTATTGTTGAAGGCTAACACTAGATGAGAGAGAGAGAAAGAACAAACCTGGAGCAAATGTGACACAGGTAGTTGTTGATAGCTCCTTTTGCTCCCGCAGCACATAAGTTAGAAGTGCACCAGTTCCTCCCCCCAATGAATGCCCTACAATCTATTAAATCAAATTCAATAAATCTATTGATTTCAGCAAATTTTGATAAAGTAGACAGGTTTAATTTTTAAAAGGTTTAAAAGATCAAAAAACAATTTGATATTTTCACAATTAGCATTATCTAATTAGCAGCATTCTTGTTAAGCAAATATATAGACAGAAAATAGTTGCAGGAAAATTTATGGACATAAATTGCAAATTATGCCTTTACCTTAACCTTATAAGTTGGATGTTGACCAAGTGCTTTAATAAGACAAGGAGCGGCAAGCTTTGCTATCCACCGAGCAGCTGCTACCATTCCGCAATGTGCATAACCTAAAACTAAATCACTCACTCCCCCCTCTTGCACAACAGAGTGATGGAATGGAACTATAGCTCCAGTTGCAGCTGTCAGAGTATCCTTGATACTGTGTGTTCCACGAATTAATAGAAGAAAACATTCTGTTTTGTGGTCTACCAATATTGTAAATGCAGGCTTCAAAATCTGCAAGATTTCAATAAATATGATAATACTAATCATAAATTCAAAAGCACATTGACAGTACAATTGAATTATAATACCTTTGAAAATTAACTACACTATTAAATATATATATCACATACTAATCCAGAAAGTTGGGGGGCGACACAACTTACTCCTGCTTTGGGTTCTTGGAGAAGAACATCTTCCTCTGCATAACCAGTCTCCTCCAAAAATAAAGGAAGTGGTTTTTTTGAAAAATGCCAACACAATGTCAACAAATTTAACAGATATTTAAGCTCAGCAGTTATATCTGGTCCTTTGAGCTCAATGCTATCTTTACCACCAAATACACTCACAACATGTAAATGTCCCTGAAAAAAAAAATAACCATATTGTTTGTAGTGCCAATAATGGATACATCAAATTGACAACGAACTATTAAGAGTTTCTATAAACACTACTTCATAAAAACATGAAAGCCTGATCTGGTGATTTGTTTACAGAATACAAGAAATTCCAGGAGGAGATAGGATATCATATCAAGTTCTATAATTATCTCAGTGCGATAAAACCAGAGCATCATAGGGAGAAAATATGTCTCTGCCCAAGAACAAACAAATAAATGTACTGTAAAATGGCTTTAAAAACATCAAATGAATTTATCTTTGATGCTCATACTGAGATGCATTAGGTTTACAATGAAATGCAGTGTTAAGGCATCATACAACTATACCTGTTGTACAGAGGCATGATAGGTCTTGACTCCTAACTGTGAGAACCATGCATGGATTAAGTACAAAACAGATACTGACATAAAAACAAACCAAAATCCATTGCACTGGATTCAGCCTTTAGATTAAAAACCTTACCTATAAAGTTAAATCTCAACACAAAATTTGAAATGTAAATTAGGTTCATGATGGTAGAGGCACAACAAAAGGATTCAGAATTCTGAACTCATGATTCTGATATGAACACTGTAATTAACAAGAAAGTCAAATGATAGTAGATTTAAACTAACTGGAGCAGAATCATGAAATTTGGCAGAAAAACTAGCATTAGTCCAACACCCATCATCTCTCGTATGTAAATGAAACTGCCAACTTCTTAAAAACAACTTCCCCCACCCCTCCCAAACACTCGTATTCTAGTTACTAGCCAATCTGTTTTACAGTCCTCAAAACAGAGTAAATGAAACCAATAAAATAATCATGGCATCAAACATTACAGCAGCAATAAAAATCAAAGGATGCATACGGTACCTGCCTCTTCAATAAGAAGTTGATCCCAAATGCCAAATCTCCAATGGGCCACTTCCCTAGAGTCTCAGAGTATGTAAATCTAAGAGTTTCAGACAAAGTAGAAATCGTCTCTACCCACGTTGCAGGAGCTTGAATTAACCTATGCGAAACGCGATCAAGCCCTGAAGAAGGATTATTGGACAAATCACTTCCATTTTCATTGTCATCGTTACCAGACCTATCTGTCTGCAATTTACGATTCAATGTATAGTACAGAAGAGCAGCTGCACCAGCTGCTGTAGCCATAGTTGCGGTTGCCATGAGTTTATCCCTAAAATATTAAATAAAAGCACAATTATAATTACCTCAGAAAGCTTGTAATATCACATTCAAACATAGACGAGAAATATAGTCAATGCTTTCTAAAAACAATATTGGAGAAAGGAGAGAGGACCATGATCTCCGGCATTGTAACCTTGTATTTGGCTGCTGGGAAAACTAAAGAGAAAGAAAGCAATCGAAATTCAGATCCTATTTCTAATAGCTAACATGCTTCATCGCAATACAGAGCTATAAACTTTGAGATATATCATCTACGGATTAAACGAAAAAAAAAACCCCCATACACACACAAACACACGGAATGTGAAAAAAGAATAAAACATGACAACCTAAACATGAGGAAAATCTGAGGGGAAAAAAACCCTAATAACACGGCAAATCGGAATATTTAAAATTAACGAACCTGAGGAGCTCGATATTCACTGAAATTCTCCGATTAATTACGAAAACTACCTTCGTGTGTAAAGAAACCGATTGATTACTCAACGCATATTCTTTTATTTTATGTTCATTATTATTAGAGAGGGCGTGGGTAGGGGAGGCATGGGTTAATTAATGGAAAATTTTTGTAATGCCGGTTTGGAGTACACGTGTCCGAATCTAATTGCAGGGAAGCTAGGAAATAGGTATTTTAAGAATTTAAACCGACCTTGGCTTAGCTATTAGGATCATACTTTTCCGGTCTTGGTGTCTTCTACTGTAAGGATGCGAAGGGGTGGCTTCAAAGTACAACTCCGGATGCAGAATTTATTCTAGTGTAACCCGTCTCTATTGTGGTTTGAATTATACTTTTGGTATATAAATCTATTTTCTTTTTTCTAATTATGTGGTTTGAATTATTTTTTTTTTTAAATATCCTAAAAGTCTATACTTTTTTAAATTTTAAAATTTAGTTCATATATTTTAATTTTGAGACATTGAATTTATATATTTTTTATTTAAAAATCTTAGTCCTCTATTTAATTTTACCATTAAAGTTAACAATGTCAAAAATAAAATAATTCTTAAAAAATAAAAAATTTATGAAAAAGATAAAAACTCATTAAAATTCAAAAAATTATAAAATTCAATGTTATATAAATCGGACCGGATAGGGAATTGATTAGGGTATCAATTCGGTGAGACGTAAAAAATTGGTTGACTAGCGAACTAGTACAAACTAGTTGAGCTGAGCTTAAAATTGGTTGAATCGATAGTTGAATCGATTTTGAATTGGTCTAACCAATTGGTTCCTAAAATAACCAGTATAACTGGTTCAAAGCAAATAAATTATTAAAAATTTATAATAAAAATTATAAAAATTGGTTTAATTGCCAGTTCAACTGATTTTTAACTTAGTTAAACCAATCCCTACTGATTCACAGGTCTACAAATTTTTAAAAAATTTTAAACTTTTTTAGCCCTCAATATTTATAGTTTCTATCAATTTGGTCCATACCCTTCAAAAGTAATTAATTTTTTTATAAAATTTTTAAAAATATATTTTTCTTATTTAAAAAAATAAATATTTTAAAAATATATAATTTTAGTAAAAATAAAACTCTTTAAAATAAAAAATAAAAAATAAAAATATTTTTTTAAAATATTTTTTAAATATAAAAAGTTTCAAAATTTAATGTTATCTAAATCGAATCGGATTGATTGGATCAAGAACTAGTTGGGTATTAGTCTGATGAGAGATAAAAATCTGGTTAACCTAGAATCGGTATGGACTATTTGAATCGAGCTAAAAAAACCAGTTGAATTGGTGATTGAACTAATTTTATAATTTCTTTAATTTTTTTATTTTTAGTAATTTATTTTCTTTAAACCGGATGGATATATTGTTTTAGAAATCAATTGGCCAGACCAGTGCTAGGGATCAACCCAATTAAGCAACGAATAAATAAAAATAGTGGAAAAAATTGAGAAATTAAATACCCAAATTTAATGTAAAAAAACCCTTCCAAAGAGGATAAAAAAACCACGGGCAAAAATATTTTTACTATAATGGCAAAAGAACGAAGAGTATAAAAAATAAAGATAAAAACTAAACCCCAAAACCTGAAAACAAAGAACCTTCAAAACCTAAACACAAAATTCTCCAAAAGTGTTATGAGTTCAATATTTAATAGGTGTATTTTCTAAGGTTGTAAAAGAGCCTATTTATAGGCTAAATTCATAGGTCAAATAATAATAAAATAATTTAAACTAATCAGAGTTTAACTGAAACAAACAAACAAAGTTTAATTGGAAGATTTTCTCTCAAATTTGACTGAAATATGAGGCATACTCAACAAATCTCCACCTTGACTCGTATTTCCACAACGCCATCTTTGCCAAAGCCTGCCATGGGTCTATCTTGAGCTATGCAGGGAATTAACTAAGTCGAATCTATGCTTAGAAGCTGGAAGACTTTTAGTGTAACATCCCGATTTTCAGCCTAGTCAAAACAGTGGTTTCAGGATCACAAATCCGACATAGTAAAACTTGTTTTTATCACATTTTTATAGTCTAAAATTTTATGGAATGATTTCGTAAAAATTTCGTTCGAAAATTTTGACGTTTGAGCATTCAATTTAGCAAAAAGGACTAAATTGTAAAAGGTGCAAAAGTTGAGTTCTACGTACTAGAGGTGTCAAATTTCTATGAAATTTTAAATGGAAGGTCCTTAGATTGTCATTAAACCATTTTGATTTAATTTGAACAAAAATAGACATGAGGTAGAGAATTTTAGTGTTTTAAAAAAAGGGGCATTTTGGTCATTTAGTAATTAAATGAATTAAAAAGCAAAAATCAAGCCAAAATTTAGTCCATCTTCTTCATGCTTGTGCTGAAATTTAGAAGGGAAGCCATAGCTAGGGTTTTTCCACTTTCAAGCTCGATTGTAAGTCCGTTCTTACCACATTTTTAATGCTCTTTACATTTTTGAAGTCGTTATCACTCGATCTATCTATTTCTACCATTAATTTGAGAACTGATTAAGATCTATGGTTTGAAGCATGTTAGATATGTGCGTATTTTGATGTCTAATGGTAGAAAATGTGTGTTTGGTGTGTGATAAACAACTTTTACTATGTGATTTTTGATGAAAATGTCAAAAGGACCAATTTGTAAAAAAGGTTATAAAATGTGTGTAAATGTGTGATTAAATGAAAATTTTGGGCTTTTATAAGCATGAAAAGGTTTGGCTAGGCTTGGGAATCAAATAAATTGAATGTATTTCATTTTACGAGCTTAGGGACCAATGTGTAAAAATGTCAAAGTTTAGGGGCAAAATGTAATTTTGCCATAACATAATTTTTGGGCTGAATTGAATAATTTGAATAATAAATGAGTTAAATTTGCTATTATAAATCAAGATAAATGAGGTTCGGACCTAGATCGGGGGAAAAATAAAATGTTTGACGAGTAAATCCTATTTCTACTATTTTTGTACCAATGTAAGTTCTTATGTAAATAATGCATTGCTTTAATTATGTTTTAAATGCTTTATTATTTTATGAATTATGATTGACCATTGAACGTGTTCGACAAAGTTTTGACAAGTGTGAAATCCCGGTTGAACCTTAGGAATAGATAAGATACAAATGTCATGACATTAGGGCTACTAAGACTACATATAATACCATATCTGGGATATGGCATCAGTATGAGACTTTGTATAAGACCATATCTGGGATCTGGCATCGATATGAGACTTCGTGTAAGACCATAGCTGGGCTATTGGCATCGATACGAGATCCCATGTAAGACTATATCTGGGATATGGCATTGGTATGGTACCGTGTGTACGGAACTTCTGAGTATCCTCTAGTATTCCAAGTGGTTCAACGGGTAACTAAACGAGTATGTCAAAGATAAATTGTGTGTAAATCCAATTCGATATGACTCAGGTATGTATGTAAAACTCATACGAAATGAGCTCGTTATGTGATGAACCCTCGATAAGGTTATGATTGAGTAAGTTATGATTATAAGATCTTAGTAATATTTATGTCAATTATCATCATGTTGATTGTATGTTAAATGTGTGTTTATGATGCCTATTATTTGCATGGGAACTTATTAAGCTATATAGGTTACTCCACTTTTCTTTTCTCTTATCTTATAGTGTCGCCAAGCTAGCTCGAATTTGGGGATCGTCGGAGGTTCCATCACACTATCAACTGATTATTTTGGGTACCAATGAATTTGACATTTTGAGTTATGGCATGTATAGGGACTTGATTATTATTTTATATGTCATAATTGAATTGACCTAATGTGTTGGCCTATATTGGTTGATAATTCATTTTGTAAATGGCCATATGGAATTGGCTAATATTGGTTTAAGTATATATGCATATGGTGAGGTTTTCATGGATGTGGAAGTTTGCATGATTGAAGTTGATAAGTATGTCAATGATGTGTGGATGTCTTGATTTTTGGTTGAATTGGTTGGTTGTAATTACTTGGATTGGTGTTATGTTTTGTTGTGTAGGTAAGTGCATAGAAGGGTGACAAAATGGCTTGGTAAATAGCCTTATTTTTTGTCCACATGGGTAGACACACGGGCGTGTGTCTAAGCCGTGTGTGACATACGGCTTGCCCCATGGGCGTGTACTCTAACCGTGTGTCCCCTGCACCTTAATTGTTGCAAAACAGAATGCTTAGAATTGAGCACACAGGCAGAGACACAGGTATGTGTCTTAGCCGTATGGATGACATGGCCTTTGACACGGGCGTGTGCCCTGGGCGTGTAAATTCTGCACCTATTTTATGAAAATTCATAATTTTTAAATCGACCACACGGCCTAGCACACGGGCGTGTGACTTGGTCGTGTGCCTTCAATTTGTTCTTAGGTGACAAATAGAGTGTTACACGGGTTAGGGACATGGGCGTGTGTGACCACACGACCTGCTCACATGAGCGTGTCCCAAGCCACACGGATGTGTGGCTCTTAAAACATGTAGAATTTTCTAAGTGTTGTGAAATTTTTCAAAATTCTTGGTTTAGTCCTGAACTGCTTCCATTGCATGTTTTGGGCATCGTAGGTTCGTTTTAGGGACGTTATGAATGTATATGAAAATTTTTAAATTTGGATGGAAATTTACGTCTCGATTTTGTATGATTACTTCTGTATAAGTCCGGTAATGTCTCGTACCCTATTTCGGTGTCGAATATGGGTCAAAGGTGTTACATTTAGTGGTATCAAAGCTACAATTTAGTCGATTCTCGGACTAACGTAGTGTGTGCAAGAGTCTAGCTATACATGCCATAAATGAACTGTGATAGTGTGATGACTCCTGACCATTGTGAATTATGTTTTCATATAGTAAATGGATCCCAATCGAGCTAAGACTGATGACGTTGAAAGTAATGCGCTGGCTCCTACTCAAGGGGCAGCGCCGTCTGATAGTAGACCCCCAACGGTTGGTCAGGGAGAAGGGGGTAGGGAAGCCTTTCTCCTCATGATGAATGAGTGGTCTACGGAATTTGTTCGAACAAATCCAAATGCCCAACCTCCTTCACCCCCACCTATTCCTCAACCGGTTCCCGTAGCTCTGCAAGGTAGGGAATTTGTAAGAATGAATAAGTCCCCAGTTGATAAGATCCGAAAGCACGGAGCTGAAGATTTCAGAACTAATATGAATGATGATTCTGAGAGAGCCGAGTTTTGGCTCAAAAACTCCATCAGGGTATTTGATGAGTTGCCTTGCACACCGGATGAGTGTTTAAAGTGTGACATCTCTCTTCTGAGAGATTCTGCATATCATTGGTGGAATACACTAGTACCGGTAGTACCGAGAGAGAGGGTTACATGGGAATTCTTTCAAGAGAAGTTCCGAAAGAAATATATTAGTCAGCGGTTCATCGATCAGAAATGTAAGGAATTTCTTGAGCTGAAACAGGGTCAAATGCCAGTGACCGAATATGAGCGAGAATTTGTCAGACTTAGTAAATATACTCAAGAGTGTGTTTCCACCGAGGCTATCATGTGCAAGAGATTTGAGGATGGATTGAATGAGGATATTTGTGTGTTAGTTGGGATCTTAGAGCTGAAAGAATTTGTGGTGTTAGTCGAGCGAGCTTGTAAGGCCGAAGAGTTGAATAAAGAGAAGAGGAAAGTTGATTGTGAAGCTAGAGATTCGAGGAAAAGATCGATGAGTGAGTCATTTCCATCTCAGTCAAAGAAATCTAAAAAAATGTATTCCCGTTCGAATGTATCAGTTGGGTATTCCCACAAAGATCATGGGAAGCAATACTCTGGTTCTAAATCTCAAGCCACTTCAATGGCAAGTGTGGGTCATGTAAGGCCTAACAGACTCGAATGTCAGCATTGTGGAAGAAGACATTCTGGTGAGTGTAGGATGAATGATCGGGCTTGTTTCAAGTGTGGCTCTCAAGAGCATTTTATCCGAGATTGCCCCGAAATGCTTGAGAAAAAAATTTCAGAGTGCAAAACCAAGTAATACTACTAATAGGGGTAGGCCACCGAGGAATACTGAAAATGGAGCTAGTAGTAAAGGTGTAACGAAAGATACAGCTGTGAGATTCGAAGCTCAAGCACCTGTTAGAGTCTATGCTATCCGTGCTTGTGAAGAAGCGACATCTCCCGATGTTATCACTGGTACTTTTTCTCTCTATAATACTAATGTAGTTGTATTGATTGATCCTAGATCGACCCATTCTTATGTTTGTGTGAAATTGGTGACTAGTAAGAGCTTGCCTGTTGAGTTTACTGAGTTTGAGATTAGAGTGTCAAAACCCTTAGGCAAACATGTATTAGTTGAAAAAGTTTGCAAGAATTTTCCCTTGATGATTCGAGGTCACTGTTTTCTGGCTGATTTAATGTTGTTTCCATTTGATGAATTCGATGTTATTTTGGGTATGTATTGGTTGACACTGCATGATGCCGTAGTGAAATGTAAAAGAAAGATTATTGAACTGAAATATGAAAATGGTGAAACTCTTCAGATTGATTCAGATGAGTCAAGTGAGTTACCTGTTGTGATTTCTTCGATGTCTGCCCAAAAATATATAAGGAAAGGTTGTGAAGCTTATCTTGCTTATGTGTTGAATACAAAAATGTCTGAATTGAAAATTGAATCAGTGCGGATAGTTTGTGAATATCTAGATGTGTTCCCGGAAGAGTTGCCTAGGTTACCACCAGTTAGAGAAGTCGAGTTTGGTATTGATTTAGTACCAGGGAACTCGCCAATATCTATTGCTCCGTATAGGATGGCCTTGACTGAATTGAAAGAATTAAAAGCTCAGTTGCAAGAGTTGACAGATAAGGTTTTTGCGAGACCGAGTTTTTCTCCCTGGGGTGCTCCCGTATTATTTGTTTGATCAGTTAAGAGGAGCAATGGTATTCTCGAAAATTGATTTGAGATCTGGCTACTATCAATTGAGAGTTAAAGAGGAAGATGTGCCAAAAACCGCTTTCAGGACAAGGTATGGGCACTATGAATTTCTTGTTATGCCTTTCGGCCTAACTAATGCACCTGTTATTTTTATGGACTTGATGAATAGAATCTTTCAACCATATTTAGATAAGTTTGTGGTTGTGTTTATCGATGGTATCCTGATTTATTCTCGAGACGAGTTCGAGCATGCCGAGCACTTGAGGATTGTACTACAGACTTTAAGAGATAATAAATTGTTTGCTAAATTCAATAAAAGTGAATTTTGGCTCCGAGAAGTCGAATTTCTGGGACACATTGTTTTGGGTGATGGTGTTCGGGTTGATCCAAGTAAGATTTCGACAATTATTGATTGGAAACTGCTAAAAAATGTATCTGAAGTTAAAAGCTTTTTGGGCTTAGCCGGATATTACCGATGCTTTGTCAAAGGGTTTTTGATGATTGCTACTCTTATGACCAAGCTTGTAACACTCTTAACCCGTATTCGTCACCGGAATAGGGTTAAAGGCATTATTGGACATATCGAAACATTCACATATACTTAAGCATAACATAATCAAAACATATATAATCATTCACAATCGTCCCTTATATAGGTCTACGAGACCTTAAACATGCTTTAGAAAGAGGTCAGGACTAAACCAAGCTCATACAAACTTTTTCAAAACTTAAACATTTTTCAAAGTTATAAAGGTCACACGCCCATGTGAACAGGCCGTGTGCCTCACACGGCATTAGACACGCCTTTGTGTCTAGGCTGTGGCAAAACAGGGCATACATACTAACTTGTCCACACGGCCACATGACACGTCTGTGTGCCAGGCTGTGTGAAAATTAGGGAGGCTACTAACTTGGGTCACACGACCGACCACAAGCTCATGTGCTAGCCCGTGTGCCAATAGACACGCCCGTATGTCTAGGCCGTGTCAAAACTGTAGGGTATACTGACTTTAAATTGTAGGGTACCTCAGGGGACACACAACCGTGTAACATAACCGTATGTCACACACGGCTGAGACACACGCCCGTGTGGACAAAAATAGGCCATTTACAAGGCCAATTTTCCACCCTAATTTTGGGTCCTCCCTACATGATCAAAACCAAACATTTTATACCAAATTTTCAGCCAATTCACAACTAAACATACATTATTCATGCCATTTCATTAACAACAAATTTTATCCTTTTTAACAAATTCAAAACATACCAAAAATCACATAGCAAACTCATTCATTCTAACATATCCTTATCTCAATATTTCACATCCAATCTCATACCAAAATCATAACATTCCCACAACTAAGTCACATTACCAACTTACCAATTTGACCATTTCTCACTAAGTCATTCATGAACACATCATGTGAATATTAATGCATCACATAGTTTATGCTCAAAAGACATACATAATCGCAACCAAAACCAAGCCACATCACATGGCTTATATTCACAACTAAAAAACATATTGACATATTTCTAGCTTATACATGCCATACTTCAATATACACATTATCAAAAGGTACCAAAATATAGTTCGATAGTGTGGTGATGATCTTCAATGATCCTCGAGCTTCTGGTAGCTTCGATATCTATAAAACAATTGAAAATACACACAAAGTAAGCTTTCAAAAGCTTAGTAACCATATACAAATAAACTTATCACAAATCACAACTGTAAACAGATCATTTGTATAAATTATAGCATAATTAAATGTCAAGTTCATATTTCTCATATAGCTCAAATACCCATAACCATTTGCTCATATGTACATCACATTTCCATATAATACAAACATATTCCATATGTTCACACATATATACATATTCTTACTTTTCATTCTCAATCTTAATATACATTTCAAACGTACCTGAATCGGATACATGTTCACATAGTCATTCATTTTCTCAGAATGACCGTTGAACTGTTCGAAATCAATAAGGATACTTGGATAGCTTAGAAAGCTCGTACAATGCCAACGTCCTAAATGTGGTCTTACACGTAATCAAATATCGATGCCACTGCCCCAGACAGGGTGTTACACAAAATCAAATACGATGTTGATATCCCAGACATGGTCTTACACGTATATCATAAATCGATTCCCACGTTGCAGATGTGGTCTTACACGAAAAACACATATCGAATCCTATGTCATGACATATGTATCTTAACCATTCCTAAGGTTTGTACGGGACTATTCGGACGTTAAAACACTATCGATGCTTTCACAATTTCACATATTCATCTTCCAAGACATTCATTTCATTTCAATAACATATAAGCATAAATAAATTGATTCAAACACATTTATTTGTATATCAACTTACCTTGTACAGATTCGAACGAACGGAATCGACTACTCAACGACTTTCCACTTTCCACTTTCCCTGATCTAATTCCGTTTTCTTTGGTTCTTGATCTATACATATTCAAGTTTAACTATTTTATTCAAAAAATCATTCAATTCAATCCATATACACATAATTAGAGCATTTTGCAAATTAGCCCTCACTTTTTTACATTTTAACAGTTTAGTCCCTAATTCATAAAATCACAAAATACACAAAATTCCTTTTTACACATGTTAGGCCGAATATTCATAGTATTCATATAATCCCACATATTTCATTTATTTCACATTTTAGTCCCTCAAAATTTCATTTTCACAATTTAGTCCAAATTACTCAAATTTATCAAAAATTTAAAGACAAAACATGTTAACCCAACATCAAGCTTCCATATACTATCATCAAACTTCATAAAACTCATAGTTTCATCAATGGCATAACTCAAAATCATCAACAAATTCAGAAATTGAGACATGGGCTTAGTAAAACACAAAGAAACAATCACAAAAATGTAGAAATTATTAAAAACCAAACAAAACATATACCTAAATCAAAGAAAGTAGTGGCTGAACCCTAGCTCAAGTTTTCTTTTCTTTTCCTTTTGTATTTTCGGTTTATGAACAAACAAATAATGAATATGATAGCTTTTGTTTTAATTATTATAAGTTTATTTACATATCTACTTGTTTAACCTTTATTTAAACATAAAATAAACATATAATGGATGGTAATTTATGTCCATTAACCTTATCAATGGTCTAATTGCATCATAAGGACCTCTCTTTTAATAAGACATAGCAATTAAGCACACTTAACATATGCCATGCAACTTTTACCATTTATGCGATTAGGTCCTTTTTCAAAATTAAGCACACAAACGATCAAATTTTTATACAAAACTTTCACACATGCTTAAACACATACTGTAAACACGAAAAATAATATTAAAATATTTTTTTGACTCAAATTTGTGGTCCCGAAACCACTATTCTGACTAGGGTCTAAATCGGGCTATTACAAAGCTATTGCAAAAAGATGTTAAGTTTGAATGGTCTGAAAAATGTCAACAAAGTTTTGAGAAGTTGAAAGCGTTATTGACTGAAGCGCCGGTTTTAGTGCAACCTGAGCTGGGAAAAGAGTTTGTGATTTATAGTGACGCATCACTGAATGGATTAGGATGTGTGTTAATGCAAGTGGGTAAAGTGATAGCTTATGCCTCGAGACAATTGAAACCGTACGAGAAGAATTATCCAACGCATGATTTGGAATTAGCCGTCATTGTGTTTGCCTTAAAAAATTTAGAGACATCATTTGTTCGGTGAGAGATGCCATATCTTTACTGATCATAAGAGTTTAAAATACTTGATGACTCAGAAAGATTTAAACTTGCGACAACAAAGATGGCTTGAGTTACTGAAGGATTACGAGATAGTAATTGATTACTACTCAGGTAAGACAAATGTAGTTGTTGATGCGTTGAGTAGAAAGACTTTGTTTGCTTTGAGAGTGATGAATACACGGTTGACTTTTTCCGATAATGGTTCAATCATAGCTGATTTGAGAGCTAGACCATTATTTCTTCAACAAATTTGTGAAGCTCAGAAATGTGGCAGTGATTTGTAAGCCAAAAGAGTTCTTTGTGAATCAGGTAGTGATTCGGATTTTCATATCAGATCCAATGATTATTTGATGTTTCGAGGCATAATTTTTGTACCAAAAATGATGAACTTATTCAGAAAATTCTTCATGAATCACATAATGGTTGTTTATCTGTGCATCCAAGTAGTACAAAAATGTTTAATGATTTGAAGAAATTGTATTGGTGGTTAGGTATGAAACAAGATATTTCAGAGTTTGTTTCGAAGTGTTTGATTTGTCAACAAGTGAAAGCTAAACACCAAGTGCCTTCGGGTTTACTTCAACTAGTGATGGTACCTGAGTGGAAGTGGGATAGGATTACTATGGACTTCGTAACTGGGTTGCCTTTAACTCTGAAAAAGAAAGATGCCATCTGGGTTATTATTGATAGATTAACGAAATTGGCTCATTTTATTCCTATACGTACTGACTACTTACTTGATAAGTTAGTCGAATTGTACATTTCGGAGATTGTGAGATTGCACGGAGTGCCTATGTCTATTATTTTAGATAGAAATCCGAGGTTCACTTCAAAATTTTGGAAAAAGTTACAAGAGGCTTTGGGTACAAAGTTGAACTTTAGTACCGCATTTCATCTGCAAACCGACGATCAGTCTGAAAGAATGATTCAGGTACTCGAAGATATGCTCTGATGTTGTGTTCTGGAATTCGAAGGTAGTTAGGAAAAATATCTACCGTTAGTTGAGTTTGCTTATAACAACAGTTTTCAGTCAAGTATGAATATGGCACCTTATGAGGCATTGTATGGCTGCAAGTACTGAACACCTTTGTATTAGACCGAACTTAATGAGAAATAGATTCATGAGGTTGACCTGGTTAGAGAAACCGAAGAAAAAGTGAAAGTAATACGTGACTGTTTGAAAGCAGCTTCAGATCTATAGAAGTTGTACGCGGATTTAAAAAAAAATGAAATTGAGTTTCAAGTTAGTGATAAAGTAATTTTGAAAGTATCTCCGTGGAAGAAGATTTTGAGATTTGGCAGTAAAGGCAAGTTGAGTCCACGTTTCATTGGGCTTTATGAGGCTATCGAAAGAATAGGGCCAATGGCATATCAGTTAGCTTTACCGACAGAGTTGGAAAGGATCTATAATGTGTTTCATGTGTAGATGTTGCGACGATATCATTCTGATCCTTCATATGTATTTCTCCATCAAAGATTGAGATTCGATCGGATATGACGTATGGTGAAGAACCGATTAAGATCTTAGCTCGGGAAGTTAAACAGTTGAGAAATAAAAATATAGCCTTAGTAAAAGTTTTACAGCAACGACATGGGGTCGAAGAGGCTACGTGGGAACATGAGGAGGCTATGAGAAAACAGTACCCAAACCTATTTTTTGGTAAGATTTTCGAGGATGAAAATCCCTAAAGGGGGAGAGTTGTAACAGCTCGATTTTAGGCCTAGTCGAAACAGTGGTTTCGAGACCATAAATTCAACGTAGTAAAACTTTTTTTTGTCACATTTTTATGGTTTACAATTTTATGAAATGATTTCGTGAAAATTTTGTTTGAAAATTTTGACATTTGAGCATTCAATTTAGCAAAAAGGACTAAATTGTAAAAAGTAAAAAAGTTGAGTTCTACATGCTAGAGGTGTCAAATTTCTATGAAATTTTAAATGGAAGATCCTTAGATGATAATTAGACCATTTTACTTTAATTTTGACAAAAATAAACATGAGGTAAGAGAATTTTGGTGTTTTAAGAAAAGGTCATTTTGGTCATTTAGTAATTAAATGAATTAAAAAGCAAAAATCAAGCTAAAATTTAGTCCATCTTCTTCATGCTTGTGCCAAAATTTAGAAGGGAAGCCATAGCTAGGGTTTGGCCACTTTCAAGCTCGATTGTAGGTCCGTTCTTGCCCCATTTTTAATGCTCTTTACATTTTTGAATTCATTATCACTCGATCTATCTATTTCTACCATTAATTTGAGAAATGATTAAGGTTTAGGGTTTGACCCATGTTAGATATGTATGTATTTGGATGTATAATGTTAGAAAATGTGTGTTTGGTGTGTGATAAACAACTTTTGCTAGGTGATTTTTGATGAAAATGTCAAAAGGACCGATTTGTAAAAAGGTTATAAAATGTGTGTAAAAGTGTGATTAAATGAAAAATGTGGGTTTTTATAAGCATGAAAGAGGTTTGGCTAGGCTTTTGAATCAAATAAATTGAATTTATTTCATTTTACGAGCCTAGGGACCAAAGTGTAAAAAGTCAAAGTTTAGGGGCAAAAATGTAATTTTTTCATAATATAATTTTTGGGCCGAATTGAATAATGTGAATAATAAATGAGTTAAATTTTCTATTATAGATCAAAAGAAACGAGGTTCAGACCTAGATCGGGGGAAAAATAAAGTGTTTGACGAGTATGTCCTATTTCTACTATTTTTGTACCGAGGTAAGTTCTTATGTAAATAATGCATTGCTTTAATTATGTTTTAAATGATTTATTATTGTATGAATCATGATTGACCATTGAATGTGTTCGACAAAGTTTTGACAAGTGTGAAATCCCGATTGAACTTTAGGAATAGATAGGATACAAATGGCATGACATTAAGGTTACTAAGTCTACATGTAAGACTATATATGGGATATGGCATCAGTATGAGACTTTGTATACGACCATATCTGGGATATGACATCGATATGAGACTTCGTGTAAGATCATAGTTGGGCTATTAGCATCTATACGAGATCCCATGTAAGACCATATCTGGGATATGGCATTGGTATGGTACCGTGTGTACGGAACTCCTGAGTATCCTTTAGTATTCCAAGTGGTTCAACGGGTAACTAAACGAGTATGTCAAAGATGAATTGTGTGTAAATCCAATTCGATATGAATTAGGTATGTACGTAAAACTCATACGAAATGAGCTCGTTATGTGATGAATCCTTGGTAAAGTTATGATTGAGTAAGTTATGATTATAAGATCTTAGTAATATTTATGCCAATTATCATCATGTTGATTGTATGTTAAATGTGTGTTTATGATGCCTATTATTTGCATGGGAATTTACTCAGCTATATAGCTTACTCCCTTTTTCTTTTCCCTTGTCTTATAGTGTCGCCAAGCTAGCTCGGATTTGGGGATCGTCAGAGGCTGCATCACACTATCAACTGATTATTTTGGGTACCAATGAATTTGACATTTTGAGTTATGGCATGTATAGGGACTTGGTTATTATTTTATGTGTCATAATTGAATTGGCCTAATGTGTTGGCCTATATTGGTTGATAATTCATTTTGTAAATGGCCATATAGAATTGGATAATATTGGTTTAAGTATATATGCATATGGTGAGGTTTTCATGGATGTGGAAGTTTGCATGATTGAAGTTGATAAGTATGTGATGTTTGTATGTGGTAAATGGTAGCATGTGAATGATGTGTGGATGTCTTGATTTTTGGTTGAATTGGTTGGTTGTAATTGCTTGGATTGGTGTTATGTTTTGTTGTATAGGTAAGTGCATTGAAGGGTGACAAAATTGCTTGATAAATAGCCTTATTTTTTGTCCATACGGGTAGACACACGGGCGTGTGTCTAGGCTGCATGTGACAACGGCTTGCCCCATAGGCGTGTGTTCCAGCCGTGTGTCCCTTGCACCTTAATTGTTGCAAAACAGAATGCTCAGAATTGAGCACACAGGCAGAGACACGGGCATATGTCTCAGCTGTGTAGATGACACGGCTTCAGGCACGGGCGTGTGCCCTGGGCGTGTGAAGTCTGCATCTATTTTATGAAAATTCATAACTTTAAAATCGACTACATGGCCTAGCACACGGGCGTGTAACTTGGCCGTGTGCCTTCAATTTGTTCTTGGGTGACAAACAGAGAGTTACAGGGGTTAGGGACATGGGCATGTGTGACCACACGGCCTGCCCACACGAGTGTGTCCCAAGCCACAGAGACGTATGGCTCTTAAAACATGTATAATTTTTTAAGTGTTGTAAAATTTTTCAAAGTTCTCGGTTTAGTCCCGAACTGCTTCCATTGTATGTTTTGGGCCTTGTAGGTTTGTTTTAGGGACGTTATGAATGTATATGAAAAGTTTTAAATTTGGATGGAAATTTATGTCTCGGCTTTGTATGATTGCTTGTGTATAAGTCTGGTAATGGCTCGTACCCTATTCCGGTGTCGGATATGGGTAAGGAGTGTTACATCTAGCCTTTGACTTGTGCGCTGCCAAATCAAAACTAACCCGGGTATGATTTTGACGAACACAATGCCCTAACTTTTCAAAACCTGCATCCAAAAGAGAACATTTCTTCAATGAAATGGTCATACCTTTTTCCCTTGTATGACCAAGTTGTCTTCGATCCAAATGAGTTGACTTCGACTCCATAACAGATGAAAGACGTCCGGTTTCACAGGTCACTTTAGAACCTTCCAGAATATAAAGACTATCAGTCCTTTTACCTTTTAACAAAACGAGAGCCCCACGAGACACCTTAATGTCGCTCGACTCGATATTGATTATGCAACCTTTCGAGTCTAAAATAGTGAAGGAGATGTGATTCTTTTGTAAATCAGGTGCTTTCCTAACATTTGAGAGTGTTCTAATCATCCCATATTGCATCCTTATTTTAATAGTACCAATACTAATTACCTTACTGGATGAATCGTTTGTCATACACATAATTCCACCTTCAACTAAACTATATGTAGAGAACCATTCTTTATTGGGACACATGTGGAAAGAACATCCTAGATCTAGAATCCACTCAGACATAAGCTCGAAGTTATCACTCATTGACACTAAAAAGAAATCATCACTGCTTTTGTTAGCCAAATTAACACCAACTACATCTCTTTCATTACCCTCAACAGCCCTTTTATTTTGCAGTTTATAGCAATCTGCTTTGGCGTGACCTAACTTCTTACAATAGCAACACCTTTATCTCACTTCTTTGATGCTACCAAAATGGAAGCTTACCTATCTGCCTTGCTATCCAAACCAAACTCATTGTCAAGTTTATTTTTACTCAACAAATGACCTTTCACATATTCAAACAAGAGTTTGTCTTTGACATAAATCAGGGTCTCCCTGAAAGACTTGTATGAAGAGGGTAAAAAGCACAATAATAGCATAGTCTGATCTTCATCGTCAATCTTAACATCAACATTCTTTAAATTATTCAAAAGAGTAATAAATTAACTAATCTGATCTCTAAGAAGCTCACCTTCATTCATGCAAAACGTAAATAGACGTTGTTTTAATACTAGACGGTTAGCCAGAGACTTAGTTGCATAAAGAATTTCTAACCTTTTTCCACAAGGCAAATGATATTTTTTCCATGAATACCTCCTGTAATACCCTATTCGCGAGGCACAACTGGATTGTAGACATGGCCTTTTCATCAAGCTCTTCCCATTTGTTTGATATAGATTCTTAGGCTTTTTCCCGGTAATGACCTTTTTCAGGTCGGTCTGAACTAGAATTGCCATCATTCGAACTTGTCACAGATTGAAATTTGTGACACCATCGAACTTCTCAATGTCAAACCTTATTCCTGCCATCTCCGAATAGGCTGATCTACGAAAACTGAACTAGCTCTGATACCACTTGTTGGGGATATACCCAATTAAGTAGCGAACAAGTAAAAGCGAAAGAAATTAAAAAATTGAACACACAAATTTAATGTAAAAAAACTCCTCCAAAGAGGATAAAAAATCATTGATAAAGATAATTTTACTTTAATGACAAAAGAACGAAGAGTACAAAAGATAGAGATAAAAACTAAACCCTGAAACCAGAAAATAAAGAATCATCAAAACGTAAATACAAAATTCTCTAAAAGTGTTATGAGTTCTAATCTTTAATGGGTGTATTTTTTAAGGTTGTAAAAGAGTCTATTTATAGGCTAAATTCATAAGTCAAATAATAAAAAAATAATTTAGACTAATCAGAGTTCAACTAAAACAAATAACAAGAGTTTAACTAGAAGATTATCTCTCAAATTTGACTAAAATATGAGGCATACTCATCAACTGATTTGAAATAGGTTCAATTGTTAGTTCAACCAGTTTGTATTGGTTCATGGGTCAACCAATTTTTTGCTTCTCATTGGACTAATACCTCAAACAGTTCCAATTTGACTGGTCAATCTAATCCAGTATAGATAACATTTAATCTTAGATTCTTTTTATATTTTAATATCTTTTTATTTCTTATTTTTAAAGTGTTTTTATTATTTTCATAATTTTTTTATTTTAAAAAAATTATAATTTTTATGTTTCTTTATTTAAAATATGAAAAAAATATTTTTTAAATTTTTTATATACTTTTAATGGGTAATAATCAAATTGACAAAAAAATGTAAATGTTGAGGGTTAAAAAAGTTATTTTACCTTTAACACCGTTAACTTTAACGAAAAAATTAGACGGATGGATCAAGAATTTTAAATAAAAAAGTATAGAGATTCAATGTCTCAAAATTAAAATATAAGGACTAAATTTTAAATTTTAAAAGAGCACAAGGACCTTTGGCATATTTAGACCTATATTCTTTTTAAATTAATAGCATTTTTTAATAGGGTTATTGGTAAAATAAGCCCTTGAATTTTGTCAAAAAAATTAATCAAACTCCTTCAATTTTTTTGCACCCAATTAAGCTCCTAAACTAACAAAATTGACCAAATATACCCTTTGAATAATATTAACCATAAATATTTAATGACAATGCTAATGTGGCCGTTAACAGACGCCACGTCAGCATTTATTGTTGATGTGGAAAAAAATTTAAAAATAAAATATATTTTAAAATTATTTTAAAATAAGTACACAATGAACCTGGATAAATTGGTGTCCAAGTTCATTTAAATTTGGATACTCATATTTTTAAATTCATTCTAGAATTATAAAAAACATAAAAAAATTATAAAAACTTAATATTTTTAAAAATTTTATATAAATTATTAAAAATTACTTAAAACCATGAATTTGTATAAAATTTATGAAAAAATAACTTATTAAAAAACATAAAAAATTTAGAAAAACAAATATTTATAAAAATTATTAGAAATTAATTAGAAACCATAATTTTTATAAAAATAAGTTATTTTTAAAAAAAATTATTTCTTCATTTTGATTAAATTATTTAACTAATATAACTTGATAAAAATAAAAATCGAGAGGCAAAAATTATAACAGAAAACTTTAATTTTTATTTTTTGATATAAGTTTTTTATGTTCGTTTTCTTATTTAAAATTTAAATAATAAATTATTTTTTATAATTTTTTGTAAAATTCTATGATTTTTAATTAATTTTTAATAATTCTTATAAATTTTATTTTTTTTTAGTTTTAATGATTTTGTTATAAAAAATTATGTTTTTTTTTATAATTTCAAAATATATTGGGACAAATGAGTGTTAAAATTCAAATAAACTTAGACAACAATTTATTCTGATTCATTTTTTACTTATTTTTAAAAACAGTTTTAATATATATTTTGCTAACATGGCATCTATTAACAGCACATCACTGTTGTCATTAAATATTAATGGTCAACGTCAGTCAAAGAGTTTATTTGGACAGTATTATTAATTTAGGGATTCAATTGAATGGAAAAAGTTTGTATATGTTTATTTAGGTTTTCTTATTATTTTTTTTAAAGTTCAAAGGCTTATAATACCATGAAACCTTTTTCATATTAATACCAAAACAATTGTCGGTTAAATTTTTTGGTTCAAAAATTAACGGCACTAAAAAAACATGTGACACGTATAACTAATTAGAATGTGCGATATGGCTTGTTATATTTATGAGCATTTGGTACACACGAGTTGTTATATTTTTTTGAGTTTAATGATGTATGAGATGTTGTGACCATTTGGTACATAGTTTAATGATGTATAAGATGTTGCGACCATTTGGTACATTGTGCATGACTTGTTATATTTATGACTTTTAATGATGATTTCGTTCAGGACTATTAAAATGCATGTAGATTGAAAGATTATTTTCAACCACTAAGATGATAAAATTTTGAATTAAGTGGTGTATTTTACCTATTTTGCTTGCTTGTTTTGGTTGTGTTTCGAAATGTCAAATATGTTGGTATAGTTTTGGCTTTATGTCTTGTACATTTCGATATATTTTGGAGCCTAATCAAATGATTTTTTTGGCCTCTTTTTTTGTTGTTGTTATTTTTGGGTTGGAAGTTACGGTACCCATACCCATGTACCAATACCTTTTGACTAAGTATTAGTATTCAAGTCCCTTGTTTAAATACATTCGAAGTTAGTAGTTAAAATTTTGAAACAAGGGAGGCATCTATTGATATAAGGCACCTTGGTATTGGTATTTGCACTCAAGAATCAATAATAAATTTGGAGAATTGGTACTTTGTGACATTGAGGCCAAAATTAGTTGAAAATTGATATAACTATCAGTACTTTGGTCTCAAGTATCAAAACTTGGCTCATAGTTTGTATATTGCCTTCGAACTTTGTTTTAAATTCATTTTGACTCGAGTTTTTGATTATATTTATTCATGAATGCCTTATGTGATGATGAATGCTCTTATGTGATGATGAATGCTTTAATTTATGTTAAAACAAGTATTTTATGAAATATAGATCCATCGTTGTCACTCTAGTGAATGTAGGGCTCTTTGTAACAGTCCGTTTTTGAGTCAAATCGGAACAGTGGTTTCAGGACCACAAATCCAAGGTTAAAATATTATTTTATTATTTTATTAAAGTTTACAGCATCATAGAATTATTATGTGAAAGTTTCGTAAAGAAATTTTACTGTCTGAATGCTTAATTCGGTAAAAAAGGACTAAATTGCGTAAAGTGTAAAATGCATGTTTTATTAGTTAAAGATATTAAATAGCTATGAATCATTAAAGTAGAAGTCCTTATGTTGTAATTAGACCATAATTAAATTGAATGGGCATTAATGGGCTTAATAACATGATATTTGGTGGTTTTTAATTAAGGTTATTTTGGTAAAATGTTTATTAATGTTAATATTAATAAAAAAACCAAAATTCTTTATTCATTCATCTTTTTAGCCGAAAATTAGAGATAGAAGAAGCTAAAATAGGGTTCTTCATTCGGCATTGATGAATTCTTCAATTAAGGTACGATTTTTGCTCGGTTTTGATGATTTCTACGTTTTTGAGATCGTTGCTTTGTATTCTAGCTAGCCCGTACCCTAGATTTTGTAATTGTTAAAGATTTAACATGTTTCCATTGTTGAATGCTTGAGTAATTTGATTATTGATGATAGATTATGAAAGTTTGATGATAGTTTTACATGTTTTGTTAAGTGATTTTTTGATAAAAATGCAAAATAGGGATTAAATTGTGAAAATGTAAAATGTGGTGGTTAAAAGTGTGAAATAATGAAAGATATGGGCTGCTAGGAGTCCCTATGAAATTTGGCTAAGCATGGGTAGTACTAAATTGCATGAATTTGCAATTTTATGTGAAAAGGACTAAATTGTAAAAATATGAAAAGTATAGGGGTAAATGTGTAAATTTTCCAAAATTATGTATTAAGGGCTAAATTGAATTGATTGAATACTGAATGTACTGAATTGATAATATATAGATCAAGATAAGTCGAGATCAAGTTTAGATTGGGGAAAAGGAAAGATTAACGAATAGCCGTTAGTTGTTATCCAAGCGATACGAGGTAAGTTAGTATAATTAGAATTGAAATTTTAAATACTTGTAATTATTTGAAATGAATGTGTATAATTGAGTAATTGATACATTTGGATTGTAAATGCCTTATCGATATAATTTATTTGTTACCGAACCCCGTTTGAACTGTAAGAATTTGTAGGATACGAGTGACATGTCACTAGGGTTACCGTTTTGGTCGAGCTCCTGCATTTGTTGCGGACTCACCACAGCTCGTATGAGCTTACTGATATATCAGCTCGTAAGAGCTTACTGTTTAGCTCTTCAGAGCTTACTGTTTTAGCTCAATAGAGCTTACTGTTCATTAGCTCAGGAGGAGCTTACCGATCATGACTCGAAAGAGCAGAAATGATAATGAATTGACGGATTATTGATGTATATCACCCGAGTATCCTTTGAAGTTCTAATAGGTTCAACGGGCATAAATTATGTTTATATTGATGAATATTATTATTGAGTGAATTATTGATTATATGATTGAGAGTGAAATGTTGAATATGATGTCCATGATATATGAATTTGGTATGATATGTATATATATTGAGTATTGAATTGAGATAATGGATGATTTCATGTATTTATATGACTAACCTATTGATGAATGCTTGTGTTAGGCATTTGGAAATTATAATGAGTTTACCTTATTTACTTATCTTGATTTGGTACAAATGGTAAGTTTAATTCTAAATTATACGGGCTTACTAAGCTATAAAGCTTACTCTGTTTCTTTTCCTATGTTTTATAGAGGTTCGTTAGCTCGCCGTTTTGGACAAGTCAGAGTTTCACATCACACTATCCAATTGCCTATTGGTACTTTTGAACTTGTGGATAGTTGTAAATATGGCATGTATAGACTAGTTTTGAAGATGATAAATATGGTTACTTGAGATCATGATTTTGGTATATTTTGTGTAAAGGTTAAGCCATGTGATTTGGCTAATCTTGATAGTATGTTTTAGTATGTTTTGTCAAATGTTTGATGGAATAGAAAATATGCAAATGTGTCTTGTTATTTGAAAGGTATATGATTGGAAGGTGTATGATATTAGTTAAGCATTTGAATGGTAGGAAGAAATGGTATTATATGTGTATGAATTGTTATGGAATGCCTGCCTATTGAGTTGTAAAAATGTTGTCATTTATGCTTGTGTATGCTTGTGAAAATAGGGTGGCAAAATGGCTTTGGAAATAGCCTATTTTTGTCCACACGGGTATGGACAAAGGCGTGTGTCTTAGTTGTGAGTGACACATGGTCAAGTTACACGGCCATGTGCCCCCTAGTGTTGAAATAAAATTGAAGTCAGTATACTCCACATGGCCTCACACATGGGCGTGTGATCGACCGTGTGGTACAAGTCAGTACATCCCCTAAATGGCACATGACCTAGCACACGGGCGTGTGACTCGGCCATGTTGATAAGTCAGTATACCCTCTAGTTTTCACACGGCTTGGCACACGGGCGTGTCTTTGACCGTGTGATGCAAGTTAGTATGTATGCCCTGTTTCTACACGGTCTATGACACGAGCGTCTCTACTAGCCGTGTAAGGCACGCGGCCTATTCATACGGGCGTGTGGCCCTTGAAATGTTGAAATTTTTCAAAGTTTCCAAAATTTTCATATGTTATCAGTTTAGTCTCGAACCACTTCTAAAGAATGTTTAAAGCTTCATAGGCTTTATAAAAAGGGACAAGATGATTGTATTAAATAGTATTTGAGTATGAATATATGAATGTATGAGATATGTATAATAAATGATGTGTATTTATCGGTAATACCTCGTAACCCTACTCCGGCGATGGATACGGGTTAGGAGTGTTACACTCTTTGTTCGATCGGGCTTCTAAATTAGGCAAAGGGTATTACAACCGGCTCATTAGCATTGTCGCCCTCCACCTTGCAATAAATCATAAGGATAATATGAGGAAAGAATTAAACTTTACATCATGCATGATTTGTAACGCCCAATTTTCGGGGCTTCTGTGAATTGTGGTGAATTTTAGAATTTTTGTGTTTTAACTGCTTGGCGTAGGTCTAAGTATGTTAGTGGGCCTCTAGAAGGCCCAAGTTAAGATTAAACCCGGGGTTCAATTTAATTTAATCCATAAGAGAAAATGGGGTTTTGGTTAACTAGGGTCTTAAGTATTATTTGGGTAAAATAAGACATAAGGAAGCAAGTGGCAAAGTGGCATGTGGCGCCACTGAGAAGGCTATAAAAGTGGTGTGTAGAAGTGTAGAAAGAGCCCAGGTTCGAGCCGCAACACAAGCAAATAAGGTGTTTATTTTTGTGCACAAAAAGGGGAGGTGATGGAACTCAAGGGGGAACTCTGTTAGGGAGAGTTTAAGATGATAAGGGGATTGAGTAAGGATAAAGATAATGGAGGAAATCTAGGAGCTGATCAAGGAGTAAGAGGTGGTCGGCCAATGGACCTTAGCATGGGAAATTCGGCTAGATATTGTAGTAGTGGGAATTTCGGCATTTGGATGTGTTGTGACGTTTCTCTGACCATCCTTCCTCCTCCTCCTTTATTTTCTTTCTTCTCTCCATCTACCTTCTCCTCTTCTTTTCTCCATAGCCGAATCCTTCTACCACTTTACCCTTCACCACTTCCTTATTCTTTTTATTTTTAAGCCTTACAGCCGAATATCACAAAAGCCGAAAACCCGAAGGTTCATATTGTCTGTGCCGAATTCTCCTAGCCAACCTATTGATTTCTTTTTCGTCTTTCTTCATCCTTTGCGATCAACTCTTACTTTTTCTGAACCCCAAACCTCTGTCGACAAAGCCACTACAAAACCCTCATCTTTTCTTCATTGTTACTAAAAGCCGAAAACCCCATATTTTAGGGGCATAGCCGAATTCTTAGATCATTAAAAGATCGACTTCTACTAGTTTTTGAGGGTTAGATCTACATCAGAATCAAATAAGAGCTTAAGTGAAATCGTTGGCTGAAGAAACTGGTGGTAAGTTTTCGAATCTATTCTTTATTTGGGATTTAGAAAAGCGTCAAATCCCTAAAAGGCTTAGGGAGGTCGTTGTTTGGGCTTTAAGGCTCTAAGGGTTGTGACCATTGTTTATTATGATGATAGTATGATTCAGAGGCTGCTGATCAGAGGCTTGGACAAGGGGAAACGACTGAATCTAGACACAATCGCTAATTTCGGCAAAGGGAGGTTCGCTAGTGCCTAAGGTGCTTTGGGCCGAATATGGTAAGGGGTTAGTTATAGTTCGTTTTAGTAGTTAGATTAACATGTTAGTAATTTAATTGTAGGCAGTTCGTGTGTGGATATTGTCAGCATATCGTCATAAATCAGGTGTGTAACTGACACCCTCTCATAGACTAGATCGGCAAAAGTCGAAAAGTCGAAATGCCGAAAAGTCAGTATTTTGGGAACTTACGAGTGTGCGAATGCTCGAAAGATAAGTGGGTTAATATTTTTTGTAATCTTAAGTGATAAAACTGCAGTACGTGCAATTTCGTGCATTATTGATATTTTGGGCTTAGTGGGCCGAAATCGGGTTAATGGGCCAATTGGCCCAATTCGATAAGTATGCGCGGTAAGTGTTTTGATAGTGCGTAAATGGTAGAATTATGTATGAAAACCTTAAAATATTTAAAATACTAAAATATCCCTATGCATGGAAAACTTACCATTATACCCTTAGGTGTAAAATTACCATTATACCCCTAGGGTTAGTTTTGACTGGAAAGCATGATGATCTGAATTTGTACGATGTATGCCATGATTGCATCTCTGTTGCATGGGGACATGGGTTATATTATGGAGGAAGCGTTCAGGTGGCTATGCCACAAATTATCTGATCTGGTGGCTCTGCCACGTATATCTGTTCTGGTGGCTCTGCCACGATTATCTGTTTCTAGTGACTCTGTCACATTACCTGTTCTGGCAGCCATGCTGCACATTTCTGTGACATGTAGCGGTTGGGTGGGTCGAGTAGTCTCCCCACATGGTGTAAGGTTGGAAGGGGGTGCATATGGTTGGATATGGGTTGGGTTTTGCATAAGCATGTAATATCTGTTCTGATCTGTTATAGGCCTATGGGCTTTATTCTGATTCCTGTTCTGGGCTAAGGCCAACTTATTCTGTTTCTATGGTTTGAGCTAATATAGGCTATGGTTGGGTTAACTTACACACTGAGTTTCCCAAAACTCACCCCTTTATTTTTCATCCACACAGGTGATCCCCAACATAGTGGGCTTGGAGCTGTGAGGGATTCGGAGTGGCCACGCAAATCTGCAAATTCGGTTTCTTTCTGATGAACTGGACGTCCTATTTATCTTTGTTTTTTTGGTTTTGGGTTTTTAAATGTAATAAGGCCGCTCTATTATTTTTTTTAATATGGGTTTTGATTTATATTTTGTTATGATGGACTTAATTTATATTAACTATCAAAATGGGCTAGATCTAAGGTTCGTTTTCAAAACATAAATTAATTTCAAAGTAACACGATTACAAACAAGGCTTTTGCTATGATAACATTTTCCAAAGTTAAATATGTTTTATTTTAAAATGAACATAATTACAATTGTAACCTAAGAATATACACGATGTTAGAGTGTGGCAATGGCTGTGTGCATGTCTACGATTGGATCCGAAAGAGCTTGGTACTTAAGCAGTCCGATGGACTCACCTCCTCTTTTTTCTGGTTTCCTACCTGGTGCACAGCTTCTATTCACTTTAACCTATAACGAAAGTATCTTTTTAACACACCAAGTAAAGATTTTTAAACTAACAATATAATATGTTTTGAACGCTTCAATGTGGCACGTCGGATTCGGTCGTAACGTCTAGGCCAGGTTTGGGGTGTTACATGATTCCCTATAACTTTTCCTTAAGATCATTTTCAAGATCCCTGAATAGGCAACAAGCATCACTTGACAACCACAACACTAGCTAAAACCTTAAATTTTCCTGGTAAAAAGCAACAACAACTCAGATTTTGGAGCAACATTTTCCCATGATAATAAAGACAAACACAATTTCATTATTATCTATAGAAAGGATGGGCCAACCTATTATACAAGCTAGGCATATCCTTGTCAAACTAGCCATGGTAAGGCTTTAGGAACTCCAATAACTCATTGTGGTTGCCTCAATGCTGAAAAAGAATTGAAAAAACTATTAGGATCTAGTGCACTTAATGTAGTATTTTCGTCTATATGTACTTGTATTTTTCGAACAAATTGGTTTAACAAAGTATCCATCAGTTTCATTAATATTTTTGTATATTGTCCTCAATGGGTTTTGCATGCAAAGCAAAAAAGAAAACAAATATTGATCCACTAGTTATCTAACATTTAACCGATACTAAGTGATATTATATGATCGAATTGTAATACGGAAAGACAACTTATATTAGTAGATAATCTAAACATGTCATTAGTCTAATCGGAATTGATCAAATCATATGAAAGACTAATGTCATCTATCAAGTCCAATTGGGGAGATATCTTGTCTTGGGTAACGAAGCGGATGACTCCTAGAAGATAAAGACATAGATATGACGGACTGGACTAACAATACATCAGACAAGACTCAAGTAGAATGATCCTAGATCTATTTATGGATTTATTCACTTGTGACATTTATATCATGACATACATTAATCTTGAGTGGATTATGGACTATGTATGCATGACTCATATACATTTATGTAAATGAAAGCTTGAGTTTAAATATATAAGAAACTGAAAGTTGGTACATTGGGTATATGACTTCTGCAATATGTAGTATTATTCCACAAAAGTGGAATTCATAGCCCAATAACTCTCATTAGTATTACATGATAGATGAAAAGTAAATGTGATCACGAGTCATTCTCTTTGTGATAAGTGATTTAATTACTATTTGATAGTAATTGACTTTTAATGAAGGAATATATACTGGTTGCCATGAGATAAAATATGATCATATTGGGAGAACAAATTTATCCCAGAGAGATTATAATGGTAATGCACTTATGACAAGGTAATTGGACGAGCGCTTATTGAGTAGCTTTTGTAATCGTATATAATATAGGAGAGCTTAGTTACGATACTTTAGCGAAATGACTTCTTGACTAAATAAGGTTGTAATGAATAAGCCTAAAACTGGAACTTAATTACAAATTATTTGAGCCCTAATTATATATGTCCAATCGATTCCTCTACTAGCTTGAGATAACCATAAACGAATTGCAAGTAGAAGCAATAATATGAAATGAATGAAAACGATGAAGTAAGAGAAATAGATCGTATGTATCTCTATCTGTAGTGAATGTGTTTTCTCACTAGGTACGAAAGATGACTTGAGAATTAATTTAAGTTTTTTGAATTATTATTTAATTAAACCATAATCAGTCATTATGAATTTGTTGAATAAGGAAATTAAATATGTTTCCTCATAGATTCTAATATGACAAAGTTGCTATGACTTTAACGGAATTATAATTAAGTTGAGAAAATTATTTAATTAAGAACTTAAATTAAATTAATAGATAATATTTTGGGTAATAGAAAATAAATATTGAGTTTGACAACTTATAAGTGTTGGGCAAAAGTTCAGGAAACACATATAATTAGACTCAATACATAAAAAGCCCAATAAGGTTATATAATATACATAGGGTGGGCAATCCTAGTGAGTCATACAAGGGTGTTGCCGCCCCTAGCTCTTCTACTTAAAGTAAATGTTATATTTTCTATAAAAAAATATTATTATTTAATTAGACCTTATTCAAATATAACTCTTATGTTGATTCTCTATAAATAGAAACTATGTGATAAGCAATTTACAACACTTCTTAGTCGTAGTTATTCTATCAGATTGTGACAATTTATTTTAAATAATAAATATTATTTTCTGAGAAAAATATATCCTGACCATTAATAGGCTTAGACAGGGCATTTATAACACAAGCCAAATAAACCTCACTCACTGGCATCTGAGCAGTTTTTCTGTTGCTTTTACAGAACTTTCGTCTTGTATCATCAAATAGTCACCCATTAATACAACACCAAAACTATTTGTTTCCAAATTTAGGGCAATGCCTATAGTACCCTTTTCAAATTCTACTAAATCACCTACCATTACTTCATCAAGACCATGAATACGAGCAATGCCATCGCCCACTTGAAGGACGGTACCAGTATTTATAATCTTTACTTCTCTATTATATTACTTAATACGTTCACGGATAATATTACTAATTTCGTCGAGAGATATTAACTTTCCTATTGAAAGTTAATTAAAAGTTTTGATTCTATAATTTGGTTCGTGTTGCTCAAGCCCACACTTGAAGCAATTCGTGATTCAAGGATAGTAAGAAGACTGCTCGATTGAAAACCAAAATCAACTTTAGTCCGCCTCTTACAAAGAACATGTATAATTTCAGTTGAGTTTATTACTATAAATAACATAAACGACTTGATTTTAAAAAAAATTAAAACTTCTGTTATACCTAGAATAATCATTTTCTAAACCAATTTTTTCAAGAAAAACATCATCGAAGGTAGCACAACCATACACTAGAAGCTTAAACTTGTTGACTCAGATATTCAAAACCCTCTCCTACAAGTTAAACTTCAATTCAAAACACATTGACATGCCATGCAAAAGGAAGCAAGGAAGTTAGCCCAACTCTCATGTAACGTTTAGTTAGCCATTGTAATTTTGGATTTGGGAGATACTGACAACTGGCGGAGGGTGGCGGAGCACTACAGGGATGTTAATTGGAATATGGATATAAAGGAGTTTTTGGGTTTATTTTCATTTTGATGAAGAACATTGTTAAACGAGAGAGGGAGAAAATAAAAAAGGAGGGAGAAATGTTTTGAAGATAACAAAAATAGTTTTTTATTAACTTTATATTTTAAATCTAATATATTAAAATGTAAGATATAACATATTATTAGTTTTAAATATAATATATTATTTAACATAAATTAGTTTTATATTTTATTATATTTAGTTTTACTTGTGATAACAATAAATAATTTTATTTTTAATAATAAAATATTATTGTTATGTATTAAATCAATATTTTACATTTAAATATTATTCTAATTTAATAATATATAATCTATATTTAATTATAATTTATGAAAATATTTATATATCTTAATTTTTAATACAACTAGCAGGATTCTCAATCTTCGTGTTGGGCTGATTATTATTTATGTTAAATTATGGAGTAAAAATTTGACGGTTAAAATATAGTCTATACACTTTATACATTTGAAATTTAATCTCCTACTTTATTTTTAGAAATTTAGACTCTATACTTTTTTAGATTTAAAAAATTAGGTTTAGTTGTTACCACTGTTAAAATTCTTCTATTAAATTCACTGATGTGACATTTTAAAATTAAAAAAAATCACTTGGTATTCATGTAACGATAAAAATAACATTGAAAATGTTTATGTGAATTTTGTAACACTCTATACTCGACTTAATTCGCTGTGTCTGAGCTACAGTATGCCACATTCGTTGCCGGAGCAATTACAAATTATTAAGATATGAATACACACCAACGATCATACAAATACAAAATTATAAGCAAGCAATGCAATAAATACACAATCCTAGGGTTTATATGAGCTTATGAAAACCTTGAAGTTAACTTGAGATCAAATTAGGACTGAATTGTAAAATTTCAAATTTCAAAGTTCACGTTATGAAGTGAGGAAGCTCCTCGTTACGACATGACATACTGTTATGGCCTCATCATGACTATGGGGTTCCTCGTCACGAATTGACATGCTATTATGTCCTCGTCACTATTAGATCTGTTACCCTAAGTGTAATATTTTCGTCTAAGTACACTTGTAATTTTTTGAACAGATTGGTTAATAAAACTATGAATTACATTAATAATTTGTATATTGTCCTTACATGGTTTTTGCATGCGAAGATGTTACTCACTGGTTGTCTAATGTTTAACTAATATTAAGAAATATTACGTGGTCTGATCTAATATGAAAAGACAACTTGTATTAGTAGATGAACCTAAACATGTCCTTAGTCTAATCGAAAATGAGCAAACCGATTGAAAGATAATATGTCATCTATCAAGTCCAATTAAGGAGATACCTTATCTTAGGCATTGGAGCAGACGACTCCTAGAAGATAGAGACATTGATGTAACTAACTAGACTGACAGTACATCAGACTGGGCCCAAGTAGAATAGATCCTAAACCTATTTATGGATTTATTCACTTGTGACATTTATAGTGTGAGATACCTAAATCCTAAGTGGATGGCAGATTATGTATGCATGATTCGTACACTTTGATGTAAGTAAAAGCCTAAATTCGAATAGATAAGAAACCGAAAGCTAGTGCGTTGGGTGTACGACTTCTGTATTACGTAGTGTCATTCACAACAGTGGAATTCATAGCCTGAGACATGGATAAATGATACCCTCTCATTGGTATTACATGGTTGATGAACGACAAACGTGGTCACGGGTCGTTTATCTTTGTGATGAATGCTTGATTACTATTTGATAGTAATTAACTTTTCATGAAGGAAGATGTAATGATTACTATGAGATAAAATAGAATCGTATTAGGAGAACGAATATTATCCCAAAGAGATTAAGGATATCCTATGAAGGTAACACAGTTATGACAAGGTCATTAGACAAGCAACGGGTAAATGCTTTCGTAATGGTTTGTCGTTAGGGAGAGATCAATCATGATACTATAGTGGAATGACTTCGTGACTAGATGAGTTTATAATTGATAGGCGAAAAGCCAAAACTTAATTATAAATCATTTGATCCCTAATTACATATGTCCAATCGGTTCCTCCACTAGTTCATTGAAACCATAAATGAATTGTGTGTTTGAACCGAAATGAACAGAATGAATAGAAATAGAGAAATAAAAAACATTCAATAATGATTATGATTTTCTCCGAAATGGAGAAATGAAATCATTTGGAAATGAATGTAGGTTTCTTAAAATAGAAATGGAAATGAAAATGAGAAATGATACATTTGCAAATGTACATAGATTACTCAAAATGATTGGAAGAATGAGTTTGTGATTTTTTTTTGTAATCATCTCCACATATGATTTGTTTATGCAAGGTCTTGTTTATAGACCTTCTCCCACTCAACTTTTTTGTAATCATCTCTACATAGGATGTTAATTTTATTATTTTAGAATAAAATATGTGATCCGAAAACGAACATAGAAATTTTTGTAAAATTATTTTCTGATAAAACTCGAGAACTGAGACAACACAACACAAGCCTGAACCAAAGGGTGGTCGATGGTGGTCTGATAGAAAGAGACTGCTGGTCGTCCAATGATGGTCGGCGATGGCTGATGGGGGGTTGACATCAATAACCAGTAGCGATCCAATGGTGGCTGACGATAACCCATTTTTTTCTAAGGATGGCTCAGTAGCAGTTGACAACGATGATTTTGGCGGCATTGACCGACAATGGTGATGACATGGTAACAACTACAAAAAGATGTCGATGATAGAAACATGAACTGGTACCGCAGTAGAAGTCTGTGGAGGCAAAATTGAAGACCTAAAGTATGCTTTGGGGTTAATTTTGTAATTTTATAATTTTATTATTTTCTAGGATGGAATCATGGAAACTTTGGCAGGCAGAGTCATTTAAATTTTATACTTTTATATTTATGAGGTAAGCATGATGATATTTATATTACTACGAATGTATGTTCATGCATATATGAGATAAGCATACCATATAGATTAGGAAAGAATGCCATATGTACTTGTCATGCATATATTGATCATTCATGATTGAAACCATAATTAAAAACCTTGCATATTTTTAAAAAATATTGAGTCGGAGAAGGTCCATAACTAAGACCGATGACATCCATCAATGGCCTTTTGTGATGGCATGGTAAGTGTACTACCCCACGGTAGGATTGCCATGTAAATTTAACTAAGGAGATTTCCTAAAAGTAAGAACTATCTTCTATTCATATGATAATTGGACTGACCTATTTGGTAGTTATTATCATATGGAATAGTTAGAAGTTTTATCTTCAAGGAGGACAACTAGTCAAAACATGCTACTCGGTGAGATTGTCCCACGATGACTCATTTGTGGTGCATGATGTGATAGGTGTTGAGTTTGATAGTTATACATTCAATATCTTCTAGTTAAATAGCTCCCCATGGAGCTTTACTTAAGTTAGAATGATGGCCAAATGTTACATTATTAATAGTACGTGTAAATGCCTAAGGAATTAGGTTCATGTACTAATTGGATGGAAATCCATGTTCTTACTAGTTGATCATGATCACCCCACTGAGGCTTGATTCAATGGGTGTGGAAATTATCATTGCAATGGCTTACAAATGTTTTCAAGGTTTAATAAAAAACGTATGCATCATCTTAATGCATATTGTAATGTTGCAAAAACAAATTCAAACATTTTCTTATACAAAGATATTAATAAATGAATGTTTTATTTCAGTTCGAAAATGACACCCAATCCCTTATTTAACATACTCATTGAATACAAACTGAACAAAAATAACTATAAGGAATGAAAAAAGAACCTAATAATTATATTGAGCTATGAAAAACTTAAAACAAATCTTGATAATAAGTGCCCTCCAACCACTCAAGTTGAGCCTACAAAACAGTGGGAAGAGTTTGATAAGATATCTCGTTGCTATCTGCTAGCAAGCGTAACCAACACATTGTATAAGCAACAAGAGACTTGTAAGACTACTAAAGCGATTCTAGATAAGCTAAAAGACATGTTCGTAGGCCAAGCTACATTGGCTCGATAGTCTGCTATAACTAGCTTGATGAATGCCCAACAAAAGCTCAGTACTTCGGTCAAAGACCATATGATCACTCTTATGGACTACTTTGCCGAGGCCACAGAGAATGAGACCAATTTGAACTAGAACACCCAAATTGAAATGATGATCAAAAGATATCCAAGGATTTTGTTGGCTTTCAGGCCACTTATAACCTTGGAAACAAGAACCCGATGCTTACAACAACTCATAAATGAACTAAAGTCTTTTGAGTTGATGTTGAATGGCGGTCAGCCAGTCTGAAGAGTAGAAGCAAACATAGTTGTCATTTTTTCTTCAAAAGGGAAGGGAAAGTGTGATAAGAAAGACAAGGATAAGGTCTCTGGGTCACCACAGGTTGAAAGGAAGAGAACTAGGAAGCCTAAAGACTTATATAAGCCGAAATGCTTATATGAGTCTTTCTTATCACACTTTCCCTTCCCTTTTGAGTAAGAAAGGGCACTTAAAGGTGAACTGTAAAGAGTGGAAGGAATACCTAGCTACCAAAGGAAAATGTATGAAACTTTTAATGATAGAAACTTGTTTATTAGAGGATTCAATGGACCATTGGGTCATTGATTCGAGAGCCACTAATCATGTTTATGTTTCTATATAGGGGTTCGGGGAGACGAGAGATCTTAGAGATAAGAACTTATCATTATGAACCAGGAACGGGAAAAGTGTGGTAATTGAATCAATGAAAGATTTACATCATTATTTTGATAATTTTAGGAAGATTATTTTAAGAGACGTTTTCTATGTACCAAGTTTCCAAAGAAACTTAGTTTCTTTTGTATGTTTATAAAAAGACGGCTTGACTGTGAATTTTAATAATGGAATTGCAATACTTAGAAAACACAATCTTATCTTTAATGGATGGATGTCAAATAATATTTATTTTATCAAACCAAAGATGTATGCATTGCTTGTAATGACCCAAAATTCACGGGCACCGAAAAAGCGAGTTATAGGGCCTTCATGTTAGTGAACTAAGTTCGTAAATATTTATTAGGAATATCTGTGAGGCTAGTTGTGTGTTTAATTAGGCTTTAATTAAGTGAATTTAGCTTAATTAAGAGAAATTAGAAAAAAAAGGGCTAAATTGAATAAGAGTAAAAGTAGAATTATAGATTAATAAAAAGAAAGGGGGACCAAAATAGCAAATATACCATTCACCATAAATGTGGCGGCAAATGTTGATAAAAATCTAAGATCTTTATTGTTTAATTATTATTAAATTATAATGTATATAATTATTTTATTATATGGTAATTTATGTTAGTTATAAATTAAAAATATTATATTATATGAATAAATCAAAAATTTGTCAAATGGATGGTGATGATATTGTATAGTTGTAAAAAAAAAAGTACATTTGTAATACTTATATTTAATTAGTAAATATATATTTATTATTTATTATTACTAAGTAAAAGATATTTATTAGATAAATAATTAAATTGTGAGATTTTTGTATAATAAACAAATTGGATAGTGACAATTGTAATAATGTAAATATATACATTTGTATTATATTTATTTATTTACTTGAAAATTAAGTAAAAGATAGTTATTAATTAAATAATTATATTATGATATTTTTATGTATCATAAACAAATTAAGTGGTGACAAATGTAATGTAAATATGTGTTATTAAAAGATATTTACCATAATTATTATTATAATTATTATCATTATTAACTAATATATATATATATCTATATATATAAGATATAAAAGAAATGAAATAAAGAAAGAAAGCAAAAGAAAGAATAGCAGAAGCCATTCAAAAACAAGAAGAAAGAAAACGGAAAGAAAAGAAAAAGGGGAAAACTAGGGTTTGAAGGTTTAAAGCTTTAATAGGTAAGTTAATTAAGTACTTTTTATTTAATTTTGATGTTTTAGAAGCTTTAGAATAAGGTTTTGATGAAATTAAGTTGATACTTTGAAAGTTCATAGGTTTATAAGTATAGTTCATGTTGAACAAAAAGATGAATTAGGGATTTAATTGAATGAATTTCAAGTTAGATTTGGTACAGGATTGAATTGTAAAAGAAGCTATAAGTTTTGTGTTTAAAGGACTAAATTGAAAGAAATTTTAAGTTATAATTTTATTATGAACATTAGACAGTTAAGTGAAATATGAAAGGAGATTGAATAGAAATGAAGTATGAATTGAATTATAAAAGTAAATGAGTTAATTAGGATTAAATTGGAATTAGGGTATAAATTGAATAGAAATTCAATCATTTATTATAAATTAGTGCTGTAATTAAAAAGTGTAAATTATTATTATTTTCGTAGTTAGCAAAGAACCCGAGGCATCGGCACTGAAAGGAAAGAAAAAGTTATCGAGGAGTAATCGAACAAATCCGGGTTTGTATTACTCTAATTCAAATCTATTTATTATTAATTGTTATATTTTAATTAAAATGCATGGCAAGTAAAATTAGGTAAGCAATTGAAATGATGATATTGATTTCAATGAAATTGATTCAAAAATGTTTATGGCTATTGAAATAGAATGTGAACAAATTGGAAATTAAAAGTGATTTGAATTAAGTAATTGAATTATGAATTATGTGAATATTTGAAAGTATATTGATTGGAAACTAAAAGTGATTTGAATTGAATCAAATTGAATTGAATGAAGAAAATATGTGAGTATTTGAAATGTATATTGATTGAAAAGTAATTAGTGATTTGAATTTGATTGGAAAATGAATTAAAAATATGAATTAAATATAAGTGAATTAATTTATGAATATGTGTGAATATGTGAATTGTGTATTGATTGAAAAGTGGTTTGAATTGAATCAAAGTATGATTATATGTGATTATTTGAAATATGTATTGGTATTGAATTGTTTATTGATTAGAAAGTGGAAAAGTGAATTTGAATTGAATGGTGAATGTGTATGTATAATTGAACTGTATATTGATTTGAATGTGAAATTGTAATTGAAAAGTGATCTTGAATTGGAAATGAAAGTGAATTGAGAATTAAAATACCCTATTAACTAGTCAGGCTGAGTCGGATATAATTGGCATGCCATAGGATTTGGAAGAGTATGGGATATATCGGCTTTACCGATCAGGCACTTTATGTGTCGTATATCAGACACTTTATGTGTTGTATTTTAGGCACCTCGTGTGTCGTTTCAGGCACTTATGTGTCGTATACTGCTCAAGTACTATGTACCGTTTTAGGCACAATGTGCTGTACTGGTGTGTTTGGGTTGGAATCCGTGTATCCGTCAAAGTCCGTGTTTGTTAATAGGGTGAATAATTGAAATTAGAAAATTAAATAAATTGATTGATTGTACTATTAAAAAATATGAAAAAGAAATTACGAGTTGAATTGTGAATGGAATTAACATGTGAGTTTCGAAGCATGAACTTAAGGTTCATGAATTTGATAAAATATCGAATTACTGATATTGAAATCAGTTGAATAAATGAAATGAGAAAATCAATTGAATTGATCGATTGAACTATTGAAAGTATGAGAAAGTGAAATTATGAATTGAAATGTGAATTGAAATTGAGATATCGAAATAAGTGAAAATAGAATGAATTGGAAATAATGAAATAGGGTATGAGTTAGTTTAATATAATCTTATGAATTAATTATAATTATTTTTATTGAAAAATGTTGGTTTAAATAATTATTGAAAGACTAATGTTGTAAGGTTTTAGATATGGAATAGAATAAGTTATTGAATTAGCATATAGAAATGAAATATATGAAATAATTATTTTATGAAATGGTTATTGATGAAATGCATGAAATGGATATTGATATAATAAGAAGATATATAAATTAAAATAAAGAAAAGTTATTTAAGATACATATTATTAGAATAAATTTAAATTTTAAAAGGCATGAATGATTTATTGAAGGTAAAATAGTGGTAAGATTTAATGTGTATATATATTGTTTTTACCTTAAGTATTTGAATTATAGTAATACCACTGGGTGTATACTCAGCGTACGGTTTGTTTCTGTGAGCGGATTAGGTACAAAAATTTTGAAGAGTTGTATTTGAGATTACGAGTCTTCATCTCATCACATCTTCAAGCAACAAGAGGGTACGTTTTAAAATTTTGAATAGAATGGCATGTACTTAGGAAAAATTTAGTTTGTCCCAAGTAGTAGTAATGGATTTAAATATAAATTATTTAAATTTATTATTTGTTCGTTTTTATGTTCAAATATAATAGTAATTAGCCAAGAATTACTTTGGCACCAAATGTAATATTCCTATATCAGGTTCCTTGAGTCAAATATGGTATACAGGTGTTACATTGCTTGAGACTGAAATATCGAATAAAAGATTTAAAAATTCTCACTATAATAACACATACCTTTGGCATTTGAGACTTGGTCATTGACTGCCTATAAATGAGTTATCATTTATAGTACAAATAACACACCAAAGATATAAGAAACTAAATCGCCGATGTCCACAAGTGTACGAGTCAAATTGTAATATAGTATAGTTTACAACGAAACACTTGGAAGTATTCTGAGAATTGTACCCAAGGGAGGATGGAATAAATTTATAAAACCTTTTTACAGTAATAAGTCTAAATAGTAATAATTAATTCCTATATTATGAAAAATCATAAAACAAATTAATGAGAGAAAGTAAATAATTAAAATAAATAAATAAACGAGAAAATAAACAAACGACTTAAATCAATAAAACCAATCTGGAAGATTAACTCACTTCAAGTTTTGTAATTAACTTCGAATTAGGGTTTAGGGTGGATTAGCTACTGATTAACCAATTATTACCTCCCAACTTTAAACTAATTAATCAATTGGTTGATACTCACTTATCTCCTAATCTCACTTTCTCAACTAGGATAAACTACGATTTATTCAACTGGAATTATCTCTTGATCTCGTCTAACCTATGATAACTTCCTAGGATTGTCAAGCCTAGGGTTTAAGAACGCGTAATCTATACCAATTAATCTTCTCGAGAAATCCTAAATCCTCTGTTAATCATATTCCCATCCATTCGTTAATATCCCCTAAAAGAGTTAGCCATTTATGTTATTCATAATCTCAATCTCAATCTCAATCCCATCCATTCATTAATATCCCCTAAGGGAGTTAGCCACTTATGTTATTCATAATCTCAATCTCAATTGAAATAAACATGTAAAGTACACGAGAAAATAGGAAGAGAAAAGATATTAGAATAATCCTGGATTTAATGTCAAATGGAGAACAAATTAGTAAATTGATTGATTGAAATAACAAAATATGTTGATGAAAACAAGAAATAAACTAAATAATTTAATTAAATGGAAGAACTCTTGGATCAAAATTGATTCCAAGAGGAAAAACAAAGAGTTTAAAAAAGCCGGAAGAAAACTAAATTTAATCTTGTTTCTAAACTAATAGGGTTTTTTAATGCGTCTAAGATGACTTAGTTACATCAAATCCTTAAGGTCTTATTTATAGGAGTGTTGGCAACCCAAAGTAGGTCTTCGACACGTTCTAGGTCTTCGTACAAAGTTGATTATGCAGACAAAAATAACCCAGCATATATGTCACGTCATAGCCCTTGTATGGCACGGCACAATAAGGGAATTTCGCCTTGTATAGTTCATTTCATGCTTTGATGACTCAAGAAGCTAGCGCATCACTCGTCGTTTACTTCCATGTCAATTGGGCCTATAAATCATCATCCTACACACTCAATTACACATATTAGTACCACCTAAGGCTTGTGTTGGCCTAATAGGTCACAACACTCACAAAATGTGTTAAAAAACACTTATTTTACTAATATTTAATTCTAACTACTAAATACGAAAAACATAATATAAAATACTAAATTGCCTAGTAAACAAGCTCCTTAAGTGCGAACATAACCCAAATTAACTATTACATTTGATGGCAAGTCAAACACCCACACACTTAAGTCTTTTTTTGTCCTCAAGCAAACAAAACAAAAAATAAACTAAATTGAAAAAAATGAATAAACATGCAAAGAAAAGTAAAGCCCTTGAGCTAGCTTGATGCAAGAAATTGGATAGAATTATTTTAACAAGATAGTGTAAATAAACATATAACTCTAGCATGATATACAATTGACACACAATTTCTAAAATTAGATGGGTTAGTTCAATAAATTACAAAGTAAACAAATATAACAATATAAGTATAGGTTTCCATCAAAACAAATATACAAATATACACGCATGTTCAAATGAATATAAGTGGTAAAAACACAAAAACTCAACACAATTTCATTCATATAAAGTACTACCTAACTTACATAGGACGTTTCGGCTTGTAACGTTCTGCGGCTTAGGTTGGTTTGGACTTTAAAAAATAGGTCCGACAAAATGGTTAAGCACGAAAGTAGTTTGGCACATGGTATTGTCTTCAGTACTCCCCCGAGTATACATATAGCTCATCACCTTATATCCACTTCTCTCACCTTCCTTATCTTCCCATTTACTAAGGTACAATATAGTATTCATGAGTACAATCGTTTGAGCTTGTAATATTTTCTTTAGAACAAAGGTGAGGGTACTTTTTTTCCAATTCACTTTGCTTTTATTATTTTTTCATCAAGATTTTCTCAATTGACATTTTGTCTTATTTTTCTACAAGCTCAAAATCTTATACTCACTATACCATACAACTTCTTAGTCACTCAATTTTTTTCTCTTTTGAAACCACTGAGATGTATCTACTTAATTCCTTAACATTAATGGCCAAATGTTTAAATCCATCCAAGAAATTAAGGATCAAAATAGATTATTTATTAGAGTTAATGTTTCATTTTTGGTTCATCAAGAAAACTGATTCAGACTTAAAATATGTACTAGGGAAAATATTTATGAGATAGCTTTTTGATAAGTCGTAATTTATACATATTTTTATCCCATGCTTAGCACATTTTTGGATGAATTATCAGTAGATTTTTAGAATTTGATGCTCCTAATCCTTTAATTTCATGTTTAATACTTAGGCGAGCATAGGAGAGTAAAAAGAGAGAGAAACAGGCCAAAAACGGAGAAAATAGGTCAACATGGGAAATCAACACAGCCTGGACTTCCTCACACGAGTATACCACATGCCCGTGTCTATTTAACAGACTTTAACACAGCCTAAGCCTCCTCACAAGGGCATGGCACACGGTCGTGTCCCTGTCGGGCCCAAGTCTAGTTCTATTTGGAAAAGGGCACTTTGGAGGGTTCTGAGGCATTCTAAAGGCCATATGAACACCCTAGAGGAGGATTAAAAGGGACACGCAGAGTAGGAGGTAAGGAATTACTCGAAGAAAGCCGATTGATCCATCTCAGAAGCTGGATTCTCCTTCAAGACTGAAGATCTCTCTTAAATTTCCTTCAGGGGTTTTTGGGTTTCTTTATGTTTTGTTATTATTATTCTTCTGAGATGTTTTCTTTTACACATATGAACTAAATCCCCTAAATACCTAAGGGGAATGAAACCTAAGATGGATCTTGTTACTATTTTCTGAATTATATGATAAATACTTGATTTGTTCTTAATTATGTGTTCTTAATCCCTGCTTTAATATTCCAGGATATTGATTCAAGTATTGATGTGCTTATTCAGAGGAGCAAAAGTCCCTATCTAAGAGTAGATCTAGCATAATTAAGCGGAGTTGATTGCACCCCTAGACATAGGGCGACATAAATCTGCCGGATTAGGGTCAAACTTAATAAAGGAATCCATAGATCGAGTTAATGCAACACTAGGGGTTTTAATTAGAAAGATATTTCAATTAATCAACCTAGAGTTAGACGTTGTTAGTCTCGAGAGAGATAATAATATATATTAGGGATTTCTACGGATCGAGTCAAGTGAATAAATTGTCTAATTCAGAGTCAAATAACAAGTGAAGTCTAGGTGGATTTTTCCTTGGGTATTGTCCAAATCAATCAGTTTTTCCAAAACTATTTCCCCAATTTACTTCCTGTGCATTCTTAGTTTAGTTGACTAGTTTAGATAAAGCAAATCCCCTTATTTTTAGGCTAGTTAATAAAAAGAAGGTTAATACTAGTACTTTTAGTTCTTGTGGGTTCGACATTCCGGTCCTGCTATAAGCTATACTACTGCTCGATAGGTGCGCTTGCCTTTATCGTGATAATAGTTAGTTTTCAAGTACGATCAATTATAAATTTAAAACTTATCCCGCACATCAAGTTTTTGGCGCCGTTGTTAAGGACTAAGATATTAGGAACGCTTGATTTTTATTACTTTAGCCATTTTTACTTTTATTGAAATTTACTTTTTATTTTTAGTCTAATTTTTCTTTCTTTATTTATGGCAGGTTTTTATAGTTTATGACTTGAAGAAACCCATCAGGACCATTACTTTTTGATAGTGAGATAGAAAGCACAGCTCGTAGAAACTGAAGAGAAATAAGGTGAAGCTTACAATACATAGAGGAAGGACAAGAGGACGATATCCATAATACAACCGAGGAGATGGCTAACAATCAGAATAATCAGCTACCTCTTGTGGTTGCTGCAGATCCAGTAAATCAGAATCCTGCCCCACGTACTGTGTGTGATTATGCTAAACCTACTTTTAACAGGAACTGAATCGAGTATAGTTAGGACTGCTGTTGCTGCAAATAATTTTGATCTGAAACCTAACACTATTCAAATGATACAATAGTTTGTTCAGTTTGATGGTTTGCAGGACGAGGATCCAAACACTCATTTGGCAAATGTTCTGGAATTCTGCGATACTTTTAAGATAAATGGCGTTTCTGATGATGCCATTCACCTTCAGTTATTTCCCTTTTCATTAAGGAACAAAGCTAAACAGTGGTTGAACTCGTTACCGTGAGGGTCAATCACTACTTGGGAACAAATGACCGAAAAATTTTTATTAAAATATTTCCCGCCTGCTAAAATAGTTAAATTAAGGAATGATATCTCTTCTTTTGTGCAGATGGATTTAGAAACACTCTATGATGCATGGGAGAGGTACAAAGATCTATTGAGAAGGTACCCACACTATGGGTTACCTCTATGGCTGCAGGTTCAAACTTTTTACAACGGTGTGAACCCCTCAACAAGACAACTTATCGACGCAGCCGCCGGTGGAACGCTAAACAACAAAACACTAGAAGAGGCTTACGAATTTATCGAAGAGATGTCACTATATAACTATCAGTGGCAAGTCATGAGAACAAAGCCGACGAAAGCTGCTGGTGTTTCCAACCTCGACGCGGTTACTATGCTATCCAACCAGGTAGAACTTTTAAATAAAAAGATTGACGGTTTGTATGATTCTACTCAGGTACATCCAGTGATGAGGTGTGATTCAAGGGGAGGAGGAGTACACACAGAATATCAATACTTCAACCCTAGCACCGAGGAGGAACAAGTTCAATATATGAGTAATAATAATTCTAGACCTCAAAACAACCCATACAATAACACTTAAAATGCAGGTTGAAAGAATCACCCAAATTTCTCGTGGGGTGGCCAGGTAAATCAAAGGCCACAACATCCCCCAGGCTTTCAACAACCACCTTACCGGCAGGAAAAAAAGCCAAACCTTGAGGAGATGCTAACGAAATTTATCTCAGTGTCAGAAACTCATTTTCAGAATACCGAAACAACACTTAAGAATCAACAAGCGTCGATCCAAGGGCTCGAGACTTAGATTGGCTAGCTTGCTAAATTGATTTCTAAACGACCACAAGGTAGCTTGCCGAGTAATAATGAATCGAACCCAAGAGAATAACTCAATGCAATTACCGTTCAAGATGAGGAAGGGTTAGTTGAACCTGAACCAGAACTGAGGCAAGAAATTGTGGTCAGTAAAGGTAAAGGTGAGGTGGACCACAGTGAGCAGAAACCGATAAGTAAAGAGTACAAACCTCGTGTGCCATACCTTAGTGCGACAAGGAAAGACCATAGACGAACAATTTGGTAAATTCCTTAAATTATTAAAGAAATTACATATTAACTTACCGTTTATTGAAGCTCTTTCCCAGATGCCGAATGTAGTTAAATTTTTAAAAGAGATTTTAGCAAATAAGTGAAAGTTGGATGAGGCGTTGCATGTGGAGTTAAGCACAGTTTGCTCAGCCGTTTTATAGAATAAGTTACCCAACAAATTGAAAGATCCAGGGAGTTTTACGATTCCATGTTTAATTGGTAGTTTAGATGTTAATAATGCATTGGCTGATCTAGGGGCGAGCATTAATGTCATGCCCTATAAAATGTTTAAACAACTAGGTCTTAGGAAACCCAAACAAATTAGGATGAGCATTCAGTTAGTAGATAAAACCATTAGATTTCTTAGAGGTATCATTGAAGACGTACTTGTAAAAATTGATAAATTTATATTCCCAATTGATTTTGTTGTCCTAGACATGGAAGAGGATAGTGACGTACCTTTGATTTTAGGACGACCCTTTTTAGAAACTGCTAGAACTATTATTGATGTTGGTACAGGTGAACTCACACTTCGTGTGGATGATGAAACAATCACTCTTCAAGCTCGTAATTTGAGTAACACATCAAATATTAAGAGTGGTTGTATAAATCATGCTGCTAATACTGATCATATGGTGCAACCTTCTTTGCAGGAAACACGTTTAAAGAGCATAAATGAACCATGTTCAAGTAACAACAAAGGACCCATTTATGAAGAACAAAGGCTACAGATCGAGGAACTAGATGAATGGCGGACACAGAAACTGAGAACACACGATAAACCAAAACCACACCATAATGGGCTCAATGTTTCACCAAATAACTTAAGGTTGGGGATAAAGTACTATTAGATGCAGCAGACCCTCGTATTACCACTTCTGAACCTAATGGAGCAATCGCTTTTATGATACTTAACATTTTCCCATATGGTACAGTTGAGGTAACTCATTCCAAATTCGGCATGTTTAAGGTAAATAGTACTCATCTAAAACCTTATTTTGATAAAATTGATAGTAGGAATGAGGAGTGTAAACTCCTCGCACCACCATGACCACGTAATAAAAAGGTAAGTTGAGCTTAGACTCTAAATAAGCGCTTCTCGGGAGGCAACCCGAGCACTAACGGTATTGATTTCTTTAAATTTTAGTTTTTAACATCTAAATCATTAACTGAGTCCTTGAACACAGGTTTTCCAAATCCACATGGCCAGGTACGGGTGTGCCTTAGGCCGTGCTCATACCACGGGCGAAGACACGACTGTGCGATACGACCGTGTGAAAATAGAGTAAATTTTTTTCCAAAACATGGGATTAGATACATTGCCACGACCGTGCGACATGGTAGTGGGCAATCTTGCCAAATCAACACAGGCGTGCAACACGCCCGTGTCTATAAGCCGTGGTAGAAACTGTCAAATTAACACGGGCATGTGCATATATACACGGGCGTAGGAGAAGCGAACGAAGTAGGACACGGCTGTGCGACACGGCCGTGTGCACCAACACTCCCAAAGAACACGGGCGTGGGCCGAATTCTTGACGCACCCAAATTTGAAAACCACGAAACACACGGAGGCACGCCCGTGTGCCCCAATATCTATATAAACCCTCACTATTCATCATCCCCTCCTCCAATCTCACCCTTGCCTTAGCCGATTACTTTCCATAACTCTAATTCAAGGATTCCATTTAACATTCAGAAAGTTTCACTTCTCTCCCTATCTTATGATCTTATATCTATATTTTTCAGTAGATCTATCTTTGTACATTGAGGACAATGTACATCTTAAGTGTGGGGGGTTATTTATATCATTATTAGAAAAATCCCTGAATTTTGTCTTATTCTCACGTGACTCACTCATATCACTATTAGAATAAACTTTGATTAATTTATGATTTTTATTTATATGTCTTGAATTAAAACATAGGCATTTATGCATTGATTGTTTAAACTTTAAGTAATTAGAGAATCAAGCATGATAAGTTGATTTTTGAGAATTAAAATTTTTTAGGTTATTTTCCCAAGTTTAGGTATTATCTTGAAGTTGAAGTTCACAGAGTTAACATCAAAAAGCCATAATTTTTATGAGATCTTGAGCCTTTAGAGCATATATTATTTCTTTCATGCTCAATTTTATTGTTGCTATGAGTGCTTCAATATTGATTTGTTATTCTAGAACTTGCTTCGATTATTCATGTCAAGACCACACCATTGATTTGATATGTCGAGATGATAAAGGCACTTAGGTTTAACCCACTCACTCCATAAAAGTCTACCATCATAATTAACCCTTAGTGAACCCCCTTGAGCCTAACAAGCCATTCATTGATTTACCCTCAATATTAACCCATAACCCATTATTGTTGAAATCCTCTCAATTAATTTGATCCCTATTTTTGTCGAGATTTGATTTGAATAAATTGCTTAGCTATGTTTTATTTCTGATAGTTAGCAAAGTTCTATGTTACTATGATTTGTTCTTAAAAAAAAAGAAAAAGAAAACGAAGTTGTTGTAATTGATATTTGTCGTCTAGCCTATTATGAAATTATGTAATGCTTGGATTAAAACGATGTATCCATGAAGAAAAGCTCAATTCTAGGATCATCTAATTAGGAATGTAATTTGTCAGTTTTAGTATTTTTCTAGTTAGGTAATTTTTCAATTCAATCTCGATTCTAACCTTCTCTTTCAGCTTGTGACCACACCCCCTAACCAAAGCCACGTTACAACCCTCTAAAGACCTTTTGATTGATGTATCATCTCAATATATAGTGGTGGAGATTTGATTTTCACGCAAGCCTATGGTAATAACTTTTCATATTGACTATTGAGTGCTAAATTTGTTGTCCTTAAACACCTCAAGTGATTTGAGTGAATCTTTAGTGAGGATGTTAAACTCTGTGATATTTTGAATCAAAGGTGATTACTTAGATGAGGGGAGACACCTATGTTTTCTTGATAACATGCTCAACTTGGAATGTTTGAAACTTTGATGTTCTTCTAGTTGAATTCTCAATGAATGATTACTTATGGATTATTTTGAGATATTATTGATAGGAGTTATAAGTTAAGAAAAATGAATTCTTAATTGTGAATTGAGGATTTTGCTTGAGGACAAGCAAACGCTTAAGTGTGGGGGTATTTGATAAGTCGTAATTTATACATATTTTTATCCCATGCTTAGCATATTTTTGGATGAATTATCATTAGATTTTTGGAATTTGATGCTCCTAATCCTTTAATTTCATGTTTTATACTTAGGCGAGCATAGGAGAGTAAAAAGAGCAAGAAATGGGACAAAAACGGAAAAAATGTGTCAACATGGGAAATCAACATGGCCTGGACTTCCTCACACGGGTATACCACACGCTCGTGTCTATTTAACAGACTTTAACACGGCCTAAGCCGCCTCACACGAGCGTGGCACATGGCCGTGTCCCTGTCGGGCCCAAGTCTAATTCTATTCGAAAAAGGGCACTTTGGAGGGTTCTGAGGCATTCTAAAGCCCATATAAACACCCTAGAGGAGGATTAAAGGGGACACGCAGAGTAGGAGGCAAGGAATTACTCGAAGAAAGCCGATTGATCCATCTCAGAAGCCGGATTCTCCTTCAAGACTGAAGATCTCCATTAAATTTCCTTTGGGGGTTTTTGGGTTTCTTTATGTTTTGCTATTATTATTCTTCTGAGATGTTTTCTTTTACACATATGAACTAAATCCCCTAAATACCTAAGGGGAATGAAACCTAAGATGGATCTTGTTACTATTTTCTGAATTATATTATAAATACTTGATATGTTCTTAATTATGTGTTCTTAATCATTGCTTTAATATTCCAGGATATTGATTCAAGTATTGATGTGCTTATTTAGAGGAGCAAAAGTCCCTATCTAAGAGTAGATCTAGTATAATTAAGCAGAGTTGATTGCACTCCTAGACATAGGGTGACATAAAACTACTGAATTAGGGTCAAACCTAATAAGGGAATCCATAGATCAAGTTAATGCAACACTAGAGGTTTTAATTAGAAATATATTTCAATTAATCAACCTAGGGTTAGACGTTGTTAGTCTCAGGAAAGATAATAATATAAATTAGAGATTTCTACGGATCGAGTCAAGTGAATAAATCTTCTAATTCAGAGTCAAATAACAAGTGAAGTCTAGGTGGATTTTTCCTTGGGTATTGTCCAAATCAATCAGTTTTCCCAAAAGTATTTCCCCAATTTACTTCCTGTGCATTCTTAGTTTAGTTGATTAGTTTAGATAAAGCAAATCCCCTTATTTTTAGGCTAGATAATAAAAAAGAAGGTTAATACTAGTACTTTTAGTTCCTGTGGGTTCGACATTCCGGTCCTGCTATAAGCTATACTACTGTTTGATAGGTGCGCTTGCCTTTATCATGATAATAGTTAGTTTTCAAGTACGATAAATTATAAATTTAAAACTTATCACGTACATTACTTTTTGGCTCAGAAAATTGTCTACCAAAAAATGCCTTAGGTTGTCCCTTGGTAATTCTATACATGGATTAAATAGGCCAAGTCTATCAATTTCTACAACCTATAATTCAACTAAACATGCATGCTATTTATATACCTATTTATCATGTGGTATACTTAATATTTTAAATCTATTCACAATGTAATAAATTGAACTAAGTAGTCTAAAATTAAGAATTTAGAATCAATTATTATCAAACTAAATTTATAATTTATTCAAAATATCTTATTAACATGCTCCTAAACAATCACTTGTATTTCTACAAGTTCAAGCACATAGAAAACATGCAAAAATAAAAATCTAACAACTATCAAAAACTAGAAAAAAAATAACAGAAAAATTAAAAACATTATCCCTAATGTGCAGTAAAAATATAAAAGAAAGAGATTACCGATTGCCATGATTCTCACAATACAATTGGTTGGACTACTCCCCTTATCAGTTTTGCTCTATATTATTGTGCCTTAAAAAAATTGAGGATCCTATTAAGAAAAACTAAACACCACTACATATATAAAATATTAAAGTCTTGAATAATTAAAGACTAAAATTAAAAACATTTTGAATAAAAATAAAATACTAAGTCCAAATTAAAAGAAAAACTAAAAATTAAATGAAATTATTTAAAATTAGTTAGAATCAGGATTCGACGATTCATCCGCTTTGCTCGGTTGCCTTTAAACTCCTTATTCGGATCTTCCTCTTCTTCCAATTCATTCTCTTTATTTATCTTACTCCTTTTTTTCTTCATGTTGCACTTAGTTACTGGGAATTGTGGCAGTTTCAACCCGCTTTTCCTTGCATAATCTTCAAAAATTGGTCTAACTTCTTGCATCCGTTGAACTATCCATTCTGAATCAAGCAGTGCATTATCATCTGGATGTGGTTTTGTCTTTATCACTCTCTTTTATTTCTGATTTCCTATAAGATATTCCACACTCAATTTCAATATTAGAAGCTTGGTTGGTTGTAAGACACGTCCCAATAGTCCAATCGACACCTTCACTTGTCGGCATAAAGTTGTCACTAAGTGCGGGAAAAGTAATTCCACCTCATTTTTCCTTGTGCATTAGAGCATGCTCTGATTCCACACAAACTCGCTCACTTGTGAATATCGCATAAACAAATTTTCCTGGAATGTATGGATATTGGACATGTCTGTAGCGGGGCAAATTCGAGTGCTAATAAATTTCAACCACATTCAAGCCTTCGAAGTTAACTTTGTTTGGGACAATGATATGGGATAGTCTGTTCCCAAGTGACATTTCCATTCACCATTTCCATCCGTCAGAAGAAGATTAATTATGTCTTCCATATTTTCTCCTGGAAAGTACATTAAATCCATATGTTGTACAAAATCAAAGAGATATAAAAGAATATCGTAATATCTTGCTATCTCGGGAAGTAAGATAGAAATCTCCATCCCTCAAATTGAAAACCACATCCATGGTGCCTTCATAGGTTTATTCGCATTTGCCTAATTCAATGAACATAAAATTCATGCACGATCGGAAAGTATGCCGAATTGGTCGAGGTTGTGTAGAACTTCTTAACTCTCGTGTCTTACTTTTCAATGTGCTTAGTGAGTCAAAACCTTGTTCTTGCAAAGGGGTTTTCATTGGACTGCTCAAAGATTATTATTGAGATCCCTTTCTCAGATTGTGGCATGGTTATCCGTTATAGATTCTATTTCGAAAAGGAATGCATGGTTTTAGGGTTAAAAAATAATATAAATATATGGAATTTGTAAAATCTCGAAGAAAATGGTTGCGAACAGAGATTTGGTTAGTTATGATGGCTTGAAGGGTGTAGCAGCCAATAAGGGCAATATACAGAAGCCATCTAAGGCTTTACTTGTTATGCAAACTTGGTGAATATCTTTGAAGATCGCATCAAACCAAGAATGGAAAGTTGCAAAAAATAGCCAGCATGTCGTTCCATAGGTGTTGCATGACGAGACAAGACAGTAGCTTCCACTAGATCGTTCTCTTAGCATCGTATTGAAGCATTCCCATGCTTCGTACATAGACTCACCTTCGTATTGTTTAAAGTTGGCGATTTCTCACCTAAGATGAATGGTTCCATTAATCAAGAAAAATTTGTAGAGAAATTTTTCCACTAGATCATTCTATGTTGTAATGGAACTCGGTTCTAATAAGTCTAACCTATTGACCACATTGTCTCACAAAGAGAACGAGAATTACTAGAGACGAACAACATCATCGGATACCCTATTGTACTTGAAGGTGTTGCAAAGTTGTAGGAACCGCTTCAAGTGTTTATTAGGATCTTCCACCATGTTTCACTTGAATTGCAGCGTATTTTGGATCATCTGGATTGTGGTCGCCTCTATTTCAAAATTATTGGCATTGATTGTCGGCCTTTCGATGCTGCCTCACACCACATCTAATGTAGGTAAAGCGTACTTGGATAACGTCCTTTGATCCATTGGAACTTCTTCCCGGTTATTTCCTTTTCGCTCTCATAGATCTTTAAATAATGGATTTTCATGGGGTAGGTTAATTACCATGGGTAGATCCATGTTTATCACTTGACAGTTACGTGTGATGATTTGCTCCGGATCTGGGTATGGTTCAATTGGGGTGCTAGAGCTTTAGTTCATAAACAACCTGAAAAGAAATTAAACAAATAAAAATAAAAAACAAAAAACAAAAATCGTATCTATAGGTTTTAATGTTCCTACTTATCTTATTAATTGCAAAACTTATTTTCAAGATTTAATGTCGAAACCTCCCCGACAACGGCATCAACAACTTGACCACTTATAAACGAGTTATCATTTATAGTAAAAATAACACACCAAAAATATAATAAATTAAATCACCAATGTTTGTAAGTGCATGGGTTAAATTGTAAAATAGTATAGTTTACAATGAAGCACTTGGAAGTATTTCGAGGATCGTACCCAATCGAGGATGGAATAAATCTATAAAAAACCTTTTTACAATAATAAGTGTAAATAGTAATAGTTAATTCCTATATTATGAAAAATCATAAAATAGAACAATTAAAAGAAATAAAAAAATGAGAAAATAAACACACGAATTAAATCAATAAATCCAATCAAGAAGATTAACTCACTTCAGGGTTTGTAATTAACTTCAGATTAGGGTTTAGGGTAGACTAGCTACTGATTAATCAATTATTATCTCTCAACCTTAAACTAATTAATCCATTGGTTTATACTTGCTTATCTCCCAACCTCACTTTCTCAAGCAGGAGAAACTATGATTTGCTCAGCTCGACTCACCTCCCGATCTTGTCTAACCTATGATAACTTCGTACAGTTGTCAAGCCTAGAGTTTATGAATGCGTAATTTATACTAATTAATCCTCTCAAGAAACCTTAAATCCTCCAATAATAGCATTCCCATACACTTATTAATCTCCTCTAAGGGTTTTAGCCACTCATGTTATTCATTATCTTAATCCCAATTGAAATAAACATGTAAAGAGCACGAATAAATCAGAAGAGAAAAGAAAATAGAATAATCCTTTATTTAATGTCGAATGGAGAACAAAGTAGTAAATCAATTGATCAGAATAAAAAAAATTTGTCGATTGCAAAGAAGAAATAAATTGATACTTTAATTAAATAGAAGAACTCCTAGATTGAAATCGATTCCAAGAGGAAAAACAAAGATTTAGAAAAGCTGAAAGAAAACTAAATTTAATCCTACTTCTAAACTATTAGGGTTTTTGAATGTGCCTAACATGACTGAGTTACATCAAACCCCTAAGGTCTTATTTATAGAAGTGTTGGCAACACAAATTAGGTCATTGGCAAGTCTTAGATCTTCGTATAAAGTTGATTGTGTAGAAAAAAATAACCCTATCATACTTGGGCAGCAAGTCGACCTATGTCACGCCATAGCCCTTGTATGGCGCGACACGACTGGTGAATTTCACCTTGTATGGTTCATTTCATGCTTTGATAGCTCAGGAATCTTGTGTATCACTCGTCCTTTGCTCCCACATCAATTGGGAGTATAAATCATCATCCTACACACTCAGTTACACATATTAGTAGTACCTAAGGTTCGTGTCGGCCTAATAGGTCACAACACTCACAAAATGTGTTAAAAACATTTATTTTACTAATATGTAATTCTAACTACTAAATACAAAAACATAATATAAAATGCTAAATTGCCTAGAAAACAAGCTTCTTAAGTGTGAAAATAACCCAAATTAACTACAACATTTGATAGCAGGTCAGTCATATTAACTGAGAAAGAAGTTCACTTAAAGAAGTTGATCTTCCACAATGTGAATCTTGCTTAGAAGGTAAGATGTCTGAGCGATCTTTATAAAGTTCAGTAAAAGGCCAAAATGACTTCACTAGGTACATGATAATTTGACCAACAAAAATAGTTCACAAACTTTATAGAGACTGAGGTCTCAAATGGATGCTAAAGACGATACTCGAAACTTTACTTTAAACCTAATCTGTGCACAAGAAATAATTCGTATGATAAGTATATTACCCAGTAATATTCCTATGAAACTGAAACAATATAATGAGATGGTATAATTCACAACACATAGAGTTGTTATTTAAAAAAAATTCTTGTTCTTTATATCTCAAGCATGAATTCTTCGTTCGTTATACATTTATAGTACATAAAATATCAAATTGTTTTAACTTCTCGACAATATTCTGAGTTCAAAGCTCATTTTCAACTCATTTCAATCTGTTATCCCGAATTGCTCGACAATAATGTCTTAACACTCGAGTTGCCGGACAATGATGACCTACCACCTCGATCGCCCAACAATGATGACCTACCACCCCGATCGCCCAGCAACAATGGTTTATTGATTCAATTATGTCATCCCGAGTTTGTAACTACCCGTTTTTAGTGATATAAAAAAAAAGGTTTTAGAACCACAATTTCGACAAGCGAGTTATTATCTTAATGTATTTGGGATTATATTAAGGTCATATTAAAATTTCATTAAGAAATTTTGATGTTTGCATGATTAATTATGTAAAAAGGACTAAATCGTAAAAAGGGTAAAAATTAAGTTCTACTAGTTAAAAGCATCCAATAGCTTTGGAATCTTAAACTATAGGACTTGAATGGTAAATATACCAATTTAAGTGTTAGTGGATAAATATGGGTAAGGTTTTATTGAAATTTTAATAATATTTAAAGGTTAAAATAGTAATTTGGTAAATAAAGTTAAAATAACTTAAAGAATTAAGCTCATCTTCTTCCTTATTTCATTCTACCATAGAAAAACCACCATTGATATAGGGTTCGAGCATTCGATTAGCTTTCCATCTTGCATGTAAGTGATTCTATGCCCCGTTTTAAATGATTTTTATGTTTTTGAGATTGTTTTATCTTAATCTAGCTAGCCTAGGGGTTAATTTGTAAAACTGTTAAAGGTTGAGGTTATGCCATGGATGTTTTTGAGTAGGTTTTAATGTTAAATGATAGATTATTAATCTTTTTTGAAAAATAAACAAGTTTTGTTAATTGATTTTTGATGAATTTTGGAGTTAGGGATTAAATTATTAAAGGTGTAAACTCTAGTGTTTTATTGTGAAATGATGGTTGATATGGATTTTTTCAAAGTCCTTTGCATCTATGGTTAAAATGGATTTAGGTTGAGATGGTTAGATTTTAAGTTATAAGGTTAAGGACTAAATTGTGAAAAGTTAAAATGTTAGGGGTAAATTGGTAATTTTTCATAAATCTGAAATGGGGATTAAAGTGAATACTAGAAGTAGTTAATTGATTGAAATTATCTATTTAGATCAATATAAACCATGTTCAGACTTTGATCGAGGAAAAGCTAAAGCTTCGAATTAGTTAAGCAGGCCCATTTCACATCTCGTGTGAGCAATGATGTAAAAGAAAGGTTACAATTATATGTAAAGGCACACTTTGTGTGAGCTTTCCCGTCTATCTGATGTAATTCTAGATGGTTTAACGGGTATGAAAAGGAACGAAATGGTAAATTTTCAAATGGAATGTATCATGAACTTATGAAAAGGAATTATGAACTAAATGATGAGTTTATATGTGAAAATCTAATTGTTTATGGATGAATTCATTTGAACAATGTACAAGAGTACTAACTTTAGATTTTGATGATGTTGGCTTATGCCAAGCTTATGGTTTTGATTGATTTTATACTTATGCTTCATATTCTATAAATGAAATGGTAAGTTATGTTTTGGTTTATATGAGCTTACTAAGCATTCATTGCTTACACAGTTGTTTTCCCTTTGTTTTATAGATTATCAGAAGCTTGGTTTGGTTGGAAGCTCATCATAGAATTATCACACTATCCAGCAGACAATTGGGTAGTTTTTGAACGTTTTGACCAATGTTTATAATGGCATGTATAGGATGTTGTGTAATGGTGGTTTGTTATGTTTAGGTCTTGAAAATTATGTTTGGTTGGTGCACTCTAAGGTTTACCAAATGTTGTCATTTTTGGTCACTTGTTAAGCCTTGTAATTAAGGCACTTATGGTATGTTTGAATGTCTTTGGAATGGTGATATGTGATATGATTTAGTAGGTATATGGACTAGGTTTCTATACATGAAATGTAGCATATAGACATGATTAGGTAAGTGATGTTTGGATGCAAAAATGTAGTGCCTTTGAATAGCATATTGGTTAGGTGATCTAGGATGCTTGAAATGGTATATTTATGCAAGCTTTTGATTGTGTTTAGATCCTTGAAGGTGTGCAAAATTGGTTCGAATGTTTATGCATGAAATGATTTTGAAATGGTTTGATTTTAGGTAAATTTTGGGTTCATAGGGCTTGGGACATGGGTGCATGACTTAGTCGTGTGAGGCACATAACCTGGTGACATGGTCGTGTGCCATCTAAATATTTTAAAGGGTTCAAGTCAATGAGTTACACGACTTAACACATAGCCTGACACATGGGTGTGTAGGGCAACTCAGAGAGTTACACGGCCTGGCACACTGGCGTTTGACCCTACTCAATAAGTTGCACGGGTGAGGACACAGTTTGGAACATGATTTTGTGTCCCTATTTCCAAAGTTACACGGCCTAGGGCCCTGTTACACGGCCTGACCACTAGAAACATGAAAATATATACACTTTTTCATACCCTTTTTAACTCAAATTCATGTAGTTTCGGTAAAATTCTTGTCGAAAAATATATAATTATTATAAAATAATTATATTGCACTCAAATTATTAACATGTTGAATTTTGATTAATTTTATATCAAATTTTGATTATTTTCGACAGATTTGCACAAAACGTGAAAAACGGCTCGGTAAACATTGCCAGAAGCACAAAATCGAGAAGCAATTTTGAAGCATCAAGGCAAATTAATTTTTCAGCCTAAGATGATCCAAATTATGAATATTAATTCATAATATAATTAATTTTAATTTTAATCCAATTTATTTGGGTTAAATAAATTATTGTTAATTAATTATGAAAAGAGGCTCAATTGAGCTGAACCGGGAAAACCAATCCAACCGAGCATTGGGCAGTCCAAAACCGTCCCATATGCTGACCAAATCAGCTTGTTTGGCTTGAAAATAGCCCTTGAAGACTCCATCAATTTGCATTCAAACCCCTCTACTATTTATGCCCTTCTAGATTTGGCCTTACCTTAAAATAGCAAATTTGAAACCTTCAAACTTGCCACATGTGTGGCTAGCCATGGGGGGAGTCTATGGCTGCTAATTTTTGCTATTTTTAGCAGCCTACTTAGCCTATAAATACCTCCTTGGCTACTCACTTCAAACACATCTCAAAACCTTTCATTCTTCACTTCTCTCTCACTTTTCTCTCTTCAATCCCTTCCATTGTTCTTCATTTTCTTCCTTATTCCCTTGCTGATTTCACCTCTTGAAAAAGATTCCTTCAACCATCATTTGGAGAAACATTCAAGTTTTCGCGGAAGTCTCAGTTCAACAAGAACTAGTGGAGAAGGAGGAGCGAAACAAACTAGTCAAACCTCGGAGAAACACCGGATTTGATTCTTGTTCCTTATCCTTTTAATTTTATTGTTGTTGTTATGAACACGTCTATGAATTATTGTGATGTTGATATGTTTAATTAATTAATATGACTTAAATTTAATTCGTGTTAGGTTGATTGCATTTTGTCCACTTAATTTATTAAAATTGTATTTGTGTTGTTATAGGCCTTGGTAACATGTTTGATTAAGTAAAATCATGACTAAGTTATTCTTGCATTACAATTGTAAGGTAACTAATGAATTAATTATTTAAACAGATTGAAATTGTAATTAATTGACACAATACTTAATCAGTGCATGTTTAATCATCAAAGGTAGCTGAGGGTTAAATTAGCAATGGTATCTAACAATACATTAGCGTTGCATAACTTGCAAAATTATTTTGATTAAACTATTTCAAGGTAAGAAAACCTTGTTACCTCACGTAATATGTGCTTATGAGATTGAATTAATTGTCTGAATTGGCATAAAGATATGTACAAAAGATTATTTTAATTCCATAAGTATGTATGTGCATTAACACATTTGCTTATTAAAATTTGTTTAATCGGTTGAATTGACATAGAGATATAGTAAAGAGATAAATGGATTTTGGTAGGTGAGTATGTTCATAACTTAGCAAATTACCAAGTTGCCGTGAATTTATTCATAACAACATGAACATGAGTTTAGTAATTCTAAGTTAAGAAATGTAATTAATCTAGCACAATTATGTCATCTTGATTAAAATCATCTTTTGAATTCATACATTGGAACTTTTATTTTATTTTTATTTTACTTAGTTAAAATCTTAGTTTTTAATTACCTCCTCAAATCAAAATATTTTTCTTCACCAAAGTGTTTTTAATTGTATTCATAAATAATTCTTTTCACAGTCCCTGTGGGTATGATAACTCGACATTTACTTGTCACTTTATTACTTGTTGTGATTGTGTACACTTGCACATTTCCGTCGTTCCAAGTTTTTGGCATCGTTGTCAAGGACTGTTTTAAAAGACCTTATTTGTGAAATTGTTAATTTTGCATTTTGGTCTATTTTTTTCTGTTAAATTTTAATTCCATTTTTTTGTGTTTGTTTTAGGTGTTTATGAGTATTGATCAAATTATTGACTTACTCCTCGTAGACCATGAAATTGAGAAGACTTTCAAACAAAAGGAGAAGATAAACAAACCAAAGAAGGACCAAAGAGATAAATTTCGAAAATCAAAACCAAATCCAGGAGGAACATTCACTTATAATACTGAAATTCGATCATTGTTGCCGATGATAGAAACTATGCCATTCAACAATATGCCATTCCTCTATTCAACGAGCTCAATTAGAGTATTAGGAGACCCGAAATCGAGGTACAACAATTCGAGTTGAAGCCGGTTATGTTCCAAGTGTTACAAAATATGGGTCAATTTAGTGGGATTCCTACTGAAGATCCACATCTTCATCTTCGACTATTCATGGAAGTGAGTGACTCATTTAAACTAGTCGGGGTGACCGAGGACGCCTTGAGAATGAGATCATTTCCATACTCCTTAAGAGATAGAGTGCGAGTATGGTGCGAGTGTAGTTGAACTCCCTACCTTCTGGTTCCATAACTATATGGAAAAAGTTGGTTGAATATTTCTTAATGAAATATTTTCCTCCATCTTTAACTGTCAAGATCCGAAATGAAATCACTTCACTTTAGCAACTTGATGAATAATCTTTATATGAGGCATAAGAGTGATTCAAGGAGTTATTACAAAAGTGCCCTCATCACGGTATTCCTTATTGTGTTCAAATGGAGACTTTCTATATTAGTCTCAATATTCATACTAGAATGATGGTGGATACTTCGACAAATGGAGCCCTTCTTTCTAAGTTTTATAACGATGCTTACGAGATTATTGAAAGAATTCCCAGTAATAACTATCTGTAGCCAACCAATCGAGTAGCCTTAGGAAGATGAGTAGCAAGAATACATGAAGTTGATGCTCTTACTTCTTTGGCAGCCTAGGTATCCTCTATGTCTTCTATGCTTAAGAACATAACTGTTAATGGTTTCAATGGTAATCTGACAGGTCAGTAGCCGAACCAGTTCAAGAATATTTCTTGTGAATACTGTAGAGATGGCCATTTCTTTGAAAATTGCCCATCGAATCAAGAGTCGAAATATTACATGAGAAATCAAAATTGGAATGGTCCACGTCAAATTCTTACAACTCTTCATGGCAGAATCATCCAATTTGTCCATGGAGTAATCAATGGGCGGACCATAGCGACTCTTCTATGTCATTTCAACCAAATTATCAACCGGAATATTCTCAATAAGTGCAACAACCCTCACCAACTGAATCTTTAAGTGATATTGAGAATCTGCTAAAGGCATACATAACGAAGAATGATACCACTTTAAGAAATCTGGAGAATCAAATGGGCTAACCAATGAAATTCAAAATAAAACCCAATGAGCTTTGCCCCATGATACTGAAAATCCAAGAATTTTGGGCAAAGAACATTGCAAAGCAGTCACTTTTCCAAGTGGGAAGACATTGGAGCCTAAGCTGGTTGAGGTTCAAGATAAGCCTATTGTAGCTCAAGACAAAAATGAAGTTCAATTGAGTGTTGAAACTCCTGTTTCATAGAAGTTAGATTCGGTGATCCTTGATGAGGTAAACTCTAATCCATTTAGTTCTGATTACCTAACACCCTTGTCAGATGTAGAAAAATTTCCACAGAAGAGTTGTCCAGTTAAAGCTAAGATTCCACCACTGCCATATCCTCAACGATTCCAGAAACAACAAAAGTATACTCAGTTGAAAGAAATCATTGATGATGAGGTGACTTTTAATGACTTCAATGCTGTTAAATCCACAGATATATTTAAAGATTGCTCTGTTATTTCCAAGATGGAATCATTGGCTTCTACAGAATTAGAGCTTAATTCTTTAGACAATCCATTAGAACATATTCTATTGGTGGATTTGCCAAGTGATGGTGAAGATAAGGAATGTTTGGCTTAGTTAGAAGCTAATTCGAAGGAATTCACTCAAGAAGTTCCACTCGAATCATTAGAGTTATCATCTCAGGAGTATACGCAACCAAATTCATTGATTGAGGAACTAGCTGAATTGGAACTAAAGATCTTGTCTCTTGATTTGAAATATGACTATTTTGGTCTGTCTTTGACTTCATGTGTCATTATTTTAGTTGATTTCACCAAAGATCAAGAAGAAGAGGCACTTGTGATTTTGGAAAGACACAAGAAGGGTACTGGATAGATTATTTCACATATTTGAGTCACAGGTTGGAGGATTTGTAGGAATTACAGGAAGTTAAACAAGACTACCAGGAAAAATCATTCCAGGTTCCCTTTCCCTAATAAGGTGTTGGATAGATTTGATGGGAAAGAATATGATTTCTTCCTTGATGGTTATGGTTGGTATGAAAAATGGCCATTTGATACCACCATGGTCAATGACGATCCTGAATAAAATGGAGGGAGTTCTCTTCACTTTATCTATCGTTATTTTATATTTTTATTTTTTTCTCATTTGAATAAAATGGTAAAATTAGATAAAATTTCTTTGGTTCATTCCATTAATTAAAAATCTATCTAGGAGATTGAGACTTAAGCGGGACCATATGTGACCTCTCCAGTCTTTCTTGGGAGTTTAATTTAATTTAATTTTTTGAAAAATATTTTTCTAAAAGCCTGAAGAATTTAAGTATTTTTTTGTTGTTAAATAAAGGGTCAAATTTTAACCCAAACACTAATTTCTTTGAGTTTTCTTTAGTTTACTTTCAGTACAGGAGCTTAGGATCCAAAAAGGAGCTGCCATTGGGATTAAGACACTGCTAAGATGGGAAATATTCGACCCTTTTCCACATAAACCTATAGCCATTACCTTGCTCCACCGCCACTCCCAAGTAGCCCAATAGTGCATCTCACTTAACCCCTTAATGTCACAGCCCTTAACTCCCTGAATCACCACCCCGAACACCTTCATTCGAAGTCACCAACTACTACACCTAAACTATCCTTAAAATTGCCACCCTTTTCAACTTTAAACCTTACCATTGGCTGCTCAACCACCTTCCCAAAATTGAAACCACCCTTAACATATTTTCTACGTCTGACGCCGAGAGTCCCTTCATCTAGCACCATTTCACGAAGTGAACAGTTTGATATAATGGTTATACTGCAACACATGCAGTTGGAGCAACAAGCTTATTAGAGATACCAAAAAAATGTGGGATGAATCAGTTAGAGATACATTTAAAAAATATATATTTCATAACCCGTTTATTTTTTTGCTTGAATTTCCAGACTTTATACTCAAACCATGGACTCCAATGTCGAAGAAGGAACGAAGCGATCGGATTTTGAGGGGTTTGCAAATAAATAAAAAGGGGGGATCTTTACCTTATGTTACTTTCTTTCCTAGGTTATGTTAGGATTAGGTTCTATTAGGATTTTTATTTTTCGCACAATAAAACAAGAGGTGGAAATCATATAATGAACAAGTTGCAAAGTACAAAGTGTGGCAATAGATATATACATGTCTAAGATTGGATCTAGAGAGAGCTTGGTATTTAAGCAGTCAAATTGACTCACCTCCTCTTTTCTAGAATCCTACCTGGTGTATAGTATCTATTCACTTTTGACAATTAGGACATTATTCATCTTAAGTAGGGGGACTGAAAAATTGAAATTATTTCCTCTTAGAATAAGTTCTTCTTTTAAATATGATTAGGTTATATTTTGTTCAAAAATTTAAATTTTTTTTAAGTATGCTATACTTCAATATAAATAAAGTTCAATTATTTCAATAATTGTTATGTTAGCTGAATTATGACATAAATGTATTTTTAATAAATCATGCAAATCATACCATAAAATTTTAGTTACTTAGGAAAGTTAAGCATGCATGAAAGATTAAGTCTCTAGAATTGACTTAGTAATTTCTTGAGGTGAAATCCTAAGAAGCATGGAATGTTCAAAATGATTTAGGTTTGTTTGGACTGTTTGAGCCTTTCAAGCCAACCTTGATGAATTTTTATCCCTTGAAACCCAACTTTGAGACTATATGGTCTAATTTTATTTGAATTCTTGCAATATTTAGCCATCACTTTTCTTTTAATTATCTTTAAATTGTCCCAAACACTAGACTCAGTACTATTCAGAATTTTCTTTGAAAATAAGTTTGGGGGAGTTGAAAAGAAGTATCAAATGCTTAAAAAAATTGCAGTACATAATACAAAATGCTCATGAAAAAAAAAGAAGAGAAAAAAAAAAAGAAAAGCATATGTACTTGAAAGAAAATAGATGTACAAAAGAGCATGTGAAAGCAAAATAAGTTGGTGTATTAAAGGCAAATATTCCAAAAGTCCAATTCACGTTGAGTCTAGGGTTTTTAACCTAAATTTATCTCTCCTTTACCTACCCTTAGCCTAGTCACGTTATAGCCATTTTAAAGACCTATTGATTCAAGTTTCTATGCTACCTACATTAGTGGAGAGAAATTGTTATGTTCAACATATGAAGGCATAAGATAAACTTAATGATTGTAGCTTAATCTTAAATAATGGAATAAAATTTAAGTGGTAGGGATTTAACATATCTTTATTAGGAAAGCATTTAGTCTAGTTTTTCTATCATAAGAATAATCGAGATTAATTTGAATGATATGTATACTTAAAGTAGCATAAATATCAAATTTCTTGTTCTTGAGCATAAGTATATCAAATTCATAATTTTGGGAAGAATGTTGTTTTGAAGGATATTTTCAAATGTGTTTCCGGAAAATTCTTTTTAATTTGGGCATTACTTAGGATGAGCAATGAATTAAGTTTGGGGATGTGGAAACACGAAAATATACACATTTTTCATGCCCTTTTTAAACTCAAATTCATACAGTTTTGGTAATATTCTTGTTGAAAAATATATAAGTATTATAAAATAATTATATTGCACTCAAATTATTAACATGTTGAATTTTAATTAATTTTATATCAAATTTTGATTAATTTTAATTATTTTCGACAGATTTGCACAAAGGGCGAAAAACGGCTCGGCAAACACTGCTAGAAGCACAAAATCGAGAAACAATTTTGAAGCATCAAGGAAAATTAAATTTTTAGTCTAAGACGGTCCAAATTATGAATATTAATTCATAATATAATTAATTTTAATTTTATTTTTTTTTGTTTTACAGTGCTCGGAAGCGCGCGAAGGTTGGAGATCTGTTGGAACATCGTCACACTATCCATGTAACGCCCCGTACCCGAGACCGTTGCCGGAGTCGAACACGAGGTGTTAACAGACTTAATTCATTGCTTAAACAGCTCAAACAATTTAATTTTAGAACTTCCAGACAAGCTGGCTAACTGCGTCACAGTCTCTTAAAAATTCATATCTCAAATTCTGAAACTCAAAATCCAATTCTGTAAATTTTCCCTGAAACTAGACTCATATATATATTTACTAATTTTTTTCTAGAATTTTTGGCTAGGCCAATTAGTACAGTTTATTAGTTAAAGTCTCCCCTGTTTCAGGGTTCGACTGCTCTGACCTCTGTGTATTACGAATCAGATATCTCACTGTACAGAATTTCAATGACTATGAAGTTTGTTTCTCTTAAAACTAGACTCAGTAAAAAAATTTGTACATATAAATTATGACTTCTAATTATTTTTATACAATTTATAGTGAATTTCCAAAGTCAAAATAGGGGATCCAGAAATCGCTCTGGCCTTGTTTAACAAAAATTTAAACATCTCATAAAATATAACTCATATACCTGTTTCGTTTCTTCCATATGAAAATAGACTCATAATTCTTGAATTCCATGTCTTATTCCTCATCTAATTATATCTCTACTATTTTTAATGATTTTTCAAATTCACGTCACTACTGCTGTCTGAATCTATTTTATGGTAAATTTTACCTATTTCATGGTTTCCATGGATTAACTAGCAATTTGACATACATAGCACCAAATATGATCATAATTAGCCATTCCAATGGCTAATCATTACCAAGCATTTTTATACTACTCAATAACCATATCATAAGACCATATATACAAAATGATTATAATGCTATACATGCCATACTAAAAATATACAAGCCATTATGCCAAGATGGTATACGGATAGTGTGAGCGTGCCTCCGACCGTTCTCGATTTCGAGCTGGCTTGTCAACACTACAAGGAATGAAAAGGAGGAGTAAGCATTAATGCTTAGTAAGTTCACATGCAAATAGCAAGTAACATAACCATATAAGCAAACATAAAACATCATTTGCATAATCATCACCAAGACATTCATATCATATTTTCATTTATCATCTTACCATATTGTTGTTATATCGATTTTTCAACCCGAGGGTTAAGTACATACCTGTTCAAAGTATCCATTTCACAACACTTACCAATACATCCCTTTTCATCTTGAGTATTCCTCCATTTGAGTAGAACTTTACCCGTTGAACACATCGGAATATAATTCGGATACATGGAAAGTTTGCACATAAGTGCCACATATGTAGCCAAGCTACTATGTAACCCGCCCATAAGCGAACTCGGACTCAACTCAATGAGCTCGGGCGTTCGCATCCATAAGTGAACTCGGACTCAACTCAACGAGTTCGGATGCCTAGTTACATCTCGCGAACTCGGACTCAACTCAAGGAGTTCGGACTTTCGCATCCATAAGTGAACTCGGACTCAACTCAACGAGTTCGGATGCCCAAATATCCCAGTGACATGTCACTTGTATCCTAATCCATTCCTAAGGTTCAACGGGACCTTTTTCCCAATCATGTGTCTCAACCATCTTCTACGGAATACCGATACCGATACTCGGTAGTATTTCACATTTTCCAAGTATATCACATAATTTGACATATTATCAAACAATTATCACGAGTATAATATTTCATAATAATTATCATATCATTTAAATAACATAAAAACATTTAAAATAATAACTATGTTACCAACATTTACATATGAACTTACCTAGTATGCGAAAATGGCTACTTTTACCATTTCGTCCACAACTTAGTATTTTCCCCATTTTAGCCCGAATTTCAGTTTTCCTTGCTCTATCATTTAAAATATAGTCTAATTAGGACTCACATTATTCAAATTGACCCAAAATCATATTTTGGAAAAATTACAATTTTGCCCCTAAACTTTTGCATATTTACACTTTTGCCCCAAAGCTCGTAAATTAAACTTCAGCCTATTTTCTTATGTTTTATGACATTCTGATCATTTTTCCCTTCTATGGCAACATCAAATTCTCACTCTAACATGTACTTATGACTATTAGTTATTTTTACCGATTAAGCCCTTTTGCTCGTTTTCACTTAAAACCGAGTAGCACAAGTTGTCTAACATAATTTAAAACCTCATATTCTATCATAAAACACCAAAATACACAAATTTCACCTATGGGTATTTTTCCAAATATAAACCCTAGGTTAAATTATTGCTAGCATAAGCTAAATCGAGCTACCGGGACTCCAAAAACATAAAGAACTTGAAAAACGGGGCTAGAATGGACTTACAATCGAGCTTGGAAGCTTGAAAAACCCTAGCCATGGTTTCTCCTTGCTATATTCGGCCATAGGGTTGAAGATGAGCAAATTTGGCTTTTAATTTTGTATTTTAATTCATTTTACCCCTAAATGACCAAAATGCCCTTACTACTAAACTTTCCAAAAATTCCATCCATGTCCAATTTTTGTCCATAGACTTAGAAATTGGTAAAATTGGTATTTAAGACCTCCTAATTAATATTTCAAAACAATTTCATACTAGAAACTTCTAGAATGCAAGTTTTGCAAATTATTCGATTTAGTCCCTAATTTCAATTTAAACACTTTATGCATAAAATTTCTTCACGAAAATTTCACAGAATGATGCAATCATATCATAGACCTCAAAATAATTATAAAATAATTATTTCTATCTCGGATTTTGTGATCACAAAACCACTATTCCGATTAGGCCCTAATTCGGGATATTACAACTCTCCCCCCTTTAGGGATTTTCGTCCCCGAAAATCTTACCAGAAAAGTGGTCTTCACTTTTAATCTCATATTCGTGCATCAAGAACTTTCACTTAGACTGCACCTCCAATACATCTCTTTAATTTCTCATATGATCTGAAAGCTTACATCTCAACTCTCAACTGTTCTTAAATTTTCAACCCTTCTCAGTTTCCCATGATATCATGACATAAAACCCGGATCTTAACTTGATTAATGGAGACCGAAATTCCAAGAAATCCAACAATCAAAGAGACCTGAATTTCCATGAATTTGATGAGTAGGAATTCATTCAATACAGATATGATTTATAGATCTCGCCAAACATTTAACAATAGGATACATCATATTTTCCTCTTTCTGCCATGGAAATAATTCTGATATGGCCTCAAGAATAATCCTTCTCATTTCCATCTCAATATCAACACTGACAAGGATAATTTTGATAGATCCCAATGCTCGGCTTTAACCCCTTTAACAACTCCGATTTTATGTAACATCGAATGCTCTAAACTATCACATTACCTCACCGTCTTGAAACACATCACAATTCATACAACAGTATATTACTGAAAGTCAGTAAGTCTTTACTCAATGTAGACTAGTCTAGTTCGGACGCTTCGGCTACCAATATTCTCATCTATCTGAACTTTGTCAACATGTAATAAACTTTTCAGCTTTCACAAAATGAAAACCTTATCATTCGTAGAGACTTTAACTAATATCCAACTCTTTCTAATAAATATACACTTCTCGTTCAGGCTATTTACTCTTTTATCCGTACAAAATGAAATTCTATTATCAGACTTGGGAAAAATAATCCTGAAATAATTGTCACATGAAATCTTTCAAATAGATAATTCACCATACCGACTGAAACTCGCGCTTTTATCACTTATGCCTTTACTGATGTCAAATCCTTACACAGAAATTAGAAAAAATCCCAATACTAAAATCACCACATTATCAAGATCAAATTAGAAGTATAATCATATTTGACATGATTATCACGACCTGAAAAATGCACTTCGAACACGAGTCATAATTGACAAATTATGGAACAAAGATAACAAGAAAACCGAATAAAGAAATCCAAGATAGAGAAATCCAGAATAAAGAAACCCAAGATACGATACTATGCTGGAGAATCGAAAACCAAGCCGGAGAATCGAAAACCAAACTCATAGAGAAAACACGGAATACCCCGATAATTCTTCAAAGAAAGAAAGTTCAAAAGAAAACATCATTTAATCCCACTGGAATCAAATATAACAAGAACAATATATCTTCCCATACATATATATCAGATGAAGCATCAAGTAGAAGAAACAGAATCATAATATCATATGTATTCTCTCATCAATTCTTATCAAACGAAATGAAATGGAATACCCGATGAAATAGAGCAATATAAATTATAAACCAGTCATACTACCAATGCTTTCATCCAACACCAGGATTAAAAGACATTCCCATATAACAAGAATTTCTTCAGAAGATCAATAGCCATAGAAATATTTCTGAGAACGGGTGAACACATAGAACATCTCAAAAGAGACTGCTAAATCTGTCCAGTCATAACTATCACACTCAGATAGTTCACATTTCAAATATCATTTCCCCAACTAGTTCTGCCGTCACAAATTTCATATTAAACCATTCACTAAAGAAGGCCAGTTCTGAATAAATTTCGATTTACACTTTTCTCGACCTTGCACCTGAGTAATTCGATTTACCAAGGAGAATTCCTTTTCCTAACTGGGATAGTGCATAATTCCAATAATCTTTACGTCAATCCGATACTTTACTGGCTCTGACATTACTTATCAGCTCATTTTCAATCTCTGATCATACTTATAATTATTCTATGACTGAACTCTTTGGGTTCTCAACCGAAAACTTATTCAATACAAATCTCATGAAATTCCATTATAAGTACCATTTCGGTAAGGGGGCTGTAGGACCTCTGACTCGACTTTCTTATACATACACATATGACACAACTTCCATCATCATAACAACATCATCAAAATCATGTCATTCGTTCATGTTGGCTTACACCAATTTTCCTATTGTCCCATTTAGACAATATGCTTATGCATACATTCTATGTTTTCTAGATAGCTTTACTTATCCATTCATTTAATTAAATTAAGTCATGCTCATGACATCATATAAGGCCAAACAAACATAGATATCTGCACCACAATCATAACTTTCATTTCGTGCATCATCATGTACATATCATTACAATCATATAATTCAATCCAACAATTTAACACAGATAAGTTCATTTCATTATAATTTTTTATCTCATAAAAATTATATACCATTAGCATTCATCAACATTCGACGTCCAAATCAAAACAAGGACATTTTCATTCGTATCATAATATTATGACTTTTATTCATACCTCTACTACTTTCTGTTTATTCCGTTCATCTTATCAAGTAAGCCATATACACTACCATATGAGCATTAAGCAAATATGAATATTTATCACATATGTATCATAAACCTTTATTTATACTTTTCTGAACCGATACTTATCATAATCATAATTTTACTCAAATACCTTCACATAACATTGAACATGGTCGACGCAGCTCGGTTGGAGAGTACCCTGTCTAAATAAGACGGTACTCATACGCGTCGGAAGACATCACACTATCACAGATTAGTGGCATGTATAGCTAAACTTTTACACATGCTAGATTAGTCCGAGAACCGACTAAATCTGCTCTGATACCACCAAATGTAATGCCTCGTACCCGAGACCGTTGCCGGAGTCGAACACGAGGTGTTAACAGACTTAATTCATTGCTTAAACAGCTCAAACAATTTAATTTTAGAACTTCCAGACAAGCTGGCTAACTGCATCACAGTCGCTTAAAAATTCATATCTCAAGTTCTGAAACTCAAAATTCAATTCCGTAAATTTTTCCTGAAACTAGACTCATATATATATTTACTAATTTTTTTCTAGAATTTTTGGCTAGGCCAATTAGTACAGTTTATTAGTTAAAGTCTCCCCTGTTTCAGGGTTCGACTGCTCTGACCTCTGTGTATTACGAATCAGATATCTCTCTGTACAGAATTTCAATGACTATGAAGTTTGTTTTTCTTAAAACTAGACTTAGTAAAAAAATCTGTACATATAAATTATGACTTCTAATTATTTTTATACAATTTATGGTGAATTTCCAAAGTCAGAACAGGGGATCCAGAAATCGCTCTGGCCCTATTTCACAAAAATTTGAACATCTCATAAAATATAACTCATATACCTGTTTCGTTTCTTCCATATCAAAATAGACTCATAATTCTTGAATTCCATGTCTTATTCATCATCTAATTATATCTCTACTATTTTTAATGATTTTTCAAATTCACGTCACTACTGCTGTCTGAATCTATTTTATGGTAAATTTTACCTATTTCATGGTTTCCATGGATTAACTAGCAATTTGACATACATAACACCAAATATGATCATAATTAGCCATTCCAATGGCTAATCATTACCAAGCATTTTTATACTACTCAATAACCATATCATAAGACCATATATACAAAATGATTATAATGCTATACATGCCATACTCAAAATATACAAGCCATTATGCCAAGATGGTATACGGATAGTGTGAGCGTGCCTCCGGCCGTTCGATTTACGAGTGGCTTGTCAACACTACAAGGAATGAAAAGGAGGAGTAAGCATTAATGCTTAGTAAGTTCACATGCAAATAGCAAGTAACATAACCATATAAGCAAACATAAAACATCATTTGCATAATCATCACCAAGACATTCATATCATATTTTCATTTATCATCTTACCATATTGTTGTTATATCGATTTTTCAACCCGAGGGTTAAGTACATACCTGTTCAAAGTATCCATTTCACAACACTTACCAATACGTCCCTTTTCATCTTGAGTATTCCTCCATTTGAGTAGAACTTTACCCGTTGAACACATCGGAATATAATTCGGATACATGGAAAGTTTGCCCATAAGTGCCACATATGTAGCCAAGCTACTATGTAACCCGCCCATAAGCGAACTCGGACTCAACTCAACTAGCTCGGGCGTTCGCATCCATAAGTGAACTCGGACTTAACTCAACAAGTTCGGATGCCTAGTTACATCTCACGAACTCGGACTCAACTCAACGAGTTCGGATGCCCAAATATCCCAGTGACATGTCACTTGTATCCTAATCCATTCCTAAGGTTCAACGGGACCTTTTTCCCAATCATGTGTCTCAACCATCTTCTACAGAATACCGATACCGATACTCGGTAGTATTTCACATTTTCCAAGTATATCATATAATTTGACATATTATCAAACAATTATCACGAGTATAATATTTCATAATAATTATCATATCATTTAAATAACATAAAAACATTTAAAATAATAACTATGTTACCAACATTTACATATGAACTTACCTAGTATGCAAAATGGCTACTTTTACCATTTCGTCCACAACTTGGTATTTTCCCCATTTTAGCCTGAATTTCAGTTTTCCTTGCTCTATCATTTAAAATATAGTCTAATTAGGACTCACATTATTCAAATTGACCCAAAATCATATTTTGGAAAATTACAATTTTGCCCCTAAACTTTTGCATATTTACACTTTTTCCCCAAAGCTCGTAAATTAAAATTCAGCCTATTTTATTATGTTTTATGACATGCTGATCATTTTTCCCTTCTATGGCAACATCAAATTCTCACTCTAACATGTACTTATGACTATTAGTTATTTTTCTGAGATTAAGCCCTTTTGCTCGTTTTCACTTTAAACCCGAGTAGCACAAGTTGTCTAACATAATTTAAAACCTCATATTCAATCATAAAACACCAAAATACACAAATTTCACCTATGGGTATTTTTCCAAATATAAACCCTAGGTTAAATTATTGCTAGCATAAGCTAAATCGAGCTACTGGGACTCCAAAAACGTAAAGAACTTGAAAAACGGGGCTAGAATGGACTTACAATCGAGCTTGGAAGCTTGAAACACCCTAGCCATGGTTTCTCCTTGCTATATTCAGCCATAGGGTTGAAGATGAGCAAAATTGGCTTTTAATTTTGTATTTTAATTCATTTTACCCCTAAATGACCAAAATGCCCTTACTACTAAACTTTCCAAAAATTCCATCCATGTCCAATTTTTGTCCATAGACTTAGAAATTGGTAAAATTTCTATTTAAGACCTCCTAATTAATATTTCAAAAAAATTTCATACTAGAAACTTCTAGAATGCAAGTTTTGCAAATTATTCGATTTAGTCCCTAATTTCAATTTAAACACTTTATGCATAAAATTTCTTCACGAAAATTTCACACAATCATGCAATCATATCATAGACCTCAAAATAATTATAAAATAATTATTTCTATCTCGGATTTTATGGTCACAAAACCACTATTCCGATTAGGCCCTAATTCGGGATATTACAATCCACTAGCTTGTTTTGGTATAAATAGTAAACTTATTTTGGTATAATGGCATGTATAGGTAACTTGGCCATTGTTGGCTTATAAATGTTGTTTGTAATCTAGCCATTGGAATGGCTAATGATGGTTATGTTTTGGTATATCTATGAAGGTTATATATTATGGCAAATATCTATGTGTTAAGTATATTGAATATGATTGATCAAGTTATACTTAACATATAAGTTAAACAAATGTAAGATTAGAATCATGAATGCATATGATAAAATAACATTTTAGATGTTAGAATTGGCTTGAATTTAATGCTTGAATTGGCTAGTATATATACTTGTAAGTTTTGGTGTAGGTTATTGGCAAATTTAGGTAAGAAATAAAGCTAGGAAATGACTTTATTTTGTCCACATGAGTAGACACATGGGTATGTGTCATGACCGTGTGTGACACATGGCCTGGCACATGGGCATGTGGTTTGGCAGTGTGTCTCATGCATCTTAAAATTGAGAAATAGAATGCTCAGAATTGAGCACACGGACAGGGACATGGGTGTGTGTCTCAGCCGTGTGTACTATACGGCCTAGAACACGGACGTGTTTCATCGCCATGTGAACTCTATACCTAATTTTTGAAAATTAAATTGATCACATGACCTACTCACATGGGTGTGTGGTTGGCCGTGTGGCACAAGTCAGAGAGCTACATGGTTTCGAGCACGGCTTGCAGCACAAGCATGTTTTAGGGTCACACGAACGTGTGTGCCCTGCATTTAGGAAAATTTTAGAGATTTTGAGAAAAATTCTCTAAATTCTTGATTTAGTCCCGATTTGATTCTAGTACTCATATTGGGCCTCGAGGGTCCATTTAAGGGACGTTATGAATAATCTTGGAAAATGAATAGTAATTGACATAAATTATCTATAAATGTTCTGAAAACTCTAGTAATGCTTCGTAACCCTGTTCTGGCGATGAACACGGGTTTGGGGTGTTACAAGGGGTGTTACATTTAGAGTTATCAAAGCCAGGTTTTGTCGGTTCTTGGACTGAACGTAGCCTGTATGAAGTGTAGAAATACATGTCATTATATAACTTGTGATAGTTTGATAACTCCTGACTCAAATTGAACTATGTTTTCATATAGATAAAATGTCATCCAATAAAATGTCGTCCAACTGAGCCGATTCCGATGAAGTTGAAAGTAACGTGCAAGCCTCTGTTCCTGGAGTAGCTTTTAATAGTAGTGGGCTCATAGCTGAGGACCGAGGAAGTGAGGCTAAAGAAGCCTTCTTCTAGATGATGTTTGAATGGTTCACAAAGTTTGTAAGAACGAACATGTTGGCTCAACGACCTCCACCCCCACCTGTACCCCAACCTATCCCCGTTGTTCCTTACCGTTTGGAACCAATACTTGCAAGCAAGCCTCCAGTTGATAAAATCCAAAAATTTGAGGCTGAAGATTTCCATGGTACAACCGAAGACGATCCAAAAAAGGCCGAGTTCTGGTTAGAAAACACAGTGAAGGTTTTCGATGAATTATCTTGTACACTTGTAGAATGTTTAAAGTATGTTGTATCGTTACTGAAAGACTCAGCATATCAGTGGTGGAATAAATTGATTGCAGTAATACTAAATGACCGTGTGAATTAAGAATTCTTTCAAACAGAGTTTAAAAAGAAATATGTTAGCCAACGATTTCTCGACAAGAAACATAAATTTTTGGAATTGAAATAGGGTCATATGTTAGTAGCTGAGTATGAGAGAGAATTTATGCGACTCAGTAAATATGCTCTAGAGTATATACTATCAGAGGCTGTTATGTGTACCTAGTTTTAGGACGGTCTAAATGAAGATATTAAGTTGCTAGTTGGGATTCTTAAGCTAAAAGGATTTGTAATTCTGGTTGATAGAGAACATAAGGCTGAAGAACTCAGTAAAGCAAAAATAAAAGTCGATTCTGAGGCTCGTGATTGGGAAAACGACCTATGGGAAAGTCATTCTCATCTTCAGCGAAGAAATCAAAGGAATTTCACAATCGTTCATCAGCTTTAGTAGGATTCTCGATGAGAGATAAAGAAAAGCAACATTCGAGTTCGAGACCTAAGACTACATTTGTAGCGAGTGTGGGTAGTGTCAGAAAAAACAAACTCGAATGTCAGTAATGCAATAGATGCCACTTTGGAGAATGTAGATTGAAAGATGGATCATGCTTCAAATGTGGTTCTTATGATCATTTTCTTAGAGACTGTCTTGAAAGGCTAATAAAGAGAAGGTTCAGAATACTCGTTCGAGTAATACGGCTATGAGAGGGAGACTACACTGAAATACTAAAAATATGGGTAATAGTCAAAGTGGAACAGAAGATTCTACTGTTAGATCTGAGGCACGAGCACCAGCTAGGGCTTATGCGATTCAGGCTTGAGAGGAAGCTTCAGCACCTGGTGTAATCACTGGTACATTTTCTATCTTTGATACTGATGTTAATGCTTTGATTACCCAAGGTCAATGCACTCAAATGTATGCATAACTTTTGTAATGACTCGAAATTTACGAGTATCAGAAAAGTGCATTTTTGGGTTTCCTTTTTTGTGAAACGAATTCCTAAATATTTATTAAAAATATTTACAACGTTAGTTGTGTGGTTAATTAGGTTTCGGCTAGGTGAATCAGTTTGAATTGAAGGTAATTAGGTGTAAGGACTAAATTGAACAAAGGGTGAAAGTTTAATTATAGAATAGAGAAAATTAAAAGGACTGAATTAGCAATTAAGCCATAAGTGACAAGTGTGTGGTAATAGTGAAATAAATGTGGTAAAATAAAATACATTTATTTAAATATTAATTATCTATTACTTATTATTTAAGTAAATGTTATAAAATATTATTATATTATTATATTATATTATTAAAATTTAAAAGTAAATAAAAGAATAAATAAACAAAGAAAATGAAATAAAAACAAACATAACAAACGAAACAGAGAAGGTAAGGAAAGAAAAAGAAAAGAAGGAGAATTAGGGATTTTAAGGTTCCAAGTTCAATTGGTAAGTCAATTTAGCCCATTTTCTTGTAATTTTTGAGTTTTTGGAATCCTAGAACAAAATACTACTTGATTTAAGTTGAAATTTTGAAAGTTAATGAATTTTTAGATGTTGTTCATGTTGAATAAATTGAAGTATTAGGGGTTAAATTGATAAAATTTTAAGTTAGAATTGAGAAAATGATTGAATTGTAAAATAAATTATAAGTTTGAGTAATAGGGACTAAATTGAAAAAATTTTAAAATTAGGGATTTATGGTGAAATTAGAGAGTTAAATTTAGTTTTATGTGTTAATTGAATGAAAGTATAGAACAAATTGTGAAGAAAATAAAGTTAGTTTTGGTTAGGGATTAAATTGAAACTTAGGCAAAAGTTAAGTATAAATTTAAATATTTGATGTGAATTGATGTTGTATTGATAATTTTTAATTGTTTCGATTTCAGTAGCTAAAATTGAGTCGGAGACCTCAGTTAAGAAAGGAAAAGACAAAGTTAACGAGGAGTAGGTCAAGAATTCTAGTTTATATTTGTATAATCTGAAACTAATTATTATTTGTTGTACATATTTGTTAATATATAGTAATGGAATTGAGGTGAGTATTGGTATTGAATTAAATTGAATTATCAGAATTTTTGATTCGTGAAAATATTGATTGTTGTTGAGATGTGAAAAATATTGAATTGAGTTTAAGTGAAATTATGCTTAATGTGATAATTGAATGTTGAAATATTTGTCGCATTCAAAAGTAAATTGAAACCCTATTAACAGTATCGAGCTAAGTCGGATATAGTTGGCATGCCATAGGATTGGAAGTGTTCAGGGATACTTCGACCACGAGTCGATGAGACACTGGGTGTCATATTATTACTTCGGATAAATTTGATGAGGTACTAGGTGCCAACTTACTTCGGCAAGGCCGATGAGACACTGGGTGTCAATTTATTGCTTTGAATTATCCGATGAGGCACTGGGTGCCATACTAGTGTGTTTTGGTTGGATCCGTGTATCCGCCAAAGTCCGAGTTGTGTTAATAGGGGTAAATAAATGAATTGGCAATAAGATTGATATTGGATGCGAATTGGAAATTTGACATTGAATTGAATTGTGCAAATGAAATGCATGAACCAAGGGTTCATGAAAAGAGAATTGCTATTGCTAAATGTTATGTGAATCAAAGTTGGAAAATATATTTGAATTAGCTATTGATGAATTGAATTATTGATTGATTAATGTTTACACATGGTTAAAAGTGTATGCTTTATAATAATATTTATCTAAAGTATTCGGGTTATGGAAATACCACTGAGTTTTATACTCAGCGTATGGTTTGTTTCCATGCGCAGGTTAGGTTAAAGTTGAATTACCGAATTAGCATCCAGAGCCGATCTCGAACTCAAGTGGTGAAGTATATTTCCTTATGATAATGGCATGTACGTAGGATGTTTTGTACGTAATTTTGAGAAGTATATGTAAATGAAATTATAAGATGATGATGATGGTTGTTGTTAAATGAATACATGTGATAAGTTGAGTTTTAATATAAAAATTTTAAGTTTATGTAAATATGAATATGAAATAGGCAAAATTTGGGTTGAAATGGCATGATAATAGAATTTACTTAAATGAAATATTATTGAATAGTTTGATAGAAATATGTGAAGTATTTATGTAGGCACATTGATTAGGCACTAAGATTGTCTAATTTTGATATGTTTTAGATGTATTTGAATGTGTTTTGGATTGGTTGAATGATTGGTTTTTGAATTGCTTGGTGTTCAATGTTTGTAAGGTTGGTATACTTAATGTATAAGGCTCATTTTGAGTCCATACGACTTGGCACACGGGCGTGTGACCAAACCGTGTGAGACACACAGCTTATACATGAGTGTGTAGATAAGCTGTGTGTCCCCTGCAACTTAAAATTTCAAAACAGAATGCCCAATATTCTTCACACGGATAGAGACACGGGCGTGTGTCTCAGCCATGTGAGGAACACGGCCAAGCACACGGGCATGTGCCCTGGCCGTGTGAAAACTGCACTTAATTTTCAAAAAATAAATTGACCACACGGCCTAGCACACGAACGTGTGGCTTGGCCTGTGAGGTAAGTCAAGAGGTACATGGGTTAAGACACGACCTGAAGCACAGGCATGTCATAGGGTCACACGGGCGTGTCCCTTGGTCACACGGGTGTGTGTGCCCTACACTTAGGAAAAAAATTAAAATTTCGCAAAAAATTCTCTAAGTTTTCGATTAAGTCCCGATTTGTTTCTAAAGTGTGAATTGGGCCTCAAGGGCTCAATAAAGGGACATTATGATTAAATTATGATGTGTATGTTATGTTATTATATAATTGTTCGTATTTGTTCTGAAATATCCGGTAATGCTCTGTAACCCTGTTCCGATGACGAATAAGGGTTAAGGGGTGTTACAACTTCAGTGTCGGATAAAAAAATACCTTTTGAGTCTATTAAATTTATGGTTAAAGTAACAAATTATTTAGGTCAGTATGTGTTAGTTGATAAAGTATGTAAAAACTATCATGTTAGTTGATAAAGTATGTAAAAACTATCCTTTGATGGTTTGGGATTGCAACTTTCCGGCTAATTTGATGTTGTTGCCATTTGATGAGTTTGATGTGATTCTGGGTATGGGTTTGTTAAATCTGCATGATGTTGTTTTGAACTGTAGATGAAAGCATATTGTGTTAAAGTGTCGGAACGGTGAAAGGATCTGAATTCAATCAAATAGATCGGATGGTACATCTAATGTTATTTCAACTATGTTAGCACAGAAATATGTCAGAAAGGGCTGTGAAGTGTATCTAGTTTACATATTTGCTTCCAGGGTTTCATAATCGAAACTCGAGTCAGTTCAGACTGTATGTGAGTTCACAAATGTTTTTCCAGAAGAGTTACCAGGTTTATCGTTAGTTAGAGAGGTTGAGTTTGCTATTGAGTTAATACCAGGAACATCTCTGATATCGGTAGCTTCGTATAGAATGGCACCTAAAGAGTTGAAAGAGTTAAAAGCACAATTGCAAGAGTTGATGGATAAGGGCTTTGTTCGACCCTACTTTTCTACTTGGGGTGCTCCTATTTTGTTTGTTAAGAAAAGGGACAGGTCTATGCGATTGTGTATCGACTACCGAGAACTCAATAAATTCACGATCAAGAACAAATATCCTTTGGCATGTATTGATGATTTGTTTGATAAGTTGAAAGGTGTGACAGTATTTTCAAAGATTGACCTTCGTTTTGGATATTATCAGTTACGAGTTAAGGACTCGGATGTGCCAAAGATAGCTTTTAGAACCAAGTACGGACATTATGAATTTCTTGTTATGCCATTTGGTTTGACCAATGCACCTACTGTGTTTATGGATTTGATGAACAAAATATTCAGGCTGTATTTAGACAGATTTTTAGTTGTGTTCATTGATGATATTCTGATTTACTCTCGAGATGAAACAGAGCATGCCCAGCATTTGATAATTGTTTTGTAGACTTAGCGCGAAAAACAGTTGTTTGCTAAGTTTAGAAAATGTGAGTTGGATTTTTGGGACACGTAGTATTGGCAAACAGTATTAGAGCTGACTTGTAACAGCCCAATTTTAATGAAATTGGAATAGTGGTTTCGAGACCACAAATCCGAGTCTGAAAAATGAAATTATTTAAATTTTATAAAATGATAGGTATTATGATAAGAATATTGCATGAAAATTTTATAGAAAAATTTTATCAATTATGTGTCTAATTGCAAAAAGGACTGAATTGAATAAAATGTTACAGTTGCATATTAATAGCTATAGGGATTATATAGCTAGAGAATTCGAAATGTGAGGTCATTATATGGCAATTAGGCCATTGATGAGAAACATGTAAATATTTTTAATAAGTCATCCATGAAAAAATTGAAAAAGGTTAAGGATTAAATTGGAAATTGAATTAAATAATATGTGATAAACGATTAAATAGAATTAAAACTCATTTCATATCATCATCTTCTCCATAAAATTCCATGAAAACCCTAAGAGAGAGAAAGGAAATTTCTCAAGCTTGAATTGGTAAGCTCTATGTCCCGTTTTTAGTAATTTTTATATTTTTGAGATCGGGAAAGTTTAATTTCTTTATTTGGGTGATTAAATTGGAAGAAAACCAAAGGTTAGAAAATTACCCATGGATGGATATGCTGTAAATTGAAAGTTTTTGATAGAAAATGAAAGATTATTGATAGATAAACCACTTTTACAAAGTGATTTTTAGTGAAAGCATGTGTAGGGACTAAATTGCAAAGTAGTAAATTTCCTGGAAAAATTCTGAAATTTATGAAATACATGTGCTGTAAAAGTTATATAAGCTTGGAATAAGGAGTAAATTGCATGAATTTCAATTTCCGAGCCTAGGGATGAAATTGGAATTAATTAAAAGTTTAGGGGCAAAATGGTACTTTTACCTAAAATGTGAAATGGGCTTGATTGAATGTAAAAATCATAGAATTGATGATTAAATTTATTTATATAGATGCGGAAGTGTCAAACAAAGAAAAAGATCGAGGGAAAGAAAAAGTTTCGAATTTGTAGATACGATCAATTGTCAAGGTAAGTTTGTATAACTAAATTAAGCGTGTAAATGTGTCAAATTGATTGTTAAATTATATGCATCATGATTTTTAATTGGTATGTACATGTAATAAACCAATGTTGATTTGTGATTTACATGTAAATGATGAAATATTACATGAATCCGTTTGGATATAGATTTTCGATTAGACAGGTGATTACCGTGTATATGAGATCCTGCATATGTTGCAGTAAAGGTTGTTCCGAAAGGATAATCCTTTGATCTCATCATGAAAAGGAATGTAACCCGAAAGGGTGGTATTGAAAAGGAAAGGTATACTTTGTGTTTACCACTTGAAAAGGAAAGGTACATTATGTGTGTACACTTGAAAAGGTTATGTGCACTTTGTGTGTACAAATTGAAAAGGGTATGTACACTTCGTGTGTACCACTTGAAAAGCAAATGTGCACCTTAGGTGTACAATTAGAAAAGGAAAGGTCCATCGAAAATTCAAAGATTCAACGAAGATGTATTAACAAGTGAAATAAGAAGAAATGACATGATGAGCTCATCTATGCATATTAGTGTTTTTATACTAACCAATTTGGTTGAATGATTGTGTATAGGCCATATTTACTAGTTTGCTAAATTGATGGATAAATTGTATTATGCGTGATTTACTTGTTATATATGAATGGTAAGTGTAGTTTGGTTATATGAACTTACTAAGCATATAATGCTTACTAGGTTTATTTTTTCTGTTTTATAGTGCTCAAAGCTCGTGAAGGTTGAATTTGGTGTTAGAGTTATCATCACACTATCAATCCCTTGATTTTGGTATAAACGTTAGACTTATTTTGATATAATGACATGTATAGACTAATGTAGACAAGCAATACTTAAAAATGTTGGTTTGTAATCTAGCCGTTGGAATGGCTAGTAGTGTATATTTTAATGATGATATGGTATGGTATTGTATCATGAGTTGTTTTTGGTTAATCAAGTTAAGTAAAACCATCCATGAACATAAATTGTCAAATTTTATGTAAGAGTAAGTTTATAAGCATGATTGAAAATAGGAACATATCAATTTGAATATTGGAAATTGGTTGAAATGGATGTATATATACTTGTAAGTTTTCATGCAGGAAAATGGTTAAGTTTGGGTGAGAAATAGGGTAAGGAAATGGCCTTATTTTGTCCACATGGGTAAGACACATGGGCGTGTGTCGAGGCCGTGTGTGACACACAGACGGCCCATAGCGTGTGAAATGACTGTGTATCCCCTGCATACTTAAATATGAAGTCAGAATAGTACACAAACAAAAGACACGGCCGTGTGTCTTGGTCGTGTGAAAAACATGGGTTTCAAGCATGGTCGTGTGTCAAAATCATGTGAAAATGGCTTTAATTAGTGAAAAATCAGTTTACCACACAGCCTAGCCACATGGGTGTGTGCCCAAGCCGTGTGCCCCTTTGATGCTTAAGAAATTGCATGTCTGAATTTCACACGGGCTGGCCACACGGCCATGTCCCAGGCCACACGGGCGTGTGCCCCTATCTTCAAGGTAAAATTTCCAAAGTTGCCGGTTTAGTCCCGAATCACTTCTAAAGTAAGTATTGGGCCACGTAGGCCCATATTAGGGACTTTATGATGAAATATGAAAATTTTTTATTTGGAATGCAAATTTATGACTCGATTTTGTACAAATGCTAGTGTATAAGTCCGGTAATGCCTCGTAACCCTATTCCAGTGATGGATACAGGTTAGGTGTGTTACATGACTCGAGTAAAATATCGACTATAATGTATTGGAAGCCTCCAAGAAATGTTTTGAGAAGTCATAAGTTTTCTAGGTTTAGCCGGATATTATCAAAGATTTGTTAAAGGATTTTTGATGATTGCTATGCCGTTGACGAAACTGCTTCAAAAAGACGTCAAGTTTGAATGGTTAGAAAAGTGTTAGCAAAGCTTTGATCAGTTAAAAACATTATTGGCCGAAGCCCCTGTGTTGGTTCAGCCAGAGTTTGGTAAGGAATTCATAATTTATAGTGATGCTTCATTAAATGGTTTGGGTTGTGTTTTGATGCAAGAAGGCAAAGTAGTGGTTTATGCATCTCGACAGTTGAAACCGCACAAGAAAAATTACATGACTCATGATTTAGAGCTTGTAACTATTATATTTGCTTTAAATATTTGGCGACACCATTTATACAAAGAAAAGTGTCACATCTTTACGGATCACAAAAGTTTGAAGTATTTGATGTCATAGAAAGATTTGAACTTAAGACAACGTAGATGGCTTGAATTGCTGAAAGATTACGATTTGATCATTGACTATCACCCGAGAAAAGCTAATGTCATTGTTGATGCTTTAAGTAGAAAATATTTATTTCCTTTGCAAGCTTTGAAGACACGGTTGACGTTGATTGATGATGTTTCCATCGTAGCTGAATTAAAAGCTAGATCGACGTTTTTGTAACAGATTTGTGAGGCTCAGAAAAGTGACGTTGAATTGATCGCAAAACAGAAGCAGATTGATCTGACACCTGATTCGGACTTTTATGTTGGTTCAGAAAATAGTTTGTCCTTCAAAAACAAGAGTTGTGTTCCAAGAAATTATGATGTTATTCAGAAGATTTTACAGGAAGCTTACAGTGATAACTTATCGATTCATCCTGGTAGCAATATAATGTATGGTGACTTGAAACAGTTGTACTGGTGGCCAGGTATGAAGCGAGAGATTTTAGAGTTCGTATCAAAATATTTGATCTGTCAGTAAGTTAAATTTGAGCATCAGGTACCTTCTTGTTTGTTACAACCTGTGATGATTCTAGAATGGAAATGGGAACGTGTTACAAAGTATTTTGTATCTGGATTGCCTTTATCATCGAGAAAGAAAGATGTTGTATTGGTCATTATGGATTGTTTGACGAAATCTGCACATTTCATTCCAGTGCGTATGGATCATTCACTTGAGAAATTGGCCGAGTTGTATGTTTATGAGATTGTTTAATTACACGATGTGCCGGTTTCTATTAACTCTAATAGGGATCCACAGTTTACGTCTCGATTTTAGAGTAAGTTACACGAAGCTTTGGGTACTCAACTGCATTTTAGTACAGTGTTGCATCCACAAACCGATGGTCAGTCTAAGTGAGTAATTCAAGTACTCGAGGATATGCTCGAGTTTTGTGTTTTAGAGTTCAAAGGTAACTGAGAGAAATTTCTTCTATTGGTTGAATTTGCATACAATAATAGTTATCAAGGGAGTATTAAAATGGCACTATAAGAAGCTTTGTATGGTAAAAAATGTAGAACTCTGTTATTCGGTGTTGGTTTAATTTGAGAAATCGAAGAAAAGGTCAAAGTAATACATGATAGTTTAAAAGCTGCTTTTGATCGTCAGAAATTTTACGCAGATTTGAAAAGAAAATATATAGAATTTCAAGTTGGCGATAGAGTATTTTTGAAAGTATCACCTTGGATAAAATTTCTCTGTTTGGCTAAAAAGGGAAGATTAGTCTGCGATTCATCGGGTCATATGAGATCATCAAGAGACTTAGACCGGTGGCATATTGATTGGCATTACCATCAAAGTTAGAGAAAATTCATAACATGTTTCATGTGTCGGTGTTACGACGATACTGGTCAGACCCTTCACATGTGATTTCACCTAAAAATGTTGAGTTTTAGTCGGATATGTCATACAGTGAATAATCAATTAGAATTTTAGCTCGGGAAGTTAAAGAGTTAAGAAACAAAAGAATAGCTTTATTTAAAGTTCTCTGGCAACATCAAGTAATTGAAGAAGCTACCTGGGAACTGGAATAAGCTCTGAAAGTGCAATACTTGAACCTATTTTCTGGTAAGATTTTCGGGGATGAAAATTTCTTTAAGGGGAAAGTTGTAATAGCCCGTTTTCAATTATATAAAAAATAGTATTTTTGAGACCATAATTTTGACAAGTGAGTTATTATTTTATTATTATTTTAATGTCTTCGAGATTATATTAAGGTCGTATTAAAATTTCGTTAAGAAATTTTGATATTTGCATGATTAATTAAGTAAAAAGGACTAAATCGTAAAAAGGGTAAAAGTTGAGTTCTACTAGTTAAAAGGATCCAATACCTTTGAAATCTTAAAATAAAGTACTTGAGTGGTAAATGTAGCAATTTAAGTGTTAGTGGATAAATATGGGTAAGGTTTTATTGAAATTTTAATAGTTTTTTAAAGGTTAAAATAATAATTTGTTAAATAAAGTTAAAATAACTTAAAAAATTAAGCTCATCTTTTCCCCATTTCATTTTACCATCAAAAAACCACCATTGATATAGGGTTTTTGTAACACCCCTACCTGTATTCGTCGTCAGATTAGGGTTACGGAGCATTATTGTACAAACGGAACATTAAAACATACATTTTATACATCATTGAAAAGATATTATAATACATTCATTCACATACATATCATCCCTTAATCGAGCCCTTGAGGCCCTAGAAATACCGTAGAAAATATTTAGGACCAAATTGGAAACATTTGGAAAGTTTAAGAAAAAAATAGAAAAATTTGACTACAAGTGTCACACACGGCTGAGTCACATATCCGTGTCTCAAGCCGTGTAGACATGAATTTGCCCAAAATCAAGCCATTTTCAACACCAAGTCATACACACACCTATATGCCTTTTGTGCACCTAATCAAGACATCAAAACATGACCAAAACTTACATGGAATGACCAATTCAATAGTCCAAAATCAATCAACCAATATGCCATACAAGACACCTCAAATGCAAACATCCAAAACTTGCCTAAACATGCATATTTGGTCACATTTCCATCTTCCAATGCTAGTTCAATGCCTTTCAAAACATATCATAATTTTACCAGATTCAAGCTATCATAAAACATACCACATATGCCATTCCAAAACATGCAACATGAGATAGAACAATGACATCAACCATCAAGGCATCAAGAGCACCAAACCAAGATAACATTTACATACCAAATCAACATCTAGGCATTCAATTAAACATCATTATAGGTCCACCTATACACGGCATTATAAACTTGGCGAAAACATCAAAAACTACCGATATTTATGTTGGATAGTGTGATAGATCTCCGATGAGCTTTTGATAATCTATAAAACATAGGAAAGAAAACTACATAAGAACATAATGCTTAGTAAGTTCATAGAACATAAAACATGACTTACCATTTCATTTAAATAGCACTAAGTATAAGCATAATGTATTCCAACCACAAGCTTGACACAAGCCTAAGCATCATCATCAACAAAACACAAGTTAGTGCATTATTACATAACTTACTTGAATTAAACATAAGATAAGCCATTTTCACATGAACATATATCATTTGATTCATTCACCTTTTCATGAGCATATGCAATATTTCATTTGGTAACTTACCTTTTTAATCCATTTTCTTGCCCGTTGAACCATCTAGAATATCATCGGATATTCGGGAAAGCCTATAGGAGTTGTGACATGGGCCTGCTCACACGAGCTATGGGTCGAAATGTAAGCTACATGATGCTACTCATATGAGCTATGGAGGCTCTGCAAAAAATGCAGGACCTTAGCCATCAGTAGGACATTCAAGACCAGAACCCAAAACATAAAATCCCTAATGCATGTCATTTTTATCCTATGAATTCCTAAGGTTCAACCAGGACTTGATAACCATCATGGCATTTCTTTGGATATACATTGATTAATAGCATTATAAATACATAATAACATACAATTGAATAACATGAATGTAGTAATCCATACATACGAGCTTAACTCGGCAATTAGGGCGTAGGAACTTAATCAACTAATCCGAGGCTTTAGCTTTTCCCTGATCTAGATCTGTACGTGGTCTATCTTGATCTAAACAGAAAAATTTAATCCATTTAATATCTCTAGCATTCAATTTAGTCCACAATTCACATTTTTGCAAAATTGTAATACCCTGAAAATTTTTACTGTAAGATATTATCTTTGATATAGTAAAATAATAAAATAAAGTGACAAAAAGGGAAATTTTGAGTTATGTCAATATTGGGAAGTATATTATGATATATTAATTCAAGAAAGGACTAAATTGTAAAAGAGAGAAGTTTTGTTGCACAAGAGTAAATACTCAAAATTTGAGGGGTTAAAGTGTAAATATGAAAAATTTGAAGAACCAATAGTGTAAATATTTTAATGGTGGAATGATCTAGAAACTAAGGAAAATGGATTAATTAGGACCAAATTGAATAGGTGAAAAACTATGAGGGACTAAATTGTAATTTTACCAAATTAAATGATGACTCAAGGATGGAATTTTAAAAGATAATAAAGGGCAAAATGGTCAAGAGAGAAATCTAGAAAGTAATAATGATGCTAGAGATATTTTGATATTTTATAATTATTTAATTAGATAAATATTATTTTATTAATATTTTAATAAGATATTTTATTTTTATTATTATTTTATTATTTTATTAGTATATAAAGAAAGAAAGATGAGAAATTCTCATCCATTTTTCCTATGGAAAACCAATGTGAGAAGAAGAAGAAGAAGAAAAGAAGTTTTCATTTCTTTACAATTTGGTCTTTTTACCAAAAATTCACCATTTTCACCCAAAAATCAAAAGAATTTCCATAGCTACCAAGAGAGGAAAATGTTAAGGAGACTATGGGAAGTTAGAATATCAAGTTGGATTCAAGAAATGGAAGCTGAAGGAGAAAGAAAATCAAGATGAAAATTGAAATCAATTGAACAAGGTAAGAACATCATGATTTCAATATATTTTTAAGTTTGATATTATTGAAAAAGCATGAGATTAATGTTAATGTAGAGTTTCCTTACATATGGTCCTATATTCTTGATATGTTAGTGAAGAGAAAATAAGATAAAGTGATGAGAAATTGTGTAGAAAAAGAAAATAAAGGTGTTATAAACATGATAATTAATATCTTGCACTAAAATAGTTTTGAACAGCAGCATAGTCTAACTTTGAAAAATCACCAAAAATTGTAGAAATCGAATTATAGGATGAATAAAATATGAAGTTAAAGCTTATTAGTCTAGTTTCTTATAGAAGAAATTATGTAAGTAATGGAATTGTAAATCATGAGATATAATAAATTTTGTGAGATAAGGTCAAAATGATTTCGAGTTCCCCTGTTCTGACTTTGGAAAATTGTCAAAAATTGGATAAAAATAATTAGGGGATTAAATTTATATTTTTAGAATCTTGAATGAGTTTAATTTCAATATAAATAAATGGGAACATCATTCGAATTTTGTACGAGGAGATAATTAATTTTTTGTGAAGAAGGGTCAAGACTGTCAGACAGCAGAACAGGAGTAACTTTAAAGAATAAACTGTACTTATTGGCTAAACCAAAAATTCTGAAAATTTTATGGTAAGAAGATATATGAGTCTCGTTTCAGGAAAAATTAGCGGATCTTAATTTGGAGTTCTATAGCTCTAGATATAAATAATTTAGTGACTATGATACAGATGGACAACTTGAATATTCATAAAAGTAAATAATAAAAATTATAGATAATATTACTTACAAGTGTGTTATATACATTAAGGATGTGGAATGGAGAGGAGGAGGAGGAAAATATATATATGAATATTCAGCTAGCATGGCTAATTTGCATGTTTTAGGCTTAGGGACTAAATTGAACAAAAGCAAAACTTTAGGGGGCAATTTTGTAAAAATGTCAAAAATGACCAAATTGAAGGGAATGAATTGTTTTATTATTTAAATTAATAAATTTAATGAAATTATCAATTTAAGATCGGGTGAAAATTGGGAAAATGGTAAATTACCAAAATGCCCCTGAATCTTGATATTTCTGCAATTTCGCCAGGTAAGTTCGTGTAACTTGAATTATATTCTTAAATGCTTGAAATGTATGTTATTGTTGTGAATATGATTTGAATGTTCATTGTATGATAATTGATGAAATGTTGATAATATTTGATAAAAAAAGGAAAATAAATACCTGTTGGAAGGAATGGATTTCGATGGATCTCTAAAAAGGAATTGACGGTAAAAAGGATCTAGCCTGGACGGGTGATCCTATCTTGATATAGCCCTCCTGAAGAATATGTGGAAAATGGATTTAGCCCGGACGAGTAATCCGAATTAGGAGTGCTGAATTTAGCGGGACTAGTAATTCAAATCCAAGCTCATTATAGTAATTGTCGTTGCAGGGGATTTAGCCTGGACTGGTAATCCCGACAATACTCTATGAGTTTATATTACAGGGATTTAGCCTGGACTGGTAATCCCGCTATAAGGATGAGGTTCACGGGAGTGTGCTCTCTGAAATGAAATGTGTATGACCATGGTTGAAAGATATCATGGCAACATGATATGAAATGTGTAAGACCATGGTTGAAAGATACCATGACAACGTGACATGAAAAGAATAAGACCATGGTTGAGAGATACCATGGCAACATGACGGGAAATGAATAAGACCATGGTTGAAAGATACCATGGTAGCGTGACATGAAATGAATAAGACCATGGTTGAAAGATACCATAGCAGCGTGACATGAAATGAATAAGACCATGGTTGAAAGATACCATGGCAACGTGACAAAAAATGAGTAAGACCATAGTTGAAAGACACTACGGCATCATGTCAAAGATAAATAAGACTGTGGATGGGAGACGCTATGACATCTGTTGAACAATTGATATTCAGGTAATATGTATCAGATGACGAATGGTTATATGAAATTGTTGTATGAAATGTTTACAAGAACTGGTCATATGGAAATATATGTACAAAATAATTGTATGAAATAATTATGAAGATAGATAAACGAAATAAGTATAAGTAAACTATTACCGGAATAAATATACATAAAATATATGGAAATGATGGAGCATGAAATATTGATATAATGAAATGAATGATATATACTTATGAAGAAACAGTAAGAGAATGATATGTTTCATGACATGAACATATATGATTATCTTGGATATGTTGATACAAGAAAATTATGTAAGTAAAGACAATTATTAAACTCAAGTGTGACATGTCGAGAAAATAAGTATATCAATGTTTAATTTATATGAAATATGTACTAGTATACTAATAATGTTGCTGTTTGATGCTTATACAAGTGTCAAGCTGTTGATTGAATGGTAATATATTTATTTATGTGATACATTGAATCAGCAAGTATTTAATTAATTTTTTTAGGTGATCTGCAAATTCTAGTAATGCTTCGAAACCCTGTTTCAATGTCGGATACCGGTTAGGGTGTTACAAAAATTACTATTTTGCCCCTAACATTTTAACTTTTCACAATTTAGTCCTTAAGCCCATAAATTGAAACTTAAACATTTTAGTCCTTTTTTCGAGCTAGCTAAATTCTCTAGGGACTTAAATCAATCCATACAAACCATCATTTCACAAATTTAAAATGAAAATTTACTACTTTTACAAATAAGTCCCTAAATGTCATTTTTATCAAAAATCACTTTACAAAACTTGTCTACTTATCAACAAGGACTCATAACCTATAATTAAACATAAAGAATCATGCAAGAACATTCATGACATAACCCTTAATCTTTAACAGTTTTACAAATTGATCCTAAAAACATAAAAATCATTAAAAATGAGACTTAGAATCATACCATGCAAGGTAAAGGTAGAAACCAAATGCTCCCCCTCTTGAATGTCTAAAAAGTGGTTATGGTAGATGAAATGAAGAAGATGAATTTTTTTATTTAATTTAACCTTTATTTACCCATTTACTTATTTTCCCTTTAAAAATATTCATAATTTCAACAAAACCAAGCCCATAAATATCCACTATGAACTCAATTGGTCTATTTACCATCCAAGTCCCTTAGATTAAAATTTTATAGCTATTTGACACATTTAACTAATAGAACTCTACTTTTGTACATTTTACGATTTAGTCTTTTTCACTTAATTAATCATGCAAACATCAATATTTCTTAACGAAATTTTAATATGACCTTACTAACATCCCATAAACATTAAAATAATACTAAAAATAATAATTTACTCATCAAATTTGTGGTCTCGACACCACTGTTCTGATTTCACTAAAAATGGGTTGTTACAGTTGGAGCATTTGGCTAGCTTTCCATCTTGCATGTATGTGATTCTAAGCCCCATTTTTAATGCTTTTTATGTTTTTTAGATCATTTTAGCTAAATCTAGCTAGCCCAGGGGTTAATTTGCAAAGATGTTAAAGGTTGAGAGTTATGCCATGGATGTTTTTGAGTAGGTTGAGATGTTAATTGATAGATTATAAATCTTTGTTGAAAAATAAATAAGTTTTGTTAATTGATTTTTGATAAATTTTAGGGTTATGGATTAAATTGTTAAAAATGTAAATTTTAGGGTTTTATTGTGAAATTATGGTTGATATGGGTTGTTTCAAAGTCCTTTGCATCTATGGTTAAAATGGATTTAGGTTGAAATTGCTAGATTTTAATTTATAAGCTTAAGGACTAAATTGTGAAAAGTTAAAATGTTAGAGGCAAATTGGTAATTTTTTATAAATATGAAATGTTGATTAAAGTGAATGCTAGAAGTAGTTAATTGATTGAAGGATATTGAGTCCCGGTTGAACCTTAGGAATGCTTAGGATACAAATGACATGTCATTAGGGATTTTATGTTTCGGGTGCTGGTCTTGAATGTTCTATCGATGGCTGAGGTCCTGCATTTGTTTTCAATTCTCCATAGTTCACATGAGTAGCATCGTGTAGCTTACATTCTGACTCATAGCTTGTGTGAGTAGGCCCATTTCACAGCTCGTGTGAGTAATGATGTAAAGGAAAGGTTACGTTTATATGTAAAGGCACACTTTGTGTGAGCTTTCCCATGTATTCGATGTAATTCTAGATGGTTCAATGAGTATGAAAAGGAAAGAAATGGTAAGTGTTCAAATGGAATGTATCATGAACTTATGAAAAGGAATTATGAACTAAATGATGAGTTTATATGTGCAAATCTACTTGTTTATGGATGAATTCATTTGAACCATGTCCAAGAGTACTAACTTATGATTTTGATGATGTTGTATAGGCTTATGCTAAGCTTATGGTTTTGATTGATTTTGTACTTATGTTTTATATTATGCAAATGAAATGGTAAGTTATGTTTTGGTTTATATGAGCTTACTAAGCATTCATTGCTTACGTAGTTGTTTTCCCTTTGTTTTATAGATTATTGGAAGCTCGATTTGGTTGGAAGCTCATTGGAGACCTACACTACAGGAAAATAGGGCTTTCGCGGCGTTTTTAGCGGCGTTTTATCAAAAAATGCCACAAAAATTGTAAAACACATAGCAATAGCGGCGTTTTACCAAAAACGCCAATAAAAAGCAGAGCAATAGCGGCGTTTTAGTAAAAGACGCATAAAAAATAGAGCATTAGCGGCGCTTTTGGAGAAACGCCGCTGAAGACCGAGCATTAGCGGCGCTTTAGTAAAGCGCCGCTAAAGACTGAGCATTAGCGGCGCTTATAGTAAAGCGCCGCTAAAGACAGAGCATTAGCGGCGCTTTTGGTAGAGCGCCGCTAAAGACCAGAGAATTAGCGGCGCTTTTGGTAGAGCGCCGCTAAAGACCAGAGAATTAGCGGCGCTTTTGGTAGAGCGCCGCTAAAGACCAGAGAATTAGCGGCGCTTTTGGTAGGCGCTAAAGAGAGAGTGAGCAAGCGCGCTAAAAGTCATATAACCCCTAAACCCAATAAAATCATAAACACTAATCTATAACCCCTAAAACAATAATTATTAAAATTTATGGTTATACAATATATTAAATATTTTCTTATATAATTGTAAAAGAGATAGTATTGAATTTAAAATATCGAATTAATTATCATTATAGTTTATGGTTTATGGTTTAAGATATATGGTTTAGGGTTTAAGGTTTAGGAGTTAACTAGTATTTGAAGGTTTATGATGAATTATGGGTTTAGGGATTATGATTTAGGGTTTAGGGGTTAGGGTTAGAGTTTAAGGTGTAAGGGTTTGGGGTTAAGGGTTAAGGGTTTAGAGTTTAGTGTTTATGGGATAGGGGTTAAGAGGTTTAGGGTTTAGATTAATTAGTATTTTTTAATTTATATATTAAATGATTTCTTATATAATTGTAAAAGAGATAATCTTAATTTGAATATATTAAACTTATGATTATAGTTTAAATTATTTAAAAGATAATAGATAGAAAAAAAAATGAAGTGCAAAAAAAAAATGAATATATAGAAATACGATTGTAAGATTATTACAATGAAACAAGGAATGAATTATGTGCAATATTTTTGTATATTTTAGTACCGTCATTATTTTTGTATAAGATATATTTTTTATTCTAATAATATCTTAAAAACACAAATCTTGTATAATGTATAATATATTGCACCTATCCTTTACACTTATTAAATTTTAAAAATTTATACAACAATTCTAAAATTTTAGCTTTAGCGATTTAATATTCATAATATTGTAGCTCAAATTATGTATGTGCCCGTATATCAATTGTGAATCCTTCTATACTATTGTACTAATAATATATATTAATGTATTACGTGCCTGTATATTAATGTTAATGTATTACTGTAATATGTAGCTCAAATTGTCAATCCGTCTATATTATTGTACTAATAATATATATTAATGTAATATTGAAGAGTTAATTGATTAAAAATAATAAATGCAAGTACAAAAAAGAGCAAGGTAAAAGAGGTACAAAAAAGATTCAAAATTGCTAACAAAAAGATTTGAACCCAAGTACTAAGGTAAAGAGCAAGCAAACTTAACCAACTAAGCTATAGTGGCGTTTATACTAAAAATGATGCAAAAAATTAATTTATACTAGCGTTTTTTTTAAAAACACCACAAAAAGCCACTCGTTACTCCCTCTTTTTCTCGATCTGGAATAAAAGAAAAAAAAAGAAACTAAAAAAAGGCACAAAGGGTTTTGGAAGCAAATCAGAGCGAAGAACTGTGTGAAGCCAGAGTTATCGAGCATGTTCGAGTCTTAGCACATGAAATCGACGGTCGTCAAGTGAGTCGGCTTATCTCTTTTAACTTTCTTTCCATCGAATTTTTTTTTTCCAATTTTTTGTCAGTGCCTATTTTCGGATTTTGCTTCATGCTTTGGTAGTCGGTTATACCAAAACTCCTTTCAAAGATAAAAGTCACTCTGTAAGTGATAAAAGGATATATTATGGCACACTTCTTATATGTGACAAAAAATTTAATATATAAAAAAAAACAAAGTTTAAGTTTAATAAAAAAGTTTTTTATTTTCTCATGTTGGTCTTAATAATGTTAGAATCTAAAAGCTCAAATAAATATTTCTCTTTAAAAATATAATATGCCTTATCATAAAATTCATAAATTTCTTAATTGTTGAGAGAATTGTTCAGAAACAATATATAAGACGTATCTAGTAAAATTTATTTTATTAGTGAATTAAATATAGAGATAGTAACTAAAATTACTGTTTTCATTATTATATAATTTTAAAATCACAATGAATTTATGTTAAAATTGTTTATTTAGAGCAGGAAATAAATAGCAAAACAAAGTTGTATAATTACACATTTGATTTGATAAATAATAAAACAAAAGTAAACAATGTGATTTTTGAAAATATTTGAATTACTCTGTTATCAAATATTTACATTTTTTAACTTATAATTAGATCCATTTTTATTTTTATATTTGAATTACTCTGTTATCAAATATTTACATTTTTTAAGTTTGCATTTTAGTGGCGTTTTAGGGTTAAACGCCGCAATTGATTTGCCTTTAGCGGCGCTATGGGAAAACGCCACTAAAGTTTATTCAGTTTATATCAAAACAGTGTCGTTTTGTTTGTTTTTGATGGCGTTTATGTTAAAACGCCGCAATTGGTTTGCCTTTAGCGGCGCTAGGGGAAAACGCCACAAATGTTAATTTATTTTGTGCTAAACAGTGTCGTTTTGCTCTCTTCTTTTTTACCCACACCGAGTTCTTCATTTTCCCCCTTCTCCCTGGTTCATTTCCCCCATTTTCCCTTCTTCGAATCCCTAAAATAAAAGCCCATGGATATTAAGGAACGGCCATTGCCACTTCCTTTCTTTCCGAAAGGTTTTTTGCTAAGGTAAGAAACCTTGTTTTTTAAAAGTTAAGGGGGAAAAAGGGTCTGAGAAGGAATTGTCGTTTCACTCAACTGGAAATCCGAATCTAAGTCTCTACTCTGCCTCTCAACTCTATCCACCGTGAACTAGGTAAACTATTTTAGCTTATTTACATCGTTTCGTCATTGAATTATTGCAATTGTTAATATTATTGTTGTATTGAGCATACAAGATTGCTTTTTAGTTCGGTTTAGCAAATAATACTGATTTGCCGACTTCACATTAGGGGAGATTAAAAGTCGAATCGAGGTCATCTTGGCAACTAACGAGAAAGTTTCTCCATAATCAAGACTAGAACCTATATAAATCCTTGGGCAACTAGGCGTGTCGTTAAATAATTGATCTTGACATCATGTTCAACTTTTGAGTATAAACCCATTAGAAACCAACTGCAAATTTACTAGGTTGTAAATGAACTAGATCCCAAATATAATTATAAAAAAGAGCATTGATTTCCTCCACTATAACTTGTTGCCATCCATGACCATTTTTTTGCTTCCATAATAACATTGGAAATAGGTACATTGGATACATTTGAAATAAGGTATAATAGGAGGGTTATGGACTGGTGATAAATTATAAACGGGATAAGGATTACAAGAAGAGCATATGCCTTTTCTGACTGCAATAGGTGTTGTTCTACCTAAGGCAAGACCAGAAATGGAGAAGATGGTAGTGTAGAAAAATTCTTAAGCCCACTAGGGTTCACATTAGGGTTTTGTTTTTGATTCAGTATTTGGTACTCGCGAATTGCAATACAATCGACTACTAGTTTTCTTATCCCTTTATCTTATAGTTGTATCTCATTATATGATTCTCATTTGTAGTTATTTAGTGGAACAAATAAACAAAAATCTAGGGAGGGTTAAAAGTGTGAAAGGCTGTTGCAACTTTATTTTCACCCCGCTTCCCTTTTTATTTTATTCCCTATAACTCCAAACCATTCATACTAATTTGTGCTAATCTAACAGTGCCTTGTTTGAAGTTCATTGGTGGGTTTCTCCTATAAATACCAAAAGCCGAATTAAAAGCCCAGATTTTTTTCTTACATATCACTTTGCTTCCCTTAAGTTAAGCTTGCTCTCTCCTTGTCGGATCTCAAAGGTTCGTTTCCTTTTCTTTCCAAGTTTTCGATATTTATTTCAGTTGTAATTCTTGAATTCTAAGCTATGGGTTTTGTTTATTTTTCCAAATATAAATTTTGTTTTGTTTATTTATCTCGATTGCTCTGTTTGTTTGTTTCGATAGTCATTTTATATCTTTCTTCCAAGAAGCAATATTGATTAGATCTATGCTATCGGTTTCTTTTTCCATTGACATTTCTTTCATTTTTTCCAGCTTGGAATTTGTTAACTTCTGCATATTAAAAGAAAATCAAAAATCAAAATATGTATCATGTTAATTGATTGAATTAAAGTTAAAATATTAAATTCGACATTTTGAAAGGAAAATATAAGAACCATTTATGTCATTTTCCGCATGTAATATGAATATATCTAAACATGTATTGTTTAATTCATGTAATATAATGCAGTTGTGTTTGGCTTTCCGTACTTGTATCCTATCGTCAACATGTATTTTTTTTTGGGTGAATATATTTGGTAGATAAACTTATTTTGCCCATATTGTATTGCCATTGGTACCTACCTAAAAAAAAAGGTGATAAATACATGTTTGTATTGCCATTGGTAGATAAACTTATAATAAGGTCTACTAACATATTATGTGTCATTATTTAGTTATTTTATTAGTTATGTCGGTTTCTAATAATAATGTTAGATGAAAATTTTAATAGAAATAATTAATACTAATAATGATCTTTATTATTTATAGTTTAATATAATCTTTTAAGAGTTAAAAATATTTGTTTTCATTGATTGTTATGTACAATTTAGAAAAATTAAATATTTTTTATATTTATGAACTCAATTTATATATTACCATCTAATTATTTATGTCATGATTTTTTGGTGAATTATAAGAGAAGGGTAAAGTTTTTATAACATGACTAATACGACTTAAATTCAGGTTACAATAAAAGTGGTGAACACTTGAACACTCTTACCATTAAGCCAACACAAGATTCATTTATGCCATAAATTATATCATTAAAGATTAGAAATTTATATTATGCCATTAATTCAATTGTTTTTTTTTTTACGGTAGCTATTATTTTAAAATTTAAATGAACAGTGTCCATTGATAAGCCATGACTCTTGTCCCAATATTACGATGCCACCTCCTTAAAGAAAATAGTCACCTAAGCATTTTTTTTTCTTTCGAAACAAGCTATTATATTAGTTTTAGAGTAAATATACTTTTTATCATATGATATTTATCCATAAGAATTATTGATTTTAATATTCAAATAAATTTTATTTTAGTTTTGAGGTTTTTAGATTTTTATTGATTTTAACATCATAAAATTTAAAATAGTAATTAAAATTTTCAAAAGAATAATTGTGTTAGGTATATAAGCATTTTAAAGAAATTTTAAAATATTATTTTATTTTTATTTAATAAACAATTCACATATACATAAAATATAAATTAATTTTAAAATTTAAAATATTTTTATTTTAATATTAAAATCAAGTACATGGTAAAAATTACGACTTTAAAATTTATTTAATTACAAAAATAGCATATAACTTACTTTTTTGGACAAAGTGTAATCATTTAAGATCTTTTTTTTTTTAAAAATAAGTTTCAATCATGTGCTCCGTTGGATAATTATTAAAAAAAAAAAAAGGTGATAAATACATGTTTGTATTGTTTCTTAAAAAAAAAGGTGATAAATACATGTTTGTATTGCCATTGGTAGATAAACTTAAAAAAAAGGTGAATATATTTGGTAGATACAACATGTAATCATTGTTTCTTCACATATGTTGCCCATCAATTGATAAAATTATATAATGAAAATAATATTGCTCACTCCTCAACTCCATTCAAAGGCTTAGCAATTATAATGTCTTGGATAGAGTTCGTTGTCATATCATTTTCTCTCCGCTTCGTAACACTACTCTGTATACATTTCCTCACATGCATTCATGATGGGTAAAGTAGTATGGAGTTGTTTGTAGTTAAAAGTTAGATTGTATTTTAGTTTTTTTTATTTAAAAATTAGATAAACTTATCTTTTTTATATTTTGTATTATTAAAAACTAGCATGACTGACGAAATAACATGACAATGATACGTGGCATGCCACATATATCTCATACTGACGTATAAGAATTAATTTTTAACAGTAAAAATAAATAAAATTTATAACAAAAAAGGATTAGTTTACTTTTTTGATATAATGCATAATAGACTAATTTCCCTATTCTTTAATAGAGAAAGAAAAATGTAATCCAACTCTTAATATAAAAACTTTCATCATTACCTTATTTATTTGTTTATTAAAATCCATTAATTTATCATCAATTATGCATTCACATCCTATTCAATTTGTAAAACAAAATATAAAGCTCAATGGATTAATACGAACAATATCTTACAAATGAGTATATATTTAGTATTATAGTTTATTCTAGTTATTAGTGATTGGGGTGTCATTGAGCTAACCCAAGCTCAAGTTGTAATAGATATTCAAGGGTTGAAGTTTGGCTAGTTCAAACTTGGTCGAGTTTCACTTAAATCTCAAGCTCAATTCGACACTAAGATTAAACTACTAACTTTGCTTAATTAGGCTTGTTGATTATGCCCTCCATTCTCATGTTTGATTTCAAGTTGGATTATTTATGCTTTTGAGTTAAAATTAAATTTTCAATACTAACTGCTATATGGGTCCACTTATTTAAGCTAGGCTAGATAATGGTCGATTGAATTCAAGTTATTATTCTTGTTGTCTATTTTTCTTTTTTCTTTTTTTTTTGCAAATGAAAATGATTTGTGTCCAAAATGTCCTTGGGTTTTGGGCATTTAATATCTCAAGTTTACTCTCATTGTATTTTAAAATAAAATTTTAATTTTTTTCTCATGTAAAAGTATATTTATTATGTTTAATTTCCCAATATACCTAACTCAATACTCATTAGTTAACTTTTTTTTTAAAGAAAAATTGAAACTTAATGAAAATTATCTTCTCTACTATTAATTAATGAAATCCATTTCACGAAATATTACATGAATCTTAATTTGATCTATTAATCTGAAAATGGAGTGAACAAGTTCAATTCATATTTAAATTTTTTTATATATTTTGCAATTTAATCACGACACAATTTTTTAAATTACATATTTTAGATTAATTAAAATAAATTTTTAAAGGAAATAATATTTATCTTAATGTTTATTATATATCATATAATAACTTACATAACTTACAAAACTTACATAATACATAAATATATATCATAAATATATATCATATCATAACTTACACAACTAACATAATACATAAATATATATCATAAGTATATATCATATCATAACTTACACAACTAACATAATACATAAATATATTTCATAAATATGTATCATATCATAACTTACACAACTTACATAATACTCCAAATATATATCATAAATATATATTTTATCATAACTTACACAACTTACATAATACATAAATATATATCATATCATAACTTACATACCTTACATAAATGTATATCATAACATAACTTACATAACTTACAAAGCTTACTTAACTTACGTAATATATAAATATACACTTGAAAATCCCCTGCTGAATTAGTTTGCACCTATTAGATAATTTATACTTGATATATATTATCTATTTTAGTGCTTATAATTTATTGTTAACTTTAGATTTCAAGAACTACGAAATGGATAGGAGTTGGATGAAATTTTCAAGGGTAAGCAATGCCTATCGAAATGGAGTACAAACTTTTCTAAATTTTGCATTTCAAAATGCAAGCCAAGAGAATATGATTCTTTTGCCGTGTAAGAAGTGTGGCAACATTAATTGGCATTTTCGTGAAGTTGTCTCTGAACATCTAATTGTTGTGGCTTTATTCGGGGTATAAAAATGGATTTTCCATGGAGAGTGTACATCTAGTGGAACTTCTTCAACTATTAATCCGACTTATTACGATAATACTTACCATCGAGTGTGTTAGACAAGATGACATGGAAGGTATGTTGCGGGATGCATTTAATATGCACAATCATGGTGAACAATCCTTTCCACCTAACTTTATTGCATCCAACGATTGTAATATTGGTGGAAATGTTTTTTGTGAAAGCGGAACAAGTGCACTGATGAGGAGCCAAATGAAGAAGCGGCGAAGTTCTACAATTTACTTAACGAAATGAACGAAGAACTTTACGAGGATCAAAATATTCGAAATTGTCCTTACAGATTCGTCTCTTTCACTTAAAATGTTTGGGAGGGTGGACCGGAAACTCTTTTACAATCTTTGCTAGAGTTTCGAGAGAAATGTTTCGTTTGCAAAAATCCCCAATCTTGTCAAGATATGAAGAGACTAATAAAAGATTTGGGCCTTGGGTACGATAAAATTCATAGTTGCCCAAATGATCGCATGTTGTCTTGGGGTGATCGGAAGAACCAACGATCTTGTCATGTTTATGTAAGTCTCGTTGGATGAACGGGAATACGAGAAGATGTGAATGGGGATGAAGGTGGGGCACATTTAAGAAAGAAGCCGATCAAGGTTATGCGATATTTTCCCATAATACCAAGACTTCAAAGGCTTTTCATGTCGTTAAAGACGGCCGATTCTATGAGGTGGCATAATGATCAACGAACCGATGATGGATTATTAAGGCATCCTGCTGATTCTTTAGCTTGGAAATCGTTTGTGATAAATTTCCAAGCTTTGCAAGTGATCCTCGAAATGTGAGGCTTGGGCTAGCGGTGATGGCTTTAATCCTTTTAAAATCATGAGTACTTCAAATAAAGACTTGGCTGTAGTGCTTGTCCTTACAATTTGCCTCCATGGATTTGCATGAAGCAATCTTCATTTATTTTATCAATGATTATCCTGGAGAGAAAGGTCCGGAAATGATATTGACATCTATTTGCAGCCACTTATTGAAGAGTTAAAACAGATTATGGTCAGGTGTTGAGACATATGATGTATTAAGAAAGGAGAACTTTAATTTACGTGCAGCTTTATTATGGACAATTAATGATTTCCGGCTTATGCTAATTTATCGGGTTGGAGTACTAAAGGACGTTATGCTGTCTTTGTTGTGCTACATAAACTTGTTCGAAGTGGTTGTATAATGGGAAGAAGTTCTCTTACATGGGCCATCGTCGGTGGTTAGATGGAAATCATAAATTTAGATTTCAGAGGAATTTATTTGTGATCTTGATCAAGAGTCTGAGAAGAGCTCTGAGCAGACCGGTGGATCTGAAATCTTGTTTATGTTAAAAGATATCAACTTTAGTTACGGGAAGATGAATCAACCACCTATCACGCAAAAACAAGGAGAAGATCGAGGATGAATCGATGATGAATCGACGAAGAGGATGATCTTAATGAGGCGGACTTGTGGAAAAAAGGAGTATTTTTTTGAGTTGCCTTATTGGGAGCACAACATTTTACGCCACAATCTTGATGTCATGCATATTGAGAAGAATGTCTACGAGAATATAATTGGGACAATTTTAAATGTCGATGGAAAATCAAAAGACAATCTTGAGTCGACTTGATTTAGTTGACATGAGAATTCGACGTGATCTTCATCCTCAAGTACTTCCGAATGGGAAGTATCGGTTGCCGCCTTCTATTTTTTCAATGTCAAAGAAAGAGAAAGAGGTGTTTTGCATGGTGTTGAAGGATATAAAGGTCCCAGATGCGTATGCGTCAAATATATCTCGATGTGTGAGTCTTAAAGATCGAAGATTATATTCATTAAAATCACATGATTACCACATCTTGATGCAAGATTTACTCCCGGTTGCTTTTTACGGTCCCGCATGTCAAAAAATGTGACGTCTGTATAATTGAACTATCCAATATAATGAAAGCTATTTGTGGCAAAGTTTTGGATGTTGAAGAACTTAAGAAAGTACAGGATCGATTTGCTTTGACTTTATGCAATTTGGAGAAGATTTTTCCACCTTCCTTCTTCACTATTATGGTGCACTTGGTAATCCATCTCCCTCACGAAGCAATACTTGGTGGACCGGTTTTTATCGATGGATGTATCCTATAGAAAGGTGCTAATTTATTTCTCAAGTATTTATTCATTCGACTCTATACATTTAGTTACAACTTTTAATAAATATTGTATATCGTGTTTAGGTTCCTAAGCAAATTGAAATCTTATTGTCGCAATAAGCGTTATCCGAAGGATCAATTCTTTGAAGGCTACTTGGCAGAGGAGTGCTTGACCTTCTGTTTCTAGATATTTAGAAGATGTTGAAACACGATTGAATAGACCAACTAGAAATCTTTGGGCTCAATGATCATAACTTGGCGAAACTTATTTATTCCAAAGTTACAGAGAATCAATCGGCAAAGTTGAAATTGCGAATTAGATGATATATCGTGGATACAAGCACATCGATACGTACTTTTTCACCATGATTTAGTTGAACCGTTACGCAAGTAAGTTCTAAAATTTCATCACATATTAAATCGTTTTGATTTGTTTATCTTCTAACAAAATAAACTTGTTTTTAACATAGTGAGTACAAACAAATTTTGAGATCTCGTGCACGCTCTCGAAGATTACAACATCGAGAGATTAATAAGTTATTCACAGAATCTTTTCATGAATGGTTAAGCCAAACGGTATGTAACTAAAGTTAATAAGTTACATATATTCACAAAATTTAGTTAATCAAATAAGAATGTTTTTACATAATACATTTATAATTATTCAATTTACTTTCGATCCAATAGGTTTGGAGTGGGAAGGACGTCAATGACGAAGTTAAATGGCTTTCCCAAGGTCGAACAGAGTAATAAAAAGATATAGTGCCTTCCTTATCAATGGATACAGATTTCATACAAAGTATCGCGAGAGAATGAGGAGAACTCAAAATTGTGGAGTTGTTGTTAATTCTTCAATTACAAGTTATGCTAGTGCTAGGGACAGTAATCCGGTTGAGGGTAATGTGGAGTATTACGGACTTCTTACCGACATTATTGAGTTGGATTACTATGGCAGATGGAAAGTTGTCTTATTTCGGTGTGATTGGGCTGATGTTAATATTGCTCGAGGAATTAAAAAAGATCAATTTAGTTTTACAATGGTGAATTTCTCTCGCTTGATTCACACTGGAGAACAATTAATGGACGAGCCATATGTATTTTCCTCTCAAGTGAAACAAGTTTTTTTTTCGAAAGATCCAACTGAAGAGGGTTGGTATGTTGTACTCCGGAACACCCCTAGAGACTTGTTTGACATGGGTAATGGAAATAGAGATGACATTGTCGAAAGATCAGAAACATTACCTTTTCTAGAACAAAACTTAGATGAAAATATCCCTAGTACTAGTACACAACATCAATGGGTTCGACATGATGTGGATGAAGATATTTACGAATAATGATGTAGTAAGATTTTATGATTTTTAATTATATGTAATATTATAATTTTAATCTTGGTCAAGTTATATGATTTAACTATTTTATATGTACTATTATTGTTGTAATTTGTTACTAAAACTTTAACTATTTTATATGTATTGCGGGAAAAATGCGTAGAAGAAGATTACGAGATTTAAGTATTGTCGAGAATACTCCAAATTGAGAGAAGAAGGAAATAGTGAACAAGCAGACGGTTGTTGGATCTTGAATGTCTTAGGAGACACTTGACGAGCCTGAAGAATTTCAAAGTAATGTTAAGTTTATTTTACATGTATTGACTTTTATTATTGATTTATTTGTCAATTTTAATATAATAATAGTATATCATTTTTCAGCTGAAAGTGGTGGGACACGCAGAGTTCGAGGACGACGCTTAGAGATCTATACGACTTAGATCCTGTCGAGCGTGTCAAAGTAAGTAGAAATACTCATGGTCACTGTTGGATCCAAGCTCGACTTTTTAGCAGGCTATTTGGGCATTTTAGCACGAAATGCCAATATGTTGCCCATCAACTATGAATCATGGCATCACATGCCCGATAGCAACAAAAATCGAGCTCTCGCTAATATTAAGGTAACAAAATGTTAATGTAATTTATAATACTTTGGTTTAAGTTTTATTTATTTTTACATTCTAAACTTGTGTTTTTAGGAGAGATTTGCTTTTGAGGTCTCCGATGATTATATCAAGAAGGCATTGGGTAAAAATGGAGAGACAATAAAAGCACTTTAAAAAAACAATATTTTAAGAAAGACATAAGCCTCGAGGAAAAATTAAGAAATGTCCCACTGGAATCTTTGAGGTACCAATGGGAAGATGCGGTTCGATTCTGGAATTCAAAGAAAGGAGAGGTATTGCGTATTTCCAAACTCTTATATATTGTGTTTACTATATACGTAATAATAATTTCATTATGTAGGACCGTGAGCGAGTTGGAACAAGCAAGCGTGAGCAAAACAAAAATACACGCACACTGCAGGTCGAGAAGTTTTGCTTCAGAAATGAGGCCGAGGTATTATGAATTTATTAGTTGTTTCAAATATTAATAACTTTCTACTATTAAATAATATTTTTACTACTATATTGTAGGAAGTCAAATCTGGACAAAAAGTTGGGACGCCTTCACTTTTTGAGATTACATATAGGAAGAAAGATGGATCTCCTATGACATCAGAAAGTGGAGAAATTATGGTATATTTACTTAATATTTGATTTATTCTAAATATTTATAATCTTTAATTATAATTGTTTAATTCAATTCATCGTTAGTAGTTTTAAATAATGTTAAGTTATGTTGCATTCATTTTTATTATATATTTCGTTTCTAACTATTTACTTGCTTTTTTAGGAGAAACTAAAGGAGAAGAAGGCGGAATATGAAGCGATTGCTTCGACTGATAGTTCTGTTAATCTTGAGAACATTGATAACAGAATTATCACTGAAGTTTTGGGTCCTGAAAGGTACGGTCGGGTTCGATTTCAAGGATCTGGTGTTACCCCGACCCAATATTTTGGATCCGGCTCCCAGCAATACATGCCTTCCGGAAGTCAAGCTCAAGCTGAAGTTCAGAGGTTAAGAGACCAGATAGCTCAGATGCAAGCGAACACGGTTGAGCAAATTTCCGAGGTTCAACGAAAATATGAAGAACTCCAGCAACAACTTAGAGCGGAGGCAAAGAGAGAGAGGAGGCAGCAGAAGAATGAGGGGAGGCACTGCAGCGGCGAGGAGGTAGAGGCACGAGCGAGGAGGCAGAGGAAGCAGATGATGGCAAAGCAGAGCAGAGCAAAAGTACGATGACCTCCACACACGACTTCAACAGATGATGCAGATGTTTCAAACAATCGCAAAGCCGCCATCTTAGACATTAATTTTCTCATTGTAAGAATGTTTTTAACTTTGTCACGTTTAACATTATTGGAAAAATATTTTAAATTATACTTTATTTATTAATTATATCATATATCTTTCGTTAAATTTGAAGTACCATTTAGAATTAATATTTACAGGTTGTATTTTTATGCTAAATTTACTATTTTTAATTTGCATTTTATATAATATTTGTTGTATTTGGTTGGATTTTAATGCGGGAGGGGTGGATATTGGTGAAAAAATATATAGCAAATCTGTCAAAATTAGCGGCGTTTTCCATAAAAACGCCGCTAAAAGCCGTGACTTTTAGCGGCGCTTCTCCAACAAACGCCGCTAAAGCCGTGACTTTTAGCGGCGCTTCTCCAACAAACGCCGCTAAAAGCCGTGACTTTTAGCGGCGCTTATCAACAAACGCCGCTAAAAGCGCGTGACTTTTAGCGGCGCTTCTCAACAACGCCGCTAAAAGCCGTGACTTTTAGCGCTACTAACAAACGCCGCTAAAAGCCGTGACTTTTTAGCGCGCTTTCAACAAACGCCGCTAAAAGCCGTGACTTTTAGCGGTTTTTAGAGAATAAACGCCACAAAATTTTGTGGCGGTACCTATAGCGGCGTTTTTGCTGCGTTTTAAGAAGCGCCATAAAAAGTTTTAGTGGCGCTTAAAAGCGCCGCTAAATGCTAAAAAAACGCCGCTAAAAGTCTATTTTGCTGTAGTGCTATCACACTATCTAGCAAACATTTTGATAGTTTTTGAATGTTTTGGCCAAGGTTTATAATGGCATGAATAGGATGTTGTGTAATGGTGGTTTGTTATGTTTAGGTCTTGAAAATTATGTTTTGTTGGTGCACTTTAATGTTTACCAAATGTTGTCATTTTTGGTCACTTGTTAAGGCTTGTAAATAAGGCTCTTATTGTATGTTTGAATGGCTTGGGAATGATGATATGTGGTATATTTTAGTACATATATGGACTAGGTTTGTACACATGACATGTAGCATATAGACATGATTAGGTAAATGATGTTTGGATGCAAAAATGTAGTGCCTTTGAATAGCATATTGGCTACATGATCTAGGATGCTTGAAATGGTATGCTTATGCATGCTTTAGATTGTGTTTTGATCCCTTGATGGTGTGCACATTTGGTTTGAATGTTTATGCATGAAATGGTTTTGAAATGGTTTGGTTTTAAGTAAATTTTGGGTTTACATGGCCTAGGGCACGGGCATGTGGCTCAGCCGTGTAAGGCACACGACCTAGCGACACGATCGTGTGTCATCTTAAGATTTCAAAGGTTTCAAGTCATGAGTTACACACCCTAACACACGGCCTAGCACACGGGTGTGTGACACGGTCGTGTGACCCTACTAAGTGAGTTACACAAGTGAGGACATGAACTGGAATACAGTCGTGTGTTCATATTTCGAAAGTTACATGGCATGGCATATGACGCGGCCGTGTGACCCTACTTAGTGAGTTACATGGGTGAGGACGCGAGCTGGAACATGGCGTGTGTCCCTATTTTTAAAGTTACACGGCCTATGGCCATGTTACACGGCCTGGCCACACGGCTGTGTGACCCCTATTTTCAAATTTTGCATCTTTTTCCTAAACTTTCCAAATTGTTTCAAATTAGTCTTGAATTATTTCTAAGCTATTTTTATGGCCTCGAGGGCTCAATTTATGGACAATATGTATGTGAATGAATGGTTTATGATATAATTAACTTTTTGAATGATATGATGTTTAAATGTTTTCGATTGTACGGTAATGCTTCGTAACCCTAAATTGGCAATGGAGATGGGTTAGGGGTGTTACAGAGTTGCTCGCTAATGATGACCTACCAGCCCAGATTTCCATAAATGAAGGTTTACCACCTTATATTTCCCGACAATTATGGTTTTTCGATTCAATTGTATCATCTCGAGTTGCCGATAATGATGACCTACCATCCCATATTGCTTGCAATGATGGTTTTCTCAACTCATTATAGTTGGTCCCATCACCTTCTTTAACTATTAAATTCTGATCATCAACAGTCAACCTTTTATATTCCCCTTTATACCACAATTCAATATCATGTTATTCATCTAATATCAATAAAATCAAAATTTCCTATTCTATTCACTTTAGTCTTTATTTCGTTATCAAATTTCAGTTACATCAGGTCAATTCAAATTATTCTTAATGACTTAACTCAATAATGTACGATATAAACTAACATGAAAATGCAAAAATTATATAAGTTTTGAGTCATAGAAATACATACCATAAACTTTGATCTATTTGTCGACGAATTTATCTTTTCCTTTTTTTTTTTTGAAGATTTTGGATCGACGCTGGTTATTAAAACTTCCAAAATTAAACCCTTAAGGTCGAACTTCTTTTTTTATTGTCTCCTATTTCTGTTGTATATGGAAGGAGGAAATGTTTCTCTTTCCTTCCACCATGTTTTGTTATTTGTTATAATAATATTACCATATTATAATTTTAATTATAAAATTTTATAACTTAGAATTTATAAAATTATAAGCCACCATCCACTTAAATTTCCTAAGTGGTATAATTGCTACTTTAATCCTTAACCCATTTCCAATTAATAAAAATCCCAAGTAATTGAAATTTTATCACTTTTTCAATTTAGCCCTTGTACCTTAAGAAATCACTAATCAATCAAAATTACCTACTCAAAATTCAATTCACCAATAACATAACTTTGTAAATATTTAATAAGAATATTTATGGGCTCAGTTTACGAATATGGGGTCCCAAAATCGTTATTTTTTATACCATTGAATTTCAGGTCATTACAATTCTTTTCTTCTTAAGAAATTTCGTCCCTGAAATTTACTTGGAAAGAGGTGGTGATTCTGAGATCTAAGTGATTCCTCAGGTTCCCAAGTTATTTCTTCCATACTATGACTTCTCCACAATACTTTCACAAGTGGAACACGTTTGTTTCTCAGCTCTTTAACTTCCCGAGCTAGAATTTTAATTGGTTCTTCTTCAAAGGATAGTTCAGGTTGAATTTTAATTTCTTTCATCATAATAATATGAGAAGAATCAGAACGTTCTCTTCTGAGCCTCAATACATGAAACACATCGTGACTATTTTCTAATTTCATTGGTAACACTAGTTAATACGTTACTAGTCAAACCATTTTGAGGATTTCATACGGTTTGATGAATCTGGGGCTCAACTTCCTTTTACGACCAAACCGAAGAACTTTCTTCCATGGAGAAACTTTTAGAAATACCTTATCTTACATCGAATATTCTCTCTTTCTTCATTTCAGGTCAACTTACGATTTTTGCCTATCAAAATTTGCTTTTTATATGTCCCTGATCAGTTTAATAGTATCTTCAATTTCCTTAATCAATTCTGCCCACTAATATTTCTTTCACTCAAATCCAACTTCCAAATAGGCATTCTACACCTTCGACCGTATAATGCTTCATACAGAGCCACCGGAATACTTGACTAAAAATTGTTATTATTCAACTAGTGTTAAATAATGTTCCCAGCTTGATTCAAAATCAATTACAAAGATCACAACATATATTCTAATATCTGAATAACCATTTTGATTGGCCATCTGTCTGAGAATGAAAAGTTGTGTTGAAATTTAATCTCATACTTAAAGATTCATGTAGATGCTTCTAGAATCTCAAGGTAAAGCGCGAATCTTGGTCAGAGATAATAGATGTAGGTGCAATATACAATTTGACTATCTCTCGAATATAGACTTCAACCAATTTTGGAAGTGACCAATCTGTTCTAATTGCTAGAAAATGGGCTAACTTCATTAATCGATCAATTATCACCCAAATGACATTTCTTTTTCTTGAAGACAACGATAAACCAATTAAAAAATCCATCGTAATACACTCCTATTTCCATTTAAAAATCGAGATAGGCTGAAGCAATCTAGTGGCAACATGATGTTCTCCCTTTACTCATTGAAAAGTCATACATTTGGCGAAAAATTCAACTATCTCTCTTTTCATACCGGGCCATCAATACATTTCTCGCAAGTCATGATACATTTTCATTCTGCTAGGATGCATAGCAAAGAGACTATTGTGGACTTTGTAAAGTATTAATTCCTTTAAATCAACAACATTTGGAACACAAATTTGGGTACGGAATCTTAGGCAACCATAATCATCTATACTGAAACTCTCAACCATGCATTGTTGAACAATTTCTTTTTTCTTAGTCAACTTGGTATCTACAAGTTGTGCCTCTTTAATCTAATCAAACAACACCTATTTGATTCTCAACTCATCCAATAGGCTACCATCTCTGCTAATGCTAAACTGGGCAAACATTGCTTGCAATTCAACCATAACTTTCCTGCTCAACGTGTCAGCCACAAAATTAGCTTTCCCAATATGTTAATTGACCTGTCGTCACATGTAGTAGTTAATTTGGATCAATGTTGAACTTAAGGAGCTTGTTTTCTAGGAAATTTAGGATTTTATATTATGTTTTTGATAATTTGGCCTCAAGATTAAAAGTTAAGAAAATAAGTGTTTTTAATACATTTTGTGAGTATCATGACCTAATAGGTCGACACGGGACAAGGTTGTGCTAATATGTTCAATTGAGTATGTAAGATAAAGACATAAAGGTTTAATTGATATGGAAGCAAGGGTCGAGTGATGCACAAGCTTCCTAGTATGTCAAAGCATCAAACGAACAACACAAGGCAGAGTTTGGGTGTCATGTCGAGCCACGAAAGGGGTGAGGCACGTCACACATCGACATACTACCCAAGTATATATGGGGTTATTTTTATTCACACAATCAAACTTATACAAAGACCTAGAAGATGACGAAGACCTAATTTAGGCTATTGGAACGACGAAAAATGTGCAAGTGTACACAATCACAACAGGTAATAAAGTGACAAGTAAATGTCGAGTTATCGTACCCACAGGGACTATAAAAAGAATTATTTATGAAATTAATTGTAAAACACTTTGGTGAGGTAAAAATAATTTGGTTTTAAAAGATGGTCAAAAACTATTTAAAAACTAAGTAAATAATTAAAATAAAACAAATGAGTTCTAATGCACGATTTCAAATAAGATTTAATCAAGATAACATACTTGTGTTGAATTAATTACATTTCTTTAACTTAGAATTATTAAACTTATGTTTATATTGCTACGAATAAATTCACGACAACTCGGTAATTTGCTAACTACTGCTCATACATACTTATTAAATTAATCAATCTCTTGAGCATTTTTCAATGTCAATCCAAGCGGTTAATCAATCTTCACAAGAATATAAAAGATTAAGTGAGGTAACAGGGTATTTCTACCTTGAAACAGTTTAATCACAAAAATCTTGCAAGTTATGCAAGGCATATGTATCGCCAAATACAATGCTAATTTAAACTTCAGTTGCCTTAGAAGGATAAACACGCATTGATTAAGCATTGTGTCTATTAATTATAATTTCAATATGATTTAATAATTAATTCATTAGTTATTTAACAATTATATTGCAAGAATAACTTAGGTATGATTTTACTTAACCAAGCAATTTATTGAGGCCTATAACAGCATAAACATCATTTTAACAATTCAAGCAGGCAGAATATAATCAACCCAACACAAACTTGATTTAAGCTAAATTGATTAAAATAATCATTTCAATAGCATAAATATTCATAAACATGTTCGTCAAAACAACAACAAAAGTTAAAGGGATAGGGAACAAGATGCAAATCCGGTGTTTCTCCGTGGCTTGACTAGTTGCTCTGTCCTTCTTTCTTCATTGCCCTCGGCTATCAAGGTGGCTTATGAACACCTAATTGATGCTCCAAAATGGCTGATGAGAGCCTCTTTCCCAAGAGAAGAAATCAGTACTTGAACAAAAAGGGAAATGGGATGAAAAAAATGGAGAGAAAAGTGAGAGAGGAGAAGAGAGAATGAGAGAATGTTGTGGGATTGAGGGATGCCTTGAATGATCAGCAAGGGGTGGCTTTTATAGCTGATTGTGGCTGCTAAAAATAGAAAACTCCAGCAGCCAAAGATCCCCCCTATGGCCGGCCATCTACTTGGCAAAAGTTGAGACTTTCAACTTTGATAAAAATAGCTTGGGGCAAATCTACAAAGCCACAATTAAAGGTGCGGTTTGAATGCAATTTGGAAGTCTTTCAAAGGCCTTTTTGCAAGCATATTTAATCAGCTAAAATGTTGATTTGGGTCAGCATATGGGCGCCTCTGGACTACCCAATTAGTGGCTAGTTCAGTTCACTCAATTTAGTTCGACCAGTGCGGTTCAACTAGACCCTTTCTCCATAATTAATTAAAAATAATTTATTTAACCCAAATTAAATGGAGAATAAATTAAAATTAATTAAATTATGAATTAATACATATTTCTAGACCGTCTTAGGCTGAAAATTAATGCGCCTCGATACTTCAAATTGCTTCTCGGTTTTGTGCTTTTAGCAGCGTCAGTCGAGCCAATTTTCGCCCTTTGCGCGAATCTGTCGAAAATAGTCAAAATTAATCAAAATTAAGTATAAAATTAACTAAAATTCACCTTGTTCATTTTTTTAACACAATTTAATTATTTCATAATATTTAATTATTTTTCGACAAGAATTTAATCGGATTTGCACGAATTTAAGTAAAAATGGGTATGAAAAAGTATATAAATTTTTGTGTTTCCACCTATCAACACTTCTATAAATAGGGTATTAGAAGTTGAATGTAACCAAGTTGGCTTCGATGCCTTCAAAAACCTTAGTAGTTTAGTAGTATATTTAGTTTTATTTTCTTTTTAGCTTTTTGATACTTTCTTGTTTTCCTCTTGAAATCAATTTTGGTTCAAGAGTTTATTTATTCTATTCAAGTATTTTAGTTTATGTTCTTTTGAATTAATTTTATTTCTTTATTCCAGTCAATAGAATTAATACTCCGTTCCCCATTTGATATTATATCCATGATTATTCAATTCTTTTTTTCTCTTCTGAGTCGATTGTGTTCCTTACATGATTTATTCAATTAGATTTTAGATTATGAATAACATGAGTGGTTAAATCCCTTAGAGAAGATTAACGAGTGGATGAGAATGTGATTAACAGAGGATTTAGTGTTTCCTAAGATGGATTAGTTGGTATGAATTACATGTGATTAAACCATTAGGATTGACAACCGTAAGAAGTTATCATAGGCAAGACGAGGTCAGGAAATAAGTCGAACCAAGTAAATATTAATTTATCCTAGTTGAAAAAGTGAGGTTGAGAGATAAACAAGTATCAACCAATTGATTAATTAATTAGAGGCTGTGAAGTAATAATTGATTAATCGGTAGCTGATGATTGCTAAACTGACTAAAAATTTGACTAAGGCAAGCGCACCTATTGAACAATAGTATAGTTATGGTGAGACTGGAAATATCGTATCCACAAGGACTAAAAGTACTAGTAATTACTATCTTTTTATTATCTAGCCTAAGAATTAAATGGGTGTTTTTAAACTGAGATTAACTATTTAATTAACTAAGAACACAACAAAGGTAAAAGTTGGAAAATATTATTGGAAAACCAATGAAGAAGACAATACTCAAGGAAGAATCCACCTAGACTTCACTCATTACTTCTGAATTAGATGATTTATTCACTTGACTTAATTCGTAGAAATCTCTGATTTATGTTAATATCTCTCTCGAGACTAAAAACAACCGACTCTAGGTTGATTAATTGAAATCTCTTTCTAATTAATACCCCTATTGTCGCATTAACTCGATCTATGGATTCCCTTATTAGATTTGACTCTAATCCGGCAGATTTACGTCATCCTATGTCTAGGATTGCATTCAAATCCGCTTAATTATGCTAGATCTACTTATAAACAGGGACTTTTGCTCCACTGAATAAGCACATCAGACTTGAATTAATATCTTGAAATATTAAAGCAAGAATCAATAACACATAATTAAGAATAAGAACAAGTATTTATCATATAATTCAAATAGTAATAAGATCTATCTTAGGTTTCATCTTCCTTAGGTATTTAGGGTGTTTAGTTCATAACGATGGAGGAAAACACCTCAAAAATGGGAAAACAACAAAACATAAAGAAACCCAAAGAACTTCTAAAGAAATTGAATGGAGATCTTCAGTCTTAAAGTATATCATGCTTCCAAGCTGATTCCGATGGCTGTCTTCGAGTATTCTCTGCCTTTTACTTTGTGTCCCCCCTTTAGGTCTTCCTCTGGTATGTATTTATAGACTTTAGATTGCTCAAAAACCCTAAAAATTGGTTTTTTTTGCATATTTGGGAAACCTGGAGCGATATCGACACTGGCTGTCACATGGGCATGTGGCCAGACCGTGTGGCTCACACGGGCATGTGCTCCACCCATGTGGAATTTGTCTTGGCCGTGTAGGTCCTTTAATCAACCCGTTTTGTTTGTTTTTGGCCCGTTTTCTGCTCATTTTGTTCTCCTATGCTCTCCTGAGTATAAAACATGAAATTAAAGGATTAAGAGCATCTAATTCACTCAATTACATAACAAATCATCCAAAAGTATGCTAAGTATGGGATTAGAAAGTGTTACTTTTATGGTTTATCAAATATCCCAACACTTAAGCATTTGTTTGTCCTCAAGCAAAATTCTCAACTCACAATTAAAATTAAATTCTCTTAATTCATAATTCTCATCAATAATATTTTATCATAATTTCACAAATAATCATATATTGATAATTCAACTATAAGAGCACTAAATGCACAAGCAATCCAAGTCTAACATTTAAAGCATGAAGACATAGGTATTTCCCCTTATCTAAATAATTACCTTTAATTCAAAAATGAACAAGAATTGGCATCCTAACTAAAGATTCACTCAAATCACTCAAAGTGTTTAAGGTTCAAAAATTAAGTACTCAAGAGTCAAACATGAAAAGTTATTACCATAAGCTTGCATGAAAATTAAATCTCCACCACTATAAAATGATATGATACACAGATCAAAAGGTCTTTAATGGGTTGTAACGGGGCTTGGGCTAAAGGTGTGGATAAAGGCTGAAAAAGAAGGTTAGAATCGAGATTGAATTGATAAATTACCTAACTAGAAAAACTAACACTAAATAATTAAATGAATCAAATTTATTAACGAGAAACATGAGTTTCTTCTCAGAATATGGGATTAAATACTTAGCTCATAACATAGAACTAATAATAATCAACAAATATGTATATATATATTTTTCTTTTTTTTTTATATGAATGAATGAATAATGAGAGAAAATTATACAACTAAAATAAAAGAAAATAGTTAGGCAATTAACCAAATCAAATCTCGACAAAAAGGGAATCAATAAAATAGGAAAAATTCTCAACGAATCAAAAAGTATGATGTAGGGGTTAAAATTTAGGGTAAATTAAGAAATGGTTTGTTAAGCTCAAAGGGGTTCACTAAGGGTTAATTATGAAGGTAGGCTTTTTGTGGGGTAAGTGGGTTAAAACCTATGTGCCTTTATCATCTCAGCATATCAAATCAAATGTGTGGTCTTGACATGTATAATTGAAGCAAGTTTTAGAATAACAATTCAATATTGACACACTTATAACCAATAATAAAGTGAGCACGAAAAAATGTATGCTCTAAAGGCTCAAAATCTCACAAGAAATATGGTTTTTGATGTCAATCTTACAATTTTCAAACTTCAAGGTAATACCTCAATTTAGGGAAACAACCTAAAAATTTTTATTCCGAGAAATAGACTTTTCAAGCTTGATTCTCTAGTATCTTAAATTTTAAACCATCAATGCATAAGTATCTATGAATTTAATCTAAAATATATCAATGAAAATCACAAATTAATAAGAGTTCATTCTAAAAGTAATATGAGCAAATTACTTAAGCACAAGGCATAAGTCAGGGATTTTCAAATAATCATATAAATAACCTCCCCACACTTAAGATGTATATTGTCCTCAATGTACAAACAAATATAAATCATAATAGAGACACAATATCATAAGATAGGGAGATAATTGAAACTGCCCTGAATGGTGGATGAATTTCCCATACTAGTGAAAAGCAGAGTTGTAGATAAATGTAGGGGTATTGCAAAATTTTGAGCAACTGATAAGAAAATAAACACAATGCTTGAAGAAGATTAAAGGGTTACTCGTTAAGAAACAGCCATAATAATTGAAATAAAGTTCAAAATATGAAAACAAAATAAACATAAAAATAAAAATAAACCTAAAAAATAAAGATAAAAATGAAAATAAACATAAAGATAAATGGACTCAATGGTCCTCATCATCAGACTGATCCGTGTCATGAGTTGGTGGCGCTTGAGGAGCGGTATGAAGATACTGACAGATCTGCTGTAAAGTCGCATCAATATTGTCGAACCTCTAAACACAGTACTGACGAAAACTAGCAAACTCCTCAGAGGATACTCCTAGAGAGCTAGCAGTAGAGGGAACATGTAGGTGACTCGATGGTGGAGGCTATGGTGGGTCCTCGTGATAGGGAGGAACATCATCAGTGAAGTCCTCTAAGTCATGCTGACTGTCAAACTGGGATAGTTTATACTGAGGGGGGTCCACTCCACGTCGCTGCTCGATCATCCTCATATGGATCATGGTCGAGATGTCCTGAGGGGACATCTGACCTACTAGGGTAAGAGTGGAGGACTGCTCCAGTGTGTCAAGAAGACTAAAGTGTCGAGCTAGGCGAGTCATGTAAGTACCGAAATAGATGAGGCCCTTTTTATGGCGTTCAGTCTGATTGCGGTAAGCGAGTGCGATGAAATATGCCAAATCAAACACATGTCTGATAGTCATGCTCCACAAAAAGTATGCGTCATAGGTACTAACCACTCCTGTGCTCTCTCTTCATCCTGTCAAAGTGTGAGCTACGAGGGCGTGAATATACCGTAGGGCTGGAGGGAGATGCGTCGCCTTCGAGCGACTCACGTTATAAGTAGTCAGGCCGCCCATAAGAGCATCCCAATAGTGCGATGATGAGTAATAAATATGTCGATGAAGCTGAAAAAAGTCCTCGACGCTCATGAACTCCTCTGTGTAAAGTTCCAAAGCAACACCGAACTCTGGGACGCTCCTATGTCACACTAGCCCGCCAAGGCGAAAGGTGATGGTGCCAAGCTCGTCATGAATTGACATGACCTGCTGGACTGAGAAAGTGGCGCTGAACTCTAAGGTAAGCTCCAAGTAGGTAGGCTCGATGATGGTGAAAAATCTATCCCACGGGGATGTAATAATAATCGCGCGCACATCATCAACCAGATGAACCTGTTCCAATGTGGCCCAATCAATGCAGCGGCCCACACCGAGAGGTCGTACTCGATGAAGCTGATACAGTTCCTCCTGGAGACCCATCGAGAATCGGAGGAAAGGGTGACAAGCTTCGGCAAATGCGCTTGAGGAGGAGGTCGTTCCTAAGCCTTTATGTTTTTTCGAAGCGGAGACAGCGACTTTGGACTTGCCATGTGTGTTTGTCATAGTGTACCTGCAAAAATGAAACAGTCCAAATTCAATAAAATAGGAGCACCACTATCACCAATAGAAAATATCAATAAACCTATGAGTAATATGTGAATAATGCGAGAATATGTGGTGAAAGACTCTAGTGTAATAACTGAGATGAATAATTCAGTCCTAAATGCACGAATACCAAAAAATGCAAAAATTAACAGTATGTGAATCTAAACTAAAAAAAATATGAATCTAAGTAGCCAAAATAATAGGAAAAAGAAATAGCAACCAAACTAACAAGACAACCCAAGGCACCTAATTAGCAAATAAAGTAAACGCTAATCGACTCCATAAAACTACCAAAAGAAGCTATAATCAGTAATGGAGAGAACGAATGACTAGAAGTAGCATGGCAAGATGACTACTGAAACAATATTCAATAATGGTCCTAATAAACAGAAAAGTACCAATGAAATATAATAATTTAATCCAAAACTAACAAATTAAGAATAATAGTCAACAGAGGCATGGTTAGAATAGAAGAAAAATAGAAAAGAAATAAATTAAAACAAAATATAAGAGAATAAAAGAAAATAAAAAAATTAGGGAAACCAAATATCGTCGGGCGGTCACCAGAAGTATGGAGGATAGTGGTCGGACAGATGGTCAATCTAAGGAGAGGGAGGTGTGCGGCAGTGTTTGGTGGTCAGAGGGAAAGAAGAATGGTGAAGAATGGAGGAGAAAAGAAAAATAAAGTGAAAGAGGGAAAAAAGGGGCGGGGGAAAGGAGGAAAGAAAAGAAAGAAAAATGATAAGGAAAAGAAAAGGAGACGGTGAGGGTGAGGGTGATGGAGGGACGACGGCAGCCGAAATAGAGGGGTAAAAAGTTGCGGCGGCTAGGGTATGGTGGTTTTGAGAAGAAGACAAATGAAAAGAAAAAAAAATAGAGTTAAGGCTTTAAAAAGGGACACAGTCGTGTAACGGTCCGTGTTGGGCCACACGCCCATGTGGCTCAAGACTCAGCCCGTGTTTGTCGAGGGAAATAATAGGTGATTCGTCACACGTTATTGGACACGTCCGTGTGTCCAGGCCGTGTGGTCCACACGGTTGTATCACACGGCCATGTGCTATTTTGTTCACTTCTCCCACGCCTGTGTGGTCTCCCACACGCCCGTGTGTCCGAACACACGACTATGTGCCCTGCTCGTGTGTTCGAACACATGGCCGTGTGCCCTGCCCGTGGAGCTCTCTGACTTATTTAAAATTTGGAAATTTAGCTCCAGTTTTTACACTGCCTAGGACACTCTCGTGTGTCTAGACCATGTCGCACGCCCGTGTGGTCTTTGTTAGGCCGTGTCTCTATCGATATTTGGAGAAATTTCTGTCATGCTTCCACACGGCCTATGACACGCCCGTGTGTCCAAGCCGTGTGGAGCACACAGCCATGTCGCATGGCCGTGTAACACACTGTTTAACCCCTGTTAGAGTACACGGCCTAGGACACGCCCGTGTGTCCAAGCCGTGTAGGTCAAAAACCTACATTTAAACATGAAAAATAGATAAAATAGACTAGTTAGTGGTGTTAGTGCTTGGGTTGCCTCTCGAGAAGCGCTTATTTAGATTCTAAGCTCGACTTACCTCGTATTCACATGGTCACAGTGGATCATGGAGTCGATACTCCTCTTTCTTGTTATCAATTACTTTATTTAAATAGGGTTTAACTCGAGTAATGTTTACCTTAAAAGTGCCAAAATATGAATGGGTTACCTCGATTGTACCGTATGGAAAGACTTTAAGTACAGTAAAAGGAGTCGCTCTGTTTGCATTGAGCTCTGTAGTATAATTCGAGGGTCGGTTTCATCTAATAACACCTAGTCACCTACCTTGAATTGGTTCGTCTTGTTAAACTTGACATGGTGTTGCTCCTGCTCCTCCTTGCCATAAGTTCGCCATTCGTCTAGTTCATCTATCTATAGCATTCGTCGTTCATGGATGGTTCCATTGTTAGTGCATAAGCTAGATCGTGGCTCATTTATGTTTCTTGAAAGTTTTTTCCTGCAAAGAGGATTGAACCACATGATTAGTCTTATTAACCGAATTTATAAGGTTATATTCATTACTTGATATTTCAATCGAATCAGGAGCCTGAAGAATAACCGATTCATCACCTGCATGAAGCGTTAATTCACCTGTATCAACATTTATGATAGTTCTGGCAGTTGCTAAAAATGGTCGCCCTAAGATTAAAGGAACGTCACCATCCTCTTCTATGTCTAAAACAACAAAGTCCACTGAGAATATGAATTTATCAATCTTAACGAGTACGTCCTCCACAATACCCCTAGGAAACCTAATAGTTTTATCTGCCAATTGTATACTCATCCTAGTTTGTTTGGGATTCACAAGACCTAGTTGCTTAGATATTTTATAGGGCATGACGTTAATACTTGCGCCTAAGTCGGCCAAAGCATTATTAACGGCTAAACTACCAATTAAACAAGGAATAGTAAAACTCCCTGGATCTTTTAACTTGTTGGATAGTTTATTTTGTAGAATTGTCGAGCAAACTGCATTTAATTTTACATGTGACGATTCATCTAACTTTCGTTTGTTTGCCAGAAGCTCCTTTAAAAATTTAACTGAGTTGGGCATCTGCGAAAGAGCTTCAATAAACGGTAAGTTAATATGTAACTTTTTTAAAATGTTAAGAAATTTACTGAATTGTTCGTCTGTGAAGTCTTTCTTTATCGTTTTAGGGTATGGCATGCGAGGTGTGTATTCTCTGATTACCGATTTTTGTTTGTTCTAGCTTTCATCCATCTTATTTTGACTTACTACAGTTTCTTTCCTTGGTTCTGGTTTGGACTCAACTAATCCTTCTTCATATTGAATAGTAATTGCATGAAGTTGTTCTCTTGGGTTAGTCTCGGTGATGCTAGGCAAGCTACCTTGTGGTCTTTCTAAGATTAGCTTAGCAAGCTGCCCTATTCGAGTCTCGAGACCTTGAATTGACGCTTGCTGATTTTTAAGTGTTGTCTCGGTGTTTTGGAAACATGTTTCTGACACCAAAATGAATTCCGTTAGCATCTCCTCAAGGTTCGGCTTCTTTTCCTACTGGTAAGATGGTTGAAAGCCTAGAGGGGGTTGTGGTCTTTTATTGTCTTGACCATCCCAAGAGAAGTTGGGATGGTTCCTCCACCCTGCATTGTAGGTATTACTATAGGGGTTATTCTGAGGTCTAGAGTTATTACCTATAAAGTTGACTTGTTCGCTCGTAATGCTAGGGTCGTAGGCTAGGCATTCTGTATTATTCATTCCTCCTCCACTTGTACCGCACTGTATCACCGGATGTACCTGCGTAGAGACACATAAACTATCAATCTTTTTATTTAAAAGCTCTACCTGTTTTGGTAACATAGTGACCGTGTCGAGTTTGAAAACATCGGCTGTTTTACTAGGCTTTGTCCTCATGACTTGCAACTGATAGTTATTCAGTGACATCTCTTCAATAAATTCATAAGCCTCCTCAGGTGTTTTCTTATTTAGGGTTCCACTGACGGCTGCATCGATCAGTTGTCTAGTTGAGAGGTTCAAACCATTGTAGAAAGTCTGAACTTGTAGCCATAAAGGTAACCCATGGTGAGGGAACCTTCTCAATAAGTCCTTATACCTCTCTCATGCATCGAAAAGAGTTTCTAAATCCATTTGCACAAAGGAAGAGATATCGTTCCTCAATTTGGCCGTCTTAGCCGGTGGAAAGTACTTTAGTAGAAAATTCTCGGTCTTCTGTTCCCAAGTAGTGATTGAACCACGTGGTAGGGAGTTCAACCACTGCTTAGCTTTATTTAATAACGAGAAGGGAAATAGCCTTAGGCGAATGGCATCGTCAGAAACGCCATTGATCTTGAAAGTGTCACAATATTCCAGCAAGTTAGCCAAATGAGTATTTGGATCCTCATCTTGCAAACCATCGAACTGAATAAACTGCTGGATCATCTGAATTGTATTTGGCTTCAGTTCAAAATTGTTTACAGCGATAGTAGGTCGAACAATACTCGATTCAGCTCCTGTTAAAGTAGGCTTAGCATAATCATACATAGTACGAGGAGCAGGATTCTGATTTACTGGATTCACGGCAACCACAGGAGGTAGCAGATTATTCTAATTTTCAGCCATCTCCTCAGTAATATTGGTATCGCCTTCGTGCTTTTCCTCTATATACTGTAGACTCCGCCTTATTTCTCTATGATTTTTGCGAGCTGTGCTTTCAATTTCGCTGTCAAAAAGTAGAGGCCCTGACGGGTTTCTTCTAGTCATAAACTATAAAAACCTGCCAGAAGCAAAAGAAAAATTAGTAGATTAGAAGTAGAAATAAATTGCAATAAAAATAAAAAAAAAGCTAAAGTAATAAAAATTAAGCGTTCCTAATATCTCGATCCCCAACAATGGCTCCAAAAATTTGATGGTCGCTAAACTGACTAAAAATTCGACTAAGGCAAGCGTACCTATCAAACAGTAGTATAGCTATGATGAGACCAAAATATCGTATCCACAAGTACTAAAAGTACTAGTAATTACTATCTTGTTATTATCTAGCCTAAGAATTAAATGGGTGTTTTTAAACTGAGATTAACTATTTAATTAACTAAGAACACGACAAAGGTAAAATTTGGAAAATACTATTGGAAATCCGATGAAGAAGACAATACCCAAAGAAGAATCCACCTAGACTTCACTCATTACTTCTGAATTAGATGATTTATTCACTTGACTTAATCCATAGAAATCCCTGATTTATGTTAATATCTCTCTTGAGACTAAAAACAACTGACTCTAGGTTGATTAATTGAAATCTCTTTCTAATTAAAACCTCTATTGTCGCATTAACTCGATCTATAGATTCCCTTATTAGATTTGACTCTAATCCGGCAGATTTACGTCATCATATGTCTAGGATTGCATTCAACTCCGCTTAATTATGCTAGATCTACTCGTAAACAGGGACTTTTGCTCCACTGAATAAGCACATCAGACTTGAATTAATATCCTGAAATATTAAAGCAAGAATCAAGAACACATAATTAAGAATAAGAACAAGTATTTATCATATAATTTAAATAGTAATAAGATCTGTCTTAGGTTTCATCTTCCTTAGGTGTTTAGGGTGTTTAGTTCATAACGATGGAGGAAAACATTTCAAAATTGGGAAAACAACAAAACATAAATAAACCCAAAAAACTTCTAAAGAAATTGAATGGAGATCTTCAGTCTTGAAGTATATCCTGCTTCTGAGTTGATTCTGATGGCTGTCTTCGAGTATTCTCTGCCTTTTACTCTGTGTCCCCCCTTTAGGTCTTCCTCTGGTATGTATTTATAGACTTTAGACTACTCAGAAACCCTAAAAATTGGCTTTTTCTGTGTATTTGGGAAACCTGGAGCGATATCAACACGGGCTGCCACATGAGCCTGTGGCCAAACCGTGCGGCTCACACGGGCATGTGCTCTACCCGTGTGGAATTTTTCTTGGCCGTGTGGGTCCTCTAATTAGCCTATTTTGTTTGTTTTTGGTCCGTTTTCTGCTCATTTTGTTCCCCTATGCTCTCCTGAGTATAAAACATGAAATTAAAGGATTAAGAGCATCTAATTCACTCAATTACATAATAAATCATCCAAAAGTATGCTAAGTATAGGATTAGAAAGTGTTACTTTTATCATTTATCAGTAGCTAATCAACCCAAAAATGCTAATTCAAAATTAGTTACAAACCCTGAAACAAGTTAATCTTCTTGATTGGTTAATCGATTTATTTCATTTGTTTTCTTTATTTTTTTTCTTTTCATTACTTATTTATTTTGATTCCTTTAACTTATTTTATGGTTCATCATAATATAGGAACTATTTAGTACTACTTTGACTTATTATTGTCAAAACATTTTCATTATTTATTCTATCCTCCAGTGGGTATGATCCTCGGAATACTTCCAAAGTATTTTGTTGTACTAAACTATATTACAATTCGAGCTGTGCACTTGCGAACACCACGGTTCTTAACTCCTATATTTTTGGTGTGATATTTAACAACCCTAAAAGGCGGTCAAGTTGTTGGTGCCGATGCCAGGGAGGTTTTGGCAATAAATTTTGAAAAAAAAATTTACAATCAATAAGATAAATAGGAACATTAAGACCTATAGATATGATTTTAATTTTTTTCTAATTATTTTATTTTTTATTTTTATTTTCTGTCAAGCTGTTTATGACCCAAAGCTCAAGCACTCTGATTGAACCACATCTAGATCTGGAGCAACTACTCAAACATAACCGTCCAACCATAAATATCGATCCACCTGCAGTTATTATTTGAGGATCCATGAGAACAACAAGGTAATATCCGGGAAAAAGTCCCAATGGCTTGAAAGACGTTGCACGACTATGTCTTACTTACACTAGATGCAGTATGAGGAAGCATAGAACGACCAATGATTAAAGCCAATAATTTTGAGATGAAGACAACTACTATCCAGATGATCCATAACACGTTAAAGTTTAAAAGGAACATAATTGAATATCTAAATTAGCATTTGAAGCGGTTCCATCAACTACACACCTTCAAATATAATGGGGTATCCAACGATGCTGTAAATCTTTGGTTATTTCTGTTTTCATTATGTGATAACACGACGGGACTCTTTATAACCAAGTTCTATCATCACATGAAACGATCTAGCTAAAAATTTTCTCCACAAAATTTTCCCAATAAATCGAACCATTCACCCGGGCCGGAAGATTACAAATTTTAAACAACTTAAAGGTGAATCCATGTAAGAGGCGTGTGAGTGTTTCAAGATAATGCTAAGGAAGTGCCTACAACATGGACTACAAGCGTGGCTCCAGATCCAAATATTTTACAACAATGTTGATAGACAAATCAAATCTAGCTAAGACGGAGCATCTGATGGATCTTTCATTTTCTATACTTATTAAAGGGCTTATAAAATCATAGAAGACATGGTCATGAATTTGTACATTTGGTTGAATGAGAGGGTCATGTACAAATCTAAGCCTCCAATGATGAACACGATAAGCGAAAAAATGAGCCGATAAGAGTGGAACCACACTAAGAGAACCAACTAGAGGTGGCAAGTTACATAAATAATAGGGGTTAGGACCCTACTCAAATACCTACAATCCCAGTTGGAGGGATCATCCAAAATTCAAGTGGGGAGGTAACCAAGGAGGCGCGAATCAAGCTCAAACCCGACAAAATCCTCCTTATCAACCTCCACCATTGCAACAACAAGTGTGGGCAATGACCATGTTGTATATGGTCAAAGATTCGACCAACTAGAGGGGGAGATGCAAACAATAATGACGAACATTTGAAAATTCCAAACAACATGTGGACTACTCGAATCCTAGATGGATAAACTCCGCGACCAAATGAGCCAATTGATGACAATGTTATAGAAACAAAATGACTTGAATCTCCCTAGTAACACGGAGAATAACCCTCAGAGAGATGGAAAGGAGCACGTAAAGGCAATCCCATTGCGATCGAGCAAGGTATTAAAGCTGTCGATCACACCTATCCATGAAGAAGAGGAGGTTCTCGAATAGGTCAATGAATCCACAGAAAAGGAGCAAACCAAGCACCTTAAACCAAATAAAGAGGTAGCCGAACTAGAGTCTGATCCAGCAATAGTAAAACCAAGCACAACGAAGGTACCGTTCCCTACAAGACTAGAGGACAAACAAAATAGGGACAAGGTAGATTTTATAAATTTTCTTAATTCATTTAAATCTCTCGATGTCAATTTGCCTCTATTAGAACTTATTGATAAAATCTCAAAATATGCCAAGTATTTAAAGGAAATCATGAAACAACATAGAAAAATGAAAAAGGACGAGCAAATTGACATTCACGCCTCGTGCAGCGCACTAATCACAAAGAAGATGCCACGAAGTTAAATGATCCGGGTAGCTTTACAATCCCAATAGAGATAAATAATTAATATTTTAGCAAAGCCCTTTGTGATTTAGGTTCTAGCCTAAATTTGATTTTAATTAGCATTCTATATGGTTAAAATTATTAAGCGGTCTTAAACCGTAGGCTAATCACTAGAACTAGAAACCGAAATCGTTATTATTTCTGTAAACGGTTGACCTCGACGGTTAAACAGCTATAAATGAGATTCATCGCATCCGAACTTCTTTGGACCAATATATTTTCGAATTTATTTTCACACCAAAGTCTCTTACACCTTTCTTTCTTTTTCATTTTCCCGCTCCTCTTCTTGGTAGAGAGAAAAAGAACATAAACCTCTGGTATGTCCCCTTTAGAAGAAAACACATTAATTGATCTAGAAAAATGGATATCATTTCTCGAAATTATTATATTTATCTGTTATTTGTTAAAATCATTTTAATTAGAAAATATTTTCCTCGATTTTCTGTTTCACAGGTTTAATCTGCAAATGACTCAATTTCTGACCAGATTTTTCTTCTTTTCGATGTTAATAATAGTCTTGAGGTACATCTTCTATATTTAATTTTGGAGTAATTTTTCCGCATATCTGCTATTTTTTTAATGGATTATTCTAAACCTGTATTTGAAACTAATACCGTAGGTGTTCAAGCACTGGAAGGGGTGAAAAGGAGAGAACTTTAGGCATAATAAAGCCAGATGGATTATCTGGTAACTATACTAACAGAATAAAACAAGTTATTCTGGAATCAGGTTTCGAAATCAGTAAGGAAATGGTGATTCAACTTGATGATCAAGATGCAGCTAATTTTTATGCCGAGCACTCTTCCAAGATCTTCTTTACTGATCTTATCAGATACATGACTAGGTTATTACTTTTTCTTTCTTTTTTGTCTTGATTCAATAGTATTACTTCAAATCTCAATGCTGTTTTTGAATTACTTGGATTTGCAAAATTTCTGCATTTGCTTTCACCTAATGTTGTTAATTCATAGACAGAACCAGTCATGCTTTTATTATATATGTTGACGGTGTCATACACTTTCTGATTGTAAATTCTCCATGCATTTTCATTTTTGATAGAACGGAAAAAGAACAAAAAATTGTAAAAATGTTGAGCATGTGAAAAGGAAGCTATTCATGTTTATGCTTTTCTTTATGATTATTCAATTCATTTATCTGAATTTCAAGGCTTATTAGACCCTGCTTTTATTCTTTTGAATGTTTTGGTAGTATTATATTTGTTTTGTTTTTCAAGTTGCAGAGCCAAGAGATGTCTTGATGCAGCACATGCTTTAATCTTCTTATAAATAAGATGACCATTGTTGATCTCTCATCTTTCAAATATGTTTTTATAACTATTTATCATACCAGTCTGCAAATTTTAGTAACATGTTAGCCCGCTACTCGATTTTGACAGTGGTCCGGTGTTAGTTATGATTTTAGAGAAGGAAGATGCGGTTGCTCATTGGCGAGATTTGATTGGACCCACTGATGCCGGCAAGGCCAAAATTACTCATCCTCATAGGTTATACATGTTTCTTCATCTTATGCTTTGTCCATATTATGGTTCAAGAAGATTAATCCTTATATGGTTTGTGGCTGCCCTTCTCAATCATGTGTTCTTCAGAATTCGAACTTGAATTCTTTCCCTGGGAATGCAATGCACCCAACACTTATCGATTGTGCTTTGTCATTATACTGGTATTGTCTAATGATTTTCTTGTGTGATCTACTTTATTTGACAAAGAATAGTTGTCCTCCCATTACCTAACAAGATTTGATCCTTGCCAACTTTGAAGTAGATCTTCATCCTAGACGAAATTTAAATTTATGGTAACTTGAACCCCCAAGTAATCTGTCATTTTGTTGGCTGTTTATTTTGTGTCCAGCATTAGAGCAATGTGCGGGATAGATTTAGAAAAGAACTGTATACATGGTTCAGATTCCCATCAATCAGCTGAAAGGGAGATTGCATTTTTCTTCAAAGAGGCACCTTCAGGTTAGCTCTTGTCCAGTTGCTCCCCTTTTCCGGTCAATTTACCCGCCAGATCCATGATTTATAACTGAGATGGGCTAATATCGAGCATATAATGATATGTAATACGGAGTAACAAATATAAATTAGTGTCAGTCTTGACTTCTTTCTGTCCTTACTTTTTTCGTTCCATATTTGGGCTTTTGCAGATGAAGCAGTCAGAACACATGATGAACTGTAACTGGTAAGTACTTAACGCTGAAGCTATACATAATGGTTAATTTGTATTATAGCCTTTTTTTTTCCTTGGGATTGGTTTCAATCACCTGGCTTTTCTTCTCATAAACCATCATATCTGGTGAAGGCACAACATTATATACACATTCCCTCCCATTTGTTTGGCTGTCTTAAAGTGGTCAATTTTTTGTAGTTGTAGCATCATATGCCTTGTAATTGTCTTGCCTACGGCAATGCCAAAACTTGTCCTTCCCAATGTTAAGTTTAGAAAAAGATGATGAATGAAACTTGTATTACTTCAAAAGAATACATTGAAGTTCTTATGTCTTGAGTAGGAGCTGTGCATGCTTATATGGTAAAGCATACAGTCAATAACTGCTAATGACAACTAACAATAACTACTAACAGTTATCAGTAACCGATATCAACTAACAACAGACTTAACAGAATAATAATAGAAGCCAATCACTAGGTCAACTATTATTCTAACACCCAACATCTTTCTCTTCATTAACATTTTCAAGAAATCATTATCTCGGGTTGTAATATGCTTTTATAGTTTTATGTGGTTCTTATGTGCCTGATCATCCAATCTTTCTTACAAAGATCGATGACTTATTGCTTGGCCTCCAAAAATATGATTATTATGCAAAGGAAATGGTAGAATCTGGTAAAGGGGAGGGTTATAGCATGAAGAATTTGAATCAACATATCTATTTTGTTGGATTTTGACAATTTTGTTGAAATATGTATATATTTTAAATTTATTTAGGTAGATAAGTTTTATTCATATTCTAGAAATACTTTTATTTTATCTTTTAGTAGTTTATTAGAGTTAGGGAACTATTTCCTTTTATGTTTTAGTAGTTTATTAGAATAAGGGAACTATTTTCCCAATTAGGATTAGGACTCTTTTCTCTATTTAAGTTCAGTTCTTTAGTTAATAAGAAGATAACAGTTTTATTAAAAGCTCTCTTGAAAACTTTCATGACATCTGAGCTAGGTTAAATCTCTAGTAACATTATGGTTAAAACAGCCTTCACTGGAGATAAGAGGTCCAGCAATCAAACAGAGGAAGAAAGTTCTACCGTTGAAACAACTACTGAGAGTACAATGACTCAAGGGACAGAGGCATCTCACCTTTCTTTTCAACTGACATCTCACAAGTTGAACGGCTAGAATTATCTGGAATGGTCGCAATCCATAAAATTAGCATTTGATGGGCCCAGCAAGCTAGGTCATTTAAATGGAGAAGTTGAGCAACCACAGGTGGGCGATCCAAAGATGAGCAAGTGGAGGTTAGAAAATTCTATGATAATTGCGTGGCTTATTAATTCCATGGAAACATCCGTAGGTAAACCTTTTCTTTTTCTCCCAACTGCTAAAGATGTTTAGGACGCTGTGAAAGATACCTATTCAGATTTAGAAAACGCTTCACAGATTTTTGAGTTAAAAATAAAACTTTGGAAAGCTAGGCAAGAGGAAAAAGAAGTTACTCTTTATTATAACGAGATGATGTCTCTTTGGTAAGAACTGGATCAGTGTTATAATGATGAATGGGAGTGTCCTGGAGATGGCGTAAAAGCTATGAAAAAAAAAGAGAATGAAAGGGCTTATTTATTTTTGGCCGGTTTAAATAAAGAATTTGATGAAATGAGATCTCGGATCCTAGGGAAAAATCAGCTTCCAAAACTTCGTGAGATTTTTTCTGAGGTTAAAAGAGAGGAGATAAAGAGAAAAGTAATGTTAAAGCCAGGGTTTGAAGCTAATGATGATAATCCTACTCTTGTAACTATTAAAAATAATGATGATAGTGAAAAAAAGAAAAAACCTTGATGCGATTATTGCAAAAAATATTGGCACACTCGAGAAACGTGTTGGAAGCTCTATGGAAAACAGACAAATGGAAGGAAAAAGAGTAGCAATGGTCGTGGTTCACAATCAGGAGATAGCAGAGCTTTCCAAACAACTAATAGAAATTATAAGGGTCAAAGTTCTCTAAAAGGGTCTCCATTCACTAAGGAACAATTAGAGTATCTACACAAGTTTTTTCAATCACCACAATTTCGGATGAATTCTTCTATTCCTAACTTATCCAATAATCCTTTTTCCTCTTTTGCTTAATCAGGTACTGATTTTTCTATTTTTTTCAGTGTAAAATCTTGTAAAACAAACACATGGATCGTTGATTTTGGAGCTAGTGATCACATGACTAGTAGTCCTTTTCTTTTTTTCAACTTACACACCTTGCGCAGGAAATAGAAAGATCAAAGTAGCAGATGGGTCTTTCTCGATAATAGCCGGAAAAAGGCACTATTAAAATTTCATCTTCCTTAGTTTTACATGATGTTTTACATGTGCCAAATCTAGCTTGTAATCTCATATCGGTCAGTAAATTATCTCAGTCCTCAAATTGTCATGTTATATTTGACTTTATGTGTAAGTTTCAGGACATGGTCTCGAGAAGGATGATTGACAATGCTAAAGAATTTGGTGGAATTTACTTTCTTGAAGATGACTATTTAAGTCAACCAACAACTACTTTATGTTTAAATTTTGTTTCTGATTTTGATAAGGTTATGATTTGGCATTATAGGCTTGGATATCCTAATTTTTACTATTTAAGATATTTGTTACCTAATCTATTTAAAAATAAAAATCCTTCATATCATTTTGAATTTTGTGAATGGGGTCTAAATGTACTTATCGACCCTACAATAGGTTTACAGTCGTCTCGAACGGCTCATGCAATTTAAACAGTCAAATAGTGGAGATGGGCCCAAATCCCACAACATGGCCCGTGTGGCCCAATAAGTCCAAAAATGACCTTGGACGTGTGAACTACACAGCCTGTTCCACTAGTATCCACACGTCCGTGTGGTTTACTCGTGTGGGGCCCACGAGCCCATGAGGCCTACTCGACCCATTTTCAGCCCAACATGGCCCAAATTGGCCAAAGCTCATGAAATCGCTCATGGTGGCCTCTTACGATCATACACCCTCATTTTGAGCATTTTGAGATCAACACAAGCGTGAGCACACTCATATAGCGTTAACATGCACAATTTTTTTACTTTTACCGGTTAACGAATATTGAAGTGTGGTTACACACCTGTTGCGAAATGTGCGTCTAGCCCAAAAGTTCCCCAAACCTACATTCAGTCACGATAATCCTTTAGTCGATTATTACTAGGGTTAATCCCACTTCTATATTCCCAACTTATAATAATATCAGATACTTGCCTTGGTCGCAAGAGTAACTAACCCTGCTCGAACTATTGACAAATGTTGGTTTACTCTCTTAATCGAATAGTTGCATAGCCAGGGAAACCTATTAACGATGGCCACCAAACACATGATGCGAGACTAACATCCGGCTTAATAAAACACAACCCAAGAAAAAGAGAAGGTAGACCATCGGCCAACACCTTCATAATCAAGCCATGTCCGAAAGAACTCCATAATCGCAAATAGGATTACTTTGATCGAGGAAAGAGAGAAAGGTCTGACTGCTCGGCACTCACGGAAACCCCTTCACTTCCAAAGAACTCAAGAAACCGCAAGATACACCACACCTAGGAAAAAGATGGTAAGAATCGGCAAGAAGGGAATAACATTCGGCTTTAGCAGTGCAAGATTACTTACCGACTTGTTGAAGACAACACCAAACCGCAACCAAATGGGATGGAGTATTCGGCCTTTAAAGTCAGATGAACAGAAAGAAACTTCAATAACTACGAGAGTCGAAAGAGGGGAAGATAATATGTTCAGTCAAAGGAAGGAGGAGAAAAGAAAAGATGAAAGAAAGAAAGTGTGTTCGGTCAAGAGACTTGATACGAAAGAGAGAAAGAGCACAAGAGGTTGGTGACCAAAACGTCAAAAAGAACAATCCAAAAATGCCTAAAACGAACAACCAAAACAAAAAGCAACAATTCACATCTAGGAGAAAAGAGCCGAAACCAACCAATAACTAAACTCCCAGCCTTTTGTTCAAAAAACCGCAAATTGCCAAAAGTAAGAGTCCATATTCGGCACACTCACTACTACCTCATTCAAACTCCTAATTTCTCTCCCCCTATCACTCTTAAGATCTCTCAACCTTATCCCACTTCCTCAAATCCCTACCAACCGAAACTTCCTCTACCAAACCCTAGAATTCGGCCATAACTCCTCACACTCCTCTAACACTTCAATTTTAGTCCCACTACAACACCTTCCTACGTCAGGAGCAAAACAAAAACCAAAATACCCTTTATGCGCTGTCAGGCCTTGAACCTCAGATCCCTCTTAACACTCCACAGGCCACTAACCTATAGACCAACATGCTTTTTATGACACTTCCTTCTCATATTTATTTAAGAATCTCACTAACATGAGACAGGGTTTATCAAGCCAAAATCAAAATTTTGTACAAGCCAAGGCTTGAACTCAGGACTTCTCCAACACTTATTAAGACACTTAACCACTGAAGCAAGCATGCATTTATGCAACACAACATATAAAAAAATAAATACCTAAATTTTTGGGGTGTTACACACTTACACTAGGGATGGTCTAATTACAACATAAGAACCTTTGATTTATTAAATCATAGCAATTAAACACTTTTAACAAGTAGAATGCAACTTTAGCATTTTACGTGATTTAGTCTTTTTTCTCAAATTGACCATTTAAACAAAAAACTATCTTAACGAAATTTCCACACAATCATCATACCATGTTAAAAACATTAAAATAATAATAAAATAAATATTTTGACTTCAGATTTGTGGTCCCAAAATTATTATTCCGATTTAACTCAAAAACGGGTTGTTACAACTCTCCCGCCCTTAGGAATTTTAGTCCCCAAAAATCTTACTAGTGAATAGATTCGGGTATTGTTTTCTCATAGGATCCCAGGTTTCCCATGTAGCTTCTTCAACCCCCTGTCGATGCCATAATACTTTCGCTAATGCAATTCTCTTATTTCTCAACTCTTTTATCTCATGAGCTAAAATTCGAATCGGTTCTTCAGCATATGACATATCAGACTGAATTTCAACCTCGATGGCGGAAATGACATGTGAAGGGTCGAATCAGTATCGTCGAAGCATCGATACATGAAACACATTATGTATTTTCTCTAACTCAGATAGTAAAGATAGTTTATATGCCACTAGCCCAATTCGCTTGATAATCTCATACGGTCCGATGAATCGCGGACTCAATTTCCCTTTTCGACCAAACCGCCATATCTTTTTCCATTGCGACACTTTCAAAAACACTTTATCCCCGATCTGGAACTTAATATCTTTCCTTTTCAAATCTGCGTACGATTTCTGCCGATCCGAAGTTGCTTTTAAACTATCACGAATTACTTTTATTTTTTCTTCAGTCTCTCTAATCAGATCAACCTCATGATTCTTATTTTCGCTAAGTTCACTCCAGTACGACGGTGTTTGACATTTATGACAGTATAGAGCTTCGTACGATGCCATCTTAATACTCAATTAGAAGTTATTATTGTAAGTAAATTCAATCAGCGGTAGATATTTCTCTCAGCTATCTTCAAACTCAAGAATGCAACAACGTAACATATCCTCAAGTATCTGAATAACTCGTTTGGATTGACCATCCGTTTGTGGGTGAAATGCAATGCTAAAATGCAGCTTTGAACCCAAAACTTCTTGTAATTTCTTCCCAAATTGCAAAGTAAATCTTGGATCTCTATCCGAAACAATCGATTGGGGAACACTATATAATCTCACAATTTCAGAAATATACAACTAAATTAATTTATCAAGTAAGAAATCTGTACGTATGTAATTCCCCGAATTTGGGCCAAGAAAGAATAGGCCTTGAGTATGGGAACAACTAGAAGACTGCACATAAGTATTTAGTTGTGCAAGAAAATGGCATAAATGCATGCTAACTTTAGTGATTAAGTGTCTTGAGAAGTGTTGGAGAAGTCCTGGGTTCAAACCTGGGCTTTAGCAAAAAATTTTAATTTTAAGTGAATAGGTCCTTTGGTTCTAGATAGTAGGCTTCTTTAATTAAATTAGGTAATATATGACACAAATGAGCGTGTGGTCTAGTGGCAAGGTGGTGTGTTGCTTCTGTTGGGGAACTTGAGTTCGAGTCCTGGGTTGTTTAATGGAGAATTTATTTTGCTGTGGAGTTTGGTAGGTAGTGGAGTTGGATTGAGACTTTGAGGTTGAATTGGTCATGAGAATTTGAATGGGGTGTTGGAGTGATTTGGAGAGAAAATCAAGGAGAGGATTATTGAGGGATTTTAGGAAAGGATTAAGGGAGTTTGATGGGGATGATAGTAGTTGGCCGAAAATGGGATTCCCCAAGATGCAAATTCGGTCATAGGCTTTTGGTGTCGAATTTGCTAGTTTTTGCTCTCTTTTGTGGCCACTTCTCCTCTTTTGTTTTAATCGCTGATAAGTTTAGTTACTTGTTTGTCAGTCGTATTCTTTTGGTAAACATTTAGGTGTTTCGGTGTTTTATTTTGGGGCTTTCTTCTGACCGAACACTCTTTCCTCCTCAACCTATTGTCGAATACCATTGGTTCTCTTCTTCTTATCAAATCGGTTTGCTCTAGCTGAATCCCTTCTTTTCTTTTTTACTTCCTCTTATTTGAGTCTTCTACATTATTTGGTTTCCATTCTTTTCTACATTGTAACCATAGTCGATTGTTCTTACTCTTTTTCTTTCTCTTCATTTTTGTATTGTAACTGAATACTCTAGTTCCTTCTTCTAAACTTTCGGTTGTGGACTTGTGAAGTTCAACTGATCAGGTGTGAGGGTATGTGTATTCTTCTTCTCTCTCTTTCTCTCTTCTGTCGCACTGATATCTAATATCTCCCTTTGCGGCCATTTTGCTGTTAGGATTCAATGCCCCTGTCTTTTGGGTACTTTCGGCTCTTGTATGGTGTGAGCCGGATTTACTTCCCTTTTAATCTAGATCCTACGTTTCAGTAAGCAATTATTCTTCTAGTTCAACTATTTTCTTATGTAGTGGTTGATAGGGTTTTAATGGAATGCAAACAACTATTAAGGCCTAGGGATTTGGCTCTTGCAATGAAGTGGTAAACAAACTTCTATTGACAGGTCTAGCGAGTGGAAAATAATCTTGTGGTGAAGGGAATTTGATTAAGGCTTGTTCAAACTCGTTTTCTAGACATCTAACGATAGCTTTTGTGAAATAGGTTGGAGTGCTCGTGGTATTGTTGCATCCTTGCGATCAGGTGTGTATTCACACATTGAATAGACTGTAGAACGGCAAAAGCCGAAAAGCCAAAATGCCAAAATGTCGAACAGTCGAAAAGTCGAAAGAATGGCCTTTTGACCACATGGGTGTGCGAACGCTCATGTGGTAAGCCAAGCCCACGAATCGTGGGCGTAAGACTGTAGAGGCCACCATAGGCGTTCTCATGGGCTTAGGCTATTATGGGCCTCGATAGGCCGTGTGGGACCAATGGGCTGTGGGCTCCACACGGATAAAATTAATGGTACATGGTAATTACTGATTTGGGCTGTGTGGTTAGCATGGCCGTGGTAAATTTTGGGCTTGATGGGCCACACGGGCGTGTAGGCCTATTTGGGCCGTATAATGGGCCTTAGGCCCATTTACACTGTTAGGACTATTAAGGTTACACGAGTCGCTCGAGGCAACTGTAGACCTTCTGATGGGTCGATAAGAGTACCTAGACCCCAAGGCAGGTAAAATGACCAAAATACCCCTATAAGGTAAAATGACTATTTTACCCCTCGAGGGTAAAATATTGATTTGTCCTATGATTTGACTGTTCTTTCTGAGTATGACATTCTGCATATACGTATGATTTATGACATGACATTCTGCATGGGATTGGGATACTGTTATGGAGGAAGTTTACTGAACTGGTGGCTTTGCCACATATACTAATACTAGCAGCTTTGTTGCGTTATTGTTACTGACAGCTTTGTTGCGATATTATTACTGGCAGTTTTGCTGCGATATTAGTGTGCTGGCTGGGTAGATCGACTTTGTCCCCACATGGTGTGTTGGTGGTACGGAATGGTGTGTTAGCTGGATTGGGATGGGTTGCATTATTGTATTGTACTATTACTACATTGGGCTAAAGCCCACACTGTTACTGTTACCGTAATGGGCTCAGGCCCAATCTGTTACTGATATGGGCTTAGGCCTAGACTGTATTGTTCATTGTTTGTTTATTATTGGGATTACACACTGAGTTTTCATAAACTTACCCATTTGTTTTAACTGTATAGGTAATCCCCAAGATTAGGCGGGTCGGTGCTGCGAGGGACTCGAAGATGGTCACACTACTGCTTCTATTTTCTTTTATTTGGCGTTTAATAGCTATTAGATTTCGTTTTTGGGTTTAAATTATGTAATAAAGCCTCTCTAATTTTCTTACTTTTAATTTGGGATTTTTTGGTTTATTATGATTTATATCTGTTAAAAGTAGAACACGGTTTTCCAAAACAATAACTGTTTTCAAAATATTACGTTTTCGCAACACTCTTGAAATGCTTTCGCAACAAACGAAGTTTTAAAAGTAATGACAATTTAAAATGAATAACGAATAGCTAGAATGATTTGAGTTCTAGCAAAGTGGCTTTAAATTTCCTAATGGGTTTTCATCAGCATAAGTTAGTTTTTGAAAAGCACTCCAATGTGACACCACCAGATTCGGCCATAACGTCTAGGTAGGGTTTGGGGTGTTACATTTTCAGAATGAAATGAGTTGATTTTGTCAATCTATTAACAACAACCTAGATTGCATCTTTCTTTTTCGGAGATAAGGGCAAACTTGATACGAAATCCATTGTTACTCTATCCCACTTTCACTCAGGAATCATAATAGGTTGTAATAAACCTGACGGCACTTGATGCTCAGCTTTGACTAGCTAACAAATTAAACATTTTGAAACAAATTTTGAGATATCTCGTTTCATGCTGTGCCACCAAGACTAACCCATGCTAGCTGAATTACCATAGTGCCCTTAGTAGGCCAAAATTTTCATTTATTTCGCATTTCAACCACTCAATTTGCACATTTCACAATTTAATCCCTATTATGCATTTTCATCAAAAATCACTTTACAAAACATGAAAATCTATCATCAAAAATTCATATTACATCCTCAAACACTAAAGAATACATAAACTCATTAATGACAACTCTCAAAATCTTTAACAGTTTCAAAATTAAAGGTACGGGCTAGCTAGATTGAGCTGCAACGATTACAAAAACATAGAAATCATCAAAAACCGAGCTAAAATCGTACCTTAATCATGCTAAGAGTTGGCCGAATATCTCAAGCCTTAAAATGGCTTTCTTTTTCCTTTTTATTTTCGACTAGAGAAGATGAGCATGAAGTTTAAATTGATTTTTATCTTATTTATCTTATGTTAATTACTAATTTACACATATACCCTTGATTATAAATCCTGTAAAACATCCATTTAATGCCCATTATTGTCCACTTACACTAGGGATGGTCTAATTACAACATAAGGACCTTTGATTTATTAAATCATAGCAATTAAACACTTTTAACAAGTAGAATGCAACTTTTGCATTTTACGCGATTTAGTCTTTTTTCTCAAATTGACCATTTAAACGATAAAATTTCTTAATGAAATTTCCACACAATCATCATACCATGTTAAAAACATTAAAATAATAATAAAATAAATATTTTAACTTTAAATTTGTGGTCCCAAAACCACTATTATGATTTAACTAAAAAACGGGCTGTTACAGAATATGAATTGAGAGATGAATGAGGGATGCTTGAAATGGGAAATGAGGGGTGGCTTTTATAGTAGAGGAATGGCTAGGAAGTTTGTTAAAATAAGCATGGAGATCCCTTGAAATGCTCCCTTGCTTGGTCGACCATGAAATGTGGAAGAAGAGGTTGGTGGTTGTTTGATTCATGCTTGATTTCATGCATGAATCATGCAAGGAGTTGGACAATTTCTTGGGTATTAGTTGGGAACCGATTTATGATTTTTTTCAATAGTGTAGGGACCTCCAAATTAATTATCCCAAATATAATTTGGGCTGTTCTTAATGCCTTAGCCGAATTGGACTACTTTCCCCCTTCTTGGATGGTTTTATGACCCAAATAACTATCAGACTTGCTCTTTTCAATAAGACAACTTCAATTGGATCAAATTGACTTCTCTTGACTCAATTTGTTGTCTTTGTCGTCCAATTGAGGTGGAGTACAACTCATGTCTAAGTATGATCTAAATAAGCTCCCACACTTTTTAATTCAATGGTCCCACTATAACAATTAAAGTACAGATATTATTATGTAACATAAGATAGTTAAGTTATACAAAATTTAATACATAAATCCATAAAATTGCATACTTTAGTAAAATTATGCCCATTGTCTCAATATGAACAAAAATCGCCCAATTAAATATCCAAACACTTGGGATTAACATAAATTATAATTAAAAAGGTGATTTAAACAGCTATAAAAAAATCTATATAATTTAGAGTTTACAATGATAACTATGTATATGATTCTCAGACTTGAGATCATCATTATCCCAACATCGTGATTCATATATTTTGATACAGTCAAAAGTCTTTCGTAACATGTTGTACTAAAAAGACTCATTTTAGATATGCCATAATTTTTGTACTGGGATATGGTTGATCAATATAAGATTTGTCCCTCCTACATAATGGGAGCAATATCTTAGGCCACTTGATTGAGTGAGACAAGAAATGCATGGCCCTGCTCGAATAAGTTGATATGATATATCATACTTACTTGTTTATCGTAGTCTTGAAACACCCCCTTACCCGTACCCGAGATGGGGACCAGGTACGAGGCGTTACCAGACATGTACTTGAACAATTTGAGAAATACGGGTTACAAAATTTCATTCCAATTTGAAACCAATCAAACATCTTAATGTCCCTATTATGGGCCTACGAGGCCCTAAACATACATTGAGAACGGTCCGGGACTAAACCAAGGGCTTAAGAAAATCTTAAGAAAATTTCTAGGTTAATGTCACACACGCCCGTGTGGAGCCATTTCACACGCCCATATGTTTTGGGACATGCTCGTGCCCCTAACCCGTGTGAAACTAATTGAATTTATTTTTCAATTCGAACCTACAAGGGTTTTCACATGGCCAAGCACACACCCGTGTCCCTAGCTTGTGTCCTTCGCACGGCCTAGACACGCCCGTGTGGTCGTTCGTGTCCAAAACTCGAGCATTCTATTTATGATGTCAGCATGCATTTAGGGGTACACGGCCAAGACACACGCCCACATGCTAGGCCTTGCCCTCCACACGATTGAGACACATGACCGTGTCTCTACCCGTGTGTTTACTACCATGCAATCTGACTTGAAATTCTTAGGTGCAGGGGATACACGGCCATACCACACGCCCATGGGGTGATCCGTGTGTCACACAGGGCCTAGACACACATCCGTGTGTCTACCCGTGTGGACCTTGTTAGGTTATGTCCCAAGCCTTTGGTCACCCTCTAACATCCACTCTCACTTATAGGTTTCCATAATACATAACAAGACCTAATTATACATCTCAAATGACCTTGATAAACCTCATTGCATGTAAACCTCATCTCATCGGTTTTACACATGCTAGGTTATTCCCTGTGTTTTAAGGGTTTCTATGCCTTAAAACACTTCTAAGATTGGCTCATTATTATAACTCATTGCCAATTATGGCTTAGTCATTCCATGTAATTTGGTCACATTACATGTGTTTAAATGTGATATACCATGTTTCATCCTTACTAGCATACTTAAACATAAACATACACAAATTTGTAGGTTATAACCTACATCAAAATGAGCCAATTCCCATGGTCATATACAAGCGAACATGTAACCTTTACAAGCCTTCATAATGGCAAATCAAATGACACATATAACAAAATAAACAAAATCCCTATACATGCCATTAAACAAAATAAAAGTATCTATATACCACAGCTGAATAAGATGATAGTGTGTTGACTCTCCAACCGTCTTCCAATCTTTACGAGTCCTCGATCTCTGAAAAAACAGGGAAAAGAGAGGGGTAAGTATTTACATGCTTAGTAAGCCCGAATAACTGGAAAGTAAACTTACTGATTAATTAGCATGCAACCGTATTAAATAATAAAACCAATAAGTATGGAATGGTTTCCTTATCACATGCATTCAATCAACAAGTTAGTTATATAACAATGCACCATGTAACTTGTCTTAGATGAGCTCATCATTCAACGTTTTCATTTATATATCTCATGTTAATCCCGTTGTGTTTCTCGGAAACCTCGGTGGATTATCCATTTACCGTCAAGTCATAAGAGCGATCATCTCATGCACGCACTCTCGCGCACCTCACATCTTACAGCTGGATTACCAGTCCAGGCTAAATCCCCCGTAATGTAAACTCATAAGGTGATGTTGGTATTATTAATCCAGGCTAAATCCCTTAGAGCGACAAACACCCTTAATGAGCTCAGATCTGAATTACCAATCCAGGCTAAATTCAGACCATAATCGGATTACCCATCCGGGCTAAATTCACAATGCACACATATTCTTCGGAAGGCTTGATCACTCAAGGGACACCCGTTATCCTTTCTATATTTGAGATCAACAAATTACCCGTCCAGGCTAAATTCTTTCTGCAACACATGCAGGATCTCAAGTCACATGTAAATCACCACAACCGGGACATTTATCATCATGTTATTATTAATAACATATAGCATGGATTTTCATGGCATCATCAAATACAATAACCATACATTCATAAAACATGCAATTAGGCATATTATGAATTTACTTTAAGTTATTCGAACTTACTTGGTACCTATTTCGGTTTCGTGTTTCGATTATTCTGAAACCTTTCGTTTTCCTCGAGCGACCTCCAGAATTTGTTCCTCGAGGTCTATAACAATAAAAATGAATCATTAATACCTCACATTATTCCTCTCGAGTCTAAATTTCACCTTCTAGACAAAATGACTGTTTTGCCCCTAACCTTTCACATTTTTACGATTTAATCCCTAGGCTCGTATAATGAAATGCATGCAATTTATACCTTAACCAAGCCTAGCTGAATGTTCTTCCCTCTTATGGCAGCCTACATTTTTCCATTATTTCACATTTCTGCCACATATTTTACACTTTTTGCAAAAAGGTCCTTTTAAGGGTTTTTCATGAAAATCACTTAGAAAAATATGTTTAACACACATCCAACTTTCATATTCCTCCATAAAACATCAAAGAATAAAAATGTCACATATGGGTCACTTTGCAAACATGAACCCTAAAATGGAAAGAATAAGCTACCGGGATTTTAAAAATACGAAGAACATTAAAAACGGGGCTAGGGAGCACTTACTATTGAGCTTGAAAAGCTTGAAAACCTTAGCTATGGAGAACCCCAAATTTTCGACAGCAACTTGAAGAATATGAGCTTATTTTTGGATTATTTTCCCATTTTATTTCATTAATTAGTCAAATGACCAAAATGCCCTTAAGCCATTTTTTTAAAATTTTATCCATACATGTCCATTTTTGTCCAAAAAACTTAGAAATTGGGAAAATTTCTATTTAAGGCCTTCTAATTAATAATCTAAAGCAATTTCATACAAATTGCTTCTAGAATCCAAGTTTTGCAATCTATTCAATTTGGTCCTTATTTTCCAATTGGACACCTTACTCATAGAATTTCTTCATGAAACTTTAACACATGCATATTTCCATATTCTAGACCTCATAATAATCATAAAATAAATATTTTGACATTAGATTTATGGTCTCGAAACCACTGTTCCGACTAGGCCCTATTTCGGGATGTTACATTTCTCCCCCTTAGGGACTTTCGTCCTCGAAAGTCTTACCAGTAAACAAGTTCTAATATTGGCTTCTCATGGTTTCTTCCAGCTCCCATGTAACCTCTTCCATACCATGTCGATGCCATAAGACTTTTACCAAGGCCACATTTTTATTTTTCAACAGTTTAACCTCACGAGCCAAAATCTTGACCAGTTCCTCACCATAAGTCATGTCCGGTCTAATTTCAATCTCCGTCGGTGAAATCAAATAAGAGGGGTCTGATCGATATTGCCTGAACATAGATACATGGGATACATCATGAATGTTTTCTAATTCTGGTGGTAATGCCAAACGATAGGCTAATGGTCCAATTCTTTCAGTGATCTCGTATGGCCCTATAAATCCTGGACTCAGTTTGCCGTTCCGGCCAAATCTCAATAATTTTTCCATGGAGATACTTTCAATAATACTCTATCTCGAACTTGGAACTCAATCTTTTTACTTTTTATATCGGCAAATGACTTTTGCCTATCCGATGCCGCTTTTAAACAGTCACATATCACTTTAACCTTTTCTTCAGTTTCCTTGCTCAGATCAACTCCGTGCATCTGACTCTCCTTGAGTTTCGTCCAATACAATAGAGTTCGGCACTTCCTGCCATACAAGGCCTCATAAGGCGCCATTTTCAAACTCGTTTGAAAACTGTTGTTGCAGGCAAATTCTACCAATGGCAGGTATTTTTCCCAACTACCTTGAAATTCGAGGATGCAACATCGCAACATATCCTCAAGAATCTAAATTATCAACTCAGACTGACCATCGGTCTGCGGGTGAAAAGTTGTACTAAAGCTCAATTTTGTACCCAAGGTTTCTTGTAATTTCTTCCAGAATCTCGAAGTGAATCTCAGGTCTCTGTCTGAAATAATTGATAGTGGTACCCCGTGCAATCTCACAATCTCAGATATGTATAAGTCGGCCAATCTATCAAGAGAGTAATCCCTCCTCACTGGGACAAAATGAGCTGACTTCGTCAACTTATCCACCATAACCCATATAACATCTTTCTTTTTCGGGGTAAATGGTAATCCTGTCACAAAGTCCATAGTAACTCTGCCCCACTTCCATTCGTGGACCATTACTGGTTGTAACAAACCTGAAGGTACTTGATGTTCAGCTTTGAGTTGCTGACATATCAAACATTTCGATACAAATTCGGAGATGTCTCTTTTCATGCTGTTCCACCAATACATTTTCTTCAAATCATTATACATCTTGGTATTTCCCAGATGAATAGAAAAATGGCTATCATGTGCCTCTTGCAAGATTTTCTGAATAATTTCACCGTTCCTTGGTACACAAACTCTACCTTTGAACATCAAACTTCCATCAGGACCAATCTGAAAGTCTGATTCAATGCCTGACTCACACTGAGTTCTTTTAGCTTGCAGGTCACTATCATTAACCTGAGCATCATAAATTTCCTGAAGAAATGTCGGCCTAGCCCTTAGCTCTTCCAAGACTAAACCATCATCAAGCAACGCCAATTGAGCATCCATGGCTCTCAGTGCAAACAAAGATTTTCTGCTTAGCGCGTCGGTGACCACATTCGCCTTTCCCGAGTGATAATCAATGATCAGCTCCTAATCTTTAATTAATTCTAACCATCTCCGCTGTCTCAGATTCAATTCGTTTTTAGTCATCAAATACATCAAACTCTTGTGGTCGGTGAATATACGACAAGTCTCACCATATAAGTAATGCCTCCAGACCTTTAAGGTAAAAACAATGGCAGCAAACTCTAAGTCGTGCGTCGGATAATTCTTCTCGTGTGGCTTCAATTGCCGCTAAACATAGGCTATCACCTTGCCATCTTGCATAAGTACACAACCCAATCCATTTAAGGATGCATCACTGTAGACCACAAACTCTTTTCCCGACTCAGGTAATACTAAAACAAGAGCTTCAGTCAGCAAGGTCTTCAACTTCTTAAAACTCTACTGACATTTTTTCGTCCATTCAAACTTAACGTCTTTCTGTAGCAATCTCGTCATTGGAGTAGCTATCATGGAGAATCCTTTCACAAATCTTCAGTAATAATCGGCTAAGCCCAAAAAGCTTCTAACCTTGATTTCATTTTTAAGTGGTTTCCATTCAACGATAGCAGAGATCTTAATTAGATCAACTCGGATGCCTTCACCCAAAACAATATGACCCAAAAACCCTACTTCATGGAGCAAAAAATCACTCTTGTTAAACTTAGCATACAATTGTTTTTCCCGTAAGGTCTGCAACACAGTCCTTAAATGCTTCACATGCTCTGTCTCACCCTTAGAATAAATCAAAATATCGTCAATAAACACAATGACGAACCTGTCCAAGTATGGCTAAAATATCCTATTCATTAGGTCCATGAATACGGCCGGTGCATTCATCAGCCCAAACGGCATGACAATGAATTCATAGTGGCCATACCTCGTTCTAAAAGTTGTCTTAGGCACATTTGATTCCTTAACTCGCAACTGATAGTAGCCGAACCTCAGGTCTATCGCAGAGAATATAGTGGCTCCCCTCAACTGGTCGAACAAATCATCGATCCTTGGCAAAGGATACTTATTCTTGATAGTTATCTTATTCAATTGCCGATAATCTAGACATAACCTCATCAAACCATATTTCTTCTTTACAGACAATACACTCGGCCTTGCAAAACCTTTATCCGTCAACTCTTGCAACTGTGTTTTTAACTCTTTCAACTCGGTTGGTGCCATCCTGTACGGAGCAATAGAAATAGGTGCGGTTCCTGGCACTAGTTCAATACCAAACTCTATCGCTCTTTCAGAAGGTAATCTAGGTAATTCCTCAGGGAACACGTCTGGATATTCACATACTATTGGTACGGACTCAATCTTCAACTCCGTTTCCTTATTGTTCAGTACAAAAGCAAGGTAAGCTTTGTACCCTTTTCTCACATATCTTTGAGTAACCATTGATGTAATTACAACCTACAGTGTATCCAATTCTCTTGAATCAACCCGTAGAATCTCACCATCTGGACACTTCAATGCAATATACTTGCTACCACAATTCACAATTACATTATGTAGAGCTAACCAATCCATACCAAGTATTACATCAAACTCATCAAATGGCAATAACATAAGGTTAGCCGGAAAGCAACGACCTTGAATCGTCAAAAGACAAATCTTACAGACTTTATCGACCAAAATTGACTTGCCTAATGGGTTCGACACTCTGATAATAAATTCTATAGGTTCAATAGATATATTCATACTAGACACCAATTCCATGCAAATGTATGAATGCGTCGACCCTGGATCAATTAAGGCAACAACACAAGTATTAAAAAAGAGAAAAGGTACCCGTGATAATGTCAGGAGCAGAGGCTTCCTCTCGAGCGCGTATTGCATACGTTTTTGTCGGGGCTTGAGCCTCTGATTTTACGGTGTCTTTGGCCGCAACTCGACTTCCAGTAGCACTTCCAGGATACCTCGGAGGTCTACGTCATGGAATAGGAATACTCGACTTCGGGGCTAATTCTATCTCTTTATTGGTTCGCTCTGGGCAATCTCTGAGGAAGTGGTCAAGGGAACCACATCTGTAGCATGCACCGCTCTTCATTCAGCACTCTCTAAAGTGAAACTTATTGCAGCTTTTACACTTCAGCTTTTGGTCATCTACACTCTCCACACTAGTCACCATCGGGGAGGACAACTTCTGGTTGCGTCGTTCGGAGCTTCTTGCTCTACCCGAATATCCTACCAATGAAGTGGAGTATTCATGTTGGCTTCTTAATTTCTTCGTAGGAAATGAGAGCGTCTTACGACTGGATCTCTTGCTCGCAACTCGAGCTTCTCTCTTAGCTTGCTTGCTTTCGTTATTGAGCTCATCGACCTTTTTCGTCCGATCAGCTAATGTAGCAAACTCTCGTATCTCAAGGATCCCAATCAATAACTTGATTTCTTCATTCAAGCCTTCCTCAAAGCGTTTACACATTTCTGACTCTGTTTGGACCCACTCAGCTTGAAAGAATTCCCAAGTGAGATTTTCCTTTGGTACCACTGGAGATATAGTCTTCCACCAATGGTATGCAGTATCTTTTAGGAGAGATACAGTACACTTTAAACATTCATCGGGTGTGCATGATAATTCGTCCAATACTTGTATAGTATTCTCGAGCCAGAACTCAGCTCGTTCAGCATCATCATCAATCTTAGCCTTAAATTCCTCAGCCCCATACTTTCTAAGCTTATCAACAAGGGCTTTACCAATTCTTACAGGTCTCATACCTTGTGGCAATTCCTTATTAGGTTGGTTAGGGAGCGGGGGAGGTCATGGTATGTTGGGGCGATTTCTCAAATAATCTCAAACCAATCATCCATCATGTCAAAGAAGGCGGCTCTGGCCTCTTTCCAGCCTTCAGACACAAGCCTTCTACCAAAACTAGAAATAACTTGTTGTACAGAAGCTGGAGCATGGCTCTCGGCTCCTTCAGACTCATCTTGTGCTTGATTGGAAGACATTTACTAAATTCAAAAACAATTAAACAGTTAGGAGATGTCACACTATCAACGTTCGTATAATGGCATGTATAGTTAAACTCGATACACTCTACGGTAGTCCTAGAACCTACTAAACCGTAACTCTGATACCACTAAATGTAACACCTCTTACCTGTACCCAAGACCGGGACCAGGTACGAGGCGTTACCAGACATGTACTTGAACAATTTGAGAAATATGGGTTACAAAATTTTGTTCCAATTTGAAACCAATCAAACAACATCTTGATGTCCCTATTATGGGCTTACGAGGCCCTAAACATACATTGAAAATGGTCCGGGACTAAACCGAGGGCTTAAGAAAATCTTAAGAAAATTTCTAGGTTAATGTCAGACACGCTCATGTGTTTTGGGACATGCCCTTATCCCTAACCTGTGTGGAGTTAATTGAATTTATTTTTCAATTTGAACCTACAGGGGTTTTCACACGGCCAAGCACATGCCCGTGTCCTTGGCCCGTATCCTTCATATGGCCTAGACATGCCCATATGGTCGCCTGTGTCCAAAACTCGAGCATTCTGTTTATGACGTTAGCTTGCATTTAGGGGCACACGACCAAGACACACGCCCGTGTGCTAGGCCGTGCCCTCCACACGGTTGAGACACACGGCCGTGTCTCTACCCGTGTGTTTACTACCATGTATTCTTACTTGAAATTCTTAGGTACAGGGGACACACGACCATACCACATGCCCATGGGGCGATCCGTGTGTCACACATGGCTTAGACACACGTCCGTGTGTCTACCCATGTGGACCTTGTTAGGCTATGTCCCAAGCCTTTGGTCACCCTCTAACATCCACTCTCACTTATAGGTTTCCATAATACATAATAAGGCCTAATTATACATCTCAAATGACCTTGATAAACCTCATTACATGTAAACCTCATCTCATCAGTTTTACACATGTTATGTTATTCCCTTTGTTTTAAGGGTTTCTATGCCTTAAAACACTTCTAAGATTGGCTCATTATTATAACTCATTGCCAATTATAGCTTAGCCATTCCATGTAATTTGGTCACATTGCATGTGTTTAAATGTGATATACCATGTTTCATCCTTACTAGCACACTTAAACATAAACATACACAAATTTGTAGGTAATAACCTACATCACAATGAGTCAATTCCCATGGCCATATACAAGTGAACATGTAACCTTTGCAAGCTTTCATAATGGCAAATCAAATTACACATATAATAAAATAAACAAAAGCCCTATACATGCCATTGAACAAAATAAAAGTATTTATATACCACAGCTGAATAAGATGATAGTGTGTTGACTCTCCAACCGTCTTCCAATTTACGAGTTTTCGATCTCTGAAAAAAAAAGGGAAAAGAGAGGGGTAAGCATTTACATGCTTAGTAAGCCCGAATAATTGGAAAGTAAACTTATCGATTAATTAGCATGCAATCGTATTAGATAATAAAACCAATAAGTATGGAATGGTTTCCCTATCACATGCACTCAATCAATAAGTTAGTTATATAACAATGCACCATGTAATTTGTCTTAGATGAGCTCATCATTCAATATTTTCATTTATATATCTCACCTTAATCCTGTTGAGTTTCTCGGAAACCTCGATGGATTATCCATTTATCATCAAGTCATAAGAGCGATTATCTCATGTACGCACTCCCGTAAACCTCACATCTTACAGCGGGATTACCAGTCCAGGCTAAATCCCCCGTAATGTAAACTCATAAGGTGATGTCGGGATTACCAGTCTAGGCTAAATCCCTTATAGCGGCAAACACCCTTAATGAGCTCGGATTTGAATTACTAGTCCAGGCTAAATTCAGACCCTAATCGGATTACCCGTCCGGGCTAAATCCACAATGCACACATATTCTTCGAGAGGCTCGATCACTCAAGGAACACCCGTCCAGGCTAGATTCTTTCTATATTTGAGATCAATGGATTACCTGTCCTAGATAAATCCTTTCTGTAACACATGCAGGATCTCAAGTCACATGTAAATCATGGTTTACCCATCGGACTTCCTTTTTAACGTCAACCAGGACATTTATCATCATATTATTAATAACATATTTCATGGATTTTCATGCCATCATAAAATACAATTATCATACATTCATAAAACATTCAATTACGCATATTATGAATTTACTTTAAGTTATTCGAACTTACCTAGTACCTGTTTCAATTTTGCATTTTGATTATTCCGAAACCTTTTGTTTTCCTTGATCGACCTCCAAAATTTGTTCCTCGGGGCCTATAACAATAAAAATGAATCATTAATACCTCACATTATTCCTTTCAAGTCTAAATTTCACCCCCGAACAAAATGTCTGTTTTGCCCCTAACCTTTCACATTTTTACGATTTAGTCCCTAGGCTTATATAATGAAATGCATATTTCCATATTCTAGACCTCATAATAATCATAAAATAAATATTTTGACGTTGGACTTGTGGTCCCGAAACCACTGTTCCTACTAGACCTTATTTCGGGATGTTACAAGTCTACTCAAGATATCAAGAAACATGAGATTGGATTATGCAAGTGTGACTGTTCCATTACTTGTGTCTGATCTAGATAAAAAGGACAAAATGATGTAATACATGAAAGGTTTATCACAGAAAGGTTATGTTGGATTACGACTTCTTGTAACTTAGGTAGCAATGATGCATTGCTAGATGCCACTCATTGCTTGTATTATTACAAATGTTTTAGTATTACTACTAAGATTACAAGAACCAATAGGGCCCCACCCTATGGTTAAAATGAACAAAATCCAAACACAGTTGGTATTGTGTTTAGCTATCACATGAAATAAATTAATTATTGAATTAATTTAATTTGGCAGCTAAATATTAAATGAATTAAATGTACAAGCTTGTTGTACACAAATCGAGAAAATAATTAAATTTAATAATGAATTTGATTCATATAAAATTTTAACAGGATATAGTTTACTGAAATTATTATAATTATGGTTTTGGTCAGACATTGTAATATGAAAGTTATAATTCTTTTTGGAAAGAATATAACATTTTTAATGCTCTCCATGTGTTCTTTAAAGGATGATTTTATTTTCAATATATGGATACCAAAATCCCAAATTAGGGTTAAGAGTGTTTTAAAGAAAATAAGAAAACAAGGTCTAGTAGTCATTTTGGGAGATTTTTCTCTAGAAAAGTTCCTGGAGAGTTTTTGCCATTCGTTTTAATACCGAGTGGACTACATAGAGGTGAGGACGTTTTCAATATGGTTTGGAATCGACATCAAATTAGTAGCATCTTTTCATCATTTTTCAGTTTAGGAGGCATATCTTCAACCTTATCTCAACACATTTTCATTCATCGTACATGGATCCAAGGTTGAAGATCATCGGAATATTGTTCCCTTAGGCCATAGGGAGTACTGACGGTCTCAACAGTGGTACCAGGCCACTTGTACAATATGGATTCGTGATTAAATTCGTTAGTTGATGCGATTGTATGAGATATATGTTATTTGATATGTTTAATCGATCTTTTGTTATGAATATATCATGTAACACCCGTAACCATCGCCGGAATAGGTTAAGAGGCATTGCTAGACTTGTAACTCAATTCAGAACAATCATTTATCAAATGTCATCTCATTTCAGCAAATATCATTCATTCACATTCAATATGTACTTAAATAGAGCATACAAAGTTTAAATCATGCATTCGAAACTAAATCGATAACACATGAAAATTTTGGAAACTTAGAAAAATTTCAACATTTCAAGTACCACACTCCCGTGTGAACAAACCGTGTGCCTCACACGGCTAATAAACACACCCGTGTCTTAGACCAGATGAAAACAGGGTATACATACTGACTTGGGTCACACGGCCGATCACACGCTCATGTGTCTGGCTCGTGTGCCCATTCAAAATGGCCACGCACACTCATGTGCCATGGTTGCGTGCCACACACGGCCAGTAGACACGCCCATGTGTCTAGGCCGTGTAACTCACTAACTTGATTTTTATTTAAGCTTTAAGGGATGCATGGCCATGTATCAAGGCCATGTGTCATACACGGTTGAGTTACACGCCCGTGTGGACGAAAATAGGCTATTTACAAGTCACATTTCTCACCCAAAACACATGTACCTACAATTATTCAAATGATACCATTTCTATATACAAATAAGCAACCAATCAATATCATTCAAGGCACATTTCGTACCATATCATAATCTAATCATATCAATACTCAATCATCATCATTTACACATCCAAATATATCACTAACTTGACATGTTTTATGAGCAAATAGACACATATATAATATGTCAATAACTCAACCTTTTAATCATACAATATGCCATACTTAACAAAACATTTTCAATCCAAATATAACCATCACATATTCAAACCATTTCCCTATCTTCATTTCATCAACCACTTGTCAAAACCAATATTTAACCAAGTTAAGCCAAACCACATGGCTTAAACACATCAATGCATATAAGCTTCAATAGCTAAAATAACTCATACATCTCATATTATCAACTAGCCTATACATGCCATATTACCAATTTCAAAGAGTTCAAAAACACCAAATCAACTCCTGGATAGTGTGATGAAATCTTCGATGACTTCTAACTCGAGAAAGCTTTTAAATCACTATAAAATACATAAAATAAATAGAGTAAGCTAATAAGCTTAGTAAGTTCGAATGACTAGTATGTACTATATACAATTTAACAATTAATTCAGAATTAGAGAAACATGAGGACATATAAATCAGCTCCATCAAAATCAACACGTAATACAATAACAACCTGGTAATTCCTGTATGTATTCATTGGTTTTCACTTACATATTATATGAAATTATTAAATATCACTTAGTTATCGAGCGTGTCATGTATACCTAAATTGATTCATATCATTATTTTGATTCTCGTACCGTTATTTTCTCTGCTGATCCATGAACATCGAATATTCTGTATCTTGCACACTAATAGACATATATGTGGTTAAACCACCTATATATCGATTCACATATATAACATTTGTTCGTACGTCATTATAACCTATATTACCATTTCAATACAATCCAACCAAATTTGCCAAATGCATAAGCATATAAAATTATCAATACCATGTAATTCACATAACATTATGGCAATTCATTTCTATTTGAATAAATTGTAATTCATTCATGTAACCAATAGTTCGTCTGTATAAACAATAGTTCATCAGTAATAACAGTAATTCATCTGTATCAACAGATATCTTATTCATATGATCGTTAACAGTAATTATGCCCGCTGAACCTATTAGAATATCGAAGAATACTTGGGTGATACACTCTAAGTGTATTAATCGGTAATCCATCAATTCATTATCATTTATGATCTTTCGAGCCATGATCGGTAAGCTACTCCTGAGCTGATGAATAATAAGTTCTATTGAGCTCAAATGGTAAGCTCTATCAAGCTGAACAGTAAGCTCATACGAGCTGAAATGGTAAGCTCCAATGAGCTGAAAACAGTAAGCTCTTATGAGCTATAGTGAGTCCGCAAAAAATGCATGAGCTTGACCAAATCGGTAACCCTAGTGATATGTCACTCGTATTCTATGATTTTCTAAAGTTTGAACGGGGCTCGGTATTATCCAACTTCATCATTTAAACATTTTATTATCAATAATTCAATTTATCAAATCATATACATTCAATTCAATTAAATATATACATTTAAATACTCAATTTGCATACTCAATGCATATGATCATACCGAATCCATGTAACCTATATAACATTTGTGACATTTCACTTCCATTCATGTAAACAGTAATACAATCATGTAACCGGTAATTTGAATTTCAAGTTGATTATTCATTCAACTTATACACATACATTTTAAATAATTACATGTATTTAATAATTCGGTTCTAGCTATACAAACTTACCTCGAGTTGCTCGAATAAAACTATTGGCTATTAGTCCACTTTTTGTTTTCCCCTATCTAGTTCCGGTAATTGCTTATCTTGATCTAGATATAGTATCAAATTTAGTATATTAACTTCCAAATTATTCAATTTAACATATAATACACATTTTGGTAAAATTATGCTTTTGCCCCTAATGTTTTACATTTTTACAATTTAGTCATTATCATATAAAATTGCAAATTCATGCAATTTAAAGACAACCTATGCTAGCCGAATTTTATCCATACAACTAGTAGCCCATTTTTTCAATTTAATCACACATCTAACCATGAATTTTACACTTTTCTCAATTTAGTCCTTAATTGATTTTTTGTCAAAAATCACTTTATAAAACTTGTTAATCCAGCTTCAAACATAAATAATCTATCATAAAACATCTAAAAAACCAAGCATTCAACAATTGCATCATTCAAAACCTATAGCACTTTCAAAAACGAAGGTACAGGCTAGCTAGATTAAACTGCAACTAGCTCAAAAACGTAGAAATCATTAAAAATCGAGCTCAAGCTAATAGTGTGCCGAACCCAATAACTCTTCCATGGTTGTTTTCTATGTTCAATTTCGGTGAAAGAGATGAGAAAATAAACTTAAAATTGTTTTTTGTTTTATTTTATTAACCTTATTTACCAATTTACTAAATTAACCTTTAAAATATTAAAAATTATACCATTTTCCATGCTATCATCATCCACTAACCAAAATTGGCCTATTTATCACTTAAGGACCTTTACTATAATATTCTATAGCTATTTGACACTTTTAGCTGATAGAACACAAGTTTTATGCGTTACGCGATTTAGTCTTTTTTACCGAATTAACCACTCAAACGGTAAAATTTCTTTACGAAATTTACACACAAACATTCTATCATACTATAAACCTTAATAAAATAATAAAATAAATATTTATACTTCGAATTGTGGTCCCAAAACTACTATTCTGATTAACCCTAAAAACGGGCTATTACATATCATATCTGTTAACTGCTATTTAAAACATACATGTTTAATTTGTTACACCTATGTGAGTATTTGTTCCTCTCAATTGATGATTAAGTGTTAATCATTGATTTTGAAGTTTATTGGATCTTGTATATGGTTTGTTAAGTGTTAACGAATCAATCTTGGGGCAGTAGGGGTTTTTTCATTCGAAGTAATTGTTAACTTGTTAATTACATTCGAAATGGGAACAAAAGTTGTTCTAGTAAGAAGCATCTTAGATAAAAAATTTTAAAACAAATATATTATTCTGTTTTGATAAAAGTTTTTAAACCATGACATTTTTCCATAGAGATATGATGCAGTTTTTTAAATTTCATCGGGGTCTACCATTAAATGGTTAGCGGCACTGTGTTTGCAGCACCGAGGCACGAGACTCCGCAAGAGCCTTTGCCCCCAGACCCCTGTGCATGGGCAACATTAACTGTAGGGACAATTTGGTAATTTACATTAAAAAATTATTAAATAAAATGTATCAAATGTTGTATACTATGTTTGATATGCACGGTGTTTGGAAATGCATGGTTATAGCCCGATAGCCTATTTAATTTATTAATTACAAATATTGTAATTTTATAAATACAGCCTGCGTGTTGTGCCTTTCTATATTTCTCTTCTCACCTTACTCCCTCATATGTAAAACGAGTTTCTATAATTGTAAATTATATAATCTGCTATGGATTAGAGGAAAAAAAGGTTGGGCTACCTAAAGTGGAAAAAAAGCTTGAGAAGCGGCATACACCTTTAGGATTCCTTTTGGTTCTCATTTGCTTGGGAAGAACCACCTTAGTTTTATGAGCTATAACTATTGCATTTATTTACTGCTTTATATTTTTCCTATATATGATACAATGGATAATATGGTAGCATGCATGTTATAGGACATTGATAAGATCAATTAAAGGATTAAATGGACAAATTTTGACCATTAATGGTGAGATTAATTTAATTTAAAAACCTTCAATAAAATATTAAATTAATATTGTCTTCCAATATTTACCCTCGTTAAAGCCTCGATCGTACAATTGGGGTTCTACAAAAGAAAAGTACATGTATCTATCTTGGTCAAACATGAAGAATAAGCAAGTGATAACCATCGGTTATAATACTGGTTAATAACTTAACTAGGTTACTCTTATAGGATTAGATACCTAGAGGCAAGAGTTTTGGATAATCATAAGATGATTAGAACAAGAGTTGTTCACCAAATAGAAGAGTTACATCTGATGTAATTAGTAAGTGTTGTTTACCTAAATAACCACAATCTTGAGAGTAAAGCCAAAGCTGACTTAAGAAGAGGTGAAATATGGATCCTTACCCACTAGAAAAATTTAGAGAAAGTCTTTTCAAAGTTAAAATATGAGGGTTAATAATTTTGAATAAAATAGTGGGAGCATCATTTAATAAAGTCCTTTTGATGATTATAATAAACTTGTTAAATTTATTCATGAGCATATTTTATTATTGTAGATTTATTATGGCAAACAACACAAACTTTTTATCATTGCGATCTGTCTTTAAGAATGACAAGTTGAATGGCTTGAACTTCCTTGACTGGTTCCGTAACTTGAAGATTGTTCTAAAAAAATAATGAAAATTATATGTCATTGAAGAACCCAATCCTTATAAATCATCAGTTAATGCCTCTAGAGCTGACAATGATGCTTATAAAAAGCATCTTAATGACAAGTTAGACATAGGATGTCCAATGCTTGCCACCATGACTCGTAAGCTTCAAAAGCAACATGAGGATATGGTTGCCTATGATATGATTCAGCACCTTACGAAATTATATGAGGGGCAATCATGTCAAGAAAGGTACAAGACCTCTAAGGCTCTATTTCGATGCAAAATGGTGAGGGATTTATCGCCCTCATTTTCGGGACCTTTCAGGATTTCTATGAGTTTTGGTGAATCTTGATTTTTGGTATGATCTGATTGTATAAATCATGTTTAAGAATGTTAGTGGGCCTCTAGAAGGCCCAAGTCTAAGTTAAAACATGGTAGATTTAATAAATTTTGATTTTAAAAGAGAAGGGGGTTCTGGTGTATTGGGCTTTTAAGATTAAATCGGTAGAATAGGCCACAAGAAGACCTGTGGTAAAGTGGCAGGGTGACACCACTAAGGTGCTAAAAGGTGGCGTGTGGAAGTCAAGGGGGAGCTAAGGTTCAAGTCACAAGGTAAGCAAATAAAGGTATTATTTTTTTTATGAGCAGGAATGGTATGTGATGGAACTCAGGTGAAACTCTGTCAGGAAGAGTTTGAGTTGTTCAGGGGATTGAGTAAAGGAGGGATAAGGGGATAAAATCAAGGAGTTTGAGTAAGAAACAAGAGTTGGCCGTATAGGGGACTCTGTATGTGCAAATTTGGCTAGGTCCCTTAGTGTTTGGAATCTCGGCATTTGGGTTAGTGGTTGCCGAATTTTTTTTGTGCATTTTCAGGATTTTTTTGGTCATTCTCCTTGTAACGACCCCTAACCCCATACCGTCGCTGGAACAGGGTTATGAGACATTACCAATCAGTATAGTACAATATAAACATTAATTAAATATAAGCGTTCAGACTCATCATAATTTTAAGATGACGTCCCTTTAATGGGCCTTCGCGGTCTAATATGAACAGTAAAATCAATTCGGGACTAAATGAGAATTACTACTAATTTTTCTCAAATTTCAAATTCATATTATATACCATTGCCAACCATAATTTACTTATTTTATCAATACTTTCACAACCCAAATGACTCTCATAAGACATCCTAGGTACATGCCATTACTAATACTCAACATTCTTTACCTCATTGAATTCGGGATCGGCCTGAGATGCTGATTCAACGGTCTAGCCTTAACCTGCGCACGGAAACAAACCGTACGCTGAGTGTACACTCAGTAGTATTTCTATAATCCGAACACTTAAACAATTATAAAACATATTAATTTATATATATTGAACTTTTCAAACTCAATGAATATTCAAACATTCACTTTCCAACCAATGTTTTGGTCTACTTTAAATTCAAAATCATTTATTATTGTTCAATAGCAATTAATCAATTAGTAATATTCATTAATGATCAGTCAATCAGAATAATTTTTTATTTAGTAATAGTCAATTATTCGGTAACAATCAATTATTCAATAATAATTAGTTATTCAGTATCAATCAATTGATCGGTTATCTAGTAACAGTCAATTATTCAGTAAAAATCAAATATACAGTAACAATTAAATTATTCAGTAATAGTCGATCTTTCCAGTTCCTTTATTTACCCCTATTAACATGACTCGGACCTAGACGGATACACGGATCTAGCCAACACACCAGTACGGCACATAGTGCCTCATCGGTGGCCGGAACGATGATCGATAATAGTAATGATGCGATACACGAGTACCTCATCGGAACAAATCCGGAGCGATGTGATGCGGTACGGAGTACCTCATCGGAACAAATCCGAAACAGTAACAGTAACGGTAAAAGTAACAACATCCGACACACAAAGTGCTGAATCGGTAATAGTAACAGTAGTCGGCACATAAGTGCCTGATCAGTAAGCTGGAAAAACCCGTACTCTTCCATATCCTATGGCATGCCAACTATATCCGACTAGTCCGACTAGTTAATAGGGTATTTAATTCACTTTCCAGTTTTCAATTAATTCATATTTTAATTAATTAACTATATATTTTCAATTCAATATAATTCTATTCACTTTTCACTAATAAATATTCAATTTCACAATTTTCTATAAATTTCATCACACTTCCAACTACATATATTTTCCAATATAACAAATATTTATTATTCAATTTCCACATCAATATTCATTTCAATTCAAACATTCATATTTATTCATAAATCAATTCAATATAAATTTATCACACACTAAATCAATTCATTTCAATTATAAAGACACAATACAAATAATTCCCATCTTAATTATTTATCATAACATTTATCCAAAATTCAATTATCATAATTGCACAATATCTCATTCACATACACACACACATATATTTATATATATATATATATATATATATTTATAATATATAATTCAATTTAATTCAATCAATATAAATTCATCACATACCAAATTAATCCATTTCCATTATAAACACAATAATTCTCACTTCAACATTTATTAATTGCATTGAATAAAAAATATAATAATTAATAACTAGGTTCGGATTATAGAAATACATACCGTATTTTCTCGAGCTAACTCCCGTTGTCTTTGCCATTTTTCCTTGCTTAGCCGAAATTTCCCGAGACAACGTTAGCTATTAAATTTTAAAGCTTCAAACCTTAAATTTCCCCTTTTCTTTCTTTCCTTTCTTTCTTCCTTTCCTTCCCCTGCTTCACGTTTGCCTATTCTGTTTCTTTCTTCTTCTTTTTTTAGTTTTGTTATATATATATATATATATATATATATATATATATATATATATATATATAATAACATTATAAATATCTATTAATAAAAATCTATTAAATAACCAATATTTATTTAACATTTTTATCTATTTATATCCTTACATTTGTCACACTTTTATTTATTCATCACATAAAAATCACATCATATAATATAATTATTTAATTAATAATTATCTTTTACTAAATAATAAATATCTATTTAATATCAAATACATGTATTACAAATGTATGTATTTTTATTAATACATTTGTATCAAATCATATCCACACATTTGTCTTTATTTAATTTATTTAATAATATAATATCAATTCAATAATAATAATAACATTAATATTTACTTAAATAATAAGTAAATACACACATGTATTACAAATGTATTTACAATAATTATTACACATGTATTTTTTTTCCATACACTTGTATCAAATTATCACTATACACTTGTCTTTCTTTTATTTATTTCATAATATAATTATTTAATATCAATTAAATAATAATGATTGTCGTAACCATTTTCTTTTGAAAACGGGAATCGACTTTGTTTGAAAGCGAAAATTAGAACGGGAGTCGCCACCGATCTTTATTTGGTGTGATCGGATCACCTTTGTTTTAATAAAACAATTTTTGGTTTACTAAAACGGAATTTTGGTCTACGAAATTCAAGAGAACAAGTTCGGGAGTCGGTTACGTGCGAGGAAGGATCAGCACCCCCGACACGCCCAAAAATTAGTACCGAATTAATTAGTTGATGCCTTAATGTCGAAAATTAAAAATCAGAAATGGATTTGAAATACGATCTTTTTTTATTAATATTGATTCTAAAATTCTTGAATTAGCTCAAAATGATTGTTTAATGATTTCCTTATCTCGAGATATCGGAGTATCACATCCCTTAAGTTAGGACACAATACCATGAATTCCTGAGCACAAGGTCGTCTTTTGATTTAAATAAGAATTTCCTATGTTTCAAAACTCAAAAAGGATATTTGACTATTTAGAAACAACGAGAAAATCGAAACCCCGTAAGTTAGGGCACAATTCCTCGATATTTCAAAATGCAAAACATTGCCTTATTTGGAAAATTTCGTTTTTTTGAATAGTAGCGGATACCATATTTAAACGACATGTATTATTTATTTAGGTTAAAATAAAGCGATTTGTTGGATAAACGTATTAGGGTTTAATTTGAGGCAACGATATGAAATGAAGTATAGTGCGACATGGAACAATAATTCATGCATAAAATATTCCACAAACGCATGGCGATAATATGAACACGAGTAAGTAAATTAACATGCACGCAATAGCAATAATTTCACAACATACATTATTTAGCATTAAGCTTAATAAACATAGAAATGAAGTAATAGTATGAAACAACTTAAATCAAATAATAAGATAATCTTAAATATAAAATACATATGTAAAGGGTTAAAAAGAAATGCTTGTAAAAGCAACTTAAAGTGAATGATAAAGAATAATTTAAAATCATTAATGAAAAGTCTAGAATAAATGATACATAAAAAGAAATTTACAACAAATAATATACATAGTATATATGAAAAAACTTCACATAAATATATATATATATATATATTAATGTACAAAGAGTTTAAGATAAAAACATATGAAAATTTGAAAATAAATGATCCATGCAAAAGAAGGTTTAAGAATAAACATTCTATAAACTTAAAATAATAAGCTACTCAAAAATAATATGTAAAAAGGATTTAAAATAAATAAATAAAAAGCAAATGTAAAGTGATTAACACATATATATATATAAAAATTCAAAATGACTTATGTAAAAAAGGTTTAAAATAAATGATATGTGCGGTAATTTAAGATAAGTAATGAAAATAAGTTTAAGATGAATATTATGTAGTGAGAAATTTAAAATAGGTAATATACAAAATATAAAAAAAGGGTATATAAGAAAATAGATAACACATATAAAAATTTGGAAGTAATACTATACAAAAAGTTAAAATACATAATAAAACAGTTGAGAATGAAGAATACATATAACAGATTTAAAATAAACAACGGATGAAACAATTTAAAGTGTATAGTGCATAAAAAATTTAAAATAATCTATCTAAAACAATTTAAAACAGTATGATATATGAAATTTAAGATAAATAAAAATAGTTTAAGATAAATAATAATAAAGGGTCCAGATTTATATGAAAAAGGGTGAAATTACAAATAAAATGAAGATTTAGGGTCCAAATTCGAATAAAAATAAATGCCAGTATTAAAAGGACTAAATTAAAATTTAAATAAAATTAAAGGGAGAATTCGGCCAAAAAATGAGGCGACGGGCTTATTTAAAACATGTTGGGGCATTGAGGGACTAATTGGGAAATATTCCCAACCCTTTTATGCACAGCATTTAAAGGGCCCGCTTCTTCAAATGGCCTAAGGACCGAATTGAAATAGATGCAGAATTACGCAGTCAAATTAAAAATAAGAAAAAAAAATAAAAATAAAAGGGATCAAATTAAAAGGGTCAAAAATACGGAAGGACCGCGGGCGTAAATAGCCCATCAGAGGTAAAACATACGGATCCCCCTAAGCCGGGTCGGGTCACACACGGGCATACTCCAAAACGGTGCCGTTTAGGCACCTAGACCCCTTAACCAAAACGGTGTCGTTTTGTAGATGTATAAAAGGGCCAAATTTTTTGTTTTATCTCATTTTAACCCTAAAGTTTAAAAAAAAAAACAAACAGAGAGCCACCCTTTACTCTCTCTCCCTCTTTTTTCTCTTCTCTTAACCTCCCCCATGGCCGACCATGGGTTCATCGGAGGGTGCCTCTACGCCCACGTACAGCGGTTGGTGCCATGCAAGATGGGCTCTTTCAACCCTCTCTTGGGATAGGTTTGAAGACTGAACCTCGCAACTGGCAACAACGCAAGAAAAGGGAGGGACCCTTCGGTTCTTCACCCTCCACTGCGACCAACGGCCGAACCCCCTGGGGTTCAGCGGCCTCCAAATCGGCTAAGAAACGCTGGCCCCCCCCAAACGGTGAATCAGAGGTACACTTTGTTATTTTTCTTTTATTCTTGTTTCGTAAACACAAAAAAATAAAAAAAATAAAATACAGAGAAAATCGAAAAATGAAACACCAACAAATATTCACCTTTCGAAAATTCTATTCTTTTTGATTAATCTTCTTTGCAAAGTGTTCATAAAAAAATACAAAGCTTCGATTTTTGATTTTATAGCCCGATTCGAGATCTATTTTTGTTCGTTCTTGTTTTGTTTTCTGCTACCATTTGTTTTTTTTGTTTGTTGTTTGTTTGTTTGCTGCTTGCGTGTTCTTCTTGTCTTACAGGCGACTTGAGCGTGTGAGGCTGGTGATTGGTGCTCCAAGCGGTGTTGGCGCACGTGGCAGAGGAGGCATGCGGCGGCTGGGGCTGAAAAAGGCTAGGGTTTTGCTGAAAATTTTGTTCATGTTGTGGGCTTGGGATGTTAGCGTTTGTAAATTGGGTATGTAATGGGCCATTGGGTTTGGGCTGTTTAACATTGTAAACGGACTATTTATTTTTGGACCTTTTTATTGTTTTGGGTTTTATTATTGGTTTATTGGTTTGGGTTTATTTTTTGTTTGGTGGTCTAGGCCAAAATTGGCTGCTACAGCTGCCCCTCTTTGCTCATTATTGTGTAACGAGAAGGAAGCAAAGACCTTAAAGGAGCCAATTTTGCCTAGTCTCACTGAATCTTGGCTTCTTGGTGCTTCTTTTCTTCTAAAAGCCCCGTTCCATCCCACTGCATCTTCAGGGGTATAGGGACTGGTTCTATGATTTGCTCCAATGTAATTTCAGGGAGAAGAGACTTGTAGCTTCGATCTACTTCGTTGGAACTTCAAAGGGATAAGACTTGATAATTTCAACCTGCTCCACTGCATCTTCAGGGAGATGAGGTTTGCAACTTCAGTCTACTCCACTACAACTTCAAGGAGATGAGATTTGCCATGGTAACTTGATCCGACCTACTGCAACTCCAGAGGTATAGGATTTATAGCCTTAATCTGCTCTACTGCATCTTCAGAGAGATAAGATTTGCTATCTTTAGTCTATTCCACTGCAACTTCAGGGAGATAAGATTAATGGCTTTAATCTACTCTACTGCAACTTCAGAGAGATAAGATTTGCCCTGGTAGATTTGATCCGACCCACTGCAACTTCAGAGGTATAGGATTCACAGCCTTAATCTGCTCTACTGTATCTTCAGAGAGATAAGATTTGCTATCTTCAGTCTATTCCACTGCAACTTCAGGGAGATAAGACTTGCAACTTTAACTTGTCCCACTGCAATTTCAGGGGGATGAGGTTTACTATTCTTCGATTTATTCCACTGCAACTTTAGGGAGATAAGATCTGTAACTTCAATCCACTCATCTTTAACTTTAAGGAGGTAAGATTTGTGACTTCAATCTGCTCCATTGCAACTTCAGGGAGACAAGATTCGCCATCGTGATTTCAATCCATCCTACTGTATCTTCAGGGGCATAGGATTTTGATTTCTTTGGCCCGTTACACCGTTCTTTGGAGAACATGACCTGTTGAATCTATTTCATGGGCTTATTTATGCCAAATGATTAGGATGTCATGATCAGAATGAATCAGATGCTCCTAGCTAGATATGTATGAATGATGTTTTCATGAATGCCAAATGTCATTTTTTAATGTTTGATTTGATATCACACGTTGTCCATCGAGGTTTTATCGTCGATGTATTACTCTATCTTTTCTTCAACTGGTATCTTTTGTAGAAAACTCGAAGAAATAATCACAATTTGGGCTATTCTTTCCCCAATGTTTCCAACTTTTAAACGTAGGGTGATTCAAACTAATTAGTCTTCTTTTAGGTTCTCGTATCATTTAGAAACATTTCAAAGTAATATACAGAACTCTTTTGTGAATATTATTAGTCCCTTAATCATCATTTCAATGAAAGACGCTTGAAAAAGATTATCGCAATAGACAAGATGGAATTTTATTGAGAGCAAAGCTCAAAATGAATAGGGTAATCAAGATAGGAAATTTGCTAGGATACAAAATGAGAACTAACGAATTAATCAAGATAGCACATTCTGCCAAGAAATGCAAAATGAATGAGATAAGAATAGGTGCCCCAGATATCGCAATATGAGCTTCATTGCACAAATTTCTCAAGGACCCTTTGAACTCGGTATGTGTTTGGAAGACCGAGAGTACTTTGTTGATGCCCCAAAATGTAGCATCCTTCCTTCTTGTTAATTCAGAAAAGTCAATACTACTAGATGCCCCACTTCGATTTGAATTGCCCATTTCTGAGTTTTCAATTCAAAACCCCTTTGGTCTCAAAGTGCCCTTTTACGGGTTTTCGCCTTAGCCTCTCCGTTTTTTTAGGTAAAGTACCTCTTGACCGAATCCGAATTCACAGGGTTGGGCAGGCTTTTACCATCTATCTCGGTCAAAATCAGAGCCCCTCCAGAGAAAGCCTTTTTTACCACATAAGGTCCCTCCCAATTTGGCATCCATTTCCCTCTGAAGTCCTTTTGTATGGGGAGGATTTTTTTCAATACGAGGTCTCCTTCACGGAACTCTCTAGGGCGAACCTTCTTATTATGAGCCCGCATCATTCTTTTTTGATACATTTGACCATGACGAATTTCCTTTAGCCTCTTTTCTTCAATCAAGTTCAACTGGTCATATCGAGACTAGATCCATTCTGCTTCATCTAATTTTAGTTCTGAAAGTACGCGTAGGGAAGGAATCTCGACCTCAATAGGTAGAACCGCCTCTATTCCATAAACTAAAAAAAAGGCGTTGCCCCGGTATAGGTTCTGACTGACGTCGGGTAGGCATATAGGGCAAATGGTAATTTCTCGTGCCAATTTTTATAGGTCTCAGTCATTTTTCCTATGATCTTCTTGATGTTCTTATTGGCTGCTTCCACTGCACCATTCATCTTTGGACGATACGGTGACGAGTTATGATGTTTGATCTTGAATTGGCTACAGACTTCCGCTATCATGCTGTTGTTCAAGTTCAGTGCATTGTCTGATATGTCCTTTCAGGCATCCTATATCGACATATAATTTCTTCTTTTAAGAACTTACTGACTGCTGACTTTGTAACGTTAGCGTAAGAGGTGGCTTCTACCCACTTGGTGAAGTAATCTATGACCACAAAGATGAATCGGTGTCCATTAGATGCCTTCGGTGAGATCAACCCAATAACATCCATGCCCCACATGGAGAAAGGCCATGGAGAAGTCATGACATGAAGGGGTGAAGGAGGTATATGAATTCTATCTCCATAAATTTGGCATTTATGGCATTTCTTGGCATAGTTGATGCAATCTCCTTCTATAGTGGACCAATAATATCCGAATCTCATGATCTATCTAGCCATGGTGAAACCATTAGCATGCGTTCCACAGACACCCTCATGAACTTCTTCCAGGATTTGCTTAGCCTCGACAGCGTCTACACATCTTAGGAGTACCTGATCCTTCCTTTTTTTGTATAGGATCTCTCCATCCAAGACATAATCACTAGCCAGTCTTCTTAATGTCCTTTTATCATTCTCGGTCGCTTGGTCTGGGTATTCACGACTCCTCACATATCGTAAAATATCCTGATACTAAAAATGATCATCTTTCTCTTCTTCTCCTTCGATGTTGCAGCAATAAGCCAGAAACTCATAAATACTCATTCGGATAGGCTTCATATCCTCTTGCTTGTTCACTTTGATCATAGAAGCTAAGGTTGCCAAAGCATCAGCCATCTGGTTTTCATCTCGTGGGAGGTAGCAGAAAGTGATATCGTTAAACTCCTCGATTAACTTAAGAACCAGCTTTCGGTAATTGATCAACTTAGGGTCTCTTGTCTTCCATTCACCTTTAAGCTGATAGATCACTAATGCAGAATCCTCATATACCTCTAGCACTTTAATCTTACGTTCTATGGCTGCACGAATTCCCATGATACATGCTTCGTATTCGGCTATATTATTTGTGCAATCAAAATCCAATTTACTGGTGAAAGGATAATGGTCTCCGTTTGGGGATACCAAGACTGCCCCAATTCCGTTCCCCACAGCATTAGAAACTCCGTCAAAATTCAGTTTCCAAGGGTGGCCTTCATGAGAGTCTTTTTCCATGGTTGCAACATACATTAGATCCTCATTTGGGAAGTCAAAGCTCAACGACTCGTAATCTTCTAGAGCTCTACTGGCTAGAAAATCTGCTATTGCACTCCCCTTTATAGCCTTTTGGTTCACGTAGACTATGTCAAACTCAGAAAGTAAAATTTGCTAACGAGTCATTCTTCCATTCAAAGCATTTGACTCCATCATGTACTTTAAAGGGTCTAGTTTTGAGATGAGCCAAGTTGTGTGGTACAACATGTATTGTCTCAGTCTTCGGGTTGTCCAAATCAAAGCACAACACAACTTCTCGATCGACGAATACCTTGTCTCACATTCGGTGAATTTCTTGCTGAGATAGTATATCGCTTTTTCTTTTCTTTTTGACTCATCATGTTGGCCTAGCATGCATCTCATGGAGTTTTCAAACACTGCCAAGTATAGTATCAGTGGTTTATCCGGGCAAGGTGGCATCAGTACTAGGGCATTGGAAAAATAATGCTTGACCTTATCAAAAGTTTTCTGGCACTCATCATCCCATACACCTGGATTGTGTTTCCTAAGGAGACGGAATATGGGGTCGCATTTTTCTGTCAATTGTGAAATGAACCGGGCAATGTAATTCAGTCTTCCTAGGAAACCTCGAACTTCTTTTTGAGTGCGCGGCGGAGGTAATTCTTGTATAGCCTTGACTTTATCTGGGTCAATCTCGATCCCTTTTTCACTGACCACGAATCTCAACAATTTTCCTGACCTGGCCCCGAAGGTACACTTTGCGGGATTGAGCTTTAGTTGGAACTTCTTTAACCTTAAGAATAGTTTCCTCAGGACTTGCACATACTCCTTCTCTGTTTTGGACTTTGCAATCATGTCGTCAACGTAAACTTCGATCTCCTTGTGCATCATGTCATGGAACAAAGTTACCATGGCTCTTTAATATGTTGCTCCTGCGTTTTTCAGTCTGAATGGCATCACCTTATAACAAAACGTTCCTCACATGGTCACAAATGTCGTCTTTTCCATGTCTTCAAGGTGCATCTTTATCTGGTTGTACCCCGAGAAGCCGTCCATGAACGAGAAAAGTGAGTAACCTACCGTGTTATCCACTAGCGTATCAATGTGAGGCAACGGGAAATTATCTTTTGGGTTGGCTTTATTCAAATCTCGATAGTCCACGCACATTCATACATTCCCATCTTTCTTAGGAACCGGGACTATATTGGCTACCCATTCTAAGTACTTGACCACTTGTAAGAAATCGGCATCGAATTGCTTCTTGACCTCTTCTTTTATCTTCAACAAAACATCGGGTCTCATCCTCTGGAGTTTCTGTTGAACTGGCTTACATTCTTTCTTTATGGGGAGTCGATGTACCACAATATTAGTATTCAATCCGGGCATGTCTTGATATGACCATGCGAAGACATCCTTGAACTCTCGGAGTAACTCGATGAAGTCTTGCTTTGTTTCTGCAAAGATATTAACTCCAATCTTCACCTCTTTTCCCTCTCCTAAGCTAACAATTTCCACCAATTCTTTGTGAGGTGGGATTTATTTCTCCTCCTGTTCTACAATCTTTAACAAATCAGGAGATAGATTACAATTTCGGTCATCTTCAAAATCATTCGTATCTTCCATACCCAAACTTGCTCAAAAGGAGTCTCTGAGCCAGTGGCAACATTGCTCATATCATTGATATTTGGAGACCTGTTATGGATGAAGAAAGAAATTCAAAGAATAAAAGAATCTAAGAATATTTGATTTGTGTGGTATGATTATGAATGAAGTAGAAAGAATAAAAGAATATTTGCTTAAGATGATACGTAAAAATGCATTTTTTTATTGAAATAACGATATTTGGACATATGCCTATTTCATAAAAGGATTCTTATTGCCCCTAGGCTTAGAGCAATAAGCTTGTTTTAAACATTACTCTGAGTTAATTCTAAAAGTTACAGGGATCTCCTCCGCGGTCCAATTGTTCAAAACACTTCCCGGGATGTAAGGACGAATTCTAGATAAATTTCCTTCTTCTATTTTTTCTTTGGATATGGCGTTAATGCTCAAACTTTCCAACATTTCTTCGGCCGCTTTCCTCACTGTTATCTCTTGTTTTGGGTGGATAGTTCCTCCGGACACAAACGTTCGGGATAAATGAGGAAAGGTCATTGGTTCCCACTTGACCTCCTCACCGCGCAGATGCACTCTTCTCATCTCTTGCCTATTCTCCAGCTCTTTCTTCTTTTGCTTCGTGTTTGGCTTAAATCCTAAGCCAAGGCGGTCTCGTTTTTCCCTTAGCACTGGTACCTCCATCCTTCCTTGGAGGTATCTTCTGAGTCCTCTTCCTAGCAAGGCTCTTTTGCCGACCGTCAACCGCAGGCCGCAGGCCCATCTTCGTAGTTTTGGATATTTTGGGCATTGGGATCTTGTTCCTTTCGACAATGAATGTAGTATTGACGAATTCTAGCGATCGAAATGAACATTCTATCACCTCATCGTCCGTACCCACGTATGGTGCGTCACTGGTAACGGATGCAATGATGTCTTCCTCCGTGTTTATCGTTACCAACCTACCGTCAGTTACCAACTTCAACTTTTGGTGTAGGGACGACGGCACTGCCCCCTCCGAGTGAATCCATGGTCTCCTCAACAGGCAATTGTATGATGGCTTGATGTCCATTACCAAGAAGTCCACCTCGTATGTATTTGGACAATTTAAGAGAGGTATCTCGATTCTTCCCATCACTTTTCTTTCTGTACCGTCGAATGCTCTCACGATGTTTTGACATGTCTTCATGTGTGAGCTATCCATTGGTAACCTATTTAGCGTGGACAAGGGCAGGACATTCAACGCTGATCCGTTATCAATCAGTACCCCCAATAACGTGTGTCCTTTGCAATAAGTGGTGACATGCAAGGCCTTTGTAGATCTCATACCTCTCGGTGGTATTTCATCATCATTAAAGAAAATAAAATTATCAGCGCTGATGTTATTGACCAGACGATCGAGTTTGTTGACAGAGATATCATCCGCAACGTATGTTTCATTTAACACTTTCATTAATGCACTGCGGTGTGTCTCTGAGCTTAAGAGCAAGGCTAGTACCGATATGCGAGCTGGCTGCTTGTGCAACTGTTCCACAACGCTGTACTCGCTGTGTTTCAGGAATTTTAAGAATTCCTTAGCCTCTTTTTTCATTACAGGCTTATTGACAGGTGATTCAGGTCTGGTTGTCTTTTCTTTTTCTTGTTCAATAAAAATGGATTTTCCTTTAGCTGCTTCTGTCTTTGTGTTCGGGGTATAACACCTTCCACTGCATGTATAAAAACCCTCATCTTGACCCTTCTTCGAAGTGCCAGTTGAATTCTCCTCTCTTGGGATTGTTACGTTGCAGTCGTAATTCCAAGAAACCATTTTGCTATCTTTATAAGGGAAAGCAACGGGCTTTTGAATTATGAACTTTGGCGCAATTGATACTCTAACTTCACTGATTCTTGGTCGTGATATGATCACGACTGGGTGACTGACCCCATGGACTTTGTCGGTTGGCCCTCGCTCTGACGTGCACACATCTTCTCTCTTTGTGCCCTCAGTATACTCAAAGAATTCAATCTCCTTATTTTCCATCAATTCTTGTACCAGCATCCTGAATTTATTGCACTCTTGGTTCTCATGACCCTATTCGTTGTGAAATTTGCAGTAGTGCTTTGCTCTTTCAGGTTTCTCCCCTAAATCTTGAGTGATTACACCTTGTTCTATCATCCTCTTCCAAACCCATCTCAGCGGGGTCTTCACCTCTGTTACATCTATCTTAGTTCTCCTCCCTCCATTTTCAACTATCGCATTTACCCTATTGTCTGAATGACTGGGTAAAGGATTTCCTGCCATATTAGGTCCTGTGGGATCATCGAACTTCACAATGCCCATCTTTATGAACCTTTCGACTAATTTCTTGAAGGCTGTGCAGTTCTCAATTGTGTGTCCCGCAATTCCTGCATGGTATTCGCATTGAGCGTTTGCATCATACCACTTAGGGAATGGACCTTGCATGGGTTTTAGGTAAAATGGAGACACCACATACGCATCGAATAGATTCTGGTAAAGCTCCCTATATGTCATTGGTATTAGCGTGAACTGGACTCTTTTCGTGTTAGGTCTTGAGTTGGAATCTTGTCTGGTGGAGCCCTGATGGCTAGCAGTCACTGCCCTTGGCTAGCTCACTGTGACTGGCTTGGAATAACCTTTATTGTATACGCTCGCGTTGTTCACCTCATTTTCTTTCCTTCTTGGAGCTGATCTCTTAGCACTCTCTCCCACTTCAATCTTCCCATATCTTACAGCGTTTTCTATCATTTCCCCAGACATCACTATGTCCGATAAGCTATTAGTAGCGCTTCCTAACATATGGTTAATGAATGGGGCCTTCAGGGTATTGATAAAAAGCATGGTTGTTTCCTTCTCCAAGAGAGGTGGTTGGACCTGCATCGCTATTTCCCTCCATCGTTGGGCATACTGCCTGAAACTCTCACTCGGATTTTTTTCCATGTTTCGTAGAGTAATTCTGTCGGGTGCTATGTCTGTCACATGACCGTATTATTTCATGAAAGCTTGAGCCAAGTCCTTCCATGAACCAATTTGGGCACGACTGAGCTGGTTATACCACTTGGCCACAGATCCGATCAGACTGTCTTAGAAACAGTGAATCAACAGCTGATCATTGTTGACATACCCTATCATCCTTCGACAGAACATTGTAATATGAGCTTCAGGGCAGCTCGTTCCATTATACTTTTCGAACTCCGGGGTTTTAAATTTTGGTGGGAGCACCAGATCTGGGACCAAGCTTAAGTCCTTAGCATCGATTCCGCCACGATAATCAGCAGTCTCCATTGCTTTGAATTTTTTTTCAAGCCATTTACACCGATCATCGAGTTGTTTCACTAGGTCTACCTTTCCTTTCTCCATTTCTGCCATATCATCAAGGTCCGAGACAAATGGATTAGCTGGATTATCTTCGAGCTTAGAGCTCGACCCTATAGGAATATTCATTGGTGTCGAGGCATTGGCCTGGTATTGCTGGGGTCTAATAGTGACGGGTACTGTTCGTGGGTGCACCTCCGGTTGTGGTTGAGTGTTTACCGGAGCAAAGCCTGGAGGATAGATAGGGTCTTCATTATCGTTCCCCATAGGGCTCTTCCCTTTTTCACATTCTCTAGCCAGCAACTACGCCAACTGGCCTATCAGATTATTTTGGGATTCTTCCATTTTTTTCTTCATATCCTGTTGTATTTTGGCCAGTTGTTCTTGTATCTGCGCTTGTAATTGCTTTTGCATTTCCCTTTGCATTTGTTCTATCCTTTCTAATCTCTGATCCATTACTTTAGTTTTACGGTGGGTATAGTAGCTGTGTTCGGTTGGTTGATTCTCGTTGGTTTCCACATTAACTGAAATAATTTTGCTTAATCAGGGTCTTTTCGTGAAATTTAATGCATATGATGAAATGTAATGCAAATGAATGAATGCAAAAAGAGGCGTTGATTCCAATTCAATTTCATTAGAAGAACTTCACAAGAAGAAAATTTTCTTTACATAGAACGGATGATTACATATATGACTTTGCCCTAATACCCAAAGCCTTAACTTTCCTAAGAAGCCAAGCTAAGTTTCGGCCTCGCTCTGATTCTGACTCGTACTTTAAGCTCAACACATCAGCTTTGACTGCCAAGGTTTGCAAGTGATGGGCTACCTCCCGAACCTGAACCACAGCTTCGCCCATGACATAGTCTCTATCTCTAATCTGGTTTTGAGAGTGTTGAAGCTATTCCCTGTAATGGTCGTTGTTTGTCTCAAGAAGTTCCACTCGAATTTTACTATCTTGTAGTGCCGTCTCGAGTTCTTCTACTTTCTCTTTTAACTCTTCCTGCTCAGGCTAGCCTTCAGCTCAATTACGGAATTACGGCTATGATGTTGATGTAGTGATCTTTCCAATTCAGCCACCCGAGCTCGTAACTTCTCCTTTTCGTTTTGGCCTTCTAACAAACTCTTTTTCAGAGTGTCCTCTCGTACTCGAGCATCTTGAACCCTTTTCTCCCAATGGTCAGCTCTAGTCTTTTCCTCTTTGATCCCTTGACGCCATTGCTCTGATGTTTTACCTAAACCGGCAGTTCTTATCGACATACGCAGCTTCTTGTAATCGATTTTCAGACTATCCAAATCTTCCTTGGCCTTGTTTTTCCCTTTCCTTAACTTCTCAGCCTCTAGCTTGTGGATATCGACGTCAAATCCCAACTTCATTTTCTCTTCTTCTAGCTGCTCTATCTTCTTCCCCAACTCCGAGTTCCTTTTCTCGAAGTCTTGCTTAATGATCTCTAACTCGAATGGGATGACTCGTAAATGCTCCTCTATCAGTTGAGTGTTTTCTTGATCCGGCCTAGGGATATTGTCGTTGACTCTCCTACCCCACCACCATTCATACTCAGGGGTCGTCATCGGGCCTGTGGTGAATCCTTTCGTCCTTTGAGTTTGGTTCCAAGCATCTGATATCTCACGAACCCTTCTCTTATAATTTTTGTCTTTATAGGAGAATTCGCATTGAGCTAACCCTTGTGTCGCTGGTATAAACTGCCTTGATCAATACTGTCTTAAAACCAGTAGTGGAGTGTATCCAACGGCTCCCCATATTCCAGCTAGAGGGACCCAGTCAAAATCACCGCACCGATATAAGAATTCATCGAGGATCAACCATGGAGCCCTCCATTCAATATCTTCGACTTGCAAATTCTGGAGAATAGTTATCCATTTCTCCTCTGAGATGTCGTCTCGCCTTGATATGGCATCTAATTCTCTTAATGAGGAATAATCCTTAGAGAAAACCCGATAGGAGAACTTCTCCACCTTCCAAAAATGGTTGTGGAACCAAGCTAAAAGAAGCTGTGCACAACAAATAAATCTTCCCTCGCCCGCTCTCCGGCATGCATTTAAGGATCTAAAAGTTTCTGCTAGGATTGTTGGGACGAGTGTGGTACCTTTGCCGAGTCGATCAAATAAATCTGAGACGACTTCATCTATGTGTCCTAGCGCCTTAGGAAAGATAATCAAACCGTAGAGGCTTAAGGCAAAAACATCAACCCTTTTCTTCGAATCTGGGTGTGCAAGGATCAAGTCCCTCAAATTCCTCCAAGGAATAAATTTACTATCCCATTTTTGCTTGATGTGGGCCGCAACCCATTGCTCTCTCATCCCTGTGATATTCATCAATTTCTTCAAAAATAGAGGGACGTTGACAGGTCTTGAATAGGCCCTATCGGCCTAAATCTTCGGGCAATTAAGTAACGCCATGTATTCCTCCACAGTAGGTACTAAATCAACTCCTCCGAAGGTAAAGTAACTATAAGCGGGGTTCCAAACTGAGCGAGGGCCCGGAACAAGCACTTGTCCACTTTACATCAAGCAAATAGGGTAGATCGCCATAGTTACAGTAAAAAAGTTGCTTGACTTCGCCATTCCAACTACTCCATATATCCCTTAACTCTTGCAGGTCGTTCTGAGTCACACTGATGCGAGTGAAATCCCACAACTCCAATTCATATCCCTCGGTCAAACTATCTCCTTTCTCTTGTTGCGTTCTCTCGAACCACACTCGGACGGCTGCATTATCCTCCACTCTACCAAGAAATCCTTTTTCCATGCTAAAACTCTCCTATCTAGTAACCGAACGTGAATCAACACCCTTTTATGATGAGATGCCATGCGAAAACAACAAAACACAATAAGTCAGTATTACATATAAAGAATAGAATTCAAAGCAAATAAGAAATAATTAAGCACCTAATCAGGTAACCACTAGGGTTTGGTGTAGTTCTACCTAGGGTAAGCTCTTAGAGCTCATTACATGTAGTTTGGTTCTAAAGTAAAGGTACCTAAACCAGCAGATTCCTCGATCCTCACCCATTATAGGCTCATACGGGCTGAGTTCAATTTAGGGGAATACATTTCCCTACGACTATATAGAGATGAAAACCTCACGAAGACGCAGGTACGGATGTATCCCGAAAGCGATCCACTATCCTATACGGAGGTGAAGACCTCATGAATGAGTAGTTTCTCACTTCCACTTAAGAGGGTAAAATTGACCAATAATGCGATGCGATATGCAAAGATACATCAAAAAATTAAACCACTTAAAGCAAGCATATTATGAAGAAAGCCACGAAAATAACAGACAACATGCAATGCAGTAAATTTAAAACCGATTTCTCAATTTTCGACAAAAGACAAAAATTAATCAATTTGAGGCTTGACTCTCGAAGTCCCCAGTGGAGTCGCCAAGCTGTTGTAACCATTTTTTTTTTAAAACGAGAATCGACTTTGTTTGAAAGCGAAAATTAGAACGGGAGTCGCCACCGATCTTTATTTGGTGTGATCGAATCACCTTTGTTTTAATAAAATAATTTTTGGTTTACTAAAACGGCATTTTGGTCTACGAAATTCAAGAGAACAAGTTCGGGAGTCGGTTACGTGCAAGGAAGGATCAGCACCCCCGACACGCCCAAAAATTGGTACCGAATTGATTAGTTACTGCCTTAATGTCGAAAATTAAAAATCGGGAATGGATTTGAAATACGATCCTTTTTTATTAATATTGATTCTAAAATTCTTGAATTAGCTCAAAATGATTTTTTAAAGATTTCCTTATCTCGAGATATCGGAGTATCACATCCCATAAGTTAGGACACAATACCATGAATTCCCAAGCACAAGGTCGTCTTTTGATTTAAATAAGAATTTCCTATGTTTCAAAACTCGAAAAAGGATATTTGACTATTTAGAAACAATGAGAAAATCGAAACCCCGTAAGTTAGGGCACAATTCCTCGATATTTCAAAATGCAAAATATTGCCTTATTTGGAAAATTTCATTTTTCTGAATAGTAGCGGATACAATATTTAAACGACATGTATTATTTATTTAGGTTAAAATAAAGTGATTTGTTGGATAAACGTATTAGGGTTTAATTTGAGGCAACGATATGAAATGAAGTATAGTGCGACATGGAACAATAATTCATGCATAAAATATTCCACAAGCGCATGGCGATAATATGAACACGAGTAAGTAAATTAACATGCACGCAATAGCAATAATTTCACAACATACATTATTTAGCATTAAGCTTAATAAACATAGAAATGAAGTAATAGTATGAAACAACTTAAATCAAATAATAAGATAATCTTAAATATAAAATACATATGTAAAAGGTTAAAAATAAATGCTTGTAAAAGCAACTTAAAGTGAATGATAAAGAATAATTTAAAATCATTAATGAAAAGTCTAGAATAAATGATACATAAAAAGAAATTTACAACAAATAATATACATAGTATATATGAAAAAACTTCACATAAATATATATATATATAAAATAATGTATAAAGAGTTTAAGATAAAAACATATGAAAATTTGAAAATAAATGATCCATGCAAAAGAAGGTTTAAGAATAAACATTCTATAAACTTAAAATAATAAGCTACTCAAAAATAATATGTAAAAAGGATTTAAAATAAATAAATAAAAAGCAAATGTAAAGTGATTAACATATATATATAAAAATTCAAAATGACTTATGTAAAAAAGGTTTAAAATAAATGATATGTGCGGTAATTTAAGATAAGTAATGAAAATAAGTTTAAGATGAATATTATGTAGTGAGAAATTTAAAATAGGTAATATACAAAATATAAAAAAGGGGTATATAAGAAAATAGATAACACATATAAAAATTTGGAAGTAATACTATACAAAAAGTTAAAATACATAATAAAACAGTTGAGAATGAAGAATACATATAACAGATTTAAAATAAACAATGGATGAAACAATTTAAAGTGTATAGTGCATAAAAAAATTTAAAATAATCTATCTAAAACAATTTAAAACAGTATGATATATGAAATTTAAGATAAATAAAAATAGTTTAAGATAAATAATAATAAAGGGTCTAGATTTATATGAAAAAGGGTGAAATTACAAATAAAATGAAGATTTAGGGTCCAAATTCGAATAAAAATGAATGCCAGTATTAAAAGGACTAAATTAAAATTTAAATAAAATTAAAGGGAGAATTCGGGCAAAAAATGAGGCGACGGGCTTATTTAAAACACGTTGGGGCATTGAGGGACTAATTGGGAAATATTCCCAACCCCTTTATGCACAGCATTTAAAGGGCCCGCTTCTTCAAATGGCCTGAGGACTGAATTGAAATAGATGCAGAATTACGCAGTCAAATTAAGAATAAGAAAAAAATAAAATAAAATGGATCAAATTAAAAGGGTCAAAAATGCGGACGGACCGCGGGCGTAAATAGCCCATCAGAGGCAAAACACGCGAATCCACCTAAGCCGGGTCGGGTCACACACGGGCATACTCCAAAACGGTGCCGTTTAGGCACCTAGACCCCCTAACCAAAACGGTGTCGTTTTGTAGATGTATAAAAGGGCCAAATTTTTTGTTTTATCTCATTTTAACCCTAAAGTTTTAAAAAAACAAACAAACAGAGAGCCACCCTTTACTCTCTCTCTCTCTCTTTCTTCTCTTCTCTTAACCTCCCCCATGGCCGACCATGGGTTCATCGGAGGGTGCCTCTACGCCCACGTACAGCGGTTGGTGCCATGCAAGATAGGCTCTTTCGACCCTCTCTTGGGATAGGTTCGAAGACTGAACCTCGCAACCAGCAACAACGCAAGAAAAGGGAGGGACCCTTCGGTTCTTCACCCTCCACTGTGACCAACGGCCGAACCCTCTGGGGTTCAGCGGCCTCCAAATTGGCCAGGGAACGCCGCCTCCCCCCCAAATGGTGAATCAGAGGTACGCTTTGTTATTTTTCTTTTATTCTTGTTTCGTAAACACAAAAAAACAAAATAAAATACAGAGAAAATCGAAAACTGAAACACCAACAAATATTCACCTTTCGAAAATTCTATTCTTTTTTATTAATCTTCTTTGCAAAGTGTTCGTAAAAAAATACAAAGCTTCGATTTTTGATTTTATAGCCCGATCCGAGATCTATTTTTGTCCGTTCTCGTTTTGTTTTCTGCTACCATTTGTTTTTTTTGTTTGTTGTTTGTTTGTTTGCTGCTTGCATGCTCTTCTTGTCTTGCAGGTGACTTGAACGTGTGAGGCTGGTGATTGGTGCCCCAAGCGGTGTTGGCGTACGTGGCAGAGGAGGCATGCGGCGGCTGAGGCTGAAGGAGGCTAGGGTTTTGCTGAAAATTTTGTTCATGTTGTGGGCTTGGGCTGTTAGGGTTTGTAAATTGGGTATGTAATGGGCCATTGGGTTTGGGCTGTTTAACATTGTAAACGGACTATTTATTTTTGGACCTTTTTATTGTTTTGGGTTTTATTATTGGTTTATTGGTTTGGGTTTATTTTTGGTTTGGTGGTCTAGGCCAAAATTGGCTGCTACAATGACTATAATAATAAAAAATTAATTAATCTAAGAAAATCCTAGATTCTACCATCTTTTACCGCCTAAATTCGTACATTAGGTATAATTGCTATTTGGTCCTTTTTATTTTCTTTTAATCTACAATTCAACTTTCATCCTTTATTCAATTTAGTCATTTTTCCTAATTACTCTTAATTAAGTTAAATTCACTTAATTAAAGCCTAGTTAACTACTCAATTAACTTCGTAATTATTTTTCATAAATATTTTCTAATCCATTTTTCAGAAACAGAGACCCAAAAATATATTTTTCCTATAACCTTGAAGTTCGGGTCGTTACATTTCTTCCCCCCTTTATAAATTTCGTCCTCGAAATTTACCTGAGAGAGATGGGGGTATAAGTACAAAGATCTCGCTTTTTCTCTCGATTCCCGTATTGCTTCCTCAATATTATGACATTACCGCTCAGGCTAGTATCTCAACCGACTCTTTTTCATACTATAGATTACATTAAATCTAAATATCCTTTGTCGATATAACATGCAAGAGATCTGATCTATATCATCTTCTGAGCTTCAAATTATGAAAAATTATCATAAACTTTCTGTAACTTCAGAAGCAAAACCAAACAATATTTTACCGGTCCGAATTTTCTACAACTTCACATAGCCCAACAAAACAAGAACCCAATTTCTCTTTCAACCCGATCTTCAAAATTTTCTTTCAAGGTGAATCTTTAAGAAATACCATATCACTAACAAAATACTCAATATCCCAATGTTTCAAGTCTATATATGATTTCTGTCTGTCAAAACTGCTTTCAGTCTATCTCTAATCACTTTCACTTTTCTTCAATTTCACGAATCAAATAGCTCTGCATATTCTTTTTTCTCACTGTATTCAATCGTATTCTATGTAGTTTTACACTCATAATCATTCAGAACCTCATACAGTGCTGAAAACTGTTATCACATACCCATAACTTATTGTACTTGTTCTATAATCAGAGTATAAACCACATATCTCAATCAGAAATAATAGAAACCACCATACCATGTAATCTGATAATCTCATAAACCTATATTTTAGACAATTATTAAGTAAGAAATTTATTCATACCTGAATAGAATTTGCAGACTTTACCATACCTTCGACAATTATTCAAATACCGTCTTTCTTTTTCGAAGATCGAGATAATTCTAATTCAAACCCATAGAAATTATATCCCATTTCCATTCTGATATCCTTTCTAGCTGTAACAGTTTTGAAGGTATCTGTATCTGATATAAACATTTATATACAATTTCAAAGTATTGCCTTTCTTTCCCAGTCTTCAACACATCTGCCTCAAATCACTATAAATCTTATTTCTTCCAGAATGCATAGATATAGTATTGCTATAAATTTCATACAAATTCTTCTGTCTAAGCTCTGAATTCTTCAATACAACTTTTGTTTCTAAATAGCAGACAATCATCAAATTCAATCTGAAATTTTCAATCAAAATCATTTGTTCACTATACCCATTTAACCAGTAACTCATTATCACATTTCTGAACTTTGCAGATCTGCTGTAGAGAAGTAAGTTTAACCTTTATTTCAACTAGAATTGAGCGATCATCAGATAATGACAATCGAGTGTTCATAGCTCATAACACAAAGTAAAACTTTCAAGTCTGAGTATTCATAACTCCATTTGCTTTTCCTGGATGATATTTAATTATCAAATCATGATCCTTTAGTGCAAAGACAATAGCTACCACTTTTGAATCATGTGTCAAATAATTCTTCTCATGTAATTCTAAATTTCCAAAACATAATTCATTAGTTTTCTTTCTTGTATCAAACACTACTATCCCTGTAAATCACAAGTTTCTTTACCAGATTTTAGACTAAACCATAACTAATGCTTTAGGTAACTGAGCCTTCAACTAACCAAAACCTTGCTGATATTTATCAGACTATTTTAATTCCACATCTTTTTGTAATAAACATATCATTTCATTTTTTTCCAAATTTCTGGTAATAACCGGCTAGTCTCAGAAAACCTCTAATTCCAGATATATCTTCAATATCATTTCAAACACAAATCTATAGCAAATTCAGCTTCTTTAGCTAACAATAATTCAGATAACTCTTCTAGAAATATATCAGAATTGTTACTGATTTAAACTTTGACATAGATACTTCAATAGCTAATACATAAGAAAAGTAAGTACCGTAACCCCTTTTCTGGCACACTTCTATGTTAACATAATTATTATCACAATAAACAAATCATTTAATCTTCTTTTATTCAAAACAAAGCATTTCATCATCCTGATCTTGCAACATATTATACTTCTACTTATAATTTATCACAAACATCGTGCAAAATTAACCATTCCATTCTCAGAATCACATCGAACAATAATAACATCAAATTGATCAGAAAGCAGTACCTTAGTATCATTATTAGATAGTTTATGCAGATTCTATCAATCAATAAATACTGACCTGAAAATTTGATACTTCAACCAAAAATTCAGCGAACTCAACAAGAAAATCTTTAATGGATGCTGTAATGACATCCGACATAAAAATATCTTCTTTTATACGATTAACATATGCCGTGGCTGATGTTCATGCTCTAGATTTTTCAGTGAAGTCTTTTATCACACTTCGACTATCACCCGTATTTTCGAAGTTACAGAGTAATCTACCTCTGATAGTTGTGTTACTCGGTCTTGAATTCTGAATAATATCTTTTCAACTTTCTTTGAGCAATCACTAAAATAATAATCAGAAGAATCATATCTAGTCACATATTCCACTCTTTATTCTACATTCCTCAGTTTTTTGTCTTCTTTTAAACCATTTTCAAACCATTTGTACCTTACTGTTTCTATCAAAATATACCCTCTGATATATTTATTCAATCAAAAAAATTCCCTTCATACACAGTTGCAGTTATATGATCTTGTTTAAGCTTCAAGAATTCTGTACATTTCTGATCAAGAAATCTCTGACTGATATATATATATTTCCTTCAGAACTCATCTCAGAAAATTTCCAAATAACCCTTTCTTAATCACAACAGAAATCAATATTTTCCACCACTAGCAAGCTGAATCTTTTTAACATAAATATCATACCTTTCTAACATTTAATCGGTAAACAGAACAATTCATTTACAATCCCAATAATATTCTCTAACCAAATTTCAGTTCTTTCAAGATCATTCTCAGTTGTAATTCTCAATTCATCCACACTATATATATACATGTACAGATCATTAACAGTAGATAACTTACCCGTTCAGACAAGCTCTATACCTTAAAGCACTTCAGGAACCGATTAAGAAACAAGAGGGATAGATACTGTAGCAGATACAATATCTTCTACTCACTGAAGAACATCAGTTATAATTTTAAACAGTTTCGTATTATCTCTTTCTTTATCATTACATTATTCAACACTCAGTGGACACTCAGTGGTTAACTACTCATTAAGTTATTACTCAGTGTTGTTGATTCAGTTTTTATCTAATTCACGAGACTTTTCGTTTTCAGTATACATTTCGTGATCAATACCATAAATATTTCCATCTAACAATTTAACTATAAAACAGTACCAAACAAATATATCAGCATCCGATCCCGACTCAATTTCAACTTAATTATAGCATGTACCTCTAGACTCCTTTCAGTACTCGACTTAATCCTAGAATCGGATAAACCTAGTTAGCTCTGATACCACTAATTATAACGACCCCTAACCCCATACATACCATTTGGAGCAGGTTATGAGACATTACCAATCAAGACAAGATTACAACATGGACATTAATTAAATATAAACGTTCAGACTCATCATAATTTTAAGATGACGTCCCTTTAATGGGCCCTCGCGGTCCAATATGAACAGTAAAATCAATTCGGGACTAAATGAGAATTACTACAAATTTTTCTTTCAAATTTCAAATTCATATTATATACCACTGCCAACCATAATTTACTTATTTTATCAATACTTTCACAACCCAAATGACTCTCATAAGACATCCTAGGTACATGCCATTACCAATACTCAACATTCTTTACCTCATTGAATTCGGGATCGGCCTGGGATGCTGATTCAACGGTCTAGCCTTAACCTGCGCACGGAAACAAACCGTACGCTGAGTATACACTCAATAGTATTTCTATAATCCGAAAACTTAAACAATTATAAAACATATTAATTTTTATATATTGAACTTTTCAAACTCAATGAATATTCGAACATTCACTTTCCAACCAATGTTTTGGTCTACTTTAAATTCAAAATAATTTATAATTTTTCAATAGCAATTAATCAATCAGTAATATTCATTAACGATCAGTCAATCAGAACAATTATTTATTTAGTAATAGTCAGTTATTCGGTAACAATCAATTATTCAATAATAATCAGTTATTCAGTATCAATCAACTGATCGGTTATCCAGTAACAGTCAATTATTCAGTAAAAATCAAATATACAGTAACAATTAAATTATTTAGTAATAGTCGATCTTTCCAGTTCCTTTATTTACCCCTATTAACATGACTCAGACCTAGACGGATACACGGATCCAACCAACACACCAGTACGGCACATAGTGCCTCACCGTGAAGTCGAATAAAGAATAGCGATAGCGATACCCGAGACGGTACACACGAGTACCTCATCGGAACAAACCGAAAGCGAATAAAGATGCGGTACACGGAGTACCTCATCCGAACAAATCAAAAGCGAATGATAGAATTGATGAATAAAGAACAACATCCAACATACAAAGTGTCGAATCGGTAATGAGAAGCGGTAACAATAATGATGAGTCGGCACATAAGTGCTCGATCGATAGTTTCGGCAAAACCCGTACTCTTCCATATCCTATGGCATGCCAACTATATCCGACTAGCTCGACTAGTTAATAGGGTATTTAATTCACTTTTCAGTTTTCAATTAATTCATATTTTAATTAATTAACTATATATTTTCAATTCAATATAATTTTATTCACTTTTCACTAATAAATATTCAATTTCACAATTTTCTATGAATTTTATCACACTTCCAACTACATATATTTTCCAATATAACAAATATTTATTATTCAATTTCCACATCAATATTCATTTCAATTCAAACATCCATATTTATTCATAAATCAATTCAATATAAATTTATCACATACTAAATCAATTCATTTCAATTATAAAGACACAATACAAATAATTCCCATCTTAATTATTTATCATAACATTTATCCAAAATTCAATTATCATAATTGCACAATATCTCATTCACACACACGTATATATATTTATTATATATAATTCAATTTAATTCAATCAATATAAATTCATCACATACCAAATTAATCCATTTCCATTATAAACACAATAATTCTCACTTCAACATTTATTAATTGCATTGAATAAAAAATATAACAATTAATAACTAGGTTCGGATTATAGAAATACAAACCGTATTTTCTCGAGCTAACTCCTGTTGTCTTTGCCATTTTTCCTTGCTTAGCCGAAATTTCCCAAGACAACGTTAGCTATTAAACTTCAAAGCTTCAAACCTTGAATTTTCCCTTTTCTTTCTTTCCTTTCTTTCTTCCTTTCCTTCCCCTACTTCACATTTGCCTATTCTGTTTCTTTTCTTTCTTTCTTTTTTTTTTTTTAGTTTTGTTATTTGTATATATATATATATATAATATAATAACATTATAAATATCTATTAATAAAAATCTATTAAATAACCAATATTTATTTAACATTTGTATCCATTTATATCCTTACATTTGTCACACTTTTATTTATTCATCACATAAAAATCATATCATATAATATAATTATTTAATTAAAAAATATCTTTTACTAAATAATAAATATCTATTTAATATCAAATACATGTATTACAAATGTATGTATTTTTATTAATACATTTGTATCAAATCATATCCACACATTTGTCTTTATTTAATTTATTTAATAATATAATATCAATTCAATAATAATAATAACATTAATATTTACTTAAATAATAAGTAAATACACACATATATTACAAATGTATTTACAATAATTATTACACATGTATTTTTTTTCCATACACTTGTATCAAATTATCACTATACACTTGTCTTTCTTTTACTTATTTCATAATATAATTATTTAATATCAATTAAATAATAATGACTATAATAATAAAAAAATTAATTAATCTAAGAAAATCCTAGATTCTTCCATCTTTTGCCACCTAAATTCAAACATTAGGTATAATTGTCTATTTGGTCCTTTTTATTTTCTTTTAATCTACAATTCAACTTTCATCCTTTATTCAATTTAGTCATTTTTCCTAATTACTCTTAATTAAGTTAAATTCACTTAATTAAAGCCTAGTTAACTACTCAATTAACTTCGTAATTATTTTTCATAAATATTTTCTAATCCATTTTTCAGAAACAGAGACCCAAAAATATATTTTTCCTATAACCTTGAAGTTTGGGTCGTTACACTCCTGTTTTGCCGAAATAGGGTAGGGTATTTTAGGTTCTTCTCTTTTTCTTTCTTTTGCTAGAAGCCGGAACCTACACTCTACACTTGTGCCGACTTGTGTAAAACAAAAACTATCATCATTCTTTTCTTCAAAACCGAATTCTCTCATCTTTTCCCCTCTTCTTTTCTCTTTTCTTATCGACCCTCATTTTCTTCACCTTTGTTTTCCCTCAAAACCAAATACCTGCTGTCGATTTCTCCTTAGCCAAACCTATATCCTCTATATTTCTCTTCTTCTGTTCCTCATTAACCCCAATCAAAGCTGGTTAGCCGAATCCCCTTTGAAGCCAAACCTATCATTCTTTCTTTCAAACCGAAACTTTTCTACACTGAGGTACTTCAGAAGCCGAATCTTTGATTATACTTTTCTCTTCTTGTGCAGTGGTTGGATCTATAGTAGATCGGGAGTTGTGTCATAACGTTTTAGGTAAGTGCTCGAATCTTTCATTAGTTACTCATGTTTTAAGGCAAAAGCCGAATTCCCTATTAACTAGGGGTGGCTAACGTTTGGACTAAGGGCGTATTGGCTTCTTTCTTTTGGTTTTGTGTGCATTAGTGTGGACAAGGGGACATTCAGCAAAGGGCTTTGAAGGCTAACACTGTTGGACATCTAGATCTAGTCCAAATTTTGGCAAAGGTAAGAACTTTAGGGCCTAAAGTGTTAATGGCCTAATATGGTAAGGAGTTTAATACATGATAGTTATCGACTTGTAGTCTAACATATAGGTAACCGATTGTAGGATATCGTAAGGGGATCCTGTTGTCAATTTGTCACAAAATAGGTATGTAAATGACACACACTTATAGACTAGATCGGCAAAAGTCAAAAAGCTAAAATACCAAAGAGCCGGCATTTTGTGGACTTACGAGCGTGCGAGCGCTTGTGAGATAGTTGTTTGTTAATCCTGGAAATATCAAGCGGTAAGGTTACAGAGTGCGCAATTTCGTGCACTTCGGTATACTTGGGCTTAATGGGCTAAAATTAGGTTAATAGGCCAACGGGCCCACTTCGATAAAAATACTCGGTAACTGTTTCTGTTAATACGGTAATGGTTGTAATATGCATGATGTAACATCTTGATTTTTGGGGTTTTTAGCGAATTCTCGATATTTTGGTTAAAGTTTTTTTAAAATTTGGTATTTAGTTGTAGAATTCATGGTTTGAGTATGTAAATGGGCTTATGGAAGGCCCATGGGTTGGCCAAAACCCGGTAGAATTTTTGAACTTTGGACTTAAGAAGTTAGGGGCCTTGGATAGGTGGTCTTATTAAAATTTGTGGGTAAAGTGTAACACAAAAAGAGCCTCTAGTAATGTGGCTAAGTTACGCCACTAGGGAGCTATAAAGGTAGCGTGTAAGTGGATAAGGGAAGACCTGGGATCGATTCCCTGTGATGGCAAACATGATGCTAATTTTTATGCTTTGAGCATGCAAGAGTTGTAGCTGAATGGAACTCTTTGGGGGAGAGTTTGAATCAGTCAAATGCATGGACTAATGAGGGATAAGGGGAGAGATTTTAGAGATTTGAGAGGGGGCATAGTGTTAATAGATTTGAGGGGATTAGAGAGGGAATTTCGGCAGAGGGGTTTTAGTTGGGGATTTTCGACATTAAGGACTAGGTTGTGCCGTTTTCTCCTTTTGGTGTAGCCTTTTTTCTCTCTTTTCTTTTCCAGCAGAATCTACCTCCCTCCCATTCATCTTTTCTTCCTTTCCCTTCTTCCAAACCAGCCCACTACTCCCCTTCATTCACCTATTGTCTTTCTGACCACCACTACTACCGAAATGTTACAAAAAGCTGAAATTTGTGGAGACTAGGTGGTGCCGATTCTTTGTTGACCAGCAACCCTCTTTTTTTTTGACTTCTTAATGGTCAATTCTCTTATCTTCTAAGCATAGACGGATTCAAGAAGAGGGGACTGTGGTAAGTGCTCAAACTCTAAACGATTTCAAATAGTAACTGTTGACAAAAGTCGAAACCCCTATAGTTGAGGGAGGTGGCCGAATGTGGGTATAGGCCTTATTGGGTTTTTCTTTTAATTTTTTATGGTTTGTTTAGTGGAGGAGCAGCAAGGCGCAGGGTCAACTTGAATTAGTTTGGATCATCGGAGTGGCTAGAGCTATCATCAATTTCGGCAAAGGTAAGGTTCCTAAGGCCATTATGGAGGGTGGCCGAATGTGTAAGTGTTGATAATAGATGGTTCTCGATTTGGTTTAATTATTGTGAGCTGATCTATTAACGGGTGATTATAGGAGAAATCGTGTAGGAGATCTCGTCAAGGAATATCGCAAATCAGGTGTGTAACGAACCCTTTTTCATAGCTTGAATCGATAAATGTCGAAAAGCCGAAATGTCAAAATTCTGGCATTTCGAGGACTTGTGAGCAAGCGAATGCTCATTGGTTAGTTAGATTCTTTAAGATGGTGATTGGGAACGTTAGAAAGGGGAAGAGCATGATTTTTGGCATTCACGGTAAGTTGGGCTCGAGGGGCTAAAAATGGGCCCAATGGGCTTTCGGGCCTATTTGGGTAAAATTGGTAGAAAATGAAAACCTGTTAAATTGCGCGTTAAGACTGGTAAAAGCATTATGGAATATAGGCTGAATGGGCCTAGATGACAACAACGGCTAAGTAGGGCCCATTAGGGGTTTTGGCCCAATAACTCAGTTTCGCTAAAAATGGGCCAGAATTGCGGTTTAAACAAATGAATAGTTAGTAACTGATAAGGAACATGAAAAATCCCTAATATTTGGTAAGATTACAAAATTACCCTTATAATATGAAAATGATTTGTTTTGCCCCTAGGTAAAAATGATAATTATACCCCTAGGGTTTAATTATGAATTTGGTACATGTGATTTGATATACATAATTGATATGATATGCACATGATATGTATAATATGCATATGATATGTATGATATGCACATGATGTATTCATAATGCATTGGGTTGGGTTTTATATGGATGGGGGAAGTGCAAAAGGGCTATGCCCGATTTCGGAAAAGGGTTTTGCCCTAGTTATTAAAAAGAGGCTAGCCTCCGGTTATATGATAAAGCAACTATCTTTGCCCGGTGGGAGAGTTTTGGTTGGGTGGGTTGAGTTATTCCCCACATGGAGAGCTTGGTTGGTACGGGTGGAGAGTAGCGGATGGTGGGTCGAGTAGTCTTCCCAAATGGGTTTGCATTCTTTCATTGACATTGCATATGATATGGAAATAGGCCTATGGGCCATACCGTATACAGTAAAGGCTTCGGCCCAGTAATATGAAATATGAAAAGGCTTCGGCCCAGTATATGGAGGTGGATTTTGGGCTTAGGCGCAGCAGGCTGATATTGTTTTGAGCTCTGAAAGGGGCTTGTTGCACATTGAGTTTCCAAACTCACCCCCCTTTCCTTAACCTTGCAGGTGAGCCTTGATTTGGGGACTTGGAGCCGGAGGGGATTCAGAGTGGCCACGGTGATCGCCTTTAGGCTTTTGATTCAGTATTTGGTTTTCTTTAAGTTTACTTTATTTAGTATTTATTATTTACTTTTGGGTTGTAATAAGGCCATTTTAACTTTTCTTTTTCTTTCTTTTCTGGGATTATTATTATTTTTAATAACTTTAAAACTGGTTGATAATAGTTCAAATGGGCTAGACTTAGGACGTGTTTTCAAAACGATACTTGTTTTCAAAATAACACAACGCCACGATTATTTGATTTATCAAAGATATCCACTTAAATAAATTTGAAACTCGGTATAACCAAGTGTGGCAATGGTTGTGGGCATGTCTAGGATTGGGTCCAATCGAAGAGCTTGGTACTTAAGCGCCTTCATGGCTCACCTCCTCACATTTGATTCCTACCGGTGCCCGACTTCCATTCACTTTGTTAGCTTAACAAAAGTCGATTTTTAAACACTAAAACGAAACATGGATTTTTAAACTTTTATGTGGCACGTCAGATTCGGCCATAACATCTGGGCCGGGCTTGGGGTGTTACACATGAAAATCTTAAAATTAATAAATTTACTAAAATACCCTTAAGTATGAAAATTACCATTATACCCCTAGGTGCAAAGTGATCGTTATACCCCTAGGGTTAATTTTGCCTAGAATGCATGATATTCTGATTTTGTATGTTGTATGCCATGACATGTATATCTGTTGCATGGGATATGGGTTATATTGATGGAGGAAGCGTTCTGGTGGCTATGCCACAAATAGGCTGATCGGTGGCTCGCCACATATATCAGTATCCGTGACTCTGTCACACAATATACGCTCCGCGACCATACCGCAAATTACGTGGTGTGTAGCGGATGGGTGGGTCGAGTTGTCTCCCACATGGTGGAAGGTTGGTACGGAGTGTATGCTGAGATGGATATGGGTTGGGTTTTTCTGCATATATGATATATACATTCAGATCTCTGTTATGGGCCTATGGGCTTCATTCTAAATTCTGTATAGGGCTAAGGCCCAACTTAATCTGTTTCTGTGGTTTGAACTGATTTGGACTATGGTTGGGTTATTTTACACACTGAGTTTTCCAAACTCACCCCTTAATTTCATCAATGCAGGAAACCCCCAACCATAGTGGACTTGGAGCTGTGAGGGATTCGGAGTGGCCACTTGTTCTGCAAATTTGGTTCTCTTCATGTGTTTTGACCAGCCTTTATTTTCTTCAATTGTTTAGGGTTTTAAGTTGTAATAAGGCCGCTCGTAAATTTTATGGTTTTATTAATTGCTTTACTTATACTCGATTTAAACTGTTAGATTTAGGTTGTGTGGGTTTTTGTTCAAAATTAATAAACGTTTCCAAACACAACAAGCGTAACAAATGGATAACCTAAAGTCTTAATTGATTGGTGTTTTTCTCTCAGTAAACAATTAACCATTGTTTTACAAAATCACCCTGATTACCTTAAACCAAGAATACAATCAATCGTAAGTCAATGTGACACGTCAGACTTGGCCATAACGTCTAGGCTGGGTTTAGGGCGTTACATTTACTGGTATCAGAGCAGGGTTGTAACAACTCGGCTGTGGAATGGGTCTAATAAGAATAAAAAAATATTTTTTTAGAAATCTTAAATAAAACAAAGATCTTTCGAAAATCGTTCTGGGAATTTTTTTTGACAATAAATGATTTCAAAAATTACAAATCCGATTTTCTAAAATTTAGATTTCGAGAAGGTGGCACATCGAATCTCCGGCCCAAGTCTGTAAGTATTATACTGAATTTTTCTGAATGTTTCTGAATTATCAGCTATATGCCTGTACTAAAACCCTATTATGATACTCTGGTTAGGGTGATACTGAAACTGTAGGAATTTTGACAAGTAGACTGAGACTGTAGCTAGGTTACGACTCCGCGAAAAACAAACTCTGAATTACTGTCTGTTCATAAAACATCTGTAATAAACACTGAAATATTTAATTGATGCATAAAATTTGTAAATAGATAATACGATATGAGTACAAGAGTAGCTCGTGGGAGAGGCCGTGGACGTGGCCGAGGTAGTGCACGGGCTGGATCTTCGTCTTCAGAACATATGCTGGCGACAGATGCACCGGTATCACCGGTAATAGAAGGGGAGTCTCATGATCGGGGTGCCGAGAATGACATTCTATCTCAGGCAATGCTTCGTGTTCTGGAAAGGATTACCTGAAAAAGTACAGGTAACGAAATTCGAGGATCTATTTCTGAGCGACTCCGGGCTAATGGAGCGAAGATCTTTAGGGGCATATCTGGTGTAGCCCCGAATGTGACTGAATATTGGTTAGAGGCCACGGAATGGATTATGGATAATTTGGACTGTTTCGTAGAGCAGAAGCTGAAGGGAGCCATATCATTGCTACGAGATGAGGCTTATCAGTGGTGGCTCACTGTGAGAGATGGGACCTTAGTTGACAGGGCGACTTGGGAGCTGTTTAAGACGGCCTTCAAGGGAAAATATGTTGGGGCGAGTTATGTGGACGCCCGCAGGAAAGAATTTCTGAATCTAGTTTAAGGGGGTAAGACAGTTCTCGAGATGAGGTCGAGTTTCGAGGTCGAGCCGGTATGCCGTTGGGATAGTCGCTACAGAGTATGAACGTAGTGTGCACTTCGAGGATGGTCTTAGAAATAAACTTAGGGTGCTGATTACTCCGCAGAGGGAGCGTGACTTTGCTGCTTTGGTAGAGAAACCTAAGATAGCTGAGGAGGTGAAGCGTACTGAAAGACAAAATCGTGAAAAGGATCGAAACTGTTTTCGGAGGGATTCAGGACCTTCGGGTGGTGCAAATAGGAATGTTAAAAGAGCAAGAGTGGAAGAGCCAGTTCGAGTAGTTCCGATGAATGTTGCTAGGCCGCAAGTTTGTGGAGACTATGGTAAGGTACATCTGGGCGAGTGTAGGAGACGTTCTGATGCTTGTTTCTGGTGCAGATCTATGGAGCATAAAGTCAAGGACCATCCTCAGAAAATTAATCAGGTTCAAGTTGCAGAACAGAGGGTTGCTCAACTAGTGAGAGGTGGGCCACAACCACCGAGAGGACGTGGACAAGGTAGGGGCGGTAATGGAAATGGTCGGGGTCAAGGAGCACCTGGTAGGGGTGCCAAAAATGCTGAGGCTCGTCAGCCAGTGTTGGTATATGTAGCTCGTCGTCGAGAGGAGGGGGATGCACCTGCCGTCATAACTGGTACGTTCTTGATTTCTAGCATGTCGTACATTGCATTGATAGATATTGGATCTACTTATTCGTATGTTGCATATGCCATATCTGGGTCGTTGGGTGTGCACTCTGAGGAGACTGTGAGTGGGGTATCGGTACTAAGTCCTTTGGGCCACTCGGTTAGGGTAGACAAACTGTATAGAGACGTGCCTTTAGAAACTCAAGGTAAGATTTTCTCTGGAGACTTGATGAAGTTACCGTTCAGAGAATTTGACATCATTCTGGGAATGGACTGGCTTGTTAAGCATAGGGCAACTCTGGATTGTGCTGCTAAGTGAATGGCGTTAAAAATCGTGGAGGGTGAGGAGGTTATAGTGATGGTGAGCGAAAGGATTATTTGTCCAATGTGGTGTCGGCATTGAGAGCCGAGAAGTGGATTTGTAAGGGTTGTGAGGCTTATTTGGCATTTGTAAGTCAGTCAGAGACTGAGGGTCTGACGGTGGATAAGGTTAAAACCGTTTAGGAATTCCAAGATGTTTTTTTAGAGGAGCTTCCGGGATTGCCTCCGAATCGAGAAGTCGAGTTTGGAATCGACTTGTTGCCTAGAACGGCACCAGTGTCCATCGCACCATACAGGATGTCACCGAAGGAGTTAGTGGAGCTGAAAGTACAGATTCAAGAGTTGTTGGATAAAGGTTTTATTAGGCCGAGTGTGTCTCCGTGGGGAGCACCAGTGTTGTTTGTGAAAAAAAGGGATGGGACGATGCGGATGTACATCGATTATCGGCAGTTGAACAAACTGACGATTAAGAATAAGTACCCTCTACCAAGAATCGACGATCTGTTTGACCAACTTAGAGGAGATTCGATATTCTCTAAGATCGATCTTCGATCTGGATATCATCAGTTAAGGGTCAAGGAGGTAGATATTCATAAGACGGCATTCAGGACTCGGTATGGTCATTACGAGTTTCTGGTTATGCCATTTGGACTGACGAACGCTTCTGCAGCATTTATAGATCTGATGAATCGTGTATTCCAACCATATTTGGATCGATTCATAGTCGTTTTTATTGACGATATTCTGGTATATTCTGAAACTGAAGAGAAGTATATTGAGTATCTCCGCATTGTGCTTCAAGTGTTGAGGGAGAAAGAACTTTATGCGAAATTCAGTAAGTGTGAATTCCGTTGAGGGAAGTAACCTTCTTAGGTCATGTTGTCTCTTCTGAGGGGATCAAGGTGGACCCTCGAAAGATTAAAGTGATTCTGGAGTGGAAGCCACCTAGGTCGGTGTCGGAAATTCAGAGTTTCTTGGGTTTGGCAGGGTACTACAGAAGGTTTGTGGAAGGTTTTTCTATGTTGGCAGCACCATTGACAAAGCTTATAAGGAAAGGAGCACCGTTTGTTTTGACCGAGAAGTAGCAGGAAGCTTTTGAGAAATTGAATAAAGTTCTGACCGAGGCACCCGTATTAATTCAGCCGGAGTCTGGGAAGGATTTTACCGTGCACAGTGACGCATCACATATGGGTTTGGGCTGTGTGTTGATGCAAGAGGGTAAAGTGGTTGCTTATGCATCGCGACATCTTAAGCCTCACGAAGTAAACTATTCTATTCACGATTTAGAATTGGCAGCAATAATTTTTGCACTTAAGATTTGGAGACACTACTTGTACGGAGAAAGGAGTGTCATATACACAGATCATAAGAGTCTTAAGTATTTGTTGACTTAGAAGGAACTGAACCTTAGGCAACGTAGATGGATAGAATTGCTTAAGGATTATGACTGTTCGATTGAGTATCACCCAGGCAAGGCTAATGTGGTAGCCGATGCCCTAAGCCGTAGAGTCAGATTCGATCTAAGAGCAATGTTTGCTCAAATCGAAGTGCAATATGATGATGGTAGTTTGTTGGCTGAGTTACAAGTAAGGCCAACCTGGGTGGATCAGATTAGGGAAAAGTAGTTGAAAGATGAATCTTAAATTTCTCGATTCCAACAAGTTAAGAAAGGGGAAACTTCTTTGTTTGGGTTGAATAGTGAAGGAGTTCTGTGTTTCTGAGGAAGAGTTTGCATTCCGAAGGACTCTGACTTAAGGCAGTCAATACTGAAAGAAGCTCATGGAGGACTTTGTGCTATGCATTCTGGAGGGAATAAATTGTATCGCGACTTGCGAGAAATGTATTGGTGGCCTGGGCTTAAACGAGAAGTAACGGAGTTTGTGGGGAAATGTCTGACATGCCAGCAAGTGAAAGCTGAGCATCAACTACCTTCCGGACTTTTACAGCCAGTGAAGATACCACTTTGGTACCCTTGACACCGATAAAGAAGGACTCGGTTCGGGTGATTATGGATAGGTTAACCAAATTCGCTCATTTCATACTGTCCATGACCGATTATTCACTTCAGAAGTTAGCTAAGTTGTATGTGGCGGAGATTGTCTGACTTCATGAAGTCCCAGTCTCGATTATTTTTGACCGGTATCCTAGGTTCAAATCTCGATTCTGGCAAAATTTACATGAGGCGTTAGGAACACGATTGAACTTTAGCACTTTTCATCCTCCTCGATGATAGTCGATCGGAAAGAGTCATTCAGATTTTGGAAGACATGTTGAGGGGATGCGTTATTGACTTCCAAGGTAGTTGGGAAGATTACTTGTCGTTGGCAGAGTTTGCGTATAACAAAAGTTATCAGGCAAGCATTCGAATGGCACCATATGAAGTGCTGTATGGACGTAGGTGTTGTACACCTAGTTGTTGGACCGAATTAGAAGAACGCGAGTCCTTGGACTCGAGTTGGTAGCGAATCTTCGAAAATAAGGTCGAATAATTAGAGATCGGTTTAAAAAAAGCATCTGATAGGCAAAAGTCGTATGCAGATTTGAAGCGTAAGGAGATTGAGTACTCAGTGGGTGATATGGTCTTCTTGAAGGTTTCTCCTTGGAAGAAGATATTAAGGTTTGGTAAAAAGGGCAAGTTGAGTCCGCGGTTCATCGGGCCTTATCGGGTTCTTAAGCGAGTAGGTCCAGTGGCTTACCAATTGGAATTACCTCCGGAGTTAGACAAGATTCACGATGTTTTTCACGTCTCCATGTTAAGGCGATATCGTTCTGACCCAACTCATGTCGTACCGGTTGCAGAGATTAAAGTGCAGCCTGATTTGACTTTCAAAGAAGAGCCTGTGCAAATATTGGATCGGGATGTTAAGGTTCTAAGAAGGAAGTCAGCTCCATTGGTAAAGGTACTCTGGCGTAATCATGGCAGAGAGGAAGCTACTTGGGAACTAGAAGAGGCGATGCGTCAACAATACCCTCATCTGTTTGGATCAGGTAAATTTCGAGGACGAAATTTCTTTAAGGAGGGTAGAGTTGTAACGCCCTGATTTTCGGGACCTTTCAAGATTTCTGTGAGTTTTGGTGAATCTTGATTTTTGGTATGATCTGATTGTATAAATCATGTTTAAGAATGTTAGTGGGCCTCTAGAAGGCCCAAGTCTAAGTTAAAACCTGGTAGATTTAATAAATTTTGATTTTAAAAGAGAAGGGGGTTCTGGTGTATTGGGCTTTTAAGATTAAATTGGCAGAATAGACCACAAGAAGACCTGTGGTAAAGTGGCAGGGTGACGCCACTGAGGTGCTAAAAGGTGGCGTGTGGAAGTTAAGGGGGAGCTAAGGTTCAAGTCACAAGGTAAGCAAATAAAGGTATTATTTTTTTATGAGCAGGAATGGTATATGATGGAACTCAGGTGAAACTCTGTCAGGAAGAGTTTGAGTTGTTCAGGGGATTGAGTAAATGAGGGATAAAGGGAGAAAATCAAGGAGTCTGAGTAGGAAACAAGAGCTGGCCGTATAGGGGACTCTGTATGTGCAAATTCGGCTAGGTCCCTTAGTGTTTGCAATCTCGGCATTTGGGTTAGTGGTTGCCGAATTCTTTTTGTGCATTTTTTGGATTTGTTTGGTCATTCTTCTGTTTTGCCGAAATAGGGTAGGGTACTTTAGGTTCTTCTCTTTTTCTTTTTTTTTTGCTAGAAGCCGGAACCTACACTCTACACTTGTGCCGACTTGTGTAAAATAAAAACTATCATACTTCTTTTCTTCAAAACCGAATTCTCTCATCTTTTCCCCTCTTTTTTTCTCTTTTCTTATCGACCCTCATCTTCTTCACCTTTGTTTTCCCTCAAAACCAAATACCTGCTGTCGATTTTTCCTTAGCCGAACTTATATCCTCCATATTTCTCTTCTTCTGTTCCTCATTAACCCCTATCAAAGCTGGTTAGCCGAATCCCTTTTGAAGTCCAACCTATCATTCTTTCTTTCAAACCAAAACTTTTCTGTGAGGTACTTCAGAAGCCAAATCTTTGATTATACTTTTCTCTTCTTATGCGGTGGTTGGATCTACAGTAGATCGGGAGTTGTGTCATAATGTTTCAGGTAAGTGCTCGAATCTTTCATTAGTTACTCATGTTTTAAGGTAAAAATCTAAATCCCTATTAACTAGGGGTGGCTAACGTTTGGACTAAGGGCGTATTGGCTTCTTTCTTTTGGTTTTGTGTGCGCTAGTGTGGACAAGGGGACATTCAGCAAAGGGCTTTGAAGGCTAAAACTGTTGGATATCTAGATCTAGTCCAAATTTCGGCAAAGGTAAGAACTTTAGGGCCTAAGGTGTTAATGGCCAAATATGGTAAGGAGTTTAATACATGATAGTTATCGACTTGTAGTCTAACATATGGGTAACCGATTGTAGGATATCGTAAGGGGATCCTGTCGTCAATTCGTCACAAAATAGGTGTGTAAATGACACCCACTTATAGGCTAGATCGGCAAAAGCTGAAAAGCTGAAATGCCAAAGAGCCGGCATTTTGTGGACTTGCGAGCGTGCGAGCGCTCGTGAGATAGTTGTTTGTTAATCCTGGAAATATCAAGCGGTAAGGTTGCAGAGTGCGTAATTTCGTGTACTTCGGTATACTTGGGCTTAATGGGCCGAAATCGGGTTAATGGGCCAACGGGCCCAATTTAGTAAAAACGCTCGGTAAGTGTTTCTGTTAATACGGTAATGGTTGTAATATGCATGAAAACCCTAAAAATAGTAAATTTACTAAAATACCTTTAAGTATGAAAATTACCATTATACCCCTAGGTGCAAAGTGATCGTTATTCCCCTAGGGTTAATTTTGCCTAGAATGCATGATATTCTGATTCTGTATGTTGTATGCCATGACATGTATATCTATTGCATGGGATATGAGTTATATTGATAGAGGAAGCGTTCTGGTGGCTATGCCACAAATAGCTGTTCTGGTGGCTCTGCCACATATATCTGTATCTGGTGACTCCGTCACAATATCTGTTCTGGCAGCCATGCTGCAAATTCTATGGTGTGTAGCGGATGGGTGGGTCGAGTTGTCTCCCCACATGGTGGAAGGTTGGTACGGGAGTGTATACGGATGGATATGGGTTGGGTTTTCTGCATACATGATATATCTGTTTTGTATCTATTATGGGCCTATGTACTTCATTCTGAATTCTGTATAGGGCTAAGGCCCAACTTAATCTGTTTCTGTGGTTTGAACTGATTTAGACTATGGTTGGGTTATTTTACACACTGAGTTTTCCAAACTCACCTCTTAATTTCATCAATGTAGGAAATCCCCAACTATAGTGGACTTGGAGCTGTGAGGGATTCGGAGTGGCCACATGTTCTGCAAATTCGGTTCTTTTCAGGTGTTTTGACCAGCCTTTATTTTCTTCAATTGTTTAGGGTTTTAAGTTGTAATAAGGCCGCTCGTAAATTTTATGGTTTTATTGACTGCTTTACTTATACTCGATTTAAACTGTTAGATTTAGGTTGTGTGGGTTTTTGTTCAAAATTAATAAACGTTTCCAAACACAACGAGCGTAACAAATGGATAACCTAAAGTCTTAATTAATCTGTGTTTTTCTCTGAGTAAACAATTAACCATTGTTTTACAAAAATCACCCTGATTACCTTAAACTAGGAATACAATCAACCGTAAGTCAATGTGACACGTCAGACTTGGCCATAACGTCTAGGCTGAGTTTGAGGCGTTACAAGGGATCTCCTGTTGGAACTAATGTTCTCAAGATGATAGTATATGTTGAAATCCTTGAAAAACTAGGATTTCCTCTAGGTTTGGAGTCGGTCACTGATGTTATATTGCAATCGTTTTCGGATAGTTTTAGCCAATTTGTTTTTAATTTAACATGAATGAACTTAGCATGTTGTGAACTCTCAAAGTAACATTAAAAGGTTGGACCTAAGCCCATTCTGATGGTCTGCAAGAACAAGGGAAAAAGAAAGCTTAATGCTAAGGCAAAGCCCAATGACAATGGCAAGGCCAAACCCAATAAAGGAAAAGCTGCATAAAGAGGAATTGCTAAGGAAGGAAAATGTTTCCATTGTGGTAAGACTAGACACTTCAGGTATTTATGTTATTGATATTAATTTATCAACATCTACTTCATAGGTATTAGATACCAAATGTGGTTCTCATATTTGTACCTCTGTACAGGGACTATAAAGGAGTAGGAATTTGGCTAAAGGAGATGTGGACCTGCGAGTTAGAAATGGAGCAAGAGTTGTTGTATCAAGCTGTAAGAACACATATTTTATCATTGCCCTCTTTGGACTTGATTTAATTTTGGAGGATTGTTATTTTGTACCAAGTTTGACTAGAAACTTCATTTTAATTTCTTGTTTAGAAAGAAATGGTTTTGAGATAATTATTAAGAATAATTTTTGTTCATTTTATCTCGATAATGTTTTCTATGGTTCGACACAATTAGTAAATGGCCTCTACATTTTAGATCAAGATAGACCCATTTATAACATGAATACTAAAAGATAAAAAATAAATTATTCTAATCAAACTTGTCTTTAGCATTGTTAATTGGGCCATATAAGTGAGAAACAAATATCAAAGCTCCATAAAGGTGGAGTTTTTTACTCTTTTGTTTTCGAACAATTGGATATATATAAGTCTTGCTTGTTAGGTAAAATGACTAAAACTCCTTTTAATAGTAAAAGTGAGCGAGCTAGTGATTTATTGGGTTTAATACATAGTGATGTATATGGGCCAATGAACACACAAGTCAGGAGAAGTTTTCAGTACTTTATTACTTTCACTGATGGTTTCAGTAAATATGGGTATATTTATCTTATTCTCCATAAGTTTGAAACCCTTGAAAAGTTCAAAGAATTTAAAAAAAAAGTACAAAACCAACAAGGTAAAAGTATCGAGGCATTTTGATCAGATCGAGGAGGTGAATACTTAAGCTTAGAATTTAATGAATATTTGAAGGAATATGGAATTGTCTCACAACTTACACCTCTTGGTACTCCATAATGAAATGGAGTTTCTGAAAGGAGAAATTGAACACTGCTAGACATGGTTCAATCAATGATGAGTCATGTTGATCTTCCTACTTCCTTTTGGGGACATACACTTGAAACATCTACTTTCACACTAAATCGTGTTCCATCTAAATCGGTTCAAAAGACACCATATGAGATGTGGATTGAAAAGCATCCTAGTATGTCTTTCATGAAGATTTGGGGTTGTGAAGCTTATGTTAAACATCAGATGTCTACTAAGCTTGAACCTAAATCTAAATAGTGCATCTTTGTGGGGTATCCTAAGGAAACTAAAGGATATTATTTCTTCAATCCTACCAAGAACAAAGTGTTTGTTGCTTGGACATGAGTCTTCCTTGAAAGAGAGTTTGTCTTTGGAAAAGGAAGTGGTAGAAGAATAAAACTCGGAGAAATTTAAGAACAACAACAGGTTCCACAAGTTGTTGCGAAAAAATCAATTGTTTTAGAAACACAACTACCACAAAGATCTTTAAAAGAATATCATGTATCTGAGAGATATGGATGTCTCATTATAACACATGGTGATATTCTACTTATGGATCAACATGAGCCTAGAACTTATCAAGAAGCGGTGGCAAGCCCAAATAATGAAGGCTTGATGCCATGAGGTCTGAGATGGATTTAATGTTAGAAAACCAAGTATGGATCTTAGTTGACCCACCTAAAGGGGTTAAACCCATTGGGTGCAAGTGGGTTTTTAAAAAGAAAACAGACATGGATGGTAATGTACAAACATACAAAAGGAAATTAGTTACTAAAGGTTTTCACCAAGTTCATGGTATTGACTATGATGAAACCTTTTCTTCTGTTGCTATGTTTAAATCCATCCGGATCTTACTTGCAATAGTTGTATTTCATGATTATGAAATCTGGCAGATAGATGTCAAAATAGCTTTCCTTAATGGAAAACTAGAAGAGGATGTGTACATGACACAACCTGAAGGTCTTTCCTATCCAAAAATGTTGAAAAGAAATGCAAGCTACAAATATCTATTTATGGATTGAAGCAAGCTTCTCAAAGGTTCCATATGCTTCGGCTATTGGGTCTATCATGTATGGCATACTATGTACCTGTCTAAATGTTATGTATGCTTTAAGCATGACTAGTCAGTACCAAGTAGATCTCGATAAAGTTCATTGGGTCGTAGTTAAAAATATCCTTAAGTATTTGAGAAGGACTAAAGATACATTCCTTATATATAGAGGTGAGGAAGAGCTGAGTGTAAAAGGTTACTGCTGATGCTAACTTCCAAACCGAAAAGATGATTCATGATTGCAATCAAGTTTTGTGTTTTTCCTTAATGGTGGCACTATGAGCTAGAAAAGTACAAAGTAAGATACAATAGTTGATTCTACACAGAATTTGAGTATATTGCAACTAGTGAAATTTGTAAAAGATCTTTGTTTGGATCAAGAAGTTCATATCTAAACTAGGGGTTGTGCGTAGCATATCAGATGCTATAAAACTTCATTGTGACACCAACGGAGCCATTGCACAAGCAAAAGAACCCAAATTTCACCAGCGGTCTAAACATATACTTAGGTGTTTTCATCTTTTTCGAGAAATCATTGATCGAGGAGATATAAAAATACAAAGTACCAATAAATGAAAACATTGTTGATCCATTGACGAAGCCTCTAACATAGCAGAAGTATGAACGTCACACTAAGTCACTTGGTATTAGATATATGAATGGTTGGTCTTAGTACTAGTGGGAGGTTGTTATAGTATGCCCAAAGACCAATTATGAGATGATTGTAATCACATACTCGTTTTACCTTGTTTATTAATATAAGGCATTGTCATTATTATTTTAGTTTCTTTTTCTGTGTATATAAATAAACTGAATTGTAATAAAGTCCTAAGAAAAATATAATTATTCTTAAAAGGTCATTAGTCAAGTATTATTATGGGCTTGGACAACAATAATGCATTGAGGCTAATGTGTAGTTGATTGATGACAAAGTGTTGTCATTGACATAGGGATGTCAAAATCAGTACATGAGTATGTGCTAGAGAACAACATATTGGATTGACCCACTATGAGTATGTTTCTTGGATTTTTATATAATAATCACAACATTACTCATAATGACAACTATGTATATGATTCTCAGACTTGAGATTATCATTATCCCAACATCATGAGTCGTATATTTTGGTACAACCAAACGTCTTTCGTAATAGATTGTACTAAAAAGACTGATGTTGGATATGTCACAATCTATGTAGTGGGATATGGTTAATCAATATAGGATTTGTCCCTCCTACATAATAGGAGTAATATCTTAGGCCACTTGATTGAGTGAAACTAGAAATGTATGGTCATGCTCGAATAAGTTGATATGAGATATCATACTTATTTGTTTATTGTAGTCTACTCAAGATATCAAAAAACATGAGATTGGATTATACAAGTGTGACTGTTCCATGACTTATGTCCAATCTACATATAAAGGACAAAAGGATGTAATAAATGAAAGGTTTATCATAGAAAGATTATGTCAAATTATGACTTCTTGTAACTTAGGTAACAATGATGCATTGCTAGATGTCACTCATTGCTTGTATTATTAGAAATGTTCTAGTATTACTACTAACGTTAACCTACAAGGTCACACCTTATGGTTAAAACGAACAAAATCCAAACACAGTTGGTATTGTGTTTAGCTGTCACATGAATTAAATTAATTAGCAGTTAAATATTAAACAAATTAAATGTACAAACTTGTTGTACAAAAATCGAGAAAATAGTTAAATTTAATATATGAATTTGATTTATATAAAATTTTAACAGGATATAGTTTACCGAAATTATTATAATAAATTATTATAATTATGTTTTCAGTCAAACATTGAAACATGGAAGTTATAATTCTTTTTGGTAAGAATATAACATTTTTAATACGTTCCATATATTCTCTATAGGATGATTCTATTTTCAATAAATGGATACCAAAATCTCAAATTAGGGTTAAAAGTGTTTTAAAGAAAATAAGAAAAAAGGTCTAGCAGTCGTTTTGGAAGATTTTTCTCTAGAAAAGTTCTTGGAGAGTTTTTTCCATTCGTTTTAATACCGGGTGGACTACGTAGAGGTTAGGAAATTTTCATTGTGGTTTGGAATCGACATCAAAGTAGCAACATCTTTTCATCATTTTTCAGTTAAGAAGCTATATCTTCAACCTTACCTCAACCCATTTTCGTTCATAGTACATGGATCCATGGTTGATGATTGCTGAAATATTTTTCTGTTGTGCCACAGGGCGTACCGGCTATCCCAACATAACTACATGCCTTTTCAAGTTAGCCAAGAAGAAATCTCAATCATCTACATTTTCTCTAGGCGTTATTGTGAAGACTATTGGCGGGATTTTTTTATTACTGGAAACACAAAAATATATAGACTTTTCAGCACCTTTTGAGCCCAAATTCATGCAGTTTCGTAATAAATTTGGTCGAAATTCACTCTTTAATTATAAAATAATTAATTTACACTTAAATTATTAGAATATTGAATTTTAATTATTTTTATAATAAATTTTCAAAAATTTGTTTTATTTTCGATAGTTTTGCACAAAAGGTGAAAATTGGCTCGATAGACACCTCGAAAGGCTTGAACCATTGGGGAATTTTTATATCAAGTGAACCAAGAGCAAGGCTGAATATTTTTCCAGTGAAGGACGGTCCAAATGATGATTATTTTATGCACTTTATATTTAATTTTTATCCAAATTTAATTGGGTTAAGTTTTAATATAAAGCTTGAAGGAGAAAGTGGCCCAATTGTGCTAATAAAGGAAAACTGATCCAACAAGAGAAATGGCAGCCCAAAACCGTCCAACAAGCTGACCCAATCAGCTGAATTTTTCTACTTTTTATACTTGCAAAATATCCCTCGAAGTTTCCCTAAACTCCATTCAAACCCCTCTACTTTTTGTGCCTTTGAAGATTTGCCTCAGCTTAAAATAGCAAGTTTGAAACATTCAAACTTGCTTGTTGTATGGCCGGCCAAGGAAGAGTGTGTGGCTGCTAATTATTTGCTATTTTTAGCAGCCATTCACACCTATAAATACCCACTTTTGCTACCTTATTCAACACACCTTTCATTCCACACATCTCTCTCTCTTTCATTCACTTTCTCTTCTTATTTTCCATTTTTCTTTCTTGTCCCTTCTTTGCCAATTTCCCTATTGGAAAAGAGCCTTTTTTCCACCTTGGGTAGTAGAATTCAAGTGTTTTTAGAAGCCTTAGTTCAACAAGAATGAGCAGAGAAGGAGGAGCGGAGCAAACTAGTCAGGCTTCGGAGAAACATGAGATTTTATTCTAGTTTCCTATCCTTTAAATTTTCTTGTTGTTGCTATGAACATGTCTATGAATATTTATTATGTTGTTATTTTAAATTTAATTAACATGGCTTAAATTTAATTCGTGTTAGGTTAATTGCATTTCGTCCACTTAAGTTATTAAAATTATGTTTGTGTTGTTATAGGTTTTGGTAAATTGTTTGATTAAGTAAAACTATGATTATGTTGTTCTTGCATTACAATTGTAAGGTAACTAATGAATTAATTATTAACTGTATTGAAATTGTAATTAATTGACACAATACTTAATCAGTGTATGTTTAATCTTCTAAGGTAGCTGAGGGTTAAATTAGTGACGGTATTAAATGGTACATTAGCCTTGCATAACTTGCAAGATTATTGTGATTAAACCGTTTCAATGTAGGTATATATTGTTACCTCACTTAATATTTTACTTGCTTATTTAAATTGATAAATTGTTTGAATTTGCATAGTGATATGTTTAAGAGATTAGTTAATTTAGTAAATCTGTATGTGTTATAGTTAACAAATTACCAAGTTGCCGTGAATTTATTTATAACAACATGAACATTGTTTTAGTAATATTAAGTTAAGAAATGTAATTGATCTAACACAATTATGTCATCTTGATTAAAATCATCTTTTGAAATTGTGCATTGAAACTTTTATTTTTATACTATTTTATTTTACTTATTTAAATTTTAGTTTTTAATCACTTCTTCCAATTCAAAATATTTTTAATCATTAAAGTGTTTGAATTTCATTTCATAAACATTTCTTTGTAGAGTCCCTGTGGGTATGATAACTCGACATTTACTTGTCACTTTATTACTTGTTATGATTGTGTACACTTGCACATTTCCATCATTCCAAGTTTTTGGCGACGTTGCTGGGAACTGTTTTAAAAGACATTATTTGTGAAATTGTTAATTTTGGATTTTGGTCTATTTATTTTCTGTTAAATTTTAATTCCATTTTTTTGTGTTTGTTTCAGGTGTTTATGAGTATTGATCAAATTATTGACTTACTCCTCGTAGACCCTAAAATTGAAAGGACTTTTAGACAAATGAGAAGATAAGCGAACCAAAGAAGGACCGAAAAGATGAATTTCGAAATTCAAAACCAAAATCTAGGAGGAACATTCACTTATAATACTCACAATCCGATCATTGTTGAAGATGACAGAAACTGTTCCATTTGACAATATGCCATTCCTCTATTCAACGAGCTTAATCCAAGTATTAGGAGACCCAAGGCACAACAATTCGAGCTAAAGTTGGTCATGTTCCAAATGTTGTAAAATATGGGTCAATTTAGTAAGATTCCTACTGAAGATCCACATCTTCATCTTCAGCTATTTAAGGAAGTGAGTGACTCATTTAAACTAGTCAGGGGATCGCGAACGCTTTGAGACTGAGATTATTTCCATACTTCTTAAGAGATAAAGCACGAGCGTGGTTGAACTTCCTACCGTCCAGTTCCATAACTACATGCAAGAGTTGGTTGAACGTTTCTTAATGAAATATTTCCCTCTATTTTTAACCGTTAAGATTCGAAATGAAATCATTTCATTTTAGCAACTTGATGAAGAATCTTTATATGAGGAGCGGTTCAAAGAGTTATTACGAAAGTGCCCTCATCACGGCATTCCCTACTGTGTTTAAATGGAGACTTTCTATATTGGTCTCAATATTCATACTAGAATGATGGTGGATGCTTCGACAAATGGAGCTCTTCTTTCTAAGTTTTATAACGATGCTTACTAGATTATTGAAATAATTGTCAACACTAACTATCAATGGCCAACCAACCAAGCAACCTTAGAAAGATAAGTAGTAAGAGTACATGAAGCAGGCACACTTGCTTCTTGTTGTTAATCTTGAGAACCCAGTTAATCTTGTTGTTATTATCAGTGCCAAAATAAATCATAATGTGCTTGTTTCTGAAAAAATAATCACTTTCGATAGATCGACAAATTAAGCAACACAATCAAGACACTCAAGGCGTTTCCACCTTAAAACTCCTTTCCTTCTATCTGAATTAGGTGGTGCATATCCTTGTTTTCAGTTAATAAAATTTCAAAGGAGAAACCAAAATTTATTTAATATTTTACCAGGAATACCACGGGATCATTCTTATGAACCTAAATTATCAAGTATATCTAACCTTACGGTCAATAATATTTTACCAGAATCTTTGCAACCTTAAGCAACCTTAAAAGAGGCATAAAAGAAAATTATTATTTGTTAACGAAGCAATAAATATGGAGTAAGCAAGTGCGTGAAACAAATATTTTATTAACATGTAATCCCAGCATTTGCTTTTACACTTAAGATAATAAAAACCACCAAAAATTTCCAAATCCACATAGGCAAGGTAATAAAGGTAATATAACATGACAAGGGAACTTTACTGTAGAGGAAATTTTTTCAATTTGACTTCTTAATAGTAAAAGAGAGATTTGCATAAAGAAAAACAACATTGCAACCCATGTTAGCATTGATCTTCAGCCAATTTACATTAAGAAAAACAAATCCACAACCTATGTTAACATTTAAGCTAATTTACGTTAAAAAATCCAAGCTTAGCAATATTATTATTCATAAGCATGGGCAAACAAATTATAACGTTTTTGTTCCATAACTTTTATGAACTCCCTATGTTTAGTAACTGTCCTTTTTATTATCAGGAAAACCAAGCTAAAAGACAATGAGTAACCCTTTTTGAACCCCTATGATGCCTATGATTACTTCACGACAATGCCATGATCAAATTATAACATAAACCAAAATATCAGACATTTTTATGGAAAAATAGATAAATACTATGATCTAAGCACAAAGATGAAAGGATCATCTTCCAAAAGAAAGAGAAACCAGGTTATGCATTAAGTAGAACTTGTGAGATCTGGCTTTAATTCCTAAAAGGCGCTTTCAATCTAAGTGCAAACCGTAACAAATTAAACCCAATAAACCTAATTGAATTTTTTTGTGAAATCAAAATTTTCCCCTAAAGAGGAAAAATTCTTCCACAAGAATTCAGAATCAAAACTAAAATTTGAAATATTAAAAGGTATTTCTCTAAATCCAATGAAAAAAGAACAATCCAAAATCGACATTGAGAAACTAGAAAGAAAATAGAGGAATAAAAGTAATGGGAAATTGGAACGATTAGAAAGAGGTACCCTTGGACATTCTTGAGGGTTTGATTAAACCTGGAATCAAGGCTTTCTTTGTTCTGTTGATCTTCTTCACCATTTGCACTCTTGTTATTCTTTCAAACTCCTTTTGTTCTTGCTCACTCCAAACATTCTACAGAGGTATATTGTTTTTGGGTTTAACTTAAGGAGAATTGTGAGGGTAAAGAGAAAGTTTAAATAAAACAGAAAATTAAAGTTTAAATAAAATATAAATTTTCATACTCACACGATAATCTTTGAGATTTGTTGAAAAAATCTCAGATGGGAGTTTGAAGAGGATGTGAGATAGGTAGAAAAAGAAAGAAAAATAATTTTGTATATTACTAGAAGCGTTGAATAGCCATTCATTAGAGATGACGTTGAATTGCTATTTAGTGGTTTTAGGGAATAAAGCTATAATGACTATTCAATGAAATAAGTTTTATAATCAACCGAACTCCTAAATAGTTTTATTGTGTTGAATAATGGAGGAATAGCTAAGCCATTCACGTGAACTAAACAAGGCATAAGAGAAATTTTTTTCGTTCTTTCTTCTTAAATGGTTGGGAATGGATGATGATGACAACTATGTATAAGCCTATTCTCTTATCCATGCATTTATATACACTTAAGTCCTTAGCTTATTATCATTTAAGGGCTTGCTGAATTTTCTATTCTAACTTCTCTTGTTTAGATCACTTGCAAATTAGACATTATATTATAATTAATAATTTATCTAATCAATTATTTAATTTTTATTTTTAAAAATCTCATTATAATTTTAATCATATTTATTTTTGTTGATAATAATGAAAATACCTATCCGCAATAATTTTATTTTTTAATTTCATATTCATTTTATAAACTCATTGATTTAAAATTTTTGAACTAACCTCGAATTTTGAAAATTTGGAAATCGAATTTTTCCAGAAATCGAATCGTCACACCTTGTATCAAGTTCCCCCTCTCCCTGTTACAAATGTCATTCCTATTTAACATTGCTTTTACAAATTGGTTCCTCAGAACTCAGAACTCAGAACTCTGAGTTCCCCAAATCCTTCATCTCATTGTGTGTGTGTCTTTTCCCAGTTGTTTTCCCTCTCTTTTCTTTTATTTTTCCCAATCCATACACGCCCTCATTGTTATTCAATTAAACCTGGGTTCTCATTCTTAATTCTGCCATATTAGACCTACATTTTTTTAAAAAAATTTCGTACGATTTTGCTAGCTTTTCTCCTCTCTTTTCTAGATAATTTCTATCTGGGTTCTTAATTGTCTCCATGTTTCTGATCTTTTTCTTGATCCAAACAAAAAGCATAAAAACTCAAATTCTCATGCTTTAATCCTGATAGAGCATACAAGTTTCTTTTTTTTTACATGGGTGTTTCGTTTAAGGTTTCAAAAACCGGTACTAGGTTCAAGCCGAAGCCTTGTCTTCAATTGGAGGCTTCGGTTGATGTTGTCCCTGACAATTCTGAAGAGAGCTCATGGCCTAGAAAGCTCCAGGTAAATTCTGTAATGAACCATTTTCACAGGTAAATTGATGATAAAAAATATTGCTGTTAAATTAAAAAAAAAGTTAAGGAGAAATTTTGGTTTTTGTTTTATTTAACATATCCTGCCAGTTTCCTTTTTTAAATATCTATAATTGTATCTTAATTCTATGTAAGTGGAATTTTAATTATTGGTTGCTGTTAGAAGTTAGGGGAGATTGAAGTGTTGGATTTTTTAATGTTTTGTTTATTTTAAAAATTTCCCAGTTAAGTCTTAAGCTAAAAATATAGGCTTGATTTCATAAAACATTATCTTCCCCTTGTTTTAGTCTTTATGGTTTTGGTGTAATAGATACTGTAGTTATGGGGTTTTGTTTTAGTTTTGAGTTTGCAACCTTCATAAGAACTTGTATAATTCTGTTTCTAGTACGAGTTTTCTGTCTATGATTCATAGTTCGTGGCTGAGAGAAGAAGGGATATAGAATAGAAATTAATATGTATCTATTTTCCTTTCTGTGATTTTGTCTGATTATTTGAATTGTTTGTTGATCTAGGGTAATGTCATTGAAGGCGTTGAGCATGTTCCTGAGGTGTCTCAACCATTTGTTTTTGATGAAGTGCTTTGTGTTCCTAAAGGTTAGAGTCAAGACTAGTATTGTGTTTTGTTTTTATTTTCCCTCTCTAGATAATTGATAATGTTCGATTTGTGACTGCGTTGGTTATTTCTTGTTTTTGCAGACCATGAAATTTCCTTCACCTTGAATCTTTATCCAGATGGATATTGTATTGGAAAACCATCAGAGGTTTGTTTAACACAATATTAATGTTACATTATTCATTGTAAAAGGTTCACTAAAAAGACAGATTCTTTTGCTTCAATCAACTTACTTTAAAGTTAAAAGCAATTTTTGAATTTTCAGGATGCTTTGAATCAGGCTACTCTTCAGGGTGCTCCAAAGTTGCATCCATATGATAGGTCATCTGAAACTCTCTTCTTAGTAAGGATTTGATCAAGTATTTCTCTGATTGCTTTTTCTGACTATTCCTAATTATTCTTACCTTCTTTGTTATTCCTACAATGTTGTTATATAGGGTCTCTCATAATATCAAATATATCTTGGTTTTGGGTGCACATTTGGAAGTTCATTATTGAATGATAGAAAATAAAATCTCCAAATTAAATAGTTTAATTAGCAAAGGTTTGTCTCGCTTTCATTGATCCTTGATGAATAGTACAGTGGAGGGATAGCATGGTTTCTTGTATAGTCCATATTTTGCATCAGTTGTCAATAAGCACTAGGTTGGCAAGGTGGTATTTCCTAGTTTAAGTATTTAGTGATATAAGAAAGCAACGTTCATAATATTTGACCATAGTTATAGTAAAGCACGATGTTGATATTATTATGTTATTTTATATATTAATTACTAGACACATTATAGACAATAAGAGCTTGATATTATTATTATTATTATTATTATTATGTTTATTTATTAATTATTAGACATATGATAAATTGCTAGGACTAAAATTATTAGTCATCTTTAAGGTTTAAATCAAGGGCTAGGATTAAAACTTTATTTGTAACCCTAGTATAAATAAGTTAGTAAAATATTTATGTGAAGTCGAGAGAGAAAGAAGAGGATAAAAGAGAAGAAATAAGGCTGCTGTTTTTGTTTCTGTTATGGTTGTTCAATCGTAAGGAAAAATAGAGAAAAGAGAGGAAAAATAGAGAAGAGGGAAATATTCTAAATGTATTTCTATATCAATATACACCCTAATACATATCCTATTTACACTAGCATCTGGTTTGAGGTTTCTGAGACTCTTAGCAAAAAATCTGCTATCTAGTCGTTTGAATTAACAAAGCTAATAGCAGTGCATCTTGACTTAGTCCTTTGTCTCACAAGATGACAAATAATCTTTATATGTTTAGTTTTCTCATGAAACATTGGATATGAAGCGATATACAATGCTGCTTGATTATCCCATTAACTTCATTGTGCTGATTGTTTCTTGTTTCAATTCTTGAAGCAATTGTTTTAATCAAATTAGCTCATAAGTAATTAGGTTGTTACTCAATATTTTGTTTCTAGACTTGATCTTTTTACAACACCTTGCTTCTTACTTTTCCATGATATTAAATTACCCTTAAAGAGAACACAATATCATGAAGTGGATCATCTACCTGAAGGAGATCCAACCCAATCGGCTTCTAAGTATCCTATAGTCTGTGTTTTCCCTTAATCTTCATATAATAGACTTTGTCTAGGAGCACTTTTGATGTAGCGAAAAATACATATTACTGCATTCTAATGACTTGCATTAGTTTTTGACCAACTTTCAATATTGGCTAGGACCTTATAGAAGCTCTCCTTAGTGCGGAACAAGTTTGACATTAAGGCTCCGTTTGTTTGCTAGTAAAACATTTTTCAAAAAATAATTTACGGAAAATGATTTACTTGGATGAATCTGTGTAAAATATATATTTTTACATTTGTTAGTGATTTCCTCAAAATATTTTATAAAAGCTGTTTTAAATGAAATAAATATATATTTAAAAATTTATTATCTTTTCATTGTTTAATTGAGTTTATTATATATATATTAATAAATTTATATTTTAAATTATTTTTACATATATTGTAATGATTTATTTATAAATAAATAAATCAAATTAAATATATAATAATACTCAATTATTAAGCTAGAATATTAACCGTCATAAATTGAAAACAAACAAAACAAATAAATTATTTCTAATTGTGTTATAAAAAAATAAAAAACAAAGATTGAATTATTATAAAAAGGTTCTCCCCCTTTTTTTGGCTAAGTATATAACAAACTTGTGCATGCCAAAAACACGAGTGAAGCAAATGTACTTTTAATCCAAGAAGCAGGACGAGATTACAAAAGCTTGTTATGGTAAATCTCCTCTGGTGAGACAAAATTGTGCTTTTATATCAGTCATCCAAGGTGCTCATAAATCCACTAGTAAAGCCAGCTCCATTACAATTCTTACATAAAATCTCCCTTTTCCCCCTGCAACAAAAACACATTAATTCTATGAAATGCCAATTGCTAATACTTCTACATTTTTCATCCATAGGATTAGAGTGCTCTTGATTCACCTGAAATAAAATCACTTAGAGAATTTTGATGCTAATCCATGGTTGCAGGAAGATTAAAGCATGAGTGCATCACCATTGCCTATATCCTTGAATGACTTTAGTACTTTCTTTGGAACCAAGAATGTGCCAGTTTCTACAACTGGAAATGACAAATTCAACAGCCCGTAAGTCCTAATACTAGGTATCAATTATCAATTACTTTGTTTTGCCAATAGAAAAGGTAAAGTACTAAAGTCATTCTCTTAGAGATCTAAAGAATCTACCAGTGAAAGAAAAAAGACATTTCAAGAATCTAGTCTGCGCTAAACACAATTTCAGATAAGAGTACTATGAATTGTGCTCAGTTGAATTGTTCATAGATAAAAATTCTATTTTCTTTTAGAACAGAAATTCAACACCAGTATTCTATCTTTTTCTCAATACCAATTCAAAAAGGAAATTGAATTTCCAATCCTTGATGAATGCAGACAACAGAATAAATAACAAACTTTGAATGTGATCATATCTGGAAATGACACATATGATATTATTGCTCGTTATCATTATCAGGGTAGGTAAGGGAAAAGAAAACTGTACCTGCAAAGCCAACACAACCTACCAGCTTTAAATTGTCCATTGAAGTGATCAAGCCCGAATTAACTTGATTCCTTTGCATTGAGAACATTGTTTTGCACTGGTAGTTGGATATAGAAACTAGTTATTATTATTTATGCATTAGTCGTTTTAGAATAATAGAACTCAAACAATGAACTCTTGAGTTGAACATTGAAAAACTTTAATAGCCTAAATGTTGACTTGAACATTTGTTAATAAAGGAAGTTATGCGGAATAATTATCCAAAAAGTTAAAAGAAGTTATAGAAGACAAAGTATTCACACACGATAAACATAGGCTCATAATGTGGAAGAATATAAGTTAATCAATAGGAATTTTTTTTTTTTTAAGTTGGGTCAAGTGGAAGAGTGAATTGAGAGAGAAACGCTTCTTCCACACTTGAGAAGAAATGAAATTATTGTTCATTCTATCCCTTCCATCAAAGGAAACCATACAACTCTGTGACCTCATGTAATGAATCATGCAACACCTAAGTATATCTATGTTTAACCAATCTAAGATCCCCTACACGGCATCGAATGAATACAAGCACCATAGGCTACATATAAAAAGACTTCTTTGGATGCTTAGATATACTTACTCATATATATATTATATAAAGAAATTAGAATAATTACTAAACACTCTTATAATTGGGAGTTCAAACCATCCTTATAGATTGATGTTTAAGATGCCATATTGCCATAAATTCTAACAGTTTAGTCACAACCTTAAATTCTATGATTTAGTAAGTATCGGTAGATATCAAAAGAACAATGATAATCAACAAAATCTATAGTTATATGAAACAAGAGACCTAATTTGGGAAAAAAAAAAAAGACCGGACAAAAAAAGTAATTACCCAAAATTTTCATTACCATTTCCTTCACAATCAGCACAAGCGATGCTAGTTGGTTTAGTACTTTGATTCTTTTGAATTGCTTTGTTAAACAAAAGCTATGTGAACTTAAAAGCGAGAAAATTGCAAAAGGATAAAAAGAAATTAAGAATAGAGATCCTAACTATCTTTGAATATCCACCTTAATAGGTGAATCAATTCCATATTCATAATCCCATGCATTGAATAGGTGAATAATGATATGTATTCACAATCTAGACCAGGTACCATAAAGTTGAATGTTGCATTGTTTTTCCTAGTTCTCTATGTTATCATTCTTCTCTATTATACCCAAAATCCTTAACCATTTCAGAGAAATCATAACCAATGATTTGCTTTACTTTAACCCAAAAGAAGTAACAATAAGCCTGTGTGATCGAATTTGTAATGAAGAAAAATGGGTTCATGAAACTAGAGGATTTTTGTTTTATGGTCTGTTTGTCTATAAAAAGAGTAGAACTTGACTTTCAAGTTTGTTTAATAGATAGATATCTGTCAAAATCCCATAGATATTATATAAACTATAGTTAACACATGTTTCTTTTTTTTCCTTTCCTCAAACCGACTAATGACAAACCAAAGTTAAACATCGAGAAAAGACAACACCACTTTCCCATATCAATTTTTTTCGTTCTTACCTTTGAGAGAGGAAGATGAGCGCTAGTGCTGATTTTAACAATGAAAGGCAAAGATGGGGAAAAGCTTTGATGAACGTCGATTGTGCGGTGTTGAGAATCGATGTTGGTGACGGCAAGTAGAAGATCAGTGTCGGGGATGGGGAAAGGGAAGGGAAGCGAAAATTGGTGTTGGCTTCTAATTTTCTGAAAATGTCTTACCGAATTAGAAATGGTAAGACATTTTCCAAAATAAGAGCTTCTTTTCCGTGTTTTGTAATTGATTTTACCTTAGGAAAATATTTTCCATAAACAAACACTTTGGAAAAGCTGAAAAGCTTTTACGGAAAATGTTTACTTCCAAACAAGCGAACCCTAAGATTTATAGGTGTGTCCACACGAGTTTCTGATCTAACATCCTTGTTTCCTCCAAAATAACCAAAGCATGTTTTTTTGGGGAGATAGTGATACCTATTTTTGATCGTGCCATTGAAGATTAGTCATTTGGAACATCTTGTTATTTTGTACCAAGCGGAAGATTGTTAGAAGGATGTATAAATGATTCTCATGGGGCTAGAATTTTAGTTTCGCAATCCGTGCGGTTTTAAGTGATTTTTTTACTTCAAATTAGTCTAAGTCAGTCTAGCTCTCGAAAATGAGAATTCTCAATGGAAAGGCACCGAAAAGAAAACGGAAAAACTAAAAGACAAAAGAGCTCGAATCGAACAGAAAAGTCATAAGAAAGCAGTACTACACCAAGTTTGAGTAAATGCTCTCAAAAGTATTCTTACTTTGAATGAAATACAGTGAGATTATTATAAATGAAGGGGGAGGAATTTATTTATAGTTGAGTTTTCTCAAATCCAACAGTACAAATCGAATTACATTAATGACTGAGATTATTGCTTATTTACAAAATGAAAGTCTTAAGAAATTTAAACTTTATACATCTTTATTTTTTAAGTTTTACAATAATTATCCTGATAATTCTAATTTTATTGGAATGTTTCATTGGGCCACCAAGGCTTTAAGTAGATGGGTTTTTATATGTTTCATGAATCGGGCTTTTTCAAGTGAGTTAAATGAGTCTCTTTTAGTTAGTTGACCTCCATGGGGACGCTTTGTGTGCATTTGTTATTGGCTTTGATTCGCGACCATGTGGGTCACGGAGTAAACTTGAAGGGGTTTTGAAAGAGGTGTTATATTAGAAATGAGAAAAATAGGAATTAGAAGGGTTTCTTCATCTTATTTTTTATCAAGAATTTGAGAGGATATAAGAAGAGGATTTGGCGTTAGTAGAAACAAATTTTTCTAGCCTCAATGGTAAATTAGCGTAAAGTCTTTGGTTGTTTATAAAATGATAACCACAACCTTAGAACAAAGAGAGGCTCGAAGGTGAGTTAGAAATCTCTTGGATATATCAAAGGACGTCTTTGTTCGGTGATGATTTAGGAGTAAAAAAAATTGGTCTAGTTTCTATAGTCAAATTTGATTTTGCTAAGACTAAACTCATCATTGAACTTAAGTAGGAAAACTTGAAGGTTCTAATGGTTTCAAGTGAAAGAGGTGGTTTTGGAATACTTTTTGGAAAAGGAGAGTCTTCATGAAAGAAGTAATGAATGTCAACTTTTGTTTATAATTTGGCATGATTGTTTCCTTGGCATTCTTAGAACAATTACTTGTTTGAAGCTCTGATGTGTTTGTTTATTCCTTGGGACATTTACTGTGGTGAGTTTCCCACACCTTTGTAATATTCTTTGAGAAAGAACCGGAGAGAATTGTTGTGAAAACATGCTTTAGTGTTTGGATATGGAGTTACTCAAATTGTAACATCCCTTACCTATTTGAGTGCAATCACTACAAGTGGGAGGTGCCACTTTGAAGCATGTATAAGTAATAAATTTTAGATTTATTTAAGAATTATAAGTTTAAAACACTTTTACAAAATAATTAAAACATGCTTTAGGCAAATTGAAAATTTTAAAAACAATTTAAAATCATTTAGAATTTATTCAAAGTTTGATGGAACATAAAGCAGGCCCGAGAAAGGTAAAAACAACTTGAAAAATGCAAAATTTTGTTATAGAGCGCGACATCACGCATTACTCTCAAAGCGAGGTCATGATGAGGTGAAGTGCGGTTGTGATGTTGGCCTTTGTAGTGCGTGATGTTGAAACGTGAGTTGCGACGTCACTCACTAAGTGTTCTTGAAGCACTTCAAAAATACTCTAAAACATTCTTAAATACCATCAAACCATATTTAATGATTCCAAAGTATTTAAAAACATTTCTAAATCATATTTAAATATAATTTCAAGTCATAAACATGTGCAAACCAATTTATAATTCAAAAACTTGTATTAACTTTTCAAAGAGGTTACAAACAATACTTGATTTTATAAATCCAAATGATTATAAACACTTATGATAGTTTAAGCCTTTATGTACATGCCAGTAACCTATACAATTTATGTACATGCCAGTAATCCATACAAGTAATCTTTAATAATTAAAGAATAACTTCAAAAACTCGATGAGTGATGCAATGCTCCCAAACAAAGCTTCAAGCTTCTTGTGTCACAGACTCTGAATCAAAGCTTGTGATGAATGCACAAAGAGTGTCCCATAAAGGTTAAGTGATTAAATAGGGCTCATTTGATTACTTAAATTAGCTTATTTTGTGGAATATTTGAATAAACCCATCTACTTTAAGCTTTGGTGACCTAGTGAAGCACTTAAAAGAAAATTAGAGTTGCCATGATAAATATGAAAATTAATCTTAGAAGATTTCATTTTGTAATTTCAAAAGATTGCAAATCCTAAGAATCTCAATTGTAGATAGATTCTAATATTGATCATCGATATAACTTAGTCTATCTTTGTTGGATTTGGAGAAACTCAACTATAAATAGAGGCTTTCCCCTTATTTGTAATCACTCAATTGTAATTTTTTAAAGTAATAGAGATACTTTAAGAGTATTTATTCAAACACTTTGTGTGTGTTGCTTTCTTATATTTTCTATTCTTTTGTTGATTTTATTTTTGAGTTGTTTCTATTTTATTTTCGGTGTCTTAGAAAACTTCTATCGAGAATTCTTAATTTGTGAGAGTAAGGCTGATTTAGGTGGATTTGAACCCAAAAAATCGTCTAAAGTTGCACGGGTTGCGAGACTAAAGTTTTAGCCTTGTAATAGTTGGTATCTGAGTTTACAAGAATGATGTCCATAAGGAATGTGAATAATTTTTTTGTGGGAAATGGAGCAATACTTCTATGCCAAAAGCATTATAGATGATGCTACTAAGGCAAATACTATTGCTATGTATTTCATTGATGTTGCTCTTTTATATTGCTGTTGTAGGTCCACAAATGAGAAATGTGGTGAAATGTGGTGAAATTTTTTTCATCAAATCTTATATCCAAAATCATTTTATCTTCATGAAAAAATTCTTTTATTTGACAAATTTTCAAAATTTCTCAACAATTCACTATATTTGCTACTGGAATAGTGTCATGTGTCAATTTGGTTGAGATGTTACACAAATGCTATGAAACTTGGAAGAGAAATATTTACTCAAATGTGGTGGGATATGGAGTTACTTTTGAGATAATGTTTGTAGATGAAATTGAAATTAAAAAAAAAAAAAACAAACTAGATGAAAAGGCACATGTTGAGTTAGGAAAGTTACTAATCATGCCTGCAAAGAGCTGGTCTGAAAATATTTGCTGAAGTGGTGAAACTTTTCTTGTTGGAGTCAAACTTTTCTTATTATCGTCTTTAAATTAATAGAGACAACCTAGAGGTTTTCTATAACCCTAACTTTTCTAGAGTACCAATTCTTTTCTACTTGTTTTTCACTCCTAATTTTGCTAATTACAACTATTTCCCCCCTAAACCACACCGCGTATGTTGCCTAGTAACATAAGTTAAAACCTCCTTTATTTGGGCTTGGAATTAGCTTATTCATAATTTTTCTTTAGAAAATAAGATAACATTGACATTTGAAAAATGATTTCTTGCTTGGTTGTTAATTTTGCTAGTTTTAGATGCTCATTTTTTGTATAAAAGAAAAAAGCGTTTTGAGAGATAAAAAAAAAAAGGATTTTCGTTGATATTTAACAACTTATTTCTTTGTTTAGAAGTAGTATGGTGGAATTTGATTTAAATTTTAGCCATTTCTTCTTTGTAAAGTGGTGTTATCTTATATATTTTAAGTATTGGATATTCTATGGTCATATATTAAAGTTAGGCCCTTCCTCCTATTACTAGTTGGTACATGCCTTCAAAATCTAGGTTCCATTATTGCGTTCTTCTTGGATAGCCCCATGTGTGGTTGACAACCCTTGGTCAGGTTGTCCATGTATAAGCCCTGTGAGCTATAGGTGAAGGGCAGTGTTAAATGGTGTTATTGAAGTATTAGGTTGGTCTTATATTAAAATCAGGCCCCTCCAACTATTGTTTATTGGTTTTAGGTTGGATGCTTATTATTGTATCAACCCATAGGTTTTGTTGTCTTGTTCTTCTTACCTAATCCCATGTGAAGTTGCCCATGTGTAAGCCTTACAAGCTAGACATGAGAGGAGTGTTAAATAGTGTTATTCCACATTAGTTAAGTGTTGTTTTCCTTTGCTCTATATATTAAAGTTGAGCCCTCCGCATATTACAAATTGATTTTAGGTTGGGTGCTTGAATTAAATATTTAATTGACTATGGTTTTGCGTTTTACGATTTAAATTTTAGTATTATATAAAAATTGAGAGACAAAAAGAAAAGCAAGTAGCAAAAGTAAAACCAATTGAGCATTTTTTTAGTTTGATTGGTTTGTTGAGTTAATCCACTTGTGTCTTGAAACTTGTTTTGAGTAAAGAAATCATTTGGGTTTCAAGAAGAATGTCTCAATTTAATGGTTCTATTACTTCATATTACTTAGAAACAGCAGCTTAATTATCTCGATATAACCTTTTTGTCTTAGCATAAGCTCTACTTCTAATTTGCTCCTCAATGTATGAATGTGCTTGAAGGCAATTAAATTTGGCCGATTGCCAGGAGATATTTTGGATGATATACCATGCAAATATGTTGATGGGACACTCATATGTGAGGTGCGTTATAAAATTATCGTACTTTCTATCTTTTTATCCATTTATGTAATAATCATGTGTAATCACAAGAACACCAAAATTCCCTCCTTGCATTTTGCTACAAGTAACCTTTTGATATTTTTTTGGTGTGTCTCAAAAGAGCTTGAAGGTAGAAATTTATACTTATTTAAGTGCTTGCTCCATAACTATTAAGATTATAAGAATGTGCTTTTAATGAACTCATATTTAGGACATAAAATTCATGTTTTCCTTTGGAAGGTGCAAGATTATCGAAATGTTGCATCTCAAGGGGGATCTCACCCCCTCTTTGGATGGATCCCCCTATCATCAATAAAGTGCGTCTTAAGATGTCTTTGGAGAATGTTGTAAAAGATATTCCCATGAGCTCAGATAATTCATGGACATATGGTGATTTAATGGTACATACAGACAACTACTTATCCTTTGCCAACTATTTTGCATGTTGCTTAGCTGTTAAACATTTAATCCCTTTTGACTTCAGGAAGCAGAGTCTAGAATATTAAAAGCCTTGCAACCACAACTTTGTTTAGATCCTACTCCCAAACTGGACAGGCTCTATACAAATCCTGTTTCAACTAAGGTAATGAGTTCAGAATGTAAAAGTTTCTGCGCTTCTGATTGTATTTATCTTAACCATGACCAATTTGCAAGCTTGACCTTCCTTCTTCTAGCTTGCGGAAAAAAGAGGTTGAGGCAGGCTCAGAGATTACAGTGGCGTTTACTGGTAAGATCCATAGTAAGAAGGTTTGCATAGATGGAGTGCCTGAAAGCTCTGGTGGTAGGTTGGGAGAGGCAGGAATTATGTCAGGAAGTTTGGTTCACTTAACAAGTTCAGGAAAATCTGGCAACTCAAAATATTGGTCCAAGCAATGTATTAACACTAAAACCTAAAACTTTTGTGCAAGATTCCTCTGTTTCAGCACTACCGATAACATACCAGACACTGAAGTATCAAATTGGGGCTGTGAATGCAAGAAGCATGCAGGACCAGGGGTCTAGCTCTATTGTCAATGCATCAGTTGCATCCCCTGCTGGCCAGGACATGGCATTTACATATGCAGACAACATAAACTCCAGTGCTTCTCTTCTTGTGAAGCGGGAGAATCCTGGCGGTCAGTGTCACCCTTAACTGGCCTTAATAAAAGAACTAGGCTCAATGCTGCTGGACCTGACAGTATTCTTCAGCAACAAATCAGTTCACATATGGATGGCCTCCATGGACCAGATATGAGCTGGAAGAATATGTTACTACCCCAGCAAGCAATGGCAAGAGGAATTCAATATGCAAATGCCAGCATGCAGAAGTATCCTCTGCAGGCTTTTGAAGGGTTCTGAATCAGGGAGGTTGGTACAATGCCATTTGCTGCTGGACAGTCAGCAGTGAGATGTGGGTGCCAAGAAGAGCCATTTGATCCAGACAAGTTGGATGGTGCTGAACTCAATAGGAAACTGATACAAACCATTTGGATCCACAGCAGAGACTGCTTCAACCAAGATTACCCCATGGACTTATGAGGCCTGGTTTCCTTCAAACACCTTGGAAGCAGTATTAACCAGCTTGTTGAGAAAGATGTGAGAAATGAGGAACAATTCCTAAAAAGAAACTAGTGCAAAGCCCACGTGTATCAGTTGGGGTTTGCCTCAATCTCCATTATCATCCAAATCTGGGGAATTTTCAAGTGGTTCCATAGGACAGCACTTTGGGGCCGTTACAACAAGCACTGCACTTGGAGCATCTCTAAAGGAGAAGGCGACCAGTTAACTCAATTCCTGCTGTTGGTGGTACCCATCTTTGGCTTCAAAGTGCAAATGACTCCATGCAGAGACAACATCAGACTCAAGTTTCTGCAAGCGAAAATCAAATTCCCTCCCAAGACCCCAGCAACAAATGTTGTTGGATCTCCTGCAAGTGTTAGCAATATTAGTGCTCCACTAAATGCAAGCAGTCTTTTCTGTTGGAACCCCACCTGTGGGTGATCAAA